>CM059418.1:25002500-27502500 GCA_030378225.1 Knoxia roxburghii | reverse complement strand
TTCGAAGTTTAAAGAAACCATGGTAAGTTATCATGATAGTGCCTCTAATTTGTTCACTAATATGGTTGAATTTTATGGTTACAGGGGCATTGACCATGTAAAGAAGTTATCAAGATATCATATGCAAAACACTATGATTAGTGTGCCACAAGCTAGTGCGAGGAGATTGCTACTTCAAGATGATCACTGTGGAGAAGTCAAATGACATCAACATGAGAAATTGATTCTTGAAACTCTTCAAGAGCATTTTTTTTTTTGCCAACATTAAAAGAAGACGTGGAGAACATGTGCCTACATTAGATTTCATGCAAAAGAGAGAAAATCGCATGCTATGTTCGAAATGCAAGAATGGCCGAAAGTGGAAACATGTCCATGTAAGATTGGTAGACCATGTTGACTGACCAAGTGTCACGCAAAAGATGTCTTACAACAATGACATCTACTGAGTTGGCACCCCCTAGTGGTATCAAAAATGAGATCACAGATCACAATGAAGATAGAGGTGATAAGAGAATTTGTGCTTGTTTTCCTTTTGTTAACCTACTTCGTTTTGTTTACAATGAAGGTTGGGAATTGAGGACAATTCCTTTTCAAGAGGGAGGGGATGATATGATCTCAATATCACCTCATAATTTCTACCACAACAAGTTGTGTTCAAGCTCAAGACATGAAAAACATTAACCAAGTACAACTTTTAGACATTTGGGATCCAAGTTCAAGAGCTAAAGTGAATAAGGCAATTGAAACTATTAGCACAGTGGTTCTTGTGTTCAAAGATAAGCCACCATGAAGAGAAGTTATTGTGCTAAGTAAATTGGAATGAGCAGCCTTCTATTCTATTTTTCAAGTCAACGACAATTAATTTTAAGTATTTTTAATTATTGAGTGTCTGTACTTATTTAAGGGCTTTTGTAAATCATTTTAAGGATGAGTTTTTCCCTTAAACAAGTCCAATAAAGTCCAAAAGCCCATAAAGGGATGAATTTCAGCTATCATATACTTCTAGAAGGTCCATAAAAAGATTACTTGGACAAGAAGACAACAAGAAGGCAAGGGTGACCCCTTAAAGCCCAGTTCGGCCACCGCCCCCTGAAGCTTCCGATTTTTGGCAATTTTATGATTTTTGCTGATTAGTGTTAAATAAGGTTTATTCTTTTAGAAATTTAGAAAGAATAAATCTCAGTAGGAATCCTAGTTTATTTGTAGTTAGATTGAAAAAGAAATTAGGCAACAAGTTTTAGTCTTGAAAAAGGAAAAGACTTGTGCCTTAAGTTGTACCTAAATTTCGGTCCTCTACCTCTATATATAGAGGGTTGTGCCTTCAATTTTCTCAATGCATTGCTGAAGATTAAAACTAATTTTGTTGAGAGCTTGTGATAGCCCAAAATTCGAGATTATATATTCTCTATGCACTCACCAGATTTATCAACAATATGTGATTGTTATTGTTGCGGTTCCATTCTACCCGTCTTACAATCAATATTCCGCTAGTTTGTAAGATAGTGAATTTTTAGTTAAACTCCTATATCGGGCAAATTAAGTTCGAAACCAGAGCAATCCAGATTTCTGCAACACATATGTTTTCTCATAGCCACTTGTCTAGCTGCTCTGCCTTGATTGAAGGAATTAAGATTCGGTCCGGACCAAATCGAAAATCTCATTTTCGTGCTATGTATTCTAGAATCGGAGACTTTTGATCAAGCCCAAAATTTAAAATCAATTCCCATGAGTGGATATAGACTTATACTTATTAGATCTATTAAATGACACTAAAAATTAAATCTTTAAATAAAAGCGGCATTAAAGATTTGACCTTTGAAACGTGTCCCTCAAAGAAATCCCGAGAATGTCTCCAAGATAGATCTAGAAGTAGTGTGGGCAACTATCTTCCAGATCAGCTAGCCCAAGAACTCTTATAGAAAACCCAAATTTGGAAAACGAATATCGGATCTAATTAGAAATTACCCAATCTATCAGATCGAGCCAGAACTGAAATCCAGGTGAACAGATCTGGTTCACAGAACTCAGATCTATCGTTAGATCTACATATCTGACAAATACCAAGTTTCTCGGAGAAAACTCAACTCACCTAAAAGCTCAAAAACCACCAGAAGTGTCGCAGAAGCTTGGCCAAAGCTGAACCACGAAGAGCCACCGAAGTTTCGCAAATTGTGGACTTCCCAAAAATCACGGAAATTACCTCCGGAACTCCCTTCTATCACTGGAATCCACCGCCTACCTCATCGGACTATTCCCACGTTGTCAATAGCAAATGCCCACATGATTCTGGGAGACAATGCATCAACTTCAAAAAAGATCTTCGAAGAAGAAGAATAAGAAATTCTCTCTCTAGGTGTTTCTTTCTCTGAAGGAGACAAGAATAGAAGTCTTATGTTTTCAAGGCATCACTTAATCTATTTATGGGGAGCTTCTAGGGAAACGTTTAAGTCGACTTAAGTTGGGCCTTCTAGTTGGACCCGTTGACTTCTATGTCTTCACTAGACAAGTCAGCGTATAATCAACCCAAGGATTAATTAATTAATTCAACCCACTACGTTAGTTGACCTGAGGATAATTCATGTAATAATTAAATCCTCATTAAGGATTATTAATTAATTCTTAAATCCCACTTTATCAATTTAATCCAATTCATAATTAATCGTACCACTAACGGATCAATTATGGACCTACCGCTTAAACCAAAATTTGCTTCTGTGTCCACTTTTAATTATTCTTTAATCTCCCCACGTCAAATATATAATGCTTATCAATTTATTAATATAATGATAAATTAATTAATCGACTTCTTTGTTATCCGAGATTAGTACCACTCGACCTTATTATTATACCAGACATAAATCCATCGGTCGAGTTTAGTATAATAATCCTTACAAGCTCATCTCGGGAACACCATCACCCCGGACCGGTACATGGTTTCCTTTCAACAAGCAACGGCACAAAAAGAAATCAAACACGTATACCCAACTTACTGATATATAGGCCTCAATTGACCGCACCCTTTGGCAAATCAAAGTACACTATGTCTAACCCTCATGCCCGCTCTAGTCTGGGGATTAAGATAAAGAATACAAGGCTCGAATTAACTACGATGATTAGTACAAGTCAATTCGATCCTACTCAAGGTTCTGCTCAATATGCCCCGGGCACATCCGTATGATTTAATTAGTCCAGACAAACCAATTTTCAAACCATACAATATCCTAAACTGACAGTATGTCCAATGTCTCAGTTATGAGCGTTATTTATATATCATAACTTTAACCAATAATAAGATCTACTGTGTCACACCAAACACCTTATCATCTAGACATATGATATAAAGGGACAATTTATAATACTGAAACACAATCAATATGTAACTGGGAAATAGTTTGTCATACAAGTAAAGATTTTCAGTATTCAAAACTAACAATCTCCCACTAATACTCAAAGCTGCGCTTTTAAGTATAAAAACTAATTCAATAAGCTTATTTTGCTGTCATACAAAAAACTAGAGAACTCTCATTGCTCAATTAATTATATAAATCCCATGCCCTCCACGTAGATCTTAAAGACTTTTACAGTCAATACCTTCGTGATAGGATCTGCAAGGTTGTCTACAGATGCTATCTTTGCCACGACCACGACCATGTCTTCCCTCTTTACGATTTCTCATACTGGGTGGTACTTGCGCTCTATATGTTTACTCGCCTTGTGGGTTTTTGGTTCCCTTGAGTTAGCAACTACACCATTATTATCACAGTAAACTATGATAGACCTTGGTAACTTAGGAATCGCATCTAAGTCCACTAGGAAGTTCTTGAGTCATACAGCTTCTTTTGTTGCCTCTGATGTTGCAACGTACTCAGCTTCCATGGTGTAGTCTACCACGTATATCTGCTTGACACTCCGTCAAACTATGGCTCCACCTTCAAGAGTAAATACAAACCCAGAGGTAGAGTTACTCTTGTCCATATCACCTTGGAAATCTGAATCTGTGTAACCCTTCAAAACATTTTCTCTTATCCTGTGCAAATACTTGAGAATGCACTTGACAGCCTCCCAATAAGCTTTTCCAGGGTTACTCTGATATCTACTAACTATGCCAACAACAAAGCAAATATCAAGCCTGGTACACAACATGGCATACATGAGACTTGCCACTGCAGATGCGTAGGGAACTACCTTCATGGCTTCTATCTCTTAGCAGTCTTAGGATACTGCTCCTTAGATAGACGCACTCCGTGTCTGAAAGGTAGTGTACACTTCTTGGAGTTCTGCATGTTAAAACCGGCCAGAATCGTGTCTATGTATGTGTTGGATTTGAATACATAAGCTATGCTTGTATTGTACAGTTTCCCAGTTTAATATATCGATTTGCGTTTCAATTATATTTTGTTGTGCATGTTTATGTCCATTTATATTATGTAAGTAGATGATGAGGTGTCTGGTGCGACACAGTAGATCTCATCATTGGTTGAAAGACATAATATATAAATGAGGTTCGTAACCGAGACAGCTTTGGACAAACTGTCGGTCTAGGTTATTATGTGATTCAGATAATTAGTTTGTCTAAACTAATTGAATCATATAGATGTGCCCGGGGCATATTGAACTTGACTCTTAGGAATGATTTGTCTTGTACTGATTTAATAGACAAATCGATCCTTGTATTCTATCTCTAAATCCCTAGACTCGAGTGGGCATAAGGATTAGACATAGTGTACTTTGATCTGCCAATGGGTGAGGTCAAATGTGGCCAATAGTCTCGGTGGGTTGGGTGTGCGTGTTTAGTTACTTGGTGTGCTACTGCTGGTCGAAAGGAAACCATGTACCGATGCGTCCGGGGTGATGGTGCTCCCGAGATGAGCTCGAAATGTTTATTATACTAAACCTGGCCAGTGGACTTATGTTCGGTATAGTAAAAAGGTCGAGTGGTAATAGTCTCAGAATATTAAGAAGTTGATGAATTAATTTATCAGTAAATTAATAAATTAACGAGCACTATATCTTTGATGTGGAGAGATTATGAATATAATTTAATTAAGTTGTTCCGGAAGCAATTCTGGTGTAGGTTGATAGTGCCATAATTAATCCGTTAGTGGTACGATTAATTATGTACTGGGTTGTTGACAAAGGTAGATTTAATTAATTGAGAAATTAATTAATCCTTGTGTTAGTTGGTTATGAATCATCCCAGGAACTGGTTTGGGATAAGTGAATCCCTGTGTCAGTTGGGAGTGATTCATCCCAGGAACTGGATTGGGATAAGTGAATCCCTGTGACAATTGGGAGTGTATCAGTCCAGGAACAGGATTGAAGGAAACAGAATCTGTATCAGTCCAGAAACAAGATTGAAGGAAAACAGAAACCCAGTAGGAAGACCAATCCTAAACCAACTTGGAGTCTCTCTTGTAACTCTATAAATAGACAAGGGATCAGTCATTCAAGACAACACAATTAATCCACAGGATTTCTAGAGAGAGAAAACATTTCTCTCTCCAAGTCGAATTTTCAAGAAAGTGTGCAGCTGGTTTTTGGGTTTCTAGTGGCTGAAATTTTGGCCTTTGTCTATACCAGCTGCGCGTAGCTTTCTCTCTCTGCGGCCGGGGCGTTTATAGTACGTGTCAGGTGCTGCGGGGCTAGAGTTTTCTTGCAGGTGGATTGTGGTGATAGCTGATCAATTGACTTCTAGTTCGTTGCCCACACAATGTGAAGTCATAGTCTTGAGGCATACAAGAGAATCACCAGGTGCACGCTTCAAAGGTACTTTTCTAAGATTCCGCTTTAATAGAAATTTTTGTTGCGTGGTAAATCGAGCAAGTACAAACCCAGATCCTACCAAAATCTTTCAATTGGTATCAGAGCCTGGTTTAGGGGGTTCTGTGCTTGTTCGATCTATTATATGTTTTATTTGCAGGTGGTTTAGAATCCCGACTATTATGGTTACGTTTGTATGGGTTTTAATTAAACTCCGGGACATATCCGGATTTAATTTTATTATGAATGTTTGTAATAGTATAACCACGTGCTGGAAGCCATGTAGGATTATATCAAATCTGTAGTAGGATTTTTTCTATGTAATTTTGATTATTTAATTTTCCTAGAATGCCTTGTAGTAGGAAAATTGTTTTTTATGTAATCGAAGGCGTTATGGTGGGCGACTTGGATTCGTGGGTTTTGGGATATCATGAATTTGAAGAAACCCAGAAAAACCCAGAACGAATTGCAAGAATACCAAACAGCGTGGGAAAAAGCGAAGGAGGAGTTGGCGGCAGGAGGCGACGCCGGCAACGTTTGCCGGAAGCAAAATCGCCGGCCGGCAGGCGAAAAACGCAGTAGCAGGCAGCAGCAGCTCGCAGCAGTCGCTGCACGCAGTAGCTGCTGCACGCTGCTGCTGGCTCGGGCCGCACGTGCAGGGGCCGAGCGCGCAGTGGCCGCGCGCGCAGTGCCGACGCACGGCCCGTGAGGCCTGTGCGGCCCTTGGGCCGTGCTGCGGCCTGGGCGACCCGTTCGGGCCGTTTGGGCTGTTTTTGGCCCGTTTTTCCTCCAGTTTTCGTTTTTTGAAATTCAAGACTCTCTCCATCGAGTGACGTGACGGGACACGAGATCAAGGCAGAAGATGGAAGCAATTAAAACCATAATAGTCGGGGAATTTATTTTTTCGAATTTATTTCCCACATTTATTGTTTTAATTTTTATGCTGTATTTTAGATGCATGAATTAAAGCATGTCTGGTTTTATGGTTGCACATAACTTAGGTTAGTTAATTGCATGTTAAAACCGGAAAAACCCTCAATTTGGAAATCTAAGTGGGAGCGGGATGTGTTATATCCCCATGGCTACCATTACGGGTTCATATGCGATGTGGGTGGGCTTGCGCGTTGGCATTAGGGCCTTCCTCCATTCGGATGAGTCCAGCCCCGAGATCGCTAGACTATGAGCTTCTGAGTAAGATGACTAGAGTGAGTTTAACTAGGAGAAATGCGACACCCTCTCCATCTGAGGCGCACTATCCTGAGGTAACAAACTCAGAAGTCACGTAATGGCACACACTTAGTGTATGATCTGCAGTATTCCTCCCTTGAGGTTACGCTGCTTACTTGTACGGCTGAAAGCACCGACTATTAGCTACATTGATCAAAAGATCGTTGGTCAGATAGTGTAGTTAATGAACTTGGTTCTTCTCAAACGAATGTGGGTTAGCGTAAACGTCCACACTGCGTGGCTTGCGAGAATCCCGGTGGATTAATATTATTGTTTTGAGGGAAATCAATAATTAATTGAATTTTCATGTTTTCGAAACTTCTAGCATATATAACTGAAACACTGTTTGTTTAGTTTCCAGTTTAAATCGATATGGTATTCAATCCTTTAGCTGCTATTTTGAAAAACAACAATTTAACTGGAACTAATAATGTCGATGGAAGTCGTAACTTGGACATTGTCCTAAGGGCTGAGAGCGCTCCTGTGAGAGATCGTGTCATTGACATGATTAGTAACATCAACAAGGTTGAGGTAGGAGGAGGCGAAATCGTTGGTGAAACCAAAGCCGATACTGTCCTCCAGAGCTTGCCTCAAAGCTATGAGCGGATTCGGTTGAACTACAACATAAGTAAGATGTTGTGGAGTTCATCCGAGCTCTTGGCAGAGTTGATGGCGGCTCAAAGCTATGAGCGGATTCGGTTGAACTACAACATAAGTAAGATGTTGTGGAGTTCATCCGAGCTCTTGGCAGAGTTGATGGTGGCTAAAAGTCTTCTTCAAGAGAAGAAGCGAGCTTTAGTCGCAGTCGAAGCTTTAGAATCTTCTTCTGAGCCTGAGGCTGGAAAGAAGAAAAGAAAGCTCGAGGGAGTAGCTAAAAAGGCACAAATTGTGCCTAAGCCAGATATTGCAAAGAAGAAGTCGAAAGAAAAGTGCTTCAATTGCAATAAGACGGGACATTGGAAAGCGGATTGTCCAAAGCTTATAAGTACGATAAATTATGCCTTAATTACTGAGACATGTTTAGCGGCGATTCCCACAGATACTTGGTGTGTGGATTCAGGTGCCACTGACCATGTTTGTAATTCTTTGCAAGGTTTCCAAGTAACCCAGAAGCAGAGAGAAGGTGAATTGGATATCTACTTGGGCGACACTACAAGAGTGTCAGTAGAAGCAGTGGGAGTAGTTAAGTTGAATTTCGAAAATTCTAGCTTGGAGTTAGTTAATTGTCTTTATGTACCGAGTTTTAGAAAGAACTTGATTTCGGTTTCTAAACTCTTGAAGAACGGGTATAAGTTTATTTTTTCTGATGACTGTGTAGTTATTAGAAGAAATGGAAAACTTATTTGTTCTGGTTCATTGGCGGACAATTTGTTTGTGGTTAACTCTAACTCTCCTGTTGCGCAAAACATAGAGATAGATAGCTCAGAATCTAACATTAATAAGAGGAAGAAACCTTCTGAAATGAATCAAACCTATCTTTGGCATCTAAGGCTAGGTCATATAAACCTTAGTAGGATTCAGAGGTTGGTCAATGATGGAACTTTGGGTTCATTAGATATTGACAGTTATGCAACCTGCGAATCTTGCTTGGAAGGTAAGATGACCAAGAGACCTTTTAAAGCAAAAGGCTATAGAGCTAAAGAAGTATTAGAGTTGGTTCATTCTGACTTGTGTGGACCTATGACGTTCCAGGCACGAGGGGGATATGAGTATTTTGTGACATTCACGGATGATTACTCTAGGTACGGATACATTTACCTAATGCGCCACAAGTCCGAATGTTTTGGCAAGTTCAAAGAGTTTCGGGCAGATGTGGAGAAGCATCATGGTAAGAGTATCAAGACACTGCGTTCAGATCATGGTGGGGAGTACCTGTCCCATGAATTTCGAGATTACCTCACTGCGGTAGGAATTCAGTCTCAGTTGTCTGCACCTGGCACGCAACAGCAGAATGGTGTAGCAGAAAGGAGGAACCGAACTCTTATGGAAATGGTTAGGTCCATGATGAGCTATAGTGATTTGCCAAGTTCGTTCTGGGGATATGCCTTGGAAATGGCAATGTATATTCTTAATCTTGTACCATCTAAAACCGTGCCTTCAACCCCAGTAGAGTTGTGGAACGGGCGGAAGCCCAGTCTAAGACATCTCAGAATTTGGGGTTGCCCAGCACGTGTGCTTAAGGCAGATACGGCTAAGTTAGATGCAAGAACAGAATTAATGTTGTTTTTAGGATATCCTAGGGGAACGAAAGGTGGTCTATTCTATAGTCCTAAAGATCAGAAGGTGGTGGTAAGTACCAACGCTAGATTTTTAGAAGATGACTATGTCTTAGACCACAAGCCCAAGAGTAAGATAGTACTAGAAGAGCTTAGACGACAAACTACTAATCCTGATACACCAGCGCAAGTAGATAGAGACCATGAAGACAGTTCCATATGCTTCGGCAGTAGGAAGTCTCATGTATGCCATGTTGTGTACGAGGCCTGATATCTGTTATGTCGTTGGCATGGTGAGCAGATATCAGAGTAACCCCGGGAAAGCTCATTGGGAGGCAGTAAAATGCATTCTCAAGTATTTGCGCAGAACGAGGGACCAAGTTCTGGTCTATCAGGCGTCTGAGCTGGTACCCCGAGGTTACACAGATTCAGATTTCTAAGGCGACAGGGACAAGAGCAAATCTACCTCAGGGTATGTGTTTACTCTGGGAGGTGGAGCCATAGTTTGGCGGAGTGTCAAGCAGAAATGTGTGGCAGACTCTACCATGGAGGCTGAGTATGTTGCCGCATCAGAGGTAGCGAAACAAGCAGTATGGCTCAAGAACTTCCTAGTGGACTTAGATGTGATTCCTGGTTTGCCGAAGTCTATCACGGTTTATTGTGATAACAATGGTGCAGTAGCAAACTCGAAGGAACCACCAGCCCACAAGGCGAGTAAACATATACAGCGCAAGTACCACTTGATACGAGACATCGTAAAGAGGGTAGACGTGGTCGTGGCTAAGATAGCATCAGAGGATAACCTTGCAGATCTGTTCACGAAAACATTGACTTCTAAA
Organism: Knoxia roxburghii; assembly: GCA_030378225.1. Classification (NCBI taxonomy): domain Eukaryota; kingdom Viridiplantae; phylum Streptophyta; class Magnoliopsida; order Gentianales; family Rubiaceae; genus Knoxia; species Knoxia roxburghii. Next base: position 27,492,458 of record CM059418.1, on the reverse strand, counting down.
GTCTTTGAGGCTCACGTGAAGGGCAAGGGGATCAGATGCTTAGGAGAGCCTTGACAGTTTTTCTAGATAGATAGCAGCAAATTGGGTAGGATTGTATGTAGTTGTATACTTAAAGCACAGCTTAAGTATTAGTGGGAGATTGTTGGATTTGAATACATAAGCTATGCTTGTATTGTACAGTTTCTCGTTTTAATATATCGATTTGTGTTTCAATTATATTTTGTTGTGCATGTTTATGTCCATTTATATTATGTAAGTAGATGATAAGGTGTCTGGTGCGACAAAGTAGATCTCATCATTGGTTGAAAGACATAATATATAAATGAGGTTCGTAACCGAGACAGCTTTGGACAAACTGTCGGTCTAGGTTATTATGTGATTCAGATAATTAGTTTGTCTAAACTAATTGAATCATATAGATGTGCCCGGGGCATATTGAACTTGACTCTTAGGAATGATTTGTCTTGTACTGATTTAATAGACAAATCGATCCTTGTATTCTATCTACAAATCCCTAGACTCGAGTGGGCATGAGGATTAGACATAGTGTAGTTTGATCTGCCAATGAGTGAGGTCAAATGTGGCCAATAGTCTCGGTGGGTTGGGTGCGCGTGTTTAGTTACTTGGTGTGCTACTGCTGGTCGAAAGGAAACCATGTACCGGTGCGTCCGGGGTGATGGTGCTCCCGAGATGAGTTCGAAATGTTTATTATACTAAACCTGGCCAGTGGACTTATGTCCGGTATAGTAAAAAGGTCGAGTGGTACTAGTCTCGGAATATTAAGAAGTTGATGAATTAATTTATCAGTAAATTAATAAATTAACGAGCACTATATCTTTGATGTGGGGAGATTATGAATATAATTTAATTAAGTTGTTCTGGAAGCAATTCTTGTGTAGGTTGGTAGTGCCATAATTAATCCGTTAGTGGTACGATTAATTATGTACTGGGTTGTTGACAAAGGTAGATTTAATTAATTGAGAAATTAATTAATCCTTGTGTCAGTTGGTTGTGAATCATCCCAGGAACTGGTTTGGGATAAGTGAATCCCTGTGTCAGTTGGGAGTGATTCATCCCAGGAACTGGATTGGGATAAGTGAATCCCTGTGACAGTTGAGAGTGTATCAGACTAGGAACAGGATTGAAGGAAACAGAATCTGTATCAGTCCAGAAACAGGATTGAAGAAAAACAGAAACCCAGTAGGAAGACCAATCCTAAACCAACTTGGAGTCTCTCTTGTAACTCTATAAATAGACAAGGGATCAGTCATTCAAGACAACACAATTAATCCACATGATTTCTAGAGAGAGAAAATTCTAGAGAGAGAAAACATTTCTCTCTCCAAGTCGAATTTTCAAGAAAGTGTGTAGCTGGTTTTTGGGTTTCTAGTGGCTGAAATTTTGGCCCTTGGTCTATACCAGCTGCGCGTAGCTTTCTCTCTCTGCGGGCGGTGCGTTTATAGTACGTGCCAGGTGCTGCGGGGCTAGAGTTTTCTAGCAGGTGAATTGTGGTGATAGCTGATCAATTGACTTCTAGTTCGTTGCCCACACAACGTGAAGTCATAGTCTTGAGGCATACAAGAGAATCACCAGGTGCACACTTCAAAGGTACTTTTCTAAGATTCCGCTTGAATAGAAATTTTTGTTGCGTGGTAAATCGAGCAAGTGCAAACCCAGATCCTACCAAAATCTTTCAGTATGAAGCCTGAGAGAGTGTCAGCGAACATCTCCTACGATCTCGAATGATATTGATCTCAAAGATATGTCCAGCTTCTCTTAAATCCTTCATATCAAACTGCTTGGTCAATCATGCCTTTACGTCTGTTAATACGTTCTTACAGTTGCCAATAACAAGAATATCATCTACGTAAAGTACAGGAAACACCACCATATTTTCATCACGCCTGCGGTATACACACTACTTATCTGGACACTGAGTGAATCCATATGACTGAATTATCATCAAAATGGATTTTCCAAGATCAGGATGCTTTCTTAAGTCCATAGATATACTTCTTGAGCATGCTAACCTTGTGCTCTTGTTATTCAACAATGAATCTCTTTGGTTGCTGCATAAAGATTGTCTTCTCAAGACTTCTATTAAGGAAAGCGGTCTTGACATCCATCTGCCAAATCTCATAATCTAAATGAGAAGCTATGGCCTAGAGAATCGGGATTGACTTAGGCATAGCTACCGGGAAAAAAGTCTCCTCATAATTGATACCCTCTTTCTGAGTATACCCTTTCGCCGTAAGTATAGCCTTGAAGGTTTCAACCTTCCCGTCATATTCTCTCTGTTGCTTGTAGACCCATTTGCACCAAACAGGTCAAAACCCATCAGGAAGGTCTACCAGCTCACAGATTTGATTGGAGTCCATCAAACCCATCTCAGAAATTATCGCTCTCTACCAAGAATCTACATCTTTATCTTAGAGAGCCTCATTATAGTTAACTAGGTCTAGTTTGTGGGCACCAGGGACAAAAATCCGAAGACACTCCCAAGCTCACGCACCTCTCGGGTTGTCTCACAAACCTCCCACTATGACAAGGCGCAACCTATATAGGTGCATCATCTGTGATATCTTGTGCAGTATTCTGTGGTGTATCTACTTGTATTGGTGCATCTGGAATACTGGACTATCCCATAAACTCCTCTAGTATGATCTTGCTACTGGGTTTGTAATCTAAAATATAGTCATCTTCTAAAAATCTGGCGTTAGTGTTAACCACCACCTTCTGATCCTTAGGACTCAAAAATAGACCACCCTTCATTCCTCTGGGATATCCTACAAATAGCATTACCTCTGACCTCACATCTAACTTGCCTGCATCTGCCTTAAGCACATGTGCTGGGCAACCCCAAATCTCTTAGATGTCTGATACTAGGCTTACGCCCAGTCCATAATTCCACAGGGGTCAAAGGCACAGACTTAGATGGTACAAGGTTCAGAATATAAGCTGTTGTCTCCAAGGCATATCCCCAAAATGAATTGGGCAACTTATTATAACTCATCATCGATCTCACTATATCCATAAGAGTCATGTTCCTCTTCTCTGCTACACCATTCTGCTGGGGTGTGCCAGGTGCAGACAACTGGGACTGAATAAGTAGCTCCTAAATTCACTAAAGAGGTATACTTCCCCACGATCAGATCGTAGTGTCTTGATACTCTTACCATGATGATTCTCTACATCTGCCCTAAACTCTTTTAACTTGCCAAAATATTCAGACTGGTGATGCATTAGGTAAATGTACCCATATCTAGAGTAATCATCTGTGAAGGTCACAAAGTACTCAAAAACCACCTCTAGCCTGAATTGACATAGGCCCATATAAATCTGAGTGAACCAACAGGAAAACTTCTTTGGCCCTATACCACTTTGCCTTGAAGGGCCTCTTAGTCATTTTACCCTTCAAGCAAGACTCATAGGTTGGATAACTGTTAATCTCCAAAGAGCCCAAAAACCCATTATTGAATCCTACTAAGGTTGATATCACCTAGCTAAGGTGCCAAAGATAATTTTGGTTCATTTGCAAAGGCTATTTTCTCTTACTATAGTTTGATGATGTATCATTAATCTTAATGTTCTGCACTATATGATAGTTAGTCCTAATTAAGAAAAGATTGTCAACCAATGAACCAGAACATATAAGTTTCTTATTCTCTCTAACATCAACAGAGTCATTAGAAAAAATAAACTTATAACCATCCTTCAAAAGCTTAGAAGCTGAAAGCAAGTTCTTTCTGAAGCTAGGAACATAAAGACAATCTCTCAAAATTAAAACAACATTATTTGAAAAATAAATCTTGCTAATCCCACTACTTTAACTGACAATTTCGTAGTGTCTCCCAAATAGACTTCTATCTCGCTATTTCTAAGCATCCGGATCACTTGGAATCCTTACAAAGAATTACAAATATGATCAGTTGTCCCGAATCCATACACCAAGTATCTGTGAGAATCACCGCTAAACATGTCTAAGTAACTAAAGCAAAATGGTGGTACTTTTGAGCTTTAGACAATCTAGCTTCCAATGTCCTACCTTGCCATATTTCAAGCACTTGTCTTTCAGCTTCTTCTTCTTGGCAATGTCTGGCTTAGCCACATGATTAGCAGTCTTCAAAGCTACGAGGCAAGCTCTGGAGTATAATGTCAACCTTGGTTTCCGCAGCGATCTCACCTCTCAAAACCTCAATCTTATTGATGTTACTAATCATCTCAAGTACGTTGTCTCTCACAAGTGTGCCCTTTCTGGGCATACCTCAGTGAGCACGAACTTACATTGCTCAGCTATGAGGACAATGTCCAAATTTATGTAATTAGGACCAGATAATTTGTTCTCTTTTAGTATCACAGCTAATGGATTGAACCCATATTGAAAAACTTAGAAGTTTCAGTATTTTATTTTTTTAGAAAATATTGATACCCTCAAAACAATATAATCAAATCCACCAATATCTCATTAACTGGGATTCATGTAGGTTACGATCGTGTGAACGTCTACGCTAGTCCACATTCATTCGAAAAGAACCAAGTTCATTAATTTCACTACCTGACCAAATGATCTATTGATCAATAAAATTAATAGTCGGTGATTTTAGCCACACACATAAGTAACTTAACTCGTTGGGAGGGATACTACAAATGGTACACTAAGTGTATGCCATAATGTGACTTGTTAGTTTGTTACAATGGATACTTATGAAGGAAAACTGAACAAGCCCAGGCTAAATCTAAAACCTCACTTTCGTGCAATGCATTCCAGAATCGAAAGCTTTCGACCAAGCTCAGGCTCAAATTAGTTTACCCATGAACGGATCTAGGCTTATACTTATTTAATTTATTAATCGGGACACAAAAGATTCGATCTTTAATAAAAGCTGAATTTAAAGATTATACCTTTTGAAGCGAAGTCCCTTGCTTAAAGAAAAACCAATTCTTTGTTGCGATTTCCACAAGAAATCCAATCGATTACTCCAAGAACACTTCGAATATTGCGTGGGCAATAATCTATCGAAGCTTACTTGCTTAGCCCACGAAAACCCACTAGAAAAATCACTCGATAGAAATCAAAATCTGCTCAAAAAACTGATTAAACAGCCCACATGCTGATTTCTTCTGCCACAAGCTAGTCGCCCAGTCCAGTCCGCAAAACCCAGCCAGTCCGTAAAAAACCCAGAACAGATCGGCTCTAAAGGCTCAACCTTTGGCCACGATCTGGACAAGCCATGATGCGGATCACTAAGGAGAGATCAAAACACAGCAAAGCCTGGATCGGCACCCCAAAGATATCACCTTGAACCTCTCTTAAATTATCACCAGCGGCTGGACAATCTTGAAGAAAACCCTGGCGGACTGCTGGAATAAAAACAGCGGACTGCTGCTCGAAGAAAACCGGCAGAATCAGCAAAATAAAACGGGCAGGGATTTAATCTTCGAGCTTTGATTTAATTCGAGGAATGAGAAAACTTGTTCGACTTCGAAAGAAAATTTCAAGAAGAAGAAATTCTCTTTCTAGAACTTTCACACTCTAAATTGTGCAAGACTTGTCTTGCAAGATTTTTCTTAGCTTTCTTTGGTCTCAAGTTATTCTATTTATAGGAGCTCGATTGGAGACCTAATGGGCTCTCGAGTTAGGCCTTTTAATTTGACTTTCGTTGACCGCTAAGTCTTCCCGACTAATCAACTCCAATCGACCCATTTAAATTAATTTATTTAATCCACTTTATTAATTTAATTTAATTGAACCCTTAGAATTAATTAATTCAAAATCGAATTAATTTCTAAATTCACTTTGTCGATTAAATATTAATTAAACCTTTGGATTAATTAATTTACCTTGTCTATTAGTCAAATGCATAATTGGTCGTGCCACTATCGGACCAATTATGGAACTACCACTCGAAAATGACTTTACATCGCGCCATTATATTTTATTCTATCTCCCCACATTAAAGATCTAGCGCTCGTCGATTTATCAATTTACTGACAAATTAATTCACCGACTTCTTAGTTTCCGAGATTAGTACCACTCGTCCTTTTATTATACCGAACATAAAGTTCATCGGCCGGATTTAGTATAATAACCTTACGAGCTCATCTCGGGAGCACCATCAACCCGGTGAACCTGTACGTGGATTCCTCCGACTAGCAACGGCACGTAAGAAGCTAAACAACGCATACCCAACTTACCGAGGTATTGGCCTCAATTGACCTCACTCTTTGGCAAATCAAACCACACGATATCCAACCCTCACGCCCGTCCCAATCTCGGGATTGAGAGACGGAATACTAGGACCGAATTGACTACGCCGATCAGTATAAGTCAATTCTATCCAAACTGGTCGTGCTCAATATGCCCCGGGCATATCTGTGTGATTTAATCTAATTTAGATAAACCAATTTCCAAACCACATAATAACCTATACCGATAGTATGTTCAGACTATCTCGGTTACGAGCATACTTTTTATATATCAATACTTTAACCAATAACGGTATCTACTGTGTCTGTCCACACTCCGTTATCTAGTTCTATGATATAAAGGAACAAATTTATACTGAAACAAAATGATATGTCATCTGTGGATATTAGTTTTTTATGCAAGCCATAGCTTTTCTGTATTCAAAACTAACAACTTATACATCTCAGATAGAGAGGGTGTCGCAGTTCTCCAATTAAACGTCTACGCGCAAGTCTATTCACATCACATATGAATTTGAAATGGAGACCATAGGGATATAAACCAACCCGCTCCCACTTAGATTATAAAATTGAGGGTTTTTCCGGTTTTAACATGCAACGTCTTAACTTTGGTCATTTCTTACTTTAGTTATTTGCACCCATAAAACCGTTTATTTTTTATCATGCATAAAAAATAAAACGAAAACACACAAGTAACAATCAGGAAATATAAAATGGGAAATAAATACGTAATGAAATATTTTTTGATTATTATGGTCTTCTCAATCGTTGCTTCGTTTCTATGCCTTGTCAACATGTCCCGTCGCGTCGCTCTCACTCGTTATTTGAATTCCTCCTAATTTATCCGGGTTTTCTCAGTTTCTATGTAATTTGGAATCACCCAAAATTACGATAAGCCAAAACCCACGAATATGAGTTACCCACAATAACGTATTCGTCATTTTACATAAATTCCTAAATACAAGGCTTGTCTAGGAAAATAAAGACGACATTTTTAGAATAAATCCTACTACAAGATTTAATCTAATCCTACACGGCTTCCAGCTCGTGGTTATTACTATTACACACATTCACATTCAATATAAAAATGAGCCTGGACAAGTCCTGGGGTTTCTAAATGAATGTAATACCATAATAGCCGGGAATAATAACCACGTGAAATTAAAACCGTGTAATAAATCGAACAAGTATAAAGCCAAAACCTTAGCTCTGATACCAATTGAAAGAATCAAGATCCGTTCTGGGCCAAATCAAAAATCTCAATTTCGTGCTATGCATTCTAGAATCGGAGACTTTCGATCGAGCCCAGACTCTAAAATCAATTCCCATGAGAGGATCTAGGCTTATACTTGTTACATCTATTAAATGACACACTCAAAATTAAATCTTGAAATAAAAGCGGAATTAAAGATTTGACCTTTGAAGCGTGTCCCTCAAGGTCCCCAGAATGTCTCCAAGATAGATCTGGAAGTCATGTGGGCAACTATCTACCAGATCAGCTAGCCCAAAAACTCTGACAGAAAACCCGAATCTGGAAAATGAAGATTAGATCTGATTGGAAATCACCCAAACAAGAACCAAAATCCTGGTGAACAGATCAGGTTTCTGGAACACAGATTTATCATCAGATCTACAGATCTGACAAATACCAAGTTACCCGGAGAAAACCCAGCTCACCCAAAAGCTCAAAAACCGCTAGAACCGCCAAAGAAACTTGGCCGAAGCTGAACTGCAAAGCACCACCGGAGTTTCGCAAATTGCGAACTTGCCAGAAATCACTGTCGGAGCTCCCTTCTGTCCCTGGAATCCACATCCTGGCTCACGGGATTCTTCCCACGTTGACAATAACAAAAGCCCATGTGATTCAGGAAGAGAATACACCGACTTCGAGAAAGATCTTTAAAGAAGAAGAAGAATAATAAATTCTCTCTCTAGGTGTTTCTTTCTCTAAATGAGGCAAGCATAGAAGTCTTATGTTTTCAAGGCATGATTTAATCTATTTATAGGGAGCTTCTAGTGAAACCTTTAAGTGGGCTTAAGTTGGCCTTCTAGTTGGACCCGTTGACATCTATGTCTTCACTAGACAAGTCAACTCTTAATCAACCCAAGGACTAATTAGTTAATTCAACCAACTACGTTAGTAGACCCGAGAATAATACTTCGAATAATTAAATTCTCTATCAACTTACATAAAGATTATTAATTAATTCCTATATCCACTTTCTAACGCCCCAAAACTAGACCCCTTTCTAGTGTGGGTGTATAGCCAGACGTCAGCCTGACTCACGACAGGACTCACTCTAAATAGGACAATTTAATTAAAACTACACACAAAATTTAAACTATAGCACTTGGTTATTAAAACATAGCCTTATGTTTCTCACAAACCTGTGAGTTACATATACACTCCTATAACTATTACAATACAAGATAACACCCAAGATTTCTAAAAAACTCTATACAAGCCTTAGAGTAGGCTACAACCCTCCTAACTATTACATTACTAATACACCTGCTAAAACCTCTTGCTTCATAGACAGCTACTGTAGTTCTTAAGCTGGAAAAGTACATTTTTTAGGAAAAATAGTGAGCTATATTGCCCGTGAGGTTCTCAATTGGTTTTCAAAGGAAAATGTTACACAAACAAAACAACAATACCAACAAGTCTAATGGTGAAGAATTCACTATAACATGTAGTGATATAATGTGCAAAGAAAGAAATATCACAGTAAGATAGTATATCCTTTCAAAGGGAAAAAAATATATCACCCTTGGAATCTGCAGTAAACATGCTCATTCAAAAATCATAAATCATTTACAATGGGAGGTATTACTCTGGGCTACCTGTTCCCAAGGAGTAAGCTCTCACCACTTGTTGTACCAGTCTGGGTGGTATCCCACACAATCTTCAGCCTCGCCCTTTAACAGTAAATAGTAACAGTGACAACTCGAGTCTGCCCTTATCGCGACGACCTTGTTCAGCCACCCAAGCCGATTGCTGGCCTGGTGAACTCAGCCTATTCACAGTAAGTTTGGGGTCCCTCAGCGCAACAGTACACAAACAAATAAAAGAATACCCGGGTATCCATTATACACTACCGCATACAACATACAACATTCAATCGTCGATAACACACCCAAGCACAAGGATAATAAGCCATGGGAAGACTGTTCAATAGGAATGTATCTCTGTTTATATACACAACTATAGCTGTATATACACAGTATATATAGATATATAGTTTATAGCACAAAGATGCATTCGAAAGTAGCGAGAACACTCACCGATCCTCAAGGCTTTGGATGTTCACCTTTGTCTAGCTGAGTTCCTACAACAAGGGAAAGTCAAAGTTAACAACTTTAAGACATAGGTTCTCTTCCTTCTTACATGTCTATTCAACTAGGCTAGAAAATTTACTTATTCTAATCTAAAGTAGGGTGCACGTTTCAAGTTATGTTTCTTGCGCAAAATAACAATTTTAGTTCAGGAATTTAAAGGAAAAACAAGTCAAGAGGTAAACAAAATGAAGGGAGAAACTTCTCAAAAGCACTATGATATTTTCCAACAAGAGAAGGTTCAAAAACCAGACTTTTCTACAAAAGAAACTCAATAGGACTTAAACATGAAGCGTAAGAAAGGAACTTCCAAGATCTTAAGGATGGCTTCAATTTTCAAAAAAATGCTGCAGAACGGAGTTCTGTTCTTTGCTATTTTTTGAAAAATCTATAAAGCCAAAGTTGCTTATATAAATTTCTAAGTAAATCTTATGCAAAGAGGTTTAACTCGAGTTATAGTTTTCTTAAATTGGACAAAGAGTGAAGAAGATATGAATTTCTGAAGTACATTTATTACTCCAGATTTTTCGGCGGGAAGAATAGCATGTTTAGCTTATTTTAGAGCTGATTTATGGGGGATTTACAAATCCAAATTGAGAGCCGTAAACTTCTGTGTGATCACTGTAAGGAGAGGTTTAACACAAGATATGTTTCATTCAAATCGGATGCAAAATGAGGGAGTTACATAGTTTTGAAGTTAGCTACTCTAATCAGTAATTTCTGAAAAATTTGCAATAGCACTCCTACTTCAAGAATACTTTTTGGACGATCCAATTGAGTAGTTTAAAAATTCTGAATCATTCTAGTAGGAAGAGGTTCGAAACAAGCCAAAATTGGTCAAAACGGACAAGAAACGAGGGAGATATAGAATTTCAAAGTTGGATTATAACTGCAGAATTTCTACGTACATCAGCAACGTAGATCATAGGATAGTAATGCCCTCGAAGCCTTAATTTGTACATACTATCATTCAAACGTTTCAATCTTAAAAAAAAAACTGTATTTCTAAGAATATTGAACCCATTAACCAAAATACCAATCTCACTCCAAGCATAATACACATTTACACCTTTGAACCAGTTCAAATCATCACATGCCATCCACACATGTTCAATCTAGCACCACAGTTAACAAAACAAGGCTACACCCATAAACCTTCCCGTCAGTTCAGGACACCACAAAATTATTCTAAAATCCAAAATTCAATCATGCAACGTATGGAGTTTAGCTAGAGTTAGAGAATATTGTTGTTACCATATCTAGATTAAGGGATGGAAGTAAGATATCCCCTACTTCTCCAGCTAATTTCCCCCCAAATTAATTGAACCCTAGATTCTCATTCAAACAAAATTCTTCCTCTACCTTCCCCTTTCAACTAGTTATGATGGAGAGGAGTTGAACTACAAGCTTGGTAAAGAAAGAAACGAAGAAGAGAAGAAGAAAAGAGAATATGTAAGTCGGTTGAGGCAGATCAGAACAAAGGACAAAGACAAAGAAATTGGGCAAAGCAAAACTTTTGGGTTCTTCTCGTTTTCATTCCTTTTTGTTTAAAATAAACAACAGCCCTTATTAATAACTCTATTTACTCCCTCTCCTAAATTTTCCCAAATTCAAAATCTCACCTACTCACCATAACTCTTATTTCAATTAAATCCATGCAACCCCTAATCATGTTTCATCTAGCTAGCAAACGTTGTTGTATAAAGTCTTATTTTAAATAGGAGAAGGTTATTTTCTGTATTACCTCATTATTTTGGAGCGGATCTCACATCCTTCCCCCCTTGGGTAATTTCGTCTTCGAAATTCAGAACAAGTGAGGGTATTTGTGACACATTTCTTCCTCCGGTTCCCAAGTTGCTTCCTCAGCTCCATGATGTCTCCACAGTACTTTAACTAATGGTATTTCCTTGGTGCGAAGGACTTTAGTTTGACGTTCCACAATCTGTAGAGGTTTTTCCTCACACATGCATTTATCATCTAACTCCCAATTTTCCATTTTCACAACATGATCAGGGCCAGGGTGATACTTTTTTAATTGTGATACATGAAACACATCATGCATCCTGGCCAAATGTAGGGTAATTTTAGACGATATACCACTAGACCTATTCGCTGAAGAATCTCAAATGGTCCAACATACCGCGGATTCAGTTTTCCCTTCTTCCCATGATGCATGATCCTGGTATGAGGTGTGACTCTCAATAACACTTGATCTCCAACCTCAAACTCTAAATCTTTGCGGCGATTATCAGCATAACTTTTCTACCGACTTTGCGCTATTTGTAAGCATTGTCGTATCAACTTCACTTTGTTGTAAGCTCCTTCAACCAATGGAACACGCTGCTCAAGGAAAATTTTTCGTCCCCCAACTTCATCCCAATACAATGGAGACCTACATTTCCTTCCATATAAGGCCTCATATGGTACCATTCCAATAGAACTGTGGTAGCTGTTATTATAGGCGAATTCAATCAGGGTCAAGTGGCTATCCCAATTTGCTCCAAAATCCAAAATACATGCCTAAAGCATGTCTTCAAGTGTCTGAATGGTTCTTTCTGATTGCTCGTCCCTAAGGCCTGTTGCACCTGCTGCCATAATCGGGAAATGAATCTAGGATCTCAATCAGAAATAATAGAAACAAGAACTCTATGTAACCGAACTACTTTATAATTCTACAACTGAGTCAATTTCTCAAGAGAGTCCCTCACTTGACATGCAAGAAATGTGTTGATTTAGTTAGTCGATCCACTATCACCCATATTGCATCATGTTGTCTTTGTGTATGGGGCAAACCTGCTACAAAGTCCATGGTAATCAACTCCCATTTCCATTCTGGCACTTCCAAAGCTTGCAGCAATCCAGATAGTCTTTGGTGTTCTACTTTAACCTGTTGACAAACCATACAACTAGAAACAAACTGGGCAATGTCTCTCTTCATGTTGTCCCAACACTAATGATGCCTCAAATCTCGATACGTTTTGGTACTACCGGGATGAACTGTATATTTAGAGTGATGCATTTCCTCCAAAATATTACTTTTTAATGATGAATCTTGGGGTATATACAGCCTGTTGTTATACTTTAGGATGCCATCATATCCTAAAGAATAACCTGGTAGCTCACCTCGTCGAGCTTTTTCTCTTCACCTCTACAGTTGCTACTTGTGCCTTTCTACTCAACATATCAACCACCACATTTGCTTTTCCTGGGTGGTAATTAAGACTGCAATCATAGTCTTGAAGGAACTCCACCCATGTTGGTTGTCTCACATTCAAATCTTTCTGAGAGAAAAGGTACTTAATGTTCTTGTGGTCTGTGTAAACCTCAAAGGTAACTCCATATAAGTAATGTCTCCACTTCATGAGTGTGAACACAACTGCTGCCAACTCTAAGTCATGTGTTGGATTGTTTTGTTCATGAGGTTTTAATTTTCGAGAAGCATAAGCAACTACCTTGCCTCTTTGCGTCAATATACATCCTAACCCTTCTTTGGACGCGTCAGTATAGACTAAAAAATCATCTTGACCACAAGGAAGAGTAAGGATTGGAGTTGTGGTAAGGCACTTTTGTAGCTCTTGAAAACTGTTTTCAGCTCTGTCATTCCATTCAAACAGTACTCGCTTCTGAGTAAGAGGGATTAATGGGGCAGCTATTTTGGAAAAGGCTGTTATAAACCTGCGGTAGTATCCAACTAAACCCAATAAACTACAAATTTCAATCACACTTTCAGGTCGTTTCTAGTTCATGACTGCTTCAACTTTAGACGGATCCACAACAATACCTTTCTCAGAAATTATGTGACCCAAGAGCGCCACCTTTTAAAGCCAAAATTCACATTTAGTGAACTTTGTGAATATCTGATTATCCTGCAAGGTCTTTAGCGCTATTCTCAAATGGTTGGCACGCTCCTCTTTTGTTTTAGAGTATACCAGGATGTCATCAATAAGGATTACTACAAACTGGTCAAGAAAAGGTCAAAAAACTGTATGCATTATATCCATAAAATCTGCAGGGGCGTTGGTTAGGCCAAAAGGCATCACCACAAACTCATACTGACCATATCTAGTATTAAAGGCTGTTTTAGAGACATCCTCACTTCTAAATCAGAGCTGATAATACCCTTGCCGTAAGTGAAACTTAGAAAAGATTTTGGCTCATTGTAATTGATCCAATAACTCCTCAATAAGTGGCAATGGGTACTTATTTTTAATGGTGAGATTATTCAGCCCTCATTAATCTATACATAATCGCAACGTTCCATCTTTCTGCTTAACAAATAAAACAGGAGCTCTCCAAGGTGAAGTACTGGGCTGAATAAAGCCTCTTAAAAGTAAGTCTTACAGCTGAAGTTTTAGTTCCTTTATCTCAGCTGGGGCCATACGATAAGGTGTTCTAAAAATAGGGAAAGACCTCGGTGTCAACTCTATTGTAAACTCAACATCCCTCTTTGGTGGCAAGGATACTAGTTCTTCAGGAAAAACATCAGGAAATTCTTTTACACCTGGCACATCCTTTTTGTAAAAGTTTTGTACCATGAAGTCCAGAAATGAGACCCGATAAAACTGACCCCCTTTAATTTTTACTTCAACTACAGGCTTTCCAGGCACACATAATCTTACTGTTTTAGCACGACAATCAAGCTGGGCATGATACTTAGTTAACCAATCCATCCCAAGTATTACTTCAAAACCCCGAAAAGGCAACTGAATTAAATCTATAGGAAATTCTCTACCTTTAATTTCTATCTCACAATCAAGATATGCTACATCAGACACAAGTGTTTTATCATTGGTAGGGGTGCTAACCTCAAGTATATAAGGTAGAGTTTTAACTTTAAATTCAATGTCATGCATAAATTGCGTGGTGACAAAAGAATGAGATTATCCAGGATCAATTAGCACTTTAGCAAGGCAACTGAATATTGGGAGTGTACCTGCAATAACCTCTGTAGATGGCTCCACCTCTTGTTCCTCCACTGTATAGATTCTGTCAGGCACTTTAGGTTTGTTCCCCTTTCTAGTGGACGCTTTTGAAGAAAACTGACCCGCCAACGAGGGTGCTGGTGTTTTCTTTGAAGGGAACTCTTGACCCTGATGTTCGTTACTTCCACAAGCCAAGCACTTTTGTTGTTTCCTCCAGCAATCCTTTTCCAACTGATTAGTCTTCTTGCAAAAATCGCACACTAGTGGGAAAGATGATCCTGCTGTTCCAGCGGTGCCTACTGTCTTTCCTTGTCCCAAAGATGATTTTCTACCCCTTGATTCAAACCTCCTGTTGGGACTGAAAGTATTTCCCCAGGTTGGCTCGCGCGATTACCTCTTTTTGCCTAAGCTCGTGCTGAGTTTCTTCCACATGGTGGACAGCATCAACTAGTTTAGCATAAGAGCCAAACTTTGTTGACGCCAGAGAGTTACGCACCTAAACTGTTAATCCATGATAAAAGTGAAGCCGATGATTCTCATCTGTATCAACCATATAAGGCACAAATTTGGACAGCCTGGCGAAGGTAGCTTCATAATCTGCCACTGTCATATTTCCTTGCTTTAGATTAATAAATTCAGATTCTCGGATTTCCCGTACCCTAATTGGGATGAACTTGTAGTGAAATTATTCTAGATTCGTGGGGTGGCTGCCAACTCCCATTTGTGGACAATAACATTCCATCATGCCCATGCCGGTCCATCAAATAGAAATGTGGCAAACGATTGTTGGCGTTCATCGTCATAATCAAGAGCACCAAATATGTTTTGTATTGTCTCAAACCACTGCTCTGCTTCCTGGTCACTTGGTACACCATTAAACCTAGGCGGATGGAATTTCAAAAACCTTTCTAGCGATACATCTTTGCCTGGTTCAGGATGGGCAGTTGCACCACCAATCCAGCAATCAAGCGGAGGTGTTAATCATGCTTGCCCTCTCTCTACTAGTTCAGCTACATTCTGCAAAGAAGTGGCTATCTGTGGGAGGAAGTTTTCTTGGGCTACAGTGTGGCTGGATTCAGCCTCAGGCTCCTCCATACTAGTTCTAGGATTTGCAGGTCCTTCCATAAAATCAGGGCCTGTAGATAAATCAAATGTCATGTAATGCATATCCTCATAAGGAAGTTAAACTTTTAACCACTAAAAGATTTCACTAACAATATATACAACATAGCCATAGTTCAGTGTTTTTTTTATAATTAAAGCTTTGATACCACTCTGTAACATCCAAAACTAGACCCATTTCCAATGCGGGAGTCTAGCCAGACGTCGGCCTGACTCACGATAGGACTCACGCCAAATATGATAATTTAATTAAAACTGCACACAATATTTAAACTATAGTACTTGGTTATTAAAACATAGCCTTATGTTTCTCACAAACCTGTGAGTTACATATACACTCCTATAACTAATACAATACAAGATAGCTCACAAGATTTCTAAAAAAACTCTATACGAGTCTTAGAGTAGGCTATAACTCTCCTAACTACTACATTACTAATACACCTGCTAAAACCTCTTGCTTCACAGACAGCTACTGTAGTTCTTCAGCTGGAAAAGCACAGTTTTTAGGAAAAATAGTGAGCTATATTGCCCGTGATGTTCTCATCTGGTTGTCAAAAGAAAACGTTACACAAACAAAACAACAATACCAACAAGTCTAATGGCGAAGCCATTCACTATAACATGTAGTGATATAATGTGCAATGAAAAAAAATACAACAGTAAGACAGTATATCCGTTCAAAGGAAAAGAAAATATCACCCTTAGAATGTGCAGTAAACATGTTCATTCAAAAATCATAAATCATTTAGCGTGGGAGGTCTTACTCAAGGCTACCTGTTCCCAAGGAGTAAGCTCTCACCACTTACTGTACCAGTCTGTGTAGTATCCCACACAATTGTCAGCCTCACCCCTTAACAGTAAACATTGCATAGTAAACAGTAACAGTGACAGGTCGAGTCGGCCTTTATCGCGACGACCTCGTTCAGCCACCCAAGCCCATTGCTGGAATGGTGAACTATGCCTATTCGTAGCAAGTTCGGGGTCCCGCAGTGCAACAGTACACAAACAAATAAAGGAATACCCGGGTATCCATTCAACACTACTGCATACAACATACAACATTCAATCGTGGTAACACACCCAAGCACAAGGATAATAAGCCATGGGAAGATTGTTAAATAGGAATGTATCTCTATTTATATACACAAGTACAGCTGTATATACACAGTATATATATATATAGTTTATAGCACAAAGATGCATTCAAAAGTAGCGAGAACACTCATCGATCTTCAAGGCTTTGGATGCTCACCTTTGTCTAGTTGAGTTCCTACAACAAGGGAAAGTCAAAGTTAACAACTTTAAGACTTAGATTTTCCTCCTTCTTACATGTCTATTCAACTAGCCTAGAAAATTTATCTAATCTAAAGTATGGTGCTGGTTTCAAGTTATGTCTCTTGAGCAAAATAACTTTCTTAATTAAGGAATTTAAAGGAAAAACCATTCAAGAGGTAAACAAAAGGAAGGGAGAAACTTCTCAAAAGTACTATGATATTTTCCAACAAGAGAAGGTTCAAAAATAAGAATTTTCTACAAAATAAACTCAATAATGCTTAAACATAGAAGAGTAAGAAAGGAAATTCCAAGATTTAAAGGATGGCTTCAATTTTCAAAAAATTGCTGCCGAATGCAGTTCTGTTCTTTGCTGTTTTTCGGAAAATATAGAAATCCAAAGTTGCTTCTACAAATTTCTGAGTAAATTTTATGCAATGACGTTTAAATTGAGCTATAGTTTTCTTAAATCGGACAAAGAACGAAAAAGATAAGAATTTCTGAAGTACAGCTATTACTTCAGATTTTTCTGCGGGAAGAATAGTGTTCAGATTTGTTTCAGAGCTGATTTATGGGGGATTTACAAATACAAATGGATATCCATAAACTTCTGTGTAATCCCTGTAATGAGAGGTTGAAAAAAGATATGGTTCCTTCAAATCGCATACGAAATGAGGGAGTTACACAGTTTTGAAGTTGGCTACTTCAATAAGCAATTTCAGAAAAATCTGCAATAGCACTCCTATTTCAAGAATACTTTTTGAACGATTTACAAATCCAACTGAGTAGTTTCAAAAGTCTAAATAATTATAGCATAAAGAGGTTCGAAACAAGCCAAATTTTGGTCAAAACGGACAAGAAACGAGGGAGTTATGGAATTTCAAAGTTGGATGATAACTGCAGAATTTCTTCACACATCAGCAATGTCCGGCCACGTCTAGACATGTCTAGCAACATCTGGGAACGTCTAGCAATGTCCAAACTATAAGTCATAACTCACTTAGGCACAATAATAGGATAGTAATGCCCTCGAGGACTTAATTTATGCATACTATCATTCCAACATTTCAATCTTAAAAAAAAAAAAAAAAACTGTATTTCTAAGAATCTTGAACCCATTACAAAATATGAATCTCACTCCAATCATAATACACATTTACACCTTTAAACCTGTTTAAATCATCACATGTCATCCACACATGTTCAATCTAGCACCACAGTTAACAAAACAAGGCTAAACCCATAAACCTTCCCGTACAGTTCCGGACACAACAAAATTATTCTAAAATCCAAAATTCAATCATGCAATGGCATCCAACAACATATGGAGTTTTGCTAGAGTTAGAGAAGATTGTTGTTACCCTATCTATATTAAGGGGGCGGAAGCAAGATATCCCCTACTTCTTCGGCAAATTTTACCCCAAATTAATTGAAACCTGGATTCTCCTTCAAACAAAATTCTTCCTCTGCCTTCCCCTTTCAACTAGTTATGGTAGAGAAGAGTTGAACTACAAGCTTAGTAAAGAAAAAAATGAATAAGAGAAGAATAATGGAGAAGATGTAAGTCAGTTGAGGCAGATCAGAACAAAGGACAAAGACAAAGAAATTGGGAGATGCAAAACTTCTGGGCTCTTCTCGTTTTTCTTCCTTTTTGTTAAAAATAAATAACAGAACTTATCAATAACTCTATTTACTGATTACTGATTTAGTAGACTATTCGTTCCTAGTATTCTATCTTTTAATCCCTAGCTTGAACGGTCATGAGGATTAGACATAGTGTACTTTAATCTGTCAATGAGTACGGTCACTTGATATTTATATTCTTGGTAAGTTGGGTGCGCTTGTTTGATTGGTTAGTGTGTTATTGCTTGTCGAAAGGAAACCATGTACCTGTGCGTCCTGGGTGATGGTTCCCTCGAGATGAACTCGTAAAGTTTATTATACTAAACCCGACCAGTAGACTTATGTCCGGTATAGTAATAAAGTCGCGTGGTACTAATCTCAGACGATAAGAAGTCGATTAATTAATTTATCAGTAAATTAATAAATTGACGAGCACTATATCTTTGACGTGGGGAGAATAAAGAATAATTAAATTCCGAAAGCAATTCTGGTTTGAGCAGTGATTCCATAATTAATCCGTTAGTGGTACGATTAATTATGTTGTTGGGTTAATTATTAAAGTGAATTAATTATTTAATTAATTAATCCTTAGGGTCAATTAGTAAATTGACAAAGTGGATTTAATTATTTAATTAATAATTCTTGGTTCAATTAAAAATTAGGAAATCCAATAATTAGGTAATATAATTGTGAATTGGAAATTACAAAAACCCAAACTCAACAAGAAGGCCTAACTCAGAACCCACTTAAGGTCTCCCTTGTAACTCTATAAATAGACACAATGGATTAGCAATAGGACACACAAGTCATAAATTTTCAAGACAAGAAAACTAGAGAGATGGAAACTCGAGAGAAAAATAGAAGAAAACAAGTCTTCAGATTTTTCTCCTTGGTTTGCGTGAAAGGCGGCAGCGACGCGATTTTTCCTCTTGTAGGGGCGATCTCATGGAGGCGGCACGACGTGGATTTTTCGGGGATCAATTTTTGTGTAGTTTCTGTTGTTGTTGATCTATTGGTTCGGTAGATAGTTGCCCATATAACATCCGGATCTGTCTTAGAGTCATACGAGAGAATCACATAAGGGACACGCTTCAAAAGGTCGAATCTTTATCCTTCCGCTTTAATTAAAGATTTTATTTTTTTGTTACATGATAAATCGAATAAGGTAAACCAAGATCCAGTGCTCGTGTGGTATTTCAAAAAGTGTTTGAATCGGATTGCACAAGCGTTCTGGTTTGATTGAGAATTCCCAATTCTGGATGCTATGCACGAAAGTGGAATTTTTTATCGGACCCGGGCAGACAATTCCTTCACATCTCCCTCAGATTAGCCATCATGTCAAAAGCAAAGATCATTGCCTGATGCTGATGTTGCAGAACATTCGACATAGAAGCCAGAATGTAACACTGCGCCATCTTATCCGTCTTTCTCCACCTCTGATAGGCTTCTCTATGCTCTGGAGTTGATCATCATTAGGCGTGTTTGGGCATACCTCTGTGAGCATGAACTTGTACTGCTTAGCCGTTAGGACAATATCCAAATTATGTTTTCAATCGATATAATTTGGACCAGTTAGTTTGTTCACTTTTAGTATGACAGACAATGGATTAAATGTCATATCGATAGCTGAAAAATAAATAAATAGAAAAAAAGTTTTAGTAAATAAATTCGAAAATATTGATTCCCTCAAAACAATACAATCTAACTAGATCCACCAACATCTCATTCACAGGGATTTACGCAAGCCACAATAGTGTGGACGTTTACGCTAGTCCATATTTATTCGAGAAGAACCTAGTTCATTAATCTCATTATCTGACCAAACCTATTAAACAATGAGACTAATAGTCGGTGGTTTTATCTATACACAAAAGCAGCGTAACCTTGATGAGAGGAATGATACAAATTGTACACTAAGTGTGTGTCATCATGTGACTACTAAGTTTATTACCTCGTATAATGCACCTCAGTTGGAGAGGGTATCGCACTTCTCCATTTTAATTCACTTTACTCATCTTATTAGAAATTCATTCTAGTGATTCTGAAGATGTGGCTCACCCGTTATAGAGGAAGGCCCTAATGCCAACGCGCAAGTCAACCCACATAACTTACGAATCAGTGATGGTGGCTATGGGATTATTTACCAACCCGCTCCCACTTAGATTCTTAAAACGAGGGTTTTTCCGGTTTTAACATGCCATTAACTCTCCTAAGTTATACGCATTCTAAAACCTATGTTTTAATCATGCATCAAAACTAAAGCATAAATTAAAACATATAAACATGCAATTAAAAGCAATAAATATGGAAAATAAATACGTAAATAATATTATGGTTTTCAAAACTGCATGTCGCTTCCATCTGCTGCCTTGTTTGCATTTCCTGTCACGTCACTCTGATGGATTGAGTCTTGAATTTGAGATCTCAGAATTACCCTGAAGAACGGGCTATGCGCGCACAGCCCGTGCGCCCAGGGGAGAAGCATCAGGCCAACGCTGCTGGCGCTAGCGGTGCTTCTGCCAGTGACTCCTTCTTCGGCACCGCCAATGCCACTGTCCTCTAAGTCTTCTGCTCCACTCCCACTCGTTATCTGGTCTTCTTGCATTTCACCTGGGTTTTCTCAGTTTTCTACACAATCCTTGGAATCACCCAAATTGTGTCAAACCAAAACTCGTGAATTCAAGTTGCCCACGACAAAGTCTTCAAATTACAAATTTTTTCTAAATACATGCATGATTTTTCTAGGAAAATAAAATCGATAATTACATAGATTCAAATCCTACTACAGATTTAATCTAATCCTACACGGCTTTCATCTCGTGGTTATTACTATTACAAGTATTCATATCAAAAACACTATATTTGGACATGTCCCAGAGTTTAATAAAATACAAATACATTATACCATAATAGCCGGGACCAAAAATTAACCACCTGCAACAACCATGTAATCAAATCGAACAAAAAGTAATCGAGAAAGTAAGCTTTGATACCAATTGAAAGTTCTCGCGCTTATTATGGCTCGGTAAAAGATTAGGAAACTTTTAACCAAACCTAACAGCACGTTCGTACTATTTTGATTTCATCTAGAAAGAATTCGGTTCATGTAATACGATATGAAATCTCTCAAAAATCTATAGTATAGGATCTTGGATTACTTTTAATTCCAATTTACACGCAAGCAAATACAATATCTTAAATATAAAAGCGAAAGTTAAGATTTGACCTTTAAAGTGTGATACTCAAGAAATCTCTCGTATTCTCCGAGACTTGTCCGGATGTTGTGTGGTCAATGATCTACCGAACAATCTGAATTAACCCCAACAGAAAACACCTCACAAAAACTCACCGAAAAACTCGACCTCCATCGTCAAAACTTTGATCGCCGCCGCTGTCCACCAAAAAGTCAACACCGATAGCCAAAAATTCAACGTCGGGAGAAGCCACTACTAGGAAGTTTGATCCTCGCCACCGGGATCTTCACTTAGCCTCGGGTTTTGTGCAAAAAACTAAAGCTTATCTCTCTAACTTTCTCTCTCTAGTTTTTGTGTTCTGTCAATTGTGACTGTTGTTGTCTGTCATGGGGCTGATCCTTGTGTCTTATATAGAGCTACAAGAAAGAACTCAAAGGCGGATGTACCTTATACAACGGTAAGGCGATCACCCTACATTGATGAAAAATTTTTAGAGGGTATAAGTACTCGGATTGCAGTGCCGCCCCACCATGGGCGCCGACCAGAAATTAGTTTGAGTTGTAGCGAGAGGTTAAAGATGAAGGTGAGCTTCACCTTTTTTTTTTTTGGCA
Source organism: Knoxia roxburghii (assembly GCA_030378225.1). Lineage (NCBI taxonomy): Eukaryota > Viridiplantae > Streptophyta > Magnoliopsida > Gentianales > Rubiaceae > Knoxia > Knoxia roxburghii. The sequence goes on along the minus strand of CM059418.1, from coordinate 27,470,168 downwards.
ATTGAATGAAACGACGACGTCATTTTGTCAACCTTGATAAAAAAAAAGAACGGTCTTCCTTTTTTGCTTTCCTATTTTGCTCCGTCGTAGCCACTGTTGGGCGAAAATCCTAAATCATTCAATCAAAAACCTCAACTCTTCCTCTCCAAATACCCAATTTAAGTAAAACCCAATTCAGCAACTTGTAGAACAAATCCCAATCTTGACTTCTCTGCAACTAAATTTCACCAAATTTGAAATTTCAAAACCCAATTTGAAAATCCCAATCCCTCCAAATTCAAAAACCCACCTCTGCACCCCCACTCCGCCGCTGCTCGACACCTGGACGGGCATCCCAACGTCACTTCCACAATTCCCAGCCTCTATTCGTATCCGGAGGTATTCAATTATTCCTTTTTTTGTTGGCTTTTAGTGTTTGCCCAAATGCAGTAGTTAATATATTATGGTTCTGTATTTATACTTAAAATTAACCTTATTGTTTTTTCTTTCTTCTGGCTTTGTTTAAGTTCATTAGGTTTGAAGCCATATCTATGCGGATTGGAGAAATTTTCTGGGTTTTGTTTGGGGCTTTAGTTTTGAAGTTGTGAATATTGTGCGTTTGATTTGTTATGGCTGGTAGTTAAGATTATTATTCGAAATTTATTTTGATTGCAGTTTCTATTTGGACTTAATTGAATGAGCAAGAATGTTTTAGATTTGTTTATCCTATGCATAACTTGGATTGGATTTAGTTACTTCAGTTAAGAGATAAGAAAATTTTAGTTACTTTTCTTTGCGTTGTAAATTTAGTTCAGAGATAAGAAAAATATCCCAAAAAACAACACATAGCTTCTGTTCATTTTGAAATTGAGACGTAAAGGGCTAACTTTAGAAGAAAAAAGGAATTAAGGTCACTCGTGCTATAAGTCAATACCTCATCTGTAATTTTCTACGCACAAGTAACTCCTTGAAGAATTGGGTATATAATAGTTTATGCTAGGGTCACAATAAGTTCGATTGTTTGTGTGACTTACGTTTTCTGGGTAGTTATACTTATAAACAAGTTATTGAAATATTATCTGCTCGGGCCCGGTAAAAAATTCATTTTCATGCTATGCATTCCAGAATCATAACTCTTGACGAGGCATAAGCTCTAGCACAATCCCTATTCCAATCCTTGCTTAAAATAATATTGCGCATGATCTTAGCTTCTATTTATTCAATCTGTCACGCAACAATAAATTCTTAATAAAAGTGAAAGTTTAAGAATTACCTCTTGAAGCGTGTAATTAGGTTGTCACTTGTATAACTCAAGACAAGCTCGTATGTTGTGTGGGTAACGAACCAACGAACCAACGATCAGCAATTTACCACAAAGTGAAAGATTTTGGTAGGATCTGGGTTTGCACTTGCTCGATTTACCACGCAACAAAAATTTCTATTAAAGGGAAGCTTAGAAAAGTACCTTTGAAGCGTGCACTTGGTGATTCTCTTGTATGCCTCAAGACTATGACTTCACGTTGTGTGGGCAACGAACTAGAAGTCAATTGATCAGCTACTCACCACAATCCACCTGCTAGAAAACTCTAGCCCCGCAGCACCTGGCACGTACTATAAACGCACCGCCCGCAGAGAGAGAAAGCTACGCGCAGCTGGTATAGACCAAGGCCAAAATTTCAGCCACTAGAAACCCAAAAACCAGCTGCACACTTTCTTGAAAATTCGACTTGGAGAGAGAAACGTTTTCTCTCTCTAAAATTTTCTCTCTCTAGAAATCCTGTGGATTAATTGTGTAATTGTGTTAATCTAAATGACTGATCCCTTGTCTATTTATAGAGTTACAAGAGAGACTCCAAGTTGGTTTAGGATTGGTCTTCCTACTGGGTTTCTGTTTTCCTTCAATCCTGTTTCTGGACTGATACATATTCTGTTTCCTTCAATCCTGTTCCTAGACTGATACACTCCCAACTGTCACAGGGATTCACTTATCCCAATCCAGTTCCTGGGATGAATCACTCCCAACTGACACAGGGATTCACTTATCCCAAACCAGTTCCTGGGATGATTCACAACCAACTGACACAAGGATTAATTAATTTTTAAATTAATTAAATCTACCTTTGTCAACAACCCAGTACATAATTAATCGTACCACTAACGGATTAATTATGGCACTACCAACCTACACCAGAATTGCTTCCGGAACAACTTAATTAAATTATATTCATAATCTCCCCACATCAAAGATATAGTGCTCGTTAATTCATTAATTTACTGATAAATTAACTCATCAACTTCTTTAATTCCGAGACTAGTACCACTCGACCTTTTTACTATACCGGACATAAGTCCACCGGCCGGGTTTAGTATAATAAACATTTCGAGCTCATCTCGGGAGCACCATCACCCCGGACGCACCGGTACATGGTTTCCTTTCGACAAGCAGCTGCACACCAAGTAACTAAACACGCGCACCCAACCCACCGAGACTATTGGCCACATTTGACCTCACCCATTGGCAGATCAAAGTACACTATGTCTAATACTCATGTCCACTCGAGTCTAGGGATTTAGAGATAGAATACAATGATCGATTTGTCTATTAAATCAGTACAAGACAAATCATTCCTAAGAGTCAAGTTCAATATGCCCCGGGCACATCTATATGATTCAATTAGTTTAGACAAACTAATTATCTGAATCACATAATAACCTAAACCGACAGTTTGTCCAAAGCTGTCTCGGTTACGAACCTCATTTATATATTATGTCCTTCAACCAATGATGAGATCTACTGTGTCGCATCAGACACCTCATCATCTACTTACACAATATAAATGGACATAAACATGCACAACAAAATATGACTGAAACACAAATCGATATATTAAACTGGGAAACTGTACAATACAAGCATAGCTTATGTATTCTACTCCAACACAAAGCTCGCCAAAAAATTCCTCTGACCCGCCGCCACTGCGAGTACAATCCACGCTCCACCGTCACTCGAGAGAATCACCAATGCACCGCTGCACACTTAGTCCACGCGCCGCTGGATAAGGAAGAGGAAAAACTGGCCGCCAAACTAGAAATTGTGCCGCAAGCTTGGATGAAGAAATTCGCCTTTTAGAAAGAATTCTTTTGATTTCTCTCTCTCGAATTGCTCTCTCAAGTTTCTTGAATTATAAAACTAATGAATTGTGTATTGTGAATTGCTAATCTCTTGTCTATTTATAGAGTTACAAGAGAGAACCCAAATTGGTTTAGGATTGACCTTCTTAATGGGTTTAGGATTATTAATTAGTTTTTAAATCTAATAGGATTTTCAAATCCATTAGATTTCCTAATCTCTAGGATTTCCTAATTCGAATTGAACTTTAAGACTTAATTAATTAATTTCACTTTGTTAATTACTTAATTAACCCTTAAGAATAATTAATTAAATAATTAATTCTACTTTATCAATTAACCCACTTCATAATTAATCGTACCACTAACGGATTAATTATGGCACTACCATCCTACACCATAATTGCTTCTGAAACAACTAAATTAATTATTCTTTAATCTCCCCACATCAAAGATATAGTGCTCGTTAATTTATTAATTTACTGATAAATTAATTAGTTAACTTCTTATAATCCGAGATTAGTACCACTCGACCTTTTTACTATACCGGACATAAGTCCATCGGCTGGGTTTAGTACAATAAACATAACGAGCTCATCTCAGGAGCATTATCACCCCGGACGCACTGGTACATGGATTCCTTTCCACAAGCAACAGCACACCAAGCAATCAAACACGCGCACCTAACCTACCGAGACTATTGGTCTTAAGTGACCTCACTCTTTGGCAGATCAAAGTACAGTATGTCTAATCCTCATGCCTGCTCAAGTGTAGGGATTAAGACATAGAATACTAGGACCGAATAGTCTATTTAATCAGTACAAGACAATTTGTCCTAAATGGTCCTAGTTCAATATGCCCGGGCATATCTATATGATTTAATTAGTTTAGACAATCCAATTTTTTGAATCACTTAATAATCTAAACTGACAGTATGTCCAAAACTGTCTCGGTTACGAACCTCATTTATACATTATGTCTTTCAGCTAATGATGAGATCTATTATGTCACACCAGACACCTCATAATCTAATTACATGATATAAATAGATGAAAAATGTAAAACATATAAACAATTTAACTAAAATATTTAATCAATATATAAAACTGGAAAATAGTTTAATACAAGCAAAGTTTTAGTATTCAATCCCAACAATCTCCCACTAATACATAAGCTGTGCTTTAAGTATAAAACTACATCAATCCTACAACTACAATAATGTCTAGAAAAACAATCATGGCTCTACTAAGTATCTGATCCCCATGCCCTCCACGTGCACCTCAAGGACTTTTGTAGTCAATGTTTTCGTGATTGGATCTGCAAGGTTTTCTTCCGATGCTATCTTTGTCATTACCACGTCTTCCCTCTTGATGATATCTCATATTAGGTGGTACTTCCACTGTATATGCTTACTCGCCTTGTGGGCTCGTGGTTCTTTCGAGTTTGCTACTGCACCATTATTTTCACGGTACATTGTGATTGACTTCTGCAAACCAGGAATCACATCTAAGTCCACTAGGAAGTTCTTGAGCCATACTGCTTTTTTCACTTCCTATGATGTTGCAACTTATTTAGCCTCTATGGTAGAGTCTGTCACGCATTTCTACTTGACACTCCGCCATACTATAGCTCCACCTCCCAAAGAAAAGACATACCCTGAAGTAGACTTGCTCTTGTCCCTGTCGCCTTGGAAATTTGAATCTATGTAACCTCGGGGCACAAGCTCCGGCGCCTGATAGACCAACACTTGGTCTCTAGTTCTGCGCAAATACTTGAGAATTCATTTTCTCTCCTTCCAATGAGTTTTCCCGAGGTTACTCTGATACCTGCTTACAATGCTAATAGCATAGCAAATATCAGGCCTCGTACATAACATTGCATACATCAGACTTCCTACAGCAGAAGCATAAGGAACTATCTTCATGGCTTCAATCTCCTCAACAGTCTTTGGAGACTGCTCTTTAGATAGATGCACTCAATGTATTAAAGGTAGTAAACTTTTCTTGGAGTTTTGCATGTTAAAACGAGCCAGAATCGTATCTATGTATGAAGTTTGAGAGATCGTTAGCGAACGTTTCCTACGATCTCGACTTATCTTGATCCCAATTATATGTCCCGCTTCTCCTAAGTTTTTTCTTATCAAACTGCTTGGATAGCCATGCCTTTAGGTCTGATAACACTTTCTTACTGTCTCAAATAAGTAAAATATCATCTACATAAAGCATAAGAAACACCACCGCATTTCCATCACGTCTGCGGTACACACATTGTTCATCCAGGCATTGAGTAAATTTGTAGAATTAGATCACCTCATTAAACCGGATGTTCTAAGATCTGGATGCTCGCTTAAATCCGTAAATAGACCTCTTAAGCCTGCAAACCTTATGTTTTTGGCCTTTGTTAACGAATTTCTCTGGTTGCTGCATGAAGATGGTTTTTTCAAAACTTCCCTTAAGCAAAGTTGTCTTGACATCTATCTGCCATATCTCATAATCTAAATGAGAAGCTATGGAAAAGAGAATCCAGATTGACTTAAGCATAGCCACCAAGGAGAAGGTTTCCTCATAATCGATTCCCTCTTTTTATCGGGTAGGTCTACAAACTCCCAGAATTGATTGTGGTCCATCGACCCCATCTAGATTTCATTACCTTTTGCCAAGATTCTACATCTTTATCTCAGAGAGCCTTATTATAGTTCACCGGATCTGGTTTAGGCATGTCTGGGATGAAGTCAGAGGCTTCTCCCACGTCAATGAACCTATCGAGTTATCTCACAACCCTCTCACTACAACGTGTCACCATCTGTGTAGGCGCATCATCTGTGATATCTTGAGCAGTGTATGGTGTATCTACTTGTGCTGGTGCATCAGGATTATCAGATTGCTTTCTAAGTTCTTCTAGTACTATCTTACTCTTAGGCTTATGATTTAGAATATAGTATTCCTCTAAAAATCGGGCGTCAATGCTAACTATCACCTTCTGATCGTTAGGACTATAGAACAGACCACCTTTTGTTCCTCTAGGATATCCTAGAAACAACATTACTTCTGTTCTTGTATCTAATTTAGCTGCATCTGCCTTAAGCACATGTGCTGAACAACCCCAAATTCTTAGATGTCTTAGACTGGGCTTGCGCCCGTTCTACAACTCTTAAGGGTTGAAGGCACGATTTTAGATGGTACAAGATTTAGAATGTATATTGCAGTTTCTAAGGCATATCCCCAGAACGAACTAGGCAAATCACTATAGCTCATCATTGACCTAACCATTTACATGAGAGTTATGTTTCTTCTTTTTGCTACACCGTTCTGCTGTGGTGTGCCATGTGCAGACAAATGAGCTGAATTCTGACCTCATTGAGGTATTCTCGAAATTCGCAGGACAGTTACTCACCCTCACAATCTGATCATAGTGTCATGAATACTCTTACCGTGATGTTTCTCCACATCTGCCAGATACTCTTTGAATTTACTAAAGCATTCGGACTTGTGGCGCATTAGATAAATGTATCTGTATCTTGAGTAATCATCTGTGAATATCACAAAATACTCAAACCCACCTGGTGCATGGACTGAAATTGGTCCACATAAGTCAGCGTGAATCAATTCTAATACTTCTTTGGCTCTATTACCTTTCACTTTAAAAGGTCTATTGGCCATCTTACCTTCCAAGAAAGGTTCGCATATTGAGTAACTGTCAATCTCTAATGAACTTAAAGGTCCATCATTGACTAACCTCTGAATCCTACTAAGGTTTATATGACCTAGCCTGAGATGCCAAAGATAGGTTTGATCCATTTTAGAATGTTCTTTTCTCTTATTTTGGTTAGATGATGAGCCATTTAGTTATGTGTTTTGCACAACAAGGGAGTTTGATTTAACCAAAAATAAATTGTCTACTAATGAAACTGAACAAATAAGTTTACCATCTTTTCTAATAACAACAGATTGATCAGAAAAGATAAACTTATAACCATTCATTGAGAGTTTAGAAACTGAAATCAGTTTCTTTCTAAAACTCGGTACATAAAAACAATTAGGTAAATCTAGCCTAGAATTTTCTAAAAATAAAGTGACTACTCTCATTGCTTCCACTGACACTTTTGTAGTGTCACCCAAGTAGACTTCTAGCTCGCCTTCTCTAAACTTCCAGGTCACTTGGAACCCCTGCAAAGAATTACAAATGTGGTCAGTGGCATCTGAATCCACACACCAAGTATCTGTGGGAATCACTACTAAACACGTCTCAGTAATTAAGGCAGAAACTATCGCACCTTTGAGCTTTAGACAATCTGATTTCCAATGTCCTACTTTACCACACTTGAAGCATTTGCCTTTAGGTTTCTTCTTCTTTGCGATGTCTCACTTAGCAATGTGATTCTTGGTATTCTTCTTCTTATTCTTGCCTTTAGGCGCAGATGAGAAACTCGAAGCCTTCACTATGACCAAAGCTTGCTTCTTCTCTTGGAAGATGCCTTCGACCGACACCAATACTGTTAGGAGCTCCAGAAGAGTATACACTCTCTGGTTCATATTGTAGTTAACTCAAAACTGCTCGAAACTAGAAGGTAAGCTCTGGATGATGACATCGATATGACTTTCTTGATCAATTTTGCCTCATAACACTTCTATTTTATTGATGTTACTCATCATGTGAACATGTGATCTCTCACCGATGAGCCTTCTGCCATTCTAGTATCATTATATTTCTCATGGCTGATTACCTGGTTGTCCTACCTTGATGACCAAACATCTCTCAGGTGTGCCATCATATTGAAAGCAGAGACCATGGGATGAAGCTGATGTTACATAACATTTGACACAGAGGCCAGAATGTAACACCGTGCCATCTCATCCGCTTTTCTCCACCTCGCATAGGCATCTCTTTCCTCTTGAGGAGAGTCATCAGTAGGCGCATCTGGACAAATTTCGGTAAGCACAAACTCATACTGCTCAGCCATCAGGACAATGTCCAAATTACGACTCCAGTCGACATAGTTTGGACCAGTTAATTTGTTATCTTTCAATATTGTAGCTAACGAATTAAATGCCACATGGAATATTGTAAATAAATAAACAGACAATGTTTCAGAAAAATAAGCACAGAATTTCGAAAATAAATTCTACTATTATTTACATCCCTCAAACAATAATTAAATCCTCTGACATCTCATTCACCGGGATTTCGCAAGCTACGATAGTGTGGACGTTTACGCTAACCCACATTCGTTTGAGAAGAACTAGGTTCATTAACTACACTATTAGACCAAACGATCTATTGATCAATATAGCTAATAGTCAGTGTTTTTAGCCGTACAACCTCGATAGGAGGAATACTACAAATTGTACACTAAGTGTGTGCCATTACATGACTTATGAGTTCGTTCCCTTAGGATAGTGCGCCTCAGATGGAGATGGTATCGCATTTCTCCAATTTCAACTTGTTGGTGTATGTGCCCTTTTGAGGGCTATTTATGTAAATAAACTTTGAGGGTTATTTATGTAATTAAGACATTTGTCGTTTGATTGATTATTTATCTGATGAGTTAATTTCATGAAATTATATTCTTGTGCATATTGAATTTCATGAAATTGATCCGCCAAAAAGAGACACTCCATGGACTTTTAGATCATGAGTGATTCTTTTTGAGTAGTACTCGTACGAGGATCCTTAGACCAGAAATCACTGCATAGTCTTAGGTGAATTAGAGTGTGCTTTGACATATGCCCAACGGGACCGTAACAGGTTGCCAAGTACGGGTATGATTGGGTACACTATGAGTCACGCTAAGGTATGTAGGTGAAGTGATGGGACTACAAGTTTCTCTTAAATAAGAGATGATATCTTGGCCGCTTGATACTGAACTGAGAAGTGCATGGCCGTGCCCAAGAAATGATAAGGGTTATCATTTGCTTGATTAAGTTCAGTATCACTAAGAGATCAAGTAAAACGTTTAGCTACATAAGGATGATTGGTTCCATGTCTTATGCTAAACTGGATATCAGTGTAGAGGACATTACATAGTTTACTCGGAAGGTTGTGTTGAATCACCATTCGACCCTCCATTCTGAATTGTGTAGTCATTATGTCTTGCTAGAGACCACTAATGATTTATGGATTAATTAATGAGATTAATTTATTCATTGTCAATTTGGAATGGGCCTACAGGATCACACATAAGAGAGTCGATGATTCAGAATTAAATTGCCTGTAATAAGTATAAGAGTTATGCTTAAATAGATAATATTTAATTAAATGGTTTAATTAAATATTATTGAAGAGTTTTATGGTATTAATTAAAAGTTAATTAATTACCTGGGAAGAATTGAGTTTGGCTGACAAATCAAGGGACCTAATTGTGAATTAAGGTTCTTGACCCATCAGCCTAATCCATGGGTCAATGGGTTGATCCATGGTGTTGGTTAAACCCAACTCAGTAAATAATTATTAATTAATTATTATTTAATTAATTAATATTAATTTCCTGTTACAGATAAGTCTGTACTCTTTTAAAAGAGCAGAGGTATCTGTGTGCTGAAGAGAGAATTTTTTAACCAATTCTGTTTTGGAAACGTGAAAATATTTTTTTTAGAAAAACTTCTCGCTCACTCTTCCAAAATTCTTCCAGAGAAAAACGTTTTCTCTTTTACAGGAAATTTTGGCTAGCACCGGTTCTGAGAGACTCCAGTGCAAGAACGTAGAGGCAATTCGTGTGAATTGTTTGGTGGTGAACGCAATCTTCCCAAGGGATCCAGGCGACGAGCGCAACCGATTACGCGTCGAGGGTAAGACCCAATTCTATAGAATTTAGGCTATTCTGTAGCATAATTTAGGAAATTATGCATGCCTAAGATCCAACACAACTTACTCTAGTCATCTTACTTAGAAATTCATAAGCTAGTGATCTTATGGTTGAACTCATCTGATATGGAGGAAGGCCCTAATGCCAACGCGCAAGTCTACCCACATCACATATGAATTCGTAATGGAGGCTATGAGAATATTAACCAACCCGCTCCCACTTAGATTTCTAAAACGATGATTTTTTTGTTTTTAACATGAAATTAACTAATCCTAAGTTATGTGCAAACATAAAACCAGCATGCTTTAAAATATGCATCTAACATACAACACAAAAATTAAAGCATAAAATAAAAACTGTAAATACGGGAAATAAATGCATAAAATAAATTTCTTGACTATTGCGATTTTAATTGCTTCCATTTGCTACCTCGATCTCATATCCCATCATGTCACTCGATAGATTAAGTCTTGAAAAGTTGGATCTTGAAAAAACTCAAAAAACAAAAAACATGCCGCACGTGCGACCCGAATTGGCCGGACCGCGCGCACACAGCCCTTGCAGGGCCTGCGCCCGCAACAGCCAAATGCTGCGTGCGCGCTGGTGTTCCCAGCGCTGCATGCGTGCAGCGGTGCTGCTACTGCTGGCCTATTCTGCCGGCGAGTCGTTCACGGCCCACCTGCCCCATTTCATTTTTGGGTCTTCTATCCTGCTCCTATTTTATTATTTGGTCTTCTTGCAGTTCATTATGAGTTTTCTTGTTTTTCTACGAATTAAAGATAAACCAAAACCCACGAAGCCAAGTCGCCCACCATAACGTCTTCAATTACACAAAATCTTCATACTACAAGGCTTCTAAGAAAATTAAGTCAAAAATTACATAGAAAAAATCATACTACAGATTTGATCTAATCCTACACGGCTTCTAGCACGTGGTTTTGCTATTACAAGCATTCATAAAAAAAAAAAAAAAAAAAACCCAGACATGTCTCGGGGTTTAATTAAAACATACAACCGCAACTATAATAGATGGGATTTCTAAACTACCTATGAACAAAAACATGTAACAAACCGAACAAGCACAAAGCTAAAACCAGGCTCTGATACCAATTGAAAGATTATCTGTCCAGGCCCGGTAAAAAATTCACTTTCGTGCTATGCATTCCAGAATTGGAACCCTTGACCAGGCCTAAGCTCTAGCATAATCGCAATTCCAATCCTTGCTTTAAATAACATTACGCAGGAGTTTAGCTTCTACTTATTCGATTTGTCATTCAACAATAAATTCTTAAATAAAAGCGAAAGTTTAAGAATTACCTATTAAAGCGTGTACTTAGGGATCGCTTGTATTACTCAAGACCAACTCGTACATTGTGTGGGCGACGAACCAATGAACCAATGATCAGCAATTTACCGCAAAACTTGCTGAAAAATTCATCCGACCCACCTCCGCCACGCGTACAATCCACACGCCGCCGCACACCTAGTCCACTCACCGCCGGAGAAGGAAAAGGAAAACCGGCCGCCGAACTAGAAGCTGTGCCGCCAAGTTGGATGAAGAAATTCGACTTTGAGAAAGAATTCTGTTGATTTCTCTCTCTAGCTTTTTGAATTATGAAACTAATGAAATGTGAATTGCTAATCTCTTGTCTATTTATAGAGTTACAAGAGAGATCTCAAGTTGGTTTAGGATTGGTCTTCCTAATGTGTTTAGGATTATTAATTAGTTTCCAAATCTAATAAGATTTCCAAATCCAAATATATTTCCTAATCTCTAGGATTTCCTAATTTGAAATTTAAGACGTAATTAATTAATTAAATAATTTCACTTTATTAATTACTTAATTAACCTTTAGGAATAATTAATTAAATAATTAATTCTACTTCATCAATGAACTCACTACATAATTAATCGTACCACTAACAAATTAATTATGGCACTACCATCCTACACCAGAATTACTTCCGGAACAACTAAATTAATTATTCTTTAATCTCCTCACATCAAAGATATAGTGCTCGTTGATTTTTTAATTTACTGATAAATTAATTAATTAACTTCTTATAATCTAAGATTAGTACCACTTGACCTTTTTACTATACCAGACATAAGTCCACCGGTCGGGTTTAGTGTAACAAATATAACGAGCTCATCTCGGGAGCACAATCACCCGGGACGCACCGGTACATGGTTTCCTTTCGATAAGCAACAACACACCAAGCAATCAAACACGCAACCTACCTAGACTATTGGTCTTAAATGACCTCACTCTTTAGCAGATCAAAGTTGAAGGAAAACATAACAAGCCCGGGCTAAATCGAAAATCTCAGTTTCGTGCAATGCATTCCAGAATCAAAAACTTTTGACAAAGCTCAGGCTCAAATTCATTTTTCCCTGAATGGATCTAGGCTTATACTTATTTAATTTATTAAATTGATAAACAAAGATTCAACCTTTAATTAAAAGTGGAAAGTCTAAAGGTTATACCTTTATAGCGAAGTCCTTAGCAAATAAGAAAACCAATAATCTGGAAAGAGACTACCACTGAAATACAATGGATAACTCCAAGAAACCTCGAATATTACGTGGGCAATAGTCTATCGTGGTGTACTATCAAAGCACATGAAAACCCACTAAGAAAATCCCTCGAAAAGATTAAATCTGCCTAAAAGATCGAAACTTTTTCAGCCCACAAGTACAGATGCCTACCGCCATGAAAACCGTCCAATTAAACCTCCTCCATCATCAAAATCCGGTCACGATCTGGACAAATCTCCAAGTGGATCACCAATCAAGAGATCAACACAAGAAAATCTGGATCAAGCACCCCGGATTGATGAAGAAAACTGCTGGAACTCACAAGCAAAAACCAGACCAAAATTATAAAGAAAATAAAAATTCCAACAGAAAAATATAAAATTCTGGCGGCGGCCAGCTTTAGAAAATCATCTAAATAATAAAAGTTTGATCTTTCAAGCTTAATCTAAATTGAGAAGTGTGAATCCAAGTTTGTTTTTGAAAGAAAACTCAAAAGGGAAGAGAATCTCTCTCTAGAATTTTCTCACTCAAGAGGCAAGACAAATGTCTTGCAAGATTTTCTTAAGTTTCTTTGGCCTTAAGCTTTCTTAAGAATTTTCTCACCGACCACCCCGGATTGATCGAGATCCCATGCAGAATCGTTTTGTAATCACAGGATCGGATCGGTCCCTGGATCGGTAGGATCGTATTATTAGGATCGTAAAAGTATTAAAATGTAGGCAAAAAATATGAATTTATGAAATATTTCATAAACACATACTTGTTCAAATCACATTTCATACATAATGTACTAGAAATGGAGAACACAATATTATCACTTTAAATTCATAATGTTCGACAAAATAAAAAGATTCATCAAACACTTGAACGTAGCGAAATGTGGTGCTAGTTGTTTTTGACGTGGTGTTAGTTTGTTTTGATGTAGCGAGATGTGGCAGACTATTTTATGTGAAAAATTTAGCAAAAATTCACATGTTGGGAGACATTTCTGGATGTGGTACTAGTTATTTTTGACGTGGTGCTAGTTGTTATGAGATTTTTTTGGACGTGGTACTAGTTGTTTCTGGAAGTCGTGCTAGTTGTTCTGAGACGTGGTTGACTGTCTTTATGAAAAAATTCAGTTTAAATTCACACGCATGGATGTAGACGTTTCTGGACATGGTGCTAGTTGTTTTTGATGTGGTGCTAGTTGTTCTAAGACGTGGTTGACTGCCCTTGTGAAAAAAATCAGTTTAAATTCACACGTATGGATGTAGACGTTTTTGAATGTGGTGTAGTTGTTTTCGACGTGGTGCTACTTATTTTGAGACGTTTCTGGACGTGGTGCTAGTTAGTTTTGATGTGGTGCTAGTTGTTCTAAGACGTTTCTGGACGTGATACTATTTGTTTTTGGACTTGGTGCTAGTTGTTTTTGACGTGGTGCTAGTTGTTCTGAGACGTTTCTGGACGTGGTGCTAGTTATTTTTGACGTGGTTCTAGTTGTTCTAAGATGTTTCTGGACATGATACTATTTGTTTTTGGACGTGGTGCTGGTTATTCTGAGACGTGGTGGACTGTATTTGTGAAAAAAAATCAGGTTAAGTAAAGAAGTCAAAATCAACTCCACTATCAATTTCTCTTACACCAACACTTTCATTTATAACTCTCCCTTCATCTTTGCCTTGGTCACCATCTTCATCTTCATCTTCATCCCTCAATACAATCCTTGGCCTTTTATCGATTTTCTTTCTCTTCTTATTTGCCCCACTAGTTCCTTCTCCATCATTTTCATTTCTAGCTATATCTTCATCTTTGCTTTGGTCACCATCTTCATCTTTCTCCTCATCTTCATGTCCATCTTCACTGGTGGCATGCTAGGAGACAACCAACAGCAACCTCACACTTGAATAAGTTTCAATTTGCAAAATGGATTTGAACAAGAGAAATTAAGGTAAATTTGAAAAATGACGCTATTTAAAACATTGGCCCAACACGAATTTCTGGACGTGGTGCTAGTTGTTTTTGATGTGGTGCTAGTGTTCTGAGACGTGGTGGACTGTCTTTGTGAAAAAAATCAGCTTAAATTCACATGCATGATATAGACATTTCTGGATGTAGTACTAGTTGTTCTGTGACGAGTTGGGCTGTTTTTGTGAACAAAATTAGTTTAAATTCACACGAATGGATGTATACATTTCTGGACATGGTGCTAGTGTTCTGAGACGTGGTGGACTGTCTTTGTGAAAAAAATCAGCTTAAATTCACATGCATGGATGTAGACATTTCTGGATGTGCTGCTAGTTGTTCTGTAACGTGTTGGGCTGTTTTTGTGAACAAAATCAGTTTAAATTCACACGAATGGATGTATACATTTTTGGACATGGTGCTAGTTATTTTTTATGTGGTGCTAGTGTTCTGAGACGTGGTAGACTGTCTTTGTGAAAAAAATCAGCTTAATTTCACATGCTTGGATGTAGACATTTCTGGACGTGGTGCTAGTTGTTCTGTTACATGGTGGGCTGTTTTTGTGAACAAAATCAGTTTAAATTCACACGAATGGATGTAGATGTTTCTGGACGTGGTACTAGTTGTTTTTGACGTGATGCTAGTGTTCTGAGACGTGGTGGACTGTATTTTCCCTATGAATCCTACAGACTCTTGAAATCGGTCCGATCCCACGATCCCAAATGATTCTATCCGATCCCACTACGATCCCACCTATAAACTCGATCCCCAATGATCCTGAATTGATTTTGTGGTTTTGAACTGTAGGATCGGACGATCCTATGATCCGAATCGCGAGTTTGCAAACTATGATAGGGAGCTCCAAAGGAGACCTAGTGGGTTTTTGAGTTGGGCCTTTAATGTTTGACTTTCGTTGACCTTAAAGTCTATCCTAGACTAATCAACTCCAATAGATTCTTTCGAATTAATTTCTTAACCCACTTCGTTAATTTAATTTAATCAAACAGTTAGGATTAATTAATTCAAATAGAATTAATTTCTTAATCCACTTAGTCAATTAAATATTAATTAAACCTTTAGGATAAATTAATTCACTTTTTCGATTAGTCAAACACATAATTAGTCATACCACTATCAGAGTAATTATGGAACTACCGCTCAAAAACGACGTTACATCGCGCCACTATATTTTCTTCTATCTCCCTACATCAATGATCTAGTGCTCGTCGGTGGTCGGTTTATCAATTTACTAAAAAATTAATTCACAGACTTCTTGGTATCCGAACCACTGGACTTTCTTATTATACCGGACGTAAAGTCCATTGGTAAGATTTAGTATAATAAACCTTACGAGCTCATCTCTTGAGCACCATCAATCGGTGAACCGGTACGTGGATTCCTCTAACTAGCAACGACACATAAGAAGCAAAACACCGTATACCCAACTTACCGAGTTATAGGCCTCAATAGACCACACTCTTTGGCAAATCAAAGCATACGACATCTAACTCTCACACCCGTCCTAATCTTGGGATTGAGAAACTGAATACTAGGACCGAATTAACTAGGTCGATCAGTACAAGTTAATTTTATCCAAACTGGTCATGCTCAATATGCCCGGGCATATCCGTGTGATTTAATTAGTCTAGACAAACTAATTTCAAAATTACACGATAACTTATACCAATAGTATGTTCAGACTATCTCAGTTACGAGCATACTTTTAATATATCAATACTTTAACCAATAACGGGATCTACTGTGACTTTTCACACCCCGTTATCTAGTTCTATGATATAATAGAACAATTTAATACTGAAACAAAATGATATGTCAACTGTGAATATTATTTTTTGATACGAGCCATAGCTTTTCTGTATTCAAAACTAACAATCTCCCACTAATGCTCAAAGCTATGCTGAGGAGTATAAAAACTGTCCAACCCGCTATTACACTGCTGTCATAATGAAATCTACAGAACACCTTTAAGCTCACTCACATAGCTCCCTCAAGAATCTAACTCACATGCCCTCCACATGTCTCTCAAAGACCTTTGGGGTCAATGGATTTGTGAAAGGATCTGCACGGTTTTCATCTAATGCTATCTTGGCCACGATCACGTCTCCTCTCTTTACGATCTCTCGTATCAGGTGGTAATTGCGCTCTATGTGTTTACTCGCTTTGTGGGCTCGTGATTCCTTCGAGTTAGCAACTGCACGATTGTTATCACAGTACACTGTGATAGACCTAGGCAACTCAGGAACCACATCCAAATCCATCAGGAAGCTTCAGAGCCATACAGCTTCTTTCGCTGCCTCTGATACAGCAACATACTCAGCCTCCAAGGTGGAGTCCGCCACGCATTTCTGCTGGACACTCCGCCATACTATGGCTCCACCTCCTAGAGTAAACACAAACCCAGAGGTAGACTTACTCTTGTCCATATCACCTTAAAAGTCTGAATCTGTATAACCCAATGGTACAAGCTCCAGCGCTCTATAAACTAGGACATAATCTCTGGTCCTGCGCAAGTACTTGAGAATACAATTTACTGCCTCCCAATGAGCCTTCCCAGGGTTACTCTGATATCTACTAACCTTGCCAACGGTAAAGCAAATATCAGGCCTCTTGCATAACATAGCATACATGAGGCTACCCACTGCAGAAGCATAGAGTACCGCCTGCGTGGCCTCTATCTCCTCAACAATCTTAGGACACTGCTTCTTTGATAAATGCACTCCATGCCTGAAAGGTAGTGAACCCCTCTTGGAGTTCTACATGTTAAAATGGGCCAGAATTATGTCTATGTAGGATGCCTGAGAACGTCTCCTACGATCTCGAATAATCTTGATCCGAAGGATATGTCCAGCCTCTCCCAAATCCTTCATATCAAATTGCCTGGACAACCATGCATTTATGTCTGACAACACCTTCTCACTGTTACCAATCGAAGGATGTCATCTACGTAAAGTACGAGGAATACCACTATATCACCATCACGCCTGCGATATACACACTGCTCATTCGGACACCGAGTGACTCCTTAAGACTGGGTAACCTAGTCAAAACGGATGTTCCAAGATCTAGATGCTTACTTAAGGCCATAGATGGACCTCTTAAGCCTACATACCTTGTGCTCTTGACCCTAAACAATAAAACCCTCTGGTTGCTGCATAAAAATGTTCTCTTCAAGACGTCCATTAAGGAATGTTGTCTTGACGTCCATCTACCAAATCTCATAATCCATATGAGCAGCTATGGCCAAGAGAATCCAGATCGACTTAAGCATAGCTACTGGGAAAAAGGTTTTCTCATAATCGATACCCTATTTCTAAGTATAACCCTTCACCACAAGCCTAGCCTTGAAGGTCTAAACCCTTCCGTTAGATCCTCTCTTTTGCTTGTAGACCCATTTGCACCCAATAGGCCAAAACCCATCAGTAAGGTCTACCAGCTCCCAGACCTGATTTGAGTCCATAGAACCCGTCTCAGCAATTATCACTCTCTGCCAAGGTCTAAACCCTTCCTATAGAGCCTCGTTGTAGCTAACTAGGTCTGGTTCATAGGCGCCAGGGATAAATTCCGAAGACTCACCCAAACCCATGTACCTTTCGGGCTGTCTGACAACCCTCCCACTATGACGAGGCACAGCCTGTGTAAGAGCATCATCTGTGATAGAGTGTGCAGTCTCTTGCGGTGTGTCTTTCTGTTCTTGTGCATCTAGAATACTGGACTGACCCCTAAGCTCTTCCACTACTACCTTGCTCTTTGCCTTGTGATCTAAAACATAGTCCTCTTCAAGAAATTTGGCATTGGTGCTCACCACCACCTTCTGATCCTGAGGACTATAAAATAGACCACCTTTAGTTCCTTTGGGGTAGCCTACAAAAAGCGTAATCTCATATCTCGCATCTAGCTTGGCTGCATCTGCCTTAAGCACATATAATGGACAACCCCAAATCTAGAGATATCTCAGACTAGACTTTCGCCCAGTCCACAGCTCTACTGGGGTCGTAGGCATAGACTTAGATGGTACAAGATTAAGGAGATAACATGCTGACCCCAATGCAAAACCCCAAAATGAAATAGGCAATTCACTATAACTCATCATCGATCTAACCATATCTATAAGAGTCTTGTTCTTCCTCTCTATTACACCATTCTGCTGGGGTGTGTCAGGTGCAGACAACTAGGACTGAATACCCTCCTCTGACAAATAGAACCTAAATTCACTAAAGAGGTATTCACCACCGTGATCAGATCACAGGGCCTTGATACTCTTACCCAGATGGTTCTCCATCTCAACCTTAAGCTCTTTGAACTTACAGAAGCATTCAGACTTGTGGCGCATCAGGTATATGTATCCATATCTAGAGTAATCATCCGTGAATGTCACGAAATACTCATCACCACCTCTAGCTTAAACTGACATAGGCCCACACAAGTCAGACTGAATCAACTCTAAAACCTCATTGGCTCTATACCCCTTTGCCTAGAAAGGCCTCTTGGTCATCTTACCCTCCAAGCAGGACTTACAGGTCAGATAACTGCAATATCCAATGAGTCCAAAGACCCATTATTGACTTCCTTTAAATCCTACTAAGGTTGATGTGACCGAGTCTTAGGTGCCAAAGATAAGTTTGATTCAGAGGGGAAGACTTATTTCTCTTACTATGATTCAGTGATGAGTTATTAGTTTCTGTATTTTGCATTACTGGGGAGTATGTCTTGATTAAAACCAGATTGTCAACTAATGTACCAGAACATATAAGCTTTTAGTTCTTTCTAATAAAAACATAATTATCAGAAAAAACACACTTATAACCATCCAATATAATTCTCAAAACTGAAAGTAAATTCTTCCGAAAACTGGGTACATATAAAAAATCTCTCAAATGTAAAACTGAGTCTAAAAAGTAAAGACATAAAACTCCCACTGTAACAACAGAAACTCTGGTAGTATCCCCAAGGTAGACCTGCAACTCTCTCTCTCTCTAACCAGCCGGGTCACTTGGAACCCCTGCAAACAATTACAAACATGATCAATGCCTCCTGAATCCACACAGCAAGTATCTGTGAGAATCGCCACTAAACATGTCTCAGTGGCTAGGGAAAATTTACGCATACCTCGAGGCTTTGGGCAATCCTTCTTCCAATGTCCTTTTTTGCTACATATGAAGCACTTGCCTTTCGACTTATGCTTCTTGGCAACGCCCGTCTTAGGTCTGTGATCAACTACTGCTTTCTGGTCTATCTTCCTATTGTGCTTCCTGGCTTTAGGCCCATCAGAGGAACCTGAAGGACCAATAGTAGCCAAGGCTTGCTTCTTCTCTGCAAATAGGCCCTTAGCAGACACCAATGCAGTCATGAGCTCGGGAAGTGAATATGAGAGCTTGTCCATATTGTAGTTCAACCGAAATTGCTCAAAACTGAGAGGCAAGCTCTGGAGGATGATATCGACCTGGGTCTCCCCATCAATGTCACCTCCCAATACCTCGATCTCATTGATGCGCTCATCATGTCCAGCACGTGATCACTCACTGAATAGCCCTCAGCCATCATAGCATTCATAAGTTTCCTCATCGTTGACTGTTTGTTTGCCCTGCCCTGATGTCCAAACATCTCCCTGAGGTTGAGCATAATATTGTAGGCTGAGGTAAACAACTGATGTTGATGCTGCAGTACACTCGACATAGAAGCCAGGATGTAGCACAGGGTCATCTCATCAGCCTTCTGCCACCTCGTATATGGCTCTCACTGCTCAGGGGTGGCATCATCGCTGGGCTTAGGAGGGCACTCCTCAGTGAGCACGTACTTGTAATCCTCAGCGGTAAGGACAATGGTTAGGTTACGTTTCCAGTCAATGTAATTTGGACCCGTAAGTTTGTTTTGATTCAGTATGACAGCTAGCGGGTTGAATGACATATCGACAACTGAAAAAATAAACTGTCAAGTTTCAGTATTACTTATTTAAAGATATTGAAATCCTCAAAAAACAATAGAATTTTCTATCGATATCTCTCACACCGGGATTAATGCAGGTCACGCGGGTGAACGTCTACGCCAAACCACATTCATTTGAGAATAACCAAAGTTCATTAATTTTATTATCTGACCAACGATCTTATGATCAATGAAATTAATAGTCAATAATTTTAGCTGTACACATAAATAGCGTAACCTCATGGGATGAATACTATAAATAGTACACTAAATGTATGCCATTACGTGACTTCTAAGTTTGTTACTTAAGATACTAATGCACCTCAGCAGAGAGGGTTTCGCATCTTTCTCCAATTAAACTCACTATAGTCATCCCTTCGAAAATTCAATCTAGTGATATATGTGATTGAAGACTCATTCGCATGGAGGAAGCCCCTAATGCCAACTCGCAAGTCTAACCACATCACATATGAACCCGTAATGGTGGCCATGGGATATTTACCAACCCGCTCCCACTTAGATTTTTAAGTTTGAGGATTTTTACGTTTTAACATGCAATATCTTAACTATGGGTATTCGCACCCATAAAACTGTTGGAGTTTTAATATGCGAATAATCTACCTTAGTTAATTGCACTTTAATTTCTAAAATGGTTTGGTTTGGTTTGGTTTTCGTTCATGCAAAATAAATTGGAGACATACAATCAATGAAAAAACATAACTACCGGAAATTAAAGAATTAAAATTTCCCGACTATTATGGCCTGCTCTATCGTTGATTCCTTGACGCCTCGGTGACACGTCCGGTCATGTCGCTCCCACTCGTTATTTGGATTTCTCTCGATTCGCCCGGGTTTTCTTGGTTTTTTACTTAATTAGGAATCACCCAAAATTACGAGAAACCAAAACCCGCGAATATAAGTTACCCAGAATAACATCTTCGTCATAATACATAAATTCCTATATACAAAGGCGTTTTTCTAGGAATTTAAATACGACATAATTAGATCAAATCCTACTACAAGATTTATCTAATCCTACACGGCTTCCAGCTCATGGTTATTACTATTACAGACATTTCCATTCAAAAACAAAAACGAGCCCGGACATGTCCCAAGGTTTATGAATGAAAAGTAAATTCTACCATAATAGCCAGAAAACTAATAACCACATGTTTAAACATTTTGACAAAAATAATAATGCCAAAACAATGTCGTGTAGTAAATTAAACAAGTATAAAGCCAAAACACTCGCTCTAATACCAATTTGTAAGAAAACAGAACAAGCCTGAGCTAAATCGAAAATCTCACTTTCGTGCAATGCATTCCAGAATCGGAAACTTTCGACAAAGCTCAGGCTCAAATTCATTTTCCCCTGAACGGATCTAGGCTTATACTATGTTTTGGCTCAAATTCATTTTCAACCTTTAATTATAAGCGAAAAGTCTAAAGGTTATACCTTTGTAGCGAAGTCCTTAGCAAATAAGAAAATCGATAATCTGAAAAGCGACTACCACCGAAATCCAATGGATAACTCCAAGAAACCTCGAATATTGCGTGGGCAATAGTCTATCGAGGTGTACTATCAAAGCCCACAAAAACCCACTAAGAAAATCCCTCAAAAAGATTAAATCTACCTAAAAGATCGAACCTTTTTCAACCCACAAGTATTGCTGCCTACCGCCGTGAAAACCGTTCAATTAAACCTCCTCCTTCATCAAAATCCGGCCACGATTTGGACAAATCTCCAAGTGGATCACCAATCAAGAGATCATCACAAGAAAATCTGAATCAAGCACCCCGGATTGATGAAGAAAACTGCCGGAACTCACAAGCAAAAATCGGACCAAAATTCCGGTGGAAAAATACAAATTCCGGAGGAAAAATATAAAATTCTTGCGGGGGGCAGCTTTAGGAAATCATCTAAATAATAAAAGTTTGATCTTTCAAGCTTAATCTAAATCGAGAAGTGAGAATCCAAGTTCGTTTTTGAAAGAAAACTCAAAAGGGAAGAGAGTCTCTCTCTAGACCTTTCTCACTCAAGAGGCAAGACAAATGTCTTGCAAGATTTTCTTAAGTTTCTTTGGCCTTAAGCTTTCTATTTATAGACAGCTCCAAAGGAGACCTAGTGGAGTTGGGTCTTTAACGTTTGACTTTCGTTGACCTCTAAGTCTTTCTGAGACTAATCAACTCCAATCGATCCTTTCGAATTAATTTCTTAACTCACTTTGTTAATTTAATTTAATGGAACCCTTAGGATTAATTAATTCATATAGAATTAATTTCTTAATCCACTTAGTCAATTAAATATTAATTGAACCTTTAGGATAATAAATTAATTCACTTTGTCGATTAGTGAAACACATAATTAGTCGTACCACTATCGGACTAATTATGGAACTACCGCTCAAAAATGACTTTACATCGCGCCACTATATTTTATTCTATCTCCCCACATCAAATATCTAGTGCTCGTCAATTTATCAATTTACTGACAAATTAATTCACCTACTTCTTGGTATCAGAGATTAGTACCACTCAACTTTCATATTATACCGGACATAAAGTCCACTGGCCAGATTTAGTATAATAAACCTTATGAGCTCATCTCGGGAGAACCATCAACCTGGCGAATGGGTATGTGGATTCCTCCGACTAGCAACGGCACATAAGAAGCTAAACACCGCATACCCAACTTACCAAAGTATAGGCCTCAATTGATCGCACTCTTTGGCAAATCAAAGCATACGACATCTAACTCTCACGCTTGTCCCAATCTCGGGATTGAGAGATTGAATACTATGACCGAATTAACTACGCCGATCAGTACAAGTTAATTCTATCCAAACTGGTCATGCTCAATATGCCCCAGGCATATCCGTGTGATTTAATTAGTCTAGACAAACTAATTTCTAAATCACACGATAACTTATACTTATAGTATGTTCAGACTATCTCAGTTACGATCATACTTTTTATATATCAATACTTTAACCAATAACGGGATCTACTGTGTCTTTCCACACCCCATTATGTAGTTCTATGATATAATGGAACAATTTAATACTGAAACAAAATGATATGTCAACTGTGGATATTAGTTTTTGATACGAGTCATAGCTTTTCTGTATTCAAAACTAACAAAAGTACACTATGTCTAATCCTCATTTCTGCTTAAGTCTAGGGATTAAGAGATAGAATACTAGGACTGAATAGTCTATTTAATCTGTACAAGACAATTCGTCCTAAATGGTCAAGTTCAATATGCCCCGGGCATATATATATGATTCAATTTGTTTAGACAAACCAATTTTCTGAATCACATAATAACCTAAACTGACAATGTGCCCAAAACTGTCTTAGTTACGAACCTCATTTGTATATTATGTCTTTTAACCAATGATGAGATCTATTGTGTCACACCAGACACCTCAGCATCTAACGACATAATATAAATGGATGACATATGTAAAACATATAAATAATTTAACTAAAATATTTAATCGATATAAAAAACTGTGAAATAGTTTAATACAAGCAAAACTTTAATATTCAATCCCAACAGTTATATTATAGCCTATGGAAGTGTGGTAGTAATTATTGAATTATACTTCGATTAAAGCATTTAATGATCTTGTCAGCCTCGCAATCAAGATGGTGAAAACCTTTATGCATGAGGTGTTTCCTCTAGTTTATCGGTTGATTGAATTGATTTTAATTTTGTCGGTTGCTACAACATCTGTTGAGAGAGTTTTTCAGCTATGAATATTGTCAAAATTGATTTGCGCAATCGGATGAGTGACAACTGGATGCATTATATGCTAGTGTGCTACATTGAGAATGATGTTTTTTTATTCGATTGATGATGAAAAAGTTTTACAACTTTTTCAATGAATGGCTACTCGCAAAATTTCACTTCCGCAAATATAGTACATGTATTATGAACTTCATTAAATATGTAATATTTTATTTTATATTATGAAATTCATGTTTTTTCTTTGATATTATTATATTTTACTATTATTAGTATATTTTATGTTAGATATCTGCAAATGATGACGATAAAAAAAAAAAAAAATTTCTGCCCCACGTTGTCAAAATTCCTGCAAATGCCACTGAGAGACCTCAAGTGGACTTGAGTTAGGCCTTCCTGTTGGGTTTGAGTTTATTAACTTCAATCCTTTTCCTGGACTAATAAATAACTAATTGACCCAAGGATAATTAATTAAATAATTAAGTCCACTTTGTCAATTAACCCAACACATAATTAATCGTACCACTAATGGATTAATTATGAAACTACCGCTCAAATCAAAATTGCTTCCAGATCCACTAAATTAAATATTCTTTAATCTCCCCGTGTCAAAGATTTAATGCTTGTCGATTTATTAATTTACTGATAAATTAATTAATCAACCTCTTTTCATCCTAGATTAGTAACACTTAACCTTATTACTATACCAAACATAAGTTCACTGGCCAGATTTAGTATAATAATCCTTTTGAGCTCATCTCGAGAGAACCATCACCCCGGATGCACCAGTACACGGTTTCTTTCGACTCGCGACAGTACACCAAGCAACCAAACACGCGCATCCAACCTACCTACCTTATTGGCCTTAAGCGACTCAACTCATTGGCATATTAAAACACACTACGGTCAATCCTCGTGCCCGTCCTCGTCTAGTGATTAAGAGACAGAATACAATGTTCGAATTAACAATGACATATCAATACAAGTTAATTCAATCCTAATCGGTCCTGCTCAATATGCATCATGCATATCTGTATAATTCAATCAGTTTAGACAGACCAATTTCAAAATCACACAATGACTTAAACCAACAATATGTCCAAACTGTCACAGTCACGAGCCTAATTTATATATCATAACTTTAACCAATGATGAGATCTACTGTATCATACCAAACACCTCATCATCTACTCATATGATATAAAGGGACTATATCCATAAATGCAAATAATTAACTAAAACAATTTAAATCAATAAATTCGGAAAATAGTTTTCATACAAGTTTTTCAGTATTCAAAACTAACAAGGTTTAGCATCTCATTCCCGTCCCTTTCTTTGTTTCCTCCATCTGCCCTTACGTTCTTGGTTCAACGAAGAAGAATGTGGTGGTCGGTGGTCTCAGCGGTGGTAGTAACGGGAGAATCGGCAGGGGAGAGAGACCAAAGGTGAGAATATGTTAGGGGTTTTAAAGCTTGAGAAGAGGGGATTCATCGGTGGTGAAAGACGGCCCATAACATGGCCGAAAATAGAAGAAATCGGCGGCGAATGTATGGCGGCAATAAAGGGTCGGGGAGAGAGAAATCAGAGGAAGAATAAAGTAACAAATGCTGGGTTTTGTTCCTTGTGAGATGGGAAATCTTTCTAACTGATCGCTTGACTGAACGGTGCCCGAAAAAGCGAAACCGACGGCAACTTGCATGGAGAGAGAAGGGAGGTGAAGGCTCGGGGATAAAGAAATGAAGGTGAAGGGAGAAGGGGATGGTGGGTAGGTTGAAAATGGTGAAACCCTAATTTTACCTAAGGACAATTTGGTAATTTAATAAGATTTTAAACCCTAACAATATTAAACCCACCTTACAAACACTCATTTCAATTCTCAAAACCCATACTCATTCCGACTTAAATTAAATCCATTCCAATTTAAACGAAACCTATAACAATTCCGATTCCGTAAGTTCAACCAAACCCCCCTAAATGTGGAACTTGATTCTTTGTTAACGTGCCATAATAGTGTTTTATGCTTGAGATTTCCTCAAATTTAAGTGCAATGCAGAAACTCGAATAAGAAAGTTGCAAAAACAAAATCAACCAGAGCACAACTGAGACCAAAGTTTTGCACCACAAATGAACAGTTTGCACTTCTTAATTTAAATAAGATTAAACTTTGTTTTCAATTTCTTACGATCTTACGTGACCTTTTTGGTTCTTTTCATTTTAAAAATATATTATTTAATCTCTATAATATCTATTTTATCTAAATTTTCTCAATTTTATTATTGTATAGTCTAAAAGATTTTTTAAATAAATGATATAATATTTTAAAGGCTTAAATCCATTTTTGGTCCCCATTGTGGGTTATTTCGATTTTGGTCTCGTTTTTTATTTTGGACATCAATACTAGTTATACTTAAAATTTTTTTTGATAATTATAGTCATTTTTACGAAAAAGTTTAGAAAATAACGAATTAACGTATTTGATTGCTAGTCAAACCTAATTTTTTTTCATGATTTTTTCAATCCATTTTATGATCTAGATCGTAATGAATGTTCAACCCATTTAGGATTTTGATCGTTATTTTGGATTGTGAGTGGATCTAAATAGGTTGAATATTCATGAGGAATTGATTTATAAAAGGGATTGAAAAAATCATGATACAAATCATGGTGAAGAGAAAATTAGGTTTAATCAAATGAGGTAATCAGTTATATTCTAAAGTTTTTTTTAAAAAAATAACCTATAATTACCAAAAAAAAAAAAAAGTTTAAGTGGGACCTAGTTTAAATATAAGTATATACATTATAAGATTTAAAATTTGAGTGATTATAAAAAAGGTCATCATACTTAGGTAAAGTTTAAGTTTTGGTCACTAACTTTTAAATATTCAAAAAAGGTCACTAACTTTAGCATTTGAATTTTAGTTTTGGTCATTCCGTTAGAATGAACCGTTAAGTCCACTAACAATCCTATATTTGGAGGGTATTTTTGTCCATTCATTAATGCTGTACACATGCTGCTACAGTGCTACAGTGCGCGCTACAGTAACACGCTACAGTTATTTTTTTTTAACGCATAGCCTTTTTTTAAAAAAATATACTTTTTTTAAAAAAATACTTTTTAAAAAAAATAATTTACTAAAAATACCAAAAAAATTTATTTATAATTCCGCTCATCTATGCTACTTTATTTATAATTTAATCTACCAAAAATTTATAAAAATTATAAATAAAGTAGCATAGATGAGCGGAATTATAAATAAATTTTTTTGGTATTTTTAGTAAATTATTTTTTTAAAAAAAGTATTTTTTTAAAAAAAAGTATATTTTTAAAAAAAGTATATTTTTTTAAAAAAAGGCTATGCGTTAAAAAAAAAAATAACTGTAGCGCGTTACTGTAGCGCGCACTGTAGCAGCATGTGTACAGCATTAATGAATGGACAAAAATACCCTCCAAATATAGGATTGTTAGTGGACTTAACGGTTCATTCTAACGGAATGACCAAAACTAAAATTCAAATGCTAAAGTTAGTGACCTTTTTTGAATATTTAAAAGTTAGTGACCAAAACCTAAACTTTACCAAAGTATGATGACCTTTTTTACAATTCACTCTTAAAATTTAAGTAAAATCTTACACAATGAAAGCAATTATTCACTATTTTGTAAATTTGAAGTTAATTATTTGAAATTTTAATCACAATATTTAAGTTTTGAAAGTTTTATTAGATAGATTGATTTTCAAACTATTAAATGAGCATGAGCAGAGTTGACATAACTTAGATAGAATAGAATTAAGGGTGTGGACCAAATAACACATATAGTAAAAAAAAAAAAAGAAGTAAAGATTAAAAATAGAAGAGACTAAAAATAAGGTTTAGTGTTTGTATAAATAGTGTGCATATTGTGAGAGTAAAATAGAGAGATGGTTGGATTCCAACAAATAAAGCATAGGCAGACAACAGGGTTTAGTTGTCCCATCCAAGTAAAACACGAAGAATGCCAAAGAAACTACCATTGAGGAGTGCCCTGAGTAATTTTTGCTTCCTAGGTGTGTATGGCGGGTACCTGGCAGCTAAATCCCCAGCAAAACTTCGGATCAGCACAGCCTTGTTGTGGCTAAAGGCATCGAAAGAAAATTTACCATGGTATGCTCCCATTCCACTTTCTCCAACACCTCCAAAAGGCAACTTATGTTCAGCAAGATGCATTGTTGTGTCATTTACAACTAAACCACCAGCTGATACATTATTGATGAAATCCTGTTTGAGCTTCTTGTTGTTTGTGAAGAGATATGCTGCCAGTGGCTTCTCTTTGGATCTCACAATATTGAAACCATCCTCAACCTTGTCAACAGTGACAATAGGAAGTAATGGCCCAAATATCTCCTCATTCATGATTAGAGAGTCTTCAGGGACATCCAACAAAATGGTAGGAGCGATCTTCCTAGCAACATCATCACAAGAAAACTCATCAAACATAGCTCCAAGCTCAAGTCCATTATTACTCACAAATCAAATCAAATCAATAATACTCACAGATTGCTTATGTCCTTTTCACCTCCATGAACAATCTTACTACAAACCTTGTCATCCTCCAACAATTTAATTAAGCGATCATAGTGATTCGAATTTACAATCCGAGATAAATCAACAGATTTCAGAGGATCCTTCCCATAAAATATTTCCAGTTCCGACTTAAAAGCATCTACCTGGTGGAATGGAACCAACAAGACAAGAAGAGAATCAGATATACACCATCATAGCTTAGCTTTACATACTTGTACTTTAATACCAAACAAACATCATAGCAAACATTTTACCAACTCTGACGCAAATTTCTTTGTCGTTATAACGTAATCAGGCGATATGCAGGCTTGTCCACTATTGCATCCCCACTTCCCTGCAATAATCCTCCTTACACTCACTTTCAAATCAGTTTCCGAATCAACAATTACTGGAGATTTTCCACCAAGCTCCAATACCACTGGTGTAAGATGCTTTGCAGCAGCAGCCATCACAATGCGTCCAACTCTCCCATTTCCTGCACCATTATATATATATATATATATAGATATATTATGTGATCTCATCATCAATGAAGGTCAGGTTTCAAAGCTCAACCTAAAACAATGAAATAACATCAAAATATGCGGCCACACATATTATCTTTTCAAAGGTGGCATTAAATCAATTCAAAGAACCTGTGTAAAAGATTTTATCCCATTTCTGCTCCAGCAGTGCTGTTGTTTCAGGTACACCACCTTCAATTACTTTAACCGCTGAACAATCCATATATTGTCCTAAAAGTTTTGCAAGAACAAAGGATGTTGCCTGGGAAATTTCTGAAGGTTTCAGAACTACAGCATTGCCAGCTGCAATAGCTCCAATGACAGGATCAAGAGATAACACTGGGGAAGTTGCACAAAAGTCATTCCAAAAACCAGAGTGAAAAAGGGTAAATATATTCTATTATACCAAAATCAATACTAAATCTAGAAGCTCTGCAAGTATGAACATTGCATATTCTAGCTCCTGAGCACAAGAAGATGATTAAAGAAAGGCTTTCTTCACATACAGAAAGGATAATTCCAAGCTGATATGACTAGAACAACACCCAGAGGTTCAGGAACAATTTGCCCAGTTGATGGAAAGGTTGTCATTGTAGTCTTGATCTGCAAATAGCCCCAAGTTCCGAAAATGCATTACTTGTGGCGAAATAAAAGACAAGTATATGTATAAAAGAAACCAAAATCCCTTGATAAAACCTACTTTTTCTGGAGCCATCCAACGAGTAAGTTGTTTCAAAGCCGATTTACATGATGTCTTCATCATGGAAACCTGTGATAATACATACACTCATCCATGCCAAGAATCAGAGTTGAAACATACTACCAATAAGAAAATACAGTGTACAGATTTCAAAAGTTTTGATGCGAAGAAAACAACTTGTAAATACAAACTCAAGAAAAATAATCGTAAAGTGGACTTGTGATGCAAAAAAACACAGACTCCGATGTTGCACAACATGGCCTCATTTCGTCTCCAGCAAAATTAAGCAAGAAAGTTGTTTCTTTCAACCTGAAACCTCCACTCTCACGTAACATGTTACATAGGGTAAATTAATCCTTCCATGACGTTTTCTAGTTTCTTAATTAAAAATGAAACTCCATTCCAAAAAAGTTGTGCAATTCACGGTTTAATCTGATTCATTTTAAACAAATTGAAGTGTGAACAAGTCACGAATCTGAAACAGATGAAGAATTGGAATTTATCAATCTCAGCATAAACAGTTGGCTACTTTTCTCACAAGGGGTGGGCAGTTGAGTGTAAACATTAAATGATCGAGGTGCATTGATGTAGTGCAGCTTCTTTGAGTTTTCCGCATGATTGGTGAACAGCCCCCATCATCTTTCAAATCTAATACTACCCCACAAAACCCAACAAACTCCTATAATAATAACAGTAATACTAATTTAAAAAGGAAAGAGCTAGTGTATTTAGTATGCGTTCTCGTAAGAATCTTGATTAAAAAATACGTGTGAAAAACTTCAAATAATTGAAAAGACGCGTTAACAAATTTATTTAAGGTTTCCAATATTTATGTCTAATGCGACTTCAATTACATAAATATAGAAAACTACTACCTCCTCCGTCCCCAACTATTACAAATCCCAGGGCCCTGATAATGCAAAATTTTCACTACAGAAAATATTCCATCCTGCCCTCCTAATTTTTAAAAATTTAAACTCGTGTCATTTATATCATTAATGATTATGATAAAATCAATAAATGAATATAAAACTTCATTTGATTTAACATTAAATAGACTAAAATTGAAAATATAATTTTTAAAAATTTAACTATTTGATTGATATGGGAAAGGGGAAAAGAAAATTTTTAATTTCAAACTATTGCCAACTTACACAATTTTAAGCCTGAAATGTTTTTTTGTTATTTCCATACTATGAAAAGGGATGAGAACGGGGGAGAATCTCTCTCACGTTCATTTCAAATCTTCAACAAATAACAAAGTGGAAGAATGTAAAACAAAAATTGGTTACGTGGTCTTTCTTGATTTCTTTTCCCATTAACTCCCTTTTCTCTTTCTTTAACTTTTAACCGCAAATAAATATCTTTTTTTTAAATTAAACTTCACTTAAACTTTTAATCGTATCTTATCCTTACTTGTAAATAATAATTATTTTTTTTATCAGTTTAATGTCTTACATATTAGTTGACCTAATCCAAGTTGTTCAACATCCTTAAGTTTCTCAATCAAGTAGTATTACTTATTATTTTAAAAAATAAATATAATATATTAAAAAATTATATAATTCAAACCCCTAAAAAAAAAACACATTAGCTACAAAGTTTCAAACTACGTTGGGGTGTTGGTTAAGTATCCAAATACAGGATCAGAAGAAGACATGCAAAAATCCATTCTTCACTGGCCTCTTCTCTAAATGTAAGAAATTTATAAGTAAAAAATACTCCTGATTGATTGAATAAATAATTATTTTAGCGCTATTAGTATTAAATAATTTCACGGCAGAAAGGTACAAGGAATGGAGAGTATTAATTAGGCGGCCAACAGAAGAAAAGGTCAAAACTATCAAGAGTTACGTAAATCAATTAATCAATCAATCAATTAATAATTTTTTTGAAAGAAAACAAATTTTTTAAAAATGGCTAATATAACGTCAAGAGGGGCCCACCTCCTGCAGCAAAGATTCGAGTTCAGGCTTAGCCAGGTCGGAGTGCAGCGCTTGCAGGATCTCCTTCTCATGAAACTCCGCCAATTTCAACAGCGCTTTCAACTGTGACTTCCTCCATTCAACGCTCCTCGTTTTCCCGCTGCCGAAACTCCCTCTCAACTCCTTCATCGTCTCCGTCGCATCGAAAAACGCCGCCATTCTCCAACCGCCAAGATCAATCACCGCTGAAAAATGGACGTCACAAAATACTCCACCTTGCTATAGCCTGTACTTCTCTCTCTATATTCGTTATTCAAATACACAGAGATACTATTGGCCGGCAAGACTTTTTGAAATGGGAAATACACGTAACTGTGGGTGGGTGTTGATAAAACCAAAGAGCGAACGCCAGCCGTCTGTGTATGAGAATACTGAATCGATTATGTTCGATTTGTTCAGTGTCAAAGATTGAACGGCGACAGACTGAAAAGGAAGAAGCAAAACGTGACGTCGACCGAGAGTGGTTTTGGAGTTTTTATGATTTCTAGGCTAAATCTATACTACTATATATTGGAAAAATAATAATGAGAGGAGGAGAAGCGTGGAGAGGGAGATTGGCGACAAACTACGGCCATGGCGCTTGTCAGTTAATCTCTTACACGTGACTTTGTACCGCGTGCTTAAACTCTCACTTTTTTTTTTTTTTTTTCAGGCAAAAGGTCGGGAAATTTTATTACGTCCAATCGTAGACAAAAGCAGTATTGAGTTTAACATTTATTTTATTTTGCACTTTGGGAGGAACATTGCAATTTCACCACGATACTGCTTGACATAAAAGGGAATATATTAAAAAGAATTAAGAAAAGGGAAAACTTTTTTCATGAAATATATTTTTGTGTTGACTTTTATCAGAGGTCAAAGTTTTGACCCATTCATAGTTGACAATTTCTTGTCAAAAATGCTTCTAAAATTCTGCATTTCTTAAATTATGGAAACCACAATCCTACAATTGTCTGTTCCCTTTTCATATGATTTGGTTGGGGATATGATTTGATTTCTAATTCCATTCTAATTTGGCTTCGATTTCAATAGTGAACTGTTCATATTTTGATTAATTATGAAATATATAATACAATGTAACATTACAAGTTGTAAAGCTCATCTGAAGAAAAATTTGGAAGATTTTCTACATTATTTGGGTCCTAAAATAAAATTATACAATAAAGATATTTAGAAACTTTTCTAATAAACAAATTAATAATTTACAAATATTAAATCATAATAAACATGTTAGTAGGGTTTCATATGATATGAATCCTTATATTATTTTATATAAATACATTCTATACTTTTTGGTTATATCCGTTTTGTTATATGATATGAAATCTTGTGTTTTTTAATATGATATTAGGGCTGTAAATGAACCGAGTCGCTCGTGAGCTATGGTCAGAACTCAGCTCATACCTAATCTAGTTGATTCGAGCTGCAGTGATAGAGGCTTTGTAGGCTCACGAATCTACCGAGCATAGTTAATATATTATATATTATATATATTATATAATTGAATAAAATAATAATTTTAATAACTAAAACCCTAGATATAAATATTTCTTTTTCCCATCTCTCTCTTTCCTTTTTAATTCCAAACCCTAGTTCACTTTTTCTCTATTCCTCCCCTACTGTCTCTCTCGCTCCCCATCTTCCCCCACCTCTTTCTTTCCCTCTTCTTCCCCTTCTCTCTCTTGCTCTCCATCTCCCTCCACCTCCATCTCTCCCCCTTCATCAACACCGTCATCGCCACCTCCGCCACTTCCCTCTCTAATGTGGTTTCTTCCACAGAGTGTAAGAAATAGTTATTTTGCCCACGACTTAGTATCTTAAGACCTCACAATATCTTACAAACTAGCGAAATATTGGTTGTAAGACAGGTAGATTGGAACCACAAGACTAACAATCACGTATTGTTGATAAATTCGAGGGTTGCACTATGTTACCAAACTCGACAAAGGGGGCTACTCTAGTGAAGGAAACAGATTTAGCCCGGGCTAAATCGAAAATCTCACTTTCGTGCTATGCATTCCAGAATCGGAGACTTCTGATTTGGCTCAGGCTTAAAATCATTTTCCCTGAACGGATCTAGGCTTATACTAGTTTGATTTATTAAATCGACACGCAAAGATCGAATCTTTAAATTAAAGCGAAAACCTATAAAGATTACACCTTTGAAGCGTGTCCCTCGTAAATATAGAAAATCGGGTCTTGTGATGCGAATCCACTAAAGAGTCCCGAGAATAACTCCAAACGATCCCGAATTTGAGTGGGCAAATGTCCACGGGATGGCTAAAGCACAATATGAAGAAATCCAAAGGAACCCACTTTAAGAAAACTCAATCTGCCAAAATCTGAAACAGCCCGAAGGCCTGATCCTAATCTGAAAACCCACACCGCCTAAATAAAACTTGTCGGGAAAAGCTTTTTGCCCTTAGATCTAGATTTTGGCGAACCCGTAGGAACGAGCCAAAGGATCAACGTGACAAAGAAGAAAACCCAACAAATGGGCCTTGTCGGATTGCAGCTTCACCGGCACCGGAAAATTACGGCAGTGACTAATCCACGGCGCGGCGATGAGAAATCCAATCAGCGGTCTCGGGTTTTTCTAGGATCGTGGGCTGAGTTTCTTGAAGAAGAATGATCGAAATCGACTTCGAGAAAAATCTAAGAAGATGAAGACTTCTTTCTAAATTTCTCCTTCTCTCTCTAGAGTTGCCTCTCAATGTTCCTTATGTCTTCTAAATGCCTAACTTAAGCTATTTATCGGAGCTTCAAGGGAGACCTAGTGGGCTTTTGACTTGAGCCTTAATGTTTGACTTTCGTTGATCCCTTAGTCTTCCCTAGACTAATAAACCCTAATCAAGCCTTTCGAATTAATTTCTTAACCCACTTTGTTAATTAAATTCAATCAAACCCTTAGGATTATTTTGTATAACCCACTTAGGCAATTAAATATTAAGTAAATCTTTAGGATTAATTTATTCACTTTGTCGATTAGTCAAATGCATAATTAGTTGTACCACTAACGGACCAATTATGGAACTATCGCTCAAAAATGAATTTACTTCTCGCTCGCTATATTATTCTTCTATCTCTCCACATCAAAGATCAAGTGCTCGTTAATTCATCATTTTACTGATAGATTAATTCATCGACTTCTTGGTATCTGAGATTAGTACCACTCGACTTTCCTATTATACCGGATATAAACTCCTCTTGCCAGATTTAGTATAATAAACCTTTCGAGCTCATCTTGGGAGCACCATCAACCCGACGAACCAGTACATGGATTCCTTCGACTAGCAATAGCACACAAAGAAGTCAAACACCGCATACCCAACTTACAAAGATCTAGGCCTCAATTGACCGCACCCTTTGGCAAATCAAAGCATACGATATCTAACTCTCATGTCTGCTCCAATATAGGGATTAAGAGATTAGAATACTAGGTTCAAATTAACTACATCAATTAGTACAAGTTAATTCAATCCTGAACAGGTCGTGCTTAATATGCCCCGGTCATATCCGTATGATTTAATTAGTCTAGACAAACTAATTTTCAAATCACACGATAACCTATACCGATAGTATGTTCAAACTATCTCAGTTACGAGCATCTGTTTATATACCATTACTTTAACCAATAACGAGATCTAATGTGTTTTTCTACACCTTGTTATCTAGTTCTATGATATAATGAAACAAATTTAATACTGAAACAAAATGATATGTCAAATGGGTATTAGTTTTTGATACAAGCAATAGCTTTTCAGTATTTAAAACTAACAATCTCCCACTAATACACAAAGTTATGCTCTGAAGTATAAAAACACTGTTCAATCCACTTATTACACTGTTGTCATAATGAAACTGCAAAACACTCTTCAGCTCACTCACATGGCTCTCTTAAGAATATGACTCCCATGCCATCCACATGACTCTCAAAGACCTTTGGGGTCAATGCCTTTGTGAAAAGATCTGCAAGGTTGTCTCCTGATGCTATATTGGTCACGGTCACGTCTCCTCTCTTTACGATCTCTCGTATCAGGTGGTACTTGCGCTCTATGTGTTTACTCACCTTGTGGGTTCGTGGTTCCCTTGAGTTAGCAACTGCACCATTGTTATTACAATAGATTGTGATAGACCTCGGCAACTCAGAGACCATATCTAAGTCCACTAGGAAGTTACTGAGCCATACAGCTTCCTTCGCTGTGTCTAAAACGGCAACGTACTCAGCCTCGATGGTGGAGTCCGCCACGTATTTCTGCTTGACACTTTGCCATACTATAGCTCCACCTCTTATAGTAAACACAAACCCAGAGGTAGACTTACTCTCCATATCACCTTGAAAGTCCGAATCTGTGTAACCCAATAGAACTAGCTCCTGCGCTTGATAAATCAAGACGTAATCTCTAGTCTTACGCAAGCACTTAAGAATGCATTTGACTACCTCCCAATGAGCCTTCCCAAGGTTACTCTGATAGTTATTAACTATGCCAATGGCAAAGTAAATATTAGGCCTAATACATAACATAGCATACATGAGACTACCCACTACAAATGCATAGGGTGACGCCTTCATGGTATCTATCTCCTCGACAGTCTTGGGACACTGCTCATTTGATAAATGCACTCCATGCCTGAAAGGTAGCGAACCCTTCTTGGAGTTCTGCATGTTAAAATGGGCCAGTATCGTGTCTATGTATGAAGCATGAGAGAGTGTCAGAGAACATCTCCTACGATCTCGAATATTTTTGATCCCAAGGATATGTCCAGCCTCTCCCAAGTCCTTCATATCAAACTGCTGGGAAAACTATGCCTTTACATCTGACAACACCTTCTCACTATTGCCAATAAGAAGGATGTCAATTTTGTAAAGTACGAAGAACACCTCCAAATCATCATCATGCCTGCGGTATACACACCGCTCATCCGGAAACTGAGTAAATCCATAGGACTGGATAACCTCATCAAAATGGATGTTCCAAGATCTGAATGCTTACTTAAGTCCATAGATATACCTCTTGAGCTTGCATACCTTGTGCTCTTGGCCCTGAACAATGAAACCCTCTGGTTTTTGCATAAAGATGGTCTCCTCAAGACTTCCATTAAGGAAAGCTGTCTTGACGTCCATCTGCCAAATCTCATAATCCATATGAGCAACTATGGCCGAGAGAATTCGGATCGACTTAAGCATAGCTACCCGGGAAAAGGTCTCCTCATAATCGATACCCTCTTTCTGAGTATACCCTTTCGCCATAAGCCTAGCCTTGAAGGTCTCAACCTCCTGTCAGATCCTTTCTTTTGCTTGTAGACCCATTTGCACCCAATAAGTCTAAACCCATCAGGAGGTCTACCAGCTCCTAAACTTGATTTGAGTCCATAGAACTATCTCAGCAATTATCGCTCTCTGCCAAGAATCTGCATCTTTATCCTCGAGAGCCTCATTGTGGCTAACTGGATCTGGTTCATGAGTGCCAGGGATAAAGTCCGAAGACTCACCCAAACCCATGTACCTCTCCGGCTGTCTAACAACACTCCCACTATGATGAAGCGCAGCCTGTGTAGGTGCATTATCTATGATAGTGTGTATGCAGTACTCTGTGGTGTGTCATCCTGTACTTGTGCATCTGGAATACTCAGCTGACCCCTAAGCTCTTCTAATATGACTTTGCTGTTGGGCTTGTGATCTAAAATATAATCCCCCTCTAGAAATCTGGTATTGGTGCTGACCACCACCTTTTAATCCTGAGGACTATAAAATAAGCCATCCCTCGTTCCCTTGGGATAGCCTATAAATAGCATAACCTTTGATCTCACATCTAACTTACCTGCATCTGCCTCAAGCACATGTGCTGGACAACCCCAAATCCCGAGATGTCTCATACTGGGCTTTCGCCCAATCCATAACTCTAGGTGCATCATAGGCACAGATTTAAATGGTACGAGATTAAGAATATAACACGCTGTCTCTAAGGCATAACCCCAAAACAAGGTGGGCAACTCACTATAACTCATCATTGATCTAACCATATCCATAAGAGTCCTGTTCCTCATCTCTGCTACACCATTCTGCTGGGGTATGCCAGGTGAAGACAACTGAGACTGAATACCCTCTTCTGACAAATAGGTCCTAAATTCACTTGAGAGGTATTCACCACCACGATCAGATCAGAGGGTGTTGATACTCTTACCCAGATACTTATCCACCTCAGCCTTAAACTCTTTGAACTTGCCAAAGCATTCAGACTTGTGGTGCATCAGGTATATGTTGTTAGTTTTGAATACAGAAAAGCTATGGCTTGTATCAAAAACTAATATCCACAGTTGACATATCATTTTGTTTCGGTATAAATTTGTTCCTTTATAACATAGAACTAGATAACGGGGTGTGGAAAGACACAATAGATACCGTTATTGGTTAAAGTATTGATATATTAAAAGTATGCTCGTAACCGAGATAGTCTGAACATACTATCGGTATAGGTTATCGTGTGGTTTGGAAATTAATTTATCTAAATTAGTTTAAATCACACGGATATGCCCGGGGCATATTGAGCGCGACCAGTTTGGATAGAATTGACTTATACTGATCGGCGTAGTCAATTCGGTCATAGTATTCAATCTCTCAATCCCGAGATTGGGACGGGCGTGAGGGTTGGATATTGTATGCTTTGATTTACCGAAGAGTGCGGCTAATTGAGGCCTATACCTCCGTAGGTTGGGTATGGGGTGTTTAGCTTCTTATGTGCCGTTGCTAGTCGGAGGAATCCACGTACCGGCTCGTCGAGTTGATGGTGCTCCCGAGATGAGCTCGTAAAGTCTATTATACTAAACCCGGCCGGTGAACTTTATTTTAGGTATAATAAAAGGACGAGTGGTACTAATCTCGGATACCAAGAAGTCAGTGAATTAATTTGTCAGTAAATTGATGAACCAACGAGCACTAGATCTTTAATGTGGGAAGATAGAATAAAATATAATGGCGTGATGTAAAGTTGTTTTCGAGTAGTAGTTCCATAATTGGTCCGATAGTGGCACGACTAATTATGTATTTGACTAATCGACAAGGTGAATTAATTAATCCAAAAGGTTTAATTAATATTTAATTGACAAAGTGAATTAAGAAATTAATTCTATTTGAATTAATTAATTCTAAGGATTTGATTGAATTAAATTAACGAAGTGGGTTAAGAAATTAATTTGAATGGGTCGATTGGAGTTGATTAGTCGGGAAAGACTTAGCGGTCAACAAAAGTCAAATTAAAAAGCCCAACTCGAGAGCCCATTAGGTCTCCATTAGAGCTCCTATAAATAGAAAACTTGAAGCCCAAGAAACACAAGGAAGTCTTGCAAGACAATTCATTCTTGCTTTCTTGAGTGAGAAGGTTCTAGAGAGAGAATTTTTCTTCAAGAGTTCTTTCTCAAAAACAAACTAGATTTCTCACTTGCTCTAGATTGGATTCGAACAAAAGATCACAGCTTTTATTTGGGTTTTATTCTGCCCAGTTTTTCCATCGGATTCAACCAAGTTTTTCCGTTGGATTCTGCCCGATTTTTATTCTCCCTCGCCGGAAACTGCTGCGGGTTTTCTCAAAATCCTGGCGCTAGATTTTGCTGCTACTGTTAGTTTTGAATACATAAAAGCTATGGCTTGTATCAAAAACTAATATCCACAGTTGACATATTATTTTGTTTCAGTATAAATTTGTTCCTTTATATCATAGAACTAGAAAACGGGGTGTGGAAAGACACAGTAGATATCGTTATTGGTTAAAGTATTGATATATTAAAAGTATGCTCGTAACCGAGATAGTCTGAACATACTATCAGTATAGGTTATCGTGTGGTTTGGAAATTAATTTATCTAGATTAGTTTAAATCACATGGATATGCCTGGGGCATATTGAGCACGACCAATTTGGATAGAATTGACTTATACTGATCGGTGTAGTCAATTCGGTCCTAGTATTCGGTCTCTCAATCCCGAGATTGGGACGGGCACGAGAGTTGAATATTGTATGCTTTGATTTGCCAAAGAGTGCGGTCAATTGAGGCCTATACCTCGGTAGGTAGGGCATGCGGTGTTTAGCTTATTACGTGCCGTTGCTAGTCGGAGGAATCCACGTACCGGTTCACCGGGTTGATGGTGCTCCCGAGATGAGCTCGTAAAGTCTATTATACTAAACCCGGCTAGTGAACTTTATGTTTGGTATAATAAAAGGACGAGTGGTACTAATCTCCAAAACCAAGAAGTCGGTGAATTAATTTGTCAGTAAATTGATAAACCGATGAGCGCTAGATCTTTATTGTGGGGAGATAGAATAAAATATAATGGCGCGATATAAAGTCGTTTTCGAGCGGTAGTTCCATAATTGGTCCGTTAGTGGTACGACCGATTATGCATTTGACTAATCGACAAGGTGAATTAATTAATTCAAAAGGTTTAATTAATATTTAATCGACAAAGTGAATTAAGAAATTAATTCTATTCGAATTAATTAATTCTAAGGGTTCGATTAAATTAAATTAACAAAGTGTGTTAAATAAATTAATTTAAATGGGTTGATTGGAGTTGATTAGTCAGGAAGACTTAGCGGTCAACGAAAGTCAAATTAAAAGGCCTAACTCGAGAGCCCATTAGGTCTCCTTAGAAGCTCCTTATAAATACAACTTATTGGGCAAGAAAATAATTAAGAAACTTGGCAGCCAAGAAAAGGCTAGAGAGAGAAAGTTTAGCTTAGAGTGAGAGCTTCGTCTTCCTCATCGAAGCTTTTTCTCGAAGTCAGCTAAGATAGCTTTCTCCTTCGGAAGACTCAACCTTTATATACTGCCCGGACAGTTTTTTTTGAGTTGGCCGCTAGTCGGATTTCGCAATAGAATAGCGCCCAGCGCTGATCGAATTATCGCAACTTGCGATTTCAGGAACTCCGGTGCTGTTGTGCGGTCTGGTTCCCTGAGCCGACCAATCTTTCACGTCGATCTTCTTCTTGAGTGATCCGTGAGGTTGGTTGTACAGATCGGGACTGGACTTGACAGTTCCAATGGTCGGTTTTTGCAGAAGGTCCGGCGGGTTCAGCGGCTGAAGAAGAAAACTTGCGCAGCAAGGTTTTTCGAAAAAAAAAACTGGACAGTTTCAATTTTTCCAGATTTTTGAGTTTTCTTCCAGAGCAAGTTTCTTGGGTTTTCTTATTTTGCCGTGGGTAACTCCGTATACAATAGCCCACACTATTTCGGAGTTTGTATATGAGTAATTCTTCGGATTTCTATTAGAATCGCAATCAAAGATTGGATTTTTTCTTTAGGCAAGAGACTTCGCTACAAAAGGTAGAATCTTTAAATTCCGCTTTTATTAAAGATTTAATTTTTTGTGTCCCGATTAATAAATTAAATTAGTATAAGCCTAGATCCGTTCATGGGTAAACTAATTTGAGCCTGAGCTAGGTCGAAAGCTTCCCATTCTGGAATGCATTGCACGAAAGTGAGGTTTTCAATTTAGCCCGGGCTTGTTCAGTTTTCCTTCATTAGTATCCTAAGTAACAAACTTAGAAGTCACGTAATGGCATTCACTTAGTGTACCGTTTTTAGTATCCATCCCATCAAGGTTACACTATTTTTGGGTACGGCTAAAATTATCGACTATTAATTTCATTGATCATAAGATCGTTGGTCAGATAATGAAATTAATGAACTTCGGTTCTTTTCGAACGAATATGGGTTAGCGTAGAGGTTCACCTATCGTGGCATGCGTTAATCCCGGTGTGATGGATATCGGTAGAAGATTATATTTGTTTTTGGAGGATTTTCAATATTTTCGAAAAAGTATACTGAAACTTGAATTGTTTATTTTCAGTTGATATGTCGTTCAACCCGCTAGCTGTCATTCTGAACCAAAACAAACTCACCGGTCCAAACTATATTGACTGGAAACGTAACATGGACATTGTCCTTAATACTGAGGGTTACAAGTACGTGCTTACTGAGGAGTGTCCCCCTAAACCCAGAGATGATGCCACCCCTGAGCAGCGAGAGCCATATACGAGGTGACAGAAGGCTGATGAGATGACCAGGTGCTATATCTTTTCTTCTATGTCAAGTGTATTGCAGCACCAGCATCAGCAGATGACCTCAGCCTACGATATGATGCTCAACCTCAGGGATATGTTTGGACATCAGGGCAGGGCAACCAAGCAGTCAGCTATGAGGAAACTCATGAATGCTATGATGGCTTAGGGCACTTCAGTGAGAGATCACGTGCTGGAAATGATTGGTTGCATCAATGAGATTGAGGTATTGGGAGGTGAGATTGATGGGGAAACCCAGGTCGATATCATCCTTCAGAGCTTGCCTCAGAGTTTTGAGCTTACCTCAGGTTCCTCTGCTGGGCCCAAAGCCAGGAAGCAAAAGAGGAAGAGAGGCCGGGAAGCAGGAACTGATCATGGACCCAAGGTGGGCATTGCCAAGAAGAAGAAACCGAAAGGCAAATGCTTTAGATATGGCAAAATGGGACATTGGAAGAAGGACTGCCCAAAGCCTCGAGGTATGCGTAAATTTTCCCTAGTCACTGAGATGTGTTTAGCGTCGATTCCTACAGATACTTAGTGTGTGGATTCAGGAGCCACTGATCATGTTTGTAATTCTTTGCAGGGGTTCCAAGTGACCCGGCTGCTTAGAGAGGGAGAGTTGCAGGTCTACCTTGGGGATACTACCAGAGTTTCTGTTGCTGCAGTGGGAGTTATTTGTCTTTATTTTTCAGACTCTACTTTATTGTTGAGAGATTGTCTTTATGTAACCAGTTTTCGTAAGAACTTATTTTCAGTTTCTAAACTTGTTTTGGATGGTTATAAGTGTGTTTATTCAGATAGATCTATATTTATTAGAAAAAGCCAAAAACTTATATGTTCCGGTACATTGGTTGAGAATTTGTTTTTAATTAAGACATACTCCCCAGTAATGCAAAACACAGAAACTAGTAACTCATCACCGAATCATAATAAGAGAAAAAAGTCTTCCCATTTGAATCAGACTTATCTTTGGCACCTGAGACTAGGTCACATCAACCTTAGTAGGATTCAAAGGTTGGTCAAGAGTGGGTCTTTGGACTTACTAGATATTGACAGCTATTCGACCTGTGAGTCCTGCTTGGAGGGTAAAATGACCAAGAGGCCTTTCAAGGCAAAGGGGTATAGGGCCAAGGAGATGTTAGAGCTGATTCATTCTGACGTGTATGGGCCTATGTCAGTTCAGGCTAAAGGTGATTATGAGTATTTCGTGACTTTCACGGATGATTACTCTAGATATGGATACATATACCTGATGCGCCACAAGTCTGAATGCTTTGGAAAGTTCAGAGAATTCAAAGCTGAGGTGGAGAACCATCTGGATAAGAGTATCAAGGCCCTGCGATCTGATCGCGGTGGCGAATACCTCTCTAGTGAATTTAGATCCTATTTGTCAGAGGAGGGTATTCAGACCCAGTTGTCTGCACCTGGCACACCCCAGCAGAATGGTGTAGCAGAGAGGAGGAACAGGACTCTTATGGAGATGGTTAGATCGATGATGAGTTACAGTGAGTTGCCTATCTCATTTTGGGGTTATGCTTTGGAGACAATATGTTTTATCCTCAACCTTGTGCTATCTAAGTCTGTGCCTTCGACCTCATTAGAGCTGTGGAATGGGCGAAAGCCTAGTCTGAGACATATCAGAATATGGGGTTGTCAATCACATGTGCTCGAGGTAGATGCAGGCAAGTTAGAAGCGAGATCCAAGGCTATGCTGTTTATAGGCTACCCAAAGGAACGAGAGGTGGTTTATTTTATAGTCCTCAGGATCAGAAGGTGGTGATCAGCACCAATGCCAGATTTCTTGAGGAGGACTATATTTTAGATCACAAGTCAAGCTGCAAGGTAGTATTGGAAGAGCTTAGAAGTCAGTCCATTATTCCAGATGCACAAGTACAGGAAGACACACCACAAGAGACTGCACACACTATCAGAGATGATGCTCTTGCACAGGCTGTGCCTCATCGTAGTGGGAGGGTTGTGAGACAGCCCAAAAGGTACATGGGTTTGGGTGAGTCTTCGGACTTTATCCCTGGTGCTCATAAACCATACCCAGTTAACTACAATGAGGCTCTCCAGGATAAAGATGCAGATTCTTGGCAGAGAGCGATGATTGCTGAGATGGGTTCTATGAACTCAAATCAAGTCTGGGAGCTAGTAGACCTTCCTGATGGGTTTAGGCCTATTAGGTGCAAATGGGTTTACAAGCGAAAGAGAGGATCTGACGGGAGGGTTGAGACCTTCAAGGCTAGGCTTGTGGCGAAGGGGTATACTCAGAAAGAAGGGATTGATTATGAGGAGACCTTTTCCCCAGTAGCTATGCTTAAGTCAAGACAACTTTCCTTAATGGAAGTCTTGAGGAGACCATCTCTATGCAGCAACCAGAGTGCTTCATTGTTAAGGGCCAAGAGCATAAGGTATGCAGGCTTAGGAGGTCCATTTATGGACTTAAGCAAGCATCCAGATCTTGGAACATCCGTTTTGATGAGGTTATCAAGTCCTATGGATTCACTCAGTGTCCGGAAGAGCAGTGTGTTTATCGCAGGCGTAATGGTGATACGGTGGTGTTCCTCGTACTTTACGTAGATGACATCCTTCTTATTGGCAATAGTAAGAAGGTGTTTTCAGA
Organism: Knoxia roxburghii; assembly: GCA_030378225.1. Lineage (NCBI taxonomy): Eukaryota > Viridiplantae > Streptophyta > Magnoliopsida > Gentianales > Rubiaceae > Knoxia > Knoxia roxburghii. The sequence continues at coordinate 27,425,652 of CM059418.1, read as the reverse complement.
CGTAAAGGCATGGCTGTCCAGGCAATTCGATATGAAGGATTTGGGAGAAGCTGGACATATCCTTGGGATTAAGATTATTCGAGATCATAGGAGACGTTCTCTGACTCTCTCTCAGGCGTCCTACATAGACACGATTCTGGCCCGTTTTAACATGCAGAACTCCAAGAAGGGTTCACTACCTTTCAGGCATGGAGTGCATTTGTCTAATGAGTAGTGTCCTAAGACTACTGAGAAGATAGATGCTATGAAGGCGGTACCCTATGCTTCTGCAGTGGATAGCCTCACGTATGCTATGTTGTGTACGAGGCCTGATATTTGCTTTGCGGTTGCCATGGTTAGCAGATATCAGAGTAACCTTGGGAAGGCTCACTGGGAGGCAGTAAAATGCATTCTCAAGTACTAGCACAGGACGACAGATTATGTCCTAGTTTATAGAGCGCAAGAGCTTGTACCATTGGGTTATACAGATTCGGACTTTCAAGGTGATTTGGACAAGAGTAAGTCTACCTCTGGGTTTGTGTTTACTCTAGGAGGTGGAGCCATAGTATGGAGGAGTGTCAAGCAGAAATGCGTGGCGGACTCCACCATGAAGGCTTTCCGCATCAGAGGCAGCGAAAGAGGCTGTATGGCTCCGGAGCTTCCTGATAGACTTAGATGTGGTTCCTGAGGTTCCTAAGTCTATCACAGTTTATTGTGATAACAATGGTGCAGTTGCTAACTCGAGGGAACCACGAGTCTATAAGGCGAGTAAACACATAGAGCACAAGTACCACCTGATATGAGAGATCGTAAAGAGGGAAGACATGATCGTGGCCAAGATAGCATCAGATGACAACCTTGTAGATCCTTTCACCAAGCCATTGATCCCAAAGGTCTTTGAGAGACATGAGGAGGGCATGGGAGTCAGATTCTTGAGGGAGCCATATGAGTGAGCTTAAAGGTGTTCTGGAGATTTCATTTTGACAGCAGTGTAATGGCGGGTTGGACAGTTTTTGTACTTCTTAGCGTAGCTTTGAGTATTAGTGAGAGATTGTTAGTTTTGAATACAGAAAAGCTATGGCTTGTATCAAAAACTAATATCCACAGTTAACATATCATTTTGTTTGAGTATAAATTTGTTCCTTTATATCATAGAACCAGATAACGGGGTGTGGACAGACACAATAGATACCGTTATTGGTTAAAGTATTGATATATTAAAAGTATGCTCGTAACCGAGATAGTCCGAACATACTATCGGTATAGGTTATCGTGTGGTTTGGAAATTAATTTATCTAAATTAGTTTAAATCACACGGATATGCCCGGGGCATATTGAGCACGACCAGTTTGGATAGAATTGACTTATACTGATCGGCGTAGTCAATTCGGTCCTAGTATTCAATCTCTCAATCCCGAGATTGGGACGGGCTTGAGGGTTGGATATCGTATGCTTTGATTTTCCAAAGAGTGCAGTCGATTGAGGCCTATACTTTGGTAGGTTGGGTATGCGATGTTTAGCTTCTTACGTGCCGTTGCTAGTCGGAGGAATCCACGTACCGGTTCGCCGGGTTGATGGTGCTCCCGAGATGAGCTCGTAAAGGCTATTATCATTAGCATTCATGAGTTTCCTCATAGCTGACTGCTTGGCTGTCCTGCCAGATGTTTGAACATCTCCTTGAGGCTAAGCATTATCTCATAGGCTGAGGTCATCAACTAATGTTGATGCTGCAGTACACTTGACATAGAAGCCAAGATGTAGCACATGGTCATCTCATCAGCTTTTTTCCACCTAGAGTAAGCCTCTCTATCCTCATGAGTGGAATCATCAGTGGGAACTGGGGGCACTCTTCAATAGGAACGTCCTTGTTAAGGACAATGTCCAGGTTATGCTTCCAATCAACGTAAATAAGACCGGTGAGTTTGTTTTGATTCAAAATGACAGCAAGTGGATTGAACGCCATATCAAAAAATTGAAAAAAATAAATAGTCAAGTTTCAGTATTCTTTTTTGAAAATATTGATATCCTGAAAAACAATATAATCTCCCCCCGACATCTCTCACTTCGAGATTAACGCAGGTCACGTTAGGTGAACGTTTACGCCAAGCCATATTCGTTCGGGAAGAACACAAGTTCATTAATTTCATTATCTGACCAACGATCTTATGATCAATGAAATTAATAGTCGATGATTTTAGCCACACACATAAGTAGCGTGACCTCTTAGGAGGAATACTACAAATGGTACACTAACTGTATGGCATTACACGACTTCTAAGTTTGTTACTTAGGATACTTAATGCGCCTCGGTAGCGAGGGTGTTGCAAGTTTCTCCAATTAAACTCACTATAGTCAGCTCATTAGAAATTCAATCTAGTGATCTCGTGGATTTAAGACTTATCCGTAGGGAAGAAGGCCCTTGGCCAGCGCATAGGTCTATCCACATCACATATGAATTCGTAATGGAGGCCATGGGGATATATACCAACCCGCTTCCATTTAGATTTTTAAGCTTGAGGATTTTTACGTTTTAACATGAAATATCTTAACTATGGATATTCGCACCCATAAAACCGTTGGAGTTTTAATATTCAAATAATCTACCTTAGTTAATTGCATGTGTTAAAAAAATGGTTTGTTTTCGCTCATGCATAAAATGAAAAACACACAAGCAATGAAAAAGACATAAAACTTGAAATAAATGCATAATTAAACATTTCCTGACTAATATGACATTCCCTATCATCGCTTCCTTTAAACGCCTCGTTGACACGTCCCGTCACGTCTCTCCCACTCGTTATTTGAATTCCTCTCAATTTGCCCAGGTTTTCTTGGTTTTCTACGTAATTAGAATCACCCAAAATTATGATAAACCAAAACCCATGAATAGGAGTTACTTAAAATAACATCTTCATCATAATACATAAATTCCTATATAGAGGCATTCTAGGAATTTAAAGACGACAACATTAGATTAAATCATACTACAAGATTCATCTAATCCTACATGACTTCCAGCTAGTGGTTATTACTATTATAGACATTTCCATTCAAAATAAAAATGGGCCTGGAAATGTCACAGGGTTTATGAATGAAAATAAAAACCATAATAGCAGGGAATAATAACCACCTGTTAATATATCGACAATGCGAAAATAACAAAGCCAAAACAAAGCCGTGTAATAAATGGAACAAGTATAAGGCCAAAACACTCGTGCTGATACTAATTTAAAGGAAAAAGATATAGCCCGGGCTAAACTGAAAATCTCACTTTTGTGCTATGCATTCCATAATGGGAAACTTTCAATTTGGCTCAGGCTTAAAATCAGTTCCCCTGAACGGATCTAGGCTTATACTAGTTTGATTTATTAAATTGACACGCAAAAATTGAATCTTGAAATTAAAGCGAAAACCTTTAAAGATTATACATTTGAAGCGTGTCCTTTATGATTACATCTCAAGATGTCAACTAAGAACTCACATCATACCTATTAATACTTAACCATTTTTCAACATATTTCCACCAATCATGCAATGAAAATGCATAAAACTAGCTTAAAGGGGTTCTTTTGTTTGGAAATTTTTTTTACAAAGTTCAAAATATAGCAAATTTTTGAAAATTTTCCACAATTGGATTGATCTTCACTACTAGTTTCTTAATTAGAAAGCATGAAAAATTATAACTTATGTTCATCCCTCTCCCTTCCCCCCCTCCCCCCCGACACTTAAGATATACATTGTCCTCAATATATCAAAACAAAACAAAAGTGGGAAATTTGGGTGCCAATTTTTCTTTTAATTCTTATATCGCAACTAAACTCATGCCTGTATAATCTTAGCCAATTACCTAATGTAAACGACTTACTCATTATTAAAAGCTTAAAAATCCAAAGCAATTAAACACGCCAAAAAAATTAAAAATAATTAAATTGCACAAGTGTCAACAAAATGTAGTAAGAAAGTAATAGTAGTAAGGATTCTCAAACTCTTGTTGTAAATCCTTTGTAGAGAGAAAACCAATAGCATATGATCTACAAGCCTCCACTCTTCCATAATAATCTCATAATTCTTCTACTTTCTTGAATTTAAACATGTTCTGAAAAGTTGCAAAAAAATAGTGAAATTAAGAAAATAAAATACAAAAATTTGTGATTTTCCATGACGGCGTCAACCAGGTGTTGGCGTGTGGTGATCGCTACAGACGGCGTCCAGTAGGTGTTGGCACCTGGCGGTAGCCAGATGCGAGCAGTCGTGAGGTGCGGTGCCTTCATGTCGCCTATCACAAAATTTCAGAAAATATTTAACCATTCCAACAGTTTACTCATTTAAACACACTCAACATGCCAAATTTATACCATGATTACGTTTCCTGTAGAAATGTGTGATTTTCTCGCAATACACTACAAGTTTAACTTGCTTCTCTAAAATTAAGCTCAAGCCACAAAGATTCAAAGTAAGCAGAAATGATTAAGTTGAAAATCACACCTTCGTTCAAATTTAAAAGCATTCAACCATGTCAATCATAATGAAAACACCAAGCAATTCTAAAACTGAAAAGTTAAAACAAATATTCCTAAAGAAAACCAAATAAAACAAAACAAAATAAAGTAGCAAATTGGCAACAAAAGTAGGTAAATATTCATGGTGGTAATGGGGATCTTCAAACTCTCATTCATCCTTGCTTAGATATCCTGGAATATTTCTGTAGTGCAGGGGCAGTGATTCAGAGTGTGCCTTTAAATCAATCTTTTGATCTAACCTTTCTATGATTTTCTTGCACAATGCTTCTTGAGCAGTCATTCTATCTATCAACACCTGCATATTCTCTAAAATAATATCCATTTGATCCATAACATTTCTCAGAGATGGTTTGGATGTAGAGGTGCTAACTTCCTTCTGGAGAGTAATTTTCTCAATGTTCTCTCTTTGCTCTTCCTGAATTACTTTCTTCTCCCTATCTAGTTCTTTTTGCAAGCAAGTGTTGTCTTCTTTGTCTCCACTGAACTTATCATCACAATCTTTGCCCTTTGGTCTGATATCTACCATATAACAATAATCCTGAACCGGAGAAGAAAAAGGTAAACCAGCATTTACATTACTATTCAGAGTGTCAACCATTTTAGAGTAAATAAAATCACATAAGTCAATACATTCTCCATCCATCAAGGCCAACAAGAGTAAGAATCTGTCCTTGGTAATTCTGTTGTTCTTTGAAAGAATGATGTTGTGCCTAATAAAGGTATATAGAGTTCTAGCCCGGCTATGGAAATCATTGTAGACTACTTGTTCTTATGTATATAGGCAAGGTACTACAGGACTGATGCATTTTCTCCAATCCTTGTCATCTATCTCTCTCTGTAAGAGTTCATCTCTCTTGAGTAGTCCTTTCCCTTTTATCTTCAGAAATAAATTCTAAGAATACTTTGAAATCAATAAGCTTCACTACCTCAATTCGATAATGTTATTAGAATCTCGAAACCATGATGCAGCATACAAATCTCCACACAAGTGCTTATTGGCCATATTCAAAGAAGGCATATACTTCTCCCAGCTATTTTGTTTAATGAACTCCCAGTATTTACTTCTTTTGCTCACTCATCTCTGTAAGTTGAGTTCTATCTCTTTCATTTGTGCCTTAGCTTCTTCTCTATTTTCCAGTTTCTTATTGATCCTGCCTGTGTGAACTCTCTTTATTTTTTTACTTGGTGGTGGAGCAGCAACTTCTTCTTCCTCAGATTGTGAATATGAACTCATGACCGGTTTAGATTCTCCACCAGAAGTATTTACTCTAGAAGGCCCTGCTTTACTCTTGTCTTCATTCTATTCCTTAGATTCCTCAAATACCTCAGATCCCCCTAATATGCTTTCATTTGTAGCATCACTCTCGGTTTCTTCTTCTTTCTTTCTTTCAAAAATATCTTCAAAGGATTTTGTATACCTCAATGGTTCCTTTGGTCTGCTTGTACTTTCTTGCTCTCTATTAGGTCCAAGATTCTTTACTTTAGCCATGATATGTATGTTAAAAGTGTTAGTTTTGAATACAGAAAAGCTATGGCTTGTATCAAAAACTAATATCCACAGATGACATATCATTTTGTTTCAGTATAAATTTGTTCCTTTATATCATAGAACTAGATAACGGGGTGTCAAGAAACACAGTAGATACCGTTATTGGTTAAAGTATTGATATATAAAAAGTATGCTCGTAACCGAGATAGTCTGAACATGCTATCGGTATAGGTTATTGTGTGGTTTGGAAATTGATTTATCTAAACTAGTTTAAATCACACAGATATGCCCGGGGCATATTGAGCACGACCAGTTTGGATAGAATTGACTTATACTGATCGGCGTAGTCAATTCGGTCCTAGTATTCCGTCTCTCAATCCCGAGATTGGGATGGGCGTGAGGGTTGGATATCGTGTGCTTTGATTTGCCAAAGAGTGAGGTCAATTGAGGCCAATACCTCGGTAAGTTGGGTATGCGGTGTTTAGCTTCTTACGTGCCGTTGCTAGTTGGAGGAATCCACGTACCGGTTCGCTGGGTTGATGGTGCTCCCGAGATGAGCTCGTAAGTTTATTATACTAAACCCGGCCGGTGAACTTTATGTTCGGTATAATAAAAGGACGAGTGGTACTAATCTCGAAAATTAAGAAGTCGGTGAATTAATTTGTCAGTAAATTGATAAATCGACGAGCACTAGATCTTTAATGTGGGGAGATAGAATAAAATATTGTGGCGCGATGTAAAGTCGTTTTCGAGCGGTAGTTCCATAATTGGTCCGATAGTGGTACGACCGATTATGCGTTTGACTAATCAACAAGGTAAATTAATTAATCCAAAAGGTTTAATTAATATATAATCTACAAAGTGAATTTAGAAATTAATTCAATTTTGAATTAATTAATTTTAAGGGTTCGATTAAATTAAATTGACAAAGTGGATTAAATAAATTAATTTAAATGGGTCGATTGGAGTTTATTAGTCGGGAAGACTTAGCGGTCAACGAAAGTCAAATTTTAAGGCCTAACTCGAGAGCCCATTAGGTCTCCAATCGAGCTCCTATAAATAGAAGACTTGATGCCCAAGAAACCCTAAGGAAATTTTGCAAGACTTGTCTTGCCTCTTTCTTGAGTAAGAAGGTTCTAGAGAGATAATTTTTCTTCATGAATTCTTTCTCAAAAACGAACTAGATTTCTTGCTCCAAAAATCAGATTCATCCCAAAGATTAAACCTTCAAGTTATTTCATACAGCCCGCCAGTTTTTTCTTCTTGGACAGCCGCGAGTGAATTTATTTCTGGCCGCGACTTAGAAGAATTTTCCAGCGAAATTTAGTGGGTATTTTATCAAGCTGCTGCCCAGTTTTTGAAGGTTTATTCGCCAGATTAAAAAACCAAAGATCACAGTTTTAATTGGGATTTATTTTCCCAGTTTTTCCGCCAGATTATTGCTGGAGTATTTTATTAAGCTGCTGCCCAGTTTTTTTGAGGGTTTATTACCCGGTACTGCTGTGTGTTTTTTTGTGGGATTTATTAGCGTTGAAGTCCAGCTGTTTCGTGCATTTGATTCGAGGGAGATGATGTTGATCTCTTCCATTTTTGGTCGGTGATCCATCAGCCTCCCTTGTCTAGATCATGACGGGATTCAAGCTGGGTTTTAGCGGACTGAAGATGGGATTTTTAATCACAGCAGCGGCAGCAGTTTATTAAAGCAATAGGTGAAATTAGTGATCAGATTTTGGTTGTCTTGAGTCCGATTTGAGAGATTTCCTTGTGGGCTAAGCAAGTAGACTTCGATAGATTATTGCCCACGCAATATTCGAAGTTTCTACGGAGATATCGATTGGATTTCTTGTGGAAATTGCGCAAAGAATTGGTTTTTCTTTAGGCAAGGGACTTCGCTACAAAAGGTAGAATCTTTAAATTCCGCTTTTATTAAAGATTTAATTTTTTGTGTCCCAATTAATAAATTAAATAAGTATAAGCCTAGATCCATTCATGGGTAAACTAATTTGAGCCTGAGCTTGGTCGAAAGCTTCCGATTCTGGAATGCATTGCACGAAAGTGAGGTTTTCGATTTAGCCCGGGCGTGTTCAGTTTTCCTTCAAAAAGATTTAAGAAATGAATTCAAAAAGTTTTGATTAGTTGCAGAAATCACCTAGGCGTCATACAGGTGCTGGCGCCAAGAGGTCTCTGAGGCTGGCATCAAATAGGCTTTAGAGCCTGTAGGTTGCCACAAAGCACAGCACCGTGATGTCTTTGTTAGTTTGATACTGAAAGCTTTGCTTGTATGAAAACTATTTTCTCAGTTTATATATCGAGTTAAATATTTCAGTTAAATACTTTATGTTTTTCATCTGTAGTCCTCTTATATCAAGTGACTAGATGATGAGGTGTCTGGTGTGACACAGTAGACCTCATTATTGGTTAAAGTCGTGGTATATAAATTAGGCTTGTGACTGAGATAGTTTTGGATATACTGTCAGTTTAAGTTATTATGTGATTATGAGATTGGTTTGTCTAAACTAATTAAATCATATAGATATGCTCGAGACGTATTGAGCATGACCAATTTGGATTGAATTGTCTTGTACTGATTTAGTAGACTATTCAATCCTAATATTCTATCTCTTAATCCCTAGACTTGAACGGGCATGAGGATTACACATAGTGTACTTTAATATGTCAATGAATACGGTCACTTGAGACTTATATTCTCGGTAGGTTGGGTGCGTGTATTTGATTGCTTAGTGTGTCGTTACTTGTCGAAAGGAAAGCATGTACCGGTGCATCTGGGGTGATGGTGCTCTTGAGATGAACTTGAAAGGTTTATTATACTAAACCCACCCGGTGTATTTTATGTTCGGTATAGTAATAAAGTCAAGTGGTACTAATCTCGGATAATAAGAAGTCGATTAATTAATTTATCAGTAATTTAATAAATTGAAGAACACTCTATATTTGACATGGAGAGAATAAAGAATAATTAATTTAGTGGTTCTGGAAGCAATTTCGGATTGAATAGTGATTCCATAATTAATCTGTTAGTGGTATGATTAATTATGTGTTGGGTTAATGGATAAAGTAGAATTAATTATTTAATTAATTAATCCAAGGGTGTAATTAATTAATTAGTTAATTAAGTCTTTTGGTTCAATTAAACTCCACATTCAAAAAGTATTTCTTCTCCCATCTTCCCATCATGGGAGAATAGGGGAAATAAATTTGTCGCAAGTTTCATTTTCTTGTTTTCAGTTTCATCATCCAATAAAGGGGATTAACCCCAATATTTATTTTATTATTCCTTCAGTAGATTCAGATCTACTGGTAGAGTATTGTTCCTTCAGTAGATTCAGATATACTGGTAGAGTATTGTTCCTTCAGTAGATTCAGATATACTAGTAGGGTTTCGTTGATGGTGTTCGGTGTTATGGCGATAGTTTCATTGGTGAAGTTCGTTGGCATGATAGCGACGTCGTCGATGGTGTTAGTTGGTTTGGTCCAAGAAGATTCAATCATCATATATCTAATTATTAGATTTATGGTTTGATATTTTCATCAAAAAATTAGTAATGTATCCTTGTTCGGATTAAAATTTTTCCATGTGGTATATCCATCCCTTGATAGGGTAGATCTATATAGGTTTATCCACACTAAACAAACTAACAATGATATTCATACTCGTAAGTTGTGTTTCTTTGATTGTATCTTCAGTTTGTCAATCGTTGCTGGACGTTTTCCAGAAAATTAATATATATATATATATATTTTATTTAAAAAAAAAGCCTTTTGGTTCAATTAGAATTAGAAAATCTAATTGGATTTGGAAACTAATAAGTCAAAACCAACAACAAGCCTTAACTCAAGCCCACTTAAGGTCTCCTTTGTAACTCTATAATTAGACAAGGGATCAGCAATAACGAGACACAATTCAAAAGTTTCATAATTCAAGAAACTGGAGAGAGAATGCTTGAGAGAGAAATTAAGAGAAAAAGCAAATCAGCAATGCTCTATGGATTTTTTCCTCGGGCAAACGTCAGAACATCGAGCAATGGAGACGGCAAAAATAATTGACCTCGGCGGCGCTCGAGTTCGGCTTATTTCTCCTGTGGCGATATCTAGCAAAGCGGCAGCCCATGGAGATTGAGTGGTGGCGGCACGAGATCCGAGAAACCAAGCTTGTTTTTTCAAGCAGATTTTTGTGTTTTTTTTTGTTATTGTTGATCTATTCATTTGGTAGACAACTGCCCACCCAATTTTCAGACGCGTCTCAGATTCATAAAGCGATAACTTAAGGGACACGCTTCAAGAGGTAGATTTCTATATTTTTGCTTCTAATTAGTTATCGTAATATTTTTGCTTGACAAATCAAATAAAGTAAAACTAAGATCTGATGCTCATGTGGTATTTCAAAGGGGTTTGAATCGTATTATACGAGCATTCAGGTTTGGTTTAGAATCTCTAATTCTGGAATGCATAGCACGAAAGTGAGATTTTTTACCAAACCTGGCATATAATTCCTTCAATTGATATCAAAGCTAATGTTTTGGCTTTGCTTTATTCGATTTGTAACATGGTTTTTATGCAGGTGGTTTTTGAAATCCCGACTATTATGGTTGCATTTGTATGTTTCGATTATACCCCGGGACATATCCAGATTATTTTTCTTTATGAATGCTTGTAATAGTAAAACCATGAGCTGGAAGCCGTGTAAGATTATATTAAATTTGTAGTAGGATTTTCTCTATGTAATTGTCGATTTAGTTTCCTAGAAATCAAGCCTTGTATTTAGGAAATTTATGTAATCGAAGACGTTGTTGTAGACAACTTGGATTCTTGGGTTTTTGGTTTATCACAATTTGGGTGATTCCAAGGATTGCGTAGAAAACCAAGAAAACCCAGGCAAATTGCAAGAAGACCAAATAATGAGTAGGAGCGAAACATGAAACCCAGAAGAGGTAGCGTGATGCGTGGCGGCATCGATTTCCAAAAATTGGCGCGGATCGCCAACGCGTGTAATTCATGGTGGACTAGTGTCCGCCAGCAGGAGTGACGCGCCTCTAGGGACTGCGATAGTGGGTAAGCCGCGATGGCTGAACCCGTGTCGCGGCCAAGTCGCAGCTGCTGTGCGAGGCTTTCTTTTGGCGCAGTGCAGTGGTCGTGATATTCTTAGTTTTCCGGATTGTTCCAAGATATTTAAGTGAAGACTCTATCCATCAGAGTGACGTGACAGGACACGAAGACATGGCAGTAGATGGAAGTAATTAGAACCATAATAGTCAAAAATTTATTTTACGTATTTATTTCCCATTTTATCGTTTTAATTGTTGATTATATGCATTAATTTTGTGCTTTATTTTACGCATAATTAAAGCATGTTGGTTTTATGTTGCACATAACTTAGGGTAATTAATTGCATGTTAAAATCGAAAAAACCCTCGTTTTAAGAATCTAAGTGAGAGCGAGTTGGTTAATATTCCCTTGGCATCTATTACGAATTCATAAGTGATGTGGGTAGACTTGCGCGTTGGCATTAGGGTTTTCCTCCATAACGGGTGAGTCTAATCTATAAGATGACTAGGATGAATTTCTAAGTAAGATGAGAATAGTAAGTTAAATTGGAGAATGTGACACCCTCTCTAACTGAGGCGCACTATCCTAGGTAACAAACTTAGAAGTCACGTAATGACACACACTTAGTGTATAATTTTTAGTATTCCTCCCGACGAGTTTACGCCACTTTTGTTTATGGCCAAAAGCACTGAATATTAATTTTATTGATCAATAGATTGTTTGGTCAGATAATGAATTTAATGAACTGGGTTCTTCTCCAACCAATGTGGACCACTGTAAACGTTCACACTAATGTGACTTGCGTGAATCCCGACGAACGAGATGTCGGTGGATTTCATTATTGTTTTGAGGAATGTCAATAATTTTCTAAAATTATGTGCTGAATCATTTTTTATTTATTTATTTTTTAAGGTTTTTATATAGCGTTTAATCCTTTAGCTGTCATATTAAAAGAGAACAACTAATTGGTCAGAACTACATCGATTGGAAATGCAACTTAGACATTGTCCTTATGGCTGAGCAACACAAGTTCGTGCTTAGAGAACCGTGCCCAGTTGGGCCTAATGATCAGTTCACTAATGAACAAAAAGAGTTATATCAGAGGTGGAAAAATTCTGATGAGATGGCGCGGTGTTACATTCTGGCTTCTATGTTGAATGTTCTACAATATCAGCATTAACCAATGCACACTGCCTCAGACATGATGATGAATCTCAGAGATATGTTCGGACATCAAGGTCGGGATACTAGGCAAGTGCTATGAGGAAACTCATGGCTACTAAGATGAAAGAAGACACTCCTGTGAGAGTTCACATACTTGAAATAATTAGCAACATCAATGATATAGAGGTATTGAGATGAGAGATTGATCATCAATCTCAAGCTGACATGATCCTTCAGAGCTTGCCGCAGAGCTTTGAGCAGTTTCGGCTAAACTACAATATGAATCAAAGAAACTATACTCTAGCCGAGCTCTTAGCAGTATTGGTGTCAGCTAAAGGTCTTTTTAAAGAGGAAAAGCAAGCTTTAGTCACATTTAAGGCTTCGGGATCTACTTCTAAGCCAAAGACTAAAAAGAAGAACAAGAAAGCCAAGAAGACTGTCAATCATGCACCTAAGCCTGACATCTCAAATAAGAAGAAGCCAATAGGCAAGTTCTTCAAATGCTGAAAGATGGGAAATTGGAAGAAGGATTGTGTAAAGATCAAAGGGTTAAATACTGAGACATGTTTAGCGGTGATTCTCACAGATACTTGGTGTGTGGATTCAGGCACCACTGACCATGTTTGTAATTCTTTGCATGGGTTCTAAATAACCTGGAAGCTTAGAGAAGGTGAGTTGGATGTGTACTTGGGTGACACTACAAAAGTGTCAGTTATTGCAGTGGGAGAAGTGCACCTGAATTTCGAGAATTCTAGTAGCTTAGTTTTAGAAAATTGTCTTTATGTTCCTAGTTTTAGAAATAACCTTGTTTCAGTTTCTAAACTTTTAAAGAATGGTTTTGAGTTTGTTTTTTCTGATGAGTCTTTGTTTGTTAGAAGAAATAAGAAACTCATTTGTTCTGGTTCATTGGTAGATAATTTGTTTATTCTTAAACCAACTTCTCCGACTAGACATGTAACTGCAAATCAAACATCATTGAACCATAATAAGAGGAAAAAAAAACCTTCCAAAATGAACCAAACTTATCTTTGGCACCTGGGACTAGGTCATATAAACCTTAGTAAGATTTGGAGGTTAGTCAATGATAGACCTTTGGGATCATTTGAAATTGACAACTATTCCTCCTGCGAATATTGCTTGGAAGTTAAGATGACCAAGAGGCATTTTATGGCAAATGGGTATCGGGCCAAAGAAGTATTAGAGCTAGTTCATTCTTATTAGCGTGGACCAATATCTATTCGATCTAGGGGAGGTTTCGAGCATTTTGTGACATTCACAGATGATTACTTGAGGTACGGATACATTTATTTGATGCGTCACAAGTCTGAGTGCTTTGAAAAGTTCAAAGAGTATCTGACAGATGTGGAGAAACATCATGGTAAAAGTATCAAGACACTACGATTAGATCATGGTGGTGAATACCTATCTAGTGATTTTCGAAATTAAATGACAGAGGTGTGTATTCAGTCTCTGTTATCTGCACCTGGCACACCCCAACAGAATGGTGTAGCAGAACAGAGAAACAAAACTCTTATGGAAATGGTAAGGTCTATGATGAGTTATAGTGATTTTTCAAATTCATTTTGTGGATATGCCTTAGAAATAGCTGCATATATTCTCAATCTTATACAATCTAAATCCGTGCCTTCAACCCCAGTGGAGTTGTGGTCTGGGCAAAATCCCAGTGTCAAACACCTCAGAATTTGGGGTTGTCTAGCACATGTGCCTGGGGCAGATGCGGGTAAGTTAGATGCAAGAACAGAAGTAATGCAATTTGTACGATATCCCGAAGGAACAAAAGGTGGTTTATTCTGTAGTCCTAAAGATCAGAAGGTGGTAGTAAGCACTAATGCAAGATTTTTAGAAGAGGACTATATTCTATATTATAAGCCCAGTAGCAAAATCGCACTAGAAGAACTTAGAGGACAATCCACTACTCTTATTGCACCAGTACAAGTAGATACACCACAGAATACTACACAAGATGTCACAGATGATGCGCCTACACAGGTGGTGCCTCGTTGTAGTGGGAGGGTCGTGAGACAACCCGAGAGGCACGTGGGCTTGGGAGAATCCTCTGATTTTGTCCCAGATGCACACGAACTGGACCCAGTAAACTACAATGAGGCTCTACGAGATAAAGATGCGGAATCTTGGCAAAAGGCAATGAAATCTGAGATGGGGTCAATGGACTCCAATTAAGTCTAGGAGTTTGTGGACTTGACTGATGGTTTAAACCATTGGATGCAAGTGGGTATACAAAAGAAAGAGAGAATATGATGGGAAGGTTGAAACCTTTAAAGCTAGACTTGTGGCGGAGGGGTATACTCAGAAAGAGGGAACTGATTGTGAGAAAACCTTCTCTTCAGTAGCTATGCTTAAGTCGATCTGGATACTCTTGGCCATGGCTACTCATTTAGATTATGAGATTTGGAAGATGGATGTCAAGACAGCTTTCATTAACAGAAGTCTTGAGGAAACCATCTTCATGCAGCAACCAGAGGGATTTATTGCAAAAGGCCAAGAACATAAGGTTTGTAAGCTTAAGAAGTCCATCTACGGACTTAAGCAAGTATCCAGATCTTGGAACATTTAGTTTGATGAAGTAATCCAGTCCTATGGGTTTACTCTGTGTCAGAATGAGCAGTGTATGTACCGCAGATGTGACAAAAATACAGTGGTGTTTCTTGTACTTTTCATGGATGATATTTTTCTTATTGGCAATAGTAAGAAAATATTATCAGATGTAAAGTTGTTGTCTAAGCAGTTTAATATGAAGGACTTGGGAGAAGCTGGACATATCATTGGGATCAAGATTATTCGAGATTGTAGGAAACATTCCTTGACGCTTTCCCAGGCTTCATACATAGACACGATTCTTGTTCGTTTCAACATGCAGAACTCCAAGAAAGGGTTTTTACCTTTCAGACACGGAGTGCATCTATCTAAAGAGCAGTTTCCGAAGACTATTGAGGAGATAAAAGTCAAGAAGACAGTTCCTTATGCATCTGCAGTAGGAAGTCTTATGTATGCAATGTTGTGTACGAGACCTGATATTTGCTATGTTGTTGGCATGGTTAGTAGATATCAGAATAACCCTAGGAAAACTAATTGGGAGGCTGTAAAATGCATCCTCAAGTATTAGAGGGACTAAGTCTTGGTCTATCAGGTGCAAGAGCTTATTTCCCATGGTTACACAGATTCGAATTTCCAAGGTGATAATGACAAGAGTAAGTCTACCATTGGGTTTGTGTTTACTTTGGGAGATGGAGCCATAGTTTGGAAGAGTGTCAATTAGAAATGTGTGGTAGACTCTACCATGAAAGCTCAATATGTCGCAGCATCAGAGGCATCGGAAGAAGCAGTGTGGCTCAAGAACTTCCTAGTGGACTTAGATGTGATTCCTGAGTTACCGAGATCAATCACAGTATATTGTGATAACAATGGTGCAGTAGCCAACTCAAGAGAACCACGAGCTCACAAAGCAAGTAAACGTATTGAGCGTAAGTACCACCTGATACAAGAAATCATTAAAAGAGGAGACATGGTAGTGGCAAAGATAACATCAACAGAGAACCTTGTAGATCCGTTCATAAAAACATTGACTGCAAAAGTCTTTGAGGCTCATATGGAGGGTATGGGAGTTAGATACTTAGCTGAGCCTTGACAGTTCTCTAGATATTAATATAGCAATAGATTATTGTAATTAAACAGTTTTATACTTAGAAGCATAGCGTTAAGTATTAGTGGAAGATTGTTAGTTTGAATACTGAAAGCTTTGCATATATGAAAACTATTTTCTTAGTTTATATATCGAGTTAAATGTTTCAGTTAAATACTTTATGTTTTTCATATGTAGTCCTCTTATATCAAGTGATAAGATGATGAGGTGTTTGGTGTGACATAGTAGATCTCATCATTAGTTAAAGTCTTGATATATAAATTAGGCTTATGACTAAGACAGTTTTGGACATACTGTCAGTTTAAGTCATTATGTGATTCTAAGATTGGTTTGTCTAAACTAATTGAATCATATAGATATGCCCAAGGTGTATTGAGCATGACCAATTTGGATTGAATTGTCTTGTACTGATTTAGTAGACTATTCAATCCTAGTGTTCTATCTCTTAATCTCTGGACTTGAACGGGCATGAGGATTAGACATAGTGTACTTTAATATGCCAATGAATGCGGTCGCTTGAGACTTATATTCTCTGTTGGGTGCGCGTGTTTGATTGCTTAGTGTGCTGTTGCTTGTCTAAGAGAAACCATGTATCGGTACGTCCAGAGTGATGGTGCTCTCGAGATGAACTTGAAAGGATTATTATACTAAACCTGGCCGGTGGATTTTATTTCATGTATAGTAATAAAGTCAAGTGGTACTAATCTCGGATAATAAGAAGTCGATTAATTAATTTATCAGTAAATTAATAAATTGAAGAGCACTATCTCTTTGACGTGGAGAGAATAAAGAATAATTAATTTAGTAATTTTGAAAGCAATTTCGGTTTGAGTAGTGATTCAATAATTAATCCGTTAGTGGTACGATTAATTATGTGTTGGGTTAATTGCTAAATTATAATTAATTAATCCTAAAAATTGACAAGGTGGAATTAATTAACTAGTTAATTAAGTCTTTTGGTTCAATTAAACTCCACTTTCAAAAAACTATTTCTTCCCCCAAGTTCCCATCATGGGAGGATAAGGGAAATGAATTTGTTGCAAGTTTCGTTTTCTTGTTTTGAGTTTCGTCATCCAATAAAGGGGATTAACCCAAATCTTTATTTTATTATTCCTTCAGTAGATTCAGATCTACCGGTAGAGTATTGTTCCTTCAGTAGATTTAGATCTACCGGTAGAGTATTGTTCCTTCAGTAGATTTAGATCTACCGGTAGAGTATTGTTCCTTCAGTAAATTCACATCTATTGATAGAGTTTCGTTAAAGGTTTTTGTTATTATTGCGACAGTTTCATTGGTGAAGTTCATTGCCATGATAGCGACGTCGTTGATGATGTTAGTTGGTTTGGGCCAGGAAAATTCAGTCATCATATATCTAATTATTAGATTTATGGTTTAGTATTTTCATCAGAAAATTAGTGATGTATCCTTGTTCGGATTAAAATTTCAGCATGCGGCATATCCATCCCTTGATAGGGTAGATCTATATAGGTTTATCCGTACTAAACAAACCAACAATGATATTCATACTTGTAAGTTGTGTTTCTTTGGTTGTATCTTCAGTTTGTCAATCGTTGCTGGATGTTTTCCAGGAAATTAATATATATATATATTTTATTTAAAAAAAAAGTCTTTTGGTTCAATTAGAATTAGGAAATCCAAGAATTAGGAAATCTAATTGGATTTGCAAACTAATAAGTCAATGCCAAATTACAAGGATTAACTCAAGCCCACTTAAGGTCTCCATGGAACTCGATAAATAGACATGGGATCAACAATAACAAGACACAATTCACAAGTTTCATAATTCAAGAAACTAGAGAGAAAGCTTGAGAGAAAAATTTAGAAAAAAAGCAAATCAGCAATTCCCTTTGGATTTTTTCCTCGGGTGAACATCAGAACCCCAAGCGGCGGCGAAGG
The DNA here is from genome assembly GCA_030378225.1 of Knoxia roxburghii. NCBI lineage: Eukaryota > Viridiplantae > Streptophyta > Magnoliopsida > Gentianales > Rubiaceae > Knoxia > Knoxia roxburghii. Next base: position 27,407,837 of record CM059418.1, on the reverse strand, counting down.
TGGCAGTGGAAATAGCCGACTGTGGCGATGCTCGAGTTCGGCTTCTTTCTCCGACGGCAATCTCCGACAAGACGGCAGTGCGTGACGTGGTCATCGGCAGCGCGTAGAGATTGTGTGGTGATGACACGAGATCCGAGAAACCAAACTTGGTTTTTCATGCAGATTTTTGTACTATTTTCGTTATTGTTGATCCGTTCGTTTGGTAGATAACTGCCCAACCTGTTTCCCAGCGTGTCTCAGAGTCATGCAAGCGATAACTTAAGGGACACACTTAAACAGGTCAATTTCTATCTTTCCATTTTTAATTTGTTATCGTAATATTATTGCGTGACAAATTGAATAAAGTAAAACTAAGATCCGGTGCTTGTGTGGTATTTCAAAAGGGTTTGAATTGTATTACATAAGCGTTCGGGTTTGTTTGAGAATCTCTGATTCTGGAATGCATAGCACGAAAGTGAGTACCGGACCCAGGAAGATAATGTTAGTTTTGAATACAGAAAAGCTATGGCTTGTATCAAAAACTAATATCCACAGATGACATATCATTTTGTTTCAGTATAAATCTGTTTTTTTATATCATAGAACTAGATAACGGGGTGTCGACAAACACAGTAGATACCGTTATTGGTTAAAGTATTGATATATAAAAAATATGCTCGTAACCGAGATAGTCTGAACATACTATCGGTATAGGTTATTGTGTGGTTTGGAAATTGGTTCATCTAGACTAGTTTAAATCACACAGATATGCCCGGGGCATATTGAGCACGACCAGTTTGGATAGAATTGACTTGTACTGATCGGCGTAGTCAATTTGGTCCTAGTATTCCGTCTCTCAATCCCGAGATTGGGACGGGCGTGAGGGTTGGGTGTCGTGTGCTTTGATTTGCCAAATAGTGAGGTCAATTGAGGCCAATACCTCGGTAAGTTGGGTATGCGGTGTTTAACTTCTTGCGTGCCGTTGCTGGTCGGAGGAATCCACGTACCGGTTCGCCGGGTTGATGGTGCTCCCGAGATGAGCTCGTAAGGTTATTATACTAAACCTGGCCAGTGAACTTTATGTTCGGTATAATAAAAGGTCGAGTGGTACTAATCTCGGAAACCAAGAAGTCGGTGAATTAATTTGTCAGTAAATTGATAAATCGACGAGCACTAGATCTTTAATGTGGGGAGATAGAAGAAATAATAATGGCGCGATGTAAAGTCGTTTTCAAGCGGTAGTTCCATAATTGGTCCGATAGTGGTACGACCGATTATGCGTTTGACTAATCGACAAGGTAAATTAATTAATCCGAAGGGTTTAATTAATATTTAATTGACGAAGTGAATTTAGAAATTAATTTGATTTTGAATTAATTAATTCTAAGGGTTCGATTAAATTAAATTAACAAAGTGAATTAAATAAATTAATTGAAAAGAGTCGATTGGAGTTGATTAGTCGGGAAGACTTAGCGGTCAACGAAAGTCAAATTTTAAGGCCTAACTCGAGAGCCCATTAGGTCTCCAATCGAGCTACTATAAATAGAAGACTTGATGCCCAAGAAACCCTAAGGAAATTCTAGTAAGACATTTTTGTCTTGCTTTCTTGAATGAAAAGGTTTAAGAGAGAAAATTCTTCTTCAAGAATTTTTCCTCACAAACAAACCAGATTTTTCACTCCTTGAATTAAACTCAGCCCAAAGATCAAACCTTGATTATTAGTGGATTATTAATTTTACCGCTACTGGGTTTTCTTCACCGCCAAGCTGCTGCAGTTTTTTGTCCGCTGGTTTGTACGATTTTATCGGCGCTAATATTCAGCTTTCTTGTGCGTTTGATTCGAGCAGCTGGTGTCGATCTCTTTCAGTTTTGATCGGTGATCCACCTGGCTGGTTGTCTAGATCACGACAAGAATTACAAGTTGAATTCTTAGTGACCGAAGTGGGTTTTCTCGAATCAAAGAAAGAGAGGGTTTTTATCATTTTTCAGCAGCATTTGCTAGCGGTGAGCAGCGAAGGTTCCAGATCAGTTTTTGGGCTGTGGGTTGTTTAATTCAGTTGATTTCCTTGTGGGCAAGACGAGTAAACTCCGATAGATTATTGCCCACGCAACATTCGGAGTGTTCTTGTAGAATCGATTGGATTTCTTGTGGAAATCGCTGCTGAATATTTGGTATTCTTTAAACGAGGGACTTCGCTACAAAAGGTATAATCTTTAAGTTCCGCTTTAATTAAAGATTTAATTTTTTGTGTCCCGATTAATAAATTAAATAAGTATAAGCCTAGATCCGTTCATGGGTAAACTAATTTGAGCCGTGTAGGATTAGAATAACCTAGATCTGTAATAGTAATAACCACGAGCTGGAAGCCGTGTAGGATTAGAAAAATCTTGTAGTAGGATTTGATCTAATCATGTCGTCTTTAAATTCCTAGAAAAATGCCTTTGTATATAGGAATTTTTGTACTATGACGAAGACGTTATTTTGGGTAACTTATATTCTCGGGTTTTGGTTTATTGTAATTTTGGGTGATTCCTAATTACGAAATAAACCGAGAAAACCCGGGCGAATCGAGAGGAATCCAAATAACGAGTGGGAGCGACACGACGGGAAGTGTCACCGAGGCGTCAAGGAATCAACGATAGAGAAGGCCATAATAGTCGGGAAATTTTATTTTATTTAATTTCCCGTATTTATGATTTTTTCATTGATTGTGTGATTTTTGTTTTATTTTGCATGAAAGAAATTCAAACCAAATGTTTTTTCAAAAAGGTAATGTGCAATTAACTAAGGTAGATTATTCGCATATTAAAACTCCAACGGTTTTATGGGTGCGAATATCCATAGTTAAGATATTGCATGTTAAAACGTAAAAATCCTCAAACTTAATTACATTCGCAGGTTTTGATTTAATCGTAATTTTGGGTGATTCCTAATTACGTGGGGTTTTGGTTTATCGTAATTTTGGGTGATTCCTAATTACGTAGAAAACCGAGAAAACCCGGATTTTGGTTTATCGTAATTTTTGGGTGATTCCTAATTACGTAGAAAACTGAAATGGAAAACCGAGAAAACTAGGGCGAATTGAAATTATTTTAAAAATCTAAGTGGGAGCGGGTTGGTTAATAGCCCCATGGCCTCCATTACGGGTTCATTGGCGATGTGGTTAAACTTCTTCCCCATTGGATGAGTTTTCAATCACAGATATCGCTGGAATGAATTTCTAAAGGGATGACTATAGTGCATTTAATTGGGAAAAGTTACGACACCCTCGCCATCCGAGGTGCATTAGTACCCTAAGTAACAAACTTAGAAGTCACGTAATGGCATACACTTAGTGTACTGTTTATAGTATCCCTCCCATCGAGGTAACGCTATTTACGTGTACGGCTAAAATTATCGACTATTAATTTCATTGATCATAAGATCGTTGGTCAGATAATGAGATTAATGGACTTCGGTCCTTCTCGAACGAATGTGGGTTGGCGTAGACGTTCACCCATCGTGACCTGCGTTAATCTCGGTGGGAGAGATGTCGGTAGAAGATTATATTTCTTTTCTGAGGATTTTTCAATATTTTTGAAAAGTATACTGAGACATGTTTTTTCATTATTTTTCAGTTGATATGTCGTTCAAACTGCTAGTTGTCATTCTGAACCAAAACAAACTCACCGGTCCTAATTACATTGATTGGAAACGAAACCTGGACATTGTCCTAACCGCTGTACATGCTCACTGAGGAGTGCCCTGTTGGTGAATGTGCCCTAATGAGGGCTATTTATGTAAATATACTTTGAGGGTATTTATGTAAATAAGATTTTTGTTGCTTGATTGATTGTTTATCAAATGAGTTAATTTCATGATAGTAATATCCTTGTGCATATTTAAATTCATGAAATCGATCCGCCAAAAGAAACACTCCATGGACTAACCAGATCATGAGTGATTCTTTTGAGTAGTACTGGTACTAGGATCCTTAGACCAGAAATCACTACATGGTCTTAGGTGAATTGCAGTGTGCTTTGACATACGCCTAACGGGGCCGTAACAGGTTGCCAAGTACGGGTATGATTGGGTACACTATGAGACACGCTAAGGTATGTAGGTGAAGTGATGGGACTACAAATCTCTCTTAAGTGAGAGATGATATCTTGGCCACTTGATAGTGAACTGAAAAGTGCATGGCCATGCCCAAGGAATGATAAGGATATCATTTGCTTGATGGATTCAGTGTCACTAAGAGATCAAGTAAACGCTTAGCTACATAAGGATGATGGTTCCATGCCTTATGCTAAGCTGGATATCGATGTAGAGGATCGTACGCAGTTTGCTCGGAAAGGTTGTGTTGAATCTCCATTCGACCCTCCATTCTGAATTGGGTAGTCATTATGTCTTGCTAGAGACCACTAATGACTTATGGATTAATCAATGAGATTGAGTTATCCGTTGCCAATTTGGAATGGGCCTACAGGATCGCACATAAGAAAGTCCAATGATGCAGAATAAGTATTCTTGCCTACAATAAGTATAATTGTTATACTTAAATAAATAAGATTTAATTAAATGGTTTAATTGAATATTATTGGAAAGTTCGGTGGTATTAATTAATAGTTAATTAATTACCTGGGAACAATTGGGATGGGCTGATAAATCAAGGGACTTAATTGCAATTGAAGTTCTTGACCCATCAGCCTGATCCATGGGTCATGGGTTGATCCATGGGCTTGGTGTATAACCCAAATCATTAAAGTGTTATTTAAGGCTGATTTGGAATTAGTAAATATTATTTAAATACTGACTTGGAATCAGTTAAATAATATTTGGTAATAATACTGATTTAGAAATTACTAAAATCAGTTAAGTTATAATTGGAAAAATTACAATACTGATTTTGGAAATTAATTCTCTACAAATATCCTAGGGATATAATTGTAGAGAGGGGGATTTTTGATTCTCATCAGAAAATACACAGATTTTCCCAAATTCTCCGTGTAGGCAAGATTGGCTAGCACCAACCAGCGAAGGCTTTCGTGCTTGAGAGTAGAGGATCCTTCGAGGAAGGATTTTGGAGACAACAAAACGCCATCTTCTCAGAGGAGCCAGGCGACGTGCGCAACCGATTACGCTTCAAGGGTAAGACCGATCCTCATAGTTTAGGATTCCGCTGTTTAATTGGATTAAACACCTAGACTAATTCCCAACATGCCCCCCTAAGCCCAGTGAGGATGCCACACCTGAGCAGCGAGAGCCATATACGAGGTGACAGAAAGCTGATGAGATGACCAGGTGCTACATCTTGGCTTCCATGTCGAGTGTACTACAGCACCAGCATCAGTTGATGACCTCAGCCTATGATATGATGCTCAACCTCAGGGAGATGTTTGGTCATCAGGGCAGGGCAGCCAGGCAGTCAGCTATGAGGAAACTCATGAATGCCAAGATGGCTGAGGGCACTTCAGTGAGAGATCACATGCTGGAGATGATTGGTTGCATCAATGAGATTGAGGTATTGGGAGGTGAGATTGATGGGGAAACCCAGGTCGATATTATCCTTCAGAGCTTGCCTCCCAGTTTTGATCAGTTTCGATTGAACTATAATATGGGGAATCTCTCATATTCACTTTCTGAGCTCATGACTGCATTGGTGCCTGCCGAGAGCCTCTCCGCTGAGAAAAAGCAAGCCTTGGCTACTGTTGGACCCTCAGGTTCCTCTGCTGGGCCCAAAGCCAGGAAGCAAAAGAGGAAGAGAGGCCAGAAAGCAGGAGCCAGTCATCGACCCAAGGCAGGCATTGCCAAGAAGCAGAAGCCGAGAGGAAAGTGCTTCAGATGTGGCAAAGCAGGACATTGGAAGAAGGACTGCCCAAAGCCTCGAGGTATGTGTAAATTCTCCCTAGTCACTGAGACGTGTTTAGCGGCGATTCCCACGGATACTTGGTGTGTGGATTCGGGAGCCACTGATCACGTTTGTAATTCTTTGCAGGGGTTCCAAGTGACCCGGCTGCTTAGAGAGGGAGAGTTGCAGGTCTACCTTGGGGATACTACCAGAGTTTCTGTGGCTGCAGTGGGAGTGATTAGGCTTTAATTTTCAGACTCTATTTTACTTTTAAAGGATTGTCTTTATGTACCCAGTTTTTGAAAGAACTTGCTTTCGGTTTCGAAACTTATTTTGGATGGTTATAAGTGTGTATTTTCTGACGGTTCGGTTTTTATAAGAAAATGCCAGAAACTTATATGTTCCGGTACATTGGTTGACAATCTGTTTTTAATCAAGACTTACTCCCCAGTTATGCAAAATACAGAAACTAGTAACTCATCACCGAATCATAATAAGAGAAAGGAATCTTCCCCTTTGAATCAGACTTATCTTTGGCACCTGAGACTAGGTCATATCAACCTTAGTAGGATTCAAAGGTTGGTCAAGAATGGGTCTTTGGACTTACTAGATATTGACAGCTATTCGACCTGTGAGTCCTGCTTGGAGGGTAAAATGACCAAGAGGCCTTTTAAGGCAAAGGGGTATAGGGCCAAAAAGGTTTTAGAGCTGATTCATTCTGACGTGTGTGGGCCTATGTCAGTTCAGGCTAGAGGTGGTTATGAGTATTTCGTGACTTTCACGGATGATTACTCTAGATATGGATGCATATACCTGATGCGCCACAAGTCTGAATGCTTTGGCAAGTTCAGAGAATTCAAGGCAGAGGTGGAGAACCATCTGGGTAAGAGTATCAAGTCACTGTGGTCTGATCGCGGTGGCGAATACCTTTCTAGTGAATTTAGGACCTATTTGTCAGAGGAGGGTATTCAGACCCAGTTGTCTGCACCTGGCACACCCCAGCTGAATGGTGTAGCAGAGAGGAGGAACAGGACTCTTATGGAGATGGTTAGATCGATGATAAGTTACAGTGAGTTGCCTACCTCGTTTTGGGGTTATGCCTTAGATACAACATGTTATATCCTCAACCTTGTGCCATCTAAGTCTGTGCCTACGACCCCAGTAGAGTTGTGGAGTGGGCGTAAGCCTAGTCTGAGACATCTCAGGATTTGGGGTTGTCCAGCACATGTGCCCGAGGCAGATGCAGGCAAGTTAGAGGCGAGATCTAAGGTTATGCTGTTTGTAGGCTACCCTAAAGGAACGAGAAGTGGTTTATTTTATAGTCCTCAGGATCAGAAGGTGGTGGTCAGCACCAATGCCAGATTTCTTGAGGAGGACTATATTTTAGATCACAAGTCAAGCAGCAAGGTAGTATTGGAAGAGCTTAGAAGTCAGTCCACTATTCCAGATGCACACGTACAGGAAGACACACCACAAGAGACTGCACACACTATCACAGATGATGCTCTTACACAGGTTGCGCCTCGTCGTAGTGGGAGGGCTGTGAGACAACCCGAAAGGTACATGGGTTTGGGTGAGTCTTTGGAATTTATCCCTGGCGCTCATGAACCAGACCCAGTTAACTACAATGAGGCTCTCCAGGATAAAGATGCAGATTCTTGGCAGAGAGCGATGATTGCTGAGATGGGTTCTATAGACCCAAATCAAGTCTGGGAGCTGGTAGACCTTCCTGATGGGTTTAGGCCTATTGGGCGCAAATGGGTCTACAAGTGAAAGAGAGGATCTGACGGGAGGGTTGAGACCTTAAAGGCTAGGCTTGTGACGAAGGGGTATACTCAGAAAGAAGGGATCTATTATGAGGAGACCTTTTCCTCGGTAGCTATGCTTAAGTCGATCCGGATTCTCTTGGCCATAGCTGCTCATATGGATTATGAGATTTGGCAGATGGACGTCAAGACAGCTTTCCTTAATGGAAGTCTTGAGGAGACCATCTTTATGCAGCAACCAGAGGGCTTCATTGTTAAGGGCCAAGAGCACAAGGTATGCAGGCTTAGGAGGTCCATTTATGGACTTAAGCAAGCATCCAGATCTTGGAACATTCGTTTTGATGAGGTTATCCAGTCCTATGGATTCACTTAGTCTCCGGATGAGCAGTGTGTTTATTGCTGGCGTGATGGTGAGATAGTGGTGTTCCTCATACTTTATGTAGATGACATTTTTCTTATTGGCAACAGTAAGAAGGTGTTGTCAGACGTAAAGGCATGGCTATCCAGGCAATTCGATATGAAGGATTTGGGAGAGGCTGGACATATCCTTGGGATCAAGATTATTCGAGATCGTAGGAGACGTTCTCTGACTCTCTCACAGGCATCCTACATAGACACAATTCTGGCCCGTTTTAACATGCAGAACTCCAAGAAGGGTTCACTACCTTTCAGGCATGGAGTGCATTTGTCTAAGGAGCAGTGTCCTAAGACTGCTGAGGAGATAGATGCTATGAAGGCGGTACCCTATGCTTCTGCAGTGGGTAGCCTCATGTATGCTATGTTGTGCACGAGGCCTGATATTTGCTTTGCCGTTGGCATGGTTAGCAGATATCAGAGTAACCCTGGGAAGGCTCACTGGGAGGCAGTAAAATGCATTCTCAAGTACTTGCGCAGGACGAGAGATTATGTCCTAGTTTATAGAGCGCAGGAGCTTGTACCATTGGGTTACACAGATTCGGACTTTCAAGGAGATTTGGACAAGAGCAAGTCTACCTCTGGGTTTGTGTTTACTCTAGGAGGTGGAGCCATAGTATGGAAGAGTGTCAAGCAGAAATGCGTGGCGGACTCTACCATGGAGGCCGAGTACGTTGCCGCTTCAGAGGCAACGAAAGAGGCTGTATGGCTCAGGAGCTTCCTGATGGACTTAGATGTGGTTCCAGAGTTGCCTAGGTCTATCACATTTTATTGTGATAACAATGGTGCAGTTGCTAACTCAAGGGAACCACGAGCCCATAAGGCGAGTAAACACATAGAGCGCAAGTACCACCTGATACGAGAGATCGTAAAGAGGGGAGACGTGATCGTGGCCAAGATGGCTTCAGAGAACAACCTTGCAGATCCTTTCACCAAGATATTGACCCCAAAGGTCTTTGAGAGGCATGTGGAGGGCATGGGAGTCAGATTCTTGAGAGAGCCATGTGAGTGAGCTTAAAGGTGTTCTGGAGATTTCACTATGACAGCAGTGTAATAGCGGGTTGGACAGTTTTTTGTACTTCTTAGCATAGCTTTGAGTATTAGTGGGAGATTGTTAGTTTTGAATACAGAAAAGCTATGGCTTGTATCAAAAACTAATATCCACAGATGACATATCATTTTGTTTCAGTATAAATCTGTTCCTTTATATCATAGAACTAGATAACGGGGTGTCGAAAAACACAGTAGATACCGTTATTGGTTAAAGTATTGATATATAAAAAATATGGTCGTAACCGAGATAGTCTGAACATACTATCAGTATAGGTTATTGTGTGGTTTGGAAATTGGTTTATCTAGACTAGTTTAAATCACACAGATATGCCCGGGGCATATTGAGCAGGACTAGTTTGGATAGAATTGACTTGTACTGATCGGCGTAGTCAACTCGGTCATAGTATTCCGTCTCTCAATCCCGAGATTGGGACGGGCGTGAGGGTTGGGTGTTGTGTGCTTTGATTTGCCAAAGAGTAAGGTCAATTGAGGTCAATACCTCGGTAAGTTGGGTATGCGGTGTTTAGCTTCTTGCGTGCCGTTACTGGTCGGAGGAATTCACGTACCGGTTCGCCGGGTTGATGGTGCTCCCGAGATGAGCTCGTAAGGTTATTATACTAAACCTGGCCAGTGAACTTTATGTTCGGTATAATAAAAGGTCGAGTGGTACTAATCTCGGAAACCAAGAAGTCGGTGAATTAATTTGTCAGTAAATTGATAAATCGACGAGCACTAGATTTTTAATGCGGGGAGATAGAAGAAATAATAATGGCGCGATGTAAAGTCGTTTTCGAGCGGTAGTTCCATAATTGGTCCGATAGTGGTACGACCGATTATGCGTTTGACTAATCGACAAGGTAAATTAATTAATCCGAAGGGTTTAATTAATATTTAATCGACGAAATGAATTTAGAAATTAATTCGATTTTGAATTAATTAATTCTAAGGGTTCGATTAAATTAAATTAACAAAGTGGATTAAATAAATTAATTTAAAAGAGTCGATTGGAGTTGATTAGTCGGGAAGACTTAGCGGTCAACGAAAGTCAAATTTTAAGGCCTAACTCGAGAGCCCATTAGGTCTCCAATCGAGCTACTATAAATAGAAGACTTGATGCCCAAGAAACCCTAAGGAAATTCTAGTAAGACATTTTTGTCTTGCTTTCTTGAGTGAAAATGTTTAAGAGAGAAAATTCTTCTTCAAGAATTTTTCCTCACAAACAAACCAGATTTTTCACTCCTTGAATTAAACTCAGCCCAAAGATCAAACATTGATTATTAGTGGGTTATTAATTTTACCGCTATTGGGTTTTCTTTACCGCCAAGCTGCTGCAGTTTTTTGTCCGCTGGTTTGTACGATTTTATCGGCGCTAATATTCAGTTTTCTTGTGCGTTTGATTGGAGCAGCTGGTGTCGATCTCTTTCAGTTTTGATCGGTGATCCACCTGGCTGCTTGTCTAGATCACGACAAGAATTACAAGTTGAATTCTTAGTGACCGAAGTGGGTTTTCTCGAATCAAAGAAAGCGAGGGTTTTTATCATTTTTCAGCAGCAGTTTGCTAGCGGTGAGCAGCGAAGGTTCCACATCAGTTTTTGGGTTGTGGGTTGTTTAATTCAGTTGATTTCCTTGTGGGCAAGACGAGTAAACTCCGATAGATTATTGCCCACGCAATATTCGGAGTGTTCTTGTAGAATCGATTGGATTTCTTGTGGAAATTGCTGCTGAATATTTGGTATTCTTTAAACGAGGGACTTCGCTACAAAAGGTATAATCTTTAAGTTCCGCTTTAATTAAAGATTTAATTTTTTGTGTCCCGATTAATAAATTAAATAAGTATAAGCCTAGATCCGTTCATGGGTAAACTAATTTGAGCCTGAGCTTGGTCGAAAGCTTCCGATTCTGGAATGCATAGCACGAAAGTGAGGTTTTCGATTTAGCCCGGGCTTGTTCAGTTTTCCTTCAGATAATTCCTCCAGTCGCCTATGGTGATTTTAACCAAAATTTCTGAAAATCATTCTACTCAGTTATTTGATTGCCAATACCATGCAAAACATTCTCCTTCATATACACAATTGTTCTAAACTTGAGCTAACATGATTCTATTTCAACAAAGTTCAAACCCAAATATTTTCGGAACTCAAATTCACAAAATCATGAATGCATGAACATAATGGATAAATCGAGCCTAGAATCATGTTAACATACTCTTTTAAGCACAAACAATCGTACTTAACATGACAAAATCATATTTGAATCGTAAAATATGAAAATCCTCAATTTGGAATAAAAAACAATGAACCTAAAAATTTTTACCTTTGATTCGTGCCAGAATAGCTTGTTTTAGAGCAATCTAATCAGATCAATTCACCCGTTTATAGGCAAGGAACAGTTTGATTAATGAATTTAAGAATGAAAAATCTGTTTTATTGATTAGATTGAAGCTCGGTTTGATGCGCGACTTTGGGAGAATTTTTTCGTGCGTCTGGGCGGTGAGTAGGTTGTAGCCTTTATACTACTCTTTTTACCTTATAAACTCATTTTTCAAGTGAAGGTATGGAACCTTCATGCTGCCTCCTTGTCGCCTAGGCTGCAACTGGGCATCGGGAGGGCATTGACTACGGTGCTGCTAATATTATTAACTATGTGTCACCCGAAGCTCGGCGAAGTGTAGGCGCTATCCTGGGCCTTTTTGCCAAAAATCCCAAATTTTGATTCTTTTGCTTTTAGCTCCATCCAATCTTGCAAAAATGTGTACCTAGAACATATGCATGCTCCAAATCAATATTCTCATAATCCACATAAGCACATATGACAAATTTGCTTTTAAAAAAATTAAAAAATCTAAAATCTAGAAAATGAAATGAAAAGAAATAAAAACGCTTGGGTTGCCTCCCAAGAAGCGCTTTGGACTTTAGAGTCTCCGGCTAGACTTGTCTCATGATAAAAGATCAAGTTGGTAGAAGACACATGGAGCCTTGCACATAGTTTGCACTGCCAATAGCCTCATTAATCTTTCCAAAGGCTTCCTTAAGTTTTGAGAAATTCTCAACCATCTTCTTGGAATTCTCCTTGGCTAACTTCTTTCTTAACTTCCTTTTAAGCTTCCTTCTATTCTTTCGATTTCTCACTATTTTCTCACAAGTTAGCCCATTTTTTTGTCTATTTTAGTGCTTAGTGCTAGTTTCGAATTTTTTCAACTTGTCCTTATAAAGTTTTTCTCTCTTTGGATATTTCCATAAAGTATCCTTTATCTCCAATATATTGATCATGAGAATATCAAGAGTGTCTTGTACCTTATTCACCTTAAGCTCTATTTTCCTTAAACCACTTAGGCACAAGAGAATATTCTCATCTTCACTAAGCTCATTATCTTCACTAGTTTCACTAGGTTCCTCAATAGCCGGTCTAACCTCTTCCGGTTCATTCCAATACGAATCACATACCCCAACCTTGATTATACCACTCAATAAGTCATCAACTTCACTTTTCAAACCTAAGGAGTGGTCATCTTTCTCTTGAGAATCTACATCCACATAATCATTGTTAGCCATGTTTTGAAGGTTCAAAGGGAGTTTAGTAACATCAAATCTTTCATTCTCCGCCTCCCTTTGATTTCGGCTTTCGTAGTCCCTCAATAGCTTCCATCTTTACTTATATCTATTCTAGTTGTGCCTCTATACCTCTAATAGAAATTGTATTCCTACTGGCTTTATAGATCACATCTTGCAATTGATTTTTCATTACTCTCATATCATCATATTTCATTGCATCAATTGTATTATCATAACCACCAAACTCACTCCTCCTAGGATCTTAAAACCATGGATTAGCTCCATGATTTGCTTGACTATTATCACATCTACAAATTCCTTGAAAATTCATATTTCAACTAAGCAAACCATTAAGCGTCATAGATTACTCTTGACTAGATCTTTGAAACATGACGTTACAAGATCCATAAAACCTTTGCTCATAAGTCCTAGGTGTAGCCCAAATTTGTTGTGCCATTTCTCCAAGTAACTAAGTACCTACGAACACAAGAAAAATATAAAAATTAAGCTATAAACATAAAAAGGATATGCACAATAGATAAACTATTGCACTATAAAGGTTACTTAAAAAGACTCAAAAACAACTAAAAACCACTAAAAACACAAAAACAAGTAAAAACCACAAACTACCAACAGCAATAATCAATCAAAATAAACCATCTTCATCGGCGACGCCAATTTTGACGTGCTCTTGTCGTTGTATAAGTTTTAGGCGAACAATTCAAAATAAATTTATAAATAAAAAAAACCAAAACTATAGTACTTAAGGTTTCCTTCTCATAAGAAAGTTTTCTTGATTTCTTATGATTGTTAGGTTCAAGTCCTTACTTACCAAGGTTATAGTAGTTTCTAGCCTAAGGTTCTAACAAAACAAGGGTAGTTGAGTGATTTCAAGTAAACATGAAAGTGATAAAAACAAAATAATTAGATAAAATGGGGATAAAAGCGCAAAAATCACACCACAACAAGATCAAGGGAGCTATTGTTAATTGAAATCAAGCAATTCACTAATCAAACCGATCATACCTCTCATTAGCTTCCTATAAGAACCAAAATGGCAATAGGACATAGGGTCATCAATCCTTCTTACTATCAGTCTTCTACTCCAAATACATAAAGCAAATTGTAGACATGAACTTCTAATGACAAATGGATATAGAATCAACCAAGCTTGCACCACAAAAATTATCACTTGAACTATACCAAATGCTCAAATGTGTTTATATCAACAATCAATCCCTTAAATAGAGTAGATTCAACATATATTCCACTAACAATGCAAAATCAAACATGAAAAGATAAAAATTAACTCAATTGCAAGAAACCCATTAAACAATATTCATAAATAACCATAGATAAAAGCAAATCCATCATGGAAATGATAAGTGCATAACAACAAGATTTTATTCATAAGAGAAGGTGAAGTCTTTCTCAACATGTGAAAGAGGAAATCCACAAATCCCTTGAATTCCACATAGAGAAGCATATATTTACATTAAATCATCTGATTTGGTCAACATCTCATGGAAATCCACTACCCCCTATCACTTAGAGGGGTAGATTTCCCTAGAAGCTACTTAGAACATAGTTGTTCTAAGAGAATTCATAGAGTGTGTGTGTAGAAAAGTGAGAAAGTGTGTGTTTCTTCCTCCTCAAGTTACTCTCTCTAAACTAAGAAAAACCTACTAAGGTGTAATAGTATGTGCCTTTACAAGAGGCCTTTGACATTAAGAAAGGTTCCATAGGGATAAAATTGGAATTACATAAGTTAGATCACGCCAAGGGTAACATTGGTATTTTAGCTGTAGTTTTCCAGGCAACGACCAGGCATTGGTACCAAGTGGACGCCGAGGTCGGCTGCGATCAAGCGATGAAGCCATGTGGATGCCTTGGTTGGCGATGATCAATCGCCAGCGCCCAGTGGACGACGGTCTTGGAATCTTATCTTTTTGAGCTATTTCCAAATTCTTCTCTTTAAGCTCCAATTCTGCGTGTTTTCTTCCTTTTTTCCAGCAAAAGTCTTTAAGTTTATTCCAAAATCTCCAACATACCTCCTTAGTACAAAATAATGCAAATCCAACTATAAGTGCATTGAAAACTCATAAAAGGTATCATAATCATTGAAATTCAACTAAAAATAAGCTAAACATGCATGAATTTGGGTAATACAAAGGTATATTTTGTAGTCACGTCAGTTATCTTGTTGATTGCTCTACAATTGACGCACATCTGCCATGTTGTCTTTATTGGGAACAAAAATGACCGGAACGACACATAGACTTAAGCTTTCCCAGATGTGTCATTTTTCCTACAACTTTCCTTCTTATTGTTGTAACTCCATAGTTTCCTCAGGATTTACTCTGTATGTTGGCCGATTTGTTAAAGTTGCTCCCGGTATTAGATCCATCTGGTGCTCAACACCTCGGATGGGTGGCAATCTCTTTGAAAGCTGACGGGTAATCTTCTTTGAAATTCAAATCAAAGTTAAAATGAAGCTGAAAAGTTGGATGCTACACGAACAAGATCCTAGTGTTGACGGACCTTTCTTATCTATTCCTTCTTATTATCTCCACGAGCATGAATTGAAGTGCAGAATTGCTCAACTCAAGAACATGAACAATTTTTAGCCCTCTTTGTGAGAAAATTAATTTAGAGGATGGGTGATGGTTTACGATGGGTTTTAGTCAATACATGACAAGGCGTAATAGTTTAACCAAAAACTATAGCCAACAAAAAGTGGTTGTGGGTTTACTCGCAAGGACAACTCATGATCTCGCAAGACCACTCAAAGAGATTTTAACTGAGTTAACAACTCATAATTTTCTAAATTCAATGGCAAAAATAATGTATTAAATTCGTATATAGGGTGGCCTTTACATAGGCAATTACAAGGGACTCTTCTTTTTCTAAAAAGATAATCTCAAATCCTAGTGACTTTGAGATTAAGAAACAAATCCTAGACTAATTCTATTTACAAGAAAATTAAAATTAAAATCCTACTATAGAAGGAAAAACTCCATCTATCCTAGTTGTAATAGGATAAACTTACAAAACATTCTAGAACTAAGAAAGTAAAACATAAACATATTAGGAATAGCTTTTCCAGTATTAGTTGGGTGTAGGGAATGGCTGGGCTTTGGAGAAAGCCTTAGTTCTCTATGGCCTAACTCACCCTTTTAAAAGGGGTTTCAATCCACATCTACGTTCCATCTGCAAGTCCATTATCGAATAATCTTGAAAGGTTAATGGGCTTGGGCCTGTTGAACTTGGAACTCGATCTCAGACTCTGAAGTTGGGCTTGATCCAATCATCTTCTGGGCTCTCAATCTAGTACTTGGTCCAACATAATCAATTAGTAGATCTCCATTGAGGTGATTTTGATCCACTTGAGAGATTTATGAGCTATGTTGCACATTTTCTGGCTCTCCTCCAAGAATTTCGTTACTAGGCATGTCCTGAAATTTGAACATGCATATTGATGCCATGTGACATCTTTTTAGGCCCGTTTGAGGGGTTTTATTCTGGGTCGCTTTAGGGCTCCCTAAACTAAAGCTGCAAAAATCCCTTATCAGTTTAGGGAGTGATGCACACTTTTGATGGGAGTGGAGGAACAGCTCTTGATGTTCACATCATCCCCTCCCTGCCGGAAATGATTTGTCCTCGAATCTACATTGTCACACAAAGTAACATTAGAAATATTGCAATGAACAGAAACAGACATACCAAGTTTCCTAGGCTTAGGACTAGTGAAACAAATTTGGTCTATTCTCTGAATTCTCTTAAACGTTTTGTTGAACCTGTTTTATTGCACCATACAAACAAGTTAGGATAAATAGGGTACATTAAAAAGTTTAAGCAGAAAACTATACTCTCCCCTTCAGAAGACAGGACTATTCGCAGGGCGCATCTAGCGAGGAGCGACAGTCTCACTGTACTCTCCTTATGGGAAATAAGACTTTTCACAGGGCGCATCACACAGTGAGGAGTGAAAGTCATTGAAGCTATCTAGGTTTGTAGCTTAAGTCTTCTTTATGAACCTTCAAACCTGCATAACACTGTAAACAAAAGGTGAAAAGGTAAATAAAAAGACTTAAGAAGACAACTATTAGCTCCCAATCAAATGGGTTTTCAGATATCCTCTTAGGAAGAGGTGCGAAATTCTGCTTGAGCTGTCTAGGGGTTGTACTGCTTTCAATGTTTAGGACTCGATTGATTTGCATTGTTCTTCTTTTCTCGCAACGTTCTTACTAGAAACCTGTGTAGGGGACAAAGGTAATAAGTTAGTTTTCTTACCATTAAACACGAATGAATACCTGATAGTCACAAGGGTGAATCTTCTGTCAAATTCCCAAGGCCTTCGTAGGAGAACATGATAGGCATCCATTGGTACAAGATCGCACAGCGCTACACCTTGACTAGTCTAAGGTATACTGTAGCCATAGCTGGCATCTGCACCTTGGAGGGCCTTATAGACGTGAGGCTAGAAGGGCATACCTAACACCTTTTTTTAATCTCTATTAGTACCTCAATCAGTACCTCTAATAAAGACTTCGTCATCTTTTGGCTCACCAGAATAATCTATCCATTGCAATCCTTGCCCTAGGCTAGCATCTGGCGAGGGTTGAATAACACGCAACACATGTGGGTGCTCAACTGGTGGGCAATCCTGATGTAAGAAAAAGAGGGTTTGTCGAGTTTTCTCCACAACTGCTTCAATAGTCTCTCCAATAAAGAGCTCATCATCCTTTTCACCTCTGATCACTAGAGATGTAACAAGAGCATATAAAAAGACACATGGGGACTGTGCTTGTGATGCTCAGGGACTTGTTTCCCTCTTCTCTTCTTTCCTAGTGGGATGTCCTGCATACAACAAAAACAACAATACCAAGAATAGACAGGAAAACAAGGTATTCGTAAAAAGAAAGAATAATACTCCGTGTTTCTCCAAACTTCAAACGAATATAAATGGGGTTATAAACTTTCGAATAAAATTCAAGAAGTACCTTCTATCACTTATTTCGAAAATAATAAAAAAGACTCTAAAAAGAAAAAGGATATTTACTTTCAAAAATTTCAAGAAAAACAATTTCTTATTACTCTTGAAAATAATAAAAAAAACTAAAGACTCAAAAAATAAAAAGATATCTATTTGAAAAACTAAGAATTAAATTCATAGGTATCTAAACTAATAAAAACACACAATCAATAGAAAATTACTAATGAAAAAGAAAAATAAAGAAACCTACACACACAGGAATTACAAGCAAATTGAATGTCTTACTTCGGCACCTTGCGCGGATGGGTCTGATAAACCCAAAACGAATTTCACTCATGCCTTGCGTGTTTGGTCTTCCATCGGGCAAATAGTTTTAGCGACGAACACAAGGTAATGTCGTAAATTGTCTTGGCTTCCATTAGGTGCTTGATTTTCCTTTTAGTGACAAACATGGGTGGTCACTATAAGGCTTTCCTAACTATCTTTCAACCTTCCAACTTGCTTGTTTTTCCACTTGAGCTACACTTGTATTATCTTCAATGCCAACCTACAAAAGAGGGTAGAACACAAAAGAAAACCAAGTGTAATCCGATACAAAACAATACAAAACACAAAACAAAAAGAAAACAAAAGAAAAGTACTATCGTGCTACGCCGAGCACGTAGGCTTTTGACGCAAGGTGATTAGCGACGAAATGGACGTGTCACTAAATCCTTAGCTGCAAAACTTGCGACTAGCAGTCGTGAATTAGCTACGGCACTATAGGTGACGCAAAAAGGCTGGTGCTAGGGTTAGCACAAGGGTTGCCATGTCGGTTTTCAACCTTTCAGTTTGCTCCCATTGATAACCTGATCCTTTAGGTGCTAACTCGATGGTTTCTTTTCACACAAGACTCTAAAACACAAACAAGACTCTAAAACACACAAAAAAGTTGAAAAATGATACCAAAAATAAAAAACAGAACAAAAAAAGATGACTTTGACTATTAAGATTGAAAAGTAAAAAAACTAACAAAATAAGTAAAAGTCAAAGACAACAAAGGTGACCTTAAAACAATTACTATTAGTAAGTAGATGCTTATAGAGACACATAAATGCACAAACCAAAAGTAAGTAGGTACTCTTTCACAGTCAAACTGTAACCAATCGGAACACGAGCTTGACTACCAGATGAGATGAAGAAGTTTATACACACACCGGGCAAAACTAACCAATAAATTTCGCAGGACTGAGAATTTTTGAACCCCTACTTCCTTTTGTTGCTCAATTCAGGTGTGATCACTTCTATCTTTGAACTCTGTTTGTTTCCCTACAAAAATTTAGGAGCAACTAACTGTGACTTGTCTTTTTCTTTACTTAGCCAGACTTTTGCAGAAGAGCATTTCTTAAACAAAATTCGTCAAATTCTTATGATTGGCTCTTTGGCTCTTGCCTATTGTCAATTCTATCAATTTTTCAGGAGTTTTGATATGATCAATTTAAGGCTAATGGGAATTCAACCTCAAGCACTTAGCAGAAGGATTAGGTCTCAAACTTCAAGTATTCCTTCTAGATCACAATCAAAGTCTAAAGAACACCTACCACCTTTAATATGTGAATTTCGATGTTTCTCGTTGCACCGAGTTCAAAAATATGTATTTTCACCTCTGATCGTCCAAAACTCGTACTGCCTGTCAGAAAAAGACTAAAATGAGTTAAGCTTAACAATAGACATTTTTCAAAACTAAAATAAAAGGCACAAAACACGAAAAAGTCACAAAAACCATAGGGGTAATTTTGTAATTTTGGTGAATTTTTCGAAGACATTTTCTAGGGTTAAAAACATCTAACCTGAACTTGACACTGACACAAATTAAACCTAGAGGGAGACTTCTAGACTAAAAAAAAAAAACAAAAATCACACAAAAAGACTAAAAAACGAAGAAACGCCTGGTTCCCAAGGGGGTCTCAGACACAACTTCGAATACAAATATTTGGACTGATTTTCAACCAATGGACTCAAGATATTTTCGAAACTATAAGGGTAGGTTTGAAATCAAAAAGACAAACAAAAACAACAAAATCTTGAAAAATAATAGTACAATAGAACGAAAATGACCTATGTTCTGATACCAATCTGATGTGTAATCTGAAGGAATTATTTGCCCAGGCCCGATAAAAAATTCAACTTTCGTGCATTGTATTCCAGAATCGGGAATATTTAACCAAACCCGAATGCTCGTGTAATACGATTCAAACCTTTTTGAAATACCACACGAGCACCGGATCTTAGTCATATGTTATTCAATTTATCACGCATACAAATTTACGATAACTAATAAAAGCGAAAAAATAAAAATTGGCCTCTTAAAGCATGTCCCTTAAGTAATCGCTTGTGTGCCTCTTAGACCAGATTCGTACATTGTGTGGGCAACGATCCAAATAAACAATTGATCAGCAATTACACAAAATTCTGTGCGAAATTCCAAGCAAGTTGCCTAGAGCCGCACTGTCTGCGCGTGTACCACATGCGTCAATGGAGTCACCGCCAAAGAGAAACCAAAAATTTCTACCGGTGAATTTAGCTGCTAAAGCTGCCACCGCCTTATGCCTTTTCCGACGCGTGCCAAAGAAAGAAACCCGAGAAGAATAAAACTGTCTTTCGCTTTCTTAATCTAGATTTCAAGAATTATAAAACTTGAATTGTGTCTTGAATATTGCTAATGTCTCATCTATTTATAGAGTTACAAGGGAGAATTTCAGTGGGCTTGAGTTAAACCTTCTTGATGGGCTTTGGATTTACTAATTACCAAAATCCTTATTAGTTTCCAAATCTTATTAATTTCCAAATCCAATTAGTAACCAAATCGAATCAGATTTCCTAATCCAATTAGATTTTCCTAATTCAACTTGAACTTTAAGATTTAATTAATTAATTAATTAATTAATTCCCCTTTGTTAATTTACTAATTAAACCTTAGAAACAATTAATTAATAATTCATTGTACTTTATCTATTAACCCACTACATAATTAATCGTACCACTAACGGATTAATTATGGAATCACTACTCAAATCGAAATTACTTCCGGAACCACTAATTAATTAATTATTTATTCTCCCAACATCAAAGATATAGTGCTCGTCAATTTATTAATTTATTGATAAATTAATTAATTAACTTTTGATCACTGAGACTAGTACCACTTGACTTTATTACTATACCGGACATAAAGTCCATTGATTCGATTTAGTATAATAAACCTTTCAAGTTCATCTCGAGAGCACCATCATTCTGGACACACTGGTACGTGGTTTCATTCGACTCACAACGACACACCAAACAACTAAACACGCGCAGCCAACCTACTGAGACAATAGGCCTTAAACAACAACACACTTTGGCAAATCAAACTACGCAATGCTCAATCCTCGTGTTCATTCTCTTCTAGGGATTAAGAGATAGAATACAAGTTTTGAATTAACTATGAATAGTACAAGTCAATTCAATCATAAATGGTCATACTCAATATGCGCCGGGCATACTTACAAGATTCAATTAGTCTAGACCAACTAATCTTAGAACCACATAATGGCTTAAATCAATAGTATGTCAAAAACTGTTTCAGCCACGAGCTTAATTTATATAACAAGACTTCAAACAACAATGAGATCTACTATGTTACACCCGACACCTCATCATCTAGTCATTAGATGTAATATGACCGTATATGTAAAATACAAGGTATTTAACTGAAACATATAACTCGATATAAATGGGAAATAGTTTTTTATACAAACTCAGTTTTTCAATATTCAAAACTAACATAATCTTCTTCGGAATTCAAATCAATGTGAAAGCGAAGCTGACAAGTTGGATGGTACATGAACAAGACCCTTGTGTTGGCTGACCTTACTCGTCTATTCCTTCCTATTATCTCCACAAGCACGAATTAAAGAGGCGGAATTGCTCAACTCATGAACACACACATTTGTTTAGCCCGTTTTATGCGGAAATTAATTCAGAGAATGGGTGATGGTTTATGATGGGTTTTAGTCAATATATGACAAGGCATAATAGTTCAACAAAAAACTATAGCCAACAAAAAGGGGTTGTGGGTTTCCCCGCAAGGACAACTCACGATCTTGCAAGACCACTCAAAGAGATTTTAACTGAGTTAATAACTCATAATTTTCAAAATTCAATGACAAAAACAGTGTATTAAATTCGTACATAGGGTGGCCTTTATATAGGCAATTACAAGGGACTTTTCCTTTTCTAAACAGATAATCTCAAATCCTAGTGACTTGGAGATTAAGAAACAAATTCTAGACTAATCCTATTTGGCCTATAATTTTGCGCAACTAGAAGTAGTTTTACATGACAATTAAAATCGTACTATAGAAGGAAAAACTCCATCTATCATAGTTGTAATAGGATAAACTTACAAAACCTTCTAGAACTAAGAAAGTAAAACATAAACCTATTAGGAAGAGCTTTCCCAGTGTCAGTTGGGTGTTGGGAATGGCTGGGCTTTGGAGAAAGCCTTTTAGTTCTCTATGGCCGAACTCACATTTTCAAAAGGGGCTTCAATCCACATCTACGTTTCATCTGCAAGTCCATTATCAAATAATCTTGAAAGGTTAATTGGTTTGGGCTTTCAAATCTATAGATGGGCTTGGAACTCAATTTCAAACTCTAAAGCTGGGCTTGATCCAATCATCTAGTAACTGGTTCAACATAATCAATTAGTGGATCTCTGTTAAGGATATTTGGATCCACTAGAGAGCTTCATGAGCTATGCTGCGCATTTTATGGCTCTCCCTGAAGAATTTTGTAACTAGGCATGTCCTGAAATTTGAACATGCATATTGGTGCCATGTGACATCTCTTTAGGCCCATTTGAGTGGTTTGACCCATATATTGGCCATGGTGTTTTTTAACATGATAAAATCTTTAATTTGGGCTCATTCTGGGTCTCTTTGGGGCTCCCTAAACCAAAGCTGCGAAAATACCTTGTCAGTTTGGGGAGATGAAGTGCAGTTTTGATTGGAGTGGAGGAAGAGCTCTTGATGTTCACATTAGAAGCTCTTCTGAGAATATGTCTGAAAATGAGTCGAGAAGTACTTGCACAATTGACGGAATTTTTGTAGCCACATTGGTTCTTAGGGCATGCTCGACAAATCTGATTAGCACTAAGCACTGTTTACTGTTAGCGGCTCTATCAAAATCTTATGACGAGGCACATAAACTAGGACTCTTTTTTGTCTCACTTACTTTGGGCATGGGCAGCTGCGTTGGGACGTTTCCTTTTCATATCTCATCCTCTGGACCTTTTGAGATGACCTTGTCTTTTTGCCTTGCTCTCACCTCTCTCATATCTTTGTTAGATTTTACCACCTGCGCATGAGATAAAGGTGTGAGTATTATCTTTCTATTGTTAAAATTAAAGTGATTCCTATTTGTGTAGCCATCATGTCAAGTCTTGTGGTCAAATTCCTAGGCACTGCCAGAGATCATATGATCTGCATCCATGGGGACTACATCACACATGACAGGGTCTT
Organism: Knoxia roxburghii; assembly: GCA_030378225.1. Classification (NCBI taxonomy): domain Eukaryota; kingdom Viridiplantae; phylum Streptophyta; class Magnoliopsida; order Gentianales; family Rubiaceae; genus Knoxia; species Knoxia roxburghii. The sequence continues at coordinate 27,384,704 of CM059418.1, read as the reverse complement.
TGTACTTATTGGTAGTGAAGGCTTCCTGACATTGTTTGTTCACTTCGCCCCTATTGTTGAGCCACTGCAACTTATATGGTGTATGAGGATGTATTGTTTCTAAACTTAATAGAGACACTAAATAGTTAGATACAAGATTGTTCTAACTACCACTGACGAAAAAAGATAACCCTTTTTTAAGAAATAAGTCACCGATTATAGCTTAGCTATCGAGATGATCTATTTCTCGAAGGTTTAACCTAGACCAGTTATTGTCTGATCTTTCTAACTATTCTCTCACACTATCTTACCAGATGAATTAAGTGGTGGAAACACTTAACTTAAGAACACACGTTTGTTTAACCTTTTCGTGCAAAAACTTTAAGAGGATTGGTGATCTCTTATGACTGATTTAGTCACTCGGGACACGGTCTAATAGTTCAAACTAAACTATCTAAACAAAAAGGGTGCATTTTTGTGGCTCCTAGTAAGGACATTCATGATCTCACAAGATCACTCTGAACTAGATATTCCAGGTTGGTGTTTCCCTGCAGGAACAAAACACAAGCACTTAGCTCACTCACAAGGAAATTTTGATTACCAATCACAATAAATCTTCTATTAAATTTCGTGAATATGAAGGGCTATTCATAGGATTAAAATAGTTCACTTCTTATTCTAAAAGGGAATCACTAAATCCTAAAGAAAGAGGGATTAAAAAAAAACTCCTAATCTAACTCTGATTGACTTATAATTTTGACCAATAGAGATAGCGTACAAATCAAAATAAAATCCTAATCAAGAAGGGAAAAATCCATCTATCCTAGTAGTATTTGGATAAACCTACAAAACCTTCTAGAACAATGAAAGCAAAATAGCAATCCTAGTAGGAAGAGACTTAGGGATCTCAAATGGGCTTAGGGAGAGTAATGGGCCTGCACATCTTGGCCTGTATCTCTTTAATTCAATATTCAACCTTCATTTTGGGATTGGACCATCATCTACATTAACTCTACAAGTCCATCATTTCTCATCCTCGAGATTCTAATGGGTTTGGGCCTCGAGTGTTGTAAATGTTAGTTTTGAATACAGAAAAACTATGACTTGTATCAAAAACTAATATCCACAGATGACATATCATTTTGTTTCAGTGTTAAATTGATCCATTATATCATTGAACTAGATAACGAGGTGTGGAAAGACACAGTAGATACCGTTATTGGTTAAAGTATTGATATATAAAAAGTATGCTCGTAACTGAGATAGTTTGAACATACTATCGGTATAGGTTATCATGTGGTTTAGAAATTACTTTATCTAGACTAATTAAATCCCACGGATATGCCCGGGCATATTGAGCACGACCAGTTTGGATAGAATTGACTTGTACTGATCGGCGTAGTCAATTCGATCATAGTATTCTGTCTCTCAATCCCGAGATTGGGACAGGCGTGAGAGTTGGATATCATATGATTTGATTTGCCAAAGAGTGAGGTCAATTGAGGCCTATACCTCGGTAGGTTAGGTATGCGGTGTTTAGCTTCTTACGTGTCGTTGCTAGTCAGAGGAATCCACGTACCGGTTCACCGGGTTGATGGTGCTCCCGAGATGAGCTTGTAAGGTTTATTATACTAAACCCAGCCTGTGGATTTTATGTCCGGTATAATAAAAAGGTCGAGTAGTACTAATCTCAGAACCAAGAAGTTGGTGAATTAGTTTGTCACTAAATTGATAAACCGACGAGCACTGGATCTTTAATGTGGGGAGATAGAAGAAAATATAGTGGCGAGATATAATGTCATTTTGAGCGGTAGTTCCATAGTTAGTCCGATAGTGGTTCGACTAATTATGTATTTGACTAATCGACAAAGTGAATTAATTAATCCTAAAGGTTTAACTAATATTTAATTGACAAAGTGGATTATGAAATTAATCCTATATGAATTAATTAATCCTAAGGGTTCGATTAAATTAAATTAACGAAGTGGGTTAAAAAATAATTCAAATGGGTCGATTGGAGTTGATTAGTCTAGGAAAGACTAAGCGGTCAACGAAAGTCAAATTAAAAGGCCCAACTCAAAAGCCCACTAGGTCTCCATTAGAGCTCCCTATCAATAGAAAGCTTAAGGCCAAAGAAACTTAAGAAAATCTTGCAACACAACTTTGTCTTCCTTGAGTGAGAAAGTTCTAGAGAGAGACTCTCGTTCCTTCTTGGGTTTCTTTCAAAAAACGAACTTGGAATCTCACTTCTCGATTTAGATTAAGCTTGAAAGATCAAACTTTTAGATAGCCCATCGATTTTTGAGTTTGCTCACAGCTGGATTTTATTTCTTTTCGCCGGATTCTTCACATTTTGGGCAAAAATTCTGCCCAGTTTTTTTTTTGGTGTTTGGCCGAATTTTAGTTCTTCGCTTAGGCAGTTCGGCAGCTGTTTCTAATCACTCTGGGGTGCTTGATCTAGCTGGGTTTGTGTTGATCTCTCCAATGGGTTGGTGATCCACAATCCCAGTTGTCCAGATCGTGACTGGAGTTCAAGTGGGTTCCATTTTATTGGCGAGAAAAATAATGGGCAGCAGTTTTTTAGGTTAAAGGTTTAATCTTTTGGGCAGATTTAATCTTTTTGAGGGATTTTCTTTGTGGTTTTCTAGTGGGCTTTGGTAGCACACTTCGATAGACTATTGCCCACCCAATATTCGAAGTTTTCTCGGAGTCATCTTTTGGATTTCGGTGGTAATCGACAAGAAAGATTTGGTTTTTCATATTGCATTGGACTTCGCTTCAAAGGTATAACCTTTAATTCTTCCGCTTTTAATTAAAGGTGTAATCTTTGTGAGTTAGTTGTCGTTTTAATAAATTAAATAAATATAAGCCTAGATCTGTTCATGGGAAAATGAATTTGAGCCTGAGCTTTGTCGAAAGCTTCTGATTCTGGAATGAATTGCACGAAAGTGAGGTTTTCGATTTAGCCCAGGCTTGTTCTGTTTTCCTTCAGTAAATGGGTTTGGGCCTGTTGGGCTCCATCGATCAACAACTTCATGGATTGGAAATTACCTTTAGCTATGTTTTTCGTCATAGGTCCAACAATATCTACTAATGGATCTCTCTTGAGGCTAGTTTGATCCACAGTAGGGGTTTCCATGGACTCCCATGGGAAAATTTGCGACGAGGCATGTCCTGAAATTTAAACATGCATATTGATGTCATGTGACATCTGTTCAAGCCTGTTTGAAGTGCTTTATATAATTATACAAATGTCTTTTAATGATAAAATCTTCAATTTGCTTCAATTTAGGCTTGATTTTCACCTGTGAATATCTCGGGCTTCTGGACGATAAATATCAACCATGGTCCATAAAGACCCCATGTTCACATCATCCCCTCCTTGCCAGAAAAGATTCATCCTCGAATCTTATGCAATCTATCTTGAAAGGACGGAATGAGAAACACATTGATATCAAATTTCACTGTTGGAACCGATTGACACTGCTTCCATCTTGGTTTAGGATTCACACTATTATGACACATTTGAAGCTCAAGTGATTTTAATGGTGGATCCTTGAGATCATTGTAGTGGGACACAATTTGATATTGTTTTTCACTTGGATCTCTTTGCCCTATGTGACCATCTAGAGTGCGAAACTCATATGGCACTTTCTGCAAGACAATAGAAACTATAGAGTTAGGAATATCAACTGTGTTAGTACAATATTCTTCTTCAGTTGTCCCTTTAGATGGGTCAACTTCATCAGTTTATGGATCTATGTCATTAGAAAGTTCTAAAACATTAGGTGAAGGAGATAATGAATTCGAAATATTTTCTTTTCCCTCAGGAGGTTCAGCAACTTTCCCTTAGACGGAGAACAATTTCGCCAAGTCTCCCTTTCCCACAGAGGAAATCACAATTTCCTTAGGGGTAGAGGTGGGTTGCTCTGTCTCTCCTTTTTCTAGATCATGTCTGTCTTTCCTTACATCAAAGGGGTTAGTTTTTATGCTATGTTCTCATTCTTCCTGAACTTTCTCTCGTGCTAAAGCAACTTGTCTAGGAGAAAGAGGTAATAGATTTGCCTTATTCCCTTTATACAAGAAAGAAAACTAGTTAGTGTAGCCATAATTGGAAACTTGTCTGTCGAATTCATATGGCCTTCCTAATAGCATATGACAAGCATTCACGGTTACTACTGAAAGATTATCTGACCGGGCCCGGTCAAAAATTCACTTTCGTGCTACGCATTCTAGAATCGGAATCCTTGACCAGGCCTAGACTCTAGCACAATCGCTATTCTAATCTTTGCTTAAAATAACATTGCGCAGGATCTTAGTATGTACTCATTCGATTTATCACGCAACAAAATAATTACTAATTTAAAATGGAATCATGGAAAGTACCTCTTGAAGCGTGTTACTCAGATGATTGCTTGTATGCCTCAAGACTTTGATCGCACGTTGTGTGGGCAACGATCTAGCGAGCAATTGATACACAATCTATACAAAAGGACTCGCTGAAAAAATTCTGCAGCTTGACACAACCTGAATTCCAACCGCCGCCACCGCAGGACCTTGCTTTCTGTCTCTGCCGGAAAAAAATTGATCGGCCGCCGCCTCTAGGAAATCCGGCCGCCAGAAAATCATTCAAGAGGGAGAAAATGTTTTCTCTCTCTAGTTTTCTTGTCTTGAAAACTTATGAACTGTGTATATTGTAGAATTGCTAATCCCTCGTCTATATATAGGGCTACAAGAGAGACCCCAAATTGGTTTAGAATTTGTCTTCCTAATGGGTTTAGGTAATTGATTAGTTTTCAATCCAATTAGGTAAATAATCTAATAGAATAATCCAAATCCAATTAGATTTCCTAATCTCTAGGATTTCCTAATTCTAATTGAAACTTAAAACTTAATTAATTAATTAAATAATTCAAATTTCTTAATTACTTAATTAACCCTTAGGAATAATTAAATAATTAATTATACTTATTCAATTAACCCACTATAAAATTAATCGTACCACTAACGGATTAATTTTGGTACTATCATTCTACAATAAAATTGCTTTCGGAACAACTAAATTAATTTATTCTTAATCTCCCCACATCAAAGATTTAGTGCTCATTAATTTATTAATTTTTTGATAAATTAATTAATTAACTTCTTTAATTCCGAGACTAGTACCACTCGACCTTTTTACTATACCGAACATAAGTCCACTAGCTGAGTTTTGTATAATAAACATAATGAGCTCATTTCGGCAACACCATCAATCCGGACGCACCAGTACATGGTTTTCTTTCGACAAGCAGCAGCACACCAAATAACTAAACACGCACACCCAACCCACCGAGACTATTCGCCACAAATGAACTCACCAATTGCAGATCAAAGTACACTATGTCGAATCCTCATCCCCGCTCAAGTATAGGGATTAAGAGATAGAATACTAAGAACGAATGGTCGATTAAATCAGTACAAAGACAAATCATTCTAAATGGTCAACTTTAATATACCCCGGGCATATCTATATGATTCAATTAGTTTAGACAAACCAATTATCCGAATCACATAATAACCTAAACCGACAGCGTGTCCAAAACTGTCTCAATTACGAACCTCATTTATATATTATGTCTTTTAACTAATGATGAGATCTACCGTGTCACACCAAACACCTCATCATCTAACTACATAATATAAATGGACTAAACATGCACAACATATAAACCAAAACATCAAATCGATATATTAACTGGGAAAAAGTACAATGCAAGCATAGCTTATGTATTCAAACTAAACAACTATATCGCAAAGTACATTCTCTTGGATAGGACCAATGTAGAAAGTAACCATAACCTGCTTCTATACTTTTATCTTACCAGCATCGCCAAGCCATTGCAACCTGTAAAGGTTTGGATGAGGCAAACAAGTTAGTGTTAAATTTTTAACCAAAGACTCACTTACTATGTTTGTGCAGCTGCCACTATCTATGATGAGTAGTTGCTTCCTCTGATCCTTAGTCTTACACCACATATGAAATATGTTACTACGCTGCCCTTGACTAGGCTCTGGTGTAGGCTGAGCACTTAGAGATTGGATCGTGACTAGAGTTGAATTTCTAATCAATGGCCCTTCTATGTGTTTTACCTCAGAAGTTACTCTTGTGCTGTCTTGATTGCTCAACATCATCCTACAAAAGAATTATAGAACAAAAGACCAAGTGTAATCTGACACAAAACAAAAAAAACACAAAACAAAAGAAAACAAAAGAAAAGTACCACCGTGTCGGACCGTGCGCATGGGTTCTTGACGCAAGGGGATTAACAACGGAAAGGATGTGTCACTAAATCCTTAAGCTGCACAACCTGCGACTAGTGGCCGGGAATTAGCAATGGTTCTATGAGCGAACGCTAAAAGGATGGTGCTAGGGTTAGCGCGAGGGTTGTCGTGCCGATTTTTAACCTTTCAGTTGCTCCCACCGATAACCTGATCCCTTAGGAAGGTGCTAACTCGATGGTTTCTCTTCACAAATGACTCAACACCAGACTTTGACACAACAAAGACTCTAACACACACAAAAACTCTAAACTACTAGTAATGAAAGGAATAGTATAACGTACGGTAAAATTTTAAAACAAACAAATGTGACAAAAACAAGTCACTATATATATAGATGCTAATTAAGTCACACAAAAGTAAACAAAACCAAAGAAAGCAGGTAATCTCTGCAGTCAAACTGTAACATCCGAGTCCCATAGATTGACCCAAAAACTTTTAGGCTTCATCATCGCTAACCCAAAAATGGTTAACCCAAATTATTAGTAGCCTATGAGACTGAGAGTTATATACAAGTCACTCAAGTTGTAAATTAACGATGTGGGACGGGATGTTACACAAGCTGTGATCCCTCAAGAACACGAGCTCAACTACCGGGGAGAGAAAAGGTTTTATACACACACCGAGGTAATTTCACCTAGGGGATACTTTTCACCCTTTACTCCTTTTGTGCTCACAAAAGGTGTGATCACTCCTAGTTCCAAACGCTATTTACTTCCCTGCAAAACTTTAGAGCACATTAACATTTGTTAACTCTTAGCTTGTCTTTTTATTTACGCAGCCAGACTTTTGCAGAAGAACTATTCTTTTTCAGGTTTTGTCAAGGTCTTTAAGGATGGCTCTTTTGGCGATTGCCTCTTGTCACTACTTTTAGTCTTTTTCCTAGAGTTTCGAACTACTTACTAATTGCGAGGGGGAATTCAACCTTAAGTACTTAACAAGCGGACAAGGTTATCGAGCTTCAAGTATTCTTAAGAAAACACAACTCAACGTTAAAGAACACCCACTAACCTCTGAGTTGTCAACTCCGTGATCCTCGTGCACCTATTTGTGAAAATACATTTTCACCTTTGCAAGTTTCAAACTCGTGCTACCTGATAGAAAAATCCAAAGATAGATCAAATAAACAAAAAAAACTTTGACACTAGCAACACACAACTCAAACCTTTCAAAATTCAACAAAACTCACATAGGAGTATTTTGGTGAATTTGACCAAGTTTTGAAGCAACTTTTCTAGGGTTCAAAAAAAGTTTCCTTCCACTAGAATTTGACACTGACACAAATTTTTCCTAGAGGAATTTCTAGACTGACACAAAACAAATATCAAACAAAAACACTAAAAAATGAACAAACGCCTCATGCCCTAAAGGGGTCTCAGACACTGGTTCTGACTGAGATATTTGGACAGAAAATTGGTCTAATTTTCAAACAATGGACATAAAAACCTGGAAAATCTTGGACAAAGATTTCAAAAAAGACTCCTAGATATTTGGATTGAAAATTGAAAAAATTTTCTAACCAATGAAACAAACACAAAAATTGAAAAGATAGTAGAATAGAAAGATACAACCATTTGCTCTCATAACACTATGACGGAAAAAGCTAACTTCAGAGCAAAGGTTGTGAGTTCTTCAATATTATTCACTCTGATACCACTCTGACGGAAAAAGCTAACCCTTCCTTAAGGAACAAGTCACCTATGATAGCATAGCTGTCAGGATGATCTATTTTTTGAAGGTTTAACCTGAACCAGTTGTTACCCGATCTTTCTAACTATTCTCTCATACTATCTTACAAGATGACTTAAGTGGTGGAAACACTTAACTCAAGAGCACACATTTATTTAACCTCTTCGAAAACTTTAAGAGGATGGGTGATGGCTTATAATTGATTTAGTCACTGAGGACACGATCTAATAGTTCAACCTAAACTATCTAAACCAAAAGGGTGCATTTTTTTGGCTTATCGCAAGAACACTCACAATCTCGCAAGATGACTCTGAATTAGAGATTTGAGGTTGGTGTTTCCCCACAGGGACAACACATGAGCACTCAGCTCACTTATAAGGAGATTTTGATTAACAATCACAACAAATCTTCTATTAAATTTCATGGCTATGAAGGCTTATTTATAGGCTTACAATAGTTCTCTTCCTAATCTAAAAAGGAATCACTCATTCCTAATGAAAGAGGAATTAAAAAAATAACTCCTAATCTAACTCTGATTGGCTTATAATTTTTACCAGTAGAGATATAGTACAAATAAAAAAAAATTCTAATCTATAAAGGAAAAATCTGTCTATCCTAGTAGTATTAGGATAAACTTACAAAACCTTCTAGAACTATGAAAACAAAATAATAATCCTAGTAGGAAGACATAGGGGTCTCAAATGGGCTCAGGGAGAGTAATGGGTGCACATCTCAGCCTGTATCTCTTTAACCCAATCTTAAACCTTTATTTTGAGCTTGGACCATCATCTACATTAACTCTACAAGTCCATCTTCTCTCATCCTTGAGATGCTGATGTGCTTGGGCCTCGATTGTTATAAATGGGCTTGAGCCAGTTGGGCTCCATCAATCAGTAACTTCATAGATTGGAAATTACCTTTAGCTCTTATTTTCATCATAATTCCAACAATATCTACTAACAGATCTCTCTTGAGGCTATTTTGATCTAAAGTAAGGGTTTCCATAGACTCACATGGGAAAATTCGTAACTACGTATGTCCTTAAATTTGAACATGCATATTGATGTCCTGTGACATTTGTTCAAGCCTGTTTGAATGGTTTGACCCATACATTGGTCAAAATATCTTTTAACATGATAAAATCTTGAATTTGGGCTCAATTTAGGCTGGATTTTCACATGTGAATATCTGGGGTTTTATCAGTTGGAAGATAAACATCTACCATGGTCCATGAGACGACCCTAGGTTCGCATCAACCACTGTCAATTATAATTAAGCATGTCGCGTTTTTTACCTTTCCTTTAGTGTGAAATATGTTTTGCCATTGCTCAACACCTTATTCTAGACTAAGACTAGAGTTTAAAGTTCTTACCATACTAGTTGATTGTGACTTGGATTTATTCAAACATGGTACTTGAAGTGACACACCACATTTACCTTTTGGAACTTCAGTGTTCCCTTTGAACTTTATCTACACCCTCATGTTTCTTGAATGATCCATAGAGGAAGAGAGGTAGTGAGAACTTCTTCAGAGGGTTGGCAACTCCTTCAACCTTGGTTGATGAAAATTTCTTGGCTCGGATTTCCTCCATGGATCGAACCAAAACATCAAATGACTGGTCTAATTTTTTAAGGCACTCGAACAGTGCTTTTCTTCGTTGGTTCTTGAATGGCTCCACGATCTCTGTCAAGCAAACACTTAAGCTAGGTAGAAGTAGAAGCTTATCCTCACAGGTTTACCCAATAGTTCAAAGCAAATTAAACTACAAAAGCTTAAAAATACAAAAAACCAAAAACTAACCTGAAATTCTAGGAAAAACCGAAAAACAAAACAAAACAAAAAAAATCAAACAATTAAAAATCAAATAAAAAAATTTTTTGGCAAAGGTTAGAAACTAGCAAAAACCAAAACAAATCTAACAAATTCGAACAAATAAAAAAATAGCAAAATCAAAACAAAGCCACAAAATTCAAAACTTCAAAAAACTAAAAATCCTAAAAATCACAAATAAAATAAATACCAAAATTACAAATATGAAAGGTGCTAGTGTGAATTATGATCAAATTCTAGCTTTTCGTAAAAACTTAAATTTCTTTAAGTCTCTAAGTTTCACTTTATCAACCTTCTCTTAACCTCGGTTACTCAACTCAAAGCTGGGAGACACCTGTTATAAGAATCAAGACTCAAGTGAGTTAACTATTACCTTTATTCTTACTCAAGTGTGGATCCTAAGATTGATAGTTATATGTATTTTAACTTTTACCTTACGAACCCTCCCTTTAGCTCAAGTATAAGTTTTGTAGACTTTTTCTTTCGCCTCAAGGACTCAACTTTTAGTCTCAACTTTTTATTTTTGTTAAGAAACTTGTCTTTTTATCACACTTGCACTTTTGTTTTCCTTTCTTGCTCTTGGTCTAGTATTCCTTTGGGAATTCTTTCCTTTTCACACAAACAAGTTCTTTTTCTCTTAAACACAAACAAGTTGTGACTATTTTTTTTTTCTCTTTCTTTTCGTTTCTTTTCGGAAAACACTTTCTTTCTTTTTTTTCCTACAACTCTTTCCAACTTGATGACAGCACAAGCCAACCACACTACAAGTCAAAATAAATGTTAATAATAATAATAATCAATATACAAACAACTTCTCAAGTAGTTCACTCGTTAGAATAGACCTTATAACAAGTTTCTCTATTTCAATAAAAAAGATACCAACTACTTGCAAGAAATCGCCAAAGATCTCAAGTTAGTATGCTTCGGGTTCACTTAGAGACAAAACATTTTATTTTCACTAATTTAATTTGACTTCTATGTTTGGATGCAACACAAATCACATAAAACCACAGAAGATGCAATTTCAAACCTTAATTAATTCAAAGAATACACAAAGAACTCTATTTTTGATGGAACAAAATTTTTAATTTTTTGACTCGGTTTCTTGCTTATATGGTGCAATCACACAAGACACAATAATTAAAATTAAAACAAAAAATAAACACTAAATAATCACAAAAGACAAAGAATACACGAAGGACTCTAATTTTGATGGAACAAAATTTTTGATTTTTTGACTCGGTTTATTGCTTATATGGTGCGATCACACAAACCACACACAAGACACAATGATTAAAATTAAAACAACAAACTAGACACTAAATAATCACAAAAGACTTGATCTTTCAACTAAAGATAGTTAAAAGATACACAAAAGACTCAATCTTTTGGTGACACACAATATTTGAATTTTTAGACCCTGATACAAATATAATGTGCGATTACCTTTATGCACAGACTGACACACAAATTGAATATTAAAAAATAATCTAGAATCATATAGACTTTCAACCGGACAAGTTAAAATTACTATAAAAGACACGATCTTTTTGTGAAGCAAATTTTTGAAATTTTCTTGACACTTTTTGTGTATGATGGTGGATCTCCAAGAATACACACAACCATAAAATTTTGAAAATTTGTTTGAATTTAAAACACAAAAAAAAAAAAATAAAGCAAACAATGGTTTACTTTTTTGCACAACTTATTTAACTTAAAGAATGGGCGAACTCGATCATTGTCCTCTTGTAAGAAAAATAAATTGGTTAAAAGATTATACATTTTCTTGAATTACGCTGAAAAATGAACTCAAGCATTGGTTTGTAGATCAACTCCTTTTGAGGGGTGGTTGGCACGTTTTCCTTGAAATAGATAGTCACTCGTGAGGTGATACCCATTGGCTTTGATACCAAATAATGCGATTTATTCCACGGAGTGTAAGAAACAGCTACGTTGCCCATGATCAAGCATTTTAGGACCTCACAATATCTTACAAACTAGCGGAATTTTGATTGTAAGATAAGTATATTGGAACCACAATGATAACAATCACATATTGTTGACAAATCCGAGGGATGCACTATGTTACCAAACTCGAAAAAGCAGAAAAAGGTTTCAATAATCATCAATGCATAAAAAATATTGAAGGCAAAACCCTCTATTTATAGATGATAGGGACGACCGAAATAGTACAAGGGGGGATCCTTGTGGAACAAGGATTTCCTTATTTTGAGGGATAAGTTCTTTTCCTTTTACACTTTTGGAAAAGTTTGAGACTAAGGACTTGTTTCCTTATTCTACTTCTTGCTGAGATTTATTCTTTCTATATCCTAAAGGAATAAATCCTTATTTATCTCAAATCAGCAAATATCAAGAACTGGTAAAAACCCTGAGGCAGAAGGAGGAGGCGGGCGAACTGCTAGTTTGTTAGTTTTGAATACTGAAAAGTTGAGTTTGTATAAAAACTATTTCCAATTATATTGATCAATTGTTTTGGTTAAAATCATATAATGTTTTACATATGTTGTCCACTTATATCAAGTGACTAGATGATGAGGTGTTTGGTGTGACACAGTAGATCTCATTGTTGGTTAAAGTCTTGATATATAAACCAGGCTTGTAACTGAGATAGTTTTGGTCAAACTGTCAGTTTAAGTTATTATGTGATTCTGAAATTAGTTGGTCTAGACTAATTGAATCATATACATATGCCCGGGGCATATTGAGCATGACCGTTGAGAATTGAATTAACTTGTACTCATCATTAGTAGTTAAGTTGAACCTTGTATTCTATATTTTAATCCATAGACTTGAACATGCATGAGGATTAGACATAGTGTACTTTGATCTGGTAAAGAGTGAGGTCACTTGTGGTCAATAGACTCAGTAGGTTGGGTGCGCGTGTTTGATTTCTTGATGTGCTGTTGCTTGTTCAAAAGGAAACCATGTACCGGTGCATCCAAGTTGATGGTGCTCCCAAGATGAGGTAGTAATGTTTATTGTACTAAACCTTGCCAGTGGACTTATGTCCGGTATAGTAAAAAGGTCGAGTGGTACTAGTCTCGGATAATAAGAAGTCGATTAATTAATTTATCAGTAAATTAATATATTGACGAGCACTATATCTTTGATGTGGGGATATTAAAGAATAATTAATTTAGTTGTACTATAAGCAATTATGATTTGGATGGTAGTGCCATAATTAATCCGTTAGTGGTATGATTAATTATGTGTTGGTTAATTGGCAAAGGAAGATTTAATTAATTAAGATATTAATTAATCCTTGTGTCAGTTGATTGTGAATCATTCCAAGAAGTGGATTAAGGATAAGTGAATCCTTGTATCAGTTGGATGTGAATTAGTCTAGGAGTAGAATTGAAGTAAAACACAAATCCAATAGGAAGGCCAATCATTTTCCAGCTTGGGGTCTCTCTTGTAGCTCTATAAATAGACATAGAGAGTCAACAACACAATACATAATCCATAAGTTTTCAAGATAAGAAAACTAGAGAGAGAAATAAAATATTTCTTCCTCGAAGTCGGTTATTCTCTTCAAGGTGCAGTGGTGGTAGTACTTTCCAAGAGGCGGCCGACGTTATTTACTTCCAGCAGCAGGAGAGAGAACTTGGACCAGTGGCGTGTGGTCGTTGGTGGCAGCGCGTGAGGCACACTCACGGGGCAGCGACGAAGCAGTTTTTGTGTTTGGTTCATTTTTGTTGATCCGTTCGTTTGCTAGACAATTGCCCACACAATTTCCTGACGGGTCTAGAGTCATACAAGAGATTTTCTTGAGGACACACTTCAAAGGTCAATTCTTTTCCTTCCATTTTTAATTAGAATTATTTTGTGGTGTCTCTGTTACCAATTCGATTTGTTTGCATGGTATTTTTATATTCAGTTGGTTTGTTTATCTTGGGTATTATGGTTTGCGTTTGTATGTTTTTAATTGCACTCCGAGACATGTTCGGATGGTTTTTTTTATGAATGCTTCTAATAGTAAAACCACCTGCTAGAAGCCATGTAGGATTAGATTAAATATTTAGTAGGATTTTTTCTATGTAATTTTTGTTTTTATGTTTCTAGACAGATTTAGCCTTGTATTTAGGAATATATGTAATACAAATACGTTGTTGTGGGCGAATTCAATTCATGGGTTTTAGTTTATCGTAATTTGGGTGATTCCAAGAATTAAATAAAAATTGAGAAAACCTGGACAAATTGCAAGAAGACCAGATAACAAAGTGGGAATAAAACGAAAGACCCGATAACATAGCAGAAGACGACGATGCCATGGAAGGAGTCACCGGTGGTATCGCCGCTGGTTGCGCACGGTGCAGCCTGATGCAGCGCCACTGATATGGCGCTACTACAGGCTGCACGATGTGCGCACCGCTATGCATGCAGATCTGCATGGGGCGTGGCGCTAGGGAGCACAAGCCAAGCAGCGTAGCCCAACGCACGCAAGCAGCAGCGGACGCGCTCAGTGCGCGCGGACCTACAGCGCGTGGCACATTCACGCGGCCCATTTTTTGAGGTTGACTCTGAGATCTAAATTTTGTTTCAAGACTCAACCCATCAGAGTGACGTGATGGGACACGAGACAAGGCAACAAATGGAAGCGGCATGCGGAATTAAAACCATAATAGCTGGGAAATTTATTTTAGGTATTTAATTTTTGCTTTCTTATTGTTTTTAATTGCATGCTTACATGTTTTAATTAATGTTTTATTTTTTAAGCATAATTAAAACATGTGGTTTTATAGTTGCTAATAACTTATGATTATTTAATTGCATGTTAAAACCGGAAAACTCTCATTTCAAAAATCTATGTGGGAGCGGGTTTAAATTGATTAATTCCCACGACCTCCATTACAAGTTTATATGTGATGTGAGTAGACTTGCGCATTGTCATTAGAGCCTTCCTCCATAACGGATGAGTCCAATTCATAAGATCACTAGATTGAATTTCTATTAAGATGACTATAGTAAGTTAAATTGGAGAAGTGCGATACCCTCTCCAACTGAGGTGCACTATCCTTGGTAACAAGTTTTGAAGTCAAGTAATGGCATACATTTAGTGTGAAATTAGTAGTATTCCTCCCATCGAGGTCACGCTATTTCTGTGTACGGCCAAAGAGACCAACTATTAATTTTAATGATCAATAGATCATTTGGTCAGATACTAAAATTAATGAACATAGGTTCTTCTCAAACGAATGTGGGCTAATGTAAACGTTCACACTATCGCGACTTGCATGAATCCTGTGAATGAGATGTTGGTGGATAGATTAGATTGTTATTTATGAGGGTACAATATTTTTGAATTTTTTTAACGATTTACTAAAATATGTCTGTTTATTTATTTTCAGTTATTCGGTATGGCATTTAATTCATTGTCTATTATACTGAAAGAGAACAAGTTAACTGGCACTAATTATATCGAATAGAAATGCAACTTGGACATTTTCCTACGGCTGAGCAATACAAATTCATGCTCATAGAACCAAGTCCTCCTGCACCTACAGATGAATATACTGTTGAACAAAGAGAGGCATATCAGAGGTGGGGGAAAGCTAATGAGATGGCGTGTTGCTATATCTTGGGTTCTATGTCGAGTGTTTTGCAGCACCAACATTAGTCAATGCTTACTGCCCAACAAATAATGTTCAATCTCAGAGAAATGTTCGGACATCAAGATCGAGGTGCTAGGCAAGTAGTTATGAGCAAACTCATGACTACTAATATGAAAGAGGGCATGTGCTTGAGCTGATTAGCAACATCAATGAGATAGAGGGGGTGGGAGGTGAAATCGACCATCAGAGTCAAATTGATATCATCCTCCAGAGCTTGCCTCAGAGTTTTCAGCCGTTCAGGCTGAACTTAATATGAACAATAGAGACTATACTCTGACTGAGCTCTTAAAGTAACTGGTGTCAGCTGATGGTCTTTTTTGAGAAAAAGTAAGCTTTAGTCACAGTCGAAGCTTCAAGATCTTCTTCCACGCCTAAGAGCAAGAACAAGAAAAAGAACAAGGAAGGCACAAAAACTTGCGCCAAAGCCAGACCTCACGAAGAAGAATAAGCTGAAAGGTGAGTTTCAAATGTGGTCAGATGGGACATTAGAAGTCAGTCCAAAGCTCAAAGGTATGACAATTTCAGCCTTAATTACTGAGACATGTCTAGCGGTGATTCCCACAGATACCTGGTGTGTGGATTCAGTAGCCATTGATAATGTTTGTAATTCCTTACAGGGGTTTCAGGTAACCAGGAAGCTTAGAAGTAACGAGCTTGAAGTCTACTTGGGAGACACTATAAGAATGTCGGTGGAAACAGTGTGAGTAATTAGTCTATTTATCAAAAATAGTAGTAGTTTGATTTTAAAGAATTGTCTTTATGTACTGAGTTTTAGAAAGAACTTGATTTCAGTTTCTAAATTCATCAAGGATGGTTATAAGTTTATTTTCCTAATGATTCTGTTGTTGTTATGAAGAATGAAAAACTTATTTGTTCTGGTTCATTAGTAGATAATTTGTTTTTGATAAAATCAAACTCCTTTGTTGCGCAAAACATAGAAAATGGTGCATCATTGAACATAAATAAGAGGAAAGAACCGTCTGAGACGAATCAAAAATATCTTTGGCACCTTAGACTAGGTCACATTAACCTTAATAGGATTCAGAGGTTGGTCAATGATGGATCTTTAAGTTCATTAGAGATTGACAACTATTCAACCTGCGAATCATGCTTGGAAGGTAAGGTGACCAAGAGACATTTTAAGGCTAAGGGGTATAGGCCAAAGAAGTGTTAGAGCTGGTTCACTCTGACTTGTGTGAGCCTTTGTGTACATAGGTTAGAGGAGGGTATGAGTATTTTGTGACATTCATAGATGACTACTCAAGATACATATACATTTACCTACTACGCCATACGTCCGAATACTTTGGCAAGTTCAAAGAGTATCAGACAGATGTGGAGAAACATCAAAAAGTATCAAGACACTATGATTGGATCGTGTTGGAGAGTGCCTCTCGGGCAAATTTTGAGAATACCTTGCAGAGGTTGGAATTCAGTCTCAGTTATCTGCACCTAGCACACCCCAATAGAATTGTGTAGCAGAACGACGAAACATAACTCTTATAGAGATGGTTAAATCAATGATGAGTTATGGTGATTCGCCTATTCCGTTATGTGGTTATGCCTTAGAAATAGCAACTTACATTCTAAATCTTGTACCATCTAAATCCGTGCCTTCAACCCCTGTGGAGTTGTGGTCTGGGCGAAAACCCAGTGTCAGACACCTCAAAATTTAGGGTTGTCCAGCATATGTTCTTAAGGCAGACACAGGCAAGTTAGATGCAAGAACAGAAGTAATTCTATCTGTAGGATATCTTAGAGAAACGAAAGGTAATCAGAAGGTGGTAGTCAGTACTAACTCCAAATTCTTAGAAGAAGACTATTTTTTCTTCTAGATCACAAGCCCAGTAGTAAGATCATACTATAGGAACTTAAGGAACAATCTAAAACTTTAGATACACCAGTACAAGTAGATAAACCACAGAATATTGCAAAAGATGTCACAAATGATACGTCTACACAAGTGGTGCCTCGTCGTAGTTAGAAGGTTGTGAAAAACCCGAGAGGTACATGGGCTTGGGAGAGGCATCAGACATGGTCCCAGGCACGCATGAACTATATCCCATAAACTGTAATGAGGCTCTCCGAGATAAAGATTCAAAATCTTCGCAAAAAGCAATAATATTTGAGATGTGGTCACTGGGCTCTAATCAAGTCTAGGAGCGTTTGGATATGCCTGATGGTTTCAAACCCATTGGATGCAAATGGGTTTACAAACACAAGAGAGGACCGACGGAAAGGTTAAAACCTTTGAAGCTAGGCTCTTGGCGAAGGGGTATACTCAGAAAGAATTAATTATGAGGAAACTTTCTCCCCGGTAGCTATGCTTAAGTTAATCCACATTCTCTTAGCTATAGCCGCTCATTTCGATTATGAGATATGGCAGATGGATGTAAAGACAGTTTTCCTTAACGGAAGTCTTGAGAAAACCATCTTCATGCAGTAAACAGAGGAATTCATTGCAAAAGGCCAAGAGCATAAGGTTTGCAAGCTTAAGAGGTCTATCTACGGACTTAAGCAAGCATCCAGATCTTGGAATATCCGGTTTAACAAGATAATCCAGTCCTATGGATTTACTCAATGTCTGGATGAGCAATGTGAATACCGCAGGCATGACAGGAACACGGTGGTATTTTTTGTACTTTACGTAGGTGACATTCTACTTATTGGCAACAGTAAGAAAGTGTTATCAGACGTAAAAGCATGGTTGTCCAAACCCTTTGATATGAAAACTTAGTAGAAACTAGATATATCATTGGGATCAAGATAATTCGAGATTATAAGAAACATACACTAACACTCTCTCAGGCATTACACATAGATACTATTCTGGCTCGATTCAACATGCAAGACTCCAATAAAGGTTTTCTACCTTTTAGTCAAAAAGTGTATATATGTAAAGAACAATCTCTAAAAACTACAGAGGAGATAGAGACCATGAAGACAGTTCCTTATGCTTCTGCAGTAGGAAGTCTCATGTATGCAATGATGTGTACGAGACCTGATATTTGCTATGCGGTTGGCATAGTCATCAGATATCAGAGTAACCCCAAAAAAGCTCCATTGGAAGCTGTAAAATGCATTCTAAAGTATTTATACAGAACAAGGGACTAAGTATTGGTCTATCAGGCACCTGGGCTTATCCCTAGAGGTTACACATATTCAAATTTCCAAGGCGATAAAGATAAGAGCAAGTCTACCTCTGGGTTTTTGTTTACTTTGGGAGGTAGAGCAACAGTTTGGCAGAGTGTCACGAAGAAATGCCTGGCAGACTCTACCATGGAACTGAGTATGTCGTAGCATTAGATGCAGCGAAAGAAGGTGTGTGGCTCAAGAACTTCCTGGTGGACTTAGACGTGATTCCTGAGTTACCGAGGTCAATCATAGTATTTTTTGATGACAATGGTGTAGTAGCCAACTCAAGAGAACTATGAGCCCACAAGGCGAGTAAACACATAGATCGCCAGTACCATCTAATACAAGAAATCATAAAAAGAGAAGATGTAGTCATGGCAAAGATAGCGTCAGCAGAGAACTTTGTAGATTCGTTCACTAAGACATTGACTGCGAAAGTCTTTGAAGCTCACGTGAAGGGCATGGGAATCAGATACTTTGTTGAGCC
Organism: Knoxia roxburghii; assembly: GCA_030378225.1. NCBI lineage: Eukaryota > Viridiplantae > Streptophyta > Magnoliopsida > Gentianales > Rubiaceae > Knoxia > Knoxia roxburghii. The sequence goes on along the minus strand of CM059418.1, from coordinate 27,365,629 downwards.
ATGACAGTTCTCTAGTTATTTGTACGTAGTGTAGGATGTTCGAATTTTTAGCTAATTTTTTTTTTCAAAATATCCAATTTGATGTACTTAAAAGCACAACTTTGAGTATTGGTGTGAGATTGTTAGTTTTGAATACTGAAAAGTTGAGCTTGTATGAAAAATATTTCGCAGTTGTATTGATTAATTGTTTTGGTTAAAATCATATTATGTTTTACATATGTTGTCCACTTATATCAAGTGACTAGATGATGAGGTGTCCGGTGTGACACACTAGATCCCATTGTTGATTAAAGTCTTGATATATAAACCAGACTCGTAACTGAAACATTTTTGGTTAAACTATCAGTTTCGGATTATTATGCGATTCTGAAATTAGTTGGTCTAGACTAATTGAATCATATAGATATGCCAGGGGCATATTGAGCATGGCCGTTGAGGATTGAATTAACTTGTACTGATCATTAGTAGTTAAGTCGAACATTGTATTCTATCTCTTACTCCCTAGACTTGAACATGCATGAGGATTAGACATAGTATACTCTGGTCTGCTAAAAAGTGAGGTCACTTGAGGTCAATAGACTTAGTAGGTTGGGTGTGAATGTATGATTGTTTGATGTTCTGTTGCTTGTTTGAAAGGAAACCATGTACCGGTGTGTCCGGGTTGATGGTGCTCCCAAGATGAGCTCGTAATGTTTATTGTATTAAACCTGGCCAGTTGACTTATGTCTGGTATAGTAAAAAGGTCAAGTGGTACTAGTTTCGGATAATAAGAAGTCAATTAATTAGTTTATCAATAAATTAATATATTGACGGGCAGTATATATTTGATGTGGGGAGATTAAAGAATAATTAATTTAGTTGTACTAGAAGTAATTCTGGTTTGGATGGTATTGTTATAATTAATCTGTTAGTGGTATGATTAATTATGTATTGGTTAATTGGCAAAGGTAGATTTAATTAATTAAGATATTAACTAATCTTTGTGTCAGTTGGTTGTGAACAGTCCAAGAACTGGATTAAGGATAAGTGAATCCTTGAATCAGTTGGATGTGAATCAGTCCAGGAGTAGGATTGAAGTAACACTCAAATCCAATACGAAGACCAATCCTTTTCCAACTTGAGGTCTCTCTTGTAGCTTTATAAATAGACATAGAGGGTCAGCAACACAATTTAGAAGTTTTCAAGACAAGAAAACTAGAGATAGGAATAAAATATTTCTTCCTCGAAGTCGGTTATTCTCTTCAAGGTGCGGCGGCAGTAGTTCTTTCCAAGAGGCGGCTGGCGTTATTTACTTCTGGCAGTAGGAGAGTGAAATTGGACCTGCGGCACATGGACGTTAGCGGCGGCGCGTGAGGAGGCACACTTGCGGGGAGGAGACGACGGGCTTGGATTCTTTTCAAGCAGTTTTTGTGTTGGTTCATTTTTGCTGATCCGTTCGTTTGGTAGACAATTGCCAACACTGATGAGTCTAGAGTCATACTAGAGATTTTCTTGAGGACATACTTCAAATGTCAATTCTTTTTCTTGCACATTTAATTTGATTTATTTAGTTGTCTGTTTACAAATTGAATAAGGTAGAACTAAGATCTTGTGTAGTGGTGTTTCAAAAGGGTTTGAATAGTATTGCACTAGTGTTCGGGCTTGTGATTGATTTCTAATTCTAGAATGCAATGCACGAAAGTGAAATCTTTTATCAGGCTCAGGTGGATAATTCCTTCATGGTTAGCTGGGGTTCCCTTGCCTTTCTCTTGTCTTCTTGTTAAAGTAAACTTCTTATGGACTTTCTAGAAGACTGGTGACCGAAATGTTTCCCTCCTTAGGCCTGGATGGATTTTATTGGACTTGCTTAAGGGAAAAATTCATCCTTGAAGGATTCACAAAAGCCCTTAAACAACTACAAAGACTCAAAAATTAAATATATGTCTTTGACTTCAAAAACCACTAAAATGAAGGCTATCTATCAATCATGCTTAGCACATTGACTTCTCTTGGTGTATACTTGTGTTTGGAAACAAGTTCTTCATTGAAACATTGGATAACTTCTTCTAGTCAGAAGAAGGGGTTATTGGCCGATCCATCCACTCATTCGCAGGTTAAAGCTAATGTGATAAGGGCTTATTTTGTCTTCTTGGCTCTTGCTCTTGTTATGGGTCCATCAATTTTAATAAGAGGATGTCTTTGATGGACTCTAGTGCCATGACCATGACCTTGCCATGTTGTTGAAGTCGAACTTCCATTAGGTGGTCCTTGGATCATATCACTCTTGTATTCTCATCATCTTGCCACTATCACCATCTCTCACTCATCCTCACGCCACTGTTTTCTTCTCTCACCCCTCCTCCCGATAATGCCATCTTCTCTCACCCTTTTCCCTCCGCCTCTGGTCTATGCATCTTGCATTGTCTTCTCTATCAATATGATGAGAATGAGTTATAGTGATAACCGTGACGACAGATCTAGAACTGGATTGCATCAGTTGTGGCAGATCTAGAGTAAGGATGAATCGGCGATGTCAAATATGTTATTATTGTAGTTTTTTTTTTTTGTAGTTAAGATTTTCTATTTTTTTGGCTGCTGAGTCTTCTAATTTTTCTTTTGGTTTGCTCGAGTTTTTGAGCTAAGCTCGAGCTTTGTAGTTGTGAAATGAACCAAGCTTAAGCACTTGAATTTTTGGCTTGACGGACTCAAGCGATCTCGCACTACAACAAAAACGGGTTTGGGCGACACTTAGATAAAAGCGCAACAAATAAAAGTGTTGGGCGTGACAGTCAGAGAGATAAAACTACAACACTATTGTTAAGCGATTGTAGAAAAGCATTTTACAAACAAAAGAAACTTTCCCTCTACAACACTACAGAACGCGCTATTCAATATTCATTCCTTGTCCAAAAATGTTAAATCTCCCAACACTAGAATTCTAAAAGTCACAAAGAGCAAATTTCATTCTCATACTCCCTTTAGAAAAAATTTTCCACTCTCATACTCAATATCACTGGCGTTCTGATGCGGTTCATTTTATACATAATTTTTCTTGTTTTTAGCCTAATTTTGAGCTGCCTATAATAGAATTACGATCTGTTTGTATGGTAAAATTACTAGTTACGGCTCTACTTCTGCTGATTGCAGGATAAATAAGCATGGAATAGAGAGTGTAGTGAACCGCATTTCAGACTTAGCATTGGGTGCAGAACTAAGGATTATCAAGTCAGAAGGAAGGATACGGCCAGCAGATGACAGCTTCACTTGAACATGAAATTAACCTAGTCTAGTAAAATCCATCGTTTGGTGACCGTGAGCTAAAGACGTCCAGTTCACGACAACATTCACAGGACGTGGCATCTACAAAGGGAAGACTACTAAAGCGAAGCAGCATGAGCTTAAAGAGAAGATCACAACATTTAGACAACAGCGTCTCATGAAAGTCTCTGTGTGACAATAACCAAACGCTAGCATATGAGGAACGAGAGAAGATGACAACAGGAAACTATATCATCTTGTGAAGCCAAGTTTCAACATTCAGTATACGGTGACTGCGACAGAACACTTCCTAGTGATGCTCAACTAAAGCCACCGTCAAACTAAGCATCTGACCATCATCACCGGTACAGGTAGTGGGAAGATCCCAGAAGAATAGTTACTACGTCGGTGACAGCTAAGGGTAAGACCACAGGAGACAATAAGGACAATATTACAGGTAAGGGTTCCTGCCTAAGAAGACAAGAAGTACACTGCTATGGGAATCAAGCCGTCAAAGTACACCTGGAACAGTGTTACAGGCTGTTTTAACTATTTATGAATCGAGCAGGGATGCTTTTACTGTTACGTGTCAGAATTTTCCCCTTGAAGATGCCAAAGAAACCAGCTTGCAATCCTTAGCCTCCAAGCAATCCAGAAATTTCCAAATTATCCATCCAGCATTTCCTTAACTAGACTTTCTTCTATAAATAGTAGTAGTTAGCTCTGAACTCATTAATAGAGACAGTAGGGAGTAAGGAGTAGCAAAGTAGGAGTTCAGAGTTATTTCTCCCTTGTAATTCTTTACTTGGGTTCTTAATCTGAAACTAATATTCTCTTTATTCATGTTCTTGAACATTTGAGTGTGGTTTGGAACCGATGAGGTTCTGAACTTTGGCTGGGATTTTTTTTTCCACTAATGAGGTAGAGGCAATGTGAAAGCCTCATATACAAGTGGTGTATTAAAGCGAGTATGATAGTATCGAACCACACGCTTAAGCCTCTCTGCACGCGGATGTGTAGAATAGATAACTATTTAATCTTGCTGAGCATAAATTGTATTTGAGCTCTCACTGATTTTGTTGTGATGAGTGTTATAGTATGGGTTCAGCAGTTCAAACACTGTGTGAGTAGAGAGTGACGTGAGGATATCACAGAAATTGTGCCATGACAGTATTATACAATTTAAGTGTGATAGCACAAGATCGAGTACTTGTCAGGAAATCTTCACCGATAATACTATGGTCACCGTTGATCTCGTGCAATCCAGAGTTCAACAAGAGTAGACATACTTATAGCAAAATCTTAAGTCAGAATACCTTGGAAAATGTCTAATCTATAACTCCAGAGCTTAACATAAGTCGAATTACTTATGTGGAAGTCTTGCTTGACTATACCTTGGCAAAGGCGTACTTTGTTAAGTTCAAGAGACTAGCAAAATAGGTAAATTCTTAGGGAAGTCTTAGTTGACAACACCTTAGAAACACTTATTTTGTGAAGCTCATTAGTGTAACAGAATGAGAATTACTTCAAGGAAGTTTTCAGTAACAATACCTCAGTAATCTCTAATTTTGAGAAGCTATGAATGAACAAGAGTTAGAGTGCTTGTAGGGAGATCTATATTGATTATACCTTGGAACTTATACACTCAGTTTATGTGAGCCCTGGTGTAGCATATGTGTGGTGAGGAGGTTTAGTCCCCTTGTCAAGAAGACTGGCTAGATTGGTGCTAGGCCGTATGCGAGAACAACCAAGGACCCCAATGGTCGATAAGGTAGAAGGACTACGGAGTAAAGTGACACGGTTGTTGTTCAAGTGGAGCCGAAACTGGGTGCTCTTTGTCACATTCTTAATCCTCGTTGTGAAAAGATGAATTCTATTTTGCCAATCGCAAGCCACAACCAAAACCTCTACATCATAAGGGAGTAAAAATCACAACTCTCATCATCTGTTTCTCTATTCACTTATTTTCTCTTTTCATCCTTATTTTGCATGCCTTGCTATTCTGCCTATTTACTGATTTGAACCTAGGCTCACCTTAAGGTAATTCTACACCTTCTTCTTATGTTCATCCTGGTAGCACTTACCGTAGAGATCCATTGGTATACATTCAAGGTCCAACAGCACGATCTAGGACGAAGAGGGTTGAAGAAAAGCTTAATTTGATGGTTCATGAGCATTATGGCAAAGAGGTTATTTTCAATTATGATCTCAAGCCCAAGAAAATTATCATCTTAAGTGTTTATTTGGATCAAGGCACTATTAAAGGGGCGTTTGGTTGAATTCACTGAATCAGAATCGAAATGAGTTTTGTTTAAGTTGGAATGGATTGATTTAAGTCGGAATGAGTATGAGTTTTGTGAATTCAAAAAGAGCGTTTGCTTTGTAAATTAGGAATGAGTTTATAATTATATACAATGTCTAAAATGTCCTTAGGTAAAATTTTAAAAAAAAAAAAAAACCCTTTATTCTTCCCTTTCTCTCTCCCGTCCCTTTTACTCCAGTCTACATCAACCGCCTGCGCCATCTCCTACTCCCTCTTTTTGTTTTTTTGGTACAAATCTCCTACTCCCTCTTTTATTCTTAGGTGTTCCCTTTCTGTTTTACAGTTCGATCAGGCCAAAGGATAACAAACCGGGGATTTGGCTCCCTGCTTATAATCATCATTTCAGAATCAATCAGGGAGAGCAAAACGTTGATGAAAGAATAAAGGATTTGAACTTCGAAACTGCAGCCTATCACATTTGGAGTTGAAAATTTTCCACATAATTTGATTGTTGTAGTTAGTGCTCGGAAAATCATGCCAGACGTCCATGCCCTTGTCAATGACTTCTGCAATCAAGCTCAAAAAACGTATCACCAGTTTTTAATTTTTATTTTTTTTATTGCTAAAAAAAATGTTAGTGTAGCTTTCCGTTGCTGACAATTATATATTCGATTTGTCATTGTGTTTTCTTTGAGTAAAACAGTAAAATCGAGGGCTCAAAGACAACGGCGAAGGTCACCGCGGAAGTTCTCCTGCCATTTATTTCTCAGCAGAGGCTGCCTCATACAAATCACGACCGAGGGCAGTGGAGGAGAAAAAGAGAGAGATCAAGCCGAAGAAATCAAATTTCAAACCCTCATCTCAAGGGCATGGACAACTCTTCACACATCGTTTTTAACTAAAAAATAATTTCTCTCTATAATCATTATTTCATTAATAGTTAATGGATACATATATGAATATAAATAAAACTTCCACATCACAGGAGGAGAACAATATATATTATGTTGTGCATTCTGATTTAATATTATATAGTCTAAAAATTAGTATTTATTCAAAATCTAGGTTTTGAGACCACATGTTAGATTTTAACATGATACGAATATCATAATTTTTGTGCCTATTAATATCTTAAATATAATAATAGCCATATAGATAAAGCACATAAAACATACCTTAATGCAAAATTCATAACTAGACAAGAAGATCACCAGACATGCAGGAAGATCGCCGAAAATTATACCCTGTACCACTAAGTACATGTACCTAATAATAAATCACCACTCTCACTATTAGAGATTGAGATACACACACTTCTCTTATTCTTCTTCTCCAAAATCCAGTTCATTCTTTTTCAAAAATCACTTTTTCTTCTTCAAAAATCAGTTATTCTTCTTCGCCGTACTCCATTCGAAACCGCATTTAATCAAAATTTTCATCCAAACAATGATTTAATGGAGATCGACGATTGTATTTTCCGACGAACAACACCAAATACAACGGAAAAATTATTTCTTCTTAAAAAATCACTTCTTCCTGTTCAAAAATCTCTTCTTCTTCTTCAAAAATCTTTTTTTTTCTTTCAAAAATTACTTGTTCTTCTTAAAAAATCACCACATTATAAAGTATGAACTGTATTTGATGGATTTACGAAACCTTATTTTCGCGATTTGATGTTGGCTAATGTATTACTGATGTTATATTCGTGTTTTCTTATTCAAATAATGCTTTGTTACTCTGAAATATGATATATAAATATTTTTCATGAGGTATTGATACTTTCATGTGAAATGAATTGCTTCTGATTATTCCCCACTGCTGGACTTGGTAGAACGGGTCATGGGATGTAACTAGACGTAACGGGACATTCCGGGATGTAGCAGGACGTTCCGGGACATGGTGCTAGTTGTTTTGGACGTAGCGAGACGTGGTAGACATTGTTCTGTGAAAATTCAGCTAATATTCACATGTTTTGATGTATACGTGGTGTGGTAGTTATTTTTGGACGTGGTGGCAGTAGTTATATTCCAATTAATTTATTCCCACATAAAAAAAAAAAAAAAAAGTGGTAGACATTTTTAGACATTGCGGCAGTTATTTTTTGGACGTACGGGGACGTTGCAGTATTGTTAGGAGACGTGGTAGATGTTGGATCGTGTCAAGTGTTGAGAGGGGGGGGTGAATCAACACTCTATCAATTTTTCTCTCAACTAAAGGATTCCCTCTCAAATGTTAGCTCAGTTAGAGCTTATTGTTGAACTCACGTGTTGGCTTAGATGGACTGTTGGCAGATCAGATCAACCAAGGAAGACATCAGATCAACCAAGGAAGAGATCAGATCAATTCAATCACTCAAGGAGGGTTTACTTACACAACCATGACACTCTTGTTCAAGCTTACAGTTTGATAACACCACACCAGTCAAGACACACTCAAAGCAGTAAATGTGCACGGGGGATTTTTACGTGGTTCGATCAAATGATCTACATCCACGGACAGATTCACTCCTGTCAATCTTCACTATCACAGAATCCTTCAGCTCTGGCCTCACTGACCATAAGCAACATAAACAAGAGCTCACTGCTCAACACATTGAGGTTCACTACCTCTACAGGTTCATCAACTAAAACAACAACATATAAATCTCTATTGTACTGCCTTTTCTACACAAATATCTTTCAAAATCACTTAATGAAAGACGTTTGATAGTGTTCTAGGCTTACCACCTGAAGCTGCAATCTCAGGGTCAGTTCTCCCGATTCTGCTCCTCCTCAGCTTCTTCTTCTCCTTGACTTCTGCCTCTCCAATGCTTCAGCTTCTCCTTGTGCAGCAGACTGTTTCTTTCTCTCTTGTATTTTTCATATCATCTTTTTCTGCTCTCACTCTTTTTCTCCTCCCTTTTCTCGGTTTCGTTCTGTTCAGCACACACCTTGGCTTCTGCTCATCTCACTCCCTCTCTTTCTTCTTGTGCCTGCTGCCTTTTAGGGTTTTTCCTCCCTTTTGTTTATCCTGCATTCTACAGTTGTTGTGCCTACCACACCTACTCTTCTGCCCGTTTCTTTTCCCAGAAGAAAAACTGTGCCCTACGTGCGGTGTGTCAGCATATCTTACACGGAAGGCGGCTCAAGATTCATATAATCCATTTTCAACCTTTTTAAGTTGCAACTTGCTTGCCATGTCATATTGTTGACTGTACTCCTTCAGACTTCTCGAGTAGCTTGTCTTAGATATTTTGAAACAGCAGAAGTGATCTGATCTTAGCTTATAGCTGATCTGATGTACGCGGCATTTGATCTGATATCAGCTTGCAGTTGATCTGATGTTAGCCTCCGGTTGATCTGATGTTAGCTTGCAGTTGATCTGATGTTAGCCTCCGGTTGATCTGATGTTAGCTTGCAGTTGATCTGATGTTGGCCTCCGGTTGATCTGATGTTAGCTTGCAGCTGATCTGATGTTAGCTTGCAGTTGATCTGATGTTAGCCTCCGGTTGATCTGATGTTAGCTTGCAGTTGATCTGATGTTAGCCTTCATGTCACAACGTTCTGTCCAGCAACTCAGAACCATCCATGTAGCTCCTGCAGTTCTTCTGATCGGGCACTGCTTGATTCTTTTGTATTTCTGCTCGCTCACAGGATTGCTAGATACTTCAACATGATGCTCCTGCGTCTTCTGAATCTTTGAGAGACTTTTAGAGTCGCGCGTTTGAGGTGTGATTCACTAGCCGTCCTTGACTTCAGCTTCTTAGGTGTCTGCTCCAGCTCTCCAGCCTTGAGTTGTTCTCTTCTGCTGCAAATATGTTTTGTTGCTGACTTGCCTTGCTTCTGTGAAACCAAGCTGCTGAGCAATCCCTTGAGAATTTGATCTGATCTTTACTTCCGTTGATCTGATACGCACTGTCCTTTGATCTGATGCGCACTGCATTTGATCTGATCTTCACTTCCTTTGATCTGATACGTGTGGCCTTTGATCTGATGTGCGCGTAACTTGTCTGTGCAGCCTTTGATCTGATGTGCGCGTAACTTGATCTGATCTGTGCAGCCTTTGATCTGATGTGCGCGTAACTTGTCTGTGCAGCCTTTGATCTGATGTGCGCGTAACTTGATCTGATCTGAGCAGCCTTTGATCTGATGTGCGCGTAACTTGTCTGTGCAGCCTTTGATCTGCTGTGCGCGTAACTTGATCTGATCTGTGCAGCCTTTGATCTGATGTGCGCGTAACTTGTCTGTGCAGCCTTTGATCTGCTGTGCGCGTAACTTGATCTGATCTGTGCAGCCTTTGATCTGATGTGCGCGTAACTTGATCTGATCTGTGCAGCCTTTGATCTGATATGCCAACAGTACACTTCCTTCTCATTTTGGCACTTCAGTTTATTCATCGGCTTCTTGCTGAGATTTTGTCCAGATAAAATGCTTTCAATCCTCATGAACTCAGTCCATTATTGCCTTAGTAATTCACAGATTTGTCACAATGTGGTTGCAACAATTACAACACAACATTGGACTTTAGTAAAGGCTAAGAAAGCTTCATTGTAGCAGCTCCAATGGCTCAACAATCTCCCCCTTTGGAATTGTTCATTGTAGCAGCTCCAATGGCTCAACAATCTCCCCCTTTGGAATTGTTGGCAACCACATTTGCAGCCAATCAGTCAACTCAGTGCTAAGCTCCCCCTGAACCTTATTCCCCCTGAACCTTATTCTTCTACATAGTAAGCTCCCCCTGCATGCTGCGACTATCTCTCCCCCTTTGACAACCAATTTCAAAGGGATTTGGGGATGCTCAACTGATTCAGCATGAGAAGGAGGACTGCACTCCCATTTGCATCCTCAAAATTTCAAACATCTCGGCTGGAAGAGGCTTTGTCATTACATCAGCTATTTGTTTAGCTGTGGGAACATACTCTAGCATAATTTCTCCTTTCTCAACCTTGTCCTTTATGAAGTGATACTTGATTTCTATATGTTTGGCTCTCGAGTGCTGGACTGAATTCTTTGACAAATCAATGGCACTTTTGTTGTCACAAAGAATTATCAGTGGCAGGGGAACTTCTTCTTTAAGATTTTGCAGTTCAGATCTCATCCATATAGCTTGAGTGCATGCCTTGGTTGCTGCTATGTACTCAGCTTCAGCAGTGCTTAAGGCTATACTTTCTTGCTTTTTGCTTAACCAGCTCACACATCTATTTCCAAGAAAGAATACTCCTCCTGAAGTGGATCTCCTGTCATCAACATTCCCTGCCCAATCAGCATCAGTGAAGCTTCTTAATCCCAAGCTTCCTTTCCTTGCATACCACAGACCATAATCTACTGTCCCTTGCAAGTATCTTAGCACCCTCTTTAGTGCAATCATATGAGAACTCTTTGGATTTGCCTGGTATCTAGCAGCTTGGCAGACAGCAAAGGTAATATCAGGCCTTGTTGCTGTTAAGTACAATAAGCTTCCTATCATGCTTCTGTATAGACTTTGATCAGCTTCAGCTCCTTTTTCATCCTTGCTCAGCTTGCAGTTAGTTGCCATGGGTGTAGACATTGGCTTAGCATCAGTCATACCAAATTTCTTCAGCACTTCTTTGGTATACTTGGTTTGAGAGATAAAAATTCCAGTTGCTTTTTGATGAATCTGTAGTCCAAGGAAAAATGATAGCTCTCCTATCATGGACATTTCAAACTCTTCTTGCATCTTTCTAGCAAATTCATGGCACAGCTGCTCCTTATCTCCTCCAAATATTATGTCATCAACATAGACTATGGCTATTAACTGTCCACCCTTTCCATCAAGGACATATAGATTGCTATTTATGCAACTTTTTCTCAAATTCAGATTCTTCAGGTAACTGTCCAGCCTTGAGTACCATGCTCTTGGGGCTTGTTTTAATCCATACAGTGCCTTTTTGAGCCTGCACACCTTGTTTTCATCTTCACAAACTAGAAAACCATCCGGTTGCTCAATGTACACTTCTTCTTCCAGATTTCCATTCAAGAAGGCAGATTTAACATCCATTTGGAAGACCTTATAACTCCTTGCTGAAGCCACTGCCAAAAACATTCTTATGGCTTCAAGCCTTGCTACTGGGGCAAAGGTTTCATCCACATCTACTCCTTCAATTTGAGAGTATCCTTTGCACACAAGCCTTGCCTTATTCTTTACAACCTTTCCTTCCTCATTCAACTTGTTCCTGAACACCCATTTTGTGCCTATCACATTTTTGTTTGCTGGCCTATCCACGAGCTCCCAAGTTTGGTTTTTCTCAATTTGATCCAGCTCTTCATTCATGGCTTGCAGCCATGACTGGTCCTCCAGGGCTTCCTCTATTGACCTTGGCTCAACTTGAGACAGTAGGGCAGTTGCAACCATACTTTTCAGTTGCCTTCTTGTTCTTACTGGAGCTTTGGGGTCTCCAATGATAGGCATCTTGTCAATTCTCTTGTTGTACTTTCTTTTTGCTCTTTCCTGGCCTTCTGTAACTTCTGTCTCTGATCCTTCTGCATCAGTCTCCTCAGTAGCTGATTTCAGCTCCAGGTCTGCCTCATCTTGGCTCTCTAAGTCATCTAAGTGATCCAGAAAATTTTCAGGATCAGTGGCTTTCATCTTGACTTCCTCAACCACTTTCACATCATAGCTTTCCATAATCTTATCCAGCCTCTTGTTATAAACCTTGTAAGCCTTGCTCTTATTTGAGTAACCAAGGAAAATGCCCTCATCAGCCCTCTCTTCAAATTTTCCAAGGCTTTGCTCCTTGTTCTTGATGAAGCATTTGCTGCCAAAAACTCTAAAGTACTTCACATTTGGCTTGTGACCATACCAAAGTTCATATGGTGTCTTTTCAGTGTTCGGCCTCAACATGGTTCTATTTTGTACATGCACAGCTGCCATTGTGGCTTCCTTCCAGAAGTGCTTTGGAGTATTGTGCTCCAACAGCATGGTTCTTGCCATCTCAATCACACTTCTATTTTTCCTCTCTACAACTCCATTTTGCTGGGGAGTGTGAGGACTTGAGACTTGATGTTTGATTCCCATTTCCTCCAAGTATTCTTCAAATTCCTGCGAGGTAAACTCTCCTCCATTATCTGATCTCAAAACTTTGATCTTCCTTCCATGCTGGTTTTCTGCCAGTTTTTGAAATCTTTTGAAGCAGTTGAAGGCTTCACTCTTTTGCTTCATGTGCATGATGCACATCATCCTAGTGAAGTCATCCACAAAAAGAATGAAATACATCTCTTTACCTGTACCTTTTCTTTTCATTGGTCCACATACATCAGTGTGAACTAGCTCCAATGGCTTAGAGGTTCTATGCTCATTGGACTTGTGAGAAAGTTTTGCAAATTTCCCTTTTTGGCATGAGTCACAAGTGCTGTTGTCCCTCTTTAGTACAGGTAGGTTTAACACTGCATTGCACTTCACCAGGCTTCTCATGCTCTTTTGATTTAAATGTCCAAGCCTGCAATGCCAAAGCGTATTTTCATCCATTTTGCTTAGCATGCACAACTTTTCCTTCACATCTATGAGGTACAAATCCTTGTTGTCTCTTATTCCTTTGGCCATGATTTCTCCAGTCTTGCAGTCTTTGATGAAACAGCCATTTTTTGAGAAATCTACTTTGAAACCATTGTCACACAGTTGTCTTACACTCAGCAAGTTGTACTTCAGCCCTTCTACAAACAGCACCTCCTTAGATTTGAACTTTTCTGATCCAATGGTGGCTTCTCCAACAGCCTTGATCTTTAACCCACTCTTATCTGCAAACTTGACAAACCCTCTTTCAACTTCTTTTGTGTTTCTCAGTAGAGTTTTGTCTCCAGTCATATGGCTTGTGCACCCACTGTCAATGATCCATTGGGCTTCCTTAGCTTTTGTTTTAAGTGCAACTTCAGCAATGCAAGCTTCTTCAAATCTGTGCTTCTTCCTCCAAATTTTTCTTGCTGCTGGTATGCCTTGCTGTTCATTCAATCTCTGATTGCTCCTGCTGCAGCTCCAGTGATCATTCTCTTCTAACCCTTCAAAAATTTGAAATCTGTTTCTCAGATTAAGTGGCTGCATTAGAGACTGATTTCTTCTTGTGTAATCTGCTGCAAAGTTTCTTCTATTTGTAGCTTGTTGCAGTGGCTGAGCTCTCCTGCTATTCACTCCTTCAGACCACTTGCTTCTCTCATTTGGCAATCTGCATCTGCACCAGACATTCAATTTCTGATACACTTCTCCAGGTTGTATGATATGGCCTTTTCTGATTTCAGCTTCAGGGATCCTTCTTGAAGCACTTAGGCTTCTTTGATGATAATACTCTTTCCTATTCCATCCTCTTGACTGCATTGTTCTTCCTCCAAATCTCCAGAATGCCTTCCTCCAGCAATTTGCTGCATAGTGACCTGATTCTCCACAGGTGAAACATACTCCAGCAATCAGCCTTCTACTTTTGAGCAGGCTTCTTTGATACATAGATTGTCTCCCCCTCAGCTCGTGCAGTCTTTCATTTTGCTCAGTAGACTTTCTTGATCCATTAGAAATTTCCATCTTCTTAGCATCAACAAAACTAGTTCCTGCCTTTACACCAGCAACACAAATTGAACCTTCTTTGACAAAGGTATCAGTCTTCTTGGTTGTTGCAGCTGGTTGTCCTTCTAATTTTTGATCTCCTTCATAACCAAGACCTTTCTTCCCTTCTGAATAAGATCTCTGCTTGCTGAGGCACTCATCTAACTTCCTTGTGGCTTCTTCAGTTTTTGCAGCCACTTCTTTGCTCCTTGAGAATTCACCAGGCTCAGTTTTGCTTGACTTAAACTCCAGCTTTCCTTTCAATTTTGATTCTACAGTAGTTCCATCAGTCATTTCTTCAGCTTTGAACACAGTTTGTTGAGACAGCAGATCTTCTATCTTTCTTGTTGCATCCTCTAGTTCGGCAGTGGTGGCATCTAGCTTTTCTACCAAGGTTTCACATGTCTTTTGAAGTTCCATCTTTTCTCTTGTACAATTTTTGTGAACCTCAGCTTCATTTTGCATGAGAATCAGTTCCTGCTCCAATTCAGTTACTCTATTCTTCAGTATTGAGTTTTCTTCTTGACTGCTCAAGATGACCTTTTCCATCTCCTTCATTGTCTTCATTGTCTTCTTGTGCAATCTCTTCTGCTCCTCTATCTTGTTGTATGCAAACTCCAGTTCTTCCTCTAGATCCACTTCTTCATCATCAGCTGATTGGTTCTCTAGTTCAGCATCCTCCTTTAATGAAACAGTTGAAGATTTCATCACCATGAGAGTCTCCTCTTCAGCTTCAGACTCATCTTCACTGTCTGAGACATCAGTCTCTTCATCCTCCTCAGAGCTATCATTTTTCTTCTTGCTCAGGTAGCTCCGTTTTCTGTAAGCTTTCCCTTTTCTTGATTTGAAGCTCATCTTCTTCTTTCCTTTCTGCTCCGGCCACCTGTCTGATGGCTTGTCAGCTTCCTCATCTTCTGTTCTCTTGTTCTTCATGAAGCACTTGCTTGCAAAGTGGCCTATTTTGCCACAATTGAAGCATTTTAAGGGCAACTTTCCCTTGTACTTTCCAGTCTGGCCTCTGAAACTCCTTGAAATCAGCACCATCATTCTTTCAAGATCACTGTCTGCTGCTTCATCTTCACTGCTTTCCTCCTTTAGCTTCCTTGAGTGTTTTGCTTTAAATGCTATCTCCTTGACTGCCTTTGACGTCTCCTCCTTTGAATTTGAAATCCTCATTTCATATGCTACAAGGGTGCTTTGTAGCTCATCTAATGTCACTTTATCTAGGTCCCTCTCCTCTATAGCAGAGACCTTAGAATCATATCTTGCTGGTAGGGATCTAAGAACCTTTTTAACTATATTGGAATCTCCAACACTCTCACCCAGACCCCTCATTGAGCTAACTAATTCAACAACTCTGTTTAGAAAGTCCTCAATGTTTTCACCTTCTCCCATCTTAAGACCTTCAAACTTACTTCTAAGAACCTGCAATTTTGCCTCCTTAACCTTGAGGTCTCCCTCATGAATATTAATCAGTTTAATCCATATTTCATGAGCAGTAACACAGTCTATAACTTTAAAGTTCTCTTTTTCTGACAGAGCTGCATATAGAGCATTCCTTGCCTTTCCATCAGCTTCTAAGTTTCTAATTTCTGCAGCTGTAGGATTCTCCTCATCTACGGTTGGTGTAAATCCATGCAAGACTACTCTTTGTACTTGTAAGCCTTGTGCTAAGAGATAAGCACTCATTCTCTTCTTCCATAACTGGAAATTTTGGCCACTGAAATAAGGAACTCCCTTAACAGTTGTTGCTTGATTCTCCATTACTACTGCTGGTTCTAAGTTTCAACAATCACTTGACAAAAGCAAACCTCGCTCTGATACCAATTGTTGGATCGTGTCAAGTGTTGAGAGGGGGGGGTGAATCAACACTCTATCAATTTTTCTCTCAACTAAAGGATTCCCTCTCAAATGTTAGCTCAGTTAGAGCTTATTGTTGAACTCACGTGTTGGCTTAGATGGACTGTTGGCAGATCAGATCAACCAAGGAAGACATCAGATCAACCAAGGAAGAGATCAGATCAATTCAATCACTCAAGGAGGGTTTACTTACACAACCATGACACTCTTGTTCAAGCTTACAGTTTGATAACACCACACCAGTCAAGACACACTCAAAGCAGTAAATGTGCACGGGGGATTTTTACGTGGTTCGATCAAATGATCTACATCCACGGACAGATTCACTCCTGTCAATCTTCACTATCACAGAATCCTTCAGCTCTGGCCTCACTGACCATAAGCAACATAAACAAGAGCTCACTGCTCAACACATTGAGGTTCACTACCTCTACAGGTTCATCAACTAAAACAACAACATATAAATCTCTATTGTACTGCCTTTTCTACACAAATATCTTTCAAAATCACTTAATGAAAGACGTTTGATAGTGTTCTAGGCTTACCACCTGAAGCTGCAATCTCAGGGTCAGTTCTCCCGATTCTGCTCCTCCTCAGCTTCTTCTTCTCCTTGACTTCTGCCTCTCCAATGCTTCAGCTTCTCCTTGTGCAGCAGACTGTTTCTTTCTCTCTTGTATTTTTCATATCATCTTTTTCTGCTCTCACTCTTTTTCTCCTCCCTTTTCTCGGTTTCGTTCTGTTCAGCACACACCTTGGCTTCTGCTCATCTCACTCCCTCTCTTTCTTCTTGTGCCTGCTGCCTTTTAGGGTTTTTCCTCCCTTTTGTTTATCCTGCATTCTACAGTTGTTGTGCCTACCACACCTACTCTTCTGCCCGTTTCTTTTCCCAGAAGAAAAACTGTGCCCTACGTGCGGTGTGTCAGCATATCTTACACGGAAGGCGGCTCAAGATTCATATAATCCATTTTCAACCTTTTTAAGTTGCAACTTGCTTGCCATGTCATATTGTTGACTGTACTCCTTCAGACTTCTCGAGTAGCTTGTCTTAGATATTTTGAAACAGCAGAAGTGATCTGATCTTAGCTTATAGCTGATCTGATGTACGCGGCATTTGATCTGATATCAGCTTGCAGTTGATCTGATGTTAGCCTCCGGTTGATCTGATGTTAGCTTGCAGTTGATCTGATGTTAGCCTCCGGTTGATCTGATGTTAGCTTGCAGTTGATCTGATGTTGGCCTCCGGTTGATCTGATGTTAGCTTGCAGCTGATCTGATGTTAGCTTGCAGTTGATCTGATGTTAGCCTCCGGTTGATCTGATGTTAGCTTGCAGTTGATCTGATGTTAGCCTTCATGTCACAACGTTCTGTCCAGCAACTCAGAACCATCCATGTAGCTCCTGCAGTTCTTCTGATCGGGCACTGCTTGATTCTTTTGTATTTCTGCTCGCTCACAGGATTGCTAGATACTTCAACATGATGCTCCTGCGTCTTCTGAATCTTTGAGAGACTTTTAGAGTCGCGCGTTTGAGGTGTGATTCACTAGCCGTCCTTGACTTCAGCTTCTTAGGTGTCTGCTCCAGCTCTCCAGCCTTGAGTTGTTCTCTTCTGCTGCAAATATGTTTTGTTGCTGACTTGCCTTGCTTCTGTGAAACCAAGCTGCTGAGCAATCCCTTGAGAATTTGATCTGATCTTTACTTCCGTTGATCTGATACGCACTGTCCTTTGATCTGATGCGCACTGCATTTGATCTGATCTTCACTTCCTTTGATCTGATACGTGTGGCCTTTGATCTGATGTGCGCGTAACTTGTCTGTGCAGCCTTTGATCTGATGTGCGCGTAACTTGATCTGATCTGTGCAGCCTTTGATCTGATGTGCGCGTAACTTGTCTGTGCAGCCTTTGATCTGATGTGCGCGTAACTTGATCTGATCTGAGCAGCCTTTGATCTGATGTGCGCGTAACTTGTCTGTGCAGCCTTTGATCTGCTGTGCGCGTAACTTGATCTGATCTGTGCAGCCTTTGATCTGATGTGCGTGTAACTTGTCTGTGCAGCCTTTGATCTGCTGTGCGCGTAACTTGATCTGATCTGTGCAGCCTTTGATCTGATGTGCGCGTAACTTGATCTGATCTGTGCAGCCTTTGATCTGATATGCCAACAGTACACTTCCTTCTCATTTTGGCACTTCAGTTTATTCATCGGCTTCTTGCTGAGATTTTGTCCAGATAAAATGCTTTCAATCCTCATGAACTCAGTCCATTATTGCCTTAGTAATTCACAGATTTGTCACAATGTGGTTGCAACAATTACAACACAACATTGGACTTTAGTAAAGGCTAAGAAAGCTTCATTGTAGCAGCTCCAATGGCTCAACAATCTCCCCCTTTGGAATTGTTCATTGTAGCAGCTCCAATGGCTCAACAGTAGAAGGTGTTATGGGAAAAAAATCATCTTAAATTCACATGCATGGATGTAGACGCTTTTGGACGTGGTACTAATTGTTCTGAGATGTGGTGGGCTGTCTTTGTGGAAAAAAATTAGTTTAAATTCACATGCATGGATATAGACATTTTTGGACTTGTTTCTATTTCTTTTTGGACGTGGTGCTAGTTGTTCTGAGACGTATTAGGCAATTTTTGTGAAAAAAATCAGTTTAAATTCACATGAATGGATGTAGACATTTCTAGACGTGGTGCTAGTTGTTTTTTTACGTAGTTTTAGTTGTTCTGAGACGTGGTGGACCGTCTTTGTGAAAAAAATCAGATTAAATTCACACACATGGATGTAGACATTTCAGGACGTGGTTCTAGTTGTTTTTGACGTGGTGCTAGTTGTTCTAAGACGTGGTGGATGTCTTTGTGAAAAAAATCAGATTAAATTAACACACATGGATGTAGACATTTCTGGACGTGGTACTAGTGTTCCGAGACTTGGTGGACTATCTTTGTGAAAATAAAATCAGCTTAAATTCACATGCATGGATTTAGACATTTCTGAAAGTGGTGCGAGTTGTTCTGTGACATGGTGGGCTGCTTTTGTAATAAAAATCAGTTCAAATTCACATGAATGGATGTAGACATTTCTGGACATGGTACTAGTTGTTTTTGACGTGGTGCTAGTGTTATGAGACGTGATGGACTGTCTTTTTAAAAAAAATAACTTAAATTCACATGTATGGATATAGATGTTTCTGGACGTGGTGCTAGTTGTTCTGTGACGTGGTGGGCTGTTTTTGTGAAAAAAAAATTAGTTTAAATTCACATGAATGGATGTAGACGTTTCTTGACGTGGTGCTAGTTGTTTTTTTACGTAGTTTTAGTTGTTCTGAGACGTGGTGGACCGTCTTTGTGAAAAAAATCAGATTAAATTCACACGCATGGATGTAGACATTTCAGGACGTGGTTCTAGTTGTTTTTGACGTGGTGCTAGTTGTTCTAAGACGTGGTGGATGTCTTTGTGAAAAAAATCAGTTTAAATTAACACACATGGATGTAGACATTTCTGGACGTGGTGCTAGTGTTCCGAGACTTGGTGGACTATCTTTGTGAAAATAAAATCAGTTTAAATTCACATGCATGGATTTAGACATTTCTGAAAGTGGTGCGAGTTGTTCTGTGACATGGTGGGCTGCTTTTATGATAAAAATCAGTTCAAATTCACATGAATGGATGTAGACATTTCTGGACATGGTACTAGTTGTTTTTGACGTGGTGCTAGTGTTATGAGACGTGATGGACTGTCTTTGTAAAAAAAAATAACTTAAATTCACATGTATGGATATAGATGTTTCTGGACGTGGTGCTAGTTGTTCTGTGACGTGGTGGGCTGTTTTTGCGAAAAAAAAATTAGTTTAAATTCACATGAATGGATGTAGACGTTTCTGGACGTGGTGCTAGTGTTCTGAGACCTGGTGGACTGTCTTTGTGAAAAAAATCACCTTAAATTCACTTGCATGGATTTATATGTTTCTAGAAGTGATTCTAGTTGTTCTATGACGTGGTGAACTATTTTTGTGAAAAAAATTAGTTCAAATTCACATGAATGGATGTAGACGTTTCTAGACGTGTTGCTGGTTGTTTTGGATGTGGTGCTAGTGTTATGAGACGTGGTGGACTGTCTTTGTGAAAAAAATTAGCTTAAATTCACATGCATGGATGTGACGTTTCTGGACATGGTGCTAGTTGTTCTGTGACGTGGTGGGTTATTTTTGTGAAAAAAATCAGTTTAAATTCACACTAAATGCAAGGTAGTACATAGACGTTTATGGACGTGGTGCTAGTTGTTTTTGAAGTGGTGCTAGTTGTCCGAGACATGGTAGACATGCCTGGATGTAGATGTTGCGACAGTTGTTTTTTGGATGTCGCGATAGTTATTCTAAGACATTATGAACTCAGCGAAGACGTTGTGGACTCAGCGAGGAAAAAAAAGCGCACGTCATCGAAACTTACTATATTTAGTAAGTGTACAGCTGTCATGCGAAAAATTACTATATATAGTAATAGGTACATATACCACTGGTACAGGATATACCTTCTCGAAGATCTCAAAAATTTCTATAAACTAGTTTATCCCTCTTAACCTTCTTGAACAATAGATAGCCAGATGGAAAGACAACTTTTTACTACCCACACATATGATTTGACCCTGCTTTATTTTTTTTAGGGCACAGAGATTTGTTTATATCAATTGGTATACTGTGATCCTATAATTTTGGTGTCCTTATGGGATTTAGGGTTGTCACTGACGCGCCTGATTATAAAATGATTTTTTTTACTAGTACAAAATTGGCTTATTGTCACACTCATATTATCACACTAAATACAAAATATGATAATTAGCCTCTATTAGCACACCAATTTACTAGCTAATAGAACATTACATAATTGATGTCTCTATAAATATGTTATGGGAAAATAGTGACATTATTTAGTGTAATTTATATCAAATGTATTATCACATTTATTTTTTTAAAATATTAGCACATTAATAAGTGTCATTATAAACATTATAAAATATATATATTTTTATTTATATTAATGCACTATATAATGTGATAATAATAAGGAAACTTTAGTCCCACATTAAAAAAAGAGAGGAGTGTATACCACTATTTAAGTAAATGAACTTTTAGTGACTATTGAAATTCATACTCTATATTATACGTCACATGTCCCGCTCACGTGTGCGCTCACCAAAATAGCTTGAACTTGTTTGTGAGCATACACCCGTGCCTGCTAACACGAATGCCAGACCGCTCGTAGGCAAAAACGTCGGGTCTGATCAACCCGTATTTTTATTCGTTTCACAACTAATTACAACATTCACATATATTATAATCCATTTAAATCATGGTCTACACAAACAATGTAAAATGTCACAATACACACTTTATTAAAACATTTCATATGTTATAATACATTTAAATCATGGTATACTGTAACACTGTTAAGCACGTATCTTCACATTTTATAGTACTTTGATACCTATTAGACCTATTATCACGACACCATATAAGGACACTAAAATTTCATGTCACAATAGCTCAAAATGTGATAAATTATTTTATATTAAGACATTTTCGCATATGTTAATAAGCCAATTTTGTACTAGTGTTTCTTTCTTTTCTTCCTAGCCATCCTTTCTTTTAAATTTTTTTTCTATTTTTTTCTTTTTTTAGCTAGCCACTTTCTTTCTTTTATTTTTTTAATAAATATTTTTTTAATTCACATTTTATAAAAATCCTACATCATATATAATATTTTTTTATTCTTATTTTTTAACGTAAAATAGTTAAAAATATTATTTTTAAAATTCATGTTATAAATAAAATTAATTCATGTTCATATCACATAAAACATGGTTTCATATCAAATACAACATAGTGTATAACGTACTTTCATATCACTACAAAAAAAAAAAAAAAGATTCTTCTATGAAAACAAACAAAGGGTTCATATCACGCAAAACATAATTTCATATCAGATAGAACATGTTTTCATATCATGCGTATGAGGGTTTCATATGATATTAATCCTTATATTATTTGATATTGATAGGCTTTGTCATGTCGGTCAAATTAATCCGAATTTGTGCTACCAGACTACAATAATTTGTACCAGTAGTGACTTCGGGTTGAATCCCAAGGAAGTTGGAATGAATTCTAATGCCTAACTTGATCAATTGAATGATAGAAACTTAAACTAACACGAAGAACTAAAAGAAAGTAAAACAGGAAATTTTGAGGAATTGATTTTACGAAGATAAGAAATCTGAAAAGTGAATTTGAACTGCTCGAGTAATAAATGAAAACAGAGTTTGGCTAAACATAAAACTAAACTAAAGACAAGTAAAGAAGACTTTTACTACTACAACGACTAAGAACTAAACTAAACTACTACTACGTCCCTTTGCAGGGAAAGCTTGTCGCTCCTCGTCTAAAATGCCTCTATTTCAAGACATTCAAAATCTCGAAATTCAAAAAGGATTAAATCCCAACAGTAAAAGAATAAAATTGATTTTGCCTAACAGAAAATATTTCATCTCCTTCACTTGAATATTGCAATGTTCCACTTTATCTTGCAAGTCAAATAAAGCACAACTTCCAACTCTTTTCTGCCACAGTGCTTCCCCAAATCAGCATCACTCTCTAGATCTTGTACTTTAACCCCTTGCTAGCCAATTTCCTTAAAAAACACCCTGCCAAACACCAAGAACAAAAATTCAGCCTAAAATACGAAAAATCCCTTCAAACCACCTAAAATAGGTGCATAATCACAACCCAATTAAACCAAAAACTCTACTAATTATGCATCTATCAAATTCTCCCACACCAAGACTATGTTTGTCCCCAAGCATAACTCAAAAGTCAAGACTTAAGAAAAAAAACCAAACAACACACTGGATCCTCAACATGCAATATATAAGCAAGAAAGATTTACAATCAAATAGCAATTTTTCATAGTATCAAGCATTTGCAATGGTTAACTCAAGTTCATCACAACTCCCCCAAAGTCAAATGACAAGCAAAAGTGACAACCTCCTCACCAAGTAGTCTCTCATGCACTCAAAAGTGTATATTGGGACATATAATATCTCAAATTCACCACATAGCATGTTCTTACCATAAGCTTGCAAATATATCACACTACCATTACTCAAATGAACTCAATGCACAAATCAAAAGGTCTTTTCGCAGGGTATAACGGGGCTTAGGACAAAAGGTTAGGATAAATAAAGATAAAACAAAAGGCTCAGTCGTGAGAGAAAGCAACTAATTGATTGTCAACCTTCCACCATCTTACCAATGATAACCCATAAAAAGCAACACTAACTCACAAAGTTCACAAACTTGCCTAATGCTCCCTTTTTTTCATTTTTTCTCATTTTTTTTCCTTTTTTTCCTTATTTCCCTATCTCTTGCATCTTGAGAGAAATGACTTGTACTACTATTTTTTCTTCTTTTTTTTTTTTCAAACACTTGTGCCTCTATTACTTTCCATAGGCGACTTAACTTTTCTTTTTTTTTTTCTTTCTCAAAAGCATACTAACCTCTTTGTGAGCTAGCATTGCCTTGCAATGTCCACCTTTATACTACAAACCCAAGGTCAACAACCAAGCACAACTTCCCTCAAAACAAGGTAGAAATAAGTAAGCTAAAACAGGCTTTGGCTTTATTTAATTGCTTTATTATTTCAAAGAACAAGTCCAAGCTTCAAAAGGGTTCATTAGTGGTAATCAAAGAAGGTTGGAATTTTTAAAGAAAGCCAAAAGGGTTTATCCTAGTGCATTTATCATATTTGCACAATGAAAACACAAGCATCAATAATATGCATAACAAAGCAAGTTCTAGAATAGGCAACCATGTGTGAAAACACACTTCAACAACAATTGAGCACAAGTTCTAGATGGCTTGTTCTTCCTTTATCCATACCCATTATTGGGTGGGCACCGTTGCACTTTATTCTTAACCACATGATTGAACCTTCTCAGAAAAGGTTCAAATTGTTGCTCCTGATCATGAACGCTCTCGTTTAACTCCAAACCTTGATGTTTCTTACCACAAAGTACATGGCCCTTAATATTTCCCATCATGAGTTTATTAAATGGAAGCACCTTTTGACCTACCAAAATTTATTTCCAATGCCACAATTTGTCATGAATACCTTTTTCCTGCAAGTTAGTTTTCAACACACTATCCAATTTATCTTGCACCAAAGGATGTTTCGAATTCTCTTGCAACTCACATCAATTATACCAACCTTTTCAAAGCATTCATAAGAAAGTGAGTGCGTCATAGCATCATTCATGTTGAATAAGACTTGTTCTCTATTAAATTCAAAACTAAAAATTCCAACATCAGCATCTATCTTAGTTTTAGCAGTTTTCACGAATTATCTACCCAACAAGAACATTTCAGATTTTTCCCAAAGTTCATCAGGCATGTCTAGATATAAAAATCCGCAGGGAACATCAACTTTCCACATTTCACCAATTCATTTTCGATTATCCCCTTAGGATAATTAAGGGACTGAACCACCACATTAGTGTTCTTAAGAGAACCAATATTTAACTCATTATATAAAGACAGTGGTATAACATTTATGGAAGCTCCCAAATCAAGCATGGATGATTTAATTACTCTATATCCTATTACACATGGCATGCAAAGAACACCTGGATCAGTGCACCTTCGAGGAATATTCATTCGCATCACCAAGGAGAAATCTTCATTCTCTTTCACTTCCTTAAACCTGACAGGAAAAGGGGGAGATAACACAATTTCAGAAATATAACTTTTCAGGTTAGGCTTTACCTCCTTTTCCTGCAGCTTGTCATAGCACTCATTTTGCTCCTCGTTCTTTTTAGGTTCCTCTTGTTCACTTACCTTTTCAGGTAACTCCTTTACACTCATTACAATCATGGTGCTTACATATTCCCTAGGATTGTTCACCACTTGAGAAGGTAATTTACCGAACTCTAACTTACTCATTACATCGGCCAATTGCGCCATCCGTTTTACCATATTTTGAAAGTTAACCCGAGTTTCTTTCTGCAAAGCTTCAATGTTTTGGTGCATGTGCCCTTTTGAGGTTATGTATTGACTTTTGTCATCTGATTTATATAATATCAAATTAGTTAATTTCATAAGTTTAATATACGTGTGCATATATAAAATATGAAATGATCCATGTACTAGAACATCGACTTATAAATGAACCTCAGAATGTCTTGGTTGTGAAACCCCTTACGCCAGAAAATGTTCTAAGCACAAAATTATCCCTATTCGGTTATTGACGTTGGAACATCAATATGATAATACTAGTATAAGTTTTAGTGTTGGTAGAATTTCACTAGCCATGATGTAGTAACATCAACTAAATGTTAGTTTTGAATACTGAAAAGCTTTGCTTGTATGAAAAACTATTTCCCAGTTACATATCGATTGTGTTTCAGTGTTATAAATTGTCCATTTAAATCACATGTCAAGATGATAAGGTGTTTGGTGGGACACAATAGATCTTATCATTGGTTAAATTTATGATATATAAATAACACTCGTAACTGAGACAGTTTGGACATACTATCAGTTTCAGTTATTGTATGATTTGGAAATTGGTTTGTCTAGACTAATTGAATCATGCGGATGTACTCGGGGCATATTGAGCAGGACCTATTAGGATCGAATTAACTTGTACTGATGTTCATAGTTAATTCAAGCCTTATATTCTAATCTCTTAATCCCTAGACTAGAGCGGGTATGAGGGTTAGACATAGTGTACTTTGATTTGCTAAAGGGTGCGGTCAATTGAGGCCTAGATCTCGGTAATTTGGGTTGAAAGATTATATGCCCGGGCCTTGTCAAAAATTCACTTTCGTGCTAAGCATTCCAGAATCAGAATCTTTGACCAGGACTAGACTCGAGAGGAGGATTATATTTTAGATCACAAGCCCAGTGGCAAGATTATCTTAGAAGAGTTTAGAGGTCAGTCAAGCATTCTTGATACACCAGTACAGGATGACACACCACAGAGTGTTGCACGCACTATCACAGATGATGTACATACATAGGTTACGCATCCTCGTACTTGGAGGGTTGTCAGACAGCCCGAGAGGTACGTGGGTTTGGCTGAATCTTCAAATTTTTTCCTGGCGCTCACGAACCAGACCCAGTTAACTACAATGAGACTCTCCAGGATAAAGATACAGATTCTTGGCAGAGAGCGATGATTTATATGGACTCAAATCAAGTCTGGGAGCTGGTAGACCTTCCTGATGGGTTTCGACCTATTGGGTGCAAATGGGTCTATAAGCAAAATAGAGGATCTTTATATTTAATTGATGAAGTGGGTTATACGAAATAATGCTAAGGGCTCGATTAATATTTAATTAAAGAAGTGGGTTAAAGAATTATTTCTAAAGCGTCGATTGGAGTTGATTAGTCTACGGAAGACTAAGAGAGTCAACGAAAGTCCAACATTAAGGCCCAACTCAAAAACCCACTAGGTCCCCCTTGAAACTCTTATAAAGAGTCTTTTGGAAGATATTAAGAAACCTTGGTGGCTAAGTTGCCTAGAGTGAAAAGGAGTTTTTTCTTCTTCTTCTTCTTGAGTTTTTTCTCGAAGTCGGCTTAGGATCATTCAATCTTTGAAAAGCTTATCCCTTTGTCTCTGATTTCCTATTGCCACCTCAATTCTCGTGCTACCATATCAAAATTCGTGCCACCCTTTTCTGATTTTAGTACCGTCGGTGTTTGTTCTCAAATTTCATGCCACCAGTCTGATTGATCATCCTAGCCACTTGATTCGACCTCTGTTGTGTATATCTCAGTCTTGATCGGTGATCCATAGCGATGGTTGTCTAGATCATTGTGGTAGAAATCTTTTGGAGGTGTTTTTGGGTTTGTGTGCGCTAGGTGATAAATAGGCGGTTGATCTTCGGGCAGAATCTACTGCAGATCTGACGAGTTTTTTGAAGTAGGTTTCTTTTTGATTTCTTCCTTAGTGTCTTTGCTACCTTGTGGATAGTCGCCCACATGATTTTGAGGTAGAGACAGAGTAATTCTCAGGATTCTCTCGTGGTTGGTCATGAGTGGTAACAGCAGGATTTTTCAGCATTGGTTTTATTATTGCTAGGAACATGCTTTAAAGGTATAATCTTTAATTCTTCCACTTTAAATTGAAGATTTAATTTTTAGTGTGTCGTTTTAATAAATCGAACTAGTATAAGCTTGGATCCATTCAGGAAAAATGATTTGGAGTATGGGCCAGATCGAAAGTCTCCGAGTCTAGAACGCATAGCACGAAAGTGAGATTTTCGGTTTAGCCTGGACCAGATCTGTTTCCTTCAAAGCCTTAGAGATTGCAACTTACATCATGAACCTTGTACCATCTAAGTCTACCTTCGACCCCTATGGAATTATGGACTGAGCATAAGTCTAGTATCAGACATCTCAAGATTTGGGGTTGTCCAGCACATGTGCTCAAGGCAGATGCAGGAAAGTTAGATGTGAGATCAGATGTAATGCTATTTGTAGGATATCGCAAAAGAATGAATGGTGGTCTATTTTACAGTCCTAAGGATCAGAATGTTGTGGTTAGTACTTACGCTGGATTTTTAGAGGAGGACTATATTTTAGATAACAAGGCCAGTAGGAATATCATACTAGAGGAGCTTAGAGGATAGTCCAGTATTCAAGATGCACGAGTACAAGTAGACACACCACAGAATACTGCACAAGATATCACAGATGATGCACCTACGTAGGTTGCCCCTCGTCATAGTGGGAGGGTTGTTAGACAACCTGAGAGGTACGTGGGCTTGGAAGTGTTAGTTTTGAATACAGAAAAGCTATAGCTTGTATCAAAAACTAATATCCACAGTTGACATATCATTTTGTTTCGGTATAAATTTGTTCCTTTATACAATAGAACTAGATAACGGGGTGTGGACAAACACAGTAGATATCGTTATTGGTTAAAGTACTGATATATAAAAAAGTATGCTCGTAACCGAGATAGTCTGAACATACTATCGGTATAGGTTATTGTGTGGTTTGGAAATTAGTTTATCTAAACTAGTTTAAATCACACGGATATACCCGGGGCATATTGAGCACGACCAGTTTGGATAAAATTGAATTATACTGATCGGCGTAGTCAATTCGGTCCTAGTATTCCGTCTCTCAATCCTGAGATTGGGATGGGCGTGAGGGTTGGATATCGTATGCTTTGATTTGCCAAAGAGTGCGGTCAATTGGGGCCTATACCTCGGTATGTTGGGTATGCTGTGTTTAGCGTATTACGTGCCACGTACCGGTTCGCCGGGTTGATGGTGTTCTCGAGATGAACTCGTAAAGTCTATTATACTAAACCCGGCCGGTGAACTTTATGTTCGGTATAATAAAAGGACGAGTGGTACTAATCTCAGAAACCAAGAAATCGATGAATTAATTTATCAGTAAATTGATAAACCGACGAGCGCTAGATCTTTAATGTGGGGAGATAAAATAAAATATAATGGCACGATTTAAAGTCGTTTTCGAGCGGTAGTTCCATAATTGTTCTGTTAGTGGTACGACCGATTATGCATTTGACTAATCGACAAGGTAAATTAATTAATCCAAAAGGTTTAATTAATATTTAATCGACAAAGTGAATTTAAAAATTAATTCTATTTGAATTAATTAATTATAAGGGTTCGATTAAATTAAATTAACAAAGTGGGTTAAATAAATTAATTTAAATGGGTAGATTGGAGTTGATTAGTCGGGAAGACTTAGCGGTCAACGAAAGTCAAATTAAAAGGCCTAACTCGAGAGCCCATTAGGTCTCCTTAGAAGCTCCTTATAAATACAACTTGTTAGGCAAGTCAAGACATAAGAAACTTGACACCCAAGTAAGGGGTAGTGAGAGAAAGTCTAGTCTAGAGAGAGAACTTTGTCTTCCTCGTCTTCTCTCGAAGTCGACTAGGAAGCTTTCTTCTTCGAAAGAAAACTCAGCCCACTCAATTTTTAGAGCAATCCAATTGTCCCTTAACAAGATAGCCGCTGGAATTTTCTGCAGGGTTTTTTTGCGCAGCTGTTCAGTCCGGCGGGTTGCTGCTCAAGCCTCGGGGTACTGATCCGGTGGCTCCTTCACATTGATCTCTTTATTTGTCGGTGATCCTTGAAGCCCATCGTGCAGATCGTGGTCGAGCTTGGCAGTTCTTCTTACTGGCAGTCCGATAGTACAGCAGAAAAACCTAGCGGCTGTTTTTCCTATGTATTTTGCTCAGGGCAATTTTTATTGAGTATCTTGAGAAGCAAGTTTCTTGGGTTTTCATTATTTTGTCGTGGGTAACTCCATAGATAATAGCCCACACTATTTCGGAGTTGTATTGGAGTCATTCTTCGAATTTCTTGTGGTAATCGCAACAAAGATTGGTTTTTTTCTTTAGGCAAGGGACTTCGCTACAAAAGGTAGAATCTTTAAATTCCGCTTTTATTAGAGATTGAAATTTTTGTGTCCCGAATAATAAATTAAATAAGTATAAGCTAAGATCCATTCATGGGTAAACTAATTTGAGCCTGAGCTTGTTCGAAAGCTTCCAATTCTGGAATGCATTGCACGAAAGTGGGGTTTTCGATTTAGCCCAGGCTTGTTCAGTGTTCCTTCAAATTGGTATCAGAGCGTTGGTTTCGGTCTTATACTTGTTTGATTTATTACACGGCTTTATTTTGGCATTATTATATTTGTCAAAATTCTTAAACAGGTGGTTATTGGTTTCCCGGCTATTATGGTAGAAATTTAATTTTCATTCATAAACCCCGGGACATGTCCGGGCTTGTTTTATTCTTGAATGGAAATGTATGTAATAGTAATAACCACGAGCTGGAAGCCGTGTAGGATTAGAAAAATTTTGTAGTAGGATTTGATCTAATCATGTCATCTTTAAATTCCTAAAAAAACACCTTTGTATATAGGAATTTATGTACTATGGCGAAGACGTTATTTTGGGTAACTTATATTCACGGGTTTTGGTTTAATCGTAATTTTGGGTAATTCCTAATTAAGTAGAAAACTGAGAAAATCCGGGCGAATCAAGAGGAATCCAAATAACGAGTGGGAGCGACATGATGGGACGTGTCACCGAGGCATCAAGGAATCAACAATAGAGAAGGCCATAATAGTCAGGAAATTTTATTTGTTTAATTTCCCGTATTTATGTCTTTTCGTTGATTGTGTGATTTTTGTTTTATTTTGCATGAACGAAAACCAAACCAAAATGTTTTTAAAAGGTAATGTGCAATTAACTAAGGTAGATTATTCGTATATTAAAGTTCCAACGGTTTTATGGGTGCGAATATCCATAGTTAAGATATTGCATGTTAAAACGTAAAAATCCTCAAGCTTAAAAATATAAGTGGGAGCGGGTTGGTAAATATCCCCATGGCCTCCATTACGGGTTCATTGGGGATGTGGTTAAACTTGCGTGCTGGCTTAGACCTTCCTCCCTATCAGATGAGTTTTCAACCACGGATATCACCGGAATGAATTTCTAAAGGGATGACTATAGTGAGTTTAATTGGAGAAAGTTGCGACACCCTCGCCATCCGAGGCGCATTAGTATCCTATGTAACAAACTTAGAAGTCACGTAATGGCATACACTTAGTGTACCATTTTTAGTATCCCTCCAATCGAGGTTACGCTATTTTCGGGTACGGCTAAAATTATCGACTATTAATTTCATTGATCATAAGATCGTTGGTCTGATAATGAAATTAATGAACTTCGGTTCTTCTCGAATGAATGTGGGTTAGCGTAGACATGCGTTAATCCCGGTATGAGAGATGTCGGTAGAAGATTATATTGGGTTTTTAGAGGATTTTCAATATTTTTGAAAAAGAATACTGAAACTTGAATTGTTTATTTTTCAGTTGATATGTCGTTCAACCCGCTAGCTATTATTCTGAACCAAAACAAACTCACCGGTCCAAATTATATTGACTGGAAACGTAACCTAGACATTGTCCTTACCACTAAGGGTTACATGTACGTGCTTACTGAGGAGTGTCCCCCTAAGCCCAGAGATGATGCCACCCCTGAGCATCGAGAGCCATATACGAGGTGGCAGAAGGCTGATAAGATGACCAGGTGCTACATCTTGGCTTCTATGTCAAGTGTATTGTAGCACCAGCATCAGCAGATGACCCCAGCCTACGATATGATGCTCAACCTCAGGGATATGTTTGGACATCAGGGCAGGGCAGCCAAGCAGTCAGCTATGAGGAAACTCATGAATGCTAAGATGGCTGAGGGCACTTCAGTGAGAGATCACGTGCTGGAAATAATTGGCTGCATCAATGAGATTGAGGTATTGGGAGGTGAGATTGATGGGGAAACCCAGGTTGATATCATCCTTCAGAGCTTGCCTCACAGTTTTGAGCAGTTTAGATTGAACTATAATATGGGGAATCTCTCATATTCACTTTCTGAGCTCATGACTGCATTGGTGTCTGCTGAGAGCCTATTCGCTGAGAAGAAGCAAGCCATTGCTACTGTTGGTCCCTCAGGTTCCTCTGCTGGGCCCAAAGTCAGGAAGCAAAAGAGGAAGAGAGGCCAGAAAGCAGGAGCTAATCATAGACCCAAGGCGAGCATTTCCAAGAAACAGAAGCCGAAAGGCAAATGCTTTAGATGTGGCAAAGCGGGACATTGGAAGAAGGACTGCCCAAAGCCTCGAGGTATGTGTAAATTTTCCCTAGTCACTGAGACGTGTTTAGCGGCAATTCCCATAGATACTTGGTGTGTGGATTCGGGAGCCACTGATCACGTTTGTAATTCTTTGCAGAGGTTCCAAGTGACCCGGCTGCTTATAGAGGGTGAGTTGCAGGTCTACCTTGGGGATACTACCAGAGTTTCTGTTACTACAGTGGGAGCTGTTTGTCTTTATTTTTAGACTCTACTTTATTGTTGAGAGATTGTCATTATGTACCCAGTTTTTGAAAAAACTTGCTTTCAGTGTCTAACCTTGTTTTGGATGGTTATAAGTGTGTTTTTTCTGATAGATCTATATTTATTAGAAAAGGCCAGAAACTTATATGTTCCGGTACATTGGTTGACAATTTGTTCTTAATTAAGACATACTCCCCGGTAATGCAAAACACAAAAACTAGTAGCTCATCACCGAATCATAATAAGAGAAAAGAGTCTTCCCCTTTGAATAAGACTTTTCATTGGCACCTGAGACTAGGTCATATCAACCTTAGTAGGATTCAAAGGTTGGTCAAGAGTGGGTGGTCTTTGGACTTACTAGATATTGATAGCTATTCGACCTGTGAGTCCTGTTTGGAGGGTAAAATGACCAAGAGGCCTTTCAAGGCAATGGGGTATAGAGCCAAGGAGGTTTTAGAGCTGATTCATTCTGACGTGTGTGGGCCTATGTCAGTTCCGGCTAGAGGTGGTTATGAGTATTTCGTGACTTTCACGAATGATTACTCTATATATGGATACATATACCTGATGCGCCACAAGTCTGAATGCTTTGGCAAGTTCAGAGAATTCAAGGCTGAGGTGGAGAACCATCTGGGTAAGAGTATCAAGTCCCTGCGATCTGATCGCGGTGGTGAATACATCTCTAGTGAATTTAGATCCTATTTGTCAGACGAGAGTATTCAGACCCAGTTGTCTGCACCTGGCACACCCCAGCAGAATGGTGTAGCAGAGAGGAGGAATAGGACTCTTATGGAGATGGTTAGATCGATGATGAGTTAGAGTGAGTTGCCTATCTCATTTTGGGGTTATGCCTTGGAGACAGCATGTTTTATCCTCAACCTTGTGCCATCTAAGTCTGTGCCTTCGACCCCATCAGAGTTGTGGAATGGGCGAAAGCCTAGTCTGAGACATCTCAGAATATGGGGTTGTCCAGCACATGTGCTCGAGGCAGATGCATGCAAGTTAGAGGCGAGATCCAAGGCCATGCTGTTTATAGGCTACCCCAAAGGAACGAGAGGTGGTTTATTTTATAGTCCTCAGGATCAGAAGGTGGTGATCAGCTCCAATGCCAGATTTCTTGAGGAGGACTATATTTTAGATCACAAGTCAAGCAGCAAGGCAGTATTGGAACAGTTTAGAAGTCAGTCTATTATTCCAGATGCACAAGTACAGGAAGACACACCACAAGAGACTGCACACACTATCACAGATGATGCTCTTGCACAGGCTGCGGTTCGTCGTAGTGGGAGGATTGTGAGACAGCCCGAGAGGTACATGGGTTTGTGAGACTTTATCCCTGGCGCTCATGAACCAGACCCAGTTAACTACAATGAGGCTCTCCAGGATAAAGATGCAGATTCTTGGCAGAGAGCGATGATTGCTGAGACGGGTTCTATGGACTCAAATCAAGGCTGGGAGCTGGTAGACCTTCCTGATGGGTTTAGGCCTATTGGGTGCAAATGGGTTTACAAGCGAAAGAGAGGATCTGACGGGAGGGTTGAGACCTTCAAGGCTAGGCTTGTGGCAAAAAGGTATACTCAGAAAGAAGGGATCGATTATGAGGAGACCTTTTCCCCGGTAGCTATGCTTAAGTCAATCCGGATTCTCTTGGCCATAGCTACTCATATGGATTATGAGATTTGGCAGATGGACATCATGATAGCTTTTCTTAATGAAAGTCTTGAGGAGACCATCTTTATGCAGCAACCAGAGGGCTTCATTGTTAAAGGCCAAGAGCACAAGGTATGCAGGCTTAGGAGGTCCATTTATGGACTTAAGCAAGCATCCAGATCTTGGAACATCCATTTTGACGAGGTTATTCAGTCCTATGGATTCACTCAGTATCCGGATGAGCAGTGTGTTTATCGCGGGCGTGATGGTGATATGGTGGTGTTCCTCGAACTTTACGTAGATGACATTCTTCTTATTGGCAACAGTAAGAAGGTGTTGTCAGACGTAAAGGCATGGTTGTCCAGGCAATTCGATATGAAGGATTTGGGAGAGGCTGGACATATCCTTGGGATTAAGATTATTCGAGATCGTAGGAGACATTCTCTGACTCTCTCTCAGGCATCCTACATAGACACGATTCTGGCCCGTTTTAACATGTATAACTCTAATAAGGGTTCACTACCTTTCAGGCATGGAGTGCATTTGTCTAAGGAGCAGTGTCCTAAGACTACTGAGGAGATAGATGCCATGATGGCGGTACCCTATGCTTCTACAGTGGGTAGCCTCATGTATGCTATGTTGTGCACGAGGCCTGATATTTGCTTTGCCGTTGGCATGGTTAGCAGATATCAGAGTAACCCTGGGAAGGCTCACTGGGAGGCAGTAAAATGCATTCTCAAGTACTTGCGTATGACAAGAGATTATGTCCTAGTTTATAGAGCGCAGGAGCTTGTACCATTGGGTTACACAGATTCGGACTTTCAAGGTGATTTGGACAAGAGTAAGTCTACCTCTGGGTTTGTGTTTACTCTGGGAGGTGGAGCCATGGTATGGAGGAGTGTCAAGCAGAAATACGTGGCGGACTCCACCATGGAGGCTGAGTACGTTACCGCTTCAGAGGCAGCGAAAGAGGCTGTATGGCTCTAGAGCTTCCTGATGGACTTAGATGTGGTTCCTGAGTTGCCTAGGTCTATCACAGTTTATTGTGATAACAATGGTGCAGTTGCTAACTCAAGGGAACCACGAGCCCATAAGGCAAGTAAACACATAGAGCGCAAGTACCACCTGATATGAGAGATCGTAAAGAGGGGAGACGTGATCGTGGCCAAGATAACATCAGATGACAAACTTGTAGATCCTTTCACCAAGCCATTGACCCCAATGGTCTTTGAGAGACATATGGAGGGCATGGGAGTCAGATTCTTGAGGGAGCCATGTGAGTGAGCTTAAAGGTGTTCTGGAGATTTCATTATGACAGCAGTGTAATAGCGGGTTGGACAGTTTTTGTACTTCTTAGCATAGCTTTGAGTATTAGTGGGAGATTGTTAGTTTTGAATACAGAAAATCTATGGCTTGTATCAAAAATTAATATCCACAGTTGACATATCATTTTGTTTCGGTATAAATTTGTTCCTTTATATCATAGAACTAGATAACGGGGTGTGAACAGACACAGTAGATATCGTTATTGGTTAAAGTATTGATATATAAAAAGTATGCTCGTAACCGAGATAGTCTGAACATACTATCGGTATAGGTTATTGTGTGGTTTGGAAATTAGTTTATCTAAACTAGTTTAAATCACACGGATATGCCCGGGGCATATTGAGCACGACCAGTTTGGATAGAATTGACTTATACTGATCGGCGTAGTCAATTCGGTCCTAGTATCCCGTCTCTCAATCCCGAGATTGGGACGGGCGCGAGAGTTGAATATTGTATACTTTGATTTGCCAAAGAGTGCAGTCGATTGAGGCCTATACCTCAGTAGGTTGGGTATGCGGTGTTTAGCTTCTTACGTGCCATTGCTAGTCTGAGGAATCCACGTACCGGTTCGCCGGGTTGATAGTGCTCCCGAGATGAGCTCGTAAAGTCTATTATACTGAACCCGGCCGGTGAACTTTATGTTCGGTATAATAAAAGGACGAGTGGTACTAATCTCGGAAACCAATAAGTCGGTGAATTAATTTGTCAGTAAATTGATAAACCGACGAGTACTAGATCTTTAATGTGGGGAGATAGAATAAAATATAATGGCGTGATGTAAATTCATTTTCGAGCGGTAGTTCCATAATTGGTCCGTTAGTTGTATGACCGATTATGCATTTGGCTAATCGACAAGGTAAATTAATTAATCCAAAAGGTTTAATTAATATTTAATCGACAAAGTGAATTTAGAAATTAATTCTATTTGAATTAATTAATTCTAAGGGTTCGATTAAATTAAATTAACAAAGTGGGTTAAATAAATTAATTTAAATGGGTCGATTGGAGTTGATTAGTCGGGAAGACTTAGCGGCCAACGAAAGTCAAATTAAAAGGCCTAACTCGAGAGCCCATTAGGTCTCCACTAGAGCCCATTAGGTCTCCACTAGAGCTCCTATAAATAGAATAACTTGAGACCAAAGAAAGCCAAGGAAATTCTTGCAAGATAATTTTTCTTGCTTTCTTGAGTGAGAAGGTTTAAGAGAGAGAATTTTTCTTCAAGAAATCTTTCTCAAAAACAAACCAGATTTCTCACTCCTCGGATTGAACTCAACCCAAATATCACATCTTTGTATTTAGATTGGATTAATTCAGTCGGTTTGCTGTTCGAAAATTCGCCGTGCTACTGCTAGGAAAAATCCGCCGGACTGTGTGTGGGTTTTCTTATTCCCGGCCCTGAAACCTTGGTGTTCTACCCACGCGTTGATTTGATCTTCATCACGTTGATCTCTATTGGTGATCCATGGTGAAGATTGTCTAGATCACGGCTGGGTGGGTGCTGAGTCTAGGCGATCGGGCGGTGTTCTATTTCTGTCCGGCGGTGGGTAGCTTGCGGCGCAAGGAATTCTGGGCAGCAAAGTTTGTGATCAGTTTTTGGGTTGTTGTGAGTTCGATTAGAAGAATTTCCTGGTGGGTTTTTGTGGGCTAAGCAAGTAAGCTTCGATAGATTATTGCCCACGCAATATTCGAAGCGTTCCTGGAGATATCTAGTGGATTTCTCGTGGTAATTGCGTAAAAGATTGGATTTTTCTTTAGGCAAGGGACTTCGCTAGAAAAGGTAGAATCTTTAAATTCTGCTTTTATTAAAGATTTAATTTTTTGTGTCCCAATTAATAAATTAAATAAGTATAAGCCTAGATCCATTCATGGGTAAACTAATTTGAGCATGAGCTTGGTCGAAAGCTTCCGATTCTGGAATACATTGCACGAAAGTGAGGTTTTCGATTTAGCCCGGGCTTGTTTAGTTTTCCTTCATGGTCAAACTCATCCTCTAAGTCTGCAGTTCCAGTTGCGAACTCCTCGTACAAATTTGGTGCTCGCTCCCGCACTGCATCTAATAATGCATGGTGATGTTGTCCAAACCGACCCATCCACTACAAATATTTAAACAATATATTAGAATCAACTAAATTAAATTGAATTTAATAAAAACAAATAATTTAAAAATTAAAATAAATACTTACAAACTCTGAGGTGGCACGACGGGGTCGACGTGGCTCTATAACAGCCTGAGGATCGACAGGAAAGACTCACGGACGTGAACGCTCTCAAAACCACTGTAAATACCCGTTCATGCACGCACTTCGAGGAACAGCCCCACCGGTCTGCTACCTCTCTATGAGGGAAATCCCCGTGGATGTCATCCCAAACTCCTCCCAAGATGACTCGGGATATTCCACGGCATGCCTGACCACATATGGCCTCCCAGTGTAGCCGCGGTAAGTATCCCTTCCAGGACGGATGAATCGAGCTGGCATCCACTGAACATACCAAAGCTGACGGACGTATCTGTCGGGTATGTACAGCTCAATGTGATCCCTATATGCAATAAGTACTCGGTACAGGGTCCTCGCCGTCCTCGCTATGGCGTTGCAACCGTATGACATCCAGGTAACCTTTGAAAATTATTGGAAATTACTTAAATAATAAACTATATCAAACTTATATTAAACCAAAATATAATTTTTATATTTACTAAATATTTACTAACCATGTCCGCGGTCATCTCGTCCAGAGTAAGGCGTATGGAGCTCAGGCGCTGCTCTGTACTACTGTGGCTGTCAATGGCCCACCTCGCCGCACGCGCCTGTGTACCATGCATTGGAAGGGGCATCGGATGGGGTCTAAAATCTGAGAAGTGCTCTTAAATCCATGACTGTAATAGAGTCATGCATCCAACGAAGCTCTGTGTCCCGTGGCGACTCGCGCACCCTAGTGGCACAGGAATGCAAGTGTCGCTGTACCCTATGCCTCCTGTCCAACCTGATCCATCCCCTTCCTAACTTGTACTACAGGGGCTAGCATAAATTTATTGGAACACTTGTCTGTAAACAGAAAAGTACCAATAAGACTCCATACAAGAGCGGCCACATCTGAATCGTCCCTAGCCCGCTGCATACACCTCTCGATCACCCCCTGGGTAGAAAATCCACCATTCTTGTACAAATCACCGTCTAGTCATTCCTCTAGAGGAATCTCTAGCAAACCCCTAGACCATGATAATATGGTGGAAGACGGTATAACCTCAGTGATAAGCCGAACATCTATTGGAATCCTCAGAATCTCTCACACATCGTGTAGGAGGATGGTCATCTCTCCAAAGGAGAGGTGGAACAAATTCGTATCCGGCTACCACCTCTCTAAAAATGCATTGATGAGAGGCTCATCAATGCTCCAGTGCATAATGCGGGGAAGGTGTCCAAGTCCCATCCCGCTGAAAATCTCTCCACCCTCTACCGTCATGGATGCAATCCACCTCTCGAACATATCATACATGCTACCCCTATTGCGGCATCTAAGGTGGTATCTGGTAGGCACCCCCGCCTGCCAATACCTAGATACCACATGCCCTAAAAAACTAGGGATCAAACTATCATCTATAGGGCCCCCCTCAACGGGCCCTGTAACTAACCAACTCCGATCCTGCTTCACGCGCTTCCTAGGGTGAACTAAATTGACAAAATATAAAACTCATATAAATAAATATATAAATTATGTAAACAACTTAAAATAAACAAGTAAATAACAAATTAATTCAATTTAAATTAAATCAATTAATTCAATGTAGTTGTCCTTGATGTGGTGATAAGTGTTTGTTGGAAGTGTTGATTGTTGATTCTGTGCGTGGTGCTAGGTGTTTTTGAACTTTGTTCATGTTGTTTTTTTTTTTTTTTTTTTTGAACATGGTGATATGTGTTTTTGGACGTTTTGATAGTTAATGTAAACAACTTAAAATAAACAAGTAAATAACAAATTAATTCAATTTAAAATTAAATCAATTAATTTAATGTAGTTGTCCTGGATGTGGTAATAAGTGTTTGTTGGAAGTGTTGATTGTTGATTCTGTGCGTGGTGCTAGGTGTTTTTGAATTTTGTTCATGTTGTTTTTTTTTTTTTTTTAACGTGGTGCTAGGTGTTTTTGGACGTTTTGCTAGTTAATGCAATTAATAATCTAAATCAATTAAAATAAATAACTACAAAAACAAATTAATGTAATTAACAAATAAGTAAAATAAGAAAATACATAAGCAATTAAAATAAATGATGAACTATATAAAAAACACACAATTAAGTCAAGCAATACACAAATTTTATAAACAATTAAATTAAAACAAATATTTATGTGAATAAATTGAAACATGTACCTGAAGCAAGATTGACCTCCTCGAACTGTCCGTCGTTCGGATTCCTATACCGGACTGTCCTCTCAGCGTGTGGGTGAGAAGGGTCACCTCCGTAGGTATCCCCCTCAACCTGCTCATCGAGTGAGTGTCCACTCCCACTGGCTTCCACCTACCGCGGCTGCTCCTCCTCCTCATGGTGCGACTGCTCCTCCTCCTCATGTAGCCCAATAGACTCGTCCTCATTATCATCAGTGCCATCGGAATCAGTAGTTTCGTAATACTCATCCCTCAACTGAAAATGAGGAGTCATCGCCACCTCCACCTCCTCTACCACCTCCAATGCCACCTCCACCTCCTCGTCTACCACCTCCTTGTCTACCACCTCCTCGTCCGCCACCTACACCTCCACCTCCTCGACCTCCCTCAGAAATAACAATACCATCTCCACCATGACCTCCACCCGTCCATTTACCCCCTCCTCTCCTAACAGGTACCTTATGCCTTCTAGTAGAAGCTGTGGGACACTTCCTATCTACTTGCGGCTTTAACTTAGCGCCACCCTAAATAAATAAATAAATATAAGCCATTATATTGTAAATTTAATTAAATAAGTACAAATTGTATAAACCACACTAAATCAGCATTTTTATCAAACAAAACACAGCCTATTAACGTTTTCACTACTAAGAAATGCAACAAATTAATTTTTCTGTCAATGTCAAACGCTATTCCTCAGCGTTTGACCTAATCAGAAACGCTGAGCAATTGCGTTTTCAACCTACCGAAATGCCATCGGCCGATGTTTGTTACACGAAAAAATGCCACTGATTGCATTTTTATATGCCCAAAATCAGATATTCACGGTCATTGCCACCAAAATCCCTACAAAACTACGTTTCTATAAACCTAAAATGCACCGAAACAGCGATATCTAACATAATTAACGCAAAACAGCAGTGATTCATGCAACTAAAAATGCAAAAATAGGACGATTATACGCAGAAAAGCAGTAACAACAAAAAATTGCTGAACCAAACTGTTTTTGCCTTGTTTATCATTGGACCTTTGCTCGCGCCATGTCTATGATATGATTCGCCATCTCCTTCGTCCATTTATGCGTTTTTTGCCTTCAAAATCTAACTCAAATCGCGTTTTGAAAGAATAATTTTGCTAAAACTGTCGCAACAATGATGCGTTTTAATCGTTTAACTGATTTTTAGATTGTGATAGTTATAAACGTGTCATTTTAACTAGCGAAACATGGACAAAATGCACCATTTTAACGAGCGAACCATGGTTGAAATGCTGAGGTTTGACGTTTTGTTTTGCCAGGAAACGTTAAATTGAGACATTTGGAGTTATTACTATCGTAACATTTTAACATTTTTGATCTTCCAAAATGTCATCGGCATTATATTTTGCATGATACAAACGTTATTGTCTACGTTTCCGAACATGGTCAAAAAGCAATTTAGTTGTGTTTTTGTCCAATACTTAGCAATTTCTAACATTTTTCATTCATAAGGCCCTTTTGGTCATTTTATTATTATTTTTATTTATTTTTTTGATACAAATAGAAATTTAGTTATACAAATAGCAATCCAGTTAATTAAAAGATCAATTGAAAAAAAAACTGACAAAAAGAAAATCTTCTATTTGGACGATTTGGTCTCGGTGGTTTCTGGGTTTGCGAAACCCTCACCAGAAAGAGTCTGGTAAATTTTGGCTACTGGAAAACTATTTGTAGCACAATAAAATTGATGAAATACCTAAAATGCCCTTACAAACTGAAAATTAGATATTGCAATGACAAATCGCTTGTAATTTGCGAAAATATAGACAAAAATCGCCGTCAATTTGTGAGAAAAAAAAATCGCCATAATTGCGTGATATAATACTAAAAAATTGCCACACTAATCTGATAAAAATAGAAAAATCGCAAATAGGGGGCTATTTTTTACCAAAAAATCGGATGAGTGGGCCGACAATACACCAAAAAATCGCCTGAAGCTTGCGATTGTGGGGCAAAAATCGCCAAGTAGGGGTGATTTTTGGGCAGAAAACAGCCAAATAGGTGCAATTTTTGCCTGCATGTTTGGTTACATAATTGGTTGGGAAACCATACAAACTCATCATTCATTTCAGATTCTCTCAACAAAAATCTCTCAGACCATCCAAAAAACATAGAAAAAATCACAAAATGGACGCAGGCGGCTCTCAACTACTACGGGGTCCTGGGAGGGGGAAAGGCTTGTACAGTAAGGTAAAAATCGTATTATTTCGTTTAAATTTTTTGAAATCGCGTAGGAAATCGGCAAAGATCTACGATTTTGTTGGGTAAAATTGCACCTAATGTGCGATTTTTCCAAAAAAAAATCGCAGATCTGTGCATTTTTTTGGGTAAAATTGCAAACAATCGAAACTTACGTGCGATTTTTTTGGGAAAAATTGCACATTTGGTGCGATTGTTCCCAAAAAAATCGCACATTAGGTGCGATTTTACCCAAAAATAGTATTTTAAGTTTGTTTTTTTTAAATATTATTAATATTTTTCATGTTTTTAATTATTATTCATAGTTTTAATGTTGTATTGATGAAATTTGTTGTAGGCTGGGAGGAAGTCTCTCCCGCGATAGCGACCCATTGCTTCTTATAGGAAGAAAAAGGCAGGGAGAGGTATCCCTCTCCATAGGTTGGTAGATGAGAATAGCGATAGGGAGGAGCAGCCTTTTATAGGCAGGAAGGAGCGTCCCTCATCCTCAGCACATGATGCGGAGCCCACAGAAGGTCAGTTTTAAATTTAAGACTAATATCATGTATATTTATTTAATTCTCTTATTTAATATCTAAAGTGTATTCTTGATTATTATTATTTATGTAATTTGATTATATGGTTATGTGTTGTTATTTGAATTATAGTATTCAATATTATTATTTATGTAATTTGATTATATAATTATGTGTTGTTATTTGAATTATATTAGTGAATTTTATTATTTATGTAATTTGATTATATGATTATGTGTTGATATTTGAATTAAATTATTGATTTTTTATTTATAAATATATTTTGAAATTAGTTACAAATAAGCGTGAGAGGAGCGATAGGTCTTGGATTGTGACTGAGCCGTGTACGGGTGGCCCTATTGATGGGTCAGTTATACCTAGTTGGAAGGGCCATGTGGCTTATAGGTATAGACAGGACGGTGAGGAGTGTGACAAGGCTGTAGCACCTAGGTTGCCCTTGAGATGCCACAATAGGACAGGCAGACATTATTGAGGGCGACCGGTTTGTCTCACCTGCTTATACCATGCACACTTCCATAGATGCCTCCCTTATATGTGCATTCGTTGAGCGGTGGCAGCTCAATACCAACACGTTCCACCCCCCTGTTGGTGAGATGAGTATACTCCTGCACGATGTGTGGGAGATACTTCGTATCCCCATTGATGGTAGTATGGTTGCTGATTTTACTGACAAGTCAGTGATGTGGAGCCTGTGCAGAGATTTGCTACAAGTTTCTGAGCGGGATGGGGATTGGTGTGTGATGCACTCAGATGGTGGGGTAGTCGCTGATTATGTGCTTAGGCGACGGTCGAATTTAGAGACGGGCACTATGCACTTGCCTTATGATGCGGAGGCTTGGTTGTGGCTAGCTATTGGTTCTACTTTATTTGTGAACAAGAGTTCTAATAGGTTTAGACCACACCATATTGTGCGGATTAGGGGCCAGTTGCATACTGTTCAGCAGCATGCTTGGGGTACCTCGACACTTGCATACTTATATAGGCATTTAGGTAAGGCTAGTAGAGGTAGCTGCAGCGGGATGGCGGGTTGTCTGACACTGCTACAGGCATGGATATATGAGCATTTTCCAGCATTTAGACCACATTCCGTACCTATGTCTGATGATCCCCATACTCCACGAGCTGCTTTGTGGACTATTGGCCCCGACCGGGTGTGAGTGCCCGTCTGTAGAGATATCAGGATGCACTTAACCATTTGAGACCCGAGGAGGTATGTTAAAATATTTTTGTACTTTTTATATCTAAATTTTTAGTTAAATCGTACATATTTAATAAATATATGACCATAATTGTATATATTATAGGTGACATGAACCCCATACGGTCAGTATCCGCAGGCACGCACCCCAATCACCACGTATCGGGGATTGATCACATGTGGTGATGAGGTCGAGCCATACATGCCATATAGGTGTGTGCTACAGTTGAGGTACGTGCAGGATACCTCATTTCCCATCTTTCGTCCAAAGACAACATATAGGTCGTACAGTGGGGGTTACAGTGTGGACTTCTACTTGGAGTTCGCCAAGAGTTTATGGCAATCAGTACGTAGTTCTAGTTTACGTACTGAGGACTTTGAGCCGTGTCATTTTCCCGGCACATCCACAAATGAGTACATCACATGATATTGGCAACACTCCCACTCGTATCTGTTCATTGATGGACCCCCCGCTGATGTTGGTGGAGTTCCGCCTCGCACCAATACAGAATATGTAAGTAATTTTTTCTTTTGTTTTAGTTAATAATAGTTTGATATTATTATATGAAATTTGAACTTAATAATTTCAATGTGTTTAATTTGTAGTGGGTGTCTGAGGAGTTTCTGCAGATCATTAGAGATGGTGGATATCCCCAGTCAGATGAGTGTGAGGCTATGTTGAGGGCGGAGATGGATAGATGGCATTTAGCTGGATGATTGTATTATTGTACTCATTTTTGTTGGTATTCTTGGATTTTGTAGCAATAATATATTTCGCGAAGACCTTTTTTTTGGTTGTTTTGTATTTCATTTAGCTATGATTTATGGTAATTTGACTAATGAAATGATAATTTGAAGTCTAAGTAAATGACAACTATAAAAAATAACAAAATAAATATACAAATCAAAGTGAAATGTCACAAATCATGGTCCACAAATCATGTCCCAGTGGTCGAGCCTCCTTTTAAATTCAGGAGATTTTGCAAATTGCGCCATAACATCATCGCAGTGATACTTTCACAAGTATGCCAACGGAGGGACAGGGCAATCATCAGTCAAACTGACATGGACATAATGATTTCTATTGACGTGGACAATGGCTATCTACCGAGATGGTCTTCTGCCACCACCTAATTGTCTCAAAGGTAAAATGGAGAAACAACAACCACGAGTGATACTAAGATGGATTACCAAGGAGTTTGCATAAGTGGCGATAGCAAACAAGTCCGTGGGGGTGGTCATCCAGACAGCACTGTCACATGGTGATGAAAAATGATTCAATCGACCAATTCCCCAAGTGATAGGTATTGGAGTAGAATACATAAGCTATGCTTGTATTGTACAGTTTCTCAGATTAATATATCGATTCATGTTTCAGTCATATCTTGTTGTGCATTAATTGTCCATTTATATTATGTAAGTAGATGATGAGGTGTCTGGTGCGACACAGTAGATCTCATCATTGGTTGAAAGACATAATATATAAATGAGGTTCGTAATCGAGACAGTTTTGGACAAACTAGCGGTTTAGGTTATTATGTGATTCGGATAATTGGTTTGTCTAAACTAATTGAATTATAAAGATATGCCCGGTGCATATTGAACTTGACCTTTAGGAATGATTTGTCTTGTACTGATTTAATAGACAAATCGATCCTTGTATTCTATCTCTAAATCCCTAGACTCGAGCGGGCATGAGGATTAGACATAGTGTACTTTGATCTGCCAATGGGTGAGGTCAAATGTGGCCAAT
Source organism: Knoxia roxburghii (assembly GCA_030378225.1). Lineage (NCBI taxonomy): Eukaryota > Viridiplantae > Streptophyta > Magnoliopsida > Gentianales > Rubiaceae > Knoxia > Knoxia roxburghii. The sequence continues at coordinate 27,320,737 of CM059418.1, read as the reverse complement.
AATCTCGGTGGGTTGGGTGCGCGTGCTTAGTTACTTGGTGTGCTGCTGCTTGTCGAAAGGAAACCATGTAGCGGTTAATCCGGGGTGATAGTGTTCCAGAGATGAGCTCAAAATGTTTATTATACTAAACCCAGCCGGTGGACTTATGTCCGGTATAGTAAAAAGGTCGAGTGGCACTAGTCTCAGAATTAAAGATGTTAATTAATTAATTTATCAGTAAATTAATTTTAATTAACGAGCACTATATCTTTGATTTGGGGAGATTAATGAATATAATTTAATTAAGTTGTTCCGGAAGCAATTCTGGTGTAGGATGGTGGTGCCAAAATTAATCCGTTAGTGGTACGATTAATTTTGTAATGGGTTAATTGAATAGGTAGATTTAATTAATTAATTAGTTAATTATTCCTAAGGGTTAATTAAGTAATTAACAAAGTGGAATTATTTAATTAATTCCTAAGGGTTAATTATGTAATTAACACAGTAGAATTATTTAATTAATTAATTAATTAAGTCTTAAGTTTCAATTGGAATTAGGAAATCCTAGAGATTAGGAATCTAGTAGGATTTGGTTTATCCTATCAGATTGGTTACCTAATTGGATTTGGAAACTAATTCATTACCTAAACCCATTAGGAAGACCAATCCTAAACCAACTTGGGGTCTCTCTTGTAACTCTATAAATAGACAAGGGATTAGCTATTCACAACACACAATTCAATAGATTCATTATTCAAGAATTTAGAGAGATAAAATTCTAGAGAGAGAAAATTTTCTCTCTCCTAAACGAATTTTATTAAGCAAGTGGCGGCTGGATTTTCTATACCTTGGCCAAAATTTTGCCTTGGTTTTGCTAGCCCCGTGTGTTGCTTTCTCTCTCTCCGGGCAGTGCGTTTGCAGTACGTGCTAGGTGCGGCGGTGCTGGTTTTTTCTGGCAAGTGGATTGTGGTGAGTTGCTGATCAATTGACTTCTAGATTGTTGCCCACACAACAAGAGGTCATAGTCTTTGAGGCATAGAAGAGAATCACCAGGTGCACGCTTCAAAGGTAACTTTCTAAGGTTCCGCTTTTAATTAGAAAATTTTTGCTGCGTGATAAATCGAGCAATTGCAAACCCAGATCCTATGTGGCAAATCTTTCAATAGGATTAGTGTCCTCAGGAAAAGTGGGTGGTAGACAAGTACGGAGAAGCGGTATGTAAGTATTCTGATGCACAGGAATCTCTCCAATAGGCGCAGTTCTAACCGTTCCCCATTCATTCTGATTGCCGTAGAGACCAAATGCAACAGCTCGAAATCTACAATTGTCATCTGGCTCTACGTCCGAAATGCCATTACAGAAAGGATGAACATAATGTGGTATCAGGGGACTACTCTCACTGTCTCCTCTAATTGCGAATTGGAAGTAAACAATTATTGTAATTTTACTCTTTTAGAAAATTAAAGTAAATAGTCAATCTTAATTGACAAAAACAATGCTTACCTTTCTCAAATTGTAACGATCTCTTGGATGATCTCCCGGATGCACTATTTCAACGTGCAACTTTCTCGAGAGCACTCAGCTCGTGCCTCACTGATTGATGTAATCTTTGGAGACCCCTTGATGTTGACAAAATAGCTGGCTCAAACACACTTGAATTGTTAGGATTCAGCGACGCGTTCATCTTGACAATTAGATCACGCATGACCATGCGTGGACTGTTCTCGAATTTAGGAACGATTTCTTCGCGGAAGAATCTATTAAAAAAATTTAATTACAACATATAAAAATTATATATAAAAATGTATGTAAATAAATCATAACATCGAAAAATAACATACATAATGTAAATCATACCTAAGTTCCTCAGAAATAGTGTTCGAACCCACTTCAGATGTCTCAATCGTCAATCTCTTCCAAAACTCGTGCACCATTTCAACAGTGATCGTGTCGTGTGATTCCTTCAACTTCCAAATTTCACATGCACAAGGAATCCCATGTGTAGCCTTGCAGACACAGCCACATCGCTTAAACAAGTCATTGCCCAACTTAGTAATCCTTTCAACTTGTTCGCAGATCAACTCCAAACAATAGTGCGACACATGACCATTCAATAATTCATACGGAAAACACAACATAGCGGTTGCTTTCTTAGAAATGCATGCCTCAAGCGTTTCCCTAAAAATACATTAATAAAGCAAAAAGGGCATATATTAAATTAATAAAGTAAGTATAGAATCATGTTAAATAATCAAGTTATAAGTGCATAATTTAAATAAATAAAGTAAGTAGCGAATTAAACTAAGTAATAAAATTACCTTATCTGTGACAACTGGTAATTGACACGGTCGTCAATCACACCAAATAGCGTGTCAAGTGAATGGGTGCCAGCATTCATCCAATCCTTCAGTGCAGCATGAGTACTCTCCACTCTGTTACTACTTAGTATTGCCAAAGTGCATAATTTTGTTTGTCCAAGCCCTACAAATCATCTCTTTGTAGACCAGCCATGTCCTCTCCAAGTAAACAACAACAGACAGCGCAACTGTAGAATAACTATCCTTCAAAAGCTGCAGTAACAATTCATACTCTTTAACTGTTGGCGCATTAACAATTGCCTTCCAAAGCTTTTTTATTGCTTTTTTCCTTTCACCCTCACAACAAGCTTTTTCAACTGATTATCAACATCACGGTCGATATGCCACAAACATAGCAGGTGGTGTGATCCCAAAAAAGGATCCTTTATAGGATCCATCAAACCCATCTCTCGATCAGAAACAATAGCACTAGGAAAATTTTCAACATCCAACAACTCTCTCAACTATTCAAACACCCCATCATAACTAATTTTTTTCTCATCTCTCAAAAGGGCACATGCAATATTATAATTTTTATTGGAAGGAGTCATACCTATAATCTGAAAGATTAGCATCTTGTACTTGTTGGTCTTGTATGTTGCATCCACCACAATCACTCAATAATATCTGTTCAACAACTAAATTGGCATTGGATGTGCTATGAATGCATGTGTGATCACATATGTTCCCTCTTATGTAAAAACTTTTACATAATAATGCTTCTTCTCGGCGTAATGAACAAATTGCTGCCGAATATTTCTACCATCAAACTTTGCTTTCTTGTCATCAGATTTAAGATTGTTTAGCTACCTCACTGTCACATTATCTTTAGGATGCATCTCAGCAAGATGATTCCGAATCATTTTTGGCTTCATATTTGCATTGTTCAAAGTTCTAGCAACCTGCATTAAATCATCACTCAAGCGGTTGAGCTGTCTGTGACCCTCTGGATACACTATAGCAGTGTGATTGTGCATTGACTTCGTACCTGGTGTAACTTTGACCCACCAACCATTATCCCCCACCTCCTTGCAATATAACTTGAACATACACTTACATCCTCTCCATTTGGTGTTCTTTCTCTGTTGGGGGTGGAGGCCTTTGCTCAACCGAATCTCTGAATCTGTTGCAACGATATGTGACTCCTTTTCCCTTATTATCCTTCCCTACTTTAATCAGCTCAAAACGAAATGTAAAAGCCAAATCCGAATAATAAGTGTATGTTGTTTCTTCAGTAGGAAAAAAGCCAGGACACTTAAAATCGTGACTCATATCCCTCTGAAGGTCGGACAATCCATCTGGATCCTGCATCATTAATCAAATTAAAACTAATAATAAGTAATTACATAAACAATTACAAACCATACAAAATATATAATTTTAAAAAATTGGAGCAAATAAGTTATTTTCATATAAAAATCGCACATAAAGTGTATTTTTCAAATAAATTTCGCACACAATGTGCAAGAGTTATACAAAAAATCACCAACAATGTGGGAAATTTTTGGGTAAAATCGCCTACAATTTGCGATTTTTTCTACAAAAATCACACCCACATTGCGATTTTTGAAGAGAAAATCACAAATCTAGGCTATTTTTCACAAATGGCGAAATTGAGACAAAAAATTGCCAAAACTAGGCGATTTTAATATTATGTCTCGCCAATTAAGGGGAATTTTACCAAATAAAATAGCAAAACATGTGAGATTTTTTATGCAGCATGATAAAAATAATACAAAAATATCAAATTCGTACCATTTTTGCGTAATTTTTGAAGTAGTCTCTATCCCAACTTGAACGAAATCTGTGTTTGAATTTGTTTCTACGATTTCGGAACCTTTTTTTGAACGATTTGGAAGAGTTTTGTAAGATTTTTTTTGTAAGTTTTGTATGTTTTGAGATGTTTTTTGAATTTTGTGAAGTATATAACTTATTCATATATTAAGGACATTTTTGTCATTTCACTTTTTTTTGTGCTATAAATAGAAAATTTGTGCTACAAATAGTAAGGTCCAGCTATTGTGTTTTTGCTTGAAATTGGTTTCGAGAATGTTTTGTTTCTTCTTTTCTTTTTCTTTCCTTTGGTTATTTGAGTTTTAACCGGAATGGGATTGAAATTTGTTTTCGAAACGGGATGCTTCTTTTCTGGGTTCTTCAAGTGTTGGATGAAAAGGTTTTTTTTTTTTTTTTTTTTTGTTTCTGGGTTCTTCTTTTAAGTCTGTCGGAAACTGGGCAGAGTCACCGGAATCTTCACCGAAAAAATGAGCTACAAACTGGGTTTCCTTTTGGGTGTCAAATTTTTTATCTGGGCTGTTTGAATTTGACCAGAAAATTGATTGGCATCAGGGTTTTTTTAAAATGAGATTCTATTTTTCCAATTGAAATATTTTCGAAATTGTCTTGCTGGGCTGGTCCCGATGGGAAAATTAATATAAAAATGCAGAATAATCCATCATTAGATAATAAATCTAAATTGTCAAGATCACATTCTTCTCATTTTATATCACCTTCAGATGATAATGTGCCAGTTATACCAAGACATTCAGTTTCTCAACCTTATAGAGTTTCTACCTCTCAAGTTAGTGAAGATACTGATAGTAATTATGTTGATAGACTAGTTAAAAGATAAACATACTATTGTTAAAGGTATTTATAATACAGACAAAGACGAAGATATAATTGAGTCTGAAATGGCATTTCCAATATGAAGAAAATAGATTTCAGTCCTAGATCTTTAGCTAGGTTAAAGAAGAATTTAATAGGGACAGATGGAAACCATTTAGGACATGGTTTTTTAATAATTTCTCTTTAAATGAACAGAAAAATATTTTTGATCAATTTTATACATTTTTATCTCAGCATAATATTTTATTTCCTTTTGTTGGTTTATTTCTAATTATATTGAACAATGTATTTGTGTTTTAGAAAGAGATTATAAACTCTTGAATGGTAATACTTTAAAGGAAGTATTTCCTCCTCAGCAACCTTTTAAAATAGAAAAAGAGAATAATATATTGAATTTCTCTGCTTTTTCTAAGTTGTTTGATAATGATACATTAGTAGTAACTGTAAAATAGATGAATAAAATTATAGAACAGAATAATTATACAAACATTTATTTGAATGTTTTCGGTGAACAAATTATATCTCTACATCATAGATTAGATAATCTAATTAATATATTGCAGAAGTCTCATTACGAAGAATCATCTTTTGTGGCGCAAGTTATAGTAACTCTAACACTTCAACCACCTCCTGAAATAAAAGATTTCAAGTTAAAATCTTTATCAGAATTAGAAAGATTACTTGATGAAAATTTTAAAGGTTTGAAAATTAATACATTAGAAGAAGAATTAGAAAAACAGTTTAAAGACATATCAACTAATAATGATGAAATTAATAAAGTAGGAAAGTTTGCTGATAGACCTACTCCAAGATTATATTACTATAATAGACCCTCTCCTATTGATATTTTACATGAGGAACAGGAATATATACTTAATAATAGTTATAATGGAAAATGTATATATGAGTGGAATATTGATGGATTTGTTGAAAAATAGATTTATAATACAGCTCATAGAATGCTTATGTATAGTAGCATATGTAAAGCTAATGGTAATACTGATGTTGGTATAGCCAAAATGATCGTTTCTGGATTTACAGGTCAACTTAAAGGTTGGTGGGATAATTATTTAACCCCCCAGAATAAAGATGAAATATTTAAAACATTGAAATTAGAAGAATCAACATCACAACCGACTGAAAATGCGGTTTATACACTAATAGTCACTATCCTAGAACATTTTACGGGTAGGATTTCAGATAATGCTGAAAATATTCGCACTTTATTACAAAATCTGAGATGTAAAACACTTTCAGATTTTAGGTGGTACAAAGATGAATTCCTTAATAGAGTTATGGAATTAAATGATAGTAATAGTAATCATTGGAAGTCTAAATTTATAGATGGACTACCACATTTATTTGTAGAAATAATTAAAAAAGTTTTAAGGAAAGATAGTACTTATGGGAAATTAATAGGAATATGCATACAAGAAGGTTTAGCCTTATGTAATGAGATTAAATTGAACCAACAAATTAAAAGTCAAAGATTAAATGAAAAACGTCAATTAGGACAGTTTTGTAGTCAATTTGGGATGCATAACCATCCAAAGAGAAGATAATAAAATAGGAGAAGAATTATAAGATATATCCTAAATATAAATATAAAAGAAGAAAATATTCTCAGGACAAGAAACATAAAAAAGAATCTAGAAAACTAGACAGAAGTAATACGAGAAGTAATAAGAAAGACATGAATAATATTACATGTTATAAATGTAAACAGAAAGGACATTTTGCTAATAAATGCAAAATAAAAAAGAAAATTAATAATTTAGAAATTGATGAAAAAATGAAAGAAGAACTATTAAATATCATAAACTCAGATTCTGAGTATGAGTCAGATATATCTGAAAATGAAGGAACTAATAGTTCTGAAAGTGAAAATGAATGTAATTGTAATACGATAGAACAAAAAGATACTAATAGTGAAGATGAAGAATATTATAAAATTCTATCACAATTTCAAGACTTAGATTTAGAAGTCAATGTATTAAATACTAATACTATTTTAGAATTTTTAAAATCAATAAAAGATCAAGAATTAAGATCTAGAATAATAGAACAGATGGATAATATTCCAGAATCGAGTCAAAATAACAATAGGATAGAAAATATTGAAGAAAATTAGAGTCCATATACTATGACTAAAGTATATGAAATGTTAAAAAATAGGAAAAGTTTTATAGAGAAAGTTCCTACAACTACCGATGATTTAAGAAAAGAGATTAATAATCTTAAGAATGAAATAAAAATCTTAAAAAAGATTAATGAAAATTTAGATGAAAGAGTTTCTTATTTAGAAAAGAAAGATAATATAAAGGAACATTATGATATGCTCATAGAAGACACTGGAAATGAAAATTTCTTATGATCATTAGATCTTATATCTTCTTTTAAATTTCATGTTACTATAAAACTCCTAATAGATCATTCTTTTAAAATAGAATTAGTTGCTCTTATTGATAGTGGAGCAGATGTCAATGTTATACAAGAGGGAATAATCCCTACTAGATACTTTGAGAAATGACTCACATAGTCAGACATGCAGGTGGAAAAGCCTTAGATATAAATTATAAATTATCTAAAGGATATATTTGCAATAATAAAGTTTGCATACCTGAAAGTTTCTAATAGCAAAAAATAGTACAAGTCAGATAATACTTGGTACTTCTTTTATAAAGAAGATATTTCCGATAAAACATATTGACAATGATAAACTTATAGGGACATCTGATAAGAAAATTGTAAGTTTTCAGTTTATAACTGAACCAAATACTAGATTCATGAATGAATTGAAAGATTTAATTTATAGGAAAAATAATCAAATAAATTTCTTAAAATTTGAAATTAACTCTTTTTTCTATAGAAGATAATTTGAAAAATAATTTTAAATTGCAAGAAAAAATAAAAAGAGTAAATGATAATTTTTCTACTGAAATTTGTAATGAACACCCAAATGCTTTTTGGGACAAGAAAAAACATATCATTAGTCTCCCTTATGAGGAAGATTTTAATGAGAAAACAATGATAAAGACTAAGGCAAGACCGTGTCAAATGAACTTTGAATATTTAGAGTTATGGAAAAAAGAAATAAATATGTTATTAGAAAAAGGATTAATAAGGAATTCTGAATCACCCTGGTCATGTACGGGATTTTATGTTAATAAACATAGTGAAATTGAAAGAGGAAGACCTAGATTGGTTATCAATTATATACCACTTAATAAAGTCTTAAAATGGATAAGACATCCCATTCCTAATAAGCAGGGCTTATTAGATAGATTATATGATGCATTGATATTTTCTAAGTTTGATTTAAAATCAGGATATTGACAGATTTAAATAAAAGAATCAAACCAATATAAAACTGCTTTTAATGTTCCTATAGGACATTATGAATGGAAGGTAATGCCTTTTGGCTTAAAGAATGCCCCTTCTGAATTCCAAAAGATCATGAATAATGTTTTAATTCCTTATAGTAATTTTATAATTGTTTATATTGATGATATCTTAGTATTCTCTAAAGATATACAATCTCATTTTAAACATTTGACTATTTTTAAAACAATTATAAAAAATAATAGATTTGTTATATCTCAGTCAAAGATGGTTTTATTTCAAACCCATATTAGATTTTTAGGTCATAATATTGAAAAAGGAAAAATAATTCCTATAGATAGAAGTATAGATTTTGCTTCTAAATTTCCTGGTGAAATAAAGGATTAGGAAGTTTGAATTATATTCTGCCTTATTATAAAAATTTAGCATATGATACTGCTATCTTATATGATAAATTAAAAGACAAACCGAAACCCTGGACAGATGAACATACTAGGATAGTCCAGAAAATTAAAGAAAAAGTTAAATCATTGCCATGCTTGATACTAGCAAACCCTCAATGGTTTAAAATAGTTGAAACATATGCCTCTAATATATGTTATGGAGGTATATTAAAACAGATTTGTCCTAATGATAAAACAGAAAAATTAGTTCGATATCATTCAGGAAAATGGACGCATAGTCAGAAAAATTATGCCAAAGTGGCAAAAAAAATACTTGCCATAGTTAGATGTGTTTTAAAATTTCAAGATGATTTATACAATCAGAGATTTATAATCAGAACTGATTGCCAAGCAGCAAAATATATGTTTAATAAAGATTTTAAACATGATGTATCTAAGCAAATGTATGCTAGATGGCAGGCTAATTTAGCCCCTTTTGATTTTGATATTGTTTATAAACAAGGGAAAGATAATTGTCTCCCTGATTTCTTATCTCGTGAATTTATACAGGATGATACCACGAGACCCTTATAGAGGAAGAGGAGGCAGAGGTTATATCTCACGTGCTTCTGGTATGTATGGAAGAGGTAGAGGGAGAAATCTCATATCTCAAATGGGTAATAAAACCCTATATTCGGATAATATAGCCGATCTTTCTAATAACCCTACATTATATAATAAATTCCAGAAATTCCTAGAACAAGAAAAAGAAGAATCTTCTTCTTCTACAGGAACCACATCATATGTGGAATCCGTTATAACGGAAGATTATATCACTGATTATAAAGTTCATCCTAATAAGGAACTTTTATTTCTTATAGAAGGAAAAGATTTGCAGTGGGGAAAAGACCCATGGATTATAATCAACAGATACCCTGATACAGGTTCTTCTAATTATGGCACTTATACACATGCCAATGGAGCTTATAAGCCCAGAAATAAGTCCACCAGCTGGGTTTGGTATAATAAACATAACGAGCTCATCTAGGGATCACCATCACCCAGACACACCGGTACATGGTTTCCTTTCGACAAGCAGCAACACCCCAAGTAACTAAACACGCGCACCCAACCTACCGAGATTATTTGCCACAATAGACCTCACACATTAGCAGATCAAAGTACACTATGTTTAATCCTCATGCCCGCTGGAGTCTAGAGATTCAGAGATAGAATACCAAGAACGATTTGTCTATTAAATCAGTACAAGTAAAATCATTCCTAATGGTCAAGTTCAACACACCCCTGACATATCTATATGATTCAATTAGTTTAGACAGACCAATTATCTGAATCACATAATAACCTAAACCGACAGTTTGTCCAAAGCTGTCTCGGTTACGAACCTAATTTATATATTATGTCATTTAACCAATGATGAGATCTACTGTGTCACACAAGACACCTCATCATCTACTTACATAATATAAATGGACAAATCATGCAAAACAAAATATAACCAAATCATAAATCGATATATTAACTGGGAAAATGTACAATACCCGCATAGCTTATGTATTCTATTCCAACAATCTCCCACTAATACTTAATCTGTGCTTTAAGTATACAACTACATTCAACTCCTATATACTTTGCTACTATATATCTAGAAAAACTATCATGGCTCTCCTAAGTATCTGATTCCCATGCCCTCCACGTGAGCCTCAAACACTTTTGAAGTCAATATCTTTGTGAACGGATCTGCAAGGTTATCCTCTGATTCTATCTTAGCCACGACCACATCTTCCCTCTTTACAATGTCTCATATCAGGTGGTACTTGCGTTGTATATGTTTACTCGCCTTGTGGGCTCGTGGTTCCTTTGAGTTTGCTACTGCACCGTTGTTATCACAATACACCGTGATAGACTTCTGTAAACCAGGAATAGCATCTAAGTCCACTAGAAAGTTCTTGAGCCACACTGCTTCCTTTGCTGCCTCTGATGCGGCAACGTATTCGGCCTCCATAGTAGAGTCCGCCACGCATTTCTATTTGACACTCTGCCAAGCTATGGCCCCACCTCCTAGAGTAAACACATACCCTGAGGTAGACTTGCTCTTGTCCCTGTCACCTTGGAAATCTAAATTTGTGTAACCTCGGGGTACTAGCTCAGGCGCCTGATAGACCAAAACTTAGTCTCTCGTTATATGCAAATACTTGAGAATGCATTTTACTGCCTCCCAATGAGCTTTCCTGGGGTTACTCTGATATCTGTTTATCATACCAACGACATAACAGATATCAGGCCTCGTACACACATGGCATACATGAGACTTCCTACTGCCGAAACATAAGGAACTGCCTTTATGGCCTCTATCTCATCAACAGTCTTGGGAGACTGTTCCTTAGATAGATGCACTCCGTGTCTGAAAGTTAAAAAACCTTTATTGGAGTTCTGCATGTTAAAACGAGCCAGAATCGTATCTATGTACGAAGCTTAGGAGAGTGTTAATGAACGTTTCCTACGATCTCAAATTATCTCAATCCCAATGATATATCTCGCTTTCCCTAAGTCCTTCATATCAAACTCCTTGGACAGGCATGCCTTTACATCTGATAATACTTTCTTGCTGTTGCAAATCAATAGAATGTAATCTACGTAAAGCACAAGAAACACCACTGAGTTTTCATCACCTTTGCGGTACACACATTACTCATCCGGACACTGAGTTAATCCGTAAGACTGGATTACCTCATCAAACCAGATGTTCCAAGATCTGGATGCCTTCTTAAGTCTGTAAATGGACCTCTTAAGCCTGCAAAACCCTATGCTCTTGGCCTTTTTCAATGAATCCCACCGGTTGATGCATGAAGATGGTTTTCTCAAGACTTCCGTTTAGGAAAGCTGTCTTGACATCCTTCTGCCAAATCTCATAATTTAAATGAGTAGCTATGGCCAAGAGAATCCCGATTGACTTAAGCATGGCTACCGGGGAGAAGATTTCCTCATAATCGATTCCCTCTTTCTGAGTATACCCCTTCGCCATCAGCCTAGCTTTAAAGGTTTCCACCTTCCCGTCAGGTCCTCTCTTACGTTTGTAGACCCACTTGCATCCAATGGGCTTAAACCTATCAGGCAGGTCCACAAGGTCCAAACTTGATAGTGGTCCATTGACCCTATCTCGGATATCATTGCCTTACGCTAAGATTCTACATCTTTATCTCACAGAGCCTCATAGTAGTTAATCGGGTCCGGTTCAGGCGTGCCTGGGACTAGGTCTGAGGCCTCTCCCACGCCAATAAACCTATCGGGCTGTCTCACAACCATCCCATTACAACGAGGCACAATATTTGTAGGCGCATCATCTGTGATCTCATGTGCAGTGTGTAGTGTATCTACTTGTGCTGGTACATCAGGATTAGTAGTTTGTCTTCAAAACTCTTCTAGTACTATCTTACTCTTGGGCTTGTGATCTAAGATATAGTCCTCTTCCAAAAATCTAGCGTTGATACTAACCACCACCTTCTGATCTTTAGGACTATAAAACAGACCAACCTTCGTTCCCCTAGGATATCCTACATGAAAATCCACCGGCCGGGTTTAGTATAATAAACATTTCGAGCTCATCTCGGGAGCACCATCACCCCGGACTCACCAGTACATGGTTTCCTTTTGACAAGCAGTAGCACACCAAGTAACTAAACACGCGCACCCAACCCACCGAGACTATTGGCCACATTTGACCTCACCCATTGGCAGATCAAAGTACACTATGTCTAATCCTCATGCCCACTCGAGTCTAGGGATTTAGAGATAGAATACAAGGATCGATTTGTCTATTAAATCAGTGCAAGACAAATCATTCCTAAGAGTCAAGTTCAACATGCCCCGGGCATATCTATATGATTCAATTAGTTTAGACAAACTAATTATCTGAATCACATAATAACCTAAACCGACAGTTTGTCCAAAGCTGTCTCAGTTACGAACCTCATTTATATATTATGTCTTTCAACCAATGATGAGATCTACTGTGTCGCACCAGACACCTCATCATCTACATACATAATATAAATGGACATAAACATGCACAACAAAATATGACTGAAACACAAATCGATATATTAAACTGGGAAACTGTACAATAAAAGTATAGCTTATGTATTCTACTCCAACAAAAATTGGGTTTCCTTTGAATTGGTGTTGTTTGGTTTTCAGTTTTTCTGGGCTGCAAAATTTGTTTTCTGGGTTTCGAAACCCTCACAAAAGAGATAACTCTATTTGTTTTATGGGCTTTCAAACTAGGGAATTGAGTTCGCCGGAAAACCAAAAAAATTTTCAAATCGGATTGTTTCGAATCTTTACTGAAAATCTGCTGTATTCTTGGTTTTTGAAACAAAATGCTGCTTGGGTTTGAGTTTTTGGTTTCGAAAAATGATTTGCTAAGTTGTTTATTTGTCTGGGTTCCAAATTTATTGACGGAAATGGTTTTAAATCGGGGTTTCAAACCTTGACAGGAAATTGGATTTTTGGTATGTTTTGGTTTCAATATTTGCTGGGCTGTTATTGTTTCTTTTTTAGTTTGGATGCCGGGGGGGAGGTTTGCCGGAAACATATGGGTTTTGTCTTGATTTCGCCGGAAAAACGATGATGCTAAAACTGGGTTTAGGTGTTTTATTTGATGATTTTTTTTCATTTGTTGCGTTTTATCATCGGGAAAACATAATATACCGGGATGGTCTCGGAATTTTGGTTTCATTTTCTGGGTTTTCGAAGCTGTCATCGATCGCCGGAAAATTAGATTTCGCCGGGGAAGGTGACCGGCAAGGATGCCGGGGAAGAAAAACAGTAGCGGCGGGGGTGATGAAGCCCTGGGGGCTGAAAAGACTAAAATGCCTCCACCGCACCATAAAACCCCAAATACACCCCAATTTTAGAATTGTTTTAAAATTGCAAAAGGACCCCTGAAGTTTTAAGGAAATAAAACCCTAAGTCTGAAAATTTTGGTTATTTACGAAATGACCTCAAAAGTTTCAGAAAATTATCTAAATTAGATTAGGATAATTAAAATTATTTAAATTTTAAATTTGAAAATTTATCTTAATTAGATAATTAGATAAATTTTAAAATAATTATTTTAATTAGATTAAAATAATTAGAAAAGATAAATAAATAATTAGATTAATTAATCTGTTTAAATTTTGAATTTTTATTTATTTATTTTATCTTATTTTAATTTTGATGCTTATTTAAATTGTTTAAATTTTATTTGAAGCATCATAATTATGCAAGCATGTTCATGCATCATTTTGGATAAATGTAAAATGAACAGAAGGATTGATTAAAATTGATCATGACACGATCAATTTTAATTCTGTAATAGTTACACAATCCTTAAAATTAATCGGGTTAAATTAAAATCGGCTTGTATGAGCATATGCATTTTATGTGTTTCAAAGCATGAATTGGGCTTTTAATTTTAACGTTTTAAAAGTTGGGGCCCTGCGAGCCAATTTTGAATTTGGGCCTGCGTGCCTATAAAAATCATCATGTAATAGTTAGGCCCAAAAGGAAGTTCCAAGAGGAGTCCATGGTGGAGCCCAGGAGCGGAGGCCAAACATGAAGATTTTAAAAGGCCATGTATTAGATTAGAGCCCAGTTCATTGCTTTAATTTCATTCTTTTATTTATGCAAATGAATGATAAACGAAAATGCATGTTAAGCCGATCAAACATAAATCCCAAAAACCCAAGATTTTGCTTCCATACTTGAGGGCCCTCTTGAGTGTTGAACGCCTGATGGACTTGGAGAGCCCAAGGGCCTCAGGTTTTCTTCATGCGACGGGTTGTTACATAATAGTGCCCACCTTTATCACTACCATTAATGAGTGGAAAAACTGTTTGGGTATTAGATGCTCAACTTTATCACTACCACTTGTTATGGAAAAACTGTGTGGGTGTCTATTGATGTGATGCCTTGAGGGATGGTTTAACTTGGGAAAATTAATCCTAGCTTGACCCGATAAGTTGACTAGGGATTAATTTTGCAAAGATAGGATGGTGTCAAACATTTGGAATGTTCATCCTATCACCGAAAAGTTGCATGGTATGCAATTGGAAAGCGTTAGATTACATGAAATGTGATTTGAACGTTGCCTACCAGAAGAGCCCAATCCCTACGATACTTGCCAAAGCAAGACTGGGGTTGACTCTTTGTGGATTTTCGGCCCACAATCTAGCACCAACACAAAATTGTTTGGGATTTCAATTTTGGCTATTGTGGAAAACATTTTTCAAAACTCATTCTAATATTTTGCAATTATCTTTTGTAGAAATGGCATCTTCTAGCACAAATGTTATCTTAAACTTTACTCTAAGAAGTATATTGGATAAAGATAAATTGGTTGGACCAAACTTCTTAGATTGGGAAAGAAACTTGAGAATAGTTCTCAAACAAGAAAGGAAGCTACATGTCTTAGAGACCGCTTTACCTGAACCACCACAAAATGCTTTCGCAACTGTTCAACGATCCTGGGATAAGCTGAAAAGTGACTCCGATGATGTGACGTGCTTGATGCTCGCGTCTATGACAGGCGAGCTTCAAAAGCAGATCATGAATTTGGAAGCGTTCCGAATTTATAAGTCATTGACGGAAATGTTTCATGAACAAGCTTCAGGTATCTTTGTTATAGAAATAAATCTTTCTATGTCCACCTCATGGGTATTAGATACTGGTTGTGGGGCTCACATTTGTACAAATGTTCGGGGACTCAGAAATAGAAGGATAACAAAGAAAGGTGAAGTAGATCTCCGAGCGGGCAACGGGGCAAGAGTTGCTGCTGTTGAAGTTGGAGATTACACTCTGTCTTTACCTTCTGGTTTAAATATCGAACTTGGAAATTGTTATTATGTACCTGCTTTGAGCAGAAATATTATTTCAGTTTTGAGTTTAGATAATAAAGGTTTTCGATTTATTATAGAGAATAATTCGTTATCTTTATATCGAAATGATATTTTATACGGAGTTGCAAATATGTGTAACGGTCTGTATGTCTTGGATTTGACCTAAGAAAAATCAGTCTATAACATAGAAAAGAAAGCTAAATCAACTAAAGATGATTTAAGTCCAACATACCTTTGGCATTGTCGATTAGGCCATGCAAATGAAAAGCGAGTTCAAAAGCTTCACAAGGATGGAGTTCTTTGTTCATTTGATTTTGAATCATATGATACCTGCGAACCCTGCTTGCAAAATGACAAAGAGTCCTTTCAACAAGAAAGGTGAAAGAACAAGTGAGCTATTGGCCCTAATACATACGGATGTATGTGGACCAATGAGCACACAAGCCAGAGGTGGATTTGAATACTTCGTGACTTGTACTGATGACTTTAGTAGATATGGGTATGTCTACTTAATGAGGTATAAAAGTGAAACTTTTGAAAAGTTCAAAGAGTTTAAAAACGAAGTAGAGAATCAGTTGGATAGAAGGATTAAGGCTATTCGCTCCGATCGGGAAGGTGAATACCTTAGTGATGCGTTCGATGGCTATCTAAAACAGTGTGGAATTATTTCATAGCTGACTCCACCGGGAACACCTCAATGGAATGGTGTATCCGAAAGGAGAAATCGGACCTTATTGATATGGTTCGATCAATGATGGGCCTAGCGACTCTCCCTACATCTTTTTGGGGTTATGCTCTCCTTTCTGCTGCCTACTTATTGAATTGTATTCCATCTAAGGCAGTAGATAAAACTCCATATGAGATATGGATGGGTCGGAAGCCCTATATGTCTTATCTACGAGTTTGGGGTTGTCAAGCTCATGTAAAGCGTTTACAAAGTAATAAGCTTCAACCCAAAATTGACAAATGCCTATTTGTGGGATATCCTAAGGAAACCAAAGGATATCAATTCTACAACCCAACTGAGAACAAAGTGTTCGTTGCTCGAGAAGCTACTTTCTTAGGGAAAGAATTTCTGTACAAAAAAGACAGTGGGAGTAGAATAGAAGTCAGAGAAGTTCAAGAACCACAAGAGAATGTAGAACGATCTACAAAAACTCAGATGGAAGTTGACATGGAAACTCATGAAGATGAGCAACCTGAGCTAACAACACAAGAACCTAGAAGGTCTAGTAGATCTCGTCATGAACCCGAGAGATGCGGATTTCTCGTGACTGACAAACAAGATTTGATCTTGGTGGACTCTAATGAGCCCGCGACCTACAGACAGGTTTTAGAAAGTCCAGATTCAGATAAATGGCTGCAAGCCATGGAATCTGAAATGCAATCCATGAGGGACAATAAAGTGTGGACTTTGATTGACCCTCCTGTTCAGGCAAAGGTTGTCGATTGCAAGTGGATTTTCAAGTTAAAACCTGGAGGGATCTTCAAAGCATGACTAGTGGCTAAAGGTTTCAGACAGACTCATGGTATAGACTATGATGAAACCTTCTCCCCTGTCGTGATGCTCAAGTCCATTAGGACAATGCTTGCCATAGCAGCATATTTTGACTATGAGGTATGGCAGATGGATGTTAAGATGGCTTTCCTGAATGGAAACCTACTCGAGGATGTTTATATGAAACAACCTAAGGGATACATCGATCAAAAGCATCCTA
This sequence comes from Knoxia roxburghii, assembly GCA_030378225.1. NCBI lineage: Eukaryota > Viridiplantae > Streptophyta > Magnoliopsida > Gentianales > Rubiaceae > Knoxia > Knoxia roxburghii. Next base: position 27,303,431 of record CM059418.1, on the reverse strand, counting down.
ATCGAGTATGTAAGCTTCAGAGGTCCATCTATGGACTAAAGCAAGCATCTCAAAGTTGGAATCTTCGTTTTGATGAGGAAGTAAAAGGTTACAGATTCATCAAGAACGAAGATAAGCCTTGTGTTTACAAGAAAGTTAGTGGGAGCAAGATTGTTTTCCTTGTTCTATATGTGGACGACATCCTGCTCATAGGAAATGACATTCCTTTGATGAAAGACATCAATCAATGGTTGGGGAGTGTATTTTCTATGAAAGACTTAGGAGAAGCTGAGACGATACTAGGTATCAAGATCTATAGAGATAGGTCTAAAAGGCTTCTGGGACTAAGTCAAGAAGGGTACATAGACAAGATATTGAAAAGATTCAATATGTCTAAGTCCAAAAATGGTAAGGTACCATTTAGACATGGCCTTCTCTTGAAGAAGAACCAAGGTCCTTCAACAAGAGAGGAGAGGGATACAATGAGTAGCGTCCCATATGCTTCAGCAATATGATCTATCATGTATGCCATGTTGTGTACCCATCCGGATATTGCACATACACTTAGCATGACAAACAGATACCAACAAGATCCAGGGATGGATCATTGGACTGCAGCCAAAGCAATCCTGAAGTACTTATGAAGAACTAAAGGATTAATGCTAGTGTATGGAGGACAAGAACAGCTCATTGTACAAGGTTACGCTGATGCTGCTTTCCAAACGGATCAAGATGACATGAAGTCACAATCAGGCTACGTGTTTAGTCTGAATGGCGGTGCAATAAGTTGGAAAAGCTCAAAGCAAGATACAACAGCCGATTCTACAACAGAGTCTGAGTACATTGCTGCATCAGATGCTGCAAAGGAAGCTATTTGGCTAAGAAAGTTCGTGTCAGACATCGGAGTGATACCGAGTATCCAAGATCCGATAGAACTTTTCTGTGACAATAACGGGGCCATCGCACAAGCTAAGGAGCCTCGGTCACACCAGAAAACCAAACACATACTCAGAAGGTTTCACCTCATCCGAGAGATCATTGATCGAGGAGATGTGAAAGTGTGCAAAATAGGGTCAGACGACAATATAGCAGATCCTCTCACAAAAGCTCTACCACAGTCAAAGTTTGATAGACATGTAATAGAGCTTGGTCTTAGATAGTTTTGGACATAGCCCTTCATCGGGCAAGTGGAAGATTGTTGGTGAATGTGCCCTAATGAGGGCTATTTATGTAAATATACTTTGAGGGTATTTATGTAAATAAGACATTTGTCGCTTGATTGATTATTTATCAAATGAGTTAATTTCATGATAGTAATATTCTTGTGCATATTTAAATTCATGAAATCGATCCGCCAAAAGAAAAACTCCATGGACCAATTAGATCACGAGTGATTCTTTTGAGTAGTACTGGTACTAGGATCCTTAGACCAGAAATCACTACATGGTCTTAGGTGAATTTTAGTGTGCTTTGACATACGCCTAACGGGGCCGTAACAGGTTGCCAAGTACGGTTATGATTGGGTACACTATGAGACACGCTAAGGTATGTAGGTGAAATGATGGGACTACAAATCTCTCTTAAGTGAGAGATGATATCTTGGCCACTTGATAGTGAACTGAAAAGTGCATGGCCATACCCAAGGAATGATAAAAATATCATTTGCTTGATGGATTCAGTGTCACTAAGAGATCAAGTAAACGTTTAGCTATATAAGGATGATGGTTCCATGCCTTATGCTAAACTGGATATCGATGTAGAGGATCGTACGCAGTTTGCTCGGAAAGGTTGTGTTGAATCTCCATTCGACCCTCCATTCTGAATTGGGTAGTCATTATGTCTTGCTAGAGACCACTAATGACTTATGGATTAATCAATGAGATTGAGTTATCCATTGCCAATTTAGAATGGGCCTACAGGATCGCACATAAGAAAGTTCGATGATGCAGAATAAGGATTCTTGCCTACAATAAGTATAATTGTTATACTTAAATAAATAAGATTTAATTAAATGGTTTAATTAAATATTATTGGAAAGTTCTGTCGTATTAATTAATAGTTAATTAATTACCTGGGAACAATTGGGATGAGCTGATAAATCAAGGGACTTAATTGCAATTGAAGTTCTTGACCCATCAGCCTGATCCATGGGTCATGGGTTGATCCATGGGCTTGGTGTATAACCCAAATCATTAAGGTATTATTTAAGGCTGATTTGGAATTAGTAAATATTATTTAAATACTGATTTGGAATCAGTTAAATAATATTTGGTAATAATACTGATTTGGAATATGACTAAAATCAGTTAAGTTATAATTGGATAATTACAATACTGATTTTGGAAATTAATTCTCTACAAATATCCTAGGGATATAATTGTAGAAGGATGATGATTTTGAATTATTCTCATCAGACAAAAATACACAGAATTCCGAAATTCTCTTGGTAGGCAAGATCAGCTAGCACTAACCTGCGAAGACTTTCGTGCTTGAGAGTAGAGGATCCTTCGAGGAAGGATTTTGGAGACAACAAAACGCCATCTTCTCAGAGAAGCCAGGCGACGTGCGCAACCGATTACGCTTCAAGGGTAAGACCCGATCCTTAGTGTTTAGGATTCCGCTGTTTAATTAGATTAAACACCTAAACAATTCCCAACAGTGCTGTATATGTTTACTCTCCTTGTGGGCTCGTGGTTCTTTCAAGTTTGCTACTGCACCGTTGTTATCACAAAAAACCATGATAGTCTAATGCAAACAAGGAATCACATCTAAGTCCACTTGGAAGTTCTTGAGCCATACTGCTTCTTTCGCTGCCTCTGATGCGGTAACGTACTCAGCCTCCATGGTAGAGTCTGCCACATATTTCTGCTTGACACTCCGCCAAACTATGGCTCCACCTCCCAGAGTAAACACATACCTTGAGGTAGACTTGCTATTGTCCCTGACACCTTAGAAATCTGAATCAGTGTAACCTCGGGGTACCAGTTCAGGCGTTTGATAGACCAGAACTTGGTCTCTCATTCTGTGCAGATATTTGAGAATGCATTTTACAGTCTCTCAATGAGCTTTCCCGGGGTTACTCTGATATCTGCTTACCATGCCAACGGCATAACAGATATCAGGCCTTGTACATAACATGGCATACATGAGACTTCCTACTGCCGAAGGATAAGGAACTGTCTTCATGGCCTCTATCTCCTCAACAGTCTTAGGGGACTGTTCCTTAGATAGATACACTCCATGTCTGAAAGGTAGAAAACCTTTCTTGGAGTTCTGCATGTTAAAACGGGCCAGAATCGTATCTATGTATGAAGCTTGGGAGAGCGTTAACGAACATTTCCTACGATCTCGAATTTTCTTGATCCCAAGGATATATCCCACTTCCCCTAATCCTTCATATCAAACTGCTTGGATATCCATGTATTTACGTCTGATAACACTTTCTTGTTGTTGCCAATCAATAGAATGCCATCTGCATAAAGCACAAGAAACACCACTGAGTTTCCATCACGTCTGCAGTACACACATTGCTCATCCGGACACTGAGTAAATCCGAAGGACTGGATAACCTTATCAAACCGGATGTTCCAAGATCTGGATGCATGCTTAAGTCCGTAAATGGACCTCTTAAGCCTGCAAACCTTATGCTCTTGGCCTTTTTCAACTAATCCCTCTGGTTGCTGTATAAAGATGGTTTCCTCAAGACTTCCGTTTAGGAAAGCTATCTTGACGTCCATCTGCAAAATCTCATAATCTAAATGAGCAGCTATAACCAAGAGAATCTGGATCGACTTAAGCATGGCTATCGTGGAGAAGGTTTCCTCACAATCGATTCCCTCTTTATGAGTATACCACTTTTCCACCAGCCTAGCTTTAAAGGTTTCCACCTTCCCGTGAGGTCCTCTCTTACATTTGTAGACCAACTTGCATCCAATGGGCTTAAACCCATCAGGCAGATCCACCAGCTCCCAGACTTGATTGTGGTCCATTGACCCCATCTCGGATATCATTGCCTTACGCCAAGACTCTGCATCTTTATCTTGAAGAGCCTCATTGTAGTTAACCGAGTCAGGTTGAGGCGCGCCTGAGACTAGGTCTGAGGCCTCTCCCACGCCAATGAACCTATCTGGCTGTCTCACAACCCTCCCACTACGATGAGCCACCACCTGTGTAGACGCATCATCTGTGATCTCATGTGCAGTGTGTGGTGTATCTACTTGTGCTGGTACATTAGGAGTAGAAGTTTTTCTTCTAAACTCTTCTAGTTCTATCTTACTCTTGGGCTTGTGATCTAAGATATAGTTCTCTTCCAAAAATCTAGCGTTGGTACTAACCACCACCTTCTAATCTTTAGGACTATAAAATAGATCAGCTTCGTTCCCCTATAATATCCTACAAACAGCATTAATTCTGTTCTCGCATCTAACTTAGACGCATCTGCCTTAAGCACATGTGAGATGTCTTAGACTAGGCTTTCGCCCGTTCCATAACTCTACTGGGGATGAAGGCACGGTTTTAGATGGTACAAGATTAAGAATATACATCGCTCTTTCTAAGGCATATCCCCAGAACGAACTCAGAAAATCACTATAGCTCATCATAGACCTAACCATTTCCATGAGAGTCCGATTCCTCCTTTCTGCTACACCGTTCTGCTGTAGCGTGCCAGGTGCAGACAACTAAGACTGAATTTTGACCTCACTGAGGTATTCTCGGAATTCGTGGGATAGGTACTCCCCATCACGATCTGATCACAGTGTAGTGATACTCTCACCGTGATGCTTCTCCACATCTGCTCGAAATTCTTTGACCTTGCTAAAGCACTCAGACTTCTGACGCATTAGGTAAATCCCGTATCTTGAGTAGTCATCCGTGAAAGTCACAAAATACTCGAACGCACCTCGTGCTTGGACCGACATTGGTCCACACAAGTCAGAATGAATTAACTCTAATACTTCTTTAGCTCTATAACCTTTTGCTTTAAAATATCTCTTGATCATCTTACCCTCAAAGCAAGATTCGCAGGTTGAATAACTGTCAATTTCTAATGAACCCAAAGGCCCATCATTGACCAACCTCTGAATCCTACTAAGGTTTATATGACCTAGCTTGAGATGCCAAAGATAGGTTTGATTCATTTCAGAAGGTTTCTTCCTCTTATTAATGTTAGATAAAGAGCTATATGTTTCTATGTTTTGCACAACAGGGGAGTTAGAGTTAACCACAAACAAATTGTCAGCCAATGAACCAGAACAAACAAGTTTTCCATTTATTCTAATAAATACTGACTCATCAAAAAAAATAAACTTATAATAGTTCTTTAAGAATTTAGAAACTAAAATAAGGTTCTTTCTAAAACATGGTACATAAAGACAATTAACTAACTCTAAACTAGAACTTTTGAAATTTAAAGTAACAGCTCCCACTGCTTCTACTGACACTCTCATAGTTTCACCCATGTATATGTCCACCTCGCCCTCTCTAAGTTTTTGGGTTACTTGGAACCCCTGCAAAGAATTACAAACATGGTCAATGGCGCCTGAATCCACACACCAAGTATATGTGGGAATCACCGCTAAACATGTCTCAGTAATTAGGGTAGAAACTATCGTACCGTTAGGCTTTGGACAATCCATTTTCCAGTGTCCCGTTTTCCCGCACCTGAAGCACTTGCCTTTGAGCTTGCTCCTTTTCGCAATTTTGGGCTTCACAGCAGGTTTCTTGGCATTCTTCTTCTTCTTATTCTTCTTGCCTTGAGGCGCAGAAGAAGAACCTGATGCCTTCACTGTGATCAAAGCTTGCTTCTTCTCGTGGAAGATGCCTTCGGCCGTCACCAAATCAGTTAAGAGGTCTGGTAGAGTGTAAACTCTTTGCTCATGTTGTAATTGACCCGAAACTGCTCAAAACAAGAGGGTAACCATAAAATCAAATCTAGACATGTCCCGGAGTTTAATTAAAAACTATACAAACGTAACCATAATAGTCAGGATTTCATAACCACCTGCAAATAAAACCATGTAATAAATTGAACAAGCACAAAACCCAAAACCTCGCTCTGATACCAATTGAAAGATTATCTGCCTGGGCCTAGCCAGAAACTCACTTTCGTGCTATGCATTCTAGAATCGGAATCTCTGGCCAGGCCTAGACTCTAGCACAGTCACTATTCTAACCCTTGCTTGAAATAACATTATGCAGGATCTGGGTTTGCACTTATTCGATTTACCACGCAACAAAAATTTCTAATTCAAAGTGGAATCCTAGAAAAGTACCTTTGAAGCGTGAACTCAGGTGATCGCTTGTATGACTCAAGACTTTGATTGCAAGTTGTGTGGGCAACGATCTAGCAACCAACTGATCAGCAATGAACACAAAAAACTGAGTCGAAAATCTGGCTGGAAAATTCTACCGTCCATCGCCTGCGCGTGTGGCACAGGCGCTGCCCCGAAGTCCACTCGCTGCCGCCCTCTACAACCATGCACCGCTGGGAAATAATAAAGTTCCGGCCGCCGGTTTTGAGGATAGAGAGCAGCCGCCTAGAACTTTGGAAAATTCGACTACGAGAGCTGAAGTTTAATTCTCTCTCTAGGATTTTATCTCTCTAGTTTCTTGAATTATGAAACTATTGAATTGTGTATCTTGAATATCTAATCCCTTTTCTATATATAGAGTTACAAGAGAGACCCCAAGTTGGTTTAGGATTGGTCTTCCTAATAGGTTTAGGTAATTAATTAGTTTCCAAATCCAATTAGGTAACCAATCTGATAGGATAAACCAAAACCTACTAGATTTCCTAATCTCTAGGATTTTCTAATTCTAATTGAAACTTAAGACTTAATTAATTAATTAATTAATTTCACTTTGTTAATTACTTAATTAACCCTTAGGAATAATTAATCAATTAATTAATTCTACCTATTCAATTAACCCATTACAAAATTAATCGTACCACTAACGGATTAATTTTGGCACTACCATCCTACACCATAATTGCTTCCGGAACAACTTAATTAATTTATTCATAATCTCCCCACATCAAATATATAGTGCTCGTTAATTTATTAATTTACTGATAAATTAATTTATTAACTTCTTTAATTTTGAGACTAGTACCACTCGACCTTTTTATTATACCGGAGGACATAAGTCCACCAGCTGGGTTTAGTATAATAAACATAATGAGCTCATCTAGGGAGCACCATCACCCCGGATGCACCGGTACATGGTTTCCTTTCGACAAGCAGCAGCACACCAAGTAACTAAACATGAGCACCCAACCTACCGAGATTATTGGCCACAATAGACCTTACCGATTGGCAAATCAAAGTACACTATGTCTAATCCTCATTCCCGCTTGAGTCTAGGTATTAAGAGATCTAATACAAGAACTATTGGTCTATTAAATCAGTACAAGACAAATCATTCCTAATGGTCAAGTTCAATACGCCCCGGGCATATCAATATGATTCAATTAGTTTAGACAAACCAATTATCCGAATCACATAATAACCTAAACTGACAGTTTGTCCAAAGCTGTATCGGTTACGAACCTCATTTATGTATTATGTCTTTCAACCAATGATGAGATCTACTGTGTCACACAAGACACCTCATCATCTACTTACATAATATAAATTGACAAATCATGCACAACAAAATATAACCAAAACATAAATCGATATATTATCTTGGAAAATGTACAATACAAGCATAGGTTATGTATTCTACTCTAACAAATCCTTAGACCAGAAATCACTACATGGTGTTAGGTGAAGAGTTGTGTATTTTGACATACGCCTTACGGGGCCGTAATAGGTATTGTTGGGTATGCTATGAATCATGCTAAGACATGTGAGTGAAGTGATGAGACTACAAATCTCTCTTGAGTGAGAGATGATATCTTGGCCACTTGATAGTGAACTGAGAAATGCATGTTCGTGCCCAAGGAATGATAAGCGTTATCATTTGCTTGGTGAGTTTCAGTGTCACTAAAGATCCAGTAAATGTTTAGCTAAATAAGGATGATGGTTCCAAGTCTTATGCTAAATGGGATATCAGTGTAGAGGATCGTACGTAGTATGCTTTAAAGGTTGTGTTGAATCACCATTTGATCCTCCATTCTAAATTGGGTAGTCATTATGCCATGCTAGAGACCACTATTGACTTATGGATTAATCAATTAGATTGAATTCTCGATTGCCAATTTAGAATGGGCATACAGGATTGCACATAAGAGAGTTCAATGATACAGAATAAATATCCTTGCCTGCATTAAGTGTAATTGTTATACTTAGACAAATAATATTTAATTAAATAGTTTATTAAAATATTATTAAAAAGTTCTGTGGTATTAATTAAGTGTCAATTAATTACCTAGGAACAGTTGGGATAGGCTTACAAATCAAGGGACCTAATTGCAATTGAGGTTTTTGACCCATCAGCCGGATCCATGGGTAACTGGGTTGATAATATTCTAAAATCCAAATCAGTAAAAAGATAATATTCTAAAATATTAAAATATTTTTTTACTGATTTGGTGATATTTGACTGATATACATATCATTGGATACGTGAGTCAGAGATACGACATTTCTTTTGAGAAAACAGAAAACCAAAAAATATTCCCAAATATTTTCTCTGCACGCTTGAAGGTTCTAGCAACCATTCTGTGAGGGCTCCAATGCTTGAGAGTAGAGGATTCTTTCGGGAAGAATTTCTGGTGGTCAAGGGCATCAAACTAAGAGGATCGATCAACCGATTACGCTTCAAATGTAAGAGTTACCTGCTTTGAACGTAGAATTAATTAACACTAAAATCAGATTAGGCATGAATCCACTGCATAAATTTTGAAAATCATGCCTTAGATCCTAACAAATGTTGACCCGGGTTTCTTTTTGCAAAGTATCAATGTTGGCCCGGGTTTTTTCTCTAAAAACTTGAGTGCTCATGGCCAGGTTCATAACTATCTCCTCCAATTGTAATGTCGGAAGAAGATGGTGAATCACTAGACTTTTTTCTTGTTTTTGCTTCTCACTGATTTGCTCTAGCCAATTTCTCTATCTCTGGAATATAGGTTAACTCTCTTGTACGGGAAGAACGCACCATAAACCAGAAAAGTAACAAAAAAGATGGCGGTTTCATAACGTGAATGAACAAAAAGAAAATTAAAACTAAAATTACTGATGAATTAAAAGTAAATAAAAAAACACACTTACTGATGAATTAAAAGTAAGAATTAGGGAACAACGTGAGAAGCAATTACGGGAAAATTAACCACAATATTTAAATAACTAATGATTCTAACAATTAAAGATAAAAAGTAAATTTACGGGAGACAATAAAAAGTTAAAGATACAAAAAATATTTTTTTAAAAATCGATTAAAGAAAAGAAAAGGAGGAAAAGAAATCAACTAGAGATAAGATCACACAAAATTAAAAACGTAAAATAATAAATCACAATCTGATTTTTTTCTTTTAAATTTAAAAAAATGTAAACACTAAACAAACGCAAAAAAGAAATCTTTTTTTATCTTAAAAAATAAAATTCACAAACTAAAAAGATAAATAAAATAAAATAAATAGATTAAAAATCACAAAAAACGCAGAATCAAATTAGAAAACAAAATATTTTAACTCTCAAGAAACGGCACCAAAATTTGATTGGCTTTGTCATACGGGTCAAATTAATCTGAATTCGTGCTACCAGACTACAATGATTTGTAGCAGTAGTGGTTTTGGGTCAAATCCCAAGGGAGTTGGAATGAATTCTAATGCCTAACTTGATCAATTGAATGACAGGAACTTGGCCTAAGACGAAGAACTAAAAGAAAGTAAAGCAGAAAATTTTGAGGAATTGATTTTAGAAAGACAATAAATCTGAAAAGTGAATTTGAATGCTCGAGTAATAAATGAAAACAGAGTTTGGCTAAACATAAAATGTTTGAAGAAATTTATTGCTAAAATAACTCTAAAAACTAAACTAAAGACAAGTAAAAAAGACTTCTACTACTACAACGACTAAGAACTAAACTAAACTACTACTACTACTCCCTTTACAGGAAAGGTTGTTCCTCCTCGTCTACGATGCCTCTATTTAGAGACATTCAAAATCTCAAAATTCAAAAAGCATTAAATCCCAACAGTAAATGAATAAACTTGATTTTGCCAAACATAAAATATTCCATCTCCTTCCCTTGAATCTTGCAACGTTCCACTTTATGTTGCAAGTCAAAGAAAGCACAACTTCCTAACGCCTTCCCAGTCAACAGCCTTTGTAATTTTTACCAAGTAAAACTCCTCTTGTAAATCATCTAGCCGCCACATTGCTTCCCCAAATCAGCATCACTCTCTAGATCTTGCACTTTAACCCCCCCAGTTAGCCAATTTTAATCAAAAACACCCTGTCAAACACAAAGAAGCAAAATTCAGCCTAAAATACCAAAAATCCCTTCAAACCACCTAAAATAGGTGCATAATCATAACCCAATTAACCCTAAAACTTTATTAATTATGCGCATATCAGATATGAATACATTCTATGCTTTCTGGTTATATCTGTTCTGTTGTATGGTATAAAACTTTGAGTTTTCGGATATGATATACTATTTATCCTTATATGGGTTCTTATATTTACTGATATGATATATTGTGTCCTCTGATATGAATCCATTCTCTACTTTTTGTTTTATATCCATTTTGTTGTATGACATAATATATTATGTCTAATGATATGAATCCTTATATTGTCTGATATGAGTACATTCCATGCTCTCTAGTTATATCTATTTTGTTGTATGATATGAAACCTTGTATTTTTTGATATGATATATTATGTATCCTGGTATGAATTCTTATATTAACTAATATGAATGCATTCTCTATTTTTTGTTTATATTCGTTCTATTGTATGATATGAATCATTATATTATCTGATGTGATATATTATGTCCGTTGATATGAATCCTTATACTGTCTGATATGAATACATTCTATGTTTTCTAGTTATATCCGTTATATTGTATGATATGAAACTTTGTGTTTTTTGATATGATGTATAAGATTTCATATCAGGACAATGAACATGTTCTTATAAAAGAAAGGTAACCTTATTTTTGCATGATATGAAATCTTGCATGGTTTAATATCAATTCAAGTTTTACATGATGTGAAACCTTCTTTTCCTTGATATGAATTTGAGTTTTGCATGATATGAAATTTTGTATATAATTTTTTGATATAATATCATGTTTTACGTCAATTAAATAATTTTAAAAATTATTTAATTATAAAATAAACAAAATAATAATAATAAATATTTTTAATAAGTATTTTGTCAAAACATTAAAAAATACTAAATTATTTAAAAAAAGTACGAAAAAAAGTCTTAGGAAAGAAGAAAAACAAAAAATGAGACTGATGCTCACGAGAAAGGAAAGGGAAGGAAAGTAAAAAAAAAAAAATTAGTGCGTATGTGATGCCTCCCCGTTGAAAAAAAAATGAAAATTAAAAACATCCCCTAGGACTCGCGCGTGTATTCCATTGAACCCATTCTCAAAAAATTACAATTTTTTGGATGGGAACAAAATTACATGGCAGTCCTATATAATTTGTCAGTTTATATACTCACCAACTTTAATATAGTACGTCCATCGAATACTAGTTTAACGATTCAAATTTAATCCTATTATTAAAATAATTAAAAAACATAGAACCAATTGTGTATTTTTTCCAAAACATAGACCAACTTTAATTTAGTTTATTAAAGATATGGGCATAAAGTCAAGGCCAAATTCGTATAATAATCTCACCTGATGCGTTCTCAGCTGGATGTTATCACAAAGAAAAATCAAAAGAAAAAGCAAAAATTATATAATGTACCTAGTGGTATATGTACCTATTATTATATTTAGTAACTTTTACTAAATATAGTAATATGTAGGTATATGTAGATACTACTATATTCAGTAAAAGTTACTAAATATAGTAGTGGGTACATGTATAATTTGCCAAGAAAAAGGTCTAGAACCTGGATTGCTATTTGTATAACTAAATTGCTATTTGTATCACAAAAAAAAAATCAAAATAATTATAAAATGACCAAAAGGCCGTATGAAGGAAAACGGTTGGAAATTGCTAAGTATTGGGCGAAAACGCAACCAAAATATTTTTTCACCATATTCAGAAACGCAGATCATAATGTTTGTAACATGGAAAATATAATGCCGATGACGTTTTAATACTGCAAAAACTTTAAAACTCTCCGATAATAACAACCCAAAACGTACCAATTTAACGTTTTGTGGCAAACAAAAATGTCAAACTACATCGTTTCAACCCTAGGTCCCTCGTTGAAATGGTGCGTTTTCTCCATGGCTCGCTCGCTAAAATGTCACATTTTTGACTATCTCCTTCTAAAAATCGATTAAATGATTAAAACACAGCATTCTTGCAAACTCTTTGGCGAACTGATTTCCAAAATGTGATAATCGAATGATTTTGACGGCAAAAAATGCAGAAATGGACGAAGGAGATGGCGAATCATCGCAACGACATGCCGCAGGCAAAGGTCCAATGATAAACAAGGTAAAAATAGTTTCGTTCATCAATTTTTGTTGTTATTTCATTTGTTGAGCATTATCGTCACATTTTTTGCGATTTGAGTTGCATGAAACTCTATTTTTTTGTGTTAATTAGGTTAGATATCGCAGTTTTGGTGCGTTTTAGGTTGGTAAAAACGTAGTTTTGTAGCTATTATGTATCCAATGAACGTTTATATCTGATATTTGGCATATGAAAAATGCATATCAGAGGCGTTTTGTTGACCCACAAACGTTGGCTGATGACATTTGGGATAGAACAAAACGCAATTTTGGTGCATTTCTAATCAAGTCAAACACTGAGTAATAGCGTTTGATCTTGACAGAAACGTAAATTATATGTGTTTCTTAGTACTGAAAACGTTAATAGGTTGCTTTTTTTTTTTGCTAAAAACGCTAAAATGGTGGGGTTTATATAATTTGCACTTATTTTATTAATTTTGCTTTTACATTTTAAGTTTACAATATAATAGCGTATCTTTATTTATTTATTTAGGGTGGCTCTAAGTTAAAGCCGCACGTAGATAGACAGCGTCCCACAACTTCTGTTAGAAGGTAGAAGGTACCAGTTAGGAGAGGAGGAGGTAGAGGGACGGGTGGAGGTCGTGATAGAGGCGGTATTATTATTTCAAATGGAGGGCGAGGAGTTGGATGTGTAGGTGGCGGACGAGGAGGTGGGGGACGAGGAGGTGGTAGACGGGGAGGTGGAGGTGGCGTTTGAGGTGAAGGTGGTAGAGGAGGAGGCCAGTGGGAGTGGACGCCCGCTCGATGAGCATGGTGAGGGGGATACCTATGGAGGTGACCCTTCTCACCCACACGCTGAGAGGACCGTCCGGTATAGGAATCCGAGCGACGGACAGTTCGAGGAGGTCGATCCTGCTTCAGGTATATGTTTGAATTTATTTACATAATTATTTTTAATAATTATTTGTTCTAATTTAATTGTTGAAAAAATTTGTTTATTGCTTGATTGAATTGTGTGTTTTTTATATAGTTCATTATTTATTTTAATTGCTTATGTATTTATTTATTTTATTTATATGTTAATTACATTAATTTGTTTTAATTTATTTTGATTATTAATTGCATTAACTAGCACCACGTCCAAAAACACCTAGCACCACGTCCAAAAAAACAACTTGAACACCGTTCAAAAACACCTAGCACCACGCCCAGAATCAACAAGCAACATGTCCACAAATACTTATCACCACGTCCAGAACAACTACATTGAATTAATTGATTTAATTTTAAATTGAATTAATTTGTTATTTACTTGTTTATTTTAAGTTGTTCAGTTAATTTATATATTTATTTATATGAGTTTTATATTTTGTCAATTTAGTTCAACCTAGGAAGCGCGTCAAGCAGGATCGGAGTTGGTTGGTTACAGGGCCCATTGAGGGGAGCCCTATAGATGATAGTTTGATCCCTAGTTTCTTAGGGCATGTGGTATCTAGGTATTGGCAGGCGGGGGTGCCTACCAGATACCACCTTAGATGCCACAATAGGGGTAGTATGTACGACCTATTCGAGAGGTGGATTGCATCCATGACGGTAGAGGGTGCACAGATTTTGAACGGGACGGGACTTGAACACCTTCCCCACATTATGTACCAGAGCATTGATGAGCCTCTCATCAATGCGTTTTTGGAGAGGTGGCAGTCGGATATGAATTCGTTCCAACTCCCATTTGGAGAGATGACAATGCCCCTACATGATGTGTGGCAGATTTTGAGGATTCTAATAGATGGTCGATTGATCACTGAGGTTACACCGTCTTCCACCATACTATCCTGGTCTAGGGGTTTGCTTGAGATTCCTCCAGAGGAGCGTCTAGACAGTGATTTGTACAAGAATGGTGGTTTTTCGACTCAGAGAGTGATCGAAAGGCGCATGCAGCGTGCCAGGGACTATTCAGATATGGCCGCTCTTGTGTGGAGTCTTATTGGGACTTTTCTATTTACAGACAAGAGTTCCAATAAGTTTATGCCAGCCCTTGTAGTGCAGGTAAGGAAGAGGATGGATCAGGTTGGACAGGAGTCGTGGGGCACAGCGACACTTGCATTCCTGTACCACCATCTAGGGTGTGCGAGTCGTCACGGGACACAGAGCTTTGCGGGGTGCATGACTCTGTTACAGTCATGGATTTACGAGCACTTCCCAGACTTTAGACCCCACCCGATGCCCCTCCCATTGCATGGTACACAGGCACGTGCAGCGAGGTGGGCCATCGACAGCCACCGTGGTACAGAGCAGCGCCTGAGCTCCATACGCCTTGCGCTGGACGAGATGACCGCTTACATGGTTAGTAAATATTTATTAAATATAAAAATTATATTTTGGTTTAATATGAGTTTTATATAGTTTATTATTTATGTAATTTCAAATTATGCTGCCATACGGTCGTGATGCTATAGCGAGGACTTTGAGGACCCTGTACAGAGGGTTGATTGCGTACAGGGAACACATTGAGCCTTACATGCCCGATCAATGCGTGCGCCAGCTCGGATATGTTCGGTGGATGCCCGTCATTTCATCTGTCCCGACAGGGATACTTACCGCGGCTACACTAGGATATGTGGTCAGATACGCCGTGGAGTATGCCGAGTCAGCATGGGAGGAGTTCAGGATGACATCTACCGGGATATCCCTCATAGGGAGGCAGCCGACCGGTGGGGCTATTCCTCGTAGTGCGTACATGGACGGGTACTTACAGTGGTTTATAGAGCGTTCACGTCCGTGCGTCCTTCTAGTCGATCCTCAGGCTGTTATAGAGCCACGTCGACCCCGTCGTGCCGCCTCAGAGTTTGTAAGTATTTTTTAAAAATTTAAAATTATTTTTTTAAATTCAATTCAATTTAGTAGCCTCTAATATATTGTTTAAATATTTGTAGTGGATGGGTCAGTTTGGACAGCATCATCATGCACTTTTAGATGCAGTGAGGGAGCGAGCACCAGACTTGTACACGGAGTTCGCACCTGGAACTGCTGACTTAGAGGATGAGTTTGACCGATCCATATGATGTGTATTATTTATTTGTTCATACTTGATTGTATAATTTATTGTATATTTGATCCATATAATTTATTGTATACTTGAACCATATAATTTTTTGTATATTTGATCCATATAATTTATTGTATACTTGATCTATATAATTTATTGTATATTTGAACCTTCCACGTCCCAAAACAAATCGAACCACGTCCAAAGCAACTAGCACCATGTCCAAAAACAGCTATATGACCAACATATAAAATACATCAGGTTATTAAAATTTGTTGAAGAACAGCAACTAAGTTAAAATAAAAGAATGAAAGTTAAAAATTTTACTACAATGATATGAATAATACACCATATTTCACATAACAATATAGATCCTAGCCATCACGCAGTGCAGTCCAAGCATTAAACCTAGCTTCCAAATTTCTTTGCTAATCTCCCACACTTTCAGCATGACGCTGATGTTGCCAAACAAAGCTCAACGGTGGGATAGGGCACTCAGCCACAACATCTACACGTACGTAATGATTCCCATTTACATGGGCAAGAGACATGACCCTTTCAGGTTGTGCGTCGGCACAGGATGAATACAAAGGTAATACAGAATAATTTCCATCTGGACGAGTTCCGCTCAGATGTATTACATGTGCATTTGCATAAGTTGTGAGCCAGAACAAATCCGTAGGTGTAGCCATCCAGTGCTGCTCACCACATTCTATGCCTTAAAAACTTACTCGCCTAAGTACCATAGCTACCTGATCACCATTAGGGGGCCTCAACTCTAAAGATTGGAATACACCTCGATACCTGTCTGGATGGCTCGTAATCTCTCCACTCAATGATCTGCGAGCTAATCTCCAATATTTCTCTTGGCCAAAAAGATAAGTAGAAATGACTCGAAAACCACAATGGCCATCCCCACTGACATCTGACCAGCCTGTACAGTAAGGCTGAAAAAATACTGGCACACAATGAATGTCTCCACCAAAACCTGTCAAGTAATTTTATTTCAGGGAATAAATATAACTGCATAATGTATATACACGACCAAAAAATATAATAAAATGCAACTACAAAATTGTAATTAAACATAACAAAATGCTTCTTTACCTGTACGTAAGGGAGAATGACCATCGGAGCCTGTATGAATGCGGTGTGAGCGACCATTCGATCGGCCGGATAAACTTGAACGACACCTGCCACATCAGCCACGTGTCGCTCTCTCTCTCGTGAGCTCCACTCGCGCATCACAGAATGATGTAATCTACTATGTGGGCGCCCTCTTTGGGGCCCCGACACATCTGGCTCTCCAACACTGGCCATGTCAAGGTGCATCTCCTCTACATACGCCCTATTCAATATACGGGCCAAAAAAGACGGACTGGTAGAGACTGTAGGGACGACAGTCTCGTTGAAATACCTTAACAAATAAATATATTAAATGTAAACTACTTATAAAAATTATCAAATGTGAAATCAAATGACTATTATTAAAGTTCATATATTTAAAATGTACATGATGTCCTCATCAATCTAATTCGATTCCCCCTGTGATGGCACAATGGTCAACCTCTTCCCAAACTCATGTACGTGTGGGAGTAGGGGATAGTCCGACAATGACTGGGCCTTCAATATGTCACAAGCATAGGGAATGCCACGTGTCAACTTAGGCACGCATCCACATTGCTCGATTACTGTGCCGACCAACTTATTCTTCCTTTGAACTTCATTCCTCACCAACTTCAAACAATGGTGTGACACATACTTGTTCAAATAACAGTATGGAAATCCCTGCATACTTGTTTGAATCATGGAAATGGAAGCCTCAAGCGAGCCTCTGTTATAGTGTGAAGTAAAATAAAATGAAATAAAACATTCATAATAAATGGTATTATACGAAAATTGAATGATATGAACTAATAATGAAATAACAACTTAAACAATTAAATAATTCAACTAACCTGATGTGATGGTACAGGTAGCTGAGATGGGAGTCGATCTTTGTGAACAAAGTGTCAAGAGAATTGGTGGAAGAATTCAGCCAATCTTTCATAGCAGCATGCGAGGTCTCTACTCTGTTAGTGGAAGTATTACCAAAGTGGAGAAATTGATTTGTCCAAGGCCGAACAAATTTCTCCTTATGAATGAGCCATGTAGTCTCAAAATAATCAACAGCCAACGACTCAATTAGAGAGTACTTAACCTTGAAATTCTGCAATAAACGGTTAAACTCTTCTATAGTCAGAGCCTTAATAATTTTCTTCCACCAGTTTTCATGGATATCACATGCTAAGTTTTTGTTTCTTCTCTCAACATTTTTTTCCAACCACGCATTGACATCACGCCCAATATGCCACAAACATAACAAGTGATGTGAAGTGGGAAAATGATCTTTAATTGATTGTAACAAACCCAACTCCCTATCTGTCACAATCACACTAGGTACCAAACTAGCCGACAGTAAAAATCTCAAGTTCCTCATCACCCAGTCATATGTATCCTTTGCCTCATTTCTAACAATAGCAAATGCAATATTGAAATTCTTATTTGTAGGAGTCATACCTACCATTTCGACGACAGGCATTTGGTACTTGTTGGTATTGTAGGTAGCATCAATGCCCACCACCCAATACCATCTGTGGAACATCTGAATTGAGGTTGGATGTGCAAAGAAGACATGTGTGATCACATCAGTGTTCGCATCCTTGAGAATTTTGACATAATACTGCTTCTCCTCAGCCAAATGCGTAAATTGCTGCCCAATATTTCTACCTGCCAACCCAGCTGTCTTCATCTCTACTTTCAAATTGTAAACTGATTTGATTGGTACCTGGGAATTGGGAAATTGTTTATTAACAGCTTCCCAAACACACTTTGGCTTAACATTCGCCCCAAGCATAAATTCAGCAACAGCCTTTGACTCTTTAGTAAAATGACTCAACTGTCTGTGCCCATATGGATGCATTATACCTGTAAATTTCATTTAATTATATTAATAATTCATAAATACAAAACATCAACAAACATAATTACTATTATGCGCAAATAAGGTAATACCAGTGTGATTATGAGTTGACGCTGCTCCTGGATTCGTATAAACCTTGTGACGTCCCAGGTCAATTCTCTTATAGGTCAACCTAAAGGGGCAATTAGTTCCGCTCCTTCTTGTATTCTTCCGTCTGTTGGGAGAGGGGCTTTTGCAGGATCTCTCCATCGCTTGCACAAAAAGTAGTACGTGGCAAATCCTTGATTACCCCATCTCTTAATAATGAGGAACTTAAGCCGCTTAGCTATTTTCTGGCAATGTTTCAAAGTCTTACTAATAGTGCGAAACTCTCTGTCAATCTGAAAGTAATCACTCAAATCTGCGCCAGGTTCAAGTTCCACCGCCTCTTCTTGAGCATGATCCGTCTCATTGCCATCTTCATCCTCCTCATCCTCTTCAGCCTTATAAACCTCCTCCTCCTTATACTCGTCATCGTCATCCTGTATGTAAATACACACATAAATTAAAACTAAACACTTTTAAGAGTCAATTATACAAAAATACAGTCAAAATTATATATGCAACAGTATAAACAAAACATTTTAACCATTATCATATAAAAAAATGCAATGCTTACAATTATTTCTACCAAAAACACGGTACATTTACGATTCTTACAATAAAAAATGCAATATATTTTATATAATTTATAAATAAAAAGCATGATTTCCACGATTTCTTACACAATAAACGCAGCAAAATTTAGGTTTTGTACCAAAAAACGTTGAAGATTTGTGATTTCAGTACATAAAAACGTAGCATTTTTTATATAATACATATAAAAAACACATCACTTTATACATAACACAAATAAAAAACGCAACAGTTTTTATATTACACATATAAAAAATGCAACTCTTTTGACATAATAACGGTATTAAATGCAGCAAAAAAGCGAGAGAGTCATGACGAAATAGCTAAAGTGCAGCGTTTAAACGCTTCCTAAACGTCATTTTGGAGTGTTTCATACTACATTTTTCCAAGAAAAACAAATTACTTTACGATTCAAAAACTTACCATTTTGTGATGATTCTCGTGCTAAATCTTCTTTCGATGTCAACAAAATGATAGCCCGAATATTTTTTTAGTTAACAATTTGTTTGGATTTGTTTTTGAAAAGTTGTTTTGTAGTCAAGTGCTATATTTGACTTCACCTTTTTTTCTCAAATTCACATGAATGGATGTAAACGTTTTTGGACGCGTGTAAATGTCAAAAACACACCATTTTTACGAGCGAACCATGGTGGAAACGCAACATTTTAACGATAAAATAGTAATGCAAACGTACCATTTTAATGAGCGAACCATGGTGGAAACACCCCATTTTAACATTTTTACGGAAGATTAATCGTTAAAGTATTACGTTTATATTAACTGAATCGCACAGGTTTAGCTTTTTGTTTTATTTGAAACGTCATCCTAGCTAAATTTCAAACGTCAAAAACGTTTTCTTTGCATTTTTTATAAGGACGCAAAAGCAATTTTGTGTCTTTTTTTACAAAAATTTTGTCAATTTCTCAAGAATTTTGTTTATAAGGGCCTTTTGGTCATTTTATAATCATTTTTATTTTTTTTTTTATACAAATAGCAAATTTTTGATATAAATAGCAAGTCCCCTCTAGAATTTGGTATGGTCGTTGAGTGTATCAACTATGTACAAACTACTTACATCAATTCCAAATGGTTGAGAAATTGAGACCATTTGAATTTCGAAAACTGGTGACTGGAAAAACAAATTAAGTGGCACCCAGGGACGTGGTCACATTATTCACCTATGGCCATTCCTCGTATCCTATCCACATCTATCTTCAAGAATCAGAAAACATAAAACTACACTACCAACAACACACATAATTCGTCACTCCAGAAGCTCTCCTCCATACTTTTTCTTTTCACCAGTAAAATTGCCTCAACAAATATTAGCAACATTATCACAACAAAAAACCAAAACAAGAACCCATGGCTCAAGCAATGTTGCTGACTGCAAATGTTCCTTCGACTCAGTTAGGAAGTTTGAACAAAGAGCCATTGATTCAGAGATTAAAACATCAGCCAATCTATCATTTGTTCTTTGCCCCTCTTCCTAGTTCCCGTTACAGTTCACCATCATCTCCCATCCCAACTGTTGCTATCTTCAAATCCAAACCCAAGGCTCCAGCTAAGAAGGTGGTCTTCTTTTTTTTGGTTCTTCGTGATACATTTTGTCAGCTTCGTAGATTAATTTATGATTGGTTTCTTAGTTATCGTTTTTGGGGATATTGACAGACTGCAGTTCCGAAGCCAAAGCAAAAGGTTGAGGATGGAATTTTCGGTACATCGGGAGGAATTGGATTTACAAAACAAAATGAACTGTTTGTGGGTCGGGTTGCTATGCTTGGATTTGCTGTAAGTACAATATTTACAGTTTTAATAGCTTTTAATTGGTTGTTTTTCCCCGTACAACAATAAAAGAAAGATTTGAGAAAGTTTCAACATTGTTGCAACTATCTGGATTGTGGAAATATTGATTTATTGATGAACAGGCATCCTTGTTGGGAGAAGCAATTACTGGAAAAGGAATTTTGTCACAATTGAACTTAGAAACTGGTATCCCAATTTATGAGGCAGAGCCTCTGCTTTTGTTCTTCATCCTTTTTAATCTACTTGGAGCAATAGGAGCTTTGGGTGATCGTGGTCGATTTGTGGATGACACCCCTGGACTTGAAGGCGCTGTTGTCCCTCCAGGGAAAGGATTTAGGGGTGCCCTGGGTCTTAGTGAAGGAGGCCCATTATTTGGATTCACCAAAGCCAATGAGCTCTTTGTTGGAAGATTAGCTCAGTTGGGGATCGCTTTCTCTATAATTGGTGAAATCATTACCGGAAAAGGAGCTTTGGCACAGCTCAACATCGAGACCGGTGTTCCCATCACTGAAATTGAACCCCTGCTTCTGTTCAATGTCGCCTTTTTCTTTATTGCTGCAATCAATCCAGGAACAGGCAAATTTGTGACTGATGAAGAAGACGAGTGAACCTTAACTCCGCATGCACAAGATATTATGTGTAACCTCTTCATGCAAACAAAACTTAATGCATGTGATTTCTTCAAGTAGTGTATAGCTAGTTTTAAATTACTGTTAGGGATCCAACAAGTTTCCATCAGTGTGCACATGGAATGTTTGAAGCATTTGACTATGTCATAATTATGGTTGATGAAAATGATAGGATGCCATTTGATTTAGCCTCCTATCGCGTTTTAACTCTCTTGTACTACTTAAATTTGTCTCAATTAATATATAGTTTTGTTCCTAATACTAGGAAGAAAAAAAAAAAAAAAAAATTGTAGGAATGGTCCTATACCATGGTTTAGTGTTAAAATTTGTTTTAAACATTTGATCGAAAAATTTAGTTTTAAATGTTTCTATTAACTCATTTAACCTACACTTTGATAAGGGCACCTCAAGGTTGGTTCACAAGCATCAAAGGATAGTTTATAAAACATTCAAAATTCAAAGTCTAGTTTGATTCCAAGTTTAAGCATCCATACTTACAAAAGGGATCCTTTAGTTGATATGGTTGGCCATGTGACAATACAACTGACCAAAAAGATTCAAACTTCAACAGACTATCAGATTAATTATAGAAGAAGTTCAAGAGCATACTCAAATTAAAGTTTCTCTCTTTAAACCCAAACAAATAACTTATTATTTTATTAATGAAGATGAAATTGTAACACAAGCGAGCGAGATCAAAAGGCCAAAAGAAGCACTCGAGTGAGTCCAAAAGGTCTAAAGTTTTCGACCATAACCCAGAGATCCCAGATGGAGTGGCCGAATTCCAAGTCCCTCCTCCACTAGGATTTTATTTGTTTGTTCTTTTAGTTTGAGAATGTTTTGTAAGAATATTTCTAATTCAATTAGGACAAATGGAGTTTTTTCTTCTTAGAATGCGATTTAAATTCTTGTAATATTCAGCATGATTTGGTCGAAACATATGAAATTTAATTCTTTCATTTTTTTAATTAGGATTAGATGATCGTTTGTAATTTTAATTAAAATAGGAATAGAGGACAAACCATGTATTTAAGTATAAATGGCGGCCGTATGCATTCTTTAAACTTACATATTTTAATAGATTGAGATTTTCTTTTGAACATTTCATAATTATTCTTTCTCTCCTGAAATATCAACACTCGTTCGTGTCAAAAGGTCAAATTGCAATTTTGGTCCCTTATAATAGGTTTTGTACCACTTTTAGTCCTAATTAATTTTACGGGTACATTTTTAGTCCCCTACCTTTTTTTTATTAGTATTTTCAGACATTTTTTTATGAAAATAACATTTGACTAATGATTGACAAACCCTCAAAACCCTTTGACTAACGGTTTCACCACCTCCGCCAATGCTGCAGCCACCGACACCTCTACCGTTGCCACCGCCCCGCCACCAACACTATCCTGTTGCCGCCACCGCCCCACTGCCATCACTCTTCCGCCACCACCACCACCCCATTGCCACTAATATAGACTCCACCACCACCCCAACCATCATCACCGTCTCTCTCCGCTAGCCACCGCTGCTTGTTCACACCTTTTTATTGGCTGTGGAGAAGGAGAGGACAGGCAGATAGTTGTTACGGGACGGGTTTGTAGAATTTTTTATGACAGTAGTAATGGCGGCGAGGTGGTGGTGGTCTTGAGGCGGCGACAAGGCGGTGGTGGCGGTGGCAACAAGGCGGTGGCGATGGTAGAGTTGTCGGCGGCGGTAGCAACGACGAGGGTGGTCAAACTGTTTCTTAAATGGTTTTAAGTATTAGTCAACCATTAGTCAAAGGGTATTTTTGTAAAAAAACTGAAAATGCTAATAAAAAAAAGTTACGGGACTAGAAGTGTCCTCGCAAAATTAATTGGTGTTGGTTTCGAATACTAAAACTTTTCTTGTGTGAAAACTATTTCCCGTTATGTATATCGATTGAAAGTTTCAGTTAAATATTTTCATAATTAAATGTTTATATATATGAAGTTCACTTATGTGATATGACTAGATAATGAGGTGTTTGGTGTGACACAGTAGATCTCATTATTGATTAAAGATTATAACATATGAAGTAGGCTCGTGTCTGAGACAGTTTGAACATACTGTCTGTTTTAAGTCATAATGTGATTCGGGAATTAGTTTGTCTAAACTAATTGAATCATATAGATGTCCGGAGGGCATATTGAGCATGACCATTTGGATTGAATTTTCTTATACTGATTTAGTAGACTATTTAATCCTAGTATTCTATTTCTTAATCCCCAGACTTGAATGGGCAGAAGAATTAGATATAGTATACTTTAATCTGCCAATGCGTGAGGGTCGCTTGAGGCTTCTAGTCTCGGTAGGTTTGGTGTGCGTGTTTGATTACTTAGTGTACGGTTGCTTGTCGAAAGGAAACCATGTACCGGTGCGTCCGGGGTGATGGTGCTCTCGAGATGAGCTCGTAATGTTTATTATTCTAAACCTGACCAATGAACTTATGTCCGGTATAGTAATAAAGTCGAGTGGTACTAATCTCGGATTATAAGAAGTCGACTAATTGATTTATCAGTAAATTAATAAGTTGACGAGCGCTATATCTTTGACGGGGGGAGATTAAAGAATAGTTAAATTAGTGGTTCTGGAAGCAATTCTGGTTCAAGCGGTGATGCCATAATTAATCCGTCATTGGTACGATTAATTATACTATTGTGTTAATTATACTATTGTGTTAATTGATAAAGTGAATTAATTATTTAATTAATTAATCATGAGAGTCAATTAATAAATTGACAAAGTGGATTTAGTTAATTAATTAATTATTTATTTATTTTAATTAAGAATTAGGAAATCCAAGAATTAGGTAATCTAATTGAGATTTGGAAATTACCAAAACCCAAGCCCAATAAGAAGGCCTAACTCAAACCCACTTAAGGTTTCTGTTGTAACTCTATAAATAGACTCTAGGGATTAGCAACCAAGACACACAATACATAAGTTTCATAACTCACTTTGAGAGAGAGAAAACTAGTGAGAGAAAGATAAGACAAACATTTATCTTATCTTTTTGGGTGGCAGCGCATCTTCCAAAAAAGGCGGCAGCGGTTAGCTACTCTCGGCGGTTTGGCAGCACGTGATCAACAACTGCAGACGGCGGTGAGCTTTGGCGTCACGTGACCTCCACACGCGAGCGGTAATTCACGGATTTTTCGGTGAGCAGTTTTTTGTGTTGATTTTCTTGTTGCTGATTCAATTGGTTCATTGCTCACTGATGTGTTAAAAATACACACACAAATAAAACCCTTTTTAACATACTAAAAGACCACAAATCCTTTCGTATGTAGCGAGGGTGTCGATCCACAGAGAGCACATTGCATTTATTCTTGTATTTAGGTTTGGGTGCTTATTCTACGAAATAGAGAAAGGGAGAAATATCAAAGGAAAATAAAGAAAGAATAAGAAACAAAAAGAGAAAATCCAAATATAATTACTACCCCAAAGGATAGTAGACAAGGGTAAAGGTGAAGGGAGAATTTAACTAAGTCAAAAACATAGAGAGTGTTAGGACACACGGGACCGAGGAATACTCCTAGTCCCTTGCTCAAGGTGTCACGCACCGAACTACAATCCTCAACTTTCTACCTATTGACTTGACTAATGATTCCAGGTTAAGGGAGAAACTTGAACCAAACCCCTATAAATGTGGCCATGGTGTCTTGGTGAACTTCTCGCACACAATTCCTAAGAATCTGAAGCTAATACCCTTTTAGTTGATCATATAATGCATCCGTTATGTTCATGGTCATTGGCCAAAACGTCAATCATCCAGTTGACCTACGAGTTTCAACTTATGGGTGTTATGCCTAACACCAAATCCCGAGCTATGGTCATCAACATGAACTACGAGATTCATCAACCCATGAACTTAGATGCATTATGATGTGTTATGCCTAACACTGAGCCTGGAGTTATGGTCATTGACAAATCAAGGACCTTAGGCTTCTCATGGTGCAAACAAAGCTTCACCAACATAAAAATCAACTGAAACCCATGTAGATTAACAACCCATAAAGCAAAATATCAACAAATCAACACAAGATTACTCATAGATATCAAATGGGCACATCCAAAGCTAAAGACATAATCTTTAAGCATAAATGGCATGAAAGCATTAAATCCAAACTTCAAATGAAAAAACCATGAACATTCTCATATAAACAATTATCAATCCTTACAAGATGGGTTGCTAAAATGTGGATCTACAACTAAACAAGAAAATAAAGTAGAATAAGAGAAAATCTAACTAGGGAGAGAAGCCCTAGGATCTAGGAGGTTAATCCATCCAAAATAACCTAAAATCTGTACAAAATATAGTATTTATAGGGGCTTGACCGATTGGGGTTATATACAATAAGGGGAAATTTTGGGGCCATTTTATAAATAAAAAAGTCAAAACCCTCTACTGCAGCAAATCTGGGACGTCCGCGGCACTTTGGAACGCTATGGATGCTCAAACATTCTGAGCACTTAGCATGTCCACAGCACTCTGGAGTGCTGTGGAAACTTCAACTCATATTTACGTTCTACCTCTCTGGAGTGTCCACAACACTCTGGAGTGCTCTGGACTCTTTTGCCTTCGGGCTCCTTAGAATATCCACAGCACTCTGGAGTGCTGTTGACTTTTCATCATTTGGATACTTCTTTTCTTTTGTTACATTTAAGTGCCATTTCGACCCTTCACACATCCCAATTTCTTCATTTGCTCTTCTCCATCCAATTGAGCTAGATGTGACCCAAAATTCACCAATTTCCTACAAAATACACATGACATAAATGAGATTGCACTTATTAGAAATTAAGCACAAATAGGCACTTGGTCCTCTAAAATGTAGGCAATTTATGTAAGAATCATGCTTAAAAGAAGTATAAAAACATGATGAATTTGGGTTACATCACTCCTCTACACTAAAGATCTTGTTTGTCCTAAAGCAAAGTCAACCCAAAATGTCAAAATTCACAAGGTGGACGATCATAAAAGCTTAGCTCCCTTCATTGGTTTATCTCAAGCATTCTAAACATTTAAAAACAAGATACCAAGAATTTATGATCAAAGGATCTCGCCAAGCACAAAAGAGAAAGTATGGCATGAGAATGCATCAACAAAGAGCACTCGATAGAGCTAATCACCCTCACACTAAGAATTTCTATCATGCAAACAAGTGTTTAGGCAATTATTTATGTGGTTCTCAAGTCTTTGTGTAATGAATTCTCAACGAAAGCTTGGCCTTAGATCACATCTCCACCACTCAAGCAAGCAACACATCAATCTAAAGGACATTTATTGAGGTAAAGAGAAATTGAGATGGGTTTAATGTATAAAATAGGCTAAGGCTAGAAATGGAGGTTTACAATCCAAAGTACTTAATTATGACTCAAACACTTTATTGGAGGCTTTCTTTTTGAATTCTTTTACAACAAACATATGAGGGTACAGGGCTTAAAAGTGAAAGGATTACGACATAGGATCTGGGTTTGCACTTGCTTGATTTACCACGCAACAAAAATTTCTAATTAAAGCGGAACCTTAGAAAAATACCTTTGAAGCGTGCACTTGGTGATTCTCTTGTATGCCTCAAGACTATGACTTCTTGTTGTGTTGGCAACAATCCAGAAGTCAAGTTATAGGGATTAAGAAATAGAATACAAGAAACGATTTGTCTATTAAATCAGTACAAGACAAATCATTCCTGGAGCTCAAGTTCAATATGCCCCGGGCATATCTATATGATTCAATTAGTTTAGAAAAACCAATTATCCGATTCACATAATAACCTAAACTGACAGTTTGTCCAAAACTGTCTCAGTTACGAACCTCATTTATATATTATGTCTTTTAACCAATGATGAGATCTACTATATCACACAAGACACCTCATCATCTAATTACCTAATATAAATGGACAATTAATACACAAAAAATTATAACCAAAACATAAATCGATATATTACAGGGAAGAAGTACAACACAAGCATAGCTTATGTATTCAATTCAAACAAAAAGCCCCTCAATTCCTCTTTTTCAAATAATTTTTTTTTCTTTGCATGGAGGTACAGAGCTTAAAACTCTCTCACTTCTCCATTTTTATGTTTTTCTTAAACAAAAAAAGTACACATAATATTTATAATCACTAAGAATCCTTAAATCTAACATTAGTCATCTTAGCGTTTAAACTCTAACCAAGAAACTTTGGGGGTTTCACAAATGTATAAGACAAGAAAAGAAAGGTTTTAGGGGCTGAATATAGGTGTTAGAAAACAAAGAATGGTCAAGACTAAAAGGGGTTAATCCTAAAGGAATTTGATGTTCGGGTGTGGAAAACAAAGAAAGGATAACACAAGGGGTTTACTAAGTGCCTTTGTCATCTCAATATGTCACAAACTCAAGTAGGAATGACACGCATACACAAAGCCAAGCCTCGGATCCTTTTCATCCACAAGACAATCACACAACAAAGAGAATGAGCAAGAAAGTCAAAAGATGCTCATTAGGCTCAAATTCATGATCACAAGACATTAAGGACATGTGTGATTAAATATAGAATGCTCAAAATTGATACAAACTCATAACACACAACACCAAATGCCAAGTGATATCCAAGTGAATCATGCCAAAGTATCACAAAAATGGTGCTTAAGACACATGTTTGGAAAAATTTTCGTAAAGATGAGCTGTTTTTGAAAATTTGAAGAAATCATCCACAATTTGAATATAGGACATTCAAAGGATTTCTTGAAAACTAAACTCCCCCCACACAAAACTGTACATTATCCTCAATGTACTAAACATCACCACACTAGTGGTAAAGGGAGCAAGACGTTAATTGTGAGTTAGGAAGAGAAAACTGAACTAAACAAAGCTTGGGTGTATACATGTATACTTGTCAAATGGCTCTCTATGTGTATGCATGTGCTTGTTGTTGGAGTTGAATACATAAGCTATGATTGTATTGTACATTTTCCCAGTTAATATATCGATTAATGTTTTGGTTATATTTTGTTGTGCATTATTTGTCCATTTATATTATGTAGTTAGATGATGAGGTGTCTTGTGTGACACAGTAGATCTCGTCATTGGTTAAAAGACATAATATATAAATGAGGTTCATAACCAAGACAGTTTTGGACAAACTGTCGGTTTAGGTTATTATGTGATTTAGATAATTGGTTTGTCTAAACTTATTGAATCATATAGATATGCCCGGGCCGTATTGAACTTGACCATTTAGAATGATATGTCTGGTACTGATTTAATAGACAATTCGTTCTTAGTATTCTATCTCTTAATCCCAAGACTCGAGTGGGCATAAGGATTAGACATAGTGTACTTTGATATGCCAATGAGTGAGGTCAATTGTGGCCAATAGTCTCGGTGGGTTGGGTGCGTTTGTTTAGTTACTTGGTGTGCTGTAGCTTGTCGAAAGAAAACCATGTACCGGTGCATCCGGAGTGATGATGCTCCCGAGATGAGCACGTTATGTTTATTATACTAAACTGAGCTGGTGGACTTATGTCCGGTATAGTAAAAAGGTTGAGTGGTACTAGTCTCGGAATTAAAGAAGTTAATTAATTGATTTATCAGTAAATTAATAAATTAACGAGCACTATATCTTTAATGAGGGAAGATTATGAATAAATTAATTAAGTTGTTTCGGAAGCAATTATGGTGTAGGATTGTCTTGCTAAAATTAATCCGTTAGTGGTACGATTAATTTTGTAATGGTTAATTGAATAAGTAGAAATAATTAATTAATTAATTATTCATAAGGGTTAATTAAGTAATTAACAAAGTAGAATTATTTAATTAAGTCTTAATTTTCAATTAGAATTTGGAAATCCTAGAGATTAGGAAATCGAATTAGATTTGGTTTATCCTATTAGATTAGTTACCTAATTGGATTTGGAAACTAATTAATTACCTAAACCAATTAGGAAGACCAATCCTAACCAACTTGGGGTCTCTCTTGTAACTCTATATATAGACAAGGGATTAGCTATTACACAATACACAATCACAAGTTTTTAAGACAAGAAAACTAAAGAGAGAAAATCCTAGAGAGAGAAATATTTTATGTCTCTTAAAGTAGGATTTTAAGCTCAAAGGCTGCCATTTTTTTCTCCTTTGGTCGGTGGGATTTTGGTGGCACGTGGGAGGACTCAGACGGTGCGTGAGTTCTCTCGGGGCCCAGATGGTTCATGTTTGTCACGCGTTTGAAGCGATGGTGGTTGCAGAATTTTTTAGGCGACCCAATTGTGGTGATTAGCTGATTAATTGCTCATTAGATTGTTGCCCACACAACATATGAACAAAGTCTTGAGCCATACAAGAGAATCACCTGAGTATATGCTTCAATAGGTAATTCTTATGTTTCCGCTTTTAATTAAGAATTTATTTGTTACGTGATAAATCGAATGAGTACATACCAAGATCCTGCGCAATGTTATTTAAGCAAGGATTGGAATAACGATTGTGCTAACGTCTAGGCCTGGCCCGAGATTCCAATTCTGGAATACATAGCACGAAAGTCAGTTTCTGGCTAGGCCCGGGCAGATAATCTTTCAATTGGTATCAAAGCCTAGTTTTGGATTTTGTGCTTGTTCGATTTATTACATGATTTTATTTTGTAGGTGGTTAAGAAATCCCGACTATTATGGTTATGTTTGTAGTGGTTTTATTTAAATTCCGGGACATGTTCGTATTTGATTTTATTATGGATGTTTGTAATAGTATAACCACGTGCAAGAAATCGTGTAAGATTAGATAAAATCTATAGTAGGATTTTTTCTATATAATTTTTTATTTTTAATTTTCCTAGATAGCCTTGTAGTAGGAGAATTAATTTTTCTGATCAAAAGGCGTTATGGTGGGCAACTTGAATTTGTCGATTTTTGGGTTATCGTTAATTTGAAGAAACCTTGGAAAACCCAGAACGAATTGCAAGAACACCTAATAGCGTAGAAGAAACGAAAAAGGGATCGGAGGCAGGGGCGGCTCCAGCGTCAACTCGCTGGTAGAAGCCGCCATTGACAACCACCGGAGACAGCAGCGGCGCAGCAGATTTGCTGCTCCAGCGCGCGCCTTAGGAGGGCTACGCGCGTGTCCTGTTTGGCTCATGTTTTGGTCTGTTTTTCCTCCAGGTTTTGTTTTTGAAGATCAATACTCAATCCATCGAGTTGCATGGCGGGACATGAGATCAAGGCAGAAGATTGTAGCAATTAAAATCATGATAGTCGGGAAATTTATTTTTCGTATTTATTTCCCGTATTTATAGTTTTAATTTTTGTGCTTTAATTTTTATGCTGTATTTTAGATGCATGATTTTTAAAGTAAGTTGGTTTTATGTTTGCATATAACTTAGGGTTAGTTAATTGCATGTTAAAACATGAAAAACCCTCAATTTAGAAATCTAAGTGGGAGCGGGTTGGTTTAATATCCCAACAACCACCATTACGAGTTCATATGCAATGTGGGTGGACTTGCGCGTTGGCATTAAGGCTTTCCTCCATTCGGATGAGTTCAACCACAAGATTGCTAGATTATGAATTTCTGAGTAAGATGACTAAAGTAAGTTTAACTAGGAGAAATGTGATACCCTCTCCATCCGACCCGCACTATCCTGAGGTAACAAGCTTAGAAGTCACGTAATGGCACACACTTAGTGTACAATTTGTAGTATTCATCCCATCGAGGTTATGCTGCTTATTTGTATGGCTAAAAGCACTGACTATTAGCTACATTGATCAATAGATCATTTGGTCTGATAGTGTAGTTTTTGAAGTAGGTTCTTCTCAAACAAATGTGGGTTAGCGTAAATGTCCACACTATCGTGGCTTGCGAGAATCCCAGTGGATGAGATATCGGTGGTTTAAAATTATTGTTTTGAGAGAAGTCAATAATTGTTAGAATTTCTTTGTTTTCAAAATTCTAGATTAAACACTGAAATATTGTCTGTTTATTTATTTTACAATTTTTCGATATGACATTCAACCCCTTAGCTACTATATTGAAAGACAATAAGTTAACTACACCTAATTATGTCGCCTGGAGTCGTAACTTGGACATTGTCCTGACGGCTGAGCAGTACAAGTTTGTGCTCACCGAAGTATGTCCAGATGTACCTGAGGAGGACTCTCCTCAAGAGGATAGGGATGCCTATGCTAGGTGGAGAAAAGTGGATGAGATGGCGTGGTGTTACATTTTGGCCTTTGTGTCGAATGTGCTACAACATCAGCTTTATCCCATGGTCTCTGCCTTCAACATGATGGCTCACCTGAGGGAGATGTTCGCTCATCAAGGCAGGACAGCTAGGCAAGCAGCCATGAGAAAGTTGATGAACACTAAAATAGCTGAGGGCGGATCGGTGAGAGATCATGTGCTTCACGTGAACAGTAACATCAACGAGATAGAGGTGTTGGGAGGTGAAATCGACCCAGAAATTCAGATAGATATCATCCTCCAGAGCTTACCCTCTAGTTCTGAGCAGTTTTGGGTCAACTATAACATGAATCAAAGAGTTTACACTCTACCCGAGCTCTTAACAGATTTGGTGTCGGCCGAAGGCATCTTTCACGAGAAGAAGCAAGCTTTGGTCACAATGAAGACTTCAAGTTCTTCTTCTGTGCCTAAAGGCAAGAAGAAGAAGAATGCCAAGAAACTTGCTGCTAAGCCTGAAATTGTAAATAAGAGCAAGCCCAAAGGCAAGTGCTTCAAGTGTGGGAAGACGGGACACTGGAAATCAGATTGTCCAAAGCTTGAAGGTACGATAGTTTCTGCCCTAATTACTAAGACATATTTAGCGGCGATTCCCACAGATACTTGGTGTATGGATTCAGGAGCCACTAACCATGTTTGTAATTCTTTGAAGGGGTTCCAAGTAACCTGGAAGCTTAGAGAGGGTGAGCTGGACATCTACTTGGGCGACACTACAAGAGTGTCAGTAGAAGCAGTGGGAGTAGTCACTTTGAATTTCAAAAATTCTAGATTAGAGTTAGTTAGTTGTCTTTATGTACCGAGTTTTAGAAAAAACCTTATTTAGGTTTCTAAACTTTTAAAAACCCGTTATAAGTTTATTTTTTCTGATGAATCTGTTGTTATTAGAAGAAATGGCAAATTATTTTGTTCTAGTTCATTGATAGATAATTTGTTTGTGGTTAATTCTAACTCTCATGTTGTGCAAACCATAAAAACAAATAGCTCTTTATCTAACATTAATAAGAGGAAGAAACCTTCTGAAATGAATCAAACCTATCTTTGGCAACTCAAGCTAGGTCATATAAACCTTAGTAGGATTCAGAGGTTGGTCAATGATGGACCTTTAGGTTTATTAGAGATTGACAGTTATTCAACCTACGAATCTTGCTTGGAAGGTAACATGACCAAGAGACCTTTTAAGGCAAAAGATTATAGAGCCAAAGAAGCATTAGAATTGATTCATTCTAACTTGTGTGGACCAATGACTATCCAAGCATGGGTTTGAGTATTTTGTGATGTTCACGGATGATTACGCCAGGCACGGGTACATTTACCTAATGCATCACAAGTCTGAGTGCTTTGACAAGTTCAAAGAGTTTCGAGCAGATGTGGAGAAGCATCATGGTAAAAGTATCAAAACACTGCGATCCAATCGTGGTGAGGAGTACCTGTCCCATGAATTTCAAGAATACCTCAGTGAGGTCAGAATTCAGTCTCAGTTGTCTACACCTGGTATGCCACAGCAGAACGGTGTAGTAGAAAGAAAAAATCGAACTCTCGTGGAAATGGTTAGGTCAATGATGAGCTATAGTGATTTGCCGAGTTTGTTCTGGGGATATGCCTTAGAAACAGCGATGTATATTCTTAATCTTGTACCATCTAAAACCGTGCCTTCAACCACTGTATAGTTGTGGAACAGGCAAAAGCCTAGTCTAAGACATTTCAGAATTTGGGGTTGCCCAACACATGTGCCTAAGGTAGATGCGGCTAAGTTAGATGCAAGAACAGAATTAATGCTGTTTGTAGGATATCCTAGGGGAACGAAAGGTGGCCTATTTTATAGGCCTAAAGATCAGAAGGTGTTGGTCAATACCGATGCTAGATTTTTAGGTGAAGGCTATATCCTAGATCGCAAGCCCAAGAGTAAGATAGTACTAGAAGAGCTTAGGAGACAAACTAATAATCTTGATGCACCAACACAAGTAGATACACCACACACTGTACAAGATATCACAGATGATGCAACTACACAGGTGGTGCCTCGTCGTAGTGGGAGGGTTATGAGACAGCCCGACAGGTTCATTGGCGTGGGAGAGTCCTCAGACCTAGTCCCAGGCATGCCTAAGCCTGACCTAGTAAAATACAATGAGGCTCTCTAAGATAAATATGCAGAATCTTGGCGTAAGGCAATGATATCCGAGATGGGGTCAATGGACCACAATCAAGTCTGAGAGCTTGTGGACCTACCTGATGGTTTTAAACCCATTGGATGTAAGTGGGTCTACAAACGCAAGAGAGGACCTAACGGAAAGGTGAAACCTTTTAAAGCTAGGCTGGTAGCGAAGGGGTATACCTAGAAAGAGGGAATCGATTATGAGGAAACCTTCTCCCCGGTGGCTATGCTTAAGTCGATTCCGGATTCCCTTGGCCATAGCTGCTCATTTTAGATTATGAGATATGGCAAAATGATGTCAAGACAGCTTTCCTTAATGGAAGTCTTGAGAAAACCATCTTCATGTAGCAACCAGAGGGATTCGTTGAAAATGGGCAATAGCATAAGGTTTGCAGGCTTAAGAAGTCCATTTACGGACTTAAGCAGGCATCCAGATCTTGGAACATCTGGTTTGATGAGGTAATCCAGTCTTATGGATTTACTCAGTGTCCGGATGAACAATTTGTATACCACAGACGTGATGAAAACTCAGTGGTGTTTCTTGTGCTTTACGTAGATGAGATTCTATTAATTGGCAACAACAAGAAAGTGTTATCAGACATAAAGGCATGTCTGTCTAAGCAATTTGATATGAAGGACTTAGGGAAAGCGGGACATATCATTGGGATCAAGATAATTCAAGATCGTAGGAAATATTCGTTGTCGCTCTCCCAAGCTTCATACATAGATATGATTCTGGCCCATTTTAACATACATAACTCAAAAAAAGTTTTCTACCTTTTTTAGACACGGAGTGCATCTGTCTAAAGAACAGTCTCCCAAGACTGTTGAGGAAATAGAAGCCATGAAGACAATTCCTTATGCTTCTGTAGTAGGAAGTCTCGTGTATGCCATGTTGTGTACGAGGCCTGATATATGTTATGTCGTTGGCATTCTAAGCAGATATCAGAGTAACCCGAGAAAGCTCATTGGGAAGTAGTAAAATGGATTCTCAAGTATTTGTGCATAACAAGAGACCAAGTGTTGGCCTATCAGGCGCCTGAGCTGGTAGCCCGAGGTTACACAAATTCAGATTTCGAAGGCGACAGGGACAAGAGCAAGTCTACCTCAGGTACGTGTTTACTATGGGAAGTGGAGCCATAGTTTGGCGGAGTGTCAAGTAGAAATGCTTGGCAGACTCCACCATGGAGGCTGAATACGTTGACGCATCAGAGGCAGCTAAAGAAGTAGTGTGGCTCAAGAACTTCCTAGTGGACTTAAATGTGATTCTTGGTTTGCAAAAGTCTATCACAGTGTATTGTGATAACAACGGTGCAGTAGCAAACTCGAAGGAACCACGCGCCCACAAGACGAGTAAACATATACAGCTTAAGTACCACATAATACGATATACGCAAAGAGGGAAGACGTGGTCGTGGCAAAGATAGCATCAGAGGATAACCTTGCAGATCCGTTCACGAAGACATTGACTTTAAAAGTCTTTGAGACTCACGTGAAGGGCATGGGGATCAGATACTTAGCAGAGCCATGATAGTTTTTCTAGATATATAGTAGTAAAGTGTATAGGAGTTGAATGTAGTTGTATACTTAAAGCACAGCTTAAGTATTAGTGGCAGATTGTTGGAGTTGAATACATAAGCTATACTTGTATTGTATATTTTCCCAGTTAATATATCGATTAATGTTTTGGTTATATTTTGTTGTGCATTAATTGTCCATTTACATTATATAGTTAGATGATGAGGTGTCTTGTGTGACACAATAGATCTCGTCATTGGTTAAAAGACATAATATATAAATAAGGTTCGTAACCAAGACAGTTTTGGACAAACTGTCGGTTTAGGTTATTAGGTGATTCAGATAATTGGTTCGTCTAAACTGATTGAATTATATAGATTTGCTCGGAGAGTATTGAACTTGACCATTTAGAATGATTTGTCTTGTACTGATTTAATAGACAATTCGTTCTTAGTATTCTATCTCTTAATCTCTAGACTCGAGCAGGTATGAGGATTAGACATAGTGTACTTTGATCTGCCAATGAGTGAGGTCAATTGTGGCCAATAGTCTCGGTGGGTTGGGTGCGCGTGTTTAGTTACTTGAGGCGATAGTGGTTGCAGAATTTTTCAGGGGACCCAGTTGTGGTGATTAGCTAATCAATTGCTCGTTAGATTGTTGCCTACACAACATACGAACAAAGTTTTAAGGCATACAAGAGAATCACCTGAGTATACGCTTTAATAGGTAATTCTTATGTTTTCACTTCTAATAAAGAATTTATTTGTTGCATGATAAATCGAATGAGTACGTACCAAGATCCTGCGCAATATTATTTCAAGCAAGGATTGGAATAGCGATTGTGGTAGCTTCTAGGTCTAGCCAGAGATTCTGATTTTGGAATGCATAGCACGAAAGTGAGTTTCTGGCTAAGCCCGGGCAGATAATCATTCACTTGTGCCAAAGAATTGAAGTGCATGAACTTGCCCTATCAACCATATACAGTGATCCACATATCTTGCTAAAGAGAGTGAACAAGAATGAAGTAGTTGACAAAGAGTTCAAAGAAGAATGATGGCTCAAGATCGCATTTCATATGCATTAAGATCATTAGCTCATTTAACAAACATATTTCATAATTTCCACACAACACCCATAAATCATTTAAGTATCAACTATGCCAACCAAATACTTTCAACGATTCAGCACATACAAACTTAAAAAAAAAAGAAAAGGAAACTAAGAGAAAAACTCTGCTCATCATATACAATTACAATCATGTACACACGAATGTATATATAAAAAAAATGCTCAACATATTCACAATCAAGCACGTACATAGGTTTTATACATAAATATTTACAACGAATAAAAAGAATGAAAAGTGGAAAATAAAAAGAAAAAGAAATTTCTCTTTTCTCCGTAGTCTAGTGAATGGGAGATAATGAATAGGGAGGCTCGTAGATGACACTTGATAAGCTAGAATAGCCTTGGAAGTATGCAATGTTCCGCACCTACAATAGAAGCCAAGATAACTTGTAGGATATATGTGCAACCAATTGCATTACAGCATAACAAGTGTGATGAACATTCACATACCATTAGTACAACATTCTCCCCAATTTCCAATCGATTGGAGCAATTTAATTAGATAAACCCACAAAACCGAAGCACGCATATTTTTCAATGAAGCTCAAAACCATATAATACAACATGCTTGGTTCAAAAATATAAATTGCAATGTAAGCTTACAGGAAGTATCTACGCTGCAATCCTAGTTTGTACCATACCATCCAATCTAATATCTCCTCCAACACAAAACTAAGTAAAAAAGAAGAAAGTGAACCATACCTTGGCTCCCAAGATTGATGTTTAGAAAATATTTACAATAAGGCAAAAGATGAATTAGATGAAAAAGAAGAGAAAATAAATAAATGGAGGAAGAAAGTAGCACGAAAAATAACCCTGCAAGGTAGCTTTGGAGCTTAGCTCAATGGGTTAGAGAAATTAAGAGAAGATTGACAGTCACTGTGTGCGAGGAGTTCCCTAAGACACCATACCCGCACCCAGTTGCTACTTCACCTTTTAGTTTTGACCCTTTTTCTTCCTTGCTCTTTGAACCACATTTCCCTCCTTCACCTAAACATCACAAACAATTCTCCTCATCAATCTAAGGGAGTCTACATATAACTCACACAAGATGAATATAGTATTTGGTAGGATAACAGTATACACTCAATGAAAATAAACAAGACATATGAGTCCAAGAATCTCAAGTATTAGAGTTTATCAATATAGCATATCTCATGATTTTTAAACCAGATATATCTTTCTTACCTCAATAGAATACTTAAATAGTAAAGAACATTTCAAACCAAATGCTAACTCATCTCTGTTGGATCTTTAGGCATGATAAACAAAAATTTTCACAGCGAAAATGCCTAATTTTTGTTTTAGTGTTAATTAGCCCTGCGTTTCAAGCATTTAATACTTACCCTCGTAGCGTAATTGGTTGCCGCGCCTGGATCCTAATTGATGTTTGCCCAGAAATTTGGATCACCACCAAAACACTTCCCCAGGAGATGCTCTCTACTCTTAGCACTGGAGTTTTCTTAGAACTGCTGCTAGCCATTTGTCTGCAGAGAGAAAAAGGTTTGTAAGAATTTTGGTAAAAGATTTTTCTTTTTAAAAACGCATCTGCGTTTCACTGACTTGTCTTCATGACTTTATTGAAGTCATAAGACTGAGTCAGTAAACAAAATCAGTAACTCTTTTAATTAATTAAATAATTAAAATAATATTAACTTTACTGACTTTGGTTTTACCAAAACCCATGGATCACCCAGTGACCCATGGATCAGACTGATGGGTCAAGAACCTTAATTTGTAATTAGATCATTTGATTTGTCAGCATATTACGATTCTTCATAGGTACTTAATTAAATATTTATTAATACCAAAAAATTTTTCAATAATATTTAATTAAACTATTTAATTTAATATTATTTGTCTAAGTATAACAATTATACTTAGTGCAGGCAATAATACTTATTCTGTATCATCGAACTCTCTTATGTGCGATCCTCTAGGCCTATTCCAAATGGATAATGGATAAATCAATCTCATCGATTTATCCATAAATCATTAGTGGTCTCTAATAAGGCATAATGACTACTCAATTCAGAACAGAGGGTAGAATGGTGATTCAACACAACCTTCCGAGCATACTACGTACGATCATCTACATCGATATCCAGTTTAGCATAAGGCATGAAACCATCATCCTTATTTAACTAAACGTTTACTTGATCTCTGAGTGACACTGATTTTCTTCAAGTAAATGATAACACTTATCATTTCTTAGGCACGGCCATGAACTTCTCAATTCACTATCATGTGACCAAGATATCATCTCTCACTTAAGAGAGAATTGTAGTCCCATCACTTCACCTACATACCTTAGCGTGACTCATAGTGTACCCAATCCTACCCATACTTGGCAAACTGTTACGGCCCTGTTAGGCGTATGTCAAAACAGACTACAATTCACCTAAGACCATGTACTGATGTCTGGTATAAGAATTCTCGTATGAGTACTACTAAAAAGAATCACTCATGATCTTAGAAATCCATGGAGTGTTTCTTTTAGTGGATCGTTTTCATGAATTAAAACATGCACAAAAATATTACATTCATGGAAATTAACTCATCTAAAAAGGTCGATCAAACGACAAATGTCTATTTACAGAAATTGCCCTTAAAAAGGCACATTCACCAATCTTTCACTTTGACTATGGTAAAGCTTTTGTGAGAGGATCTGTTACATTATCGTCTGACCCTATTTTGCACACTTTCACATCTCCTCGATCAACGATCTCTCGAATAATGTGATAACGTCTGAGTATGTGTTTGGTCTTCTGGTGTGACTGAGGCTCTTTTACTTATGCGATGGCCCCGTTATTATCACAGAACATGTCTATTGAATCTTGGATACTCGGTATCACTCCGATGTCTGAAATGAATTTCCTCAACCAAATAGCTTTCTTTGCAGCATCTGATGCAGCAATATACTCAGATTATGTTGTAAAGTTGACTGTGGTATAATGATTCAAACTTTTCCAACTCACTGCACCGCCATTCAGGCTGAACACATAACCTGAATGTGACTTCATGTTATCTTGATCTATTTTGAAAGTAGCATCAGCGTAACCTTATACAACGAGCTGTTCTTGCCCTCCACATACTAGCATCAATCCTTTAGTTCTTCATAAGTAATTTTGGGATTGCCTTGACTACAGTCCAATGAGCCATTCCTAGATCTTGTTGGTATCTGCTAGTCATGCTTAGTGTATGTGCGACATCTGAGCGGGTACATAACATGGCTTACATGAAAGATCCTATTGCCGAAGTATATGGAACTCTACTCATTGCTTCCCTCTCCTCTTTAGTTGAAGGACATTGGTTATTCTTTAAGAGGAGGCCATGTCTTAATGGTACCATACCATTCTTAGAGTTAGACATACTGAATCTCTTCAATGTCTTGTTTATGTACCATTATTGACTTAGTCCTATAAGCCTTTTAGACTTTTCTTTATAGATCTTGATACCTAGTATCATTTCAGCTTCTCATAAATCTTTCATAGAGAATACACTCCCCAACCATTGTTTGATATCTTTCAACCTGGGGATATCATTTCCTATGAGTAGGATGTCATCCACATATAGGACAAGAAAAACATTCCTGCTCCCACAAGCTTTATTGTAAACACAAGACTCATCTTCGTTCTTTATGAAGCTGTAACCTTTTACTGCATCGTCAAAATGAAGATTCCAACTTCGAGATGCTTGCTTTAGTCCATAGACAGACCTCTGAAGCTTGCACACTCGATTGGGTTGTTTCATGTAAACAACCTTGAGTAGGTTTCTATTCAGGAAAGCCATCTGAACATCCATCTGCCATATCTCATAGTCATAATATGCAGCTATGGCAAGCGTAGTCCTAATGGATTTAAGTATCACGACAGGGGAGAAGGTTTCATCATAGTCAATACCATGAATTTGTCTAAAACCTTTAGCCACTAGTCGTGCCTTGAAGATCCCGCCAGGTTTTAACTTGAAAATCCACTTGCAATCGACAATCTTTGCCTGAACATGAGGGTCAATCAAAGTCCACATTTTATTATCCCTAATTTATTGCATTTCAGACTCCATGTCTTGTAGATATTTATCTAAATCTGGAATTTCTAAAACCTGTCTGTAGGTCGTGGGCTCATCAGGGTCCACCAAGATTGAATCTTGATCGTCAGTCACGAGAAATTCGTATCTCTCGGGTTGTTGACGAGATCTACCAGACCTTCTAGGTTCTTATGTTATTGGCTCAGGTTGCTCATCTTTATGAGTTTACATGCCAACTTTCATTTGAGAACCTCTTCGAATTCTATTCTACTCCCACTGTCATTCTTGTAGAGAAAGTTTTTCTTTAAGAAAGTAACTCCTCTAGCAACAAAAACTTTGTTCTCGGTTTGGTGATAGAATTGATATCCTTTGGGTTCATTAGGATACCCCACAAACAGGCATTTGTCAGTTTTAGGTTCAAGCTTATTACTTTTTAAATGCTTTACATGAGCTTGACAACCCCAAACTCTTATATAGGACATATAGGGCTTTTGCCATCCATATCTCATATGGAGTATTATCTACTGCCTTAGATAGGATACGGTTTAGTAAGTAGGCAGCAGAAAGGGGAGCATAACTCTAAAAGGACGTAGGGAGAGTCACTTGGCCCATGATTAATCGAACTATATCTAATAGGGTTCGATTCCTTCTTTCAGATACACCATTCCATTGAGGTGTTCCCGGTGGAATCAGCTGTGAAACAATTCCACACTACGTTAGATAGCCATCACTTAGGTATTCATCTCCCAGATCAGAGCGAATAGCCTTAATCTTTCTATCCAACTGATTCTCTTCTTCGTTCTTGAACTCTTTGAACTTTTCAAATATTTCACTCTTATACCCCATTAAGAAGACATAACCATATTTACTGTAGCCATCGGTAAAAGTCACGAAGTATTCGAATCCACTTCTGGCTTGTGTGCTCATTGGTCCACATACATCCGTATGTATAATAGGCAATAGCTCACTAGTCTTTTTTCCTATCTTGTTGAAAGGCCTCTTTGTTATTTTTCCTTGCAAACAGGGTTCACACGTGTCATATGATTCAAAATCAAATGACCTAAGCACTCCGTCTTTATGAAGTATTTGAACTCTTTTCTCATTTGCATGGCCTAAGTGACAATGCGAAAGATATGTTGGACTTAATAGTTGATTTAGCTTTCTTTTCAATGTTATAGACCGGTCTTTCTTTGTTCAAGTCTAATATGAATAAGCTGCTGCAAAAATTCAAACTCCATATAAAATATCATTTCGATATGAAGATAACAAATTATTATAATTAATAAAGCAAAAACCTTTAACATCCAAAAAAGAAATTGAAATAATATTCATGCTCAAATCAGGCACATAATAACAATTCCCAAGTTTAATGTTTAAACAAGAAGGTAAAGATAAAGTGTAATCTCCCACTTCAACAGCAGCAACTCTTACTCCGTTACCCACTCGGAAATCCACTTCACCTTTCCTTGTCATTCTTCTATTTTTGAGTCCCTGCACATTAGTACAAACATGAGCCCTACATTCGGTATCAAATACCCAGCAAGAAACAATTTGCAGTCTATTTTCCAATGACCCTTCTATTTGCAAAAGAGACATGTATCATCCTTTCGAGGTTTTGTCTTAGCAGGTGGGGGAGCTTGAGTCTGGGTTTTGGCAGTAGTCTTACTGCGAGCCTTCTTGTTTTGCCCAACTTTGGCCTTGCCTTTAAACTTGCTCTTGTTCCCTTTACCTTTCTCTACAACCATTACTGGCGTGCCCTTCCGAAGGGTTTTGCTAAACATTTTTCAGCATCTCATGAAGCTCAGGAATGCTCATTTCCATGTTATGCATGTTGTAGTTCACCATAAATTCATTATAATCATCAGACAATGAAGCCAGGATGATGTCAATGGCCAATTCTCTTGCAAGAGGCGCATTTAATCGCTCTAGGGTATCAATATACCCTTTTATCTTTATTAAATGTGTGCTTACTGACGAACCTTTCATCGTATTGCACGAGATTAATGCTTTGATCGTAACGAACCTTTTGTTACAGGCTTATTCATGGAACATCTCCGTCAGTAACTCATTAATCCAGAACGCTTCCGAATTCATGAATTATTTTTAAGCTCGCCTGTCATAGACGCAAGCATCAAGCACGTCACATCGTCAGATTCACTTTTCAGTTTATCCCTCACACATTGAGCAACAACCATGGCATTTTGTGGTGGTTCAGGTAAAGATGTTTCTAAGACATGTAGCTTCCTTTCTTGTTTTAAAATAATTCTCAAGTTTGTTTCCAGTCTAAGAAATTTGGACCAACAAGTTTGTCATTATCCAAAATACTTCTTAGAGTGAGGTTAGAGACAACATTAGTGCTAGATGATGTCATTTCTACAAAAGAATAAATGCAAAATATTAGAATGAGTTTTAAAACTATTTTCCACAATAGCCAAAATTGAAATCCCAAAAAATTTTGTGTTGGTGCTAGATTGTGGGCTGAAAATCCACAAAGAGTCAATCCCCAGTCTTGCTCTGGCAAGTATCGTAGGGATCAGACCCTTTTGGTAGGCAATGTTCAAATCAAATCTCATGTAACTTAACGCTTTCCAATTTTCAGTGATAGGATGAACATTCCAAATGTTTGGCACCATCTCATCATTGCAAAACCAATGATAGTCACTCATCGGGTTAAACTATGACCGATTTCTCTAAGTCAAACAATCTCTCGAAACATCACATCAATAAATACCCAAACAGTTTTTCCACATAGTGGTAGTGAGTAAAGTTGGTCACCTAAATACCCAAATAGTTTTTTCACATAGTGGTAGTGAGTAAAGTTGGGCACTTATTATGTGACAACTCACCTCACGAAGAAAAGCTGAGGCCATTGGGCTCCCAAGTCCATCAGACATTCGATGCTCTAACGTGCCCTCAAATATGGAAGCAATTTATGACTTAGGTTTTTAG
Source organism: Knoxia roxburghii (assembly GCA_030378225.1). Lineage (NCBI taxonomy): Eukaryota > Viridiplantae > Streptophyta > Magnoliopsida > Gentianales > Rubiaceae > Knoxia > Knoxia roxburghii. Next base: position 27,259,766 of record CM059418.1, on the reverse strand, counting down.
GGATTTAGTTTGAACGACTTAACATGCCTTTCGTTTTTCATCATTCACAAAACATATGAAATATAAAGCGAATAAATGTAATGAATTGGGCTCTAGTCTATTACAATGCTTTTAAAATCTTTTCTTCATTTGGGCCTTCATTGTTGGGCTTCTGTTCTTAGGCTCCACTTTGGACTTCTTTGGATTTACATAAATTTGGGCCTATCTAATTCTATTCTATTACATATCGAAACAAGACAGTCTTTCTGCAGATCACCAGCATACTTACTACTGTAGCTCTGATACCAGAAAGGAGGTTGGTCCCTAAAAGATTAAAAAAGGACAGAAATAAATGCAGAATGGAAAGTGGGTCGCAGAAAGACTGCCACTGTAATGTTAGATACAGAAAGTAAAAGTTAGATTGTTAGTAGTACAGAAATGTAAATGTTAGATGCAGAAAATAAAGGTTAGAAGTTAAAAATTAGAAGTCATAAACATAAATAATATACATGATGAATTAAAATTAAAACATAACAGTTTTACAATCGAAACTCCAAAATAGTTCACTACTTTGGGTACATCACTTGCTTATATAATCTCCAAAGCTTAGGTACAAAAATGAAAAATATATCTAAGAAGGTGAAGGGGGAAGATAAGCTATGTTGTAGGGATACAATAGAAAAGATAAAAATTTACAAAGGAATTACGAAAGAAAGAAGAAAAGAAAAGGAAAGAGAAGAAAGAAAAGTAAAGAGAGAGTAGAATGAGGAAGAAGAGAGAGAGAGTTCAAGAAGGTAGAGGGGAGAGAGGATTTAAGAGGGAAGAGTAGGATGAGTATTAAGAGATTTGGAGATGAGAGGAGGTATAGAGAGAGAAAGGAGAAATGAGAAATGGGTAGGCAAGAATTGTGCCTCCATTTGGTTTCTCTTTGCCTATTTATAGACAAAATTCTGTGTAGCTACAGTAATTGCTACAGGAGATTAAAGTTTTCGTGTAGCTACAGTAGTTGCTACAGTATTATTATTATTATTATTTTCAGCGTAGCTACAGTAGTTGCTATAGTACTTTTTTTTCAATTCCCCATTTTATTTATGGAATGGGGGAGAAAATTCTAAAACAATCGTCTTTATTTAGAAGGTCGTTTTCATTTAGAAGATCAATAAGGGGATCTTCTTCTTTATTTTCTTCTTTGATTGAAGTTCCTCGGCTGCCCTGGGAGCTTGTGTCACTTTTGAGCTGACTTAATATATTTTCCAGGTGTTTGATATAATCCTCCTGAGTTGATACTGATGCTAGCTTGGAAGTAGCTAATGCCTTTTGTTGCAGGAAGACAGTTGTTTGGTGATCTGCAGGTGGTAAGTATACTGGATTTTGCCGAAACCAGGCTTCAATCATTTCTGGTTGGACGACAACTGTTTTGAACTCTTTCCACCATTTGGAATATCCTTGTCTGACTAAGGCTGGTAACATGTTTTCTTGCTTAGAAAATTCGAATTTCCAAGCATAAATCCATGACAAGGAAAATATAGAATAGAACTATAATAATTTTGGCACAGTGTTTGGTGCCGTAAATTTTTCATAGAACAGTTAATAACCAGGTCATACTGATTCTGGTAAAATTTGTGGATCCGTGAATATTCCACCATGATATAAACCATATTGGAAACTTATATTGATTTCTTCTTTTAACGGAAAAAAGATAAGAATGTATGCATGCTTAGTTTTGTATAGTGAAGGCATTAAACCAGGCTTGTCTGTAGTCCCAGTAAGTATAACTGGGGGGAGAAAATGGTTGGGAGAAGTTTCTAGGTTTATTCAAATTGGCTTTCCAATCTGATGGACTCAAGATAGAGAGAATTTGGGTCGTAAAATGGGTGTTCTCTCCTTTATCAAAGTAGGCTTTGAATATGACAGACCCTGAATCCACTAATATGAATTCATAGTATTTTTGGGTTTATTTATGGAGTGGGGAATAAAATTTGTTTGGGTTGGTAGGACTTTTTGTGCTACCTTGTAAGGATTTGGTGTAAAGAACTCTGGTTCTGTTTGTACTACTAGTTGGGAAGTCTGGCACTTTAAATACTCTGTTGAAAAAGAGTTTTTTGATCCAGTAGGATCGATTTTGATATCAGTATTTGTTTATTGGCAGGATTTGGAATCACCACCTTGTTTTGAGCAGTGGGGTTTGTGACCACCACTTTGTTTGAAGGAGTGGGATGAGTACTCTAGTGGGACTATTAGTCACTACTTGGGGTTGATGAACAACATGTGGTTGAGGGAATTTTACTAAAGAAAATCCCAATTTTGCAGCCAATTGTTGGATTGATTCCAATTGGGCCTGTTTGATCTGTTCTTCTTTAACCATGTCGGCCCACGTCCTTGGGGAGACTAGCGAAATTGGCTGGACAGCAGTAAGGTTGTCCATTGTTTGGAATTGCCTTGGAGTCAAGGCATAATCTTTTGCTGATTTCAGCACCATCTGCTTTGAAGTTGAGGCTTCAGAAGTTGATTGTTTGGAGGAAGGAGTTCCTTCCTTGTTTGCTTTGATGGCTTCAGTAGCCATCACCAGTTCATCTGGGGGTCTTTCTTCTTTCTTCTTTCGAGGAGGCATTATTTTCCCTAGAAAAATTCACGCGTTAGAAAATCGGGAAGAGAATTAGACTCTCCTTTAATGTATTCAATATCAAAATCAAATACAGATAATATAGCCTGCCACCTAGCAAAAATCTGTTTAGATGCTAGATTTTTCACATCTTTTTGTAAGACATCTTTTGCTGACTTACGGTCAACTCTTATTAAGAATTTTTTATTTAGTAAATCTGGTTGAAATTTAGAGACACAGAAAACAATAGCAAGTATTTCCTTTTTTATAGTGGAATAATTCTGTTGTGTGCTATTCCAATGTTTAGATGTAAATGAAATAATTCTTTTTTTTTTTCTCCCTGGACTTGTTTCAGAATCCCACCATATCCTAAGTCAGAGGCATCTGTCTCTACTATTTTCTTTAAGGTAGGATTAGCTATGTCAAGATAAGGTAAAGACTTAACTAAGGTATTTATTGTTCTTACCGACTGTGTATGTAAATCTGTCCAAGAAGGTGGTGTCTTTCTTAATCTCTCATGTAATAATTTAGCTAAATTTGCTAAATTAGGGATAATGTCAGCAACATAATTTAAACATCCTAAAAATCTTTGTAGTTGCTGTTTTTCTAAAATATGGTCAGGAAACTTATCAGCAAAATTAATAGATCTCTCAATCGGGGTAATTGTTCCTTGGTAAATATAATGTCCAAGGAATCTAATTTTAGTTTGGAAGAGGCTTATTTTCCTTTGAGAGACTACTAATCCATTTGTTTTTGTCACCTGCAAGAAAATATTTAGATGTTTAAAATGCTTGTCAAGATTGTTAGAATAAACCAAAACATCTTCAATATAAATAATAATAAAGGCATTACATTCCAATCGTAGTGTCCAAATGGTACTGTAAATGCCGTCTTATACCTATCAGAAGGGTGAATCTGTATTTGCCAAAATTCAGATTTCATGTCAAATTTAGAAAAGATTTTTGCTGCAAATAATCTTTGCAATAAATCCTATTTGTTTGGAATTGGATATCTAATCCATTGTAAAACCTGATTTAAGGTTTTATAATTAATAACTAGTCTAGGCACTCCCCGTTCTATTTATGAACTTTTATTGACGTAGAATGCCGAGCAACTCCATGGGGATTTACTGGAGCTAATAATCCCTTTTTGTAAAAGGTCATTAATTTCCTTTTTACAATGTTCCATTATGTCTTGACTCATCTGGATGGGTCTTGCTTTTGTAGGAATATTTTGTTCCTTAAAATCTTTTTCATAAGGAATAAAAATGGTATGTTGTTTTCTTTTCAAAAAAGCATTTGGCAGCTCAGAACATACTTGTTCTTCTATTTTTTGTTGTAACTATTTAATCCTTCCTTGGATTTGTGGTTGTTGTAGTTGGGATTCAATCCTTTTAAATTCTATTTGCTCCTTAAGGAAATTGACTTGTTGGATTTTTGAATTCAAAGGATTGAGTTCTCTAGTAATTGGTTCTTTTGAACATGGGAGAATAATGTTTTCTCCTAGTTCCTGTGGTTGAATTCCCTCCATTGCAGTTAAATAAGGAACTAACTGTATGATAAAATCCATTCCTAATATAATAGGTCGGGACAATTCTTTGATCAGCAGAAATGAAACTGTAATTTTGGTTGTTGAAAAATGAACATCAACGTTCGATAATTTGAACTTGATTCCAAGTTTTGTCTTATTGGCTACATTTAGTCTTTCCCTACTTTTTTCAAAAAATTTTGTAGGAATAAGTCCCTATTGGATGCAACTAAAATTAGCTCTTGTGTCCCATAATGCGTCTGTTTCTAGGACAAAACAATTTTTTACTACCAACTGTATCCTAAAATCATGCCTTTGGAATATTCTTATAGAATTCAGTTGAGGTATATCATCTCCAATGAAGGATTCCTCTTCATTTCTAAGACAGGTTTTGGATTCTGACTATCAATTAGGTTTTGTATTAATAAACCATGAAGGTCTTGCTTAGCTTTTATATCTCTAATTTCTTCTTTAGCTAAGGCCAACTCTTTCTGTAGGTCACTAATAGTAACTGGACTAGGAGTTTTCATAGGGAACCTATTGAGGATCTCCGTAAGATTGTATGTATTAAGTAATCTTGGGTGACTTCCTATAGGATTAGGTATGGAGGAAGTGGAGGGTTTTTCTCTTAGTGTTTGTCTAAATTGATTTAAATAAAGTTTTTGTTGGTTTAGATCTTCTATTTCCTCTATTAATTCCAAAAGGAGATCTTGTTCTTTAGTAATAGCATTAATAGAATAACCTTCTAAAACTTCTTCTTCTCATGATAATGAATTAATATCATCTTGCTGATACTGCTGGATATAATTATCATCACTTGATTCCACATTTATATCAGCCTCTGAACCTATGAGAAGCTGATTGAGTTGATTAGTGACCTCCTCTTGTAAATTCAAGGCCTGGATTTTCCTATTTAATCTGCAATACCTGGCTATATGACCAGGTTTTTGACATTTATAACAAACAACCTTAAACAAGTCTCTAGGCTTATTAGTTTGTTCTACGGGAATTTTTCTTTGAAATTTAGAATATCTTTTCTTTCTATGAAAAGGTTTAAGTTGAGGTTCTGACCTGCATTTTTTAAAATTAGGTTTATACTTCCTCTTTTTAGAACAACTTGGTAAACCAAATTGTTCACAAAATGAACCTAACATTTTTCTATTTCTGGCAAGATCTCTATCATCTTATCTTGCCTACATGTTTTCATTGCTACTTTTTGAATGAAAGTATTAAGTTGTTCATAACTAAGTTGCTCATAAGGAACAACTCCTTTGAACTCTTCCCTAAGTTCATCTCTGGCTAATCTCCTTAAAGACTTAGGAAGACTATCTATAAATTTTTCTTTCCAATATTGTTGATTACCATCTGGTCTATCATAAATTCTAGATAGGAAAACATTTTTTAATTCCTGAGCCTCGACATTTCAGAATGTTTAATAATTCAGAAGACTTGTCTCTAAAAATTCCTAGATCACCAATGAAAGTTTTAGCAATCGTAAATATTAAGGTTGAGACAGAGTCAGAAATAGTTTCACCATTTTGGATGATAGGTTCTCCCTCTTCGTCTACCTTAACTACATAGAGAATACTATTTCTTTCATTTTTTGTGAGATGTTCATCCCACCATCCCTTTAGTTGACCTGTGAAACCTGCCATTAGAATATGAGCAGTAGCTAAATCATTACTACCTTGTGTCGTTCTATATGCTGTGGCTACCATGGTCATGTTTTATAGCATTTTCATTATGCTATATTCTGGTTGCCCATCTACACACCATTCATAGATGTTATTGGCATTATAACTATTTTGTATAACATTTGGGCCAGGTTCTAATCCTAGGTTTGGGATTTCCTGATGGCGAAGGAACCTTCTCTGTGGGATTGGTCTTTTCCAGGTGGATAATTGTCTTCTTCCTGAGGAAAGTCCTATCCTAACAATCTGTGGATCACTATCAGATGATTCCTCTGATTCATTATCAGAGATCTTACTTAGGACTCTAATTCCTTGGTTTTTTGAGACTGATCCTGATTCAGAGTCTGGTACCCTAGCTTTCTGTTTGAGTTTGGGAGCAAAGGATTCCTTAATTTTGGCTAGTATTTTCTCTAGCTCATTCATTAGTCGGGATACTAATTGGTTGGCTATTTTCTGAGGAATCTCATATGGTTTGAACAAGGGCTTTTTGTCAAACGTCTCTGATATATGAGTAGACATAGAGGATTGAGGTTTTGTGGTTAAGTATTCTCCTACGGTTTGGAGGTATTTATTGGTATAGTTGTTCTGTTCAAAGATACTCTGGATATCTTTGGCATTGATTGACTCCGACAAATGTCTGGGATCTTTTTGTTTGAATGAGACTGCTTTAATTTCTACAGCCTTATAGGTTGTGGTAAAAAGCATCTCCGGAGGCATTTCTGACTTTACCTTTTCTCCTTCGGTGATCTGCCAAGATTTAGCCACATAGATTTCTTTTCCTTTTAAAAAAGGATATTTTATATTATGACTAGAGGCATAATAATCAAACCATTTAAAGAATACTACATTAACCTTATATTACTAAGGAAATTATAATATTCCTCCTGAACCTGTTTCCTATCTTTGCCTTGATAATTAGCAAAGAACAATTCTCTTTTTATTCTATTTTTCGTAGAATAAAATTCTTTTTGTAATTTTTCTCTTTCAAATTTAAATTCTGATTTTATCATATTTAACTCTCCTACGTTTTCTGTTATAGTAGAATAAGTGGGAGATCTGGGAAGACTATTACTGTTAGATGAGTCTTCTTCAGGTTCTACTTTATATCTAGCCTGAGGAATTTTAGATGAATTATCTAAATCATGCAAACTTGTGTTTACTGCCGAGACTGAATGTCTAGGGGGCTGTTCTAGCTTACTAGAATGTGAAAAAGAAGTAGACCTAGATGATTCGGCTTCTTCCTTATGAGAATCTCTCATACTAAATAACCTGTCAAATGTTATTTTCACAGTCCCACTAGCATATTGAGTAATTTTTGTTGGGACAGTACTTCTAACTGGATCTAGAGGTGTTGCTTCTTCTAAAAGCCAATCATCCGGTAAAGAAACATCTTTCCATTTAATACTTTGTGGAATAGATAATCTAGATCCATTCATATCTATTTTAAACAAGATGGTTTCTCCTTTATTTGAAACTATTCTTGCACCTGTATTAAAAGCTGAGATTAAGGCTTTATATCTAAGCCTGTATAAGATTGTAACAGGAATTGATCCTTCTTTTGCTTTTATGTTAAATACTTTAATATTTAAAGTTAAAGTATCTAAAATATTTTTATCCTACAAAAAAACGCAGAAGTTGGGAAAACAATCAAAATAAATTGGACCTTCACATAGGCTAGTTTCTACCATTCCTAGTAAAGAATCTTCAAAGTTTAAAATCTGCAATCTCATTATCCAAGAAGTAAAGCAGAATTCGTGCCATCTTTATTAAGAGGTTTAGCAGCTATTTGAACTAAACCAAAATGTAAATAATTATAGCCATTTTTTCTATGGCTTTCTATAGTTTTTGAAGATAAAAGTTGAATTGTTTCAATAGGTTTTTTAGTCCCTAAAAGATTACAATTAATAGAATTTTGAATAGAATAATTATAACCATTTCTGTACTACAAAGAGAATTGTTTCAACAGGTTTTGTTAGTCCCTAAAAATTCTATTCTATTACAAAGAATTTAATAGGCTCGCAGGACCAATTTTATTGGCTCGTAGACCCCAAATTAAATCAATTTAAATAAAGCCCAGTTTGTGCATGAAAAACACATAAGAATGCAAGTGCTTTATAGAAGCCTTTTTTAATTAAGCCGAATAATTTTAAAGGATTGTGTAACTATTACATTATTAAAATTGATCTTGTCATAATCAATTTTAATCAATCTCATGTTCATTCATTTGGTCAAAATGATCGATGACCATTTTTCCACATGATTATGTATGCATTTCACAATTTAAACACTTTAAATTTGAAATCATAAACAAATCATGAAAAATAAATAAATTAATTAACTGATCTCATTAATTAATTATTTTATTTATTTTTCCTAATTATCCTAATCTAATTAAGATAATCATTTGAATTTAAAATTTTAAATATTTTTTTCTAATTATCCTAATCTACTTAAGATAATTATTCAAATTTAAAATTTAAAATATTTTTCTAATTATCCTAATATAATTAAGATAATTAATTAAATTTTAAATTTTAAATATTAAAACAAGATAAGAATTTTAAACCAAATCTAATCCTATCTTCAATTTTTCATTTATCCTAAATAACCTAAAATCTTATCAAAATATCCTAAAACTAAATCTGATAAAATATTTTAAATTTCTAAAAAATAAAATTTAAAATCTTATCAATTTAAAATTCAAAAAAAATAATTTTTGGAAAACTGTTGGGGAAATTTTGTAATAAAACTAAACTTCTGGGCTTAGGGTTTAAAGGAGTACAAAATATCAGGGGACATTTTGCAATTTTAAAATATTTTTAAAACTACTTACCCTTTAGGGTTTAGAGTGCGGTGGGGGCATATCCGTCTTTTTAGCCCAATTAGGGCTCCAGACTCACGCCCTCCTTTCTTCCCTGATGGCTCTTTGGGCACCCAGATGTCCCGACAACGTTCGCTGGTCATTTCCCGGGTGAATTTTTCGGTGCCACTGACCTTACTCGGCCACAACTTTCTCGATAGCAGTCTCCCCAAATGACGAGGACTACCGTTCGAAGAGACCACATAGAGAAGTTGTGACCTGCGGCCATTCCGACGATGAGAGACGCAGCGGCAACATTTGCCGCTGATCCTTCTCAGTGCGATCGAATCCTCGCCGCAAACGAAGTTCAACTAGAACCTTTCCGACTTCTTTTGATTACCGACGAGGGGAAACAAGCCAGCCCAAAAACGATTTTCGGTGGCCTATTTTCCCGGTGACCACAGCCACGGAAACCCCCTTTTGAAAAAACATTTTAAGTCCGGACAATACAAAACAATAGAAGCCCAGAAAAGAAAACCTCTTAGCCCAGCAAAAATGCAAAACCCCAACGTCCCTTTTTTTGTGAAACCATTTCATCGGGAAACATTTTTCTGGTCAATATTCAAACAGCCCAAGATTTAAAATTCAATTTCGAAACCAATTTTATCGAAAACCAAAAACCCAAAATCCCTTTTTCAAGTTTTTTTTTTTTATCAAAATTGAGACCCCAAATCAGGAAAAATATTACGGGCCGGCTCAACCCAGTTTTTTGGCAGAACATGCATCACCAAATTCCGGAAACCAAGAAATTAAATTTCCAATCTTTAACACTTCCCGAGGCTTTCAAAACAATTTTCAATCGGATCATTGGGAACAATTAATTTTGAAAACAAATAATTTTTCTTATCAATTAACTTTAATTTTAACACTAAAATCCGAGCCCAGCTTTGATACCACTATTGGATCTTTAGACATGATAAACAAAAATTTTACGCAGCAAAAATGCCTAATTTGTGTTTTAGTTTTAATTAGCCATACGTTTGAAGCATTTAATGCTTACCCTCGTAGCGTAATTGATTTTTGCACCTGGATCCTAATTGATGTTTTTCTTGAAATTTGGATCACCACCAAAGCACTTCCCCAGGAGATGCTCTCTACTCTCAAGTACTGGTGTTCTTTCAGAACCGGTGCTAGCCGTTTGCCTGCAAAGAGAAAAAGTTTTGGAAGAATTTTGGTAAAAGATTTTTCTTTTTAGAAACGCGTCAGTGTTTCACTAACATGTCTTCATGAGTTTATAGAAGTCATAAGACAGGGTCAGTAAAAAAAAACAGTAACTCTTTTAATTAATTAAATAATTAAAAGAATATTAACTTTACTGATTTGGATTTTACCAAAACCCATGGATCACCCCGTGACCCATGGATCAGTCTGATGGGTTAAGAAACTTAATTTGTAATTAGGTTATTCTAATTCTTCCTAGGTAATTAATTAACTCTTAATTAATACCACAAAACTTTTCAATAATATTTAATTAAATATGATTTGTCTAAGTATAACAATTATACTTAGTGCAGGCTATAATACTTATCTGTATCATTGAACTCTCTTATATGCGATCCTGCAACTCATTCCTAATTATTAATGGATAAATCAATCCCATCGATTAATCCATAAATCACTAGTGGTCTCTAGCAAGACATAATGATTACACAATTTAGAATCGAGGGTCGAATGGTGATTCGCCACAACCTTCCGAGCATAGTACGTACGATCCTCTACATCGATATCCAGTGTAACATAAGGCGTAGAACTACCATCCTTATTTAACTAAACTTTGATCTCTTATTGACACTGATTTTCTTCAAGCAAATGATAACACTTATCATTTATTGGGCACGGCCATGCACTTCTCAGTTCACTATCAAGTGACCAAGATATCATCTCTCACTTAAGAGAGACTTGTAGTCCCATCACTTCACCTACATACCTTAGCGTGACTCATAGTGTACCCAATCATACTCGTACTTGGCAACTTGTTACGACCCAGTTAGGCATATGTCAAAGCACATTACCATTTACCTAAGACCATGTAGTGATTGTTTGTCTAAGGATCCTCGTACGAGTACTACTCAAAAGAATCACTCATGATCTTAGAAATCGATGGAGTGTTTCTTTTGGTGGATAATTTTCATGAATTAAAACATGCACAAGAATATTACATTCATGAAAATTAACTCACCTGATAAAAGATGAATCGAACGACAAATGTCTATTTACATAAATAGCCCTTAAAAGGGCACATTCACCAACAATCTCAAGAAAAGAAAATCGACAACAAAAGAATGTACAACTATTTACATTTTTTTAGGTATTTTTAAATTTTTCAGATTTTTATGGATTTTAAAATTTTGCAATGTTTTTGGATTTTAATTCTATACAAAAGAGACAATAAAGAAAATGGTAAAAACATGAAGTTATTATGGAATTGGTCTGATTGTTGATTAAAAGGACAACAAGGTTTGAAAGCCGATTAAAGTTTGAAAATGTGACAGCTAATCAAATTCTGATCCGCGACCAATCCAAATATTCCTTTCAACCTAAACACAAAGGCGTAAAAATGAAAAATAAGAATGTAAAAAGTAAGTAAATAGAACAAGAGAAAGAAAAATGCACCATTCTACCTAAACACAAAAACAAACACAAATTGATCCCCGGCAATAGCGCTAAAAGGTGATGTGTTAAAAATACACACACAAATAAAACCCTTTTTAACACACTAAAGGACCACAAATCCTTTCATATGTAGCTAGGGTGTCGATCCACAGAGAGCACATTGCATTTATTTTTGTATTTAGGTTTAGGTTATTCGACAAAATAAAGAAAGAGAGAAATATCAAAGGAAAATAAAGAAAGAAATAAGAAAAAAAAGAGAAAATTCTAATCTAACTACTACCCCAAAGGATAGCAGCAAGGGTAAAGGTGAAGGGATAATTTAACTAAGTCAAAAGCATGGAGAGTGAAGTGACACATCGGACCGAGGAATGCTCAAGGTGTCATGCACCGAACTACGACCCTCAACTTCCTACCTCTTAATTAACTAAAGCTTCCCAAGTAAGGGAGAAACTTGAACCAAACCCTAGAAATGCGGCCATGGTGTCTTGGTGAACTCCTCGCACACGATTCCTAAGAATCTGAGGCTAATCCCCTTGTAGATCATCATCTAATGCCTCCGCTATGTTCATGGTCATTGGCTAAAATATCAATCATCCAGTTGACCTACAAGTTTCGACTTATGGGTGTTATGCCTAACATCAAGTCCCGAGCTATGGTTATCAACGTGAACTAAAAGATTCATCAACCCATGAACTTGGATGCATTGTGATGTGTTATGCCTAACAGTGTGCCTGAAGCTATGGTTTTTGAAAAATCAAGGACCTTCAGCCTCTCATGGTGCAAACAAAACTTCACCAACATATAAATCAACTAAAACCCATGTAGATTAACAACCCATAAAGAAAAATATCAAGAAATCAACACAAGAACACTCATAGATATCAGATGGGCACATTCAAAGCCAAAGACATAATCTTTAAGCATAAATGGCATGAAAGCCTTAAATCCCAAGACCAAATAAAAAACCCATGAACATTCTCATATAAACAACTATCAATCCTCACAAGATGGGTTGCTAAAATGTGGATCTACAACTAAACAAGAAAATAAAGTAGAAGAAGAGAAAATATAACTAGGAAGAGAAGCCTTAGGATCAAGGATGCTAATCTATCCAAGATAACCTAAAATCTGTACAAAATGTGGTATTTATAGGGACTTCACCGATTGGGTTTATAGTACAATAAGGGAAAGTTCTAAGGCCATTTTATAAATAAAAAAAAGTTAAAACCCGCTGCTGCAGCAAATCTGGGATGTCTGTGGTGTTTTAGAATGCTATGGACGCTCAAACATTTTGCCTACGTGGCATGTCCATAGCACTTTGGAGTGCCGTGGACACTTCAACTCATATTTACATTCTGCCTCCCTGGAGTTTCCAGGGCACTCTGGAGTGTTGTTGAATCTTCATCATTTGGATACTTCTTTTCTCTTGTTACATTTAAGTGCCATTTTAGCCCTTCACACATCCCGATTTCTTCATTTGCTCTTCTCTATCCAATTGTGCTAGATGTGACCTAAAATTCACCATTTTCTTACAAAATACACATGATATAAATGAGATTGCACTTATTAGAAATTAAGCACAAATAGGCACTTTGTCCTCTAAAATCTATGCAAGTTATGTAAGAATAATGCTTAAAAGAACTATAAAAACGTGATGAATTTGGGTTACATCACCCACATAACTTACGGATCTGTCTAAGAGTCATACAAGCAATTACTTAAGGGACACGCTTCAAGAGGTCAATTTCTATCTTTTCACTTTTATTAGTTATCGTTATATTGTTGTGTGATATATAAGAATAAAGTAAACCAATATCTGGTGCTCGTGTGGTATTTCAAAAGGGGTTTGAACCGAATTACAAGAGCGCTCGGGTATGATTGAGAATTCCCGATTCTTGAATGCATAACACGAAAGTGAAATTTTTGATCGGACCCGGGCAAACAATTCCTTCAATTGGTTTCAGAGATAAGGTTTTGGCTTTATAATTGTTCGAATTTGTCACATGGTTTTTATTGCAGGTGGTTTGAAGTCCCGACTATTATGGTTTATGTGTTTGTATTTTTTTAAACCCCAGGGCATGTCCGGGTTGGTTTTTTAATATGAATGCTTTTAAAAGTAAAATCACGTGCTGGAAGCTGTGTAGGATTAGATTGAATGTGTAGTAGGATTTATTTTCCTAGAAAGATTTAGCCATATATATAGGAAAATATGTAATAGCGAAGACGTTATTGTGGACGACTTCAATTTGTGGGTTTTGGTTTATCGCAATTTGGGTGATTCCAAGGATTGCATTAAAAACTAAGAAAATCCAGGTGAATTGCGAGGAGACCATATAATGAGTGGGAACGGAGCAGAAGACCCGTAGTAGCACGGGGCAGCAGGTGGTGCCGGCATCAAATCGCTGGAAGGCACCACCGACAGCAGCAGTGGCGCCACTGCCGCGCACCGCTGTGGTGCGGTGCTGCATAATTGTAGCACCAGGGTAGCACAGTGGTGCGTTGGGCCAGTGTTGGCCCGGAATTGCAGCGGGCTAGCGCTACGCACTGCCCAATTGCAACATGCGGACCAGCACAGCATGCAACCCAGCTACGTGCATAGTTCGCGCGTGACCCAGTTTGTTTTTCAGGGGTAATTCCGATATCCAAATTTCAAGACTCAATTCCATGAAGAGTGACGTGACGGGACACACAAACAAGGCAAGAGTTGGAAGCAACAATTATGAAGACCATAATAGTCGGGAAATTAAATTATGCTTTTATTTCCCAGTTTATTGTTTTAGTTGTTGGTTACATGTTTTAATTTATGCTTTATTTTTATGCATGATTAAACCATGGGGTTCTATGGTTGCGTATAACTTAGGTTAGTTAATTATATGCTAGAACTAGAAAAAACCCTCAATTTAAGATTCTAAGTGGGAGCAGGTTGGTTATGTAAGTTTTGAATACAGAAAAGCTATGGCTTTTATCAAAAACTAATATCGACAGATAACATATTATTTTGTTTCAATATTAAATTGTTCCATTATATCATAGAACTAGATAACGGGGTGTGGAAAGATACAGTAGATACCGTTATTGGTTAAAGTATTTATATATAAAAAGTATGCTCGTAACTGAGATAGTCTGAACATACTATTGGTATAGGTTATCGTGTGGTTTGAGCCTGACCAGTTTGGATAGAATTGACTTGTACTGATCGGCGTAGTCAATTCGGTCCTAGTATTCAGTCTCTCAATCCCGAGATTGGGACGGGAGTGAGAGTTGGATATCGTATGCTTTGATGTGCCAAAGAGTGCAATCAATTGAGGCCTATACTTCGGTAGGTTGGGTATGTGGCGTTTAGCTACTTACGTACCGTTCTAGTCGGAGGAATCCACGTGCCGGTTCGCCAGGTTGATGGTGCTCCCGAGATGAGCTCGTAAGGTTTATTGTACTAAAACTGGCCAGTGGACTTTACGGCTAGTAGAATAAGAAAGTCGAGTGGTACTAATCTTTAATGTAGGGAGATAGAAGTCGGTGAATTAGTTTGTCAGTAAATTGATAAACCGACGAGCACTAGATCTTTAATGTGGGGAGATAGAAGAAAATAAAGTGGCGCGATGTTAAGTCATTTTTGAGCGGTAGTTCCATAATTGATCCATTAGTGGTACGACTAATTATGTGTTTGACTAATCAATAAAGTGAATTAATTAATCCTAAATGTTTAATTAATACTTAATTGACAAAGTGGATTAAGAATATTAATTCTATATGAATTAATCAATCCTAAAGTCCGATTAAATTAAATTAACAATGTGGGTTAAGAAAGTAATTCGAAAGGATCGATTGGAGTTGATTAGTCTAGGGAAGACTGAGGGGTCAACGAAAGTCAAACACTAAGGCCCAACTCAAATGCCCACTAGTTCTCCCAAGGAGCTCCCTATGAATAGCTAATGTTAGGCACATTTGAAGACATTAGAAACCTTCCAGGCATATGCCTTAGAGTTAGAAAGACAAGCCTATCTTTCTTCCTTATTGAAAATTCTTTTTCGAAGTCGGTTTGCGATCTTTCTTGTTCGAGAAACTTAGCCCATGATTCTAAAAGCCCAAGAGCACCACCTGGAAGTTCAAATGCCACTTGAGAAGTCCGTTTGCCGCTCTTTTTTCGGGGAGTTAGCCCCGCCTGCGTTTTTTGGATTTTTCAGCGCCGTTTCGGAGCATTTTCATAGTGGGCTTTGTTTATTTGTTGGGTTCATCCTTTGGATTGTTCCTTTTGGTTCACCAAAGTCTAGATCTACGAGCAAATAGCTTGCCCATGAAGTTTTATGGAAGCGGGGTGGGTTTTCAAATTTGAATCAGTTTCCGGGCTAGATTTGTTTTTCATATCTGAGAGTTTCTTGAAGTGGTTTCTTTGGATTTTTTCACCAGTGCCTTTATCCACCTCAGAGACACTTGCCCACCTAAGTTAGAGGTTGTTTGGAGTTATCCTTGGGATTTCGAATAAATTCTGCAGCCAGGCGGTAAATAGACCATAGGCGGTAAATAAGTGCAGCAATCTTCGGGCAACGATTTGCTGAGAATCTGACGAGTTTTTCTACGTGGGTCTCATATGGATCTCTTCCTTAGTGTCTTAGATACCTTTTGGATAGTTGCCAACGTGATTTTGAGGTAGAGACGGAGTTGTTATCGAGATTCTTTTGTGATTGGTTTTGGGCGGTAAATAGCAAGATTTTCAGCTTTGGTTTTCTTATTACTAGGAACACGCTTCAAACGTATAATCTTTAAGACTTCCGCTTTAAATTAAAGATTTAATTTTTAGCGTGTCATTTTAATAAATTGAACTAGTATAAGCCTAGATCCGTTCAGGGGAAATGAATTTGAGCCTGAGCCGAGTCGAAAGTCTCCGATTTTGGAATGAATAGCACGAAAGTGAGATTTTTGATTTAGCCCAGGCTAGTTCTGTTTTCCTTCAAATTGGTATCAGAGCGAGTGTTTCGTCTTTATACTTGTTTAATTTATTACACAACTTTCTTTTGACATTATTATTTTTGTCGAAATGTTTAAACAGATGGTTATTAGTTTCCCAGCTATTATGGTATAATTTATTTTTCATTCGTAAACTCTGGGACATGTCCGGGCTCGTATTTTTTTGAATGAAAATGTCTGTAATAGTAATAATCACGAGCTGGAAGCCTCGTAGGATTAGATAAATCTTGTAGTAGGATTTAATCTATTGTTGTCGTCTTTAAATTCCTAGAAAAATGCCTTGTATATAGGAATTTATGTATTATGACGAAGACATTATTTTGGGTAACTTATATTCGCGGGTTTTGGTTTCTCATAATTTTGGGTGATTCCTAATTACGTAGAAAACTGAGAAAATCCGGGCGAATCGAGAGGAATCCAAATAACGAGTGGGAGCGACGTAACGGGACATGTCACCGAGGCGTCAAGGAATCAACAATAGAGAAGACCATAATAGTCGGGAAATTTTATTTGTTTTATTTCCTGTATTTATGTCTTTTCATTGATTGTGTGTTTTCGATTTATTTGCATGAACGAAAACCGAAACGTTTTAAAAAGTAAAGTGCAATTAACTAAGGTAGATTATTCGCATATTAAAACTCCAACGGTTGTATGGGTGCGAATATCCTTTGTTAAGATATTGTATGTTAAAACGGAAAAATTCTCAAACTTAAAAATCTAAGTGGGAGCGGGTTAGTAAATATCCCCATGGCCTCCATTATGGGTTCATTGGTGATGTGGTTATTCTTGCGAGTTGGTATTATGGCCTTCATCCATGCGGACAAGTCTTTAATCATAGATATCACTAGAATGAATTTTTGAAGGGATGACAATAGTGAGTTTAATTGGAGAAAGTTGCGACATCCTCTCTGCTGAGGGCCCATTAGTATCCTAAGTAACAAACTTTGAAGTCACGTAATGGCATACACTTAGTGTACTATTTATAGTATTCCTCCCGCGAGGTTACGCTATTTATGTGTACGGCTAAAAGCATTAACTATTAATTTCATTGATCATAAGATCGTTGGTCAGATAGTGAAATTAATGAACTTCGGTTCTTCTCGAACGAATGTGGGTTGGCGTAGACGTTCACCCGCGTGACCTGCGTTAATCCCGGTGTGAGAGATATCGATGGAGATTATATTATTTTTGAGGATATCAATATTTTTGAAAAGTAATACTGAAACTTGATTGTTTATTTTTCAGTCATTGGTATGTCGTTCAACCCGCTAGCTGTCATACTAAATCAGAACAAACTTATGGGTTCTAATTACATTGACTGGAAATGTAACCTAGACATTGTCCTACCCGCTGAGTGTTATAAATACGTGCTCACTGAGGAGTGCCCCCTAAACCCAGCGATGATGCCACCCCTGAGTAGCGAGAGCCATATACGAGGTGGCAGAAGGCTGATGAGATGACCCGGTGCTACATCTTGGCTTCTATGTCGAGTGTACTACAGCACCAGCATCAGTTGTTTACCTCAGTCTACGATATGATGCTCAACCTTAGGGAGATGTTTGAACATCAGGGCAGGGCAGCTAAGCTAACAGCTATGAGGAAACTCATGAATGCTAGGATGGCTGAAGGCACCTCAGTGAGGGATCACGTATTGGACATGATCAGTTGCATCAATGAGATTGAGGTATTGTGAGGTGATATTATGTCGACATCATCCTCCAGAGCTTGCCCCCTAGTTTTGAGCAGTTTCGGTTGAATTACAATATGGGCAAGTGAAAGGATATGGGTTTGCACTTGCTCGATTTATCACGCAACAAAAATTTCTAATTAAAAGCAGAATCTTAGAAAAGTACCTTTGAAGCATGCACTCAGGTGATTCTCTTGTATGCCTCAAGACTTTGATCTCACGTTGTGTGGGCAACGAACTAGAAATATATTGATCAGCTAATCACCATAATTATCTTGCCGGAATAAACAAACACCGCCGCCTAGGGCGTTGTTTTCACGCGCCGCCGCAGCCTATTCCACGCGCCGCCGCCTAGGAATTCACACCGCTGGCCAAGGAGAGAGAAAACCCAACTTCGAGAGCTTAAATTTAAATTCTCTCTCTAGGATTTTATCTCTCTAGTTTTCGTGTCTTGAAAACTTATGAATTGTGTGTATTGAATAGCTAATCCCTTGTCTATATATAGAGTTACAAGAGAGACCCCAAGTTGGTTTAGGATTGGTCTTCCTAATGGGTTTAGGTAATTAATTAGTTTTCAAATCCAATTAGGTAACCAATCTGATAAGATAAACCAAATCCTACTAGATTTCCTAATCTCTAGGATTTCCTAATTCTAATTAAAACTTAAGACTTAATTAATTAATTAAATAATTCCACTTTGTTAATTACTCAATTAACCTTAGGAATAATTAATCAATTAATTAATTCTACCTATTCAATTAACCCATTACAAAATTAATCGTACCACTAACGGATTAATTTTGGCACTACCATCCTACACCAGAATTGCTTCCGGAACAACTTAATTAAACTATATTCATAATCTCCCCACATCAAAGATTTAGTGCTCGTTAATATATTAATTTACTGATAAATTAATTAATTAACCTCTTTAATTCCGAGACTAGTACCACTCGACCTTTTTACTATACTGGACAAAAGCCCACTGACCGGGTTTAGTATAATAAATTTTACGACCTCATCTCGGGAGCACAATCACTCCGGTACATGGTTTCCTTTCAACAAGCAGCAGCACACCAAGTAACTAAACATGCGCACCCAACCTACCGAGACTATTGGCCACAATTGACCTCACTCTTTGGCAGATCAAAGTACACTATGTCTAATCCTCATGCCCGCTCGAGTCTAGGGATTAAGAGATAAAATACCAAAAATGATTTGTCTCTTAAATCAGTACAAGACAAATCATTCTTAAAAGTCAAGTTCAATACGCCCCAGGCATATCTATATGATTCAATTAGTTTAGAGAAACCAATTATCCGAATCACAAAATAACCTAAACCGATAGTTTGACCAAAACTGTCTCGGTTACGAACCTCATTTATATATTATGTCTTTCAACCAATGATGAGATCTACTGTGTCACACAAGACACCTCATCATCTACTTAAATAATACAAATGGACAATTAATGCACAACAAGATATAACCAAAACATAAATCGATATATTACTGGGAAAAAGTACAACACAAGCATAGCTTATGTATTCAACTCCAATAGCAAGCTCTCATATTCAATTCCCGAGCTCATGACTGCATTGTTGTCTGCTGAGGGCCTCTTCGTAGAGAAGAAGCAAGCCTTGGCTACTGTTGGTCCCTTAGGTTCTTCTACTGGGCGCAAAGCCAGGAAACATAAGAGGAAGAGAGGCCAGAAAGCAGGAGTTACTGATCATGGAGCCAAGGCGGGCATTGCCAAAAAGCACAAGCCGAAAGGCAAGTGCTTCAGATATGGCAAGGCAGAACATTGGAAGAAGAATTTCCAGAAGCCTCGAGGTATGTTCAAATTTTCCCTAGTTACTGAGACGTGTTTAGCAGCGATTCTCACGGATACTTGGTGTGTGGACTCAGGAGAAACTGATCACTTTTGTAATTCTTTACAGGGGTTCCAAGTGACCCGGCTGCTTAGAGAGGGAGAGTTGCAGGTCCACCTTAGGGATACTACCAGAGTTTCGGTTATTGCAGTAGGAGTTTTATGTCTTTATTTTTCAGACTAAGTTTTAAATTTAAAGGATTGTCTATATGTACCCAGTGTTCGGAAGAATTTACTTTCAGTTTTGAGACTTATTTTTGATGGTTATAAGTGTGTTTATTAGAAAGAACCAGAAGCTTATATGTTCATGTACATTAGTTGACAATCTGTTTTTAATCAATACATACTCCCCAGTAATGCAAAACACAACAACTAGTAACTCATCACCGAATTATAGTAAGAGAAAGGAGTCTTCCCATTTGAATCAAAATTATCTTTGGCACCTGAGACTCGGTCACATCAACCTTAGTAGGATTCAAAGGTTGGCCAATAATGGGTCTTTGGACTCATTGGATATTGACAGCTATCCGACCTGTGAGTCCGGCTTGGAATGTAAGATGACCAAGAAGCCTTTCAAGGCAAAGGGGTATAGGGCCAAGGAGGTTTTAGAGTTGATTCATTCTGACTTGTGTTGGCCTATGTCAGTTTAGGCTAGAGGTGGTTATGAGTATTTTGTGACTTTCACAGATGATTACTTTAGATATGGATACATATACTTGATGCGCCACAAGTCTGAATGCTTTGGCAAGTTCAAAGAGTTTAAGGCTGAGGTTGAGAACCATCTGGGTAAGAGTATTAAGGCCTTGCGATCTGATCACTGTGGCGAATACCTCTCTAGTGAATTTAGGTCCTATTTGTCGGATGCGGGTATTCAGACCCAGTTGTCTGCACTTGGCACACCCCAGCAAAATGGTGTGGCAGAGAGGAGGAACATGACTCTTATGGATATGGTTTGATCTATGATAAGTTATCACGAATTGCCTATATCATTTTGGGGTTTAGCCTTAGAGTCAGCGTGTTATCTTCTTAATCTTGTACCTTATAAGTCTGTGCCTTCAACCCACCGTATAACTCAACAATTATGCTGACTTGTTCAACACTATACTTTGATTCCGCCCTTCGAAAAGGAACATCTGCTCTAACAATTCCCTCGTCGTCTACTAAAACAACGGGTTGTCCAGCATATGTGCTTAAGACAGATGCAGCCAAGCTAGATGCGATATCCGAGATTATGTTTTTTGTAGGCTACCCTAAAGGAACGAAAGGTGGTCTGTTTTATAGTCCTCAGGATCAGAAGGGGGTGGCGAGCACAAATGCCAAGTTTCTTAAGCAGGACTATGTTTTAGATCACAAGGCAATGAGCAAGGTAGTATTGGAAGAGCTTAGGGGTCAATCCATTATTCCATATACACAAGTACAGAAAGACACACCACAAGAGATTACGCACTCTATCACAGATGATGCGCTTAAACAGGCTGCACCTCGTCGTAGTGGGAGGGTTGCCAAACAGCCCAAGAGGTACAAGGGTTTGGGTGAGTCTTCGGACTTTATCCCTGGCGCTCATGAACTAGACCCAGTTAGCTAGAATAAGGCTCTCCAGGATAAAGATGCATATTATTGGTAGAGAACGATGATTGTTGAGATGGGTTCTATGGACTCAAATCAGGTCTGGGAGCAGGTAGACCTTCCTGATAGGTTTCGGCCCTATTAGGTGCAAATGGGTTTACAAGTGAAAGAGAGGATCTGACGGGAGGGTTGAGACCTTCAAAGCTAGGCTTGTGGCGAATGGATATACTCAGAAAGATGGTATCGATTATGAGGAGGCCTTTTTCCCGGTAGCTATGCTTAAGTCGATCTGAATTATCTTGGCCATAGCTACTCGTATGGACTATGAGATTTGGCAGATGGACGTCAAGATAGCTTTCCTTAATGGAAGTTTTGAGGAGACCATCTTTATGCAGCAACAAGAGGGTTTCATTATTCAGGGCCAAGAGCACAAGATATGCAGGCTTAGGAGATCCATTTATGGACTTAAGCAACCATCCAGATCTTGGAACATCTGTTTTGACAAGGTTATCCAGTCCTATGGATTCACTCAGTGTCCGAATGAGCAGTGTGTATATCGCAGGCGTAATGTGTTAGTTTTGAATACAGAAAAACTATGGCTTGTATAAAAAACTAATATCCACAGTTGACATATCATTTTGTTTCGGTATAAATTTGTTCATTTATATCATAGAACTAGATAACGGGGTGTGGACAGACACAGTAGATACCGTTATTGGTTAAAGTATTGATATATAAAAAGTATGCTCATAACCGAGATAGTCTGAACATACTATCGGTATAGGTTATTGTGTGGTTTGGAAATTAGTTTATCTAAACTAGTTTAAATCACACGGATATGCCCGGGGCATATTGAGCACGACTAGTTTGGATAGAATTGACTTATACTGATCGGCGTAGTCAATTCGGTCCTAGTATTCCGTCTCTCAATCCCGAGATTGGGACGGGCGTGAGGGTTGGATATCGTGTGCTTTGATTTGCCAAAGAGCGAGGTTCATTGAGGCCAATACCTCGGTAGGTTGGGTATGCAGTGTTTTGCTAGTCGGAGGAATCCACGTACCGGTTCGCCGGGTTGATGGTGCTCCCGAGATGAGCTCGTAAGGTTATTATACTAAACCCAGCCGATGAACTTTATGTTCGGCATAATAAAAGGACGAGTGGTACTAATGTCGGAAACCAAGAAGTCGGTGAATTAATTTGTCAGTAAATTCATAAACCGACGAGCGCTAGATCTTTAATGTGGGGAGATAGAATAAAATATAATGGCGCGATATAAAGTCATTTTCGAGCGGTAGTTCCATAATTGGTCCGATAGTGGCACGACCGATTATGTATTTGACTAATCGACAATGTAAATTAATTAATCCAAAAGGTTTAATTAATATTTAATTGACAAAGTGAATTTAGAAATTAATTCTATTTTGAATTAATTAATTCTAAGGGTTCGATTAAATTAAATTAACAAAGTGGATTAAATAAATTAATTTAAATGGGTCGATTGGAGTTGATTAGTCGGGAAGACTTAGCGGTCAACGAAAGTCAAATTAAAAGGCCTAACTCGAGAACCCATTAGGTCTTCAATCGAGCTCCTATAAATAGAAGACTTGAAGCCCAAGAAAAAAATAAGGAAGTCTTGCAAGACATTTCATTCTTGCTTTCTTGAGTGAAAAGGTTTAAGAGAGAGAATTTTTCTTCAAGAATTTTCTCTCAAAAACAAACCAGATTTTTCACTTCCTCCAGATTGGATTCAAACCAAAGATCACAACTTTCATTTGGGTTTTCATTCTGCCCAGTTTTCATTACTCAATCCGCAAAAGCTGCTGCCCAGGTTTTGGTTTCTCGCACAAAGGGGCTGCCACGAAAATCTATGCCCAGTTCTTCTTCTCTCGCGCAAAGAGGCTGCCACAAAAAACTGCTGCCCAGTTCTTCTTCTCTCGCGCAAAGGGGCTGCCACGCAAAACTGCTGTCCAGTTTTTCCTTCTCTCGCACAAAGGGACTGCAGCAGATTTTTCAGGGTTTTCTGGCGGCAGGTTTTTGCTGCTGTCCAGTGTGCTTGATTCGGCATGGGCTTCGTTGATCTCTTCTTGGTGATCCGAAGCTTGGGCTGTCTAGATCACGACTGGGCAGTTCGAATTACTGCTGTTGGAGTGGTGTTTATATTTAAAGGCAGCAGCTTTTTTGGGCAGCAGCAGCAGGATTTTTGTGGGTTAAATTTTGTGATCAGTTTTTGGTTTGTTTGAGTCCAGTTTTAGAGAGATTTCCTTGTGGGCTAAGCAAGTAGACTTCGATAGATTATTTCCCACGCAATATTCGAAGTTTCTACGGAGATATATATTGGATTTCTATTGGAATCGCAACAAAGATTGGATTTTTCTTTAGGCAAGGGACTTCGCTACAAAAGGTAGAATCTTTAAATTCCGCTTTTATTAAAGATTGAATCTTTTGTGTCCCGATTAATAAATTAAATAAGTATAAGCCTAGATCCATTCATGGGTAAACTAATTTGAGCCTGAGCTTGGTCGAAAGCTTCCGATTCTGGAATGCATTGCACGAAAGTGAGGTTTTCGATTTAGCCCGGGCTTGTTCAGTTTTCCTTCAAATTGGTATCAGAGCATTGGTTTCGGTCTTATACTTGTTTGATTTATTGCACGGCTTTATTTTGGCATTATTATTTTTGTTGAAATGCATAAACAGGTGGTTATTGGTTTCCCGGCTATTATGGTAGAAATTTAATTTTCATTCATAAACCCCGGGGCATGTCCGGGCTTGTTTTATTTTTGAATGGAAATTTCTGTAATAGTAATAACCACGAGTTGGAAGCCGTGTAGGATTAGAAAAATCTTGTAGTAGGATTTGATCTAATCATGTCGTCTTTAAATTCCTAGAAAAACGCCTTTGTATATAGGAATTTATGTACTATGACGAAGACGTTATTTTGGGTAACTTATATTCGCGGGTTTTAGTTTATCGTAATTTTGGGTGATTCCTAATTACGTAGAACACCGAGAAAACCTGGGCGAATCGAGAGGAATCCAAATAACGAGTGGGAGCGACATGACGGGACATGTCACCAAGGCGTCAAGGAATCAACGATAGAGAAGGCCATAATAGTCGGGAAATTTTATTTGTTTAATTTCCCGTATTTATGACTTTTCATTGATTGTGTGATTTTCGTTTTATTTTGCATGAACGAAAACCAAACCAAAATGTTTTTAAAAGGTAATGTGCAATTAACTAAGGTAGATTATTCGCATATTAAAACTCCAACGGTTTTATGGGTGCGAATATCCATAGTTAAGATATTGCATGTTAAAACGTAAAAAAAAAAAAATTCCTCAAACTAATTAAATTCGCGGGTTTTGGTTTAATCGTAATTTTGGGTGATTCCTAATTACGTAAGAAAATTGAGAAAACCCGGGCGAATCGAAATTAAAAATCTAAGTGGGAGCGGGTTGGTTAATAGCCCCATTGCCTCCATTACGGGTTCATTGGTGATGTGGTTAAACTTGCGTGCTGGCTTAGACCTTCCTCCCTATCGGATGAGTTTTCAATCACAGATATCAACGGAATGAATTTCTAAAGGGATGACTATAGTGAGTTTAATTGGAGAAAGTTGCGACACCCTCGCCATCCAAGGTGCATTAGTATCCTAAGTAACAAACTTAGAAGTCACGTAATGGCATACACTTAGTGTACTGTTTATAGTATCCCTCCCATTGAGGTTACGCTATCTACGTGTACGGCTAAAATTATCGACTATTAATTTCATTGGTCATAAGATCGTTGGTCAGATAATGAAATTAATGAACTTCGGTTCTTCTCGAACGAATGTGGGTTGGCGTAGACGTTCACCCATCGTGACCTGCGTTAATCCCGGTGTTAGAGATGTCGGTAGAAGATTATATTTGTTTTTGAGGATTTTTCAATATTTTCGAAAAAGTATACTGAAACTTGTTTGTTTATTTTCGTATGATATGTCGTTCAACCTGCTAGCTGTCATTTTGAACCAAAACAAACTCACGGGTCCAAACTATATTGACTGGAAACGTAACCTGGACATTGGAAGAAGGAATGCCCAAAGCCTCGAGGCATGTGTAAATTTTCCCTAGTTACTGAGAAGTGTTTAGCAGCGATTCCCACAGATACTTGGTGTGTGGATTCAGGAGCCACTGATCACGTTTGTAATTCTTTGGAGGGGTTCCAAGTGACCCGGCTGCTTAGAGAGGGAGAGTTGCAGGTCTGCCTTGAGGATACTACCAGAGTTTCTATTACTGCAGTGGGAGTTATTTGTCTTTAATTTTCAGACTCTATTTTACATTTAAAGGATTGTCTTTATGTACCTAGTTTTCGAAATAACTTGCTTTCGGTTTCGAGACTTGTTTTGGATGGTTATAAGTGTGCATTTTCTGATTTTTTTTAGAAAAGGCCATAAACTTATATGTTTCGGTACATTGGTTGACAATTTGTTTTTAATTAAGACTTACTCCCCAGCTATGCAAAACACAGAAACTAGTAACTCATTACCGAATCATAATAAGAGAAAAGAGTCTTCCCCTTTGAATCAGACTTATCTTTGGCACCTGAGACTTGGTCATATCAACCTTAGTAGGATTCAAAGGTTGGTCAAGAGTGGGTCTTTGGACTTACTAGATATTGACAGCTATTCGACCTGTGAGTCCTGCTTGGAGGGTAAAATGACCAAGAGGCCTTTTAAGGCAAAGGGGTATAGGGCTAAGGAGATTTTAGAGCTGATTCATTCTGACGTGTGTGGGCCTATGTCAGTTCAGGCTAGAGGTGGTTATGAGTATTTCGTGACTTTCACAGATGATTACTCTAGATATGGATACATATACCTGATGCGCCACAAGTCTGAATGCTTTGGCAAGTTCAGAGAATTCAAGGCATAGGTGGAGAACCATCTGGGTAAGAGTATAAAGCCACTGCGGTCTGATCGCGGTGGCGAATACCTCTCTAGTGAATTTAGATCCTATTTGTTAGAGGAGGGAATTCAGACCCAGTTGTCTGCACCTGGCACACCCCAGCAAAATGGTGTAGCAGAGAGGAGGAACAGGACTCTTATGGAGATGGTTAGATCGATGATGAGTTACAGTGAGTTGCCTACCTCATTTTGGGGTTATGCCTTGGAGACAGCATGTTTTATCCTCAACCTTGTGTCATCTAAGTCTGTGCCTACGACCCCAGTAGAGTTGTGGAATGAGCGAAAGCCTAGTCTGAGACATCTCAGGATTTGGGGTTGTCCAGCACATGTGCTCGAGGCAGATGCAGGCAAGTTAGAGGCGAGATCCAAGGCTATGCTGTTTATAGGCTACCCCAAAGGAACGAGAGGTGGTTTATTTTATAGTCCTCAGGATCAGAAGGTGGTGGTCAGCACCAATGCCAGATTTCATGAGGAGGACTATATTTTAGATCACAAGTCAAGCAGCAAGGTAGTATTGGAAGAGCTTAGAAGTCAGTCCACTATTCCAGATGCACACGTACAGGAAGACACACCACAAGAAACTGCACACACTATCACAGATGATGCACTTACACAGGCTGCGCCTCGTCGTAGTGGGAGGGTTGTGAGACAGCCCGAGAGGTACATGGGTTTGGGTGAGTCTTCGGACTTTATCCCTGGTGCTCATAAACCGGACCCAGTTAACTACAATAAGGCTCTCCAGGATAAAGATGCAGATTCTTGGCAGAGAGCGATGATTGCTGAGATGGGTTCTATGGACTCAAATCAAGTCTGGGAGCTGGTAGACCTTCCTGATGGGTTTAGGCCTATTGGGTGCAAATGGGTTTACAAGCAAAAGAGAGGATCTGACGGGAGGGTTGAGACCTTCAAGGCTAGGCTTGTGGCGAAGGGGTATACTCAGAAAGAAGTGATCGATTATGAGGAGACCTTTTCCCCAGTAGCTATGCTTAAGTAAATCCAGATTCTCTTGGCCATAGCTGCTCATATGGATTATGAGATTTGGCAGATGGACGTCAAGACAGCTTTCCTTAATGGAAGTCTTGAGGAGACCATCTTTATGCAGCAACCAGAGGCTTCATTGTTAAGGGCCAAGAGCACAAGGTATGCAGGCTTAGGAGGTCCATTTATGGACTTAAGCAAGCATCCAGATCTTGGAACATCCGTTTTGATGAGGTTATTCAGTCCTATGGATTCACTCAGTCTCCGGATGAGCAGTGTGTTTATCGCAGGCGTGATGGTGATATGGTGGTGTTCCTCGTACTTTACGTAGATGACATTCTTCTTATTGGCAACAGTAAGAAGGTGTTGTCAGACGTAAAGGCATGGTTGTCCAGGCAATTCGATATAAAGGATTTGGGAGAGGCTGGACATATCCTTGGGATTAAGATTATTCGAGATCGTAGGAGACGTTCTCTCACTCTCTCTCAGGCATCCTACATAGACACGTTTCTGGCCAGTTTTAACATGTAGAACTCCAAGAAGAGTTCACTACCTTTCAGGCATGGAGTGCATTTGTCTAAGGAGCAGTGTCCTAAGACTGCCGAGGAGATAGATGCTATGCTGTGGGTAGCCTCATATATGCTATGTTGTGCACGAGGCCTGATATTTGCTTTGCCGTTGGCATGGTTAGCAGATATCAGAGTAACCCTGGGAAGGCTCACTGGGAGGCAGTAAAATGCATTCTCAAGTACTTGCGCAGGACGAGAGATTATGTCCTAGTTTATAGAGCGCAGAAGCTTGTACCATTGGGTTACACAGATTCGAACTTTCAAGGTTATTTGGACAAGAGTAAGTTTACCTCTGGGTTTGTGTTTACTCTAGGAGGTGGAGCCATAGTATGGAAGAGTGTCAAGCAGAAATGTGTGGCGGACTCTACCATGGAGGCCGAGTATGTTGCCGCTTCAGAGGCAGCGAAAGAGGCTGTATGGCTCAGGAGCTTCCTGATGGACTTGGATGTGGTTCCTGAGTTGCCTAGGTCTATCACAGTGTATTGTGATAACAATGGTGCAGTTGCTAACTCGAGGGAACCACGAGCCCATAAGGCGAGTAAACACATAGAGCGCATGTACCACCTGATACGAGAGATCGTAAAGAGGGGAGACGTGATCGTGGCCAAGATAGCTTCAGATGACAACCTTGCAGATCCTTTCACCAAGCCATTGACCCCAAAGGTCTTTGAGAGACATGTGGAGGGCATGGGAGTCAGATTCTTGAGAGAGCCATGTGAGTGACCTTAAAGGTGTTCTGGAGATTTCATTAGGACAGCAGTGTAATAGCGGGTTGGACAGTTTTTGTACTTCTTAGCATAGCTTTGAGTATTAGTGGGAGATTGTTAGTTTTGAATACAGAAAAGCTATGGCTTGTATCAAAAACTAATATCCACAGTTGACATATCATTTTGTTTCGGTATAAATTTGTTCCTTTATATCATAGAACTAGATAACGGGGTGTGGACAGACATAGTAGATACCGTTATTGGTTAAAGTATTGATATATAAAAAGTATGCTCGTAATCGAGATAGTCTGAACATACTATCGGTATAGGTTATTGTGTGGTTTGGAAATTAGTTTATCTAAACTAGTTTAAATCACACGGATATGCCCGGGGCATATTGAGCACGACCAGTTTGGATAGAATTGACTTATACTGATCGGTGTAGTCAATTCGGTCCTAGTATTCCGTCTCTCAATCCCGAGATTGGGACGGGCGTGAGGGTTGGATATCGTGTGCTTTGATTTGCCAAAGAGTGAGGTTAATTGAGGCCAATACCTCGGTAGGTTGGGTATGCAGTGTTTAGCTAGTTACGTGCCGTTGCTAGTCGGAGGAATCCACGTACCGGTTCACCGGGTTGATGGTGCTCCCGAGATGAGCTCGTAAGGTTATTATACTAAACCCGGCCGGTGAACTTTATGTTCGGTATAATAAAAGGACGTGTTGTACTAATCTCGAAAACCAAGAAGTCGGTGAATTAATTTATCAGTAAATTGATTAACCGACGAGCGCTAGATCTTTAATGTGGGGAGATAGAATAAAATATAATGGCGCGATATAATGTCATTTTCGAGTGGTAGTTTCATAATTGGTCCGATAGTGGCACGGCCGATTATGTATTTGACTAATCAACAAGGTAAATTAATTAATCCAAAAGGTTTAATTAATATTTAATCGACAAAGTAAATTTAGAAATTAATTCTATTTTGAATTAATTAATTCTAAGGGTTCGATTAAATTAAATTAACAAAGTGGATTAAATAAATTAATTTAAATGGGTCGATTGGAGTTGATTAGTCGGGAAGACTTAGCGGTCAATGAAAGTCAAATTAAAAGGCCTAACTCGAGAGCCCATTAGGTCTCCAATCGAGCTCCTATAAATAGAAGACTTGAAGCCCAAGAAAAAAATAAGGAAGTCTTGCAAGACATTTCATTCTTGCTTTCTTGAGTGAAAAGGTTTAAGAGAGAGAATTTTTCTTCAAGAATTTTCTCTCAAAAACAAACCAGATTTTTCACTTCCTCCAGATTGGATTCAAACCAAAGATCACAACTTTCATTTGGGTTTTCATTCTGCCCAGTTTTCATTACTCAATCTGCAAAAGCTGCTGCCCAGGTTTTGGTTTCTCGCACAAAGGGGCTGCCACGAAAAACTCTGCCCAGTTCTTCTTCTCTCGTGCAAAGGGGCTGCCACAAAAAACTGCTGCCCAGTTCTTCTCTCGCGCAAAGGGGCTGCCACGCAAAACTGCTGTCCAGTTTTTCCTTCTCTCGCACAAAGGGACTGCAGCAGATTTTTCAGGGTTTTCTGGCGGCAGTTTTTTGCTGCTGTCCAGTGCGTTTGATTCGGCCTGGGCTTCGTTGATCTCTTCTTGGTGATCCGAAGCTTGGGCTGTCTAGATCACGACTGGGCAGTTCGAATTACTGCTATCGGAGTGGTGTTTATATTTAAAGGCAGCAGCTTTTTTGGGCAGCAGCAGCAGGATTTTTGTGGGTTAAATTTTGTGATCAGTTTTTGGTTTGTTTGAGTCCAGTTTTAGAGGGATTTCCTTGTGGGCTAAGCAAGTAGACTTCAATTGATTATTGCCCACGCAATATTCGAAGTTTCTACGGAGATATCTATTGGATTTCTATTGGAATCGCAACAAAGATTGGATTTTTCTTTAGGCAAGGGACTTCGCTACAAAAGGTAGAATCTTTAAATTCTGCTTTTATTAAAGATTGAATCTTTTGTGTCCCGATTAATAAATTAAATAAGTATAAGCCTAGATCCGTTCATGGGTAAACTAATTTGAGCCTGAGCTTGGTCGAAAGCTTTCGATTCTGGAATGCATTGCACGAAAGTGAGGTTTTCGATTTAGCCCGAGCTTGTTCAGTTTTCCTTCATAATGGTGATACGATGGTGTTCCTCGTACTTTACGTAGATGACATCCTTCTGATTGGCAACAATAAGAAGGTGTTGTCACACGTATAGGCATAGTTGTCCAGGCAGTTTGACATGAAGGATTTGGAAGAGGCTGGACATCTCCTTGGGATCAAGATTATTCGAGAACGTATGAGACGTTCTTTGACTCTCTCTCAGGCATCCTACATAGACACGATTCTGGCCCGTTTTAACATGCAGAACTCTAATAAGGGTTCGTAACCTTTCAGGCATGGGGTGCATTTGTCTAAGGAGCAATGTCCCAAGACTGCTGAGGAGGTAGATGTCATGTAGGCGGTACCCTATGCTTCTGCAGTGGGTAGCCTCATGTATGCTATGTCATGTACGAGGCCTGATATTTGCTTTGCCGTTGGTATGGTTAGCAGATATGAAAGTAACCCTGGGAATGCTCACTGGGGGGCAGTAAAATGCATTCTCAAGTACTTGCGCAGGACAAGAGATCATGTCCTAGTTTATAGAGCGCAAGAGCTTATACCATTGGGTTATACAGAGGCACCTCTGTATAAGAGGCAGTGAAAGAAGCTGCATAGCTCCAGAACTTCCTGGTGGACTTAGATGTGGTTCCTAAGTTACCTAGGTCTCAGTTTATTGTGATAACAATGGTGCAGTTGCTAACTCGAGGGAACCACGAGCCCACAAAACGAGTAAACACATAGAGTGCAAGTACCACCTGATACGAGAGATCGTAAAGAGGGGAGACGTGACCGTGGGCGAGATAACATCAGATGACAACCTTGCAGATCCTTTCACAAAGCCATTGACCCCAAAGGTCTTTCAGAGACATGTGGAGGACATGAGAGTTAGATTCTTGAGGGAGCCATGTGAGTGAGCTTAAAGGCATTCTATAGATTTCATTATGACAGCAGTGTAATAGCGGGTTGGACAGTTTTTGTACTCCTTAGCATAGCTTTGAGTATTAGTGGGAGATTGTTAGTTTTGAATACAGAAAAGCTATGGCTTGTATCGAAAACTAATATCCACAGATGACATATCATTTTGTTTTAGTATTAATTTGTTCCATTATATCATAGAACTTGATAACGGAGTGTGGAAAGATACAGTAGATACCATTATTGGTTAAAGCATTGATATATAAAAAGTATGCTCGTAACTGAGATAGTCTAAACATACTATCAGTATAGGTTATCGTGTGGTTTGGAAATTAGTTTATCTAGACTAATTAAAATCACACGGATATGCCTGGGGCATATTGAGCATGACCAGTTTGGATAGAATTGACTCGTACTGATCGGCGTAGTCAATTCGGTCCTAGTATTCAGTCTCTCAATCCCGAGATTGGGACGGGCGTGAGAGTTGGATATCGTATGCTTTGATATGCCAAAGAGTGTGGTCAATTGAGGCCTATACCTCAGTTGGTTGGGTATGCGGTGTTTAGCTACTTACGTGCCATTGCTAGTAGAAGGAATCCACGTACCAGTTCGCCGGGTTGATTGTGCTCCCGAGATGAACTCGCAAGGTTTATTGTACTAAAATTGGCCAGTGGACTTTACTTCCGGTACAATAAGAAAGTCGAGTGGTACTAATCTCGGATACCAAGAAGTTGGTGAATTAGTTTGTCAGTAAATTGATAAACTGACGATCACTAGATCTTTAATGTGGGGAGATAGAAGAAAATAAAGTGGCACGATGTACAGTTGTTTTTTAGCGGTAGTTCTATAATTGGTCCGTTAGTGGTACGACTAATTATGTGTTTGACTAATCGATAAAGTAAATTAATTAATCCTAAATATTTAATTAATATTTAATTGACAAAGTAGATTAAGAAAATTAATTCAATATGAATTAATTAATTCTAAGGTTTCGATTAAATTAAATTAACAAAGTGGGTTAAGAAAGTAATTCGAAATGATCGATTGGAGTCGATTAGTCTACGGAAGACTAAGGGGTCAACGAAAGTCAAACACTAAGGCCCAACTTAAAAGCCCACTAGGTCTCCCAAGGAGCTCCGTATAAATAGCTAATGTTAGGCACATTTGAAGACATTAGAAACCTTGTAGGCAAATGCCTTAGAGTGAGAAAGACAAGCCTAGAGAGAGAATTCTTTCTTCCTTATTGAGAATTCTTTATCGAAATCGGTTTGCGATCTTTCTTGTTCGAGAAACTTAGCCCATGATTCTAGAAGCCCAAGACCACCGCTTGGAAGTTCAAACGCCGCTTGAGAAGTCCGTTCGCCCCTCTTTTTCCGGGCAATTAGCGCCACCTGCATTTTTTGGATTTTTCAGCGCCGTTTTGGAGCATTTTCATAGTGGGCTTTGTTTATTTGTTGCTTTGATCCTTTGGCATGTTCCTTTTGGTTCGCCAAAGTCTAGATCTACTAGCAAATAGCTTACCCACAAAGTTTTATTGAAGCGGTGTAGGTTTTCAGATTAGAATCAGCTTCTAGGGCTTGATCTGTTTTTCAGATCTGTGAGTTTCTTGAAGTGGGTTTCTTTGGATTTCTTTGCCAGTGCCTTTAGCCACCACGTAGACACTTTTCCACCCAAGTTTGAGGTTGTTTGGAGTTATCCTTGGGATTTCGAGTGGATTTCGCAGCCAGGCGGTAAAAAGGTTATAGGCGGTAAATAAGTACAATAATCTTCGGGCAACGATCTGCTGTGGATCTGATGAGTTTTTCTATGTGGGTGTCATATGGATCTCTTCCTTAGTGTCTTAGATACCTTGTGGATAGTCGCCGATGTGACTTTGAGGTAGAGACGAAGTTGTTATTGAGATTCTCTCGTGATTGGTTTTAGGCGGTAAACAGTATGATTTTCAGCTTTGGTTTTCTTATCGCTAGGGACACGCTTCAAAGGTATAATCTTTAAGACTTCCGCTTTAAATTAAAGATTTAATTTTTAGCGTGTCGTTTTAATAAATTAAACTAGTATAGGCCTAGATCCATTCAGTAGAAATTAATTTGAGCATGAACCTAGTCGAAAGTCTCCGATTCTGGAATGCATAGCACGAAAGTGAGATTTTCGATTTAGCCCGGGCTTGTTCTGTTTTCCTCCAGGTTAATATTCCCATGGCCTTCATTACGAATTCATAATTTATGTGGGTAGACTTGGGCATTGGCATTAGGGCCTTCCTTCATATCGAATGAGACTAATCTATAAGATCACTAGAATGAATTTCTAAGTAAGATAACTTTAGTAAGTTAAATTGGAGAATACGACACCCTCTCCATCTGAAGTGCACTATCCTAGGTAACAAACATAGAAGTCACGTAATGGCAATACACTTAGTGTACTGTTTGTAGTATTCCTCCCATCGAGGTTACGCTGCTTATTTGTACGGCTAAAAGTAACAACTATTAATTTCATCGGTCAATAGAATGTTTGGTCAGATGATGAAATTAATGAACTAGGTTATTCTCAAACGAATGTGGATTAACGTAAAAGTTCACACTATCGTGACTTGTGTGAATTCCGATTAACGAGATGTTGGTATATAAATTTTATTGTTTTGAGGGATTTTGAAATATTATTTTTGATTTTTTCAATTTATTGAAACTTTTCTATTTATTTATTTATAGATTTTGATGTGACGTATAATCCTTTAGTTCTCATATTAAAAGAGAACAAACTGAATGGTCAAAATTACATCGATTGGAAATGCAACTTGGACATTGTCTTAATGGCTGAGCAATACAAGTTCATGCTCATAGAACTGTATCCTCCTGCGCCTAAGGACCTGTCCACTGATGAACAAATAGAAGCTTATCAGAGGTAGATAAAGGTTGACGAGATGTCGCGGTTAGAGTATATATTATAAGTATAGATTTTGCTTTTTATTTCCTTGACTAGAAATTAGAGTTCTACGAATTGTTATTATGCTATTTACAAAACCAAATTAGAGTTCTATGAATTCTTATTGTCCCTTGTACAAAACTAGTTAATCCTTCTTTTGAAGGATTATTTGTATCTCAAATAATTCTTTTCATTTTTCAATAAAACAACAAGAAGGATCCATCAACAAGGTTGAGGAAGAAACGCTTGAAGTCAGGCACAAGTTCATTGCTCGAGACCCTATCTTCCCCATAAATCCTAAAAATTAGGTATCAAATATGTGGTTCTCCTGCTGATTGTTTAGAGGACAAGTTTACAAGAAATTGTGGAATGGAGTGGACTGAACTTACATCTTTCTACTAGCTTTTCTTACAATATTTCACCTAGATTTAGTGGAGTTCAATTCCGTTCTTTTTGATTTAATTGGCTTATGGTGATTATTTTTGAATTGCAGGTGGAGAATATGAAGTGATGACATTTAGCCCAATTGGATTGGAATTCGGCTGGAATGAGAGAATTAAGGCTTAATGACGTGTGCGATTTTTGACATCGAGGTTTGGGTGTGTTTTAAGGCACACATAAAGGTTCACAATTCATCACTTAAATTTATAAACCTCAATTCTACACTTAAGGACCGTCAATAATCCTCTCACGGTGTAGTACTTGAGGGTCGATCCCACAGGGAGCTAGATGGAATTTATGAACATGCTTAAACTTAAGGGCTTATTCTATAAACAAAAGAATAAAAAATAGAAAAAAGATGGGAATGTTGAGAATATTTTTGGTGTTTTCTTGTTTATCAACTAACCTAATAAAGTGAGAAACAAAAGAATAAAAGGGAGAAGTACTTGATTAATTATGGTTGACTACACTATGTTGATGACATGGTCCCCTTTAGTTTCACAAGAGTTTATTAACCCACAACACCAAACATAGCTTCATTAATACATAAGTAACCAAATACCGAATGATGACGAGGTTTTTGATGTGCTTAAATTACAAGAGACATGCAAATGGGGGGTTAGTGATGTGCTTAAATTACAACCCTAATAAAACCTTTTTTTAGCACACTTTAGGACCACAAATCCTATCGTGTAATAGAGAAAGGTATCGAATCCAGATGTAACACTGAACACTTACGTACCAAATAAAATAGTAAACATGCAAGAGATGGAAATAGAATGACTTTGATTTGATGAAATCAAAAACAAACAAATGCAGAAAAATAAATTGATGGGGTTTTAGGATGGTAGTTTAACCTACTCCACTGTCAACTAGTATTTATCATACATGGGTTTCTTAATTTCTCTTTGGACCTTAGGCTTGTTTTACCGACAAGATTCAATCTCAGACTTTACACAAAGGAAATCGTCAACAAGAGAATAAGCTTACTAAAAAGATTCAATCTCCAAATAGGAAACTACCAACAGATTAATAAACTTACTAACGAGATTCAATCTCCAGCAGTGTAAGAAGAAACTGCCAACAAATCAGTAAAGACTAAATCAACCAAAGAAATAAATACACCAATATATAACAAATCAAAGGAATTCAGATACACTACACTCTGAGGATACATAAGCTTCAAATCATTTGGCTCACCCTCACTAATAAAAGGCCTGTCACACCTAGAACAGCAAAAGCCCTTTACCAAGCTGAAAAAAAGAACAACGAACCTGCTCATATCAAGTGCAGATGCACTGATTCCTCCTAGACTGAATAGATCCAGGATTAAACCCCAATGAACTACAGAGAACTGCATGGTTATTAGCTGGATCGCCATCTCCATAGTAAACCCTAGCTACCCAATTACACAAAGGAGCTGTCGGCTCAAAATAAAAGAAGAATGAAGCAAAAGTTGCCATCAAGTCTTGTCCTTACAATATATATACTAGTACAAAATTCTTAGTGTTGTAAATGATTAAGGTTAGCAGGGGTAAAATAGAGTTTGTAACAATTTCATGAGCATCCAAGTTGACTACAAGAGTTCAAAACTTGACCAGGTTACTCATCTTTATCATTCCAGTATTTTATGTTCCTGTTTATGGTGGAAAAGTGATAAAACCAAACCTGAGCCTGCATTTCCCCCAAAACAAATTATAAACTTAAAAAGTACACAAAAGTGATCAAAATTGTATCTAAATCTAATGAATTTCAGTGAAAAATGCCATGAAAATAGATATAACTTAGGGTTACATCACTCCCCCACACTAAAGTCTTGCTTTTCCTCAAGCACGTTCATTAAGAACCTAGGAAAATTTAACAAAGCTAATCGCAACTCCAACTTGTTAGTTTGAATACTAAAAGCTGAGCTTGTATAAAAAACTATTTCCTATTTATATCGAGTTATATGTTTCACTTAAATCCTTTGTACTTGACATATGTAGTCCAATTATATCTAGTGACTTGATGATGAGGTGCTGGGTGTAGCACAGTAGACCTTATCATTGATTGAAGTCTTGATATATAAATTAGGCCCGTGGTTGATATAGGTTTGGACATACTATCGTTTTAAGTCATTATGTGATTTTGAGATTAGTTGGTCTAGACCAATTGAATCAAATATAGATATGCCCGGGGCATATTGAGCATGATCGTCCAGGATTGAATTAACTTGTACAGTTCATTAGTAGTTAATTCAAACCTTGTATTCGATATCTTAATCCCTAGATGAGAATGAGCACGAAGATTGAGCATTGCATAGTTTGATTTGCTAAAGAGTGCGGTCGCTTGAGGCCTATAGTCTTGGTAGGTTGGTGAAGGAAAACTGAACAAGCCTGGGCTAAATGAAAACCTCACTTTCGTGCAATGCATTCCAGAATCGGAAGCTTTTGACCAAGCTCAGGCTCAAATTAGTTTACCCATGAATGGATCTAGGCTTATACTTATTTAATTTATTAATCGGGACACAAAATATTCGATCTTTAATTAAAGCGGAATTTAAAGATACTACCTTTTGAAGCGAAGTCCCTTGCTTAAAGAAAAACCAATTCTTTGTTGCGATTCCAATAGAAATCCAAATCGATTCTCCAAGAACACTTCGAATATTGCGTGGGCAATAATTATCGAAGCTTACTTGCTTAGCCCACAAGAACCCACGAAGAAATCCTTCTAATCGGATTCTAAAAACCCCAAAATCCTGATCGAACAAAAAACCCTCAAACAGCTCCAACCTCTTGCTCGAAAAACCCTGCTGTCCAGCCCGATCTGCATCAGTACCCAGCCCCAAACTTGCCGGGATCTAGACAAAACAGGCCTACGGATCACCCATCATATGAAGGAGATCAACGCTGGCTAGTCTTGAATCAACCGCCCAAGCTTGCTGCTGAAGAAACTGGCGCCAAACTGCTCAACAAAATCGCAGCAGCAGCAGCTAAAATGGATAAACACACAGCAGCGATTTCGTGAAAAAACCAGCAAGAATCTGGTGGAATATATTTAATCCGACTAGGAAGGTTTGGTCTTTGGGTTGAATCCAATTCGAAGAGCAAGAAATCTAGCTCGTTTTTGAGAAAGAATTCTTGAAGAAAAATTCTCTCTCTAGAACCTTCTTGCTTAAGAAAAGGGGCAAGACTTGTCTTGCAAGCTTTCTTATCTTTCTTTGGTCTCAAGTTATTCTATTTATAGGAGCTCGATTGGAGACCTAATGGGCTCTCGAGTTAGGCCTTAAAATTTGACTTTCGTTGACCGCTAAGTCTTCCCGACTAATTAACTCCAATCGACCCATTTAAATTAATTTATTTAATCCACTTTGTTAATTTAATTTAATCGAACCCTTAGAATTAATTAATTCAAAATAGAATTAATTTCAAAATTCACTTTGTCGATTAAATATTAATTAAACCTTTTGGATTAATTAATTTACCTTGTCGATTAGTCAAATGCATAATCGGTCATGCCACTATCGGATCAATTATGGAACTACCGCTCGAAAACGACTTTACATCGCGCCATTATATTTTATTCTATCTCCCCACATTAAAGATCTAGCGCTCGTCGGTTTATCAATTTACTGACAAATTAATTCACCGACTTCTTGGTTTCCGAGATTAGTACCACTCGTCCTTTTATTATACCGAACATAAAGTTCACCGACCGGGTTTAGTATAATAACCTTACGAGCTCATCTCGGGAGCACCATCAACCCGGTGAACCGGTACGTGGATTTCTCCGACTAGCAACAGAACGTAAGAAGCTAAACACCGCATACCCAACTTATCGAGGTATTGGCCTCAATTGACCTCACTCTTTGGCAAATCAAAGCACACGATATCCAACCCTCACGCCCGTCCCAATCTCGGGATTGAGAGACGGAATACTAGGACCGAATTGACTACACTGATCAGTATAAGTCAATTCCATCCAAACTGGTCGTGCTCAATATGCCCCAGGCATATCTGTGTGATTTAAACTAGTTTAGATAAACTAATTTCCAAACCACACAATAACCTATAACGATAGTATGTTCAGACTATCTCCGTTACGAGCATACTTTTGATATATCAATACTTTAACCAATAACGGTATCTACTGTGTCTGTCCACACCCCGTTATCTAGTTCTATGATATAAAGGAACAAATTTATACTGAAACAAAATGATATGTCATCTATGGATATTAGTTTTTGATACAAGCCATAGCTTTTCTGTATTCAAAACTAACAATCTCCTACTAATACTCAAAGCTATGCTAAGAAGTACAAAAACTGTCCAACCCGCTACTACACTGCTGTCATAATGAAATCTCCAGAACACCTTTAAGCTCACTCACATGGCTCTCTCAAGAATCTGACTCCAATGCCCTCCACATGCCTCTCAAAGACCTTTGGGGTCAATGGCTTGGTGACAGGATCTGCAAGGTTGTCCTCTGAAGCTATCTTGGCCACGATCACGTCTCTCCTCTTTACGATCTCTCTTATCAGGTGGTATTTGCACTCTATGTGTTTACTCGCCTTATGGGCTCGTGGTTCCCTCGAGTTAGCAACTGCACCATTGTTATCACAATAAACTGTGATAGACCTAGGCAACTCAGGAACCACATCTAAGTCCATCAGGAAGCTCCTGAGCCATACAACCTCTTTCGCTGCCTCTGAAGCGGCAACGTACTCGTCCTCCATGGTAGAGTCCGCCACGCATTTCTGCTTGACACTCTTCCATACTATGGCTCCACCTCCTAGAGTAAACACAAACCCAGAGGTAGACTTACTCTTGTCCAAATCACCTTGAAAGTCCGAATCTGTGTGACCCAATGGTACAAGCACCTGCGCTCTATAAACTAGGACATAATCTCTCGTCCTGCGCAAGTACTTGAGAATGCATTTTACTACCTCCTAGTGAGCCTTCCCAGGGTTAATCTGATATCTGCTAACCATGCCAATGGCAAAGCAAATATCAGGTCTCGTGCACAACATAGCATACATGAGGCTACCCACTGCAGAAGCATAGGGTACTGCCTTCATGGCATCTATCTCCTCAGCAGTCTTAGGACACAGCTCCTTAGACAAATGCACTCCATGCCTGAAAGGTAGTGAACCCTTCTTGGAGTTCTGCATGTTAAAACGGGCCAGAATCGTGTCTATGTAGGATGCCTGAGAGAGAGTCAGAGAACGTCTCCTACGATCTCGAATAATCTTGATCCCAAGAATATGTCCAGCCTCTTCCAAATCCTTCATATCAAACTGCCTGGACAGCCATGCCTTTACGTCTGACAACACCTTCTTACTGTTGCCAATAAGAAGAATGTCATCTACATAAAGTATGAGGAACACCACCATATCACCATCACGCCTGCGATAAACACACTGCTCATCCAGAGACTAAGTGAATCTATAGGACTGGATAACCTCATCAAAACGGATGTTCCAAGATCTGGATGCTTGTTTAAGTCCATAAATGGACCTCCTAAGCCTGCATACCTTGTGCTCTTGGCCCTTAACAATGAAGCCCTCTGGTTGCTGCATAAAGATGGTCTCCTCAAGACTTCCATTAAGGAACGCTGTCTTGACGTCCATCTGCCAAATCTTATAATCCATATGAGCAGCTATGGCCAAGAGAATCCTGATTGACTTAAGCATAGCTACGGGTAAAAGGTCTCCTCATAATCGATCCCATCTTTCTGAGTATACCCCTTCGCCACAAGCCTAGCCTTGAAGGTCTCAACCCTCCCTTCAGATCCTCTCATTCGCTTGTAAACCCATTTACACCCAATAGGCCTAAACCCATCAGGAAGGTCTACCAGCTCCCAGACTTGATTTGAGTCCATATAACCCATCTCAGCAATCATCGCTCTCTGCCAAGAATCTGCATCTCTATCCTGAAGAGCCTCATTGTAGTTAACTGGGTCTGATTTATGAGCGCCAGGGATAAAGTCCGAAGACTCACCCAAACCCATGTACCTCTCAGGCTGTCTCACAACCCTCCCACTATGATGAGGCGCAGCCTGTACAAGAGCATCATCTGTGATAGTGTGTGCAGTCTTTTGTGGTGTGTCTTCCTGTACGTGTGCATCTGGAATAGTAGACTGACTTCTAAGCTCTTCCAATACTACCTTGCTGCTTGACTTGTGATCTAAAATATAGTCCTCCTCAAGAAATCTGGCATTGGTGCTGACCACCACCTTCTGATCCTGAGGACTATAAAATAAACCACCTCTCGTTCCTTTGGGGTAGCCTATAAACAGCATAACCTTGGATATCGCCTCTAACTTGCCTGCATCTGCCTCGAGCACATGTGCTGGACAACCCCAAATCCTGAGATGTCTCAGACTAGGCTTTCGCCCACTCCACAACTCTACTGGGGTCGTAGGCACAGACTTAGATGGCACAAGGTTGAGGATAAAACATGTTGTATCCAAGGCATAACCCCAAAACGAGGTAGGCAACTCACTGTAACTCATCATCGATCTAACCATCTCCATAAGAGTCCTGTTCCTCCTCTCTGCTACACCATTCTGCTGGGGTGTGCCAAGTGCAGACAACTGGGTCTGAATACTATCCTCTGAAAAATAGGATCTAAATTCACTAGAGAGGTATTCGCCACCGCGATCAGACCGCAGTGACTTGATACTCTTATCGAGATGGTTCTCCACCCATGCCTTGAATTCTCTGAACTTGCCAAAGCATTAAGACTTGTGACGCATCAGGTATATGTATCCATATCTAGAGTAATCATCCGTGAAAGTCACGAAATACTCATAACCACCTCTAGCCTGAACTGACATAGGCCCACACACGTCAGAATGAATCAGCTCTAAAACCTCCTTGGCCCTATACCCCTTTGCCTTGAAAGGCCTCTTGGTCATTTTACCCTCCAAGCAGACTCACAGGTCGAATAGCTGTCAATATCTAGTAAGTCCAAAGACCCACTCTTGACCAACCTTTGAATCCTACTAAGGTTGATATGACCTAGTCTCAGGTGCCAAAGATAAGTCTGATTCAAAGGGGAAGACTCTTTTCTCTTATTATGATTCGGTGATGAGTTACTAGTTTCTGTGTTTTGCATAACTGGGGAGTAAGTCTTAATTAAACAACAAATTGTCAACCAATGTACTGGAACATATAAGTTTCTGGCCTTTTCTAATAAATATAGATCTATCAGAAAAAACACACTTATAACCATCCAAAACAAGTTTAGAAACTGAAAGCAAGTTTTTCGAAAACTAGGTACATAAAGACAATCTCTCAACAATAAAGTAGAGTCTAAAAAATAAAGACATAAAACTCCCACTGCAGCAATAGAAACTCTGGTAGTATCCCCAAGGTAGACCTGCAACTCTCCCTCTCTAAGCAGCCGGGTCACTTGGAACCACTGCAAAGAATTACAAACGTGATCAGTGGCTCCTGAATCCACACACCAAGTATCTGTGGGATTCGCCGCTAAACATGTCTCAGTGACTAGGGAAAATTTACACATACCTCGAGTCTTTGGGCAGTCCTTCTTCTAATGTCCTGCTTTGCCACACCTGAAATATTTGCCTTTCGACTTCTGTTTCTTGGCAATGCCCGCCTTGGGTCCATGACTGGCTCCTGCTTTCTGGCCTCTCTTCCTCTTTTGCTTCCTGGCTTTGGGCCCAGCAGAGGAACCTGAGGGACCAACCGTAGCCAAGGCTTGCTTCTTCTCTGCGAAGAGGCTCTCAGCAGACACCAATGCAGTCATGAGCTCAGAAAGTGAATATGAGAGATTCCCCATATTATGATCAATCGAAACTGCTCAAAACTGGGAGACAAGCTCTGAAGGATGATATCGACCTGGGTTTTCCCATCAATCTCACCTCCCAATACCTCGATCTCATTGATGCAACCAATCATGTCCAGTACGTGATCTCTCACTGAAGTGCCCTCAGCCATCTTAGCATTCATGAGTTTCCTCATCGCTGGGCTTAGGGGGACACTCCTCAGTAAGCACATACTTATAACCCTCAGCGGTAAGGACAATGTCCAGGTTACGTTTCCAATCAATGTAATTTGGACCGGTGAGTTTGTTTTGGTTCAGAATGACAGCTAGCGGGTTGAACGACATATCAACTGAAAATAAACAAACAAGTTTCAGTATAATTTTTCAAAAATATTGAAAAATCCTCAGAAAACAAATATAATCTTCTACCGACATCTCTCACACCAGGATTAACGTAGGTCACGATGGGTGAACGTCTACGCCAACCCACATTCGTTCGAGAAGAACCGAAGTTCATTAATTTCATTATCTGACCAACGATCTTATGATCAATGAAATTAATAGTCGATAATTTTAGCCGTACACGTAGATAGCGTAACCTCGATGGGAGGGATACTATAAATAGTACACTAAGTGTATGCCATTACGTGACTTCTAAGTTTGTTACTTAGGATACTAATGCGCCTCGGATGGCGAGGATGTCGCAACTTTCTCCAATTAAACTCACTATAGTCATCCC
This sequence comes from Knoxia roxburghii, assembly GCA_030378225.1. Classification (NCBI taxonomy): domain Eukaryota; kingdom Viridiplantae; phylum Streptophyta; class Magnoliopsida; order Gentianales; family Rubiaceae; genus Knoxia; species Knoxia roxburghii. The sequence goes on along the minus strand of CM059418.1, from coordinate 27,216,300 downwards.
TTTAGAAATTCATTCCGGTGATATCTGTGATTGAAAACTCATCCGATAGGGAGGAAGGTCTAAGCCAGTACGCAAGTTTAACCACATCACCAATGAACCCGTAATGGAGGCCATGGGGCTATTAACCAACCCGCTCCCACTTAGATTTTTAATTTCGATTCGCCCGGGTTTTCTCGGTTTTCTACGTAATTAGGAATCACCCAAAATTATGATTAAACCAAAACCCGTGAATGTAATTAGTTTGAGGATTTTTACGTTTTAACATGCAATATCTTAACTATGGATATTCGCACCCATAAAACCGTTGGAGTTTTAATATGCGAATAATCTGCCTTAGTTAATTGCACATTACTTTTTAAAACTTTGGTTTGGTTTTTGTTCATGCAAAATAAAACGAAAATCACACAATCAACGAAAAGAATTAAATACGGGAAATTAAACAAATAAAATTTCTCGACTATTATGGCCTTCTCTATCGTTGATTCCTTAACGCCTCGGTGACACTTCCCGTCCTGTCGCTCCCACTCGTTATTTGGATTCCTCTCGATTCACCCGGGTTTTCTTGGTTTACTACGTAATTAGGAATCACCCAAAATTACGATAAACCAAAACCCATGAATATAAGTTACCCAAAATAACGTCTTCGTCATAGTACATAAATTCCTATATACAAAGGCGTTTTTCTAAGAATTTAAAGACGGCATGATTAGATCAAATCCTACTACAAGATTTTTCTAATCCTACACGGCTTCCAGCTCATGGTTATTACTATTACAGAAATTTCCATTCAAAAATAAAACAAGACCGGACATGTCCCGGGGTTTATGAATGAAAATTAAATTTCTACCATAATAGCCGGGAAATCAATAACCACCTGTTTAAGCATTTTGACAAAAAATAATAATGCAAAAATAAAGCCGTGTAATAAATCAAACAAGTATAAGACCGAAACCAACGCTCTGATACCAATTTGAAGGAAAACTGAACAAGCCCGGGCTAAATTAAAAACCTCACTTTCGTGCAATACATTCCAGAATCGGAAGCTTTTAACCAAGCTCAGGCTCAAATTAGTTTACCCATGAATGGATCTAGGCTTATACTTATTTAATTTATTAATCGGTACACAAAAGATTCGATCTTTAATTAAAGCGGAATTTAAAGATACTACCTTTTGAAGCGAAGTCCCTTGCTTAGAGAAAAACCAATTCTTTGTTGCGATTCCAATAGAAATCCAATCGATTCTCCAAAAACACTTCGAATATTGCGTGGGCAATAATCTATCGAAGCTTACTTGCTTAGCCCACAAGAACCCACGAAGAAATCCTTCTAATCGGATTCTAAAAACCCCAAAATCCTGATCAAACAAAAAACCCTCAAACTGCTCCAACCTCTTGCTCGAAAAACCCTGCTGTCCAGCCCGATCTGCACCAGTACCCAGCCCCAAAACTCACCGGGATCTAGACAAAACAGGCTTGCGGATCACCCATCATATGAAGGAGATCAACGCTGGCTAGTCTCGAATCAACCGCGCAAGCTTGCTACTGAAGAAACTGGCGCCGAACTGCTCAACAAAATCGCAGCAGCAGCAGTGAAAATGGATAAACATACAGCAGCGATTTCGTGAAAAAACCAGCAAGAATCTGGTGGAATATATTTAATCCGACTAGGAAGGTTCGATCTTTGGGTTGAATCCAATTCGAAGAGCAAGAAATCTAGCTCGTTTTTGAGAAAGAATTCTTGAAGAGAAATTCTCTCTCTAGAACCTTCTTGCTCAAGAAAAGGGGCAAGACTTGTCTTGCAATATTTCTTAGCTTTCTTTGGTCTCAAGTTATTCTATTTATAGGAGCTTGATTGGAGACCTAATGGGCTCTCGAGTTAGGCCTTAAAATTTGACTTTCGTTGACCGCTAAGTCTTCCCGACTAATCAACTCCAATCGACCCATTTAAATTAATTTATTTAATTCACTTTGTTAATTTAATTTAATCGAACCCTTAGAATTAATTAATTCAACATAGAATTAATTTATAAATTCACTTTGTCGATTAAATATTAATTAAACCTTTTGGATTAATTAATTTACCTTGTCGATTAGTCAAATGCATAATCGGTCGTGCCACTATCGGACCAATTATGGAACTACCGCTCGAAAATGACTTTACATCGCGCCATTATATTTTATTCTATCTCCCTACATTAAAGATCTAGCGCTCGTCGGTTTATCAATTTACTGACAAAATTAATTCACCGAATTCTTGGTTTCCGAGATTAGTACCACTCGTCCTTTTATTATACCGAACATAAAGTTCACCGGCCGGGTTTAGTATAATAACCTTACGAGCTCATCTCGGGAGCACCATCAACCCGGCAAACCGGTACGTGGATTCCACCGACTAGCAACGACACGTAAGAAGCTAAACACCGCATACACAACTTACCGAGGTATTGGCCTCAATTGACCTCACTCTTTGGCAAATCAAAGCACACGATATCCAACCCTCACGCTCGTCCCAATCTCGGGATTGAGAGATGGAATACTAGGACCGAATTGACTACGCTGATCAGTATAAGTCAATTCTATCCAAACTGGTCGTGCTCAATATGTCTCGGGCATATCTGTGTGATTTAAACTAGTTTAGATAAACTAATTTCCAAACCACACAATAACCTATACTGATAGTATGTTCAGACTATCTCGGTTACGAGCATACTTTTTATATATCAATACTTTAACCAATAACGGTATCTACTGTGTCTGTCCGCACCATGTTATCTAGTTCTATGATATAAATGAACAAATTTATACTGAAACAAAATGATATGTCATCTGTAGATATTAGTTTTTGATACAAGCCATAGCTTTTCTGTATTCAAAACTAACAATTGGCTGCGCGAGTTTAGTTGCTTGGTGTGTCATTGCAAGTCGAAGAAAACCACGTATCGGTACATCCGGGGTGATGGTGCTCTTGAGATGAATTTGAAAGGTTTGTTATACTAAATCTGGCTAGTGGACTTTATGTTTGGTATTGTAATAAAGTCAAGTGGTTCTAGTCTCAGATAACAATAAGTTGATGAATTAATTTATCAGTAAATTAATAAATTGATGAGCACTATATCTTTGACGTGGTGAGAATAAAGAATTAATTAATTAGTGGTTCCGGAACCAATTTTGATTTCAGTAGTGATTTCATAATTAATCTGTTAGTGGTACGATTAATTATGTCTTGGGTTAATTGATAAAGTAGGATTAATTATTAATTAATTAATTATAAGGGTTAATTAGTAAATTGACAAGGTGGAATTAATTAATTAGTTACTTAAGCTTTAAAGTTCAATTGGAATTAGGAAATCTAATTGGATAAGGAAATCTAATTAGATTTGGAAACAAATTGGATTTGGTAACTAATTGAGATTAGGAAATTAATAAATCCAAAGCCCATCAAGAAGACTTAATTCAAACCCACTTAAGGTCTCCCTTATAACTCTATAAACAGATGAGGGATTATCAATAATCAAGACACAATTCAAATTCATAATTCTTGAACTTAGAGAGAGAAAGTTAGAGAGAGAAAATAAGAAAACAAGTTGTTTATTTTCAACTCGAAGCTCGCGTGCACAATTTTGATCGGTGGCTGTCCTAGATCATCCAGGCGGTGGCACGTGTAGTCGGTGGCAGCGGGAACTTTCTCTGAGCAGCGGGGCGTGTGGACACGCTCGCCGGCGGTGGTGGTAGTTCGGTTCTTTCAGTGGCATCGGCTGGTTTTCCTGGTGAGTTTATTGGGTAATTGCTGATTAATTGGTTCGTTGGATCATTGCCCACTCAACGTACGAATATCGTCTAAGAGTCATATAAGCGATTACTTAAGGGATAAGTTTTGAGAGGTCAATTCTTTTCTTTTCGCTTTAATTAGAATTATTTTGAATGCGTGACAAATTGAATAGTGTAGAACTAAGATCTGGTGGTCGTGTGGTATTTCAAAAGGGTTTGAATCGTGTTACATGAGCATTCGGGTTTGGTTGAGATTTTTTGACCGGGACGGGATAGATAATTCCTTCAATTGGTATCACAGCTAAGGTTTTGGTTTTGCTTTATTCGATTTATTACATGGTTTTATTGCTGGTGATTTTTGATATCCCGATTATTATGGTTGCATTTGTATGTTTTATTTAAACTCCAGGACATGTTCAGATGGTTTTTTATATGAAAGCTTGTAATAGTAAAATCATGTGCGGGAAGCCGTGTCGGATTAGATTAAATCAGTAGTAGAATTTTATCTATGTAAATTGTTGATTTATTTTTTCCTAAAAACCATGCCTTGTATTTAGGAAATTATATGTAATCGAAGACGTTGTTGTCGACGACTTGAACTCGTGGGTTTTGGTTTATCATAATTTTGGTGATTCCAAAGATTACGTTGAAAATCAAGAAAACCCGGATGAATTTCAAAAAGACCAAATAATGAGTAGGAGTAGATCGGAAGACCCAGAAGGCGACGCCGGCAAAGGAATCGCCACCAAAGGTTGCTAGCAAATGGGATGTACGCGCACTGTGCACAGCAGCACTAGCATGCGGCGTAGGGTTGCTATTGTGCACAAGTACTGTGCACAGGCTCAGAGCGCGCGGCTCAGTGCTGCGAGCACGGCCCATCTCGACTGGGTGTGCGCCAGGCCCATTTTCTTTTTTTGAAAATATTTCCAAGATGCAAATTTCAGATTCAATCCCTCGATTGACATGACGGGACACGAGATAAGGAAACAGATGGAAGTGATTAAAACCATAATAGTCGGGAAATTTATTTTATGTATTTATTTCCCATTTTATTGTTTTAATTTTGGTTTACATGTTTTAAATTTTGTGTTTTATGTTACGCATGATTAAAGCGTGTTGGTTTTATGTTGCACATAACTTAAGATTAGTTAATTGCATGTTAAAATCGAAAAAACCCTCATTTTAAGAATCTAAGAGGGAGAGAGTTGGTTTAATGAATGAGTCCAACTCATAAGATCAGTAGGTTTAATTTCTAAGTAAGATGACTATAGTAAGTTAAATTGGAGAATGCGACACCCTCTCTAACTGAGGCGCACTATCCTAGGTAACGAACTTAGATGTCACGTAATGAGACAACACTTAGTGTACAATTTGTAGTATTCCTCCTAACGAGGTTACGCTTCTCTTATGTACAGTTAAAAGCACTTACTATTGATTTTATTAATCAATAGATTGTGAAATTTTGTACGGTTAGATTGTGAAATTAATGAACTTGGTTCTTCTCGAACGAATATGGACTACCATAAATGTTCACACTAACGTGACTTGCACGAATCCCGATGAATGAGATGTCAGTGGATTTTAAATATTGTTTTAAGGGATTTTGCAATGTTTGTTCGAATTACATATGCACTGAAACTTGTTCTGTTTATTTATTTATAAACTTTTCGATATGACATTTAATTCGTTAGCTGTGATATTAAAAGAGAACAAACTAACTGGTCAAAACTACACCGATTAGAAACACAACTTAGACATTATCCTTACGACTGAGCAACACAAGTTCGTGCTCACTGAACCATGCCCACCCCAACCTAATGACGAGTCCACTAATTAACAAAGAGAGGCATATAAGCGGTCAATAAAGTCTGATGAGATGGCGCAGTGTTACATTCTAGCTTCTATGTTGAATGTTCTGCAGTATCAGCATGAAGTCATGGTCACCGCCGCAAACATGATAATAAATCTCTGAGAAAAGTTCAGACATCAAGGTCGGGAAGCTAGACAAGTGGCCATGAAAGTCATGACTACAAAGATGAAAGAGGGCGCACCTGTGGGAGATCACGTGCTTGAAATGATTAGCAACATCAATGAGATAGAGGTATTGGGAGGAGAGATTGATCGTAAGTCTCAAACTGACATAATCCTCTAGAGTTTGCCATAGAGTTTTGAGTAGTTTTAGCTAAACTATAATATGAACCAAAGGAATTATATGTTGGCCGAGCTCATAAGAGCATTGGTGTCGGCTGAAGGTCTTTTTCAAGATAAAAAGCAAGCCTTAGTTATTGTCGAGGCTTCGAGATCTACTTCTAAGTTGAAGGTTGAAAAGAAAAAGAAGAAAACCAAGAAGACAAGCAATCATACGCCTAAGCCTAACATCGCAAAGAAGAAGAAGCTAAAAAGCAAGTGCTTTAAATGTGGGAAAACTGGACATTGGAAAGCGAACTGTCCAAAGCTTGAGGGTACGATAAATCTTTCCTTAGTTACTGAGACATGTTTAGCGGTGATTCCCACAGATACTTGGTCAGTTGAGTTAGGACCACTGACTATGCTTGTAATTCTTTGCAAGGGTTCCAATAACCCATAAGCTTAGAGAAATGAGTTGGATGTCTACTTGGGCGACACTACAAGAGTGTCAGTTGTTGCAGTGGGATAAGTGAAGCTTAATTTAGAGAATAACAATAGCTTATTTTTAGAAAATTGTCTTTATGTCCAAGTTTTAGAAATAACCTTGTTTCGGTTTCTAAACTTTTAAAGAATGGTTTTGAGTTTGTTTATTCTGATGAGTCTTTGTTTATTAGAAGAAATAAGAAACTCATTTGTTCTGGTTCATTAGTAAACAATTTATTTATTCTAAAACCAACTTCTCCTACTAGATATGCAACTGCAAATCAAACATCATTAAACCATAATAAGAGGAAAGTGCCTTCTTAGATGAACCAAACTTATCTTTGGCATCTAAGACTAGGTCATATAAACCTTAGTAGGATTCAAATGTTAGTCAATGATGGACCTCTAGGTTCATTAGATATTGGTAACTACTCAACCTGTGAATATTGCTTGGAAAGTAAGATGACCAAGAGGCCTTTTAAGGCAAAGGGGTATTGGGCCAAAGAAGTACTAGAGCTGGTTCATTCTGACTTGTGTGGACCAATGTCTATTCGAGGCATAGGAGGTTTTGAGTATTTTGTGACATTCACAGATGACTACTTGAGGTACAGATACATTTATTTGATGCACCATAAGTTTGAGTGTTTTGACAAGTTCAAAGAATATCGGGCAGATGTGGAGAAACATAATGTAAAAGTATAAAGACACTACGATCAGATCTTGATGGTGAATGCTTGTCCCCTGATTTTTGAAATTATCTGGTTGAAGAAGGTATTCAGTCTCAGTTATCTGCACTTGGCACACCCTAGCAGAATGGTGTAGCAGAACGGAGAAATAGAACTCTTATGGAAATGGTTAGGTAAATGATGAGTTATAGTGATTTTCCAAATTCATTTTGGGCATATGTCTTAGAAACAAATTCATACATTCGAAATCTTGTACCATCTAAATCCGTGCCTTTAACCCCTGTGGAGTTATGGTGTAGGTGAAAACCCAGTGTAAGACACCTCAAAATTTGGGGTTATCCAGCACACGAGCTTAAGGCAGATGCGGGTAAGGTAGATGCAGGAACATAAGTAATGCTGTTGATAGGATACCTAAAAGGTGCAAAAGGTGGTTTATTCTATAGTCATAAAGATCAGAAGGAGGTAGTAAGTAGTAATGCCAGATTTTTAGAAGATGACTATATTCTAGTGTTGGTGTATGTGCCCTTTTAAGGGATATATATGTAAATAGATATTTGTCGTTTGATTGATGATTTATCAAATGAGTTAATTTCATGAATGTAATATTCTTGTGCATGTTTGAATTCATGAAATCAATCCGCCAAAAGAAACACTCTATGGGTTGATTAGATCATGAGTGATTATTTTGAGTAGTACTCGTACGAGGATCTTTAGACCAGAAATCACTACATGGTCTTAGCTGAATTGTAGTAAGCTTTGACATACGCCTAACGGGCCCGTAATAGGTTTCCAAGTACGGGTATGATTGGGTATGCTATGAATCACGCTAATGTATGTGGGTGAAGTGATAGGAATACAAGTCTCTTTTAAGTGAGAGATGATATATTGGCCACTTGATAGTGAACTGAGAAGTGCATGGACGCGCCCAATAAATGATAAGTGTTATCATTTTCTTGATGAAATTCAGTGTCACTAAGAGATTAAGTAAACGTTTAGCTAAATAAGGATGATGGTTCCATGCCTTATGCTAGACGGGACATCAATATAGAGGATCCTACGTAGTATGCTCAGAAGGTTGTGTTGAATTACCATTCGACCCTCCATTCAAAATTGGGTAGTCATTATGTCTTTCTAGAGACCACTAATGACTTATGGATTAATCAATTATATTGGATTATCCATTTCTAATTTATAATGGGCCTACAAGATCGCACATAAGAGAGTTCTATGATACAGAATATGTAATCATGTCTGCACTAAGTATAATTGTTATCCTTGTATAAATAGTGCTTAATTAAAGGGTTTAATTAAGTATTATTAAAAGTTCTGTGATATTAATTAAGAGTTAATTAAGTAACTAGGAGCTATTGGGATAGGCTAATAAGTCAATGGACTAAATTACAATTGTATTGCTTTTTACCCATCAGTCCGATCCATGGGTCACTGGGTTGATTTATGGGTCCAAATCAGTAAAAGTAATATTGGAATATTACTTACTAATTTGGTAGACTTTCTGTTAGGTTATATATCTATTGGATATACACATGAGTGAAAAACATAACTTGAAAAATAGAGAATCCCAAAAATTGTCTGGTAGGCTGGAGAATGGCGGTGCTAGCTCCAATGCTTAAGGGTAGAGGATTCTTCTGGGGAAAATCTGTGGTGATCAACGACATCAAACAAGGATCCAGACATCAGCTACCGATTACGCTTCAAGGGTATGTTTTACATGCTTTGAACGTAGGAATTTAACACTAAAATCGAAATAGTCATGAACTTTTAGAAAATCCGTTGCGTAAAATTTTTTACTTTCATGTCTTCAATCCTTACAGCGGTATCAGATATAGGCTACATTTTAGTCTTATGTTAAAATTAATTTTGATTAAAACGTATGTTTGTTTTCAAAATTAGTTGTGAAGTCTATTGAAAAATTGATTTGGAGAGAATTTTTCTTTATTATTCGATTTCGAAATTGGTCTCGGGAAACACAAAATGGCAGATTTTGGTTTTCGACAAATTGATTGCCTATTCTCCTTTCATGGATGATTTGGTGTTTGTTTTCAGGGGTTTCGAAACCCTCACCGAAAAGGGAAACAATTCAAACGCAAAATATTTTCTCGGTCGGGTTCTCTCACCGGAAAAACGAGCACTCCGAAATGGTTCTAGGCTCGAATGTTTTACAAAAGATCCATGGAAGAGTTCTATGTTTGTTGTTTTTGGAACTGATGTTTTTTTTTTTATGAGTTTTTGAAAACATGATTCACCGAAAATCATTCTTGATTAGATTTGTTTTCCAAAAAGGGGAGTTTCTAGGGTTTCGAAGATTTCACCGTTTTACTAGGTTTTAAAACAATGTTTGGTCTCACTGGAAAAATGAATTGAATGGAGTCTGGGTTTTCCGTTTGGGTATCAAAATTATATTTTGGTTTTTGGGGTTTTCTAACGGATCGGTTCTGGGATTATCTATTTGGGTTGTAATGGTTTTTGCTTTTTCTAGTTGCTTCATTTTTGCCAGAAAAACAAGTCGAAAAATGGGTTTCCTTTTTGGTTTCGAAATTAATTTTTCTGGGCTAAGTTGTTTTCTTGATGGGAAGTCTCACTGGTAAATTTTATGATCGAATGACGTGCGTTCCTCGGGGTGTCGTCTTCATCGGACGCGTCGAGAATTTTATCCAATAAATGGCCTGCTAATTCATCCTGATAGTAATCAGATTTCCTCAGGATCGGGGCTAGAAGGGTTCTGGCCAATGAGGATGAAGAATGGCACTGCGATTATAGAGCTAGAAAGACATCGATTGGCTGGATAAGATGACCGGCATTGGACACCGGGAGTTAGGAGGACGACGACAAGGGTTTGAGGAAGAAGATGGTTGGCGGCGGCTGGGGGTGAAACCCCAGGGGTTGTATTTACTAAAATACCCCCACTACTCCAATAAACCCTAATTGGAAAAAAGAGAGGCGTCTGGGGGCAAAGCCCTATACGGGTGAATTTACAAATTTGGCCCGCCGCAGCCTCTATTTGCCAAAAAGGGACAATTGCTTTTAAAATGGTTTTAATCGCAAATATGGTCCCTAGACTTTGTATCCTCCTCAAACCCTAGCCCTAAAATTTTCAGAAAAAGAGTTTTTCTTATTTTCATTAATTTGATAAGATTTTAATATTAAAATTTTGGATAAAATTAAATTACCTTATCAGATTTTATTTTAAATTAAAGATAGGATTAAATCTTTCCTAATCCTATCAAGATATTTAAAATATTTTTAATTATAAGTAATTATTTTAATAAGATTAGGATAACTAGAAAATATATAAAATTTTAATTTTTAATAATTATCTTAATTAGACTAGGACAATTAGATAATAAATAAAATAATTAATTAATGATTTTTGTTAATTAATTAATTTATTTATTTATGCGTTTATATGAATTCAAATTTAAAGTGTTTAAATTGTAAAATGCATACATAATCATGTGAATATGTTCATGCATCATTTGACTCAAATGAATGAACATGGTGATTGATTAAAATTGATAATGATACGATCAATTTTAATAGTGTGAAAGTTACACAATGATTTAAAGTTGATTGGCTTAATTAAAATGAGCATGTATGAAACACTTGCATTTTATGTGTTTTTCATGCATGAATTGGGCTTTATTATTTCCTTTGAAATTGGTTGTAATTTTGGGGACCTGCGAGCCTTTTAAAAATCTTTGTAATAGAATAGATTAGATAGGTTCGAATGTAAATTCAAAGGAGTCCAAGACGGAGCCAAGGAATTGAAACGCAGTTTAGTAGGCCCAAATGAAGACTAAAAAGATTTTAAAACTTGTAATAGACTAGAGCCTCAATTTAAATATATTTTATATAAGTTATTGTGAATGAGGAAAAAACATGCATGTTAAGCCGTCCAAACAAAATCCCTAAATACCTAAGTCTTAAAATTGCTTCCATACTTGGGGGTCTCGTCAAGGCGTCGAACGTCTAGTGGACTTGGAGAGCCCAAGGGCCTCAGGCTTTCTTCGTGAGGCGAGTTATCACATAATATGGTGCCCAACTTTACTCACTACCGCTGATTGTGGAAAAATTGTTTGGGTATCTATTAATGTGAAGCTTATAGGGAAAGTTTGACTTAGAAAAAAAAAACATAAAAACCTAAGTCATATAATTGCTTCCATACTTGGGGGCTCGTCAAGGCGTCGAATGTCTGTGGACTTGGAGAGCACATGGGCCTCAGGCTTTCTTCATAAGGCGAGTTGTCACATAATATGATAACCCATTTTATCACTACCACTGAGGGTGAAAAAACTGTTGGGGTATCTATTGATGTGAAGTTTCGATGGATGGTTTGACATAGGAAAATCGGTCCTAGGTGTACAACCCAATGGTTGACTAGGATGCGGTTTTTGCAATGATAGGATGGTGTCAAACATTTGGAATGTTCATCCTATCACCGAAGAGTTGCATAGTGATGCAATTGGAAAGCGTTAAGTTGCATGAGATGCAATTTGAACGTTGCCTACCAAATCCCTATTATACTTGTCAAAGCAAGACTGTGATTTGGTTCTTTCTGGATTTTTGGCCCATAATCTAGCACTAACACAAAATTGTACGAGATTTCAATTTTGGCTCTTGTGGAAATGATTTTATTATTAAAAAATAATTATAATATTTTACATTATTCTTTTGTGGATGGCAGTATCTTGCACTTAAATTTCAAATAACTGTCCCTAAGAAACATTTTAAAACAAGAAAAGAAACGTATAATCTAAATCGATGATGAGTTATAGTGAGTTGCCCAAATCATTTTGGGGTTATGCCTTCGGGATAGCGTGTTATATTCTTAATCTTGTACCATCTAAATCTGTGCCTATGACACCCTTGGAGTGTGGACAGGGCGAAAGCCCAGTTTGAGACATCTCAGGATTTAGGATTGTCCAGCACATGTGCTTAAGACAGATGCAGGTAAGTTAGATGCAAGATCAAAGGTTATGCTGTTTATAGGCTATCCTAAAGGAACGAGAGGCGGTTTATTTTATAGTCCTAAGGATCAGAAGGTGGTGGTTAGCACCAATGCCAGATTTCTAGAGGAAGATTATATTTAGATCAAAAACCCAGTAGCAAAGTCATATTAGAGGAGCTCAGGGGTTAGTCGAGTATTCCAGATGTACAAGTACAAGATGACACTATTAGGTTTGAATACTAAAGCTGTGCTTGTATTATACTATTTTCCAGTTAATATATCAATTAAAAGTTTTGGTTTATATGTTGTGCATATGTCGTCTATTTATATTATGTAGTTAGATGATGAGGTGTCTGGTGTGACACAGTAGATCTTATCATTGGTTAAAATATATAATATATAAATGAGATTCGTAACCAAGATAGTTTTGGACACACTGTCGGTTTAGATTATTATGCGATTCAGAAATTTGTTTGTCAAAACTAATTAAATCATATAGATATGCCCATGGCATATTGAACTTGACCATTTAGGATGAATTGCTTATACTGATTTAATCGACTATTCATTCCTAGTATTCTATCTCTTAATCCCTAGACTTGAGCAACCATGAGGATTAAACATAGTGTACTTTGATCTGCCAAAGAGTGAGGTCATTTGTGACCAATAGTCTCGGTAGGTTGGATGCGCATGTTTAGTTGCTTGGTGTGCTTTTGCTTGTTGAAAGGAAACCATATACCGATGCGTCCGGGGTGATGGTGCTCCCAAGATGAGCTTGTTATGTTTATTATAATAAACATGACCTGTAGACTTATGTCTGGTATAGTAAAAAGGTTGAGTGTTACTAATCTCGGATTATAAGAAGTTAATTAATTAATTTATCAATAAATTAATGAATACTATATCTTTGATGTGGAGAGATAAGAATAATTAATTTAGTTGTTCTGGAAGCAATTCTGGTGTAGGATGGTAGTGCCAAAATTAATCCGTTAATGGTACGATTAATTTTGTAGTGGGTTAATTGATTAAGTAGAATTAATTATTTAAATAATTATTACTAAGGGTTAATTAAGTAATTAACAAAGTGAAATTAATTAATTAATTAATTAATTCTGAAGTTTCAATTAGAATTAGAAAATCCTAGAGATTAGGAAATCTAATTGGATTATGAAATCTGATTAGATTTGTTACCTAATTGGATTTTGAAACTAATTAATTACCTAAACCCATTAGAAATGCCAATCCTAAACCAACTTGGGGTCTGTCTTATAATTCTATAAATAGACAAGAGATTGGCAATTCCATACCACACAATTCATTATTTTTTAAGACAAGAAAACTAGATAGAGAAAATAAGTTTCACCCACAAAGTCGATTTTTCTTAGTTCCATTCGGCTGCAAAGTTCTCGAGGCAACCACCGACGATTCTTCTTCCTTGAATTCCCGGCGGCTTATGGAGTCACGCGCGGACGGTGGAGATGGGATTTTTCCAGCGAGCTGGTCGTGTTGATTGCTGATCAATTTTCCATTAGATTGTTGCCCACACAACATACGATCAAAGTCTTTAGTCATACAAGAGAATCAACTAAATACACGCTCTAAGAGATAATTCTTAAACATTCGATTTAATTAGGAATTAATTGCTGCGTGATAAATCGAACAAGTGCAAACTAAGATCCTGCATAATGTTATTTCAAACAAGGAATGAAGAGTGATTGTGCTAGAGTCTAGCCCTGGTCAAGAATTCTGATTTTGGAATGCATAGCACGAAAGTGAATTTTTGACCGGGTCCGAGCAGATAATCTTTCGGACACAACACTGAGTACTGAACGCACTATCACAAATGATGCACCTACACAGGCTGCGCCTCGTCATAGTGGAAGGGTTGTCAGACCGCCTGAGAGGTACATGGGTTTGAGTGAGTCTTTGGACTTTATCTTTGGCGCTCATGAACCAGACCCAGTTAGCTGCAATGAGGCTCTCCAGGATAAAGATGCAGATTTTTAGCAGAAAGCGATGCTTGTTGAGATGGGTTCTATGGACTCAAATCAAGTCTGGAAGCTGGTAGACCTTCCTGATGGGTTTCGACCAATTGGGTGCAAATGGGTTTACAAGTGAAAGAGAGGATCTGACAGGAGGGTTGAGACTTTCAAGGCTAGGCTTGTGGCGCAGAAAGAGGATATCGATTATGAGGAGACCTTTTTCTCAGTAGCTATGCTTAAGTAGATCCGGATTCTCTTGGTCATAGCTGCTCATACAGATTATGAGTTTTGGCAGATGGACGTCAAGACAGCTTTCCTTAATGGAACTCTTGAGAAGACAATCTTTATACAGCAACCAGAGGATTTCATTGTTCAGGGGTAAGAGCACAAGGTATTCAAGCTCAAGAGGTCCATCTATGGGCTTAAGTAAGCATTAAGATCTTGGAACATCCATTTTGATGAGGTTATACAGTCTTGTGGATTCACTCAGTGTCCAAATGAGCAGTGTCTATACTGCATGTGTGATGGTTATTTGGTGGTGTTCCTCATACTTTACGTAGAAGACATCCTTCTTATTGGCAACAATAAGAAGGTGTTGTCTCAGCAGTTTGATATGATGGACTTGGGAGAGGTTGGACATATCCTTGGGATCAAGATTATTTGAGATCGTATGAGACATTCTCTGACACTCTCCTAGTCAGAACTCCAAGAAGGGTTCACCATCTTTCAGGCATAGAGTGGATTTATCAAAGGAGCAGTGTCCCAAGACTGCCGAGGAGATAGATGCCATGGAGGTAGTACCCGATGCATCTGTAGTGGGTTGTCTCATGTATGCTATATTATGCACTAGGCCTGATATTTGCTTTGCTGTTGGCATGGTCATCAGATATCAGAGTAACACTGGGAAGGCTCATTGGGAGGAGTCAAATGCATTCTCAAGAGATCATGTCTTGATTTATCAAGCGCATGAGCTAGTTCAATGGGGTTACACAGATTCGGACTTTCAAGGTGATATGGACAAGAGTAAATCTACCTCTGGGTTTGTGTTTACTCTAGGAGGTGGAGCCATAGTATGGTGGAGTGTCAAGCAGAAATGCGTGGCGGACTCCACCGTGGAGGATGAGTATGGCTCAAGAAATTCTTGTGGACTTAGATGTGGTCCCTGAGTTGCCGAGGTCTATCACAGTATATTGTGATAACATTGGTGCAGTTGTTAACTGAAGGGAACCACAAGCCCACAAGACGAGTAAACACATGGAGCGCAAGTACCACCTGATACGAGAGATGGTAAAGAGGGGAGACGTGACCGTGATCAAGATAACATCAGGAGATAACCTTGCAGATCTTTCCACAAAGGCATTGACCCCAAAGGTCTTTGAGACTCGTGATCAAGAGAGCCATGTGAGTTAACTAAAGAGTGTTTTGTAGTTTTCCTTATTACAACAGTGTAATAAGGGGATTAAATAGTGTTTTTTTGTACTTCAGAGCATAGCTTTGAGTATTAGTGGGAGATTGTTAGTTTTGAATACTGAAAAGCTATTGCTTGTATAAAAAAACTAATACTCAGTTGACATATCGTTTTGTTTCAGTATTAAATTTGTTCCATTATGACATAGAATTAGATAACGAGGTGTAGAAAAATACAATAGATCTCATTATTGGTTAAAGTAATGATATATAAATTGATGAACTGACATAGTTTGAACATACTATCAGTTTAGGTTAACGTATGATTTGGAAATTAGTTTGTCTAGACTAATTAAATAATACGAATGTGCCCGGGGCATATTGAGCACGACCTGTTCGGGATTGAAATAACTTATACTGATCGGCGTAGTTAATTCAAACCTAGTATTCTAATATCTTAATCCCTAGATTGGATCGGGAATGAGAGTAAGATATCATATGCTTTGATTTGCGAAAAGGTGCGGTCAATTGAGGCCTAGATCTCGGTAAGTTGGGTATGCGATGTTTGACTTCTTTGTGTGTTGTTGCTAGTCAAAAGAATCCATGTACCGGTTCACCGAGTTGATGGTGCTCCCGAGATGAGCTCGAAAGGTTTATTATACTAAATCTGGCCAGTGAACTTTATGTCTGGTATAAAAAGAAAGTCGAGTGGTACTAATCTCGGATACCAAGAAGTCCATGAATTAATTTGTCAGTAAATTTATGAATCGACGAGCACTAGATCTTTGATGTGGGGAGATAGAAGAATCATAAAGTAAGCGCGAAGTAAATTCATTTTTAAGCGGTAGTTCCATAATTGGTCAGTTAGTGGTACGACTAATTATACGTTTGACTAATCGACAAAGTGAATTAATTAATTCTAAAGGTTTAATTAATATTTAATTAACTAAGTGGGTTATTCAAAATAATTCTAAGGGTTCGATTAAATTTAATTAACGAAGTAGGGTTAAGAAATTAATTCGAAAGGTTCGATTGGAGTTGATTAGTCTAGGGAAGATTAAGGGGTCAACGAAAGTCAAACATTAAAGCCCAACTCAAAAGCCCGCTAGGTCTCCTTAGAAGCGCCTATAAATAGCTAATGTTAGGCACTTAAAGACATTAAGAAACCTTGAAGCCTAAGTTGCCTAGTGAGAGAAAGTCTAGCCTAGAGGGAGACTTTGTCTTCCTCATCAAACATCTTTCTCGAAATCGGTTAGAAGAACATTTTTCTTCGATTAAACTCAGCCCAAGAGTGCTCATATTTTTTCTTCACCATTCGATTGTTGGAATTCCGCAGTGCTTGATTTTCGATTCCGGCTAGTCTGATCCTGCAGCTGTTGTCTTCCCGGTTTCCTCCACATTGATTTCTTATTGGGCTGGTGATCCGCGGTGGTGGCCGTCCAGATCACGGTTAGGAGGTGATGGTCAGGTGGTCGGACTTTTTGGGGAGTTCAACCGCCGGTGGTTGTATCGAAGGGCAGCTCCGAGCAACGATACATCAAGGATCGTTCGAGTTTTTTGGAAGTGGGTTTCTTTGGATTTTTTCGTTTGTGATATTATTTACTCCGTAGTTGATTTCCTACCCGATCTCGGAGTAGTATGAGTCATTCTTCGGAATTTTTGTGTATTCGCAGTTTCCCTCATTTGGGTTTTCTTATTACAAGGGACACACTTCAAATGTATAATTTTTAAGATTTCTGCTTTAATTAAAGATTTGATTTTTGAGTGTTGTTTTAATAAATTAAAATAGTATAAGCCTAGATATGTTCAGGGGACATGATTTTAAGCCTGATCCGAATCGAAAATCTCCGATTTTGGAATGCAAAGCATGAAAGTGAGATTTTCTGTTTAGCCCGGGCTAGATATGTTTCCTTCAGCCTGGTGTAGCACAGTAGACCTTATAATTGATTGAAGTCTTAATATATAAATTAGGATCGTGGATGAGACAGTTTTGGACATACTATCGATTTAAGCCATTATGTGATTATGAGATTAGTTGGTCTAGACTAATTGAATCATATAGATTTGCCTGGAGCATATTGAGCATAACCGTCTAGGATTGATTTAACTTGTACTGTTCATTTGTAGTTAATTCAAACCTTGTATTCTATCTCTTAATTTCTAGATGAGAATGAGCATGAGGATTGAGCATTGCGTAGTTTGATTTTCCAAAGAGTGCGTTCGTTTAAGGCCAATAGTCTCATTAGGCTGCTCGTGTTTAGTTGCTTGGTGTGTCGTTGAGAGACAAAGGAAACCACGTACCGATTGGTCTGGGGTGATGGTGCTCTCGAGATGAACTTGAAAGGTTTATTATACTAAATCTGGCTAGTGGACTTTATGTCTGATATAGTAATAAAGTCAAGTGCTACTAGTAGCGGATAACAAGAAGTCGATGAATTAATTTATCAGTAAATTAGTAAATTGACGAGCACTATATCTTTGACTTGGGAGAATAAAAAATTAATTAATTAGTGGTTCTATAAGCAATTTCGGTTCGAGTAGTGATTCCATAATTAATCTGTTAGTGGTATGATTAATTATGTGTTGGGTTAATTGATAAAGTAGAATTAATTGTTAATTAACTAATCCTAATGGTCAATTAGTAAATTGATGAGGTGGAATTAATTAATTAATTAATTAATTCTTAAAGTTCAATTGGAATTAGGAAATCCAAGAAATTAGGAAATCTAATTTGATTCGGTAACTAATTGTATTTGGAAACAAAATTGGATTCGGTAACTAATTGAAATTAGGAAATTAGAAAATCTAAAGCCCACAAAAAAGGCGTAACTTAACCCCACTTAAGGTCTCCCTTGTAACTCTATAGATAGATGAGGGATTAGCAATAATCAAGACACAATTCAAGTTTCATAATTCTTGAACTTAGAGAGAGAAAGTTCGAGAGAAAATAAGAAAACATGTCTTGTTTATTTTCTCCTCGACGCTAACGTGCGCAGTTCCGATCGGCGGCGGCGCGTGTAGTCGGTGGCAGCGGGAACTTTCTCCAGGTGGTAGCGCGTGTGGAAATGCGTGGGGGCGGTGATGCCGGTTTGGTTATTTCGGTGACATCGACTGGTTTTTTTGGAGAGTTTATTTTGTAATTGCTGATCAATTGGTTTGTTAGATCGTTGCCCACACAACATAGAATCTTGTCTAAGAATCATATAAGCGATTACTTAAGAGACATTCTTCAAGAGGTCAATTCTTTTCCTTCTGCTTTAGTTAGAATTATTTTGAATGCGTGATAAATCGAATAGAGTAGAAATAAGATTCAATTCTCGAGTGGTATTTCAAAAGGGTTTGAATAATATTACACGAGCGGTCGGGTTTGGTTGAGAATCTCTGATTTTGGAATGCATAGCATGAAAGTGAGATTTTTTACTGAGCCCAGGCAGATAATTCCTTCACTACTCCAGTGTTTTAAAGTTCCTAAACATCAGAGTTAAAACAGGGCAAGCACTACACATCCATACATTGGTTCAATCAGCAAATAAGAATTCAGATATAAATGAACGAATTCGTTCAAGCATTTCCTAATTAAAGTTCTCTCACTAGTTAGCCTAAGAGAGCTGCCCTTTTTTCATGTTCTGTATGTATTTAAGGAAACTCTCATACTGGTGTTAAACTGATGCAGCCATAGGCTTGAGAGAGGATTATGCCTCCACACTAATCTTGGACATAAGGCATTAATCAACAGGTCTTTGGCTAAGGGTTAGGGTTTAAGGTCAGGAAAAAAGGTCAAACCTGGAAGGCTGGAGCTATGATCCTTAGTACTTAACTTGATTCCAGTTTGTATTCATTCACTGGCTTTGGATCCTACTATTAGATAAGGGTACAGGGGCTTAAACATCCCTCACTTCCTTATAAGGCAGGTTTATTTATTTATTTATTAATATAACTGAAGGTTCATGGCTTAAAGATCCCTCACTTATTCCTTTTTATTGATTACACTATCTACTGCTTACTGCCTTAAATCATTAGGGATCCGTTTTACTAACATTTAATCTACTAGAATCTGAATTAAGCACCTTGGGGTTCAGAATAGAAGTGAAGATAGACAAAATTAAGGGAGGATGGGCTAATGGTATTGGCTAGCAAAAATATGACTTATAGCTCAACTTGGGTAGTCATAAGGGTTGTATCTATCTTGGCTAGCCAAAATAAAGAGAAAAGGTTACTAATGCTATTTCATTTCAACAGCTCATGCCCAGAATCAATAAGCAACATGCATACTATCCCAAATTCTGGATTCTCAATCCAACACAAGTTATTCACATAATCAAATGAAAAGCAAGCTTACAAAAACTTACTATTGGCTCAAATGCTTACTTATAAGAATCATACTTAATACTTCAAACTAAACAAATACTCTATCAGTTGTTTCACAAACATCATCAGTTCATCTAAAAAGATTAAATGTATAAAACATACACTGCTTGCTGAAAGATAGATGTTCAGAATTTTGCAAAACAATATCAGAAAAACATCACGGGAGTGTTAAAGAATTTCAAGCACTGGATTAGCTATGGAAATTTCAAAAACAATGGTTCAGAAGAACTTACTTGTAGGCGTAAGAAAAGCCACTTAATAATAGCATCAAGCACATCATCACCACCCAACACTGAGTCATTGAATTCAAGAATTGTTCTACTATATTGTACACTCCCAAGTTAATTTCCTACTAAATGCTATAGGTTAGTAATACTCCTAACCTAACCTGGTCAAAATCTATTAGGATACGAGGTTCAAGAGAACAATTAAAAAGCATAGCTATAACTCCGTGGTCTGTTTGCTTTCCTTTTTCTTCTTCCTGTCTAACTCTAATGCTTTTAGACAGTTCTCTTGCTAACCATCCAAAATGTTACTACATTATAATCACAGCTATGACAATCGTAAACTTTATAAGCAAAAGTTAAAATAAAAATGAAAACTAAAAAAAAAAAATTAAAGGGTTGCCTCCCAATAATGCTCCTATTATGCCTCGAGTCTGGCCAAAAGGATACTTCTTTATTACAATCAAGATCCTTCAAAAGCTCTCTAATCTTCTATGCACTTTGAGGATGCATTGAAAGGTTCCTTATTTGAATTACCCAACTTTCTCCAACTACTAGCTGCTTCCTTAATTCTTTTTCTGTTTTCCCTTCTTTTCTCATTATTTCTGTCCCTCATTTGCTATTTCAAATCCAATTCTATTACTATGTGGGTATTCTCATTATTTTCAAATAATTGCTTCTCCTCCAATTCTGATTTGCTTAGTTCCTCTTTAACCTCTTTTTCCCCACAAGATTCTGAATTCTGATATTGAACACTTACTGCAATCCTCATGATTTCTTCATATGGGCTTTTCTTAGATTGCTCTATTGTAAAATCATATTTTGACCCACATACATCAAAAGTGATCATTTTATCCTTAATCTTGAGAGTAGCATCTCCAATAGCTAAGAATGGTCTACCTAGAATTATAGGTACTTCAGAATCTTCCTCCACATCAATCACCACAAAATCAGCAGGAAGTACTACCTGGTTAATCTTCACCATGACATTCTCAGTTATCCCTTCTAGTTTGACCTTAGAGCGATCGGCCATTAGTAAGGTGATTTTAGTGGACTTCAAATCATTTATTATTCCACATGATTTAGCTGTCTTCCTAGGTATAAGATTTACCCCGACTCCAGGATCAGACGAAGTTTTTTCAAAACTTCTAAGTCCTACTTTACAAGGAACAATACACATCCCTAGATTTTTCACTTTCACCAAAATTTCCACTTGTTCAAGATTGCCCATAGATTCTTCCTTGCTTTCCAATGTGAACTTACTTTTCTTTGCAAGAAGCTCTCTCAAATATCTGTGATACTTAGGGCCATGTGCTATCAATCCGCCAAAGATACCTACATGTTTGACTCATTCATGAATTCTACGAAACGTTGCCTGTGCTTGCGATCATCCTCCTTGATTAGTTGTCGAGTTAGGAAAGGCGGTTTAGGGTAAGTCTTTAAACTTGGTTAACTTATTTCATCTCTTTCAGCTGACTATCCCAATTCTTCAGAGGCTATGACTACATTCTCAGTCAGGTTTAGGACATTTCTATCTCTTTCACAATGCTCTTTCTATTTTCATCTTTAATCAACACCTTCCCACCGCGTAAAGTTACTGCCATGCAGTGTTATGCGTTTCCAGGGTTAGATTCAGTGTTGCTGGGTAAACTACGCTTTTCTCTGTTCGACTGACCTTTGAGAAATGCTATTAGTTGTATTTGCATGTCCTTTATCATGTTTTTTATTTCTTCCATATCTCTCATAGTTCCCTCAAAATCTTGCTTCATACTCTCGATATTTGACTTCGGTACTGCTCTGACGTTTTCTCCCCCTCTACTTTCCCACTGTTGCTGAGCAGGCCTATAATTACTTTGTTATGCGTTCCCACTATAATTTCCTCTGTTTTATGTGCCTCCTCTTACATTTGGTCTGTATCCGAATGTAATTCCCATACCAGGTTGACTATTTGTATAGCTTAAATTTGCTAGACGTCAATGTTTCTGTGTAGCCCTCGACAGATTCCACAAAAACTCATAGCTACTTCCGTTACTTCAACTACAGTATCAATTGGTTCTTGGACCATCACTTCAGTTACAACATATGGTTGATCCCTCTGAACCAGCAGTTTCTCAACCATGGCTCGTAGTTCTGCTATTTCAACATTCTTTACAGGAGGAATAAACTTTACCAAGCTTTGTGCTGGATACCTCTCGCTGGACTAGTTTGAGTAAGTTTATGCCATCCTATGATACAAATCTCTTACTTCCTCCATTGTTTTGCTGTCCAGACTTCCTTCAACATTGGCATCTACCAAACTCATTGCTAATAATGTCAATCCTCT
This sequence comes from Knoxia roxburghii, assembly GCA_030378225.1. Classification (NCBI taxonomy): domain Eukaryota; kingdom Viridiplantae; phylum Streptophyta; class Magnoliopsida; order Gentianales; family Rubiaceae; genus Knoxia; species Knoxia roxburghii. Next base: position 27,193,967 of record CM059418.1, on the reverse strand, counting down.
GTAGAAGCATAACAACTCTTTGCCTTTCTCGAAAACATGACTTGGGCATTTCCTAACAAGCTTCTGAAACCTCTCCCATACTGTTGCAAAAGACTCATATTCATTCTGCCTGAATCCTTAAATCTCACTTATCATCCTATCAATCTTGTGAGGTGGGTAATACTTGGAATATAAATTTTTCTTAATATCCTCAAATGTCCTAATCAACTCAACGGGCAGAGAATTAAGCCAAATGTTAGCTCCATCCCTCAAGGAAAAAGGGAAAAGTAACATTCTCATTTTATATTGAGTCAGATTTGCTATCTTAGTGGTGTTACAGATGTCCAGAAATGCCTTCAAATGGTTATTTGTATCCTCATGATCCTTTCCATGGAAGTTTGAACCATTCAACACCAAGTTGACCAAAGGTGGGGGCACCACATATTCAACATCATCGGCCTCAGCTGCTCGGTTTCCATCATGAAATGTAGGTTCAAAAAATGAACCGAATGTTGGTCTTGGTGCTTCTGCCATCTTTTCGGTGACCACTTTCTCATGCACAACTTCTTTAGACATACAAGTGTCTTGTTGAGCCCCACTTTCGTTGGCTTCTACTGGAGTGGCCGCTGTCGCTTTTATTGACTTTGTTTGCACCATAAACACCCTACTCTCGTTATCACAAAAAGAAAAGTTAAAATATAACACTAATAAAACCCTTTTTTAGCACATTTAGGACCACAAATCCTATTGTGTAGTAGAGATAGGTATTGATCCACAGGGAACACTGAACACTTGTGTATCCAATAAAATAGCAACATGCAAGAGCTGAGAATAGAATGACTTTGATTTGATTAAATAAAAAAACAAATGTACAAAAATAAATTGATGGGATTTTGGGATGGTGGTTTAACCTTCTTCACTGTCAACTAGTATTTGTCATACACTGGTTTCTTAATTTCTCTTCGGACCTTAGGCTTATTTTACTGACAAGATTTAATCTCAGACTTTACACCAAAGAAACCACCACCAAGATAATAAGCTTACTAAAAAGATTCAAGCTCCAAATAGGAAACTGCCAACAGATTAATAAACTTACTAACGAGATTCAATCTCCAGCAGTGTAAGAAGAAACCGCCAACAAATCAGTAAAGCCCAAATCAACCAAAGAAATAAATACACCAATATATAAAAAATCAAAGGAATTCAGATACACTACACTCTGAGCATACATAAGCTACAAATCAGCTGGCTTACCTTCGCTACTAAAAGGCCTGTCATACCCAGAACAGTAAAAACCCTTTACCAAGCTGAAGAAAAGAAGAACGAACCCGCTCAGATCATGTGCAGATGCACTAATTCCACCTAGACTGAACAGATTCGGGATTAAACCCTCATGAACTACTTAAAACCGCATGGTTCTAAACTGGATCACCATCTCCACTACAAACCCTAGCTACCCGATTATACAAAGGAGCTGTCATCACAAAACGAGAGAAGAACAAAACTAAAGTTTTTGCCAGGTCTTGTCCTTAAAATATATATACTAGTACAACATTCTTAAGGTTGTAAATGATTAAGGTCAACAGGGATAAAATAGTCTTTTCAGCAATTACATGAACACCCAAGTTGACTACAAGAGTTCAAGACTTGACCAGCTTACTCATGTTTATCATTCCGGCATTTTATGTCCTTGTTTGTGGTGGAAAAGTGATAAAACCAAACCTGAACCTGCGTTTCCCACAAAACACATTATAAACTTCAAAAGTACACAAGAGTGATCAAAACTCTATCTAAATGTAATGAATTTCAGTGGAAAATGCCATGAAAATATATGTAACTTAGGGTTACATCAGTTAACTAATACATACATGTTAGAAAAGTAATGCATAATATCAATGATAGTGAAACTAGCGCTAATAATCGAAATAGGGCCATCAATCCTACCCAATTACCAGTCATTTATTGATGATATCTAACACATGAATAAATTCAACCACTCACACAAGAAGAAAAGTCAAACAAATAAAATCTATGTGAGTATTAATACATTAACATAAAACCCATTTGATAATGAACATGAAATCATTGGATTTCACTACCCTTAATCACTCTAATAATAAAAACCCATGTAGATGAACAACCCACCATGTAGAGATCCTTGCAAACAGGTGTTGAAATATGAGTCTACTCTAAAAACATTATTAAACTATTTACAAACTAAATCTAAGTTAAAATATAAGAAAAATATAAGAAAATATGAAAAGAAACTAGAGAGAGAAGCTCTCTAGGGTTTTGAAGGCTAGCCCAACCAAAGACAACTAATTGTAGCCTAAAATGGTATATTTATAGATGTTTTTAGGGTTACAAGTTGTGGGGGACATTATGGGAAAGTTTAGAAGGTTTGGGGGTAATTTAGGAACAAAAAGGAAAGTTTGCCTCTGTTGTAGCTAGTTTCCGGGTGTCCAACAGCGCTGGCGCCCGGTGGACACCAATAGGTCACCCCCAGACCGCTATGGGGCTGCTAGCTAGCGGTCTCACTGTTGCTACTATTTTCAGCAATGCTATTTTTTCTTCGTTTTTCGTTTTGCTCCTTTTGTGTTCGTTTCTGTTCTGTTTTCTCCCAAAACTCTTCAAATATCTTCAAAAGTCTTTAAGTTTCATCCAAAATCTCCAACATGCCTTTTTACAACAAGATCATGCAAATCCAACTATAAGTGCATTGAAAGCTCATAAAATGTATCATAACCATTTAAAATAAACAAAAAATAAGCTAAACATGTATGATTTTGGTTTATAAAAAGGTATATTTTGGAGTCACGTCACACTTCCACACTTAAGACTTTGTTTGTCCTCAAGAAAACTAACTAAGAAAGCTAATAGATAGTGAGTCCAAAATAAACTAAGTTTGCTCTAAGATGGTTTTTCTTCCCCCTTGAAGCAAACCATGAAAAACATTCACTCACTTTGCATTCATGGGATCCACACAACTTCAACAAGTGAGCAAGACAAACATGATATGTATTCTCTAACAACATCAACTGACGTCATCAATTCACACTATCAAGGATTCACTCAATAACCCTCAAAGTGTATAGGCTTTGAAATATTCATTAATGCTCAAGTTAATTGCATGAAAGATCTTCAACCATAAGCTTTCAAGATCACCTCGTCACCCGCCTATTGCGAATGTAACACATTGATCAAAAAGACTTTTATTAGGGTGTAATGGGGCTAAGGAATGTTAAGGGACAAGAAAGGTCAAGCCTTGAAATGGAGGTTAACAACAAAGAATTTAATCTCGGTTAAAACATTTTATGAAGGCATTCTTGGATTCTAATTACATTAGTGAGGGTTCAAGGCTAAGATGTCCTTCACTTCCCCACTCTATTATTATTATTATTATTATTATTATTATTATTATTATTATTATTATTATTATTATTATTATTATTTAGTTTTTTTTTACAAAAAATATTTTTCTTTTATTCTTTTTCTATTACTAACAACTCAAAATAAACGAAACTAAACTATGAATCTTTATATTATTAGCCAATAGAATTTTAACCAAAATAACTCTTTGTGTGTTCCTAAATGATTAGGCTCGAAAAAAAGGCTAAATGGGGCTTAAATTGGGTTTTGAAGATTAAAGAAAAGGTCAGGGCTCAATGGGGTTAAACCTAAGGGATTTATGATTTCAAGTGTTGTAAAAGAAAGAAAAGGTAAACACAAAGGTTTCTCTAATTGCCTTTATCATTTCAATATGTCACAAACATGTAAAAGGTCTTGATATGCATGCTAAAGTCAAGTTCAAGATTCAATCATTCATACAAGACAAATCACACAACCAAAGAAAGTATGAGCAAGAAACGAAAATGTGCTCATTTTAAGGCTCAAATTCAAGCTCACACAAAATCAAGGAATAAAATGTGATTCAATTTAAGATGTAACTAAAAACTCACATCATACTTATCAATACTCAACCATTTCCATAATGTTTCCACCAATCATGCAATGCAAATATATAAAAGTTGCTTGAAGAGGTCCTTTTATTTTGGAAAAAAAATTGTAATGTCCAAATTCTAGCAAATTTTTTAAAATTTTCCACAAAATGGACTGATTCGCTACTCGTTTCCTAATTAGAAAGCATGAAGACAAGGAATAACAACTTGGATTCATCCCCCCCCCCCTCCACACACACACTTAAGATATACATTGTCCTCAATGTATCAAAAACAAAAACACAAGTGGGTAAAAGCACAAAACCAAGTGTATAAGAAGAATGGCATAAACAACATTGGGATGAATGTATGAACATGGTAAATGAATCACTAAAGTATATATGCTTGTCCTTATGACCAATAAAATGAACCACATGAATACTCCTCATCAACATTAAATAATAGCCACATGTCTTGTCAAGAAAATAAACCAAGAATAATGTAATAGATGAAGACTATCCAACAAAGATTATGGCACCAAACACAAAACATAACATTGAAGTTCATTGAAACAATTAACAAACATTTGTGTGCATACATTAGAACACCCATTAATCAATACAAATCAAACATGTCATACCCAATATTAGAACCACAAGGACTTAAACCCAAAACACAATATAAATACACAAAAAATGAAAACCAAAAAAAATTGAAAACAATTAAAACAAAAACTAAATAGAAAACTTCTCTTTATCCTTTTGATTAGAAGGTGTGAGATATAGATTTGACGGCTCTTCAATGACACTTGAAAGATGTGATTAGTTTTAGAACCTATACATTGTACCTCACCTACCATCAAGACTTGTAGGATAAATATGCAACCAATACTAGTCATGGCCAAACAAGTATACTATACACCTTAAACACATAAGTACACATTTTTCACCAAATTTCATACCATTAAGCTAAACTTACTATCTTGGATATTTTTTGAAATATGTAGCATAAATATTTTCCAATGAAGCTCAAATAAGATATTGTCATATGAAGGTCAAAATAAAGTTATTTATGTTTTAAAGCATTTAAACCACATGAAAATTCTCCAAAAAACAAGCCGAATGTGTACTATACAAATCATATCCAAGATCTCACAACAACATAACTTTAAGAATAAAAGAGTAGGAAGGGATAAATCATACCTTCCTTGTTCAAGATTGGAAATGGTAATGTAAACCTAGAAGCTTAAGGTGTTTCATAGTGTGTAAGAGTGATCAAATCATTTGAAGAGAGAAAGAATACACAAAAGAACAAAAAAAGGAAATAGGGGTGTAAGGGCGACTAAGTGGCGACCACATGGTGCTGACACTTGATCCTAGCTCGTTCAGGCATCCAACTGGCATCCATTAGGCGCTGGCGCCGGCTTAACACAAGGCAATTTTTATTCACCTCTGTATTTTCTCTCACTTCCAGCTTTTGACTCCACACTATTATTCCTATAAAAACACATAAACACAATCCCATTTCCAACTCAAGTGGTCAAAAAAAAGAATTTATCTAAGATGAATGAATATGCTTGATAAACATCTATGTTCACTTAAATGGCTGCATGATGAGTAATGAATAGTCAAGACTTACAAGCATAATGATATTACTTTAAAATTCATCTCATAACCCTTAAAACAAACACAACTCACCACATTCAAATGGTTAACATTGAGAAGCACTCATATCAAATATATATTCATCACAAGAATATCTAACAAATGACTGAAGGAATGTGCATACACATATTTCTGAGATTTTTTAAATTTTTCAAAATTTTATAGGTTTCTCAATTATTTTTGATTTTTATGGATTTTTCGAAAATTTTCAATGTTTTTGGTCTTTTTAAACGTTTTCAATGTTTTTGGATTTTTAGAATATTTGATGTTTTTGTCTTTTTCAATTTTCTATACAAAAGAGAAAATAACATGAAAACAAGTAAACTAATGCAAATTAAAGAAAATCACATTTTGGAAATTTTGTTGGTTGATGCAAAGAAAGTGCTAAACTATGTTCCTCATGTGATTTGTAGAATGTAAGGATGATTTTAAAATGTAATGGAAGAAGGTTGAAGGATAAAAGGATAAAGAATTTTAAAACCAAACCAATCAACACAACAATCGCCCAGGTGGCACTGCTAAGACATGTCGCCTCCAAGTTGCCGAGGCTGCAACTGGGCGTTAGAGGTGACGCTACTGTTAAAAATGCCTCCACCCATGGCGACAGCTAGGCGTGGCGTTTGTGTGCTGCCTGATGCAGGGTGACGCACGGGCGCTGCCTAGGTGCTCAATCCGGAGTGCTGTTCTTTTCCACTAACTTTTAAGCACATATCCTTTCACCTACAGAATCAAAATTGTACACAAACTCATTATCACCCACATAGGTTCCAAAATATGATAAAAACACAAAAATAAATTAAAATAAACTTGATACTTATTATGGAAGTGGTCGAATGAGTCAAAAAAAAGATGAAGAATTCAGAAAGTCATATAAAACATTTGAGCATGGTAGAAGCATCAAAAGGTTGAAATTATATTTACATACTAAATGAAAAAATATGATAACATAATCCCAACTGAAATGGTAAGCTCCTATGCAACTAACACACAACACATGATACTTGATCTTTAAAAATTCCTCTCAATTTGATCCATCCCAAAAGTGTAAAATAGAAAATAAGATAACAAAAATAAAATCATAATTAATCAAAAGAGAATTCACCAATAAGCAAAAGCATAAACATAAACACCGAAGCTCCCCAGCAACGGCGCCAAATTGACCTGTGTGATTTTTGACATTGAGGTTTGGGTATGTTTTAAGGCACACATAAAGGTTCATAACTCATCACATAAATTTATAAATATCAATTCCACACTAAATGATCGTCATTAGTCCTTTCACAATGTAGTAGTACTTGAGGGTCGATCCCATAGGGAGCTAGATGGAATTTATTAATATGCTTAAGCTTAAGAGCTTGTTATAGATGTTAGTTTTGAATACTGAAAACCTTTGCTTGTATGAAAAACTATTTCCCAGTTACATATCGATTGTGTTTCAGTATTATAAATTGTTCCTTTATATCATATGTCTAAATGATAAGGTGTTTGATGTGACACGGTAGATCTTATCATTGGTTAAAGTTATGACATATAAATAACACTTGTAACTAAGACAGTTTGGATATACTTTTGGTTTAGGTTATTGTATGATTCAAAAAATAATTTGTCTAGAGTAATTGAATCATATGGATGTGCCCGGGGCATATTGAGCAGAACCTTGAGTAGGATCAAATTAACTTGTATTGATTTTCGTAGTTAATTCGAGACTTGTATTCTTTCTCTTAATCCCTAGACTAGAGCGGGCATGAGGGTTAGACATAGTGTACTTTGATTTGTCAAAGGGTGTGGTTAATTGAGGTCTAGATCTCCACAAGTTGGGTATACATGTTTGATTTCTTATTGTGTCTTTGCTTTTTGAAAGGAAACCATGTACCGGTGCGTCCGAGGTGATGGTGCTCCCGAGATGAGCTCGTAAGGATTATTATACTAAACCTGGCCGGTGGACTTATGTTCGGTATAGTAATAAGGTCAAGTGGTACTAATCTTGTATTATAAAAAGTCAAATAATTAATTTATCAGTAAATTAATAAATTGACGAGTACTATATTTGACGTGGGGAGATTAAGGAATAATTAAAGTGGACCCGGAAGCAATCTTGAATTAAATCAACAAAGTGGATTTAAGAATTAATAAATAATCCTTAATTGAGTTGATAGAGGATTTAATTATTCAATGAATTATTCTCGGGTCCAACTAGAAGGCCCTACTTAAGGCCACTTAAAGGTTTCCCTAGGAGCTCCCTATAAATAGTATAAGTTATTGCCTTGAAACTTAAGTTAGGGTAGAATTCAAGAAATCTTGCCACCAAGAGAGAGAAAGGGTCTAGAGAGAGTTTTCTTCTTCCTCAAGAAAGCTTTTTCAAAGTCTAATTGATTCTCTCGTACGAAAGAAAGGAAAGATTGAAGCTTGAGAATTCTTGGCCGCTTTTTCTCCTCCCACCGGTGAAAATTTTCCGGTGTTCCTCTCATTTTCTGGTTTGGCAGTTCCGGTCACCGGCGGTAGCTTCCGGTGGGTTTTCAGGTTCGGTCTTCTGTGCCCAGCAGTTATGGTGTGCAGATCTGATCATCCAGTATTTTTGGTGATTCCGGGCTGGGCTGATTGAAGATCTGGCGACGGGCAGTTCGTGCGCTACCTGAAGATCGTTGATTGGTTTTGATCCGACTGTTTTGGGTGATTCCGACAGCCGGGTCTTGTTCTTCTGGCGAGCTTCTTGTGGATTTTTCATGGGCTTCAACTTGTAGATCCGATAAAGAGTTGCCCACATGACTTTCAGACCATTCTTGAAGACATTTTTTGGATTTCTTTGAGGGACACGATTCAAAGGTACAATCTTTGATTCCGCTTTAATATAAAGATTTGATTTTTAGCGTGTCATATAATAGATCTAACAAGTATAAGCCTAGATCCACTCATGGAAATTGATTTTAGAGTTTAGGCTCGACCGAAAGTTTCTGATTCTGGAATGCATAGCACGAAAGTGAAATTTTGTATTTGGCCCGGACCAGATATTAATTCCATTAAATAGAAACAAAAGAATAAAGAATAGCAAAAAGATGAGAGTGATGAGAATATTTTTGGTGTTTTCTTGTTTATCAACAAACCTAATAAAGCGAAAACCAAAAAGAATAAAAGGGAGAAGTACTTGGTTAATTATGATTGACTACACTATGTTGATGACATGGACATTAACAAGGATTCAAGTGAAGGAAAACTGAACAAGCCCGGGCTAAATCGAAAACCTCACTTTCGTGCAATGCATTCCAGAATCAGAAGCTTTCGACCAAGCTCAAGCTCAAATTAGTTTACCCATGAATGGATCTTGTCTTATACTTATTTAATTTATTAATCGGGACACAAAAAATTAAATCTTTAATTAAAGCGGAATATTAAAGATTCTACCTTTTGTAGCGAAGTCCCTTGCCTAAATATAAATCCAATATTTGATTACGATTCCAATAGAAATCCGAAGAATTACTCCGATCCAACTCGGAAATAGTGTGGGCTATTATCTACGGAGTCACCCAAGGAAAAATATGAAAACCCAAGAAACTTGCTTCGGAAGAAAACTAAAAAAAAACTGAAACTGAAAAAGTTTATGCTGCCCGGATTTGCTGAAACTTGTTGCGCAAGTCGCCGGAATTACCAGAAGAAAATCGACCACCGAGCTGATCAATCCAGTCCCGATCTGTACAACCAACTTCACAGATCACTCAACAAGAAGATCGATGTGAAGTCCGGTCGGCTCAGGGCAACGGAAATGAACCAGCGCCGGGTTTTTCCCAATGAAGCAGCGCCGCGGTTTTCCGATCAGAAATCTGATCTGCGCTGGACACTGCTGCCTTTTAAAATCGACTGTCCGACCGGTTACCTTAATAAAAACAATCCGGGCAAAGTAATGACTGAGTTTTCCAAAGGAGAAAGTTATCTTAGCTGACTTCGAGAAGAAACTTTGATGAGGAAGACGAAGTTCTCACTCTAAGCTAAACTTTCTCACACTAGCATTTTTCTTGGCTGCCAAGTTTCTTATTTTTTTCTTGCCAAACAAGGATATTTATAAGGAGCTTCTAAGGAGACCTAATGAGCTCTCGAGTTAGGCCTTTTAATTTGACTTTCGTTGACCGCTAAGTCTTTCCCGACTAGTCAACTCCAATCGACCCATTTGAATTAATTTATTAAACCCACTTTGTTAATTTAATTTAATCGAACCCTTAGAATTAATTAATTCAAATAGAATTAATTTATTAATTCACTTTGTCGATTAAATATTAATTAAAGCTTTAGGATTAATTATTTCACCTTGTCGATTAGTCAAATGCATAATTAGTCGTACCACTAACGGACCAATTATGGAACTACCGCTTGAAAACGACTTTACATCGCGCCATTATATTTTATTCTACCTTCCCACATTAAAGATCTAGTGCTCATCGGTTTATCAATTTACTGACAAATTAATTCACCGACTTCTTGATTTCCGAGATTAGTACCACTCGTCTTTTTATTATACCGAACATAAAGTTCACTGGCTGGGTTTAGTATAATAGACTTTATGAGCTCATCTCGGGAGCACCATCAACCCGGCGAACCGGTACGTGGATTCCTCCGACTAGCAACGGCACGTAAGAAGCTAAACACTGCATACCCAACCTAACGAGGTATAGGCCTCAATTGACCGCACTCTTTGGCAAATCAAAGCATACAATATTTAACTCTCGCGCCCGTCCCAATCTCGGGATTGAGAGACGGAATACTAGGACCGAATTGACTACGTCGATCAGTATAAGTTAATTCTACCCAAACTGGTCATGCTTAATATGCCCCGGGCATATCCGTGTGATTTAAACTAGTTTAGATAAACTAATTTCCAAACCACACGATAACCTATATCGATAGTATGTTCAGACTATCTCGGTTACGAGCATACTTTTAATATATCAATACTTTAACCAATAACAGTATCTACTGTGTCTTTCCACACCCCATTATCTAGTTCTATGATATAAAGGAACAAATTTATACCAAAACAAACTGATATGTCAACTGTGGATATTAGTTTTTGATACAAGCCATAGCTTTTCTGTATTCAAAACTAACAATCTCCCACTAATACTCAAAGCTATGCTAAGAAGTACAAAAACTGTCCAACCCACTATTACACTGCTGTCATAATGAAATCTCCAGAACACCTTTAAGCTCACTCACATGGCTCCCTCAAGAATCTGACTCCCATGCCCTCCACAAGTCTCTCAAAGACCTTTGGGGTCAATGGCTTGGGGAAAGGATCTGCAAGGTTATCATCTGATGCTATCTTGGCCACGATCACGTCTCCCCTCTTTATGATCTCTCGTATCAGGTGGTACTTGCGCTCTATGTGTTTACTCGCCTTATGGGCTCATGGTTCCCTCGCGTTAGCAACTGCACCATTGTTATCACAATAAACTGTGATAGACCTAGGCAATGCAGGAACCACATCTAAGTCCATCAGGAAGCTCCGGAGCCATACAGCCTCTTTCGCTGCCTCTGAAGTGGCAACATACTCAGCCTCCATGGTGGAGTCCGCCACGCATTTCTGCTTGATACTCCTCCATACTATGGCTCCACCTCCTAGAGTAAACACAAACCCAGAGGTAGATTTACTCTTGTCCAAATCACCTTGAAAGTCCGAATCTGTGTAACCCAATGGTACAAGCTCCTGCGCTCTATAAACTAGGACATAATCTCTCATCCTGCGCAAGTACTTGAGAATGCATTTTACTTCCTCCGAATGAGCCTTCCCAGGGTTACTCTGATATCTGCTAACCATGCCAACAGCAAAGCAAATATCAGGCCTCGTACACAACATAGCATACATGAGGCTACCCACTGCAGAAGCATAGGGTACCACCTTCATGGCATCTATCTCCTCAGCAGTCTTAGGACACTGCTCTTTAGACAAATGCACTCCATGCCTGAAAGTAGTGAACCCTTCTTGGAGTTCTGCATGTTAACACGGGCCAGAATCGTGTCTATGTAGGATGCCTGAGAGAGAGTCAGAGAACGTATCCTACGATCTCGAATAATCTAAATCCCAATGATATGTCCAGCCTTTCCCAAATCCTTCATATCGAATTGCCTGGACAACCATGCCTTTACGTCTGACAACACCTTCTTACTGTTGCCAATAAGAAGGATGTCATCTACGTAAAGTACTAGGAACACCACCATATCACCATCACGCCTGTGATAAAAACACTGCTCATCCGGACACTGAGTGCATCCATAGGACTGGATAACCTCATCAAAACAGATGTTCCAAGATCTGGATGCTTGCTTAAGTCCATAAATGGACCTCCTAAGCCTGCATACCTTGTGCTCTTGGCCCTCAACAATGAAGCCCTCTGGTTGCTGTATAAAGATGGTCTCCTCAAGACTTCCATTAAGGAAAGCTGCCTTGACGTCCATCTGCCAAATCTCATAATCCATATGAGCAGCTATGGCCAAGAGAATCCGGATTGACTTAAACATAGCTACCGGGGAAAAGGCCTCCTCATAATCGATCCCTTCTTTTTGAGTATATCCCTTCGCCACAAGCCTAGCCTTGAAGGTCTCAACCCTCCCGTCAGATCCTCTCTTTCACTTATAAACCCATTTGCACCCAATAGGCCTAAACCCATCAGGAAGGTCTACCAGCTCCCAGACTTGATTTGAGTCCATAGAACCCATCTCAGCAATCATCCCTCTCTGCCAAGAATCTGCATCTTTATCCTGGAGAGCCTCATTGTAGTTAACTGGGTCCGGTTCATGAGCACCAGGGATAAAGTCAGAAGACTCACCCAAACCCATGTACCTCTCGGGCTGTCTCACAACCCTCCCACTATGATGAGGCGCAGCCTGTGCAAGAGCATCATCTGTGATAGTGTGTGCAATCTCTTGTGGTGTGTCTTCCTGTACTTATGCTTCTGGAATAATGGACTGACCTCTAAGCTCTTCCAATACTACCTTGCTGCTTGACTTGTGATCTAAAATATAGTCCTCCTCAAGTGCAATCAGAAGGGACATTGGAAATCAGATTGTCTAAAGCTCAGGCAGATGTGAAGAAACATCATGGTAAGACTATCAAGACACTGTGATTAGACCGTGGTGGTGAGTACCTATCCCACGAATTTTGAGAATACCTCAATGAGGTTGGAATTCAGTCTCAATTGTCTACACCTGATGCACTATAACAAAATGGTGTAGCAGAAAGAAGGAACCGAACTCTTATGGAAATGGTTAAGTCAATGATGAGCTATAGTGATTTTCCGAGTTCGTTCTGGGGGTATGCCTTAGAAACAGTGATGTACATTCTAAATCTTCTACCATCTAAAACCGTGCCTTCAACCCCAGTAGAGTGTGGAACAGACGCAAACCCAGTGTAAGACATCTTAAAATTTGAGGTTATCCAGCACATGTGGTTAAGGCATATGTGGCTAAGTTAGATGCAATAACAGAAGTAATGTTGTTTGTAGGATATCCTAGATGAATGAAAGGTGGTCTGTTCTATAGTCCTAAAGATCATAAGGTGATAGTTAGCACCAATGCCAGATTTTTAGAGGAAGACTATACTCTAGATCCCAAGCCCAAGAGCAAGATAGTGCTAGAAAAACATAGGAAGCAATCTGATAATCTTGATGCACCAGCAAAAGTAAATTGATAAGAAGGTCGAGTGGTACTAATCTCAGATACCAAGAAGGTCGAGTGGCGCGATGTAAAGTCATTTTTTAGTGGTAGTTCCATAGTTAGTCCGATAGTGGTACGACTAATTATGTATTTGACTAATTGACAAAGTGAATTAATTAATCCTAAGGGTTTAATTAATATTTAATTGACAAAGTGGATTAAGAAATTAATTCTATATGAATTAATTAATCCTAAGGGTTTGATTAAATTAAATTAACGAAGTGGGTTAAGAAATTAATTCAAATAGGTCGATTGGAGTTGATTAGTCTAGGAAAGACTAAGCGGTCAACGAAAGTCAAATTAAAATGCCCAACTCAAAAGCCCACTAGGTCTCCTTAAGAGCTCCCTATAAATAGAAAACTTAATGCCCAAGAAACATTAAGAAAATCTTGCAAGACATTTTGTCTTCCTCTTGAGTGAGAAAGTTCTAGAGAGAGACTCTCCTTCCTTTCTTTGGTTTCTTTCAAAAAATGAACTTGGAATCTCACTTCTCGATTTAGATTAAGTCCAAAGATCAAACTTTTAGATAGCCCATTGATGGATTTTATTTAATTGCTGCCCAGTTTTTTTTTTTAATCTTTTTTGGCCGGATTTTCTAGCTTTGGCCGGACTTCACATTCTTCATCTTTGTCTGGCCAGCCCTCTTCTAGCAGCTCCGGGGTGCTTGATCCAGCTGGGTTTGTGTAGATCTCACCTTGGGGTTGGTGATCCACAATCCCGGCTATCTAGATCGTGACCGGAGTTGAAGTGAATTCGATTTTATTGGCAAGAAAAATAGTGCGCAGCAGTTTTTTGGGTTAAAGGTTTTTGGCAGATTTAATCTTTTCGAGTGATTTTCTTTGTGGGTTTCTCATGGGCTTTGCAAGTACACTTTGATAGATTATTGCCCACGCAATATTCAAAGTTTCTTGGAGTCATCTTTTGGATTTCGGTGGTATTCACATATAAAGATTCGGTTTTTCTTATTACGTTGGACTTCGCTTCAAAGGTATAACCTTTAATTCTTTCATTTTTAATTAAAGGTTCAATCTTTATGCATTAGATGTCGATTTAGTAAATTATATAAGTATATGCCCAGATCCGTTCATGGGAAAATGAATTTGAGCCTGACCTTTGTCGAAAGCTTCCGATTCTGGAATGCATTGCACGAAAGTGAGCTTTTTGATTTAGCCCGGGCTTATTCTGTTTTCCTTCAAAATGGATCAGAGCGAGTGTTTCGGCTTTATACTTGTTTGATTTATTACACGACTTTATTTTGGCATTATTATTTTTGTCAAAATGTTTAAACAGGTGGTTATCAGTTTCCCGGCTATTATGGTAGAATTTTATTTTTCATTCACAAACCCCGGGACATGTCCGGGCTCGTATTGTTTTTGAATGGAAATGTCTGTAATAGTAATAACCACGAGCTGGAAGCCGTGTAGGATTAGAAAAATCTTGTAGTAGGATTTGATCTAATCATGTCATTTTTAAATTCCTAAAAAATTGTATATAGGAATTTATGTATTATGACGAAAACTTTATTTTGGGTAACTTATATTCGTGGGTTTTGGTTTCTCGTAATTTTGGGTGATTCCTAATTACGTAGTAAACCGATAAAACCCTGGCGAATCGAGAGGAATCCAAATAATGAGTGGGATAGACATGACGGGACGTGTCACCGAGGCATCAAGGAATCAACGATAGAGAAGGCCATAATAGTCAGAAAATTTTATTTCTTTAATTTCCTGTATTTATGTCTTTTCGTTGATTGTGTGCTTTTCATTTTATTTTGCATGAACAAAAACCTAACCAAAACGTTTTAAAAGTAAAGTTCAATTAACTGAGATAGATTATTCGCATATTAAAACTCCAACGGTTTTATGGGTGTATATATCCTTTGTTAAGATATTGCATATTAAAACGAAAAAAATCCTCAAAGTTAAAAATCTAAGGGGGAGCGGGTTGGTAAATATCCCCATGGCCTCCATTACGGATTCATATGTGATGTGGGTTAGACCGATGCGCTGGCCAATGGCCTTCTTCCCTACGGATAAGTCTTTAACCCCGAGATATCATTAGATTGAATTTCTAAAGGGATGACTATAGCAAGTATAATTGGAGAAACTTGCGACACCCTCGCTAACCGAGGTTCATTAGTATCCTAAGTAACAAGCTTAGAAGTCACATAATGGCAAACACTTAGTGTACCGTTTGTAGTATTCCTACTTATTGAGTATGGCTAAAAGTATCGACTATTAATTTCATTGATCATAAGATCGTTGGTCAGATAATGGAATTAATGAACTTCTGTTCTTCTCAAACGAATGTGGATTGGTGTAGACGTTTACCCAACATGACCTGCGTTAATCCCGATGTGAGAGATGTCGGTAGGAGAATGTATTAATATTTTCAAAAAAAATATACTGAAACTTGACTATTTAATTTTTCAGTTGTTGATATGTCGTTCAACCCGCTAGCTGTCATTTTGAATCAGAACAAACTTACGGGTCCAAATTACATTGAATGGAAATGTAACCTGGACATTGTCCTTACCGTTGAGGGTTACAAGTACGTGCTCACTGAGGAGTGTCCCCCTAAGCCCAGCGATGATGCCACCCCTGAGCAGCGAGAGCCATATACGAGGTGGGAGAATGCTGATGAGATGACCCAGTGCTATATCTTGGCTTCTATGTCAAGTGTACTGCAGCACCAGGATCAGTTATTTACCTCAGCCTACGATATGATGCTCAACCTCCGGGAGATGTTTAGACATCAAGGCAGGGTAGCCAAACAGTCAGCTATGAGAAAACTCATAAATGCTAGGATGGCTGAAGACACTTCAGTGAGAGATCACGTGCTGGACATGATGAGCTGCATCAATGAGATTGAGGTATTGGGAGGTGACATTGATGGGGAGACCC
This sequence comes from Knoxia roxburghii, assembly GCA_030378225.1. Classification (NCBI taxonomy): domain Eukaryota; kingdom Viridiplantae; phylum Streptophyta; class Magnoliopsida; order Gentianales; family Rubiaceae; genus Knoxia; species Knoxia roxburghii. The sequence goes on along the minus strand of CM059418.1, from coordinate 27,177,785 downwards.
AGGTTGATATTATCCTCCGGAGCTTGCCCCCTAATTTTGAGCAGTTTCAGTTGAATTACAATATGGGAAATCTCTTATATTCACTTTCCGAGCTCATGACTGCATTGGTGTCCACTGAGGGCCTCTTCGTAGAGAAGAAGTAAGCCTTGGCTACTGTTAGTCCCTCAGGTTCCTCTGCTGGGCCCAAAGCCAGGAAGCAAAAGAGAAAGAGAGGCCACAAAGTAGGAGCTACTAATCATGGGCCCATGGCGGGCATTGCCTAGAAGCATAAGCCGAAAGGCAAGTGCTTCATATGTGGCAAAGCAGGACATTGGAAGAATGATTGCCCAAAGCCTTGAGCTATGTGTAAATTTTCCCTAGTTACTAAGATGTGTTTAGCGGCGATTCCCACAGATACTTGGTGTGTGTATTCAGGAGCCACTGATCACGTTCGTAATTCTTTGCAGGGGTTCCAAGTGACCCGGCTACTTAGAGAGGGTGAGTTGCAGGTCTACCTTGGGGTTACTGCCAGAGTTTCTGTTGTTGGAGTGGGAGTTTTTGTTTTTATTTTTCAAACTCAGTTTTACATTTGAGAGATTTTTTATATGTACCCAGTTTTCGTAAGAATTTTCTTTCAATTTCTAAACTTATTTTGGATGGTTATAAGTGTGTTTTTTCTGATAGATCTGTTTTTATTAGAAAAGGCCAGAAGCTTATATGTTCTGGTACATTAGTTGACAATCTGTTTTTAATCAAGACATACTCCCCAGTAATGCAAAACATAGAAACTAATAACTCATCACCGAATCATAGTAATAGAAAGGAGTCTTCCCTTTTGAATCAAACTTATCTTTGGCACCTGAGACTCGGGCACATCAACCTTTGTAGGATTCAAAGGTTGGTTAATAATGGGTCTTTGGACTCATTGGATATTGATAGCTATCCGACCCGTGAGTCCTGTTTGGAGGGTAAGATGACCAAGAGGCCTTTCAAGACAAAGGGGTATAGGGCCAAGGAGGTTTTAGAGTTAATTCATTCTAACGTGTATGGGCCTATGTCAGTTCAGGCTAGAGGTGGTTATGTGTATTTTGTGACTTTCACAGATGATTACTCTAGATATGGATACATATACCTGATGCGCCACAAGTTTGAATGCTTTGGCAAGTTCAAAGAGTTTAAGGCTGAGGTGGAGAACCATCTGGGTAAGAGTATCAAGGCCTTACGATCTGATCGTGGTGGTGAATACCTCTCTAAAAAATTTAGGTCATATTTGTCAGAAGAGGGTATTCAGACCCAACTGTCTGCACCTAGCACACCCCAACCGAATGGTGTAGCAGAGAGGAGGAACAAGACTCTTATGGGTATGGTTAGATCGATGATGAGTTATAGTGAGTTTCTTACCTCATTTTGGGGTTATGCCATTGAGACATCGTGTTATCTCCTTAATCTCGTGCCATCTAAATCTGTGCCTACAACACCCCTAGAGTTGTGGACTGGGCGAAAGCCTAGTCTAAGACATCTCAGGATTTGGGGTTGTCCAGCACATGTGCTCGAGGCATATGCAGGTAAGTTAGATTCGAGATCAATGTTTATGCTGTTTGTAGGCTACCCCAAAGGAACGAGAGGTGGTCTATTTTATAGTCCTCAGGATCAGAAGGTGGTGGTGAGCACCAATGCCAGATTTCTTGAGGAGGGCTATATTTTAGATCACAAGTCAAGCAGCAAGGTAGTATTGGACGAGTTTAGAAGTCAGTCCATTATTCCAGATGCACAAGTATAGGAAGACACACCACAAGAGACTGTACACACACTATCATAGATGATGCTCTTACACAGGCTGTGCCTCGTCGTAGTGGGAGGGTTGCTAGATAGCCCAAGAGGTACATAGGTTTGGGTGAGTCTTCGGACTTTATCCTTGGCGCTAATGAACCAGACCTAGTTAGCTACAGTGAGGCTCTCCAGGATAAAGATCCAAATTATTGGAAGAGAGTGATGATTGCTAAGATGGACTCTATGGACTCAAATCAGGTCTGGAAGCTGGTAAACCTTCCTAATGGGTTTTGACCTATTGGTTGCAAATGGGTCTACAAGTGAAAAAGAGGATCTGTTGGGAGGGTTGAGACCTTCAAGGCTAGGCTTGTGGCGAAGGGGTATACTCTGAAAGAGGGTATCAATTATGAGAAGACATTTTCCCCGGTAGCTATGCTTAAGTCGATCCGGATTCTCTTGGCCATAGCAGCTCATATAGACTATGAGATTTGGCAGATGGACGTCAAGATAGCTGTCCTTAATGAAAGTCTTGAAGAGACCATCTTTATGCAGCAACCAGAGGGTTTCATTGTTCACGGCCAAGAGCACAAGGTATGCAGGCTTAGGAGGTCCATTTATGGACTTAAGCAAGCATCCAAATCTTAGAACATCCGTTTTGACGAGGTTATCCAGTCCTATGGATTCACTCAGCGTCTAAATAAGCAGTGTGTTTATTGCAGGTGTGATGGTGATACAGTGGTGTTCCTCGTACTTTACGTAGATGACATCCTTCTGATTGGAAACAGTAAGAAGCTGTTGTCAGACGTAAAGGCATGGTTGTCCAGGCAATTTGATATGAAGGATTTGGGAGAGGCTGGACATATTTTTGGGATCAAGATTATTCGAGATCGTAAGAGGTGTTCTTTGACTCTCTTTCAGGCATCCTACATGCACACGATTCTGGCCCGTTTTAACATGCAGAACTCCAAGAAGGGTTCACTACCTTTCTGGCATGAGGTGCATTTGTCTAAGGAGCAGTGTCCCAAGACTGCTGAGGAGATAGATGCCATGTGGGCGGTACCCTATGCTTCTGCAGTGGGTAGTCTCATGTATGCTATGTTATGTATAAGGCCTGATATTTGCTTTGCCATTGGCATGGTTAGCAGATATCAGAGTAACCCTGGGAAGTCTCACTGGGAGGCAGTAAAATGCATTCTCAAGTACTTGTGCAGGACGAAAGATTATGTACTAGTTTATAGAGCGCAGGAGCTGTTGGTGAATGTGCCCTAATGAGGGCTATTTATGTAAATATACTTTGAGGGTATTTATGTAAATAAGATACTTGTCGATTGATTGATTGTTTATCAAATGTGTTAATTTCATGATAGTAATATCCTTGTGCATATTTAAATTCATGAAATCGATCCGCCAAAAGAAACACTCCATGGACTAATTAGATCATGAGTGATTCTTTTGAGTAGTACTGGTACTAGGATCCTTAGACCAGAAATCACTACATGGTCTTAGGTGAATTGTAGTGTGCTTTGACATACGCCTAACGGGGCCGTAACAGGTTGCCAAGTACGGGTATGATTGGGTACACTATGAGACACGCTAAGGTATGTAGGTGAAGTGATGGGACTACAAATCTCTCTTAAGTGAGAGATGATATCTTGGCCACTTGATAGTGAACTGAAAAGTGCATGGCCATGCCCAAGGAATGATAGGATATCATTTGCTTGAAGGATTCAGTGTCACTAAGAGATCAAGTAAACGCTTAGCTACATAAGGATGATGGCTCCATGCCTTATGCTAAGCTGGATATCAATATAGAGGATTGTACGCAGTTTGCTCGGAAAGGTTGTGTTGAATCTCCATTCGACCCTCCATTCTGAATTGGGTAGTCATTATGTCTTGCTAGAGACCACTAATGACTTATGGATTAATCAATGAGATTGAGTTATCCGTTGCCAATTTGGAATGGGCCTACAGGATCGCACATAAGAAAGTTCAATGATGCAGAATAAGTATTCTTGCCTACAATAAGTATAATTGTTATACTTAAATAAATAAGATTTAATTAAATGGTTTAATTAAATATTATTGGAAAGTTCTGTGGTATTAATTAATAGTTAATTAATTACCTGGGAACAATTGGGATGGGCTGATAAATCAAGGGACTTAATTGCAATTGAAGTTCTTGACCCATCAGCCTGATCCATGGGTCATGGGTTGATCCATGGACTTGGTGTATAACCCAAATCATTAAAGTATTATTTAAGGCTAATTTGGAATTAGCAAATATTATTTGAATACTGATTTGGAATCAGTTAAATAATATTTGGTAATAATACTGATTTGGAATATGACTAAAATCAGTTAAGTTATAATTGGATACTTACAATACTGATTTTGGCAATTAATTCTCTACAAATATCCTAGGGATATAATTGTAGGAAGAGTTTTTTTTTGGAATAATTCTCATCAGAAAAATACACAGATTTTCCCAAATTCTCCGGGTAGGCAAGATTGGCTAGCACCAACCTGCGAAGGCTTTCGTGCTTGAGAGTAGAGGATCCTTCGAGGAAGGATTTTGGAGACAACAAAACGCCATCTTCTCAGAGGAGCCAGGCGACGTGCGCAACCGATTACGCTTCAAGGGTAAGACTCGATCCTCATAGTTTAGGATTTCGCTGTTTAATTGGATTAAACACCTAGACTATTCCCAACAGTGGTATCAGAGCGAGGTTACTTTGGTATTAAAATAAAGTTAATTGTTTAAAACAAATTGTTTGTTTTGAGAATTAATTTATTTGGCTGGAAAAATAAAATTCTGCCCGTCAATTTTGTTTCGGGAATTGAGAAAAACAATATTGACCAAAGCTGCTGTGGTTTTCATTTTGGTTAATTGGATTTACCAAAAAGGTGCAAAAGGAAAGTTTTTGGTTTTGGCCTGACTTTAAAACCGGGTTTCTTCATATTGTCGGGAAAACAATTTTACCAAAAGCTGCTGGGTTTTTCGTTTTAGGCCAGAAATCTGGGATTATATTTTGATTTGCCGAAAAAAAAAACGATTTGATTATTCTGGTTTTTGGAAACCCTCGCCGGAAAACGTTTTAACTTCACCTGGTCGGAATTGTTCCGTCGGCGTTTTGGTTTCACAATTCATGTGGGCTGCTTGGGTTTTATCTTAGATCAGAAAAAAGGAAGCCAGAGGGATTTGGGAATAAAATCTAGTTTTATTTTCTAAATCAAATTTTCCTTTCTGGGTTTTAGTTGTTTTCCCGTGAAATCGGTATCGCCAAAAAGGGGTTTCGAAATTGGGTTGCGAGTCTTTGCTACTGGGTTTCGAACGGGACATAAGATTTTTTTTTACCAAAACTTATAGTTTTCTTGCCGGAAATGTGGATATAGAAATCTGGAATGTTGAAAACTTGCACGGAAATTTTGGTTTTGGTTTCAAAATGGTTTCTGGGCTGATGAGAGTTCACGAAATGGTTCCGGGATGTTTTTTTTTTTTCCTGCTTTGGTTTAAATTTCTTGCTGGGCTGAATCGATTGTGTTTTCCTTGTCGGAATTGTTCCGCTGTTAACTTAGCATTTGGGTTTCTGGGTTTTGCTAATTTAATATCTGGGCTGCTGTTGTATCTTTTTGCGGGTTGTTTTCGACGGGAAAACGCGAACGCCGGAAAGGTTCCGGGCGTATCGTTTTTCTCAAGCCGGTGGATCGGGCGTTGGGCGCTCGGGGTTGGCTTCGCGACAGAATTTCGTTCGATTCTGAGGCTGAAAAGACGAAGTTCGTTCATCGAATCTTGGTTGGAACAGGAAGCTTCTCGCCGGGGAAGACAAAGGGTGCGGCGGAAGGGAAGAAACCCTAATGGGCTGAAAAGACGAAAATGCCCCCGCCGCACTCCCAAACCCTAATCAGCCAAAATTTTAAAATAGTTTTAAAATTGCAGAATGGCCCCTGGACTTTGAGTCCTCCTTAAAACCCTAGCCCAGAATTTTATTTAAATTACCAAATAGCCCCAAAAGTTTTCAGAAAAATTTTAAAATTTTAAATTTTTCTGAATTTTATTTAATAAGATTTTAATTAAATAGTCTTATTAGATAAAGATAGGATTAATTTAGAATTTGATCCTATAAGTTTAAATTTATCTTAATTAGATAATTAGATAAATTTTAAAATAATTATTTTAATTAGATTAAAATAATTAGAAAAAGATAAATAAATAAATAATTAATTAATTAGATTAATTAATTAGTTTAAATTTTGAATTGTTATTTATTTATTTTAATTTTGATGCTTATTTAAATTATTTAAATTTTATTTGAAGCATCATAATTATGCAAGCATGTTCATGCATCATTTTGGATAAATGTAAAATGAACAGAAGGATTGATTAAAATTGATCATGACACGATCAATTTAAATTCTGTAATAGTTACACAATCCTTAAAACTAATCGGCTTAAATTAAAACCGGCTTGTATGAGCATATGCAATTTATGTGTTTCAAAGCATTAATTGGGCTTTTAATTTTAACGTTTTAAAAGTTGAGGCCTGCGAGCCAATTTTGAATTGGGCCTGCGTGCCTATAAAATCATCATGTAATAGTTAGGCCCAAAAGGAGGTTCCAAGAGGAGTCCATGGTGGAGCCCAGGAGCAGAGGCCAAATATGAAGATTTTAAAAGGCCCTGTAATAGACTAGAGCCCAGTTCATCGCTTTAATTTTATTCATTTTATTTGATATGCAAATGAATATGATAAACGAAAATGCATGTTAAGCCGATCAAACTAAAATCCCAAAAACCCAAGATTTTGCTTCCATACTTGAGGGCCCGCTTGAGTGTCGAACGTCTGATGGACTTGGAGAGCCCAAGGGCCTCAGGTTTTCTTCATGCGGCGGGTTGTTACATAATAGTGCCCAACTTTATCACTACCATTAATGAGTGGAAAAACTGTTTGGGTATTAGATGCTCAACTTTATCACTACCACTTGTTATGGAAAAACTGTGTGGGTGTCTATTGATGTGATGCCTTAAGGGATGGTTTAACTTGGGAAAATTAATCCTAGCTTGACCCGATAAGTTGACTAGGGATTAATTTTGCAAAGATAGGATGGTGTCAAACATTTGGAATGTTCATCCTATCACCGAAAAGTTGCATGGTATGCAATTGGAAAGCGTTAAATTACATGGAATGTGATTTGAACGTTGCCTACCAGAAGAGCCCGATCCCTACGATACTTGCCAAAGCAAGACTGGGGTTGACTCTTTGTGGATTTTCGGCCCACAATCTAGCACCAACACAAAATTGTTTGGGATTTCAATTTTGGCTATTGTGGAAAACATTTTTCAAAACTCATTCTAATATTTTGCATTTACTCTTTGTAGAAATGGCATCATCTAGCACAAATGTTATCTTAAACTCTACTCTAAGAAGTATATTGGATAAAGGTAAATTGGTTGGATCAAACTTCTTAGATTGGGAAAGAAACTTGAGAATAGTTCTCAAACAAGAAAGGAAGCTACATGTCTTAGAGACCGCTTTACCTGAACCACCACAAGATGCTTCGGCAAATGTTCAACGAGCCTGGGATAAGCTGAAAAGTGACTCCGATGATGTGACGTGCTTGATGCTCGCGTCTATGACAGGCGAGCTTCAAAAGCAGTTCATGAATTTGGAAGCGTTCCGAATTTATGAGTCACTGACAGAAATGTTTCGTGAACAAGCTTCAGGTATCTTTGTTATAGAAATAAATCTTTCTATGTCCACCTCATGGGTATTAGATACTGGCTGTGGGGCTCACATTTGTACTAATGTGCAGGGACTCAGAAATAGAAGGATAACAAAGAAAGGTGAAGTAGATCTCCGAGTGGGCAACGGGGCAAGAGTTGCTGCTGTTGAAGTTGGAGATTACACTCTGTCTTTACCTTCTGGTTTAAATATCGAACTTGAAAATTGTTATTATGTACCTGCTTTGAGCAGAAATATTATTTCAGTTTCGAGTTTAGATAATAAAGGTTTTCGATTTATTATAGAAAATAATTCGTTATCTTTATATCGAAATGATATTTTATACGGAGTTGCAAATATGTGTAACGGTCTGTATGTCTTGGATTTGACCCAAGAAAAACCAGTCTATAACATAGAAAAGAAAGCTAAATCATCTAAAAGTGATTTAAGTCCAACATACCTTTGGCATTGTCGATTAGGCCATGCAAATGAAAAGCGAGTTCAAAAGCTTCACAAGGATGGAGTGCTTGGTTCATTTGATTTTGAATCATATGATACCTGCGAACCCTGCTTGCAAGGCAAAATGACAAAGAGTCCTTTCAATAAGAAAGGTGAAAGAACAAGTGAGCTATTGGCCCTAATACATACGGATGTATGTGGACCAATGAGCACACAAGCCAGAGGTGGATTTGAATACTTCGTGACTTTTACTGATGACTTTAGTAGATATGGGTATGTCTACTTAATGAGGTATAAAAGTGAAACTTTTGAAAAGTTCAAAGAGTTTAAAAACGAAGTAGAGAATCAGTTGGATAGAAGGATTAAGGCTATTCGCTCCGATCGAGGAGGTGAATACCTTAGTGATGAGTTCGATGGCTATCTAAAACAGTGTGGAATTGTTTCACAGCTGACTCCACCGGGAACACCTCAATGGAATGGTGTATCCGAAAGGAGAAATCGGAACTTATTAGATATGGTTCGATCAATGATGGGCCTAGCGACTCTCCCTACATCCTTTTGGGGTTATGCTCTCCTTTCTACTGCTTACTTATTGAATCGTATTCCATCTAAGGCAGTAGATAAGACTCCATATGAGATATGGATGGGTCAGAAGCCCTATATGTCCTATCTACGAGTTTGGGGTTGTCAAGCTCATGTAAAGCGTTTACAAAGTAATAAGCTTGAACCCAAAACTGACAAATGCCTATTTGTGGGATATCCTAAAGAAACCAAAGGATATCAATTCTACAACCCAACTGAGAACAAAGTGTTCGTTGCTCGAGGAGCTACTTTCTTAGAGAAAGAATTTCTGTACAAGAAAGACAGTGGGAGTAGAATAGAACTCGGAGAAGTTCAAGAACCACAAGAGAATGTAGAACGATCTACAGAAACTCAGATGGAAGTTGACATAGAAACTCATGAAGATGAGCAACCTGAGTCAACAACACAAGAACCTAGAAGATCTGGTAGATCTCGTCACCAACCCGAGAGATACGGATTTCTCATGACTGATGATCAAGATTTGATCTTGGTGGACTCTAATGAGCCCGCGAACTACAAACAGGTTTTAGAAAGTCTGGATTCAGATAAATGGTTGGAAGCCATGGAATCTGAAATGCAATCCATGAGGGACAATAAAGTGTGGACTTTGATTGACCCTCCTGTTCAGGCAAAGGTTGTCGATTGCAAGTGGATTTTTAAGTTAAAACCTGGCGGGATCTTCAAGGCACGACTAGTGGCTAAAGGTTTCAGACAGACTCATGGTATTGACTATGATGAAACCTTCTCCCCTGTCGTAATGCTCAAGTCCATTAGGACAATGCTTGCCATAGCAGCATATTTTGACTATGAGGTATGGCAGATGGATGTTAAGACGGCTTTCCTGAATGGAAATCTACTCGAGGATGTTTATATGAAACAACCCGAGGGATACATCGATCAAAAGCATCCTAATCGAGTATGTAAGCTTCAGAGGTCCATCTATGGACTAAAGCAAGCATCTCGAAGTTGGAATCTTCGTTTTGATGAGGAAGTAAAAGGTTACGGATTCATCAAGAACGAAGATGAGCCTTGTGTTTACAAGAAAGTTAGTGGGAGCAAGATTGTTTTCCTTGTCCTATATGTGGACGACATCCTGCTCATAGGAAATGACATTCCTTTGATGAAAGACATCAAACAATGGTTGGGGAGTGTATTTTCTATGAAAGACTTAGGAGAAGCTGAGACGATACTAGGTATCAAGATCTATAGGGATAGATCTAAAAAGCTACTGGGACTAAGTCAAGAAGGGTACATAGACAAGATATTGAAAAGATTCAATATGTCTAACTCCAAAAATGGTAAGGTACCATTTAGACATGGCCTTCTCTTGAAGAAGAACCAAGGTCCTTCAACAAGAGAGGAGAGGGATACAATGAGTAGAGTCCCATATGCTTCGGCAATAGGATCTATCATGTATGCCATGTTGTGTACCCGTCCGGATGTTGCGCATGCACTTAGCATGACTAGTAGATACCAACAAGATCCAGGGATGGATCATTGGACTGCAGTCAAAGCAATCCTGAAGTACTTACGAAGAACTAAAGGATTAATGCTTGTGTATGGAGGACAAGAACAGCTCATTGTACAAGGTTACGCTGATGCTGCTTTCCAAACAGATCAAGATGACATGAAGTCACAATCAGGCTACGTGTTTAGTCTGAATGGCGGTGCAATAAGTTGGAAAAGCTCAAAGCAAGATACAACAGCCGATTCTACAACAGAGTCTGAGTACATTACTGCATCAGATGCTGCAAAGGAAGCTGTTTGGCTGAGAAAGTTCGTGTCAGACATCGGAGTGATACCGAGTATCCAAGATCCGATAGAACTTTTCTGTGACAATAACGGGGCCATCGCACAAGCTAAGGAGCCTCGGTCACACCAGAAAACCAAACACATACTCAGAAGGTTTCACCTCATCCGAGAGATTATTGATCGAGGAGATGTGAAAGTGTGCAAAATAGGGTCAGACGACAATATAACAAATCCTCTCACAAAAGCTCTACCACAGTCAAAGTTTGATAGACATGTAATAGAGCTTGGTCTTAAACAGTTTAGGACATAGCCCTTCATCGGGCAAGTGGGAGATTGTTGGTGAATGTGCCCTAATGAGGGCTATTTATGTAAATATACTTTGAGGGTATTTATGTAAATAAGATATTTGTCGCTTGATTGATTGTTTATCAAATGAGTTAATTTCATGATAGTAATATCCTTGTGCATATTTAAATTCATGAAATCGATCCGCCAAAAGAAACACTCCATGGACTAATTAGATCATGAGTGATTCTTTTGAGTAGTACTGGTACTAGGATCCTTAGACCAGAAATCACTACATGGTCTTAGGTGAATTGTAGTGTGCTTTGACATACGCCTAACGGGGCCGTAACAGGTTGCCAAGTATGGGTATGATTGGGTACACTATGAGACACGCTAAGGTATGTAGGTGAAGTGATGGGACTACAAATCTCTCTTAAGTGAGAGATGATATCTTGGCCACTTGATAGTGAACTGAAAAGTGCATGGCCATGCCCAAGGAATGATAGGATATCATTTGCTTGAAGGATTCAGTGTCACTAAGAGATCAAGTAAACGCTTAGCTACATAAGGATGATGGCTCCATGCCTTATGCTAAGCTGGATATCAATGTAGAGGATCGTACGTAGTTTGCTCGGAAAGGTTGTGTTAAATCTCCATTCGACCCTCCATTCTGAATTGGGTAGTCATTATGTCTTGCTAGAGACCACTAATGACTTATGGATTAATCAATGAGATTGAGTTATCCGTTGCCAATTTGGAATGGGCCTACAGGATCGCACATAAGAAAGTTCAATGATGCAGAATAAGTATTCTTGCCTACAATAAGTATAATTGTTATACTTAAATAAATAGGATTTAATAAATGGTTTAATTAAATATTATTGGAAAGTTCTGTGGTATTAATTAATAGTTAATTAATTACCTGGGAACAATTGGGATGGGCTGATAAATCAAGGGACTTAATTGCAATTGAAGTTCTTGACCCATCAGCCTGATCCATCGGTCATGGGTTGATCCATGGACTTGGTGTATAACCCAAATCATTAAAGTATTATTTAAGGCTAATTTGGAATTAGCAAATATTATTTGAATACTGATTTGGAATTAGTTAAATAATATTTGGTAATAATACTGATTTGGAATATGACTAAAATCAGTTAAGTTATAATTGGATAATTACAATACTGATTTTGGCAATTAATTCTCTACAAATATCCTAGGGATATAATTGTAGGAAGAGTTTTTTTTTGGAATAATTCTCATCAGAAAAATACACAGATTTTCCCAAATTCTCCGGGTAGGCAAGATTGGCTAGCACCAACCTGCGAAGGCTTTCGTGCTTGAGAGTAGAGGATCCTTCGAGGAAGGATTTTGGAGACAACAAAACGCCATCTTCTCAGAGGAGCCAGGCGACGTGCGCAACCGATTACGCTTTAAGGGTAAGACCCGATCCTCATAGTTTAGGATTCCGCTGTTTAATTGGATTAAACACCTAGACTATTCCCAACAGGAGCTTGTACCACTGGGTTACACAGATTCAGACTTTCAAGGTGATATGGACAAGAGTAAGTCTACCTCTGGGTTTATGTTTACTCTAGTAAGTGGAGCCATAGTATGGCGGAGCGTCAAACAGAAATGTGTGGCGGACTCCACCATGGAGGCTGAGTACGTTGCCACATCAGAGGCAACGAATGAAGCTGTATGGCTCTGAAGCTTTCTAATGGACTTAGATATGGTTCCTGTGTTGCCTAGGTCTATCACAGTTTACTGTGATAACAATGGTGCAGTTGTAAACTCGAGGGAACCACGGGCTCATAAGGTGAGTAAACACATAGAGTGCAAGTACCACCTGATATGAGAGATCGTAAAGAGAGGAGACGTGATCGTGGCCAATATAGCATCAGATGACAACCTTGCAGTTCCTTTCACAAAGCCTTGACCCCAAAGGTCTTTGAGAGTCATGTGGAGGGCATGGGAGTCAGATTCTTGAGGGAGCCATGTGAGTGAGCCTAAATGTTTTCTGTAGATTTCATTATGACAGCAATGTAATAGCGGGTTGGACAGTTTTTGTACTTTTTAGCATAGCTGTGAGTATTAGTGGGAGATTGTTAGTTCTGAATACAGAAAAACTATGGCTTGTATCAAAAACTAATATCCACAGATGACATATCATTTTGGTTCAGTATTAAATTGTTTCATTATATAATAGAACTAGATAACGGGGTGTGGAAAGACACAGTAGATACCGTTATTGGTTAAAGTATTGATATATAAAAAGTATGCTCATAACTGAGACAATCTGAACATATTATCGGTATAGGTTATCGTGTGGTTTAGAAATTAGTTTATCGAGACTAATTAAATCACATGGATATGCTCGGGGTATATTGAGCACGACCAGTTTGGATAAAATTAACTGATACTGATCGCGTAGTCAATTCGATCTTAGTATTTAGTCTCTCAATCCAGAGATAGGGACGAGCGTGAAAGTTAGATATCGTATGCTTTGATGTGCCAACGAGTGTGGTCAATTGAGGCCTATACCTCGGTAGGTTGGGTATGTGGTGTTTAGCTACTAACGTGCCGTTGCTAGTCGGAGGAATCCACGTATCAGTTCGCCGGGTTGATGGTGCTCTCGAGATGAGCTCGTAAGGTTTATTATACTAAACCCGGCGGGTGGACTTATGTCCGGTATAATAAGAAGGTCGAGAGGTACTAATCTCGGATACCAAGAAATTGGTAAATTAGTTTGTCAGTAAATTGATAAACCGACAAGCACTGGATCTTTAATGTGGGGAGATAAAAGAAAATATAGTGGCGCGATGTAAAGTCATTATTGAGCGGTAGTTCCATAGTTAGTCTAATAGTGGTACGACTAATTATGTATTTGACTAATCGACAAAGTGAATTAATTAATCCTAAGGGTTTAATTAATATTTTGTTGACAAAGTGGATTAAGAAATTAATTCTATATGAATTAATTATTCCTAAGGGTTCGATTAAATTAAATTAACGAAGTGGGTTAATAAATTAATTCAAATGAGTCGATTGTAGTTGATTAGTCTAGGAGAGACTAAGCAGTCAACGAAAGTCAAATTAAAAGGCCCAACTCAAAAACCCACTAGGTCTCCTTAAGAGCTCCTTATAAATAGAAAACTTAAGGCCGAAGAAACATTAAGAAAATCTTGCAAGACATTTTGTCTTCCTCTTGAGTGAGAAAGTTCTAGAGAGATATTCTCCTTCCTTTCTTGGGTTTCTTTCAAAAATGAACTTCAAATCTCACTTCTTGATTTAGATTAAGTCCAAAGATCAAACTTTTAGATAGCCCATTGATGGATTTTATTAAATTTCTGCCCAGTTTTTTTTTTTTAATCTTTTTTGGCCGGATTTTCTAGCTTTGGCCGGACTTCACATTCTTCATCTTTGGCCAGCCAGCCCTCTTCTAGCAGCTCCAGGGTGCTTGATCCAGCTGGGTTTGTGTTGATCTCTCCCTGGGGTTGGTGATCCACAATCCCGATTGTCTAGATCGTGACCGGAGTTGAAGTGGGTTCTATTTTATTGGCAAGAAAAATAGTGGGCAGCAATTTTTGAGTTAAAGGTTTGATCTTTTAGGCAGATTTAATCTTTTCGAGGGATTTTCTTTGTGGGTTTCTAATGGGCTTGTAAGTACACTTCGATAGATTATTTCCCATGCAATATTCAAAATTTCTTGGAGTCATCTTTTGGATTTCGGCGGTATTCGCATATAAAGATTCGGTTTTTCTTGTTGCGTTGGACTTTGCTTCAAGGGTATAACCTTTAATTCTTCCATTTTTAATTAAAGGTTCAATCTTTATGCTTTAGATGTCGATTTAATAAATTGAATAAGTATATGCCTACATCCGTTCATGGGAAATGAATTTGAGCCTGAGCTTTGTCGAAAGCTTCCGATTCTGGAATGCATACACGAAAGTGAGTTTTTCGATTTAGCCCGGGCTTGTTCTATTTTTCTTTATTTTCCATCACATCTGCGGTACACACGTTGTTCATCCGGGCACTGAGTAAATCCGTAGGATTGGATTACCTCATCAAACAAAATGTTCCAAGATCTGGATGACTGCTTAAGTCTTTAAATAAACCTATTAAGCCTGCAAACCTTATGCTCTTGGCCTTTTTCAATGAATCCATCTGGTTGCTGCATAAATATGGTTTCTTCAATACTTCTGTTAAGAAAATATGTCTTGACATCCATCTGCCATAACTCATAATTTAAATGAACAGCTATGGCCAAGAGAATTCGGATTGACTTCAGCATAGCTACCGGGGAGAAGGTTTCCTCATAATCGATTCCCTCTTTCTGAGTATACCCCTTCACCGTAATCCTAGCTTTAAAGGTTTCAACCTTTCCATCAGTTTCTCTCTTGCGTTTGTATACCCACTTATATCCAATGGGTTTGAAACCATCAGGTAGGTCCACAAGCTCCGAGACTTGATTGTGATCCATCGACCCCATCTCGGATATCTTTGCATTTTGCCAAGATTCTGCATCTTTATCTCAGAGAGCCTCATTGTAGTTTACCGGATCTATTTTAGGTGCACCTGGGATGAATTCAAAGGCTTGTCCCACGGCAATGAACCTGTCGAGTTGCCTCACAACCCTCCCACTACGACGAGGCACCATCTGTGTAGGCGCATCATCTTTGATATCTTGTGCAGTGTGTGGTGTATATACTCGTGCTGGTGCATCAGGATTATCAAATTGCTTTCTATGTTCTTCTTGTACTATTTTACTATTGGGTTTGTGATCTAGAATATCGTCTTCCTCTAAAAATCTGGTGTTAGTACTAATTATCACCTTCTGATTTTTAGGACTATAGAATAGACAACCTCTCATTTCTCTAGGATATCCTACAAATAGCATTACTTCCGTTCTTGCATCTAACTTAGTCGTATTTGCCTTAAGCACATGTCCTTGACAACCCCAAATTCTGAGATGTCTTAGTCTGGGCTTGCGTCGTCCCACAACTCTGTAGGGGTTAAAGGCATGGCTTTAGATGGTACAAGATTTAGAATGTACATTGCAGTTTCAAAGGCATATCCCCAGAACGAACTAGGTAAATCACTATATCTCATCATTGACCTAACCATTTCTATGAGAGTTCTGTTTATTCTTTCTGCTACACCATTCTGTTGTGGTGTGCCAGGTGCAGGCAACTGAGACTAAATTCCGACCTCACTGAGGTATTCTCAAAATTCGTGGGACAAATACTCACCACCACGATGTGATTGCACTGTCTTGATATTCTTATCGTGATGTTTCTCCATATCTGCCCGATACTCTATGAATTTACTAAAGCATTCAGACTTGTGGGGTATTAGTTAAATATATCCGTACCTTATGTGAAAGTCACAAAATACTCAAATCCTCCTCGTGCCTGGACCAAAATTGGTACACACAAGTCAGAGTGAATCAACTCTAATACTTCGTTGGCTCTACAACTTTTTGCTTTAAAAGGTCTCTTGGTCATCTTACCCTCCAAGTAAGATTCGCAGGTTGAATAACTGTCAATATCTATTGAACTTAAAGGTCCATCATTGACTAACATTTGAATCCTACTAAGATTTATATAACCAAGCCTGAGATGCCAAAGATAGGTTTGATTCATTTTAGAAGGTTCTTTTCTCTTTTTTTGGTTAGATGATGTGCCATTTAGTTATGTGGTTTGCACAACAGGGGAGTTTGATTTAATCAAAAACAAATTGGCTACTAATGAACCTAAACAAATAAGTTTTCCATCTTTTCTAATAACAACAGATTGATCAGGAAAGATAAACTTATAGCCATTCATTGAGAGTTTAGAAATTAAACTCAAGTTCTTTCTAAAACTTGGTACATAAAGAAAATTACGTAAATCTATCCTACAATTTTTTAAAATAATCCTAACTACTCCCACTGCTTCTACTGACACTCTTGTAGTGTCACCCAAGTAGACTTCTAGCTCGCCTTCTCTAACCTTCCGGGTTACCTGGAACCCCTACATAGAATTACAAACATGGTCAGTGACTCCTGAATCCACACATCAAGTGTCTATGGGAATCTCCGCTAAACATGTCTCAGTAATTAAGGTAGAAACTATTGTACCTTTGAGCTTTGGACAATCCGATTTCTAATATCCCGTCTTATCGTACTTAAAACATTTGCCTTTAGGCTTCTTCTTCTTTGTGATGTCTGGAATGGCAGCATGATTCTTGGCTTTCTTTTTCTTCTTATTCTTACTCTTAGGCGCAAAAGATGAACTCGAAGCCTTCACTGTGACCAAAGCTTACTTATTCTCTTTGACAGTCATGTGGAGGGCATGGGAGTCAGATTATTAAGAGAGCCATGTGAGTGAGCTAAAGAGTGTTTTGTAGCTTTCATTATGACAGCATTGTAATAAGTTGATTGAACAGTGTTTCTGTACTACAGAGCATAGGTTTGAGTATTAGTGGGAGATTATTAGTTTTGAATACTGGAAAGCTATTGCTTGTATAAAAAACTAATACCTAGTTAACATATCATTTTGTTTCATTATTAAATTTGTTCCATTATATCATTGAACTAGATAACGAGGTTTCGAAAAGCACAATAGATCTCATTATTGATTAAAGTAATGATACTATCGGTACAGGTTATCGTCTGATTTGAAAATTAGTGTGTCTAGACTAATTAAATCATACGGATGTGCCTGGGACATATTGAGCACGACCTATTTGGGATTGAATTAACTTGTATTGATCGGCGTAGTTATTTCATTCCTAATATTCTAATCTCTTAATACCTAAATTGGAGTGGGCAAGAGAGTTAGATATCGCATGCTTTGATTTGACAAAGGGTGCGGTCAATTGAGGCCTAAATCTCAGTAGGTTGGGTGTGTGGTGTTTGGCTACTTTGTGTGACATTGCTAGTCGAAGGAATCCATATACCGATTCATCGGGTTGATGGTGCTCCCGAGATGAGCTCGAAAGTTTATTATATTAAATCTGGCCAGTGGACGTTATGCCTGGTATAATAAGAAAGTCGAGTGGTACTTTTCTTGGATACCATGAAGTCAATGAATTAATTTGTCAGTAAATTTATGAATCGACGAGCACTAGATCTTTGATCTGGGGAGATAGAAAAATAATAAAGTGAGCGCGAAGTGAATTCATTTTTGAGCGGTAGTTCCATAATTGGTCCGCTAGTGGTACGACTAATTATGGGTTTAACTGATCGACAAAGTGAATTAATTAATTCTAAAGGTTTAATTAATATTTAATTGACTAAGTGGGCTATATGAAATAATCCTAAGGGCTCGATTAAATTTAATTAACAAAGTGAATAAACAGAACTAGCCCGGGCTAAATCAAAAATCTCACTTTCATGCAATGCATTCCAGAATCGGAGACTTTCAGTGTGGCTCAGGCTAAAATTCATTTCCCCTGAATGGATCTAGGCTTATACTAGTTCGATCTATTAAAACAACACGCAAAAATTGAATCTTTAAATTGAAGCGAAAATATTTAAGATTATACCTTTGAAGCGTGTCCCTCGCAAATATAGAAAACCCGCAAAATCCACTAAAAGATCTTTTGGATGACTCCAACAACTCCAAGATCGTGTGGCCAATCAACTACAGAGTGTCTAATAGCATGATCTAAGAAATCCAAAGAAACCCACTTCAAGAAACTCACATATCAACAGATTTGGCCCGAGAAACTGATCCTAATCTAAAAACCCACACCGCCTTAATAAAACTTATTGGGTAAGCTTTTTGCTCGTCGATCTAAACTTTAGCGTACCAAAAGGAACAATCCAAATGATCAACGCAAGAAAAACACAAAGCCCACAAGAAATAAAGAATCCGGCGTCGGAAATCCACCTCAACTGAAAATTGCATGGTTGCTGATCGGATTCTTTATCGGCGGTAATTTTGTAGGACACGACGATGACTTTTGGGTTATGTAGGATCATCGACTGAGTTCCTCGAACAAGAAAGATCACAAACCGAATTCAAAAGTGAAATCTCAACGAAGGAAATGAATTTCTCTCTCTAGGCTTGACTTTCTCACTCTAAGGCTAATTTGCCTATAAGGTTTCTTATGTCTTAAGTGCCATAATTATCTATTTATAGGGAGTTCCAAAGGAGTCCTAGTGGGCTATTGAGTTGGGCCTTGATGTTTCACTTTCGTTGACCCCTTAGTCTTCCCTAGACTAATCAACTCCAATCGAGCCTTTTGAATTAATTTCTTAACTCATTTCGTTAATTAAATTTAATTGAATCCTTAGGATTATTTCGAATAACCGACTTTGTCAATTAAATTAATTAAACCTATAGAATTAATTAATTCAATTTGTTGATTAGTCAAACGCATAATTAGTCGTACCACTAACGGACCAATTATGGAACTACCTCACTTTATTATTATTCTATCTCCCCATATCAAAGATCTAGTGCTCGTCGATTCAGCAATTTACTTACAAATTAATTCATCGAATTCTTGGTATCCGAGATTAGTACCACTTGACTTTCTTATTATACCGGATATAAAGTCCAATGGCCAGATTTGGTATAAAAAACCTTACGAGCTCATCTCTGAAGCACCATCAACCCGGTGAACCAGTACATGGATTCCTTCGACTTGCAATGGCACACAAAAATGCTAAACACCGCATACCCAACTTACCGAGATTTAGACCTCAATTAACCGCACCCTTTGGCATATCAAAGCATGTGATATCTAACTCTCATGCTCGCATCAATCTCGGGATTAAGAGATTAGATTACTAGAATCAAAATAACTACGCCGATCAGTAGCAGGTAATTCAATCCAAATTGGTCATGCTCAATATGCCCCGGGTATATTCGTATGATTTAATTAGTCTAGATAACTTAATTTCCAAATCACACGATAACCTATACCGATAGTATCCTTGAGTAAACACAAACACAGAGGTAGACTCATTCTTGTCCATATCACATTGAAAGTCTGAATCTATGTAACCCAATTGAACTAGCTCCTGTGCTCGATAAATTAAGACATGATCTCACATCCTGCGCTAGTACTTGAGAATGCATTTTACTGCCTCCCAGTGAGCCTTCCTAGGATTACTCTGATATCTTCTAACAATGTCAACGACAAAGCAAATATCAAGCCCAGAACATAACATTGCATACATGAGACTAACCACTGCAGATGCATATGGCATTTATCTCCTCATCAGTCTTGGGACACTACTCTTTTGATAAATGAACTCCATGCCTGAAGTTAGCAAACTATTCTTGGAGTTCTGTATGTTAAAACGGGCCAGAATTATGTCTATGTATGAAGTCTGAGAGAGCGTCAACGAACGTCTCCTACGATCTCGATAATCTTGATCCCAAAGATACATCCAGCATCTCCCAAGTCCTTCATATCAAACTTCCTGGATAACCATGCCTTTACGTCGGACAATACCTTCTTACCGTTTCTAATCAGAAGGATGTCATCTATGTAAAGTACGAGGAACACAACCAAATTATCATCACGTCTACGGTATACACACTGCTCATCCTGACACTGAGTGAATCCATAGGACTGGATGACCTCATCAAAATGGATGTTCCAAGATCTGGATGCCTGCTGAAGTCCATAAATGGACCTCTTAAGTCTTTATACCTTGTGCTCTTAGCCCTGAAGAAGGAAACCCTCTGGTTGCTGCATAAAGATGGTCTTCTCAAGACTTCCATTAAGAAATGTTGTCTTGACGTCCATCTGCTAAATCTCAAAGTCCATATGAGCAACTATGGCCAAGAGAATCCGGATTGACTTAAGCATGGCTACAGGGGAAAAGGTTTCTTCATAATCGATACCCTGTTTCTAAGTATACCATTTCGCCACAAGCCTAACCTTGAAGTTATCAACACTCTCATTAGATCCTCTCTTTCGCTTGTAGACCCATTTGCACCCAATAGGCCAAAACCCATCATGAAGGTCTACCAGCTCCCAGACCTGATTTGAGTCCATAGAACCCATCTCAGCAATCATCTCACTCTGCCAAGAATCTGCATCTTTATCCTGGAGAGCCTCATTGTAGTTAACTGGGTCTGGTTCATGGGCACCAGGGATAAAGATCGAACACTCACCCAAGCCCATGTACCTCTCGGGCTGTCTGACAACCCTCCCACTACGGTAAGGCGTAGCATGTGTAGGTGCATCATCTGTGTTAGTGCGTGCAGTACTCTGTGATGTGTCATCTGTACTGTGCATCTGGAATACTTGACTGGCCCCTAAGCTTTTCCAATACTATATTGCTTCTTGACTTGTGATCTAAAATATAGTCCTCCTCAAGAAATCTGGCATTGTTGCTTACCACCACCTTTTGATCTTGAGGACTATAAAATAGACCACCCTTAGTTCCTTTGGGATAGTAAGCATAACCTCAGACCTCGCATCTAGCTTGGCAACATCTGCTTTAAGCACGTGTGCTGGGCAACCCCAAATCCTGAGATGTCTCAGACTAGGCTTTTGTCCAGTCTACAACTCTACAGGGGTCGAAAGCACATACTTAGATGGTATGAAATTAAGGATATAGCACGCTGTCTCTAAGGCATAACCCCAAAACGAATTGGCCAATTCACTATAACTCATCATTGATCTAACCATGCCCATAAGAGTCTTGTTCCTCTTCTCTGCTACACCATTCTGCTGCGGTGTGCCAGGTGTAGACAACTGGGATTGAATACCCTCCTCTTGCAAATAGGTCCTAAATTCTTTTGAGAGGTATTCACCACAATGATCAGATTGCAGGGTCTTGATACTCTTACTGTGATGCTTCTCCACATCGGCCTTAAAATCTTTGAACTTGTTAAAGCTTTCAGACTTGTGGCGCAATAGGTATATGTATCCAAATCTAGAGTAATCATCTGTGAATGTCATGAAATACTTATAACCTCCTCTAGCCTGAATTGACATAGGTCCACACAAGTCAGAATGAACCAACTCTAAAACACCCTTGGCCCTATACCCCTTTGACTTAAAAGGCCTCTTGGTTATTTTACCCTCCAAGCAGGACTCACAGGTCAGATAATTGTCAATCTCCAATGAGCCCAAAGGCCCATTATTGACCAATCTCTGAATCCTACTAAGGTTGATATGACCTAATCATAGGTGCCAAAGATAAGTCTGGTTCAGAGGGGAATACTCCTTTCTCTTACTATAATTCGATGACAGGTTATTAATTTCTGTGTTTTTCATTTCTGGGGAGTTAGTTTTAATCAGAAACAAATTATCAACCAATGCACTGGAACATATAAGTTTCTTGTTCTTTCTAACAAAAATAGAATCCTTAGAAAAAAAAAAAAAAACTTATAACCATCCAAAAGTAGTTTAGAAACTGAAAGCAAGTTCTTTCTAAAGCTGGGTACATAAAGATAATGTCTCAAAATCAAAACAACAGAATCTCGAAAATAAAGGAAAACAACTCCCACTGCAGCAACAGAAACTCTGGTAGTAACCCCAAGATAGACCTACAACTCACCCTCTCTAGGCAGTTGGGTCACTTAGAACCCCTATAAAGAATTACAAACATGATCAGTGGCTTATGAATCCACACACCAAGTATATGTGGGAATCGCCGCTAAACATGTCTTAGTAACAAGGGTAAAATTACACATACCATGAGGCATTGGGAAACCTTTTTTCAATGTCCAGCTGTGCCACATTTAAAGCACTTGCCATTTGACTTGTGCTTCTCGGCAATGCCTCCCTTGGGTCGATGATCAGCAGCTGCCTTCTGGCCCTTTTTCCTCCTGTGCTTCCTTGCTTTGGACCCACCAGAGGAACTTAAAGGTCCAACAGTAGCTAAAGCTTGCTTCTTCCCAGAGAAGAGGCCTTCAGCAGACACCAAAGCAGTCATGAGCTCTAACAAAGTATACTGAAGCTTGTTAATGTTATAGTTCAGCCAAAACTGCTCAAAACTATGATGCAAGCTCTGGAGGATGATATTACACTTTGACTCACAATCAATCTCGTCTCCCAATACCTCAATCTCATTGATGTTGCTGATCATCTCCAGCACGTGATCCCTCACTGAGGTGCCTTTAGTCATCATGGCATTCATGAGTTTCCTCATAGCTGATTGCCTGGCATTTTTGCCCTGATGCCCAAACATCTCCATGAGGTTAGTTATTATATCGTAGGTTGAGGTAAACAACTGATGCTGGTGCAGTTGGAGTTGAATACATAAGCTATGCTTGTATTATACAATTTCCTAGATTAATATATCACTTTATGTTTTGGTTATGTCTTGTTGTGCATTAATTGTCCATTTATAATATGTAATTAGACGATGAGGTGTCTTGTGTGACACAATAGATCTCATCATTGGTTAAAAGACATAATATATAAATGAGGTTCGTAACTGAGATAGCTTTGGACAAACTGTCGGTTTAGGTTATTATGTGATTCGGATAATTGGTTTGTCTAAACTAATTAAATCATATAGATATGCCCGGGGCGTATTGAACTTGACCTTTAAGAATGTTTTGTCTTGTACTGATTTAATAGACAAATCATTCTTGGTATTCTATCTCTTAAACCTTAGACTTGAGCGGGCATGAGGATTAGACATAGTGTACTTTGATCTGCCAATGGGTGAGGTCAATTGTGACCAATAGTCTCGGTAGGTTGGGTGCGTGTGTTTAGTTGCTTGGTGTGCTGCTGCTTGTCAAAAGGAAACCATGTACCGGTGCGTCCGGGGCGATGGTGCTCCCGAGATGAGCTCGAAATGTTTATTATACTAAACCCGTCCGGTGGACTTATGTCCAATATAGTAAAAAGGTCGAGTGGTACTAGTCTCGGAATTAAAGGAGTTAATTAATTATTTTATCAGTAAATTAATAAATTAACGAGCACTATATCTTTGATGTGGGGAGATTATGAATATAATTTAATTAAATTGTTTCGGAAGCAATTATGGTGGAGGATAGTAGTGGCAAAATTAATCCGTTAGTCGTACGATTAATTTTGTAATGGGTTAATTGAATAAGTAGATTTAATTAATTAATTGGTTAATTATTCCTAAGGGTTAATTCAGTAATTAACAAAGTGGAATTATTTAATTAATTCCTAAGGGTTAATTAAGTAATTAATAAAGTATAATTATTTAATTAATTAATTAAGTCTTAAGTTTCAATTAGAATTAGGAAATCCTAGAGATTAGGGATCTAGTAGGATTTGGTTTATCCTATCAGATTGGCTACCTAATTGGATTTGAAAACTAATTACCTAAACCCATTAGGAAGACCAATCCTAAACCAACTTGGGGTCTCTCTTATAACAATATATATAGACAAGGGATTAGCTATTCAAGACACACAATTCAATAGATTCATAATTCAAGAATCTAGAGAGATAAAATCAAAGAGAGAGAAACAAAGTTCTCTCTCATAGTCGGATTTAAGAACCAAAATTGCGGCAGCCTTTAGTAGCCTAGTTGACTGAATTTTTCCATTATTTCCGACGGCAGTTTAAGGCTTTAGGCGGCGTCGCGTGTTGGTTGATCTCAAGCATAGGCGGCGCGTGCCCGCTTGGCGGTGGGTTTGCTGAATTTTTCTGGCGCATCCAGTTGTGTTGATTGCTGATTAATTGGCTTTTAGATCGTTTCCCACACAATGAGAAGTCAAAGTCTTGAGTCATACAAGCGATCACCCAAGTCACGCTTCAAATGTACTTTCTAAGATTCCACTTTTAAATAGAAATTTTTTGTTGCATGGTAAATCGAGCAAGTGTGAACCCAGTTCCTATGTGGCAATCTTTCAGGTGCTGCAGTACACTCGACATTGAAGCCAAGATGTAGCACCTAGTCATCTCATCCCGCCTTCTGCCACCTTTTATATGGTTCCTTTTACTCAGGGGTACCATCATCACTAGGCTTAGGGGTGTTAGGTTTGAATACATAAGCTATGTCTGTATTGTACTTTTTTCCCAGTTAATATATCGATTTAATGTTTTGGTTTATATGTTGTGCATGTTTAGTCTATTTATATTATGTAGTTAGATGATGAGGTGTCTGATGTGACACAGTAGATCTCATCATTGGTAAAAAGACATAATAGATAAATGAGGTTCGTAACCAGGACAGTTTTGCACACGCTGCCGGTTTAGGTTATTATGTAATTCGGATAATTGGTTTGTCGAAACTAATTGAATCATATAAATATACCCAGGGCATATTGAACTTGACCATTTAGAACAATTTGTCTTGTACTGATTTAATAGACAATTCGTTCTTAGTATTATATCTCTTATTCCCTAGACTAGAGCGGGTATGAGGATTAGACATAGTGTACTTTGATCTGCCAATGGGTGAGGTCATTTTTGGCCAATAGTCTTGGTGGGTTGGGTGCGCGTGTTTAGTTACATGGTGTGTTGCTGCTTGTCGAAAGAAAACCATGTACCAGTGCATCCGGGGTGATGGTGCTCCCTAGATGAGCTCGTTATGTTTATTATACTAAACCCAGCTGGTGGACTTATGTCCGGTATAGTAAAAAGGTCAAGTGGTACTAGTCTCGGAATTAAAGAAGTTAATTAATTAATTTATCAGTAATTAATAAATTATTTAGCACTAAATCTTTGATGTGGGGAGATTAAGAATAAATTAATTTAGTTATTCCGGAAGCAATTCTGGTGTACGATATAGTGCCAAAAATAATTCGTTAGTGGTACGATTAATTTTGTAATGAGTTAATTGAATAAGTAGAATTACTTATTTAATTAATTATTCCCAAGGGTTAATTAACTAATTAACAAAGTGAAATTATTTAATTAGCTAATTAAGTCTTCAGTTTCAATTAGAATTAGGAAATCATACAGATTAGGAAATCTAATTGGATTTCGATTATCCTATTAGATTAGTTACCTAATTGGATTTGGAAAATAATTAATTACCTAAACCCATTAGGAAGACCAATCCTAAACCAACTTGGGGTCTCTCTTGTAGCTCTATATAGACAAGGGATTAGAAATTCTACAACACACAATTCATAAGTTTTGAAGACAAGAAACTAGAGAGATAAAGTCCTAGATAGAGAAATTAATTTTCTTCTCTCCTACTCGGATTTTAGAGCTTTTGTGTGGCAGCCCTTAGACCAAATTCAGGCGGCCGATTTCTCTCAATCTTGGATGCGAGTGCGACTTAAGGGGGGCGGAGGTTGAAGCTCAATCGCAGCTTCTAGGCGGCGAACGGCACGCGTGCATGCACAGGCCGCGCACGCATGTGGCGTGGCACCAGTGCTACCTGCACCGCAATTTTGGAGGCGCAACAGTGGTAGTGCCATGCGCTATCGTGCACTCGTTCGTGCCCCGTATATCCCTTGACTTTCGCCGGCATCGCCTTTCGGGTTCTCTATCCTGCTCCCGCTTGCTATTTGGTATTATTGCAACTCGTTCTGGGTTTTCTTATTTTTCTATGAATTAACGATAAACCAATCCCACGAATTCAAGTCGCCCACCTTAACGCTTTCGGTTACATAAAAATTTTCCTACTACAGGGCTTCTAGGAAAATAAAATCGAAAATTACATAGAAAAAATCCTACTACATATTTGATCTAATCCAACATGGCTTCCAGCACGTGGTTTTACTATTAAAAGCATTCATAAAAACCAAACTCAGACATGTCTCGGGGTTTAATTAAAACATACAAACGTAACAATAATACCCGAGATTTCTAAAGCACCTGCAAATAAAACCATGTAACAAATTGAACAAGCACAAAGCCAAAACTAGGTTATGATACCAATTGAAAGATTATCTGCCCAGACCCAGTAAAAAATTCACTTTCGTGCTATGCATTCCAGAATCGGAACTCTTGACCAAGCCTAGACTCTAGCACAATTGCTATTCCAATCCTTTCTTAAAATAACATTATGCAGGATTTTGGTTTGCACTTATTCGATTTATCAAGCAACAAATAATTTCTAATTAAAGTGGAAGTTTAGAAATACCTCTTGAAGCGTAAACACAGGTGATTGCTTGTATCACTCAAGACAGGTTCAAACGTTATGTGGGCAATGAACCAACTATCAACAATCCAACATAATTGAGTCGCTGGAAAAATCTAGCAACCACCTCGCTGCGCTTATAGCGCACTTGCCACCAACTGACCGGGAATAAATCCAAAATGCTGGTGCTACACTTCGGGAATTGGGCAGCCGCACGAAGGGAAGAAAAAATGTTTTTGAGAGAAGAAAATTTGATTTCTCTCTCTAGTTTTCTTGTCTTGAAAACTTATGAATTGTGTGTCTAGAATTGCTAATCTCTTGTCTATATATAGAGTTACAAGAGACACCCCAAATTGGTTTAGGCTTGGTCTTCCTACTGGGTTTCTATTTTCCTTCAATCCAGTTCCTGGACTGATTCACATTCAATTGATATAGGGATTCACTTATCCCTAATCCAGTTCCTGGCCTGATTCACAACCAACTGACACAAAGATTCACTTATCCTTAATCCAGTTCCTGGTGTGATTCACATCCAATTGACACAATGATTAATTAATTACTTAATTAATTAAATCTACCTTTGTCAATAACCCAATACATAATTAATCGTACCATAAAAGGATTAAGTATGGTACTACCATCCTACACCATAATTGCTTCTGGATCAACTAAATTAATTATTGTTTAATCTCCACACATCAAAGATTTAGTGCTCATTAATTTATTGATTTATTGATAAATTAATTAATTAACCTCTTATAATCTGAGATTAGTACAACTTGACCTTTTTACTATACCGGACATAAGCCCACCGGCTGGATTTAGTATAATAAACATAACGAGCTCATCTCGGGAACACCATCACCCCAGACGCACCGGTACATGGTTTCCTTTCGACAAGTTGCAGCACACCAAGAAACTAAACACGTGCACCCAACCCACCAAGACTATTGGCCACAACTGACCTCGCCCTTTGGTAGATCAAAGTACACTATGTCTAATCCTCATGCCCACTCAAGTCTAGGGATTAAGAGATAGAATACAATGAATGAATTGTTGGTGTTTGTGCCCTTTTAAAGGCTATATATAGATATTTGTCATTTTTATTGATATTATAATCAGATGAGTTAATTTAATGATAGTAATATTCTTGTGCATATTTAATTTCATGAAATCGATCCGCAAAAAAAAAAAAACTCCATGGACTGATTAGATCATGAGTGATTCTTTTGATTAGTACTCGTACGAGGATCCTTAGACCAGAAATCACTACATGGTCTTAGGTGAATTGTAGTGTGCTTTGACATACTCCTAATGGCCGTAACAGGTTTCCAAATATGGGTATCATTGGGTACACTATGAGACACGCTAAGGTATGTAGGTGAAGGGATGAGACTAGAAGTCTCTCTTAAGTGAGAGATGATACCTTGGCCACTTGATAGTGAACTGAGAAGGTCATGGCCATGCCCAAGGAATGATAAGCGTTATCATTTGCTTGATTAAGTTTAGTGTCACTTAGAGATCAAGTAAACGTTTAGCTATATAAGGATGATGGTTCTATGCCTTATGCTAAACAGGATATCAATGTAGAGGATCGTATGCAGTTTGCTCAGAAAGGTTGTGTTGAATCACCATTCGACCCTCCATTCCGAATTTGGTAGTCATTATGTCTTGTTAGAGACCACTAATGACTCATGGATTAATCAATGAGATTGAATTATCCATTACCAATTTAGAATGGGCCTACAGGATCGCACATAAGAAAGTTCGATAATGCAGAATAAGTATTCTTGCCTACAATAAGTCTAATTGTTATACTTAAATAAATAAGATTTAATTAAATGGTTTAAATAAATATTATTGAAAAGTTCTATGGTATTAATTAAGAGTTAATTAATTACCTGGGAACAATTGGGATGGGTTGATAAATCAAGGGAATTAATTACAATTGAAGTTCTTGACCTATCAGCCTAATCCATGGGTCATGGGTTGATCCCTAGGCCTGGTGTATAACCCAAATCATTCAAATATTATTTAATACTGATCTGGAATCAGTAAATATTATTTAATACTGATTTGGATTCAGTAAAATAATATTTGGCAATAATACTGATTTGGAATCTGATTAAAGCAGTTAAGTAATAATTGATTGATTACAATACTGATTTTGGAAACTTTGATTCTACAAATATCCTAGGGATATTATTATAGAGATAGGAGGATTTCAATCAGAAAAATAGAACAAACAAAATATACACAAAATCCCAAACCCTCTCTCCGTAGAATATAACATTGAAAAAAGGCTAAATCAATTAAGTTTGATATAAGTCCAATTTATCTTTGGCACTGTCGTTTAGGCTATGCAAACGAGAAACGAGTTCAATGACTTCACAAGGATGGAGTGCTAGGGTCATTTGATTTTGAATCACATGACACGTGTGAACCCTGTTTGCAAGGAAAAATGAAAAAGAGTCCTTTCAACAATAAATGTGAAAGAACTAGTGAGCTATTGGCCCTAATACACATGGATGTATGTGGACCAATGAGTACACAAGCCAGAGGTGGATTCGCATACTTCATTACTTTTATCGATGACTATAGTAGATATGGCTATGTCTACTTAATGAGGCATAAAAGTGAAACTTTTGAAAATTTTAAAGAGTTTAAGAACGAAGTAGAGAATCAGTTTGACAGCAGAATTAAGGCTATTAGCTCCGATCGGAGAGATGGATACCTTAGTGATGAGTTCGATGGCTATCTAAAATAGTGTGGAATTGTTTCACAGCTAACTCCATCGGGAACACCTCAATAGAATGGTGTATCTGAAAGGAGGAATCGGACCCTATTAGATATTGTTCGATCAATGATAGGCCAAGTGACTCTCCCTACATCCTTTTGGGATTATGCTCTCCTTTCTGCTGCCTACTTATTGAATCGTATTCCATCAAAGTCAGTAGATAAGACTCCATATGAGATATAGATGGGCCAAAAGCCCTATATGTCCTATCTGCGAGTTTGGGGTTGTCAAGCTCATGTAAAACTTTTACAAAGTAATAAGCTTGAACCTAAAACTGACAAATTCCTGTTTGTGGGGTATCCTAAGGAAACCAAAGAATATAAATTCTACCTCCCGACTGAGAACAAAGTGTTTGTTGCTGGAGGAGCTACTTTCTTAGAGAAAGACTTTTTGTACAAGAAAGACAGTGGGTGTAGAATAAAACTTGAAGAGGTTCGAGTCCCACAAGAGAGTGTAAAACCATCTACAGAAACAAGATGGAAGTTGGCATGGAAACCCATAAAGATGAGCAACCTGAGGCAACAACACAAGAACCTAGAAGATCTGGTAGATCTCGTCACCAACCTGAGAGATACGGATTTCTCGTGGCTGAAGATCAAGATTTGATCTTGGTGGACTCTGATGAGCCCACGACCTACAGACAGGTTTTAGAAAGTCTAGATTCAGATAAATTACTATATGCCATGGAGTCTGAAATACAATCCATGAGGGACAATAAAGTGTGGACTTTGATTGACCCTCCTACTCAGGCAAAGGTTCTCGATTGCAAGTGGATTTTAAAGTTAAAACTTGGCGGGAGGCATGACTAGTGGCTAAAGGTTTTAGACAGACTAATGGTATTGACAATGATGAAACCTTCTCCCCTGTCGTGATGCTCAAGTCCATCCAGACTATGCTCACGATAGCTGCATATTATGACTATGAGATATGGCAGATGGATGTTAAGACGGCTTTCCTTAATGGAAACCTACTTGACGATGTTTACATGAAACAACCCGAGGGATACATTGATAAAGAGCATCCAAATCGAGTATGCAAGCTTTAGAGGTCCATCTACGGACTAAAGCAAGCATCTCGAATTGGAATATTTGTTTTGACGAGGCAGTAAAAGGTTACGGCTTCATAAAGAACGAAGATGAGCCTTGTGTTTACAAGAAGGTCAGTGGGAGCATGAATGTTTTTCTTGTCCTATTTGTGGATGACATCCTACTCATAGGAAACGACATTCCCATGTTGAAAGATATCAAACAATGGTTGAGGAGTGTATTTTATATGAAAGACTTAGGAGAAGCCGAAACGATACTAGGTATCAAGATCTATAGAGATAGGTCTAAAAGGCTTCTGGGACTAAGTTAAAAAAGGTACATAGACTATATATTGAATAGATTCAATATCTAACTCTAAGAATGGTATGGTACCATTCAGACATGGCCTCCTTTTAAAAAAAAAACAATGTCCTTCTACTAAAAAAGAGAGGGATGCGATCAGTAGAGTCCCATATACTTCGGCAATAGGATCTATCATGTATGCCATGTTATGTACCCGCTCGGATGTCGCACAGGCACTAAGCATGACAATCAGATACCAACAAGATCCAGGTATCGATCATTAGACTGTAGTCAAGGCAATCCTGAAGTACTTGCGAATGACTAAAGGATTAAATGATAGTGTACAGTGGACAAGAACAGCTCATCGTACAATGTTACACAGATGATGCTTTCCAGACTGATCGAGACGACATGAAGTCACAATCAGGTTAAGATTTTAGCCTGAATAGCGATGCGGTGAGTTGAAAAAAACTCAAAGCAAGATAGAACAACTGACTCTATAACATAATCTGAGTACTTTCCTACATAAGATGTTGCAATTGGAGTGTTTGGTTGAGGAAGTTTGTATCAGACATCGGAGTGATACCAAGTATCTAAGTTCTGATAGATCTCTTCTGTGACAATAACGGGGCCATCGCATACCCTAAGGTGCCCCGGTCACACCAGAAGACCAAACACATACTCAGACGTTATCACCTCATTTGAGATATCGTCGCTCGATGAGATTTTAAAGTATACAAAATAGGGTAAGGCGACAATATAGCAGATCCTCTCACAAAAGCTCTACCACAGTCAAAATTTGAGAGACATGTAACAGAGCTTGGTCTTAATATGTTTAGAACATAGCCTTTCAAAGGGCAAGTGGGAGTTTGTTGGTGTGTGTGCCCTTTTAAGGGCTATATATCGATATTTGTCAGTTTGATTGATATTATAATCAGATGAGTTAATTTCATGATAGTAACATTCTTGTGCATATTTAATTTCATGAAATCGATCCGCCAAAAGAAACACTCCATGGATTGATTAGATCATGAGTGTTTATTTTGAGTAGTACTCGTACGAGGATTCTTAGAAAAGAAATCACTACATGGTCTTAGGTGAATTGTAGTGTGATTTGACATACGCCTAACGGGTTCGTACTAAGTTGCCAAGTACGGGTATGAATGGGTACACTATGAGACACGCTAATGTATGTAGGTGAAGTGATGGGACTACGAATCTCTCTTAAGTGAGAGATGATATCTTGGGCACTTGATAGTGAACTGAGAAGTGCATGGCTATGCCCAACGAATGACAAGCATTATCATTTGCTTGATTAAGTTCAGTGTCACTAAGAGATCAAGTAAACGTTTAGCTATATAAGGATGATGGTTCCATGCCTTATGCTAAACGGGATATCAATGTAGAGGATCGTACGCAGTTTGCTCAGAAAGATTGTGTTGAATCACCATTCGACTCTCTATTCCGAATTGGGTAGACATTATGTCTTACTAGAGACCACTAATGACTCATGGATTAATCAATGAGATTGAATTATCCATTACCAATTTAGAATGGGCATACAGGATCGCACATAAGAAAGTTCGATGATGCAGAATAAGTATTCTTACCTACAATAAGTATAATTGTTATACTTAAATAAATATGATTTAATTAAATGGTTTGATTAAATATTGTTGAAAAGTTTTGTGATATTAATTAACAGTTAATTAATTACCTGGGAACAATTGGGATGAGCTGATAAATCAAGGGACTTAATTGGAATTAAAGTTCTTGACCCATCAGCCTAATCCATGGGTCATGGGTTGATCCGTTAGCCTGATGTATAACCCAAATCATTAAAATATTATTTAATACTGATTTAGAATCAATAAATATCATTTAGTACTGATTTGGAATCAGTAAAATAATATTTGGTGATAATACTGATTTGGAATCTGATTAAATTAGTTAAGTAATAATTGATTGATTACAATACCAATTTTGGAAACTTTGATTTTGCAAATATCCTAGTTATATTATTGTAGAGATAGGCGGATTTCAATCAGAAAAACCGAACAAGTAAAATATACACAAAATCCCAAACTCTCTCTCTGTAGGCAAAAACGGCTAGCACCGGATCTGCAAAGAACTTCAGTGCTTGAAAGTAGAGTGTCCTTCAAGGAAGGATTTTGGTGGTGACAAACGTAACCGGAGCAGAAGGTTTGGACCAACATCAAACAAGGATCCAAGCACTCAAAATTGGAATTGGCATGAATCCGCTGTGTAAATTTTTGAAAATCATGCCTCCGATCCCAACAGTGGTATCATAGCAAGGCTTATATTTTAATGTTTAAAATTAAAATTGATTTTCATTAAAAGTAATTGGATTTTTTAATTAAATTAATTTTAATGAATTTTGGAAATTCGGGCTTTTAGAAATCAAAAGAAAAGATTTTTTTTTTGGAAAATAATTAAAAATATTAATTTTCTGGAGATTTGAAGAACTGACGGAATAGTTCCGTCGGTCAGGACTTTCACCAGAAAAACGGAGGGGTCGTCGGACATTCATGTTTGGGACTAAAAAAAGTTTCCGGTTCTTGTTCCTTATAATCCCAGAAATGGTTTCGGCACAATTCTTTTTCAAATATGGGTTCAAAACGTAGTTTTGTTCTGGGTTTGGTCTTATTTTTTTGCCGAAAAAATGATTTTAAAATAAGGTTTTGGGGATAATTTTGATCGGAAAATCAGGGGATACCAAAAGGGGTTTTGGGCTGTTTTATTTTCCATTTTTCGAAGGGTTTTGACTCACTGGGAAACGATTTTACCCAAAATAATTTCTGGGTGTTTTTTGTTTTGTTCCAGCCTCGTTTGCTATTTGATTTCCAATTGAGTCTTCCTCTTCTCCGACCGAAAGTAACTATTGGAGTCGGGGATCTTCTCGATCGGGCCAGAAAGGTTGTGGCCATCAAAAAGTGAGAACGGCGCTGCGGTTGCAGCGACGAGAGAGGCCAGAGATACTGAAGAAGGTGACCGGAACTAAGACCGGGGGAGAAGATGGGTTGCGACGGGTTGGCTGAAGCCCTAATTGGCTGAAATGACAGAAATGCCCCCGTTGCATCCCCAAAACCCTGATATGCCAGATTTTAATGTTTTAAAATTTATAAATTGGCCCAGCAGTTTTGTTTCCTTTAAACCCTAGCCCAAAATTTTATTTAAATTACCAAATTGCCCCATAATTTAATGAAAATTCTTTTCTGATTTTATTTTGGCAAGCTTTTAAATTTTAACTTTGGAATAAAATCAAATCTTATCAGATCCTAGTTTTAAAATGTCAAAATTGGATTTTAAGATTTTAAAATATCTTAAATCAATTATCTTAATGAGATTAGGATAATTAGCTAATAAATAGAATAATTAATTTGATTAATTCTTTATTTATGCTTTCAAATATGGTTTGATTTATTTAAATGGTTTAAATATTTGCATACATATTTGGTATGTTCATGCATCATTTATCACAAATGATTGAACAACAAAAATGAAAGATTGGTTAAAATCAATTATGACACAATGAATTTTAATTGCATAGAAAATTTTTGAAATATTCAATTACAAGATCTTTTAAATTCATTGGCTTAATTAAAATGGGCTTGTATGCAGCACTTGCATTTTATGTGTTTTTCATGCATGAATTGGGCTTTATTTATTTTGTTTTAATTTGGGGCCAGTGAGCCATTTAAATTGGGTCTGCGAGCCTATTAAAATTTATTGTAATAGAATAGATTAGAAATTAGGCCCAAGAAATTC
Organism: Knoxia roxburghii; assembly: GCA_030378225.1. Classification (NCBI taxonomy): domain Eukaryota; kingdom Viridiplantae; phylum Streptophyta; class Magnoliopsida; order Gentianales; family Rubiaceae; genus Knoxia; species Knoxia roxburghii. The sequence continues at coordinate 27,143,348 of CM059418.1, read as the reverse complement.
CAACAAGCCAAGACGGAGTCATGGAGTTGGAGCCCAATAATGGAGACCCAAATGAAGACAAAGTTTTAAAATCCTTGTAATGGACTAGAGCCCAATTCATTGCATTTTTCGCTTTATATTTTTTATTTTGTGAATAATGAAAACCAAAATGCATGTTAAGCCATTCAAACTAAATCCCTAAAAACCTAAGTTATCAATTGCTTCCATACTTGGGGGCTAGCCAGAGCGTCGAACGTCTGCGGACTTGAAGAGCCCAAGGACCTCAGGTTTTCTTCGTGAGGCGGGTTGTCACATAATGGGCGCCCAACTTTATTGACTACCACTATGTGGAAAAACTATTTGGGTATTTATTAATGTGATGCTTCGAGGGATGGTTTGACTTAGGGAAATCGGTCTAGTTTAACCGATAAATTGACTAGGATTGGTTTTGCAATGGTAGGATTTTGTCAAACATTTGGAATGTTCATCCTATCACCGAAAAGTTGCATGGGATGCAATTGGAAAGTGTTAAGTTGCATGAGATGTGATTTGAACGTTGCGTACCAAAAGGGCCTGATCCCTACGAAACTTGCCAAAGCAAGACTAGGGTTTGGTTCTTTGTGGATTTTTGGCCCACAATCAAGCACCAACACAAAATTGTTTGGGATTTCAATTTTGGCTATTGTGGAAAACGTTTTAAAAACTCATCCTAATATTTTGCATTTATTCATTGTAGAAATGGCATCATCTAGCACTAATGTTGTCTCAAACTTCACTCTAAAAAGTATATTGGATAAAGACAAATTAGTTGGACAAAACTTCTTAGACTGGGAAAGAAACTTAAGAATTGTTCTCAAACAAAAAAGAAAGCTACATGTCTTAGAGACTGTTTTACCTGAACCACCAAAGCATGCCACGGACACTGTTCAGCGAGCATGGGATAAGCTGAAAAGAGATTCCGATGATGTGACGTGCTTGACGCTTGCGTCTTTGACAGGCGTGTTTCAAAAGCAGTTCATGAATTCGGATGCGTTTCAGATTTATGAGTCACTGACAAAAATGTTTCGTGAACAAGCCTATATCTTTGTTATTGAAATAAATATTTCTATGTCCACTTCATGGGGCTCACATTTGTACTAATATGCAAGGACACAAAAATAGAAGGATGACAAGGAAAGGTGAAGTTGATCTCCGAGTGGGCAATGAGGCAAGGGTTGCTGCTGTTGAAGTGGGAGATTACACTTTATCTTTACCTTCTGATTTAAACATTGAACTTGAGAATTGTTATTATGTACCTGCTTTGAGTAGGAATATAATTTCAATTTCTTGTTTGGATATTAAAGGTTTTCATTTTATTATTGGAAATAATTCGTTATCTTTATATCGGAATTATATCTTATACGGGGTTGCAAATTTGTGCAATGGTCTATATGTCTTCAATTTGAGCCAAGAAAGACTGGTCTATAACATTGACAAAAAGGCTAAATCAATTAAGTTTGATATAAGTCCAACTTATCTTTGGCACTATCGTTTAGGCCATGCAAACGAGAAACGAGTTCAAAGACTTCACAAGGATTGAGTGCTAGGGTCATTTGATTTCGAATCATATGACACGTGTGAACCCTGTTTGCAAGGAAAAATCGCAAAGAGTCCTTTCAACAAGAAATGCGAAAGAACTAGTGAGCTATTGGCCCTAATACACACGGATGTATGTGGACCAATGAGTACACAAGCCAGAGGTGGATTCGTATACTTCGTTACTTTTATCGATGACTATAGTAGATATGGCTATGTCTACTTAATGAGGCATAAAAGTGAAACTTTTGAAAATTTCAAAGAGTTTAAGAACGAATTAGAGAATCGGTGGGATAGAAGGATTAAGGATATTCGTTCCGATCGGGGAGGTCTATACCTTAGTGATGAGTTCGATGGCTATCTAAAACAGTGTGGAATTGTTTCACAGTTAGCTCCATCGGGAACACCTCAATGGAATGGTGTATCTTAAAGGAGGAATCAAACCCTATTAGATATTTTTTGATCAATGATAGGCCAAACGACTCTCCCTACATCATTTTGGGGTTATGCTCTCTTTTCTGCTGCGTGCTTATTGAATCGTATTCCATCTAAGGCAGTAGATAAGACTCCATATGAGATATGGATAGGCCAAAAGCCCTATATGTCCTATCTGCGAGTTTGGGTTTGTCAAGCTCATGTAAAACGTTTACAAAGTAATAATCTTGAACCCAAAATTGACAAATGCCTATTTGTGAGGTATCCTAAGGAAACCAAAGGATATCAATTCTACCTCCCAACTGAGAACAAAGTGTTTGTTGTTCGAGGAGCTACTTTTTTACAGAAATACTTTCTGTACAAGAAAGACAGTGGGAGTATAATAGAACTCGAAGAGGTTCGACACCCACAAGAGAGTGTAAAACCATCTATAGAAACTCAGATGGAAGTTGGCATAGAAAGTCATGAAGATGAGCAACCTGAGCAAACATTTGGAATGTTCATCCTATCACCGAAAATTTGCATGGGATGCAATTGGAAAGCGTTAAGTTGCATAAGATGTGATTTGAATGTTGCCTACCAAAAGGGCCTGATCCCTACGATACTTGCCAAAGAAGACTGGGGTTTGGTTCTTTGTGGATTCTCGGCCCACAATCTAGCACCAACACAAAATTATTTGATATTTCAATTTTGGCTATTGTGGAAAGTGTTTTAAAAACGCATCCTAATATTTTACATTTATTCATTGTAGAAATGGCATCATCTAGCACTAATTTTGTCTTAAAATTGACTCAAAGAAGTATATTGTGAAGGAAAATAGAACAAGCCTGGGCTAAATCGAAAACCTCACTTTCGTGCAATGCATTCCAGAATCGGAAGCTTTCGACAAAGCTCAGGCTCAAATTCATTTTCCCATGAACGGATCTAGGCTTATACTTATTTAATTTATTAATCGGGACACAAAGATACAATCTTTAATTAAAGCAGAAAGTTCAAAAGATTATACCTTTGAAGCGTGTCCCAAGCAATAAGAAAACCAAAGCTGAAAATCTTGTTGTTTACCGCCTGGGACCAATCATGAGAGAATCCCCATAACATCTCCGTCTCGACACTGAAATCGCGTGGGTGACTATCCAAAAGTTAGCTAAGACACTAAGGAAGAGATCCATATGAGACCCACTTCCAAAAACTCGTCGGATCCTCAGTAGATCGTTGCTCGAAGATTACTGCACTTATTTACCGCCTGGCTACGAAATCCACTCGGAAACCGAAGAATAACTCCAATTCGACTCCGAGCTAGTGTGTGCTAGTGTCTATGGAGTAGCCCATGGCAAAATGAAGAATTCCTAAGAAATCCACTTCAAGAATCACACAAATCTGAAGAAATAGATTTAGCCCGGGAACTTAACCTAATCTGAAAATCCACACCAAAAGTGTCTGGAATGTGTTCCTGCTCGTAGATCTAGACTCTAGCGATCTAAGAAGATCAAGCTAGAGGATCAACACAACAAGAATCAACAAACCCACAATGAGGGAAGACAAATTTCCGCCTGAAGAAACCAAAAGTCGGCGCCGGACTACTCCATCGACGGTATCAAATCGGTGGCAAAAAAATCCCACGAAAAAGGCCGCAAATTTCTTCCCAAATTGATGATCTTGGATTCTCTAGGTTATGGGCTTTGAGGATTCTCGAAGAAGAAAGATCCTTGGTCGACTTCGAAAGAAAACTTAAAGGTAGGGGAAGAAGTTTTCTCTCTAGACCACTATTTCTCACACTAGGCAAAATGCCTCTAAGGTTTCTAATGTCTTGTAAGTTTCCTAACAAGGGATATTTATAGGGAGCTTCTAAAGAGACCTAATGGGCCTTTGAGTTCGGCCTTTTAGTTTGACTTTCGTTAACCCCTTAGTCTTTCCTAGACTAGTCAACTCCAATCGATCCTTTTGAATTAAATCTTTAACCCACTTCGTTAATTTAATTTAATCAAACCCTTTGGATTAATTAATTCATATAGAATTAATTTTCTTAATCCACTTTTTCAATTAAATATTAATAAAACCTTTACGATTAATTAATTTACTTTATCGATTAGTCAAACGTATAATTAGTCGTACCACTAACGGACCAATTATGGAACTACCGCTCAAAAATGACTTTACATCATGCTACTATATTTTCTTCTATATCCACACATTAAAGATCTAGTGCTCGTCGGTTTATCAATTTACTGACAAACTAATTCACTGACTTCTTGGTATCCGAGATTAGTACCACTCGACTTCTTATTATACCGGACATAAAGTCCATCGGCCGGGTTTAGTATAATAAACCTTACGAGCTCATCTCAGGAGCACCATCACCCCGGCAAATCGGTACGTGGATTCCTCCGACTAGTAATGGCACGTAAGAAGCTAAACACCGCATACCCAACCTACCGAGGTATAGGCCTCAATTGACTGCACTATTTGGCAAATCAAAGCATACGATATCCAACTCTCACGACCGTCCCAATCTCGATATTGTGAGACTGAATACTAAGACCAAATTGACTATGCCGATCAGTATAAGTCAATTCTATCCAAACTGGTCATGCTCAATATGCCCAAGGTATATCCGTGTGATTTAATTAGTCTAGATTAACCAATTTCCAAACCACACGATAACCTATACCAATAGTATGTTCATAGTATCTCAGTTACGAGCATACTTTTAATATATCAATACTTTAACCAATAACGGTATCTACTGTGTCTTTCCACACCCCGTTATCTAGTTCTATGATATAATGGAACAATTTATGTGGATATTAGTTTTTAATACAAGCAATAGCTTTTATGCATTCAAAACTAACATATTGGATAAAGACAAATTGGTTGGACCAAACTTTTAGACTGGGAAAGAAACTTGGGAATTGTTCTCAAATAAGAAAGGAAGCTACATGTCTTAGAGACTGCTTTACTTGAACCACCAAAGAATGCCACGGCCACTGTTCAGCCAGTATGGGATAAGCTGAAAAGCGATTCCGATGTTGTGACATTCTTAGTGCTGGCGTCTATGACAGGCGAGTTTCAAAAGCAGTTCATAAATTAGGAAGCATTTCGGATTTATTAGTCACTGACAGAAATGTTTCATGAACAAGCCCGTATCTTTGTTATTGAAATAAATCTTTCTATGTCCACCTCATGGGTATTAGATACCAGATGTGGGACTCGCATTTGTACTAATGTGCAAGGACACAAAAATAGAAGGATGACAAGGAAAGGTGAAGTTGATCTTCGAGTGGGCAATAGGGCAAGAGTTGCTGCCGTTGAAGTGGGAGATTACACATTATCTTTACCTTCCGGTTTAAACATTGAACTTGAGAATTGTTATTATGTACCTGCTTTGAGTAGGAATATTATTTCAATTTCTTGTTTGGATATTAAAGGTATTCGTTTTATTATTGGAAATAATTCATTATCTTAATGTCGGAATGATATTTTATACGGGGTTGCAAATTTGTGCAACGTCCTATATGTCTAGGATTTGTGCCAAGAAAGACTGGTCTATAACATTGAAAAAAAGGCTAAATCAATTAAGTTTGATATAAGTCCAACTTATCTTTGGCACTATCGTTTAGGCCATGCAAACGAGAAAGGAGTTCAAAGACTTCACAAGGATGGAGTGCTAGGGTCATTTGATTTCTAATCATATGGCACATGTGAACCTTGTTTGCAAGGAAAAATGACAAAGAGTCATTTCAACAAGAAAGGCGAAAGAAGTAGTGAGCTATTGGTCTTAATACACATGGATGTATGTGGACCAATGAGTACACAAGCCAGAGGTGTATTCGTATACTTCGTTACTTTTATCGATGACTATAGTAGATATGGCTATGTCTACTTAATGAGGCATGAAAGTGAAACTTTTGAAAAGTTCAAAGAGTATAAGAACGAAGTAAAAAATCAGTTGGATAGAAGGATTAAGGCTATTCGCTCCGATCAGGGAGGTGAATACCTTAGTGATGAGTTTGATGGCTATCTAAAACAGTGTTGAATTGTTTCACATCTAACTCTATCGCGAACACCTCAATAGAATGGTGTATTTGAAAGGAGGAATCGGACCCTATTAGATATTGTTCGATCAATGATAGGCAAAATGACTCTCCCTACATCCTTTTGGGGTTATGCTCTCCTTTCTGCTTCCTACTTATTGACAGAGAACAAAGTGTTTGTTGCTCGAGAAGCTATTTTCTTAGAGAAAGGTTTTATTCACAAGAAAGACAGTGGCAGTAGAATAGAACTCGAAGAGGTTCGAGACCCACAAGAGAGTGTAAAACCATCTACAGAAACTCAGATGGAAGTTGGCATGGAAAGTCATGAAGATGAGCCAACAACACAAGAACCTAGAAGATCCGGTAGATCTCGTCACCAACCCGAGAGATGCGAATTTCTCGTGACTGAAGATCAAGATTTGATCTTGGTGAACTCTGATGAGCCCACGACCTATAGACAGGTTTTAGAAAGTCCAGATTCAGATAAATAACTACAAGCCATGGAGTCTGAAATGCAATCCATGAGGGACAATGAAGTGTGGACTTTGATTGACCCTCCTGTTCAGTCAAAGGTTGTCGATTGCAAGCGGATTTTCAAGTTAAAACTTAGCGGGATCTTCAAGGCATGACTAGTGGCTAAAGGTTTCAGACAGACCGATGGTATTGACAATGATGAAACCTTCTCCCCTGTCGTGATGATCAAGTCCATCCGGACTATGCTCGCCATAGCTGCATATTATGACTATGAGATATGGCAGATGGATATTAAGACTGCTTTTCTTAATGGAAACCTACTCAAGGATGTTTACATGAAACAACCCGAGGGATACATCGATCAAGAGCATCCAAATCGAGTATGCAAGCTTTAGAGGTCCATCTACGGACTAAAGCAAGCATCTCGAAGTTGAAATCTTTGTTTTGACGAGGCAGTAAAAGGTTACGTCTTAATAAACAATGAAGATGAGCCTTGTGTTTACAAGAAGATCAGTGGGAGCAAGAATGTTTTTCTTGTCTATTTGTGGACGACATCCTACTCATAGGAAATGACATGTTCAAAGATATCAAACAATGGTTGGGGAGTGTATTTGTTGGATCTTAGGCATGCATAATTTCCTAAATTATGCTACGGAATAGCCTAAATTCTATGGAATCAGGTCTTACCCTCGAAGCGTAATCGGTTGCGCTCGTCGCCTGGATCCCTTGGGAAGATTGCATTCACCACCAAACAATTCACACGAATTGCCTCTACGTTCTTACACTGGAGTCTCTCAGAATCGGTGCTAGCCAAAATTGCCTGTAAAAGAGAAAAAACGATTTTTCTTTGGAAGAATGTTTTTGGAAGAGTGAGAGAGTGAGTTTTCTCAAAAAATATTTTTCACGTGTTTCAAAACAGAATTGGTTAAAATTCTCTCTTCCCACAGATACTTCTTAGCTCTTTTTATAAAAGAGTTGAAACTTGTCTGCTAATAATAATTAAATTAATAATAATTAATTATTTACTGAGTTGGTTTAACCAACACCATGGATCAACCCATTGATCCATGGATCAGGCTGATGGGTCAAGAACCTCAATTCACAATTAGGTCCCTTGATTTATCAGCCCAATTCAATTCTTCCTAGGTAATTAATTAATTCTTAATTAATACCATAATACTCTTCAATAATATTTAATTAAATATTATCAATTTAAGTATAACTCTTATACTTAATACAGGCAATTTAATTAATTATGAATCTTCGAACTCACTTATGTGCGATCCTGTAGGCCCATTCCAAATTGACAATGAATAAATTAATCTCATTAATTAATCCATAAATCGTTAGTGGTCTCTACCAAAACATAATGACTACACAATTCAGAACGGAGGGTCGAAGGTGATTCAACACAACCTTCCGAGTATACTACGTAATGTCCTCTACACTGATATCCAATTTAGCATAAGGTATGGAACTAATCATCCTTATATAGCTAAACGTTTTACTTTATCTCTTAGTGATAGTGAACTTAATCAAGCAAATGATAACCCTTATCATTTCTTGGGCATGGCCATGCACTTCTCAATTCACTATCAAGTGGCCAAGATATCATCTCTCATTTAATAGAGACTTGTAGTCCCATCACTTCACCTACATACCTTAGCGTGACTCATAGTGTACCCAATCATACCCGCACTTGGCAACCTGTTACGGTCCCGTTAGGTATATGTCAAAGCACACTCTAATTCACCTAAGACTATGCAGTGATTTCTGGTCTAAGGATCCTCGTACGAGTACTACTCAAAAGAATCACTCATGATCTAAAAGTCCATGGAGTGTTTCTTTTTTTGGGAATCGATTTCATGAAATTCAATATGCACAAGAATATAATTTCATGAAATTAACTCATCAGATAAATAATCAATCAAACAACAAATGTCTTATTTATATAAATAACCCTCAAAGTTTATTTACATAAATAGCCCTCAAAAGGGCACATACACCAACAGTATTTTCTACGAAAGACTTAGGAGAAGTTGAAATGATACTAGGTATCAAGATCTATAGAGATAGGTCTAAAAGGCTTCTGGGACTAAGTCAAGAAGGGTACATAGACAATATATTGAATAGATTCAATATGTCTAACTCTAAAAATGGTATGGTACCATTAAGACATGGCCTCCTCTTAAAAAAAAAACCAATGTCCTTATACTAAAAAGGAGAGGGATGCGATCAGTAGAGTCTCATATGCTTCGACAATAGGATCTATCATGTATGCCATGTTATGTACCGGCCCGGATGTCACACAGGCACTACGCATGACAAACAGATACCAACAAGATCCAGGTATGGATCATTGGACTACAGTCAAGGTAATCCAGAAGTACTTGCGAATGACTAAAGGATTAAATACTAGTGTACAGAGGACAAGGACAGCTCATCATACAAGGTTACACTGATGCTGCTTTCCAGAATGATAGAGACGACATGAAGTCACAATTAGGTTAAGTTTTTAGCCTGAATGGTGGTGCGGTGAGTTGGGAAAACTCAAAGCAAGATAGAATGGCTGACTCTACAACAGAATCTGAGTACTTTTCTGTATAAAATGTTGCAATGGGAGTGTTTGGTTAAGGAAGTTTATGTCAGACATTGGAGTGATACCAAGTATCCATTTTCTGATAGACCTATTCTGTGACAATAACGGGGCCATCGCACAAACCAAGGTGCCCCGGTCACAACAGAAGACCACACACATACTCAGACGTTATCACCTCATTAGAGAGATCGTCGATCGATGAGATGTTAAAGTATACAAAATAGGGTCAGACGACAATATAGCAGATCCTCTCACAAAAGCTCTACCACAATCAAAATTTGAGGGACATGTAATAGAGCTTGGGCTTAATTTGTTTATAACATAGCCCTTCAACGGGTAAGTGGGAGATTGTTGGTGTGTGTGCCCTTTTAAGGGCTATATATCGATATTTGTCCTTTGATTGATATTATAATCAGATGAGTTAATTTCACGATAGTAATATTCTTATGGATATTTTATTTCATGAAGTTGATCCACCAAAAGAAACACTTCATGGACTGATTAGATCTTGAGTGATTCTTTTGAGTAGTACTCGTACGAGGATTCTTAGACCAGAAATCACTACATGGTCTTAGATGAATTGTAGTGTGCTTTGATATACGCCTAACGGGGCCATAACAGGTTTTCAAGTACGGGTATGAATGGGTACACTATGAGACACGCTAAGGTATGTAGGTGAAGTGATGGGACTACAAATCTCTTTTAAGTGAGAGATGATATATTGGTCACTTGATAGTGAACTGAGAAGTGCATGGCGATGCCCAAGGAATGATAAGCGTTATCATTTGCTTGATTAAGTTCAGTGTCACTAAGAGATCAAGTAAACATTTAGCTATATAAGGATGATGGTTCCATGCCTTATGCTAAACGGGATATTAATGTAGAGGATTGTACGCAGTTTGCTCAGAAAGGTTTTTGAATCACCATTCGACCCTCTGTTCTGAATTGGGTAGACATTATGTCTTACTAGAGACCACTAATGACTCATAGATTAATCAATGAGATTGAATTATCCATTACCAATTTAGAATGGGCCTACAGGATCACACATAAGAAAGTTCGATGATGCAGAACTAGTATTCTTGCCTACAATAGGTATAATTGTTATACTTAAATAAATAAGATTTAATTAAATGGTTTAATTAAATATTATTAAAAAGTTCTGTGGTATTAATTAAGAGTTAATTAATTATCTGGGAACAATTGGGATGGGCTGATAAATCAAGGGACTTAATTGCAATTGAAGTTCTTGACCCATCAGCCTAATCCATGGGTCATGGGTTGATCCGTGGGCCTGGTGTATAACCCAAATCATTAAAATATTATTTAATACTGATTTGAAATCAGTAAATATTATTTAATACTGATTTGAAATCAGTAAATATTATTTAATACTGATTTGGAATCAGTAAAATAATATTTAGAACTAATACTGATTTGGAATCTGATTAAATCAGTTAAATAATAATTGATTGATTACAATACTGATTTTTGAAACTTTGATTCTACAAATATCCTAGGGATATTATTGTAGAGAGATGAGGATTTCAATCAGAAAAATAGAACAAGCAAAATATACACAAAATCCCAAACTCTCTCTCAGTAGGAAAAAACGGCTAGCATCGGATCTGCAAAGAACTTTAGTGCTTGAAAGTAGAGAGTCCTTCAATGAAGGATTTTGGTTGTGAAAAATGTAACTGGAGCAGAAGGTTTGGACCAACATCAAACAAGGATCCAAACGCGGCAACCGAATACGCTACGAGGGTAAGCTTTATAAGCTTTGAACGTAGGATTACTAAAACACTAAAAATTGGAATTGGCATGAATCCACTGCCTAAATTTTTGAAAATCATGCCTCTGATCCCAACACAAATTTTCTATTTAATCAGTACAAGACAATTCATCCTAAATGGTCAAGTTCAATATGCACCGTGTTAGTTTTGAATACTAGAAAGCTATTTGCTTGTATCAAAACTAATACCCAGCTGACATATCATTTTGTTTCAGTATTAAATTTGTTGTATTATATCATCAAACTAGATAACGGGGTGTGGAAAGACACGGTAGATCTCGTTATTGGTTAAAGTATTAATATATAAAAGGTATGCTCGTAATTGAGATAGTCTGAACATACTATCGGTATAAGTTATCGTATGATTTGGAAATTAGTTTATCTAGACTAATTAAATCATACGAATATGCCCAGGGCATATTGAGAACGACCAGTTTGGATTGAATTAACTTGTACTGATCGGCTGAGTTAATTCGATCCTAGTATTCTAATCTCTCAATCCCGAGATTGGGACAGGCGTTAGAGTTAGATATCGTATACTTTGATTTGTCAAAGGGTGCGGTCAATTGTGTGCAGTTGCTAGTCGGAGGAATCTAAGTACCGGTTCACCGGGTTGACGGTGCTCCCGTGGTTTATTATACTAAACCCAGTCGGTAGACTTTATGTCCGGCATAATAAGAAAGTCGAATGGTACTAATCTCGAATTCCAAGAAGTCGGTGAATTAATTTGTCAGTAAATTCATGAACCGAGGAGCACTAGATCTTTGATGTGGTGAGATAGAAGAATAATAAAGTGAGCGCGATGTAAAGTCATTTTTTAGCGGTAGTTCCATAATTGGTCCGTTAATGGTACGACTAATTATGTGTTTGACTAATAGACAAAATGAATTGATTAATCCTAAAGGTTTAATTAATATTAAATTAAGTAGTGGATTAAGAAATTCATTCTAATTGAATTAATTAATCCTAAGGGTTCAATTAAATTAAATTAACGAAGTGGGTTAAGAAATTAATTCAAACGTCTCGATTGGAGTTGACTAGACTAGGTAAGACTAAGGGGTCAACGAAAGTCAAACACTAAGACCCAACTCAAAATCCCACTAGGTCTCATAAGGAACTCCCTATAAATAGCTAATGTTAGGCACTTAGTAAGACATTAGAAACCTTGTAGGTAAATGCCTTAGAGTGAGAAAGACAAGCCTAGAGAGAGGACTTCTTCTTCTTCCTTGAGAGTTCTTTCTTGAAGTAGGTTTGTGATCTTTCTTTTCGAGAAACTCAGCCCACGATTCTAGAAGCCCAAGACCACAGCTCGGAAGTTTGAACGCCGCTCGAGAAGTCTGATTGCCGCTCTTTTTCTGGCCAGTTAGTGCCGCCAGCATTGTTTGGATTTTCCTGCGCCGTTTTGGTGTATTTTCATTGTGGGCTTTGTTTATTTGTTGCGTTGATCCTTTGGCTCATTCCTTTTGGTTCGCCAAAGTCTAGATCTACGAGTAAATAGCTTACTGACGAAGTTTTATTGAGGTGTAGGTTTTCAGATTAGAATCAGTTTTTCAGGCTAAATCTGTCATTCAGATCTATGAGTTTCTTGAAGTGGGTTTCTTTGGATTTCTTCGCCACTGCCTTTAGCCACCTCGTAGTTACGTGCCCACCCAAGTTCTAGGTAGTTTGGAGTTATCCTTGGGATTTTGGGTGGATTTCTCTTTCCCAGATTTTTGGTTTTCTATATTGCTTAGGACTTCGCTTCAAAGGTATAATCTTTAGTCCTTCCGCTTTAATCTTTGAGCGTTATTTTAATAAATTAAACTAGTATAAGCCTAGATCCATTAAGTAGAAATGAATTTGAGCCTGAGCCGAGTCAAAGATCTCCGATTATAGAATGCATAGCACGAAAGTGAGATTTTCGATTTAGCCCGGGCTTGTTCTGTTTCCTTCACCCCGGGCATATCTATATGATTCAATTAGTTTAGACAAACCAATTTATGAATCACATAATAACCTAACTGACAGTGCATCGAAAACTGTCTCGGTTACGAACCTCATTTATATATTATGTCTTTTAACCAATGATGAGATCTACTGTGTCACACCAGACACCTCATCATCTAATTACATAATATAAATGGACAATATTTGCACAACATATAAACCAAAAAATTAATTCGATATAATAACTGGGAAATATTAAAATACAAGCATAGCTTCAGTATTCAAATCTAACACCTAGGCGAAAGTACCAGAGTATCAGTTGCAGTAGTGGGAGTTGTTCGTCCTTATTTTTCACACTCTATTTTATTATTGAGAGATTGTCTTTATGCACCAAGCTTTAGAAGGAACTTACTTTAAGTTTCTATGCTACTTTTGGATGGTTATAAGTTTGTTTTTTCTGATTTTTTTTATTAGAAAAAAATGAACTTACATATTTCGATGCATTGGTTGACAATTTATTTTTAATTAAGATGAACTTCACAGTAGTGCAAAACACATAAATTAATAACACATCATCGAATCATATTAAGAGAAATGAGTCTTCCCCTTTGAACCAGACTTATCTTTGGCACCTAAGAATAGGTCATATCAACCTTAGTAGGATTCATAGGTTGATTAATGATGGATCCTTTGACTCATTAGATATTGATATCTATCCGACCTGTGAGTCTTGCTTGGAGGGTAAAATGACCAAGATGTCTTTTAGGGCAAAGGGGTATAGGGCCAAAGAGGTTTTAGAGTTGATTCACTCTAACTTGTGTGAGCCTATGTCAGTTCAGGCTAGAGGTGGTTATGAGTACTTCATGACTTTCACGGATGATTACTCTAGATATGGATACATTTACTTGAAGCACCACAAGTCCGAATACCTTGGAAAGTTCAAAGAGCATATGTGGAGAAGTATCATGTTAAGAGTATCAAGATCATGTGATCTAATCATGGTGGCAAATACCTCTCTAGTAAATTTAGGACCTATTTGTCAGATGAAGGTATTCAATCCTAGTTGTCTGCACCTGGCACACCCCAACAGAACGGTGTGACAGAGAGGAGGAACAGGACTCTTATGGATATGGTTAGATCGATGATAAGTTATAGTGAGTTGCCCAAATCGTTTTTGAGATATGCCTTGGAGACAACAACTTATATCCTCAACATTGTTCCATCTAAGACTGTGCCTTCTACCTCTATGGAGCTGTGGACTAGGCGCAAACCTAGTCTAAGACATATTTGTATTTGGGGTTGTCTAGCACATGTGTTAAGGCAGATGTAGCCAAGCTAGATGTGGGGTTAGAGGTTATGTTATTTGTAGGTTATCCCAAAGGAACGAACAATGATCAATGTTATAGTCCTCAGGATCAGAAGGTGGTGGTCAGCACCAGTGCTAGATTTCTAGTGGAGGATTATATTTTAGAACACAAGCCCAGAAGCAAGATTATATTAGAGGAGTTTAGGGGCCAGTCAAGTGTACAAGATGACACTTCACAGAGTACTACACGCACTATCACAGATAATGCACCTACACAGGCTGTCCCTCAACTTATAGGGAGGGTTGTTAGATAGCCCAAAAGGTACGTATGCTTGGGAGAGTCTTCGGACATTATCCTTGATGCTTATTAATCAGTCCCAATTAGTTACAATGAGGATCTCTGGGATAAAGATGCAGATTCTTAGCAGAGTTCGATGATTGCTGAGATGGGTTGTATGAACTCAACTCAGGTCTGGGAGCTGGTAGACCTTCCTGATGGGTTTCAACCTATTGGGTGCAAATGAGAGCTAAAGAGAGGATCTGATAGCAGGGTTGAGACCTTCAAAGCAAGGCTTGTGGCGAAAGGGTATACTTATAAATAGGGTATCGATTTGAGAAGACCTTTTCCCTTGTAGCAATGTTTAAGACGATCTAGATTCTCTTTGCCATAGCTGCTCATATGGATTATAAGATTTGGCAGTTGGATGTCAAGATAGCTTTCCTTAATCGATGTATTAAGGAGACCATATTTATCAGCAACCAGAGCGTTTCATTGTTCAAGGCCAAGAGCACAAGGTTTGCAGGCTTAAGAGGTCCATTTATGTACTTAAGTAGGCATCCAGATCTTGGAAAATCCACTTTGATGGGGTTATCCAGTCCTATGGATTCATTCAGTGTCTGGATGAGCAGTGTGTATACTGCAGGTGTGATAGTGATCAAGTGGTGTTCCTCGTACTTTACGTAGATTATATTCTTCTTATTTGCAATAGTAAGAAGGTATTGTCAGACGTAAAGGCATGGTTGTCCAGACAGTTTGATGTGAAGGACTTGGGAAAAGCTGGACATATCTTTGGGCTCAAGATTATTTGAGATCGTAGAAAATGTTTTCTGACGCTCTCTCAGGCTTTATACATAGACACGATTCTGGCCCGTTTTAACATGCAGAACTCCAAGAAGGGTACACTACTTTTCAAGCATGGAGTGCATTTATCAAAGGAGCAGTGTCCCAAGACTGCTGAGGAGATAGAAGCCATGAAGGCAGTTCCATATGCATCTGCAGTGGGTAGTCTCAAGTATGCTATGTTATGTACTATGCATGATATTTGTTTTGCCGTTGGCATGGTCAACAAATATCAGAGTAACCCTGGGAAAGCTCATTGGGAGGCTGTCAAGTGCATCATCAAGTATTTGTACATGACGAGAGATCATGTCTTGATTTATCGACCGAACAGCTAGTTCCATTGGGTTACACAGATTCAGACTTTCAAGGTGTTATGGACAAGAGTAAGACTAACTCTGGGTTTGTGTTTACTGTGGGAGGTGGAGCTATAGTTTGGCAAAGTATCAAGCAAAAATGCGTGATGGACTCCACTATGGAGGCTGAGTACGTTGTCGCATCACAGGCAGTGGACTTAGACATGATTCATGAGTTGCCAAGGTCTATCACAGTTTACTGTAATAACAATAGTCCAGTTGCTAACTCAAGGTCCCACAAGGTGAGTAAACATATAGAGCGCAAGTGTCACCTGATATGAGAGATCATAAAGTGGGAAGACGTGACCATGGCCAAGATAGCATCAGGAGACAACCTTGCAGATCCATTCACATAGGCATTGACCCCAAAGGTTTTTGAGAGCCACGTGGAGGGAATGAGAGTCAGATTCTTAAAAGAGTTATGTGAGTGAGTTAAAGGTGTTTTGCAGATTTCAGTATGACAGCAGTGTAATAAGTGTATTGAACAGTTTTTACACTTCAGAGCATAGCTTTGAGTATTAGTGGGAGATTGTTAGTTTTGAATACTGAAAAGCTATTGCAAGTATAATAATATAATATCCACAGTTTACATATCGATTTTGTTTTAGTATTAATTGTTCCTTTATATCATATGCACAGATGATAAGGTGTCGGGTGTAGCACAGTAGATCTTATCATTGGTTAAATTTGTGATATATAAATAGATGCTCACAACTGAGATAGTTTGAACATACTATTGGTTTACGTTATCGTGTGATTTGGATAATTAGTTTTTCTAGACTAATTAAATCATACGGATGTACACGGGGCATATTGAGCAAGACCTATTTGGGATTGAATTAACTTGTACTGATCTGCGTAGTTAATTCAAACTCAATATTCTAATCTCTTAATTCCTAGACTAGAGCGGGCACGAGAGTTAGATATCATATGTTTTGATTTGCCAATGGGTGCGGTTAATTGAGGCCTATATCTCGTTAAGTTATGTATGCGGTGTTTGACTTCTTAGTGTGCCATTGCTTGTCAAAGGAATCTATGTACCTGTACACTGGGTTGATGGTGCTCCCGATATGAGCTCAAAAAGTTTATTATACTAAATCTGGCCAGTGGACTTATGTCCGGTATAATAAGAAGGTCGAGTGGTACTAGTCTCGGATACCAAGAAGTCGATGAATTAATTTGTCAGTAAATTTATGAATCGACGAGAACTATATCTTTGACGTGGGGAGATATAAGAATTACAAAGTGAGCGCAAAGCAAATTCGATTTTGAGCTGCAGTTCCATAATTGGTTCGTTAGTGGTACGACTAATTATGCGTTGGAGTAATCGACAAAGTGAATTAATTAAATTACCCTTAATGTTAGTTTTATAATTAATTGACGAAATGGGTTATACGAAATAATCCTAAGGGCTCGATTAATATTTAATTAACGAAGTGGGTTAAAGAATTATTTCTAAAGGGTCGATTGGAGTTGATTAGTCTAGGGATGACTAAGAGAGTCAACTAAAGTCCAACACTAAGGCCTAACTTAAAAGCCCACTAGGTCTATCTTGAAACTCCTACAAATAGTCCATGTTTGGCATTTGGAAGACATTAAGAAACCTTTGAGGCTAAGTTGCCTAGAGTTAGAAGGATGCCTAGATAGAGAACTTCTTCTTCTTCGTTGAGTTCTTTCTCGAAGTCGGCTTAGGATCCTTCGATCTTCAAAAATCTTAGTCCTTTAGGATATCCAGTCTCCTATTTTTTGCCTCGATTTTTGTGCCACCATTCATGGATTTTGCATCACCAAAATTCTCAGAATTTACGCCGCCAGCTAGTTCTTGCTTTGTGCTGCCAGTCCTTTTGATCATCCTAGTCCCTGGATCCTACATCTGTTGTGTAGAACTCTGTCTTGATCAGTGATCCATGCTGGTGTTTGTCTAGATCGTGGTGGGAGAAATCTTTTGGAGATGGTTTAGGGTTTGTGTGTGCCAGGCGGTAAATAGGCGGCTGATCTTCGGGCAATGATCTGCTACGGATCTGACGAGTTTTTCAAAGTGGGTTTATTTTGGATTTCATCCTTAGTGTCTTAGCTAGCTTTTGAATAGTTGCCCACACGATTTCAAGGTAGAGACGGTGTCATTCTCAGGATTCTCTCGTGATTGGTCCCAGGCAGTAAACATCAGGATTTTTTAGCTTTGGTTTTCTTATTGCTGAGGACACGCTTCAAAGGTATAATCTTTATGACTTCGGCTTTAAATTAAAAATTTAATTTTTATCGACTCATTTTAATAAATTGAACTAGTATAAGCCTAGATCCGCTTAGGGGAAATGATTTAGAGTTTGAGCCAGATCGAAAGTCTCCGATTCTGGAATGCATAGCATGAAAATGAGATTTTTGGTTTATCCCGTACCAGACCTGTTTCCTTTAAAGTTGACCCTGAGGCATACATATTGTGAGTAATTACCCCAAAAAATATTAGGTCAATATAGCATCTTCAGAGTTGACAGAATATGCCCTCAACTGGTGGGATTACTTTACTCAACAAAGATGGAAAAATGAAGAGCTACCAATCACTAATTGGGATGATATGAAAAAGATCATGCACAAGAGATACGTACCTCTAAGCTACACAATATCAATTCTCAGTACTGTTAACAAATTTGTTCAAGGAACAAAGAGTGTTGGAGATTATGCAAGTGAATTTGAGAATATTAAGATTTGAATCCCAAGATTGCAAGCATAGTTGAGCTTCATCATTACTTGACAATGGATGAGTTGATACATAAGGCTACCTCAGTGGAATGTAGAATGAAAAATGAAGGAAGCCGAGGTTACACCACAACCAACCAAGGTTGGAGAGGTACTATCCGAAAAGAACCTAGTGCTCAAGCTAAAAGTAAGTCCTCAAATGAGAGCAAGGTAAAATGTAAACATTTTTCTAATCCTTCAAGTGTTTTTAAAGTTCCTAGTGTAAATGCTACTAACAAACCTCCTACCAAGGAGATTACTTATTTTAATTGTGTAGGCAAAGGTTATATGCAATCTCAATGACAAAATTTGAGAACTATGATTGCACTAGAATATGGAACAATTGTGGAGAAGGAAGAAGATGTTGAAAATGCCAAAATTGAGACTGAGAAAATCAGCCAAAAGGAAGAAATTAAGAGTGATGAGGGTGATGAGCAAAGTGCCTATGCTGAAGGTTCTTGCTTCATGACAAAGAAGGTTCCCAAATCCCCTATGTCATCTAAAAAATAGCCTTATGAGAGCTCTCAACACAAGATCTAATATTCAACGCCTAGTTGAGCAAAGGAACAATATTTTTCACATCAAGGGGAAAGTTGGTGAGATCTCATGTTTGTTTGTGATTGATAGTTAAAGTGAGAATAATCTTGTTTCTAACCAACTTGTGATGTCCTTACATTTACATAAGGCTGAACACCCTAAACCTTATAAGTTGCAGTGGCTCGACCATAGTGGCAAGGTTGAAGTAACTAAGTAATGTACAATGCGTTTCGTCATTGGTGAGTATGATGACTTCGCCAAGTTTGATGTAGTGCCTATGGATGCAGCCCCTATGATTCTTGGAAGACCATGGAAATTTGACACCAAAACAAGACATGACGGATACACAAATATGTATTAGTTCAACTATGGTCCTAGAGAAATTGTTATAAAACCTTTATCTCGTGCGCAGGTTAAGCAAGAACTTGAAGAGATGTGGCAAGCTAGAGCAAATATAAAACTAAGCTGCAATTAAAGTATAAAATTGCATTAATCTATTGCTATTCTAATAATTAGAAAATAGTCAAGGCTCAGCTAAGTATCTAATTCCCATGTCCTCCACATAAGCCTTAAAGACCTTTGCAGTCAATGTCTTCATGAATTGATCAGCAAGGTTATCTACTGATGCTATCTTTTCCACGACCAAGTCTTATCTCTTAACGATATCTAGTATCAAGTGGTGTTGGATCTTAGGCATGCATAATTTCCTAAATTATGCCACGGAATAGCCTAAATTCTATGGAATCAGGTCTTACCATCGACGCGTAATCAGTTGCGCTCGTCGCCTGGATCCCTTGGGAAGATTGCGTTCACCACCAAACAATTCACACGAATTGCCTCTACGTTCTTGCACTGGAGTCTCTCAGAACCGGTGCTAGCCAAAATTTCCTGTAAAAAAGAAAACGTTTTTCTCTGGAAGAATGTCTTGGAAAAGTCAGTCACTGAAAAGTGAGAGAGAGTCTCTTTTTAAAAAATTTTTCCAAAACGTGTTTTAAAATCCAATCAGTTAAAAAAACTCTCAACTCCCAGATACTTCTTTGATTTTTCTCCCAAAAAGTTGAGAAGTATCTGTTAATAATTAATAATTAATTATTTACTGAGTTGGGTTTAACCAACACCATGGATTAACCCATTGATCCATGGATCAGGCTGATGGATCAAGAACCTTAATTCACAATTAGGTCTCTTGATTTGTCAGCCCAATTCAATTCTTTCTATGTAATTAATTAACTCTTAATTAATACCATAATACTCTTCAATAATATTTAATTAAACTATTTAATTAAAAATTATCAATTTAAGTATAACTCTTATACTTAAAACAGGAAATTTAATTAATTCTGAATCATCGAACTCACTGATGTGCGATCCTGTAGGCCCATTCCAAATTGACAATGAATAAATCAATCTCATTAATTAGTCCATAAATCATTAGTGGTCTCTAGCAAGACATAATGACTATTGTCTTAAACATGTTAGTGATAAATCCTTAACCAAAGACTCTCTTACAATGTTTGTGTAACTTCCACCATTGACGATCATTAGACGCTTCTTTTGATCTATTGTCTTAAACCACATATGAAATATGTTGTTGCGCTACGTTGGGTTCAAATCTGGAGAGTACTGAGTATTCAAATAATGGACAATTATAAGTGTAGAATTTCTTACCAACGGTCCATCGGGGTGCTCATCCGGACAATCACGATGTAAGGAAAGGTGGGCTTGTGTGCTCATTGGTCCACATACATCTGTTTGTATTAGAGCCAATAGCTCACTAGTCCTCTCGCCTTTCTTGCTGAAAGGACTCTTCGTCATTTTGCCTTGCAAACAGGTTTCACATGTGTCATATGATTCGAAATCAAATGACCCAAGCACTCCATCCTTATGAAGTCTTTGAACTCGCTTCTCATTTGCATGGCCTAAACGACAATGCCACAGATATGTTGGACTTAAATCAGATTGAATTAATTTGGCTTTCTTTTCAATATTATATACCGGTTTCTCTTGGGTCAAATCCAAGATATATAGACCATTGCACAAATTTGCAACTCCGTATAAAACATCTTTTTGATATAAAGACAACGAATTATTACCAATAATAAAACGAAATCCTTTAATATCCAAACAAGAAATTGAAATAATATTCCTACTCATAGAAGGTACATAATAACAATTCTCTAAAATAATGTTTAAACCGGAAGGTAAAGACAAAGTGTAATCTCCAACTTCAACAGCTGCAACTCTTGCCCCGTTGCCCACTCGGAGATCTACTTTGCCTTTCTTTGTCATCCTTCTATTTCTCAGTCCCTGCACATTAGTACAAATGTGAGCCCCACATCCGGTATCTAATACCCATGAGGTGGACATAGAAATATTAATTTCAATAACAAAGATACCTGAAGCCGAAGGATTCTGTTTCTTCTCTTCAAGAAAAAGCTTCAAGTTTCTTCTCCAATGCCCCTTCTGATTGCAATAGAAACATACAGCGTCCTTCTGAGCATTTTTTTTAGCAGGAGGAGTTTGAGGCTGAGCCTTAGGAGCAGTCTTACTACGAGGCTTCTTGTTTTCAGCAACTTTTGCCTTGCCTTTAAACTTTCTCTTGTTGCCCTTACCTTTTTCTACAACAAGTACTGGCGTTGCCTTCCGAAGGGTTTGCTCAGTATTTTTAAGCATTCCATGGAGCTCACGGGCTTGTTCACGGAACATTTCCGTTAGTGACACATAAATTTGGAACGTTTCCAAATTCATGAATTGTTTCTGAAGCTCGTCTGACATAGTCGCGAGCATCAGACATGTCACGTCATCGGAATAGCTTTTTAGCTTTTCCCATGCTCGTTGAACAGCAGCCGTAGCATTTACAGGTGGTTCAGGTAAAGCACCGTCTAAGATATTTAGCTTCCTTTCTTGTTTAAGAAAAATTCTCAAGTTTCTTTCCCAATCTAAGAAGTTTGGACCAATAAGTTTTTCTTTGTCCAAAATGCTTCTTAGAGTGAGATTAGATGTATTAGTGCTAGTAGATGCCATTTATACAAAAGAAAAATGCAAAATATTAGAATGAGTTTTAAAATATTTTCCACAATAGCCAAAATTAAAATCCCAAACAATTTTGTGTTGGTGCTAGATTATGGGCCGAAAATCCACAAAGAGTCAACCCCAGTCTTGCTTTTGCAAGTATCGTATGGATTGGGCTCTTTTGGTAGGCAACGTTCAAATCACATCCCTATGTAATTTAACGATTTCCAATTACATCACTCTACAACTTTTCGGTGATAGGATGAACATTCCAAATGTTTCACACCATCCTATCATTGCAAAATCAATCCTAGTCAACTTATCGGGTCAACTAGGACCAATTTTCCTAAGTCGAACCATCCCTTGAAGCCTCATATCAATAAAGACCCAAACAGTTTTTCACACTATAGTGGTAGTGAGTAAAATTGGGCTAACCCAAACAGTTTTTCACACTATAGTGGTAGTGAGTAAAGTTGGGCTTTTATTACATGACAACTCGCCTCACGAAGAAAATCTGAGGCTCTTGGGCTCTCCAAGTCCGCCAGACGTTCGACGATTTGACGAGCCCCCAAGTATGGAAGCAACTTCAGACTTAGGTATTTAGGGATTTTATATTTTGAACGGCTTAACATGCATTGTCGTTTTCATTCATTCACAAAACATAAAATTGCAGAAATGCGATGAATTGGGCTATAATCTATTACAGGGCTTTATAGGAAAAACATCTTCTTTTGGGCCTCCATGGTTGTGCTTCCGTTCCTGGGCTATACCATGGACTCCTTTGGAACCTCTTTTTTGGGCCTAACTATTACATAATTATTTAATAGGCACGCAGGCCCAATTTTAAAATGGCTCGCAGGCCTAAAAAATTTAAATCATAAATTTTAAGCCCGATTCATGCATAGAAAAACACACAAATGCATATGCTTCATACAAGCCAATTTTATTAAGCCGAATCATTTAATTAGGGATTGTATAACTCTTACACTATTAAAATTGATCGTGTCATGATCAGTTTTAATCAATCCCATGTTCATTCATTTTAATCGAATGATGCATGGACATACCAATAATACGTGCAATTATTTAAACATTTTAAATAAATAACACATTATTTCGAAAAAATAAATAAATAAATCAAAAAAATAATAATTAATTAACTAATCTTATTAATTAATTATTTATTTATTTATTCATTTAATTATCTAATATATTAAGATAATCTTTCTAATTTTAAAATTTAAATATTTCTAATTATCCTAATCTCATTAAGATAATTATTCAAAATTCTAAATTTTAAAATTCTATAGGATAAGAATTAAATCTAAATCTAATCCTATCTTATTGTAATTTAAAATCTCATAATATCTTTTAATTTATCCTTAATCATAAATTAAATTTTATCAAATTTTAAAATTCAGGAAAAATTAAATTTTTCTAAAAATTTTAGGGCAAATCTATAATTAACAAAAATTATCGGGCTGGGGTTTTAAAGATTAAAACTGCTAGGGTTGTTTTGCAAATTTTAAAACAATTTTAAAACTAGGCATTTTCGGGATTTTGGAATGCGGCGGGGGCAATTTGGTCATTTCATCCCAATTAGGGCACCAGCCCCCGCCGTCTCCTTTCTTCTTCCTCGATTTGCTGCCGGCGTCGCTCCTCGATTTTTTCGGCAAACACTTCGCCTTTTCCGGCGCTAATCGCAGCGCCGGACGTCGTCTCTTCGCCCCGGTTCAACCCCGATCAAATCGAGGCCCACCTCGGCAGTTCATAAAAAGACGAAACCAGCAATATAACATTTTTCGGAGGCCACATTTTTCATGCGATATAACCTCAAAACCGTTTGGAAATGATTTTCAAAACCCGGCGTTAATTCCGGCGTGTCCCCGCGACAAAAACCCAGAAGCAAAACAACCGAATATTGTAACCAACACAAGGCGGAACTCTTCCATTTTTCCGACAAGCAAAACAAAACAACAACCCTGAAAATTCTTTCCAAAATCTTTGTAATCAAAACGTTTTTGACAACCCAATCAACACAAAATTTTTCCCCATTAAGAAAAGAACAAAAGGCACAGAAAAATTCAGGCCAAAAACCAATTTTCTTTCCATTTGCGATTTCTGGCGAACTTTCGGCCGGCCGAAAAGCCATTTCGGCGACCATTCCCAGAAACCGGCGACTTCAAGCATATATATATAGTTGCTGAGCTTTTCCGTAGTTCTAGTTATAGGAAAAACCTCAGGGGCTAACCTATCTTCTTAAGGTTACTCTACAACGTTTTTCAAGAAGAAAAATCTTATACCCATTTTTTTTTTCAACTTTTGTTTCAATTAAAACAAGAAAAAACACCTGGCTCTGATACCACTATTGGATCTTAGGCATGCATAATTTCCTAAATTATGCTACGGAATAGCCTAAATTCTATGGAATCAGGTCTTACCCTCGACGCGTAATCGGTTGCGCTCGTCGCCTGGATCCCTTGGGAAGATTGCGTTCACCACCAAACAATTCACACGAATTGCCTCTACGTTCTTGCACTGGAGTCTCTCAGAACCGGTGCTAGCCTAAATTGCCTGTAAAAGAGAAAACGTTTTTCTCTGAAAGAATGTCTTGGAAAAGTCAGTCACTGAAAAGTGAGAAAGAGTCTCTTTTTAAATTTTTTTTCCAAAACGTGTTTTAAAATCCAATCAGTTAAAAAAGCTCTCAACTACCAGATACTTCTCTGATTTTTCTCCCAAACAGTTGAGAAGTATCTGTTAATAATTAATAATAATTAATTATTTACTGAGTTGGGTTTAACCAACACCATGGATCAACCCATTGATCCATGGATCAGGCTGATGGGTCAAGAACCTTAATTCACAATTAGGTCCCTTGATTTTTGTCAGCCCAATTCAATTCTTCCTAGGTAATTAATTAACTCTTAATTAATACCATAATACTCTTCAATAATATTTAATTAAACTATTTAATTAAAAATTATCAATTTAAGTATAACTCTTATACTTAAAACAGGAAATTTAATTAATTCTGAATCATCGAACTCACTGATGTGCGATCCTGTAGGCCCATTCCAAATTGACAATGAATAAATCAATCTCATTAATTAATCCATAAATCATTAGTGGTCTCTAGCAAAACATAATGACTATTGTCTTAAACGTGTTAGTGATAAATCCTTAACCAAAGACTCACTTACAATGTTTGTGTAACTTCCACCATTGACGATCATTAGACGCTTCTTTTGATCTATTGTCTTAAACCACATATGAAATATGTTGTTGCGCTACGTTGGGTTCAAATCTGGAGAGTACTGAGTATTCAAATAATGGACAATTATAAGTGTAGAATTTCTTACCAATGCTCCATTGGGGTGCTCATCTGGACAATCACGATGTAAGGAAATGTGGGCTTGTCAATTTTCCTCCACGACTGCTTCACTGTCATCAATCAAGAGTTCACCATCCTTTTCACCTTCTTAGAGGTGGCATGTCATCATAATCACTATCACTATCTTTCTCCTTATCTATTACATACAGTTGGTTGTCTCTCATAGTGTAAGTACTCTTATTGGGGTAGTTGCCATGTAGGTGTCAAATTCCATTGCATTTAAAACAAGTAGTTGGTTTCTTACTACTCTGAGATACAAGATTTTGATAATCAGAAGATTTTAGAGAAATAGGTGTGGTTGTGTGTGTTGGGCTTATGGGAAAGGGGCGCATACTTTCTCAAAGGTGTGTGCTCTTTCCCTGTGACTAACTACTACTAGAAGACTGCTCCCTGCTACTTGATTTGCCACCATCTTTGAGTTGCTTTTCAATCAATATGTTTTTCTAAAAACAATCCTATAAGTCGGTTTAACCTGTGAGCTCTATCCTCTGACTGATGTTCTTGCTAAGGCGACCAAGAAACCTCGCAATTGCTGCATCATCATCCACATAGATTTATTCTCTACAATAGAGGGATTCGAGTTCACTACAATACTTAGTAGCAGTTTACGATCCTTGCCTGGAACTAAACAATTTTCTAAGTAAATCTTGAATAAAAGATGAAGGAATAAACTTACATTGTCTCTCACGAGTTGTTGTAGTCCACCAAATTGCGGTATGATGCTTGAATTTCATGATGGCTAATATGACTTTGCGCTTCTCGGTGAAATCCTTGACATTGAAGATCCCCTCAATCTGAAACTGCCAATCAAGATAAGTTTCAGGATCATACTTTCTTACAAATTCAAGAATTTCAAATTTAATGTTATCTTGATATCTAAAAATAGGAGCTTTGTGGCGTGCAACTTAGGCCATTGAATCATCAGAATCATAATTTAGATTGGAAGAAACTTTAGGATTTCTTTCAAGTCTGGGACCTTGATTAGGCCTTCTCTAGCATGGTGATCCTACAAATTGGTTAACTGATCATTCCCTACTATTGGCTTCCAGATTGCCAATACGTTGGTTCATCTCTATCAACTGCATCTGTAAACCTGCAAGAGAAGCTGCAATCTGTTCCATTGAGATTGACTGCCTAGGTTCCTCGAGTTCTTGATCAACTTGATCGTCGCGGTTTGTATTCTTAGTAGCATGAACCATCTTGCAAAAGTAGGTACACAACCAAGAAAACTACCAAGTAATATAACAAAGACTCAAAAAGAAAACAAAAGAAACAAAAACAAACTAAAAACAAAGAAATGAAAAGGAAAGAGAAAACCAAACATGGTGCGCGTCGTACGCGAGTGCTAAGAATTAGCGATGGACGATGGTCGGTCGCTACTTTCGTGCGCCGGTCAGCTGATGCCTTTGTTCGGCTTTTACCGACGGTCCCGGTCAATGGTCGCTATGGGTTGGCAACTTTAAGGTTGGGGTTTAGGGCCTAACTGCTCAGCTTTTCAATCGGATTTCCTTTTCTTATGACTCAATCAACAAAATTCAAAAACTCAAAGACTAAAAAAAAAAAAACAAAGACTCAAATACTAGCTAGCAATCAAAGGACAAGTCTAACAAACCAGTAAAAATCTAAAACAAACAAATTTGACTAAAACAAGTAGCTATATAGATATAGATACTTATTAAGTCACACAAAAGTCAAACAACACCAAAATCAGCAGGTACTCTCTCGAGTCAAACTGTGATTGAAGGAACTAGTCAGTCCGGGCCCGATAAAAAATTTCACTTTCGTGATATGCATTCTAGAATCGGAAACTTTCGAAATAGCCCAAACACTAGTACAAGTTCATTTGAACCCGATCTAGCTTATACTTGTTCGATTTACTTAACCCATAACAAAATGAATCTTTAATTTAAAGAGAAAAGGTAAAAGATTTGACATTTGATGCGAGTCTCTCGAAAAATAAACTTGAGAAAGATAAAGATCCAATCTTTGAAGCTTCTTCCATAAGAAATCCCTTGAATGCCTCCAAAAAAATCAAAAAATTATGTGGGCAATTATCTACCGAATAGGCCTCGCAAAACCTATGAAAACCCAAAAGAAACTTGGCAAAAACCCAACAAAACTCGCCAGAATAGCAAGTTATCGCCGAAAATCTGCTGCCACGAGAAAATCGCGAAGAGGCAACGAGTCGCCGGAAAAACTTGCTCACCGCTGGATCCGATTGAGCTGCTCTGTTTGTTGGGTTTAAATACTAAAGCATTGCTTGTATTAAACTATTTCCCAGTTTTATATATCGATTAAATATTATAGTTAAATTGTTTATATATTTTACATATGTTGTCTATTTATATTATGTAATTAGATGATGAGGTGTCTGGTGTGACACAGTAGATCTCATCATTGGTTAAAAGACATAATATATAAATGAAATTCTTAAACAGATAGTTTTGGACACACTCTCAGTTTAGGTTATTATATGGTTCAGAAATTGGGTTGTCTAAATTGATTGAATCAAATAGATATACCGGGGCATATTGAACTTGACCATTTAGGGTGAACTGTCTTATACTGATTTAATAGACTATTCATTCCTAGTATTCTATCTCTAAATCCCTATACTTGAGCAGGTATAGGGATTAGACATAGTGTACTTTGGTCTGCCAAAGAGTGAGGACATTTGTGGCCAATAGTCTCGGTAGATTGGGTGCACGTGTTTAGTTGTTTGGTGTGTTGTTGCTTGTCAAAAGGAAACCATGTAACGGTGCGTCCGAGGTGATGGTGCTCCCGAGATGAGCTCGTTATGTTTATTATACTAAACCCAGCTGGTGAACTTATGTCCGGTATAGTAAAAAGGTTGAGTGGTACTAATCTCGGATTATAATAATTTAATTAATTAATTTATCAGTAAATTAATAAATTAACGATCACTATATCTTTGATGTGGGGAGATTAAAGAATTATTAATTTATTTGTTTCGAAAGCAATTCTGGTGTAGGATGGTAGTACATAATTAATCCGTTAGTGGTACGATTAATTATGTAGTGGGTTAATTGATAAAGTATAATTAATTATTTCTAATGGTTAATTAAGTAATTAACAAAGTGAAATCATTTAATTAATTAATTAAGTCTTAATGTTCAATAGGAATTAGGAAATCCTAGAGATTAGAAAATCTAATTGGATTAGGAAATCTAATTGGATTTGGAAATCTAATTAGATTTTGTTACCTAATTGGATTTGGAAACTAATTAATTACCTAAACTCATTAGGAAGGCCAATTCTAAACCAATTTGGTCTTGTAACTCTATAAATAGACAAGAGATTAGCAATTTACAACACACAATTCATAAGTTTTCAAGAGAAGAAAACTAGAGAGAATTAATAATTCATCGCTTAAAGTCAGATTTATCTTCCTCTGTGCAGCGGTCCAATTCCCGAGGCAAGCTCTGGCGATCGGACTTTTCTTTTTATGCTGGTGGTACATGGGATCGAGGGCAGTGGCCGAGAAAACAACGCTCAGGGCGGCGGTGGTCATTGGATTTTTTTGGTGACCTTTTGTGGTGGATTGTTGATCGTTGGTTTGTTGGTTTGTTGCCTACATAACGTACGAGCTGGTCTTGAGTCATACAAGTAATCACCGAAGTACGTGCTTCAAGTGGTAATTCTTAAACTTCCGCTTTAATTAGAAATTAATTGTTATGCGGCAAATCAAACAAGTAGAAGCTAAGATCTTGCACAATGTTATTTCAAGCAAGGATTAGAATAGCGATTGTGCTAGAGTCTAGGCCCGGTCAAGAGTTCTGATTATGGAATGCATATCACGAAAGAGAATTTTTGATAGGGTCCGGGCAGATAATCTTTCAATTGGTATCAAAGCCTGTTTTAGCTTTGTGCTTGTTCGATTTGTTACATGGTTTTGTTTGCAAGTGGTATAGAAATCCCGGCCATTATGGTTGAGTTTGTATGTTTTAATTGAACCCCGGGACATGTCCGGGTAGTTTTATTATGAATGATTGTAATAGTAAAACCATGTTCTGCAAGCTGTGTAAGATTAGATAAATCTGTGGTAGGATTTTTTCTATGTAATTTTCGATTTTATTTTCCTAAATGCCTTGTAGTAGAAAGTTTTATGTAATCTAAGGCTTTATGGTGGACGACTTGAATTCGTGGGTTTTGATTTATCGTTAATTCATAGAAAACAAAAAAAACCCAGAACGAATTGCAAGAAGACAAAATAACATAGTGGGAGCGAAGAAAAATGTTGATAGAATGGAAGTAGGCAGCGGCAGCGGCGATGACTCATTTGTAGGAGCCCCCGCCAGCATCGGCAGTATTGCCGTGCAGCTACTACTGTGTGGCAGTGCTACTGCCCGCGCACGGCCCAGTGTGTTCTGCGCGCAGTAGGTCTAAGGTACGAGCGTGCAACCCATTTTTCATCTGTTTTTGTTTTTTTTTTTTTTTTTTTAAATCCAACTTTCAAGACTCAATCCAACGAGTGGGGTGATGGGACACGAGATCAAGGCAGGAGATAGAAGCAGTTAAAACCATAATAGTCGAGAAATTTATTTTACACAATTATCTCTCGTATTTACAATTTTAATCTTATGCTAATTTTGTGCTGTATGATCGATGCATTTTTTAAAGTTTGCTAATTTTATGTTTGCATACAACTTAGGCTTAGTTAACTACATGTTAAAACCAGAAAAACCCTCATTTTAGAAATCTAAGTAGGAGTGGGTTCGTTAATATTCTCATAGCCTCCATTACGAATTCATATGTGATGTGGGTGAACTTGCGCGTTGGCATTAGGGGAATTCCTCTATATCGGATGAGTTCAACCATAAGATCACTAGCTTATGAATTTGTAAGTGGGATGACTTGAGTAAGTTCAAATAGGAGAAATGCGATACCCTCTCCATCTGAGGTGCACTATCCTAAGGTAACAAGCTCAGAAGTCACATAATGGCACACACTTAGTGTACGATTTGTAGTATTCCTCCCATCGAAGTTACACTGCTTATTTGTACGGCTGAAAGGCACTGACTATTAGCTAAATTGATGAATAGATCATTTGGTCCGATAGTGTAGTTAATGAATCTAGTTATTCTCAAACTAATGTGGGTTAGCATAAACGTCCACACTATCGTGGCTTACTAAAATCCCGGTGAATGAGATGTCGATGGATTTACTTTTGTTTCAGGGATGTCAATAATTGTTTTTTGAATTTATTTTCAAAATTTTAGGTTTACTGAAACATTGTCTATTTAATTTATTTACAATCTTTGATATGGCATTTAATCTGTTATCTACGATATTGAAAGACAATAAGATAACTGGTCAAAACTATATCAATTGGAGTTGGAATTTAGATATAGTTCAGACGGCTGAGCAGTATAAGTTTGTGCTCATTGAACTCCGTCCAGATGTGCCCAGTGATGAATCTCCTCAAGAGGATAGGCATGCCTATGTTAGATGGAGAAAAGCGGATGAGATGGCGCGATGTTACATTCTGGCCTCTTTGTCGAATATTCTGCAATATCAGCTTCGTCCTATGGTTTCCTCTTTTAACGTGATGGCTCACTTGAGACAGATGTTTGCTCATTAAGGCCGGACAGCAAGGCAAGCAGCCATAAGGAAAATTATGAACACCGGAATGGCTGAAGGCTCATAGGAGAGAGATCATGTGCTACACACGATCAGTAAAATCAATGAAATAGAAAGTGTTTGGAGGTGAAATTGATCCATAGAGTCAGATCGATATCATCCTCTAGAGCTTACCTTCTAGTTTTGAGCAGTTTCGGGTAAATTACAACATGAATCAAAGAGTTTATACTCTTCTCGAGCTTCTAAAAGCATTGGTGTCGGCCGAAGGCATCTTCCATGAGAAAAAGCAAGCTTTGGTCACAGTGAAGGCTTCTAGTTCTTCTTCTGCGGCTAAAGGCAAGAACAAGAAGAAGAAGAAGACCAAGAAACATGCTACCAAGCAAGACGTCACAAAGAAGAATAAGCCTAAAGGCAAATACTTCAAGTGCAGTAAAACTGGACATTGGAAATCGGATTGTCCAAAGCTCAAAGGTACGATAGCTTCTGCCTTAATTACTGAGACATGTTTAGCGAAGATTCCCACAGATACTTGGTGTGTGGATTCAAGCGCAACTGACCATGTTTTTAATTCTTTGCATGGGTTCCAAGTAACCAAAAGCTTAGAGAAGGTGAGCTGGAAGTCTACTATGGCGACACTACAATAGTGTTAGTGGAAGCAGTGGGAGTAGTTACTTTGATTTTCGAAAATTCTAGGATAAAATTAGCTAATTGTCTTTATATACCAAGTTTTATAAAGAACCTTATTTCGGTTTCTAAACTCTTAATGAATGGTTATAAGTTTATTTTTTCTGATAATTATTTTGTTATTTGAAAATTTGGCATGCTTATTTGTTCTAGTTCATTAGTTGATAATATGTTTTTGATTAAATCAAACTCCCCATGTTGTGCAAACCCCAAATTAAATGACGCATCATCTAACAGTAATAAGAGAAAATAACCTTGTAAAATGAATCAAACCTATCTTTGGCATCTCAGGTTAGGCCATATAAACCTTAGTAGGATTCAAAGGTTTGTCAATGATGAACTATTAAGTTCATTAGATATCGACAATTATTCAACATACAAATCTTGTTTGGAAGGTAATATGACCAAAAGGCCTTTTAAAGCAAAAGGTTTAAAGCTAAATAACTATTAGAGTTGATTCACTCTGACTTGTGTGAACAAATTTCGGTCCAAGCACGATGTGGATTTGAGTATTTTGTGACATTCACAGATGATTACTCAAGGTATGGATACATTTACCTAATGTGCCACAAGTCCAAAAGATTTAGTAAATTCAAAGAGTATCGGGTAGATGTGGAGAAACATCATAGCAAGAGTATCAAGACACTATGATCAGATCGTGGTGATGAGTACCTATCCCACAAATTTCGAGAATACCTCAGTGAGGTTGGAATTCAGTCTCAGTTGTCTGCACTTGGCACACTACAGTAAAATGGTGTAGCAGAAAGAAGGAACCGAACTCTCATGAAAATGGTTAGGTCAATGATGAGCTATAGTGATTTGCCGAGTTCAGTCTATGGGTATGCCTTAGAAACTGCAATGTATATTCTAAATCTTGTACCATCTAAACCCGTGCCTTCAACACTTACAGAGATCTGGAATGGGCGCATACCCAGTCTAAGACATCTCAGAATTTGAGGTTGTCCAGCACATGTGATGAAGGCAGATGATGCTAAGTTAGATACGAGAACAGAAGTAATGCTGTTTGTAGGATATCCAAGTGGAACGAAAGGTGGTCTATTCTATAGTCATAAGATCAGAAGGTCATAGTTAGTACAAACGCCAAATTTTTTTAGGAAGACTATATTCAAGATCACAAGCCCAAGAGTAAGATAGTACTAGAATAACTTAGAAAGCAATCTGATAATCCTGATACACCAGCACAAGTAGATACACCACACACTGCACAAGATATCACAGATGATACGCCTACACAGGTGGTGCCTCGTCGTAGCGGGAGGTTTTTGAAATAACCCGATAGGTTCATTGGCATGGAAGAAGCCTCTGACTTTATCCCAGTTACGCCTGAACCGGATCTAGTGAACTACAATGAGGATCTCCGAGATAAAGATACAGAATCTTAGCAAAAAACAACGATATCTGAGATGGGGTCGATGGACAACAATCAAGTCTTGGAGCTTGTGGACCTACTAATGGTTTCAAACCCATTGGATATAAGTGGGTCTACAAATGCAAGAGAGGACCTAGCGGAAAGGATAAAACCTCTTAAGCTAGGCTTGTGGCGAAGGTGTTACTTTTAAATACTGAAAAGCTATTACTTATATGAAAAACTAATATCCACAGTTTGTATATCAATTTTTTTTTAGTATTAATTATTCCTTTATATTATATGCATAGATGATAAGGTGCCCGGTGTAGCACAGTAGATCTTATCATTGGTTCAATTTATGATATATAAACAGATGCTTGTAACTGAGATAGTTTGAACATACTACCAGTTCAGTAAATTTATGAATCGACGAGAACTAGATCTTTGTGTTAGAGTTGAATACATAAGCTATGCTTGTATTGTACATTTTTCCAGTTAATATATCGATTTAATGTTTTGGTTTATTTGTTGTGCATTATTTGTCCATTTATATTATATAGTTCGATGATGAGGTGTCTTGTGTGACACAGTAGATCTCATCAATGGTTGAAAGACATAATATATAAATGAGGTTCATAACCGAGACAGTTTTGGACAAACTGTCGGTTTAGGTTATTATGTGATTCGGATAATTGGTTTGTCTAAACTGATTGAATCATATAGATATGCCCGGGGCATATTGAACTTGACAATTTCGAATGATTTGTCTTGTACTGATTTAATAGACAAATCGTTCTTAGTATTCTATCTCTTAATCCCTAGACTTGAGTGGGCATGAGGATTAGACATAGTGTCTTTCATCTGCCAAAGGGTGAGGTTAATTGTGGCCCATAGTCTCGATGGGTTGGGTGCACTTGTTTAATTACTTAGTGTGCTGATGCTTCTCGAAAAGAAACCATGTACCGGTGCGTCCGGGATGATGGTGCTCCCTAGATGAGCTTGTTATGTTTATTATACTAAACCCAATCGGTGGACTTATATCTAGTATAGTAAAAAGGTCGAGTGGTACTAGTCTCGGAATTTAAGAAGTTAATTAATTTATTAGTAAATAAATAAATTAATGAGCACTAAATCTTTGATGTGGCGATATTAATAATAATTAATTTAGTTATTTCGGAAGCAATTCTGGTGGAGGATGGTAGTTTAATAATTAATTCGTTAGTGATACGATTAATTATGTATTGGGTTATTAACAAAGATAGATTTAATCAATTAAGTAATTAATTAATCCTTGTGTCAGTTGGTTGTGAATCAGACCAGGAACTGGATTGGGGACAAGTGAATCCCTGTATCAGTTGGTTGTGAATCATACCAGAAACTGGATTGGGGATAACTTAATCCCTGTATCAGTGGATGTGAATCAGTCCAGGAATAGGATTGAAGGAAACAGAAACCCAGTAGGAAGACCAATCCTAAACCAACTTGGGGTCTCTCTTGTAACTCTATATATAGACAAGGGATTAGCAATTAGATAACACATAACTCATAAGTTTTCAAGACAAGAAAACTAGAGAGAGAAAGTTTAGAGAGAGAAAATGTTTTTCTCTCTCTAGGATAAACTTTGGGCGTCCAGATTTTGTCCTAAGGCGGAGGCCGGTGACTAGACGCAGCAGGTGGCGGCGGCAAAGAATTTTGGCGGCAGCGGTGGGATTTTTCGGTGGTGACAAGCTGCTGAATTTTTCCTGACAACCCATTTGTGTTGATTGCTGATAAATTGATTGCTATATCGTTGCCCACAAAACGTGCAATCAAAGTCTTGAGTCATACAAGCGATCACCTGAATACATGCTTCAAGAGGTACTTTTCTATGATTCCGCTTTCAATCAGAAAATTATTGTTTCGTGATTAATCGAATGAGTACAACCCAAGATCCTGCGCAATGTTATTTCAAGCAAGGATTGGAATAGCGATTGTGCTAGATTCTAGACTTGGTCAAAGATTCTGATTCTGAAATGCGCAGCACGAAAGTGACTTTTTGACCGGGCCCGGGCAGATAATCTTTCACTTTGATGTGGGGAGATAGAAGAATAATAAAGTTCGCTTAAAGTAAATTCATTTTTGAGTGGTAGTTCCATAATTGGTCCGTTAGTGGTAAGACTAATTATGCGTTTGACTAATCGACAAAGTGAATTAATTAATTTTAAATGTTTAATTAATATTTAATTTATTAAATGGGTTATACGAAATAATCCTAAGGGTTCGATTAAATTTAATTAACGAAGGGGGTTAAGAAATTCATTCGAAAGGCTCGATTGGAGTTGAATAGTATAGAGAAGACTAAGGTGTCAACGAAAGTCAAACATTAAGGCCCAACTCAAAAGCCCATTAGGTCTCATTTGAAGCTCCTATAAATAGCTTAAGTTAGGCATTTAGAAGGCATAAGAAACCATGTAGGCAAAGTTGCCTCGAGAGAGAGAAGAGTAAGACTAGATAGAGTGTTGGAATTTTGTTTAGGCATTTAATCTAATTAAACGGCAGAATCCTAAACTATAAGGATCGGGTCTTACCCTTGAAGTGTAATCGGTTGTGCACGTCGCCTGGCTCATCTAAGAAGATGGCGTTTATGTCTCCAAAATCCTTCCTCGAAGGATTCTCTACTCTCAAGCACGAAAGTCTTCGCAGGTTGGTGCTAGCCGATTTTGCCTACCGAGAGAATTTTGGGAAAATCTGGTATATTTTGGCTGATATGAATTTTCTCATTCAAAATCATCATCTTCCTACAATCGTACCCCTAGGATATTTATAGAGATCAAATTACCAAAATCAGTATTGTAATTATCCAATTATAACTTAACTGATTTTAGTCATATTCCAAATCAGTATTATTACCAAATATTATTTTACTGATTCCAAATCAGTATTTAAATAATATTTACTGATTCCAAATCAGCATTAAATAATACCTTAATGATTTGGGTTATACACCAAGCCCATGGATTAACCCATGACCCATGGATCAGGCAGAAGGGTCAAGAACTTCAATTGCAATTAAGTCCCTTGATTTATCAGTCTGCCCCAATTGTTCCTAGGTAATTAATTAACTATTAATTAATACCCCATAACGTCTCAATAATATTTAATTAAACCATTTAATTAAATATTCTTTATTTAAATATAACAATTATACTTATTGTAGGCAAGAATACTTATTCTGCATCATCGAACTTTCTTATGTGCGATCCTGTAGGCCCATTCCAAATTGGCAACGGATAACTCAATCTCATTGATTAATCCATAAGTCATTAGTTGTCTCTAGCAAGATATAATGACTACCCAATTCATAATGAAGGGTCGAATGGAGATTCAACACAACCTTTTCGAGCAAACTGTGTACGATCCTCTACATCGATATCCGTTTAGCATAAGGCATGGAACCATCATCCTTATATAGCTAAATGTTTACTTGATCTCTTAGTCACACTGAATCCATCAAGCAAATGATATCCTTATCATTCATTGGGCATGGCCATGCACTTTCAGTTCACTATCAAGTGGCCAAGATATCATCTCTCACTTAAGAGAGATTTGTAGTCCCATCACTTCACCTACATATCTTAGCGTGAATCATAGTGTACCCAATCATACCCGTACTTGGCAACCTATTACGACCCCGTTAGGCGTATGTCAAAGCACATCACAATTCACCTAAGACCATGTAGTGATTTTTGGTCTAAGGATCCTAGTACCAGTACTACTCAAAAGAATCACTCATGATCTAATCGGTCCATGGAGTGTTTCTTTTGGCGGATCGATTTCATGAATTTAAATATGCACAAGAATATTACTATCATCAAATTAACTCATTTGATAAACAATCAATCAAGCGACAAATATCTTATTTACATAAATACCCTCAAAGTCTATTTACATAAATAGCCCTCGTTAGGGCACATTCACCAACATAGAGAACTTCATCTTTTTCGTAAGGTTTTTTCTCAAAGTTGGTTTTCGATCCTTCTTCTTTGAGAAATCAGCCTGTACTTTATCCTAGAGATCCCTCGATAGATCACTGCCCAAACTCACTGTGTTTTCACTCCAACACCGTGAACTAGTTCCCACCATCGCGACTTGCGCTAGTTTTCCAGCTGTTGGATTCTTGGTGGGCTTGTGTTATTTCTGTCGTGCTGATCCTTTGGCTCGTTCCTTCAGGTTTGCCAAAGTCTATATCTCTAGGTGGAAAGTTTTCTGGCGAAGTTTTTGGGGGTGTTTATTGGATTTTAGATTAGGCACAGGCCTCCGGGCTGTTTTAGATTTGGGTCGTTTGACTTTACTTGAAGTGGGTTTCTTTGGAGTTCTTCATATTGTGCCTTAACCATCCCGTGGACATTTGCCCACTCAAATTCGGGATCGTTTGGAGTTATTCTCAAGACTCTTTAGTGGATTCGCAACTCAAGACCCTATTTTCTTTATTTGGAAGGGACACATTTCAAAGGTATAATCTTTAAAGGTTTCCACTTTAATTTAAAGATTAGATTTTTGTGAGTTGTCTTAATAAATTGAACTAGCCGAATCGAAAGTCTTCGATTCTGGAATGCAGAGCATGAAAGTGAGATTTTCATTTTAGCCCAGGCTACATCTATTTCCTTCATAAGGGATATACTCAGAAAGAGGGAATCGATTATCAAGAAACCTTCTCCACAGTAGCCATGCTTAAGTCGATCCAAATTCTCTTGGCCGTAGCTGCTTATTTAGATTATGAGATATGGAAGATGGATGTCAAGACACCTTTCCTTAACGGAAGTCTATAGGAAACCATCTTCATGCAGTAACCAGAGGGATTCGTTGAAAAAGGCCAAAAGCATAAGGTTTGCAGGCTTAATAGGTCCATTTACTGACTTAAGCAGGCATCCAGATCTTGGAACATCCAGTTTGATGAGGTGATCTAATCCTACGGATTTACTCAGTGCCCGGATGAACAATGTGTACCGCAGGTGTGATGGAAACACGGTGGTATTTCTTGTGCTTTACATGGATGACATTTTACTGGGTGGCAACAATAAGAAAGTGTTATCAGACGTAAAGGCATGGCTATCCAAACAATTTGATAAGAAATACTTAGGAGAAACAGGACATTGTTGGAGTAGAATACATAAGCTATGCTTGTATTGTACAGTTTCCCAGATTAATATATCGATTTGTGTTTCAATTATATTTTGTTGTGCATATTTATGTCCATTTATATTATGTAAGTAGATGATGAGGTGTCTGGTGTGACAGAGTAGATCTCATCATTGGTTGAAAGACATAATATATAAATGAGGTTCGTAACCGAGACAGCTTTGGACAAACTGTCAGTCTAGGTTATTATGTGATTCAGATAATTAGTTTGTCTAAACTAATTGAATCATATAGATATGCCCGAGGCATATTGAACTTGACTTTTAGGAATAATTTGTCTTGTACTGATTTAATAGACAAATCGATCCTTGTATTCTATCTCTTAATCCCTAGACTTGAGTGGGCATGAGGATTAGACATAGTGTACTTTGATCTGCCAATGGGTGAGGTCAATTGTGGCCAATAGTCTCGGTAGGTTGGGTGCGCGTGTTTAGTTACTTGGTGTGCTACTGCTTGTCGAAAGGAAACCATGTGCCGGTGCGTCTGGGGTGATGGTACTCCCGAGATGAGCTCGAAATGTTTATTATACTAAACCCGGCCGATGGACTTATGTCCGGTATAGTAAAAAGGCCGAGTGGTACTAGTCTCGGAATTAAAGAAGTTAATTAATTAATTTATCAGTAAATTAATTTTAATTAACGAGCACTATATCTTTGATGTGGGGAGATTAATGAATATAATTTAATTAAGTTGTTCTGGAAGCAATTCTTGTGTAGGATGGTAGTGCCAAAATTAATCCGTTAGTGGTACGATTAATTTTGTAATGGGTTAATTGAATAAGTAGATTTAATTAATTAATTGGTTAATTATTCCTAAGGGTTAATTCAGTAATTAACAAAGTGGAATTATTTAATTAATTCCTAAGGGTTAATTAAGTAATTAACAAAGTGGAATTATTTATTTAATTAATTAAGTCTTAAGTTTCAATTGGAATTAGGAAATCCTAGAGATTAGGAATCTAGTAGGATTTGGTTTATCCGATCAGATTGATTACCTAATTGGATTTGAAAACTAATTCATTACCTAAACCTATTAGAAAGACCAATCCTAAACCAACTTGGGGTCTCTCTTGTAACTATATAAATAGACAAGGGATTAGCCATTCAAGATACACAATTCAATAGATTCACAATTCAAGAATCTAGAGAGAGAAAATCCTAGAGAGAGAAAATGTTTCTCTCTCCAAGTCGGATTTTCAAGAAAGTGTGCAGCTAGTTTTTTGGTTTCTAGTGGCTGAAATTTTGGCCTTGGTTTACACCAGCTGTGCGTAGCTTTCTCTCTCTGCAGGCGGTGCGTTTATAGTACGTGTCAGGTGCTGCGGCGCTAGAGTTTTCTAGCAGGTGGATTGTGGTGATTGGTTGATCAATTGGCTTCTAGTTCGTTGCCCACACAATGTGAAGTCATAGTCTTTGAGGCATATAAGAGAATCACCAGGTGCACGCTTCAAAGGTAACTTTCTAAGGTTCCGCTTTTAATTAGAAAATTTTGTTGCGTGATAAATTGAGCAAGTGCAAACCCAGATCTCATGTGGCAAAATTCTTTCAATTGGTATCAGAGCCTGGTTTAGGGGGTTTTGGTACTTGTTCAATTTATTACATGGTTTTATTTGCAGGTGGTTTAGAATCCCGACTATTATGGTTACGTTTGTATGGGTTTTAATTAAACTCCGGGACTTGTCTGGATTTAACTTTATTATGAATGTTTGTAATAGTATAACCACGTGCTGGAAGCCGTGTAGGATTAGATTAAATCTGTAGTAGGAAAATTGATTTTTGTAATCGAAGGCGTTATGGTGGGTGACTTGAATTCGTGGGTTTTGGGTTATGTTGAATTCGTAGAAACCCAAGAAAACCCAGAACGAATTGCAAGAAGACCAAATAGCTGGGAAAAACGAAGGAGGAGGTGGCGGCAGGAGGTGGCGATAATTGCCGGCAGCAGCCGCCGTAACCAGTGAAGGCAGCAAGGGCCGCTGCCGTGCGGCGCAGCATCTTGCTGCGCCAAGGCATGACTACAGCAGGCAGCAGCTGCTGCTGCCTGCTGTGCTGGGCTGCTGCGCTGGGCTGTTGCTGCTGGGCTACTGGACTGCTATGCTGCTGGGCTGCTGCTAGGCTGCGTTTTCAGCCCGTTTTTCCTCCGGTTTTCATTTTTTAGTTCAAGACTCTCTCCATCGAGTGACATGACGAGACACGAGATCAAGGCAAAGGATGGAAGCAATTAAAACCATAATAGTCAGGAAATTTATTTTTCGTATTTATTTCTCGTATTTATTGTTTTAATTCTTATGCTTTATTTTTATGCTGTATTTTAGATGCATGAATTAAAGCATGTCTGGTTTTATGGTTGCATATAACTTAGGTTATTTAATTGCATGTTAAAACCTGAAAAACCCTCAATTTGGAAATCTAAGTGGGAGCAGTTTGGTTTAATATTCCCATAGCCATAATTTCGGGTTCATATGCGATGTGGGTGGACTTGTGCGTTGGCATTAGGGTCTTCCTCCATTCGGATGAGTCCATCCCCGAGATCGCTAGACTATGAACTTCAGAGTATGATAACTAGAGCGAGTTTAACTAGGAGAAATGCGACACCCTCTCCAGCTGAGGCGCACTATCCTGAGGTAACAAACTCAGAAGTCACGTAATGGCATACACTTAGTGTACGATATGCAGTATTCCTCCCGTGAGGTTACGCTGCTTACTTGTACAGCTGAAAGCACCGACTATTAGCTACATTGACCAAAAGATCGTTGGTCAGATAGTGTAGTTAATGAACTTGGTTCTTCTCAAACGAATGTGGGTTAGCATAAATGTCCACACTGTGTGGCTTGCGAGAATCCCGGTGGATGAGATGTTGGTGGATAATGATTATTATTTTGAGGGAAGTCAATAATCAATTAGAATTTTTTTCAAAATTCTAAGCATATATAACTGGAACATTGTTTATTTATCTTCCAGTTTAATCGATATGGCATTCAATCCTTTAGCTACTATTTTGAAAAACAACAATTTAATTGGAATTAATAATGTCGATGGAAGTCGTAACTTGGACATTTTTCTTAGGGCTAAGAGCGCTCCGGTGAGAGATCATGTCATTGACATGATTAGTAACATCAACGAGGTTGAGGTAGTGGGAGGCAAAATCGTTGGTGAAACCAAAACCGATATTGTCTTCCGGAGCTCGCCTCAAAGCTATGAGCGGATTTGGTTGAACTACAACATAAGTAAGATGTTGTGAAGTTCATCTGAGCTCTTGGCAGAGTTGGTGGCGGCTAAAAGTCTTCTTCAACAGAAGAAGCGAGCTTTAGTCATAGTCGAAGCTTCAAAATCTTCTTCTGAGCCTGAGGCTAGAAAGAAGAAGAGGAAGCTCGAGGGAATAGCTCAAGTGGCGCAAATTGCGCCTAAGTTGTGTATTGCAAAGAAGAAGTCGAAAGACAGGTGCTTCAACTGCAATAAGACGGGACATTGGAAAGCGGGTTGTCCAAAGCTTATAAGTACGATAAATTCTGCCTTAATTACTGAGACATGTTTAATAAGAGGAAGAAACCTTCTGAAATGAATAAGACCTATCTTTGGCATCTAAGGCTAGGTCATATAAACCTTAGTAGGATTCAGAGGTTGGTCAATGATGGACCTTTGGGTTTATTAGATATTGACAGTTATGCAACCTGTGAATCTTGCTTGGAGGGTAAGATGACCAAGAGACCTTTTAAGGAAAAAGGTCATAGAGCTAAAGAAGTATTAGAGTTGATTCATTCTGGCTTGTGTGGACCTATGACGGTCCAGGCACGAGGGGATATGAGTATTTCGTGACGTACACGGATGACTACTCTAGGTACGGATACATTTACCTAATGCGCCACAAGTACGAATGTTTTGGCAAGTTCAAAGAGTTTCGGGCAGATGTGGAGAAGCATCATGGTAAGAGTATCAAGACACTGCGTTCAGATCGTGGTGGGGAGTACCTATCCCATGAATTTTGAGATTACCTCACTGAGGTAGGAATTCAGTCTCAGTTGTCTGCACTGGCACGCCACAGCAGAATGGTGTAGCAGAAAGAAGGAATCGGACTCTTATGAAAATGGTTA
The DNA here is from genome assembly GCA_030378225.1 of Knoxia roxburghii. Lineage (NCBI taxonomy): Eukaryota > Viridiplantae > Streptophyta > Magnoliopsida > Gentianales > Rubiaceae > Knoxia > Knoxia roxburghii. Next base: position 27,101,169 of record CM059418.1, on the reverse strand, counting down.
GGTCTATGATGAGCTATAGTGATTTGCCAAGTTCATTATGGGGATATGCCTTGGAAACGGCAATGTATATTCTTAATCTTGTACCATCTAAAACCGTGCCTTCAACCTCAGTAGAGTTGTGGAACGGGCGGAAGCCCAGTCTAAGACATCTCAGAATTTGGGGGTGCCCAGCACATGTGCTTAAGGCAGATACGGCTAAGTTAGATGCGAGAACAGAATTAATGTTGTTTGTAGGATATCCTAGGGGAACGAAAGGTGGTCTATTCTAAAGTCCTAAAGATCAGAATGTGGTGTTAAGTACCAACGCTAGATTTTTAGAAGAATACTATGTCTTAGACCACAAGCCCACGAGTAAGATAGTACTAGAATAGCTTAGATGACAAACTACTAATCCTGATGCACCAGCACAAGTAGATACACCACACACTGCACATGAGATCACTGATGATGCGCCTACACAGGCGGTGCCTCGTAGTAGTGGGAGGGTTGTGAGACAGCCCTACAGGTTCGTTGGCGTGGGAGAGGCCTCAGACCTAGTCCCAGGTGTGCTTGAACCTGACCCAGTTAACTACAATGAGGCAATTCGAGAAAAAGATGCAGAATCTTGGCGTAAGGCAATGATATCCGAGATGGGGTCAATGGACCACAATCAAGTCTGGGAGCTTGTGGACATGCCTAATGGGTTTAAGCCCATTGGATGCAAGTGGGTCTACAAACGTAAAAGAGGACCTGACGGGAAGGTGAAAACCTTTAAAGCTAGGCTGGTGGCGAAGGGGTATACTCAGAAAGAGAGAATCGATTATGAGGAAACCTTTTCCCCGGTAGCCATGCTTAAGTCAATCCGGATTCTCTTAGCCATAGCTGCTCATATGGATTATGAGATTTGGCAGATGGATGTCAAGACAGCTTTCCTAAACGGAAGTCTTGAGGAAACCATCTTTATGCAGCAACCAGAGGAATTCATTGAAAAAGGCCAGGAGCATAAGGTTTGCAGGCTTAAGAGGTCTATTTATGGACTTAAGCAGGCATCCAGATCTTGGAACATCCGGTTTGATGAGATAATCCAATCCTTTGGATTTACTCTGTGTCCGGATGAGCAATGTGTGTATCGCAGACGTGATGGAAACTCAGTGGTGTTTCTTATGCTTTACGTCGATGACATTCTATTGATTGGCAACAACAAGAAAGTGTTATCAGACGTAAAGGTATGGCTGTCTAAGCAATTTGATATGAAGGACTTAGGGGAAGCGGGACATATCCTTGGGATCAAGATTATTCGAGATCGTAGGAAAAGTTCGCTAACGCTTTCCCAAACTTCGTACATAGACACGATTCTGGCCCGTTTTAACATGTAGAACTCCAAGAAAGGTTTTTTACCTTTCAGGCATGGAGTGTTTCTATCTAAGGAGCAGTCTCCTAAGACTGTTGAGGAGATAGAGACCATGAAGACAGTTCCATATGCTTCCGCAGTAGGAAGTCTCATGTATGCCATGTTGTGTACGCGGCCTGATATCTGTTATGCCTTTGGCATGGTGAGCAGATATCAGAGTAACCCCAGGAAAACTCATTGAGAGGCAGTAAAATGCATTCTCAAGTATTTGCGCAGAATGAGGGACCAAGTTCTGGTCTATCAGGCGCCAGAGCTGGTACCCCGAGGTTACACAGATTCAGATTACCAAGGTGACAGGGACAATAGCAAGTCTACCTCAGGGTATGTGTTTACTCTAGGAGTTGGAGCCATATTTTAGCGGAGTGTCAAGCAGAAATGCGTGGCGGACTCTACCATGGAGGCTGAGTACGTTGCCGCATCAGAGGCAGCGAAAGAAGCAGTATGGCTCAAGAACTTCCTAGTGGATTTTTAAGAATCTAGAGAGAGAAAACGTTTCTCTCTCCAAGTCAATTTTCAAGAAAGTGTGCGGCTGGTTTTTAGGTTTCTAGTGGCTGAAATTTTGGCCTTGGTTTATACCAGCTGTGCGTAGCTTTCTCTCTCTGCGGGCGGTGAGTTTATAGTACGTGCCAGGTGCTACGGCGCTAGAGTTTTCTAGCAGGTGGATTGTGGTGATTGGTTGATCAATTGGCTTCTAGTTCGTTGCCCACACAACATGAAGTCATAGTCTTTGAGGCAAATAAGAGAATCACCAGGTGCACGCTTCAAAGGTAACTTTCTATGGTTCCGCTTTAATTAGAAAATTTTGTTGCGTGGTAAATCGAGCAAGTGCAAACCCAGATCTTATGTGGCAAAATTCTTTCGGACATATCTTTGGGATTAAGATAATTCGAGATTATAGGAAACGTTCGCTAACGCTCTCTCAAACCTCATACATAGACTCGATTATGGCTCGTTTTAATATACAGAACTTCAAGAAAGGTTTTCTACCTTTTAAACACGGATTGCATCTATCTAAAGAGCAGTCTTCGAAGACTGTTGATGACATAGAAACCATGAATACAGTTCCTTATACTTCGGCGGTAGGAAGTCTCATGTATGCAATGTTATGTACGAGACATGATATTTGCTATGTCGTTGACATTGTAAGCAGATATCAGAGTAACCCCGGGAAAGCTCATTGGGAGGCAGTAAAATGCATTCTCAAGTATTTGCGCAGAATGAGAGAAAAAGTCTTGGTCTATCAGGCACCGAAGCTTGTGCCCCGAGGTTACACAGATTCAGATTTCCAAGGCGACAGGGACAAGAGCAAGTCTACCTCAGTGTATGTGTTTACTTTGGGAGGTGGAGCCATAGTTTAACGGAGTGTCAAGCAGAAATGCGTGACATACTCTACCATGGAGACTGAATACATTGTAGCATCAGAGGCAGCGAAAGAAGCAGTTTGGTTCAAGAACTTCCTAGTGGACTTGGACGTGATTCCTGGTTTGCAGAAGCCGATCACAGTGTACTGTGACAACGGCGTTGCAGTAGCAAACTCGAAGGAACCATGAGCCCACAAGGTGGGTAAGTATATACAACGCAAGTACCACCAGATACGAGATATAGTAAAAAGGGAAGACGTAGTCATGGAAAAGATAGCGTCAGAACATAACCTTGCAGATTCATTCATGAAGACATTGACTGCAAAAGTCTTTTGAGGCTCATGGGGAGTGCATGGGGATCAGATACTTAGTAGAGGCATGAGTGTTTTTCTAGATATTATTGTAGTTGTAGGATTAATGTAGTTTTGTACTTGAAGCGCAGCTTAAGTACTAGTGGGAGTTTGTTGGGTTTAAATACTATAACTTTGGTTGTATTAAACTATTTCCCAGTTTTATATGTCGATTAAGTGTTTTAGTTAAATTTTTTATTTGTTTTATATATGTTCTCTATTTATATTATGTAATTAGATGATGAGGTGCCTGGTGTGACACAGTAGATCTCATCATTGGTAAAAAGACAATATATATAAATGAGGTTCATAACCGAGATAGTTTTGGACACACTGTCAATTTAGGTTATTATGTGATTCGAAAATTGGTTTTTCTAAACTGATTGAATCATATTGATATGCCCGGGGCATATTGAACTTGACCATTTAGAATGAATTGTCTTATACTGATTTAATAGACTGTTCATTTCTGGTATTCTATCTCTAAATCCCTAGACTTGAGCAGGCATGAGGATTAGACATAGTGTACTTTAAACTGCGAAAGAGTGAGGTTATTTGTGGCCAATAGTCTCGGTTGGTTGGGTGCAAGTGTTCAGTTACTTGGTGTGTTGTTGCTTGTCAAAAGGAAATCATGTATCGGTGCGTCCGGGGTGATGGTGCTCCCATGATGAGCTCGTGATGTTTATTCTACTAAACCCAACTGGTGGACTTATGTCCGGTATAGTAAAAAGGTCGAGTGGTACTAATCTCGGATTATAAAAAGTTAATTAATTAATTTATTAGTAAATTATAAATTAACGAGCACTATATCTTTGATGTGGAGAGATTAAAGAATAATTAATTTAGTTGTTCTGGAAGCAATTTTGGTATAGGATGGTAATACTATAATTAATCCGTTAGTGGTACAATTAATTATGTAGTGGGTAATTGATAAAGTAGAATAAATTATTTAATTAATTATTCCTAATGGTTAATTAAGTAATTAACAAAGTGGAATTATTTAATTAATTAATTAAGTCTTAAAGTTCAATTGGAATTAGGAAATCCTAGAGATTAGGAAATCTAATTGGATTTAGAAATCTAATTAGATTTGGTTACTAATTGGATTTGGAAACTAATTAATTACCTAAACCCATTATGAAGGCCAATCCTAAACCAACTTGGGGTCTCTCTTGTAACTCTATAAATAGATAAGAGATTAGCAATTCACAACACACAATTCATAAGTTTTAAAGACAAGAAAATTAGAGAGAGAATTAATAATTCATCTCTGAAAGTCAAATTTCTCTTCCTCTGTGCGGCGGCCTAATTCCTGAGGCAAGCTTTGGCGATCGGACTTTTCCTTTCAAACTGGTGGTGTGTAGGATCGAGGGCGGCAGTGCGTGTAGTGTCGGTGGCGGTGCGGGGAAAAACACGCAGGTGAAGGCGGTCGTTGGATTTTTCCGGTGAGTTTTTGTGGTGGATTGCTGATCATTGGTTCGTTGCCCACACAATGTACAAGCTGGTCTTGAGTCATACAAGCGATCACCTAAGTACACACTTCAAGAGGTAATTCTTAAACTTCCACTTTAATTAGGAATTAATTGTTGCGTGGTGAATCGAACAAGTAGAAGCTAAGGATTGGAATAGCGATTGTGTTAGAGTCTATGCCTGGTCAAGAGTTCCCATTCTGGAATCCATAGCACCAAAGTGAATTTTTTACGTGGCTCGGGCGGATAATTTTTCACCATTTTCCAAGAGATAGATCCAAAGGCTAACATCGAATGGTTCTCGATTTAACTATTTTTTCAGGTCCCTCTCTAAGCCTTTCTCTCTCTAGAGGCAAGAATTCTTGCTTTGCAAGTCACTTATATTTCTTAAGGTGCAAGCTTATGTATTTATAGGGAGTTTCAAGGGAGACCTAGTGGGATTTTGAGTTGGGCCTTGTTGTTGGACTTTTAATTAATTCTTAAGTCTTCACTAAACTTAATTAATTAAACCCACCTCATTAATTAACCAATGATAATTAATCAAATAATTAAATCCACTTTGTCAATTTATTCAAGGTTAATTAATTAATTAATTGAATCCACTTTGTCAATTAATCCAATACATAATTAATCATAACCCATCAAGCAGGGCTACCAGTTCCCAGACTTGATTTGAGTCCATCAAACCCATCTCAGAAATCATTTCTTTTTGCCAAGAATCTGCATCTTTATATTGGAGAGCCTCATTGTAGTTGACTGGGTCTGGTTCTTGAGCACCAGAGACAAAATTTGAAGATTTTCCCAAACCCACGTACCGCTCGGGTTGTCTCATTGCCCTCTTACTGCGACAAGGTGTAACCTGTGTAGGTACATCATCTGTGGCATCTTGTGCAGTATTTTATGGTGTATCTACTTGTACTGATGCATCAGGAATACTGGATTGTCCTCTAAGCTCTTCTAGTACAGTCTTGCTACTTGGTTTATGGTCTAGAATATACTTATTTTCTAAAAATCGGGCGTTAGTGTTAACCACAACCTTCTGATCCTTAGGACAATAGAATAAACCACCATTCGTTCCTCTGGGATATTCTATAAACAACATTACCTCTTATCTTGCATCTAACTTACCTGAATCTGCCTTAAGCACATGTGCTGGACAACCCCAAATCCTGAGATGCTTGACATTAGGCTTTCGACCAGACCATAACTCTACAGGGGTTAAAGGCAAAGATTTAGATGGTACAAGATTCAGAATGTAAGCTACCATCTGATGTAAGCTAAATTCATCACATTTTTTATAGTTCTTTTAAACATGATTCTTATATAAGTTGCATACATTTTAGAGGACACGGTGCCTATTTGTGCTTAATTTCTAATTAGTGCAATCTCATGTATGTCATGTGTATTTTGTACGAAAATGGTGAATTTTGGGTCACATCTAGCTCAATATGATGGAGAAGAGCAAATGAAGAAATCGGGATGTGTGAAGGGCCAAAATGGCACTTAAATGTAACAAGAGAAAAGAAGTATCCAAATGATGAAAGTTTACAGCACTCCAGACTGCTGTGGACATTGTAAGGAACCCGAAGGCTGGAGAGTCCACAATACTCCTGAGTGTTGGGGACACTCCAGGGAGGCAGCGCATGAAGATGAGTTCAAGTGTTCACAACACTCCAGAGTGATGTGGACATGCTAAGTGGGCAGAATGTTTGAGCGTCCACAGCACTCCAGAGCACCACGGACGTCCCAGACTTACAACAGCTACGGGATTGGACTTCTTTTTTAAGGAAACGGATCTAAACTGGGCTAAACTGAAAATCTCAATTTCGTGTTATGCATTCCAGAATCGGAGACTTTCGATCTGGTTCAGGCTTAAAATCATTTTCCATGAACGGATCTAGGCTTATACTAATTAGATTTATTAAAACAACACGCAAAAATTAAATCTTTAATATTAAAGCGGAAGTCTTAAAGATTATACCTTTGAAGCGTGTCCCTAGTAATATAGAAAACCCAAAGCCAGAAAATAGCGAATACCAACAAAAGTCCCGAGAATGACTCCTACAACGCCGAAATCGGGTGGGAGATTAGCTACGGATCAGCTAATAACACCAACAAAGAAAACCAAAAAAAAAAAAAAAAAAATTTGGAAAAACTCAAAAAAACCCAACAGATTCTTGCCTGTAGGCAATCTGCACAGAACCCGAAAGTCCACTGCATACCGCTAAAAAAAAAGAAGCGATCGCCAAAAAAGAAGTCACTGCCCGACCGAAGATCTTAACACAAACTCAAAGCTTTTGTCAAGCTTGTGGATTAGCGCGCTGAAAGAGCCCAAATCTCGGTAGCACCAATCACCGGAAAATGCCAATCACGGCGCTGCGAGAAAAGCCGATAGGCAAAAATGGATGGCTTGATTACAGCGGAAATCCAAGCTAGAAAACGGGTTGAGTTTTCGAAGAAGAAAGATCCTAAGCCGACTTTGAGAAAGACCTCAACGAAGAAGAAGAAGTTCTCTCTCTAGGCTAATCCTTCTCTCTCTAGGCAACTTAGCCTCCAAGGTTTCTTAATGTCTTAAGTGCCTAACATTAGCTATTTATAGTGAGCTCCAAGGGAGACCTAGTGGGCTTTTGAGTTAGGCCTTAGTGTTGGACTTTCGTTGACCACTTAGTCTGCCCTAGACTAATCAACTCCAATCGAACCTTTTAAATTAATTTCTTAACCCATTTCGTTAATTAAATTTAATCAAACCCTTAGGATTATTTCGTATAACCAACTTTGCAAATTAAATATTAATTAAACTTTTAGGATTAATTCATTCATTTTGTCGATTAGTCCAACGCATAATTAGTCATACCACTAACGGACCAATTATGGAACTACCGCTAAAAAACGAATTTATTTCGCACTCACTTTATTATTCTTCTATTTCTCCACATCAAAGATCTAGTGGTCATCAATTCATAAATTTACTGACAAATTAATTAATCGACTTCTTGGTATCCGAGATTAGTACCACTCAACTTTCTTATTATACCGGATATAAAGTCCACCGGCCATATTTAGTATAATAAACCTTTCGAGCTCATGTCGGGAGAACCATCAACCCTGGGCATCGGTACATGGATTCTTTCTACTAGCAACAGTACACAAAGAAGTCAAACACCGCATACCCAATTTACCGAGATTTAGGCCTCAGTTGACCGCACCCTTTGGAAAATCAAAGCATACGATATCTAACTCTCATGCCCGCTCTAGTATAGGGATTAAAAGATTAGAATATTAGGTTTGAATTAACAACACCAATCTGTATAAGTTAGTTCAATCCCAAATAGGTTGTGCTCAATATTCCCCGGCCACATCCGTATGATTTAATTAGTCTAGACAAACTAATTTCCAAATCACACGATAACCTAAACCGACAGTATGTTCAAACTATCTCAGTTATGAGCATCTGTTTATATATCATTAGTTTAACCAATAAAGAGATTTATTGTGCTTTTCTACACCTCGTTGTCTATATATATGATATAAAGGAACAATGTAATACTGAAACATAAACAATATGTCAACTGGGTATTAGTTTTTTATATAAGCAATAACTTTTCAGTATTCGAAACCAAAAATCTCCCACTGATACTCAAAGCTATGATCTAAAGTATAAAAACAATACCCAATCCACTTATCACACCGCTGTCATAATGAAAACTACAAATCACTCTTAGCTCACTCACATTGCTCTCTTAAGAATCCTACTCTCATGCCCTCAACATGGCTCTCAAAGACCTTTGGGGTCAATGCCTTCGTAAAAGGATCTGCAAGGTTGTCTCCTGATGCTATCTTGGCCACGGTCACGTGTCCCCTCTTTACGATCTCTCATATCAGGTGGTACTTGCGCTATATATGTTTACTCGCATTGTGGGCTCGTGGTTCCCTTGAGTTAGCAACTGCACCATTATTATCAAGTAGACTGTGATAGACCTCAGTAACTCAGGGATCACATCTAAGTCTACCAGGAAGTTCCTGAGCCATACAGCTTCTTTCGCTGCCTCTGATGTGATATTGTATTCAGCCTCCATGAAGGAGTCCGCCACGCATTCTTGATTGACACTCTGCCATACTATGGCTCCACTTCTTAGAGTAAACACAAACCCAGAGATAGACTTACTCTTGTCCATATCACCTTGAAAGTCCAAATCTTGTAACCCAATGGAACTAGCTCATGCGCTCGATAAATCAAGACATAATCTCTTCTCATACACAAGTACCTGAGAATACATTTGACTTCCTCCCAATGAGCCTTCCCAGGGTTACTCTAATATCTGCTAACCATGCCAAAGAAAAAGTAAATATCAGGCCTAGCGCATAACATAGCATATATGGGACTACCTATTGCAGATGCTTAGGGTACTACTTTCAAGACATCTATCTCTTTGGTAGTCTTGGGACACTGCTCCTTTGATAAATGTGCTCCATGCCTGAAAGGTAGTGAATCCTTCTTGGAGTTCTGCATTTTAAAACGGGCCAGAATCATGTCTATGTATGAAGCATGAGAGAGTGTTAGAGAATATCTTCTACGATCTTGAATAATCTTGATCCCAAGGATATGTCCAACCTCTCCCAAATCGTTAATATCAAACTGCTAGGATAACCATACCCTTACGTTTGACAACATTTTCTTACTGTTGCCAATAAGACGAATGTCATCTATGTAAAGTACGAGGAACACCACCATATCACCATCATGCCTACAGTATACACACCGCTCATCTGGATACTGAGTGAATCTATAGGACTGGATAACCTCGTCAAAACGGATGTGCCAAGATCTGAATGCCTGCTTAAGTCCATAGATGGAACTCTTAAACTTGCATACCTTATGCTCTTGGCCCTGAATAATGAAACCCTCTGGTTGCTACATAAAGATGGTCTCCTCAAGACTTTAATTGAAGAAAGTTGTCTTGACGTCTATCTACCAAATCTCATAATCCATATAAGCAGCTATGACCAAGAGAATCTGGATCGACTTAAGCTTAGCTACCGAGAAAAAGGTCTCATCATAATCGATACCCTTTTTCTGAGTATACCCTTTCACCACAAGCCTAGCCTTGAAGGTCTCAACCCTCCCGTTAGATCCTCTATTTTGCTTGTAGACCCATTTTCACCCAATAGGTTGAAACCCATCAGGAAGGTCTATCAACTCCCAGACTTGATTTGAGACTATAGAACCCATCTGAGTAATCATCGCTCTCTACCAAGAATCTGCATCTTTATCTTGGAGAACCTCATTGTAGCTAACTGGGTCTAGTTCATGAGCGCCAGGGATAAAGTCCGAAGACTCACCCAAACCCATGTACCTCTCGGGCTATCTAACAACCCTCCCACTATGATGAGGGGCAGCTTGTGTAGGTGCATCATCTGTAATAGTTCGTGCAGTATTATGTGGTGTGTCATCCTGTACTTGTGCATCTAGAATACTCGACTGACCCCTAAGCTCTTCTAGTATGATCTTGCTACTGTGCTTGTAATCTAAATATAATCCTCCTCTAGAAATCTAGAATTGGTGCAGATCACCACCTTCTGATCCTGACGACTATAAAATTAACCACCTTTCGTTCCTTTGGGGTAGCGTACAAATAGCATAACCTCTGACCTCGAATCTAACTTGTCTGTATCTGCCTTAAGCACATGTGTTGGGCAACCCTAGATCTTTGAGATGTCTCAGACTAGACTTTTGCCCAGTCCACAATTCCATGCAGGTCGTAGGCACAGACTTAGATGGTACGAGGTTAAGGATATATGATGTTGTCTCTAAGGCATATCCCCAAAACAAATTGGGCAACTCACTATTAGTCATCATCGATCTAACTATATCCATAAGACTCATGTTCCTCCTCTTTGCTACACCATTCTGCTGGGGTGTGCCAGGTGCAGATAACTGGGACTGAATACTCTCATCTGACAAATAGGTCCTAAATTCACTAGAGAGGTATTCACCACCACGATCAGATCGCAGGGTTTTGATACTCTTACCATGATGCTTCTCCATATCTGCCTTAAACTCTTTGAACTTGTCAAAGCATTCAGACTTGTGGTGCATCAAGTAAATGTATCCATATCTATAGTAGTCATCTGTTAATGTCACAAAATGCTCATAACTACCTCTAGAACAAACTGATATAAGTTCACACAAGTCTGAGTGAACCAACTCTAAAACCTCTTTGCCCATATACCCTTTTGTCTTGAAAGGCCTTTTGGTCATTTTACCATCCAAACATGACTCACAGGTTGGATAACTGTCAATCTCCAATGAGCCCAAGGGTCTATCATCAACCAACCTTTGAATCCTACTAAGGTTGATATGACCTAGTCTTAGGTGCCAAAGATAAGAATGGTTCAAAAGGAAAGACTCATTTCTCTTATTATGATTCGATGATGTGTCATTAATTTTGGTGTTTGGCACCAGTGGGGAGTTAGTCTTAATTAGAAACAAATTATCAACCAATGCACCGGAACATATAAGTTTCTTGTTCTTTCTAATAATAACACATTCACCAGAAAAGGCAAACTTATAATCATCCAAAATCAGCATAAAAACCAAAAGCACGTTCTTTCTAAAGCTAGGTACATAACGATAATAGAATCGGAAAATACAAGCTTAACAACTCCCACTTCAGCAACTGATACTCTGGTAGTATCACCAAAGTAGACCTGCAAATCACTATCTCTAAGCAGTTGGGTCACTTGGAACCCCTGTAAAGAATCACAAACATGATCACTGGCTCCTGAATCTACACACCAAGTATCTGTGGGAATAGCCACTAAACATGTCTCAGTAACAAAGGTGAAATTGCTCATACCTCTAAACTTTGGGCAGTTTTTCTTCCAGTGTTCTGCTTTGCCACATCTGGAACATTTGTCTTTTGACTTGTGCTTCTTGTCAACACCTCCTTTGGGTCCATGATCAGCAGCTATTTTCTGGCCCTTCTTCCTCTTCTACTTTCTGGCTTTGGGCCTAGCAGAGGAACCTGAAGGTCCAACAGTAGCCAAATCTTGCTTCTTCTCAAATAAAAGGCCTTCAGTAGACACCAGTGCAGTTATGAGCTCAGGAATGGAATAAGAGAGTATGGCCATATTATAGTTCAACTGAAACTGCTCAAAACTGAGAGGTAAGCTCTGGAGAATGATATCAACCTGGGGTTCCCCATCAATGTCACCTACCAAAACCTCAATCTCATTGATGTAGCTGATCATGTCCAACATATAATCCATCACTGAAAGTACCCTCAGTCATCCTAGCATTCATGAGTTTCTTCATAGCTAACTGTTTGACTGCCCTGACCTGATGTCTGAACATCTCCCTGAGGTTAAGCATCATCTCATAGGTTGAGGTCATTAACTGATCTGGTGTTGCAATACACTCGACATAGAAGCCAAGATGTAGTATCTGGTCATTTTATCAGCTTTCTTCCACCTAGAGTGAGCCTTTTTCTCCCCAGGAGTGGAATCATCAGTTGGCACTGGGGGCACTCTTCAGTGAGCACGTATTTGTAACCCTCGACAGTAAGGACAATGTTGAGGTTACGATTCCAATCAATGTAATTAGGACCTGTGAGTTTGTTTTGATTTAGAATAACAGCAAGTGGATTGAACGACATCGACCAACTAAAAATAAACAGCCAAGTTTCCGTATTTTATCTTTTTTGAAAATATTGATATCCTCAAAACAATATAATCTACCATCAACATCTCTCACACCGGGATTAACGTACGTCACACAGGTGAACATCTACGCTAAGCCACATTCGTTCGAGAAGAACCTAAGTTCATTAATTTCACTATTTGACCAACGATCTTTTGATCAATGAAATGAATAGTTAGTGATTTTAGCCACACACATAAGTAGTGTGACCTCGATGAGAGGAATACTATAAACGGTACACTAAGTGTATGCCATTACGTGACTTCTAAGTTTGTTACTTAGGATACTAATGTGCCTCAGTAGAGAGGGTGTCGCAAGTTTCTCTAATTAAACTCACTATATTCATCCCTTTAGAAATTCAATCTAGTGATCTCGTGAATTGAAGACTTATCCTCATGAAGGAAGGCCCTTGGCTAATGCGTAGGTCTATCCACATCACATATGAATTCGTAATGGAGGCCATGGGGATATTAATCAAATCGCTCCCACTTGGATTTTGAAATTTGAGAATTTTTACATTTTAACATGTAATATCTTAACTATGGATATTCGCACCTATAAAACCGTTGGAGTTTTAAAATGCGAATAACCTACCTCAGTTAGTTGCACGCATTAAAAAATGGTTTGTTTTTTATCATGCATAAAACACAAAACGAAAAAACACAAGCAACGATAAGGACATAAAATGGTAAATAAGTAATTAAACATTTCCTGTCTCAATTGTCGCTTCCTTTGATGGCCTTGTTGACACGTCCCGTTGCTTTACTCCCAAACTTTATTTGGATTCCTCTCAATTCGTCCTGGTTTTCTCAATTTTCTATGTAATTAGGAATCACCCAAAATTACTATAAACCATAACCCAAGAATATGAGTTACCCACAATAACGTCTTCGTTATTTTACATAAATTCCTATATTCAAAAGATTTATAGGAATTTAAAGACGACATCTTCAGATTAAATCCTACTACAAATTCATCTAACCCTACACGACTTCTAGCTCATGGTTATTACTATTACAGATATTTCCATTCAAAATAAAAATGAGCCAGGACATGTCCCAGGGTTTATGAATGAATGTAAATACCATAATGGCTGGGAATAATAACCACCTGTTAATGTGTCGATAATGCAAAAATAACAAAGTAGTGTAATAAATCAAACAAGTATAAAGCTAAAACACTCGCTCTGATACCAATTTGAAAGAAACAGATCTAGCCCCGGCTAAACCGAAAATCTCACTTTCATGCTATGCATTCCAGAATCGGAGACTTTCGATCTGGCTCAGGCTTAAAATCATTTCCCCTAAACGGATCTAGGCTTATACAAATTTGATTCATTAAAACAACATGCAAAAATTAAATCTTTAATATTAAAGTGGAAGTTTTAAAGATTATACCTTTGAAGCATGTTCATAACAATATAGAAAACCCAAAGCCAGAAAACAACGAATACCACCAAAAGTCCCGAGAATGACTCCTACAACTCCAAAATTGGGTGGGCAATTAGTTACACAGTATCTAATAGCACTAACAAAGAAAACCAAAAGAAACCCGCTTTGAAAAAACTCAAAAAACCCTGATAGATTCTTACCCGGAGGCAATATGCGTAGAACCCTGAAGTTCACCGCGTACCGCCAAAAAAAAAAAGAAGTGATTGCAGGAAAATAAGTCACTGCAGGCCGAAGATCTAGACACAAGCTCAAAGCTTTCGCAAAGCTTATGGATCAGTGCGCTGAAAGAGCCTAAATCTCGGCGGAGGCCGATCACCAAAAAACACCAAACACTGCTGTGAAAGAAAACCCGATTAACATAAATAGACGGCGTGATCATGACAAAAATCCAAGCTAGAAAACGGGTTGATTTTTCGAAAAAGAAGGATCCTAAGCTAACTTTAAGAAAGAACATAATGAAGAAGAATAAGTTCTTTCTCCAGGCTTGTCCTTCTCTCTCTATGCAACTTAGCCTCCAAGGTTTCTTAATGTCTTAAGTGCCTAACATTAGCTATTTATAAGGTTCTCCAAGGGAGACCTAGTGGGCTTTTGAGTCGGGCCTTAGTGTTGGACTTTCGTTGACCTCTTAGTCTTTCCTAGACTAATCAACTCCAATCGAACCTTTTAAATTAATTTCTTAACCCACTTCGTTAATTGAATTTAATCAAACCCTTAGGATTATTTCCTATAACCCACTTTGTTAATTAAATATTAATTAAACCTTTAGGATTAATTAATTCACTTTGTCGATTAGTCTAGCACATAATTAGTCGTACCACTAACGGACCAATTATGAAACTACCGCTCAAAAATGAATTTACTTCGCGCTCACTTTATTATTCTTCTGTCTCCCCACATCAAAGATCTAGTGCTCATCAATTCATAAATTTACTGACAAATTGATTCATCGACTTCTTGGTATCCGAGATTAGTACCACTCGACTTTCTTATTATACCGGACATAAAGTCTACCGGCTAGATTTAGTATAATAAACCTTTCGAGCTCATCTCGGGAGCACCATCAACCCGGCGAACTAGTGCATGGATTCCTTTGACTAGCAATGGCACACAAAAAAGTCAAACACCGCATACCCAACTTACCGAGAATTAGGCCTCAGTTGACCGCACCCTTTGGCAAATCAAAGCATATGATATCTAACTCTCATGCCCATTCTAATCTAGGGATTAAGAGATTAGAATACTAGTTTTGAATTAACTACGCCAATCAGTACAAGTTAATTCAATCCCGAACAGGTCGTGCTCAATATGCCCCAGGCACATCCGTATGATTTAATTAGTCTAGAAAGACTAATTTCCAAATCACATGATAACCTAAACTGATAGTATGTTCAAACTATCTCAGTTAGGAGCATCTGTTTATATATCATTACTTGAACCAATAGCGAGATCAACTGTGTTTTTCTACGCCTTGTTATTTAGATATATGATATAAAGGAACAAAGTAATACTGAAACATAAAAGATATGTCAACAGGGTATTAGTTTTTGATGCAAACAATAGCTTTTCAGTATTCAAAACCAACACTTTTTAATTATAAAAAACCCCAAAACTTTCCCTTATTGTACTATAACTCCAATTGGTCCTGCCCCTATAAATACAACACTTTGTACAGATTTTAGGATATCTTTGATGGTTTGACCTCCATTGATCCTAGGGTTTCTCCCTAGTTAGATTTTCTCTTCTTTTACTATGTTTTCTTGTTTTAGTTGTAGATCCACATTTTATCAACCTATACTGTATAGATTGATAGTTGTTTATATGACAATGTTCATGGGTTCTTCATTTGGTGCTTGATTTAATGTTTCCATGCCATTTATGCTTAAAGATTAGTTCTTTAGCTTCGAATGCTGCACATTTGATATCTATGAATGTTCTTGTTGATTTCTTGATATTTTCTTTATGAGTTTGTTAATCTACATGGGTTTTAGTTCATTTGTATGTTGGTGAAGCTTTGTTTGCACCATGAGAGGCCGAAGGTCCTTGATTTGTCAATGATAGCTTTAGGCACAGTGTTAGGCATAACACATCAAAATGCGTCCAAACTCATGGGTTGATGAATCCCATAGTTCATGTTGATGACCGTAGCTCGGGACTTAGTGTTAGGCATAACTCCCATAAGTCGAAGCTCGTGGGTCAACTGAATGATTGATGTTTTGGCCAATGACTATGAACATAGCAGAGGCATTATATGATTAACTAAAAGGGGATTAGCTTCAGATTCTAAGGAATCATGTGCGAGGAGTTCACCAAGACACAATGGCCACATTTCTAGGTGTTTGGCTCAAAGTTTCTCCCTTACTCGAGAATCTTTAGTTAAGTCAAAAGGTAGGAAGTTGAGGATCATAGTTCGGTGCTTGACACCTTGAGCAAGGGACTAGAAGCATTACTCAGTCTCGTGTCCCAACACTCTCCATGTTTTTTACTTGACTAAATTCTCTTTTCACTTTATCCTCGCCTACTATCCTTTAGGGTAGTAGTTAGGTTAGGATTTTCTTCTTAATTTCTTTTCTTTCTTTAATAATTCTCTCTTTCTTTATTTTGTAAAATAAGCACCTAAACCTAAATATAAGAATAAATGCAATGTACTCTCTGTGGTTCGAAACCCTCGCTACATACGATAGGATTTCTGGTCCATTAGTGCGTTAAAAATGGTTTTATTTGTGTGTGTATTTTTAACACATCACTTTTTGGCGCCATTGCCGGGGAGCCATTTACGTTTGTTTTTGTGTTTAGGTGAATGGTGCATTTTTCTTTTTCTGCAATATTTATTGTTTTCTTCCAAAAACATTGAAAAGTTTTAAAAGCCATAAAAATCTGAAAAATGAAAAAAATCCAAAAAGATTTAAATAGTTGTATATTTTTTTGTGGTCTATTTTCTTGTCTTGAGATGGGTAGTATTTGGTTAAAGTGTTCTTTATTGCTTATATATTCTAGTGAGGTAATAAAGATATGTGGTTCAATATTCATGAGATATGCTATATGGAAAAATTTTTATTCTTGTGATTTTTGGACATACATGATTTTTTTACTTCTATGGAGTGCATGCTTTTATTCTACCAAATACTATGTTTATTTCTTATGAATTATATTTAGACTTTTTAGATTTTTAATGAGAATATGCTTTGTGATGCTTAGATGATGGAAGATAGGTTTCAAAGAGAAAGGAAGAAAAGGAGTAATGTATATGGATGAAAGAGAAGTAAAATGCATAATCATATCGGTAGCACCGCAATTTCCTGCCTTCATGTAGGCTGCTGCAGCACTTAAAAACATGGCATTTTCATTCTCTTCCAACCTTAATATGCTAACCCTTGAGCTGAGCTCCAAAGTTCTTGCATGGTTATTTTGCTCTATTTTTCTTCATTAATTTATTTATTCTCTCTTCCTTCTCATCTAATTCATCTAGTGCCTTCTTTTAAAGATTCTCTAAACATCAATCTTGAAAGTTAAGGTATAATTCACTTTCTTTTCTCTATTCCTAGTTTTGGTTGGATTAGATATTGGATTGGATAGTATAAGTACAAACTAGGCTTGCTGATTTGAATGGTTTAAATTTCTTGGACTGAACATGTTATATTACTATTTTTGCTTCATTTGTATAATATGCATACCATGTGTTCAGGAAATATCTAAGAGAGCAAGTCACTCCAAGTTACCTTTTTGGAGAGAATGTTGTACTCATGGTTTTTAAATGTTTAGTATACTTGTTTGATTTAGAATGAATTGGTTGTACCTTTATCCTACAAGTTTCTTGATCTCCCTCTTGTAGGTGTGGAACATTGCAAGCAACCAAGGTTATTCTAGCTCTACGAGTGTCCCCTTGAGCCTCCATATTCATTATCTCCTATTGACTAAACAAGGGAGAAAGAGAAGTTTCTTTTATTTTTCTCTTTTCATATTCTTTATTGGACTGTTTTATATTTTCTTGTACGTGATCACTTGTGTATATATTGAACTTACTTATTTTGGTATACTTTGTGTACGTATTGTCTATGTACATGATGAGCATACTTCTTCTGTACTTACATTTTTTATTTATTTTTCTTTTAAGTATGTATGGGCTGAATCAATAATGGTATTTGGTTGGCATAGTTGATATTTAAATGGTTTATGGGTGTCGTGCTAAAATTTTCGAATTTGTTTGTCTATTTTGCTAATGATCTTAAATGCATACACCTGAAAGCATTTGAGAAGCATACATGTATCCACCCTAGCTTTGTTTATGCCACTTTTCTCTTCCTAACTCACACTTAATGTCTTGCTCTCTTTTTACCCCACTAGTATGGTGATGGTTAGTACATTGATGATAATGTACAGTTTAGTGCTGAGGTGGGGGGGGGGGGAATTTAGTCTTCAAGCAATCCTTTGAATGTCTTATATTCAAATTGTGGATGATTTCTTCGAATGTTCAAAAACAGCTCCTATTTCAAAAATTTTTCCTAACATATGTCTTGAGCATCATTTTTGTGATACTTTGGCATGATTGACTTGGATCTCACTTGGCATGTGGTGTTGTGTGGTATGAGCTTGTATCCATTTATAGCATTCTACATTTAATCACACATGTCCCTAATGGCTTGTGAGCATGAATTTGAACCTATTGAGTATCTTTCAAATTTCTCGATCATTTTCTGTTGGTGTATGCCCTTTTAAAGCCTATTTATGTAAATTAGACATTTGTCGTCTGTTTGATAATTTATCAAATGAGTTAATTTCATGATAATTATATTCTTGTGCATATTTAATTTCATTAAAATCGATCCGCCAAAAGAAACACTCCATGAACTTTTAGGTCATGAGTGATTCTTTTGAGTAGTACTCGTACGAAGGTCCTTATACCATAAATCCCTACATGGTCTTAGGTGAATTGTAGTGTGCTTTGACATACGCCAAACGGGACCGTAATAGGTTGCCAATTACGGGTATGTTTGGGTACACTATGAGTCACCCTAAGGTATGTAGATGAAGTGATGGGACTACAAGTCTCTCTCAAAAGAAAGATAATATCTTGGCCACTTGATAGTGAACTGAGAAGTGCATGGTCGTGCCCAAGGAATGATAAGCGTTATCATTTGCTTGATGAATTCAGTGTCACTAAGAGATCAAGTAAACGTTTAGCTATATAAGGATGATGGTTCCATGCCTTATGCTAAATGTGATATCAATGTAGAGGATCGTACGCAATTTGCTTGAAAAGGTTGTGTTGAATGACCATTCGATCCTCCATTCCGAATTGGGTAGTCATTATGTATTGCTAGAGACCACTAATGACTTATGGATTAATCGATGAGATTGAATTATCCATTACCAATTTAGAATGGGCCTACAGGATCGCACGTAAGAAAGTTCGATGATGCAGAATAAGTATTCTTGCCTACAATAAGTATAATTGTTATACTTAAATAAATAAGATTTAATTAAATGGTTTAATTAAATATTATTGAAAAGTTCTGTGGTACTAATTAAGAGTTAATTAATTACCTAGGAACAATTGGGATGCGTGATAAATCAAGGGACTTAATTACAATTGAAGTTCTTGACCCATCAGCCTGATCCATGGGTCATGGGTTGATCCGTGGGCTTGGTGTATAACCCAAATCATTAAAGTATTATTTAATACTGATTTGGAATCAGTAAAATAATATTTGGTAATAATACTAATTTGGAATCTGATTAAATCAGTTAAGTAATAATTGATTGATTACAATACTGATTTTGGAAACATTGATTCTACAAATATCCTAGGGATATTATTGTACAAAAAAAGAGGTTTTCAATTAGAAAAAATCAGAACAAGCAAAATATACACAAAATCCCAATTATCTCTATAGGCAGAAAATGGCTAGCACCGAATCTGCAAAGGCTTTCATGCTTGAAAGTCGAGAGTTCTTCAAGGAAGGATTTTGGTAGTGTCAAACGTAACCGGAGCAGAAGGTTTGGACCAACATCAAACAAGGATCCAGACGCGGCAACCGATTACGCTAAGAGGGTAAGCTGTAGAAGCTTTGAACGTATGATTATTAAAACACTAAAATTTGAATTGGCATGAATCCGCTACGTAAAATTTTGAAAATCATGCCTCTAATCCCAACATTTTCTTCCTTGTGTGATTGTCTTGTGGATGAAAAGGATCTGAGGTTTGGCTTGTGTATGCATATCGTTACTACTTGAGTTTGTGGTACATTGAGATGATAAAGGCACCCAGTGAACCTCTTGTTATATCATTTCTTTGTTTTACACACTCGAACATTAATTTTCTTTAGGATAGACCCCTTTGAGCCTTGACCATTCTTTGTTGTCTAACACCTATATTCAGCCCCTAAACCTTTCTTTTCTTGCCTTATACACTTGTGAAACCCCCGAAGTTGCTTAGTTGTGGTTTGAACACTAAAATGGCTAATGTATGTTATATGGAATCTTAGTGAGTTGTATATAATATGTGTGTCTTCTTTGATGGAGAAAAACATAAAAATGGAGAAGTGAGAGACTTTTAAGCTCTGTACCTCCAGGCAAAAAAAAAAAAAAAGTAGTAGCTTGTAATGAAGAAGTGAGGGACTTTTAAGCCTCGGATCCTCATATGTTTATTGTAAAATAATCCACAAACAAAGCCTCCAATAAAATGTTTAAATTATGATTAAGTGCTTTGGATTGTAAACCTCCATTTCTAGCATATGACATATTCTATACTTTAAACCCTTATGTACTTGTTCTTACCACAATAAAAGCCCTTTAGATTGATGTGTTGCTTGCTTGAGTGGTGTAGATGTGATCTAAGGCCAAGCTTTGGTTGAGAATTCATTACACAATGACTTGAGACCTCCATAAATAATTGCCTAAACACTTGTGTGCAAGAGAGAAATCATTACTGTGAGGGTGATTGGCTCTATTGAGTGCTCTTTGTGATGCATTCTCATGCCATACTTTCTCTTTTGTGCCTGGTGAGATCCTTTGATCACGAATTCTTAGTATCTTATTTTTAAATGTTGAGAATGCTTGAGATAGACCATGAACGGAGCTATGATTTTATAATCGTCAACTTTGTGAATTTTGACATTTTGGGTTGACTTTGCTTGAGGACAAGCAAAATTTTAGTGTGGAGGACTAATGAAACCCAAAATCATCACTTTTTATAGTTCTTTAAGCATGATTCTTACATAAATTGCATACATTTTAGAGGACAGAGTGCTTATTTGTGTTTAATTTTCAATAAATACATTCTCATGTATGTCATGTGTATTTTGTAAAACTTGGTGAATTTTGGGTTCTATCTAGCTCAATTGGATGGAGAAGAGCAAATGAAGAGATCGGGATGTGTGAAGGGCCAAAATGGCACTTAAATGTAATAAGAGAAAAGAACTATCCAAATAATGACGAGTCCACAGCACTCCAGAATGCTATGGACATGCTAAAGAACCCGAAGGCTGAATAGTCCACAGTACTCAGTTCAAGTGTCAAAGAGTGTTGTGGACTATTAGTTTTGAATACTGAAAAGCTTTGCTTGTATGAAAAACTAATTCCCAGTTACATATCAATTGTGTTTCAGTATTATAAATTGTCCCTTTATATCATATGTCTAGATGAAAAGGTGTTTTGTGTGACACAGCAGATGTTATCATTGGCTAATGTTATAATATATAAATAACGCTCGTAACTGAGATAGTTTGGAAACATTGTCGGTTTAGGTAATTGTATGATTATGAGATTGGTTTGACTAGACTAACTAAATCATACGGATGTACCCGGGGTATATTGATCGGGACCAATCAAGGATCGAATAAACTAATATTGATTTTTGTAGTTAATTCGAGCCTTGTATTATAATCTCTTAATCCCTAGACTAGAGCGAGCATGAGGGTTAGACATAGTGTATTTTGATTTTCCAAATGGTGCGGTCGATTGAGGCCTAGATCTCGGTAAGTTGGGTATGCGTATCTGATTTCATATTGTGTCATTGCTTGTCGAAAGGAAATCATGTAACAGTGCGTCGGGGGAGATGGTGCTCCCGAGATGAGCTCGTAAGGATTATTATACTATACCTGGCGAACTTATGTTTAGTATAATGATAAGGTCGAGTGGTACTAATCTCGGTATTATAAGAAGACGATAAATTAATTTTTCCGTAAATTGATAAATTGATGAGCATTATATCTTTGATATGTGGAGATAAAAGAATAATTAAAGTTGTATCGGGATGCAATTTCTTTTTGAGCAGTGATTCCATAATTAATCTGTTAGTGAGACGATTAATTATGTGTTGGACAAATTGACAAAGTGAATTTAATTAATTAATTAATTATTGTCCTTATGTGAATTGACAAAGTGGATTTAATTAATTAATTAATTTCCTTGGGTTAATTTACGAAGTGGGCTTGATTGATTAAAAGTCCTTGGGTCAATTAGAATTAATTAAGTCAAGGAAGACTTTAGAAATTAAATAAAGATGCAACTACTAAGGCCCAACTCAAAATCCCACGAGGTCTCCTTTGAACTCCCTATAAATAGACATTCTTGTAACTTAAAAAACATAAGAAAACCTTACAAGACAAGTCTTGCCTCTAGAGAGAGAAAGGCTAGAAAAGGATTCGAAGAAATTCTTAAATCGAAACACATTCGAAGTTGGCTTTTGGAACTCTCTAGAAGACTTAAAAGCTTTGATTTTGGATCGGATCTTCGATGAATTTATCATTATTTTCCGGTGGGTTTTAGTTAGGTTTTCCAGCTGCTCAATTTCTCCCATTTCGGTTTTTCGCGGCGCCGCGAGAAAATCTTGCCAGTCCGGGTTTTATGGCGAGAAAATCCGGGCAATTTTTTGGGATCTATTTTCGGATCAGCTTTTTGGGTCTTCAAGTGGTTTTCTTGGTAGTTTTTATTGGGTTTTGCAAGATATACTCAGTAGACAATTGCCCACTCAATTTCCTGGTTTGTTTGGAGGCATCCAAAGGATTTCTTGTGAAGAAAGCTTCAAAGATTGGATTTTTACCTCGAAGCTTGGATTTTTCTTATTTGCTAAGGGACACGCTTCAAAGGTATAATCTTTAATTTCGCTTTTACTTAAAGATTTGATTTTTAGCGTATCCATTAATAGATCTAACTAGTATAAGCCTAGATTCGCTCATGGAAATTGATTTTAGAGTTTGGGCTCCATCGAAATGTTAGTTTTGAATGCTGAAAAGCTTTGCTTTTATGAAAAACTAATTCCCATATACATATTGATTGTGTTTCAGTATTATAAATTGTCCATTTATATCATATGTCTAGATGATAAGGTGTTTGGTGTGATATGGTAGATCTTATTATTGGTTAAAGTTATGATATATAAATAGCGTTCGTAACTGAGACAGTTTGGACACACTGTCAATTTATGTTATTGTATGATTCTGAGATTGGTTTGTCTAGACTAATTGAATCATACGGATGTGCCCAGGGCATATTGATCAGGACCGATCAAGGATCGAATTAACTAGTACTGATCTTCGTAGTTATTTTTAGCATTGTAATCTAATCTCTTAATCCCTAGACTAGAGTGGGCAAGAGGGTTACATATAGGGTACTTTGATTTGCCAAAGGGTGGGGTCAATTGAGGCCTAGATCTCGATAAGTTTGGTATGCGTATTTGATTTCTTATTGTGTCGTTGCTTGTCGAAAGGAAACCATATACCGGTGCATCCGGTGTGATGGTGCTCCCGAGATGAGCTCGTAAGGATTATTATACTAAACCTGGCGGACTTATGTCCAGTATAATGATAAGGTCGAGTGGTACTAATCTTGGATTATAAGAGGTAGATAAATTAATTTGTTAGTAAGTTGATAAATTGACGAGCATTATATATTTGATGTGTGGAGATAAAAGAATAATTAAAGTGGTACCAGGAAGCAATTTCTTTTTGAGCTTTGATTTCATAATTAATCCGTTAGTGGTACGATTAATTATGTGTTGGACAAATTGACAAAGTGGATTTAATTAATTAATTAACTATTGCCCTTATGTAAATTGACAAAGTTGATTTAATTATTTAATTAATTATCATTGGGTTAATTTACGAAGTGGGATTGATTGATAAAAAGTCCCTGGGTCAGTAAGAATTAATTAAGTCAAGGAAGAATTTATAAATTAAATAAAGATCCAACTACTAAAGCCCAACTCAAACGCCCACTAGGTCCCCTTTGAACTCCCTATAAATAGACATTCTTGCAACTTAAGAAGCATGAGAAAATCTTTCAAGACAAGTCATGCCTCTAGAGAGAGAAAGGCCTAGAAAGGGATTCGAAGAAATTGTTAAATCGAAACATATTCGAAGTCGGCTTTTGGAACTCTCTCGAAGACTCAAAAGCTTTGATTTTGGATCGGATCTCCGGTGACTTTATCATCATTTTCTGGTGCGTCTGGGTTCAGTTTTCCGGCAGCTCAATTTCTTCCCAGTTCGGTTTTTCATGGAGTGGCGAGAAAATTTGGCATGTCCGGGTTTTACGGCGAGAAAATCTGGACAGTTTTTTGGGATCTATTTTCGGAGCAGTTTTTTGGGTCTTCAAGTGGTTTTCTTGGTAGTTTTTTTTACGTTTTGCGAGATCTAATCGGTAGAGAATTTCCCACTCAATTTGCGGGTTTGTTTGGAGGCATCCAAAGGATTTCTTATGGAGAAAGCTTCAAAGATTGGATTTTTACCTCGAAGCTTGGATTTTTCTTATTCGCTAAGGGACACGCTTCAAAGGTATAATCTTTAATTCCGCTTTTACTTAAAGATTTTATTTTTAGCATATCCTTTAATAGATCTAACAAGTACATGCCTAGATCCCCTCATGGGAATTGATTTTAGAATTTGGGCTCGATCGAAATGTTAGTTTTGAATGCTGAAAAGCTATGTTTGTATGAAAAACTAATTCCCAGTTACATATCGGTTGTGGTTCAGTATTATAAATTGTCCCTTTATATCATATGTCTAGATGATAAGGTGTTTGGTGTGACACCGTAGATCTTATCATTGGTTAAAGTTATCATATATAAATAATGCTCGTAACTGAGACAGTTTGGACACACTGTTGGTTTAGGTTATTGTATGATTCTGAGATTTGTTTTTCTAGACTAATTGAATCATACCGATGTGCCCAGGGCATATTGATCAGGACCGATCTAGGATCGCATTAACTAGTACTGATCTTGGTAGTCAATTCGATCCTTGTATTCTAATCTCTTAATCTCTTAACTAGAGCGGGCATGAGGGTTAGAAATATTGTACTTTGATTTGCCAAAGGGTGCAGTCAATTGAGGCCTAGATCTCAGTAAGTTGAGTATGCGTATTTGATTTCTTATTGTGTCGTTGCTTGTCGAAAGGAAACCATGTATCGGTGCGTCCGGTGTGATGGTGCTCCCAAGATGAGGTCGTAAGGATTATTATACTAAACCTAGCGGACTTATGTCCATTATAATGATAAGGTCGAGTGGTACCAATCTCGGATTATAAGAAGTCATTAAATTAATTTGTCAGTAAATTGATAAATTGATGAGCATTATATATTTGACGTGTGGAGATAAAAGAATAATTAAAGTGGAACATGGATGCAATTTCTTTTTGAGCGGTGATTCCATAATTAATCTGTTAGTGGTACGATTAATTATGTGTTTGACAAATTGACAAAGTGGATTTAATTAATTAATTAACTATTGCCCTTATGTAAATTGACAAAGTCGATTTAATTATTTAATTAATTGTCCTTGGGTTAATTTACGAAGTGGCCTTGATTGATTGAAAGTCCTTGGGTCCAATAGAATTAATTAAGTCAAGGAAGACTTTAGAAATTAAATAAAGATCCAACTACTAAAACCCAACTCAAAAGCACACTACGTCTCCTTTGAACTCCCTATAAATACACATTCTTGCAACTTAAGAAACATAAGAAAACCTTATAAGACAAGTCTTGCCTCTAGAGAGAGAAATACCAAGAAAGGGATTCAAAAAAATTGTTAAATCGAAACACATTCGAAGTTAGCTTTTTGAACTCTCTCGAAGACTCAAAAGTTTTGATTTTGGATAGGATCTCCAGTGACTTTATCTTCATTTTCTGGTGGGTCTTAGTTCGGTTTTTCGGCAGCTCAATTTCTTCCCATTTTAGTTTTTTGCGGCACAGCCAGAAAATCCGGCCAGTCCGAGTTTTATGGCGAGAAAATCAGGGCAATTTTTTGGGATCTATTTTCGGAGCAGCTTTTTGGGTCTTCAAGTGGTTTTCTTGGTAGTTTTTTTTTTTTAGGTTTTGCGAGATCTAATCGGTAGACAATTGCCCACTCAATTTCCAGGTTTGTTTGGAGGTTTTTTGGAGAAAGCTTCAAAGATTGGATTTTATCTTGAAGCTTGGATTTTTCTTATTCGCTTAGGGACACACTTCAAAGGTGTAATCTTTAATTCCGCTTTGAATTAAAGATTTAATTTTTAGTGTATCCTTTAATAGATCTAACAAGTATAGGCCTATTCCGCATATGGGAATTGATTTTAGAATTTGGGCTCGATCAAAATGTTAGTTTTGAATGCTAAAAAGCTTTGTTTGTATGAAAAACTAATTTCCAGTTACATATCAATTGTGTTTCAGTATTATAAATTGTCCCTTTATATCATATGTCTAGATGATAAGGTGTTTGGTGTGACACCGTAAATTTTATCATTTGTTAAAGTTATCATATATAAATAACGCTCGTAACTGAGACATTTTGGACACACTATCGGTTTAGGTTATTGTGTGATTCTGAGATTGGTTTGTCTAGACTAATTGAATCATACGGATGTGCCCGGGGAATATTGATCAGGACTGATCTAGGATCAAATTTACTATTACTGATCATCGTAGTTAATTCGAGCCTTGTATTCTAATCTCTTAATCCCTAGACTAGAGCGGGCATAAGCGTTAGACATATTGTACTTTGATTTGCCAAAGGGTACGGTCAATTGAGGCCTAGATCTCAGTAAGTTGGGTATGCATACTATATTTCTTATTGTGTCTTTGCTTGTCGAAAGGAAACCATGTACCGGTGCGTCCTGGGTGATGGTGCTCCCGAGATGTGCTCGTAAGGATTATTATACTAGACCTGGCGGACTTATGTCTAGTATATTGATAAGGTCGAGTGGTACTAATCTCAAATTATAAGAAGTTGATAAATTAATTTGTCTGTAAATTGGTAAATTGATGAGCATTATATCTTTGATGTGTGGAGATAAAAGAATAATTAAAGTAGTACTGGGATGGAATTTCTTTTTGAGGTGTGATTTCATAATTAATCCGTTAGTGGTACGATTAATTATGTGTTTGACAAATTGACGAAGTGGATTTAATTATTTAATTAATTGTCCTTAGGTTAATTTACAAAGTGGGCTTGATTGATTAAAAGTCATTGGGTCAATTAGAATTAATTAAATAAAGATCCAACTACTAAAGCCCAACTCAAAAGCCCACTAGGTCTCCTTTGAACTCTATATAAATAGACATTCTTGCAACTTAAGAAACATAAGAAAACCTTGCAAAACAAGTCTTGCCTCTAGAGAGAGAAAGGTCTAGAAAGCGATTCAAAGAAATTGTTAAATCGAAACACATTCGAAGTCGGCTTTTGGAACACTCTCAAAGACTCAAAAGCTTTGATATTTGATTGGATCTCTGGCGACTTTATCATCATTTTCTAGTTGGTCTTAGTTCGGTTTTTCGGCGGCTCAATTTCTGCCCAGTTCGGTTTTTCGCGGCATAGTGAGAAAATCCGGGCAGTTTTTTGGGATCTATTTTTGGAGCAGCTTTTTGGGTCTTCAAGTGGTTTTTTTGGTAGTTTTTTTTAAGTTTTGGGAGCTCTAATCGGTAGACAATTGCCAACTCATTTTTCGGGTTTGTTTGGACGCATTCAAAGGATTTCTTGTGGAGAAAGCTTCAAAGATTGGATTTTTACCTCGAAGCTTGGATTTTTCTTATTCGCTAAGGGACACGCTTTAACGGTATAATCTTTAATTTCACTTTTACTTAAAGATTTGATTTTTAGCGTATCCTTTAATAGATCTAATAGGTATAAGCCTAGATCCGTTCATGGGAATTGATTTTAGAATTTGGGCTCGATCAAAATGTTAGTTTTGAATGCTGGGAAGCTTTGTTTTTATGAAAAACTAATTCCCATTTATATATCGATTGTGTTTCAGTATTATAAACTATCCATTTATATCATATGTCTAGATGATAATTTGTTTCGTGTGACATAGTAGATCTTATTATTGGTTAAAGTTATGATAAATAAATAACGCTCGTAACTGAGACAGTTTGGACACACTGTCGGTTTAGGTTATTGTATGATTCTGAGATTGGTTTGTCTAGACTAATTGAATCATACGGATGTGCCAATGGCATATTGATCAGAACCGATCTAGGATCGAATTAACTAGTACTTATCGTCGTAGTTAATTTGAGCCTTGTTTTCTAATCTCTTAATCCCTTGAATAGAGTTGGCATGATGGTTAGAGATATTGTACTTTCATTTGCCAAAGGGTGCGGTCAATTGAGGCCCAGATCACGGCAAGTTGGGTATACGTACTATATTTCTTATTGTGTTGTTTCTTGTCGAAAGTAAACCATGTACAGGTGTGTTGAGCCATTGGAGCTGCTACAATGAACAATTCCAAAGGGGGAGATTGTTGAGCCATTGGAGCTGCTACAATGAAGCTTTCTTAGCCTTTACTAAAGTCCAATGTTGTGTTGTAATTGTTGCAACCACATTGTGACAAATCTGTGAATTACTAAGGCAATAATGGACTGAGTTCATGAGGATTGAAAGCATTTTATCTGGACAAAATCTCAGCAAGAAGCCGATGAATAAACTGAAGTGCCAAAATGAGAAGGAAGTGTACTGTTGGCATATCAGATCAAAGGCTGCACAGATCAGATCAAGTTACGCGCACAGCAGATCAAAGGCTGCACAGACAAGTTACGCGCACATCAGATCAAAGGCTGCACAGATCAGATCAAGTTACGCGCACAGCAGATCAAAGGCTGCACAGACAAGTTACGCGCACATCAGATCAAAGGCTGCTCAGATCAGATCAAGTTACGCGCACATCAGATCAAAGGCTGCACAGACAAGTTACGCGCACATCAGATCAAAGGCCACACAGATCAGATCAAGGGAAGTGAAGATCAGATCAAATGCAGTGCGTATCAGATCAAAGGAAGTGAAGATCAGATCAAATGCAGTGCGCATCAGATCAAAGGACAGTGCGTATCAGATCAACGGAAGTAAAGATCAGATCAAATTCTCAAGGGATTGCTCAGCAGCTTGGTTTCACAGAAGCAAGGCAAGTCAGCAACAAAACATATTTGCAGCAGAAGAGAACAACTCAAGGCTGGAGAGCTGGAGCAGACACCTAAGAAGCTGAAGTCAAGGACGGCTAGTGAATCACACCTCAAACGCGCGACTCTAAAAGTCTCTCAAAGATTCAGAAGACGCAGGAGCATCATGTTGAAGTATCTAGCAATCCTGTGAGCGAGCAGAAATACAAAAGAATCAAGCAGTGCCCGATCAGAAGAACTGCAGGAGCTACATGGATGGTTCTGAGTTGCTGGACAGAACGTTGTGACATGGAGGCTAACATCAGATCAACTGCAAGCTAACATCAGATCAGCTGCAAGCTAACATCAGATCAACCGGAGGCCAACATCAGATCAACTGCAAGCTAACATCAGATCAACCGGAGGCTAACATCAGATCAACTGCAAGCTAACATCAGATCAACCGGAGGCTAACATCAGATCAACTGCAAGCTGATATCAGATCAAATGCCGCGTACATCAGATCAGCTATAAGCTAAGATCAGATCACTTCTGCTGTTTCAAAATATCTAAGACAAGCTACTCGAGAAGTCTGAAGGAGTACAGTCAACAATATGACATGGCAAGCAAGTTGCAACTTAAAAAGGTTGAAAATGGATTATATGAATCTTGAGCCGCCTTCCGTGTAAGATATGCTGACACACCGCACGTAGGGCACAGTTTTTCTTCTGGGAAAAGAAACGGGCAGATGAGTAGGTGTGGTAGGCACAACAACTGTAGAATGCAGGATAAACAAAAGGGAGGAAAAACCCTAAAAGGTTGCAGGCACAAGAAGAAAGAGAGGGAGTGAGATGAGCAGAAGCCAAGGTGTGTGCTGAACAGAACGAAACCGAGAAAAGGGAGGAGAAAAAGAGTGAGAGCAGAAAAAGATGATATGAAAAATACAAGAGAGAAAGAAACAGTCTGCTGCACAAGGAGAAGCTGAAGCATTGGAGAGGCAGAAGTCAAGGAGAAGAAGAAGCTGAGGAGGAGCAGAATCGGGAGAACTGACCCTGAGATTGCAGCTTCAGGTGGTAAGCCTAGAACACTATCAAACGTCTTTCATTAAGTGATTTTGAAAGATATTTGTGTAGAAAAGGCAGTACAATAGAGATTTATATGTTGTTGTTTTAGTTGATGAACCTGTAGAGGTAGTGAACCTCAATGTGTTGAGCAGTGAGCTCTTGTTTATGTTGCTTATGGTCAGTGAGGCCAGAGCTGAAGGATTCTGTGATAGTAAAGATTGACAGGAGTGAATCTGTCCGTGGATGTAGATCATTTGATCGAACCACGTAAAAATCCCCCGTGCACATTTACTGCTTTGAGTGTGTCTTGACTGGTGTGGTGTTATCAAACTGTAAGCTTGAACAGGAGTGTCATGGTTGTGTAAGTAAACCCTCCTTGAGTGATTGAATTGATCTGATCTCTTCCTTGGTTGATCTGATGTCTTCCTTGGTTGATCTGATCTGCCAACAGTCCATCTAAGCCAACACGTGAGTTCAACAATAAGCTCTAACTGAGCTAACATTTGAGAGGGAATCCTTTAGTTGAGAGAAAAATTGATAGAGTGTTGATTCACCCCCCCCCTCTCAACACTTGACACGATCCAACAATTGGTATCAGAGCCAGGTTTGCTTTTGTCAAGTGATTGTTGAAACTTAGAACCAGCAGTAGTAATGGAGAATCAAGCAACAACTGTTAAGGGAGTTCCTTATTTCAGTGGCCAAAATTTCCAGTTATGGAAGAAGAGAATGAGTGCTTATCTCTTAGCACAAGGCTTACAAGTACAAAGAGTAGTCTTGCATGGATTTACACCAACCGTAGATGAGGAGAATCCTACAGCTGCAGAAATTAGAAACTTAGAAGCTGATGGAAAGGCAAGGAATGCTCTATATGCAGCTCTGTCAGAAAAAGAGAACTTTAAAGTTATAGACTGTGTTACTGCTCATGAAATATGGATTAAACTGATTAATATTCATGAGGGAGACCTCAAGGTTAAGGAGGCAAAATTGCAGGTTCTTAGAAGTAAGTTTGAAGGTCTTAAGATGGGAGAAGGTGAAAACATTGAGGACTTTCTAAACAGAGTTGTTGAATTAGTTAGCTCAATGAGGGGTCTGGGTGAGAGTGTTGGAGATTCCAATATAGTTAAAAAGGTTCTTAGATCCCTACCAGCAAGATATGATTCTAAGGTCTCTGCTATAGAGGAGAGGGACCTAGATAAAGTGACATTAGATGAGCTACAAAGCACCCTTGTAGCATATGAAATGAGGATTTCAAATTCAAAGGAGGAGACGTCAAAGGCAGTCAAGGAGATAGCATTTAAAGCAAAACACTCAAGGAAGCTAAAGGAGGAAAGCAGTGAAGATGAAGCAGCAGACAGTGATCTTGAAAGAATGATGGTGCTGATTTCAAGGAGTTTCAGAGGCCAGACTGGAAAGTACAAGGGAAAGTTGCCCTTAAAATGCTTCAATTGTGGCAAAATAGGCCACTTTGCAAGCAAGTGCTTCATGAAGAACAAGAGAACAGAAGATGAGGAAGCTGACAAGCCATCAGACAGGTGGCCGGAGCAGAAAGGAAAGAAGAAGATGAGCTTCAAATCAAGAAAAGGGAAAGCTTACAGAAAACGGAGCTACCTGAGCAAGAAGAAAAATGATAGCTCTGAGGAGGATGAAGAGACTGATGTCTCAGACAGTGAAGATGAGTCTGAAGCTGAAGAGGAGACTCTCATGGTGATGAAATCTTCAACTGTTTCATTAAAGGAGGATGCTGAACTAGAGAACCAATCAGCTGATGATGAAGAAGTGGATCTAGAGGAAGAACTGGAGTTTGCATACAACAAGATAGAGGAGCAGAAGAGATTGCACAAGAAGACAATGAAGACAATGAAGGAGATGGAAAAGGTCATCTTGAGCAGTCAAGAAGAAAACTCAATACTGGAGAATAGAGTAACTGAATTGGAGCAGGAACTGATTCTCATGCAAAATGAAGCTGAGGTTCACAAAAATTGTACAAGAGAAAAGATGGAACTTCAAAAGACATGTGAAACCTTGGTAGAAAAGCTAGATGCCACCACTGCCGAACTAGAGGATGCAACAAGAAAGATAGAAGATCTGCTGTCTCAACAAACTGTGTTCAAAGCTGAAGAAATGACTGATGGAACTACTGTAGAATCAAAATTGAAAGGAAAGCTGGAGTTTAAGTCAAGCAAAACTGAGCCTGGTGAATTCTCAAGGAGCAAAGAAGTGGCTGCAAAAACTGAAGAAGCCACAAGGAAGTTAGATGAGTGCCTCAGCAAGCAGAGATCTTATTCAGAAGGGAAGAAAGGTCTTGGTTATGAAGGAGATCAAAAATTAGAAGGACAACCAGCTGCAACAACCAAGAAGACTGTTACCTTTGTCAAAGAAGGTTCAATTTGTGTTGCTGGTGTAAAGGCAGGAACTAGTTTTGTTGATGCTAAGAAGATGGAAATTTCTAATGGATCAAGAAAGTCTACTGAGCAAAATGAAAGACTGCAGGAGCTGAGGGGGAGACAATCTATGTATCAAAGAAGCCTGCTCAAAAGTAGAAGGCTGATTGCTGGAGTATGTTTCACCTGTGGAGAATCAGGTCACTATGCAGCAAATTGCTGGAGGAAGGCATTCTGGAGATTTGGAGGAAGAACAATGCAGTCAAGAGGATGGAATAGGAAAGAGTATTATCATCAAAGAAGCCTAAGTGCTTCAAGAAGGATCCCTGAAGCTGAAATCAGAAAAGGCCATATCATACAACCTGGAGAAGTGTATCAGAAATTGAATGTCTGGTGCAGATGCAGATTGCCAAATGAGAGAAGCAAGTGGTCTGAAGGAGTGAATAGCAGGAGAGCTCAGCCACTGCAACAAGCTACAAATAGAAGAAACTTTGCAGCAGATTACACAAGAAGAAATCAGTCTCTAATGCAGCCACTTAATCTGAGAAACAGATTTCAAATTTTTGAAGGGTTAGAAGAGAATGATCACTGGAGCTGCAGCAGGAGCAATCAGAGATTGAATGAACAGCAAGGCATACCAGCAGCAAGAAAAATTTGGAGGAAGAAGCACAGATTTGAAGAAGCTTGCATTGCTGAAGTTGCACTTAAAACAAAAGCTAAGGAAGCCCAATGGATCATTGACAGTGGGTGCACAAGCCATATGACTGGAGACAAAACTCTACTGAGAAACACAAAAGAAGTTGAAAGAGGGTTTGTCAAGTTTGCAGATAAGAGTGGGTTAAAGATCAAGGCTGTTGGAGAAGCCACCATTGGATCAGAAAAGTTCAAATCTAAGGAGGTGCTGTTTGTAGAAGGGCTGAAGTACAACTTGCTGAGTGTAAGACAACTGTGTGACAATGGTTTCAAAGTAGATTTCTCAAAAAATGGCTGTTTCATCAAAGACTGCAAGACTGGAGAAATCATGGCCAAAGGAATAAGAGACAACAAGGATTTGTACCTCATAGATGTGAAGGAAAAGTTGTGCATGCTAAGCAAAATGGATGAAAATACGCTTTGGCATTGCAGGCTTGGACATTTAAATCAAAAGAGCATGAGAAGCCTGGTGAAGTGCAATGCAGTGTTAAACCTACCTGTACTAAAGAGGGACAACAGCACTTGTGACTCATGCCAAAAAGGGAAATTTGCAAAACTTTCTCACAAGTCCAATGAGCATAGAACCTCTAAGCCATTGGAGCTAGTTCACACTGATGTATGTGGACCAATGAAAAGAAAAGGTACAGGTAAAGAGATGTATTTCATTCTTTTTGTGGATGACTTCACTAGGATGATGTGCATCATGCACATGAAGCAAAAGAGTGAAGCCTTCAACTGCTTCAAAAGATTTCAAAAACTGGCAGAAAACCAGCATGGAAGGAAGATCAAAGTTTTGAGATCAGATAATGGAGGAGAGTTTACCTCGCAGGAATTTGAAGAATACTTGGAGGAAATGGGAATCAAACATCAAGTCTCAAGTCCTCACACTCCCCAGCAAAATGGAGTTGTAGAGAGGAAAAATAGAAGTGTGATTGAGATGGCAAGAACCATGCTGTTGGAGCACAATACTCCAAAGCACTTCTGGAAGGAAGCCACAATGGCAGCTGTGCATGTACAAAATAGAACCATGTTGAGGCCGAACACTGAAAAGACACCATATGAACTTTGGTATGGTCACAAGCCAAATGTGAAGTACTTTAGAGTTTTTGGCAGCAAATGCTTCATCAAGAACAAGGAGCAAAGCCTTGGAAAATTTGAAGAGAGGGCTGATGAGGGCATTTTCCTTGGTTACTCAAATAAGAGCAAGGCTTACAAGGTTTATAACAAGAGGCTGGATAAGATTATGGAAAGCTATGATGTGAAAGTGGTTGAGGAAGTCAAGATGAAAGCCACTGATCCTGAAAATTTTCTGGATCACTTAGATGACTTAGAGAGCCAAGATGAGGCAGACCTGGAGCTGAAATCAGCTACTGAGGAGACTGATGCAGAAGGATCAGAGACAGAAGTTACAGAAGGCCAGGAAAGAGCAAAAAGAAAGTACAACAAGAGAATTGACAAGATGCCTATCATTGGAGACCCCAAAGCTCCAGTAAGAACAAGAAGGCAACTGAAAAGTATGGTTGCAACTGCCCTACTGTCTCAAGTTGAGCCAAGGTCAATAGAGGAAGCCCTGGAGGACCAGTCATGGCTGCAAGCCATGAATGAAGAGCTGGATCAAATTGAGAAAAACCAAACTTGGGAGCTCGTGGATAGGCCAGCAAACAAAAATGTGATAGGCACAAAATGGGTGTTCAGGAACAAGTTGAATGAGGAAGGAAAGGTTGTAAAGAATAAGGCAAGGCTTGTGTGCAAAGGATACTCTCAAATTGAAGGAGTAGATGTGGATGAAACCTTTGCCCCAGTAGCAAGGCTTGAAGCCATAAGAATGTTTTTGGCAGTGGCTTCAGCAAGGAGTTATAAGGTCTTCCAAATGGATGTTAAATCTGCCTTCTTGAATGGAAATCTGGAAGAAGAAGTGTACATTGAGCAACCGGATGGTTTTCTAGTTTGTGAAGATGAAAACAAGGTGTGCAGGCTCAAAAAGGCACTGTATGGATTAAAACAAGCCCCAAGAGCATGGTACTCAAGGCTGGACAGTTACCTGAAGAATCTGAATTTCAGAAAAAGTTGCATAAATAGCAATCTATATGTCCTTGATGGAAAGGGTGGACAGTTAATAGCCATAGTCTATGTTGATGACATAATATTTGGAGGAGATAAGGAGCAGCTGTGCCATGAATTTGCTAGAAAGATGCAAGAAGAGTTTGAAATGTCCATGATAGGAGAGCTATCATTTTTCCTTGGACTACAGATTCATCAAAAAGCAACTGGAATTTTTATCTCTCAAACCAAGTATACCAAAGAAGTGCTGAAGAAATTTGGTATGACTGATGCTAAGCCAATGTCTACACCCATGGCAACTAACTGCAAGCTGAGCAAGGATGAAAAAGGAGCTGAAGCTGATCAAAGTCTATACAGAAGCATGATAGGAAGCTTATTGTACTTAACAGCAACAAGGCCTGATATTACCTTTGCTGTCTGCCAAGCTGCTAGATACCAGGCAAATCCAAAGAGTTCTCATATGATTGCACTAAAGAGGGTGCTAAGATACTTGCAAGGGACAGTAGATTATGGTCTGTGGTATGCAAGGAAAGGAAGCTTGGGATTAAGAAGCTTCACTGATGCTGATTGGGCAGGGAATGTTGATGACAGGAGATCCACTTCAGGAGGAGTATTCTTTCTTGGAAATAGATGTGTGAGCTGGTTAAGCAAAAAGCAAGAAAGTATAGCCTTAAGCACTGCTGAAGCTGAGTACATAGCAGCAACCAAGGCATGCACTCAAGCTATATGGATGAGATCTGAACTGCAAAATCTTAAAGAAGAAGTTCCCCTGCCACTGATAATTCTTTGTGACAACAAAAGTGCCATTGATTTGTCAAAGAATTCAGTCCAGCACTCGAGAGCCAAACATATAGAAATCAAGTATCACTTCATAAAGGACAAGGTTGAGAAAGGAGAAATTATGCTAGAGTATGTTCCCACAGCTAAACAAATAGCTGATGTAATGACAAAGCCTCTTCCAGCCGAGATGTTTGAAATTTTGAGGATGCAAATGGGAGTGCAGTCCTCCTTCTCATGCTGAATCAGTTGAGCATCCCCAAATCCCTTTGAAATTGGTTGTCAAAGGGGGAGAGATAGTCGCAGCATGCAGGGGGAGCTTACTATGTAGAAGAATAAGGTTCAGGGGGAATAAGGTTCAGGGGGAGCTTAGCACTGAGTTGACTGATTGGCTGCAAATGTGGTTGCCAACAATTCCAAAGGGGGAGATTGTTGAGCCATTGGAGCTGCTACAATGAACAATTCCAAAGGGGGAGATTGTTGAGCCATTGGAGCTGCTACAATGAAGCTTTCTTAGCCTTTACTAAAGTCCAATGTTGTGTTGTAATTGTTGCAACCACATTGTGACAAATCTGTGAATTACTAAGGCAATAATGGACTGAGTTCATGAGGATTGAAAGCATTTTATCTGGACAAAATCTCAGCAAGAAGCCGATGAATAAACTGAAGTGCCAAAATGAGAAGGAAGTGTACTGTTGGCATATCAGATCAAAGGCTGCACAGATCAGATCAAGTTACGCGCACAGCAGATCAAAGGCTGCACAGACAAGTTACGCGCACATCAGATCAAAGGCTGCACAGATCAGATCAAGTTACGCGCACAGCAGATCAAAGGCTGCACAGACAAGTTACGCGCACATCAGATCAAAGGCTGCTCAGATCAGATCAAGTTACGCGCACATCAGATCAAAGGCTGCACAGACAAGTTACGCGCACATCAGATCAAAGGCCACACAGATCAGATCAAGGGAAGTGAAGATCAGATCAAATGCAGTGCGTATCAGATCAAAGGAAGTGAAGATCAGATCAAATGCAGTGCGCATCAGATCAAAGGACAGTGCGTATCAGATCAACGGAAGTAAAGATCAGATCAAATTCTCAAGGGATTGCTCAGCAGCTTGGTTTCACAGAAGCAAGGCAAGTCAGCAACAAAACATATTTGCAGCAGAAGAGAACAACTCAAGGCTGGAGAGCTGGAGCAGACACCTAAGAAGCTGAAGTCAAGGACGGCTAGTGAATCACACCTCAAACGCGCGACTCTAAAAGTCTCTCAAAGATTCAAAAGACGCAGGAGCATCATGTTGAAGTATCTAGCAATCCTGTGAGCGAGCAGAAATACAAAAGAATCAAGCAGTGCCCGATCAGAAGAACTGCAGGAGCTACATGGATGGTTCTGAGTTGCTGGACAGAACGTTGTGACATGGAGGCTAACATCAGATCAACTGCAAGCTAACATCAGATCAGCTGCAAGCTAACATCAGATCAACCGGAGGCCAACATCAGATCAACTGCAAGCTAACATCAGATCAACCGGAGGCTAACATCAGATCAACTGCAAGCTAACATCAGATCAACCGGAGGCTAACATCAGATCAACTGCAAGCTGATATCAGATCAAATGCCGCGTACATCAGATCAGCTATAAGCTAAGATCAGATCACTTCTGCTGTTTCAAAATATCTAAGACAAGCTACTCGAGAAGTCTGAAGGAGTACAGTCAACAATATGACATGGCAAGCAAGTTGCAACTTAAAAAGGTTGAAAATGGATTATATGAATCTTGAGCCGCCTTCCGTGTAAGATATGCTGACACACCGCACGTAGGGCACAGTTTTTCTTCTGGGAAAAGAAACGGGCAGATGAGTAGGTGTGGTAGGCACAACAACTGTAGAATGCAGGATAAACAAAAGGGAGGAAAAACCCTAAAAGGTTGCAGGCACAAGAAGAAAGAGAGGGAGTGAGATGAGCAGAAGCCAAGGTGTGTGCTGAACAGAACGAAACCGAGAAAAGGGAGGAGAAAAAGAGTGAGAGCAGAAAAAGATGATATGAAAAATACAAGAGAGAAAGAAACAGTCTGCTGCACAAGGAGAAGCTGAAGCATTGGAGAGGCAGAAGTCAAGGAGAAGAAGAAGCTGAGGAGGAGCAGAATCGGGAGAACTGACCCTGAGATTGCAGCTTCAGGTGGTAAGCCTAGAACACTATCAAACGTCTTTCATTAAGTGATTTTGAAAGATATTTGTGTAGAAAAGGCAGTACAATAGAGATTTATATGTTGTTGTTTTAGTTGATGAACCTGTAGAGGTAGTGAACCTCAATGTGTTGAGCAGTGAGCTCTTGTTTATGTTGC
Organism: Knoxia roxburghii; assembly: GCA_030378225.1. Lineage (NCBI taxonomy): Eukaryota > Viridiplantae > Streptophyta > Magnoliopsida > Gentianales > Rubiaceae > Knoxia > Knoxia roxburghii. Next base: position 27,062,787 of record CM059418.1, on the reverse strand, counting down.
TTATGGTCAGTGAGGCCAGAGCTGAAGGATTCTGTGATAGTGAAGATTGACAGGAGTGAATCTGTCCGTGGATGTAGATCATTTGATCGAACCACGTAAAAATCCCCCGTGCACATTTACTGCTTTGAGTGTGTCTTGACTGGTGTGGTGTTATCAAACTGTAAGCTTGAACAGGAGTGTCATGGTTGTGTAAGTAAACCCTCCTTGAGTGATTGAATTGATCTGATCTCTTCCTTGGTTGATCTGATGTCTTCCTTGGTTGATCTGATCTGCCAACAGTCCATCTAAGCCAACACGTGAGTTCAACAATAAGCTCTAACTGAGCTAACATTTGAGAGGGAATCCTTTAGTTGAGAGAAAAATTGATAGAGTGTTGATTCACCCCCCCCCTCTCAACACTTGACACGATCCAACAAGGTGCATCCGGGGTGATGTTGCTCCCGAGATGTGCTCGTAAGGATTATTATAATAACCTGGTAGACATATGTCCCGTATAATGATAAGGTCAAGTGGTACTAATCTCGAATGATAAGAAGTTGATAAATTAATTTGTCTGTAAATTGATAAATAGACGAGCATCATATCTTTGACGTGTGGAGATAAAAGAATAATTAAAGTGGTACTGGGAGGCAATTTCTTTTTGAGGGGCAATTCCATAATTAATTCGTTAGTGGTACAATTAATTATGTGTTTGACAAATTGACAAAGTGGATTTAAATATTTAATTGATAGTTCTTGGGATAATTTATGAAGTGGGCTTGATTGAGTAAAAGTCCCTATGTCAATTAGAATTTATTAAATCAAGGAAAACTTTAGAAATTAAATAAAAATCCAACTACTAAAGCCCAACTGAAAAGCCCACTAGGTCTCCTTTAAACTCCCTATAAATAGACATCCTTGCAACTTAAGAAACATAAGAAAACCTTGCAAGACAAGTCTTGCCTCTAGAGAGAGAAAGGCCTAGAAAGGGGTTCGAAGAAATTGTTAAATCGAAACACATTTGAAGTTGGCTTTTGGAACTCTCTCGAAGACTCAAAATCTTTTATTTTGTGATCGGATCTCTGGCGACTTTATCATCATTTTTTGGTTGGTCTTAGTTCGGTTTTTCAGCAGCTCAATTTCTGCCCAGTTCAATTTTTCGAGGCGCGGCGAGAAAATCCGGGCAGTTTTTTGGGATCTATTTTCGGAGCAGCTTTTGGGGTCTTCAAGTTGTTTTCTTGGAAGTTTTTTTTAAGTTTTGCGAGATCTAATCGGTAGACAATTGCCAACTCAATTTCCGGGTTTGTTTGGACGCATTCAAAGGATTTCTTGTGAAGAAAGCTTCAAAGATTGGATTTTTACCTCGAAACTTGGATTTTTCTTATTCGCTAAGGGACATGCTTCAACGGTATAATCTTTAATTTTGCTTTTACTTAAAGATTTGGTTTTTAGCGTATCCTTTAATAGATCTAACAAGTATAAGCCCATATCCTTTCATGGGAATTGATTTTAGAATTTGGGCTCGATCGAAATGTTAGTTTTGAATGCTGAAAAGCTTTGTTTGTATGAAAAACTAATTCCCAGTTATATATCGATTGTGTTTCAGAATTATAAATTGTCCCTTTATATCATATGTCTAGATGATAAAGTGTTTGGTTTGACACGGTAGATCTTATTATTGGTTAAAGTTATGATATATAAATAACTCTCGTAACTGAGACAGTTTTGACACACTGTCAGTTTAGGTTATTTTATGATTCTGAGATTGGTTTGTCTAGACTAATTGAATCATACGGATGTGCCCATGGCATATTGATCAGAAGCGATCTAGGATCGAATTAACTAGTACTAATCGCCATAGTTAATCCGAGCCTTGTATGCTAATCCCTTAATCCGTGGACTTGAGCGGGCATGAGACATTGTGTACTTTGATTTGCCAAAGTGTGCATTCAATTGAGGCCTAGATATCGGTAAGTTGGGTTTGCGTACTAGATTTCTTATTGTGTCGTTGCTTGTCGAAAGGAAACCATGTACCGCTGCATCCGGGGAGATGGTACTCCCAAAATGTACTCGTAAGGATTATTAAACTAAACTTGGAGGACTTACGTCCAGTATAATGATAAGGTCGAGTGGTACTAATCTCGGATTATAAGAAGTCGATAAATTAATTTGTCAGTAAATTGATTATTGACGAGCATTATATCTTTGACGTGTGGAGATAAAAGAATAATTAAAGTGGTACTGGGAAGCATTTTCTTTTTGAGTGTTGATACCATAATTAATCCTTTAGTGGTACGATTAATTATGTGTTTGACAAATTGACAAAGTGGATTTAATAATTTAATTAATTGTCCTTGGGTTAATTTATGAAGTGGGCTTGATTGATTAAAAACCTTGGGTTAATTAGAATTAATTAAGTCAAGGAAGACTTTAAATAAAGATCCAACTACTAAAGCCCAACTCAAAAGCACACAAAGTCTCCTTTGAACTCCCCATAAATAGACATTCTTGCAACTTAAGAAACATAAGAAAACCTTGCAAGACAAGTCTTGCCTCTTGAGAGAGAAAACTAGAAAGGGATTCGAAGAAATTGTTAAATCGAAACACATTCGAAGTAGGCTTTTGGAACTCTCTTGAAGACTTAAAAGCTTTGATTTTTTATCTGATCTCCGGCGACTTTATCATCATTTTTTGGTGGGTCCCAGTTCAGTTTTCTGGCGGCTCAATTTTTGCCCAGTTCGGTTTTTCATGGCGTGGCTAAAAAATTCGAGCAGCTTTTTGGGTCTTCAAGTGGTTTTCTAGGTAGTTTTTTTGCGTTTTGTAAGATCTAATCGGTGGACAATTGCCCACTCAATTTCTGGGTTTGTTTGGACACATCCAAAGGATTTCTTGTGGAGAAAGCTTCAAAGATTGGATTTTTACCTCGAAGCTTGGATTTTTCTTATTCGCTAAGGGACACGCTTCAACGGTATAATCTTTAATTTTGCTTTTACTTAAAGATTTGATTTTTAGCGTATCCTTGTATAGATCTAACATGTATAAGCCTAGATCCGTTCATAGGAATTGATTTTAGAATTTGGGCCCGATCGAAATGTTAGTTTTGAATGCTAAAAAGCTTTGTTTGTATGAAAAATTATTTCCCAGTAACATATCGATTGTGTTTCAGTATTATAAATTGTCCCTTTATATCATATGTCTAGACAATAAGGTCTTCAGTATGACTCGGTGGATCTTATTATTGATTAAAGTTATGATATATAAATAACGCTATTAACTGAGACTGTTTGGAAACACTGTCAGTTTAGGTTATTGTATGATTCTAAAATTGGTTTGTGTAGACTAATTGAATCCTACGGATGTGCCCATGGCATATTGATCAGAACCGATCTAGGATCGAATTAACTAGTACTGATCTCCGTAGTTAATTCGAGCCTTGTATTCTAATCTGTTAATTCCTAGACTAGAGCGGGCATGAGGATTAGACATAGTGTACTTTGATTTGCCAAAGTGTGCATTCAATTGAGGCCTAGATCTCGGTAAGTTGGGTTTGCGTACTAGATTTCTTATTGTGTCGTTGCTTGTAGAAAGAAAATCATGTACCGGTGCATCCGGGGAGATGGTACTCCCAAAATGTGCTCGTAAGAATTATTAAACTAAACTTGGAGGACTTACGTCCAGTATAATGATAAGGTCGAGTGTTACTAATCTCGGATGATAAGATGTCGATAAATTAATTTGTCAGTAAATTGATAAATTGACGAGCATTATATCTTTGACGTGTGGAAATAAAAGAATAATTAAAGTGGTACTGGGAAGCATTTTCTTTTTGAGTGTTGATTCCATAATTAATCCTTTAGTGGTACGATTAATTATGTGTTTGACAAATTGACAAAGTGGATTTAATAATTTAATTAATTATCCTTGGGTTAATTTATGAAGTGGGCTTGATTAATGGGTCAATTAGAATTAATTAAGTCAAGGAAGACTTTAAATAAAGATCCAACTACTAAAGCCCAACTCAAAAGCCCACTAAGTCTCCTTTGAACTCCACATAAATAGACATTCTTGCAACTTAAGAAACATAAGAAAACCTTGCAAGACAAGTCTTGCCTCTTGAGAGAGAAAACTTGAAAGGGATTCGAAGAAATTGTTAAATCGAAACACATTCGAAGTAGGCTTTTGGAACTCTCTCAAAGACTTAAAAGCTTTGATTTTTTATCTGATCTCTGGCGACTTTATCATCATTTTCTGGTGGGTCCCAGTTCAGTTTTCTGGCGGCTCAATTTTTGCCCAGTTCGGTTTTTCATGGCGCGGCAAAAAAATCCGAGCAGTTTTTTGGGATCTATTTTCGAAGCAGCTTTTTGGGTCTTTAAGTGGTTTTCTAGGTAGTTTTTTTGCGTTTTGTGAGATCTAATCGGTGGACAATTGCCCACTCAATTTCTGGGTTTGTTTGGACGCATCCAAAGGATTTCTTGTAGAGAAAGCTTCAAAGATTGGATTTTTACCTCGACGCTTGGATTTTTCTTATTCACTAAGGGACACGCTTCAATGGTATAATCTTTAATTTTGCTTTTACTTAAAGATTTGATTTTTAGCATATCCTTTTATAGATCTAACATGTATAAGCCTATATCCGTTCATGGGAATTGATTTTAGAATTTGGGCCCGATCGAAATGTTAGTTTTGAATGCTGAAAAGCTTTGTTTGTATGAAAAATTATTTCTCAGTTACATATCGATTGTCTTTCAGTATTATAAATTGTCCCTTTATATCATATGTCTAGACAATAAGGTCTTCAGTATGACTCGGTGAATCTTATTACTGGTTAAAGTTATGATATATAAATAACGCTATTAACTGAGACAATTTGGAAACACTGTCAGTTTAGGTTATTGTATGATTCTAAAATTGGTTTGTGTAGACTAATTGAATCCCACGGAAGTGCCCATGGCATATTGATCAGAACCGATCTAGGATCGAATTAACTAGTGCTGATCTCCGTAGTTAATTCGAGCCTTGTATTCTAAGCTGTTAATTCCTAGACTAGAGCGGGCATGAGGATTAGACATAGTGTACTTTGATTTGCCAAAGTGTGCGGCAATTGAGGCCTATATCTCGGTAAGATGGGTATGTGTATTTGATTTCTTATTCTATCGTTGCTTGTTGAAAGGAAAGTATATACCGGTGCGTCCGGGGTGATGGTGCTCCCGAGATGAGCTCATAAGGATTCTTATGCTAAACCTGACGGACTTATGTCCAGTATGATGATAAGGTCGAGTGGTACTAATCTCAGATTATAGGAAGTCGATAAATTAATTTGTCAATAAATTGACGAGCATTATATATTTGACGTGTGGAGATAAAAGAATAATTAGAGTGGTACCGGGAAGCAATTTCTTTTTAGCGGTGATTGCATAATTAATCTGTTAGTGGTATGATTAATTATGTGTTGGAAAAATTGACAAAGTGGATTTAATTATTTAATTAATTGTCTTTAGGTTAATTTACAAAGTGAGCTTGTTTGATTAAAAGTCCTTGGGTCAATTACAATTAATTAAGCCAAGGAAGACTTTAGAAATTAAATAAAGATCCAACTGTTAAGGCCCAACTCAAAAGCCCACTAGGTCTCCTTTGAACTCCATATACATAGACATTCTGGCAACTTAAGAAACATAAGAAAACCTTGCAAGACAAGTCTTGCCTCTAGAGAGAGGCCTAGAAAGGGATTCAAAGAAATTGTTAAATTGAAACCCATTCGAAGTCGGCTTTTGGAACTCTCTCGAAGACTCAAAAGCTTTTGGGATACATTTTCAGAGCAACTTTTTCGGTCTACAAGTGGTTTTCTTCGTAGTTTCTTTTTGGTTTTGCGAGATCTACTCAGTAGACAGTTGCCCACTCAATTTCCGAGTTTGTTTGGAGACATCCAAAGGATTTCTTGTGGAGAAACCTTCAAAGATTGGATTTTTAACTCGAAGCTTGAATTTTTTTATTCGCTAAGGGACTCGCTTCAAAGGTATTATCTTTAATTCCGCTTTTACCTAAAGATTTGATCTTTAGCGTATCCTTTAATAGATCTAACAAGTATAAGCCTAGATACGCTCATAGGAATTGATTTTAGAGTTTGGGGTCGATCAAAATGTTAGTTCTGAATGCTAAAAAGCTTTGCTTGTATGAAAAACTAATTCCCAGTTACATATCGATTGTGTTTCAATATTATAAATTGTCCTTTTATATCATATGTCTAGATGATAAGGTGTTTGGTTTGACACGGTAGATCTTATTATTAGTTAAAGTTATGATATATTAATAACACTCGTAAATAAGACAGTTTCGACACACTGTCGATTTAGGTTATTGTATGATTCTAAGATTGGTTTGTCTAGACTAATTAAATTATACGGATGTGCCTATGGCATATTGATCAGGACCGATCTAGGATCGAATTAACTGGTGCTGATCTTCGTAGTTAATTCGAGCCTTGTATTCTATGTTAGGATTGGAGGCATGTTTTTCAAAATTTTTATGCAGCGGATTCATGCCAATTTCAATTTTAGTGTTTTAATCCTATGTTCAAAACAAGTAAACCATACCCTTGAAGCATAATCGGTTGCCACATCTGGATCCTAGATTGATGTTGGTCCAAACCTTCTGCTCCGGTTACGTTTTTCACCACCAAAATCCTTCCGTGAAGGACTCTCTACTTTCAAGCACGAAAGCCTTTGCAGATTCGGTGCTAGCCGTTTTTCGCCTACAGAGAGAATTTGGGAATTTCCGTGTATCTTGCTTGTTCTGATTTTCCTCAATTGAAAATCATCATCCTACTACAATAATATCCCTAGGATATTTGTAGAGTTGAAATTTCCAAAATCAGTATTGTAATCAATTAAATATTACTTAACTGATTTAATCATATTCCAAATCAGTATTATTACCAAATATTATTTTACTAATTCCAAATCAATATTAAATAATATTTACTGATTCCAAATCAGTATTAAATAATACCTTAATGATTTGGGTTATACACCAAGACCATGGATCTAACCATGACCCATGGATCAGGCTGATGGGTCAAGAACTTCAATTGCAATTAGGTCCTTTGATTTATCAGCTCATCCCAATTGTTCCTATGTAATTAATTAACTCTTAATTAATACCACAGAACTTTTTAATAATATTTAATTAAACCATTTAATTAAATCTTATTTATTTAAGTATAACAATTATACTTATTGTAGGCAAGAATACTCATTCTACATCATCGAACTTTCTTATGTGCAATCCTGTAGGCCCATTCTAAATTGGCAATGGATAACTCAACCTCATTGATTAATCCATAAGTCATTAGTTATCTCTAGCAAGACATAATGACTACCCAATTCATAATAGAGGGTCGAATGGTGATTCAACACAACCTTTCCGAGCAAACTGCGTATGATCCTCTACATTGATATCGCGTTTAGCATAAGGCATGGAACCATCATTCTTATATAGCTAAATGTTTACTTGATCTCTTAGTGACACTAAATTCATCAAGCAAATGATAACGCTTATCATTCTTTGGGCCTGGGCATGCACTTTTCAGTTCACTATCAAATGGCCAAGATATCACCTCTCACTTAAGAGATATTTGTAGTCCCATCACTTCACCTACATATCTTAGCGTGACTCATAGTGTACCCAATCATACCCGTACTTGGAAACCTGTTACGGTCCTGTTAGTCGTATGTCAAAGCACACTACAATTCACCTAAGACCATGTAGTGATTTCTGGTCTAAGGATCCTCGTACGAGTACTGCTCAAAAGAATCACTCATGATCTAAAGGTCCATGGAGTGTTTCTTTTGGCGGATCGATTTCATGAAATTAAATATGCACAAGAATATTACTATCATGAAATTAACTCATCTGATTATAACATCAATCAAAAAGACAAATATCTATATAGCCCTTAAAAAGGGCACATACACCAACAAATGTTTCAAAGATTGGATTTTTACCTCGAAGCTTGGATTTTTCTTATTCTCTAAGGGACACGCTTCAAAGGAATAATCTTTAGTTCCGCTTTTACTTAAATATTTGATTTTTTACAAATCCTTCAATAGACCTAATAAGTATAAGCCTAGATACGCTCATGGGAATTGATTTTAGAGTTTGGGCTCGATCGAAATGTTAGTTTTGAATGTTGAAAAGCTTTGCTTGTATGAAAAACAAATTCCCTGTTACATATCGATTGTGTTCAAGTATAATAAATTGTCTTTTTATATCATATGTCTAGATGATAAGGTGTTTGGTGTGACACGGTAGATCTTATTATTTATTAAAGTTATGATATATAAATAGCGCTCGTAACTGAGACACTTTGGACACACTATCGAATTAGGTTATTGTATGATTCTGAGATTGGTTTGTCTAGACTAATTGAATCATACGAATGTGCCCAGGGCATATTGATCATTACCGATCTAGGATCGAATTAACTAGTACTGATTTCCGTAGTTAATTCGAGCCTTGTATTATAATCTCTTAATCCCTAGACTAGAGCGGGCATGAGGGTTAGACATAGTGTACTTTGATTTGCCAAAGGGTGAATTGAGGCCTAAATCTCGATAAATTGGGTATGCGTATTTGATTTCTTGATGTGTCGCTGCTTGTCGAAAGGAAACTATATACTGGTGCGTCCGAGTCATGGTGCTCCCAAGATGTGCTCATAAGGATTATTATACTAAACCTGGCAGACTTATGTCCAGTATAATGATAAGGTCGAGTGGTACTAATCTCGGATTATAAGAAGTTGATAAATTAATTTGTCATTAAATACATAAAATGGCGAGCACTATATCTTTGATGTGTGGAGATAAAAGAATAATTAAACTGGTACTGGGAAGCAATTTCGTTTTGAGTGATGATTCCATAATTAATCCGTTAGTGTATAATTTATTATGTATTCGACAAATTGACAAAGTGTATTTAATTAATTAATTAATTATTGTCCTTATGTAAATTGACAAAGTGGATTTAATTATTTAATTAATTGTCCTTGGGTTAATTACGAAGTGGGCTTGATTGATTAAAAGTCTTTGGGTCAATTAGAATTAATTAAGTCAAGGAAGACTTTAGAAATTAAATAAAGATCTAACTAGTAAGGCCCAACTCAAAAGACCACTAGTTCTCCTTTGGAACTCCCTATATATAGACATTCTTGCAACTTAAGAAACATAAGAAAACCTTGCGTGACAAGTCTTGCCTCTAGATAGAGAAAGGCCCAGAAAGGGGTTCGAAGAAATTGTTAAATCGAAACCCATTCGAAGTTGGCTTTTGGAACTCTCTCGAAGACTCAAAAGCTTTGATTTTGGATAGGATCTCCAGTGACTTTATCATCATTTCCTGGTGTGTCTTAGTTCGGTTTTCCAGTGGCTCAATTTCTACCTAGTTCGATTTTTCACAGCGTGAAAATCTGGCCAGTCCGGGTTTTGTGGCATGAAAATCCAGGCAATTTTTTGGGATCCATTTTTGGAGCAGCTTTTTGGGTCTTCAAGTTGTTTTCTGTTAGTTTTGAATACAGAAAAGCTATGGCTTGTATCAAAAACTAATATCCACAGATGACATATCATTTTGTTTCAGTATTAAATTGTTCCATTATATCATAGAACTAGATAACGGGGTGCGAAAATACACAGTAGATACCGTTACTGGTTAAAGTATTGATATATAAAAAGTATGCTCGTAACTGAGACAGTCTAAACATACTATAGGTGTAAGTTATCGTGTGTTTTGGAAATTAGTTTATCTAGACTAATTAAATCACATGGATATGCCCGGGGCATATTGAGCATGACCAGTTTGATAGAATTGACTTGTACTGATCGGCGTAGTCAATTTGGTCCTAGTATTCAGTCTCTCAATCCCGAGATCGAGACGGGCGTGAGAGTTGGATATCGTATGCTTTGATTTGCCAAAGAGTGCGGTCAATTGAGGCCTATACCTCGGTAGGTTGGGTATGCGGTATTTAGCTTATTACATGCCATTGCTAGTCTGAGGAATCCACGTACCGGTTCATCGGGTTGATGGTGCTCCCGAGATGGAAGGCCCAACTCAAAAGCCAACTAGTAAGGCCCAACTCAAAAGCCAACTAGTTCTCCTTTGGAACTCACTATATATAGACATTCTTGCAACTTAAGTAACATAAAAAAACCTTACAAGACAAGTCTTGCCTCTAGATAGAGAAAGGCCTAGAAAGGGTCGAAGAAATTGTTAAATCGAAACCCATTCGAAGTCGGATTTTGGAACTCTCTCGAAGACTCAAAAGCTTTGATTTTGGATCGGATCTCCGGCGACTTTATCATCATTTCCCAGTGGGTCATAGTTCGGTTTTTGGGTGGCTCAATTTCTACCCAGTTCGGTTTTTCACAGCGTGAAAATCCGACCAGTCCAGGTTTCATGGCGAGAAAATCCGGCAGTTTTTTGGGATCCATTTTCGGAGCAGCTTTTTGGGTCTTCAAGTGGTTTTCTTCGTAGTTTCTTTTTGGTTTTGCGAGATCTACTCAGTAGACAGTTGCCCACTCAATTTCCGGGTTTGTTTGGAGGTATCCAAAGGATTTCTTGTGGAGAAAGCTTCAAAGATTGGATTTTTACCTCGAAGCTTGGATTTTTCTTATTCGCTAAGGGACACGCTTCAAAGGTATAATTTCGCTTTTACTTAAAGATTTGATTTTTAGCGTGTCCTTTAAAAAATTTAACAAGTATAAGCCTTGATTCGCTCACGGGAATTGATTTTATTGTTTTGGCTCGATCGAAATGTTAGTTTTGAATGATGAACAGCTTTGCTTGTATGAAAAACTAATTCCTAGTTACATATCGATTGTGTTTCAATATTATAAATTGTACCTTTATATCATATGTCTAGATGATAAGGTGTTTGGTGTGACACAGTAGATCTTATCATTGGTTAAAGTTATGATATATAAATAACGCTTATAACTGAGACAGTTTGGACACACTGTCGTTTTAGGTTATTGTATGATTCTGAGATTGGTTTGTCTAGACTAATTGAATAATACGGATGTGCCCGGGGCATATTAATCATGACTGATCTAGGATCGAAGTAACTCGTACTGATCTTCATAGTTAATTCGAGCCTTGTATTCTAATCTCTTAATCCCTAAACTAGAGCGGGCATGAGGGTTAGACATAGTGTACTTTGATTTGCCAAAGGGTGCAGACAATTGAGGCCTCGATCTTGGTAAGTTGGGTATGCGCATTTGATTTCTTATTGTGTTGTTTCTTGTTGAAAGGAAACCATGTACTGGTGCGTCCGGGGTGATAGTGCTCCCGAGATGAGCTCGTAAGGATTATTATACTAAACCTAGCGGATTTTTGTCCAGTATAATGGTAAGGTCGAGTGATACTAATCTCGGATTATAGGAAGTCAATAAATTAATTTGTCAGTAAATTGATAAAGTGACGAGCAATATATCTTTGACGTGTGGAGATAAAAGAATTATTAAAGTGGTACCGGGAAGCAATTTCGTTTTGAGCGGTGATTCCATAATTAATCTGTTAGTTGTACGATTAATTATGTGTTGGACAAATTGCCAAAGTGAATTTAATTAATTAATGATTTATTTCCCTTATGTAAATTGACAAAGTATATTTAATTATTTAATTAATTGTCTTTGAGTTAATTTACGAAGTGGGCTTGATTGATTAAAAGTCCTTGGGTCAATTAGAATTAATTAAGTCAAGGAATACTTTAGAAATTAAATAAAGATCCAACTAGTAAGGCCCAACTCAAAAGCCCACTAGGTTTCCTTTGGAACTCTCTATAAATAGACATTCTTGCAACTTAAGAAACATAAGAAAACCATGCAATACAAGTCTTGCCTCTAGAGAGAGAGAGGCCTAGAAAGGGATTCGAAGAAATTGTTAAATCGAAACCCATTCGAAGTTGGCTTTTGGAACTCTCTTGATGACTCAAAAGCTTTGATTTTGGATCGTATAACTTTATCATCATTTTCCGGTGGGTATTAGTTCGGTTTTTTGGAGGCTCAATTTCTGCCCATTCTAGTTTTTTGCGGCGAGAAAATCCGGCCAGTCCGGGTTTTACGGCAAAAAAATCCAGGCAGTTTTATGGGATCCATTTTTGGAGCAGCTTTTTGGGTCTTCAAGTGGTTTTCTTGGTAGTTTCTTTTAGGTTTTGCAAGATCTACTCGTATAGTGACTTGCCTGATTCGTTCTAGGGATATGCCTTAGAAACTGCAGCATAGATTCTAAATCTTGTACCATCTAAAACCGTGCCTTCAACCCCTACAGAGTTGTGGAATGGGCCGTTCGAATTTCCTCACCCCACGGAGTGGCAATTTTTAGTCACTAGCTTTCGAAAAAGCAAAAAAGTCACTAATTTTGTCATATTTGTTCACTTCGTCACAAATTTAATAAGATGTCATATTTGATCCTGCAAAGGTTAAAAAGCAGTGTTTATGGACTTTACAACAGATTTCTCTATCTCTTTAGCTATAGTAGCATAATTTTTCTGAGACTCATTCTATTTTCCTGAATGAAATCTAACAAGATAATCTTGTTTAGTATCTGGATCTATCTGAGTTAATATTCCTCCAAACCCTATATAAGAAACATCAGTTTCAATTATTTTTCCCCAATTTGGATTACTAAGCATTAAACAAGGTAGTGTTTTTACTTTAGATTTTATCCTTTTGACTGCCTCAGTATGATCTTCAGACCAATGCTTAGGATTCTTCTTAAGCCTATCATATAAAATAGCTGTATCATTTATTAAGTTTTTATAATAAGGAGAAATATAATTCAAACTTCCTAAAAATCTTTGTAATCCAGTTTTATCTGGTATTTTATCAAGAAATTTATCAGCAAAGTCTATACTTCTATTTATAGGAATAATATTTTCTTTTTCAATAATATGACCAAGAAATCTGATTCTGGTTTGGCATAATACCATTTTTGGTTTTGAAATAACTAATCCATTTTGGACAATAATTGATTTGAACATGTGTAAATGCTTAAAATGCATTTCAATGGTTTTATAATAAACCAATATATCATCAGTATAAACAATTATAAAAGTGCTATAAGGAGTAAAAATATCATTCATGATTTTCTGAAATTCAGAAGGGGCATTTTTCAGGCCAAATGGCATAACATTCATTCATAATGTCCAATAGGAACATTAAATGTTGTTTTGTATCTATCTGATTTATCAATCTGAATTTTTCAATATCTTGATTTTAAATCAAATTTAGAAAATATTGAACTGTCATAAAGTCTATCAAGTAAATCATTTTTATTAGGAATTGGATGTCTAATCCATTTTAATACTTTATTCAAAGGTTTATAATTTATAATGAATCTTGGTATACCTCTTTCAATTTCAGAATGTTTATTAACATAAAAGCAGTGCATAACCATGAAGATTGTGAAGGACTTATTAACCCTTTTTTGCAAAAGAGATTCAATTTCCTTTTTACATATTTCAAGATATTCTGAATTCATTTGACAGGGCCTAGCCTTTGTAGGAATTTCCTTTTCATTAAAAGAATCTTCATAAGGTAAAGAAACAATATGTTTTTTCTATTCCAAAAGGCATTTGGATGATCATTGCATATTTCTAAAGAGAATTTATTTTTTAATAAGTTAATTTTATCCTATAATTTAGGATTATTCAATTGTTCGTCAATTAATAAAATACTAATTTCTTGTTTTAAAAAATTTATTTGATTTTGTTTTGCTTTAATATTGTCATAAATATTATGCAAAATTCTAGTAAATGGTTCTATCATAAATTCAAGAAAAATATCATCATTTTTAAAGGTTCCAATTATTCCTTTATTATCAATCTTTTTGATTGGATACATATTATTTAAAAATGGTATTCCTAGTTTTATTTGATTAGAAATATTTTTTGCTAAAATAAAACATTGAGCAAAACATTTGTTATTAATACATACAAAAGCTTTAGGAAGCTTGTATTGTATCTGGAGTTTATCACCCCCAGCGTGCCATATAGTATGACTAGTTTTATGAAAATATCGAGTAGGGATTAATTCTTCCTATATAACATTTAAATCTGCACCACTGTCAACCAAGGCAGTGAATGTTTTTGTAGAATGGTTATCAATTAATAATGATATCTTGATATACCATTTTTGAGATATTACAGTCTCAATAGTGGAAATAAAATTTTCTGGAATATTAGTTTCACTGAACTCTTCAACTGAAACTTTGTTCTTAGAAATATTTTCTAATTTAGAAATTCTGGTTTCCTGAATTATATTCTTATTTTTTAATATATTAATTTCTTCTTTTGAATTATCAATTTCTTTATAAAGAGTTTGAACAGAAATATTTTCTTCGTTATTTTGATATTTATTTCTTAGTTCGTTCATGACTTATGTCATGTTATATGTTCTGTTAGTATGATATTCCCCAAAATATCAGAGCCAGGTTGTAGTATTTTATATGTTATGAATCAACACAGCTTTTGCATCATGAATTTCATTGAACATAGTTAATAAAAATTCTAATATAAAAAATATAAAAAATGAGGAATATGATATTCCCCAAAATTTAGATTTACTTAATCAATGGACTATTCCAAAAGTCGAACCTAAGTTAATATATCAATTAGGAACTTTTGAAAAATTGGGTTTAAAACAAGTACTAAAAACTACTGAGAAATCTATTTCATTAGATAATAATGAAATGATAATCAGATTATTATCTGAAAAAGATATAAGTCAATATAGGCAAACACATAAATTTCTACACACAGGATTATTGCAAATTGTATTTAAACCTTTAACTTTAGAAGGTCTGCCAGAAAGCTTTATAGCAGCTTTAAGAGATGGCGGAAATTTAAATTGGAAACAATCTTTAATGGGAATTATACAATCAAGTTTATCTCATGGACCAGTTTATTTTAACGTTTATCCTAATTTACAATTTTTTCTGATATAAATATATTAGATGCTTTAACATTAAATGTTAAAACACATGGTTATAATTATATTCCTGGAACAAAAGTTATATGTCTTTTTTATAGAATATATTATAAACCCTTATTTACTTTGAATCCACAATGTAAACGAATTGATAAACCAAAAAATGAAACAATAATAATTGAAACCAATTTCAATAGGTCAAATATTACTTCTAGAAGACCTATTAGATGGGAAGAAATAACTTTTCCAGAAAATTGGATAATTGAACAAGCTATTCCTGTTCAACCCCAAATTCAGAATCATGATAATATTATTGGTATATTTCAAAATAATGAAGGCAATGTTAAGATTAAATTTGATAATAATGTGACATTATTTCAAAAATGTAATTCCATGAGATCATATATATCACCTATAGATTATAGGGTAGATATGCCTTCTAGAGCATTTACTTCTCAAATAAGAGAATTAGAAATTTCAACACCTATTACAGAAAAATTGTATATAAACAGACAAAATATTGTAAGAGAAATAAATAATCAAACTCATAATAAAAATGAGTTAGAACCGACAATATCAGAAATGAAATTTTCTATTTAATGGATAAAAGTCAAATTATAGATTTCAGTCCTGGCTCTCCAGCCAGAAAAATTAGTTCTGAAGAATTCAAAGATTCAAATTATAACCAGTTTCGAAAATGGTTTTTTGAAATTTTTACTAAGGAAGAAATATTATATTTTCAAGAAGAATTTTATAAATACTGTCTTATTAAAAATGCTTTAATACCTTTTGCGTTATGGTTTATAAATACTTATGTAAAAAATTATATTTCAGTTATTGAAAGAGAATATAAACTTGAAACAGGAAATGTTTATAAGGATATATATCCCCTACAACAAGCTTTTCATATTGAAAGAAATGGAAAAATTCATAATTTTACAGCTTTCTTTAAAATGATAGAAAATGATACATTGGCTATTACCTGCAAACATATTAATAATATGTTTGAACATCAAAATTATACTAATATTTTCCTAAATATATTAGGAGAACAGGTACAGTCTATTCATAATAAAATAAAAATAATCATCAAGGCTATTAATAATATACAGCCAGCAGTTATAAAAATAACTCCTGAAGTTAAAGAGGCTTCTCCTAGCTTTCAGCCTCCTCCAGCTATATCTGATTTTAAAATAAGGCCAATTCATGAATTAGAAAAACTTCTTGAAGAGAAATTTAATAAATTAAGTATTAAAACTTTAGATAAGGAATTACATTATGAATTAATAGAGAATTCTAATTATAGTCAGCTTTTCCAAAATCAGATAAACAAAATTAATAAATGGGCAGATAAGCCTATACAAAGTAAATTTTATTATAATAGACCGACACCTATGGATGTGTTACACGAAGAATATACTGATACAATTGATATTAGTTATTCTGGTAATAAAATTTATGAATGGAATATTGATGGATATTCCAATAAACAAATTTATAATACTATTCACAGAATGCTAATGTATTCTACTATTTGCAAAAATAATAATAATTCTGATAAGACAATTGCAGCAATGATAATTGCTGGATTTATTGGACAAATTAAAGGTTGGTGGGATAATTTCTTACCTCAACAAAATAAAGATGATATACTCAAGACAGTTAAATAAGAAAATAATACTTTCGTGGAAAATGCAGTTTATACCTTAGTTGTTAATATTATAGAACACTTTACTGGAAGGTTTAGTGATAAGAGTGATACTATTATAACGTTATTACAAAATTTAAGATGTAAGATACTTTCAGACTTTAGATGGTATACAGACACTTTCTTAAGTAGAGTTATGGAATTACCAGAATGTGGTAATACACATTGGAAATCTAAATTTATTGATGGCCTCCCAAGCTTATTTGCTGAAAGGGTCATAAAAAGTCTTAAGAAAAATAATATTACGATATTATATAAAAATTATACATATGGAGCATTAATAGACACTTGTATCCAAGAAGGATTAGCTCTATGTAATTAAATAAAGCTAAGTCAGCAAATCAAGAGACAAAACCTTGATGAAAGAAAACAATTAGGACAATTATGCCAACAATTTGGGCTAGATAATCCCATATCTAGAAAAAATCATAAAAAATATAATAGAGATTATAAATCAAAACATAGAAGATCTTCTCAGAATCATATTGAAAAGAAAAACCAGAAAAGAGAAGAGAAAAATAAAGAACCAAGATATTATAAAAAGAAAAATAAGGAAAGACATTGTAAAATATGTGAAAACTTTGGGCATACTTCAAAATATTGTTGGACTAAGAAAAAGATTAACAATCTTGATATCCCTGATGATATAAAATCTATAATTATACAAGCACTCCAAAATTCTGAATCTGAAATAAAAAATACAGATATTTCTGAATCGGAAGAAAAAGAAATAATAAATGCTTTAAAAAATGAAAATAGTTCTGATCAAGAATTAGAATGTGAACCTTGTAGCCTAGGTCAAATTTGACCTAAAGATATGAATAAAATTGAGAATAATCTTGATCAAACTGAACTTTATAAAATAAAGTCTTAATTTTAAGACATGACAATCAAGGTGCTAACTTCTAATAATATTATTGAATTATTAAAATTAATAAAAGATCCAAAATTAAGGATGCAGATTATTGATGAAATTAGTACAGAAGAAGGAAATTCATCATCTTCTCATATTGAGGAAAATATTTCAGAATGTTTATTAACATAAAAAGCAGTGCATGACCATGAAGATTGTGAAGGACTTATTAACCCTTTTTGCAAAAGAGATTCAATTTCCTTTTTACATATTTCAAGATATTTTGAATTCATTTGACACGGCCTAGCTTTTGTAGGAATTTCCTTTTCATTAAAAGAATCTTCATAAGGTAAAGAAACAATGTGTTTTTTCTATTCCAAAAGGCATTTGGATGATCATTGCATATTTCTAAAGAGAATTTATTTTTTAATAAGTTAATTTTATCCTATAATTTAGGATTATTCAATTGTTCGTCAATTGATAAAATACTAATTTCTTGTTTTAAGAAATTTATTTGATTTTGTTTTGCTTTAATATTATCATAAATATTATGCAAAATTCTAGTAAATGGTTCTATCATAAATTCAAGAAAAATATCATCATTTTTGAAGGTTCCAATTATTCCTTTATTATCAATCTTTTTGATTGGATACATATTATTTAAAAATGGTATTCCTAGTTTTACTTGATTAGAAATATTTTTTGCTAAAATAAAACTTTGAGCAATACATTTGTTATTAATACATACAAAAGCTTTAGGAAACTTGTTTTGTATCTGGAGTTTATCACCCCCAGCGTGCCATATAGTATGACTAGTTTTATGAAAACATCGAGTAGGGATTAATCCTTCTTGTATAACATTTAAATCTGCACCACTGTCAACCAAGGCAGTGAATGTTGTTGTATAATGGTTATCAATTAATAATGATATCTTGATATACCATTTTTGAGATATTACATTCTCAATAGTGGAAAGAAAATTTTCTGGAATATTAGTTTCACTGAACTCTTAAACTAAAACTATGTTTTTAGAAATATTTTCTAATTTAGAAATTCTAGTTTCTTGAATTATATTCCTATTTTTTAATATCTTAATATCTTCTTTTAAATTATCAATTTCTTTATAAAGAGTTTGAAGAGAAATATTTTCTTCGTTATTTTGATATTTATTTCTTCGTTGATTCATGACTTCTGTCATGTTATATGTTCTGTTAGTATTTAAAATTTTTTTTGAAATATTTTCTTCAATATGAGAAGATGATGAATTTCCTTCTTCTGTACTAATTTCATCAATAATCTGCATCCTTAATTTTAGATCTTTATTGATTTTAATAATTCAATAATATTATTAGAAGTTAGTACATTGATTGTCATGTCTGAAAATTGAGACATTATTTTTAATGTTTAGTTTGATCAAGATTATTATCAATTTTATTCATTTATTTAGGACAAATTTGTCCTAGGCTACAAGGTTCACATTCTAATTCTTGATCAGAACTATTTTCATTTTTTAAAACATTTATTATTTCTTCTTCTTCCGATTCAGAAATATCTGTATTTTCTGTTTCAAATTCAGAATTTTGGAGTGTTTGTATAATTATAGATTTTATATCATCAGGGATATCAAGATTATTAATATTTTTCTTAGTCCAACAATATTTTGAAGTATGCCCAAATTTTCCATATATTTTACAATGTCTTTCCTTATTTTTCTTTTTATAATATCTTGGTTTTTTATTTTTCTCTTTTCTTTTCTGGTTTTTCTTTTCAATATGATTTTGAGAAGATCTTCTATGTTTTGATTTATAATCTCTATTATATTTTTTATGATTTTTGCTATATATGTGATTATCTAGCCCAAATTGTTGGCAAAATTGTCCTAATTGTTTTCTTTTATCAAGGATTTGTCTCTTGATTTGCTGACTTAGCTTTATTTCATTATAAAGAGCTAATCCTTATTGGATACAAGTGTCTATTAATGCTCCATATGTATAATTTTCATATAATATCGTAATATTATTTTTCTTAAGACTTTTTCTGACCGTTTCAGCAAATAAGTTTGGGAGGCCATCAATAAATTTAGATTTCCAATGTGTATTACCACATTCTGGTAATTTCATAACTCTACTTAAAAACATATCTTTATACCATCTAAAGTCTGAAAGTGTCTTACATCTTAAATTTTGTAATAACGTTCTAATAGTATCACGAAAGTAAAGTGTTCTATAATATTAACAGCTAAGGTATAAACTGCATTTTCCACGAAAGTATTATTTTCTTGTTTAACTGTCTTGAGTATATCATCTTTATTTTGTTGAGATAAGAAATTATCCCACCAACCTTTAAGTTGTCCAGTAAATCCAACAATTATCATTGATGTAATTGTCTTATCAGAATTATTATTATTTTTGCAAATAGTAGAATACATTAGCATTCTGTGAATAGTATTATAAATTTGTTTATTGGAATATGCATCAATATTCCATTCATAAATTTTATTACCAGAATAACTAATATCAATTGTATCAGTATATTCTTCGTGTAACACATCCATAGGTGTTGGTCTATTATAATAAAACTTACTTTGTATAGGCTTATCTGCCCATTTATTAATTTTGTTTATCTAATTTTGGAAAACCTGACTATAATTAGAATTCTCTATTAATTTATAATGTAATTCTTTATATAAAGTTTTAATACTTAATTTATTAAATTTGTCTTCAAGAAGTTTTTCTAATTCACGTCCAAAAACGTCTATATCCAGACATGTGAATTTAAACTGATTTTTTCACAAAACATCTCACATCGTCTCATAACAACTAGCACCACGTCCAAAAATGTCTACAATTATGCGTGTGATTTTAAACTAATTTTTTTCACATAGACAGTTTACCACGTCTCAGAACAACTAGCACCACGTCTAAAAAAACTAGCATAATGTCCAAAAACGTCTACATCCGGACATGTGAATTTAAACTGATTTTTTCATAAACATCTCACATCGTCTCAGAACAACTAGTACCACGTCCAAAAATGTCTACATCCATGCATGTGAATTTAAACTGATTTTTTTCACAAATACAATCTACCACGTCTCAGAACAACTAGCACCACGTCTCAAACAACTAGCACCCCGTCCAAAACGTTCCGCTACGTTCCATAACACCTTCTACCAAGTCTAGCAGCAGGGAGGAATCAGAAACAACCCATTTCACATGAAAGTGTTAATACCTCACGGAAAATATTTATATATCATATTTCTGAGTAATAGAACATTATTTGAATAAGAAACACACGAATATAACATTATTAATACATTACCCAACATCAAATCGTGAAAATAAGGTTCTGTAAATTCATCAAATACAGTTCATACTTTATGATGTAGTGATTTTTTAAGAAGAATAAGTTATTTTTTAAGAAGAAGAAGAGATTTTTGAAGAGGAAGAAGTGATTTTTTAAGAAGAAGAAGTGATTTTTCTATTGTATTTGGTGTTGTTTGTCGAAAAATACAATCACAGATCTCCGTTGAATTTGTATTTAGATGAAGATTTCATTGAATCCGGTTTCGATTGGAGTGCGGCGAAGAAGAAGTGATTTTTGAATAAGAAGAAAGTATGCTTTTGTTGAAGAAGAAGAAGAAGAAGAGCGTTGGTACATAATATAATTTGCGATATTTTTGGGTTGGACTAAAATTGCATGGCGGCCCTATAGGACCACCATATAAATTACCTGTTTAATGGGTTGGAGATATTCTAAATGGTGCCAAATTTGTGCTCCCTCATTTCTAACAAAAAGAGAAATAGATATTTTAAGCCAAGCCAAATTTTGGAAAACCCCACCACAGGTAAATTATCCAAACATTAAATACATTTCTTTCTTTTCAAATTAATTAAAAAAATCTTCCTAAATTACAAAATAAAAAGTACAAATTGATAAGAGAGAGAATCAGACAGACAGACAGAGAGGGAGAGAGGAGAGAGAGAGAGAGAGAGAGATGGATAGGGTGTTTTCAGTGGACGACATCGCAGACCAATTCTGGTCACCGCCTCCGCCGCCGATCCGACTCAGCGAGGATGACAACGAGTCAGCGTCATCCACGTCATCGTCATCATTAAAGATGATGAACCGGAGCTCATCTGAGTGGGCGTTCCAACGTTTCCTCCAAGAAGCCTCCGCATCCAATCATTCCCCGTCGCCGGCATCCCAGCCTCAGTCGACCTCTACTAATATTGCGCCCGTCCAGAAGGATATCGTTGAGGTCAATGATCATAATCAGCACAATAATAAAAGTTTAAAAATTGATAATGATCAGGGAAACAATTCGGAAAGGCAGGTGGAAGCGACATCATTTGATGGTGCTGCTGCTCCTGCTCTTACTCCTACTCCGGCACAGCCCAATATTCAGGCTGACCCTGAAGGTTACCAGGCTTTCCTTAAAAGCCAGCTGGATTTGGCATGCGCGGCCTTTGCTTTGACTCGGGTATTCCCATTTTTGTTTCTCATTTGGGAAAGTTCCAAATTTTATTTGATTTCATTGCATACGCACAATATCGGAACAAAAGGATTCAAGAAAAGAATAATAAGAAATATCAGATTAAATAATATTTAAGATGGGAGTTCTGAGTGTTTGAACTGTTTTTGAGTGTTTGGATTGGTATTTATTATCGTAGAATTTTATTATGATCTGCGCCATAAGAAAATCAATCATTGTTTAGGGTTTATTAGAGTTCTCTGATTTCCTAGCGTTTTGGTTGTTCAGTCTCAATGGTTTTGGTTAATGTAATCCTTATTGGTTGTTATGGAGCAAGTCGTGATTTATTTGTTTTTATTTGTTTCTCTATGATTAATCCTGTGAAATATCAAATCCAACATTGATTCTGCAACCTATGCACAGGTCAACTATGTAGAATTGATATGGATAGTTTAGTTTGAGCTAGTTGTTGGCTTGGGCAGCGGCACTTTCTCAACTTCATTGGTTTATGTATGATAATCAGCAATTAAGAAAATCTCCCTCTCCCTCTCCCTCTCATTCTCATTTTCTTTGGTTGATTTATATTATCAGTTCTTGAAGTTTGTTGGACTTAGCTTATTTGGTCCAGTGGTTCTTATTTTAAACTGTGCTTTATCTTTTAATTCTTTTTTACACAATTGGTTTTAAGCAATACAAAGTAAATTGTCCTCTGAAATGTTTAAATAGGCGAATCATGCAAAACCTAAGGCGCAGTCCGAGAATGGATCAGTGGAATCGAATACGCCACAGCCTGGATCTCAAGTTACTTCTAAAGGTTAAAATTCCTAAGAGATTATGGCAAATTTGAAATTCTGAGGGTTCTTTTTTTTTTTTCTTTTTTTTTTTTTTTTAAAGAAGTTTTGGAAATTGAACATGGTTGATTTTGGTAGATTAATGTCTCATTTGCCTGGATCCATGGTAGCAAAAGTGGGATCATGTTTTAGGGAAGTCTTACTTTGCATACAAGATGTATACATGAAATTTTATTGTGTGCTTCTATTGATATTTAAAGACTATGAAATGAGCTCCAGTGTCCTTAACCATGTGGGTAAACTGACAAGATAAATGGTACTCCCTCCATTCTTTATTAAATGACATTTAGAAGGTTTGCTAGGATTAAGAAAACATTAATTACATATTTATAGTTACTATGTTAATGTTATTTATTTCTAGAATAACTAAACTTCTATGTACGTCATCATAAATGCAAAAGGGTAAAACTATACAGATGCTTCTTGTAAATGGAGAGTGACAAATTATTTAGAATAAGTATAATTTGCTAAAAAGTTATTTAATTTAGAACGGATGGAGTTGTTCCCTGATATTTTTCTCCAGAATATCTGATATATGATATTTAGTTTGAGGATCAGTTCTAAAAATTTGCTCAATGATTCGAGTTGATATGGGCAAAGGAAAAACCCCCGACTTACAGCTTTCTGCTGTAAGCATCATTTGTTAAGGTGTCCTGCATGATGGTTAAAACTTGAGCTGGCTTGTCCGGAAATTGGGTATGTTTGTCTAGCAGCAAGTGGGTTTTTATCTTCTTCTTTCTCCTCCTTTTCTTAATGATATAAAATGGGGTGAGTGTTTGATTGAATAGCTTCAGCCAAGGAACATGAATTTAGGTGAAAGGTTGTTTTCCTTCACTCCCATGGGTATTTTCAGTTTTTTACTTATGTGTTGATGTGTGTAGGAGAGTATCTCTTATGTAGAAACCATGTCAAGGCTTTGATGTCCCTTATCCAGTGAGAATAAAGCGGTCGAGGTCAATAACAGATGTGAAAGAGTATATACCTAAGGGAATCTGCCCTGCCATGCTCTTTTTTTTTTTCTTCTTCCTCTTCTTCTCTCTCTCTCAATGTATTTATCTTATTATCTACAGGCAGCATGCATTTCCATTGAATAGAAATCAGTTGGAAGAGAATTAAGAAATGGGGAATACATGAGAAAGTTGTCAGTTTCTGGTTGTTGTAGCATTGACCATTGTGGTTCATAATAATCGTCTCTCACTAATTTAAGATTACATTGGGGGCACCCTGTCACTTGCAAGGAGAAGCATTTGTCAACTGGTGGTTACCCATGAATTGGTGGATAAAACTAAAACCTGAAGTACAAAAAAGATATAAAATTCATCTAGAAATTTTTAAGAGTGGGAAAACAGAATGAAGTAGACATAACTTTCTGAGACATATATTACTGAAACTTTCATCCGGATAAGTTGAAATCTCTCTCTTATTGTGTATATATATGTATTTTTATGTTTACACACTTTTGACTTTGATAGTCTCAGAGTGGAACATGTATAAGTATATTTCCACGTTCCCTTGAAAAATGTACTCTGAGCCCCTTGTGTGTTTCTTTTTGTAGTTAAAAGCTTTACTTCTTTAACATGTTCTTGTGTTCATCTTTGTTCAGATAATGACATTGTTATTGTGTGTTTCCCTGCTGTTATGTAAAACCCTTGAATGAAAAGCTATTTGAGGTGCAGATGCTTTACTATTCATGCTATTGTTGTCTATTGTTATCATTTTAGGAGCTGGACCTGATCCTCCTCTCAAGGTACAAGATAAAGAAGTTGGAGGACCACTTGGAATACCTTCATTGCCTGGAATTACAAAGAAACCTAGCATCCAGGTGAGGTCTACAACTAGTGGTTCTTCTAGAGAAGAGTCTGATGAAGAGGATGCTGAAGAAGAAACAGAGGCAACCCAAAATATGGATCCTGCCGATGCAAAACGTATGCGAAGGTAGTCCTGCCCGATAATATACTTTCATAAACCACTCGTTTTTAGATGTTTGGGGCTAAAGGTTGTGATTACAGATGACATGCGGATTCAATTTAACTTACTTCACCTCAGAAAACCACTTAGTTGGACGTACTTAATTAATTATCTTTTGTAGTCAATGTTTGGTGAGTCACCTAAACATAGAAAATGGATTGGACCTCAAGGTTAATCTGTTAAGCAGTCTCTTACTAGTCCTTTATACTTTATGCTGAGATGTTGATATCTTGATGTGATGCGCATCAATGTGGTTAAGTTTGTAGTGTTCAATGTGATGTACTTTTCTTACGAAATATTTTTCTTTCATGTGATGTACTTCATTGTATATTGATGTGGAAGAAATCTTTTTCGCTATCTGTGTATCCTCGTGTTGCTCCCTTATATAATTCAGTTGCCAAAACATTTGATTGCAGTGTTAATTATTTACACTCTCCACTATCAGGCTTCTTTCAACATCTCTGGTTTTCTATGTAGTTGCTGTCCTTGATATACCCTTTGTTGTGTCTTTTCTTATGCCTGTCTGCTTTGATGGATAAATTCTTTTGGATTTTGGTTGTCAAAGACGAACTTTCTAAATTGATGTGTAATATTTCAATTTCCTGCTATTAGTTAAACTAGTTTTTTTTCAGAATGCTTTCAAATAGAGAATCAGCTAGACGCTCAAGAAGAAGAAAACAGGCCCATTTGACTGAGCTTGAGACTCAGGCATGTCATTTTCTCTCATCATCTGGGAATTGGCCCATCATGATCTTGAATATTTGCCACTAATATGATTATTTTTCCTACTAGGTTTCTCAATTGAGAGTGGAAAATTCCTCTTTGCTGAAGCGTCTTACTGATGTAAGTCAGAAATATAACGAAGCAGCTGTTGATAATAGGGTTCTGAAAGCTGATGTTGAGACATTAAGAGCAAAGGTAAAAATCTCATGTATCATATATCAAGGAACTGCGGTTTGAATTGACGGAAGGCAAAAAACAACTTCATATGCTTTAAATTACATGTTGTGTAGCCTGTTGATTTTTGCGGATTGGGAGTTGGATTCTAAGGCACAACTCGAATGAGGAAAAACCATCTGTAACGGAAAAGATAATTCTTCGGAGTCAGTCTTATGAACCTAGGTGTTTCTTGATATTTGCAGGTGAAGATGGCTGAAGAGACTGTTAAACGAGTTACTGGATTGAGTCCATTGTTCCAAACTATGTCTGAGATATCCACAATTAGTCTGCCATCTTTTGCTACTAGTCCTTCAGATAATTCAGCTGATGCTGCAGTACCAGTGCAAGATGATCCAAAGCATTATTATCAAGGCCCCTCGACAAATCATTTGGCAGGTCACGATCTAAGAAACCAGAACGGAATGTTGGAAATTCCTTCAGCAGATAACACTTCACACCACAATCAAGCAGCAGCTGCTGCGGGGGCAAGCAAGATAGGAAGAACATCTTCGATGCAGCGAGTCGCTAGCTTGGAGCATCTGCAGAAGCGCATCCGTGGGGAAGTAAGTTCCCTTGGAAATAAAGCCAATGGAGAACAGTAACATGTTATATGAGAATGTCAATGGCAGCTAGGATTTTGTCACTAGTGTTCTGTTGGTAAATTCATCTGCTTCTGCATTGAAACATTTACTTGTATAGCAAAATTAGTATTCTTTATCCTAGCAACATTGCGAGTAGGACCTATTTTTTTCTCTCTTTTTAATTTAAACCAGATCTGTAGGATTCGTTGCGTCTTTATGACAGAATTGCCTTCATTTCTTGAAGGCAATTTTCTTTTCTTTGGATTATTTCTTCCAGCATTAGTATTTCTATTTTCAGTATTACAAATGTGAGGTAAGTAATACTATTTTTATGAATATAAAGAAATAAGTTAAACGGAGAGAGTATTATACGAATCATGATTGGGTTGATGTAGATTCTTCTCACAATAATTTGTAATAATATTTTAATAGTGGCTCTTATATTATGGTGTTAAAAATATTTACAAAATGTACTTTAATAATACAAAACAAATTAATGAAAACTAAAAATACAATAAAAAAGTCGAATACAAAGCTAATATTATATTCTGAATTGCTATTTGTATCATGAAATTGCTATTTGTATCACAAAAAAAAATAAAAATTATAATTAAAAGACCAAAACGCCCTTATGATGGAAAATGTGTAGAAAATACTAAGTACTGTGAAAAAACGCAGCAAAAATGCGTTTTCACCATACACATAAACGCAAGAAAAAATGTTTTTTACATGTAAAAATTAAGTAAAATGACGTTTTTGATGCTTAAAAACGTCAAAACTGTACGATTTTAACCACATAAAACGCATTAAAATTACGTTTTCTGAGAACAAAAAACGCGAAAACGCTGCATTTTCACCATGGATGAAACGCGGCGTTTCATCCACGGTTCGCTCGCCGATTTGGGGCGTTTTTGACATGCGAAAAACTTAAAAACCCCCAAATCGGCAGCAGATCCATTAGGTCAAATTTTGCTCAAAAAATTAGTTCCAAAACGCAAAAGGGGATAGATTTTGCCGGCCAAAAACGCAAATCATGGACGAAGGAGATGGCAAACAATCACGAAGGCACGGAGCCGGCAAATGTCCACTGATAAACAGGGTAAACATCGTTATGAATTTGAGTTTTTCTGCATTTTTTTTCGTTTATATTGCGTTATTTTTGTTAGATATCTTTGTTCATTTGCGTTTAGGTATGTAGAAACGCAATTTGGTATAAATTTGATGGATTTTTAGGGCTGAAATTGGCATCGACCGGCATTTTTCGCGACGGAAAACGCCGGCCGATCAGTTCTGCAGCAGTTTTCGGGTCTGAAAACGCCATCTACTGGCGTTTTCAGACCCAAAAATGCCAACCGAAGGCGTTTTGGGATACCCAAAACGCCATCGGCCGGCGTTTTGGGTATCGCAAAACGCCATCGGCCGGCGTTTTGAGCATCTCAAAATGCCGGCCGACGGCTTTTTGAATATCGCACACGACCCCCACCCATAATTTGATTTAAATTGATTTCTTGAATGTTACAATATAATTGCTTCGTTTTATTTATTTATTTATTTATGCAATTATTCGTTTATTTATTTAGGGTGGCGCTAAGTTAAAGCCACAAGGTGGTAGGCAGCGTCCCACAGCTTCTGCTAGAAGGCAGAAGGTGCCTGTGATTAGGGGAGGTGGTGGTAGACGGGGAGGTGGTATTGTTATATCTGAGGGAGTACGGGGAGGTGGTGGTGGACGATGAGGTGGCGATGACTCCTCATTTCAGTTGAGGGATGAGTATTACGATACTACTGATTCCGATGACACTGTTGCGAGTGAGGATGAGCAGTTTGGGCATGAGGAGGAGTTTGAGCATCCCCATGAGCAGTCACGGCAGGGGGACGCTAGTGGGAGTGGACGGCCACTAGAGGATCAGGGTGAGGGGGATACCTACGGAGGTGACCCTTCTCACCCACATGCTGAGAGGACGATCCGGTATAGGAATCCGGACCACGAACAGTTCGAGGAGGTGGATCCTGCTGCAGGTACGCGTTTTAATTTAATTGTATTAGTATTTTTAATAAGTAATTGATTTAATTTAATTGTTCATAAAATGAGAATTTGTTATTGCTTGACTTAATTGTGCGTTTTTTATGTAGTTCAGTAATTATTTTAATTCGTATATGTATTTGCTTGACTTATGTATGTTTTTCTTTATTTATTTTAATTATGTGTACTTATTTTTAATTACCTTTATTTAATTACGTTTTTTGTTTATGTTATACATTTAATTTACTTATATATTTATATATATATGTTGTCGATATAGTTCCCCCTAGGAAGCGCGTGCGGGAGGATCGGAGTTGGATAGTTACAGGGCCCATTGAGGGGGGCCCTATAGATGATAGCCTCATTCCTAGCTTTTTAGGGCATGTGGTATCTAGATATTGGCATGAGGGGGTGCCTACTAGATACCACCTTAGATGCCACAATAGAGGCAGCATGTACGACCTGTTTGAGAGGTGGATCAGATCCATGACGGTCGAGGGTGCGCAGATTTTGAGCGGGACAGGCCTTGGACACCTGCCCCGCATTATGCACCGGAGCATTGATGAGCCTCTCATCAATGCGTTTTTGGAGAGGTGGCAGCCGGATACGAATTCGTTCCACCTCCCCTTCGGAGAGATGACCATCCTCCTACACGATGTGTGGGAGATTTTGAGGAATCCTGTCGATGGTCGACTCATCACGGAGGTTACACCGTCATCCACCGTACTGTCATGGTCGAGAGGGTTGCTAGAGATTCCTCCTGAGGAGCGTATAGACGGGGAGCTGTATAGGAATGACAGATTTTCTACGCAGCGGGTGATCGAGCGGTGTATGCAGCGGGCCAGGGATGATTCGGACGTTGCTGTTTTAGTATGGAGCCTTATTGGGACTTGTCTGTTTACAGACAAAAGTTCCAATAAGTTTATGCCAGCCCCTGTGGTACAGGTTAGGAATGGGCTGGACCAGATTGGCCAGGAGGCATGGGGTACCGCGACACTTGCGTACCTGTATCACCATCTAGGGTGCGCGAGTCGTCACGGGACGCAGGCTGTCGCTGGATGCTTGACTCTATTACAGTCATGGATCTACGAGCACTTCCCTGATTTCAGACCCCATCCTCTGCCCCTTCCATTGCATGCCGCCCAGCCGCGGGCAGCGAGGTGGGCCATCGACCACCACCGGGCCACAGAGCAGCGCTTAGCCGCCATACGACTTGCGCTGGACGAGATGACATCCGACATGGTTAGTAAATAGTTATAAATTTTACCAAATATATTTTGATTTAATCTATTTTCATATATTTTATTATTCACAATTTTTAAATAATTTTCAAAGGTCACTTGGATGCCATACGGACGGGACGCCGTTTCGCGGACGCCGAGGACCCTGTACCGAGTACTTATTGCGTACAGGGACCACATCGAGCCTTACATGCCAGACCGATGCGTCCGCCAGCTTGGGTATGTCCAGTGGATTCCAGCGCGCTTCATCCGTCCGGGCCGGGACACTTACCGCGGATACTCAGGGAGACCATACATGGTACGACACGCCGTTGAGTATGCAGAGTCTGCTTGGGAGGAGTTCGGCACGTCGTCCATGGGTATTTCCCTCGCTGGCCGACAGCGGACAGGTGGAGCTGTTTCTCGGAGTGCTGCGGTCGACGGCTATTTGGAGTGGTTTCGTCCCCGATCACGTCCGCGCGTACTTCCCCCTGATCCCCAGGCTGCTATAGAGCCCCCTCGACTACGTCGCGCCGCCTCAGAGTTTGTAAGTATTCATGTTAATTAATGTAAATTATTTTATTTGTTAAATTCTGTTCATGTGAATCAAATATATTGTTTATCTATTTGCAGTGGATGGGTCAGTATGGTCAGTTACATCATGCATTATTAGATGTAGTGCGGGAGAGTGTTCCAGATCTGTACGATCAGTTCGCACCTCGTACTGCAGATCTAGAGGATGAGTTCGACCGTTCGATCTGAATTTTGATTGTACTATTTTTTGTATACATTATCCACATATTATATTATTAATTTCCTGATTATATTTTATTGTCTTTTTCATATATATGTTGTATTTTATACGTATATTTCTTCAAAACCCAAAATATATATTCGTAAGCACAAGATAATAATAATAAAACATGTCACATAACAATATACATCCTAACCATCACGGAGTGCATTCCAAGCATTAAATCTAGCTTCCAAATTTTGTGGCCAATCACCTACACTTTTAGCATGACGCTGATGGTGCCAAACGAAGCTCAACGGCGGGATAGGGCACTCATCGACCACATCGACACGTACATAATGGTTCCCATTTACAAGGGCGAGCGCTATAACCCTTTCAGGTTGTGTGTCGCCAGTAGAGCAATACAAAGGTAATACAGAATAATTTCCATCTGAACGAGTTCGGTCAAACTGTATTACCAGTGCATTTGCATAAGTGGCGAGAGGGAACAAATCCGTAGGTGTAGCCATCCAATGCTGCTCACCACAATCAGTGCCTTCGAAATTTATTCACCTAAGTACCATAGCCACAAAATCACCATCGGGGGGACGCAACTCTAACGATTGGAATACACCCCTATACCTGTCCGGGTGGCTCGTAATCTCTCCACTCAATAATCTGCGAGCTAATCTCCAATATTTCTCGTGGCCAAAAAGGTAAGTAGAAATTACTCAGAAACCACAATGGCCATCCCCATTTACATCTGACCACCCTGTACAATAAGGCTGAAAAAATGCTGGCACACACTGAATGTCTCCACCAGACCCTGTTAAGTAATTATGTTATATTAAATAAACAAACCTTCATCATTTATTTATTTAATTGACTAAATTAAAAGGACTTATTTACCTGTCCTTAATGGAGATCCACCATCAAAACCTGTATGAATGCGGTGTGATCGACCTGTCGAGCGGCCGGATGACCCTGAACGGCACCTGCCACGGCGGCCACGTGTCGCTCTTTCTTGTGAACTCCACTCGCGCATAACAGAATGATGTAATCTATTTGGTGGTCGCCCCCTTTGGGGTCCCGATGTACCTGGCTCTCCAACACTGGCCATGTCAGGGTACATCTGCTCTACGTACGCCTTATTCAACAGTCGGGCCAAAAAAGACGGACTGGTAGATACGGTGGGGACTACTTCCTCGTTGAAATACCTTAAAAAACAAATATATCAACTCCAAATATTTCTTAAAAATATAAAATGTCAATTCAATTGAATAATATTAAAGTTCATAATTTAAAAATGCACCTGATGTCCTCATCAATGTAATTCGCATCCCCATGTGATGGCACAATGGTCAGCCTCTTCCAAAACTCATGCACGTGTGGAAGTAAGGGATATTCAGGCAATGACTGTGCCTTGAATATGTCACACGCACAGGGAATCCCACGTGTCACCTTGGGCACACATCCACATCGCTCGAGTACAAGGCCTGCCAACTTATTCTTTCGTCGAACTTCTTTCCTAACCAACTTCAGACAATGGTGTGACACGTACTTGTTCAAATAACAGTATGGATATCCCTGCATACCTGTTTGAGTCGTGGAGATGGAAGCCTCAAGAGAGCCTCTATAATAATGTCAATTAAAAATAAAATTAATTGAAACATCTGAAATAAATAGAAGTATACCAAAAATGAATGATATGACATTAAATAACATCTGCTATAAACAATTAAATAAGTAAACTAACCCGATGTGAGGGTACAAGTGGCTGAGGTGAGAGTCGATCTTTGTGAACAAAGTGTCAAGGGAATTGGTGGAAGAATTAAGCCAATCTTTCATAGCAGCATGCGAAACCTCTACTCTGTTAGTGGAAGTATTACCAAAGTGGAGAAATTGATTTGTCCAGGCTCGAACAAATTTCTCCTTGTGAATGAGCCATGTAGTCTCTAGATATTCAACAGCCAACGGCTCAAGGAGAGTGTACTTAACCTTAAAATTCTGCAATAAATGATTAAATTCCTCTACTGTCAGAGCCTTAATGATTTTCTTCCACCAGCTGTCATGAATATCACATGCTAAATTTTTGTTTCTCCTCCCAACATTTTTTTCCAACCACGCATTCTCATCACGCCCAATATGCCACAAACATAACAAGTGATGTGAAGCGGGAAAATGCTCCTTAATCTGCTGTAACAAACCCAACTCCCTATCTGTCACAATCACACTAGGTGACAAACTAGCCGGCAGCAAAAATCTCAAGTTCCTCATAACCCAGTCATATGTATCATGTTTCTCATTTCTAACAATAGCAAATGCAATATTGAAATTCTTATTTGTAGGAGTCATACCTACCATCTCGACGACAGGCATTTGGTACTTGTTGGTCTTGTAGGTAGAATCAATCCCCACCACCCAATACCATCTGTGGAACATCTGAATTGATGTTGGATGTGCAAAGAAGACATGTGTGATCTCATCAGTGTTCGCATCCTTCAGAATCTTGAGATAGTACTACTTCTCCTCAGCCAAATGCATAAATTGCTGCCCAATATTCCTACCTTCCAATCCGGCGGTCTTCATCTCTCCTTTCAAATTGTACACAGATTTGATTGGTACCTGGGAATCGGGAAACTGTTTATTCACAGCTTCCCAAACACACTTTGGCTTAACATTCGAACGAAGCATAAATTCAGCAACAACCTTTGAATCCTTTGTAAAATGGCTCAACTGTCTGTGACCATATGGATGCATTATACCTGTAAATCACATTTAATTATAATAACAATTAATACATACAACACATCAATCAACTTAATTAATATTATGCGCAAATAATGAAATACCAGTGTGATTGTGAGTTGACGCTGTTCCTGGGTTTGTATAAACCTTGTGACGTCCCAGATCAATTCGCTTACAGGCAATTAGTGCCGCTCCTTCTTGTATTCTTCTGTCTAGTTGGGAGAGGGGCTTTGGCAGGATCTCTCCATCGCTTGCACGAGAAGTAGTACGTCGCAAATCCTTGGTTACCTCCCCTCTTTGTAATTACAAACTTCAGCCTCTTAGCTATTTTCTGGCAATATTTCAAAGCCTTGCCAATAGTTCGAAGCTCTCTGTCAATCTTGAAATATCCACTCAAATCTGCGCCAGGTTCAAGTTCCACCGGCTCCCCTTGAGTATTATCCGCCTCATTGTCATCTTCATCCTCCTCTTCATCGTCATCCTCCTCTTCATTCTCCGCCTCCTCATCATCATCATACACCTCATCCTCATCGTACTCATCATTGTCAGCCTGTAGGTGAATACACAGATTAATTAAAATCACAGCACAGTTATGATTCTTGCAATCAAAAAACGCAACAGTTTGAAGTTTCATGCAACATGAAACGCTACTTTTTTGCGTTTCATCCAACAAAAAACGCTACAAACGTGCGTTTCATCCAAAAAAAACGCTATAACAGTGCGTTTCATGCAACCAAAAACGCACCAAGATGTAGTTTATAGCTAACTAAAACGCAGAACTTTTTATATAATGCATGTCAAAAACGCAGCACTTTTTATATAATGCATGTCAAAAACGCAACACTTTTTATATAATGCATGTAAAAAACGCAGCACTTTTTATATAATGCATGTCAAAAACGCAACACTTTTTATATAATGCATGTCAGAAACACTCAAAAATGACATTTTTACCATGGAGAAAACGCTAAAAAGCGACGTTTAAACGCTTCCTAAACGTCATTTTAGCGTGTTTCGACATACAATATTTTTTAAAAAAATTTATATAACTTTAAGGTTCGGAAACTTACCATATCGTGATGATTCGCTTGCTAAATATTCTTTCGCCGTCAACTGAATGATCCAACAAATGTTTTTAAGTTAAGAATTTGTCTGGATTTGATTTTAGGATAGTTGTTGTGTATGAGTTTTTCATCCAATTCACATGAATGTATGTAAACGTTTTTGAACTTCTGTACAGGTAAAAAATGCATCATTTTAACGAGCGAACCATGGTGGAAACTTCCCATTTTGACGTTTTTGACTGTCAAAAATGCACCATTTTAACGAGCGAATCATGGTGGAAACTTCACATTTTTGCATTTTTGACAGCCAAAAACGCACTCATTTGGCGTTTGTAGCATATAAAAACGCAATTTTGGGTAAATTTTGTATGTCCAAAATGTTTTTACCTTGCATTTTTTGAGAGATTAAAACGCAATTTTGCCCCATTTTTTGACATAAAATCTGTCAATTTATCAAGAATTTTGTTCATAAGGGCATTTTGGTCATTTTATTATTATTTTTATTTTTTTTTGTGATACAAATAGCAAGTCCCTATTATATTCCAAATCCAACCTCAAATGCACCTCTCTTGTCACTGTTGCAAGTTCCACTATTCCATTAGTATCTTACTATTTGTAGCTCAAAAAAAAAGTGAAATGACAAAAATGCCCTTAACATATGAATAATTTATATACTTCATGAAATTCAAAATACATATCGAAACAGAAAAAATTCCTTCAAAAATCAAACAAAACCATTCGAAATCGTTCAAAATCGCAGAAGCAAATTGGAAGACAGATTTGGGTTAATTTGGGATAACGTCTACTTCAAAATATACGCAAATATGGTACGAATTTAATACTTTTGTATTGTTTTTTGTATGTTGCTTTAAAAATCGCACATGTTTTGCTATTTTAGTAGGTAAAATCGCCTGTAATTGGTGAAGAAGTAGCAAAAAATCGCCCAGCTTTGGCGATTTTTTGTTGAAAGTTCGCCAATTGTAGGCGAAATTATTGGGGAAAATCGCCTGGAATGTGCGATTTTTCCTACAGAAATCGCACATTCCAGGCGATTTTTGTAAGGAAAATCGGACATTGCAGGCGATTTTTCTGAAATATTTCCAACATTGTAGGTGATTTTTTATATAAATCTTGCACATTGTGCACGATTTATATGTAAAAAATCACACATTAGGTGCGATTTTTATATTAAAATAACTTTTTTGATCTAATTTTTTAAACTTACATGTTTTAATTGTTTATGTAATTACTTATTTTAATTTGATTAATGACGGAGGATCCAAATGGATTGCCAGACTTTCAGAGGGATACGAGTCACGAGTTTCAGTGTCCTGGTTTTTTTTCCAACTGAAGAACAAGCATATACTTATTATTCGGATTTGGTTCTTACATTTCGCTTCGAGCTGATTAAAGTGGGGAAGGGTAATAATGGAAAATCGGTCACATATCGTTGCAACAGATTCAGAGATCCGGTTGAACAAGGGCCTCCCCCACAACAGAGGAAGAACACCAGACGGCGAGGATGTAAGTGTATGTTCAAGTTATTATGCAAGGAGGTGAAGGATAATGGTTGATGGGTCAGAGTTACACCAGGTGCGAATTCAATGCACAATCACACTGCTATAGTGTATCCAGAGGGTCACAGGCAGCTTAGCCGCTTGAGTGATGGAGCAAGGCAGGTTGCTAGAACTTTGAACAATGCAAATATGAAGCCAAAATTGATTAGGAATTATCTTGCTGAGACGCATCCTGAAGATAATGTGACAGTGAGGCAGCTAAACAATCTTAAAGCTGATGACAGGACAGCAAAGTTCGAGGGTAGATATATTGCGCAGTAATTTGTTCATTACGCCGAGGAGAAGCATTACTATGTAAAAGTTTTGACAGAAGAGGGCACAGATGTTATCACACATGCATTCATAGCGCATCCAATGTCAATTCAGTTGTTGAACAGATATTATTGGGTGATTGTGGTTGATGCAACATATAAGACCTACAAGTACAAGAAGCCACTCTTTCAGATTATAGGTATGACCCCTTCCAATAAGAATTTTAATATTGCATGTGCCCTTTTGAGAGATGAGAAAAAAATTAGTTATGATTGGGTGTTTGAACAATTGAGAGAGTTGTTAGATGTTGAAAATGTTCCTAGCGCTATTGTTTCTGATCGAGAGATGGGTTTGATGGATCCTATAAGGGATCATTTTTCGGGATCACACCACCTGCTGTGTTTGTGGCATATCGATCGTGATGTTGATAATCAGTTGAAGAAGCTTGTTGGTGAGGGTGAGAGAAAAAAAGCAATAAAAAAGCTTTGGAAGGGAATTGTTAATGCGGCTACAGTTGAAGAGTATGAAGTGTTACTGCAGCGTTTGAAGGATAGTTATTCTTCAGTTGCGATGTCTGTTGTTGTCTACTTGGAGAGGACGTGGCTGGCCTATAAAGAGATGTTTTGTAGGGCTTGGACAAACAAAATTTTGCACTTTGGCAATACAAGTAGTAACAGAGTGGAGAGTACGCATGCTGCACTGAAGGATTGGATGAATACTGGCACACATTCACTTGACACACTATTTGGTGTGATTGATGACCATGTCAATTACCAGTTATCATAGATAAGGTACTTTTATTACTTAGCTTAATTCGCTTTTTTACTTTATTGATTTAATTTATGTACCTTTAATTTGCCCATTTTACATGATTTTTATAATTACTTTATAAATTTAATTTATACAATTTTTACTTTATTGATGTATTTTTAGGGAAACACTTGAGGCATGCATTTCTAAGAAAGCAACCGCTATGTTGTGTTTCCCGTATGAATTATTGAATGGACATGTGTCGCACTATTGTTTGGAGTTAATCAGCGAAC
Organism: Knoxia roxburghii; assembly: GCA_030378225.1. NCBI lineage: Eukaryota > Viridiplantae > Streptophyta > Magnoliopsida > Gentianales > Rubiaceae > Knoxia > Knoxia roxburghii. The sequence goes on along the minus strand of CM059418.1, from coordinate 27,025,805 downwards.
AAGTTGAAAGGATTACCAAGTTGAGTAATGACTTGTTTGAGAGATGTGGCTGTGTCTGCAAGGCCACGCATGGGATTCCTTGTGCTTGTGACATCTGGAAGTTGAAGGAATCGCACGACATGATCACTGTTGAAATGGTGCACGAGTTTTGGAAGCGGTTGACGATTGAGACATCTGAAGTGGGTTCGAACACAATTTCTGAAGAACTTAAGTAAGATTTACATTATGTATTTTACTTTACGCTGTTATGATTTATTTACATACATTTCTATAAATAATTTTAAATTGTTGTAATTAATTTTGTTTAACAGATACTTCTGCGAGGAAATCGTTCCTAAATTCGAGAATAGTCCACGCGTGGTCATGCGAGATCTGATTGTCAAGATGAATACGTCGCTGAATCCTGACAATGCAAGTGTGTTCGAACCAGCCATTTTGTCAACATTAAGGGGTAGACCAAGATTACATCAATCCGTGAGGCGCGAGCTGAGCGCTCGCGAGAAAGGTTGAAGACGTAGTAATGCATCTAGGAGATCTTCTCAGAGATCGTTGCAATTCGAGGAAGGTAAGCTATGTTTTTTTTTCAATTTAGATTGATTTGGTAACTTTTAATTTTTCTAAAAGACTAAAATTATGATTACGTGTTTATATTCCAATTTGCAGTTAGAGCAGACAGTGAGAGTATTCCCATGATTCCACATTATGTCCATCATTTCTGCAATGACATTACGAACGTAGAGGCAGATGGCAATTGTGGATTTCGCGCTGTTGCATATGGTGTGTATGGCAATGAGAATGAATGGGAGACGGTCCGAAATGCGTCTATTGGAGAGATTCTTATGCATCAAGATAGTTACAGGCCACTCCTTGGTGCATGTCTACCACAGGCTCTTATTGAAGCCGACGCAGATCCTATTGCTTGGGCAATTGGTTGATTGAATCATTGTTCATCACCATGCCCCTTTGCTGGCTGGATGATCACCCCAACGGACTTGTTTGCTATTGCCACTTATGCAAATGCCTTGGTAATCCACCTCAGTATCACTCGCGGTTGTTGTTTCTCCATTTTACCTTTGAGGTAGTTACGTGGTAGCGGAAGACCATCTCGTCAGATAGCCATTGCCCACGTACGTGGTAATCATTTCGTTCATGTCAGTTTGACTGATGATTGCCCTGTACCTTCGTTGGCATTGTTGTGGAGGCATTACTGCGATGATGCTATGGCTAGATTTGCAGCATCTGATGAATTCAAAAATAGGTTGGACCATTGGAACATGATTTGTGGACCATGATTGTTTGTAGCATTTCACTTTGATTTGAAAATTACATTGTTCTTTTTATAATTGTTATTTATTTAATTTTCCAATTTTAATTTCATAAGTGCATTAAACATTAAACATGGCTAAATGAAATACCAAACAACTAAAAAAGGATTAAACAAATAAAATATAACATAACAAAATCGTCATAGCATCAAAATCTAAAAAATGAAAAGAAAATATAGTAATCTGATACAATCACCTAGCTAAATGCCACCTATCTATCTCCGCCCTCAACCTAGCCTCCATTTCTTCCATCTGTGCTAACCCAGCATCTCTGATGATCTGTACACAGTCCTCAGTCAAATGCGTAAATCGGCTGACCCACTACAAAGACAACACATTGCAATGATTAAGTGCACTTATTCTATAATAATATAACACTATTATTAAATAAAATTATGTAACAAAAAATACTTACATATTCTGTGTTGGTTCGCGGCGGAACTCCACCATTATCAGCGGGGGGGCCATCGATGAACAGATACGGGTGAGAGTGCTGGCGATACCATGTATGGTAATCGTGTGTAACTGCGCCGGGAATATCAGCATGCTGCAAGTCCTCGAGACGTAAACTAGAAAGACGTGCTGCCCGCCACAAACTCTTGGCGAACTCCAAGTCAAAGTCCACACTATAACCACCACTGTACGGTCGAAACGCCGTCTTCGGACGGAAGATGTCGAATGGGATATCCTGCACGTATCCCAACTGGCGCACGCACCTATCTGGCATGTACGGCTCGACCTCACCACCACATGCGATCAATCCTCTGTACGTGGTGATCGGGGTGCGTACGTGCGGAAATTGACCGTATGGGGTCCCTGTCACCTGTAATATATAAAATTATTGTTAGATATTTATTACATATTTACAATTTAGCATAAACATTTATTTCTAAAATCTACAAATATATTTTAACATACCTCCTCCGGTCGCAAGTGGTCAAGGGCATGCCGGTACCTCTGCAGACGGGAACTGCTGCTCTGTCGGGGTCCAACTGTCCACATAGCAGCGCACGGGGTATGTGGATCATCAGGCATCGGCACAGAATGCGGTCTGAACACTGGAAAATACTCGTATATCCATGCCTGTAGTAGCGTCATACAACCCGCCATCCCGCTGCAAGTACCTTTACTAGCCTTACCTAAATGTCTATACAAGTAGGCTAATAATGTAGAGGTACCCCAAGCATGCTACTGCACAGTATGCAACTGGCCCCTAATATGTACAAGATATTGTGGTTTAATCCTATTGGAACTCTTGTCAACAAAAAGAGTAGAACCAATAGTTAACCAAAACCAGCCCTCCAAATCACGAGACAGGTGCGTACTGCCCGTCACTAAAGCTGACCGCCGCTTAAACACGAAATCAACGAGTACACCACCATCGCTGTGGCTCACCAACCAATCCCCGTCCCTCTCAGACACCTGTAGCAAATCTCTGCACAGGCTCCAAAGCACTGACTTGTCAGTGCAGTCAGCGAGCATACTACCATCCACTGGGATACGAAGTATCTCCCACACGTCGTGCAGGAGTATACTCATCTCAACGACAGGGAGATGAAACGTGTTCGTATCCGGCTATCATCGCTCAATAAATGCACAAATAAGTGGGGCATCAATGGACGTGTGCATGATGTATGGCAAGTGAGACAAACCGGTCGCGCACAGTAATAGCTGGCAGTCATCTGGCATCGCTGCAAACCAAGATACTAAACGCTCACATACCCCTGCCCTATTTTGGATTCTCAGGGGCACCCTAGGTTCTACGGCCTCCTCACCCTCCTAGCCGTCCTGTCTATACCTATAGGCCATATGGCCCTTCCAACTAGGTATGACTGACCCATCAATAGGGCCACCCGTACACGCCTCAGTAACAAGCCAAGACGTATCGCTCCGCCCACGCTTATTCGTAACTAATTTCAAAAAATATTTACTTTAAATAAACTTATTTAAAAAAACATAAAACCAAAAAATTCAATAATTTAATTGAAATATCAACACATAATCATATAATCAAATTACATAAATAATAAAAATTGAATACTATAATTTAAATAACAACATATGATCATATAATCAAATTACATAAGTAATAAAAATCACTAATAGCATTCAAATGACAACACATAAACATATAGTCAAAGTACATAAATAATGAAATTGAATACTGTAATTTAAATAACAAGACATAATCATATAATCAAATTACACAAATAATTATAATCACGAATATACTTCAGATATTAAATAATAGAACTCAATAAATATACATGATATTAGTGTTAAATTTAAAACTTACCTCGTGGGGCTCTTCATCGTGTCCTGAGGATGACGGAAACTCCTCTCCGCCAATGAAAGGCTGCTCCTCCCTATCGATATCCTCATCTACCAGCCCATGTATAGGGACACCTCTCCCTGCTTTCTTCTTCCTATAAGAAGTAGTGGGCCGCTGTCGCGGGAGAGACTTCCCCGCAACCTACAAGAAATTTCATGAATACAACATTAAAAGTGCGAATAATAATTAGAAACATGCAAAATATAAATAATATTTAAAATTAATACAAAACAAACATAAAATATTATTCTTGGTAAAATTCGCACCTGCTGTGCGAATTTTCACCAGAAATTCGCACCTCTTGGGAAAAATCGCACATCAGGTGCAAATTTTCCCAAACAATTCGCACCTGATGTGCGAATGTTTTGGGAAAATTCACACATTAGGTGCGAATTTTCCCAAAAAAATCGCAGATCTGCGCGAATTCCTACGCGAAATGCAAAAATTTAAACGAAATATTACGACTTTTACCTTGCTGAACAATCCTTTCCCCCTCCCGGGACGCTGTGGTGGTTGAGATCCGCCTGCTTCCATTTTGCGATTTTTTCAAAATTTTTTGGAAAGTCTGAGAGAGTTTTGCTTAGAAAATCTGAAATAACGTATGATTTTGTAAGGTTTGCAAGACAATTATATAAACATAACTACAGGAAAAAATCGCCTACACTTTCCAATTTTTGCCCAAAAAATCGGATGTGTTAGGCGAATTATGGGGCAAATCGCCACACTTATCCAATTTTTTGGGCAAAAATCGGATAGGTTGTGTGATTTTTGCCCCGAAATTTGGATTAGTGTGGCAATTTTTGCCTGTTATTTCGCGCATTGTTGGTGATTTTTCCCCAGTTTTTTGCAAATTGGGTCCGATTTTTTGTTATTATTTCGCAACTTACATGCGATTTTGTATTGCATTTTCCCATTTTTTGATTTTAAGGGTATTTTAGGCATTTCATCAATTTTTTTGAGCTACAAATAGCAAATCTGAGCTACAAATAGCAGCCCAGATTCTATTATTCTCATACATTATATTTGATATATATTCTCATGTGTTTGAAAATAACTATTCCCATTTAACATTTGATATATTTTTATCTTAACTAACGTATATTTGATAAGGAGTATATGTTAAGTGCGTAAATGCAATGCTTAATATGAACAATAAGGTCACTACACACTACAATTACACTTAACCAATAAATTTATAAACCTCATTCTATACTAAAGGACCATCAAATATCCTCATCGTGTAGTATTTGAGGTGTCGATCCCACAAGGAGCAAGTGAATTTGTGAATGTTCCTAAATTTAGGTGCTTATTTTCCTAATTTAAGAAAACTAGAAAAAGGGAAAATTTTTTTGTGTTTGGTTTTCTCTTTTATTAACTACATAAGAAAGTGAAAATAAAATATAATGAAGGGAGAATCTATTCAACCTAAGGGAATAAAGAGGGACAAGAGCCATATGAATGGGAACTCCTCCTACTAGTGGTTATATGCTGTTATGGGATTTATGAAGGAAAACTGAACAAGCCCGGGCTAAATCGAAAACCTCACTTTCGTGCAATGCATTCCAGAATCGGAAGCTTTCGACCAAGCTCAGGCTCAAATTAGTTTACCCATGAATGGATCTAGGCTTATACTTATTTAATTTATTAATCAGGACACAAAAGATTCAATCTTTAATAAAAGCGGAATTTAAAGATTTTACCTTTTGTAACGAAGTTCCTTGCTTAAAGAAAATATCCAATCTTTGTTGCGATTCCAATAGAAATCCAATTGATTACTCCGTAGAAACTTCGAATATTGCATGGACAATAATCTATCAAAGTCTACTTGCTTAGCCCACAAGGAAATCACATGAATCGGATTCAATTTTTTCTCCAAAAACTGACTGAACAAAAGGAACAAAAATCTGCCTCCTGCGCACGGTTGCTGCTGTTTTCTTCTTTAACAATCCATCATCGGATTGCTCCGTGATCTAGACAGGGAAGACTGGTGGATCACCAAACAATCGAGAGAGATCAACACCGGCTTCCTCGAATCAAATGCACGTAGCCAGGACCGAACTGCAACAGCAATAAACCCTCTTTTCGGGCAGCAGCAAGTCCGGTGAAATCCAGCAAGAATCCGGCAGATTTCTTGTTGACAAAATCAAACAGTTTGGTCTTTGGAATGAATCTAATCCAAGGAGCAAGAAATCTAGTTCGTTTTTTGAGAAAGAATTCTTGAAGAAAAAATTCTCTCTCTAGAACCTTCTTGCTCAAGAAAGGGGCAAGACAAGTCTTGCAAAATTTCCTTAGGTTTTTTTGGGCTTCAAGTCTTCTATTTATAGGAGCTCGATTGGAGACCTAATGGGCTCTCGAGTTAGGCCTTTTAATTTGACTTTCGTTGACCGCTAAGTCTTCCCGACTAATCAACTCCAATCGACCCATTTAAATTAATTTATTTAACCCACTTTGTTAATTTAATTTAATCGAACCCTTAGAATTAATTAATTCAAAATAGAATTAATTTCTAAATTCACTTTGTCGATTAAATATTAATTAAACCTTTTGGATTAATTAATTTACCTTGTCGATTAGTCAAATGCATAATCGGTCGTGCCACTATCGGACCAATTATGGAACTACCGCTCGAAAACGACTTTATATCGCGCCATTATATTTTATTCTATCTCCCCACATTAAAGATCTAGCGCTCGTCAGTTTATCAATTTACTGACAAATTAATTCACCAACTTCTTGGTTTCCGAGATTAGTACCACTCGTCCTTTTATTATACCGAACATAAAGTTCACCGGGCGGATTTAGTATAATAACCTTACGAGCTCATCTCGGGAGCACCATCAACCCGGCGAACCGGTACGTGGATTCCTCCGACTAGCAACGGCACGTAAGAAGCTAAACACCGCATACCCAACCTACCGAGGTATTGGCCTCAATTGACCGCACTCTTTGGCAAATCAAAGCATACGATATCCAACCTTAACGCCCATCCCAATCTCGAGATTGAGAGACGGAATACTAGGACCGAATTGACTACGCCGATCAGTATAAGTCAATTATATCCAAACTGGTCGTGCTCAATATGCCCCGGGCATATCCGTGTGATTTAAACTATTTTAGATAAACTAATTTCTAAACCACACAATAACCTATACCGATAGTATGTTCAAACTATCTCGGTTACGAGCATACTTTTTATATATCAATACTTTAACCAATAACGGTATGTACTGTATCTGTCCACACTCCGTTATCTAGTTCTATGATATAAAGGAACAAATTTATACTGAAACAAAATGATATGTCAACTATGGATATTAGTTTTTGATACAAGCCATAGCTTTTCTGTATTCAAAACTTAGAATCTCCCACTAATACTCAAAGCTATGCTAAGAAGTACAAAAACTGTCCAACCCGCTATTACACTGCTGTCATAATGAAATCTCCAGAACACCTTTAAGCTCACTCACATGGCTCCTTCAAGAATCTGACTCTCATGCCCTTCACATGTCTCTCAAAGACCTTTGGGGTCAATGGCTTGGTGAAAGGATCTGCAAGGTTGTCATCTGATGCTATCTTGGCCACGATCACGTCTCCCCTCTTTACGATCTCTCGTATCAGGTGGTACTTGCGCTTTATGTGTTTACTCGCCTTATGGGCTCGTGGTTCCCTTGAGTTAGCAACTGCACCATTGTTATCACAATAAACTGTGATAGACTTAGGCAACTCAGGAACCACATCTAAGTCCATCAGGAAACTCCTGAGCCATACAACCTCTTTCGTTGCCTCTGAAGCGGCAACGTACTCGGCCTTCATGGTAGAGTCCGTCACGCATTTCTGTTTGACACTCTTCCATACTATGGCTCCACCTCCTAGAGTAAACACAAACCCAGAGGTAGACTTACTCTTGTCCAAATCACCTTAAAAGTCCGAATCTGTGTAACCCAATGGTACAAGCTCCTGCGCTCTATAAACTAGGACATAATCTCTCGTCCTGCGCAAGTACTTGAGAATGCATTTTACTACCTCCCAGTGAGCCTTCCCAGGGTTACTCTGATATCTGCTAACCATGCCAACGACAAAGCAAATATCAGGCCTCGTGCACAACATAGCATACATGAGAGTACCCACTGCAGAAGCATAGGGTACCGCCTTCATGGCATCTATCTCCTCAGCAGTCTTAGGACACTGCTCCTTAGACAAATGCACTCCATGCCTGAAAGGTAATGAACCCTTCTTGGAGTTCTGCATGTTAAAATGGGCCAGAATCGTGTCTATGTAGGATGCCTGAGAGAGAGTAAGAGAACGTCTCCTACGATCTCGAATAATCTTAATCCCAAGGATATGTCCAGCCTCTCCCAAATCCATCATATCGAATTGCCTGGACAACCATGCCTTTACGTCTGACAACACCTTCTTACTGTTGCCAATAAGAAGAATGTCATCTACATAAAGTACGAGGAACACCACCATATCACCATCACGCCTGCGATAAACACACTATTCATCCGGAGACTGAGTGAATCCATAGGACTGGATAACCTCATCAAAACGGATGTTCCAAGATCTGGATGCTTGCTTAAGTCCATAAATGGACCTCCTAAGCCTGCATACCTTGTGCTCTTGGCCCTTAACAATGAAATCCTCTGGTTACTGCATAAAGATGGTCTTCTCAAGACTTCCATTAAGGAAAGTTGTCTTGACGTCCATCTGCCAAATCTCATAATCCATATGAGCAGCTATGGCCAAGAGAATCCGGATTGACTTAAGCATAGCTACTGGGGAAAAGGTCTCCTCATAATCGATCCATTCTTTCTGAGTATACCCCTTCACCACAAGCCTAGCCTTGAAGGTCTCAACCCTCCCGTCAGATCCTCTCTTTCGCTTGTAAACCCATTTGCACCCAATAGGCCTAAACCCATCAGGTAGGTCTACCAGCTCCCAGACTTGATTTGAGGCCATAGAACCCATCTCAGCAATCATCGCTCTCTGCCAAGAATCTGCATCTTTATCCTGGAGAGCCTCATTATGGTTAACTGGGTCTGGTTCATGAGCGCCAGGGATAAAGTCCGAAGACTCACCCAAACCCATGTACCTCTCGGGCTATCTCACAACCCTCCCACTATGACGAGGTGCAGCCTGTGCAAGAGCATCATCTGTGATAGTGTGTGCAGTCTCTTGTGGTGTGTCTTCCTGTACGTGTGCATCTGGAATAGTGGACTGACTTCTAAGCTCTTCCAATGCTACCATGCTGCTTGACTTGTGATCTAAAATATAGTCCTCCTCAAGAAATCTGGCATTGGTGCTGATCACCACCTTCTGATCCCGAGGACTATAAAATAAACCACCTCTCGTTCCTTTGGGGTAGCCTATAAACAGCATAGCCTTGGATCTCGCCTCTAACTTGCCTGCATCTGTCTCGAGCACATGTGCTGGACAACCCCATATTCTGAGATGTCTCAGACTAAGCTTTCGCCCATTCCACAACTCTGATGCGGTCGAAGGCACAGACTTATATGGCACAAGGTTGAGGATAAAACATGCTGTCTCCAAGGCATATCCCCAAAACGAGATAGGCAACTCACTGTAACTCATCATCGATCTAACCATCTCCATAAGAGTCCTGTTCCTCCTCTCTGCTACACCATTCTGCTGGGGTGTGCCAGGTGCAGACAACTGGGTCTGAATACCCTCCTCTGACAAATAGGATCTAACTTCACTAGAGAGGTATTCGCCACCGCGATCAGACCGCAGTGACTTGATACTCTTACCCAGATGGTTCTACACCTCAGCCTTGAATTCTCTGAACTTGCCAAAGCACTCAGACTTATAGGGCATCAGGTATATGTATCCATATCTAGAGTAATCATCCGTGAAAGTCACGAAATACTCATAACCACCTATAGCCTGAACTGACATAGGCCCACGCACGTCAGAATGAATCAGCTCTAAAACCTCCTTGGCCCTATACCCCTTTGCCTTAAAAGATCTCTTGGTCATTTTACCCTCCCAGCAGGACTCACAGGTCAAATAGCTGTCAATATCTAGTAAGTCCAAAGACCCACTCTTGACCAACCTTTGAATTCTACTAAGATTGATGTGACCAAGTCTCAGGTGCCAAAGATAAGTCTGATTCAAAGGGGAAGACTCTTTTACCTTATTATGATTCAGTGATGAGCTACTAGTTTCTGTGTTTTGTATTACTGGGGAGTATATCTTAATTAAAAACAAATTGTCAACCAATGTACCGGAACATATAAGTTTCTGGCCTTTTCTAATAAATATAGATCTATCAGAAAAAACACACTTATAACCATCGAAAACAAGTTTAGAAACTCAAAGTAAGTTCTTGCGAAAACTGGGTACATAAAGACAATCTCTCAACAATAAAGTAGAGTATGAAAAATAAAGACATAAAACTCCCACTGCAGCTATAGAAACTCTGGTAGTATCCCCAAGATAGACCTGCAACTCTCCCTCTCTAAGCAGTCGGGTCACTTGGAACCCCTGAGAAGAATTACAAACATGATCAGTGGCTCATGAATCCACACACCAAGTATCTGTGAGAATCGCCGCTAAACACGTCTCAGTGACTAGGGAAAATTTACACATACCTCGAGGCTTTGGGCAGTCCTTCTTCCAATGTCCTGCTTTATCACACCTGAAAGATTTGCCTTTCGGCTTCTGTTTCTTGGCAATGCCCGCCTTGGGTCCATGATTGGTTCCTGCTTTCTGGCCTCTCTTCCTCTTTTGCTTCCTGGCTTTGGGCCCAGCAGAGGAACCTGAGGGACCAACAGTAGCTAAGGCTTGCTTCTTCTCAGCGAATAGGCCCTCAGCAGACACCAATGCAGTCATGAGCTCAGAAAGTGAACATGAGAGATTCCCCATATTATAGTTCAATCTAAACTGCTCAAAACTGGGAGGCAAGCTCTGAAGGATGATATCAACCTGGGTTTCCCCATCAATCTCTCCTCCCAATACCTCGATCTCATTGATGCAACCAATCATGTCCAGCACGTGATCTCTCACTGAAGTGCCCTCAGCCATCTTAGCATTCATGAGTTTCCTCATAGCTGACTGTTTGGCTGTCCTGCCCTGATGTCCAAACATCTTCCTGAGGTTGAGCATCATATCGTAGGCTGAGGTCAGCAACTGATGCTGGTGCTGCAATACACTCGACATAGAAGCCAAGATGTAGCACCTGGTCATCTCATCAGCCTTCTGCCACCTCGTATATGGCTCCCGCTGCTCAGGGGTGGCATCATCGCTGGGCTTAAGGGGACACTCCTCAGTAAGCACGTACTTGTAACCCTTAGTGGTAAGGACAATGTCCAGGTTAGGTTTCCAGTCAATATAGTTTGGACCGGTGAGTTTGTTTTGGTTCAGAATGACAGCTAGCGGGTTGAACGACTTATCAACTGAAAATAAACAATTCAAGTTTCAGTATACTTTTTCAAAAATATTGAAAATCCTCAGAAAACAAATATAATCTTCTACCGGTATCTCTCACACCGGGATTAACGCATGTCACGATAGGTGAACGTCTACGCTAACCCACATTCGTTCGAGAAGAACCAAAGTTCATTAATTTCATTATCTGACCAACGATCTTATGATCAATGAAATTAATAGTCGATAATTTTAGCCGTACCAGAAAATAGCGTAACCTCGATGGGAAGGATACTAAAAATGGTACACTAAGTGTATGCCATTACGTGACTTCTAAGTTTTTTACTGAGGATACTAATGCGCATCGGATGGCGAGGGTGTCGCAACTTTCTCCAATTAAACTCACTATAGTCATCTCTTTAGAAATTCATTCCTGTGATATCCGTGGTTGAAAACTCATCCGATAGGGAGGAAGGTCTAAGCCAGCACGCAAGTTTAACCACATCACCAATGAACCCGTAATGGAGGCCATGGGGATATTAACCAACCCACTCCCACTTAGATTTTTAAACTTGAGGATTTTTACGTTTTAACATGCAATATCTTAACTATGGATATTCACACCCATAAAACCGTTGGAGTTTTAATATGTGAATAATCTACCTTAGTTAATTGCACATTACCTTTTAAAACAATTTTGGTTTGGTTTTCGTTCATGCAAAATAAAACGAAAAACGCACAATCAACGAAAAGTCATAAATACGGGAAATTAAATAAAATAAAAATTTCACGACTATTATGGCCTCCTCTATCGTTGATTCCTTGATGCCTCGGTGACACATCCCGTCATGTCGCTCCCACTCGTTATTTGGATTCTTCTCAATTTGTCTGGGTTTTCTTCATTTTTCTACGTAATTAGGAATCACCCAAAATTACGATAAACCAAAACCCGCGAATATAAGTTACCCAAAATAACGTCTTCGTCATAATACATAAATTCCTATATACAAAGATGTTTTTCTAGGAATTTAAAGACGACATGATTATATCAAATCCTACTACAAGATTTTTCTAATCCTACACGGCTTCCAGCTCGTGGTTATTACTATTACAGAAATTTCCATTCAAAAATAAAACAAGCCCGGACATGTACCGGGGTTTATGAATGCAAATTAAATTTCTACCATAATAGCCAGGAAACCAATAACCACCTGTTTAAGCATTTCGACAAAAATAATAATGCCAAAATAAAGCCGTGTAATAAATAAAACAAGTATAAGACCGAAACCAACGCTTTGATACCAATTTGAAGGAAAACTGAACAAGCCCAGGCTAAATCGAAAACCTCACTTTCGTGCAATGCATTCCAGAATCGGAAGCTTTCGACCAAGCTCAGGCTCAAATTAGTTTACCCATGAACGGATCTAGGCTTATACTTATTTAATTTATTAATCAGGACACAAAAGATTCAATCTTTAATAAAAGCGGAATTTAAAGATTTTACCTTTTGTAGCGAAGTCCCTTGCTTAAAGAAAAAATCCAATCTTTGTTGCGATTCCAATAGAAATCCAATTGATTACTCCGTAGAAACTTCGAATATTGCGTGGGCAATAATCTATCGAAGTCTACTTGCTTAGCCCACAAGAAAATCACATGAATCGGATTCAATTTTTTCTCCAAAAACTGACCGAACAAAAGGAACAAAAATCTGCCTCCTGCGCACGGTTGCTGCTGTTTTCTTCTTTAACAATCCATCACCGGACTGGTACACGATCGGCCTTCACCACGCCGTGATCTAGACAAGGAAGACCGGTGGATCACCAAACAATCGAGAGAGATCAACACTGGCTTTCTCGAATCAAATGCACGCAGCCAGGACCGAACTGCAGCAGCAATAAACCCTCTTTTCGGGCAGCAGCAAGTCCGGCGAAATCAAGCAAGAATCCGGCAGATTTCTTGATGAAAAAATCAAACAGTTCGGTCTTTGGAATGAATCTAATCCAAGGAGCAAGAAATCTAGTTCGTTTTTGAGAAAGAATTCTTGAAGAAAAAATTCTCTCTCTAGAACCTTCTTGCTCAAGAAAGGGGCAAGACAAGTCTTGCAAAATTTCCTTAGGTTTTCTTGGGCTTCAAGTTTTCTATTTATAGGAGCTCGATTGGAGACCTAATGGGCTCTCGAGTTAGGCCTTTTAATTTGACTTTCGTTGACCGGTAAGTCTTCCCGACTAATCAACTCCAATCGACCCATTTAAATTAATTTATTTAACCCACTTTGTTAATTTAATTTAATCGAACCCTTCGAATTAATTAATTCAAAATAGAATTAATTTCTAAATTCACTTTGTCGATTAAATATTAATTAAACCTTTTGGATTAATTAATTTACCTTGTCGATTAGTCAAATGCATAATCGGTCGTGCCACTATCGGACAATTATGGAACTATCGCTCGAAAACGACTTTATATCGCGCCATTATATTTTATTCTATCTCCCCACATTAAAGATCTAGCACTCGTCGGTTTATCAATTTACTGACAAATTAATTCACCAACTTCTTGGTTTTCGAGATTAGTACCACTCGTCTTTTTATTATACCGAACATAAAGTTCACCGGCCGGGTTTAGTATAATAACCTTACGAGCTCATCTCGGGAGCACCATCAACCCGGCAAACCGGTACGTGGATTCTTCCGACTAGCAACGGCACGTAAAAGCTAAACACCGCATACCCAACCTACCGAGGTATTGGCCTCAATTGACCGCACTCTTTGGCAAATCACAGCATACGATATCCAACCTTAACGCCCATCCCAATCTCGAGATTGAGAGATGAAATACTAGGACCGAATTGACTACGCCGATCAGTATAATTCAATTCTATCCAAACTGGTCGTGCTCAATATGCCCCGGGCATATCCGTGTGATTTAAACTAGTTTAGATAAACTAATTTCTAAACCACACAATAACCTATACCGATAGTATGTTCAGACTATCTCAGTTACGAGCATACTTTTTATATATCAATACTTTAACCAATAACGGTATCTACTGTGTCTGTCCACACCCCGTTATCTAGTTCTATGATATAAAGGAACAAATTTATACTGAAACAAAATGATATGTCAACTGTGGATATTAGTTTTTGATACAAGCCATAACTTTTCTGTATTCAAAACTAACAATTTGAATGACTATGAGTTCTTGCAGGCTAGGATTACTCCTAGTTTTTTGTGTTAGTTTTAAATATTGAAAAGCTATTGGTTGTATAAAAAACTAATACCCAGTTGACATATCATTTTGTTTCAATATTAAATTTGTTCAATTATATCATAGAACTAGATAATGAGGTGTAGAAAAATACAGTAGATCTCGTTATTGGTTAAAGTAATGATTGAAGGAAATGGAACAAGTGTGGACTAAATCGAAAATCTCACTTTCGTGCTATGCATTCCAAAATCGGAGACTTCCTGTTGGAGTTGAATACATAAGCTATGCTTGTATTGTACATTTTCCCAGTCAATATATTGATTAATATTTTGGTTATATTTTGTTGTGCATTATTTGTCCATTTATATTATGTAGTTAGATGATGAGGTGTCATGTGTGACACAGTAGATCTCATCATTGGTTAAAAGACATAATATATAAATGAGGTTCGTAACCGAGACAGCTTTGGACAAACTGTCGGTTTAGGTTATTATGTGATTCGGATAATTGGTTTGTCTAAAATGATTGAATCATATAGATATGCTCGGGGCATATTGAACTTGAGCATTTAGAATAATTTGTCTTGTAGTGATTTAATAGACAAATCATTTTTAGTATTCTATCTCTTAATCCATATCCTCGAGCGGGTATGAGGATTAGACATTGTGTACTTTGATCTGCCAATAGGTGAGGTCAATTGTGGCCAATAGTCTCCGTAGGTTGGGTGCGCGTGTTTAGTTGCTTGGTGTGCTGCTGCTTGTCAAAAGGAAATCATGTACCGGTGCGTCCGGGGTGATGGTGCTCCCGAGATGAGCTCGTTATGTTTATGATATTAAACCCAGCTGGTGGATTTATGTCCGGTACTAGTCTCGGAATTAAAGAAGTTAATTAATTAATTTATCAGTAAATTAATAAATTAACGAGCACTATATCTTTGATGTGGGGAGATTAAGAATAAATTAATTAAGTTATTTCGGAAGCAATTCTGGTGTAGGATGATAGTGTCATAATTAATCCGTTAGTGGTACGATTAATTATGTATTGGGTTATTGACAAAGGTAGATTTAATTAATTAAGTAATTAATTAATCATTGTGTCAGTTGGTTGTGAATCATACCAGGAACTGGATTGGGGATAAGTGAATCCCTGTATCAGTTGGTTGTGAATCATACCAGGAACTAGATTGGGATAAGTGAATCCCTGTATAAGTTGGATGTGTATCAGTCCAGGAACAAGATTGAAGGAAACAGAAACCCAGTAGGAAGGCCAATCCTAAACCAACTGGGGGTCTCTCTTCTAACTCTATATATAGATAAGGGATTAGCTATTCCACTATATACAATTCATAAGTTTTCAAGACGAGAAAACTAGAGAGAGAATGTTTTTCTCCCTCTAGCATAATCTCAGGCGGTGGTCGGTGGTTAATTTCGACAGACGGCAGTGGCAAGAGAAATCCAGCGGCGGCGGCGGTTGAAATTCAGGCGGCGACGAGCTGCAAAATTTTTTCGGTAAGTGGATTGTAGTGATTAGCTGATCAATTGGTTGCTAGATTGTTACCCACACAACGTGCAATCAAAGTCTTAAGGCATACAAGAGAATCACCTGAGTATACGTTTCAATAGGTAATTCTTATGTTTATGCTTTAATTAAGAATTTTTGTTGCGTGATAAATCGAATAAGTACAAACCAATATCCTACGCAATGTTATTTCAAGCAACGGTTGGAATAGCGATTGTGCTAGCGTCTAGGCCTGGCCAGAGATTCTGATTCTGGAATGCGTAGCACGGAAGTGAGTTTCTGGCTAGGCCCAGGCAGATAATCTTTTAATTGGTATCAGAGCCTGGTTTTGGGTTTTGTGCTTGTTTGATTTATTACATGGTATGGAATTGACCGTTAGTCAGTTGATTGGTTAAGTAAATTTTTTTTATCTGTCAGATGGTTAAGCGTAAAACTAAAAATCCTGCCCAGTCTGAAGCTTCTTCCGCCCGTACAAGTAGGACACCTTCTCGTAGCAAAGAATCAGAGACTATGCCTCAAATTACTAATGCAATGGAGCCAATAGCTCAAAATCTGCAACAACTAGCTGCCCGAACTCCACCGCTGAATACTCGTGAAGGACAGGCACCACCACAACAAGTTGAGACGGAGGACAGGGCATTGAATAGGTTTCTAAAATTCCAACCACCTCATTTTAATGGAGAACATGACATAGCTAAGACTGAATTGTGGTTGGAAGCCCTGGAAACTATTTATGAAGTGCTAGATTATCCTGAGGAGAGGATGGTGAGGTTCACCGCGTTTCAACTGGAGGGTGCAGCTCGAGATTGGTGGACAATAGTGAACCGATAATGGATTGCCTCAAATACTCCTTTCACTTGGGCAAATTTCGTTAGGGCCTTTGAAGAGAATTCATACCGCCAGTTCTTCGGGAAGTCAAGGAAGCGGAATTTATTAACTTGAAATAGGGAAGTCGCTCTGTCACGGAATATAAAGCTCTATTCTCTAAGCTTACCAAATATGGACATGAGTTTGTGAATACTGATGAGAAACATACAAAGCGATTCATCCAAGGATTGAAAATTGAGGTAAAGAGTGCTCTAGCGGTAGTTCGACCGGAGTCTTATGTAGATGCAGTGGAGAGAGCACAACGAGCAGAGAATTCGCTGATTGAATTGAGTGGGTTTTAAGCTCGAAAGCCGACCGGCCCTAAAGCATGGCTACTACAAAAAGCAGACATTGGCAAGGAAGGTGGAGACAAAGGGAAGGTAGCTGCACTAACAGGGCCCCAGACTGCAAGGGCAGAGAGTACTTGTGAACACTACAAACTCAAAGGACATAATGAAGCAAATTGTTGGTGACGTCTAAGAAAATGTCTGAGGTGAGGAAGTGATGCCCACCAAGTGCGTGAATGTCCTTTGATGGTATTCCGGACCGGAACAACATCCAAAGCTAACCCTGATGGGGAAAGTAAACCAACTGTGGCAGCACGGGTATTTGCTCTGGAGCATCAAGAGATTGGCTCCGACTCCCATGTGGTGGAAGGTACGCTCCTTATACTTAACCAACTAGCTACAGTATTGATAGATCCAGGTTCCACTCATTCTTTTGTGCCCATCAATTATTAGCAATAGTAAGGAAAAAACCAAAACTTTACCTTATCGCTTAGAAATTACCACGCCCACATCACCCATAATCTTATATTCAGATGTCGCTATTCCTGACTACCCCGTAGAAGTGCAAGGAAGGAATTATCCCATTAATTCGGTGATACTTCCATTTCAAGGGTATGAAGTTATTTTGGGAATGGATTGGCTGTCCAAATATCATGCCCAGTTGGAATGCAGGAAGAAGAGAGTGCGACTATGCCCACCCAGAGGAGATGAGGTGGAAGTGATGTTATAAAGAGATAATAAGATTGTGGGAATGATATCCAGGGTGAGGGCCAGGAAGTGTATACGAAATGGGTCCCAAGGATTTTTGGCTTACATAATTAACAAGAATGCGGATCAGGTCAAGATAGAAGATGTACAAGTTGTCAAAGATTTTGTTGATGTGTTCCCAACTAATTTGGACACATTACCACCGGAGCGGGAAGTGGAATTCATTATTAAGCTGGACTCTGAAGCAAGACCTATATCATGAACTCCATATCGCATGGCACCGATGGAACTTCAGGAACTGAAACTGCAGCTTCAAGAATTGTTGTCCCAAGGATTCATTCGACCAAGTAAATCACCCTGGGGAGCCCCGATACTCTTTTTGAAGAAGAAAGATAGCACTTTAAGGTTATGTATTGATTATAGAGGACTGAATAACGTCACCATTAAGAATACTTATACCCTGCCATTAATCGATGAACTATTCAATCAACTTCAAGGGGCATTAATTTTCTCAAAACTGGATTTACGACAGGGGTACTATCAATTGAGGACAAAGGAGGATGATATACCAAAAATGGCTTTCAATACGCGATATGGTCACTTTGTATTTGTAGTAATGCCATTCAGGTTAACCAATGGCCCAGCCGTATTTATGGACTTGATGCATCGAGTATTTCAACCGTACTTAAACCTGTTCGTGGTAGTGTTTATTGATGATATCTTAGTATATTCAAAAAGTGTGGAAGAACACGCCAACCACCTGAGACAAGTACTTCAAACTTTGAAAGAGCAGAAGTTGTACGCTAAGTTTAGCAAGTGTGAATTTTGGCTGGAGAGAGTGTCGTTCTTGGGGCATGTAATCTCAAAGGATGGTATTGGAGTGGACCCTACCAAGATTGAGGCTATCATTGAATGGAAGAGACCCCAAAATGTGACAGAAGTGCAAAGTTTTCTAGGTTTGGCGGGGTATTATCGACGTTTTATAGAGGATTTCTCAAGAATCGCTGCTCTAATGACAAACCTTACATAGAAACATGAGAAGTTTGTGTGTAATGGGAAAGCTGAAGAGAGTTTCCAAGAGCTGAAGAAGAGATTGACAACAGCTCCAATTCTAACTCTACCTGCAGGGCAAGAGGGCTTTGTAGTTTATACGGACGCATCCAAAGAAGGGGCAGGGTGCGTACTCATGCAAAACGGTAGGGTAATTGCATATGCTTTGAGAAAAATGAGAGCATATGAACAAAATTATCCTACGCATGACCTTGAGTTAGCTGTTGTGGTTTTTGCACTCAAGAAATGGAGACATTACCTCTATGGAGTAAGTTTTGAAATATTGATCGACCATAAGAACTTGCAGTATCTGTTGTCACAAAAGGAATTGAACATACGACAGAGACAGTGGGTGGAGTTGCTCCAAGATTACGAATGCAAGATTAATTATCACCCAGGAAAGGCTAACGTGGTAGCAGATGCTCTTAGCAGGAAGGCTCAATTGGCTAGAATAATAGTAACAGAGAAACGAATGATGGGGCAACGGAGTAAATGAAAATCGGTAGTAAACAGAGAGAAGGTGATGATAGCTTACAGAACCATAAGTCCAGAACTACCGGTTAGGATTAAAGAAGCTCAGGGGAACGATGAATCTTTGAGGAATCATTGGGAATTGGCCCGCAGTGGTGTACATCCAGATTACACCATTGAGGATGATGGTATTTTAAGGCATAAGGGGATGATGTATGTACCCAATGATTTGGAGGTAAGACGAAGTATATTGGAAGAAGCTCACCGGACTCGATCTTCTATACACCCAGGAAATACTAAAATGTATAGAGATTTGAAGCAGGTTGTTTGAAGAGGGATATCGCACAATATATCGCATCCTGTTTAATTTGTCAGCAAGTGAAAGTGGAACATCAACGTCCGTCAGGGTTGTTACAACCGTTGACAATTCCGAAATGGAAGTGGGATCACATCACGATGGACTTTGTAGTTGGGTTCTCATGTACACTGAAGAATAAGGACGCAATATGGGTGGTGGTTGACCGATTAACAAAATCTGCACACTTCATTTCCATAAATGTGCGGTATACCATTGATAAGTTGACATAGATATATCTCGAGGAGATAGTGAGGTTATATGGAATTCCTGCCTCTATAGTATCAGATAGAGATCCGTGTTTCACGTCTAAGCTATGACAACAACTACAAAAGGCTTTGGGACAAGTCTGAATTTTAGTACCTCAGCCCATCCCCAAACTGACGGGCATTCTGAACGTACGATTCAGACATTGGAGGATATGTTAAGAGCTTGTGTGTTGGATTTTGGTGAGGCATGGGATAAACAACTTGCCTTAGTAGAGTTTGCCTACAATAATAGTTGGCAGACATCTATAGAAATGGCACCTTATGAGGCATTGTATGAGAGGAAATGTCAGTCACCTCTATATTGGGAAGAAGTTGGAGAAAGGTCTTTGACACAGTCATCTCTCATACCTGTGTTAGAGCGAACTTATGAAGTTGTGAGGGTGATTAAGCAGCGATTACAGACAGCCCAAAGCAGACAAAAAAGTTATGCAGACAAGAGCTGAAAGGAATTAGAATTTGTCAAAGGGGATAGAGTATTTTTGAATGTCACCCCACAGACAGGAATCTTAAGGCATGGGAAAAAAAAGGAAGTTGAGCCCACGATATATAGGACCTTTTCTAATACTGCAGCGCATAGGTCCTGTGGCATACCGACTTGAATTACCTAGTCAACTAGGAAGACTGCACCCGGTGTTCCACGTATCCTTACTAAGAAAATATCAGCCTGCTGAACAACATATAATACAATTGGAAGACTTAGAGTTGGATTCACAACTTGCGTTCGAAGAACGATGGATGAAAATTCTTGATCAACAAACTAAGGTATTGAGAAAACGGAGTGTTCCGATGGTGAAGGTACTTTGGAGGCATCATGGTATTGAGGAGTCGACTTGGGAGGTTAAAAGTGAGATGAAGGATAAATACCCGACCTTGTTCGAGTAATGGAATTTCGGGACGAAATTCTTTTAAGGGGGGAGAATGTAAGGACCCGAAAAAAATAAGGTAAGTGTTCCTTATTCTTTAATACAGTGATTGCTGATTTATCCTCTATTTAACAACAATTATGGTTAGAATCCTTCATTTTTTAGTCAACTATCCATCATTAACCTGATTAATAGGAAATTACAATCCCCAAATAAAAAAAAAAAGTAGTAACCTCTCAATTAAATAAAAACATGACTAAATTGGGAGTGAATTTCAAAATCTTTCCAACATAAAACTATGCAAGATTTCATTATTCAATCTTACCATAAAACTCAAACTCTATCAAGGTAATATATGCCCCGAATCCCCCCTAGCCTAAATCGGGCAGAAAGAAAATAAAGAAAACCTTCATCCCCATTCTTGAGAAAACACAGCAGAACCCTAGGGAATAGTATCCTCGGGTGGTGACCGGTGACTGAGCGGAGTAGCAACAACCCAGGAATCGTTCATCCAACATTGTGCCGCTTGCTTTTCAGCTCATGACCTTCACATACGGTTGACTGTTTACTCTCTTTTTGAATTCTTAGTCGATCCTTTTTGTTTCGCGTAGGTGCCGGCCTTTCCTTCTTTGAAAAAAAATAAAATAAAGGAGCTTGCAAGTAGTAAGAACGGTAGAGGTAAAAATGAGGGGAAAGAGTAAAGAGAGAACAGAAATAAATCGGGAATGAAGGAAGAGGAAAAGGGAGAGAGAAGGAAAAGAGAAGATAAGAAAAAGAGGGTGAGTGATGTTGTTGACTCATAAGTGAGAGGGAGAAAAGAAGGTGAAGTGATTTGATGTGAGAGGAAAGGTAGATAAGGTAGGATATTTTAATTATTACTCTTTATTTATCCAATGGGTAAAGACCCAATACTAGAAATTATGAGTAATATAGTCTTGATTGTTTATGCAGGAGACGAAGGTTAGACTTAAATTTCAAGTTCAGTCAAATATTAAGCAATAACAAGGTGAGGGATTTTAGTAGGAAATTTTCGTAAAATTGTCGGGTCTAACCAACCCATATTTTTATATTATTATATTATTACCTTGCATGCTTAGATTTGATCTGGCTATTTGATTACTCTGCGTGTTAATTTTGACTATCGTTTTGACTTTTGACTTCCATATCGAAAACCCATTTGAATTTGACAGTTATATTAAAACTTGTCTCACTAATTTTTTTTAAAACGATCGATATTGATTTTGACTTTCATAACGAAAACTCATTTGACTTTGACTATTTTATTAAAATTCATATCACTTGTTTTCGTGACGACAAATATTGATTTTGACTTTCGTATTGTTTTACTTACTATCGTGATGAGATAATTTGACTTTTGATTTTTACACCGAAATCAGTTGACATTTTGATACTTGTACTGAAATTTTGACTACTGTTTTGACAGAAATGATTACCATTCGTTATATGATTTTTCGCTATATGTCCAACTTGTTATATGACTGATTATTTTTAGCCTTCGGGAACTGGCCTTCGGGTACTGTTACTAGTCTTCAGGTACTGGCCTTCGGGCATTATTACTAGCCTTCGGGCACTATTATTAGCCTTTGGGCACTATTACTAGCCTTCAGGCACTATTATTAGCCTTCGGGTACTGTTACTAGCCTTTCGGTACTGGCCCTCGGGCATTATTACTAGCCTTCGGACACTATTATTAGCCTTCGGGTACTGTTATTAGCCTTCGGGTACTGACCTTTGGGTACTGTTATTAGCCTTCGGGTACTGGCCTTCGGGTACTATTATTTGCCTTCGGGTATTGGCCTTCGGGCACTATTTGTTATTTGCTGTTGCTGATATATTTTAACTATTCATACGTGCTATTGAAACTATTTTGAACTTTTAACCAATTTTAAATGTCTTCCGTTGTGCCTCAATTTTTAAAATCTTCTGATACGTATTTTTGAAATAATTGGTTATGATTTACACTTGTTTTGCTTGCATGTTAAATCTTATTAAATTCTCTTACTGGGTTGTGGCTCATCCCTTTATATATTACAATTTCAGTTAGGTTTTAAATAAAGATGCGTGATTTCCAGAGATCGTGACACGTGTCAAGGAATAAGGCATTTGAGAGCTTTAGGATGTTAGGGCAAACTTCAATTATCCATGTTATATTGTATGGTTTATGAAGGATTATAGAATTTTATTGATATTTTTAATTAATAAATCTCAGTGTGAGTTGAGAAAGGCATCCCGTTTCATAGCCATTAGGCGGGATGTTACACAATGTGTTGTATACTTAATCTCGTACCATCTAAATCTGTGCCTACGACACCCCTAGATTTGTAGACCGAAAGCCTAGTCTGAGACATCTCAGGATTTGGGGTTGTCCAGCACATGTGCTGGAGACAGATGTAGGTAAGTTAGATGCTAGATCAAAGCTTATGCTATTTATAGGCTACAACAAGGGAACGAGAGGTGGTCTATTTTATAGTCCTCAGGATCAGAAGGTCAGCACCAATGCCAGATTTCTAGAGAACAATTATATTTTAGATAACAAACCCAACAACAAAGTCATATTAGAGGAGTTTAGGGGTCATTCGAGTATTCCAGATGCACAAATACAGGATGGCACACCACAGAATACTGCACGCACTATCACAGATTTTGCACCTACACAGGCTACACCTCGTCATAGTGGGTGGTTGTTAGACAACCCGAGAGGTACATGGGTTTGGTGAGTCTTCGGACTTTATCCCTGGCACTCATGGACCAGACCCAGTTAGCTACAATGAGGCTCTCCAGGATAAAGATGCGGATTCTTGGCAGAGAACGATGATTGCTGAGATGGGTTCTGTGGACTCAAATTAAGTTTGAGAGCTAGTAGACCTTCCTAATGAGTTTCGACTTATTGGGTGCAAATTGGTCTACAAGCGAAAGAGAGGATCTGGCGGGAGGGTTGAGACCTTCAAGGCTAGGCTTGTGGTGAAAGGGTATACTCCAAAAAAGGTTATCGATTATGAGGAGACCTTTTCTCCTGTAGCTATGCTTAAGTCGTTCCGGATTCTCTTGGCCATAGCTGCAAATATGGATTATGAGATTTGGTAGATGGACGTCAAGACAGCTTTTCTTAATGGAAGCCTTGATATGACCATCTTTATGCAGCAACCAGAGGGTTTCATTGTTCAGGGCCAAGAGCACAAAGTATGCAAGCTCAAGAGGTCTATCTATGGACTTAAGCAAGCATCTAGATCTTGGAACATCCATTTTGACAAGGTTATCCAGTCTTGTGGATTCACTCAGTGTTCGAATGAGCAGTGTTTATACCGCAGGTGTGATGGTGATTTGGTGGTGTTCCTCGTACTTTACGTAGATGACATCCTTGTTATTGGCAATAGTAAGAAGGTGTTGTCAGACGTAAAGGCATGGTTGTCCCAACAGTTTGATTTGAAGGACTTGGGAGAGGTTAGAATTATCCTTGGGATCAAGATTATTCCCAGGCTTCATACATAGACACGATTCTGGCCCGTTTTAACATGCAGAACTCCAAGACGGGTTCGCTACCTTTCAGCATGGAGTGCATTTATCAAAGGAGTAGTGTCCCAATACTGCTGAGGAGATAGATGCCATGAAGGCAGTACCCTATGCATCCATAGTGTGTAATCTCATGTATGATATGTTATGTACTAGGCCTGATATTTGCTTTGTCATTGGCAAGGTTAGCAAATATCAGAGCAACCCTCGGAAGGCTCGTTGGGAGGTAGTCAAATGTATTCTCAAGTACTTGTGCAGGACGAGAGATCACGTATTGATTTATCAAGCGCAGGAGCTAGTTCCATTGGGTTACATAGATTCATACTTTCAAGGTGATATGGACAACAGTATGTCTACCTCTGGTTTTGTGTTTACTCTAGGAGGTGGAGCAATAGTATGGCAGAGTGTCAAGAAGAAATGCGTGGCGGACTCCACATGGAGGCTGAGTATGTTGCCGCATTGAGGCAGCGAAGGAAGCTGTATGGCTCAGGAACCTCCTGGTGAACTTAGATGTGGTCTCTGAGTTGTCGAGGTCTATCACAGTCTATTTGGATAACAATGGTTCAGTTGCTAACTCAAGAGAACTACAAGCCCACAATGCGAGTAAACACATAGAATGTTGGGATCGGATGCATGATTTTCAAAAGTTTTACACAGCGGGTTCATGCCAATTCCAATTGTAGTGTTTTAATCTTATGTTCAAAGCAAGTAAACCATACCCTTGAAGCATAATTGGTAGCCGCGTCTGGATCCTAGATTGATGTTAGTCTAGATCCTTCTTTCCGATCGCGTTTGTCACCACCAAAATCCTTCCTTGAAGAATTCTCTACTTTCAAGCACGAAAGCTCTTTGCAGATTCGGTGCTAGCCGTTTTCTGCCTACAGAGAGAATTTGGGATTTCCTATATATTTTCTTGTTCTAATTTTTGTCTGATTAAAATGTCTTTTTATACAATAATATCCCTAGGATATTTGTAGAGTCAAAGTTTCCAAATTAGTATTGTAATCAATTATTACTTTACTGATTTAATCAGATTCCAAATTAGTATTATTACCAAATATTACTTTACTGATTCCAAATAAGTATTAAATAATATTT
Organism: Knoxia roxburghii; assembly: GCA_030378225.1. Classification (NCBI taxonomy): domain Eukaryota; kingdom Viridiplantae; phylum Streptophyta; class Magnoliopsida; order Gentianales; family Rubiaceae; genus Knoxia; species Knoxia roxburghii. The sequence continues at coordinate 27,000,537 of CM059418.1, read as the reverse complement.
ACTGATTCCAAATCAGTATTAAATAATACTTTAATGATTTGGGTTATACACCAAGCCCATGGATTAACCCATGACCCATGGATCAGGCTGATGGGTCAAGAATCTCAATTGCAATTAAGTCCCTTGATTTATTAGCCCATCCCAATTGTTCCCAGGTAATTAATTAACTCTTAATTAATACCATAACACTTTTCAATAATATTTAACTAAAACATTTAATTAAATATTATTTATTTAAGTATAACAATTATACTTATTGTAGGCAAAAATACTTATTTTGCATCATTGAACTTTCTTATGTGCCATCCTCTGGGCCAATTCTAAATTGGTAATGGATAACTCAATCTCATTGATTAATGCATAAGTCATTAGTGGTCTCTAGCAAGACATAATGACTACCCAATTCGGAATGAAGGGTCGAATGGTGATTCACCACAACCTTTCTGAGAAAAATGCGTACGATCCTCTACATTGATATCCCATTTAGCATAAGGCATGGAACCATCATCCTTATATAGCTAAACGTTACTTGATCTCTTAATGACACTGAATTCAACAAGCAAATGAAAACACTTATCATTCCTTGGCACGGCCATGCACTTCTCAGTTCACTATTAAGTGGCCAAGATATCATCTCACTTAAGAGAGACTTGTAGCCCATCACTTCACCTACATACCTTAGCGTATCTCGTAGTGTACCCAATACGTGGCAACCTATTACGGCCCCGTTAGGCGTATATCAAAGCACACTAAAATTCACCTAAGACTATGTTGTGATTTATGGTCTAAGGATCCTCGTACGAGTACTACTCAAAAGAATCACTCAAGATCTAATCAGTCCATAGAGTGATTCTTTTGGAAAATCGATTTCATGAAATTAAATATGCACAAGAATATTACTATCATGAAATTAACTCACCTGATTATAACATCAATCAAAATGACAAATATCTATATAGCCCTTAAAAGGGCACATACATCAACAATACGCACCACATATAAACTAAAACTTTCAATCGATATATTAACTGGAAAATAGTATAATACGAACATAACTTCAGTATTTAAATCTAACAGTTATGTACTAGGCCTAATATTTGTTTTTCCATTGGCATGGTTAGCAAATATTAGAGTAACCCTGGGAAGGCTCATTGGGAGGCAGTCAAATGCATTCTTAAGTACTTATGCTGGATGAGAGATCACATCTTGATTTATCTAGCGCAGGAGCTAGTTCCATTGGGTTACACAGATTCAGGCTTTCAAGGTGATATGGACAAAAGTAAGTCTACCTCTGGTTTTGTATTCAATATAGGAGGTGAAGCCATAGTATGGCAGAGTGTCAAGCAGAAATATGTGGTTGACTCCACCATGGAGGCTGAGTAGGTTGCCGCATCAGAGGCAGCGAAGATAGCTGTATGGCTCAGGATTTTCCTGGTGGACTCAGATGTGGTCCCTGAGTTGCCGAGGTCTATCACAGTCTATTGTGATATCAATGGTGCAGTTGCTAACTCAAGAGAACCACAAACCCACAAGGCGGGTGAACGTGGCTAAGATAGCATCAGGAGACAACCTTGCAGATCCTTTCACAAAGGCATTGATCCCGAAGGTCTTTGAGAGTCATTTGGAGGGCATGGGAGTCAGATCTTAAGAGAGCCATGTCAGTGAGATGAAGAGTGTTTTGTAGTTTTCATTATGACAGCAGTGTAATAAGTGGATTAGATAGTGTTTTTGTACTTCAGAGCATAGCTTTGAGTATTAGTGGGAGATTGTTAGTTTTGAATACTGAAAGGCCATTTCTTGTATAAAAAACCAATACCCAGTTTGCATATCATTTTGTTTCAGTATTAAATTTGTTCCATTATATCATAGAACTAGATAACAAGGTGTAAAAAAATATAGTAGATCTCGTTATTGGTTAAAGTAATGATATATAAACAGATGCTCGTAACTGAGATAGTTTGAATATACTATCGGTATAGGTTATCGTGTAATTTGGAAATTAGTTTGTCTAGACTAATTAAATCATACGGACGTGCCTGGGGCATATTGAGCACGACCTATTTGGGATTGAATTAATTTGTACTGGTCGGTGTAGTTAATTCGAACCTAGTATTCTAATCTCTTAATCCCTAGATTGGAGCGGGCATGAGAGTTAGATATCGTATGCTTTGATTTGCCAAAGGGTGAGGTCAATTGAGGCCTAGATATTGGTAAGTTGGGTATATGGTGTTTGGCTTCTTTGTGTGCCATTGCTAGTCGAAGGAATCCATTTACCGGTTCACCGGGTTGATGTGCTCATGAGATGAGCTCGTAAGGTTTATTATATTACATCTGGCCAGTGGACTTTATGTCCGGTATAATAGGCAATTCAAGTGGTACTAATCTCGGATACTAAGAAGTTGATGAATTAATTTCTCAGTAAATTGATGAATCAATGAGCACTAGATATTTGATGTGGGGAAATAGAAGAATAATAAAGTGAGTGAAAGTAAATTCGTTATTGAGCGGTAGTTCCATAATTGGTTTGTTAGAGGTACGACTAATTATGTGTTTGACTAATCGACAAAGTGAATTAATTAATCCTAAATATTTAATTAATATTTAATTGACTAAGTGGATTATACGAAATAATCATAAGTGCTTGATTAAATTTAATTAACGAAGTGGGTTAAGAAATTAATTCAAAAGGCATGATTGGAGTTGATTAGTCTAAGGAAGACTAAGGGGTCAACGAAAGTCAAACATTAAGGCCCAACTCAAACGCTCACTAGGTCTCCCTTAAAGCTCCTATAAATAGCTTAAGTTAGGTATTTAGAAGACATAAGGAACCTTGGGAGACAACTCTAGTGAGAGAAGGAGAAATCTAGAGAGAAGTCTTCATATTCTTAGATCTTTCTCGAAGTCAATTTTGGTCCTTCTTCTTCAAGAAACTCAGCCCACGATCGATCCTAAAAATACCCAAGATCACTGCCCAGTCCCTCGATTTTTGGCCGGCCAAACTGTTCACTCGTCGCCACTATTTCTGGAGCCAGTGAAGTCGAAATCCGGCGAAGCCCATTTGTTGGGTTTTTCTTCTTTTGTTGCATTGATCCTTTGGCTCGTTCCTACGGGTTCGACAAAGTCTAGATCTACGGGCAAAAGGCTTTTCCCGACAAGTTTTATTTAGGCGGTGTGGGTTTTTAGATTTGGATCAGGCATCCGGGCTGTTTCAAATTTGGGCAGACTGAGTTTTCTTAAAGTGGGATCCTTTGGATTTCTTCATATTGTGCTTTAGCCATCCAGTGGACATTTTCCCACTCAAATTCGGGATCGCTTGGAGTTATTCTTCGGACTCTTTAGTGGATCCGTATCTCAAGACCCGGTTTTTAATATTTGCGAGAGACACGCTTCAAAGGTATAATCTTTAAAGGTTTTCGCTTTAATTTAAAGATTCAATTTTTGCATAACGATTTAATAAATCAAACTAGTATAAGCCTATATCCATTCAGGGGAAATGATTTTAAGCCTAAGACGAATCGAAAGTCTCCGATTCTAGAATTCATTGCACAAAAGTGATATTTTCAGTTTAGCCCGAGCTAGATCTGTTGCCTTCATTTTGCTCACTCTGCTAATGCATAGAGCTATGACCCAAACTAGAGACTCTGGGGTACTTAGTTGATCATGTCTTGCCTACACTATATCTACGCCAATTATCAAAGACAAAGCAAAGGGGTTCATAAACCCACACCTTCAACATAGTTTCACCAACACATAAATCAGCCAAGAACCCATGTAGATTAACAACCCATAAAGTAAAATCTCCAGAAATTAACACAAGAACATTCATAGATATTAAATGGGTTAGAATCCAACATAAAAGACTGAATCTTTAAGAGAAGTTAGTCAACACGATATTAAACACCACACCAAATGAAAAGCTATTGATGCGGATTTATTGTCGTGGTACCACACCGACTTAAAATTTTTAAAACTACTTAAAACTATTAAAAATGCAGTAAAAAGTGTTGATCCCACAGGGAATGGGGATGACTTTATCAAAAGCTAGCTAGAAAAGCACTAAAATAGGAAAGTAAAGAAAATAGTAGAATATAGCAGTTCGTTTATGATTTTAGAATAGAGCAGTGAAATAAACACATAAGCACAGAAATAAAAGCAGGATAATCACATTCTCATGGAGTTAAAGGCTTTGATTATGACTTTGTATGAGTTCTGTAATGGTTTTATGCACATAACCTTAGGGCGAACTCAAGGCACTACTTATTTGATATGGACAATTCTACCAACACCATGTCACTTACTCCATAGAGTTCTATCACTTCTCGATAGAGTCCTTGGTTCGTCTAGAACCATTTTGGCCTAGCACAGTTTCCCCTTTTGAGCTCGTACCCTACTATCACAGCTACCCACACACTAGGAATAAAACTCATCTAAGATACCCGATTACTAAGTTTTGATCAATTAAGATTAACTACTGACGTGCTCTTGTCGTTGTTAAGATTAACACTCCAAATAATATTTATAAATAAACTAAACAAAGAACTACACAACTATAGTACTTAAGGTTTTGTTCCCATACGATAGTAAGATTGATTGATGTTTGAGTGTGGGTTTGAATCCTTAGTTACTTCTCCATTTAGTAGTTTCAAGATTTTAAACTAACAAAACAATATAAACCAAGGGGTAGAAAAGATAATTTCAATTGTAGTCATGCAAGTAGTAAACTAAAGATAAAAGATAATAATAAAGATAAAAGCGGGAGCTTACCACCTCAAGATCCAAAGGGCCATTATCAAACAAGAGACATGAAAATGCGGGTTAGTTAATACATACATGGAAGAATAGTAATGCATACTACCAAGGTGTAATGGAGCTAGCACCAATAATCGAAATAGGGTCGTCAATCCTACCCAATTACCAATCATCTATACATGATACGTAAGTACAAAACAACCAAAGCAAATTGCCATATCCATACACATGTATCAATTGAGATCAACACAAATTAAGCCCACTTGGCACAAGCCCATGCTACACACAAGTGCTAAGACTACTTTAACTGCTACCAATGAATAGATTCAACCAATAAAAAAATAAGAAAAGTAAAACAAAATCAAACCATGCAAGTACTAACTCATTTACATGTAACCCATTTAATAATGCACATTAAAAACCATTATGGAGAACAATTCAGACAAGCCCATGCGAATTTCTACCCTGATCATATTTATCCATAAGAAAAGGCATGACTTTTATAAACAAAACTATGATAAAGCATAACAAAATCTTGAATTCCAGCAATGGGTCATAAATTTCTCCACACAATGCCTCAAATCATCGTACATAAGTGGATTTCCATTACCCCCTATCACTTAGACGGGTGGGATCCCTAAAAAACATCCTTAGAACACCATGGTTCTAGGATTAAACATGAAGTATTTGTAGGAAAAGGTGAAGAATTGTGTGAAACTTCCTCCATAAGCAAACTCAAGAAAAATTAACTAATGGTGTAAAAGTTGTGTTTTACATCAGGTCTTGCCCATTAAGTAAGCTCTCCAAGGCTACAAATGGTAAATTACAATTTAAAACACGCTTAAGGGTAATTTTAGACTTTCAGCATTTCTCCGGGCGACGGCTGGGCTCTGGCGTATGTAGATCGCTAGTGGTCAGTGGCGCACAGGTGCTAGCACCTGTGTGTCACCAGTTCTCTCTTCAGCACATTTTGCCTCTTGTCCAATTTTCTTCCATTTCATCTCCAATTCTTTCTATTTTCTTCTCTCTTTCTTCAAAAAGTCTTCAAATTTTATCTAATCTCTCATTTATAGCTCTTTACTACAAAGTCATGGAAATCCAACCATAAGTACACTATTAAACTAAAAAAGGACATTTCTACTGAAAACCAACTAAAAATTAGCTAATCATGCATGATTTTGGGTCATAAAAAGTTATAAATTTAAGTCGCGTCAACTACGAATCCATCTTAGACTCTGTTCTACCCATTTTATTGCATGACTACATTGTTCGGTGATTATAGTGTCAAATAGGGAAGTTTTCACTATCTTACCATCAAATTAACTATCAATGAACCATAGAAACACATCACCCATCACAATACAAAATGAAAACCCACGTACAAGATAGATAAATTAAACCCCATAGCAAAATTAACCACTACTCAATATGATAGAATGAAAATGGATATTTTCCCCAAAATAAATCGAGCAAAATATGACTCATAATCTAGACAAAACGAGCGACTGAAAATAACTATGGAAATTAATTCAACCCATCTATGCACTTGGGATTTCCACCCGCCTCCATTCCATTAGAGGAGTGAAAATCCCTAAAATTTCTTAGAATCACATGGGTTATTAGCTAAAAACACAAGAATAAAATAAAAATGAGTTATCGGATATAACTGTGTAAAAGTGTCTCCCAAAATCTGAACTCCGAAAATGTAAATCCTACTGCTACTTATATACAAAATGATTAAAGGAGTAAAAGAATATGATGTCTATTTTGGGCATTATAGAATTTTTTCTTTAGCTTCAAGTAATTCGTAAAGTAGTTTTTTGTAAGGAAGGTGGTACTGCTGACGTCCGTTTGAGCTGGCACGTGTCATTGATTTCCTTTTGATCATGCCCGTACCTTGTGTCGGTGGTGGTCTTCTCACATTATGCAAAGGTTGGTGTTTACTGAACGACACCTGGTAGTGTTCGGTTGAGTCATCGTGCACTGGTCGTGACTGACTCATGCTTAATAAATGTTGTCATGCATGGACGTCATCTCCAGCATGGTCACTTGACATTGGCTTTTGCAGGATATTTGCTCAGCCGTGGATGAGTTGTGACCACCTCACGTCCAGTATTAGCTGATAATCCTCAACATTATCTTGGTTTCGTCCTTGTCACGTCCACGAAATGCTGTAGCGGTCTAGAAATCACCTCCTCACGTCCACCGAATTTTGGAGTTGACTGGTGACGTTCTCTTGTCATTGTAAAGTTTGTTCAAACACTAAAAATAAAATTTATAAATCAAAATAACCTAGAACCACTCAACTATAGTACTTAAGGTTTCATTCCCATACAATAGTTGATTTTAATGATGATTGTGTGTGGGTTTGAATCCCTAATTACCTTGCAATTTTAGTAGTTATAAACTAAAACTAAAGAAAACGCATACTAAAAAAAAAAATATTATAAACAAAAGGTAGATTGATAATTTCAAGCGTAGAACATGCAAGTAGTAAACTAAAGATAAAAGATAATAATAAAGATAAATGCGGGATCTTACCACCTCAAGATCCAAAGGGCCACTACCAAGCAAACAACATGCAAATGGGATAGTTAATACCATCAAGGAAGTGTAATAATGCGTCATATTCAAAGATAAATCGGGCTAGTGATACCCCTAGTAAAAGGGCCTTGTACCTTCATCTAATCAAGGTCATCAATCTGCATTATCTTCCAATTTAGGCCTAACCATGTCATCCTAGCCAATAATTGAAATAGGGTCGTCAATCCTAACCAATTATAATCCTTTACCCATACACTTGTGTTTATGGAAATCAAACTAGAACCCATATCATGTACCTATAATCAATCCCTCAAGCCCAATGCAAATTAAGCCCAATTGAATCAAGCCTACTACACATATTCATGCCATAGTTCCCAAAACAACAAGCCCATGAATAAATTCAACAATTAGCACAAGTACACAAGCAAAACACAACTACCCATTAAAATATGAACTCATTTGCATACAACTCACTTGATAATGTACATGGAAAACCAAAAATAAGCATGATCAAGACCAGAGCACAGGTAATTCTACTACAATTATCTCTATCCATAAAGAAATAAGAGGCTTAAACCGAAAACCCATGATAAAAGCACATCCAAAATTCTTGGATTCCCATAAAAAGAGACCCACACCATGGTTTAGTCTTAAAATCATCCTAAATCCTTGGATTCCACTACCCTGTATCACTTAGAGGGGTGAGATCTCTAAAAGCTCCTTAGAATACCATGGTTCTAGGAGAAAACATAGAGTGTGTGCAGAGAAATATGAAGAAGTGTGTGAAACTTCTTCACTAAGCAACTAGGATAAAAACTTTCTAAAGGTGTAAAAGTGTGTGTTTTACATAAGATCTTTGGCATTAAGAAAGCTATCCAGGGCTAAAAATGGTAATTTATAAGTTAAAACTCGAGTAAGGGTAATTCTGGACTTTTAACAATTTTCAGAGGCGGCGGTTGGGCTCCGGCGCATGTCGGTCACCTAGCCTGTCTCTCTGCACTACTTTTTCTTCTTGTTCAATTCTCTTATATTTTTGCTCTTTTTTTCATGTTTTCTTCTCTTTTGCTCCAAAAGTCTTCATGTTCAGTCCAATATCTTATTTATAGCTTTTTACTACAAAGTCATGCAAATCCAACTATAAGTTCACAATTAAGCTCAAAAAGATATCATTTCTTGTGAAAATCAACTAAAGATTAGCCAAACTTGCATAATTGTGACTCATAAAAAGGTATAAGTTTGAGTCGCATCAATTCCCCCACACTTAAGACTTTGCTTTTCCTCAAGCAAATTTACTAGAATAACTAGATCCATCTCAAAACATGATTTCTCTAATTCGGTTTTCTTCCCCTTCAAGCTAAACATGAAAAGCATGCACTCACCTCACACTCATAGTATCAACATGACATCCATAATTAAGAAGACAAGCATGTTATTCATCATTATCTAACATCAATTTGTTGGAGTATGCCTTTTTGAGAGCTAATTTAGACATTTGTTGTCTGTTTGATAATTTATCAAATGAGTTAATTTCATGATAATTAGATTCTTGTGCATATTTAATTTCATGAAATCGATCCGCCAAAAGAAACACTCCATGGACATTTAGATCATGAGTAATTCTTTTGAGTAGTACTCGCACAAGGATCCTTAGACCAGAAATCACTACATGGTCTTAAGTGAATTGTAGTGTGCTTTAACATACGCCTAACAGAACCGTAACAGGTTGCTAAGTATGGGTATGATTGGGTACACTATGAGTCACGCTAAGAAATGTAGGCGAAGTGATGGGACTACAAATCTCTCTTAAGTGAGAGATGATATCTTGGCCACTTGATAGTGAACTGAAAAGTGCACGGCCATGCCCAAGGAATGATAAGCATTATCATTTGCTTGATGAATTTAGTGTCACTAAGAGATCAAATAAACGTTTAGTTATATAAGGATGATGAGCTAATTAATTATGTGGTATTAATTAAAAGTTAATTAATTATCTGGGAACAATTGGGATGGGATAATAAATCAATGGACCTAATTACAATTGAGGTTCTTGATCCATCAACCTGATCCATAGGTCATGGGTTGATCCATGGGCTTGGTGTATAACCCAAATCATTAAGGTATTATTTAATACTGATTTGGGATCAGCAAATATTATTTAATACTGATTTGGAATAAGCAAAATAATATTTGGTAATAATATTGATTTTGGAAATTTTAACTCTACAAATATCCTAGGGGTATTATGGTAGTAGGATGATGATTTTCAATTGAGAAAAATCAGAACAAGCAACATACACGAAAAATCCCAATTCTCTCTGTAGGCAAAAATCGGCTAGCACCGAATCTGCAGAGGCTTTCGTGCTTGAAAGTAGAGAGTCCTTCAAGGAAGGATTTTGGTGGTGACAAACGTAATCGGAGCAGAAGGTTTGGACCAACATCAATCTAGAATCCAGACGCGGCTACCAATTACGCTTCAAGGGTATAGTTTACTTGTTTTGAACATAGGATTAAAACACTAAAATTAAAATTGGCATGAATCAACTGTGTAAAATTTTTTGAAAATCATGCCTCCAATCCCAACAGTGGTATCAGAGCTAGGCTTAATTTTAGTGTTAAAATTAAAATTTATTTTGATTAAAAGAAATTGGAATTTTAATTAAAATTGATTTTAACAATTTTTTTTTTCAACAATCGTGCTTTTAGAAAGCAAAAAGAAAAATTAATAATAATTTTTTTTAATTATTTATTTTCTGGGAAAAATAATAAAATATTGATTTTTTTGAAAATTGTTTGAAGGCTGCCGGACTGGGTGCCACCGGCCTGCCGGATTTTTAGCCGAAAAATCGGGAGTCATCGGATTTCATATTTTTTACCTTAAAAATTGTGGGTTTTTGTTCCTTACTTTCTCAGAAATTGTTTCCATTAAGTTTGGGTTTCAAAACATCAATGAATTGTTTCGTTTTAAAATTATAGTTTTGGGTTTTTGTTACGACTCGTCGCTGGGAAAACTCAAACCAAAGGAATGGTTTCATTGGGAGTTCGAAAACTCAGGGAAGATGGAGTTTTCCTGCTTGGGCTACTTCGGTTTCAATGAAGGGAATGGCAGATTCGCGTCTGGTCTTGGTTGACGAAAAGAAGCAACGACGAACATCGCAGCTGCGCTATTACTGGTCGGGATTTTATCTTCGACGGGTGATGGTTTCCATCATCGATCGGAGCTGGGATTCTTCGACTGGAAGAGATGACCGGCGTTAGTTACCAGGAAATTTGGGATGCCGGAAGGAGAATTCGAAGCGGCCGACGACGAAAATGGCTTGAGGACGAAGAAGGGATTGCGGTTGAAGGGGCGAAGCCCTAGGAGCTGTAATTACGAAAATGCCCCACCGCCCTTCTCAAAACCCTAGCTGCAAAAGTTTTAAACTTTTAAAAAATTAGAATCCAGCCCCAGCAGTTTTGTTGCCTTTAAACCTAAGCCAAGAACTTATGTTAATCATAAAATTGACCAAAAATTTTAAGGAAAATTGTTTTCAGATTTTGGTAAGATTTTAAAATCTTAATTTTAGAATTAAATCAAATCTTATTAGATTTTAGTTTTAAAATGTTAAAATTGGATTTTAAGATTTTAAAATTATCTTAAATCAATTATATTAATGAGATTAGGATAATTAGATGATAAATAGGATAATTAATTTGATTCTTTATTTATGCCTTTAAATACGGTATGATTTATTTAAATGGTTTAAGTATTTGCATACATATTTGTATGTTCATGCATCATTTTTCAATAAATGATTGAACAAGAAAAATGAAAGATTGATTAAAATTGATTATGGCACGATCAATTTTAATAGTATAGAATTTTTTGGAAATATTCAATTACACAATCTTCTAAATTGATTGGCTTAATAAAATGGGCTTGTATGAAGCACTTGCATTTTATGTGTTTTACATGCATGAATTGGGCTTTATTTATTTTGTTTTAATTTGGGGCCTATGAGCCATTTAAATTGGGCATGCGAGCCTATTAAAATTTATTGTAATAGAATAGATTAGAAATTAGGCCCAAGAAATTCCAACAAGCCAAGACGGAGTCATGGAGTTGGAGCCCAATAATGGAGGCCCAAATGAAGACAAAGTTTTAAAAGCCTTGTAATAGACTAGAGCCCAATTCATTGCATTTTTCGCTTCATATTTTATATTTTGTGAATGATGAAAAATGAAATGCATGTTAAGCCGCTCAAACTAAATCCCTAAAAACCTAAGTTATAAATTGCTTCCATACTTGGGGGCTCGCCAGAGCGTCGAACGTCTGTGGACTTGGAGAGCCCAAGGGCCTCAGGTTTTCTTCGTGTGGCGGGTTGTCACATAATAGGTGCCCAACTTTACTCACTACCACTATATGGAAAAACTATTTGGGTATTTATTGATGTGATGCCTCGAGGGATGGTTTGACTTGGGAAAATTAATCATAGCTTGACCCGATAAGTTGACTAGGGATTAATTTTGCAAAGATAGGATGGTGCCAAACATTTGGAATGTTCATCCTATTACCGAAAAGTTGCATGGTATGCAATTGGAAAGCGTTAGATTACATGGAATGTAATTTGAATGTTGCCTACCAAAAGAGCCCGATCCCTACGATACTTGCCAAAGCAAGACTGAGGTTAACTCTTTGTGGATTTTCGGCCCACAATCTAGCACCAACACAAAATTGTTTGGGATTTTAATTTTGGCTATTATGGAAAATGATTTTAAAACTCATTCTAATATTTTGCATTTATTCTTTGTAGAAATGGCATCATCTAACACTAATGTCATATCAAATTGTACTCTAAGAAGTATATTGGATAAGGATAAATTGGTTGGACCAAACTTCTTAGATTGGGAAAGAAACTTGAGAATAGTTCTCAAGCAAGAAAGGAAGCTACATGTCTTAGAGACCGCTTTAGTTGAACCACCACAAAATGCTTTGGCAACTTTTCAACGAGCCTGGGATAAGTTGAAAAGTGACTCCGATGATGTGACTTGCTTGATGCTCGCATTAATGACTGGTGAGCTTCAAAAGTAGTTTATGAATTCGGAAGCCTTCCAGATTTACAAGTCACTGACGAAGATGTTTCGTGAACAAGCCTGTAACGAAATGTTCTTTACGATAAAAGCTTTAACTTCATGCAAGATGGCGAAGGGTTCGTCAGTTAGCACACATTTAATCAAGATGAAAGGGTACATTGATACCCTAGAGCGATTGAATGCAACCCTTCCTATGGAATTGGCTATTGATGTCATCTTGGCATCATTGCCTAATGAATACAATGATTTTGTGGTGAACTACAATATGCACAACATGGATAGGAGCATTCCTGAGCTCCATGGCAAGTTAAAGAACACTGAGCAGACCCTTAAGAAGGCAACGCCAGTGTTGGTAGTAGAGAAAGGTAAAGGGAAGAGAAGTTTAAAGGCAAGGCCACAGTTGGGTAGAACAAGAAAGCTCGCAGTAAGACTGCTTCCTAACCACAAGCTCCTCATGCTAAGACAAGATCCAAAAAGGATGATACATGTCTCTTCTGCAGACAGAAGGGTCATTGGAAAAGAGACTACAAAAAGTTTCTCAAAAGCAATCCTTCAGCTTCAGGTATCTTTGTTATAGAAATTAATCTTTCTATGTCCACCTCATGGGTATTAGATACTGGTTATGAGGCTCACATTTGTACTAATGTGCAGGGACTCAGAAATAGAAGGATGACAAAGAAAGGTGAAGGAGATTTCTGATTGGGCAACAGGGCAAGAGTTGCTGCTGTTGAAGTTGGAGATTATACTTTGTCTTTACCTTCTGGTTTAAATATTGAACTTGAAAATTGTTATTATGTACCTGCTTTGAGCGGAAATATTATTTCAGTTTCTAGTTTAGATAATAAAGGTTTTTGATTTAATATTGAGAATAATTCGTTATCTTTATATCAAAATGATATTTTATATGGAGTTGCAAATATGTGTAACGATTGTATGTCTTGGATTTGACCCAAGAAAAACTAGACTATAACATAGAAAAGAAAGCTAAATCAACTAAAAATGATTTAAGTCCAACATACCTTTGGCATTGTCGATTAGGCCATGCAAATGAAAAGCGAGTTCAAAAGCTTCACAAGGATGGAGTGCTTGGGTTGTTTGATTTTGAATCATATGATGCCTGTGAACCCTACTTGCAAGGCAAAATGACAAAAAGTCTTTTCAACAAGCAATGTGAAAGAACAAGTGAGCTATTGGCTCTAATATATACAGATGTATGTGGACAAATGAGCACACAAGCCAGAGGTGGATTTGAATACTTCGTGACTTTTACTGATGACTATAGTAGATATGGTTATGTCTACTTAATGAGGTATAAAAGTGAAACTTTTGAAAGGTTCAAAGAGTTTAAAAATGAAGTAGAAATCAGTTGGATAGAAGGATTAAGGTTATTCACTCCGATCGAGGAGGTGAATACCTAAGTGGTGAGTTAAATGACTATCTAAAACAGTGTGAAATTGTTTCACAGCTGACTCCACCGAGAACACCTCAATGGAATGGTGTATCTGAAAGAAGGAATCAGACCTTATTAGATATGGTTCGATCAATGATGGGCCAAGCGACCCTCCCTATGTCCTTTTGGGGTTATGCTCTCCTTTCTGCTGCCTATTTATTGAACCGTATTCCATCTAAGGCAGTAGATAAGACTCCATATAAGATATGAATGGGTCGGAAGCCCTATATGTCCTATCTACGAGTTTGGGGTTGTCAAGCTCATGTAAAACGTTTATAAAGTAACATGCTTGAACCTAAAACTGACAAATGCCTATTTGTGGGATATCCTAAGAAAACCAAAGGATATCAATTCTACAACCAAATTGAGAACAAAGTGTTCGTTGCTCGAGGAGCTACTTTCTTAGAGAAAGAATTTCTGTACAAGAAAGACCGCGAGAGTAGAATAGAACTCAGAGAAGTTCCAGAACCATAAGAGAATGTAGAACGATCTACAGAAACTCAGATGAAAGTTGACATGGAAACTCATGAAGATGAGCAACCTGAGTCAACAACACAAGAACCTAGAAGGTCTAGTAGATCTCGTCATGAACCTGATAGATACGGATTTCTTGTGACTGATGATCAAGATTTGATCTTGGTGGACTCTAATGAGCCCACGAACTACAAACAGGTTTTAGAAAGTTCGGATTCAGATAAATGGCTACAAGCCATGGAATCAGAAATGCAATCCATGAGGGATAATAAAGTGTGGACTTTGATTGATCCTCCTGTTTAGGCAAAGGTTATCGATTGCAAGTGGATTTTCAACTTAAAACCTGGCGGGATCTTCAAGGCGTGACTAGTGGCTAAAGGTTTCAAACAGACTCATGGTATTGACTATGATGAAACCTTCTCCCCTATCGTGATGCTCAAGTCCATTAGGACAATGCTTGCCACAGCAGCATATTTTGACTATGAGGTATGACAGATGGATGTTAAGACGACTTTCCTGAATGGAAACCTACTCGAGGATGTTTATATTAAACAACCCGAGGGACACATCGATCAAAAGTATCCTAATCGAGTATGTAAGCTTCAAAGGTCCATCTATGGACTAAAGCAAGCATCTCGAAGTTGGAATCTTCGTTTTGATGAGGAAGTGAAAGGTTACGGATTCATCAAGAACGAAGATGAGCCTTGTGTTTACAAAAAGGTTAGTGTGAGCAAGATTGTTTTCCTTGTCCTATATGTGGATGACATCCTACTCATAGGAAATGACATCCCCATGTTGAAAGAAATCAAACAATGGTTGGGGAGTGTATTTGCTATGAAAGACTTAGGAGAAGCCGAAATGATACTAGGTATAAAAATCTATAGAGATAGATCTAAGAGACTTTTAGGACTAAGTCAAGAAGGGTACATAGACAAAATATTGAAGAGATTCAATATGTCTAAATCTAAGAATGGTATAGTACCGTTCAGACATAGCCTTCTCTTGAAAAAGAACCAAGGTCCTTCAACAAGAGAGGAGAGGGAAATAATGAGTAGAGTCCCATATGCCTCGGCTATAGGATCTATCATGTATGCCATATTTTGCACCCGTCCAGATGTCACACATGCACTAAGCATGACTAGCAGATACCAACAAGATCCAAGAATGGCTCATTGGACTACAGTCAAAGCAATCCTAAAGTACTTAAGAAGAACTAAATGATTGATGCTAGTGTATGGAGGACAAGAATAGCTCGTCGTACAAGGTTACACCGATGCTACTTTCCAAACACATCAAGATGACATGAAGTCACAGTTAGGTTATGTGTTTAGCCTGAATGGCGGTGCAGTGAGTTGGAAAAGCTCGAAGCAAGATACCACAGCCAACTCTACAACGGAATATGAGTATATTGTTGCATCAGATGCTACAAAGGAAGCTGTTTGGTTAAGGAAGTTCGTATCAGACATCGGAGTGATACCGAGTATCCAAGATCCGATATAACTGTTCTGTGTTAACAATGGGGCTATTGCACAAGCTAAGGAGACTAAGTCACACAAGAAAACCAAACACATACTCAGAAGGTTTCACCTCATCCGAGAGATCATCGATCGAGGAGATGTGAAAGTGTGCAAAATAGGATCAGATGACAATGTAGCAGATCCTCTCACAAAAGCACTACCACACTTAAAGTTTGAGAGACATGTAATAGAGCTTGGTCTTAAAATGTTTAGGACATAGCCCTTTGACGGGCAAGTGGGAGATTGCTGGTGTATGCCATTTTGAGGGCTAATTTAGATATTTGTCGTCTGTTTGATAATTTATCAAATGAGTTAATTTCATGATAATTATATTCTTGTGCATATTTAATTTTATGAAAATGATCCGCCAAAAGAAACACTCCATGGACATTTAGATCATGAGTGATTCTTTTGAGTAGTACTCGTACGAGGATCCTTAGACCAGAAATCACTAGATGGTCTTAGGTGAATTGTAGTGTGCTTTGACATACGCCTAACGGGACCATAACAGGTACCCAAGTACGGGATGATTGGGTACACTATGAGTCACGCTAAGAAATGTAGATGAAGTGATGAGACTACAAATCTCTATTAAGTGAAAGATGATATCTTGGCCACTTGATAGTGAACTAAAAAGTGCATGGCCATGTCCAAGGAATGATAAACATTATCATTTGCTTGATGAATTCAGTGTCACTAAGAGATTAAATAAACGTTTAGCTATATAAGGATGATGGTTCCATGCCTTATGCTAAACGGGATATCAATGTAGAGGATCGTACACAGTTTGCTAGGAAAGATTGTGTTGAATCACCATTCGACCCTCCATTATGAATTGGGTAGCCATTATGTCTTACTAGATACCACTAATGACTTATGGATTAATCAATGAGATTGAGTTATCCATTGCCAATTTAGAATGGGCCTACAGGATCGCACATAAGAAAGTTCGATGATGCAGAATAAGTATTCTTGCCTATAATAAGTATAATTTTTATACTTAAATAAATAAGATTTAATTAAATGGTTTAATTAAATATTATTGAAAAGTTATGTGGTATTAATTAAAAGTTAATTAATTACCTGAGAACAATTGTGATGGGCGGATAAATCAAGGGACCTAATTGCAATTGAGGTTCTTGATCCATGGGTTATGGGTTGATCCATGGGCTTGGTGTATAACCCAAATCATTAGGGTTTATTTAATACTGATTTGGAATTAGCAAAATAATATTTTTGTAATAATACTGATATTGGAAATTTTAACTCTACAAATATCCTAGGGGTATTATGGTAGTAGGATGATGATTTTCAATTGAGAAAAATCAGAACAAGCAAGATACACGAAAAATCATAATTCTCTCTGTAGGCGAAAACCGGCTAGCACCGAATCTGCAAAGGCTTTCGTGCTTGAAAGTAGATAGTCCTTCAAGGAAGGATTTTGGTGGTGACAAACGTAATCGGAGCAGAAGGTTTGGACCAATATCAATCTAGGATCCAGACGCGGCTACCAATTACGCTTCAAGGGTATTTGAAAATCATGCCTCCGATCCTAACAGAATTGACCTTATGACCTTACACTATCAAGGATCACTCAATAACACTCAAAGTGTATAGGCTTTGAAATAAGCAACAACACTCAAGTCAATTGTATGAAAGATCTTCAACCATAAGCTTGACTTAAGATCACCTATCCACCCACTCATTACGAATGCAACACATTGATTAAAAGGACTTTTATTTGGGTGTAACGGGGCTAAGAAAACGGCTCAGGACAATAAAAATTCAAGGCTTGAAAATTGGAGTTTATTGTAAAAAAATTTTCATTTGTTGAATGCTTCATCAACTACTTCTACATGGATTTTTCTTCTACTAATGGAGGTTTAAGGCTTACATATCCTTTACTTCTCCATTCTTATTTCTTAAAACGTAACTTAGATAACACAAAAAGTACGCGTCGTCATAGACAAAATGTAGTCAAATATTATCTATTAAAACATTTCTAAGTGTTTTAAAATCCCCTTTTTCTAGTAGTGCTAGCACCAATTATTTTGTGGGTTTTTTCAGATTTAATTTTTATGAACTTTTATGTGAATCTAAAGTTGATTTTGGATTTGTATTTCCTAAGGATTGAACATTCTATTAGTGTTTAAAGGCTACTAGGCTTTGTCGTTAAATACTGCTGCTCTATTTCTCTAGGAGGTTAGATTAGATGAAGGAGGTTTTTTCCCTTACATGAATCTTACCTTTCGACCCCTTTGGGTGGTGAATATTTACAAAAAGAATGTGTTGTTCTTTTGGAGGCTGACATATTGTTGCTTTGGAGCATTGTCCTGTTTTATTGTATTCTGTATTAATTCGACGTGGTATTTGTTTAGAAACAGTGACCAGGACAGATACTGATTGGGGTTTATTTGCTGCACCTATATTGATTCTTTGCTGCTTCCTGGTGGGGTAGTATGACTATTCTTTTATTCTTAAACGTGTTGTTCTTAGGCTAGACAATTTGGCATTTTGTCTAGCTGTCTTTTTTACTAAAAAATAAGTGGCAGCTCCGGAGTGTACGTGTTCCAACCAGCTGAGTGCTAAATGACTATAGAACTTTCTCATTTGTTTTCCTAGTGGTTGTTGAACAACATGTTGTCGTTTAAAGAATTTTTCCCAGTTAAGTGAGGTGATAGTCCTTGTAAAGGCTATAATGGTGACATAATGATTTGATGTATGGGATAAGAGTAGTGTGATCCAGAATTGTAACCTTGTTTGCAACATCATTTTGGAATGGAATTCAACTTATTGATTTGTGGATTAGTGGTCATATTTCTCTTGTCATTTATGTATGTTCAGTTGATGCATGTGCCTCAGTGTTCTGTATTAGGGAGTGCGAGTTTCTGCTGTGTTCAAGGGGTGTATTGATAGAAGTTGCTTTTTAGCACTAAGCTCTTATGTTCTACGTTCTTTTCCCAGTATATATTGGTAGTTAGATAAGTTATTTTGGAAGAATAGTGTACTGGATTACTAAGTTTGCATAGTTTTGTTTGCTAATCCGAACCTCGTTTGATACTTGAACAACTTTTTTCTTTCTTTGCTTACATTCAGTAAATGCTGTTGAATGTTGTGAATGTCATCGTTATCAATGTTGAGCCACCGTTAGTATTGAATGTGTTGGTTATGAGAATCTTGCTTTGGTTAAGACATTAATTTGCAATTGTAGGACTGGATGGACTAAGCCAATGTTAAAGATGTTACGAGAAGTTTTGTTTTGCTTTGTAGAAGTGCAAAAATATTTTCAAATGTGATACTGAGTAGAATGGTAAATATGTTAAAAGCAGTTGTCATGACTAAGTTCTATGTCTCTTGAACTAGAAAATTGATAGCAAATTATATTATCTTCTGGAAAGGCAAAAATAGTGTGCTATAGGAGCAGTTTTTGAGGAATACTATATCATTTGTAAGGAATATTGATGGTATCAGAAAGCTTACAGTAATAGATGGTTTGTTTGATTATTGCTATTGAGTTTATTTACATCTTCATTTTGTGCACATGCCTGTACATCTGCACCTCATCGTGCTTTCATTTTTTTCTCTGTTTCAATCTACTTGACGATGTGCTCATTCAGGAAACAAGTCAACGATGATAGTGAAACTGTCAGATTGATTCGTCTCTTAAATAAGAACTTGTTGTTGTCCCGACCTTTCAAACTATTCTCTCATACTATCTTCCAAAGCATGAATTGAAGCGGCGCTCAACTCAAGAAAACACACTATTCTTTAACCCTCTTTGTGCGAAAATTATATTCAGAGGATGGGTGATGGTTTGTGATCAATTTTAGTCACTCAGGATAAGGCTTAATAGTTCAACCTAAACTATTGAAAAAAAAAAGGGTTTGTGATTTCCTCACAAGAACAACACACGATTTCGCAAGATCACTTTAAACAGAGAGTTCAAAGACTTAACAACTCCACAAGAATTTTGAAAATATCAATTAATCAAGACGTATGTATTATTTCAGCCAAGGGACCTTTATATAGATATTACAAGAGATCTATTATTTTTTTACAAAGGTAATCTTCAATTCTAGTGAGAGAAGGATTAAAAAAATAAAGTCCTATACTAACTCTAGTTGGCTTAAGAATTTCGGCCATGTAGAGAGAGTTTTACAACAATTAAACGTCCTACTATAGAAGGTGATGAGTTCCAAGGAAGAAATTCTAAGGATGTCAAAGATGATGATGGCGAAGGCATGGCCAAACCACCTTCTACTCCAAATAATTCTGCACATATCATTCTACCAAATCCACTTGAAGGAATGACGGGCCTAATGACTCGTTTGAGAAAGAAAAGGATGCAAGAAGTTTTGAACAATTTGATTGTTGAAGTCCATTCAAAAGAGGAAGCAAAGGCTACCTCAATTCAACCTCAATATTACAACATTGTACAAGCTTTGGATCTTGATCCAAATAGTTCTAAATAAGTGTTTGAGCTACTTTTTTAGTGAATAAATCCGTCCAAATGGTGCAGCCAATTTTTAGCCCGAAACCTGAAATGGGGCAAGCCAAAATTTCAGCAAATTGGAGTTAATCCTTGAAGGTTCTTTAGGGTTCCAATTCAACACTATTTGCACGAAATTTTGATGTCTTTTGAAGGCCAAAAAGGTACATTTAAGTTGGTCAAAGATTCAGCAAAGTGGTTAGAAGTTTGAAGACTATTCAAAGGCTTAAATGTGGAAGTTTGAATATCACATTTATGGGCAGAATTATGGACGAATTTTAGCTACATTTTGGGGTTAATTTTAAGTTAATTTTATGCATTTTTATTATTTTGAATATTAGAATTAAGTGCAAAAGTCTTTCTAGGTCAAAGAGCTTTTCTTGGTAAAAAAGAAGAGTTAATGTTAGTCTTGACTATAAAAGTTCAGATTTGCTATTTTAATCTTTTTATAATTTTCAACCTTGGTCCCTCTTGAAACTCTATAAATAGGGGTCTTGGTTAACCATTAAAGACAAGATTTGATGTTATAAACTTTAAGGAATTTTTCCTTTCTTTTCTAGTTTCTTAGTGGGCTAGTTTTAGTCTTGCAAGTATGCTTGCAAAACTTACTTGGCTTATCAACTAAAACTCTTCCTTTTAGTTGTGGCACCTTCTAATCTACTTTTATAATTCATTTCATAATCCGAAGGTGTTAGGTTTATCCTCGTGTTGAAAATTAGAGGGGTTGGGGATAGTATTTTCAAAACTCCCATTTTATAATTCAAAGGTGATAGGTTTCATCCTATTGTTGTTAGATCAATTTTGGTTTGGGTTGTTTTTGCTTGAAAGATTTCAAGACATCTTTCAGTATTGTGTGATTCAAAGGTGTTGAGTTCATTAATACTTAGTTGCTTTGCTCAAAAGATAAATCGAGGACGATTCTACAATTCATGTGAATTTGTACCTTGGATTCATATCAGTTTGGTATCAGAGCTCAGTCTCCTTGATTTGATCATATCATTTTTTTTAATCTATCTATCTTGCATCTATTCTTATCATATTTGAAGGTTCAAGTTTGCAAGAAGAAAAAAAAAAAAAAGGTTGTCAAAAAAAAAAAATTTAAAGGTACTGAATAAAGAGATTAAAAAAAAAAGAGAAAGAGTGCATAAAAAAAAATATCATTCGTTCTTCTTAAGTTAATATTGCAGGGATTTGTGATTCCAAGTGTGAAAGAAGTTTTGAAGAAAAGGTACTATCATCATTGTTTCTTTCTTATCTTGTAATTTATTTCTAATCTTATTCTTGTTTCCTTTACATAATCATTGCATGTTGCTATCATTTCTTTGACATCTATACTTTCTTTGTTTCCATGTAAGATCTTTGTGTAGCATCTTTTAAGGATTTAATGATTCTTACAAGAAGCTTGCAGGAGGAAAATAGTGGTAAAATCTGAGTGACACTTTCTCCTACTAAATCGGCCTTAAACAACTGTGAATTTTCTTTTTCATTTAGGTTGAGACATATTAGGGAAAGAGGAAAAGGGGTGTGAGGTACTTTTAGATATATATTTTTTGTGTTTATCTTCTAATGGCAGATCCAACCGGTTAAACGCCTAACAAAAGACATGAAGGGAATAAACCACAAGGCGATTGGAACAAATCATTGATAGGGTCACCACCTGGATTGACCAACTCGAACTTGCTTTTCAACAAAGAGAAGGAAGACAGCTAGGAAGTGAATAAGATAACGAGGAAGATGATACAAGGTATGAGGAAAAAATGTCTGACATTTCCCGAGGGAATAGAAGGAGAAGGAATAGATTTGGATTTGATAGCAATCTTAATGGTATCAAAATGAATATTCCTGAATTTGATGGAAAAGGAGATCCTGAGGCATATTTTGATTGGGAAATGAAGGTGGAAAAGATATTTTCTATCCACAACTATTCGGAAGAAAAGAAGGTAGAAATCGCTTCTTTGAATTTCGTGGTTATGCACTAACATGGTGAGATCGATTGATTGTTTCTAGAAGAAGGAATAAAGAGAGGCCAATTGTAACTTGGGAAGACATGAAGGCTATTTTGAGTAAACGCTTCATTCTCCCTCATTACTTTAGAGATCTTTACAACAAGTTGCATAGTATCACTCAATGAGCAAAGACTATGGCAAAATATTACCAAAAGATGGATTTAGCCATGACAAAAGCAAGCATTGAAGAAGATCCCAAAGCTACTATGGCATGATTTTTGGGTGGTTTAAGAAGAGAGATTGCTGATGTGGTTGAGTTACTACATGACATGGATTTGGAAGCAATGATGCATGTGGCAGAAAAGGTGGAAAGGCAATTGAAAAGAAAGAGTGGTTCAAGTAAGTTTCTTTCTAACCAATCCTCTTGGAAAAACAATTATGAGAACAAAAGGGATTTTGGTAAAAAGAAAGATGAACCAAAGAAGCATGATTTTAAAAGGTTTGAAAAGGGTGAATGAAGTAAAAATTCTTCTCCTACTTCTAAGCTCACTTGTTTTAAGTTCTTGGGAAATGGCCATATAGCTTCCCAATGTCCTAACTCCAGGACTATGGTAATGCAAGAAGATGGTTATTGTTTGAGCCAAAGTGAAGGAGAAGAAGATGAGGAGGATCTGAATGTTGAAGATGAAGGTGAACAATTTAAAACAAGTGGTGATGAGGTTTTGGTCACTTTGAGAGTATTGAATACTCAAGTTGGATCGGATGATGAAGAGCAAATGAGTACTATCTTTCACACAAGATGCAAAGTACAAGATAAGGTATGCACACTCATCATTGATAGTGGGAGTTATACTAATTGTGTTAGCTCTTATCTTGTAGACAAGTTGGGTCTATCCATGACTGCTCATCCCAACCCTTACTGTTTGCAATGTCTGAATGATAGTGGAGAGCTAAGGGTGAATTGGCAAGCAAAGGTAAAATTTTCAATTGGGAAATGTGAGGATGAAGTTTTATGTGATTTAGTACCAATGCAAGCTAGCCATATACTTCTTGGTCGACCATGGGAGTTTGATCATGATGCTAATCATGAAGGAAAGTCTAACAAGTATCACATTGTTGATAATCGTAAAATATTTACTCTTGTTTCACTTTCTCCTCAACAGGTACACAAAGAACAAATAAGAATGAGAGAGAAAAGGCTAAAAGAGGAAGTGAGTTGAAAAAGCCAAAAGAGTGTGAAAAAGAAAGATATGTGAGTGCTAAAAGCAAAGTGAGTGAAGAAAAAGCAAGAGATGAAAAGGTAAAAAGTAAAGTGAGTGAGAAGGAAAAAGCGAAGGCTAGTGAGACAAAAGGTGCCTTCTTTGCGAGCATGAGAGATGTAGATAGAGCCCTCAATTCTCACCAACCAATTTTTATGCTCTTGTTCTATGAAGAATGTCTTGTTCTTGATGAGCTTCATAACAATTTTCCTTTAGAAATTGTGGTTGTTTTCAATGATTTTGCAGATGTGCTACCCGAGGAAATGCCTAAGGGGTTACCTCCAATTCGAGGAATTGAGCATCAAATCTAGTTTCCACCCGGAGCTTCCATTCCAAATAGGCCAGCCTATCGTCCCATCCTGAGAAAACAAAAAAACTTCAAAGGCAAGTTGAAGAGTTGCTAAGCATGGGATATATTCATGAGTCTCTTGTCATTTTAGTTCCAAAAAAAGATAGTACATGGTGCATGTGCATTGATTGTAGGGTTGTGAACAAAATCACCATTAAGTATTTTCATCACATTCCAAGATTAGACGATATGCTTGATGAATTGTTTGGTGCAAAATTTTTCACAAAAATTGATTTGAAATCTTGTTATCATCAAATAAGAATCAAAGAGGGTGATGAATGGAAAACGACTTTCAAAACAAAATTTGGTCTTTATGAGTGGCTTGTTAAGCCTTTTGGTTTAACTAACGCCCCTTATACTTTTATGAGACTAATGAATCATGTCTTGAGACATTTCATTGGAAAATTTGTAGTTGTCTATTTCGATGACATCCTGATCTATAGTAAGAGCAAAGGAGAACATGTTGAACATCTCAGCTTATTCTTACTACTTTGTATGAAGAGAAAATGTTTTCAAAATTCAAAAAGAGTACTTTTTTTTTGTTGAAGAAGTTGTTTTTCTTGGCCATGTTGTGAGTTATAATGGTTTGAGAGTTGATGAAGTAAGGGTGGCAGCAATTATTGAAAGGCCAATTCCCGCAAAAGTGACTGAGGTGAGATTTTTCCATGGACTTGCAAGCTTTTATAGGAGATTTTTCAAAGATTTCTCAACAATAGCATCTCTATTAAATGAGTTGGTAAAGAAAAATATGAAGTTTGAATGGGGAGATTCTCAACAAAAGGCAATTAATCAATTGAAGCATGATTTGACTAATGCTCATCTTTTAGCTTTGTCAAATATCTCTAACACTTTTGAAGTTGAATGTGATGTTTCATGAATTGGAATAGGTGTTGTGTTGCTTCAAGGAGGCTGCCCCATTGCCTACTTTAGTGAGAAGCAAAATGGAGTACCATTGAACTATCCAACATATGACAAAGAGTTCTATGCAATGGTGAGAGTATTGGAAACTTAGCAGCACTACATTATGCCAAGAGAGTTTGTGATTTCCACCGATCATGAATCCATTAAGTATCTCAAAGGACAAAAGATTTTGCATAAAAGGCATGCAAAATGGATCTCATTCATTGAAACTTTCCCATATGTGGTAAAGTACATAAAAGGGAAAGAGAACGTTGTGGCTGATGTAATCACTCGAAGGTATGCCTTGATTACTACTGTTAATGCTGCAATCATGGGATTTGAGTATATTAAGGAGTTGTATGCTAAGGATCACGATTGTGCTGACATATTTAATGCATGTGAAAAGAGTGTTTTCAATAAGTTTTATCAATATGAAGGGTTCTTGTTCAAAGAAAATGAATTGTCTATTCCTTCTTATTCACTTAGAGAGATTTTGGTTTGTGAATCTCAATGTGAAGGATTAATGGGACATTTTGGTGTTTTAAAATCTTTAGATATTCTGAATGAGCACTTTTATTGGTCAAACATGAAAAAAGATGTTGAGAAAATTTGTGCTATATGTCTTGACTATAACAAAGCTAAATCTAAGTCTTTTCCCCATAGTTTATGTACGTCACTCCTTGTTCCTCAATCTCCTTAGACTGACATTTCTGTGGACTATGTTCTTGGTTTTCCTAGATCTCAATGAGGCATGGATTCCATTTTTGTTGTTGTTGACAGATTCTCCAAAATGGCTCACTTCATTGCTTGTAAGAAATTCGACAATGTAAAACATGTGGCTGATCTCTTGTTCAAGAAAATTGTTTGTCTACATGGTGTTCTGAGAACTATTGTGTCCGATAGAGATGTGAAGTTTTTGAGTTATTTATGGAAAACTCTTTGGGGAAAATTGGGAACAAAACTTTTGTTTTCAACCACAAGTCACCCACAAACTGATGGTCAAATGGAAGTAACTAATAGGACAGTGGGTGTTTTGCTTAGAGTTATCATTAAAAAGAATTTGAAAAGTTGGGAGGAGTGTTTGCCTATTGCTGAATTTGTATACAATCGCACACTACACATTTCTACTAATTTTTCTCCTTTTGAGTTGGTTTATGGTTTCAATCCACTAACTCCTTTAGACTTATCTCGTTTACCTTTGTAGGATCGAGTGAGTTTGGATGGAAAGAAGAAAGTTGAAACTATGAAGAAGTTGTATGAGCAAGCTCATGCAAACATTCAAAAGAAAAATGAGCAATATGAAAGGAATGCAAATAAAGGTGCAAGAAAATTTTGTTTGAACCCGGTGACTGGGTTTGGGTACACATGAAAAAAAGAGCGGTTTCCAGCCTCAAGGAGAACTAAGTTGCACCCCCGTGGTGATGGGCCATTTCAAGTTTTGGCACAAGTCAATAATAAAGCTTACAAGCTTAATCTTCCTGGAGACTGTGGTATAAGTGCTACTTTTAACGTTTCTGACTTATCTCTTTTTGAATTTGATGTAGATTCAATGGGTTCGAGAATGAATCATTTTCAAGGGAGAGGGGATGATGAGTTCCAAGGAAGTAATGTTAAGGATGTCAAAGATGATGATGGAGAAAGCATGGTCGAACCACCCTCAACTCCAAATAATTTTGCACATATCATTCCACCAAATCCACTTGAAAGAATGACGGGTCCAATGGCTCATTTGAGAAAGAAAATAATGCAAGAAGCCTTGAACAATTTGATTGTTGAAGTCCATTCAAAAGAGGATCCAAAGGCTACCTCAATTCAGCCAAAAAATTACAGCATTTTGCAAGCATTGGATCTTGATCTAAATGGTTCTAAATAAGTGTTTTGGCTACTTTTCAAGTGAATAAATCAGTCCAAATGGTGCAGCCAATTTTCAGCCTGAACTCGGAAATGGTGCAAGCTCGAATTTCAGGAAATTAGAGTTAATCCTTTAAGGTTCTTTAGGGTTCCGATTCAACACCATTTTCATTTGAAGTCTTTTGAAGGCCAAAATCATCTATTTAAGTTGGTCAAAGATTCAGCAAAGTGGTTAGAAGTTTGAAGACTATTCAAAGGCTTAAATGTGGAAGTTTGAATATCACATTTACGGGCAGAATTATGGACAAATTTCAGCTGCATTTTGGGTTTAATTTCAAGTTTTTTTATGCATTTTAATTATTTATAATATTATAATTAAGTGCAATAGTCTTTCTAGGTCAAAGAGCTTTTCTGGGTCAAAGAGAAGAGTTAATGTTAGTCTTGACTAGAAAAGTTCAGATTTGCTATTTTAATCCTTTTGTAATTTTCAACCTTGGTCCCTCTTGAAACTCTATAAATAGGGGTCTTGGTTAACCATTAAAGACAAGATTTGTTGTTATAAATTTTAAGGAATTTTTTCTTTCTTTGCTAGTTTCTTAGTGGGCTAGTTTTAGTCTTGCAAGTATGCTTGCAAAACTTACTTGGCTTATCAACTAAAACTCTTCCTTTTCATTGTGGGGCCTTCTACTGTACTTTTCTAATTCATTTCTTAATCCAAAGGTGTTAGGTTTATCCTAGTGTTGTTGGGTTTGAAAATTAGAGGGGTTGGGAATAGTAATTTCAAAACTACCATTTCAAAGGTGATAATTTTCATTATATTGTTGTTGGGTCTATTTTTGTTTTGGTTGTTTTTTTTTGGAAGATTTCAAGACATTTTTCAATATAGTGTGATTCAAATCTCAATTGATTTTTCGAGGGACTCGCTTCAAAGGTTGAATCTTTAATCTTTCCTCTTTAATTTAAAGATTCAATTTTTAGTGGGTTTTATAAATCGAACAAGTTAGAGCAAGATCGGGTTCAAAGGAATTTTTACTAGTCTTTGGGCTCGATCGAAAGTTTCTGCTTCTAGAATGCATAGCACAAAAGTGAAATTTTTTATTTTGCCTGGACTGACTAATTCCTTCAGTGCATGAGGCCCATGCGCATGGTCCATTTTTTTGGGGTAATTCTGAGATCTAAAAGCAAGACTCAATCCATCAGAGTGATTAATGGGACACGAGACAAGGCAACGGATGGAAACGACAATTATGAAGACCATAACAGTCAGAAAATTTATTTATGCATTTGTTTTTTGTTTTTATTGTTTTAATTGTTGGTTATGTTAGTTTTGAATACTTAAAAGTTTTGCTTGTATGAAAAACTATTTCCCAGTTACATATCGATTGTGTTGTAGTATTATAAATTGTCCCTTTATACCATATGTCTAGATGATAAGGTGTTTGGTGTGACACAGTAGATCTTATCATTGGTTAAATTTATGATATATAAATAATGCTCGTAACTGAGATATTTTGGGCACACTGTCGGTTTGGTTATTATATAATTCTAAGACTGGTTTGTCTAGACTAATTGAATCATACGGATGTGCCCGGGCATATTAAGCATGACCGATCTAGGATCGAATTAACTTGTATTGATCTTCTCAGTTAATTTGAGCATTGTATTCTATCTCTTAATCCCTAGACTAGAACGGGCATGAGGATTAGATATAGTATGTTTTGATTTGCCAAAGGGTGCGGTCTATATTTGAGGCTTAGATCTCGGTAAGTTGGGTATGCATATTTAGTCTCTTATTGTGCCGTTGCTTGTCGAAAGACAATCATGTACCAGTGGGTCCGGGGTGCTGGTGCTCCCAAGATGAGCTCATAAGGATTATTATACTAAACTCGACCGGTGGACTTATTTCCAGTATAGTAATAAGGTCGAGTGTTACTAATCTCGGATTATAAGAAGCCGATTAATTAATTTATCAGTAAATTAATAAATTGACGAGCACTATATCTTTGATGTGAGGAGATAATAGAATAAATTAAAGTGGTACAAAGAAGCAATTTCCTTTTGAGCAGTAATTCCATAATTAATCCGTTAGTGGTACGATTAATTATGAGTTGGATTAATTGACAAAGTGGATTTGGTTAATTAATTAATCATCCTTAAGTAAATTGACAAAGTGGATTTAATTATTCGATGAATCATCCTTGGGTCGATTAACGAAGTGGATTTAATTAATTAAAAGTCTTTGGGTCAATAAGTATTTTGACTAGTCTTTCAAAGACTAAGAAAATTCAAAATTAAATCAAACTAGTAAGACTCAACTTAAAAGCCCACTAGGTCTCCTACGAAGCTCCCGATAAATAGATAAGTTACCCTTATAAATTCAAGACAACACTTTCATTTTTTCTTTGCTTCCAAGAAATAGAAAATCCTAGAGAGAGATTTTTCAAGAATTCTTCTTCTTCAAGTCTTTCTCGAAGTCGGATTTTAGATCTCTTTCACGGTAAAAGAATGGGCTTTGGATTTTCTGGAGTGGGTTGATCGGATCTACGAAAGGGGTAGTTTTTTTGGTGGATTCCACATTTTTTGATGGTTTTCGATTTTTGGCATTTTTTATGGCTTTCTCGCGGGTCTAATTTTTCCTGCAGACCCAGTGTAGATCTTGCCGAATTTGTTTCTCTGGTGAGGCACGAACTCTGGTCGACTGGGTTTTCTATTTTGGGCCAGATCTATTCATCGGTGTTCATTTTAGGATTAGATCTGATTTAGATCTGATAGGCTGGGTGATTTCCGGCTAGATCTGATCTTGGGTTTCCAGATCTAGTGTTCTTGAGCAATTTTTGGGGTAGATTGTTTTCGTAGAAAGTTTCCCACGCAACTTTAGGATGTATCTTGGAGTCATTCTTAGGATTTCTTAGGAGTGAAGCTTTAAATTTTGGAACTTTGTCTTTCTCAATTTATTTTCTAAGGGACACGCATAAAAGGTATAATCTTTGATTCTTCTTTATTTAAAGATTGAATCTTTTGTGTGTCATTTAATAGATCTAACAAGTGTAAGCCTAGATCCGCTCATGGGAATTGATTATAGTGTTTGGGCTCGATTGAAAGTTTTCGATTCTGGAATGCATAGCACAAAAGTGAATTTTTTGATTTGGCCCTGATCGGATCTTAATTCCTTCAATTAGTATCAGAGCCGAGGTTTTGGCTTTATATTTGTTCGATTTGTTACATGGTCTTTATTATATGTGGTTATTGTTCCGGCTATTATGGTTTTTACATTCATTTAAACCCCGGGACTTGTCCGGGCTCATTTTGTTTTGAATGTGAATGGTAGAAGCCGTATCTTTAATTTAAAGTGCAAGTCTAAAAGATTATACATTTGAAGTGTGTCCTCAAAGCAATAAAAAAACCAAAGCCTTGAAAATCCTGCTATTTACTGCCCCGGACCAACCACAAGAGAATCTCAAGAATGACTCATAGCTACCCCGAAATCGTGTGGGCGACTATCCACAGGGTAGCTAAGACACTAAGGAAGAATTAAAAAAAAACGGCTCCAAAAAACTCGACAGATTCTTGACAGATCGTTGCTCGAAGATTCCTGCGCCTGTTTATAGCCTGCTGCCTATTTATCGCCTGCATGCGAAATCAACTATCGAATCCCTTGAATGACTCCGTCTCCACCTCGAAATTGTGTGGGCAACTATTCACTGATTAGCTAAGACACTAACGAAAAAATCCAAAAGAAAACCACTTTGAAAAACTCCTCAGATCCGCAGCAGATCGTTGGCCGAAAATCGGCCTCCTATTTACTGCCCGGCACACACAAAGCCAAACCCACCTCAAGAAGAATTCTCCCACCACGATCTAGACAACCACCATCATGGATCACCGATTAAGACCAAGATCTCCACAACGGTGGTTGAATCAAGTGGCTAGGATAATAAATAGGATTGGCAGCGCGTAAATCAAACTTGCGGGTGGTGCAAAATCAAAACCGGTGATGCGAACTTCGAGATTGGTAGTGCGAAAATGTAGGCTACGAAATAGAGAAACCGGCGACCCTAAGGGGCTGAGCTTTTCGAAAATCGAAGGATCCTAAGCCGACTTCGAGAAAAAACTCAACGAAGAAGAAAAAGTTCTTTCTCTAGGCTACTCCTTCTCTCTCTAGGCAACTTGGCCTCTAAGGTTTCTTAATGTTTTCCAAATGCCTAACATGGACTATTTATAGAAGCTTCAAGGGAGACATAGTGGACTTTTGAGTTGTGCCTTAGTGTTGGACTTTCGTTGACACTCTTAGTCTTCCCTAGACTATTCAACTCTAATCTAACGTTTTGAATTAATTTCTTAACCCACTTTGTTAATTAAATATTAATCGAGCCCTTAGGATCATTTCGTATAACCCATTTCATCAATTAAATATTAATTAAACCTTTACGATTATTTAATTCACTTTGTCGATTTATCCAACACATAATTAGTCGTACCACTAATGGACCAATTATGAAACTACCGCTCAAAATTGAATTTACTTCGCGCTTACTTTATTATTCTTCTATCTCCCCACATCAAAGATCTAGTGCTCGTCAATTCATAAATTTACCGATAAATTAATTTATCGACTTCTTGGTATCCGAGATTAGTACCACTCAACTTTCTTATTATACTGGACATAAGTCCACCGGCCAAGTTTAGTATTAAACCTGCGAACCGGTACATGGATTCATTCGACAAGCAACGGCATATAAAGAAGTAAAAAACCACATACCCAACTTACAGAAATCTAGGCCTCAGTTGACCGTACCCTTTGGCAAATCAAAGCATACGATGTCTAACTCTCATGCCCGCTCTAGTCTAGGGATTAAAAGATTAGAATATTAGGTTTCAATTAAGTACGCCGATTACTATAAGTTAATTCAATCCTGAATAGGTCATGCTTAATATACCCTGGGTACATCCGTATGATTTAATTAGTCTAGACAAACTAATTATCCAAATCACAGCTATGAATAAACTCATGAATGCTGGGATGGCTGAGGGTACTTCAATGAGGGATCACGTGCTGTAAATGATCAGCTGCATCAATGAGATTGAGGTTTTGGGAGGTGACAACGACGGGGAGACCTAGGTTGATATCATTTTCCAGAGCTTGCCTCCCAATTTTGAGCAGTTTCAGTTGAACTATAATATGGGTAAGCTCTCATATTCCCTTTGTTAGTTTTGAATACTAGAAAGCTATTTGCTTGTATAAAAAACTAATACCCAATTGACATATTGTTTTGTTTCAGTATTAAATTTGTTCCATTATATCATAGAACTAGATAACGAGGTGTGAAAAGACACAGTAGATCTCGTTATTGGTTAAAGTATTGATATATAAAAAGAATGCTTGTAACTGAGATAGTCTGAATATGCAATTGGTGTAGGTTATCGTTTGATTGGAAATTAGTTTGTCTAGACTAATTAAATCATA
The DNA here is from genome assembly GCA_030378225.1 of Knoxia roxburghii. Classification (NCBI taxonomy): domain Eukaryota; kingdom Viridiplantae; phylum Streptophyta; class Magnoliopsida; order Gentianales; family Rubiaceae; genus Knoxia; species Knoxia roxburghii. Next base: position 26,968,475 of record CM059418.1, on the reverse strand, counting down.
CGAATGTGCCCGGACATATCAAACAACCAGTTAAAGAATGAATTAACTTATACTGAATGGCGTAGTTAATTCGATCATAGTATTCTAGTCTCTTAATCCCAAGATTGGATGGGCATGAGAGTTAGATATCGTATGCTTTGATTTTCCAAAGAGTGCGGTCAATTGATGCATAAATCTTGGTAAGTTAGGTATACGGTGTTTAGTTTGTTTGTGTGTCATTGCTAGTCGAAGTAATCCATGTACCGGTTCATCGGGTTGATGGTGCTCCCGAGATGAGCTCGTAAGGTTTATTATACTAAATCTGGCCAGTGGACTTTACGTTCGATATTATAAGAAAGTCAGCGGTACTAATCTCGGATAATAAGAAGTCGATGAATTAATTTGTCAGTAAATTAATGAATCGACGAGCACTAGATATTTGATGTGGGAGATACAAGAATAATAAAGTGAGCGCGATGTAAAGTAGTTTTTGAGTAGTAGTTCCATAATTGGTCTGTTAGTGGTACTACTAATTATGCGTTTGACTAATTGACAAAGTAAATTAATTAATCTTAAATGTTTAATTAATATTTAATTGATTAAGTGGATTATGAAATTAATTCATATTGAATTAATTAATCCTAAGGGTTCGATTAAATTTAATTAACGAAGTGGGTTAAGAAATTAATTTAAAATGCTCGATTGGAGTTGATTAGTCTAGGGAAGACTAAGGGATCAACGAAAGTCAAACATTAAGGCCCAACTCAAAAGCCCATTAAGTCTCCTAAAAAGCTCTCTATAAATAACTATTGTTAGGCACATTTGAAGACATAAGAAACCTTTTAGGCAAATGCCTTAGAGTGAGAAAGTCAAGTCTAAAGAGAGAATTTCATCTTCTTCGTTGAGATTTCTCTTTTGAAGTAGGTTTGTGATCTTTCTTTTTCAGGAATCTCCAACCCTGGATCCTACAGAACCCGAGCCCAATTTCTGCCATTTGCCTGAGTCCGGCCGCCGCCAGTTCACCGACCATCGCCAGCGATTTTTTCGACCAGCTCCGGGGAAGCTTTTTGTGGGCTGTTTTGTTTTGGGTTTTGATCCTCTTGTTGCGCTGATCCTTTGGCTCATTCCTTTGGGTTCACCAAAGTCTAGATCTATGAGCAAAGGTCATTCCAGAAGTGCATTTTCAGATTAGGATCAATTCCTGGGCTAAATCTGTTTTTCATATTTGTGAGATTTTTGAAATGGGTTTCTTTGGATTTCTTTGTTAGTGCTTTTGGCCACCTCGTAGTCACTTCCCACCCAAGTTTGATGTCGTTTGGAGTTATTCTTGGGATTTTGAGTGGATTTCATTTTCCTAGAGTTTTGGTATTCTTATTGCTTGGGACATGCTACAAAGGCATAATCTTTGAACGATTCCGCTTTAGTTTAAAGATTTAATTTTTACGTGTCATACTAATAGATCAAACTAGTATAAGCCTAGATCCGTTCAGTGAAAATGAATTTTAGCCTGAGCCAGATCGAAAGTCTCCGATTCTGAATGCATTGCACGAAAGTGAGATTTTTGGTTTGGCCCAGGCTAGTTCTGTTTCTTTCAAATTGGTATCAGAGCGAGTGTTTTGACTTTATACTTATTCAATTAATTACACGGCATTATTTTGGCATTGTTATTTTGCATTGTCGATAAATATTAACAAGTGGTTATTATTCCCAGCTATTATGGTTAATTTAATTTTCATTCATAAACCCCGGGACAAGTCCGGGCTCATTTTGGTTTTTTGAATGGAAATGCCTGTAATAGTAATAACTGCGAGCTGGAAACCTTGTAGGATTAGATAAATCTTGTAGTTGGATTTAATCTAATTTTGTCGTCTTTAAATTCTTAGAAAACGACTTTCTATATCGAAATTTATGTATTATGAGAAAGACGTTATTTTTGGTAACTCATATTCGTGGGTTTTGGTTTATCGTAATTTTGGGTGATTCCTAATTACGTAGAAAACTGTGAAAACCCAGATGAATTGAGAGGAATCCAAATAACGAGTGGGAGTGACATGACGGGACGTGTCAACAAGCCGTCGAAAGAATCAATGATAGTGAATGCTATAATAGTCAAAAAATGTATAATTATGTATTTCCCGTTTTTATGTCTTTTCGTTGATTACATGTTTTCGTTTTTATGCATGAGCGAAAACAAACAGTTTTTAAAAATTTGTGCAACTAACATATTAAAACTCTTAACGGTTTTAAGGGTGTGTGTAACCATAGTTAAGATATTGCATGTTAAAATGTAAAAATCCTCAAATTTAAAAATCTAAGTGGGAGCGGGTTGGTATATATCCCCATGGACTCCATTACGAATTGATATGTGATGTGGTTATACTTGCGTGTTGGCATTAGGGTCTTCCTCCATTCGGATGAGTCTTCAATCACGAGATCACTAGACTGAATTCCTAAAGGGATGACTATAGTGAGCTTAATTGGAGGATTGCGACACCCTCTCTGCTGAGGCGCTCTACTAACAAACTTAGAAGTCACGTAATGGTAAACACTTAGTGTACTATTTATACTATCCCTCATAAAAGGTTACACTATTTATGTGTATGGCTAAAATCATGGACTATTAATTTCATTGATCAAAAGATCGTTGTCAGATGGTGAAATTAATGAACTTTGGTTCTTCAAGAATGAATGTGGCTTAGCGTAGATGTTCACCCGCATGACCTACGTTAATTCCAGTGTGAGAGATGTCAATGGGAGATTACATTGTTTTTTAGGTTATCAATATTTTCAAAAAAGAATACCAAAACTTGACTGTTTATTTTTTCAATTGTCGATATGTCGTTCAATCCACTTGCTGTCATTTTGAATAAAAACAAACTCACCGGTCCAAATTACATTGATTGGAAGCGTAACGTGGACATTGTACTTACTGTTGAGGGTTATAAGTACGTGCTCACTGTGGAGTGCCCCCCTACGCCCACTGATGATGCCATCCCTGAGCAAAAGGAACCATATACGAGGTGACAAAAGGCTGATGAAATGACCAAGTGCTATATCTTCGCTTCTATTTCAAGTGTACTGCAACTCCAGCATTAGTTGTTTACCTCAGCTTACAATATGGTGACTAAACTCAAGGAGATGTTTGGGCATCAGGCAGGGATGCCAGGCAGTCAGCTATGAGGAAACTCACGAATGCCAGGATGGCTGAAGCCGCCTCAGTGAGGGATCACGTACTGGAGATGATTGGCAACATAAATGAGATTGAAATATTTGGAGGCAAGATTGATTTTGAGTCACAGTGTGATATCATCCTCCAGAGCTTTTCTCACAGTTTTGAGCAGTTTCGGCTGAACTATAAATGAACAAGCTTCAGTATAGTTTGCCCAAGCTCATGACTGCATTGGTGTCTATTGAAGGCCTCTTGTCTGAGAAGAAGTAAGCTTTAGCTACTGTTGGACCTTCAGGTTCCTCTACTGGGCCCAAAGCCAAGAAGCACAAGAGGAAGATGTTAGTTTTGAATACAGAAAAGCTATGTCTTGTATCAAAAACTAATATCCATAGATGACATATCATTTTATTTCAGTATTAAATTGTTCCATTTTATCATAGAACTAGATGACGGAGTGTGAAAAGACACAGTAGATACCGTTATTGGTTAAAGTATTGATATATAAAAAGTATGCTCGTAACTGAGATAGTCTGAACATACTATCGGTATAGGTTATCGTGTGGTTTGGAAATTAGTTTATCTAGACTAATTAAATCACATGGATATGCCCAGGGCATATTGAGCACGACCAGTTTGGATAGAATTGACTTACACTGATTGACGTAGTCAATTCGGTCCTAGTATTCCATCTCTCAATCCCGAGATTGGGACGGGCGTGAGAGTTGGATATCGTATGCTTTAATTTGCCAAAGAGTGCGGTCAGTTGAGGCCTATACCTCTATAGATTGGGTATGTGGTGTTTAGCTTCTTACGTGCCGTTGCAAGTCAGAGGAATCCATGTACCTGTTCGCCAGGTTGATGGTGCTCCCGAGGTGAGCTCGAAAGGTTTGTTATACTAAACCCGGCCGGCGGACTTTATGCCCGGTAAAATAAAAAGGTCGAGTGGTACTATTCTCAGAATCCAAGAAGTCGGTGAATTAGTTTGTCAGTAAATTGGTAAATTGATGAGCACTAGATCTTTAATGTGGGGATATAGAAGAAAATGTAGTGGCGCGATGTAAAGTCATTTTTTAGCGGTAGTTTCATAATTGGTCGGTTAGTGGTACGACCAATTATGCGTTTGACTAATCGATAAAGTGAATTAATTAATCCTGAAGGTTTAATTAATATTTAATTGACAAGATAGATTAAGAAAATTAATTCTATATGAATTAATTAATCTAAAGGGTTCGATTAAATTAAATTAACGAAATGGGTTAAAGATTTAATTCAAAAGGATCGATTGGAGTTGACTAGTCTAGGAAAGACTAAGGGGTCAACGAAAGTCAAACTAAAATGCCCAACTCAAAGGCCCATTAGGTCTCCTTAGAAGCTCTCTATAAATATCCCTTGTTAGGCAACCTACAAGACATTAGAAACCTTAGAGGCATTTTGCCTAGTGTGAGAAATAGTGGTCTAGAGAGAAAACTTCTTCAACTACGTTGAAGTTTTCTTTCGAAGTCGACCAAGGATCATTCTTCTTCGAGAATCCTCAAAGCCCAAAACCTAGAGAATCCAAGATCATCATTTTGGAAAGAAAGTTTATGCCTTTTTCGTGGGATTTTTTTTGCCGCCGATTTGATACCACCTATGGAGTAGTCCGGTGTCGACTTTTGGTTTCTTCAAGTGGCGATTTGTCTTCCCTCATTGTGGGTTTGTTGATTCTTGTTGTGTTGATCCTCTAGATTGATCTTCTAAGATCGCTCGAGTCTAGATCTACGAGTAGGAACACATTCTAGACACTTTTGGTGTGGATTTTCAGATTGGGTTAAGTTCCCGGGCTAAATATGTTTCTTCAGATTTGTGTGATTCTTGAAGTGGGTTTCTTAGGACTTCTTCATTTTTCCTTGGGCAACTCAGAAACTAGCCACACTAGTTCAGAGTCGAGGAGTTATTCTTCGAATTTCAAGTGGATTTCGTAGCTAGGCGGCAAATAAGTGCAACAATCTTCGGGCAACTATCTGCTGAGGATCTGACAAGTTTTTGGAAGTGGGTCTCATATGGATCTCTTCCTTAACGTCTTAGCTACCTTTTGGATAGTCACCCACGCGATTTTGTGGTAGATACAGAGTTGTTATCGGGATTCTCTCGTGATTGGTCTCAGGCGATAAACAATAGGATTTTCAGCTTTGGTTTTTTTATTGCTAGGGACACGCTTCATAGGTATAATCTTTTGAACTTTCCACTTTAATTAATGATTGTATCTTTTGTGTCCCAATTAATAAATTAAAGAAGTATAAGCATAGATCCGTTCATGGGATAATGAATTTGAGCATGAGCTTGGACGAAATCTTCCGATTCTAGAATGCATTGCATGAAAGTGAGGTTTTAGATTTAGCCCAGGCTTGTTCTATTTTCCTTCAGAAGAAGGGCCAGAAGGCAATTGCTGATCATCGACCCAAGGGAGTCATTGCTAAAAAGCACAAGTTAAAAGGCAAGTGCTTCATATGTGGCAAAGTTGGACATTGAAAAAAGGTTGCCAAAAGCCTCGAGGTATGTGTAATTTTACCCTTGTTACTAAGACATGTTTAGCGGCAATTCCCACAGATACTTGATGTGTGGATTCAAGAGCAACTGATCATGTTTATAATTCTTTGCAGGGGTTCCAAGTGACCCAACTGCTTAGAGAGGGTGAGGTGTAGGTCTACCTTGGGGATACTACTAGAGTTTCTATTGCTACAGTGGGAGTTGTTCGTCTTTATTTTCCAGATTATGTTGTTTTGATTTTGAGACATTGTCTTTATGTACCTAGCTTTAGAAAAAACTTGCTTTCAGTTTCTAAGTTGCTTTTGGATGGTTATAAGTTTTTTTTTTTTTGATTACTCTGTTTTTATTAGAAAGAAGAAGAAACTTATATGTTCCGGTGTATTGGTTGATAATTTGTTTGAGATTAAAACTAACTCCCAAGAAATGCAAAACACATAAATTAATAACACATCATTGAATCATAGTAAAAGAAAAGAGTCTTCCCCTCTGAACCGGACTTATCTTTGGCACCTAAGACTAGGTCATATTAACCTTAGTAGGATTCAAACGTTAGTCAATGATGAGTATTTAGACTCATTGGATATTGACAGTTTTCCTACCTGTGAGTCCTGCTTGGAGGGTAAAATGACCAAGAGGCCTTTTAAGGCAAAGGGGTATAGGGCCAAGGAGATTTTAGAGTTGGTTTATTCTGACTTGTGTGGGCATAGTCTAAGACATCTCAGGATTTGAGGTTGCCTGGCATATGTGCTCAAGGCAGATACAGCCAAGCTAGATGAGAGATATTAGGTTATGATTTTTATAGGCTATCCCAAAGGAACGAAAGGTGGTCTATTTTATAGTCCTCGTGATTGGAAGGTGGTGGTGGTGAGCACCAACGCCATATTTCTTGAGGAGGAATATATTTTAGATCACAAGTCAATGAGCAATGTAGTATTGGAAGAGCTTAGTCAATGGCCTTAAGCTTTCTCGAGTATTCCAGATGCACAAGTACATGATGACACACAACAGGTACTGTACACACTATCACAGATGAAACTCTTACACAGGCTGCGCCTCGTCATAGTGGGAGGGTTGTCAGACATCCCGAGAGGTATATGGGTTTGGGTGAGTCTTCGTACTTTATCCCTGATGCCCATAAACCAAACCAGTTAGCTACAATGAGGCTCTCTAGGATAGAGATGCAAAGTCTCGGCAGAGGGAGATGATAGCTGAGATGGGTTCTATGGACTCAAATCAGGTCTGGGAGCTGGTAGACCTTCATGATGGGTTTTAGCCTATTGGGTGCAAATGGGTTTACAAGCGAAAGAGAGGATCCGACGGAAGGGTTAAGACTTTCAAGGCTTGGGTATACTCAGAAAGAGGATATCGATTATGAAAAGACCTCCCGGTAGCCATGCTTATGAATTTTAGCCTAGATTCATTATGGAGAAAACTAGTTTAAGCCTAGATTCGTTCAGGGGAAATGAATTTTAGCTTGAACCAGATCGAAAGTCTCCGATTCTGGAATACATTGCACAAAAGTGAGATTTTTGGTTTGGCTCTGGCTAGTTCTTTTTCCTTCACCCTTCCCAAGCTCATGACTTCATTGGTGTCCGTTGAAGGCCTCTTCTCATAGAAGAAGCAAGCTTTGGCTACTGTTGGACCTTCAGGTTCCTCTGCTGGGCCCAAAGTCAGGAAGTAAAAGATGAAGAAGAGCCAGAAGGCAGGAGCTAATCATGGAACCAAATGTGGTGTTGCCAAGAAGCACAAGTCGAAAAGGCAAGTGCTTCAGATGTGGCAAAGCGGGACACTGGAAGAAAGACTGCCCAAAGCATAGAGGTATGAGCAATTTCACTTTTTTTACTGAGACATGTTTAGCGGTGATTCCCACAGATACTTGGTGTGTGAATTCATGAGCCATTTATCATATTTTTAATTTTTTGCTGGGGTCCCAAGTGACCCAGCTACATATAGAGGGTTACTTTCAGGTCTACCTTGGGGATAGTACCAGGGTATCAGTTGCTACAGTGGGAGTAGTTCGTCTTCTTTTTTCAGACTCTGTTTTACATTTGAGAGATTGTCTTTATGTACCAAGCTTTAGAAAGAATTTACTTTCAATTTCTAAGCTGCTTTTGGATGGTTATAAGTTTGTTTTTACTGATAATTCATTTTTTTTTAAAATAACAAGAAACTTTTATGTTCTGGTGCATTGGTTGACAATTTGTTTTTAATTAAGACAAACTTCCCAGTTTTGCAAGACACATAAATTAATGACACATCATCGAATCATAATAAAAAAAGGAGTCTTCCCATTTGAACCAGACTTATCTTTGGCACCTAAAACTAGGTCATATCATATACCTTAGTAGGATTCAGAGGTTGGTCAATGATGGGTCTTTAGACTCATTCGACATTGACAGTTTTCCTACATGTGAGTCCTGCTTCGAGAGTAAAATGACCAAGAGGCCTTTTAAGGCAATGGGGTATAGGGTCAAGGAGGTTTTGGAGTTGGTTCATTCTGACTTTTGTAGGCCTATTTCAGTTCGGGCTATAGGAGGTTATGAGTATTTTGTGACATTCACAGATGACTACTCTAGATATGGATATGTATACATGATCCACCACAAGGCTGAATACTTTGGTAAGTTCAAGGAGTTTAAGGCTGAGGTGGAGAAGCATCAGGGTAAGAGTATCAAGACCCTGCGATCTGATCGTGATGGTCAATATCTCTCTAGTGACTTTAGGACCTATTTGTTAGATGAGGGTATTCAGTCCCAGTTGTCTGGACCTTGCACAACCCAGCAGAATGGTGTAGCAGAGAGGAGGAACATGACTCTTGTGGATATAATTAGATCAATGATGAGTTATAGTGAGTTGTCTAACACGTTATAGGGTTCTACGTTAGAGACTGTGTGTTATATCCTTAATCTCGTACCATCTATATCTGTGACTACGACATCCTGGGAGTTGTGGACTGGGTGAAAGCCTAGTCTTAGACATCTCAGAATTTAGGGTTGTCCAGCACATGTGCTTGAGACAGATGCAGGTAAGTTAGATGTGAGATCAAAGGTTATGCTGTTTATAGGCTATCCCAAAGGAACGAGAGGTGGTCCATTTTATAGTCCTCAGGATCAAAAGGTTGTGGTCATCACCAATGCCAGATTTATAAAGGAGGATTATATTTTAGAACACAAGCCCAACAGTAAAGTCATATTAGAAGAGCTTAGGGGTCAGTCAAGTATTCCAGAGCTTAGGGGTCTTGGAACATCCGTCTTGACTATGTTATCAAGTCATAAAGATGCCATGAAGGCAGTACCATATGCATTTACAGTGGGTAGTCTCATGTATGCTATGTTATGTACAAGGCCTGATATTTTCTTTAATGTTGGCATTGTTAGAAAATATCAGAGTAACCCTGGGAAAGCTCATTGGGAGGAAATAAAATGCATTCTCAAGTACTTGTGCAGGATGAGAGATCACGTCTTTATTTATTGAGCACAGGACCTAGTTCTATCGAGTTATACAGATTCAGACTTTCAAGGTGATATGGACAATAGTAAGTCTACATCAGGGTTTGTGTTTACTCTAGGAGGTGGAGCCATATTATCATGGAGTGTCAAGCAGAAATGTGTGGCAGACTCTACCATTACGGATGTGTATGTTGCTGTATCAGAGGCAGCGAGAGAAGTTGTATGTCTCGGGAACTTCCTGGTGGACTTGGATGTGGTCCCTGAGTTGCCGAGGTTTATCACAGTCTATTGTGATAATAATGGTGCAGTTGCTAACTCAATGGAGCCACGAGCCCATAAGGTGAGTAAACACATAGAGCGCAAATACCACCTGATATGAGAGATCGTAAAGAGGGAAGATGTGACCATGACCAAGATAGCATCAGGAGACAACCTTGCAGATCCTTTCACAAAGGCGTTGGCCCAAGGTTTTTGAGAGTCATGTGGAGGCCATGGAAGTCAGATTCTTAAGAGAGCCATGCGAGTGAGCTAAAGAGTGTTTTGCAGTTTTCATTATGAGCACTGTAATAAGTGGATTGAACAGTGTTTTTGTACTTCAGAGCATAGATTTGAGTATTAGTGGGAGATTGTTAGTTTTGCATACTCAAAAGCTATTGCTTTTATCAAAAATTAATACCCAGTTGACATATCATTTTGTTTCAGTATTAAATTTGTTCCATTACATCATAAAACTAGATAACGTGGTGTAGAAAAGCACAGTAGATCTCGTTAATGGTTAAAGTATTGATATATAAAAATATGCTCGTAACTGAGATAGTTTAAACATACTATCGGTTTAGGTTATCGTGTCATTTGGAAATTAGTTTGTCAAGACTAATTAAATCATACGGATGTGCTGGTGGTATATTGAGCACGACCTCTTCGGGATGGAATTACTTGTACTGATCGGCGTAGTTAATTCGATCATAGTATTCTAATCTCTTAATCCCTAGATTGGAGCAGACATGAGAGTTAGATATCGTATGCTTTGATTTGCCAAAGGGTGCGGTCAATTGAGGCCTAGATCTTGGTAAGTTGGGTATGCAGTGTTTGGCTTCTTTGTGTGTCGTTGTTAGTCGAAGGAATCCATGTACCGGTTTGCCGAGTTGATGGTGTTCCCGAGATGAGCTTGAAAGGTTTATTATACTAAATTTGGCCAATGGATTTTATGTTCGGTATAATGAGAAATTCGAGTGGTACTAATCTCGGATACCAAGAAGTTGATTAAGTAATTTGTCAGTAAATTGATGAATCGATGAGCACTAGATCTTTAATGTGGGGAGATAGAAAAATAATAAAGTGAGAGCGAAGTAAGTTAGTTTTTTAGTGGTAGTTCCATAATTGGTCCGTTAGTGGTACAACTAATTATCGTTTGACTAATCAACAAAGTTAATTAATTAATCCTAAAGGTTTAATTAATATTTAATTGACTAAGTGGGTTATACAAAATAATCCTAAGGGTTCGATTAAATTTAATTAATGAAGTGGATCAACAAATTAATTCGAAAGGCTCGATTGGAGTTGATTAGTCTAGGAAAGACTAAGGAGTCAACAAAAGTCAAACATTAAGGCCCAACTCAAAAGCCCACTAGGTCTTCCTTGAAGCTCATATAAATAGCTTAAGTTAGGCATTTAGAACACATAAGGAACTTTGAGAGCAACTCTAGAGAGAGAAGGAGAAATCTAGAGAGAAGTCTTCATCTTCTTAGATTTTTCTCGAAGTAGATTTCGATCCTTCTTCTTCAAAAAACTCAACCCACGATCGATCCTAAAAATAACCAAGATCACCACCGCTACCCTCGAATTTTTTGGCTGTCAGACGTTGTCAATTTGTCATTGTCGATTTGGTTCGGTTGCCCATTTGTTAGGTTTTGCTTCTTTGTCGCGTTGTTACTTTGGTTCGTTCATACCGGTTAGCCAAAGTCTAGATCTACGGGCAAAAAGCTTTTCCCAAAAAGTTTTATTTAGGCGGTGTGGGTTTTTAGATTAGGATCAGGCCTCCGTGTTGTTTCATATTTGGGCATATTGAGCTTTCTTGAAGTGGGTTCCTTTGGATTTCTTCATATTGTGCTTTAGCCATCACGTGGACATTTGCCCACTCAAATTCGAGATCGTTTGGAGTTATTCTCGGGACTCTTTTGTGGATTCACATCACAAGACCCAATTTTCTATATTTGCGAGAGACACGCTTCAAAGGTTTAATCTTTAAAGATTTTCGCTTTAATTTAAAGATTCAATTTCTGCATGTCGATTTAATAAATCAAACTAGTATAAGCCTAGATCCATTTAAGGGAAATAATTTTAAGCCTGATCCGAATTGAAAGTCTCCGATTCTGGAATACATAGCACGAAAGTGAGATTTTTGGTTTTGCCTGGGCTAGATATGTTTCCTTCAGTATTATAAGAAGTAAAGCAGTGTGGGGAGATAAAAGAATAATTAAAGTGTGCACGAAGCAATTTCATTTTTTAGCGGTAGTTCCATAATTAATCCGTTAGTGATACGATTAATTATGAATTTCATTAGTTGGAAAAGTGGGTTAAATAAGTATTTATCATTGGGTTAATTAATATTTAATTGACAAAGTGGGTTACAAAATAATCCTTGGGTCGATTAGTATTCAATTGACGAAGTGGATCGAATAAATAATCCTTGGGCTAATTAAGTATTGACTAGTCTAGTGAAGACTAAGAAAGTCAATTAAATCCAATTAGTAAGACCCAACTCAAAAGCCCACTAGGTTTCCCTTGAAGCTCCTATAAATACATTAAATATTGGCATTCAAGACATAAGAAACTTGAGAGGCAAGTCTTGCCTTTTAGAGAGGGAAAAGTCTGGAGAGAAAACTTCATCATTCTTTCACAAAGAAAAAGCTCAGCCCATTAACCAATTTTATTTCTTGTTCGAAGCTGCTGCCCGGCGTTGTACTTCCGACTATCGATTTCTGGTTCAGGCGCATGGATCCGCATTTCTAGCATCTAGATAGCGGCAGTTCTGGTAGGCTGATCACAGTGGTGCGGCCAGTTTTTGCGGTGGCTGTCCAGCGAGACTTTTAGGCAGATTTCGAGCTTTTTCGTTGAGGGTTTCTTGTGGATTTTCTTGATCCTCGATAGATCTACCCGGTAGCTAATTGCCCACTCAATTTCTTTGTTTGTTTGGAGACATTTGAGGGACTTCTAGTGGATCTTTGCACTAAAGCTTAGATTTTTCTTATTCGCTAATGAACACACTTCGAAGGTACAATCTTTAGTTCTGCTTTATTTAAAGATTGAATATTTTGTATGTCGTTTAATAAATCTAACAAATTATAAGCCTAGATCTGCTCATGGGAATTGATTTTAGAGTTTGGGCTTGATCGAAAGTCTTCGATTTCGGAATGCATAGCACAAAAGTGAGATTTTTGATTTGTCCCGGACCATATCTTAATTCCTTCAAAACCAGTAGAGCATCACTCTATAAGCTTCCTCTCTCCCATTATAGCTCATCCTTCCTCTTTCTTACTTCTTGAATCAACCATGTCCTGAAAATTGTAACAAAGTGGTGAATTTTAAACAGAAAATAATGACTTTAGAATACCTCAGAGGTTGGCATCCAACAGGTATTGGAGCCTAGCGGTCGCCAGTATAGGAGACTTGAAGGCGTGGTGCCATCATGTCGCCTAGTATCAGGGCCAATAAATATAAGCCAATTCAATCCACTAAAGCAACAGTGATAAGCATGAAAACACCACAAGACATGTTAATTAATCATATGATTAATCTACACATAAGAACACATGATTTTTCATTCATTTAAGAACAAGTCCTATATGTTCTATACATTAAAGCTCCAAGATATAAAGATTATAACCTATAAAACATACAAGATTGAAAAATACATATATTCATCACCTATAATCTCAATAAATCATATAACGCTTACATAGCATAGTATTATGCATAGTTTAAGAAATCCATTTTTTTTAACTTTAAGCACGAGACAGCTCTATACTCCTACCATTGATTCTTGATTTTGCATAGTGTCTGAAATCTACAGAGAACTTAAAAACAACAATGTTATACGTAAAATTAATAAAAATGAAGAATTTCAAATCTCAGATTCATGAATTGGATGCATTGGAAGTGTAATTGATTCTCATTTGTGTTAAGGGAAGTACTGGAGGTCTTAGGTAAGTAAACTGCAGGTTTTAAACACCATAGTACCTCATTTAGAACAAATAAACAAAACAAGGGATCTGGGCACCGTGGCAGCATCAAGACGGAGTTGCTGATACCGCCCAAAATAGCACGATGAAAACCTGGTGCTATGGCCTACTGGACGCCTGCAGTTGGCAGTAAGCCGGCGGCAAACAGGTGCTATTGTTCTGTTTTTCCTCAATCTTCAAAAAATTTCTTCCACTTGACTTTTACACGATCCAATTGCACCAAATCATGTACCTACAACACAGGAATGTGTTCAAAACCTTTATACAAAAAAATCACCTTGAAATCTATGACATATTAGCAATTTAAAATTTTGAAAATCTAAAAACTAAAAAATGAACTAAAAAGTGCTGAAAACGCTTGGGTTCCTCCTAATAAGCGCTTTGGACTTTAGAGTTTCCGGCTGGACTTGTCTTGAGTTATGGACTCAAGAACATTCAAATTCCTTGTGTCATGTGCAATGGATGCACTTTCATCGTGAATCTTCTCCAAGCTTTCTATCATCTCTTTATACTTTTGCTTATACCTTTCAATTCGTTCACGTCTCTCTTTTCTTCTTACTTCTAACTCTTTCCATTTCTTGGAAGTGTCACTAGAATCACTCATCGATTCATCTTTTCCTTTAATCAACTTGAACTCAAGTTCCTTCTCCATTTGTTCATCTTTGTTCATTCTAACTTCATTTGGTCTTTCATCTTGCTTTTCCTTTATAAAGGCAACATCATCTCCCTTAAACTCTCCTCTATCTCTCATTTCCTTCCAAATTTCTTTACTTTGCTTCAATAAAGCTTGGTAAATCCCTTCTCTATCTTCCAATGTATAATCATCACAATCCTCCATTGAATGCACTTCTTCCTCATCTTTGGGAGGTATGTTTTGAATGTTCAAAGGAATACTAGTCACGTTAACTCTCTCATTCTCTACTTCATTTGTGTTTTAACGCGTCCACATGCCATTTCAAACTATCCAAACGTGCTTGTACACTCCCAAGAAATTTTGCATCCATTCCAACTCTACTACTCAAATCTCGCACTTGATTTCTCATATCCCTTATATCTTTCTCTAATCTCACATCACTTTTATTGATATAATCACCAAACTCAATTCTACTAGGATCATAGAACCTTGAATTTCCCCCATGATTTTCTTGACAACATTCACATCCACTAAAACCTTGAAACTCTCTATTTTGACCAAAAAACCCATTGAGTATCTTTGAAATGTGATGTTGCAAGATCCATAAAACCTTTGCTCATATGTCCTAGGATTAGCTCAGATTTATTGTGCCATTATTCCAAATAACCTAGTACCTAAAAACAAAACAAAACTATTAAAATCAAGCTAAAAACACAAAAAGGATATGTACAATTGATGAACTATTCCACTCAAAAGATTACACACAAAAACTCAAAAACTAATAAAACTACTAAAAATACAAAAACAAGTAAACACCACAAACTTTCAAAAACAATAATCACTAAAAATAGACAAATCCCCTTCGATCGGCGCCAATTTTTTACGTGTCCTTGTCATTGTAAAAGCTTTAAGTGAACACTAAAAAATAAAATTTATAATTAACAAAATAAAAACGGTAAAACTATAGTATTTAAGGTTTCGTTCCCATGAAATTTGTGCTCGTAAGTGAAGTGGTTGTTGGGTTTGAGTCCTTACTTACTACAATTGCTAGTAGTTTTAGTAGCTAAGAATCTAAGAAAGTAAAGTGTAAGATAGTGATTTGCTAAAATTAATGCAAATAACAAAATAATGAAAATAAAATAGTATAGGTAAAAGGCGGAAAATCACACCACAACCAAGATTCAAGGGGCTATTGTTAAGCAAATTATCATGCAATTGTTTACGGACATTCTAATGCTGTCATCAGTAAATCTAAAAGGACTAAAACTAGCCAATAATAGAAATAGGGTCGTCAATCCTCTATATTATCGATCCTCTACTTTGCCGACATCAAGATGAAGAAAAATCATCCGCTTCTTTACCACTTGTTCATAAAACCATGAAACATATAACACAAGACATCACTATTGTCTCACTCCACTAGTTCATCAAATTAGATATTCAACAACATATCTCATCAATAAAGTAGATTCAACATGTAGATCGATGACAAGACAACAACAATATCCATAAACATGAATTAATCAATTCTTCCATGAAACCCATTTAACAACATGCATGAACAACCAAAGAAGGGAACAAAACCTACATGGAAGTAATGAGAATATCTTGAAATAGTTCTATTAGCAAGAAAAGTGTGGCTTTAGCATTCATAATTCAAGATAGCTCAACAATTCTTAGAACCTCCACCATATAGAAACACAAGTCCTCACAAAATCCATTGTCTTGTCCATATCTTTAGGAAATCCACTACCCCTATCACTTAAAAGGGTGGATTTCCTTATAATCTACTTAGAACAAGAATGTTCTAAGAGAATTCATAGTGTGTGTATGTGAAAAGGTGAGAAAGTGTGTTTCTTCCTCACTAAACTACTCTCTCTAAACTATGAAAAACACACTAAGGTGCGATGGTATATGTCTTTACAAGGGGCCTTAGCCATTAAGAAAGGTTCCAGAGGGCTAAAATTTGTATTACATAAGAAAAGTCATGCCAAGGGTAAAGTTGGAACTTCAGTAGCGATTTCTGGGCGTTGACCAGGCGGTGGTGTTAGTTTTGAATACTAAAAAGCTATTGATTGTATAAAAAACTAATACCCAGTTGACATATCATTTTGTTTCATTATTAAATTTGTTCCTTTATGTCATAGAACTAGATACCGATGTGTAGAAAAGCACAATAGATCTCGTTATTGGTTAAAGTAATGATATATAAACAGATGTTTATAACTGAGATAGTATGATAATACTATCAGTATAGGTTATCCTGTGATATGGAAATTAGTTTGTTTAGACTAATTAAATCATATGGATGTGCCTGGGGCATATTGAGCACGACCTGTTCAGGATTGAATTAACTTGTACTGATCATTGTAGTTAATTCGAACCTAGTATTCTAATCTATTATTCCCTAGATTGGAGCGGGCATGAGAGTTAGATATCGTATGCTCTGATTTGCCAAAAGGTGCGGTCAATTGATGACTAGATCTCGGTAAGTTGGGTATGTAGTGTTTTGCTTATTTTTATGCCGTTGTTAGTCGAAGGAATCCATGTACCGGTTTGCCGGGTTGATGGTGCTCCCAAGATGAGCTCGTAAGGTTTATTATACTAAATCTGTCCAGTGGACTTTATGTCCGGTATAGTAAGAAAGTTGAGTTGTACTAATCTCGGATACAAAGAAGTCGATGAATTAATTTGTCAATAAATTTATGAATCAACGAGCACTAGATCTTTGATGTGAGGAGATAGAAGAATAATAAAATGAGCGCGAAGTAAATTCGTTTTTGAATGGTAGTTCCATAATTGGTCCGTTAGTGGTACGACTAATTGTGCGTTTCACTAATCGACAAAGTTAATTAATTAATTCTAAAGGTTTAATTAAATTTAATTAACTAATTGGGTTATACAAAATAATCCTAAGGGTTCGATTAAATTTAATTAATGAAGTGGGTTAAGAAATTAATGCAAAAGGCTCGATTGGAGTTGATTAGTACAGGGAAGAATAATGGGTCAAAGAAATTCAAACACTAAGGCCCAACTCAAAAACCTACTAGGTCTCCTTCAGAACTCACTATAAAAGGAAAGCTTAAGCCTTAAGAAAGTTAAGAAAAATCTTTCAAGACAAGTCTTGCCTTTTAGAGTGAGAATGTTCTAGAGAGAGAACTTCTTCTTCTTGAAGTTTTCTTTCTAAGTCAAACTTGTAGATCTCATTTTCTCGAAATAGATTCAGCCCAAAAAATCATAGCTTGAGCAATCCCGTGTTCAAATTTGGTCACCGTTGATTTCTTTTTTTGGCGAGTTCGTTCGCATTTTTCCAGCGACTTTGGGCAGCGGTTTTTGGTGCACTTGATTTGGATATTTGGTATTTTTTATCTCAGTTTGGTGATCCACCGATTGATCTGTGCAGATCATTTTCAAAAACCGTCTGGAGTTTTTGGTGGTTGGTTTTTAGCGACGGTCGGTGACTCCCTTTGTGGGGGACTCCGGGCTAGCTTATTTGATCAGTTTTTGTGCAGGTTGATTTCATTTTGAGGGATTTTTCTTAAGGACTTTTATTGGACTTTTCGAGCACTCCCCAATAGATTATTGCCCACACGGTATTCAGGATTTATTGGAGGCATCCAAATGATTTTTTTTGGTATTCGCAGTTTCCCGACTTTGGGTTTTCTTATTGTGAGGGAAAGTGAGGGACACGCTTAAAAGGTATAATCTTTAACATTTCAGTTTTAATTAAAGATTTGATTTTTGCATGTCATTTTAATAAATTGAACTAGTATAAGCTTAGATCCATTCACGGGAAAGGATTTTAAGCCTAAGTCAAATTGAAAGTCTCCAATTTTGGAATGCAGAGCATAAAAGTGAGATTTTCGGTTTAGCCCGGGCTAGATCTGTTTCTTTCAGGTGGTGCTATGATGTTGCCGAGGTCGACGGCGATCAGGCATTGGTGTCGTGTGGACGCCAGTGTTGGCAGCGACCAGGTGCCAATGCCTAGTGAACGCTGGACTCTAAATGTTCATCACTTCGCGCTATTTCCAAATTATTCTCTTTAAGCATCAATCTTGCGTGATTTCTTCATTTTCCAGCAAAAGTCTTTAAGTTTTATCCAAAATCTCCAAAGTGGCTCTTTACAATAAAACCATGCAAATCCAACTATAAGTGCATTGAAAAATCATAAAAGATGTCATATTCATTGAAAACCAACTAAAAGTAAACTAAACATGCATGATTTTAAGCAATAAAAAGGTATATTTTGGAGTCATGGCAGTAGGTAAATGATTTGGTGCCATCAAATGGTGTAAAAGTCAAGTGAAAGAAACTTTGCGAAGATCGAAAAAAAGAAGGCGGCAGCACCTGTGTGCCACCGGCGCGTCGCCAACTGCGGTGAGCGTCAGGCTCCGTGCTAGGGCGTCGTTGAGATCCTAGAGGCAGTATCAACAGCCCCGGTACAGCACCGCTGAAGGGCCTATAACCCCCCTATTTGTGCTTAAATGATCTAAAAGAGGTACCATGGAATTTAAAATCTCCATTTTACTTACCTAAGACTTCCAAAACTTCCAAGAGCTTAAATGAAAGTTATTTACGCCTTATAAGCATTCAATTCATGATTTTTGGTTTTGAAATTCCTCATTTTTAGTGTTCTTACCTATAACATGTTGTTCTTATGTTCTCTATAGTTTTCCAAGCATTATACACATTCAAGGATCAATGGTAAGAGTATAGAGCTACCTTGTGCTTAATTTGAAAAATAAAATTCTTAAACTTTACATAGTACTATGCTATGTATGCTTAATGTGATTTAATGAGCTTGTAATGATATGAATGTATGCATTTTTCAACCTTATATGTTTTATATGTTCTAATCTTTATATCTTGGAGCTTCAATGTTATAGAACAAGTATAACTTGTGCTTTAATGAATGAGAAAACATGTATTCTCATGTTTAGATCAATCATATGTTAAATTAACATGTTTTGTAATGTTTTAATGCTTATTACTCCGGATTTATTGAATTGAATTGGCTTGTATTGACTGGCCCTGATGCCAGGCGACATGAGGGTGTCGCGCCATCATGCTGCTGACACTAGCAACGTGCATGCGCCAAAGCCTAGTGAGTGCCACTGAGGTATGCTAAAGCCACTTTCTTTTTCTTTTAAAAATTCACTAATTTGTTACAATTTTTAGGACATGGTTAATTCATAAAGTAGGAAAGAAGAACAATGAGCTTATCTTGAATAGAGAGGAAGCTTATAGAGTGATGCACTATTGGTTTTCCTCCACAATTAGTTCCTTAATAACAAGAGTTTAAGAATCCTTACTACTTTTTTGTTGACACCTATGAAATTTAGTTATTTTTATATGTTTTAGTGTGTTTATTTTATGTTTTTAATAAAGGTGAAGTGTTTTAGATTTGGTTTTTGGCTAACATTATATGCGTATGTGCTTAATTATGAGATAAGAATCAAAGAGAAAAATTGGTATTGTCCCACTTGTGATTTGTTTTTATACATTGAGGACAATGTATATATCTTAAGTGTGTGTGTGGGCGGGTGAATATAAGTTGTTATTCCAAGTCTTCATGCTTTTGTTTTGATACATTGAGGACAATGTATATATCTTAAGTGTGTGTGGGGGCGGGTGAATACAAGTTGTTATTCCAAGTCTTCATGCTTGGTAATTACGGAACTAGTAGTGAATGAGTCCATTTTATGGATTCTTTTTCAAAAAATTGCACTATTTTGGACTTTGCAAAAATTTTTCCATACAAAATGACCCCTTCAAGCTAGTTTTGTGTATTTGCATTGCATGACTGGTGGAGATATGAAGAAAATGGTTAAGTATTGATACGTATGATGTCATTTCTTAGTTGACATCTTGAGATGTAATCACATTTGAACCCTTGAATTTATGTGAGTTTAATTTGAGCCTTAATTGAGCATATCTTATTTGCTTGCTCATATTTCTTTGGTTGTGTGATTTGTCTTGCATGAATGATTGAATCTATTACTTGACTTTAGCATACATATCAAGACCCTTGACGTGTTTGTGATACATTAAAGTTATGAAGGCAAGTAGTTAACTTTTGTTTTTACCTTTTCTTTGCTTTACATTACCCGTAATCATCTTTATCCCCTTAGGCATAACCAAGTTGAGCCTCATCTTTTCTTTGTTTTCTTTTGTCCCAATAAGCCGACTTGAGTCTTTTTCTTTGTTAAGCCTTATTTTGGGACCCTTAAAGAGTTTGAATGTGGTTGGATGTGGAAATGAAAAATAAGTTGATGGATTCTAAGCATGTTAGTTTTCAATTTTTAGAAGTTTCTAAAAGAATAAGGGTTAAAAAAAAAGTTTTAAAGTTTAAAGAATAAGAATAGGGAAGTAAAAGACATCTAAGCCTTCAACTTCCATTAGTAGTAGAAGAATCCAAGTAGAAGTAGTTGATAAAGCATTCCAACCAATGCAAGTCTCTTTACAATAACTCCAATTTTTAAGCATTGATATTTTCTTGTCCTTAGCCAATTTTCTTAGCCATGTTTAGCCCTAATAAAAGTCCTTGTGATTGATACAATATCGCAATAGGCGGGCGAGGTGATCTTAAGTCAAGCTTATGTTGACTTGAGCGTATTGAATATTTCAAAGCCTACACACTTTGAGTATTATTGTGTGTATCTTTGATAGTGTGAGGTGATGAGGTCAATTGTTGTTGATTGAGAATTCATATCATGCTTGTCTTGCTTAGTTATGGAAGTTGTATGACATTATGAGTGCAAAATGGGTGCAAGTTTTTCATGTTTAGCTTGAAGGGGAAAGAAAAACCATCTTAGAGCAAACTTATTTTATTTTGGAATCACTTCCTATTAGTTTTCTTGGTTAGTTTGCTTGAGGACAAGCAAATTCTTAAGTGTGGGGTGTGATGTGACTCGAAAATATACAGTTTTATGACCCAAAATCATGCACATTTAGCTTACTTTTAGTTCATTTTCAATGATTATGATATCTTTTATGAGTTTTCAATGCACTTATAGTTGGTTTGCATGATCTTGTAGTAAGAAGGCATGTTAGATATTTTGTAAGAAACATAAAGAATTTTTTTGGAAAAAAGGGAGAAACACGAAGGATTGGAGCTTAAAGAGAAGAATTTAGAAAAAGAATGAAAAGAGAAAGAATCCGAGATCGGCGTCCGCTGGGCACTGGCGCTTGTGCGCCGCCGACCTCGGCGCCACCGCCTGGCCTCAGCCCGGAAATCACTGCTGAAAGTTCATTTTTACCTTGGCATGTTTTAAATTGTATTTTACTAATTTTAGCCTTCATCAACGTTTTCTTTTAAATACACATACTATTACACCTTAGTAGTTTTTTCTAATTTTAGAGAGAGTACGTTAGTGAGGAAGAAACACACACTTCTTCAAATTTTTTCATATACACACTATGAATTCTCTTAGAACAACCATGTTCTAAGTAGATTCTAGGGAAATTTACCCTTCTAAGTGATCGGTGGTAGTAGATTTTCATGTTTATTTTGCCCTTATCTATGGTTATTCATGCATATTTTTAAGTAGGTTTCATGCAAATGAAGTGATTATGATCTTTGCCTATTTGAATTTACCTTGTTATCAGAGCATTTGTTGAATTTACTTCATTGGTTGTTAAATTGTTTGTTACTCATCTTTTGTGAGCATTTGGAATTGGATAATTATACTTTCTTGTGTTGCAACTTAATTGTTTTTATATTCATTTGTTATGTCAGTAGGTAATTTGCATTATCTTGATGTAGAGAAGTAGAGGATCGATAGTAGAGTAGGATTGACGACCCTATTTTTATTATTGGCTAGTTTAGTCCTTGTGTTAATACGTGAAAGGCGTTATCATGGTGCTTAGACATTTGCATGATTATTTGCTTACCAATAGCCATTTGGATCTTGAAGTGGTGTGATTTTCCAACTTTTACCCCCAATATTATCTTTTCTTTTGTTTACTTACTTGGATGACTTACTTGAAAGTACTATCTTACCCTTTGTTTTGTTAGTTTTTAGATCTAGAAACTACTAGAAACTGTAGTAAGTAAGAACTCGAACCTAACAATACTATCAAGGAAGACAACTATCCTATGGGAATGAAAACTTCAGTATTATAGTTTTAGTATTTTTGTTTTGTTTGTTTATAAATTTATTTGGAAGTGTTTGCCTAAAACTTATACAATGACAAGAGAACGTCAACAGCTGATAAACAGTCACCTCAACTTGTGCAGCCAATAAGCCTCAGAGTGCACAGGGACTTGAAGGATCATGAGTTGCTGCTTGGAATAGTCGGGCCGGAGACTATAAATCCACAGTGCTACTAGGAGGCTACCCAGATATCTAACCTTTCTTTTAAATTTTGGTTTAGAGTCAGTGTCGAGTCACAATTAATAGAAGTTAAATCCTGTCTCAGGAATAAGGAACTGAAGATGCAAGACAAAGAAAACCTTAAACATTGCAGCGAATAACCACAAAGGAAATAGCAAAGAACACCTGCAAAGAGAAGATTCCTCTGACTCTCTAAACTTTACTTCATTCTTCATTCATGATTCATTTCCATTATCTGTATTGAGTCAGTTGAGTTTGCAAGGAATCGTGTTTTGTTTTAAGCAGGCTACTTCTTGTTAGTTTTGAATACTGAAAGCTTTAGTTGTATGAAAAACTATTTCCCAATTTTATATCTAGTTAAATGTTTTAGTTATATGGCTTATGTTTTACATATGTTGTCCACTTATATGTAGAGACTAGATGATGAGGTGTCAGCTGTAGCACAGTAGATCGCATCATTGGTTAAAGTCTTAATATATAAACTAGGCTCGTGATTGAGACATTTTAGACGTACTGTTGGTTTAAGCCATTATGTGATTCTGAGATTGGTTTGTCTAAACTAATTGAATCATACAGATATGTCAAGGACATATTGAGCATGACCTATTTAGGATGTATTGTCTTGTACTGATTTGATAGACTATTCGATCCCAGTATTCTATCTCTTAATCCCTATACGAGAATGAGCACAAGGATCGAGCATTGCATAGTTTGATCTACCAAAGAGTGAGATCACTTAAGGTCACTTGAGGCACATAGTCTCGGTAGGTTGGCTGCGGGTGTTTAATTGTTTGATGTGTCGTTGCGAGTTAAAGGAAGCCATGTACCAGTGTGTCCGGGTTAATTGTGTTCTAGATATGAGCTTGAAATGTTTGTTATACTAAACCCGGCCAGTGGACTTATTTCCAGTATAATAATAAGGTCAAGTATTACTAATCTCAGATTATAAAAAGTCGATAAATTAATTTATCAGTAAATTAATAAATTGACGAGAACTATATCTTTAACGTGAGAAGAATAAAGAATAATCAATTTAGTGGTTCCGGAAGCAATTTTGGTTTGAGTGGTAAATCCATAACTGATCCGTTAGTGGTACGATTAATTATGTATTGGGTAAATAGATAAAGTAGATTACAATTAGGAAATCCAAGATTTAGGAAATCTAATTGGATTAGGAAATCTAATTAGATTTGGAAACTAATTGGATTTGGAAATTAATTAAAATTAGTAAATTATTTAATCCAAAGCCGAACAAGAAGGCTAAACTCAAGTCCACTTAAGGTCTCCCTTGTAACTCTATAAATAGATAAGGGAATAGCAATAACAAGACACACAAGTCATTATTGACAAGAACGTAAAGTCTTAGAGAGAAAAGCTCTGAGGGAAAATTTGGAGAGAGAAAAGAACTAAAGTTTTGTTTTCTCCCTTTTGAGTAGTGGCGACAGCGGGTCATTACCGACGACAGTGGGTCATTACCGATGAAAGCGGCGAACATTTTTCCCAGCAGGTGGCGAGTGGAGTGACGTGCGGTGATTCCTCTCGATTTTTCGACAGCGCGTGTGAACACACACGAGTAGCAGCGGTCCCAGTTTTGCGGCAGCAGCAAAACAGTTTTTCTTCCGGCAGTTTTTTGAGTAGTTTTCCTTTTGCTGATCCATTCGTTTGGTAGACAACTGCCCACACCATTTCCAGTCACGTCTAAGAGTCATACAAGCGATTACTTAAGGGACACGCTTCAAGAGGTCGATTTCTATCTTTCCACTTTTTTAGTTATCATAATATTGTTGTGTGTTAATAAATCGAGTAAAGTGAAACTAAGATCCGGTGCACATGTGGTATTTCAAAAGGGTTTGAATCATATTACACTAGCGTTCGGGTTTGAGAATCTCCAATTTTGGAATACGTAGCATGAAATTGATATTTTTGACCGGGCCCGGGCAGATAATTCCTTCATTTCTATCACACACTACTCTTAAATTCTTTGATTATGCATAACGTAAGTGTGGGGTAGTAGAAATAGCTCTGAATCTGTATTCTCATACGAACTGATTAGAGAATCAGTAAATAAATGAGTCATTGGACTGAAACTGATCATGCTTTAGAATTTTCCTAAAATAAAATAACTCTTATTAAAACCCCTTTAAGTTTATTTCTTTTTAGAGCCTTAGTAATGTATAAGATGTATTTTAGCCTTTAGTGATTAAGGAAGTCACATATGATTAAAACATAGCTACTGCCTTTAGATTTAGTCACAAAACTCCAAATTTTGGAAAGAAAATTTTAGCCTAGAAGTCTCTCTGTGACTCATATTTCTTTGTTGAGTGATTAGTCTCATATGCGTTAATGAATCTAGAAATTTGCTAGATTTTACACAACGAATCAATTTATGTGCCTATGATTGGTCAAAATGATTAAAGCCACTAGAAGCTATATTTTTCTTTTTCTTTCACACATAAACCCCTAAGATTAACCCCTTAAGCCCAACCTTTTCTTTAACCTCCCTAAACAACCTTTCTAAACTTTCTTTTTCGATCCCTCCATTCCAAATTTTTATTTGGTGGCCGTAATTCTTGCTCAAATATGCCAAAATAACCAGGTGTTGTTTTAAAAGTGCTGCATAAAACAATATAAAAAAAAATAAAATTTTAGGGACCAATGTCCTTACTATAGCACAATCACTATTCAAATCCTTGTTTGAAATAACATTGCGTAGGATCTTGGTTTGCACTTGTTTGATTTATCACGCAACAAATAATTTCTAATTAAAGCGGAAGTTTAGAAATACCTCTTGAAGCGTAAACTCTGGTGATCACTTGTATGACTCAAGACAGGCTCGAATATTGTGTGGGCACGAAGCAACGAACCAATGATAAAAAACTCAACACAAAAGCTATGCAGGATCAGCTCACCGAAAAATTGGCCGCCAGTCGCAGCTGCTAGCTCATATGATACACGTGCTTCCGAGAGTCCACGCGCCGCCGCCTTAATATCCCACGCGCCGACCTCAGAAAACAACGCCGACCGCCTGCTGCTACCTAGGGAATCAAGCTGCCATCCAAGAGAAAAATCTGACTTTTGAGGGAGAAAAAATAAGTCTCTCACTCTAGGATTTTATCTCTCTAGTTTTCTTGCCTTGAAAACTTAGGAATTGTGTATTGTAAATTGCTAATCTCTTGTCTATTTATACAGTTACAAGGGAGACCCCAAGTTGGTTTAGGATTGACCTTCCTAATGGGTTTAGGAAATTAATTAGTTTCCAAATCCAATTAGGTAGCAAATCTAATAGGATTTCGTAATTCTAATTGAAACTTAAGACTTAATTAATTAATTAAATATTTTTAATTTTTTAATTACTTAATTAACCCTTAGGAATAATTAATTAAATAATTAATTCTACTTAATCAATTAACCCACTACATAATTAATCGTACCACTAACGGATTAATTATGGCACTACCATCCTACACTAGAATTGCTTCCAGAATAACTAAATTAATTATTCTTTAATCTCTCCACATCAAAGATATAGTGCTCGTTAATTTATTAATTTACTGATAAATTAATTAATTAACTTCTTATAATCCGAGATTAGTACCACTCGACCTTTTTACTATACTGGACATAAGTCCACTGGCCTGGAAAAGTATAATAAATATACGAGCTCATTTCGGGAGCACCATTACCCGAGACGCATCGGTACATGGATTCTTTTCGACAAGCAGCAGCACACCAAGCAATTAAACTCGCGCAACAAACCTACCGAGATTATTGACCACAAATGACCTCACCCTTTGGTAGATTAAAGTACACTATGTCTAATTCTCATCCCTGCTCAAGTTAGGGATTAAGAGATAGAATACATGGAACGAATTGTCTATTAAATCAGTATAAGATAATTCATCCTAAATGGTCAAGTTCATTATGCCCTGGGCATATCTATATGATTCGTTTAGTTTAGACAAACCAATTTCTGAATCACATAATAACCTAAACCGACAGTGTGTCCGAAATTGTCTCGGTTACGAACCTCATTTATATATTATGTCTTGTAACCAATGATGAGATCTACTGTGTCACACCAGACAACTCATCATCTAATTACATAATATAAATGGACGACATATGCATAATATATAAACTAAAACATTTAATCGATATATTAACTGGGAAATAGTATAATACAAGTGTAGCTTCAGTATTCAAATCTAACAATCTCCCACTAATACTTAAATTGTGTTTTAAGTATAAAACTAAATTTAATCTTTACAACTACAATACAACTAGAAAAACTATCATGGCTCTACTAAGTATCTGATTCCCATGCCCTCCACGTGAGTTTCAAAGACTTTTGCAGTCAATGTCTTCGTGAAAGGATCTACAAGGTTATCTTCTAATGCTATCTTCGCCACGACTACGTCTTCCCTCTCGATGATGACTTGTATTAGGTGGTACTTGCGCTGTATATGCTTACTCGACTGCACCGTTGTTATCACAGTACACTATGATTGACTTCTGCAAACCAGGAATCACATCTAAGTCCACTAGGAAATTCTTGAGCCACACTGCATCTTTCGTTGCCTCTGATACGACAACGTATTCAACCACTACGGTAAAGTCCGCCACGCATTTCAGCTTGACACTTTGCCATACTATGGCTCCACCTCCCAAAGTAAACACATACCCTGAGGTAGACTTGCTTTTGTCCCTGTCATCTTGGAAATCTGAATCTGTGTAACCTCGGGGTACCAGCTCAGGCGCCTGATAGACCGACACTTGGTCTCTCATTCCGTGCAAATACTTGAGAATACATTTTATTGCCTCCTAATGAGCTTTCTTGGGGTTACTCTGATATCTGCTTTCAACGCCAACAGCATAACAGATATCAAGCCTCGTACATAACATCGCAAACATAAGACTTCCAACAGTTAAAGCATACGGATCTGTCTTCATGGCTTCTATCTCTTCAACAGTCTTTGGAGACTATTCTTTAGACAGATGCACTCTGTGTTTGAAAGGTAGAAAACCTTTCTTGGAGTTCTGCATGTCAAAACGGGCAAGAATTGTGTTTATGTATGAAGCTTGAGAGAGCGTTAGTGAACGTTTCGTACGATCTCAAATTATCTTGATCCCAAAGATATATCCTACTTCTCCTAAGTCTTTCATATCAAAATGTTTAGACAGCTATGCCTTTATGTTTGATAAAACTTTCTTATTGTTGCCAATTAGTAAAATATCATCTACGAAAAACACAAGAAACACCACCGCGTTTCCATCACCTCTACGGTACACACATTGTTCATCTAGGCACTGAATAAATTTGTAGAATTGGATTACCTCATCAAACCAGATATCCAAGATCTGCATGCCTGCTTAAGTTTACAAATAGACCTCTTAAGCCTGCAAACCTTATGTTCTTAGCCTTTTTCAATGAATCCATTTGGTTGCTGCATGAAGATGGTTTCCTCAAGACTTCTATTTAAGAAATCTGTCTTGACATCCATCTGTCATATCTTGTAATCTAAATGAACAGCTATGACCAAAAGAATCTGGATCGACTTAAGCATGGTTACCGGGAAGAAGGTTTTCTCACAATCGATTCCCTCTTTCTGAGTATACCCCTTCGCCACAAGCCTAGCTTTAAAGGTTTTAACCTTTTTTTGGGTCCTTTCTTGCGTTTATAGACCCAATTACATCCAATGGGCTTGAAACCATCAGGTAGGTCTACATGCTCCCAGACTTGATTGTGGTCCATCGATCCCATCTCAGATATCATTGCCTTTCGCCAAGATTCTGCATCTTTATCTTTGAGAGCCTCATTGTAGTTCATTGGATCTGGTTCAGGCGCACATGGGATGAATTCAGAGGTTTCTCCAACGCCAATGAACCTATCGGGCTACCTTACAACCCTTCCACCGCGATAAGGCACCACCTATGTAGGCGCATCATCTGTGATATCTTGTGCAGTGTGTAGTGTATCTACTCTTTTTGGTACATCAGATTATCAGATTGCTTCCTAAGTTCTTCTAGTACTATCTTACTCTTAGGCTTGTGATCTGGATATAGTATTCCTCTACAAATCTGGCGTTAGTGCTAACTATCACCTTCTTATCTTTAGGACTATAGAACAGACCCCCTTTCCTTCCTCTAGCATATCCTACAAATAGCATTACTTTCATTCTTGCATCTAACTTAGCCACCTCTAACTTAAGCACATGTGCTGGACAATCCCAAATTCTGAGGTGTCTTAGACTAGGCTTGCACTCGTTCCACAACTCTGTAGGGATTGAAGGCATGGTTTTAGATGGTACAAGATTTAGAATGTACATCACCCTTTCTTAGGCATACCCCAATAACGAACTCGACAAATCACTATATCTCATTAATGACCAAACCATTTTCATAAGGGTTCGATTCCTTCTTTCTACTACACCGTTCTGCTGTGGTGTGCCAGGTACAGACAACTAATACTGAATTTTGACCTCACTGAGGTATTCTCAAAATTCGTGTGACAGGTACTCACCACAATGATCTGATCCCAGTGTTTTAATACTCTTACAATGATACTTCTCCATATCTGTCCGATACTCTTTGAACTTACTAAAGTATTTGAACTTATGGCGCATTAGGTAAATGTATCCGTACCTTGAGTAATCATCTGTGAATGTCACAAAATACTCAAGCCCACCTCATGCTTAGACCAAAATTGGTCCACACAAGTCAGAGTGAATAAACTTGGATACTTCTTTGGCTCTATAACCTTTTGCTTTAAAATATCTCTTGGTCATCTTACCTTCCAAACAAGATTCGCATGTTGAGGAATTGTCAATCTCTAATAAACTTAAAGGTCTATCATTGACTAACCTCTGAATATTACTAAGGTTTATATGACCTGGCCTGAAATGCCAAAGATAATTTTGATTCATTTTAGAAGGCTCTTTTCTCTTATTGCTGTTAGATGATACGCCATTTAATTATGTGGTTTACACAACAGGGGAGTTTGATTTAATCAAAAACAAATTGTCAACTAATGAACCAGAACAAATAAGCTTGCCATCTTTTCTAATAACAACAGAATTATCAGAAAAAATAAACTTATAACCATTCTTTAAGAGTTTAGAAACCAAAATAAGGTTCTTTCTAAAACTCGGTACATAAAGACAATTGTCTAAATCTAATCTAGAATTTTTGAAAATAAAACTAACTACTCCCATTGTTTCTACTGACACTCTTGTAGTGTCGCCCAAGTAGAATTTTAGCTTTCCTTCTCTAAGCTTCTGGGTTACTTGGAACCCCTGTAAAGAATTACAAACATGATCAGTAGCACTTGTGAGAATCGCCGCTAAACATGTCTCGATAATTAAGGGAGAAACAATCATACGTTTGAGCTTTGGATAATCTGATTTCCAATGTCTCATTTTACCGCATTTGAAGCATTTATCTTTAGGCTTGTTCTTATTTACGATATCTGGCATGGCAGCATGTTTCTTGCTCTTTTTCTTCTTCTGGTTCTTGCCTTTAGGCGTAGAAAAGGAACTAGAAGCCTTCACTATATCCAAAGCTTGCTTCTTCTCTTGGAAGATGCCTTCACCCAACACCAATGTTGTTAGGAGCTCGGGAAGAGTATAGACTCTTTGATTCATATTGTAATTTTCCCAAAACTGCTCGAAACTAGAAAGTAATCTCTGGAGGATGATATCGATCTGACTCTCTGGATCAATCTCACCTCCTAACACCTCTGTTTTATTGATGTCACCAATTAGCCTTCAGCCATTCTAGTATTCATGATCTTCCTTATGGCTGCTTGCCTAGCTATCCTGCCTTGATGAGGAAACATCTCTCTAAGGTGTGCCATCATGTAAAAGGCAGTGATCATGGGATGAAGCTGATGTTGCAGAATATTTGACACAGAGGTCAGAATGTAACACCGCTACATCTCATATACTTTTATCCACCTTGCATAGGCATCCCTATCTTCTTGAAGAGATTCATCATTAGGCACATTTGGACAGACTTCGGTGAGCACAAACTTATACTGCTCAGCCGTCCTAACAATATCCAAATTCCGACTCTAGTCAACATAATTCGGACCAGTAGGTTTGTTGTTTTTCAATATTGTAGCTAACGAATTAAATGACACATTGAATACTATAAATAAATAAATAAACAAACAAAGTTCCAGTAAACTAAATTCAAGAATTTCGAAAAATTCAAGTAATTATTGACATCCCTCAAACAATAATTAAATTCACCGACATCTCATTCACTGGGATTTTCGCAAGCCACGATATTGTGGACGTTTAAGCTAACCACATTCGTTTGAGAAGAACTATGTTCATTAACTACACTATCTAACCAAACGATCAATTGATCAATGTAGTTAATAGTCAGTGCGTTTCAGCCATACAAATAAGCAGTGTAACCTCGATGGGAGGAATACTACAAATCGTAAACTAAGTGTGTGAGGAAAACTGAACAAGCCCGGGCTAAATCAAAAACCTCACTTTCGTGCAATGCATTCCAGAATCGGAAGCTTTCG
This sequence comes from Knoxia roxburghii, assembly GCA_030378225.1. NCBI lineage: Eukaryota > Viridiplantae > Streptophyta > Magnoliopsida > Gentianales > Rubiaceae > Knoxia > Knoxia roxburghii. Next base: position 26,937,605 of record CM059418.1, on the reverse strand, counting down.
GCGAAGCTCAGGCTCAAATTAGTTTACCCATGAACGGATCTAGGCTTATACTTATTTAATTTATTAATCGGGACACAAAAGATTCGATCTTTAATTAAAGCGGAATTTAAACATTATACCTTTTGAAGCGAAGTCCCTTGCTTAAAGAAAAACCAATTCTTTGCTGCGATTTCCACAAGAAATCCAATCGATTCTCCAAGAACACTTCGAATATTGCGTGGGCAATAATCTATCGAAGCTTACTTGATTAACCCACGAAAACCCACCAATAAATCCTTCTAATCAGACTCTAAAAACCCCAAAATCCTGATTGAACAAAACCCTGAAAAATTCTCTACCTACTGCTCGACTAGCGGCTGCTGCAGCGCCCGGATTCTGCCAGCCTTCAGCCCGAAGTCTCGCCGGGATCTAGACAAGAAGCTGCTGTGGATCACCCAACGAAATGAAGGAGATCAACACAGCCTTCTCGAATCAACCGTACGAAACCTGCGAAGGAAGAAAGCTAGCGCCGGGCGAAAAAAAGAAAAAAACTGCAGCTGTTGTTCGATGAAAAATCCGGCAGGTAGAGATTTTCGAAAATAAATTGAAGGTTCAATCTTTGGGTTGAATCCAATTCAAAGAGCAAGAAATCTAGTTCGTTTTTCAGAAAGAATTCTTGAAGAAAAATTCTCTCTCTCGAACCTTCTTACTCAAGAAAAGGGCAAGACTTGTCTTGCAAGATTTCTTAGCTTTCTTTGGTCTCAAGTTATTCTATTTATAGTAGCTCGATTGGAGACCTAATGGGCTCTCGAGTTAGGCCTTAAAATTTGACTTTTGTTGACCGCTAAGTCTTCCCGACTAATCAACTCCAATCGACCCATTTAAATTAATTTATTTAATCCACTTTGTTAATTTAATTTAATCGAACCCTTAGAATTAATTAATTCAAAATCAAATTAATTTCTAAATTCACTTTGTCGATTAAATATTAATTAAACCTTTTGGATTAATTAATTTACCTCATCGATTAGTCAAACGCATAATCGGTCGTACCACTATCGGACCAATTATGGAACTACCGCTCAAAAACGACTTTACATCGCGCCATTATATTTTATTCTATCTCCCCACATTAAAGATCTAGCGCTCATCGATTTATCAATTTACTGACAAATTAATTCACCGACTTCTTGGTTTCCGAGATTAGTACCACTCGTCCTTTTATTATACCGAACGTAAAGTTCACCGACCGTGTTTACTATAATAACCTTACGAGCTCATCTCGGGAGCACCATCAACCCGGCGAACCGGTACGTGGATTCCTCCGACTAGCAACGGCACGTAAAAAGCTAAACACCGTATACCCAACTTACCGAGGTATTGGCCTCAATTGACCTCACTCTTTGGCAAATCAAAGCACACGATATCCAACCCTCACGCCGGTCCCAATCTCGGGATTGAGAGACAAAATACTAGGACCGAATTGACTACGCCAATCAGTATAAGTCAATTCTATCCAAACTGATCGTGCTCAATATGCCCCGGGCATATCTGTGTGATTTAAACTAGTTTAGATAAACCAATTTCCAAACCACACAATAACCTATACCGATAGTATGTTCAGACTATCTCGGTTACGAGCATACTTTTATATATCAATACTTTAACCAATAACAGTATCTACTGTGTTTGTTGACACCCCGTTATCTAGTTCTATTATATAAAGGAACAAATTTATACTGAAACAAAATGATATGTCATCTGTGGATATTAGTTTTTGATACAAGCCATAGCTTTTCTGTATTCAAAACTAACAATCTCCCACTAATACTCAAAGCTATGCTAAGAAGTACAAAAACTGTCCAACCCGCTATTACACTGCTGTCATAATGAAATCTCCAGAACACCTTTAAGCTCACTCACATGGCTCTCTCAAGAATCTGACTCCCATGCCCTCCACATGCCTCTCAAAGACCTTTGGGGTCAATGGCTTGGTGAAAGGATCTGCAAGGTTGTCCTCTGAAGCTATCTTGGCCACGATCACGTCTCCAATCTTTACGATCTCTCGTATCAGGTGGTACTTGCGCTCTATGTGTTTACTCGCCTTATGGGCTCGTGGTTCCCTCGAGTTAGCAACTGCACCATTGTTATCACAATAAACTGTGATAGACCTAGGCAACTCAGGAACCACATCTAAGTCCATCAGGAAGCTCCTGAGCCATACAGCCTCTTTCGCTGCCTCTGAAGCGGCAACGTACTCGGCCGCCATGGTAGAGTTCGCCACGCATTTCTGCTTTACACTCTTCCATACTATGGCTCCACCTCCTAGAGTAAACACAAACCCAGAGGTAGACTTACTCTTGTCCAAATCTCCTTGAAAGTCCGAATCTGTGTAACCCAATGGTACAAGCTCCTGCGCTCTATAAACTAGGACATAATCTCTCGTCCTGTGCAAGTACTTGAGAAAGCATTTTACTGCCTCCCAGTGAGCCTTCCCAGGGTTACTCTGATATCTGCTAACCATGCCAACGACAAAGCAAATATCAGGCCTCGTGCACAACATAGCATATATGAGGCTACCCACTGCAGAAGCATAGGGTACCGCCTTCATGGCATCTATCTCCTCAGCAGTCTTAGGACACTGCTCCTTAGACAAATGCACTCTATGCCTGAAAGGTAGTGAACCCTTCTTGGAGTTCTGCATGTTAAAACGGGCTAGAATCGTGTCTATGTAGGATGCCTGAGAGAGAGTCAGAGAACGTCTCCTACGATCTCGAATAATCTTGATCCCAAGGATATGTCCAGCCTCTCCTAAATCCTTCATATCGAATTGCCTGGACAACCATGCCTTTACGTCTGACAACACCTCCTTACTGTTGCCAATAAGAAGAATGTCATCTACGTAAAGTACGAGGAACACCACCATATCACCATCACGCCTGCGATAAACACACTGCTCATCCGGAGACTGAGTGAAACCATAGGACTGGATAACCTCATCAAAACGAATGTTCCAAGATCTGGATACTTGCTTAAGTCCATAAATGGACCTCCTAAGCCTGCATACCTTGTGCTCTTGGCCTTTAACAATGAAGCCCTCTGGTTGCTGCATAAAAATGGTCTCCTCAAGACTTCCATTAAGGAAAGCTGTCTTGACGTCCATCTGCCAAATCTCATAGTCCATATGAGCAGCTATGGCCAAGAGAATCCGGATTGACTTAAGCATAGCTACCGGGGAAAAGGTCTCCTCATAATCGATCCCTTCTTTCTGAGTATACCCATTCGCCACAAGCCTAGCCTTGAAGGTCTCAACCCTCCCGTCAGATCCTCTCTTTCGCTTGTAAACCCATTTGCACCCAATAGGCCTAAACTCATCAGGAAGGTCTACCAGCTCCCAGACTTGATTTGAGTCCATAGAACCCATATCAGCAATCATCGCTCTCTGTCAAGTATCCTGGAGAGCCTCATTGTAGTTAACTGGGTCTAGTTCATGAGCGCCAGGGATAAAGTCCGAATACTCACCCAAACCCATGTACCTCTCGGGCTGTCTCACAACCCTCCCACTACGATGAGGCGCAGCCTGTGCAAGAGTATCATCTGTGATAGTGTGTGCAGTCTCTTGTGGTGTGTCTTCCTATACCTGTGCATCTAGAATAGTGGGCTGATTTCTAAGCTCTTCCAATACTACATTGCTGCTTGACTTGTGATCTAAAATATATTCCTCCTTAAGAAATCTGGCATTGGTGCTGACCACCACCTTCTGATCCTGAGGACTATAAAATAAACCACCTATTGTTCCTTTGGGGTAGCCTATAAACAGCATAACCTTGGATCTCGCCTCTAACTTGCCTGCATCTGCCTCGAGCACATGTGCTGGACAACCCCAAATCCTGAGATGTCTCAGATTAGGCTTTCGCCCACTCCACAACTCTACTGGGGTCGTAGGCACAGACTTAGATAGCACAAGGTTGAGGATAAAACATGTTGTATCCAAGGCATAACCCAAAAATGAGATAGGCAACTCACTGTAACTCATCATCGATCTAACCATCTCCATAAGAGTCTTGTTCCTCCTCTCTGCTACACCATTCTGCTGGGGTGTGCCAGGTGCAGACAACTGGGTCTGAATACCCTCCTCTGACAAATAGGTCCTAAATTCACTAGAGAGGTATTCGCCACCACGATCAGACCGCAGTGACTTGATACTCTTACCCAGATGGTTCTCCACCTCTGCCTTGAATTCTCTGAACTTGCCAAAGCATTCAGACTTGTGGCGCATCAGGTATATGTATCCATATCTAGAGTAATCATCCGTGAAAGTCACGAAATACTCATAACCACCTCTAGCCTGAACTGACATAGGCCCACACACGTCAGAATGAATCAGCTCTAAAACCTCCTTGGCCCTATACCCCTTCGCCTTAAAAGGCCTCTTGGTCATTTTACCCTCCAAGCAGGACTCACAGGTCGAATAGCTGTCAATATCTAGTAAGTCCAAAGACCCACTCTTGACCAACCTTTGAATCCTACTAAGGTTAATATGACATAGTCTTAGGTGCCCAAGATAAGTTTGATTCAAAGGGGAAGACTCTTTTCTCTTATTATGATTCGGTGATGAGTTACTAGTTTCTGTGTTTTGCATAACTGGGGAGTAAGTCTTAATTAAAAACAAATTGTCAACCAATGTACCGGAACATATAAGTTTCTGGCCTTTTCTAATAAATATAGATCTATCAGAAAAAACACACTTATAACCATCCAAAACAAGTTTAGAAACTGAAAGCAAGTTTTTATAAAAATTAGGTATATAAAGACAATCTCTCAACAATAAAGTAGAGTCTGAAAAATAAAGCATAAAACTCTCACTGCAGCAACAGAAACTCTGGTAGTATCCCCAAGGTAGACCTACAACTCTCCCTCTCTAAGCAGCCAGGTCACTTGGAACCCCTGCAAAGAATTACAAACATGATCAGTGGCTCCTGAATCCACACACCAAGTATCTGTGGGAATCGCCGCTAAACATGTCTCAGTGACTAGGGAAAATTTGCACATACCTCGAGGCTTTGGGCAGTCATTCTTCCAATGTCCCGCTTTGCCACATCTGAAGCATTTGCCTCTCGGCTTCTGCTTCTTGGCAATGCCCGCCTTGGGTCCATGACTGGCTCCTGCTTTCTGGCCTCTCTTCCTCTTTTGCTTCCTGGTTTTTGGCCCAGCAGAGGAACCTGAGGGACCAACAGTAGCCAAGGCTTGCTTCTTCTCTGCGAAGAGGCTCTCAGCAGACACCAATGCAGTCATGAGCTCAGAAAGTGAATATGAGAGATTCCCCATATTATAGTTCAATCAAAACTGCTCAAAACTGGGAGGCAAGCTCTGAAGGATGATATCGACCTGGGTTTCCCCATCAATCTCACCTCCCAATACCTCTATCTCATTGATACAACCAATCATGTCCAGTACATGATCTCTCACTGAAGTGCCCTCAGCCATCTTAGCATTCATGAGTTTCCTCATAGCTGACTGCTTGGCTGCCCTGCCCTGATGTCCAAACATCTCCCTGAGGTTGAGCATTATATCGTAGGCTGAGGTTATCTGCTGATGCTGGTGCTGCAGAACACTTGACATGGAATGTAGCACCTGGTCATCACATCAGCCTTCTGCCACCTCGTATATGGCTCTCGCTGCTCAGGGGTGGTATCATCGCTGGGCTTAGGGGGGCACTCCTCAGTAAGCACGTACTTGTAACCCTCAGCGGTAAGGACAATATCCAGGTTACGTTTCCAATCAATGTAATTTGGACCGGTGAGTTTGTTTTGGTTCAGAATAACAGCTAGCGGGTTGAACGACATATCAACTGAAAATAAACAAACAAGTTTCAGTATATTTTTTCGAAAATATTGAAAAATCCTCAGAAAATAAATATAATATTCTACCGACATCTCTCACACCGAGATTAACGCAGGTCACGATGGGTGAACGTCTACGCCAACCCACATTCGTTCGAGAAGAACCGAAGTTCATTAATTTCATTATCTGACCAACGATCTTATGATCAATGAAATTAATAGTCGATAATTTTAGCCGTACACGTAGATAGCGTAACCTCGATGGGAGGGATACTATAAACAGTACACTAAGTGTATGCCATTACGTGACTTCTAAGTTTGTTACTTAGGGTACTAATGCACCTCGGATGGCGAGGGTGTCGTAACTTTTCCCAATTAAACGCACTATAGTCATCCCTTTAGGAATTCATTCCGGTGATATCTGTGATTGAAAACTCATCCGATAGGGAGGAAGGTCTAAGCCAGCACTCAAGTTTAACCACATCACCAATGAACCCGTAATGGAGGCCATGGGGCTATTAACCAACCCGCTCCCACTTAGATTTTTAATTAATTTCAATTCGCCCTGGTTTTCTCAGTTTTCTACGTAATTAGGATTCACCCAAAATTATGATAAACCAAAACCCCAGTTTTCTTGGTTTTCTACGTAATTAGGAATCACCCAAAATTACGATTAAACCAAAACCCGCGAATTTCATTAAGTTTGAGGATTTTTACGTTTTAACATACAATATTTTAACTATGGATATTCACACCCATAAAACCGTTGGAGTTTTAATATGCGAATAATCTACCTTAGTTAATTGCACATTACCTTTTAAAAACATTTGGTTTGGATTTTGAAAATCACACAATCAACGAAAAATCATAAATACGGGAAATTAAATAAAATCAAATTTCCTGACTATTATGGCCTTGTCTATCGTTGATTCTTTGACGCCTCGGTGACACTTCCCGTCGTGTCGCTCCCACTCGTTATTTGGATTCCTCTCGATTCGCCCGGGTTTTCTCAGTTTATTACGTAATTAGGAATCACCCAAAATTACTATAAACCAAAACCCGCGAATATAAGTTACCCAAAATAACGTCTTCGTCATAGTACATAAATTCCTATATACAAAAGCGTTTTCTAGGAATTTAAAGACGACATGATTAGATCAAATCCTACTACAAGATTTTTCTAATCCTACACGGCTTCCAGCTCGTGGTTATTACTATTACAGAAATTTCCATTCAAAAATAAAACGAGCCCGGACATGTCCCGGGGTTTATGAATGAAAATTAAATTTCTACCATAATAGCCGGGAAACCAATAACCACCTGTTTATACATTTCGACAAAAATAATAATGCCAAAATAAAGACGTGTAATAAATCAAACAAGTATAAGACCGAAACCAACGCTCTGATACCAATTTGAAGGAAAACTGAACAAGCCCGGGCTAAATCGAAAACCTCACTTTCGTGCAATGCATTCCAGAATCGGAAGCTTTCGACCAAGCTCAGGCTCAAATTAGTTTACCCATGAACGGATCTAGGCTTATACTTATTTAATTTATTAATCGGGACACAAAAGATTCGATCTTTAATTAAAGCGGAATTTAAAGATTATACCTTTTGAAGCGAAGTCCCTTGCTTAAAGAAAAACCAATTCTTTGTTGCGATTTCCACAAGAAATCCAATCGATTCTCCAAGAACACTTCGAATATTGCGTGGGCAATAATCTATCGAAGCTTACTTGATTAACCCACGAAAACCCACCAAGAAATCCTTCTAATCGGACTCTAAAAACCCCAAAATCCTGATTGAACAAAACCCTGAAAAATTCTCTACCTACTGCTCGACTAGCGACTGCTGCAGCGCCCGGATTCTGCCAGCCTTCAGCCCGAAGTCTCGCCGGGATCTAGACAAAAAGCTGCTGTGGATCACCCAACGAAATGAAGGAGATCAACACAGCCTTCTCGAATCAACCGTATGAAACCTGCGAAGGAAGAAAGCTAGCGCCGGGCGAAAATAAGAAAAAAACTGCAGCTGCTGTTCGATGAAAAATCCGGCAGCAAACTGGTAGAGATTTTCGAAAATAAATTGAAGGTTCAATCTTTGGGTTGAATCCAATTCAAAGAGCAAGAAATCTAGTTCATTTTTGAGAAAGAATTCTTGAAGAAAAATTCTGTCTCTAGAACCTTCTTACTCAAGAAAATGGCAAGACTTGTCTTGCAAGATTTCTTAGCTTTATTTGGTCTCAAGTTATTCTATTTATGGTAGCTCGATTGGAGACCTAATGGGCTCTCGAGTTAGGCCTTAAAATTTGACTTTCGTTGACCGCTAAGTCTTCCCGACTAATCAACTCCAATCGACCCATTTAAATTAATTTATTTAATCCACTTTGTTAATTTAATTTAATCGAACCCTTAGAATTAATTAATTCAAAATCGAATTAATTTCTAAATTCACTTTGTCGATTAAATATTAATTAAACCTTTTGGATTAATTAATTTACCTCGTCGATTAGTCAAACGCATAATCGGTCGTACAACTATCGGACCAATTATGGAACTACCGCTCGGAAATGACTTTACATCGCGCCATTATATTTTATTCTATCTCCCCACATTAAAGATCTAGTGCTCGTCGATTTATCAATTTACTGACAAATTAATTCACCAACTTCTTGGTTTCCGAGATTAGTACCACTCATCCTTTTATTATACCGAACATAAAGTTCACCGGCCGGGTTTAGTATAATAACCTTATGAGCTCATCTCGGGAGCACCATCAACCCGGCGAACCGGTACGTGGATTCCTCCGACTAGCAACGACACGTAAAAAGCTAAACACCATATACCCAACTTACCGAGGTATTGGCCTCAATTGACCTCACTCTTTTGCAAATCAAAGCACACGATATCCCACCCTCACGCCGGTCCCAATCTCGGGATTGAGAGACGGAATACTAGGACCGAATTGACTACGCCGATCAGTATAAGTCAATTCTATCCAAACTGGTCGTGCTCAATATGCCCCGGGCATATCTGTGTGATTTAAACTAGTTTAGATAAACCAATTTCCAAACCACACAATAACCTATACCGATAGTATGTTCAGACTATCTCGGTTACGAGCATACTTTTATATATCAATACTTTAACCAATAACGGTATCTACTGTGTTTGTCGACACCCCGTTATCTAGTTCTATGATATAAAGGAACAAATTTATACTAAAACAAAATGATATGTCATCTGTGGGTATTAGTTTTTGATACAAGTGATAGCTTTTCTGTATTCAAAACTAATAGTGTGTGCCATTACGTGACTTCTAAGCTTGTTACCTCAGGATTGTGCACCTCAGATGGAGAGGGTATCGCATTTCTCCTAGTTCAACTTACTCTAGTTATTTTAATTAGAAATTCATAAGTTAGTGATCTTATGGTTTTACTCATCCGATATGGTGGAAGGCCCTAATGCCAACGCGCAAGTCCACCCACATCTCATATGAATTCATAATGGAGGCTGTGGGAATATTAACCAACCCGCTCCCACTTAGATTTCTAAAATGAGGGTTTTGCTGGTTTTAACATGTAATTAACTAATACTAAGTTATGTGCAAACATAAAACCAGCACGTTTTAAAATATGCATATAATTTACAGCCTGAAAATTAAAGCATAAATTAAAACTGTAAATACAGAAAATAAATGCGTAAATAAATTTCCCGACTATTATGGTTTTAATCGCTTCCATCTGCTACCTTGATCTCTTGTCCTATCACGCCAATCGATGGATTGAGTATTGAAAAACAAATTTCAAAAAAAATGAACATCGGAGAAAAAAATGATGCACGCGCGAGCTGCACGCACAGAGCGCGCTGTTGCTACTGCACGTAGCTATTGTTGCGTTGCGTGACGCTGGCGCGCACTGGCGGCGAGTCGTTGCAGGCGCCACTGCCCCTTTCTAATTCCTCATTCGCTTATTCTAAGTTACTTGGTCTTCTTGCAATTCGTTCTTGGTTTTCTTGGTTTTTAACAATTTAAAGATAAACAAAAAAATCCAAGAATTCAAGTCGCCCACCATAACGCCTTCGATTACAAAATAAATTTTCGTCCTACAAGACATCTAGGAAAATAAAATCGAAATTACATAAAAAAATCATACTACAAATTTGATCTAATCCGACGCGGCATCCAGCACGTCATTTTACTATTACAAGCATTTATAAAAACTACACCCATACATGTCCTGGAGTTTAATTAAAACATACAAACGCAACCATAATAGTCGGGATTTCTAAACCACCTGCAAACAAAACCATGTAACAAATCGAACAAGGACAAAGCTAAAAACAAGGCTCTGATACCAATTGAAAGATTATCTGCTCGGGCCCGGTCAAAAATTCACTTTCGTGCTATCATTCGAGAATCAGAACTCTTGGCCAGGCCTATGATCTACACAATCGCTATTCCAACGCAGGATCTTGGTTTAAACTTGTTCGATTTATCACACAACAAATAATTTCTAATTAAAGCGGAAGTTTAGAAATACCTCTTGAAGCGTAAACTCAAGTGATCGCTTATATGACTCAAGACAGACTTGAACGTTGTGTGGGTAATGAATCAAGGAACCAACGATGAGTAACTCAACACAAAAGCTCTGCAGGATTAGCTCACCAGAAAATTGGTCGCCAATGGCCGCTGCTAGCGCGTGTGATGCACGTGCTTCCGAGAGCCCACACGCCGATTCCCGAATATCCCACGCGTCAATGCCATGAAACAACACCGACCGCCTGCTACTGGCTAGGGACTCAAGCCGCCAACCAAGGGAAAAATCTTACTTTTGATGAAGGAAAAATAATTCTCTCACTCTAGGATATTATCTCTCTAGTTTTCTTGTCTTGAAACCTTATGAATTGTGTATTGTGAATTTCTTATCTCTTGTCTATTTATAGGGTTACAAGAGAGACCCCAAGTTGGTTTAGGATTGGCCTTCCTAATGGGTTTAGGTAATTAATTAGTTTACACATCCAATTAGGTAACAAATCTAATAGGATTTCCTAATCCAATTATATTTCCTAATTCTAATTGAAACTTAAGACTTAATTAATTAATTAATTAATTTCACTTTGTTAATTACTTAATTAACCCTTAGAAATAATTAATTAAATAATTAATTATACTTAATCAATTATCCCACTACATAATTAATCGTACCACTAATGGATTAATTATGGCACTACCATCCTACACCAGAATTGCTTCTGGAACAACTAAATTAATTATTCTTTAATCTCCCCACATCAAAGATATAGTGCTCGTTAATTTATTCATTTACTGATAAATTAATTAATTAACTTCTTACAATCCGAAATTAGTACCACTCGACCTTTTCACTATACCAGACATAAGTCCACCGGCCGGGTTTAGTATAATAAACATAACGAGCTTATCTTGAGAGCATCATCACCCCGGACGCACCGGTACATGGTTTCCTTTCGACAAGCAGCACACCAAACAACTAAACACGCACACCCAACCTACCGAGACTATTGGCCACAAATGACCTCACCGTTTGTCAAATCAAAGTACACTATATCAAATCCTCATACATGCTCAAGTCTAGGGATTAAGAGATAGAATACAAGGAATGAATTAGTTATTAAATCAGTTTAAGACAATTCATCCTAAATGGTCAAGTTCAATATGCCCCAGGTATATCTATATGATTTAATTAGTTTAGATAAACCAATTTCTGAATCACATAATAACCTAAACTGACAGTGTGTCCAAAACTATCTCGATTACTGAAGAAAACAGAATAAGCCCGTGCTAAATCGAAAATCTTACTTTCGTGCTATGCATTCCAGAATCGGAGACTTTCGACTAAGCTCAGGATCAAATTCATTTTCCCTGAATGGATCTAGGCTTATACTAGTTTAATTTATTAAAACAATACTCAAAGATTAAAGTCTTTAATTAAAGTGGAAGGACTAAAGATTAAACCTTTGAAGCGAAGTCCCAAGCAATATAGAAAACCAAATCTTCAGGAAAGTGAAATCCACTCAGAATCCCAAGGATAACTCCAAACGACCTCAAACTTGGGTGGGCAAGTAACTATGCGGTGGCTAAAGGCACTGGTGAACAAATCCAAAGAAACTCACTTCAAGAAACTCATAGATCTGAAAAACATATTTAGCCCGCGAATTTGATTCTAATCTGAAATCCCACACCGCCTCAATAAAACTTAGTGGGTAATCTATTTGCTTGTAGATCTTGACTTTGGCGAACTAAAAGGAATGAGCCAAATGATCAATGTAACAAATAAACAAAGCCCACAATGAAAACGCACCAAAACGGAGCTGGAAAATCCAAAAAATGCTGGTGGCACTAACTGGCCAGAAAAAGAGCTGCGATCGGACTTCTCAAGCGGCGTTCGAACTTCCAGGCAGTGGTCTTGGACTTCTAGAATCGTGGGCTAAGTTTCTCAAAAAGAAAGATCACAAACCGACTTTGAGAAAGAACTCTCAAGGAAGAAGAATAAGTTCTCTCTCTAGGCATGTCTTTCTCACTCTAAGGCATTTCCCTACAAGGTTTCTAATGTCATCAAATGTGCCTAACATTTGCTATTTATAGGGAGCTCCTTAGGAAACCTAGTGGGCTTTTGAGTTAGGCCTTAGCGTTTGACTTTCGTTGACCCCTAAGTCTTCCCTGGACTTGTCAACTCCAATCGAGCCTTTTGAATAAATTTCTTAAACCACTTCGTTATTTTAATTTAATCGAACCCTTAGGATTAATTAATTTAATATGAATTAATTTCTTAATTATTTAGTCAATTAAATATTAATTAAACATTTAGAATTAATTAATTCACTTTGTCGATTAGTCAAACGCATAATTAGTCGTACCACTAACGGACCAATTATGGAACTACCGCTAAAAAATGACTTTACATCACACTCACTTTATTATTCTTCTATCTCTCTACATCAAAGATCAAGTGCTCGTCGATTCATCAATTTACTGACAAATTAATTCATCGACTTCTTGGTATCCGAGATTAATACCACTCAACTTTCTTATTATATCGGACAGAAAGTCCATCGGCTGAGTTTAGTATAATAAACCTTACAAGCTCATCTCGGGAGCACCATCAACCCAGCGAACCGGTACATGGATTCCTCTGACTAGCAACAAGACACAAAGAAACTAAACACCACATACCCAACTTATCGAGATTTAGGCCTCAATTGACCGCGCCCTTTGGTAAATCAAAGCATAAGGTATCTAACTCTCATGACCATCCCAATCTCGGGATTAAGAGATTAGAATACTAGGATCGAATTAACTACGGCGATCAATACAAGTTAATTCAATCCAAGCTGGTCCTACTCAATATGCATCGGGCATATCCGTATGATTTAATTAGTCTAGACAAACTAATTTCCAAATCACACGATAACCTATACCGATAGTATATTCAGACTATCTTAGTTACGAGCATACTTTTTATATATCAATACTTTAACCAATAACGAGATCTACCGTGTCTTTCCACACCTCGTTATCTAGTTCTATGATATAATGAAACAAATTTAACACTAAAACAAAATGATATATCAACAGGGTATTAGTTTTTTATACAAGCAAATAGCTTTCTAGTTTTTAAAACTAACAGTTACGAACCTCAATTATATATTATGTCTTTTAACCAATGATGAGATCTACTGTGTCACACCAGACACCTTATCATCTAATTACATAATATAAATGGGTGATATATGCATAATATATAAACTAAAACATTTAATCGATATATTAACATAGAAATAGTATAATACAAGCATAGCTTCATTATTCAAACCTAACACTAACGCCAGATTTTTAGAGGATGGCTATATTTTAGATCACAAGCCCATTAGAAAGATCATACTATAGGAGCTTAAGGGATGGTCCAGTATTCGAGATGCACCAGTACAAGTAGATACACCACAGAGTACTGCACAAGATATCACAGATGATGCATATACACAGGTTGTGCCTTGTCGTAGTGGGAGGGTTGTTAGACAACCTGAGAGGTACATGGGCTTGGGAAAGTCTTCGTATTTTGTCCCTGGTGCTCATGAACCAGACTCAATTAACTACAATGAGGCTCTCCAAGATAAAGAAGTAGATTATTGACAGAAAGTGATGATTTCTGAGACGGGTTTGATGGACTCAAATTAAGTCTGAAGGTTGGTAGACCTCCTGATGGGTTTCGACCTATTAGGTGTAAATGGGTCTACAAGCAAAATAGAGGATCTGACGGGAAGGTTGAATCTTTCAAGGCTAGGCTTATGGCAAAGAGGTATACTCAGAAATAAGGTATCGATTATGAGAAGACCTTTTTCCCGGTAGCTATGCTTAGGTCCATCTAGATTCTCTTGGCCATAGCTGCTCATTTAGATTATGAGATTTGGTAGATGGACATCAAGACAGCTTTCTTTAATGGAAGTCTTGAGGAGTCCATCTTTATGCAGCAACCAGAGGGATTCATTGCAGAAGGCCAAGAGCATAAGGTTTGTAGGCTCAAGATATCTATCTATGGACTTAAGCAATCATACAGATCTTGGAACATCCATTTTGATGAGGTGATCCAGTCGTATGGATTCACTCAGTGTCCAGATGAGCAGTGTGTATACCACAGGTGTTAGTTTTGAATACAGAAAAGCTATGGCTTGTATAAAAAACTAATATTCACAGTTGACATATCATATTGTTTCGGTATAAATTTGTTCCTTTATATCATAAAACTAGATAACGAGGTGTGAAAAGACACAGTAGATACCGTTATTGGTTAAAGTATTGATATATTAAAAGTATGCTCGTAACCGAGATAGTCTGAACATACTATCGGTATAGGTTATCGTGTGGTTTGGAAATTAATTTATCTAAATTAGTTTAAATCACATGGATATGCCCGGGGCATATTGAGCATGACCAGTTTGGATAGAATTGACTTATACTGATCGGCGTAGTCAATTCGGTCCTAGTATTCCGTCTCTCAATCCCGAGATTGGGACGGGCGTGAAGGTTGGATATCGTATGCTTTGATTTGCCAAAGAGTGCAGTCAATTGAGGCCTATATCTCGGTAGGTTGGGTATGCGGTGTTTAGCTTCTTACGTGTCGTTGCTAGTTGGAGGAATCCACGTACCGGTTCGCCGGGTTGATGGTGCTCCCGAGATGAGCTCGTAAAGTCTATTATACTAAACTCGGCCGGTGAACTTTATGTTCGGTATAATAAAAGGACGAGTGGTACTAATCTCAGAAACCAAGAAGTCAGTGAATTAATTTATCAGTAAATTGATAAACCGACGAGCGCTAGATCTTTAATGTAGGGAGATAGAATAAAATATAATGGCGCGATGTAAAGTCGTTTTCAAGCGGTAGTTCCATAATTGGTCCGATAGTGGCACGACTAATTATGTATTTGACTAATCGACAAGGTGAATTAATTAATCCAAAAGGTTTAATTAATATTTAATTGACAAAGTGAATTAAGAAATTAATTCTATTTGAATTAATTAATTCTAAGGGTTCGATTAAATTAAATTTACGAAGTGGGTTAAGAAATTAATTCTAATGGGTCGATTGGAGTTGATTAGTCAGGAAAGACTTAGCGGTCAACGAAAGTCAAATTAAAAGGCCCAACTCGAGAGCCCATTAGGTCTCCATTAGAGCTCCTATAAATAGAAAGCTTTTACCTTAAGAAATTAGAGGTGTGGCTTGAAAGACAAGAAATTGTCTTCTTGAGAAAGAAAGGGGTTAGAGAGAGAATCAAGAAAAGATTGAATCTTTGAATCTTTCTCGGAGTCACCCGGATCTTTCTTTCTTCCGGATCATTCTCAAACCAAAAAGGTTTGAATTTTAGCAGCTGCTGGTCTTCATTTATCCGCCGGTTTTCAAGTGGGTTTCCGGCGAACTGCTGCTGCGTTTTTGCTGCTGCGATTTTTCCTAGCTGGACTGTCGAGGTTCAGTGTGCTGATCTGCGGACTTAATTCATGTACAGATCGCGACTGAAACTCCAATTTTGGTCGGTGTTGTTCGGTTTTTGTGCAGCGGTTGGTTGGTCGCGGCAGTCGCCGGAAATTCACGGTGGACCTTCTTCATGCAGCGGCTAGTCTGCAGTTTTAATCGGACCGAGTTTTTGGTTAAATTTTGAGAATTTGGGCCAGCCCCTTTTTTTGTAGTTCTTGTGGGTTTTACAAGTAAGCTTCGATAGATTATTGCCCACGCAATAGTCGAAGTTCTATGGAGTAATCTAGTTGATTTTCTATTGGAATTCGCAACAAAGATTGGATTTTTCTTTAGGCAAGAGACTTCGCTACAAAAGGTAAAATCTTTAAATATTTCGCTTTAATTAAAGATCGAATCTTTTGTGTCCCGATTAATAAATTAAATAAGTATAAGCTAATATCCGTTCATGGGTAAACTAATTTGAGCCTGAGCTTGATCGAAAGCTTCTGATTCTGGAATGCATTGCACGAAAGTGAGGTTTTTGATTTAGCCCAGGCTTGTTCAGTTTTCCTTCAACAGGTGTGATGGAAATATGGTGGTGTTTCTTGTACTTTACGTAGATGACAGTCTTCTTATTTGCAACAGTAAAAAGGTGTTTTCAGACGTAAAGGCATGGTTGTCCAATCAGTTTGATATGAATGATTGGGGAAAGGTTGGATAAATCGTTGGGATCATGATTATTTGAGATCGTAGGAGACGTTCGCTGACACTCTCTCAGGCTTCATACGTAGACACGATTCTGACCCGTTTTAACATGCAGAACTCGAAGAAGGGTACACTACCTTTCTGACATGGAGTGTATCTATCTTAAGAGCAGTCTCTCAAGACCATTGAGGAGATAGAAGCCATGAAGGCAATTCCCTATGCATCAGTAGTGGGAAGTCTCATGTATGTCTCGTTGTGTACCAGACCTGATATTTGCTTTGCCATTGGCATGGTTAGCAGATATCAGAGTAACCCTGGGAAAGCTCATTGGGAGGCTGTCAAGTGCATCCTCGAGTAGTGCACAGGATGAGAGACCATGTCTTGATCTATCGAGCGCAATAGCTAGTTCTTAAGGGTTATACTGATTCAAATTTCCAAGGCAAACTCCACCATGGAAGCTAAGTACATTACCATATTAGAGGCAGCGAAAGAAGCTGTATGGCTCAAGAACTTCCTAGTGAACTTAGATTTGATTCCTGAGTTGCCGAGGTCTTTCACAGTTTATTGTGATAACAATGGTGTAATTGCTAACTCAAGGGAACTACGAGCCCACAAGGCGAGTAAACACATAGAGCACAAGTTGTTGGTGTCTGTGCCCTTTTAAGGGCTATATTTAGATATTTGTCATGTTGATTGATATTATAATCAGATGAGTTAATTTTATGATAGTAATATTCTTGTGCATATTTAATTTCATGAAATCGATTCGCCAAAAGAAACACTGCATGGACTGATTAGATCATAAGTTATTTTTTTGAGTAGTACTCGTACAAGGATCCTTAGACCAGAAATCACTACATGGTCTTAGGTGAATTGTAGTGTGCTTTGACATACGCCTAATGGGGTCGTAACAGGTTGCCAAGTACGGGTATAATTGGGTACATTATGAGACACGCTATGGTATGTAAGTGAAGTGATGGGACTACAAGTCTTTCTTAAGTGAGAGATAATATTTTGGCCACTTGATGGAGAACTGAGAAGTGCATGGTCGTGCCCAAGGACTGATAAGTGTTATCATTTGCTTGATGAATTCAGTGTCACTAAGAGATCAAGTAAATGTTTAGCTATATAAGGATGATGGTTCCATGCCTTATGTTAAACGGGATATCAATATAGAGGATCGTACGCAGTTTGCTCAGAAAGGTTGTGTTGAATCACCATTCAACCCTCCATTCAGAATTGGTAGTCATTATGTCTTGCTAGAGACCACTAATGACTTATGGATTAATCAATGAGATTGAGTTATCCATTACCAATTTAGAAGGCCTACAGGATCGCACATAAGAAAGTTCGATGATGCATAATAGGTATTCTTGCCTACAATAAGTATAATTGTTATACTTAAATAATTAAGATTTAATTAAATGGTTTAATTAAATATTATTGAAAAGTTCTGTGGTATTAATTAATAGTTAGTTAATTACCTGGGAACAATTGCGATGAGCTGATAAATCAAGGGACTTAACTGCAATTGAGATTCTTGACCCAATCATCCTGATCCACGGGTCATGGGTTGATCTATGGGCTTGGTGTATGACCCCAATCATTAAAATATTATTTAATACTGATTTTGAATCAGTAAATATTAGTTAATACTGATTTGGAATCAGTAAAATAATATTTGGTAATAATACTGATTTGGAATCTGATTAAATCAGTTGAGTAATAATTGATTGATTACAATACTGATTTTGGAAACTTTGGCTCTACAAATATACCAGGGATATTATTGTAGAAGGTAAACGGTTTTCAATTAGAAAAAATTAGAACAAGCAAATTATACACAAAATCTCAAATTCTCTCTGTAGGTATAAACGGCTAGCACCGAATCTACAAAGGGCTTTTGTGCTTGAAAGCAGAGAATCCTTCAAGAAAGGATTTTGTGGTGACAAACGTAACCAGAGCAGAAGGCTTGGACCAATATCAAACAAGGATCCAGGCGCGACAACCGATTACGCTACGAGGGTAAGCTTTAGAAGCTTTAAACGTAGGATTATTAAAACACTAAAAATGGAATTGGCATGAATCCGCTACGTAAAAATTTTTAAAAATCATGCTTCCGATCCCAACACAAGTACCACTTGATACAAAAGATCGTAAAAAGGGAAGAAGTGATCGTGGCTAAGATAGCATCAGTTGGCAACCTTGCAAATCTATTCAGGAAGGCATTGACTCCAAAAGTCTTCGAGTCCCACGTGGAGGACATGGGAGTTAGATACTTAAGTCATGAGAGTTTTTTAGGTTTTAGTATGATAGCAGAATAAGTGTATTGAACAGTTTTTTTACTTCAGAGCATAGCTTTGAGTATTAGTGGGAGATATTTAGTTTTGAATATTGAAAAACTTTGCTTGTATGAAATACTATTTATCAGTTACATATTGATTGTGTTTCAGTATTATAAATTGTCCCTTTATATCTATATCTAGATGATAAGGTTCTGGGTGTAGAACAGTAGATCTTATCATTTGGTTAAATTTAGGATACATAAATAATGCTCGTAACCGAGACAGTTTGGACAGACTGTTGGTATTGGTTATTGTATGATTCAGAAAATTAGTTGGTCTATACTAATTAAACTATACAGATGTGCCCGAAGCATATTGAGCATGACCTATTTAGGATCGAATTAACTTGTACTGATCTTCGTAGTTAATTCGAGCCTTATATTATAATCTCTTAATCCCTAGACTAGAGCGGGCATGAGAGTAGTGTACTTTGATTTGCCAAAGGGTGTGGTCAATAGAGGCCTATATCTCGATAAGTTGGTATGTATGTTTGATTTCTTATTGTGTCGTTGCTTTTCGAAAGGAAACCATGTACCACTACGTCCGGGGTGATGGTGCTCCCGAGATGAGCTCATAAGGATTATTATACTTAACCCGGCCGGTGGACTTATGTTCGGTATAATAATAAGGTCGAGTGGTACTAGTCTCGAATAACCAAGAAGTGAATTAATTTATTTATCAGTAAATTAATAAATTGACGAGCACTATATCTTTGATGTGGGGATATAAAAGAATAGGTAAAGTGTGCGAGAAATAATTTTGTTTTTTGAGCAGTAGTTAAATAATTAATCCATTAGTGGTACGCTTAATTATGAGTTGGATTTATTGGCAAAGTGGATTAAATAAATATTTACCCTTAGGTTAGTTAATATTTAATTGACAAAGTGGTTTACAAAATAATTCTTGGGTCGATTAATATGTAATTGACGAAGTGGATAGAATAAAACAATCCTTGAGCTAATTAGTATTGACTAGTCTAGTGAAAACTAAGAAAGTCAATTAAGTCTAACTAGTAAGGCCCAACTCAAAAACGCATTAGGTTTCCTTTGGAACTCCCTATAAATAGATAACATACACCTAAGGTTAGAATAAGAAAATCTTGCAAGACAAGTCTTGCCTCTTAGAGAGAGAAAGAGAAAGATCTAGAGAGAGAAATTCATATTCCTTGAAGTTTTCTTTCAAAGTCCATCTTTAGATCTCACTTTCTTGGGTTGGATGCAACCCAAAGGTCGAAGCTTGAGCAGCCCATAGTATATAGGGATTCTGGCAACAAGTTGTGACCATGTGCGCACCAATCCGCCATGCCTCCGGCGTCCAGATCGCGGTGATCCGGCCCAACTTCTTGGCGGCTTTCCGAGCTGAACTTTGGCCAGCTTTTGGGCAGAATTTTGAATCCTCTTCGAGGGATTTTCTTTGGTATTCTTCTTGGGTTTTGTGAGTAGTACCCGGTAGACGATTGCCTACACAATTTTCGGGTTTTCTAGGAGACATCCAAAGGATTCTTGTGGAGTTTTGCATCAAGGATTGGATTTTCTTTTTTGCATCGAGGACACTCTTCAAAGGTTTAATATTTAGGTTTCACTTTATTTAACGATTCAACCTCTACGTGTTATTTTAATATATCTACAAGTATAAGTCTAGATCTGCTCATGGGAATTGATTTTAGAGTTTGGACTCGATCGAAAGTCTCCGATTCTGAAATGTATAGCACGAAAGTGAGATTTTCGATTTGGCCCGGACCGGATCTTAATTCCTTGGAGATTAATAAATTTGAGCAAATGATATAGCTACCAGAATCTTTCTTTTAATTTTCCACCTTTTAGCCTTAATTATCACCTAACTTTCATCCTTTTTAAAACAAGCGTTTTTTATTAGCCATTTATGGATACAACAAATTGGTAGAGGAGTGATGTCCATTCAAGGGCTTTGTTTGTAATAATGGCTTGAAGGGAGAACATTGGAGCATGATCTTGTTTTTTTAAAAGGAACTTATTCATTACTGGTTTCATAGTTAGTTTGCTTGTGGACAAGCAAAGTCTTAAAAGTAGGGGTGCTGATGTAACACATTTTGTACATAATTTTACATGTTTTTAGCCAAGTTTTGATTTGCCTAAGGACAGATTCTTAATCTATTCTCATGGTAAAAATACTAATTACTGCTCTACTTGCGTTAATTGCAGGTAAAATATGTATGGAATGAAGACTGTAGAAAACCACACTTCAGACTTAAAATTCATAGCATAGGCAAGGACGCACAAGCTAGAAAGAGTGACACGACTAGCAGACGAAAGCTTTACATGAGCATGAAGTTCACCAAGTCTAGTGAAATCTACCATTTTGTGATAGTGAGCTGAAGACATCCAGTTCACGACAACGTTCACTGGACATAACCCTGATGAAGTGAAGACAACTGAGTGAAACAGCAGGATTTTAAGGAGTAGAAAAATAGCCCTCACACAACAGCGTCTCATGAAAGTCTTAACATGACGATCACCAAATACTAGCATCCGAGGGACGTGAGAAGATGATGATTGGAAACTGCATCGTCTAGTGAAGTGAAGTCCAAGCCTTCAGTGTACGGTGACCGAGACAGAACACTTTCATGTGTCGCTCAGCTGAAGATACTGTCAACTGAGCATCCAATCATCATTACCAGCACGGGCAGAAACCAGAAGGACAGTTAGTATGCTAACAACAGCTACGGGCAGGACCACAGGAGACAAGAGGTACACCTTATAGCTAAGGGATCCTGCCCTAGGAGGCAAGAAGTACATCGGTGAAGGAATCACGTGGCTGAAGTACGCTCAGAATAGTGCAGCAAGCTAATTTAACCATTTCTTAACCTTGCAAGGATGCTTTAATGACTGGTTGTTAGCGATTGCCCCTTGGAAAATACCAAGAAGCCATTTTGCAATCCTTAGCCACCAAGCAATCCAAAAATTTCCATTTTATCCATCCAGCAGTTTCATTCACTATAGTTTCTCTATAAATAGCGGTAGTTAACTCCAAACTTAACAAGAGAGACAGTAGGGAGTAAGGAGTAACACTTGATTTCAGAGTTTTTTTTCCCTTTTAACTCATTACTTAGGTTGTTTTACCCGAAGCTTTTTTATTTTCATATTTATTCATGTCTCCCTTTACAGGTGAGTGTTGATTTAGAGCCGATAAAGTTCTAATTTCTAACAGGGATTTCTGCTTCTCTAATAAGGTAGAGGCAAGGTGAAAGCCTCACTTACAGGATGTATGCTAAAGTGGGTTTGATAGCATCAGAACGCACGCTTAAGCCTCTCTGCCGGCAGATGTGCAGGTCGCCAAACACACTGAGCACATTTTGTACT
Organism: Knoxia roxburghii; assembly: GCA_030378225.1. Taxonomy (NCBI): domain Eukaryota; kingdom Viridiplantae; phylum Streptophyta; class Magnoliopsida; order Gentianales; family Rubiaceae; genus Knoxia; species Knoxia roxburghii. The sequence goes on along the minus strand of CM059418.1, from coordinate 26,915,411 downwards.
TGAGCTTTCACCTGATTTTGATACAGTAAGTGTCGTAGTGTAGGTTCTTTAGTGCAAACACAGTGTGAGTGAAGACTAAGGTGACAATGTCACAGAAATCCTTATTATGGCTACATCATACAACTTAAGGGGCTGTGATAGCACATGAGTGGAATTCTAGTCAAGAGATCTTAATTGATAATACTAAAGAAACCAAAGATCCTGTGCTATCCGGAGACTAGCAGAGTTAAATGCTTATAGGGAAATCTTAACTGATAATACCTCAGTGCTACTATATTTTGTGAATCTCAGAACCTAGCAAGAGTCACATGGTTATAGAAAATCTTGATTGACAATAATTCAGCAACTATTACTCTGCTAAGCCAAAGAGCACAACATAATTGGTATGGTCTTAGGGAAGTCTTAAGTGACAATACCTAAGCCAATTCTTAATCTATGAACTCTCGAGTTAACCAAAACAAGACTGCTTTTAGATGTCTTAGATGACTATACCATGAGCATCCTCTTATTCTATGAAACTCGTGACTGAATAAGAGTTAGAATGTGTTGGGAACGATTAGGCCTAGTTTTCAAAAACTCACAGCGGAAAAAGCCTAATTGATTGTTTTAATGCTAATTAAATCCTAGATTTAAGCATTTAATGCTTACCCTCGTAGCGTAATCGGTTGTCGCGCCTGGATCCTGATTGATGTTCATCCGAGATTGATCACCATCAAAGCATTTCCCCAGGAGATGCTCTCTACTCTCAAGCACTGGAATTCTCACAGAGAGGTGCTAGCCTTTTGTTTTTGTTTTTTTTGTTTTTTTTTTTGTGAGAGAAAATGTTGAGAATCATTTTCGGTAAAACTGTTTTCTTTTTGTTTTTCTAAAAAAACTTCTCACGTATATGACTCTCATATCCTAGATATATAGAGAGTCAGATATTGCAAGTCAATTAAGATATTTTATTAAATATAAAATATATAAAATATAAATATATAAAATATAAAAGTAATATTAAATTTAATATTACTTTCTACTGACTTGGGTTTTACCAAAACCATGGATCAACCTATTGACCTATGGATCAGGCTGATGGATCAAGAACCTCAATTGTAATTAGGTCCCTTAATTTATCAGCCTATCTCAACTGTTCCTGGGTATTTAATTAACTCTTAATTAATACCACAGAACTTCTCAATAATATCTAATTAAACTATTTAATTAAATACTATTTGTCTAAGTATAACAATTATACTTAGTGCAGGCAACTATGTATCATTGAACCTTCTTATGTGCGATCATGTAGGCTATTCCAATTTGACAATAGATAATTAAATCTAATTAATTAATCCATAAGTCATTAGTGGTCTCTAGCAAGACATAATGACTACCCAATCCAGAATGGAAGGTCGAATGGTGATTCAACACAACCTTCCGAACATACTACGTACGGTCTTCTACATTGATATCCCGTTTAGAATAAGACATGAAACCATCATCCTTATTTAGCTAAACGTTTACTTGATTTCATAGTGACACTGATTCTATTCGAGCAAATGATAACACTTATCATTTCTCGGGCATGGCTATGCACTTTTCAGTTCACTATCGAGTGGCCAAGATATCATCTCTCACTTAACAGAGACTTGTAGTCCCATCACTTCACCTACATACCCTAGCGCGACTAATAGCGTACCCAATCATACCCGTACTTGACAACCTGTTACGGTCCCGTTAGGCATTTGTCAAAGCACATTACAATTCACCTAAGACTATGCAGTGATTTCTGATCTAAGGATCCTTGTACAAGTACTACTCAAAAGAATCACTCATGATCTAAAAGTCCATGGAGTATTTCTTTTGGCGGATCGATTTCATGAAATTAAATATGCACAAGAATATAATTATCATGAAATTAACTCATCTGATAAATCATCAATCAAAAGACAAATGTCTATATAGCCCTTCAAAAGGGCACATACACCAACAAGAATGCTTGTAGGGAGATCTTATTTGATGATACATTGGGAATTATAAACTCCATTCATTCAAGTCCTAGTATAATGTATGCATGTTAAGGAGGTTCAACCCCTTTGTCAGGTGGACTGGTTGGATTCATGCTAGGCCGTATACAAGGACAATCGGGGACTCCAACAATTAATTTGGTAGAGTGTTCATGGAGAAAGTGACACGAGTGTTATTAGTGTTGTGCCAAAACAGTGATCTAAAGCACACTCTGGATCTTTAATGTTTGGAGACAGCGACCTTGCTTGCAACTACTGTCTATATCAGAGCCTCTATTCTTACAGGAAATTAAAAATCCCGACTCTTCTTCACTGTTTTCTTTATTTTTCCCATTTCAATATATAATTGCTGATATTCGCACCTTTTTTAACTGCTTGTTTTACTGCTGGAAATCTGTTAAGTATTTTACTTTATTTTTCTAACTTAGTAGCAGAATCTTACCCTCCGTTCTTTGTGGATCGACCCGTATACTACTTAATTTTGTGGGTTAAAAAATTATTAATTCTATGTGGTATACGACACTAAATCCATCACATCAGAATTTTGGCGCCGTTACCAGAGAGCGGTTGCCTGGATTTCGTTACCTTACAAGTTAGAAAGTTAGGTAGATGGTACAGTAGATAGTTGTAGGTAAGCAATTTGTGTTTTTTTTTTTTTTTTTTTATGTAACTTACTTTTAGTTCCAAGCTGCAATGATGGATCCGCCACATGCTTTATTTTGTAGCCGGGGAACAACTGACTATATAGCAAGGTCTAGATCTTTGTTATTCGGAGAACTTTTCGGGTTCAGTTATGAAGACCTGGTGAAACAGCATAGGGCTGAACCATAAAAAACTAACTTGAGCGGGATGGCAAGATGCAGCAATGACACCAAACTCATTGGCTGAATAGCATAGAAAGGGATAGATTAGGGTTGTAAACGAGTCGAGCTCGAGTCAACCTGATCGAGCTCGCCTACTACTATCAATTGTTTTAAAATTTTTTTTTTATCCTTCTTAATTTCAAAATTTTTATTCTTATCCTCCTTATTTTCAAATTTCTTAATTGTAAATTTTTATTTTTATCCAATTAAGTTTAAATTTAAGGATAATTATTTTTCCCGTAAAAGTTCAGCTAAACAAATCACACATTGCCAACACCATAAAAAATTAGTCAAAAAAATCCAAATAAAATTTAAATAAATTAATCTGACACATTTATGAAGAAGTGGATGAATAACCCACAGCACAAAAAAACAATCAAAAAATTTCATTTTCTCTTCACACTCCAGCATTTCGAGACTGGTAGCATTTGATTTCTTAACCTTTCCTCTTCCTCTACCCATTCTTCAAGTCAAAAACTTAGCCAGAAATAACTTCATCAACTGACTTTATAAGGAACAAAAAAAACCAACATTTGCATCTTTAACCATAAACCCACTTCTCAACACATCTATCACTGTTTGAATCAGGGAAAATAAAACATAGAAAAAAAATAGCAAGATGGGTCTTTTTATATGATTCGTTGAACACTAAACGTAAGTGAGAAAATAAAAAATGGAAGAAATTTGATTTGATAAACAAAGTAATCAAAGCCCATATCAAATATGGTTAAAGCAAATGAAAGATTCAAGAATGGGCTGGGATTTGAAGAGATAAATCATTGCCATTGAAGGTTTAAATAGCTAAGGTAAAGAAAAAGCAGACGTAGAGAAGACTGCTAATCACCATCTATTAAAAGCCAATCATTCCTCAAGAAGCAAAATCTTGAAATAAAACCACCATTTATTAAAAGCCAGAAAAAAAAAAAAACCAAACCATGGCCAGAAAAGAATAAACAAAAAGAAATCATACAACACACAATCACTAAATTAACCTCCCTTCCAACCCCTTCTCTTCATATCTGAAGAGAGAAAATGTAGAGAAATGGAAAAACTCTAAAAGATATTCCACCTCACCCTTCGTAACTCAACGATTCTCTTCTTTAGATTTCCTCTATACAAATAATAAATAATGGATAAATTATCTAGTGAGTCAGAGAGAAGGAGAACATGTTAAGTTTGAAAACATAAGCTATGCTTGTATTGTACTTTTTCCCAGTTAATATATTAATTTAATGTTTTGGTTTATTTGTTGTGCATGTTTAATCTATTTATATTATGTAGTTAGATGATGAGGAGTCTGGTGTGACACAGTAGATCTCATCATTGGTTAAAAGACATAATATGTAAATGAAGTTCGTAACCGAGACAGTTTTGGACAAACTGTCGATTTAGGTTATTATGTGATTCGGATAATTGGTTTGTCTGAACTAATTAAATCATATAGATATGCCCAGGGCGTATTGAACTTGACCTTTTAGAATGATTTGTTTTGTACTGATTTAATAGACAATTCGTTCTTAGTATTTTATCTCTTAATCCCTAGACATGAGCTGGCATAAAGATTAGACATAGCGTACTTTGATATGCCAATGGGTGAGGTCAATTGTGGCCAATAGTCTCAGTGGGTTGGGTGTGCGTGTTAAGTTACTTGGTGAGTTGCTGCTTGTCGAAAGGAAACCATGTACCGGTGCGTCCGGGATGATGGTGCTGCCGAGATAAACTCGTTATGTTTATTATACTAAACTCACCTGATGAACTTTATATCCGGTATAGTAAAAAGGTCGAGTGATACTAATCTTGGAATTAAAGAAGCTAATTAATTAATTTATCAATAAATTAATAAATTAACAAGCATTAAATCTTATGTGGGGAGATCGCATAAATTAATTTAGTTGTTCCAGAAGTAATTCTGTTGTTAGATGGTAGTGCCAAAATTAATCCGTTAGTTGTACGATTAATTTTGTAATAGGTTAACTGAATAAATAGAATTAATTAATTATTCTTAAGGAATAATTAAATAATTAATAAAGTGAAATAATTTAATTAATTAATTAAGTCTTAAGTTTCAATTAGAATTAGGAAATTCTAGAGATTAGAAAATCTAATTGGATTTGGATTATCCTATTAGATTAGTTACCTAATTGGATTTGGAAACTAATTAATTACCTAAAAACATTAGGAAGACCAATCTTAAACCAACTTAGGGTCTTACTTGTAACTCTATATATAAACAAGGATTAACAATTATACAACACACAATTCTTAAGTTTTCAAGACAAGAAAACTAGAGAGAGAAAACGTTTTTTCTCCCTCTTGAATAATTTTTGGCCGGTTATTTGTCCTGGGAGGCGGCCGGTGGTGTAATTTTGGCAGGCGGCGGTGGCAGGAGAAATCCGGCGGTGACGGCGGTTCAATTCAGGCGGTGTCAAGATGCAGAATTTTTTCGGGCGAGTCTTTTTGTGTAGATTGCTAATCAATCTAGCGAGCAATTGCTGGCTAGATCATTGCCCACACAACGTGTGATCAAAGTCTTGAGTCATACAAGCAATCACCTGAGTAACATGCTTCAAGAGGTACTTTCTATGTTTCCGCTTTAATTAGAAATTATTGTTGTGTGATAAATCAAATAAGTACATACCAAGATCGTACGCAATGTTATTTCAAACAAGGGTTGGAATAGCGATTATGCTAGAGTCTATGCCTGGTCAAAGATTTCGATTCTGGAATGTGTAGCACAAAAGTGAATTTTTGACTGGGCCCGGGCAGATAATCCTTCAGAACAGAGGAGGGAAGAGAGTGGGAAGATGAGTGGATGGCAGTGGGAGGAAAATGGGAAAGGAGAAGATCTATGGGGATGAGAAAGGATGGGCTAAAATGAGAGAGTTGAAAGTGAGAGACGGCGGCCAGAAGAAGAGGATAAGAAAATAGAGACGAAGAATTTATAGTTAGGGTTTGGAGATACAAATTTACCATTTTAACGTTATTCTATTAATATAAAAATATAAATTAAATATATTTATATATATTTTAAAGCCAAACTTATCGAGATGCTCTACGATTACTCGAGCCTATATTTGTTTGGATCGAGCTGCTCGCGAGCGGCTCGATTCGTTTACACCCCTAGTCATTCCTTTTGGTTTTGTTTTTCTTTTCCGTCATTTTCATTTTTTTATTTTTTGTGTGTTTTCATTATTTTAAAAAAATTCTATGAATTTAATTCTTGGGGTTTTAAAATAAATATCCTTTTTATTATCTTCAAACTATTTTATTTTCGGAATAAATATCCTTTTTGACTCCTTTTATTACTTCTAATATTTTTGAGAATTTGATTTCTTAAAAGTGTCAGACATAAATATCTTTTTTTTTTTTTTGAGTCTTTGAGTCTTTTTATTATTTTCAAAAAGTTAAAAAGAATTTATTTTCTTATAATTTTTGGAAGTAAATATCTTTTCGTTAGAGATTGGATAGAGCGGAATATTATTCTCTCTTTGCGAATACCTCTTTTCTTGTCTACTCTTGGTGATTTGTTTTTGTTGTATGCAGTCAGGACAACCCATTCAGGAACATAGACATTTGAATCGAGACTGTTGAGCTCACACATTTATTGTGTTGTGCTCAACTCTCTAGACCGGAGCAAGGAAATGCAATGGATAAGTCTGGTGGAGCCAAAGGTGCGTACACCAACTATGGCTACTATCAACCTTAGACTAGTCAAGGTGTAGCGCTGTGTGATGTCGTGCCAATGGAAGACTACCATATTCATCTAGGGTGACCTTATGAATGTGACAGAGAGTCACTTTATGATAAAGTGATTCCCCTCGATATTCTTGTCTTGTATAATGGTTTAAAGGTTAACCTCTTTCCACTTTTTCCATGAACAGGTTCTAGACAGCTCGAAACAACATTCACTCCTCACTGTGATGCGCTCTGTGAAACGTCCTATTTTTCAAAGGAATATCACAGATTGGCTTTCGCTCCTCGCTGGATGCGCCCTGCGAATAGTCATGTCTTTCTAAGTGGAAGAGCACAGTTGTCAACTTAAACTTTTTATTGTTTTGTATTACCCTTGTTTGTCTGTATGGCGTAGGAATACATGTTCAATAAAGTTTAAGAGAATTAGCATAAAAGCACGAAGAGAGCGCAAAGCTCAATTAAACCAGCTAAGACTTGCCAAGCATAGACAATACAAAGAAGATTTTTTATTTCTTTGCATACAAGATATTTGCATTGTTCCTTTTTGGGATGCCATTCTCTACTTATGTATCTTATGTTACCTTCTTTTCCTTGTTGAATGATTTTCGCAGGTTTGAAGGAAACAAAAGGAAACATAAGCTTTTAAGGAGCCAATTCGATAGTCATCAACACTCCTACCCCGTGGATGTTCGGTAAGCCTAACATCTTCATTAATGCTTCTAATGTATCTTTTTATTATTATGCACTTGCTTTAGATTCTAGGACAAATCTTTTCCGGCATGAGGGAATGATGAGGGCATCAGAATAGATCATGCTCTACCTCAGGAAGAAGCAACACAAGACACATCTCCCTCTCCTATAGCTCAAGCGCCAATCCCTAAGGAATCTTAAGGAAATTCGCATGTTAGTTTTAGGGAGCTTTAAGCAGACCCAAAATGAGCATAAAATGAAGATTTTATCATGCTAAAAGACACTAGGGTCAATATATGGGTCAAACCCTTCAAACGGGTTGAAAACAGATGTCATATGACATCAATATGCATGTCCAAATTACAGGGTATGCCGAGTTAGGAAATTCCCAATGGAAATCCATGGAAATCACTACTGTGGATCTTATATCCATTAGTAGATATCGTTGAGCCCGATGACAAGATCCAGAACAAATAAGGCTTCTTCAACAAGCTCAGCTTCAAAGTTGTTCATCAAGTCCAAATGCCCAAAAGGCTCAGGCCCATTTACAACGTTCGAGGCCCAAGCCCATTAATATCTGGAGACTAAGTGAAGATGGACACGTTGAGTTAATGTAGATGATGGTCCAAACCCTAAATAAAGGTTTAAGATTGGGTTAAAGAGATACAGGCCCATTACTTTGCCTAAACCTGAAGGAAAACAGAATAAGCCCGGGCTAAATCGAAGATCTCACTTTCTTGCAATGCATTCCAGAATCAGAAACTTTCGACAAAGCTCAAGCTCAAATTCATTTTCCCCTGAACGGATCTAGGCTTATACTTATTTAATTTATTAAATTGACAAAAAATGCACAAAGAATCAAAATTTAATTAAAAGCAGAAAACATAAAGATTATATCTTTGAAGCGAAGTCCAACGCAATAAGAAAAACAAAATCTTTGTTCGCGATTACCACCGAAATCCAAAATATAACTCCAAGAAAGTTCGAATATTGTGTGGGAAATAATCTATCAAAGTGTGCTACCAAAGCCCACAAAAACCCACAAAGAAAATCCCTCGAATAAAGCAAAAACTGCTAGAAATCGATTCAAATCAGCCCACTAAAACCGCTGCTGCCCAGCGGGATTTCACCCAGCCCCGCCGCAATAAAAATCGAAACAAACAGCCTTAAAGACTTGATCTTTGGCCACGATCTGCACAAGATCATTCACGGATCACCAAGAGAGATCAACGTGAACAATCCTCGATCAAGCATGCCAAAAACCCAGCCCAAAAACTGCTGGAAATAAGCAACTTGCGGTGGCGTGAAAACTGATCCGGCGAACCAAAAATCCGAGCAGCGAACATAAAAAAAAAAACGAGCAGCAAATATAAAGATTTGATCTTCGAGCTTTGCTTCAATTCGAGAAGTGAGAATTTTAGTTCGTTTTTGAAAGAAAACTCAAAAGGAAGATAGTCTCTCACTAGAACTTTCTCACTCAAGAAACAAGACAAATGTCATGCAAGATTTCCTTAGTTTTCTTTGGCCTTAAGCTTTCTATTTATTGGGAGCTCTTAAGGAGACCTAGTGGGCTTTTGAGTTGGGCCTTTTAATTTGACTTTCGTTGACCGCATAGTCTTTCCTAGACTAATCAACTCCAATCGACCCATTCGGATTAATTTCTTAACCCACTTCGCTAATTTAATTTAATCGAACCCTTAGGATTAATTAATTCATATAGAATTAATTTCTTAATCCACTTAGTCAATTAAATATTAATTAAACATTTAGGATTAACTAATTCACTTTTTTGATTAGTCAAATACATAATTAGTCGTACCACTATAGGACTAACTATGGAACTACCGCTCAAAACTGACTTTATATTGCGCCAGTATATTTTCTTCAATCTCCCCACGTCAAAGATCTAGTGCTCGTCGGTTTATCAATTTACTGACAAACTAATTCACCGACTTCATGGTATCCGAGATTAGTACCACTCTACTTTCTTATTATACCGGGCGTAAAGTCCACTGGCCAGTTTTAGTACAGTAAACCTTATGAGCTCATCTCAGGAACACCATCAACCCGGCGAACCGATACGTGGATTCCTCCTACTAGCAACGGCACGTAAGAAGCTAAACACCGCATACCCAACCTACCAAGGTATAGACCTCAATTGACCGCACACTTTGGCAAATCAAAGCATATAATATCTAACTCTCACGCCGGTCCCAACTCGGGATTGAGAGACTGAATACTAGGACTGAATTGAATACGTCGATCAGTACAAGTCAATTATATCCAAACTGGTCGTGCTCAATATGCCCCGACCATATCCGTGTGATTTAAATTAGTCTAGATAAACTAATTTCCAAACCACACAATAACCTATACTGATAGTATGTTCAGACTATCTCAGTTACGAGCATACTTTTAATATATCATTACTTTAACCAATAACGGTATCTACTGTATCTTTTCACACCCCGTTATCTAGTTCAATGATATAATGGAACAATTTAATATGAAACAAAATGATATGTCATCTGTGGATATTAGTTTTTGATACAAGGCATAGCTTTTCTTTATTCAAAACTAACAAGACCCATTTGAGACCCCTATTTCTTCCTATTGGTTTTTGTCTTTTATTGTACTTATAATTCTTGAAGGTTTTATAAGTGTATCTTATTTCTAATTGGATATACTAAGTTTTCCCTTCTAGATTAGGACTATATTTCTTATTGTAATCTACTTATAAGTGACGAAACTATAAGCTCTTAGAATTAGAATAGGATTTTGTTTTTCAATCTCCAAATCAATAGGATTTGAGATTACCTTTTTAGAACATGAGGATAACTATTGGAAGCCTATATATAGGCTCATATGCACGAAATTTAATAGAATTTTGATAATAGTTTGGTAAAATAAATCTCTTTTTGAGTGATCTTGCGAGATCGTGAGTTGTCCCTGCGGGGAAGCCACAAAACCCCTTATGGATGTTAGTTTAGGTTGAACTACACCCACATTACTCTTGCGAGAGAACAACCCCACATAAGCAAATTCACCCATCTTCCTACTGTATTCACGTGAGGAAACGAAATAAACACGTGCCCCGAGGCTTAACTGATTCCGCCAATTAACCCTCTAGTCTAATAACGTATAGAATAATTTAACAAGATTGGGCAACCTATTGGCTAGTCCTTGAGGAACCTTACCTAGGTTTTAAATCCTTAAGGAAACACATCACAACCAATAATCAGAGCCTTTATTCTTGCATGAAAGTAAAAATGGAGGGAATTATCTACCCAGGCCCGGTAAAAAAAATCTGACTTTCGTACTACGCATTCAAGAATCGAAGATTCTCGACCTAAACTGAATGCTCGTGTAATACGATTCAAACCCATTTGAAATATCACACGAGCACCGGATCTTAGTTCTATTTTATTCGATTTATCACGCATTAAAAATAATTCTAATTAAAGCGGAAGGAAAAGAATTGACCTTTGAAGCGTGTCCCTTAAGTGATTATCTCATATGACTCAAGATAAGCTCGTATGTTGTGTGGGCAATGAAACAACGAACCAATCAAACGGAATCAACAATAACCAAAACTTTGTGGACAAAACTCGCCGGAGAAAATCCGTACACAATCGCCCCTGGAAACCAGAGATGTTGTTGCTGCGCGTGAAGACAAGAGTCGCCCGAGGAGAGAGTCGCCGCCCGAGCGTAAGACCCATGTGCCACCCAGAGAAAAGTTACACGACCACTCCTAGTGGTTACCTAGCCGCCGCTCAAAAAGAAGAAAAAATCTTTCTCTCTCTAGCTTTTCTCTCGGAGCTTCTCTCTCTAAAATTGTGTGTTATGTCAATTATGAATTGTGTCTTGATTGTTAATCCCTTGTGTCTATTTATAGAGTTACAAGAGAGACCTTGAGTTAAGCCTTCTTGATGGGCTTTGAATTTACTAATTTCCTAATCTTAATTAGCTTCCAATTCTAATTAATTTTCAAATCCAATTAGTTACCAAATCTAATTAGATTACCTAATCCAATTAGATTTCCTCATTCCAATTGAACTTTAAGACTTAATTAATTAATTAATTTCACCTTGTCAATTTACTAATTGACCTTTAGGATTAATTAATTAAATAATTATTTCTACATTATCAATTAATCCAACACATAATTAATCGTACCACTAACGGATTAATTATAGAATCACTACTCAAACCAAAGTTGCTTCTGGAACCACTAATTAATTAATTCTTTATTCTCTCAACGTCAAATATATAGTGCTCGTCAATTTCTTAATTTACTGATAAATTAATTCATCGACTTCTTATTATCTAATATAGGACCACTGGACTTTATTACTACACCGGACATAAAGTCCACTGGTTAGATTTATTATAATAAACCTTTCAAGTTAATCTCGAGAGCACCATTACTCCGGATGCATGAGTACGTGATTTTCTTCGACTCGCAACGACACGTAAAGCAACTAAACACACGCAGCTAACTTACCGAGACTATAGGCCTTAAGCGACCGCACTCTTTGGCAAATCAAACTATACAATGCTCAATCCTCACGCTTATTCTCATCCAGGGATTAAGAGATAGAATTCATGGTTTGAATCAACTACTAACGAACAGTACAAGTTAAGTCAATCCTAAACGGTCATGCTCAATGTGCCCCGGGCATACCTATATGATTCAATTTGTCTAGACCAACTAATCTCAAAATCACATAATGATTTAAACCGACAGTATGTCCAAATTGTCTCAGCCATGAGCCTAATTTACATATCTAGACTTAAAACAATAATGAGATCTAGTGTGCTACACCCGACACCTCATCATCTAGTCACACGATATAATTGGACCACATATGTAAAACACAAAGTATTTAACTAACACATTTAACGCGATATAAATGGGAAATAGTTTTCATACAAGCTCAGCTTTTCAGTATCCAAAACTAACAATCTCTCACTAATACTCAAAGTTGTGCTTTAAATTAGTACAAACTGGAAAATCTGAAATTCTTACTACAGCTATACTAATATCTACAGAATGTCAAGGCTCAGCTAAGTATCTAACTCCCATGCCCTCTACATGAGCCTCAAAGACTTTTGTAATCAATGTCTTTGTGAAAGGATCTGCAAGGTTGTCTACTGATGCTATCTTTTTCACGACCATGTCTCCTCTTTTAATGATTTCTCATATCATGTGGTACTTGCGCTCTATGTTTACTCACTTTGTGAGCTCGTGGTTCTCTTGAGTTGGCTACTGCACCATTGTTATCACAGTACACTATGATTGATCTTGGTAACTAAGGAATCACGTCTAAGTCCACTAGGAAGTTTTTGAGCCACACTGCTTCTTTCATTGCCTCTGATGCTACCACATACTTAGCCTCCATGGTAGAGTCCGCCACTCATTTTTACTTGACACTCCTCCAAACTATGGCTCCACCTTCCAAAGTAAACACAAACCCGGAGGTAGACTTACTATTGTCTTTATCACCTTGAAAATCCAAATCTGTGTAAGCACGGGGCACAAACTCTTGCACCTGATAAACCAAAACTTGGTCCCTCGTTCTGCTCAAATACTTGAGGATGCATTTTACAGCCTCCCAATAAGTTTTTCTGGGGTTACTCTGATATTTGCTAACCATGCCAATAGCATAGCAAAAATCAGGCCTCGTACACAACATTACATACATGAGACTTTCTACTGCATATGCATAAGGAACTATCTTCATATCTTTTGTCTCCTCAACAATCTTCGAAGATTGTTTTTTAGATAGATACACTCCGTGTCTGAAAGGTAGAAAACCTTTCTTGGAGTTCTGCATGTTAAAACGAGCCAAAATCAAGTATATGTATGAAGCCTGGGAAAGCGTCAAGGAACGTTTCCTACGATCTTGAATGATCTTGATCCTAAGGATATGTTCAACTTCTCCCAAATCCTTCATATCAAACTGCGTAGACAACCATGCCTTTCCGTCTGATAATACTTTCTTACTGTTGCCAATGAGAAGAATATCATCTACGTAAAGTACAAGAAACACCAGTGCATTTCCATGTCTGCGGTACACACGCTGCTCATCTAGAAACTGAGTAAATCCGTAGAACTTGATTACTTCATCATACCGGATGTTCCAAGATTTGGATGCTTGTTTAAGTCCGTAGATGGACTTCTTAAGCTTGCAAACCTTATGCTCTTGGCATTTTCCAGTAAATCCCTCTGGTTTCTTCAAGACTTGCGTTAAGAAAAGCTGTATTGACATCCATCTGCCAGATCTCATAATCTAAATGAGCAGCTATGGCCAAGAGTATTCGAATTGACTTAAGCATAGTTACATGGGAGAATGTTTCCTCAAAATCGATTCCCTCTTTATGAGTATACCCCTTCGCCAGAAGCCTAGCTTTAAAGGTTTCAACCTTCCCGTTGGGTCCTCTCTTGCGTTCGTAGACCCACTTGCATAGCTTAAAGCCATCGGGTTGGTCCACAGGCTCCCATACTTGATTGGAGTCCATCGAACCCATCTCTGATTTCATTGCCTTTTGCCAAGATTCTGCATCTTTATCTCAGAGAGCCTCATTCTAGTTCACCGGGTCTGGTTCGTGCGCGTCCGGGACAAAATCAGAGGATTCTCCTAAGGCCACGTACCTCTCGGGTTGTCTCACAACCCTCCCACTACAACAAGGCTGAAAGATTTTGGTAGGATCTGGGTTTGCACTTGCTCGATTTACCACACAACAAAAATTTCTATTAAAGCGGAATCATAGAAAAGTACCTTTGAAGCGTGCACCTGGTGATTCTCTTGTATGCCTCAAGAATATGACTTCACGTTATGTGGGCAACGAACTAGAAGTCAATTGATCAGCTACTCACCACAATCCACCTGCTAGAAAACTCTAGCCCCGCAGCACCTGGCACGTACTATAAACGCACCGCCCGCAGAGAGAGAAAGCTACGCGCAGCTGGTATAAACTAAGGCCAAAATTTCAGCCACTAGAAACCCAAAAACCAGTTGCACACTTTCTTGAAAATTCGACTTGGAGAGAGAAACGTTTTCTCTCTCTAGAATTTTCTCTCTCTAGAAATCCTGTGGATTAATTGTGTTATTGTGTAATCTGAATGACTGATCCCTTGTCTATTTATAGAGTTACAAGAGAGACTCCAAGTTGGTTTAGGATTGGTCTTCCTACTGGGTTTCTGTTTTCCTTCAATCCTGTTTCTGGACTGATACAGATTCTGTTTCCTTCAATCCTGTTCCTGGACTGATACACTCCCAACTGTCACAGGGATTCACTTATCCCAAACCAGTTCCTGGGATAATTCACAACCAACTGACACAAGGATTAATTAATTTCTAAATTAATTAAATCTACCTTTGTCAACAACCCAGTACATAATTAATCGTACCACTAACGGATTAATTATGACACTACCAACCTACACCAGAATTGTTTCCGGAATAACTTAATTAAATTATATTCATAATCTCCCCACATCGAAGATATAGTGCTCGTTAATTCATTAATTTACTGATAAATTAATTCATCAACTTCTTTAATTCCGAGACTAGTACCACTCGACCTTTTTATTATACCGGACATAAGTCCACCGACCGGGTTTAGTTTAATAAACATTTCGAGCTCCTCTTGGGAGCACCATCACCCCGGACGCACCAGTACATGGTTTCCTTTCGACAAGCAGCAGCACACCAAGTAACTAAACACGCGCACCCAACCCACCGAGACTATTGGCCACATTTGACCTCACCCATTGGCAGATCAAAGTACACAATGTCTAATCCTCATGCCCACTCGAGTCCAGGGATTTAGAGATAGAATACAAGGATCGATTTGTCTATTAAATCAATACAAGACAAATCATTCCTAAGAGTCAAGTTCAATATGCCCCGGGCATATCTATATGATTCAATTAGTTTAGACAAACCAATTATCTGAATCACATAATAACCTAGACCGACAGCTTGTCCAAAACTGTCTCGGTTACGAACCTCATTTATATATTATGTCTTTCAACCAATGATGAGATCTACTGTGTCACACCAGACACCTCATCATCTACTTACATAATATAAATAGACGATTAATGCACAACAAGATATGACTGAAACACAAATCGATATATTAAACTGGGAAACTGTACAATACAAGCATAGCTTATGTATTCTACTACAACAATCTTCCACTAATACTTAAGATGTGCTTTAAGTATACAACTACATACAATCCTACCCAATCTGCAGCTATCTATCTAGAAAAACTA
Organism: Knoxia roxburghii; assembly: GCA_030378225.1. Lineage (NCBI taxonomy): Eukaryota > Viridiplantae > Streptophyta > Magnoliopsida > Gentianales > Rubiaceae > Knoxia > Knoxia roxburghii. Next base: position 26,899,872 of record CM059418.1, on the reverse strand, counting down.
TCATGGCTCTCTTAGATATCTGATCCCCATGCCCTCCACATGAGCCTCAAGAACTTTAGAAGTCAATGTTTTCGTGAACGGATCTGCAAGGTTATCCTCGGATGCTATCTTAGCCATGACCTCGTCTACCCTCTTTACGATGTCTCGTATCAGGTGGTACTTGAGCTGTATATGTTTACTTGCCTTGTGGGCTCGTGGTTCCTTTAAGTTTGCTACTGCACCATTGTTATCACAATAAACCGTGATAGACTTCGGCAAACCAGGAATCACATCTAAGTCCACTAGGAAGTTGTTAAGCCATACTGCTTCTTTCGCTGCCTCTGATGCGGCAACATACTCAGCCTCCATGGTAGAGTCCGCCACGCATTTCTGCTTGACACTCTGCCAAACTATGGCTCCACCTCCTAGAGTAAACACATACCCTGAGGTAGACTTGCTCTTGTCCCAGTCCCCTTGGAAATCTGAATCTGTGTAACCTCGGGGTACCAGCTCAGACGCCTGATAGACCAAAACTTGGTCCCTCGTTCTGCACAAATACTTGAGAATGCATTTTACTGCCTCCCAATGAGCTTTCCCAGGGTTACTCTGATATCTGCTCACCATGCCAACGGCATAACAGATATCAGGCCTCATACACAACATGGCATACATGAGACTTCCTACTGCCGAAACATATGGAATTGTCTTCATGGTCTCTATCTCCTCAACAGTCTTAGGAGACTGTTCCTTAGATAGAAACACTCAGTGCTTGAAAGGTAGAAAACCTTTCTTGGAGTTTTGCATGTTAAAACGAGCCAGAATTGTATCTATGTATAAAGCTTGGGAGAGCGTTAACGAACATTTCCTACGATCTCGAATAATCTTGATCCCAAGGATATGTCCTGCTTCCCCTAAGTCCTTCATATCAAATTGCTTGGACAACCATGCCCTTACATCTGATAACACTTTCTTGTTGTTGCCAATCAATATAATGCCATATACGTAAAGCATAAGAAACACCACTGAGTTTCCATCACGTCTGCGATATAAACATTGCTCATCCGGACACTGAGTAAATCCAAAGTACTAGATTACTTCATCAAACCGGATGTTCCAAGATCTGGATGCCTGCTTAAGTCCATAAATAGACCTCTTAAGCCTGCAAACCTTATGCTCTTGGCCTTTTTCAATGAATCCCTCTGGTTGCTGCATAAAGATGGTTTCCTCAAGACTTCCGTTCAGGAAAGCTGTCTTGACATCCATCTGCCAAATCTCAAAATCCATATGAGCAGCTATGGCCAAGAGAATTCGGATCGACTTAAGCATGTCTACCGGGGAGAAGGTTTCCTCATAATCGATTCCCTCTTTCTGAGTATACCCCTTTGCCACCAGCCTAGCTTTAAAGGTTTCCACTTTCCTGTCAGGTCCTCTCTTACGTTTGTAGACCCACTTGCATCCAATGGGCTTAAACCCATCAGACAGGTCCACCAGCTCCCAGACTTGATTGTGGTCCCTTGACCCCATCTCGGATATCATTGCCTTATGCCAAGATTCTGTATCTTTATCTCGAAGCGCCTCATTGTAGTTAAATGGCTCAGGTTCAGGCATACCTAGGACTAGGTCTGAAGCCTCTCCCACGCCAACGAACCTGTCTGGCTGTCTTACAACCCTCCCACTTCAATGAGGCACCGCCTGTGTAGGCGCATCATCTGTGATCTCATGTGCAGTGTGTGGTGTATCTACTTGCGCTGGTGCATCAGGATTAGTAGTTTGTCGTCTAAGCTCTTCTAGTACTATCTTACTCTTGGGCTTGTAGTCTAAGACATAGTCCTCTTCCAAAAATCTAGCGTTGGTACTTACCACCACCTTCTGATATTTAGGACTATAGAATAGACCACCTTTCGTTCCTCTAGGATATCCTACAAACAACATTAATTCTGTTCTTGCATCTAACTTAGCCGTATCTACCTTAAGCACATGTGATGGGAAGCCCCAAATTCTGAGATGTCTTAGACTGGGCTTCCGCCCGTTCCACAACTCTACTGGGGTTGAAGGCACGATTTTAGATGGTACAAGATTAAGAATATACATTGCCGTTTCCAAGGCATATCCCCATAATGAACTTGGCAAATCACTATAGCTCATCATGGACCTAACCATTTCTATAAGAGTCCAATTCCTCCTTTCTGCTACACCATTATGTTGTGGCGTGCCAGGTGCAGACAACTGAGACTGAATTCCTACCTCAGTGAGGTAATCTCGAAATTCATGGGACAGGTACTCCCCACCACGATCTGAACGCAGTGTCTTGATACTCTTACCATGATGCTTCTCCATCTGCCCGAAACGCTTTGAACTTGCCAAAATATTCGGACTTGTGGCGCATTAGGTAAATGTATTCGTACCTAGAGTAGTCATCCGTGAACGTCACGAAATACTCATATCCCCTCGTGCCTGGACCGTCATAGGTCCACACAAGTCAGAATGAATCAACTATAATACTTCTTTAGCTCTATGACCTTTTGCCTTAAAAGGTCTCTTGGTCATCTTTCCTTCCAAGCAAGATTCGCAGGTTGCATAACTGTCAATATCTAATGAACCCAAAGGTCCATCATTGACCAACCTCTGAATCCTACAAAGGTTTATATGACCTAGCCTTAGATGCCAAAGATAGGTTTGATCATTTCAGAAGGTTTCTTCCTCTTAATAATGTTAGATTTTGAGCTATCTATCTCTATGTTTTGCGCAACAGGGGAGTTAGAGTTAACCACAAACAAATTGTCCGCCAATGAACCAGAACAAATAAGTTTTCCATTTCTTCTAATAACAACACAGTCATCAGAAAAAATGAACTTATACCCGTTCTTCAAGAGTTTAGAAACTGAAATGAAGTTCTTTTTAAAACTCGGTACATAAAGACAATTAACTAACTCCAAGCTAGAATTTTCGAAATTCAACTTAACTACTCCCACTGCTTCTACTGACACTCTTGTAGTCTCGCCCAAGTAGATATCCAATTTGCCTGCTCTAAGCTTCTGGGTTACTTGGAACCCTTGCAAAGAATTACAAACATGGTCAGTGGCACCTGAATCCACACACCAAGTATCTGTGGGAATCACCGCTAAACATGTCTCAGTAATTAAGGCATAATTTATCGTACTTATAAGCTTTGGACAATCCCTTTTCCAATGTCCCGTCTTATTGCACTTGAAGCACTTGTCTTTCGACTTCTTCTTTGCAATATCTGGCTTAGGCACAATTTGTGCCTTTTTAGCTACTCCCTCGAGCTTTCTCTTCTTCTTTCTAGCCTCAGGCTCAGAAGAAGATTCTAAAGCTTCGACTGCGACTAAAGCTCACTTCTTCTCTTGAAGAATACTTTTAGCCGCCATCAACTCTGCCAAGAGCTCGGATGAACTCCACAACATCTTACTTATGTTGTAGTTCAACCGAATCCGCTCATAGCTTTGAGGCAAGCTCTGGTGGACAATATCGGCTTTGGTTTCACCAACGATTTTGCCTCCCATTACCTCAACCTTGTTAATGTTACTAATCATGTCAATGACATGATCTCTCACAGGAGCGCTCTCAGCCCAAAGGAGAATGTCCAAGTTACGACTTCCATCGACATTATTAGTTCCAGTTAAATTGTTGTTTTTCAAAATAGCAGCTAAACTAAAGGATTGAATGCCATATCGATTTAAACTGGAAAGTAAACAAACAGTGTTTCAGTTATATATGCTAGAATTTGTGAAAACAAGAAAATTTAATTTAATTATTGATTTCCCTCAAAACAATAATATTAATCCACAAAATCTCATCCATCGGGATTCTCACAAGCCACGCAGTCTGGACGTTTACGCTAACCCACATTCGTTTGAGAAGAACCAAGTTCATTAACTACACTATCTGATCAATATAGCTAATAGTCGGTGCTTTCAGCCGTACAAGTAAACAGCGTAACCTCGCGGGAGGAATACTACGGATCGTACACTAAGTGTGTGCCATTACGTGACTTCTGAGTTTGTTACCTCAGGATAGTGCGCCTCAGATTTAGAGGGTGTCGCATTTCTCCTAGTTAAACTCGCTCTAGTCATCTTACTCAGAAGCTCATAGTCTAGCGATCTCGGGGCTGGACTCATCCGAATGGAGGAAGGCCCTAATGCCAATGCGCAAGCCCACCCACATCGCATATGAACCCGTAATGGTGGCCATGGGGATATAACACAACCCGCTCCCACTTAGATTTCCAATTTGAGGGTTTTTCCGGTTTTAACATGCAATTAACTAACCTAAGTTATATGCAACCATAAAACCAGACATGCTTTAATTCATGCATCTAAAATACAGCATAAAAATTAAAACAATAAATACGGGAAATAAATACGTAAAATAAATTTCCCGATTATTATGGTTTTAATTGCTTCCATCATTTGCCTTGATCTTGTGTCCCATCACGTCACTCGATGGAGAGAGTCTTGAACTTCAAAAAATGAAAACTGGAGGAAAAACGGGCCAAAAACAGCCCGAACGGCCCAAACGGGCTGCCCGGGCCGCAGCGCGTTGCCCGCGCGCGGTCGTGTACGCGCGTCCAGCGCGCGCGGCCAGCACACCCGGCAGCAGCGCAACAGCTGCTGTGTGCAGCGATTGCTGCGCGCTGCTGCGATTTTTGCCTGCCGGCCGGCGATTTTGCTGCCGGCAATCGTTGCCGGCGTCGCCTCCTGCCGCGAACTCCTCTTTCGCTTTTTCTCACGCTATTTGGTCTTCTTGCAAATCATTCTGGGTTTTCCTGGGTTTCTTCAAATTCATGATAACCCAAAACCCACGAATCCAAGTCACCCACCATAACGCCTTCGATTACATAAAAAACAATTTTCCTACTACAAGGCATTCTAGGAAAATTAAATAATCGAAATTACATAGAAAAAATCCTACTACAGATTTAATCTAATCCTGCACGGCTTCCAGCACGTGGTTATACTATTACAAATATTCATAATAAAATTAAATCCGGACATGTCCCGGAGTTTAATTAAAACCCATACAAACGTAACCATAATAGTCGGGATTCTAAACCACCTGCAAATAAAACCATGTAATAAATCGAACAAGTACCAAAACCTCCTAAACCTGGCTTTGATACCAATTGAAAGATTTTGGTAGGATCTGGGTTTACACTTGCTCGATTTACCACGCAACAAAAATTTCTATTAAAGCGGAATCTTAGAAAAGTACCTTTGAAGCGTGCACCTGGTCATTCTCTTGTATGCCTCAAGATTATGACTTCACGTTGTGTGGGCAATGAACTAGAAGTCAATTGATCAGCTACTCACCACAATCCATCTGCTAGAAAACTCTAGCACCGCAACACCTGGCACGTACTATAAACACACCGCCCGTAGAGAGAGAAAGCTACGCGCAACTGGTATAAACCAAGGCCAAAATTTCAGCCACTAGAAACCTAAAAACCAGCTGCACACTTTCTTGAAAATTCGACTTAGAGAGAGAAACATTTTCTCTCTTTAGAAATCCTGTGGATTAATTGTGTTATTGTGTAATCTAAATAACTGATCCCTTGTCTATTTATAGAGTTACAAGAGAGACTCCAAGTTGGTTTAGGATTGGTCTTCCTACTGGGTTTCTGTTTTCCTTCAATCCTGTTTCTGGACTGATACAGATTCTGTTTCCTTCAATCCTGTTTCTGGACTGATACACTCCCAACTGTCATAGGGATTCACTTATCCCAATCCAGTTCCTGGGATGAATCACTCCCAACTGACACAGGGATTCACTTATCCCAAACCAGTTCCTGGGATGATTCACAACCAACTGACACAAGGATTAATTAATTTCTAAATCAATTAAATCTACCTTTGTCAACAACCCAGTACATAATTAATCGTACCACTAACGGATTAATTATGGCACTACCAACCTACACCAGAATTGCTTCCGGAACAACTTAATTAAATTATATTCATAATCTCCCCACATCAAAGATATAGTGCTCGTTAATTCATTAATTTACTGATAAATTAATTTTTCAACTTCTTTAATTCCGAGACTAGTACCACTCGACCTTTTTATTATACCGGACATAAGTCCACCGGTCAGGTTTAGTATAAAAAACATTTCGAGCTCATCTCGGGAGCACCATCACCCCAGATGTACCGGTACATGGTTTCCTTTCGACAAGCAGCAGCACACCAAGTAACTAAACACCCGCACCCAACCCACCGAGACTATTGGCCACATTTGACCTCACCCATTGGATGATCAAAGTACACAATGTCTAATCCTCATGCCCACTCGAGTCTAGGGATTTATAGATAGAATACAAGGATCGATTTGTCTATTAAATCAGTACAAGACAAATCATTCCTAAGAGTCAAGTTCAATATGCCCCGGGCATATCTATATGATTCAATTAGTTTAGACAAACCAATTATCTGAATCACATAATAACCTAGACCGACAGCTTGTCCAAAACTGTCTCCGTTACGAACCTCATTTATATATTATGTCTTTCAACCAATGATGAGATCTACTGTGTCGCACCAGACACCTCATCATCTACTTACATAATATAAATAGACGATTAATGCAGAACAAGATATGACTGAAACACAAATCGATATATTAAACTGGGAAACTGTACAATACAAGCATAGCTTATGTATTCTACTCCAACAGAGGCAGCACCTGTGTAGGCATATTATCTGTGACATCTTGTGCAGTATTCTGTGGTGTATCTACTTGTACTGGTGCAACAGAAGTAGTGGATTGTTCTCTAAGTTCTTCTAGTACGATTTTGATACTGGGCTTGTGATCTAGAATATAGTCCTCTTCTAAAAATCTAGCATTAGTACTTACTACCACACTCTGATCTTTAGAATAAACCACATTTCCTTCCTTTGGGTATCTAAAGGAAACAAAACTAGCCCGGGCTAAACCAAAAATCTCACTTTCGTGCAATGCATTCCAGAATCGGAGACTATCGATTTGGCTCATGCTAAAATTCATTTTCCCTGCCCTGATGTCCAAACATCTCCCTGAGGTTGAGCATCATATCGTAGGCTGAGGTCATCAACTGATGCTGGTGCTGCAGTACACTTGACATGGAAGCCAAGATGTAGCACCTGGTCATCTCATCAGCTTTCTGCCACCTCGTATATGGCTCTCGCTGCTCAGGTGTGGCATCCTCACTGGGCTTAGGGGGGCACTCCTCAGTGAGCACGTACTTATAACCCTCGGCGGTTAGGACAATGTCCAGGTTTCGTTTCCAATCAATGTAATTAGGACCGGTGAGTTTGTTTTGGTTCAGAATGACAGCTAGCGGGTTGAACGACATATCAACTGAAAATAATGAAAAAACATGTCTCAGTATACTTTTCGAAAATATTGAAAAATCCTCAGAAAAGAAATATAATCTTCTACCGACATCTCTCCCACCAGGATTAACGCAGGTCACGATGGGTGAACGTCTACGCCAACCCACATTCGTTCGAGAAGGACAAAAGTCCATTAATCTCATTATCTGACCAATGATCTTATGATCAATGAAATTAATAGTCAATAATTTTAGCCGTACACGTAAATAGCATTACCTCGATGGGAGGGATACTATAAACAGTACACTAAGTGTATGCCATTACGTGACTTCTATGTTTGTTACTTAGGGTACTAATGCGCCTCGGATGGCGAGGGTGTCGCAACTTTTCCCAATTAAACGCACTATAGTCATCCCTTTAGAAATTCATTCCAGCGATATCTGTGATTGAAAACTCATCCGATGGGGAAGCCGTTTAACCACATCGCCAATGAACCCGTAATGGAGGCCATGGGGCTATTAACCAACCCGCTCCCACTTAGATTTTTAAAATAATTTAAATTTGCCTTAGTTTTCTCGGTTTTCCATTTCGATTTTCTACGTAATTAGGAATCACCCAAAAATTACGAAAAACCAAAATCCGGGTTTTCTCGGTTTTCTACGTAATTAGGAATCACCCAAAATTACGATAAACCAAAACCCCACGTAATTAGGAATCACCCAAAATTACGATTAAACCAAAACTTGCGAATGTAATTAAGTTTGAGGATTTTTACGTTTTAACATGCAATATCTTAACTATGGATATTCGCACCCATAAAACCGTTGGAGTTTTAATATGCGAATAATCTTCCTTAGTTAATTGCACATTACCTTTATGAAAAACTTTTGGTTTGAATTTCGTTCATGCAAAATAAAACGAAAATCACACAATCAACGAAAAAATCATAAATACGGGAAATTAAATAAAATAAAATTTCCCGACTATTATGGCCTTCTCTATCGTTGATTCTTTGACGCCTCGGTGACACTTCCCGTCGTGTCGCTCCCACTCGTTATTTGGATTCCTCTCGATTCGCCCGGGTTTTCTCGGTTTATTCCGTAATTAGGAATCACCCAAAATTACAATAAACCAAAACCCGCGAATATAAGTTACCCAAAATAACGTCTTCGTCATAGTACAAAAATTCCTATATACAAAGGCGTTTTTCTAGGAATTTAAAGACGACATGATTAGATCAAATCCTACTACAAGATTTTTCTAATCCTACACGGCTTCCAGCTCGTGGTTATTACTATTACAGAAATTTCCATTCAAAAATAAAACGAGCCCGGACATGTCCCGGGGTTTATGAATGAAAATTAAATTTCTACCATAATAGCCGGGAAAACAATAACCACCTGTTTATACATTTCGACAAAAATAATAATGCCAAAATAAAGCCGTGTAATAAATCAAACAAGTATAAGACCGAAACCAACACTTTGATACCAATTTGAAGGAAAACTGAACAAGCCCGGGCTAAATCGAAAACCTCACTTTCGTGCTATGCATTCCAGAATCGGAAGCTTTCGACCAAGCTCAGGCTCAAATTAGTTTACCCATGAACGGATCTAGGTTTATACTTATTTAATTTATTAATCGGGACACAAAAAATTAAATCTTTAATTAAAGCGGAACTTAAAGATTATACCTTTTGTAGCGAAGTCCCTCGATTAAAGAATACCAAATATATTGCTGCGATTTCCACAAGAAATCCAATCGATTCTCCGTAGAAACTTCGAATATTGCGTGGGCAATAATCTATCGAAGTCTACTCGCTTAGCCCACAAGGAAATCACTCAAATTGGATTTAAAACAATCTCAAATTGCTGATCAAAAAAAAAACCGAATATCACTCAGCCTCTTGCTTAAAAATCTGCTGCAGTCACGATAATGAAAACCCACAAAATTGCAAGCACACAGCTCTTTGTTGCGTCAGGATCTAGACAGAACCGACCTGCGGATCACCCATTTCCTGAAAGGAGATCAACGCTAGTCAGTTCCGAATCTACTGCACGCAACTGGGAGCAAGCACCAGCAATAATCAATCGATCGTGACTGCTGCCCCACTGCTCTACTGCTCGGAAGGAAAACCCACAGCGAATAAACTGTTAATCCAAGTAAGCAAGAATCTGGCGAGTTATGAAAAATAAATTGCTAAAGGTTTGGTCTTTGAGATGAATCCAATTTGATGAGCAAAAAATCTGGTTCGTTTTGAGGAAGAATTCTTGGATAAAAATTCTCTCTCTAGAACCTTTTTGCTCAAGAAAGGGGAAAGACAAATTGTCTTACAAAATTTCCTTAGGGTTTCTTGGGCATCAAGTCTTCTATTTATAGGAGCTCGATTGGAGACCTAATGGGCTCTCGAGTTAGGCCTTAAAATTTGACTTTCGTTGACCGCTAAGTCTTCCCGACTAATCAACTCCAATCGACCCTTTTAAATTAATTTATTTAATCCACTTTGTTAATTTAATTTAATCGAACCCTTAGAATTAATTAATTCAAAATAGAATTAATTTCTAAATTCACTTCGTCGATCAAATTTAATTAAACTCTTCGGATTAATTAATTTACCTTGTCAATTAGTCAAACGCATAATCGGTCGTACCACTAACGGACCAATTATGGAACTACCGCTCGAAAACGACTTTACATCGCGCCATTATTATTTCTTCTATCTCCCCACATTAAAGATCTAGTGCTCGTCAATTTATCAATTTACTGACAAATTAATTCACTGACTTCTTGGTTTCCGAGATTAGTACCACTCGACCTTTTATTATACCGAACATAAAGTTCACTGGCCAGGTTTAGTATAATAACCTTACGAGCTCATCTCGGGAGCACCATCAACCCGGCGAACCGGTACGTGGATTCCTCTGACCAGCAACGGCACGCAAGAAGCTAAACACCGCATACCCAACTTACCGAGGTATTGGCCTCAATTGACCTCACTCTTTGGCAAATCAAAGCACACGACACCCAACCCTCACGCCCGTCCCAATCTCGGGATTGAGAGACGGAATACTAGGACAAAATTGACTACGCCGATCAGTACAAGTCAATTCTATCCAAACTGGTCGTGCTCAATATGCCCCGGGCATATCTGTGTGATTTAAACTAGTTTAGATAAACCAATTTCCAAACCACACAATAACCTATACCGATAGTATGTTCAGACTATCTCGGTTATGAGCATACTTTTTGTATATCAATACTTTAACCAATAATGGTATCTACTGTGTTTGTCGACACCCCATTATCTAGTTCTATGATATAAAGGAACAGATTTATACTGAAACAAAATGATATGTCATCTGTGGATATTAGTTTTTGATACAAGCCATAGCTTTTCTGTATTCAAAACTAACAGGATCCTTGTTTGATCTTGGTCCAAACCTTCTACTCCAGTTATGTTTGTCACCACCAAAATCCCTCCTTGAAAGACTCTCTACTTTCAAGGACGAAAGCCTTTGCATATTCGGTGTAGCCGTTTTCTGCCTACAGTGGGAATTGGGATTTTGTGTATATTTTGCTTGTTCTATTTTTATGATAGAAATCATCTTCTCTCTACAATAATATCCCTATGATATTTGTAGAATCAAAGTTTCCAAAATCAGTATTGAAATCAATTAATTATTACTTAACTGATTTAATCAGATTCCAAATCAGTATTATTCCCAAATATTATTTTATTGATTCTAAATCAGTATTAAATAATATTTACTGATTCCAAATCAGTATTAAATAATACTTTAATGATTTGGGTTATACACTAAGCCCACGGATAAACCCATGACCCATGGATCAGGCTGATGGGTCAAGAATTTCAATTGCAATTAAGTCTTGGTTTATCAGCCCATCCCAATTGTTCTCAGGTAATTAATTAACTATTAATTAATGCCATAGAACTTTTCAATAATATTGAATTAAACCATTTAATTAAATCTTATTTATTTCAGTATAACAATTATACTTATTGTAGGCAAGAATACTTATTCTGCATCATCGAACTTGCTTCTGTGTCATCCTGTAGGCCCATTCTAAATTGTTAATGGATAATTCAATCTCATTGATTAATCCATAGGTCATTAGTGGTCTCTAGCAAGACACAATAACTACCCAATTCGGAATAGAGGGTCGAATGGTGATTCAACACAACCTTTCTGAGCAAACTGAGTACAATCTTTTACATCGATATCCCGTTTAGCATAAGGCATTGAACCATCATCCTTATATAGCTAAACGTTTACTTGATCTCTTAGTGACACTGAAATCATCAAGCAAATGATAACGCTTATCATTCCTTGGGCATGGCCATGCACTTCTCAGTTCACTATCAAGTGGCCAAGATATCATATCTCACTTAAGAGAGACTTGTAGTCCCATCACTTCACCTACATACCTTAGCATGTCTCATAGTGTACCAATCATACCCATACTTGGCAACCTATTACTACCCCGTTAGGCATATGTCAAATCACACTAGAATTCACCTATGACCATGTAGTGATTTTTGGTTTAAGGATCCTCGTACGAGTACTTCTCAAAAGAATCACTCATGATCTAATCAGTCCATAGAGAGTTTTTTTTGGTGGATCGATTTCATGAAATTAAATATGCACAAGAATATTACTACCATGAAATTTACTCATCTAATTATAATATCAATCAAAATGACAAATATCTATATATAGCCCTTAAAAGGTCACATACACCAATAATCTCCCACTTTCCAGTTGAAGGGCTATGTTCTAAACATATTTAAACTAAGCTCTATTACATGTCTCTCAAATTTTGACTGTGGTAGAGCTTTTGTGAGAGAATCTGCTATATTGTCATCTGACCCCATTTTGCATACTTTAACACCTCATCGATCGATGATCTCTCGAATAAGGTGATACGTCTAAGTATGTGTTTGGTCTTCTGGTGTGACCGGGGCACCTTAGCTTGTGCGATGGCCCCGTTGTTGTCACAGAAAAGTTCTATCAGAACTTGGATACTCGGTATCACTTCGATGTTAGACACAAACTTCACTCAACCAGACACTCCCATTGCAACATCTTATGCAACAAAGTACTCAGATTCTGTTCTAGAGTCGGTCATTCTATCTTGCTTTGAGTTTTTCCATCTCACTGCATCGCCATTAAGGCTAAAAACATAACCTGATTGTGACTTCATGTCATCTCGATCAGTTTGGAAAGTAGCATCGGTGTAACCTTATACGAAGAGCTGTTATTGTCCTCCGTACACTAGCATTAATCTTTTAGTCCTTCACAAGTACTTCAGGATTGCCTTAACTGCAGTCCAATGATCTATTCCTGGATATTGTTGGTATCTGCTAAGTATGCTTAGTGCATATGCGACATCCGGGCGGGTACATAGCACGACATACATGATAGATCCTATTACCGAAGCACATGGGACTCTACCATCGCATCCCTCTCCTATTTAGTAGAAGGACATTGGTTCTTCCTTAAGAGGAGGCCATGTCTGAATGGTACCATACCATTCTTAGAATTAGACATATTGAACCTCTTCAATATTTTGTCTATATACCCTTATTGACTTAGTCCTAGAAGGCTTTTAGACCTATCTCTATAGATCTTGATACCTAGTATAATTTCAGCTTCGCATAAGTCTTTCATAGAAAATACACTCCCCAACCATTGTTTGATGTCTTTCATCATAGGAATGTCATTTCCTATGAGTAGGATGTCATCTACATATAAGACGAGAAAAACATTCTTGCTCCCACTAACCTTCTTGTAAACACAAGGCTCATCTTCGTTCTTTATGAAGCTGTAACATTTTACTACCTCGTCAAAACAAAGATTCCAACTTTGAGATGCTTACTTTAGTCCGTAGATGGACCTCTGCAGCTTGCATACACGATTTGGATACTCTTGATCGATGTATCCCTCGGGTTGTTTCATGTAAACATCCTCGAGTATCCATTCAGGAAAGCCTTCTTAACATCCATCTGCCATATCACATAGTCATAATATGCCGCTATGGTGAGCATAGTCTGAATGGACATGAGTATCACGACAGGGGACAAGGTTTCATCATAGTCTATACCATGTGTCTTAAAGATCCCGCCAGGTTTTAACTTGAAAATCCACTTGCAATCGACAACCTTTGTCTGAACAGGAGGGTCAATCAAAGTCCACACTTTATTGTCCCTCATGGATTTTATTTCAGATTCTATGGCTTATAGCCATTCATCTAAATCTAGACTTTTTAAAACCTGTCTGAAGGTTGTGGGCTCATTAGAGTCCACCAAGATCAAATCTTGGAAATCAGTCACGAGAAATTCGTATCCCTCGGGTTGGTGACGAGATCTACCAGATCTTCTAGGTTCTTGTGTTGTTGTCTCAGGTTGCTCATCTTCATGAGTTTCCATGCCAACTTCCATCTGAATTTCTGTAGATGTTTCTACACTCTCTTGTGGGTCTCGAACCTCTTTGAGCTCTATTTTACTCCCACTGTCTTTATTGTATAGAAAGTATTTTTCTAAGAAAGTAGCTCCTCGAGCAACGAACACTTTGTTCTCAGTTGGGAGGTAAAATTGATATCCTTTGATTTTCTTAGAATACCCCAGAACAGGCATTTGTCAGTTTTGGGTTCAAACTTATTAATTTGTAAGCGCTTTACATGAGCTTGACAACCCCAAACTCACATATAGCACATATAGGGCTTTTGGCCCATCCATATCTCATATAGAGTCTTATCTACTGCCTTAGATAGAATACAGTTCAATAAATAGGCAGCAGAAAGGAGAGCATAAACCCAAAAAGATGTAGAGAGAGTTGTTTGGCCCATCATTGATCGAACCATATCTAATAGGGTCCGATTTCTCCTTTCGGATACACCATTCTATTGAGGTGTTCACTGTGGAGCCAGCTGTGAAATAATTCCACATTGTTTTAGATAGCCATCGAGCTCTACACTAAGGTATTTATCTCCCCAATCGGAGTGAATAACCTTAATCTTTTTATCCAACCGGTTCTCTACTTCATTCTTAAACTCTTTGAACTTTTCAAATGTTTCACTTTTATGCATCATTAAGTAGACATAGCCATATCTACTATAGTCATCGATAAAAGTAACGAAGTAAACAAATCAATCTCTGGCTTGTGTGCTCATTGGTCCACCTATATCCGTGTGTATTAGGGCTAATAGCTCACTAGTTCTTTCATCTTTCTTATTGAAAGGACTGTTTATCATCTTTCCTTGCAAACAGGGCTCACACGTGTCATATGATTCGAAATCAAATTACCCTAGCACTCCATCCTTGTGAAGTCTTTGAACTCATTTCCCATTTTCATGGCCTATGTTGGAGTTGAATACATATGCTATGTAGTTAATATATCGATTTATGTTTTGGTTATATTTTGTTGTGCATTATTTGTCCATTTATATTATGTTGTTAAATGATGAGGTGTCTTGTGTGACACAGTAGATCTCATCATTGGTTAAAAGACATAATATATAAATGAGGTTCGTAACCGAGACAATTTTGGACAAAATGTCAGTTTAGGTTATTATGTGATTTGGATAATTGGTTTGTCTAAACTGATTAAATCATATAGATATGCACGGGGCGTATTGAACTTGACCATTTCGAATGATTTGTCTTGTACTGATTTAATAGCCAAATCGTTCTTAGTATTATATCTCTTAATCCATAGACTTTAGTGGGTATGAGGATTAGACTTAGTGTACTTTGATCTGCCAATGGGTGAGGTCAATTATGGCCAATAGTCTCGATAGGTTGGGTGCACGTGTTTAGTTGCTTGGTGTGCTGCTGCTTGTCGAAAGGAAACCATGTACCAGTGCGTCCGGGGTGATGGTGCTCCTGTTTTGAGCTCGTTATGTTTATTCTACTAAACCCAGCTGGTGGACTTATGTCCGGTATAGTAAAAAGGTCGAGTGGTACTAGGCTCGGAATTAAAGAAGTTAATTAATTAATTTATCAGTAAATTAATAAATTAACGAGCACTATATCTTTGATGTGGGGAGATTCAGAATAAATTAATTAAGTTGTTCCAGAAGCAATTCTGGTGTATGATGGTAGTGTCATAATTAATCCGTTAGTAGTATGATTAATTATGTATTGGGTTATTGACAAAGGTAGATTTAAATAATTAAGAAATTAATCAATCCTTGTGTCAGTTGGTTGTGAATCATACCAGGAACTGGATTTGGGATAAGTAAATCCCTATATCAGTTGGTTGTGAATCATACCAGGAACTAGATTGGGATAAATGAATCCCTGTATTAGTTGGATGTGTATCAATCTAGAAACAGGATTGAAAGAAATAGAAACCCAGTACGAAGGCCAATCCTAAATCAATTTGGGGTCTCTTGTAACTCTATATATAGACAAGGGATTAGCTATTACACAATATACAATTTATAAGTTTTCAAGACAAGAAAACTTAGAGAGAGAAAATGTTTTTCTCCCTCTAGCATAATCTTAGGCGGCCAGTTATTGTCCCAAGCGGTGGTGGCAGGAGAAAACCGGCGGCGGTGGTGGTTGAAATTCAGGCGGTGACGAGCTGTAGAATTTTTCTGGCGAGTGGATTATGGTGATTAGCTGATCAATTAGTTCTAGATTATTGCCCACACAACGAGTGATCAAACTCTTGAGGCATACAAGAGAATCACCTGAGTGAACGCTTCAATAGGTAATTCTTATTCTTTCGCTTTTAATTAAGAATTTATTTGTTGCGTGATAAATCGAATAAGTACAAACCAAGATCTTGCGCAATGTTATTTCAAGCAAGGGTTGGAATGGTAATTGTGCTAGCTTCTAGGCCACGCCAGAGATTCTGATTCTGGAATGCGTAGCAAGAAGGTGAGTTTCTTGCTAGGCCCAGGAAGATAATCTTTCAATTAGTATCAAAGCCTGGTTTTGGGTTTTGTGCTGGTTCAATTTATTACATGGTTTTATTTGTAGGTGGTTAAGAAATCTCGACAATTATGGTTACGTTTGTATGGGTTTTAATTATACTCCAGGACATGTCCGGATTTGATTTTGATTATGAATGTTTCTAATAGTATAACCACGTGTTGAAAGTCGTGTAGGATTAGATCAAATCTGTAGTAGGATTTTTTCTATGTAGTTTCGATTCTTTAATTTTCCTAGAAAGCCTTGTAGTAGGAGAATTAATTTTTGTAATCGAAGGCGTTATGGTGGGCGACTTGAATTCGTGGATTTTTGGTTATCATTAATTCATAGACACTCAGGAAAATCCAGAACAAATTGCAAGAAGACCAAATAGCATAGAAGAAGCGAACGAGGGATTGGTGAAACGGGGAGGCACCGGCGACGACTAACCGATAGGAGCCGCCATTGGCAACCGTCGGAGGCAGCAGCACCGTTGCCGCACTACGCAGCAGCGCCCGTTCGGGTCATGTTTTGGCCCATTTTTCCTCTAGTTTTTCATTTGTTGAAGATCAATACTCTTTCCATCGAGCTACGTGATGGGACACGAGATAAAAGTAGAAGATGGAAGCGATTAAAACCATAATAGTCAGGAAATTTAATTTTTGCATTTATTTCCCTTATTTATTGTTTTAATTTTTATGCCTTAATGTATTTTAAATGCATGATTTAAAAGCATGATGGTTTTATGGTTGCATGTAACTTAGGTTTAGTTAATTGCATGTTAAAACCAGAAAAACCGTCAATTTTGAAATCTAAGTGGGAGCGGGTTAGTTTAATATCTCCACGGCCACCATTACGAGTTCATATGCGATGTGGGTGGGATTGCGCGTTGGCATTAGGGCATTTCTCCATTCGGATGAGTCCAACCACGAGATTGCTAGATTATGAATTTCTGAGTAAAATGACTAGAGTAAGTTTAACTAAGAGAAATGTGCCACCCTCTCCATCTGAGGAACATTATCATGAGGTAACAAGCTCAGAAGTCACGTAATAGCACACACTTAGTGTACGATCTGCAGTATTCCTCCCATCGAGGTTACGCTGCTTATTTGTATGGTTGAAAGCATCGACTATTAGCTACATTGATCAATAGATCGTTTGGTAAGATAGTGTAGTTAATGAAATTGGTTCTTCTCAAACGAATGTAGGTTAGCGTAAACATCCACATTATCGTGGCTTGCGAGAATCCCGGTGAATAAGATATTGGTGGATTAAAATTATTTTTTTTTAGAGAAGTTAAATAATTTTTAGAATTTTGTCATGTTCGAAATTCTAGGTTAGATAACTGAAATATTGTCTGTTTAATTTACAATTTTTGATATGACATTCAACCCCTTAGCTACTATATTGAAAGACAATAAGTTAACTGGACCTAATTATGTCGATTGGAGTCGTAACTTGGATATTGTTCTTATGGCTGAGAGCACTCCTGTGAGAGATCATGTCATTGACATGATTAGTAACATCAACAAGGTTGAGGTAGTGGGAGGTAAAATCGTAGGTGAAACCAAAGTCGATATTGTCCTCTGGAGCTTGCCTCAAAGCTTTGACAGATTTGATTGAACTACAACATAAGTAAGATGTTGTGTACTTCATCTGAGCTCTTGGAAGAGTTGGTGGTGGCTAAAAGTCTTCTTCAAGAGAAAAAGTGAGCTTTAGTCACAATCAAAGCTCCAGAATCTTCTTCTGAGCCTGACGAAAGAAAGAAGAAGAGAAAGCTCGAGGGAATAGCTCAAAAGGCGCGAATTGCACCTAAGCCAAATATTGTAAATAAGAAGTCGAAAGACAAGTGCTTCAAGTGCAATAAGATGGGACATTGGAAATCAGATTGTTCAAAGCTTAAATGTATGATAGTTTCTGCCTTAATTACTGAGACATGTTTAGCGGCGATTCCCATAGATACTTGGTGTGTGGATTCAGGTGCCACTGACCATGTTTGTAATTCTTTGTAAGGGTTCCAAGTAACCCAGAAGCTTAGAGAAGGAGAATTGGAAATCTACATGGGCGACACTACAAGAGTGTAAGTAGAAGCAGTGGGAGTTGTCACTCTAAATTTTGAGAGTTCTAGATTAGAATTATTTGTCTTTATGTACCGAGTTTTAGAAATAACCTTATTTCAGTTTCTAAACTTTTAAATAATGGTTATAAGTTTATTTTTTCTGATGATTGTGTTGTTATTAGAAGAAATGAATAACTTATTTGTTCTGGTTCATTGGCTGACAATTTGTTTGTAGTTAATTCTAACTCCCCTGTTGTGCAAAACATAGAAAAAGATAGCTCTTTATCTAACATTAATAAGAGGAAGAAACCTTCTGAAATGAAGCAAACCTATCTTTGGCATCTCAGGCTAGGTTATATAAACCTTAGTCAGATTCAGAGGTTGGTTAATGATAGACCTTTAGGTTCATTAGAGATTGACAGCTATTCAACCTGCGAATCTTGCTTGGAAGGTAAGATTACCAATAGATCTATTAAAGCAAAAGGTTATAGAGCCAAAGAAGTACTAGAGTTGATTCATTCTGACTTGTGTGGACCAATGTTGGTCCAAGAACGAGGTGGGTTTGAGTATTTCGTGAGGTTCACGGATGACTACTCAAGGTACGAGTACATTTACATATTGCGTGACAAGTCCGAGTGCTTTGGCAAATTCAAAGAGTTTTGGCCAGATGTGAAGAAACATCATGGTAAGATTATCAACACACTGTAATCAGATCATGGTGGGGGAGTACCTGTCCCACGAATTTTGAGAATACCTCAGTGAGGTAGGAATTCAGTCTCAGTTGTCTGCACCTGCCACGCCATAGCAGAACGATGTAGCAGAAAGAAGGAATCAAACTCTCATGGAAATGGTTAGGTCGAGCTATAGTGATTTGTCGAGTTCGTTCTGGGGATATGCCTTAGAAACAGCGATGTATATTCTTAATCTTGTAGCATCTAAAACTGTGCCTTCAACCCCAGTAGAGTTGTGAAACGGGCGAAATCCTAGTATAAGACATATAAGAGTTTGGGGTTGCCCAGCACATGCGCTTAAGGCAGATGCGGCTAAGTTAGATGCAAGAACTGAATTAATATTGTTTGTAGGATATCCTAGGAGAACAAAAGGTGGTCTGTTTTATAGTCCTAAATATCAAAAGGTGGTGGTTAGTACCAACACTAGATTTTTGGAGGAAGACTATATCCTAGATCACAACCCCAAGAGTAAGATAGTACTATAAGAGCATAGAAGACAAGCTAATAATCCTGATGCACCAGCATAACTAGATACACCACACACTGCACAAGAGATCACAGATGATGCGCCTACACAGGTGGTGCCTCATCGTAGTATGAGGGTTGTAAGACAGCCCAACAGGTTCATTGGCGTGGGAGATACCTCAGACCTAGTCCCAGGCGTACCTGAACATGACCCGGTTAACTACAATGAGGCTCTTCGAGATAAAGATACAGAATCTTGGCGTAAGGCAATGATATCCGAGATGGGGTTAATGGACCACAATCAAGTCTGGGAGCTTATGCACCTGCCTGATGGGTTTAAGCCAATTGGATGCAAGTGGGTCTATAAACGTAAGAGAAGACCAGATGGAAAGGTGGAAACCTTTAAAGCTTGGCTGGTGGCGAAGGGGTATACTCAGAAAAAGGGAATCGATTATGAGGTAACCTTTTCCCCGGTAGCCATGCTTAAGTTGATCCAGATTCTCTTGGCCATAACTGCTCATTTAGATTATGAGATATGGCAGATGGATGTTAAGACAGCTTTCCTAAATGAAATTCTTGAGAAAACCATCTTCATACAGCAATCAGAGGGATTCATTGAAAAAGGCCAAGAGCACAAGGTTTGCAGGCTTAAGAGGTCCATTTACGGACTTAAGCAGGCATCCAGATCTTGGAACATCCAGTTTCATGATGTAATCCAGTCATACGGATTTACTCAGTGTCTGGATGAGCAACGTGTGTACCACAGATGTGATGAAAACTCAGTAGTATTTCTTGTGCTTTACGTAGATGACATTCTATTGATTGGCAACAACAAGAAAGTGTTATCAAACGTAAAGGCATAGTTGTCTAAGAAGTTTGATATGAAGGACTTAGGGGAAGCGGGATATATCATTGGGATCAAGATAATTTGAGATCATAGGAAAGGTTCATTAACGCTCTCCCAAGTTTCATACATAGATACGATTCTAGCCCGTTTGAACATGCAGAACTCTAGGAAAGGTTTTCTACCTTTCAGACACGGAGTGCATCTGTCTAAAGAATAGTCTCCCAAGACTGTTGAGGAGATCGAGACCATGAAGACACTTCCTTATGCTTTGGCAGTAGGAAGTCTCATGTATACCATGTTGTGTACGAGGCCTGATATCTGTTATGTCCTGGCATTGTAAGCAGATATCAGAGTAACCCCGGGAAAGCTCATTGGGAGGCAGTAAAATGCATTGTCAAGTATTTGCGCAGAATGAGAGAACAAGTGTTGGTCTATCAGGCGCCTAAGCTAGTACCCCGATGTTACACAGATTTAAATTTCGAAAGCGACAGGGACAAGAGCAAGTATACCTCAGGGTATGTGTTTACTCTAGGAGGTGGAGCCATACTTTGGCGGAGTGTCAAGAAGAAATACGTGGTGGACTCTACCATAGAAGCTGAATACGTTGCCATATCAAAGACAGTGAAAGAAGCAGTATGGATCAAGAACTTCCTAGTGGACTTAGATAGGATTCCTGGTTTGCGGAAGTCTATCACGGTGTATTGTGATAACAACGGTGCAGTAGCAAACTCAAAGGAACCACGAGACTATAAGGCGAGTGAACATATACAGCGCAAGTACCACCTGATATGAGATATCGTAAAGAGGGAGTCCTGGCTAAGATAGCATCAGAGGATAACCATGCAGATCCATTCACGAAGACATTGACTTCAAAAGTCTTTGAGGCTCACGTGGAGGGCATAAGAATCAGATACTTAGGGGAGCCATGAAAGTTTTTCTAGATATATAGTAGTAGAGTGTATAGAAGTTGAATACAGTTGTATACTTAAAGCACAACTTAAGTATTAGTGGGAGATTGTTGGAGTTGAATACATAAGCTATGCTTGTATTGTGCATTTTCCCAGTTAATATATCTATTTATGTTTTGGTTATATTTTGTTGTGCATTATTGTCCATTTATATTATGTAGTTAGATGAAGAGGTGTCTTGTGTGACACAGTAAATCTCATCATTGGTTAAAAGACATAATATATAAATGAGGTTCGTAACCGAGACAGTTTTAGAAAAACTGTCGGTTGAGGTTAGGAGGAAAATTTCTTGTAATCGAAGATGTTGTGGTAGAGGACTTGATTTCTTGGGTTTTGGTTTATCGTTAATACGAAGAAAACCAAGAAAAAACCAGAACGAATTGCAAAAAGACCAGAGTGAGCAGTATAGGTAACCCAGAAACTAAACGGGGCAGGTGGGGCCGGCAAATGGTTTGCTGGCAGAGACCGCCGGCAGAGACCACTGGCAGCGGCAGCACAGCTGTGCGCTGCAAACGCTGGTGTAGTGCCACAAATTTATGGCGCTGGGCACACCAACTCGCACACAACCATAGCTGTGCACAACGATGGGCTGCCATGCGTGCAAGCACTATACAACGCAGCCCATTTTTTCATTTTCTGAGATATCTTTCGAGATCCAGTTTTTCAAGACTCAATCAATGGAGTGACATGACGGGACACGAGATCAAGGCAGCAGATGGAAGCAATTAAAACCATAATACTCTGGAAATTTATTTTACATATTTAATTTTTCGTATTTATTGTTTTAATTTTGTGCTTAAAATTTTTGTATTGTATGTTAGATGCATGATTTAAAGCATGATTGTTTTTGTTAGTTTTGAATACTGAAAAGCTATTGCTTGTATAAAAAACTAATACCCAGTTGACATATCATTTTCGTTTCAGTATTAAATTTGTTCCATTATATCATAGAACTAGACAACGAGGTGTAAAAAAACACAGTAGACCTCGTTATTGGTTAAAGTAAAGATATATAAACAGATGCTCGTAATTGAGATAGTTTGAACATACTATTAGTTTGGGTTATCGTGAGATTTGGAAATTAGTTTGTTTATACTAACTAAATTATACAGATGTGCCCAGGGCGTATTGAGCATGACCTATTCGGGATTGAATTAACTTTTACTGATCGGCGTAGTTAATTTGAACCTAGTATTCTAATCTCTTAATCCCTAGATTAGAACGGGCATGAGAGTTAGATATCGTATTCTTTGATGTTTCAAAGGGTACGGTCAATTGAGGCCTATATCTTGGTAAGTTGGGTATGTGGTGTTTGACTTCTTTGTATGTCGTTGCTAGTCGAAGAAATCCATATACCGGTTCGCTGGGTTGATGGCGCTCCCTATTAGTTTTGAATACAAAAAAGCTATGGCTTGTATCAAAAACTAATATCCACAGATGACATATCATTTTGTTTCAGTATAAATTTGTTACTTTATATCATAGAACTAGATAACGGGGTGTCGACAAACACAGTAGATACCGTTATTGGTTAAAGTATTGATATATAAAAAATATGCTCGTAACCGAGATAGTCTGAACATACTATGGGTATAGGTTATGGTGTGGTTTGGAAATGAGTTTATCTAAACTAGTTTAAATCACACAGATATGCCCGGGGCATATTGAGCACGACCAGTTTGGATAGAATTGACTTATACTGATCGGCGTAGTCAATTCGTCCTAGTATTCCGTCTCCCAATCCCGAGATTGGGACAGGCGTGAGGGTTGGATATCGTATGCTTTGATTTGCCAAAGAGTGAGGTCAATTGAGGCCAATACCTCGGTAAGTTGGGTATGCGGTGTTTAGCTTCTTGCGTGCCGTTGCTAGTCGGAGGAATCCACGTACCGGTTCGCCGGGTTGATGGTGCTCCCGAGATGAGCTCGTAAGGTTATTATACTAAACCCAGCCGGTGAACTTTATGTTCGGTATAATAAAAGGACGAGTGGTACTAATCTCGAAAACCAAGAAGTCGGTGAATTAATTTGTCAGTAAATTGATAAATCGACGAGCACTAGATCTTTAATGTGGGGAGATAGAATAAAATATAATGGCGCGATGTAAAGTTGTTTTTGAACAGTAGTTCCATAATTGGTCCGTTAGTGGTACGACCGATTATGCATTTGACTAATCGACAAGGTAAATTAATTAATCCGAAAGGTTTAATTAATATTTAATCGACAAAGTGAATTTAGAAATTAATTCGATTTTGAATTAATTAATTCTTAAATTAAATTAACAAAGTGGATTAAATAAATTAATTTAAAATGGTCGATTGGAGTTGATTAGTCGGGAAGACTTAGCGGTCAACGAAAGTCAAATTTTAAGGCCTAACTCGAGAGCCCCATTAGGTCTCCTTAGAAGCTCTATATAAATACAACTTAAAGGGGCAAGAAAAACCTAAGAAGAAAACTTGATAGCCAAGAAAAGGGGCTAGTAAGAGAAAGTCCATTCTAGAGAGAGAACTTTGTCTTCCTCGTCAAGTTTTCTCTCGAAGTCGAATAGGAAACTTTCTTCTTCGAAATAGATGCTTAGCCCGTTGATTTAGAGAGCAGCCCATCGAATTTATTCAACTCTCTCACTGCTGCGCTGCTAGAGTAAACCCGCTGCTGCTGAGGAAAACTGCGCGAGTGCAGTTTGCTATTTTCGGCGGCTTCTTGTCCCTTCCGGTGTGCTGATCCTGCCATCATTGTGTTGATCTCTTGCTGGGTTAGGTGATCCATGATGATGGTGGTACAGATCGTGACTGGTAGAGGGTTTTTAGTCGGGCGGTGTTAAGGTTTTGTCCAACGGTTGGGGTTTTCTTCATGCGCAAGGAATCCAGGCAAAGGACATAGCTGTCCTTGAGTTTTTCGAAGTGGGTTTTCTTGGGTTTTCATTGTATTGCCGTGGGTAACTCCGTAGATGATTGCCCACACTATCTCGGAGTTCGTATTGGAGATATTCTTCGGATTTCTTGTGGAAGTTGCGTCAAAGATTTGGTTTTTCTTTAGGCAAGGGACTTCGCTACTAAAGGTAGAATCTTTAAATTCCGCTTTTATTAAAGATTTAATTTTTTGTGTCCCGATTAATAAATTAAATAAGTATAAGCCTAGATCCATTCATGGGTAAACTAATTTGAGCCTGAGCTTGGTCGAAAGCTTCCGATTCTGGAATGCATTGCACGAAAGTGAGGTTTTCTATTTAGCCCGGGCTTGTTCAGTTTTCCTTCAAATTGGTATCAAAGCGTTGGTTTCGATCTTATACTTGTTTGATTTATTACACGGCTTTATTTTGGCATTATTATTTTTGTCGAAATGCTTAAACATGTGGTTATTGATTTCCCGGCTATTATGGTAGAAATTTAATTTTCATTCATAAACCCCGGGACATGTCCGGGCTCGTTTTATTTTTGAATGGAAATTTCTGTAATTGTAATAACCACAAGCTGGAAGCCGTGTAGGATTAGAAAAATCTTGTAGTAGGATTTGATCTAATCATGTCGTCTTTAAATTCCTAGAAAAACGCCTTTGTATATAGGAATTTTTGTACTATGACGAAGAAGTTATTTTGGGTAACTTATATTCGCGGGTTTTGGTTTATCGTAATTTTGGGTGATTCCTAATTACGTAGTAAACCGAGAAAACCCGGGCGAATCGAGAGGAATCCAAATAAAGAGTGGGAGCGACACGACGGGAAGTGTCACCAAGGCATCAAGGAATCAACGATAGAGAAGGCCATAATAGTCGGGAAATTTTTATTTTATTTAATTTCCCATATTTATGATTTTTCGTTGATTGTGTGATTTTCGTTTTATTTTGCATGAACGAAATCCAAACCAAATTCTTTTTTAAAAGTAATGTGCAATTAACTAAGGTAGATTATTCGTATATTAAAACTCTAACGGTTTTATGGGTGCGAATATCCATAGTTAAGATATTGCATGTTAAAACGTAAAAATCCTCAAACTTAATTAAATTCGTGGGTTTTGGTTTAATCGTAATTTTGTGTGATTCCTAATTACGTAGAAAACTGAGAAAACCCGGGTTTTGGTTTAATTGTAATTTTGGGTGATTCCTAATTACGTAGAAAATCGAGAAAACCCGTACGAATCAAAATTAATTAAAAAACTAAGTGGGAGCGGGTTGGTTAATAACCCCATGGCCTCCATTACGGGTTCATTGGTGATGTGGTTAAACTTGCGTGCTAGACCTTCCTCCCTATCGGATGAGTTTTCAATCACAGATATCACCGGAATGAATTTCTAAAGGGATGACTATAGTACGTTTAATTGGAAAAAGTTGCGACACCCTCGCCATCAGAGGCGCATTAGTACTCTAAGTAACAAACTTAGAAGTCACGTAATGGCATACACTTAGTGTACTGTTTATAGTATCCCTCCCATCGAGGTTACGTTATCTACGTGTACGGCTAAAATTATCGACTATTAATTTCATTGATCATCAGATCCTTGGTCAGATAATGAAATTAATGAACTTTGGTTCTTCTCGAACGAATGTGGGTTGGCGTAGACGTTCACCCATCGTGACCTGCGTTAATCCCGGTGTGAGAGATGTCGGTAGAAGATTATATTTGTTTTCTGAGGATTTTTCAATATTTTCGAAAAATGATACTGAAACTTGACTGTTTATTTATTTCAGTTATAGTTGATATGTCGTTCAACCCGCTAGCTGTCATTCTGAACCAAAACAAACTCACCGGTCCAAATTACATTGATTGGAAACGTAACCTGGACATTGTCCTTACCGCTGAGGGTTACAAGTACGTGCTTACTGAGGAGTGTCCCCCTAAGCCCAGCGATGATGCCACCCCTGAGCAGCGAGAGCCATATACGAGGTGGCAGAAGGCTGATGAGATGACCAGGTGCTACATCTTGGCTTCTATGTCGAGTGTATTGCAGCACCAGCATCAGCAGATGACCTCAGCCTACGATATGATGCTCAACCTCAGGGAGATGTTTGGACATCAGGGTAGGGCAGCCAAGCAGTCAGCTATGAGGAAACTCATGAATGCTAAGATGGCTGAGGGTACTTCAGTGAGAGATCACGTACTGGACATGATTGGTTGCATCAATGAGATCGAGGTATTGGGAGGTGAGATTGATGGGGAAACCCAGGTCGATATCATCCTTCAGAGCTTGCCTCCCATTTTTGAGCAGTTTCGATTGAACTATAATATGGGGAATCTCTCATATTCACTTTCTGAGCTCATGACTGCATTGGTGTCTGCTGAGAGCCTCTTCGCAGAGAATAAGCAAGCCTTGGATACTGTTGGTCCCTCAGGTTCCTCTGCTGGGCCCAAAGCCAGAAAGCAGGAGCCAGTCATGGACCCAAGGCGGGCATTGCCAAGAAGCAGAAGCTGAAAGGCAAATGCTTTAGATGTGGTAAAGCGGGACATTAGAAGAAGGACTGCCCAAAGCCTCGAGGTACGTGTAAATTTTCCCTAGTCACTGAGACATGTTTAGCGGCGATTCCCACAGATACTTGGTGTGTGGATTCAGGAGCCACTGATCATGATTGTAATTCTTTGCAGGGGTTCCAAGTGACCCGGCTGCTTAGAGAGGGAGAGTTGCAGGTCTACCTTGGGGATACTACCAGAGTTTCTGTGGCTGCAGTGGGAGTTATTAGTCTTTATTTTTCCGACTCTATTTTACATTTAAAGGATTGTCTTTATGTACCTAGTTTTCGAAAGAACTTGCTTTCGGTTTCAAGACTTGTTTTGGATGGTTATAAGTGTGTATTTTCTGATGGTTCAGTTTTTATTAGAAAATGCCAGAAACTTATGTGTTCCGGTACATTGGTTGAAAATTTGTTTTTAATTAAGACTTACTCCCCAGTTATGCAAAACACAGAAACTAGTAACTCATCACCGAATCATAATAAGAGAAAAGAGTCTTCCCCTTTGAATCAGACTTATCTTTGGCACCTAAGACTAGGTCATATCAACCTTAGTAGGATTCAAAGGTTGGTCAAGAGTGGGTCTTTAGACTTACTAGATATTGACAGCTATTCGACCTGTGAGTCCTGCTTGGAGGGTAAAATGACCAAGAGGCCTTTTAAGGCGAAGGGGTATAGGGCCAAGGAGGTTTTAGAGCTGATTCATTCTGACGTGTGTGGGCCTATGTCAGTTCAGGCTAGAGCTGGTTATGAGTATTTCGTGACTTTCACGGATGATTACTCTAGATATGGATACATATACCTGATGTGCCACAATTCTGAATGCTTTGGCAAGTTCAGAGAATTCAAGGAATACCTCTCTAGTGAATTTAGGACCTATTTGTCAGATGAGGGTATTCAGACCCAGTTGTCTGCACCTGGCACACCCCAGCAGAATAGTGTAGCAGAGAGGAGGAACAGGACTCTTATGGAGATGGTTAGATCGATGATGAGTTACAGTGAGTTGCCTATCTAGTTTTGTGGTTATGCCTTGGATACAACATGTTTTATCCTCAACCTTGTGCCATCTAAGTCTGTGCCTACGACCCCAGTAGAGTTGTGGAGTGGGCGAAAGCCTAGTCTGAGACATCTCAGGATTTGGGGTTGTCCAGCACATGTGCTCGAGGCATATGCAGGCAAGTTAGAGGCGAGATCCAAGGTTATGCTGTTTATAGGCTACCTTCAAGGAACGAGAGGTGGTTTATTTTATAGTCCTCAGGATCAGAAGGTGGTGGTAAGCACCAATGCCAGATTTCTTGAGGAGGACTATATTTTAGATCACAAGTCAAGCAGCAAGGTAGTATTGTAAGAGCTTAGAAGCCAGTCTACTATTCCAGATGCACACGTACAGGAAGACACACCACAGGAGACT
The DNA here is from genome assembly GCA_030378225.1 of Knoxia roxburghii. NCBI lineage: Eukaryota > Viridiplantae > Streptophyta > Magnoliopsida > Gentianales > Rubiaceae > Knoxia > Knoxia roxburghii. The sequence continues at coordinate 26,871,710 of CM059418.1, read as the reverse complement.
GCACACACTATCACAGATGATGCTCTTGCACAGGCTGCGCCTTGTCGTAGTGGGAGGGTTGTGAGAGAGCTCGAGAGGTACATGGGTTTGGGTGAGTCTTCAGACTTTATCCCTGGCGCTCATAAACCAGACCCAGTTAACTACAATGAGGCTCTCCAGGATAAAGATGCAGATTCTTGGCAGAGAGCGATGATTGCTGAAATGGGTTCTATGGACTCAAATCAAGTTTGGGAGCTGGTAGACCTTCCTGATGGGTTTAGGCCTATTGGGTGCAAATGGGTTTACAAGCGAAAAAGAGGATCTGACAGGAGGGTTGAGACCTTCAAGGCTAGGCTTGTGGCGAAGGGGTATACTCAGAAAGAAGGGATCGATTATGAGGAGACCTTTTCCTCGGTAGCTATGCTTAAGTCGATCCGGATTCTCTTGGCCATAGCTGCTCATATGGACTATGAGATTTGGCAGATGGACGTCAAGACAGCTTTCCTTAATGGAAGTCTTGAGGAGACCATTTTTATGCAGCAACCAGAGGGCTTCATTGTTAAAGGCCAAGAGCACAAGGTATGCAGGCTTAGGAGGTCCATTTATGGACTTAAGCAAGCATCCAGATCTTGGAACATTTGTTTTGATGAGGTTATCCAGTCCTATGGATTCACTCAGTCTCCGGATGAGCAGTGTGTTTATCGCAGGCGTGATGGTGATATAGTGGTGTTCCTCGTACTTTACGTAGATGACATTCTTCTTATTGGCAACAGTAAGAAGGTGTTGTCAGACGTAAAGGCATGGTTGTCCAGGCAATTTGATATGAAGGATTTGGGAGAGGCTGGACATATCCTTGGGAGCAAGATTATTCGAGATCGTAGGAGACGTTCTCTGACTCTCTCTCAGGCATCCTACATAGACACGATTCTGGCCCGTTTTAACATGCAGAACTCCAAGAAGGGTTCACTACCTTTCAGGCATGGAGTGCATTTGTCTAAAGAGCAGTGTCCTAAGACTTCTGAGGAGATAGATGCCATGAAGGCGATACCCGTAATTGGTTAAAGTATTGATATATAAAAAGTATACTCGTAACTGAGATAGTCTGAACATACTATCGGTATAGGTTATTGTGTGGTTTGGAAATTAGTTTATCTAAACTAGTTTAAATCACACAGATATGCCTGGGGCATATTGAGCACGACCAGTTTGGATAGAATTGACTTATACTGATCGGCGTAGTCAATTCGGTCCTAGTATTCCGTCTCTCAATCCCGAGATTAGGACGGGCGTGAGGGTTGGATATCGTATGCTTTGATTTGCCAAAGAGTGAGGTCAATTGAGGCCAATACCTCGGTAAGTTGGGTATGCGGTGTTTAGCTTCTTGCGTGCCGTTGCTAGTCGGAGAAATCCACGTACCGGTTCACCGGGTTGATGGTGCTCCCGAGATGAGCTCGTAAGGTTATTATACTAAACCCGGCCGGTGAACTTTATGTTCGGTATAATAAAAGGACGAGTGGTACTAATCTCGGAAACCAAGAAGTCGGTGAATTAATTTGTCAGTAAATTGATAAATCGACGAGCAATAGATCTTTAATGTGGGGAGATAGAATAAAATATAATGGCGCGATGTAAAGTCATTTTCGAGCGGTAGTTCCATAATTGGTCCGTTAGTGGTACGACCGATTATGCATTTGACTAATCGACAAGGTAAATTAATTAATCCGAAAGGTTTAATTAATATTTAATTGAAAAAGTGAATTTAGAAATTAATTCGATTTTGAATTAATTAATTCTAAGGGTTCGATTAAATTAAATTAACAAAGTGGATTAAATAAATTAATTTAAAAGGGTCGATTGGAGTTGATTAATCGGGAAGACTTAGCGGTCAACGAAAGTCAAATTTTAAGGCCTAACTCGAGAGCCCATTAGGTCTCCTTAGAAGCTCCATATAAATACAACTTAAAGGGGCAAGAAAAACCTAAGAAGAAAACTTGATATCCAAGAAAAGGGGCTAGTAAGAGAAAGTCTATTCTAGAGAGAGAACTTTGTCTTCCTCGTCAAGTTTTCTCTCGAAGTCGAATAGGAAACTTTCTTCTTCGAAATAGATGCTCAGCCCGTTGATTTAGAGAGCAGCCCATCGAATTTATTCAACTCTCTCGCTGCTGCGCTGCTGGAGTAAACCCGCTGTTGCTGAGGAAAACTGCGCGAGTGCAGTTTGCTATTTCCGGCGGCTTCTTGTCCCTTCCGGTGTGCTGATCCTGCCATCATTGTGTTGATCTCTTGCTGGGCTAGGTGATCCATGATGATGGTGGTACATATCGTGACTGGTAGAGGGTTTTTAGTCGGGCGGTGTTAAGGTTTTGTCCAGCGGTTGGGGTTTTCTTCATGCGCAAGGAATCCGGGCAAAAGACATGGCTGTCCTTGAGTTTTTTCGAAGTGGGTTTTCTTGGGTTTTCATTGTATTGCCGTGGATAACTCCGTAGACGATAGCCCACACTATCTCGGAGTTCGTATTGGAGATATTCTTCGGATTTCTTGTGGAAGTTGCGTCAAAGATTTGGTTTTTCTTTAGGCAAGGGTCTTCGCTACAAAAGGTAGAATCTTTAAATTCCGCTTTTATTAAAGATTTAATTCTTTGTGTCCCGATTAATAAATTAAATAAGTATAAGCCTAGATCCGTTCATGGGTAAACTAATTTGAGCCTGAGCTTGGTCGAAAGCTTCCGATTCTGGAATGCATTGCACAAAAATGAGGTTTTCGATTTAGCCCGGGCTTGTTCAGTTTTCCTTCACTCCCAATATGAGCTCGATGTTGGTGTATGTGCCCTTTTGAGGGCTATATAGATATTTTTCGTTTTAATTGATGATTATAATAAGATGATTTAATTTCATGATAGTAATATTCTTGTGCATGTTTAATTTCATGAAATCGAGCCTCCAAAAGAAACACTCCATGGATTGATTAGATCATGAGTGATTCTTTTGAGTAGTACTCTTATGAGGATTCTTAGACCAAAAATCACTGCATGGTCTTAGGTGAATTATAGTGTGCTTTGACATACGCCTAACGGGGCCGTAACAGGTTGCCAAGTACGGGTATGATTTGGTACACTATGAGACACGCTAAAGTATGTAGGTGAAGTGATGAAACTACAAGTCTCTCTTAAATGAGAGATGATATCTTGGCCACTTGATAGTGAATTGAGAAGTGCATGATCGTGCCTAAGGAATAATAAGTGCTATCATTTGCTTGATGAATTCAGTATCACTAAGAGAACAAGTAAACGTTTAGTTATATAAAGATGATGATTCCATGCCTTATGCTAAACGGGATATCAATGTAGATGATAGTACGCAGTTTGCTCAGAAAGGTTGTGTTGAATCACCATTCAACCTTCCATTCCGAATTGGGTAGTTATTTTGTCTTGCTAGACACCACTAATGACTTATGGATTAATCAATGAGATTTAGTTATCCATTACCAATTTCGAATGGGCCTACAGGATCGCACATAAGAAAGTTCGATGATGCATAATAAGTATTCTTGCCTAAAATAAGTATAATTTTTATACTTAAATAAATAATATTTAATTAAATTGTTTAATTAAGTATTATTGAAAGTTTTGTGGTATTAATTAAGAGTTAATTAATTACCTGGGAACAATTGGGATAAGATGATAAATCAAGAGACTTAATTGTAATTGAGATTCTTAACCCATCAGCCTGATCCAAGGGTCATGGGTTGATCCATGGGCTTGGTGTATAACCCAAATCATTAAATTATTATTTAATATTAATTTAGAATCAGTAAATATTATTTAATACTAATTTGGAATCAGTAAAGTAATATCTGGTAATAATGATTTTGAATCTGATTAAATCAGTAAAGTAATAATTGATTACAATACTGATTTGGAAACTTTGACCCTACAAATATCCTAGGGATATTTTTGTAGAGAGAGACGTTTTAAATCAGACAAAAAAATTAGAACTAGCAAATATACATGAAATCCCAAATTCTCTCTGTAGGCAGAAAACGGCTAGGATTTTGATGGGGACAAACGTGATCGGAAATAAGGATCTTGACTAACATCAATCTAGGATCCAGACGCGGCTACCAATTACGCTTCAAGGGTATGGTTTACTTGCTTTGAACGTAGGATTATAACACTAAAATTGAAATTGGCATGAATCCGCTGCGTAAAACTTTTGAAAATCATGCCTCCGATCCCAACACTCGAAATGTTTATTATACTAAATCTGGCCAGTGGACTTTATGTCCAGTATAATAAGAAAGTCGAGTGGTACTAATTTTGGATACCAAGAAGTCGATGAATTAATTTGTTAGTAAATTTATGAATCGACGAGTGTTGGTGTATGTGCCCTTTTAAAGTCTATATAGACATTTGTCGTTTGATTGATGATTTATCATATGAGTTAATTTCATGAATATAATATTCTTTTGAATATTTGAATTCATGAAATTGCTTCGCCAAAAGAAACACTCCATGGATTGATTAGATCATAAGTGTTTCTTTTGAGTAGTACTCGTATGAGGATCCTTAGACCAGAAATCACTACATGGTCTTTGGTGAATTGTAGTGTGCTTTGACATACGCCTAACGGAACCATAATAGGTTTCAAAGTACGGGTATGATTGGGTACACTATGAGTCACGCTAAGATACATATGTGAAGTGATGGGACTACAAGTCTCTCTTAAGTGATAGATGATATCTTGGCTACTTGATAATGAACTGCGAAGTGCATGGCCATGCCCGAGAAATGATAAGTGTTATCATTAACTCGAATAGAATCAGTGTCACTGAGAAATTAAGTAAACGTTTAGCAAAATAAGGATGATGATTCCATGCCTTATGCTAAACGGGATATCAATGTAGAGGACCATACGAAGTATGCTCGGAAGGTTGTGTTGAATCACCATTTGACCCTCTGTTCTGAATTGGGTAGTCATTATGTCTTGCTAGAGACCACTAATGACTTATGAATTAATTAATTAGGATTTAATTATCCATTGCCAATTTGAAACGGGCTTACAGGATCGCACGTAAGAGGGTTCGATGATACAGAGTTGCCTGCACTAAGTATAATTGTTATACTTAGACTAATAGTATTTAATTAAATAGTTTAATTAGATATTATTGAGAAATTCTGTGGTATTAATTAAGAGTTAATTAAGTACCTAGGAATAATTGGGATAGGCTGATAAATCAAGGGACATAATTGTAATTGAGGTTCTTGACCCATCAGTCTGATCCATGGGTCAATGGGTTGATCCATGGTTTTGGTAAAACCTAAGTTAGTAGAAAGTAATATTGATTAAATATTACTTTTATATTTTATATTTTATAAAACTATATCTTGTAACTGACTTGCAGTATCTGACTCTATATATCTAGGATATGAGAGTCAGATACGTGATACATTTTTTTTGTTTTAGAAAAAAGGAAAACATTTTTACCAAAACTAATCTCAAAATTTCTCTAAGGCAAAATAGGCTAGCACCTATCTGTGAGAATTCCCGTGGTCAAGTGTAGATTGTTCCTTGATGTAAGAACTTTTGGTGGTAATCAGCGTAACCGGAGCAAAAGGTTTGGACTAACATCAAACAAGGATCCAGGTGCGACAACCGATTGCTACGAGGGTAAGCTTTAGAAGCTTTAAATGTAGGATTTATTTTAACACTAAACAGACTATTAGGCAATTTCCACTCAGTTTTTGAAAAACCAGGCCTAATCGATCTTAACAGTGGTATCAGAGCTAGGCTCGTTTTAGTGTGAATATTAAAATTAATAAAACAATTCATTTGTTTGAAATTAATTTTATAAACGGTGGAAAATTTCATGCTTTTGGAAAGATAGAAAACAAAAAAAAAAAAGAAAAAAATTTCCCGAAAAATATGTTCCGATTAAAATATTATTTATCTGAAAAATGAATTAAAAAAAATTCTGGAAAATGGGTTGAAGATCCACCGGACTGGGTTGACGTCGACCGACCAAAAAATTTTCCGACTGGCCAGAATCTCACCAAAATATCACGAGCTGCCGATATGGCGGATTTTCATGTTTTTGGCTTCATATTTTTCTTGGGTTTTGTTCCTTGTTCTTCCCAAAAATTGTTTCCGAACTCATTTGGTTTCAAAATGGTTTTTGTTGCACGAATTTTGAAAGCTTTAAATCTGGGTTTTAAAATTTTCTTACCGGAAGGTTTTTTTTGGGCATTCTGGTCAGAAAATCTAAGGGAAGCAAAATGTTTTGGGGTTTTAATTTTTTGACCAAAAATGGAATCCCGTAATGGTTCCGAGGAATTCTTTGGTTTTGAACGAAATTTTGGTGGAGTTTTTGTCAGTTTCTTTCCTATTTTATTTTCGCCAAAAAAAGGGGCCATCAGTGATCACCTGGGTCTTCTCTTCTTCGCCGGGAAGTCGGTCGATTTTTCACGAAATTGATTGGGCTCTTCGACCGGGTAGGAGATTGGCCGGAAGAGATGAATTGTTCATTATTGACGCTGGACGAGATGGTCGGAAAACCGAAGAATCGTCGAGGAAGATGAACAGCAGCGGCGGGCAAACCCTAATGTTTTTTGTCAAAATTACCAAAATACCCCCACTACAGTCATTAAACCCTAATCGGCCAAGAATTTTAAAAACTCTAAGCCCTGGATTTCCGTTAATTGTAAATTTGCCCCAACAATTTTCCAGAAATTTATTTTCCTAATTTGAAATTGATAAGATTTTAAATTTTAATTTTATAAATTTAAAATATCTTATCATATTTAGTTTTAGGATAGTTTGACAAGATTTTAGATTATTTAGGATAAATTTAAAAATCTTATCAAATTAAAGATAGGATTAAAATTTGATTTAAAATTATTATCCTATCAAAATATTTAAAATTTTAAATTTTAGATAATTATCTTAATTAAATTAGGATAATTAAGAAAAAATTTTAAGTTTTAAATTTAAATAATTATCTTAATTAGATTAGGATATATAAAATTTTGAATTTAAAAGATTATCTTAATTAGATTAGGATAATTAACCAAAATAAAATAAACAAATAATAATAAAAATAAATAAAATTAATTAATTAATTTGTTTATTATTTATTTATTATTTATTCATGTTCATGATTTATTTATGATTTTAAATTTAAATTGTTTAAATTGTGAAATGCATACATAATCATGTTAAATATGTCCATGCATCATTTTGACCAAAATGAATGAACAAGGGATTGATTAAAGTTGATCATGACACGATTAATTTTAATGGTGTACTAGTTACACAATCCTTTAAAATTATTCGGCTTAATTAAAATGGGCTTGTATGAAGCACTTGCATTATTATGTGTTTCTCATGCATGAATTGGGCTTTTAATTATTTTAATTTGGGGCCTGTGAGCCAATTAAATTGGGTCTGCGAGCCTATTAAATTCTATGTAATAGAAAAGAATTAGATAGGCCTAAAATTCCAAGGAGCGCAAGATGGAGCCAAGGAGTTGAAACCCAGTTAAGGAGACCCAAATGAAGAAAATAATTTTAAAAGGCCTTGTAATAGACTAGAGCCCAATTCATTGCATTTTATTCGCTTTAAATATATTTGATATATGTTAAAGTGAATGATAACGAAATGCATGTTAAGCCGTTCAAATTAAATTCTCTAAAAACCTAGGTCGTAAATTACTTTTATACTTGGGGGCTCCCCAGAGCGTCGAACGTCTGATGGACTTGGAGAGCCCAAGGGCCTCAGGTTTTATTCGTGAGGTGAGTTGTCACATAATGGGTACCCAACTTTACTCACTACCACCATGTGGAAAAACTGTTTGGGTATTTAGGTACCCAACTTTACTCACTACCACTATGTGGAAAAAATGTTTGGGTATTTATTGATGTGATTCTTCGAGGGATAGTTTGACTAAGGGAAATTGGTCATAGTTTGACCTGATAAGTTGACTAGGATTGGTTTTGCAATGAGAGGATGGTGTCAAACATTTGGAATGTTCATCCTATCACTGAAAAGTTTCATGGTGATGCAATTAGAAAGCGTTAAGTTGCATGCGATGTGATTTGAATGTTGCCTATCAAAAGAGCCCGATCCTTGCGATACTTGCCAAAGCAAGACTGGGGTTTGACTTTTTGTGGATTTTCAGCCCACAATCTAGCACCAACACAAAATTGTTTGTGATTTCAATTTTGGCTATTGTGGAAAATGATTTTAAAAACTCATTCTAATATTTTGCATTTATTTTTTTGTAGAAATGGCATCATCTAGCACTAATGTTGTCTCAAACCTCACCCTAATAAGTATTTTGGATAAAGACAAATTGGTTGGACCAAATTTCTTAGATTGGGAAGGAAATTTGAGAATTGTTCTCAAACAAAAAAGCAAGCTAAATGTCTTAGAGACTGCTTTACCTGAGCCACCACAGAATGCCACGGTTGTTGTTCAATGAGCATAGGATAAGTTGAAAAGCGATTCCGATGATGTGACGTGTTTGATGCTCGGGTCTATGATAGGCGAGCTTCAAAAGCAGTTCATGAATTTGAAAGCATTCTGGATTTGTGAGTCACTGACGGAAATATTCCATGAACAAGCCGTAACGAAAGGTTTGTTACAATCAAAGCATTTATCTCATGCAAGATGGCAAATGGTTCATCAATAAGCACACATTTAATCAAAATGAAAGGGTATATTGATACCCTAGAGCGATTAAATGCGCCTCTTGCTAGAGAGTTAGCCATTGACATCATATTGGGCTCACTACCTGATGAATACAATGACTTTGTGGTGAACTACAACATGCATAACATGGAGAGAAACATTCCTAAGCTTCATGGAATGCTGAAAAACATTAAGCAAACCTTTCGGAAGGTCACGCCAGTGATGGTTGTAGAGAAAGGTAAAGGGAACAAGAGGAAGTTTAAAGGTAAGGCCAAAGTTGGCCAAAACAAGAAAGCTTGCAGTAAGACTACTGCCCAACCTCAAGCTCCTTAACCTGCTAAGACAAAATCCCGAAAGGATGATTGATGTCTCTTCTGCAAACAAAAGGGTCATTGGAAGAGATACTGTAAACAGTTTCTTGAAAGTAAGAATCATTTTGTTTCAGTTATCTATGTTATTAAAATAAATCTTTCTATGTCCACTTCATGGGTATTAGATACCGGATGTGGGGCTCATATTTGTACTAATGTGCAGGGACTCAGGAATAGAAGGATAACAAGGAAGGTGAAGTTGATCTCCGAGTGAGCAATGGGGTAAGAGTTGCTGCTATTGAAGTGAGAGATTATACTTTATCTTTTCCTTCTGATTTAAACATTGAACTTCAGAATTGTTATTATGTGCCTGCTTTGAGCAGAAATATTATTCCAATTTCTTGTTTGAATATTAAAGGTTTTTGTATTATTATTGGCAATAATTTGTTATCTTTATATCGGAATGATGTTTTATACGGAGTTGCAAATTTGTGCAGTGGTATATATATCTTGGATGTGAAACAAGAAAGACCGGTCTATAACATTGAAAAGAAAGCTAAATCAACTAAATCTGATTTAAGTCCAACATATCTTTGGCATTGTCGCTTAGGCCATGCAAATGAGAAAAGAGTTCAAAGACTTCATAAAGATGGAGTGCTTGGGTCATTCGATTTTGAATCATACGGCACGTGTGAACCTTGTTTACAAGGAAAATTGACAAAGAGTCCTTTCAACAAGAAAGGGGAAAGGACAAGTGAGCTATTGGCAATGAGCACAAGCCAGAGGTGGATTTGAATACTTCGTGACTTTTACTGATGACTATAGTATATATGGTTATATCTACTTAATGAGGTATAAAAGTGAAACCTTTGAAAGGTTCAAAGAGTTTAAGAATGAAGTAGAAAATTAGTTGGATAGAAAGAATAAGGCTATTTGCTCCGATCAGGGAGGTGAATACCTAAGTGATGAGTTCGATGGCTATCTAAAATAGTGTGGAATAGTTTCACAGCTAACTCCATCGGGAACACCTCAATGGAATGGTGTATCTGAAAGGAGAAATCATACCCTATTAGATATGGTCCGATTAATGATGGGCCAAGCGACTCTCCCTATGTCCTTTTGGGGTTATGATTTCCTTTCTGCTACCTACTTATTGAACCGTATTCCATCTACGACAGTAGATAAGACTCCATATGAGATATGGATGGGCCAAAAGCTCTATATGTCCTATCAATGAGTTTGGGGTTGTCAAGCTCATGTAAAGCGTTTACAAAGTAATAAGCTTGTCAAAAGGAAACCATGTACCGGTGCATCTAGGGTGATGGTGCTCTCGAAATGAGGTCGTTATGTTTATTATACTAAACCCAGCCGGTGGACTTATGTCCATTATAGTAAAAAAGTCGAGTGGTATTAGTCTCAGAGTATAAGATGTTAATTTATTAATTTACTAATTTTTCAGTAAATTAATAAATTAATGAGCACTATATTTATGATATGGGGAGATTAAAGAATAATTAATTTAGTTGTTCCGGAAGCAAGTCTGGTGTAGGATGGTAGTGCCATAATTAATCCGTCAGTGGAACGATTAATTCTATATTGGGTTATTGACAAAGGTAGATGACAAAGGTAGATGACAAAGGTAGATTTAATTAATTAAGTAATTAATTATTTCTTGTGTCAATTGATTGTGAATCAGACCAGGAACTGAATTGAGGATAAGTGAATCCTTGTGTCAATTGGTTGTGAATCATACCAGGAATTGGATTGAGGATAAGTGAATGCTTGTGTCAGTTGGTTGTGAATCAGACTAGGAACTTGATTAATGATAATTGAATCCTTGTGTCAGTTGGATGTGAATCAGTCCAGGAACGGGATTGAAGTAAAACATAAACCTAATAGGAAGACAAATCCTAAACTAACCTAGGGTCTCTCTTGTAACTCTATAAATAGACAAGAGATTAGCAATTCACAATACACAATCATAGTTTCATAATTCAAGAAACTAGAGAGAGAAAACCTAGAGAGAGAAATTAAGAAATTTTCTCCCTCAAAGTCAGTTTTTTAAGGCTATACGGCGGCGGGTGAAAATTTAGTAGCGGCGCTCGGCTTCTCCTCTCCGATCTCCGGCGACATGCCTTCTCACACGCGGTGAGTGGCGATTCTCCTGGTGGCATGTGTAACTCACGCGCGGGTGTGGTGGTTAAGCTGGTTTTTTCAATGAGCTGTTTGTGTTGTTTTGCAGGTAGTTAGTTCGTTGGTTCGTTGCCCACACAACGTACGAGCTGGTCTTGAGTCCTACAAGCAATCACCTAAGGTACACGCTTCAAGAGGTAATTCTTAAACTTCTACTTTAATTAAGAATTTGTTGTTGAATGACGAACCAAATAAGTAGAATCTAAGATCCTACGTAATGGTATTTCAAGCAAGGGTTAGAATAGTAATTGTGGTAGAGTTTAGGCCTGGTGAAAAGTTTCAATTCTGGAATGCGTAGCACAAAAATAAAATTTTTACCAATCCCGGGCAGATAATCTTTCATGAGATAAACCAAACGTATCTTTGGCTCCTTAGACTAGGTCACATTAACCATAGTAGGATTCAAAGGTTGGTCACTGCTGGACCTTTAGGTTCACTAGAAGTTGACAACTACTCAACTTGCGAATCCTGTTTGGAAGGTAAACTGACCAAACGTCCTTTTAAGGACAAGGGGTATAGAGCCAAATAAGTGTTAGAGTTGGTTCATTCTGACTTGTGTGGACCAATATCAATACAAACAAGAGTAGGTTTCGAGTATTTGGTGACTTTCACAGAAGATTACTCGAGGTACGGATACATTTATCTGATGAGCCACAAGTTTGAGTGTTTTGAAAAGTTCAAAGAGTATCCGACAGATATGGAGAAACATAATGGTAAAAGTATCAAGACACTACGATCAGATCATGGTGGAAAATACTTTTGTGCAAATTTCGAGATTATTTGTCAAACACAGGAATTCAATCTCAGATATCTGCACCTGGCACACCCCTGCAGAATGGTGTAGCAGAATGGAGAAACATAACTCTTGTGGAAATGGTGAGATCTATGAAGAGTTATAGTGAATTGTCGAATTCGTTTTGGGGTTGTCCAGCACATGTGCTTAAGACAGATGCGGGTAAGTTAGATTCAAGAAAATAAGTAATGCTATTTGTAGGATATCCCAGAGGAATGAAAGGTGGCCTACTCCTAAAAATCATAAGGTGGTAGTTAGCACCAATGCCAGATTTTTAGAAGATGACTATATTCGAGATCACAAGCCCGGTAGTTGTTAGTTTTGAATACAGAAAAACTATTGCTTGTATGAAAAACTAATATCCACCATTGGCATATCATTTTGTTTCAGTATTGAATTTGTTCCATTATATCATAGAACTCGATAACGGGGTGTGAAAAGACACAGTAGATCTTGTTATTGGTTAAAGTATTGATATATAAAAAGTTTGCTCGTAACTGAGATAGTTTGAACATACTATCGATATAGGTTATCGTGTGATTTAGAAATTAGTTTGTCTAGACTAATTAAATCACACAGATATGCCCGGGGCATATTGAGCATGACCAGTTTGAATATAATTAACTTGTTCTGATCGGCGTAGTTAATTCGGTCCTAGTATTTTAATCTCTTAATCCTGAGATTGGGATGGGCATGAGAGTTAGATATCGTATGCTTTGATTTGCCAAAGATTGTGGTCAATTGAGGTCTATACCTAGGTAAGTTGTGTATGCGGTGTTTAGCTTATTGTGTTGCTTTGCTAGTCAGATGAATCCACGTACCGATTTGCCGGGTTGATGGTGTTCCCGATATGAGCTCGTAAGGTTTATTATACTAAACTCGGCCGGTGGACTTTATGTCCGGAATAATAAGAAAGTTGAGTGGTACTAATCTTGGATGCCAAGAAGTCGGTGAATTAATTTGTCAGAAAATTGATGAACTGACGAGCAATATATCTTTGATGTGGGGAGATAGAAGAAAAATAAAGTGGCGCGATGTCAAGTCATTTTTGAGCGGTAGTTCCATAATTGGTCCAATAGTGGTACGACTAATTATGTGTTTGACTAATCAACAAATTGAATTAATTAATTCTAAAGGTTTAATTAATTTAATTGACGAAGTGGGTTATTCGAAATAATCCTAAGGGTTCGATTAAATTTAATTAACGAAGTGAATTAAGAAATTAATTAAAAAGGATCGATTGGAGTTGATTAGTTGGAAAGACTAAGAGGTCAACAAAATCCAAACGTTAAAAAGCCCACTAGGTCTCTTTTGGTGCTCCCTATAAATAGAAAGCTTAAGGCCAAAGAAACTTAAGAAAACCTTGCAAGACAAGTCTTGCCTCTTAGAGTAGAGAGAGAACCTCTTCCTCTTTTGGTTTTTCTTTCAAAAATGAACTTGGAATCTCACTTCTCGATTTAGATTAAGTTCAAAGATCAAACTTTTACTTAGCCCATTGATGGATTTCGAATTATAGTTGCCCACTACTGCCCAGTTTTTTCGGCCGGACTTCTCAGCTGTTTTGGTTTTTCCGGTGAAATCTTCTAACGGGATCCAGGGTGCTTGATCTAGGCTTTTCCATGTTGATCTCTACTTGGTGATCCATGGAAAACTTGTCCAGATCGTGACCGGAGTACCATGGTAGAGTGGGTTCGATTTGAGTGGGGCGAAAAGTAGTGGACAACAGTTTTTTTGGGAAAAAATTTTTATCTTTTGGGCAGATTTAATGCTTTTGAGGGATTTTCTTAGTAGGTTTTTTGTGGGCTTTGGTATCACACCTCTTTAGACTATTTCCCATGCAATATTCGGGGCTTCTTGGAGTTATCCATTGGATTTCGGTGGTAGTCGCTTTCTAAATTATCGGTTTTCTTATTTGCTAAGGACTTCGCTTCAAAGGTATAATCTTTAGACTTTTTGCTTTAACTAAAGATTTAATTTTTGAACGTTGTTTAATAAATTAAATAAGTATAAGCCTAGATCCGTTCAAGGGAAAAAGAATTTGAGCTTGAGTTTTGTTGAAAGTTCCGATTCTGGAATGCATTGCACGAAAGTGAGATTTTTTTAGCCCGGGCTTGTTCTCTTTTCCTTCATATTGGTATCAGAGCGAGTGTTTTGGCTTTATACTTGTTTGATTTATTACACGGCTTTGTTTTGGTTGTTATTAGTTTCCCGGCTATTATGGTAGAATTTATTTTTCATTCATAAACCCCGGGACATGTCTGGGCTCATTTTGTTTTTGAATGGAAATGTCTCTAATAGTAATAACCACAAGCTGGAAGCCATGTAGGATTAGATAAATCTTGTATTAGGATTTAATCTAATGTTGTCGTCTTTAAATTCCTAGAAAAAAGCCTTTGTATATAAGAATTTATGTATTATGACGATGACGTTATTTTGGGAGACTTATATTCGTGGGTTTTGATTTCTCATAATTTTGGGTGATTCCTAATTACGTAGAAAATCGAGAAAACCCAGACGAATCGAGAGGAATCCAAATAACAAGTGGGAGCGACATGATGGGACGTGTCACTGAGGCGTCAAGGAATCAATGATAGAAAAGTCAATAATAGTCGAGAAATTTTATTTTCTAATTTCCCGTATTTATGTCTTTTCATTGATTGTGTGTTTTCAATTTATTTTGCATGAACGAAAACCAAACCGTTTTAAAAAGTAAAGTGCAATTAACTTAGGTAGATTATTCGCATATTAAAACTCCAACGGTTTTATGGGTGCGAATATCCATAGTTAAGATATTGCATGTTAAAACGTAAAAATCTACAAACTTAAAAATCTAAGTGGGAGCGAGTTGGTAAATATCCCCATGGCCTCCATTACGGATTCATATGTGATGTAGGTTAGACCGACGCGCTGGCCAAGGGCCTTCTTCGCTACGGATAAGTCTTCAACCCTGAAATATCACTAGATTGAATTTCTAAAGGGATGACTATAGCAAGTTTAATTGGAGAAAGTTTCCACACACTCCCTAACCGAGGTGCATTAGTATCCTAAGTAACAAGCTTAGAAGTCACATAATGGCAAACAGTTAGTGTACGTTCGTAGAATTCCTCTTAAGAGGTTACGCTATTTATGTGTACGACTAAAATTATTGAGTATTAATTTCATTGATCATAAGATCATTGGTTAGATAATGGAATTAATGAACTTCGGTTCTTGTAGAACAAATGTGGGTTGGCGTAGTGAGAGATGTTGGTAGGAGAATGTATTGTTTTGAGAATATCAATATTTTTGAAAAAGTATATTGAAACTTGACTGTTTATTTTTCAGTTGTTGATATGTCGTTCAACCTGCTAGCTGTCATACTGAATTAGAACAAACTTACGGGTCCTAATTTCATTGACTGGAAATGTAACCTGGACATTTTCCTTACTGCTGAGGGTTATAAGTACGTCCTCACTGAGGAGCGCCCCCCCAAGCCCAGCGATGATGCCACCTTGAGCAGCGAGAGCCATTATTTAAGTGGCAGAAGGCTAATGAGATGACCCGGTACTACATCTTGGCTTCTATGTTGAGTGTACTACAGCACCAGCATCAGTTGTTTACTTCTGCCTACGATATGATGCTCAATCTCAGGGAGATGTTTGGATATTAGGGCAGGGCAGCCAAGCAGTCAGCTATGAGAAAACTCATGAATGCTAGGATGGCTGAGGGATTTTCAATGAGGGATCACGTGCTGGACATGATGAGCTGCATCAATGAGATTAAGGTATTGGGAGGTGACATTGATGGGGTGACACAGGTCGATATCATCCTCCGGAGCTTGCCCATCGGTTTTAAGCAGTTTCGGTTGAACTATAATATGGACAAGCTCTCATATTCACTTCTCGAGCTTATGACTACATTGGTGTCTGCCGAAGGCCTATTCGCTGAGAAGAAGTAAGCTTTGGCTACTGTTGGACCTTCTGGTTCCTCTGCTGGGCCCAAAGCCAGGAAGCACAAGAGGAAGAGGTGCTAGAAAGTAGCAGCTGATCATGGACCCAAAGCACAAGTCGAAAGGCAAGTGCTTCAGATGTGGCAAAGCTGGACATTGGAAGAATGACAGCCCAAAGCCTCAAGGTATGTGTAAATTTTCCCTAGTTACTGAGACGTGTTTAGCGGTGATTCTCACAGATACTTGGTGTATGGATTCAGAAGCCACTGATCATGTTTGTAATTGTTTGCAGGGGTTCCAAGTGGCCCAGCTGCTTAGAGAGAAAGAGTTGCATGTCTACCTTAAGGATACTACCTGAGTTTCTGTTATTGCAGTGGGAGTTTTATGTCTTTATTTTTCATACTCTATTTTACATTTGAGAGATTGTTTATATGTACCCAGTTTTAGAAATAACTTACTTTCAGTTTCAAAGCTTTTATTGTATGGTTATAAGTGTGTTTTTTCTGATAATTCTATTTTTATTATAAAGAACCAGAGGCTTATATGTTCCGGTACATTAGTTGACAATCTATTTTTCATTAAGACAAACTCCCAAGTTGTGCAAAACACAGAAACTAATAACTCATCACCGAATCATTGTAAGAGAAATGAGTCTTCCTTCTGAATCAAACTTATCTTTGGCACCTAAGACTAGGTCACATTAACCTAAGTAGGATTCAAAGGTTGGTCAATGATGGGTCTTTAGACTCATTAGATATTGATAGTTTTCCTACCTGTGAGTCCTTCTTGGAGGGTAAAATGACCAAAAGGTCTTTCAAGGCAAAAGGGTATAGGGCCAAAGAGGTTTTAGAGTTGATTCATTCTGACTCGTGGTTATAAGTGTTTCATGACATTCACGGATGATTACTCTATATATGGATACATATACCTGATGCACCACAAGTCTAAATGCTTTGGATAGTTCAAAGAGTTTAAGGCTGATGTGGAGAACCATCTGGGTAAGAGTATCAAGACCCTGCGATCTGATCGTGGTGGTGAATACCTCTCCAGTGAATTTAGGTCCTATTTGTCAGATGAGGGTATTCAGTTCCAGTTGTCTACACCTGGCATACCCAAGCAGAATGGTGTAGTAGAGATGAGGAACAAGACTCTTATGAATATAGTTAGATCGATGATGAGTTATAGTGAGTTGTCTATCTCGTTTTGGGGTTATGCCTTAGAGACAGCGTGTGATCTCCTTAATCTCATACCATCTAAATCTGTGCCTACGACACCCCTAGAGTTGTGGAATGGGCGAAAGCCTAGTCTGAAACATCTCAGGATTTGGGGTTATCCAGCACATGTGCTCGAGCCAAATACAGGTAAGTTAGATTCGAGATCAAAGGTTATGCTATTTGTAGGCTACCCCAAATGAACGAGAGGTGGTTTATTTTATAGTCCTGAGGATCAGAAGGTGGTGGTCAGCACCAATGCCAGACTTTTTGAGGACGATTATATTTTAGATCACAAGTCAAGCAGCGAGGTAGTATTGGAAGAGCTTAGAATTCAGTCCATTATTCTAGATACACAAGTACAGGAAGACACACCACAAGAGACTGCACACGCTATCACAGATGATGCTCTTACACAGGCTACACCTCGTCGTAGTGGGAGGGTTGTCAGACAGCCCGAGAAGTGCATGGGTTTGGGTGAGTCTTCGGACTTTATCCCTGGTGCCCATGAACTATACCCAGTAAGCTACAATGAGTCTCTTCAGGATAAAGATGCAAATTTTTGGCAGAGAGCGATGATTGCTGAGATGGGTTCTATGGACTCAAATCAGGTCTGGGAGCTGGTAGACCTTCTTGATGGGTTTCGGCCTATTGGGTGCAAATGGGTCTACAAGTAAAAGAGTGGATCTGATGGGAGGGTTGAGACTTCAAGGCTAGGCTTGTGGCGATAGGGTATACTCAGAAAGAGGGTATCGATTATGATGAGACCTTTTTCCTGGTAGCTATGCTTAAATCGATCTGGATTCTCTTGACCATAGCTGCTCATATGGACTTTGAGATTTGGCAGATGGACGTCAAGACGGTTTTCCTTAATGGAAGTCTTGAAGAGACCATCTTTATGCAGTAACCAGACGGTTTCATTGTTCAGGGCCAAAAACACAAGGTATGCAGGCTTAAGAGGTCCATTTATGGACATAATCAAGCATCTAGATCTTGGAACATCCATTTTGACGAGGTTATCCAGTCTTATGGATTCACTCAGTGTCCGGATGAGCAGTGTGTATATCACAAATGTGATGGTGATATGTGGTGTTCCTCATACTTTACGTAGATGACATTCTTCTGATTGACAACAGTAAGAAGGTGTTATTAGAGGTAAAGGCATGGTTATCCCAAGCAGTTTGATATGAAGGATTTGGGAGAGGCTAGACATATCCTTGGGATCAAGATTATTCGAGATCGTGGGAGACGTTCTCTGACACTCTCCCAGGCTTACTACATAGACACAATTGTGGCCCGTTTTAACATGCAGAACTCCAATAAAGGTTCACTACCTTTTAGGCATGGAGTGCATTTATCAAAGGAGCAGTGTCCTAAGACTGCTAAGGAGATAGATGCCATGTAGGCGGTACCCTATGCTTTTGCAGTGGGTAGCCTCATATATGCTATGTTATGTACAAGGCCTGATATTTGCTTTGTCGTTGGCATGGTTAGCAGATATCAGAGTAACCCTGGGAAGGCTCACTGGGAGGCAATAAAATGCATTCTCAAGTACTTGCGCAGGATGAGAGATCATGTCTTAGTTTATAGAGTGCAGGATGAGAGATCATGTCTTAGTTTATAGAGCGCAGGAGATTGTACCATTGGGTTACACATATTTAGACTTTCAAGGTGATATGGACAAGAGTAAGTCTACCTCTGGGTTTGTGTTTACTCTACAATGTGGAGCCATAGTATGGCAGAGTTTCAAGCAGAAATGCCTGGCGGACTTCACGATGGAGGCTGAGTACGTTACCGCAGCAGATGCAGCGAAAGAAGCTGTATGGCTCTAGAACTTCCTGGTGGGCTTAAATGTGGTTCCTGAGTTGCCTAGGTCTATCATAGTTTACTGTGATAACAATGGTGCAGTTGCTAACTCGAGGGAACCAAGAGCCCACAAGGCGAGTAAACACATAGAGCGCAAGTACCACCTGATATGAGAGATCATAAAGAGAGGAGACGTGATCGTGGCCAAGATAGCTTTAGGTTACAACCTTGCAGATCCTTTCACAAAGACATTGACCCCAAAGGTCTTTGAGAGACATGTGGAGGACATGGGAGCCAGATTCTTAAGAGAGCCATGTGAGTGAGCTTAAAGGTGTTCTATAGATTTTATTATGACAGCTGTGTAATAGTGGGTTGGAAAGTTTCTATACTTCTTAGCATAGCTTTGAGTATTAGTGGGAGATTAATAGTTTTGAATACAGAAAATCTATTACTTGTATGAAAAACTAATATCCACAGTTGACATATCATTTTGTTTAAGTATTAAATTTGTTAAATTATATCATAGAACTAGATAACGGTGTGTGGAAAGACACAGTAGATCTCGTTATTGGTTAAAGTATTGAAATATAAAAAGTATGCTCGTAACTAAGATAGTCTGACCATACTATCGGTATAGGTTATCGTGTGATTTGGAAATTAGTTTGTCTAGACTAATTAAATCACACGGATATACCCGGGGCATATTGAGCACGACCAGTTTGGTAGAATTAACTTGTACTAATCGGCGTAGTTAATTCGGTCCTAATATTCTAATCTCTTAATCCCGAGATTGGGACGGGCATTAGAGTTAGATATCGTAACTTTGATTTTCCAAAGAGTGTGATCAATTAAGGCCTATACCTTGGTAAGTTAAGTATGCGGTGTTTAGCTTCTTGAGTTGCATTGCTAGTCGAAGGAATCCACGTACCTGTTCGCCGGGTTGATGGTACTCCCTAGATGAGCTCGTAATATTTATTATACTAAACCCGGCCAGTGGACTTTTTGTATGGTAAAATAAGAAAATCGAGTGGTACTAATCTCGGATGCCAAGAAGTCGGTGAATTAATTTGTCAGTAAATTGATGAACTGATGAGCACTAGATCTTTGATGTGGGGAGATAGAAGAAAAATAAAGTGGCACGATGTAAAGTCGTTTTTGAGTGGTAGTTCCATAATTAGTCCGATAGTGGTACGACTAATTATGTGTTTGACTAATTGATAAAGTGAATTAATTAATTCCAAAGGTTCAATTAATTTAATTGACGAAGTGGGTTATTCGAAATAATCCTAAGGGTTCGATTAAATTTAATTAACGAATTGAATTAAGAAATTAATTAAAAAGCATCGATTGGAGTTGATTAGTCTAGGAAAAACTAAGAGGTCAACGAAAGTCAAACGTTAAAAGCCCAACTCAAAAGCCCACTAGGTCTCATTTGGAGCTCCCTATAAATACAAAGCTTAAGGCCATGAAACTTAAGAAAATCTTGCGAGACAAGTCTTGCCTCTTAGAGTGAGAAAGTTCTCGAGAGAGAACCTCTTTCCCTTTTTATTTTTCTTTCAAAAATGAACTTGGAATCTCACTTCTCGATTTAGATTAAGTTCAAACATCAAACTTTTACATAGCCCATTGATGGATTTTGAATTATAGTTGCCCGCTACTGGCTAGTTTTTTTTGCCAGACTGCTCGGCTGTTTGGGTTTTTCTGGCGAACTTTTCTTGCAGGATCCAAGGTGCTTGATCCAGGTTTTTCTGTGTTGATCTTTACTTGGTGATCTATGGAAAGCTTTTCCAGATCGTGACCGGAGTACCGTGGTAAAGTGGGTTACTGAAGTACCGTGGTAGAGTGGGTTCGATTGGAGTGGGGTTAAAAGTAGTGGGCAGCAGTTTTTGTGGGAAAAAGTTTTGATCTTTTGGGCAGATTTAATCTTTTCGAGAGATTTTCTTAGTGGGTTTTCATGGGCATTGGTAGCACACCTCGTTAGACTATTGCCCACGCAATATTCAGGGTTTCTTGGAGTTATCCATTGGATTTTGGTGGTAATCGCTTCCCAGATTATCGGTTTTCTTATTTGCTAAGGATTTCGCTTCAAATGTATAATCTTTAGACTTTCCGCTTTAACTAAAGATTTAATTTTTGAACATTTTTTAATAAATTAAATAAGTATAAGCCTAGATCCATTCAAGGGAAAAAGAATTTGATCCTGAGCTTTGTCGAAAGTTTTCGATTATAGAATACATTGCACGAAAGTGAGATTATTGATTTAACCCAGGCTTGTTCTATTTTCCTTCAGTACTAAGATCGTACTTGAAGAACTTAGGGGACAATCCACAACTCCTGTTACACCAGTACAAATAGATACACCACAAGACACTGCAAGAAATATTACAGATGATGTGTCTGCACCGGTAGTGCCTCATTGTAGTGGGAGGGTTGTGAGACAATCCGAAAGGTACGTGGGCTTGAACCTAACCCAGTTAACTACAATGAGGCACTCTGAGATAAATATGCAGATTCTGGTCAAAAGTCAATGATATCTAGGATGGGGTCAATTGACTCTAATCAAGTATGGGAGCTGGTGGAGCTGCCTGATGGTTTTAAACCCATTGGATGCAAGTGGTTCTACAAAAGAAATAGAGGATCTGATAGAAAGGTTGAAACCTTTAAAGCTAGGCTTGTGGTAAAGGGGTATAGTTAGAAAGAAGGGATCGATTTTGAGGAACCCTTCTTCCCGATAGCTATACTTAAGTCAATCCGGATTCTCTTGGCCATAGCTGCTCATTTAGATTATGAGATTTGACAGATGGATGTTAAGACAGCTTTCCTTAACGGAAGTCTTGAAGAAACCATCTTTATGCATAAACTAAAGGGATTCATTGTAGAAGGCCAAGAGCGTAAGGTTTACAAGCTTAAGAGGTCCATCTACAGACTTAAGCAAGCATCTAGATCTTGGAACATCCGGTTTGATAAAGTAATCCAGTCTTACAAATTTACTCAGTGTCCGGATGAGCATTGTGTGTACCACATATGTGACGGGAATGCGGTTGTGTTTTCTTGTACTTCACATAGATGACATTCTGCTTATTGGCAACAATAAGAAAGTGTTATCAGACGTAAATGCATGGTTGTCCTAGCAGTTTGACATGAAGGACTTGGGAGAAGCTGGACATATCCTTGGGATCACGATTATTCGAGATCATATGAAATGCTCACTGAATTTTTCCCAGGCTTCATATATAGATATGATTCTGACTCGTTTCAATATGCAGAACTCCAAGAAAAGTTTTCTACCTTTCAGACACAGAGTTCGTCTGTCTAAACAGCATAGTTCCTTATGTTTCTGCTATAAAAGTCTCATATATGCAATATTATGTACGAGGCCTAATATTTGTTATGTCGTTGGCATGGTTAGCAGATATTAGATTAATCCTGGAAAAGCTTATTGGAAGGCTGTAAAGTGAATCCTCAAGTATTTGCATAGAACGAGGGACCAAGCTTGTTCCGAAAGGTTACACAGATTCTGATTTCAAAGGCAACAGGGACAAGAGTAAGTCTACCTCAAGGTATGTGTTTACTTTGGGAGGTGGAGTCATAGTTTAGCGAACTATCAAGCAGAAATATGTGGTAGACTCTACCATGGAAGCTGAATACGTTGCAGCATCAAAGGTAGCGAAAGAAGTGGTGTGGCTTAAGAACTTTCTGGTGGACTTAGATGTGATTCCTAAGATATCGAGGTCAATCACAGTATACTGTGGTAACAGTGGCGCAGTAGCCAATTCGAGGGAACCCTGAGCCCATAAGGCGAGTAAACACATAGAGCGCAAGTACCACCTGATACGAGATATCGTAAAGAAGGGAGACACGGTCATAGCGAAGATAGCGTCAGTAGAGAACCTTGCAGATCCATTCACGAAGACATTGACTGCAAAAGTCTTTGAAGCTTACGTGGAGGGCATAGCAATAAGATACTTAGCTGAGCCTTGACTGTTCTCTAGTTTTTAGTATAGTAGTATATTAATTGTATTTAGCCAGTTTTATACTTTAAGTGCAGCTTAAGTATTAGTGGGAGATTGTTGCTTTTGAATACAAAAGCTTTGCTTGTATAAAAACTATTTCTCAGTTTATATATGTCGATTGAATGTTTCAGTTAATTGTTTTATGTTTTCATATGTAGTCCTCTTATATCAAGTGACTAGATTATGAGGTGTCTGGTGTGACACAGTAGATCTCATCATTGGTTAAAGCCATGATACATAAAATGGGGCTCGTGACTAAGACACATACTGTCGGTCTAAGTCATTATGTGATTCAAAAATTAGTTTGTCTAAACTAATTAAATCATATAGATATGCCCAGGGCGTATTGAGCATGACCAATTTGGGTTGAATTGTCTTGTACTGATTTAGTAGACTATTTGATCTTAGTATTCTATCTTTTAATCCCTAGACTTGAACGGGCATGAGAATTATACATAGTGTACTTTAATCAGCCAATGAGTGCGGTCACTTGAGGCCTCTATTCTCGGTAGGTTGGGTGCGCGTGTCTGATTGCTTAGTGTGTTGTTGCTTGTCGAAAGGAAACCATGTACTGACGCATCTGGGGTGATGGTGCTCTCAAGATGAGCTCGTAAAGTTTATTATGCTAAACTCGACCGATGGACTTATGTCCGGTATATTAATAAGGTCGAGTGGTACTAATCTCAGATTATAAGAAGTTGATTAATTAATTTATCAGTAAATTAATAAATTGATGAGCACTATATCTTTAATGTGGGGGGAATAAAGAATAATTAAATTAGTTGTTCTGGAAGCAATTCTGGTTTAAGCGGTGATGCCATGATTAATCCGTTAGTGGTACGATTAATTATGTAGTTGGGTTAATTGATAAAGTGAATTAATTATTTAATTAATTAATCCTAAGGATCAATTAGTAAATTAACAAAGTTTATTTAATTATCAATTAATTAATTATTGGTTCAATTAAGAATTAGAAAATCCACGAATTAGGTAATCTAATTGTGATTTGGAAATTACCAAAACTCAAGCCCAACAAGAAGGCCTAACTCAAGCCCACTTAAGATCTCTCTTGTAACTTTATAAATAGACACAAGGGAAAACAAAACACAAGTCATTATTGACAAAGCTCTTTTAGAAACTAGAGAGAGAAATAATTATAGAGAGATAAGTTCTCAAGTGTTTGTTCATCTCTCCGGGTCAGCGGCTAGCGGCAAGATACTCTAGGGATCGAAAATAGTCGGCAGAGACTTCTTGGAGTGGAGCTCACAGGCGGAGTGTGGCATGGACTCATGGCGGCGCGTGGATCACCTAGGCAGTGGCGGCAAGTCAGAAGTTACGGCGTTGGTGATGACCTGGTTTATTCCTAGCAGTTTTGCATATTGATGATTCGTTCGGTTTGTTAGATCGTTGCCTACACATCATACGAGCTTGTCTTTAGTTATAAAAAACGAATCACTTATGGGACATGTTTCAAAGGTATAATCTTT
Source organism: Knoxia roxburghii (assembly GCA_030378225.1). Lineage (NCBI taxonomy): Eukaryota > Viridiplantae > Streptophyta > Magnoliopsida > Gentianales > Rubiaceae > Knoxia > Knoxia roxburghii. The sequence continues at coordinate 26,847,308 of CM059418.1, read as the reverse complement.
ATCTTCTGCTTTAATTAAAGATTTATTATTGCGTGACAAATTGTATAAGGTAAACCAAGATCAGGTGCTCGTGTGGTATTTCAAAAGGGGTTTGAATCGGATTACATGAGTGTTTGGGTTTGATTGAGAATTCTCGATTTTGGAATGCATAGCACGACAGGGGAATTTTTTATTAGACCAAGGCATACAATTCCTTCAATGTACGTACGACGTGTAAGGAGAATCCACTTCGTGAGACAATAGAAAAGGGATAAACCAGCAACAACTCAGGGAAGGAGATGGATAATGGAATAGCAGAGGGGTCATAGAAAAAGGTGCCTCAACGAAACTGCCCGTCAAAGCCAATGGCTGTGGGTGGCTCGGCCACGGTGCAAGAAAAGGGGTCGGGAGGTGGAATTACTGGCATGAGGTTTGTTGGGCTACAAAATATTGAGGAGGAGGATATGGGTGCTGCTCAGAAAGGTGTCCTTAAAGGTAAGTGGGTTGTTTTCTCCAATACATGGAGAGCATGGTAAGAATGGGAAGGCAGGGGGAGGAGTGAAAGTGGTGAGAATGAGAGGAATCAGTCACTTAAAGATGGGGAAGGTACATCTTGGGAGGTGATGAGAGAATTAAGGGAGAATGAGGGTCTTTCTGGGAGGGATAAGGGAGTATTTACTGGGGGTAACAGAAATGAAAACATTACGAAGGAGAGCGATGTGGGGTTGGTTGAGGGAGAACATAATGGGGGCTTTGTATGGCTGATACTAGCAGAGTTCGGCTTAGATCCTTATAGGTACCAAGTGTTCGCACCTGGGTCTTGGGTGGTAATTAATGGAAAAGAAGGGAGAGAGAGTCACGGTCCTGGGGATGACAACATGGAGAAAGTGTTGCTGGAGGATCCGCCGGTAGGAAAAGATGGGAGGGGGCTTTTGAGGTCGCTGGAACTACATACACCAGACATGGGGACGCACGCCATGGACATGGAGGGTGACGACATTTGTTGAACTGCAATTCCTGAGACACCTAGCGTTGACATGTGAGGTACCGTTATGTTTTTCACATGTGTTTTCTTATAAAGTTCTTAACGGGAATTTGCAAGGAGCGGGCTTGCCTTACTTTTTGTGAGCCTTCTCTACCCTTAATAGCCAATAACGGCCTGATGTTGTTGGTGTCGGTGGCGGCGCCTGCCGGCGAGCTGTCGCCGGCGCCGCTGCCACCTTCCAATTCCTCATTCGCTTATTCTACGTTATTTTGTTTTCTTACAATTCGTTCTGGGTTTTCTTAATTTTTTACGAATTAACGATAAACCAAAACCATGAATTCAAGTTTCCCACCAAAACGCCTTCGATTACAAAATAGATTTTCCTACTACAAGGCATCTAGGAAAATAAAATCGAAATTACATAGAAAAAATCCTACTACAGATTTGATCTAATCCTACACGGCTTCCATCATATGGTTTTACTATTACAAGCATATATAAAAACAAACCGGACATGTCCCAGGTTTTAATTAAAACCATACAAATGCAACATAATAGTTGGCATTTCTAAACCACCTGCAAACAAAAACATGCAACAAATCGAACAAGCACAAAACCAAAACCAGACTTTGATACCAATTGAAAAAATATGTATCCGGGCCTGGTCAAAAATTCACTTTCGTGCTACGTATTCTAGAATTGGAATTTTTTACCAGGCCTAGACTCTAGCACAATTGCTATTCCAATCCTTGCTTGAAATAAGATTGCGCAGGATCTTGGTATGTACTTATTCAATTTATCGCGCAACAAAGTGATTTCTAATTAAAGCAAAAGATTAGAAATACCTCTTGATGTGTAAACTCAGGTGATTCTCTTGTATGACTCAAGACTTTGATCGTACGTTGTGTGGGCAATGATCCAACGAGAAATTGACCAGAAAAAAAACAAAATTCTCGCAGGAATTTCTTCCGAACAATTGTCGCTGCACGTGCTGCCGACAAACTCCACGCGCCGCACCTCTACACCCTCACGCACCGCTGCAGATGGGAAGTCCGACAACCGCCTGAAAGCTTGAAGTCCGAGGTGCAACTAGGAGAAGAAAAAAACTGACTTTGAGAGCTTGAATTTTAATTCTCTCTCTAGGATTTTATCTCTCTATTTTCTTGTCTTGAAAACTTATGAATTGTGTGTTATGGAATTGCTAATCCCTTGTCTATATATAGAGCTACAAGAGAGACCACAAGTTGGTTTAGGATTGGCCTTCCTAATGCATTGAGGTAATTAATTAGTTTCAAAATCCAATTAGGTAACTAATCTAATATGACAATCCAAATCCAATTAGATCTCCTAATCTCTAGGATTTCCTAATTCTAATTGAAACTTAAGACTTAATTAATTAATTAATTAATTCCACTTTGTTAATTGCTTAATTAACCCTTAAGAATAATTAATTAATTCTGCTTATTCAATTAACCCACTACAAAATTAATCGTACCACTAACGGATTAATTTTAGCACTACCATCCTACACTAGAATTGCTTCCGAAACAACTAATTTAATTTATTCTTTAATCTCCCCATATTAGAGATTTAGTGCTCGTTAATTTATTAATTTACTGATAAATTAATTAATTAACTTCTTTAATTCTGATATTAATACCACTCGACCTTTTCACTATACCGGACATAAGTCCATCAGCCGGGTTTAGTATAATAAACATAAAGAGCTCATCTCGAGAGCACCATCACCCCGGACGCACAGGTACATGGTTTCCTTTCGACAAGCAACAGCACACTAAGTAACTAAACACGCGCACCCAACCTACCATTGGCCACAAATGTCCTCACTCATTGGCATATCAAAGTACACTATGTCTAATCCTCATGCACACTCAAGTCTAAGAATTAAGAGATAGAATACTAAGAACAAATTGTCTATTAAATCAGTACAAGACAAATCATTCTAAATTGTCAAGTTCAATACACCCCGGGCATATCTATATGATTCAATTAGTTTAGACAAATTAATTTTCTGAATCACATAATAACCTAAACCGACAGCGTGTCCAAAACTGTCTTGGTTACAAACCTTATTTATATATTATGTCTTTTATCCAATGATGAGATCTACTGTGTCACACCAGACGTCTCATCATCTAACTACATAATTAAATGGACGACATATGCACAACATATAAACCAAAACACTTAAATCGATATATTAACTTGGAAAAAGCATAATACAAGCATAACTTCAGTATTCAAACCTAACAATCTCCCACTAATACTTAAGCTGTGCTTTAAGTATATAACTACATTAATCCTTTACAACTACAATACATCTAGAAAAACTATCATGGCTCTCCTAAGTATCTGATCCCCATGCCCTCCATGTGAGCCTCAAAGACTTTTGAAGTTAATGTCATCGTGAAAGGATCTGCAAGGTTATCCTCTGATGCTATCTTTACCACGACCACGTCTTCTCTCTTGACAATATCTTGTATTATGTGGTACTTGCGTTGTATATGCTTACTCACCTTCTGGGCTCGTAGTTCCTTCGAGTTTGTGATAACTGCATCGTTGTTATCACAATACACTATGATTGACTTCTGTAAACCAGGAATCACATATAAGTCCACTAGGATGTTTTTTAGCCACATTGCTTCTTTCGCTGCCTCTGATGTGACAACGTATTCAACCTCCATGGTAGAGTCCTCCACGCATTTCTACTTGACACTCCGCCGTACTATGGCTCCACCTCCCAAAGTAAACACATACCTTGAGGTAGACTTGCTCTTGTCCCTGTCGCATTGGAAATTTGAATCTGTGTAACCTCGGGATACCAGCTCAGGAGCCTGATAGACTAACACTTAGTCTCTCATTCTAGGCAAATACTTGAGAATGCATTTTACTACCTCCCAATGAGCTTTCCCAGGGTTACTCTAATATCTGCTTACAATGCCAACGACATAACACATATCAGGCCTCGTATAAAACATCACATACATGAGACTTCTTACTTCCAAAGCATAAGGAACTGTCTTAATGTCTCTATCTCTTCAACAGTCTTTGGAAACTTTTCTTTAGATAGATGTACTCCGTGTCTGAAAGGTAAAAAACCTTTCTTGGAGAGCGTTAGCGAACTTTTCCTACGATCTCGAATTATCTTGATCCCAAGGATATGTCCCACTTCTCCTAATTCTTTCATATCAAACTGTTTGGACAACCATTCCTTTACATCTGATAACACTTTCTTATTATTGCCAATTAGTAAAGTGTCATCTAGGTAAAGCACAAGAAACATCACAACGTCTCCATCACGTCTGCGATACACACATTGTTCATCCAGGCACTGAATAAATCTATAGTATTGGATTACCTCATGGAACCAGATGTTCCAAGATCTGGATGCCTGCTTAAGTCCGTAAATGGACCTCTTAAGCCTGCAAACCTTATGCTCTTGGCCTTTTTCAACGAATCCCTCTAGTTGATGCATGAAGATGGTTACCTCAAGACTTCCGTTAAGGAAAGCTGTCTTGACATCTATTTGTCGTATCTCAAAATCTAAATGAGCAGCTATGGCCAAGAGAATCCGGATTGACTTAAGCATGGCTATCGGGAATAAGGTTTTCTCATAATCGATTCCCTCTTTCTGAGTATACCTCTTCACCACAATCCTAGCTTTAAAGGTTTTAACCTTTTCGTCAGATCCTCTCTTGTATTTGTAGACCCACTTATATCCAATGGGTTTGAAACCATCAGGTAGGTCCACTAGCTCCTAGACTTGATTGTGGTCCATCGACCCCATCTCGTATATCATTGTTTTTCACCAATATTCTCTATCTTTATCTCGAATAGCCTTATTGTAGTTAACTAGGTCAGGCAACAGAGCGCCTGGTACTAGGTCTAAGACCTCTCCCAAGCCAATGAACCTCTCAGGTTGTCTCAAAACCCTCCCACTACGATGAGGCACCTCATGTGCATGCGCATCATCTGTGATATCTTGTGCAATGTGTGGTGTATCTACTTATGCTGGTGCATCAGGATTATCAGATTGTTTCCCAAGCTCTTCTAGTACTATCTTGCTCTTGGGCTTGTGATCTAGAATATAGTCTTCCTCTAAAAATCTGGCGTTAGTGCTACCTACCATTTTTTGATCTTTAGGACTATAGAACAAACCACCTTTCATTCCCTTAGGATATCCTACAAATAGCATTACTTCCATTCTTGCATCTAACTTAGCCGCATCTGCCTTAAGCACATGTGTTGGGTAACCCCAAACACTGAGATGTCTTAGACTGGGCTTACGCCTGTTTCAAAGCTCTATCGGGGTTGAAGACACGATTTTAGATGGTACAAGATTAAGGATGTACATTGCAGTTTCTAAGGCATATCCCCATTACGAACTTGGCAAATCACTATAGCTCATCAATGATCCAACCATTTTTATGAAAGTTTGGTTCTTTCTTTCTGCTACGCCGTTCTGCTATGGTGTGCCAGGTGTAGACAACTAAGACTGAATTCTGACCTCGCTGAGGAATTCTCAAAATTTTTTAGGCAGGTACTCACCACCACGATCTGATCGCAGTGTCTTGATACTTTTATCGTGATGTTGTTAGTTTTGAATACTGAAAAGCTATGGCTTGTATCAAAAACTAATATCCACAGATGACATATCATTTTGTTTCAGTATAAATCTGTTCCTTTATATCATAGAACTAGATAACGGGGTATCGACAAACACAGTAGATACCGTTATTGGTTAAAGTATTGATATATAAAAAGTATGCTCGTAACCGAGATAGTCTGAACATACTATCAGTATAGGTTATTGTGTGGTTTGGAAATTGGTTTATCTAGACTAGTTTAAATCACACAGATATGCCCGGGGCATATTGAGCATGACCAGTTTGGATAGAATTGACTTGTACTGATCGGCGTAGTCAATTTGGTCCTAATATTCCGTCTCTCAATCCCGAGATTGGGACGGGCGTGAGGGTTGGGTGTCGTGTACTTTGATTTGCCAAAGAGTGAGGTCAATTGAGGCCAATACCTCGGTAAGTTGGGTATGCGGTGTTTAGCTTCTTGCGTGCCGTTGCTAGTCGGAGGAATCCACGTACCGGTTCGCAGGGTTGATGGTGCTCCCGAGATGAGCTCGTAAGGTTATTATACTAAACCTGGCCAGTGAACTTTATGTTCGGTATAATAAAAGGTCGAGTGGTACTAATCTCGGAAACCAAGAAGTCGGTGAATTAATTTGTCAGTAAATTGATAAATCGACGAGCACTAGATCTTTAATGTGGGGAGATAGAAGAAATAATAATGGCGCGATGTAAAGTCGTTTTCGAGCGGTAGTTCCATAATTGGTCCGATAGTGGTACGACCGATTATGCGTTTGACTAATCGACAAGGTAAATTAATTAATCCAAAGGGTTTAATTAATATTTAATCGACGAAGTGAATTTAGAAATTAATTCGATTTTAAATTAATTAATTCTAAGGGTTCGATTAAATTAAATTAACAAAGTGGATTAAATAAATTAATTTAAATGGGTCGATTGGAGTTGATTAGTCGGGAAGACTTAGCGGTCAACGAAAGTCAAAATTTAAGGCCTAACTCGAGAGCCCATTAGGTCTCCAATCGAGCTCCTATAAATAGAAGACTTTATGCCCAAGAAACATAAGGAAATTTTGTAAGACAAATTGTCTTGCCCTTTCTTGAGCAAGAAGGTTCTAGAGAGAGAATTTTTATTCAAGAATTCTTCCTCAAAAACGAACCAGATTTTTTGCTCTTCAAATTGGATTCATCTTAAAGACCAAACCTTTAGCAGATTATTATATATAGCTCGCCAGATTCTTGCGGTTCATAATCTCAATTTAAGGGTTTATTCGCTGTTTTCATTATTGAGCAGCAGCAGTCCCGGGTTTATTCGCTGGTTTTTATTTTGAGCAGTAGCAGTCCCGATCGATTTTAATATTGCTGGTGCTTGCTTCTAATTCTGTACGGTTGATTCGAAACTGGGCAGTGTTGATCTCCTTCAAATGTTGGGTGATCCACGGGCCCGTTTTGTCTAGATCCCGGCGGAATGAAGAGCTAGATACTAGTAGTATTTGTGGGTTTTCTTAATCGCTACTGCTGCAGAATTTTAAGCAAGAGGCTGAGCAGTTTTTTTTCAGGGTTTTTGGTCAGCAATTTAAGATTGTTTTGAGTCCGATTTGAGTGATTTCCTTGTGGGCTAAACGAGTAGACTTCGATAGATTATTGCCCACGCAATATTCGAAGTTTCTACAGAGAATCGATTGGATTTCTTGTGGAAATCGCAGCTGAATATTTGGTATTCTTTAATCGAGGGACTTCGCTACAAAAGGTATAATCTTTAAGTTCCGCTTTAATTAAAGATTTAATTTTTTGTGTCCCGATTAATAAATTAAATAAGTATAAGCCTAGATCCGTTCATGGGTAAACTAATTTGAGCCTGAGCTTGGTCGAAAGCTTCCGATTCTGGAATGCATAGCACGAAAGTGAGGTTTTCAATTTAGCCCAGGCTTGTTCAGTTTTCCTTCAAATTGGTATCAAAGCCAGGTTTCGGTCTTATACTTGTTTGATTTATTACACGGCTTTATTTTGGCATTATTATTTTTGTCGAAATGTATAAACAGGTGGTTATTGGTTTCCCGGCTATTATGGTAGAAATTTAATTTTCATTCATAAACCCCGGGACATGTCCGGGCTCGTTTTATTTTTGAATGGAAATTTCTGTAATAGTAATAACCACGAGCTGGAAGCCGTGTAGGATTAGAAAAATCTTGTAGTAGGATTTGATCTAATCATGTCGTCTTTAAATTCCTAGAAAAACGCCTTTGTATATAGGAAATTTTGTACTATGACGAAGACGTTATTTTGGGTAACTTATATTCGCGGGTTTTGGTTCATAGTAATTTTGGGTGATTCCTAATTACGGAATAAACCGAGAAAACCCGGGCGAATCGAGAGGAATTCAAATAACGAGTGGGAGCGACACGACGGGAAGTGTCACCGAGGCGTCAAAGAATCAACGATAGAGAAGGCCATAATAGTCGGGAAATTTTATTTTATTTAATTTCCCGTACTTATGATTTTTTCGTTGATTGTGTGATTTTCGTTTTATTTTGCATGAACGAAATTCAAACCAAAAGTTTTTTTCAAAAGGTAATGTGCAATTAACTAAGGTAGATTATTCGCATATTAAAACTCCAACGGTTTTATGGGTGCGAATATCCATAGTTAAGATATTGCATGTTAAAACGTAAAAATCCTCAAACTTAATTACATTCGCAAGTTTTGGTTTAATCGTAATTTTGGGTGATTCCTAATTACGTAGAAAATCGAGAAAACCCGGATTTTGGTTTTTCGTGATTTTTGGGTGATTCCTAATTACGTAGAAAACCGAAATGGAAAATCGAGAAAACTAAGACGAATTTAAATTATTTTAAAAATCTAAGTGGGAGCGGGTTGGTTTATAGCCCCATGGCCTCCATTACGGGTTCATTGGCGATGTGGTTAAACGGCTTCCCTACGGATGAGTTTTCAATCACAGATATCGCTGGAATGAATTTCTAAAGGGATGACTATAGTGCGTTTAATTGGGAAAAGTTGCGACACCCTCGCTACCGAGGCGCATTAGTACCCTAAGTAACAAACTTAGAAGTCACGTAATGGCATACACTTAGTGTACTGTTTATAGTATCCCTCCTACGAGGTAACGCTATTTACGTGTACGGCTAAAATTATCGACTATTAATTTCATTGATCATAAGATCGTTGGTCAGATAATGAGATTAATGGACTTTGGTCCTTCTCGAACGAATGTGGATTGGCGTAGACGTTCACCTACGTGACCTGCGTTAATCCCGGTGGGAGAGATGTTGGTAGAAGATTATATTTCTTTTCTGAGGATTTTTCAATATTGTCGAAAAGTATACTGAGACATGTTTTTTCATTATTTTCAGTTGATATGTCGTTCAACCCGCTAGCTGTCATTCTGAACCAAAACAAACTCACCGATCCTAATTACATTGATTGGAAACGGAACATGGACATTGTCCTAACCGCCGAGGGTTATAAGTATGTGCTCACTGAGGAGTGTCCCCCTAAGCCCAGTGAGGATGCCACACCTGAGCAGCGAGAGCCATATACGAGGTGGCAGAAAGCTGATGAGATGACCAGGTACTACATCTTGGCTTCTATGTCAAGTGTACTGCAGCACCAGCATCAGTTGATGACCTCAGCCTACGATATGATGCTCAACCTCAGGGAGATGTTTGGACATCAGGGCAGGGCAGCCAAGCAGTCAGCTATGAGGAAACTCATGAATGCTAAGATGGCTGAGGGCACTTCAGTGAGAGATCACGTACTGGACATGATTGGTTGCATCAATGAGATTGAGGTATTGAGAGGTGAGATTGATGGGGAAACCCAGGTCGATATCATCCTTCAGAGCTTGTCTCCCAGTTTTGAGCAGTTTCGATTGAACTATAATATGGGAAATCTCTCATATTCACTTTCTGAGCTCATGACTGCATTGGTGTCTGCTGAGAGCCTTTTCGCTGAGAAGAAGCAAGCCTTGGCTACTGTTGGTCCCTCAGGTTCCTCTGCTGGGCCCAAAGCCAGGAAGCAAAAGAGGAAGAGAGGCCAGAAAGCAGGAGCCAGTCATGGACCCAAGGCGGGCATTGCCAAGAAGCAGAAGCCGAGAGGAAAATGCTTTAGATGTGGCAAAGCAGGACATTGGAAGAAGGACTGCCCAAAGCCTCGAGGTACGTGTAAATTTTCCCTAGTCACTGAGACGTGTTTAGCGGCGATTCCCACGGATACTTGGTGTGTGGATTCGGGAGCCACTGATCACGTTTGTAATTCTTTGCAGGGGTTCCAAGTGACCCGGCTGCTTAGAGAGGGAGAGTTGCAGGTCTACCTTGGGGATACTACCAGAGTTTCTGTGGCTGCAGTGGGAGTTATTAGTCTTTACTTTTCAGACTCTATTTTATATTTGAAGGATTGTCTTTATGTACCTAGTTTTCGAAAGAACTTGCTTTCAGTTTCGAAACTTGTTTTGGATGGTTATAAGTGTGTATTTTCTGATGGTTCGGTTTTTATAAGAAAATGCCAGAAACTTATATGTTCCGGTACATTGGTTGACAATCTGTTTTTAATCAAGACTTACTCCCCAGTTATGCAAAACACAGAAACTAGTAACTCATCACCGAATCATAATAAGAGAAAGGAATCTTCCCCTTTGAATCAGACTTATCTTTGGCACCTGAGACTAGGTCATATCAACCTTAGTAGGATTCAAAGGTTGGTCAAGAGTGGGTCTTTGGACTTACTAGATATTGACAGCTATTCAACCTGTGAGTCCTGCTTGGAGGGTAAAATGACCAAGAGGCCTTTTAAGGCGAAGGGGTATAGGGCCAAAGAGGTTTTAGAGCTGATTCATTCTGACGTGTGTGGGCCTATGTCAATTCAGGCTAGAGGTGGTTATGAGTATTTCGTGACTTTCACGGATGATTACTCTAGATATGGATACATATACCTGATGCGCCACAAGTCTGAATGCTTTGGCAAGTTCAGAGAATTCAAGGCAGAAGTGGAGAACCATCTGGGTAAGAGTATCAAGTCACTGCGGTTTGATCGCGGTGGCGAATACCTCTCTAGTGAATTTAGGACCTATTTGTCAGAGGAGGGTATTAAGACCCAGTTGTCTGCACCTGGCACACTCCAGCAGAATGGTGTAGCAGAGAGGAGGAACAGGACTCTTATGGAGATGGTTAGATCGATGATGAGTTACAGTGAGTTGCCTACCTCGTTTTGGGGTTATGCCTTAGACACAGCATGTTATATCCTCAACCTTGTGCCATCTAAGTCTGTGCCAACGACCCCATTAGAGTTGTAGGATGGGCGCAAGCCTAGCCTGAGACATCTCAGGATTTGGGGTTGTCCAGCACATGTGCTCGAGGCAGATACAGGCAAGTTAGAGGCGAGATCTAAGGTTATGCTGTTTGTAGGCTACCCCAAAGGAACGAGAGGTGGTTTATTTTATAGTCCTCAGGATCAAAAGGTGGTGGTAAGCACCAATGCCAGATTTCTTGAGGAGGACTATATTTTAGATCACAAGTCAAGCAGCAAGGTAGTATTGGAAGAGCTTAGAAGTCAGTTCACTATTCCAGATGCACACGTACAGGAAGACACACCACAGGAAACTGCACGCACTATCACAGATGATGCTCTTACACAGGCTGCGCCTCGTCGTAGTGGGAGGGCTGTGAGACAGCCCGAGAGGTACATGGGTTTGGGTGAGTCTTCGGACTTTATCCCTGGTGCTCATGAACCAGACCCAGTTAACTACAATGAGGCTCTCCAGGATAAAGATGCAGATTCTTGGCAGAGAGCGATGATTGCTGAGATGGGTTCTATGGACTCAAATCAAGTCTGGGAGCTGGTAGACCTTCCTGATGGGTTTAGGCCTATTGGGTGCAAATGGGTCTACAAGCGAAAGAGAGGATCTGACGGGAGGGTTGAGACCTTCAAGGCTAGGCTTGTGGCGAAGGGGTATACTCAGAAAGAAGGGATCGATTATGAGGAGACCTTTTCCCCGGTAGCTATGCTTAAGTCGATCCGGATTCTCTAGGCCATAGCTGCTCATATGGATTATGAGATATGGCAGATGGACGTCAAGACAGCTTTCCTTAATGGAAGTCTTGAGGAGACCATCTTTATGCAGCAACCAGAGGGCTTCATTGTTAAGGGCCAAGAGCACAAGGTATGCAGGCTTAGGAGGTCCATTTATGGACTTAAGCAAGCATCCAGATCTTGGAACATTCGTTTTGATGAGGTTATCCAGTCCTATGGATTCACTCAGTCTCCGGATGAGCAGTGTGTTTATTGCAGGCGTGATGGTGAGATAGTGGTGTTCCTAGTACTTTATGTAGATGACATTCTTCTTATTGGCAACAGTAAGAAGGTGTTGTCAGACGTAAAGGCATGGCTGTCCAGGCAATTCGATATGAAGGATTTGGGAGAGGCTGGACATATCCTTGGGATCAAGATTATTCGAGATCGTAGGAGACGTTCTCTGACTCTCTCACAGGCATCCTACATAGACACGATTCTGGCCCGTTTTAACATGCAGAACTCCAAGAAGGGTTCACTACCTTTCAGGCATAGAGTGCATTTGTCTAAGGAGCAGTGTCCTAAGACTGCTGAGGAGATAGATGCCATGAAGGCGGTACCCTATGCTTCTGCAGTGGGTAGCCTCATGTATGCTATGTTGTGCACGAGGCCTGATATTTGCTTTGCCGTTGGCATGGTTAGCAGATATCAGAGTAACCCTGGGAAGGCTCACTGGGAGGCAGTAAAATGCATTCTCAAGTACTTGCGCAGGACGAGAGATTATGTCTTAGTTTATAGAGCGCAGGAGCTTGTACCATTGGGTTACACAGATTCGGACTTTCAAGGAGATATGGACAAGAGTAAGTCTACCTCTGGGTTTGTGTTTACTCTGGGAGGTGGAGCCATAGTATGGAAGAGTGTCAAGCAGAAATGCGTGGCGGACTCTACCATGGAGGCCGAGTACGTTGCCGCTTCAGAGGCAGCGAAAGAGGCTGTATGGCTCAGGAGCTTCCTGATGGACTTGGATGTGGTTCCAGAGTTGCCTAGGTCTATCACAGTTTATTGTGATAACAATGGTGCAGTTGCTAACTCAAGGGAACCACGAGCCCATAAGGCGAGTAAACACATAGAGCGCAAGTACCACCTGATACGAGAGATCGTAAAGAGGGGAGACGTGATCGTGGCCAAGATAGCTTCAGAGGACAACCTTGCAGATCCTTTCACCAAGCCATTGACCCCAAAGGTCTTTGAGAGGCATGTGGAGGGCATGGGAGTCAGATTCTTGAGAGAGCCATGTGAGTGAGCTTAAAGGTGTTCTGGAGATTTCATTATGACAGCAGTGTAATAGCGGGTTGGACAGTTTTTGTACTTCTTAGCATAGCTTTGAGTATTAGTGGGAGATTGTTAGTTTTGAATACTGAAAAGCTATGGCTTGTATCAAAAACTAATATCCACAGATGACATATCATTTTGTTTCAGTATAAATCTGTTCCTTTATATCATAGAACTAGATAACGGGGTGTCGACAAACACAGTAGATACCGTTATTGGTTAAAATATTGATATATAAAAAGTATGCTCGTAACCGAGATAGTCTGAACATACTATCAGTATAGGTTATTGTGTGGTTTGGAAATTGGTTTATCTAGACTAGTTTAAATCACACAGATATGCCCGGGGCATATTGAGCATGACCAGTTTGGATAGAATTGACTTGTACTGATCGGCGTAGTCAATTTGGTCCTAATATTCCATCTCTCAATCCCGAGATTGGGACGGGCGTGAGGGTTGGGTGTCGTGTACTTTGATTTGCCAAAGAGTGAGGTCAATTGAGGCCAATACCTCGGTAAGTTGGGTATGCGGTGTTTAGCTTCTTGCGTGCCGTTGCTAGTCGGAGGAATCCACGTACCGGTTCGCCGGGTTGATGGTGCTCCCGAGATGAGCTTGTAAGGTTATTATACTAAACCTGGCCAGTGAACTTTATGTTCGGTATAATAAAAGGTCGAGTGGTACTAATCTCGGAAACCAAGAAGTCGGTGAATTAATTTGTCAGTAAATTGATAAATCGACGAGCACTAGATCTTTAATGTGGGGAGATAGAAGAAATAATAATGGCGCGATGTAAAGTCGTTTTCGAGCGGTAGTTCCATAATTGGTCCGATAGTGGTACGACCGATTATGCGTTTGACTAATCGACAAGGTAAATTAATTAATCCAAAGGGTTTAATTAATATTTAATCGACGAAGTGAATTTATAAATTAATTCGATTTTGAATTAATTAATTCTAAGGGTTCGATTAAATTAAATTAACAAAGTGGATTAAATAAATTAATTTAAATGGGTCGATTGGAGTTGATTAGTCGGGAAGACTTAGCGGTCAACGAAAGTCAAAATTTAAGGCCTAACTCGAGAGCCCATTAGGTCTCCAATCGAGCTCCTATAAATAGAAGACTTGATGCCCAAGAAACATAAGGAAATTTTGTAAGACAAATTGTCTTGCCCTTTCTTGAGCAAGAAGGTTCTAGAGAGAGAATTTTTATTCAAGAATTCTTCCTCAAAAACGAACCAGATTTTTTGCTCTTCAAATTGGATTCATCTTAAAGACCAAACCTTTAGCAGATTATTATATATAGCTCGCCAGATTCTTGCGGTTCATAATCTCAATTTAAGGGTTTATTCGCTGTTTTCATTATTGAGCAGCAGCAGTCCCGGGTTTATTCGCTGGTTTTTATTTTGAGCAGTAGCAGTCCCGATCGATTTTAATATTGCTGGTGCTTGCTTCTAATTCTGTATGGTTGATTCAAAACTGGGCAGTGTTGATCTCCTTCAAATGTTGGGTGATCCACGGGCCCGTTTTGTCTAGATCCCGGCGGAATGAAGAGCTAGATACTAGTAGTATTTGTGGGTTTTCTTAATCGCTACTGCTGCAGAATTTTAAGCAAGAGGCTGAGCAGTTTTTTTTCAGGGTTTTTGGTCAGCAATTTAAGATTGTTTTGAGTCCGATTTGAGTGATTTCCTTGTGGGCTAAACGAGTAGACTTCGATAGATTATTGCCCACGCAATATTCGAAGTTTCTACAGAGAATCGATTGGATTTCTTGTGGAAATCGCAGCTGAATATTTGGTATTCTTTAATCGAGGGACTTCGCTACAAAAGGTATAATCTTTAAGTTCCGCTTTAATTAAAGATTTAATTTTTTGTATCCCGATTAATAAATTAAATAAGTATAAGCCTAGATCCGTTCATGGGTAAACTAATTTGAGCCTGAGCTTGGTCGAAAGCTTCCGATTCTGGAATGCATAGCACGAAAGTGAGGTTTTCGATTTAGCCCAGGTTTGTTCAGTTTTCCTTCAGATGTTTCTCCACATCTGCCCGATACTCTTTGAATTTACTAAGGCATTCGGACTTGTGGCACATTAGGTAAATATCTGTACCTTGAGTAATCATCTGTGAATGTCACGAAATACTCAAACCCACCTCGTGCTTGGACCGAAATTGGTGCACACAAGTTAGAATGAATCAAATCTAATACTTCTGTGGATCTATAACCTTTTGCCTTAAAAGGGCTCTTGGTCATTTTACCTTCCAAGCAGGATTCGCAGGTTGAATAACTGTGAATTTCTAATGAACTTAAAGGTCCATCATTAACCAACCTCTTAATCCTACTAAGGTTTATATGACCCAACCTATGATGCTAAAGATAAGTTTTATTTATTTCAGAAGGTTCTTTCCTCGTATTAGTGTTAGATGATGCGCTATTTGTTTCTATGTTTTGCACAACATGGAAGTTTGATTTAACCACAAACAAATTATCTACTAAGAAACCAGAACAAACAAGTTTGCCATCTTTTCTAACAACAACAGTATTATCAGAAAAAATAAACTTGAATCCATTCTTTAAGAGTTTAGAAACCAAAATAAGGTTCTTTCTAAAACTCGGTACATAAAGACAATTTGGTAAATCTAGTCTATAATTTTTGAATTTAAACTAACTACTCCCACTGTTTCCATGACACTCTTGTAATGTCACCAAAGTAGATATCCAACTCGCATTCTCTAAGCTTCCAGGTTACTTTGAACCCTGCAAAGAATTACAAACATGGTCAGTGGCGCCTAAATCTACACACCAAGTATCTGTGGGAATCTCTGTTAAACACGTCTCAATATTTAAGGCATAAACTATCATCCCTTTAAGCTTTGGACAATCCAATTTCCAATGTCCCATTTTGTTGCACTTGAAGCATTTACCTTTAGGCTTATTCTTCTTTGCGATGTCTGGCTTGGCAGCATGTTTCTTGGTATTCTTCTTCTTCTTGTTGTTCTTGCTTATAGGTGGAGAATAAGAGCTTAAAGCCTTAATTGTGACCAAAGCTTGCTTCTTCTCATGGAAGTGCCTTTGGCCGACACTTATACTGTTAAGAGCTCGGGAAAAGTATAGACTCTTTGGTTCATATTGTAGTTTACCCAAAACTGCTCAAAACTAGAGGGTAAGCTCTGAAGGATGATATCGATCTGACTTTCTGAATCAATCTCACCTCCCAATACCTCTATCTTATTGATGTTACTGATCATGTGAAGCACATGATCTCTCACCGATGAGCCTTCAGCCATTCTGGTATTCATGATTTTCCTCATGGCTGTTTGCCTAGCTATCCTGCCTTGATGAACAAATATCTCTCTCAGGTAAGCCATTATGTTAAAGGCAGAGACCATGGGATGAAGCTGATATTGCAGAACATTCAACACAGAGGCCAGAATGTAACACCGCGCCATCTCATCCGCTTTTCTCCACCTCGCATAGGCATCCCTATCCTCTTGAGGAGGTTCATCGTCAGGCACATCAGGACAGACTTTGGTGGGCACAAACTTATACTGCTCAGCCATCAGGACAATGTCCAAATTCTGACTCCAGTCGTCATAATTCAAACTGGAAAGTTTGTTGTCCTTCAATATTGTAGCTAAAGGATTGAATGCCATATCAAAAACTGTAAATTAAATAAATAGGCAATGTTTTAGTATTAATCACAGAATTTTCAAAATTCATGTAATTATTGACATCTCTCAAACAATAATTTAAACCATCGACACCTCATTCATCAGGATTCTCGTAAGCCACGATATTGTGGATGTTTACGCTAACCAACATTCATTTAAGAAGAACCAAATTCATTAACTACACTATCTGACCAAATGATCTATTGATCAATGTAGCTAATAGTCGATGCTTTCAGCTGTACAAATAAGCAGCGTAACCTCGATGGGAGGAATACTACATATCGTACACTAAGTGTGTGCCATTACGTGACTTCTGAGCTTGTTACCTCAGGATAGTGTGCCTCAGATTGAGAGAATATCACATTTCTCCTAGTTCAACTTACTCTAGTCATCTTACTTAGAAATTCATAAGCTAGTGATCTTATGGTTTGACTCATCCGATATGGAAGAAGGCCCTAATGCCAACGCGCAAGTCTACCCACATCATATATGAACTCGTAATGGTGGCTATAGGGATATTACCCACTTAGATTTCTAAAATGATGGTTTTTCCGATTTTAACATGCAATTAACCAATCCAAAGTTATGTGCAAACATAAAACCAGCATGCTTTAAAATTATGCATCTAAAATATAGCACAAAAATTAAAGTATAAAATTAAAATAATAAATACGAGAAATAAATAGGTAAAATAAATTTCCCAACTATTATGGTTTTAATTGCTTCCATCTTTTGCCTCGATCTCTTGTCCCATCACGCCACTCGATGGATTGAGTCTTGAAAAATAAAATCTCTGAAAAAAACCCCAGAGAAAATATAGGTTACACGCGCGAGCCAAATGGGCTACACGCGAGCAGTACGCACAAAGCAAGCCGCGCGCATGGCCCAGTAACGCGCAGCTGCTGCTGCGCTACGCGGTGGCGGTACTGCCAGAGCCAGTAACTGCGGCGCCTGCCGGCGAGCTGTGGTCGGTGCTGCTGCCCCTTCTGATTCCATCTTCGCTTTTTCTACGTTATTAGTCTTCCTATAATTCGTTCTGGGTTTTCTTGGTTTTCTATAAATTAACGATAAACCAAAACCCATAAATTCAAGTTGACAACCATAACGCCTTCGATTACAAAATAGATTTTCCTACTACAAGACATCTAGGAAAATAAAATAAAAACTAATAGAAAAAATCCTACTACAGATTTGATCTAATCATACACGGCTTCCAACACGTGATTTTACTATTACAAGCATTCATAAAGACAAAGCTGGACATGTCCCGTGGTTTAATTAAAACCATACAAATGCAACCATAATAGTCGGTATTTCTAAACCACCTGCAAACAAAACCATGTAACAAATCGAACAAGCACAAAACCAAAACCAGGCTCTGATACCAATTGAAAGATTATCTGTCGGGGCTCAGTCAAAAATTCACTTTCGTGCTACGCATTCCAGAATCGAAATTCTTTACCAGGCCTATACTCTAGCACAATCCTTATTCCAATCCTTGCTTGAAATAACATTGCGCCAGATCTTGGTATGCACTTATTCGATTTATCACGCGACAAAATAATTTCTAATTAAAGCCGAAGTTTAGAAATACCTCTTGAAGCGTAAACTCAGGTGATTCTCTTGTATGACTCAAGACTTTGATCGTACATTGTGTGGGCAACGATCCAATGAGCAATTGACCAGCAAAAGAACACAAATTTCTTGTCGGAATATCTTCTGACGAAACGCTGCTGCACGCGCCGACAAGGACCGCCGCACACACTGCCAACAAATTCCACGCATCGTACCTCCACACCCTCACGCGCCACCATTGACGGGAAGTCTGACGGCCGTCTGAAAGCTCAAAGCCCGAGGTGAAGCTAGGAGAAGAAATAACCGGACTTTGAGAGCTTGAATTTTAATTCTCTCTGAATCTATCTAATTTTCTTGTCTTGAAAACTTATGAATTGTGTGTTATAGAATTGCTAATCCCTTGTCTATATAGAGCTACAAGAGAGACCCCAAGTTGGTATAAGATTGGTCATCCTAATGGGTTTAGGTAATTAATTCGTTTCCAAATCCAATTAGGTAACTAATCTAATAGGATAATCCAAATCCAATTAGATTTCCTAATCTCTAGGATTTCCTAATTCTAATTAAAATTTAAGATTTAATTAATTAATTAATTCCACTTTGTTAATTACTTAATTAACCCTTAGGAATAATTAATTAATTAATTAATTCTACTTATTCAATTAACCCACTACAAAATTAATTGTACCACTAACGGATTAATTTTGGCATTACCATCCTACACCAGAATTGCTTCTGGAACAACTAATTTAATTTATTCTTTAATCTCCCCACATTAAATATTTAGTGCTCATTAATTTATTAATTTACTGAAAAATTAATTAATTAACTTTTTTAATTCCGAGATTTGTACCACTCGACCTTTTTACTACCGGCCGAGTTTAGTATAATAAACATAACGAGCTCATCTCGGGAGCATCATCACCCCGGATGCACCGGTACATGGTTTTCTTTCGACAAGTAGCAGCACACCAAGTAACTAAACACGCGCACCCAACCTACCATTGGCTATAAATTGTTGGTGTATGTGCCCTTATTTATGTAAAGAAGATATATGTCGTTTATTTGATAATTGATCAAATGAGTTAATTTCATGATAGTAATATTCTTGTGCATATTTAAATTCATGAAATCGATCCGCCAAAAGAAACACTCCATGGACAGATTAGATCATGAGTGATTCTTTTGAGTAGTACTGGTACGACGATCCTTAGACCATAAATCACTATATGGTCTTAGGTGAATCGTAGTGTGCTTTACATACGCCTAACGGGGCCGTAACAGGTTTCCAAGTACGGGTATGATTGGGTACACTATGATTCACGCTAAGATATGTAGGTGAAGTGATGGGACTACAAATCTCTCTTAAGTGAGAGATGATATCTTGGCCACTTGATAGTGAACTGAAAACTGCATGGCCATGCCCAAGGAATGATAAGGATATCATTTGCTTGATGGATTCAGTGTCACTAAGAGATCAAGTAAATGTTTAGCTATATAAGGATGATGGTTCCATGCCTTATGCTAAACGGGATATCAATGTAGAGGATCGTACGCAGTTTGCTCGGAAAGGTTGTGTTGAATCACCATTCGACCCTCCATTCCGAATTGGGTAGTCATTATGTCTTGCTACAGACCACTAATGACTTATGGATTAATCAATGAGATTGAGTTATCCATTGCCAATTTGGAATGGGCCTACAGGATCGCACATAAGAAAGTTCGATGATGCAGAATAAGTATTCTTACCTACAATAAGTATAATTGTTATACTTAAATAAAGAAGATTTAATTAAATGGTTTAATTAAATATTATTGAAAAGTTCTGTGGTATTAATTAATAGTTAATTAATTACTTGGGAACAATTGGGATGGGCTGATAAATCAAGGGACTTAATTACAATTGAAGTTCTTGACCCATCAGCCTGATCCATGGGTCATGGGTTAATCCATGGGCTTGGTGTATAACCCAAATCATTAAGGTATTATTTAATGCTGATTTGGAATCAGTAAATATTATTTAAATACTGATTTGGAATCAGTAAAATAATATTTGGTAATAATACTGATTTGGAATATGACTAAAATCAGTTAAGTTATAATTGGATGATTACAATACTGATTTTGGAATTTTAATCTCTACAAATATCCTAGGGATATTATTGTAGGAAGATGATGATTTTGAATCAGATTTTTCAGATCAGACAAAAATACACCATATTCCCAAATTCTCTCCGTAGGCAAGATTGGCTAGCACCAGATCTGCGAAGACTTTCGTGCTTGAGAGTAGAGAATCCTTCAAGGAAGGATTTTGGTGGTGACGAACGTAACCGAAGCAGAAGGCTTGGACCGACATCAAACAAGGATCCAGGTGCGACAACCGATTACGCTACAAGGGTAAGCTTTAGAAGCTTTAAACATAGGATTAATTAAACACTAAAATGGAATAGGCATGAATTCGCTGCTCAAAATTTTTGTAAATCATGCCTTCGATCCAACAGTGGTATCAGAGCTAGGCTATTAATTTTAGTGTTAGAATTAAAATTGAATTTTAATTAAAATTGGATTTTAATTAAAATTGGTTTTAATAACATTTTGGGAAAATTGCTTTCTGGGTTTTGAATATTTCACCGGGAAGAATTTCTTGTAGTTTTATTGTTGGATTTCAAAACTTGGTTTCGAAATTGATTGCTGGGTTCAATATTTTCTGGGCTGCTTATTGTTTTGCTGTTTTTTTTTCCCTTGCCAGAAAATGGGTTTGTTTTGCCGGAAAAACCATTCTAATGACTGGGTTATTTCGTTTTTTTGGTTTTTGAAAACGAGGCCACCGGAATCTGGGTATTGGCCGGACTTGAAATAGTTTCAAAAATGGATGGAATGAATGGTTTTGATTCTTGATTAGCTGGGTTTTGGTTACTGTGTCTTCACCGGGGAAACACGGTTGCCAGAAAAGTTCCGGTTGACCTTGGTCGATTGTGTCATCTTCATTGGATGAACGTCGTGGATGTGGAGTGAGCAAAGGCGATTGTTGCCGCTGCATCGCCCGCCAACTGGGCCGCCGGTTTCGAGCCTCTCCGTTCAGAACGCGGCCGGACCTCACCCGGATCTCGCTTCAATCGGCAGTCAGAAGCATTCTGGCTATCGTGAGGCGACCGGTGCTTGCAGATTCGCAGTGCCAAAAGAGAAAAAATGGCACCGAGCACCGGAAATAGAAGCCGGTGCAAGAAAGAATTTTTGAGGTTGAAGATTGAGTGGGCGGCGGGGAAAGGGAAACCCTAATGCCACTTTTGGCTGGAATTACAAAATTACCCCCCGCCGTCACTAACCCTAAAAGACAGCAAATTTTAAAATAGTTTTAAAATTGTAGAATGGCCCCTGGACTTTGAGTCCTCCTCAAAACCCTAGCCCAGAATTTTATTTAAATTACCAAATTGCCTCTCAATTTAAGGAAAATTGTTTTCTGATTTTATTTTGATAAGATTCAAAATTTTTAATTTTGGAATAAAATCAAATCTTATCAAATTTTGTTTTAAAATATTAAAATTAGATTTTAAGATTTTAAAATATCTTAAATAATTATCTTAATAAGATTATGATAATTAGATCATAAATAGAATAATTAATTTGATTAAGTTTATTCAGTATTTATGCATTTAAATATGGTATGATTTATTTAAATGGTTTAAATATTTTCATACATATTTTGATATGTTCATGCATCATTTATCATAAATGATTGAACAAGAAAAAAGGAAAGATTGGTTAAAATTGATTATGACACAATCAATTTTAATTGTATAGAATATTTTGGAAATATTCAATTACACAATCTTTTAAATTAATTGGCTTCATTAAAACGGGCTAGCATGAGTATATGCATTTATGTGTTTTAAAGCATGAATTGGGCTTATTAATGTTTTAAAAGTTGGGGCCTGCGAGCCATTTGAATTTGGGCCTGCGTGCCTATTAAAATGATTATGTAATAGTTAGGCCCAAGAGGAGTCCATAGTGGAGCCCAGGAACGGGAGCCCAACAATGAAAACCCAACATGAAGTCTTGTTACTTTAAGAGGCCCTGTAATAGACAAGAGCCCAATTCATTGCTTTTATTCATTCTATTTATTTGATATGCGAATGAATGTTAACACGAAAATGCATGTTAAGCCGATCAAACTAAAATCTCCAAAACCCGAGTTGTTTTTGCTTTCATACGTGGGGGCCCGCCAGAGCGTCGAACGTCTGTGGACTTGGAGAGCCCAAGGGCCTCAGGTTTTCTTCGTGGTCGAGTTGTCACATAATAGGTGCCCAACTTTATCACTGCCATTACTGAGTGGAAAAACTGTTTGGGTATTAGATGCTCAACTTTATCACTACCACTTGTTATGGAAAAACTGTGTGGGTATCAATTGATGTGCTGCCTTGAGGGATGGTTTGACTTGGGAAAATTAATCCTAGCTTGACCCGATAAGTTGACTAGGGATTAATTTTGCAAAGGTAGGATGGTGTCAAACATTTGGAATGTTCATCCTATCACCGAAAAGTTGCATGGTATGCAATTGGAAAGCGTTAGATTACATAGAATGTAATTTGAACGTTGCCTACCAAAAGAGCCCGATCCCTACAATACTTGCCAAAGCAAGACTGGGGTTAACTCTTTGTGGATTTTGGCCCACAATCTAGCACCAACACAAAATTGTTTGGGATTTCAATTTTGGCTATTGTGGAAAATGATTTTAAAACTCATCCTAATATTTTGCATTTATTCTTTGTAGAAATGGCATCATCTAGCACTAATGTTGTTTCAAACTTCACTCTAAGAAGTATATTAGATAAAGACAAATTGGTTGGACCAAACTTCTTAGACTGGGAAAGAAACTTGAGAATTGTTCTCAAGCAAGAAAGGAAGCTACATGTCTTAGAGACTGTTTTACCTGAACCACCACAGAATGCAACGGCTACTGTTCAGTGAGCATGGGATAAGCTGAAAAGTGATTCTGATGATGTGACGTGCTTGATGCTCGAGTCTATGGCAGGCGAGCTTCAAAAGCAGTTCATGAATTTGGAAGCGTTCCAGATTTATGAGTCACTGATAGAAATGTTTCGTGAACAAGCCCGTATCTTTGTTATCGAAATAAATCTTTCTATGCCCACCTCATGGGTATTAGATACCGGATATGGGGCTCACATTTGTACTAATGTGCAAGGACTCAGAAATAGAAAGATGACAAGGAAAGGTGAAGTTGATCTCCGAGTTGGTAACGGAGCAAGGGTTGTTCCTGTTGAAGTGGGAGATTACACTTTATCTTTACCTTCTGGTTTAAACATTGAACTTGAGAATTGTTATTATGTACCTGCTTTGAGCGGGAATATTATTTCAATTTCTTGTTTGGATAATAAAGGATTTCGTTTTATTATTGATAATAATTTGTTATCTTTATATCGGAATGATGTTTTATACGGAGTTGCAAATTTGTGCAACGGCCTATATGTCTTGGATTTGAGCCAAGAAAAACCGGTTTATAACATTGAAAAGAAGGCTAAATAAATTAAATTTAATATGAGTCCAACTTACCTTTGGCATTGTCGATTAGGCCATGCAAATGAAAAGCGAGTTCAAAAGTTTCACAATGATGGAGTGCTTGGGTCGTTTGATTTTGAATCATATGATACCTGTGAACCCTGCCTGCCAGGCAAAATGACAAAGAGTCCTTTCAACAAGAAAAGGGAAAGAACTAGTGAGCTATTGGCCCTAATACATACGGATGTATGTGGACCAATGAGCACACAAGCCAGAGGTGAATTTGAATACTTCGTGACTTTTACTGATGACTATAGTAGATATAGGTATGTCTACTTAATGAGGTATAAAAGTGAAACTTTTGAAAAGTTCAAAGAGTTTAAAAACGAAGTAGAGAATCAGTTGGATAGAAGGATTAAGCTATTCGCTCGGATCAGAGAGGTGAATACCTTAGTGATGAGTTCAATGGCTATCTAAAACAGTGTGGAATTGTTTCACAGCTGACTCCACCAGGAACACCTCAATGGAATGGTGTATCCGAAAGGAGAAATCAGACTTTATTAGATATGGTTTAATCAATGATGGGCCTAGCAATTCTCCCTACATCCTTTTGGGGTTATGCTCTCCTTTCTATTGTCTACTTATTGAATCGTATTCCATCCAAGGCAGTAGATAAGACTCCATATGAGATATGGATGGGTCGGAAGCCCTATATGTCCTATCTACGAGTTTGGGGTTGTCAAGCTCATGTAAAGCGTTTACAAAGTAATAAGCTTGAACCCAAAACTGACAAATACCTATTTGTGGGATATCCTAAAGAAACCAAAGGATATCAATTCTACAACCCAACTGAGAACAAAGTGTTCGTTGCTCGATGAGCTACTTTCTTAGAGAAAAAATTTCTGTACAAGAAAGACAGTGAGAGTAGAATAGAACTCGGAGAAGTTCAAGAACCACAAGAGAATGTAGAACGATCTACAGAAACTCAGATGGAAGTTGACATGAAAACTCATGAAAATGAGTAACCTGAGTCAACAACACAAGAACCTAGAAGATCTAGTAGATCTCATCACCAACCCTAGAGATACGGATTTCTCGTGACTGACGATCAAGATTTGATCTTAGTGGACTCTAATTAGCCCGCGAACTACAAACAAGTTTTAGAAAGTCCAGATTCAGATAAATGGCTGCAAGCCATAGAATCTGAAATGCAATCCATGAGGGACAATAAAGTGTGGACTTTGATCGACCCTCCTATTCAGGCAAAGGTTGTCGATTGCAAGTGGATTTTCAAGTTAAAACCTGGCAGGATTTTCAAGGCACGACTAGTGGCTAAAGGTTTCAGACAGACTCATGGTATAGACTATGATAAAACCTTCTCCCCTGTCGTGATGCTCAAGTCCATTAGGACAATGCTTGCCATAGCAGCATATTTTGACTATGAGGTATGGCAGATGGATGTTAAGACGGCTTTCCTGAATGGAAACCTACTCGAGGATATTTATATGAAACAACCCGAGAGATACATCGATCAAAAGCATTCTAATCGAGTATGTATGCTTCAGAGGTCCATCTATGGACTAAAGCAAGCATCTCGAAGTTGGAATCTTCATTTTGATGAGGAAGTAAACGGTTACAGATTCATCAAGAACGAAGATGAGCCTTGTGTTTACAAGAGAGTTAGTGGGAGCAAGATTGTTTTCCTTGTCCTATATGTGGACGACATTCTACTCATAGGAAATGACATTCCCTTGATGAAAGACATCAAACAATGGTTGAGGAGTGTATTTTCTATGAAAGACTTGGGAGAAGCCGAAATGATACTAGGTATCAAGATCTATAGAGATAGGTCTAAAAGGCTTCTAGGACTAAGTCAAGAAGGGTATATAGACAAGATATTGAAGAGGTTTAATATGTCTAATTCTAAGAATGGTATGGTACCATTGAGACATGGCCTCCTCTTAAAGAAGAACCAATGTCCTTCCAATAAAGAGGAGAGGGATGCGATGAGTAGAGTCCCATATGCTTCGGTAATAGGATCTATCATGTATGCCATGTTATGTACCCGCCCGGATGTCGCACACGCACTGAGCATGACTAGTAGATACTAACAAGATCCAGGAATGGATCATTGGACTGCAGTCAAGGCAATCCTTAAGTACTTGCAAAGGACAAAAGGATTAATGCTAGTGTACGGAGGACAAGAACAGCTTGTCGTACAAGGTTACGTCGATGCTGCTTTCCAAACTGATTAAGATGACATAAAGTCACAATCAGGCTATGTTTTTAGCCTGAATGGCGGTGTGGTGAGTTGAAAAAGCTCAAAGCAAGATACCACCGCCGACTCTACAACAGAATCTGAGTATATTGCTGCATCAGATGCTGCAAATGAAGCTGTTTGGTTAAGAAAGTTTGTGTCAGACATCGGAGTGATACTGAGTATCCAAGATCTGATAGACCTCTTCTATGATAATAACGGGGCCATCGCACAAGCAAAAGAGCCCCGGTCACACCATAAGACCAAACACATACTCAGACGTTATCACCTCATTCGAGAAATCGTCGATCGAGGAGATGTTAAAGTATGCAAAATAGGGTCAGATGACAATATAGCAGATCCTCTCACAAAAGCTCTACCACAGTCAAAGTTTGAGAGACATGTAATAGAGCTTGGTCTTAAACAGTTTAGGACATAGCCCTTCAACGGGCAAGTGGGAGATTGTTGGTGTATGTGCCCTTATGAGGGCTATTTATGTAAATAAACTTTGAGAGCTATTTATGTAAATAAGATATATTTCGTTTGTTTGATAATTGATCAAATGAGTTAATTTCATGATAGTAATATTCTTGTACATATTTAAATTCATAAAATCGATCCGCCAAAAGAAACACTCCATGGACAGATTAGATCATGAGTGATTCTTTTGAGTAGTACTGGTACGAGAATCCTTAGACCAGAAATCACTACATGGTCTTAGGTGAATTGTAGTGTGCTTTGACATATGCCTAACGGGGCCGTAACAGGTTTCCAAGTACGGGTATGATTGGGTACACTATGATTCACGCTAAGATATGTAGGTGAAGTGATGGGACTACAAATCTCTCTTAAGTGAGAGATGATATCTTGGCTACTTGATAGTGAATTGAAAAGTGCATGGCCATGCCCAAGGAATGATAAGGATATCATTTGCTTGATGGATTCAGTGTCACTAAGAGATCAAGTAAACGTTTAGCTATATAAGGATGATGGTTCCATGCCTTATGCTAAACGGGATATCAATGTAGAGGATCATACGCAGTTTGCTCAAAAAGGTTATGTTGAATCACCATTCGACCCTCTATTCTGAATTAGGTAGTCATTATGTCTTACTAGAGACCACTAATGACTTATGGATTAATCAATGAGATTAAGTTATCCATTGCCAATTTGGAATGGGCCTACAGGATCGCACATAAGAAAGTTTGATGATGCAGAATAAGTATTCTTGCCTACAATAAGTATAATTATTACACTTAAATAAATAAGATTTAATTAAATGGTTTAATTAAATATTATTGAAAAGTTCTGTGGTATTAATTAATAGTTAATTAATTACTTGGGAACAATTGGGATGGGCTGATAAATTAAGGGGCTTAATTGCAATTGAACCCATCAACCTGATCCATGGGTCATGGGTTGATCCATGGGCTTGGTGTATAACCCAAATCATTAAGGTATTATTTAATGCTAATTTGGAATTAGTAAATATTATTTAAATACTGATTTGGAATCAGTAAAATAATATTTGGTAATAATACTGATTTGGAATATGACTAAAATCAGTTAAGTTATAATTGGATGATTACAAAACTGATTTTGGAATTTTAATCTCTACAAATATCCTAGGGATATTATTGTAGGAAGATGATGATTTTGAATCAGATTTTTCAGATCAGACAAAAATACACCATATTCCCAAATTCTCTCTATAGGCAAGATTGGCTAGCACCAGATCTGCGAAGACTTTCGTGCTTGAGAGTAGAGAATCCTTCAAGGAAGGATTTTGGTGGTGACGAATTTAACTGGAGCAGAAGGCTTGGAGCAACATCAAACAAGGATCCAGGTGCGGCAACCGATTACGCTACAAGGGTAAGCTTTAGAAGCTTTAAACGTAGGATTAATTAAACACTAAAATGGAATAGGTATGAATCCGCTGCTCAAAATTTTTGTAAATCATGCCTTCGATCCAACACAAATGACCTCACCCATTGGCAGATAAAAGTACACTATGTCTAATCCTCATGCCTGCTCAAGTTTAGAGATTAAGAGATAGAATAATAAGAACGAATTGCCTATTAAATAAGTACAAGGCAAACCATTCTAAATGGTCAAGTTCAATACGCCCAGTGCATATCTATATGATTCAATTAGTTTAGACAAACCAATTTTTCAAATCACATAATAACCTAAACTGACAGCGTGTCCAAAACTGTCTCGGTTATGAACCTCATTTATATATTATGTCTTTTAACCAATGATGAGATCTACTGTGTCATACCAGACGCCTTATCATCTAACTACATAATATAAATGGTCGACAAATGCATAACATATAAGCCACTTAAATCGATATATTAATTGGGAAAAAGTATAATACAATCATAGCTTAAGTATTAAAACCTAATAGGATCAGACTGGTGAGTCAAGAACCTCAATTGCAATTAGGTCCCTTAATTTGTCAGCCTATCCCAATTGTTCCTAGGTACTTAATTTACTCTTAATTAATACCACAGAACTTTTCAATGATATTTAATTAAACTATTTAATTAAATATTTAATTAAATATTATTTATCTAAGCATAACAATTACACTTAGTGTGGACAAGAATATTTATTCTATATCATCGAACTCTCTTATGTGCGATCCTGTAGGCCTATTCCAAATTGACAATGGATAATTAAATCTAATTAATTAATCCATAAGTAATTAGAGGTCTCTACCAAGACGTAATAACTACCCAATTCAAAATGGAGAGTCGAATGGTGATTCAACACAACCTTTCGAGCATACTACGTACGGTCCTCTACTTGGCAACCTGTTATGATCCCGTTAGGCATATGTCAAAGCACACTACAGTTCACCTAAGACCATGTAGTGATTTCTGGTACAAGGATCCTCGTATGAGTACTACTCAAAAGAATCACTCATGATCTAATAAATCCATGTAGTTTTTCTTTTGGCAGATCAATTTTATGAATTCAAACATGCATAAGAATATTACATTCATGAAATTAAATCTTCTGATAAATCATCAATCAAATGAAAAATGTCTATATAGCCCTTAAAAGGGCACATACACCATCAGAGTGGAGGATATTTTGAGAACCTGGTCCGTGGCATCAATGATATGCTGAGAAGGGAGTGGAGTGTTAATGTTTGCCATGCACAAATAGAAGCCAATTTCATTGTAGACTGCTTGGCTCACCTAGCTTTGTCCAAGCCTCAGGGTTTTCTGAGCTTGGAGGAACCACCACGGTTTTGGGTTTGAATACTAAAGCTTTGCTTGTATTAAACTATTTCCCTGTTTTATATATTGATTGAATGTTTCAGTTAAATTGTTTATGTGTTTACATATGTCGTCCATTTATATTATGTAATTAGATGATGAGGTGTCTGGTGTGACACAGTAGATCTAATCATTGGTTAAAAGACTTAATATATAAATGTGGTTCGTAACCGAGATAGTTTTGGATACTGTCAATTTAGGTTATTATTTGATTCAGAAATTGGTTTGTCTAGACTAACTGAATCATATAGATATGCCCGAGGCATATTGAACTTGACCATTTAGGATGAATTTTCATTCCTAGTATTCTATCTCTTAATCCCTAAACTTGAGCAGGCATGAGGATTAGACATAGTGTACCTTGATCTGCAAAAGAATGAGGTCATTTGTGGCAAATAGTCTCGGTAGGTTAGATGCGCGTGTTTAGTTGTTTGGTGTGTTGTTGCTTGTCGAAAGAAAATCATGTATCGGTACGTCCGGGGTGATGGTGTTCCCGAGATAAGCTCGTTATGTTTATTATACTAAACCCAGCCGATGGACTTATATCCGGTATAGTAAAAAAGTCGAGTGGTACTAATCTCGAATTATAAGAAGTTAATTAATTAATTTATCAGTAAATTAATAAATTAACGAGCACTATATCTTTTATGTGGGGAGATTAAAGAATATTTAATTTAGTTGTTCCAGAAGCAATTCTGGTGTATGATGGTAGTATCATAATTAATCCGTTAGTGGTACGATTAATAATGTAGTGGGTTAATTGATTAAGTAGAATTAATTATTTGATTAATTATTCCTAAGCGTTAATTAAGTAATTAACAAAGTGAAATTATTTAATTAATTAATTAAGTCTTAAATTTCAATTAGAATTAGGAAATCCTGGAGATTAGGAAATCTAATTGGATTAAGAAATCCTATTAGATTTATTACCTAATTGGATTTGGAAACTAATTAATTACCTAAACCCATTAGGAAGGCCAATCCTAAACCAACTTGGGGTCTCTCTAGTAACTCTATAAATAGACAAGAGATTAGCAATTCTACATACACAATTAATAAGTTTTCAAGACAAAAACTATAGAGTGAATTTAGAGAGAGAAAACAAGTTTCTCCCTCGAAGTCAATTTTCTCAGGCGGCGGGTTTAATCCTCAGGCGGCAGCCGGCTATACTATTTTTCGGCGACGGCGGCAATGCTAAACCAATGGTGCGACGAGCTGCTGGATTTTTCGGTGCAAAATTCCGGTGCGACGAGCTGCTGGATTTTTCCGACGAGATTATTTTGTGGTGATTACTGATCAATTGTTCATTAGTTCATTGCCCACACAACGTACGATCAAAGTCTTGATTCATATAAGAGAATCACCTAAGTACATGTTTCAAGAGGTAATTATTAAACTTCTGCTTTAATTAGGAATTAATTATTGCGTGATAAATCGAATAAGTGCAAGCTAAGATCCTGCGCAATGTTATTTCAAGCAAGGATTAGAATAGCGATTGCGCTAGAGTCTAGGCCTTGTCAAGAATTCTGATTCAGGAATGCATAGCACGAAAGTGAATTTTTACCGGACCCGGGCAGATATTATTTCAATTGGTATCAGAGCCTGGTTTTGGCTCTGTGCTTGTTTGATTTGTTAAATGGTTTTGTTTGCAAGTGGTTTAGAAATCCCGGCTATTATGGTTGCATTTGTATGTTTTAATTGAACCCCGGGACATGTCCGGGTTATTTTATTATGAATGCTTATAATAGTAAAACCACGTGCTGGAAACCGTGTAGGATTATATCAAATCTGTAGTAGGATTTTTTCTCTATAATTTTCGATTTTATTTCCCTAGACGCCTAGTAGTAGGAAAGTTTTTTCTGTTGTAATCGAAGGCGTTATGATGAGTGACTTGAATTCGTGGGTTTTGGTTTATCGCTAATTCGTAAAAAACCAAGAAAACCCAAATCGAATTGCTAGAAGACCAAATAATGCAGTGGGAGCAGAAGACGAAAAATGGTGGTGTGGGTATACCGAACGACGCTGGCAATACGCAGCGGCGATGGCTCAGCTGCACCGCTGCGTTGCGCCGCCTGCTGGGCATCGCGCAGCAGGGCTGCTGCGCGCGACCCGTTTTGTTTGCACGTGCAGCCCATTTTTTTTGTTTTTCATTTTTGTTTTGAAATCCAACTTTCAAGACTCAATCCATCGAGTGGCGTGACGGGACACGAGATCAAGGCAGCAGATGGATGCAATTAAAACCATAATATTCAGAAAATTTATTTTACGCATTTATTTCCCATATTTATAGTTTTAATTTTACGCTTTGATTTTTTGTGCTGTATTTTATATGCATAATATTAAAACATACTGGTTTTTTGTTTGCACATAACTTAGGATTAGTTAATTGCATGTTAAAACCAGAAAAACCCTCGTTTTAGAAATCTAAGAGGGAGCGAGTTGGTTAATATTCACATAGCCTCCATTACGAGTTCATATGTGAAGTGGGTGGACTTGCGCGTTGGCATTAGGGCCTTCCTCCATATCGGATGAGTTCAACCATAAGATCACTAGCTTATGAATTTCTTTGTTAGATAACTAAAGTTGAAAGGAGAAATGTGATACCATCTCCATCTAAGGCGCACTATCCTAAGGTAACAAGCTCAAAAATCACGTAATGGCACACACATAGTGTACGATTTGTAGTATTCCTCCCATCGAGGTTGAAAGATTATCTACTCGGGCCCGGTCAAAAATTCACTTTCGTGCTATGCATTCTATAATCGGAACTCTTGACCATGCCTAGACTCCAGCACAATCGCTATTCCAATCCTTGCTTGAAATAACATTGTGCAGGATCTTGGTTTGCACTTATTCGATTTATCCCGCAACAAATAATATCTAATTAAAGCAGAAGTTGAGAAAAACCTTTTGAAGTGTAAACTCAGGTGATCGCTTGTATGACTCAAGACAGGCTCGAACGTTGTGTGGGCAACAAACCAACGATCAATAACTCAACACAATTGAGTCGCCAGAAAAATCTAGCAACCGCCTCGCCTACACGTATAGCTCACGCGCAGCAGCCCCTATCCACGCGCTGCCCCTTTTGATCCCACGCACCACCAGCTAACCGGAATAAATCCAAAATACCGGTGCTACACTTCAGGAACTGGGCAGCCACACGAAGGGATGAAAAAACGTTTTTGAGAAAAGAAAATTTGATTTCTCTTTCTAGTTTTCTCTCTAGTTTTCTTGTCTTGAAAACTTATGAATTGTGTGTCTTGAATTGCTAATCCCTTGTCTATATATAGAGTTACAAGAGAGACCACAAGTTGGTTTAGGATTGGTCTTCCTAATGGATTTCTATTTTCCTTCAATCAAGTTCCTAGATTGATTCACATCCAACTGATACAGGGATTCACTTATCCCCAATCCAGTTCTTGGTCTAATTCACAACTAACTGACACAAGGATTCATTAATCCTTAATCCAGTACTTGGTCTGATTCACAACCAATTGATACAAGGATTAATGAATTACTTAATTAATTAAATTGACCTTTGTAAATAAACCAATACATAATTAATCATACCACTAACGGATTAACTATGACACTACCATCCTACACCAGAATTGCTTCTGGAACAACTACATTAATTATTCTTTAATCTCCCACATCAAAGATATAGTGCTCGTTAATATATTAATTTACTGATAAATTAATTAATTAACTTCTTACAATCTGATATTAGTACCACTCGGCCTTTTTACTATACCGGACACAAGTCCACTGGCTGGGTTCAGTATAATAAACATAACAAGCTCATCTCGGGAGCACCATCAACCAGGACGCACCGGTACATGGTTTCCTTTCGACAAACAGCAGCACACCAAGCAACCAAACACGCGCACCCAACCTACCGAGACTATTGGTCACAAATGACCTCACCCTTTGGCAGATCAAAGTACACTATGTGTAATCCTTATGCCCGCTCAAGTCTAGGGATTAAGATATAGAATACAAGGAAGGAATTATCTATTAAATCAATATAAGACAATTAATCCTAAATGGTCAAGTTCAATATACCCTGGGCATATCTATATGATTGAATTAGTTTAGACAAACCAATTTTCCGAATCACATAATAATCTAAACCGACAGTGTGTCCAAAACTATCTCGGTTATGAACCTCATTGATATATTATGCCTTTTAACCAATGATGAGATCTACTATGTCACACCAGACACATCATCATCTAAATATGTAATATAAATGGACGATATATGGACAACATATAAACCAAAATATTAAATCGATATATTAACTAGGAAATACTAAAATACAAGCATAGCTTCAGTATTCAAATCAAACAATCACCCACTAATACTTAAGCTGTGATTTAAGTATAAAACTACATTAATCTTTACAACTACAATATGCCTAGAAAAACTATCATGGTTCTACTAAGTATCTGATCCCCATGCCCTCCATGTGAGCCTCAAAGACTTTTGTTGTCAATGTCTTCATGAACGGATCTGCAAGGTTATCTTCTGTGATCGACTTCTGCAAACCAGTAATCACATCTAAGTCCACTAGGAAGTTCTTGAGCCACACTGCTTTTTTCGCTCCCTCTGATGTGGCAACGTATTCAACCTTCATGGTAGAGTTAGCCACGCATTTTTGCTTGACACTCCGCTAAACTATGGCTCCACCTCCCAAAGTAAACACATACCCTGAGGTAGACTTGCTCTTGTCCCTGTCGCCTTTGAAATCTGAATCTGTGTAACCTCAAGGTACGAGCTCAAGCGCCTAATAGACCAACACTTTGTCTCTCGTTCTGCGCAAATACTTGAGAATACATTTTACTGCCTCCCGATTAGCTTTCCCGAGGTTACTCTGATATCTGCTTACAATACCAACGGTATAATAGATATCAGGCCTCGTACATAACATCGTATATATG
Organism: Knoxia roxburghii; assembly: GCA_030378225.1. NCBI lineage: Eukaryota > Viridiplantae > Streptophyta > Magnoliopsida > Gentianales > Rubiaceae > Knoxia > Knoxia roxburghii. Next base: position 26,813,124 of record CM059418.1, on the reverse strand, counting down.
AGACCTTCTACTGCCAAAGCATAAGGAACTGTCTTCATGGCTTCTATCTCCTCAACAGTCTTTGGTGACTGTTCTTTAGACAGATGCACTTCTTGTCTCTAAGGTAAAAAACCTTATCAGAGTTCTACATGTTAAACCAGGCCAGAATTGTGCCTATGTATGAAGCTTGAGAGAGCGTCAGTGAAAACACTTTGTTATTGTGCCTATCTCGAATTATCTTGATCCCAAGGATATGTCCCATTTCTCCTAAGTCTTTCATATAAAACTGTTTGGACAGCCATGCCTTTACGTCAGATAACACTTTGTTATTGTTGCAAATTAGTAAAATGCCATCTACGTAAAGCACAACAAACACCATCGCGTCTCTATCACATCTGTGGTACACACATTGTTCATCCAGGCGCTGAGTAAATCCATAGGATTGGATTACCTCATCAAACCAGATGTTCTAAGATGTAGATGCCTGTTTAAATCTGTTAATTGACCTCTTAAGCCTGCAAACTTTATACTCTTGGCCTTTTTTAACAAATCCCTCTGGTTGCTGCATGAAGATGGTTTCCTCAAGACTTCCGTTAAGGAAAGCTGTCTTGACATCCATATGCCATATCTCATAATCTAAATGAGAAGCTATGGCCAAGAGAATCTGGATTAACTTAAGCATGGCCACCGGGGAGAAGGTTTTTCTCATAATTGATTCCCTCTTTCTGAGTATACCCCTTAGCCACAAGCCTAACTTTAAAGGTTTCAACCTTTTCGTCAGGTCCTCTCTTGCGTTTATAAACTCACTTACATCCAATGGGTTCGAAACCATCAGGTAAGTCCATAAGCTCCCAGACTTGATTGTGGTCCATCGACCCCATCTCGGATATCATTGCTTTTCGCCAAGGTTCTGCATCTTTATCTCGAAGAGCCTTATTATAGTTCACTGGATCTGGTTCCGGGAAGTTAGAGGTTTCTCTCAATACAAACCTCCCACTACGACAAAGCACCACCTGTATAAGCGCATCATCTATGATATCTTATTCAGTATGTAGTGTATCTACTTGTGCCGGTGTATCAAGATTATCAGATTGCTTCCTAAGTTTTTATAGTACTATCTTGCTCTTGGGCTTGTGATCTAAAATATGGCCTTCCTCTAAAAACCTGGCGTTAGTGCTAACTATCACCTTCTAATCTTTAGGACTATAAAACAGGCCACCTTTCGTTCCCCTAGGATATCCTACAAACAGCATTACTTCCATTCTTGCATCTAACTTAGTCGCATCTACCTTAAGCACATCTGTTGGACAATCCCAAATTCTGAGATGTCTTAGACTGGGCTTGCGCCCGTTTCACAACTCTACTGGGGTTGAAGGCACGATTTTAGATGGTACAAGATTTAGAATGTACATCGCCATTTCTAAGGCATATCCCCAGAACGAACTCGGCAAATCACAATAGCTCATCATTGACCTAACCATTTTCATATGAGTTCGGTTCCTTCTTTCTGCCACACCATTCTGCTGTGGTGTGCCATGTGCAGACAACTAAGACTGAATTCCGACCTCACCGAGGTATTCTCAAAACTCGTGGGATAGGTACTCACCAACTCGATGTAATCACAGTGTCTTGATACTCTCACCATGATGCTTCTCCAAATCTGCCCGATACTCTTTGAATTTACTAAAGCATTCGGACTTGTGGCGCATTAGGTAAATGTATCCGTACCTTGAGTAATCATCTGTGAATGTCACAAAATACTCAAACCCACCTCGTGCTTGGACTGACATTGGTCCACACAAGTTAGAGTGAATCAACTCTAATAATTCTTTGGCTCTATAATCCTTTACCTTAAAAGGTCTCTTGGTCATCTTACCTCTCAAGCAAGATTCGCAGGTTGAATAACAGTCAATCTCTAATGAACTTAAAGGTCAGTCATTGACCAAACTCTGAATTCTACTAAGACTTATATGACCCAGCCTAAGATGCAAAAGATAGGTTTGATTCGTTTTAGAATGTTCTTTTCTCTTATTATTGTTAGACGATGCACCATTAAGTTCTATGTTTTGCACAACATTGGAGTTTGATTTAACCACAAACAAATTGTTAACTAATGAACCAGAACAAATAAGTTTGCCATCTTTTCTAACAACAACAGAATTATCAAAAAAAAAAAAAATTGTAACCATTCATTAAGACTTTAGAAACCGAAATATGGTTCTTTCTAAAACTCGGTACATAAAGACAATTCGGTAAATCTAGTCGAGAATTTTCAAAAATTAAACTAACTACTCCCACTGCTTCCACTGACACTCATGCAGTGTCACCCAAGTAGATTTCCATTTCGCCTTCTCTAAGCTTTCAAGTTACTTGGAACCCCTGCAAAGAATTACAAACATGGTCAATGGCACCTGAATCCACACACCACGTATCTATGGGAATCGCCGCTAAACATGTCTCAGTAGTTAAGCAGAAACTATCGTACTTTTGAGCTTTAGACAATTTGATTTCCAATGTCCCATCTGATTGCACTTGAAGCACTTGCCTTCCGGCTTCTTCTTTGCAATCTCCGGCTTTGGCGCAATTTGTGCCTTTTGAGCTATTTCCTAGAGCTTTCTGTCTTTCTTTCCAGCCTCAGGCTTAGAATACGATTATGAAGCTTTGACTGTGACTAAAGCTCGCTTCTTCTCATGAAAAAGACTTTGAGCCGATAACAACTCTACCAAGAGCTCGGATGAAGTACACAACATCTGACTTATGTTGTAGTTCAACCAAAACTGCTCATAGCTTTAAGGCAAGTTCTGGAGGACAATATCGACTTTGGTTTCACCATCAATTTCGCCTCCCACTACCTCAATCTCGTTGATGTTACTAATCATGTCAATGATATGATCTCTCACAGGAGTGCTCTTAGCCTTTAGGACAATGTCCAAGTTTCAACTCCAATCGACATAGTTCAAACCGGTTAGTTTGTTGTCTTTCAATATTGTAGCTAATGGATTAAATGCCATATCAAAGACTATAAATAAATAAATATGAAATGTTTCAGTATTTTAAGCCTAGAATTTTGAAAAACAAAATTCTATAATTATTGACTTCCTTCAAACAATAATTAAATCCACCGATATCTCATTCACCGGGATTTTCTCAAACCACGATAGTGTGGACGTTTACGCTAACCCACATTCGTTTGAGAAAAACCAAGTTCATTACCTACACTATCTGAGCAAGCGATCTATTGATCAATGTAGCTAATAGTCAGTGCCTTTCAGCCGTACAAATAAGCAGTGTAATATCTGAAAGACTGCCACAGGATCTGGGTTCGCCCTTATTTGATTTACCACGTAACAAAAATTTCTAATTAAAAACGGAACCTTAGAAAAGTACCTTTGAAGCGTGCACTCAGGTGATTCTCTTGTATGCCTCAAGACTTTGACTTCACGTTGTGTGGGTAAAGAACTAGAAATTAATTGATCAACTAACCACCATAATCCACCTGCTAGAAAATTCTAACACCGCTGCACCTGGCACGTACTATAAACGCACCGCCTGGAGAGAGAGAGAAAGCTGCGCGAAGCTGGTATAAAACAGGCAAAAAATTTGGCCAAGGGAGGAAGAAAACCAGCCACAAATAATGCCCAAAAATCTGACTTGGAGAGAGAAAATTTTCTCTCTCTAGATTCTTGAATTATGAATCTATGGAATTGTGTATCTTGAATTGTTAATCCCTTGTCTATATATAGAGTTACAAAAGAGACCCCAAGTTGGTTTAGGATTGGTCTTCCTACTGGGTTTCTGTTTTTCTTCAATCCTGTTCCTGGACTGATACATATTCAACTGTCACAGGGATTCACTTATCCCAATCCAGTTCCTGGGACAATTCACAACCAACTGATACAGGAATTCACTTATCCCAAACCAGTTCCTGGTATGATTCACAACCAACTGACACAAGGATTAATTAATTACTTAATTAATTAAATCTACCATTGTCAACAACCAATACATAATTAATCGTACCACTAACGGATTAATTATGACACTACTATCCTACACCAGAATTGCTTCCGGAACAACTTAATTAAAATATATTCATAATCTCCCCACATCAAAGATATAGTGTTCATTAATATATTAATTTACTGATAAATTAATTAATTAACCTCTTTAATTCCGAGACTAGTACCACTCGACCTTTTTACTATACCGAACATAAGTCCACCGGCCGGGTTTAGTATAATAAACATTACTAGCTCATCTCGGGAGCACCATCACCCTGGATGCACCGGTACATGGTTTCCTTTCGACAAGCAACAGCACACCGAGTAACGAAACACGTGTACCCAACCTACCGAGACTATTGGCCACAATTGACCTCACCCTTTGGCAGATCAAAGTACACTATGTCTAATCCTCATGCCCGCTTGAGTCTAGGGATTAAGAGATAGAATACAAGAATGATTTGTCTATTAAATCATTACAAGACAAATCATTCTTAATGGTCATGTTCAATACGCCCCAGGCATATCTATATGATTCAATTAGGTTAGACAAACCAATTATCCGAATCACATACTAACCTAAACCAACAATTTGTCCAAAGTTGTCTCAGTTACGAACCTCATTTATATATTATGTCTTTTAACCAATGATGAGATCTACTATGTCACACCAGACACCTCATCATCTAACTACATAATATAAATGGACTAAACATGCATAACATATAAACCAAAACATTAAATCGATATATGAACTGGGAAAAAGTACAATACAAGCATAGCTTATGTATTCAAACCTAACACTGCGTGTGGCAGCCCGTTACGCCCAGAGTCGCAAGCACTGCACCAGTGCCTGCTGCTCGCAACGGCGCCCTTACTGCCGCGGTTTTTGCGGTGAGTCGTTCGCTGGCCCGCCTACCCTGTTTTGCTTCCAGGTCTTCTATCCTGCTCCCACTACGTTATTTGGTCTTCTTGCAATTCGTTCTAGGTATTCTACGAATTAACGATAAACTAAAAACCCACGAATTCAAGTTACCCACCATAACACCTTCGATTACATAAAAATTTTCCTACTACAAGACATATAGGAAAATAAAATCAAAAAATTACATAGAAAAAATCCTACTACAGATTTGATCTAATCCTACACGGCTTCCAGCACGTGGTTTTACTATTACAAGCATTCATAAAAACCAAACCCGGACATGTCCCGTGGTTTAAAACATACAAATGCAACCATAATAGTCAAAATTTCTGAACCACCTGTAAATGAAACCATGTAACAAATCGAATAAGAACAAAACCAAAACTAGGCTCTGATACTAATTGAAAGATTATATGCCCGGGTTCGGTCAAAAATTCACTTTTGTGCTATGCATTCCAATATCGGAACTCTTGACCAGGCCTAGACTCTAGCACAATTGCTATTCCAATCCTTGCTTGAAATAACATTGTGCAAGATCTTGGTTTGTAGTTATTTGATTTATCATGCAACAAATAATTTCTAATTAAAGTGGAAGTTTAAAAATACCTTTTGAAGCGTAAACTCAGGTGATAACTTATATGACTCAAGACAGGCTCGAATGTTGTGTAGGCAACGAACCAAAGATCAACAATTCAAAACAATTTAGTCACAACAAAAATCCAGCAACCACCTCACCTGCGCGTATAGCTCACGCGCCACCGCCCCTTTTGATCCCACGCGCCACTAGCTAACCGGGAATAAATCCAAAATGCCAGTGCTACACTTTGGGAACTGGGCAGCTGCATGAAGGGAAGAAAAAACATTTTTGAGAGAAGAAAATTTGATTTCTCTCTCTAGTTTTCTTGTCTTGAAAACTTATGAATTGTGTGTCATGATTTGATAATCCCTTGTCTATATATAGAGTTACAAGAGAGACCCCAAGGTTGTTTAGGATTGGTCTTCCTATTGGGTTTCTGTTTTCCTTCAATCTAGTTCCTGGACTGATTCACATCTAACTGATACAGGGATTCACTTATCCCCCAATCCAGTTCTTGGTCTGATTCACAACCAAGTCACACAAGGATTCACTTATCCTTAATCCAGTTCCTAGTCTAATTCACAACCAATTGACACAAGGATTAATTAATTACTTAATTAATTAAATCTACCTTTGTCAATAACCCAATACATAATTAATCATACCACTAACGGATTAGCTATGGCACTGCCATCCTACACCAGAATTACTTCTGGAATAACTAAATTAATTATTCTTTAATCTCCCAACATCAAAGATATAGGGCTCGTTAAATTATTAATTCATTGATAAATTAATTAATTAAATTCTTATAATCCGAGATTAGTACCACTCGACCTTTTTGCTATACCGGACATAAGTCCACCGGCCAGGTTTAGTATAATAAATATAACGAGCTCATCTCGGGAGCACCATCACCCCGGACGCACCAGTACATGGTTTTCTTTTGACAAGCTGTAGCACACCTAGTAACCAAACACGTGCACCCAACCTACCGAGACTATTGGTCACAAATGACCTCACCCTTTGGCAGATCAAAGTACACTATGTCTAATCGTCATGCCCGCTCAAGTCTAGGGATTAAGAGATAGAATACAAGGAATAAATTGTTTATTAAATCAGTATAAGACAATTCATCCTAAATGGTCAAGTTCAATATGTGCCGGGCATATCTATATGATTCAATTAGTTTAGACAAACCAATTTTCTGGATTACATAATAACCTAAACCGACGGTATGTTCAAAACTATTTCGATTATGAACCTCATTTATATATTATGCCTTTTAACCAATGATAAGATCTACTGTGTCACACCAGACACCTCGTCATCTAAATACATAATATAAATGGACGATACATGCACAACATATAAACCAAACCATTAACTCGATATATTAACTGGGAAATATTAAAATACAAGCATAGGTTCAGTATTTAAATCTAATAGAGGCTACGCTGCTTATTTGTACGGTCGAAAGGCACTGACTATTAGCTACATTGATCAATAGATAGTTTGGTTAGATAGTATAGTTAATGAACCTGGTTCTTCTCAAACGAATATGGGTTAGCGTAAACATCCACACTATTGTGGCTTGCGAAAATCCTGGTGAATGAGATATCAGTTGATTTAATTATTATTTTGAGGGATGTCAATAATTGAAGAATTTATTTTCGAAATTATGTGCTTATTTTTTTCTGAAACATTGTCTATTTATTTATTTACAGTCTTCAGTATGACATTTAATCCGTTAGCTACAATATTGAAAGACAATAAATTAACCAGTCTGAACTATATCGATTGGAGTCAAAATTTGGACATTGTCCTAACGGCTGAGAGCACTCCTGTGAGAAATCATGTCATTGACATGATTAGTAACATCAACGAGGTTGAGGTAGTGAGAGGCGAAATCGATGGTGAAACCAAAGTCGATATTGTCCTCTAGAACTTGTCTCAAAACTATGAGCAGTTTCAGTATAACTACACCATAAGTCAATGTTGTTTACTTCATTCGAGCTCATAGCAGAATTGGTGGTAGCTAAAAGTTTTTTTTAAGAAAAGAAGCAAGCTTTAGTCGCAGTCAAAGCTTCAGAATCTTCTTCTGAGCCTGAGACTGGAAAGAATAAGAGATAGCTCGAGGGAATAGCTTAAAAGGCACAAATTGTGCTAAAGCCAGAGATTGCAAATAAGAAGCTGAAAGACAAGTGCTTCAAGTACAGTAAGATAGGACATTAGAAATCAGATTGTCCAAAGCTCAAAAGTACGACAGTTTCTGCCTTAATTACTGAGGCATGTTTAGTAGCGATTCCCACAGATACTTGGTGTGTGGATTTAGGCGCCACTGACCATGTTTGTAATTCTTTGCAGGGGTTCCAAGTAACCCTGAAGCTTAGAGAATGCAAGCTAGAAGTCTACTTGGGCGATACTACAAGAGTGTCAGTGGAAGCAGAGGGAGTAGCCACAGTGTTTTTCAAAAATTCTAGGATAGAATTAGTTAATTGTCTTTATGTATCGTGTTTTAAAAAGAACCTTATTTCGATTTATAAACTCTTAAAGAATGGTTATAAGTTTATTTTTCTGATAATTCTATTATTATTAGAAAAGCTGTCAAACTTATTTGTTCTGGTTCATTAGTTGACAATTTGTTTGTGGTTAAATCAAACTCCTCTGTTGTGCAAAATACTGAATTAAATGGCGCATCATCTAACAGTAATAAGAGGAAAGAACCTTCTAAAACGAATCAAACCTATCTTTGGCATCTCAGGCTAGGCCATATAAACCTTAGTAGGATTCAAAGGTTAGTCGATAATGGACCGTTGAGTTCATTAGAGATTGACAGTTATTCTACCTTTGAATCTTGCATAGAAGGTAAGATGACCAAGAGACCTTTTAAAGCGCAAGTTTATAGAGCCAAAGAAGTATTAGAATTGATTTACTCTGACTTGTGTGGACCAATGTCGGTCCAATTACGAGGTGGGTTTGAGTATTTTGTGACATTCACTGATGATTACTCAAGGTACGGATACATTTACCTAATGAGCTACAAGTCTGAATGCTTTAGTAAAATTCAAAGAGTATCGGGCAGATGTGGAGAAACATCATAGTAAGAGTATCAAGACACTGCAATCAAATCGTGGTGGTGAGTGCCTATCCCACGAATTTTGAGAATACCTCAGTGAGGTCATAATTCAGTCTCAGTTGTCTGCACCTGCCACGCCACAGCAGAATGGTGTAGCAAAAAGATGAAACAGAACTCTCATGGAAATGGTTAGGTCAATGATAAGCTATAGTGATTTGCCAAATTTATTTTGAGGGTATGGCTTAGAAACTGCAATGTACATTCTAAATCTTGTACCATCTAAAATCGTGCCTTCAACCCCTACAAAGTTGTGGAACAGGCGCAAGCCCAGTCTAAGACATCTCAGAATTTGGGGTTGTCCAATACATGTGCTTAAGGCATATGCGGCTAATTTAGATGCAAGAACAGAAGTAATGTTGTTTGTAGGATATCTTAGAGGAATGAAATGTGGTCTGTTTTATAGTCCTAAAGATCAGAAGGTGATAGTTAGCACTAACGCCAGGTTTTTAAAGGAATACTATATTCTAGATCACAAGCCCAAGAGTAAGATAGTACTAGAACAACTTAGGAAGTAATCTGATAATCCTGATATACCAGCACAAGTAGATACACCACACACTGTATAAGATATCACAGATGATGTGCCTACACAGGTGGTGCCTCGTAGTAGTGGGAGGGTTGTAAGACAGCCCGATAGGTTCATTGGTATGGGAGAAGCCTCTGAATTCATCCCAGGTGCGCCTGAACCAGATCCGGTGAACTATAATGAGGCTCTTCGAGATAAATATTCAGAATCTTGACAAAAAGCAATAATATCAAAGATGGGGTCGATGGACCACAATCAAGTCTGAGAGCTTGTGGACCTGCTTGATGGTTTTAAACCCATTGGATGTGAGTGGGTCTACAAACGCAAGAGAGGACTGACGGAAAGGTTGAAACCTTTAAATCTAGGCTTGTGGCGAAGGGGTATACTCAGAGAAAGGGAATCGATTATGAGAAAACATTCTCCCTGTTGGCCATACTTAAGTCTATCCAGATTCTCTTGGCCATAGCTACTCATTTAGATTATGAGGTATGGCAGATGGATGTCAAGACAACTTTCCTAAACCAAAAGCTTGAGGAAACCATCTTTATGCAGCAACCAGAGGGATTCGTTGAAAAAGGTCAAGAGCATAAGTTTTGCAGGCTTAAGAGGTCTATTTATAGACTTTAAGCAGGCATCCAGATCTTGGAACATCCGATTTGATGAGGTGATCCAATCCTACAGATTCACTCAGTGCCCGGATGAATAATGTGTATACCGTAGGCGTGATGGAAACTCAATAGTATTTCTTGTGCTTTACGTAGATGACATTTTACTAATTGGCAACAATAAAAAAGTGTTATTAAACATAAATGCATGGCTGTCCAAGCAGTTTGATATGAAAGACTTAGGAAAAGCGGGACATATCCTTGGGATCAAGATAATTCGAGATCGTATAAAACGTTCACTAACGTTCTCTTAAGCTTCATTCATAGACACGATTCTGGCTCGTTTTAACATGCAGAACTCCAAGAAAGGTTTTTTACCATTCAGACACGGAGTGCATCTATCTAAAGAGCTGTCTCCAAAGACCGTTGAGGAGATAGAAACCATGAAGACAGTTCCTTATGCCTAGGAAGTAGGAAGTCTCATGTATGCAATGTTATGTACGAGGCCTGATATCTGTTATGTTTTTGGCATTGTAAGCTGATATCAGAGTAACCCCGGGAAAGCTCATTTGGGAGACAGTAAAATGCATTCTCAAGTATTTTCACAGAACAAGAGACCAAGTATTGGTCTATCAGGCGCCTGAGCTGGAACCCTGAGGTTAGACAGTCTCAAATTTCCACGGCGACAGGACAAGAGCAAGTCTATCTTAGGGTATGTGTTTATTTTGGGAGGTGGAGCCATAGTATGACGGAGTGTCAAGTAGAAATGCGTGGCAGACTCTACCATGGAGGTTGAATACGTTGCAGCATCAGAGGCAGCGAAAGAAGCAGTGTGGCTCAAGAACTTCCTAGTGGACTTAGATGTGATTCCTAGTTTGCAGAAGTCGATCACAGTGTACTGTAATAACAATAGTGCAGTAGCAACCTTGAAGGAACCATGAGCCCACAAGGCGAATAAACATATACAGCGCAAGTATCATCTAATACAAGATATCGTCAAGAGGGAAGACGTGGTCGTGGCAAAGATAGTATCGGAAGATAACCTTGTGGATCCATTCACGAAGACATTGACTGCAAAATTCTTTGAGGCTCACGTGGAGGGTATTGGAATCAGATACTTAGTAGAGCCATGATAGGTTTTCTAGGTGTATTATAGTTGTAAAATTAATGTAGTTTTATACTTGAAGTGTAGCTTAAATAATAGTGGGAGATTGTTGGGTTTGAATACTAAAGCTTTGCTTGTATTAAACTATTTCCCTGTTTTATATATCGATTGAATGTTTCAATTAAATTGTTTATGTGTTTACATATCTCGTCTATTTATATTATGTAATTAGATGATGAGATGTCTGGTGGGACACAGTAGATCTCATCATTGGTTAAAAGAAGTAATATATAAATGTGGTTCGTAACCGAGACAGTTTTGGACACATTGTCAGTTTAGGTTATTATGTGATTCAAAAATTGATTTGTCTAGACTAATAAATCATATAGATATGCCCGGGGCATATTGAACTTGACCATTTATGATGAATTGTCTTAAACTAATTCAATAGACTATTCGTTCCTAGTATTCTATCTCTTAATCCCTAGACTTGAGCAGGCATGAGGATTATACATAGTGTACTTTGATCTGCCAAAGAGTGAGGTCATTTGTGGCCAATAGTCTCGGTAGGTTGGGTGCGCGTGTTTAGTTGCTTGGTGTGCTGTTGCTTGTCGAAAGGAAACCATGTACCAGTGCGTCGGGGGTGATGGTGTTCCTGAGATAAGCTCGTTATGTTTATTATACTAAACTTGGCCGGTATTTTTATGTCCAGTATAGTAAAAAAGTCGAGTGGTACTAATCTCGGATTATCAGAAATTAATTAATTAATTTATCAGTAAATTAATAAATTAACGAGCACTATATCTTTGATGTGGAGAGATCAAAGAATAATTAATTTAGCTATTTCAGAAGCAATTTTGGTGTAATATGGTAGTTTCATAATTAATTCGTTAGTGGTACGATTAATTATGTAGTGAGTTAATTGATTAAGTAGAATTAATTAATTAATTAAGTCTTAAATTTCAATTAGAATTAGCAAATCCTAGAGATTAGGAAATCTAATTGGATTAGGAAATCCTATTAGATTTGTTACCTAATTGGATTTGGAAACTAATTAATTACCTAAACCCATTAAGAAGACCAATCATAAACCAACTTGGGGTCTCTCTTGTAACTCTATAAATAAACAAGAGATTAGCAATTCTACACACACAATTCATAAGTTTTCAAGACAAGAAAACTAGAGAGAGAAAACAAGTTTCTCCTTCGAAGTCAATTTTCTCAGGCGGCGGGTTTAATCCTCAGGCGGCGAGTTGCTGGATTTTTCCGGCGAGATTGTTTTGTGGTGATTGCTGATCAATTGTTCGTTAGTTTGTTGCCCACATAACGTACAATCAAAGTCTTGAGTCATATAACAGAACCACCTAAGTACACGCTTCAAGAAGTAATTCTTAAACTACCGCTTTAATTAGGAATTAATTATTGCATGATAAATTGAATAAGTGAAAGCTAAGATCCTGCGCAATATTATTTCAAGCAAGGATTGAAATAGCGATTGTGCTAGAGTCTAGGCCTGGTTAAGAATTCCGATTATGGAATGCATAGCACGAAAGTGAATAATCTTTCACGCGGGAGGTGAAGGGGTAGGTCATCCATGACTTAACCGGTTGAGCTACTGTCGAAATATTAGTCTGTGATTAGTTGCAGACTCCATCTTTGTACCGAAAAAAAAAAAGAAAACATAATATATGAGAAATCATATAACAAGACAGTAGAAATTGTATCAACAGATATAAGATATCATATCACAACATATGAGAAACTATATCATACAATTAAAACATACATAGTAGGGGATCAAATAATGTATTCTTTAGATATCATATCACAAGACACTAGAAATTATATCATAGGACAAAAAAACTCATATCACAATATATAAAAATATTTTAATTATAAAATAAATTAAATAATAATTAAACAAAATATATTTTTATCATTTTAAAAAAATTAAAAACATAGAAGAAAAAAATTACTGAATTGTCTAAAAAAACGGACGAAAAAAAAGTTTCAGGAAATAAGGAAAAAAAACCCATTAAATACTATAACAATAAGAAAGAAGATGAGATAAGAAGCAATTGGAAAATTGCAAACCGCGTTAAAGCTGCTATAGCTACTACATCGTGGAAGAAAAGCAAAATTAAAAAAAATGTGGGACGAGTGCGCTCTCATCTCCACCCCATCTCTAAATAGAAACTACTACTCCCTCCGTTCTCTTAAAATTGACGTTTTAGAGAAATGGTAAAATTTACTTTTAATTGACGTTTTACAGTTTTTTACCCACTCTCTCCCCATTTTACCCATTCTCTCTTGCCAATACTTGTAGATTCCTCCCTCTCTCCCCACCCCATTTTCAACGGCACCCAACCAACAAATAATTTTAAGTATGAATATTAAATGGTGGGATTTGAGTTTGCTATCTTGATTGTAGGAAGTTTTTAAAAATTAAATAGTTAAATTCAAGAAATAAGTTTATAAAATAGGAATGTTAGTTTATTTGTTATAGAGTAATTATTGTTAAAGTAAAAGGGTAATTTAGTTAATTTTATCCACCCTTAATTTGTCTGAAATTAAAAAAGAATGGAAGAAGAAAAGAAAAAAAGAGAAGAGGGGTGTTTTTGTCATTCAATAATTCTATATTGTTTTATTTTTTAATATACATGAGCATAAATTATCATATTTTTTTAACTTTTTACATTTGTTTGAGTGTGACAATGGTTAAGGGATAAATGTAATTGTGAAATCTGTGAATCAATCCAAGATTAACCAAACCAAACCACATCCCTGGGAAATGTAATACGTGGTATAATTATTTAAAAACAAAATATTTACAATTTTTTTAGAGTAAATTCCAAAACTTGTCACTATACTATAGTCACTTTCTGGTTTTGGTCATTGTATTTTGAAAACTATTTGTAAGGTCATCATACTTTACTTTTCTTTTTAAAAATGGTCACTCCGTCAAGTTTGACCGTTAACCCATTAACGGTCAAATTTTTTTAGGGTTATTTTTGTCTTTTCATTAACTCATTAAATTAAAAAAGAGTAAACTCTAAATTTGGTCATCATACTTTTCTAAAATCCCATTTTTGGTCATCTTACTTTAAAAATTATATTTGAGGTCATCACACTTTCATTTTTTATTTAATTTTGGTAATTCCATCAAAATGTTTTGTTAAGTCTCAATCAGCCATAATTTTTTAGGGTAAATAAAAAAAAAAACCCCATCATGCACGTGGAATTTTTATTTATTTATTAATTATTTTTTCGCATCTCTGCTGCCAACACCCACACCCTCACCCCCATCATGCACGTGACTTTAAAAAGTTTTATTCTTCTTAAGGGTGTGGATTAGGGCTCTTAATTCATGTTAGTGTGTCGATTTCGTGTCGGTTGAAAGAGAAAATTATATTTTTGCCCCGGTCCTAACCCGAACCCGAACGGGTTGGAAAACTCCAACCCGAACCTAACCTGATTTTTACCAGGTCAACCCAAAACTGACATAGTCAACCCGTTGATTGACCCACCAACCAGAGCCAAACGGATTGATCGGGTCAGGTTAGTGTTGACCAACCCTAACTCGACCCGCAAACCCGATTTTTTTTACATAATAATTTTTTAAAAATATTTCGGGTCATCATGTCAACCCGTTGACCTGGTGTGTTGACCTAATTTTGACCTAAAAATCTTGGACCGACACGAATCCGGCCTAAAAATTTTTCGGGTCCAAAATTCCAACTCGAACCGTACCCGTTTCGTGTTCAATTTTCGTGTCGTGTCAAAAACTACCAGCCCTACTGCGCAATTTATATCCTGTACCACTATGTACATGTACCACTTACTATAATTAGTAATTTTTTTTGAGCCGACTGTATTTTTTCCATTTTTAGTAATATTTAGTGACGCGCCCAGTTTTTTTTTTTTTCCCGCCTGGGTATATATACATTCAAAACGTGGTGGTTGCACTTTTTTTTTCAAAAACTGAACGAGAGCGATCAAAAACTGAACGAGAGCGATCAAAAACTGAAAGAGACCGATCAAAAACTGAACGAGAGCGATTAGAACCAGAGTTTTTCGAATTGCGCTGCTTCTGAAATCATTCTGCAATTATTGAAATTGTTAATAAAGGTATTGGATCGAAATATGATCATTGGTTTTTTTTTTTTTATGTTCGTGATTGATGTTTTTGTTGTTTAATTGTTGTTCTTATAGTATGTTTTTGAAAATTATGATTTTCGATCGTTTGAAAATTGTTGTTCCATTCGTATGTTCTTATACTATATTCTGATCGTTTTGTTCGAGGACGTTGTTGGTATGTATTTTTGAATGTTGGGGAATAAATATGCACATTGCGGGATAGGATGTTACTTTTTTTTTAGTTTTTATATGATGTAACTGGACGTTGCGTAAGGTATAACTGAGACGTTTTTGGACGTTGCTAAATGCGATGTTGTTTGTTTTGTTTTATTGTGATGTTTCTGGACGTTGTGTAAGTAATAAGTGGGACGTAGTGTGACGTTGCGGGATATGAGATTTTTATCTAGTTTTTATGTGATTTTTATCTGGACGTTGCGTAAGTAATAATTTGGACGTGTTGGGACGTTGCGTAAGTAATAAGTGGGACGTTACGTGATATGATATTTTTCTCTAGTTTTTGTGATTTTTATCTGGACGTTGCGTAAGTAATAATTTGGACGTGTTGGGACGTTGCGTAAGTAATAAGTGGGACGTTGCTTAAGTTGTTATAATTTTTTTTTTTCAGATATGGAATCAATGGACGATGAGTCGATGCTGTCATTGATTGGTCAGAGAGTTGGTAGCGTAGATGAGGCATACGATTTGTATAACAAATATGCTTTCGAATTGGGTTTTAGTATTAGGAAGCATAGGTCTCGTAGCAAGGAAGATGGGTTATATATTAGACAGTTTGTGTGTTCGAAGCAAGGTGAGAAGGATTATAAAAATAAGACTGAGAATGAGAGGATTTATTCTAAATTGGATGTTCGAACGAAATGTAATGCCCTGGTTGAATTTAAGAGAATTGATGATGGTATTTGGGAGGTCAAGAAGCATTTCAGGAAACACAATCACGAGATGTGCTTTGAACATCAGAGACACTTATTGCGTTCTAGTAGAAATATGAATTCTTTATCAGTTGATTATTTGAAGACTTTGAAGGATTCTGGAGTTCGTGTTTCAGATGGTTACAGAGTGTTGTGCAAAGAGGTAATGGACTTTAAATAGTTTTCATGTAGACGTAAGTGGACGTTGCGAGAGTATTAATACAGACGTTTCCGGACGTTGCGAGAGTAGTATTACAGACGTTTGTGGACGTTGTAGTTATAAATTTTATTTTATTTTATTTTTTTTTTTTTTGCAACAGGCTGGTGGACCATCTCAAGTAGGTTTTACTTCACGAGATGTTTATAATCGTATGGAAATTGAGAAGAAAAAGACCATTGATGGTTGTGATGCAAATACACTTTTTGAGATATTGAAGAAAAGGTCTTTTGATGAACAGGATTTCTATTTTGATTTTGAGCTGGACAGCGATTCATCATTGTGTAATTTGTTTTGGCGTGATGGACAAATGAAGGCAGACTACAAGATATTTGGAGATTTGGTTGTTCATGACACGACTTATAGGACAAACAAGTATGGTTTGATATGTGGACCATTTGTTGGGATGGACAATCACTGCCGTAATGTTATGTTTGAAATTGGTTTTATAAAGAATGAGAAGATTGAATCATTTAATTGGTTGTTTAAGACGTTTTTGAGGTCCATGGATGGTCAAGCACCGATTACTTTGATGACAGATCAAGCTTTTTCGATGGCAGCAGCTATAAAGGATGTATTTCCATCAACTCGTCATCAGTTGTGTCTTTGGCATATAAGTGAGAACTTTCGGAAGAACTTACCTTCATTGCGTGATGACACAGGTTTTTTTAAATTGTTTCAACGCCTTCTTTACAGTGTTGTTACAAAGGAAGAGTTTCAACATGTTTGGGACAGGTAAAGACGTTGCGGTAGTGTTTTATTGGACGTTGCATTATTGTTTTTACATACGTTGCGGTTTTTTGTTTACAGCATGGTTGCTGAATATGAATATGGCAATATAAAGTGGTTGAATGATCTATATGAGATTCACGAGAAATGGTGTCCTGCATTTAACAAAGATTACTTTTCTGGAGGGGTTCTCTCATCTCAAAGGAGTGAGTCAACAAATCGTTCGATTTCAAGGCGTCTAAGCAAAACATCATCACTTTGCAATTTTTACCATCAGTTTGTAGATGTGGTGAATGACTGGAGGAATAACGAAAATGAAGAAGACTACAGGTGTCATCAAGGGAAGCCGGATTTGTTTGTTCCGAAACATTCGATGTTAATTCAAGCTTCTGAAGTTTACACAATTAATGCATATCGTATGTTTGAGACTCAGTTTAAAGACATGACTTTATACAATTATGAAAAGGTTTGTGAAGATGACAGGTTAATTCAATATCATGTCTGGTGGGATGGAGAAGATATTTTTCAACATGTTGTGTTGTTTGATAAGTTGACTTATTGGATACAATGCAGCTGCAAATATTTCAATGAAGTTGGGATATTATGCGGTCATTCACTTCGTGTTTTTAACCTGAATTGTGTTAAGGTATGAATTTTTATTGATTCAGTTTTTTTGTTTTTTTTTTTTTTTTTGTGACGTTGTTAATGTGTTAATTGGACGTTGCGATTATGTTTTTATTGACGTTGATGATAAAATACCAGACGTTGTTTGTTGTGTAACTTGTTTTGTTGATTAATTAATTAATTAATTTTTTTTTATAGATACTACCCGATAGGTGTATATTGCAAAGGTGGACTAAGGGTGTGACATATGGCCGTCAGATTCAATTTCACAATTCACGTCCTAGAAATGAAGGAGATTATGTTTACTGTTCTGTTTGGAGGCATGCTGCCAGCAAGAAATATTTGAGATTGATTCAATTATGTCAGTCGAGTTCTATTGCTCGTGAAATTATAGACGATAAATTCAAATATCTTAGAGATTGCATTGCTGATTTAGCTGGTATTAGATTGGAAGGAGGAGGTGAAGATGTGGATGATGATGATGATGATGATGATGATGATGATGATGGTACAGAAGGAGAAATTAGAGATCCGAAAGGAAAGAGACCAAAAGGTGTTCGAAATGTACGGCTAAAGAGTACAATGGAGAAAAAAAGGAATATTTCGAGAGGTAGGAAATACAAAAAGAACAGTTCAGAAGGTGTAGTTTAGTTATATGATTACAGGGATTGATATGAATTTGTAGTTGTAATAAACATTTGATTTTGAAAATGAATGTTTATTGATTTTTAATTTGAGATTTTATAGACGTATATGGACGTTGCGATAGTGTTAACAGACGTTGTTCTACTAAATTGAAGAAAATGATATGTAGATTAAAACAATTTATAACAGAAATGAGATTTTTGTTGTTTTTGAATTAGTTTTTGAAAGTGAATGTCTCACCACGTCCAACAACGTCCGTCAACGTCCCATAAACAACTATCGCAACGTCTGATTTGAAAAGAGAAACATTTCTTATTTTATTGAAACACAAACGTAGTAATACGTTTTTCGGACGTTGTATAAGTGGCAGGACGTTTTACGGTTATTGTTAACAAATATTATATAATTTAAGTTTTGATTTTTCTTGATATATCTGCCACGTCCAGTAACGTCTTAAAAACAACTATCGCAACGTCGGAATGAAGTGATTTTGCTTGGACGTTGTTTGGACGTTGCAAGACGTGGTTCTTGTTTATAGTATAGCTTTTGAAAGAGTTAATATTGAACGTACGTGGTTGGTTTGTCTTGGACGTTGTATGGAGCGTTGATTATATATAGTGGAAAGTATAGATAAGTTATATATAGTGGAAAGTATATACAAATATAAGAAATATACAAATATACAAAGAAACCTATTTATTTTTTATTTTCGGGGATTCTGCCTTTGTTGTTTCTTTGGCGGTTGTTTTTTCTGATTTGGATTTGCAATCTTGGATCTGAATCAGGCAAATCATATTCTTCTCTTTCGCTTTCTTTTTTCCCAGTGGGCATTGGCAATGACTCCTGCGCCATGGTTGATAAAAGATGATAATTCGTCTGGTAGTAGTCCAATGCTTTTTCCTTGATCTCATCTTTTATCATGTTCGATGGAGACATCAGGATGTTATATGAATACTTGGCTCGCAACCTGATGAATACGCTTTTGTCATTTGCCTTCTTACTTTCGATGAGAAGATTGTCATAATTGAATTCCAAATGACCTTCATACATCTCCATGTGCCTAATAGTAAACACAAAATAGTGGAAGTTATTTAGCAAAATAGCAGTTTAACAATAATAAGCAATACGAATGACCCGCAACGTCCAGTTAATACCAACCACGTCTACCTACGTCGAACAAATCAACTATTGCAATGTCCGACAGCAAACAGAAACAGCAGTTATTAACTAACTCAAAAAGTCTATCTACGTCACATAAACAAGTAATAAAACAAGTAGGAAGAGAATTAATATTACCTTATTGTGTATATTCCGCAATCGCATTTGTTATTTTGATCTTTCCAAGGCAGATCCGCATATTCTAATAAATTAGTCTGCATGTATTTGAATTCTGGATATTGGCCTTTTTTCTCCTCATCCATTATGCTTGCAAACATTGTTAGGACCTCAAGATGGATTGGATTTTGAATTGGTCCTAAGTTGTCGAGAACTTTTGCATATGCATCCTGGATGTTAATGGCCAGGGTGGTGAAGTGTCCACCGTCGATGATTGGGAAATAAACCTTGGAGTGATTGAAAAAAATAAATTATAAAATAGAATTTGATATGTATACTTAATGAATGATTTAGTAAATGTACTTACAAACTCGAAAATGAAATGTTCCAAGCTATGGTGGAATCGAGCAAGTTCTTCCTGCATCCAATCACGAAAACATTTTTTTTGTGCATTTTCACCATCTTGTTGTAAGCTTTGTTTGTAACTGGTGAAAATTAACTGCATCAAATTAATACACAACGTCAGTTAAAGGTTTTATCTCAAACAGCAAAAAGGTCAATGATACTTCTATATCAAACATAAGCAGTTAACAAGTCGCAACGTCCAGTTAATACCCACCACGTCCTACAACGTCCAAAAAATAAACTATCGCAACGTCCAGTTACATACTCACCACGTCTCGCAATGTCAAGTTACATACTCACCACGTTCCACAACGTCAAAAAAATAAACTATCGCAACGTCCAATTTAATACATACCACGTCCAACTACGTCAAAAAATTAACTACCACAACGTTCGACTTGCAAATATAAATACAAACAGTTGTTATTTATTGCAAATATAAATGTTCTTACCGAAAATCTGGTTGTGAAGAAAAACCGTTTTAGCCCAGATTTGTCTCTTAGCTTGCCAGGAAAACATCTTATGTAGTTTTCGTGGGAGCACCATGCATTTATCATTTCCGCACTAACCCATTTATTTGCTGACATGGTGTGGAAGTCTAGCCTAGACAAGACCGTTCTTCCAAAGCTGTAGAGTGTTTCACTGCATTTGTTGGATCATAAGTTAGTAAGAATAAATAATTAATTTTGTTGGATGATAATGATTTGGATGTACTTACTGTTTGTGGTGAGTCTTATCCCTTTTCCTATCCCTAATGAGGAATGCGAAATTGATCATCAATTCCTCTTTCTTGGAAAGCTTTACGTCCAGCATCTGCTTCTTTTGCGGCTTGATGTAGCAGTAAAATGTACTCCTCAGTGCCAATGGAAGCTTGATCTGGCGATGCTTTGGGTTTGGAAGTGGATTTTCATCAAGTCTTTCCAGAGGATTGTCTTCCTCGTCCATGATGATTCTTTAGAGAAATAATGAAAATGTATCTGTCAGTAATAATAGTATGATACAAAATGCTTGAATTATAGTATTACTTACTGTCTAATTTCTTCCAGTTTTTAAGCATGTGGATCAGCCTGTATCTTCTGAGAAGTATCATACTCCTTTTGTAGATTCCTCGGCCTTGGCTCATGCTGCTGCTGCTGCTGTGACAATTCTATTCCGAGGTCGAAGCTTGGTGGTAGGATTTCTTTAATTTCTTTAAGCTTCTTGTTTGCCTCTTGTTGTCCTTTTTCTATCTTATCAACCTGACTGAGAAGTGCAGCAATGTCTTCTTTGTCAATCTGACTTTGTGGTGTGACAAATGCCGCAAACTTCTTGTCCATCTCTTGTTGGACAATCTTATCCACTTGACTCAAAAGTTCAGCACGATACTGAGTTGTTTCAATCTTCTTGTTGAGTTCTTCTTGTTGTTTATGTAACATCATTTGAACTTGACTCAACATAGGTTCAAAGTCATTGTGAGATTGACTTGGTACAACAACAGCAGTATCCTTTTGTGTTGCATCAATCTTCTTGTTGAGTTCTTCTTGTTGTTTGTGGAACATCCTTTGAAGTTGACTCAACATTGGTTCAAAGTCAGTGGGAGGTTGACTTGGTACAACAGCAGCAGCATCCTCATCTTGTAGTGTTTTTTTTGTGACATTGTTGAAGAGACTTTCCATTGTTTTCAATGTCACTTCAAGCATCCTCAATGCTGGATTATCTTGTATTTCCTTTGTATCTTCTACAAGATTTATGAGGTTGGTGTATTCTTTGACTAATCGAGCCATTCCTTGATTAAGTCTTCTGATTTTGGCTTCATTGGAACTATCAACAGGCTGTACACAATAAAAAAGGTACATCAGAGGAGTTAATGATACACGCAACGTCCTGTTAAGTCTAACGCAACGTCCTGTTACGTCTAACGCAACGTCCTGTTACGTTAGACGCAACGTCCAGTTACGTCTGACGCAACGTCCAGTTACGTCTGACGCAACGTCCAATAAGAAAGCAACAACGTCCAGTTACGTCTGGTTACGTCAAGTTAATGTATAAGAGAAATAGTAATTTTGGATTTCGAATTTTACCTGATCTTGCTTCTCTGGTATTTCTTCATTTCTTATCTCATCATTATTATCATCATCATCATGAATGTCATAATCAACATCATGAGGCCCATGCTTTTAAAAATAAAAACAGAAACATATACATGTGTAAGTTAATGTCCTCAACGTTCAGAATAATATGCACAACGTCCTTCAACGTCTATAACAAATAATGCTTTTGTTTTTGAAAATGTAAATATTACCTGATGTTGATCTTCTGGGATTTGATTGTCTTGTGGGATTTGATGTTGATCATCTTCTATCTGGTTTTTCATCTCATCCCTTGTCAATATTCTTCCTATTCCAATTTGAAAGTAGAGAGACGTTTCTTGGACGTATGGGTTCACCAGGGATTTTGACTATGTCCAGATAAAGTAACTTGAAAAAAAATAAAAGAATAAATGTTAGTTACGTCTGATGAAAATCAAGTGCACAACGGTTGATAAAGTATATTGGAAGTACTTACCACAATGAAGGGGAGCGATCCTTTAAAGATCACTCTTTGATTTGTGTCGTTCCAATGTTTGACAGATTGTATCAAGCCTCTGATGGTGAACTCGCACCAGTTCATGTTTCTGATGTTATCTACATTTTTGACACTCTTCAGTAGAGATTGTCGGCAACTTAAATCCGTGTAAGCCCAAAGGAGAGTTGTTGCCATGTAGATTGTGAAATCAATTTTGAAGTCATCATCAGCATACTCTTTGTGTTGCTTGATATAATCTGCCATTTGAGTTGTTGTTGGTTTTCTTTGAGCCCCTTCATTGCTAACTGATCCTGGATGTCTGGAATGGAATTTTTCCATTTCTGTCTTGTATTCGTCAGAGTACAGATCAGAAGTGGTGTATTCTTCAATTTTAATACCACCACGTGGTATTCCAAACACATGCCTGACATCTTCTTCTTCAATATCAATGCTGCCACTGTTCAACTGGATTTTGCACCTGTTGTTTGAGATTGTGAAAGATTGCAACAGATATTCTCCTAATCCACATGGCAGTTGATTTAAGTTGATGTCAAGCAAGGATCCAAATCCAATATCTCTCACTACTTGTTTTTGCTGCTCAGTCAAATGTCTTACAAGCTTGTACAATGCAGCAATGCTGGTCCTTGTTTGGAATTTGGATTTGGTCCTTTTGGGAGATTTTTTTGTTGATTTTTTTGACTAACTGTGATGGAAATAAATGAAAAAAATCAGTCACGTACAAAATATATTCCGCAACGTCTATTATAATACATACTACGTCCAGTTACGTCCATAAAATAACTACCGCAACGTCCTAAAAGAACATGTTGATATGATAATAGAAAATATGAAATTAAGAAGATCATAAAGTATTCATACCTGATTGAAGTCTTGGTCTCTTTGTAGGTTTTTCTGCTACAGGTTGCTTTTTTGTTTGTGTTTTTTTGGGTGTAGCAGCCTGTTTCTTTTTTGGTTGTGGTTCATCTTCTTCAGTTTCTGATTCGTCTCTAAGTCTTTTTGGTTTAGCATCTTGTTTCTGTTTCTGCTTTGGCTGTGGATTTTTTTGAGGGTTGAGGATGTGTTTTGTTGCTGCATAAACAAGGGAATCCAGCTTTTTTGAAGAAATATGAGGGCTGGAATTTCTTTTTTTGAGTATGTATTGGTTTAATGGAATTTGGGAGTCATCTTCACTTGGTGCGGCAGGATTGGATTTACTTGGTGTTGGTGATGGCATGGAATCTGTCACGAAATCATCATCTGTATATTCATCATCTGTATTTGGTTTTGATCTTATTGCGGATTGTTTGTATTTAACCATCCTGTAATGAACCACGGAAATAATTATCAGAAACAAAAACAAAAAATTGGTAACATTATGATTACAACGTCCAGTTACGTCTGTAAAAAAGACCACAGCAACGTCCAACAAGAAAGACCAAAAATTTATTATTTTTTCATAAATACAAAACACAAAACACATTTTTGGTCACCAAATTTCTATAACATACCTACAACAAACACAATGTTATTTTTTATTAAATTAAACAAACAGAAAAGTCACCGCAACGTCCAGTTACATACTAACCACGTCTAACAACGTCCCAAAAAATACTACCACAACGTCCATTAGGAAACAAAAAAAAAAAAAAAAAACAGTTATTTCCTCCAATTCAAAAACCAAAAAGATTGTTAATGACCTTATTCGTATAAAATATATCACAACGTCAAATTTGAAACAAAAACAATTATACTTTTGGCAGAAAAACAAAGCAGCAACGTCCAGTTACATGTCCACCACGTCTAACAACGTCCCAAAAATTACTACCGCAACGTCCATTAGGAAACACAGAAAAAAAACTGTTATTTCCTCCAATTCAAAAACCAAACAGATTGTGAATCATCCTATTCGTATAAAATATATCACAAAGTCAAATTTGAAACAAAAATAATTCTATTTTTGGCAGATAAACAAGCAGCAACGTCATCAATTACTACCGCAACGTCCATCAATAACTACCGCAACGTCCATCAATAACTATCGCAACGTCCATCAATTACTACCGCAACGTCCATTAGGAAACACAGAATTTTAATTTCAGTACAAATAGAAATAACAAAGACGATGCAACGTCTAGTAAAATTTAGAGTAATATAGCATTATTTAGAGTAATAGAGCATTATTTACAGTAGTCTGAAGGGTAACAGAACAACGTCTAGTATAACATTATAATCGAATGCAGCAAATACGGGAAAATAGGGTTTCGGAAATCCATCAATTCCAGTGAAAAACAGTTTATAGTAAACGATGTAGTAGATTTTGCAATGTATTACCTGTAGTTTTGTGAAGTTTCGATGTAGTGTATGAACGTGGCGGGACGTAAGTTGCCTGGATTGAAGTTGTTCCGGTGGGTTTTTGCTCTTCTCTGTCGGAAACTTTGTCAGAAATTTTCGTCCGATTCATTTTTCGTATGGATTTTTGAAGATTGGAAGTAGGAATAAGTTTGTTAGGGTTTGATCGCTGGAAGTTATGGAAGCTTTTGATGGGAAGGAGTTGTGGGTTTTGAAAAAGGAAACGTCCAGCAAGCGGGTTTTGAGCGGTCGAGCGCGTGTAACTACGATATAGTAGTGAGAGTGGGATATAAACAGTAGGTACATGTACACAGTGGTACAGGGTATACGGGCTGGCCCTACTTGGGTGTTCGTGGCGAAGATGCGAAAAAATAATTAATAAAAAAAATAAATTCCACGTGTATGATGGGGTACGTTTTTTTTGTATTTACCCTCAAAAAATTATGGCCGTTAGAGACTTAACAGAATATTTAGACATAATGACCAAAATTGAATAAAAAATAAAAGTATGATGACCTCAAATATAATTTTTAAAGGAAAATGACCAAAAATGGGATTTTAGAAAAGTATGATGACTAAATTCATAGTTTATTCTTTTTTTAATTTAATGAGTTAATAAAAAGACAAAAATAACCCTAAAAAAAGTTGACCGTTAGTGGGTTAACGGTCAAACTTGACGGAGTGACCATTTTTGAAAAGAAAAGTAAAGTATGATGACCTTAAAAATAATTTTCAAAATATGATGACCAAAACCAGAAAGTGACTATAGTATAGTGACTAATTTTAAAATTTACCCTTTTTTTTAAACAAAATATCTACAATTAATTGTACGTGATTTACATATCGCTGGGAAAAGGATATAACATAAATTTCATGACCTTGAGAGTAGACTGCACTTTGGTCCCTAGTATAAATACGTTGAACCTCGACATATAGAGTCCAGTAAACTGTCTTGGCGATTGATCTCTCCTTGTTTCCTTGGAATAAAATCAAGAAAATCAAAGAATCAAACTGGAAGAAGAAAAGAATCATGGTAGCTCGGAAATTCGTGGTTAAACACAACGATTCTACTTTCGACGTGGATTATGATACAGATGATGGCTTTGAAGTCGGGCTTCGTCGTCCTTTTCTGGTCTTCTCAATTCATCTGCAAATTGTTCATCATTTTATTATTTATTTTTTTTTGTTTCAGGTATTTAAATTCCAGCTCTTCTCACTCACTTCAGTACCTCCCGATCAGCAAAAGGTAATCTCAGATTTCAGATTTTGAATGAATTAGATGTTAAGGATTGAAATTCGACACAGTATAAAATGTCATTGTAATTTACATAGTTGAAGTGTTGATCAGTCTTGTATAAGAGCTGTACATCGTGCTATGGAAGTTGGACTTTGCTTACAGATTGAATTTCGATAATATGTGTTGCTTGTACCGTCCTGTCCTTGTTTTAAGTTTTTCAATTTTTAATTTGCGATGAAATTTCTTTCCATGTTATTTTCAATTCACATACATCTAAGCTGAATTCCACGTGCAATGGTTGAAACTGTGCTTAAGTATAAAATGTAGTAACGCATTCTGCTTTAGAGGTTGTACCTTGCTTGCAAGTCGCGAATTTTGTTTCCTGTTCATAGTTTCGGTCTAATACTGAATTTTCTTTATATACATTAACCGAAGAACATATGAAGTTTGGATGCTAACACTACATCTTTCTGTTCAAGTTGTACCTGGATTGTGCATCTTGTATTTTTCTTGGTATTCACGTACTCTAATTTAGTAATTTATTGTTTCCATTGATATAGATTTGAAATTCGTGGATGTTATTTGTATCATAAGTATGATAGCCTGATTTTCCATCTGAGAGCAGATATTGGCAGGCGAAAATAATCAGATGCTATTGGATGATGCTGATCTCTTGTCAATGTCCAATAAGCTTCAGTTGGTGTCTATTGATGATGAGAAAAAAGAGAGATCTGATGCAGAATTCACAATATCTGATGAAGAATTGGCACGGCTGTTACAGGTTATGATTGATGTCCACGGATTTTGGTAACTAAAAAATTTCATTGCGGTTGATGATAGTTTGCCTATTTTAACCAGTAAATTGTTACTTAGAACTAATGAAAATGTGGTTCTTAATAGATAAATGTGGTGGGTATCCTAGGTAGTGCTAGAGTTTGAACTTGTTTGTTGCAGGAAGAGTAGGAAAATATTGATCGACAAACCTGCATGATAAGAAGTGATGACTTGGCGTAGAAGCGATTGAAAATCACTTCTTGGTGCTTACTTTCAGAAAATTTGAATTTAAATTTTAAATGCTCTGGAATGTTACAATATTAATGCTGTTGTTTTCTCCATCTTTACTTCAACTCGTTGAGGCAGGTGGAACACAGTCAGCTGGGATAGTTTAAACGTAATCACTAATCAGAGGACCAATGTGTTTGTTAATATAGGCCGAAGAAGATGCACTGATGATGCAGCAGTTTGTTGTTGCTGGGAATAAGGATCTAGTTGAGCAGAGGATACGACCTTATCTAGATCAAGTTCTAATGGTAGGCATTTTCAAGTTTGTACTATCAATTTTATATCCGTTTGAGTTGTAGTAAGGAAAAGTTATTCCGAAGACTGAGATAAAAAAAATGTTATGTTGTTCGACATATCCTGTTTGTTTTTCATTTTATTCTTCACGGAGGAGAAGAAGTCAATAGTTACACTGGGTGGTTATTTTAATCGGTTGAGTAAACTGTAACAAATCTAATCTGTGTTCTTCTGGTGTAGTATGAGGACCCCCATCGTCAAGAAGAGGCTCGCAAGACAGTCCCTGTTGAGAAGTTGGAGGAGAAAGCTTTGGTTGCATTAGCCAGGGTCAGAAATTAAATTTCTCAGTATGTGTCTGTGATGCACCAGTTTCAGTGGATGTTTGCATATAGTACTTTTAATAGGTCCATATTAAATGTAACTAACTTTTTGTGAATGAGTTATCAAGATAATTGATGACACTCCACCTATTTCATTCAGCCTCTGGTCTCCTAACTAGATTTTTGACCTGTCCGAATGTTGTTGATATTGGATTTAGAATACTTGTATATAAGGGCAACCTGGTGCTTAGAAACTCACACTTGCAAGAGATCCGGGGAAGTGTCGGGCCATAAAAGCCTAATATATGCAGCATTAACCTTATGTATCTGCGAGAGGCTGTTTCCATGTTTCCATCCCTTGGCCCCAGGTCACATGGCAACAAGTTATTGCTTTTCCAAGACTTCCCTTCATTTGGGTGCTTTTATGATATGAAAAAAATTGGTCAAATTTGATTGTGTTGGTGCTGGTATGATATTGTCAATTTCTCTTAGGAAGAGTAACAAAAACGTTATCCTATTTTCTTGCACCTGGGAAAGTTACTTGATGCATGCTAATACCAGCCAAAGAAAAAATAAAAAAAGATAAGCTGTCCATGATCACTTTGTTTCTATCTGAATCAAGCTGATCTATTGGAGTTCCTGTTATCATAATAACTGTCTTTATCCCACTGTGCACAATGTGAAATCCGCTTTATAGATCATTTCTTGAGATCATGTGTAGTTAAACACATTTTCAATCAGGTGTAATTACATAATGTAGTGTGGGGTCAGTTATATGGATCATATGTTGCTGTTGTGTTCTTTCAAAACACCTATTCTCATTTATGGTTAACTTTATCATGTCTTTTAGGTTTTCCTCTTCCCTATTGAATTTGAGTTCTCTGTATTTACAAACATACTGGGGCATTTAAAGGTCATACCCATCTACTTAAGCATGTTTCAATCATTTTCTCATCTATTGGGGAGATCCTCACTTTATTTGTAATGCAACAACCACTTATTCTATCTAGTTTAAGCATCTGCACATCCATCCCAACATTTTCATCTCTGCCACTTTAATTTTTTGTTTATGATCATAAATTTCCTGAGATTTTGATTTTCTGTTGTCGTTGTTGTGCATCAGCCTTTCTATCAATCTTTCCGTTTGGTTTCTACTTTCCTGTACCTATATTTCTTTTACTTTTCTTTGTAGCACCTAGTCAGCAAACACTATTTCTTCCCAGCCTTTAGTCAGGTTTTGTTTTTATTGAGATTAGATCATATTTCTGGTCCCTTACATTTGGTCAAGTAATTTTTTGGTCCCTTTCATTTTAAAATGATTTTTTTGGTCCCTTACATATAAAATATGTATTATTTGGTCCCTTATGTTGATTCGGTTCAAGTTGTGTCAACTCATTCATGTGCAGTTTATAAGACCTTCCTAAATGAATAATATAACAGTCTAAATATTAATCCAACTATTAAAAAATTTCAAAAATTTAAATCAGACTTTTAAAATTTATAAATAACTAATGCGAACGTAAAAATCCCTTTGATGCAGTATGGTTAAAAATGTAGATTTTCTTCATCCATAAGCTTTCAATGTCCTTTCTGATATCTCCCGTATTCTACTGGCATCAACTGTGCTGCATTACATCAGTTCTTTGTTAGAGCTAACTTTTGTATCCTGCTATTTCATCTTTCTGCTATTTGAATATTTCAACATATTTATTGAGTGGCGATCTTTTGGTAATTTTGATATCATGAGCTACAACATGAACCATAGGTTTATGAATTGAAGAATTTCTGACTGCTACAATTTCTATCAGGCTTATAATTAGTGTTTGTTATATACTGCTTATATTTGTTCAGGAGGGAAATTTTAAACCATCGGATAGCGAACGAGATCATGCATTCCTTCTACAGTTACTTTTCTGGTTCAAGCAGACATTCAGGTCCTCTTATTCTACTGCCTTTGGGGTTTACTATTTGAATGTTCTTATTTTAAATATTTTTGTTCAAGTAGAGAATCTATGTTTGCAACTTTTGTTTTTCCATTTCTTTTTGGTCGGCGTAGGTTTCAAAATAAAAATCTAATAATTCAACTCAAGCAAACTGCAATTAGAGGAAGGGAGTTAACGTTTCAGGAGACAAATATTTTTTTTCTATTTGTTCAGTATTTGGTGGTTTCATGTGTCTCCTTGTAGTTGGTTTTGATGGTGTAAATTGATCAATATAAACGAGTGAAATTTTATATTCCGCATATGTGAAAATTTTGAAGATCTACAATTGTAATAACCATAAATCATCTGACATTATAGGAAAAAGAGTCATCATTTTAAAATACTTAATGGAGATTTTTGCAGTATAGCTGAAAATAATCATGGAAAGATTTTGCTGTGAACAAAACCTATTATGTATCAGAAAGAAACCTTACCCATGAGTTTTGAGAATTTGTTGAAACGCCTTCCATTGTCCTCCGAAATAAGAAAAAAAATTCTTGTTCCAGTTTGAAGATTCTGTTGAAGCTCTGTTTCTCCAAAATAAAGTGTGTTGGAGGTCTGGTAGCTTTTTTATCATCATGGCAGGCTTCAGTTTTTTTGATCTGTATGTGTGAAATTATTTGTAAACATTATAAATCTTGAAATAGCCGATCTCACATAATAGGCTAAAGACTTAGAGGACGTTTTGTAAAATTGTCTGGAATCGAAATCGGAATGTGTATGATAGAAGTGAGAATGAGTATGGGTTTAGCTGTCTAGAACTATTACAAGTTCTGATATTTGGTGTGCTGAAAAAATCAGAATTGGAATGTAATAATATATAATATATATAAATATTAATATTACTTATTACAAATATAATATTATAAAAATAATAAATTTTTTTTATGGGTGCACGACCAAATGCGCCACCATTTTGGTCGCGCAGGACAAAAACCCATGGGGGGTCAGCTTCCGTGAAACCCAATATTTAGAATTCAAATCCATTCCCCTATTCCCATACCCCGGGAATCATTCCGATTCTGATTCCCCAATTCCGAACCCTCAAACCAAACGCCCCCTTAGTTAATATTGATGAAAGGAACAGAAAATGGTGATAAAAGTAAATATGTATACTGAAGGAAATTGTATCTTTTTTCCCGACATGTTGTCAGCCTCCTGTACTATTTATACTTACTTCATATACTGGGTTATGATTCTCGCCTCTAGCATTTGCTATCTGCATAGTTACTCATTTCTTGTAGATAAATATATACAAATAAGCTGAATTATTTCTCCACTGCGTAGGTGGGTAAATGCACCTCCTTGTGAAAATTGTGCCAATGAAACTACAAGCCAGGGCATGGGTGTTGCAAATTCTTCTGAAATACGTTATGGAGCCTCTCGAGTTGAGCTTTATCGGTAGGGCTTTCAAGATTCATCTCTACTCTAATGCATTTTAGTAATAAGTTGTGGTACTTTCTGTACTGGCCCTTTTTGTTGTCTTTTCAACCCATCCAACTTAGGTTTCTTCTTACATTTCCTTATCTTCTAATTGCATTAATTTTGTGTGGAAAAGAAGTGTTTTTGCTGTATATTCTCTGTTTTAGATGTTTCACATACATAGAAATCAGGAACTTTATACCAGGAAAGCATTTTGGTACAGAACAAATGAATCTCCTAACTTATGTTTTTAGCTGATTCCTTTGACTGAATCTCCTATAGTTACTTCTATAAATCCTGACCAGTTACCTGAGAGTCAATGGCTTAATATTGAATACTAGCTTGCTAACTATGGGACCATCTCTTAGGTATTCCCTTGGTAAGAATATGACTCGTCTGTTGAGCTGCTGGTGCCTAGTGAACATGAATCTGACCATTTTCCAGTTTATCCCTCATAAAATGCCTGTCGGTTTCAATAATTTTGTTCTATAATGTTGAACCGGATTTAAAATGCCTGTCCCTTACTATCAAATGACAAAATTCTCCCTTTCACTGACATCTTCCTCTTCATCACGGCTGAGCTTCAGGTTGGATTCGCAGGGGGATCTGGGGAACTTTGCATTCTAGAAGTCCCGTCTCACAAACATCGCATTCTTGAACTTTGTATTCTGTTTTTTAGATCCAGCAAATTCTGTTCCTGGAAAGTGTATCAACACCTCCAGATCTTTAATTTCAAACTTCTCCCCTAGTTTCCTTTTAACCTTGGAAGTCCCTAATGACCTTCACCTCTCTAGAATATATCATCCACAGAGGCTCAATATTGCTATTCTTCACTTCTCAAAATCCATTCCATAGCCCTTATTGCTAAAATGTTCAAACCTAGATCTAGGAGACTGTTTAAGACCAAATGGATACTTCCTGAGTCTAAATAGTTTACGTCGGCCAGTAGTCTTCTCAAGGCAAGGAGATGTAATCCTTGGGTTCGTCAATAATGATATCACCCAACATACCAAAACTCGCGTCACCTCATCAGTAGTAGGAGATGTAAGGATTGATACATAAAATAACTTTTTATTTTTATTTGATTGATAATCATATAAAGCAGACGAAATTTTAGCCATTTGCATCAAGCTCAAACTTCCTTCTTGCATGCGCTCCAAGTTGCCGCTAGGAAGGCACTCTTTATATTTAGATGATGTGAGGACCAGATAAAATTAATTGCAAGAGACAGTTGCCTGAGTTTCTTAATTATAGGCAGGGTTTTTCTTTCCAGGCTTGACAGTTCTTAGGTCTTGTTCATGTCAAACCTCAGAGAAACTTATCCAATAGAGTAAGGTGGCTACCTATGAGTTATCCTTCCCCTGAGCTCATCAAACTCAATATTAGCCCAAACAGAAATGTAAAAATCTGGTTTTCCTCTTCATTTTCCTTATAACCTTTATTATCTGCTGTTGGATTTCCATGCATAATCCCTGGATAAGTTTAATTCTTGTCATAGATATGGCAGTTAAAATTGCTTGGTAATGTTGTTCCGCCTTGGACATAAAAATGCTTAGTAAAAATGTTCTCACCTTGGTGGAGTTCTCCAAGTTTCAGTGTCAAATTCAATATGTTTGGGACTGTTTTCCAAAATCTGAATATATTTGGTTGATGCTGTCTGAAAGCTCCTTAGCTGTGTGGTAACACATATGGTTGGAGCTGAATTCCTCCTGGAATAGTTTACCCACCAATTCATCACCATAAAACTTTCAGCATGTCACGTCCATAACCTGAATCCTGTACTGGAAGTTCCTTTTTTTAGTCTGTTGAATAGCCCCTTGCCACATGTGCACTGATTGAGACTAGCACAGAAAATCATTGCCATTCAGCCTTAAGATTCATATATGATCCAAACGTGAGTCTGAAGTGGAATGGGTGGTCATGGAAATATTTTTTGAGTTCTGAGAAGGTTTAGACTAGTGTGTAGGGAGGTTTATGGATTCACATCATCAGACACTGTGAAGTACTATGGATTCACATCTTCAGACACAGTGAAGTACTTTTGGATTATGAAGGCCAGATAGGGCTAGGTTTTTGTCTGTTTATAGGTATCGGTTAGGATTTGATAAACATGTGAAAAAAGGTATGTATTTTCTATACTTTCCTGTTTTGGTTGTTACATACATACAGGAATACAAGATGGCTATAGTAGGAAAGGGTTCTGCACAAAATCAATCAGGGTCCTAACTGTTCGTTTTGAATAAATTTCCACTAATTACTTTTGTGAATCAGTTATGGATCCTAATCAAGAGTTAAGAATCAATGGCTTAATTCTTGAATATTCTCTGTTCAAACATTGCCAGAGTAGTAACAGTGAATGTCGCTCAGCGAAATGAACTCTTTCAGTGATTGAGATGAACTACGTAGGACATTTGCCAATATTCCATCTTTCCACATTGTTCCAAAGAGCAAATGGTGTGTGGACTCCATGAATTGCTGATACAATTTGTGGAGCAATTCCACCATTA
Organism: Knoxia roxburghii; assembly: GCA_030378225.1. Classification (NCBI taxonomy): domain Eukaryota; kingdom Viridiplantae; phylum Streptophyta; class Magnoliopsida; order Gentianales; family Rubiaceae; genus Knoxia; species Knoxia roxburghii. Next base: position 26,779,652 of record CM059418.1, on the reverse strand, counting down.
GTATCATTGGTCATTTGCATAAAATTTGAACGGTAAGCTTTTTTATGCATGTTTGAATTTCTTTTACTTTATCATTTCAAAGAAGTGATTGTTACATTTTTCTTTTGAGATCCTGAAGCATCAACTGACATGGACATATCCATTTGTTTCTATATATGGAACTATGGTAGGATGTCTGGGAGATTTGTAATCTATTTTCAGGAATATTGCAATCGAAGTACTAGGAAATTTAGTGTCCCTATAAAATGTACCCAATTTTGTTTGTTTTAAAATGGGGTACATTGCAACTGCACAACTTTGGAAGGGCATCTTATGGGAAAGATTTGTAAAATGGTGCTTTCTTTCTTTTTCTGTTTCTTTATTATTATTTTTTAAATCCTTGAGAATTTCTCATAGTAATAATATGTTTCATCGACTTGGTTCAAGAGTACGTTTGAGGAAGTCCAATAACTCCTGTGTAGTCTGTAGTTTCATGATTTTCAGATAATAAATTTTCATTAGCTCAGCTGAATTTGCAAGTTATTATAGTGGAAAAACTCCATTGCAATCCAATATAATTGTCTGTAGCTTGCTACTTTTGTGCATTTCTGTAAATGAACCATTCTTTTTTTACAAGCTTTTACGTTTCATTGGTTCCCCTTTTTCTTTAATCACATTATTCAATAATTTTCTAAAATACAATTATTGAAATTGATTCTATATTTTTTCATTCTGTGCTATATACATTTTAACTTGTTGATTGTCCTTCATCAAATTGTAAGTGAAAGCTTGAAATCTTACTGGTGTTTCTTTTGCTGCCTTTTACTGTAATTGGCCTATTATAGATCACCAGTGAACTCTTGTCAGAAAATGGCCGCTGTGTGTTCTTTACACAATCCTGGCTGCTTGTTTTTTCACTATGCACTCTATCTGGGATCAATATTGTCTTAGAAGTAATCGGGATCTGCCATGCTCTTGGTCATGCTGGGATTGCTTCTCTACCTAATGACATCTCTGCTGTTATTTTGACAGTTGCAATTCATGCTCGGCCATCACCCGTTTCCCAAGATATAACGATCCTCTGAAGGTATTATTGTTAGTATTTTGACATTTGGTTTCTGAAATTTGTCTTATTGTCATCTCTTGTGCAGCTTCTTGAAACAAGAAAGGGTCGTTGTGGGGAGTGGGCCAATTGCTTTACTCTGTATTGTCGAGCTTTTAACATTGAATCTCGTTTGGTGAGTTTTTTGCCATTGGATTTGTCTTAGCGTTTACTTGATATTCAATTTGCTGTCCACCCCTGGCTTTATTTCTCTCTGATATGGAAGTATAATTTGGTAATCAGTTTCAATGTTCTGGTGATAAAATTTTGAGGATATATTCTCCATAAAATTCTAAGTTGAAGACGTCAAATCTTAAATAGGATTTACTTTGTTAGAGAAATAAGATGACTATATGTCTGTCAACTTAGAATACTATTGTTATTGTAGTACTTTATTATTGACAAATATGTATCAGAAGACAAAATCCCTAAGAAGTTAAATATATCCCATGTTTGTAATTATAGTCTCCCTTGCACATTGTGTGAGGCACTCATTGAAATAGCTCCAGTTTAGCATGAGCATTCTTCAGGAGACTCTGAGATGAAAAGCCTCTGGTTATACTTAAAGCCTTTTAAAAGCTATCCACCAGAAAGAAAAAGTTGTATTGCATTTTTTTCATTGCAATTGATGAAAGGAAAGGATGTGCGGGCACACTATATTAGATCAGATTAATAATAATGTGTGAGAGAGAAAGTGGGAGTGATCTCAATAGATGAGAAAATGAAGTAATCATGCTTAAGAGGGTCTGGACGTGTGTGAAGACATTTAGATGCCCCTGTAAGATGAGTAGAAAACATGGAATCGTAAGCTCAGAGGAAGGACAAGATCTAAAATGAATTGGATAGGAACTCTTGAAACTACATGGTTTAATGATCTTCAATTTTTTACTTAAGGTTCATTTTGTAATTGGGCTTTATTATTGTCATTATTCACCTATTTTTTGGCCCAATTAAGAGTTTTAATTCTAAATTTTATTGGAAAAAGAAAAAAAGTTGCATGGTTGAATTAGAAGTCTCATTTCGATTAAGGATCATTTGCCAACCTCACGTAGTCAAATAAAGGCTTAGTTGTGGTGTTTTTGCAAGTGATTGAAAGAAGCATGTCAGAGTGACTGGAAACAATATTGACCGAGTTCAGTGGGAAATTGGACATTTGTGGAGTTCAAGAATGGCTGATTTCATAACTTTCTCTTCGTTTTACATGTATTATTTAGTGGCTGACTCAAAATATTAAGCTTTTGATATTTTAAGACTTGGCGGTAACAATTCCTGAGACCTGGCTCTTTTATTGGACACAATCCAAATTGCTTGGTTAATGATGTCTAAATGTGTTGAAAATTATTCTCACTTTGTACATTATTGAAACATTTGTTGTTGTGCCAAGGTTGAAAGTGTTCTCAAAGAAAAGAAGAGCACAAGAATGCGATAGATATATCATTTCTATGGAAATAATGGGGTGATACTTTTCTCTATAAATTGTGTATAGTTCATCTATAACTTTCATCTCTATTCATTGTGGCATTCACTCGTTGGCCTGATATCAATCACCAATGAGTAAGTACCGCATGTGTAGAGATAAAGATGAGAGATACTAAGCAGAGATGAATACCATTTCTCATGTGGAAATGTTCAAAGTGAAAGTAAAGCAAAATAAACTGTGAAATCTATGCGAAATCTCTCTAACTCATCTAGTTGTGTTCAAGGCTGTCGTTTGGACCAAGGGATCTCAAATCATCATTAACTAATATCTCTTCTCATAGATTAATTTGTATGGTACTTGATTAATTTTCTCTTGCTTTTAGTATGAACGTCCCTTTTGATTTTGTCATTGTACTTGTGCATATTGGCATCAGGTGATTGTTTTAGTATTCTATTTTGAAACTTCTTAGTCGACATACTTATGAGTTAAACTTCCAGCAAATTATGATTTCATCAGTTACTCAGCTTCGTGGTTATGTAACTGTTTGGTCTGGTGCTTTGGTATTTGAATCTTTTAATTCCTCCTACGCTACAGCAATTCTTTGAGAGGTAAGAATAAAATTGATAGTGATAGGAAAAGTTTGTGAGGGTGAGCTACAGAAGTTCTTATGAATTGCTTAATTTGGCTATGTTTCTTTGACTTGCTTGTTCGACATTTTGCTAATCCATATGAGTTTAAAACTAATTTCGCTTGGTAAACCGGTATTTGACCTATTAAGTTTGTTCCTCATTGGCAGAGGTATCTCTGCTGTTATTATTGTAGTCTTCCATCTAAATTAACCAAGGTAAATAAGGACTACAATTGCAAATTGTGACGGTGGTAACCCTGATGATAGATGGATCTTGCAAGTTTTTAATTCTTTGTATTCATTGATTTCTGGTCCTAATATTAATATGTTACAAAGTTTGAATCTAGAACTGTCTCACTGTTAGCTCTTCCATTTCTTTTGTAGATTTTGGACTTCACTGACCATGTTTGGACAGAATGCTATACTTTAGGAAGGTAATTTTTATTATTTGCTGCTATTTTATGCTTTCCTGTTCAAGCAATTCACCAAAGCTGTTGGTTGATTTACGCTTTGCAGATGGATGCATCTCGATCCGTGTGAAGCAATTTTTGACAATCCATTGTTGTATGAGAAAGGGTAGTTACTCTGTGTTTCCACTAGCATCAAATTTCTGTAGAATACTTCTTATCTTGGTTGAGCATATTAGCTTCAGAGATTTGCTGGTGCTTAAGGTTTCCTTTAGCAAATTGTCCATTGCATGAAGATAGAAGGCAAGGTATGGTTATTCCAAAATCAGCTCTGTCCTCCGACAACAGAAATGTACATAAATGCCTTGGCAGTTCTGATATTCTTGATGTGTTCCAATTTTCGTCTTTTAAGAGTCCTGCAGAAAAATTATTTATGGATATGACATCTACTATTTTGTTCCTGAGTAACATTTTTTTCTTCAAAGCTGGAAGAAGAATTTGACCTACATAATTGGTATAGCAAAGGATGGCGTATATGATGTCACTAAACGTTACACAAGGAACTGGCATGAGGTAGTCATGTTCTTCCAAACATGAATTTCAGTTCTTAATTTCACAATGTTCTATGCCCTTGCTTTTAGGCATTGACTGAGAAATCTTTTGGTGTTGAAGGTTTTGGCACGAAGAAACATGACTACAGAGTCTGCTCTTGCAACAGTTCTCTCAAATATGACCAAAGAATCTAGAAAAAAATTTCCATCTCAAGTTCTTTATGATCTTGAGGAACGAGACCGAAGTGAAGCAGAAGCAGTTGAACGAGATTTATATTCTAAAGATGATGGTTCAATCTCCTTACCTGGAAGAAAGACAGGAGACAAAGAATGGCGTGTTTCAAGATCCGAATTTGGCTCTGACTCATTGAGCTCTTTGTCTTGTCCAGTTCGTAAATGTGTAGATGACCATGTGACTAAGATCTATAATTCATTTTCCCCTATTATTTCTCAGTTAGTTGGGCAATCTTCTTCAAAATCTCAAGCCACTGAAATTGTTAGATCTTTGAAAAAGATTTTAGTCAATCTTAAGAATTCCCCCTACAAAACTAGGAGGACATCAGTCGATTCTGTTTCAAATGGTGCACAGTTTGTTAAGATGATTCCTTCTTTCTCGAAATTGCTTGATGCTCTTTCCTTGAAGATCGAATCAGATGTGAGTGGGAAAATTGACATTTGTTTGGCAGCTGATCCAGTACGAACATCTTTAGCATTGCCTGTTGTCTTCCATGCCTTGGATGATCTCATTTTTAACATTAACCATGTCAAGCACTTTGATAAAAATAACCTTTCATGGCCACTTCTGAAGTTAAATAGATTATGTGGTGGTTTGGTCCTTGCAAGCGGAGAGGAGCTTCCTTTTGGAATAGTAAGTCTCTTAACCTGTAAGTTTAACATTTAGTTCATTACCAAATGATAAATTGTTGATACGCTGGCATAAGTCCCTTGTGATTGCTTTTTGGATTGTTTTTAATTTTTCTTTACATGACAGTCCACATCGGCATTTGATGGAACTCGGATGTCTAAGTGGGAAGAACCAAATGGTGCAACAGGTAAAGTGAAGAAGAATTGTTAATATTTAAAATGGCATGAAGCAGTATAAAGATCTTATGTTGACAACTGTGTTCTGGGTCCACTAAAATTACATACTGTAATATTTTATCTTCCGGTAGAGTCTCAATATGCTTATTGAGTGTCAAGCTCATGCTTCTTTCAAAAGTAATTAGTTACAACTGAGCAGCGAGAATGTCTTTATAAACTCTGCATTTGCTTCTGGTTAAATAATTCCCTCTAAATGTTGAAGAAGAGTTTGTATAGAAAGGAAAAATTGTCCACTGGAGAGAACCAGAATAGAACTCAGAAGAGGAAAACAGATTGCTTTTAACATAAAGGACATATTGTAGTTTACAATATTGGCATTTGCATTTGACCAATTTAACTAGTGCTCATTTGCTTTCCTGGAACATCCAACTTTGAATCTGATTTACTTGAAATTTGTTTGCGTTTCCTCAGAACTGTTAGGTTTGCTCATGCGGCACAATAAAAAATATCTCCTTGTTAGATGTACCTTTGCTTTCTTTGTCCTGTACATGTCCATTTAAAGCCTCAAGTAGGGGTTGGAAAAGAGAATGCATAACATAATTTAAGAGGAGGTGAGGGAAAGTACTTAAATTCTTCAATGACTTGACATATGTAATGTTACATGTTACCGTAGCTATTGCTAAGAGTAATATCTCCTAATCTACTAGAGTGAGAGTAATCTCTTTTGTTTCACTTCTTGTAGGTTGTTGGATAGTTTATAATGTGTTGAACGATAAGATGCGCAGCATACTCGCATATGAGCTAATGTCAGCAAATGATGCACCAGAGAGGGATCCAGCCGATTGGTATGATACTATGATTTTCTTTTTCATAAACAACATCTACATCTGTATACAAGCAGGTTTCATGATACTACAGATCATTCTGTACCTTTGTTCCAGTTTGCTCGTGGAATCAATTTAAGTGGTTGTGACCTTTATTTGTTCTGTTCTTTTATCCTCCTCCTTGTTTTCTTTTCTACCGCACTTTTCTAGAACTCTGAAAATCCATACCCTGCCTATCCAACTTCCTTTCACGATAAAATTTCTTTCTTTCGTGCTCCTTTACAATCTCTTATGTCTTTGCTTGGATTCCTAGAGATCTCATTTGAAGTGTTGAACCATCTTGAACACTAGGATGCTGGTATCTTAGACATTCATGGTATGTATGCATATCTGCATTGCTTTCGATGATGATGGTAGTTTTAGAGTTTTGGCAAACAGGGGTTGATGTGGTGATTGTTGATAGGGTAAGTAATGGGCAGCATCCCGAGATTTTGAAGCTTAGAATTTCAGTTGTTAAACAGTGATTTGAGAGTTCTGAAGTGAGGGTTAAGGGAAACTGTTCATTGCTGTTTATTGCTAAATGCTCTCTACTTTTTTCTTTGCAGTAGTTCAAATAGTATCTAAGTTGGGACAAAGATTAAGTAAGTACATTGGAATTGATGTGAGTTTCATGGGATTCCTGAAATTGGGAAATTTTTAATGACTTCATTATGCGATATAGTTACTGGGGTTAATGAAATTAATAGCAAAATTAGACGCTTCATAAATGGACTCCCATTACCTTTTCGTGCTGCCTGATTAGAAATACATGCAGAAAGGCCAAGGAACCTGAAGGATTTTTGGTGACTGCTGTCTAACCTTGATCACAAGTGATGTTTAGGAAAAATTTGGGGCCTGTTATGGTTTTTTCTGATTAGATGATTGTGGGATTGGGAAGTGTCTGATTACATGATAGTGGGGTTGGGAAGTGAAAAACTGTACGGAGTTTGGTGAGGGTGAGTAATTGGAGAAGAAGAGGTTGATTTGGGAGGTATTTGAATAAGATATGAAGCAAATATTTGATGGTTTTATTGCCTTTAATGGGTGTGCGAGCCTCATAAGTAGTCTTTTCATTTGGTTTTAAATGCCTGAATTGCATGGAAACCAAGCGATTTGAGGAGTTAGTGAACCTTTCAGCCAAAATAATCAACAGTATGACCATGATAATTGAAAACCTGAGTAAAAATTATTGACTTTTTTCTCTTAGGAATTTTCTATGACACGAGATGCATAAGAAATCTGGAATCTTTTGATTTAAAATCTTACTAGGAAGTTTCTGATCTGAAATTCCAGAAGTTGTTTGGTTTTCAAATCTGTAAGGTTAATGAAAATTTGAATTTGTTTGACAAGGTTCCTATTACTTGTGATATTATTGTTAGTATGTAAAATTCTTTTATTGGCCAGTGTTGTGTTTTATCGGTGTTGTTTACTTTAGGGTGCTTGAAGGAAGCCAAGATGGAGGAGCAAGCTGGCATGTTTTGGACAAACAAACTGCTCAAATATTTGAAGATCGCTTTCAGCGGAAACTATTCAAGATTCACTCACCTGGGATCTCAGCAAGCACCTTCAGGTAAACTCTCAAGGCGATTTTCGATTTTCCCTTTGAATCTGCATTGCATGACACTTTTTGCCGATCATAAAAATGACAGGTTCCGGTTCACTTCAGTCAGAGATCCGAAAGAAAATTCAAGGTTTCAAATAGGTAGCATTGACCTATACTCAAATGAACAGTGAGCCTGAGAATTAATTTGTCTGGAAAATTTGGTCTGAAGCTGAAGCTTGATGCTTTCTTCTATTTATAGTATTCATAAGAACATGTGATCATACATTTGCTGGCTATCTGGACCATGGTGTTTCTTATGCTTCTGAAATTTTTAGCTCGTGCGAGAAAATAAGTAGGAATGTACAGCTTACCAGCTTGTTGTACCATATTGATTTTATGGTAACCTCTGTGTGAAATGTCGATGGTGCTCATGCTAATATTTATTCGGATGAACAGCAACTTTCATCCATTCTTATGTCGATGGTATACCCCTAATATTTACTAAACACAACACCGCTTTCATCCATTATTATATAGTACAATTCAGAAAACAATACAATATACAATTTTGACAAATAGTTGAGAGCATTAGTTAAGAGGAAAATAACGCAAATTATATATTGTACTTTGGGTAAATGTACTCAGTTACTATTCATCACTATCACTATAAGAGAGACTAACGCTCTCTTATTCAAAAATTCACTTTCTTCTTCTTGAAAAATTACATCTTCTTCTTCAAAAATCAATTCTTCTTATTTACTGCACTTCATTCGAAACCTCATTGAATCAAATTTTCATCTAAACACAGATTTAACGGAAATCAGCGATTGTATTTTCTGACGAACAACACCAAATACAACGGAAAAATTATTTATTCCTATTCAAAAATGTTTTTTTCTTCTTCAAAAATAACCTTTTTAAAAAAATCGCATCATAAAGTATGAACTGCGTTTGATGGATTTACGAAACCTTATTTTTGCGATTTAATGTTGGGTAATGTATTAATGATGTTATATTTGTGTTTTTTTATTCAAATAATGCTCTATTACTCTGAAATATGATATATAAATATTTTTTGTGAGGTATTGACACTTTCTTGTGAAATGAGTTGCTTCTGATTCCTCCCCGTTGCTGGACGTGGTAGAAAATGTTATGGGACGTAACTAGACGTAGCGAGACGTAACTAGACGTAGCTGGACGTTGCTGCTTTGTATTTTGGACGTAGCGGGACGTGGTGGTCTGTGTTCTGTGAAAAATTCAGCTAAAATTCACATGTTTAGATGTAGACATGGTATTGTAGTTATTTTTGGACGTGGCGGTAGTAGTTATATTCCAATTAATTTATTTCCACATGAAAGAAAAAAAAAAGTGGTAGACGTTTTTTGGACGCTGCAGCAGTTGTTTTTCGGACGTACGGGACGTTGCAGTAGTGTTAGGAGACGTGATAGAAGGTGTTATGTGAAAAATTCAGTTTTAATTTATATGTCTGGATGTAGACGTTTTTGGACGTGGTGGGTTGTCTTTGTGAAAGGGAATTACTGCCATCTATGAAGTTGTATTGCAGGGATGGTTCAGGAGGGCATAACTCGGCACTCGATTGTCCGACTTGGATGCGCGAGTAGTTGATTTGATGGTTCTCGACGAGATCAAAGCAATGTACACAGCAAACGAGGCGTTTAACATGTGGTTTTGGATGAAAACTTAAAAGGGTCATAACTTTGCGCTCGGTGGTTCGTTGTAGACGAATTTTTTTTTTGATTTCATATAACTTTTCGAGATGTATCCAGCCGCGAACCACCTATTCCGCTCGAAACTCCAAAAATGCCATATTTTAAAAGATATGGAATATTTTTAATAATTTCAAGGGTTTTTCAAACTTTCGACGAAACATTTGACGTGTATAAAAAATGTTTTTTTGCCATTTGCCTACATGAATTAGGAGATGGAAAATTCAGTATTGAAAATAGTGATATTTTAAATGACATGTACAAAAAAGTTTAATTAAATGTTAATTAACTTTAAGTGGATTAATGGTAATTAACTTTTTTGGAGAGACACATGACAAATATGACCAGGGTTCAAGATTCGCTCGTGACATTTTTTTTTCCCTACTAATAGTTACTTAAATGGTATTCTTTTTTACATGCTGCATGGATGTAGACGTTTTTGGACATTGCGACAGTTGTTTTTTACGGGGACGTTGCAGTATTCTTAGGAAACGTGGTGTAAGGTGTTATGTGAAAAATTTAGTTTTAATTCACATGCTGCCTAGGTGTAGACATTTTTGGACGTTGTAGCAGTTATTTTTTGGACGTATGGGGACGTTGCTGTATTGTTAGGAGACGTGGTGGAAGGTGTTATGTGAAAAAATTCATCTTAAATTCACATGCATGGATGTAGACGTTTTTGGACGTGATGCTAGTTGTTCTGAGACGTGGTAGGCTGTCTTCGTGAAAAAAATCAGCTTAATTTCACATGCATGGATATAGACGTTTTTGGACGTGGTGCTAGTTGTTCTGAGATGTGGGATATTTTGTAAAAAAATCAGTTTAAATACACATGTCTAAATGTAGACGTTTTTGGACGTGGTGGTCTGTGTTCTGTGAAAAATTCAGCTAAAATTCACATGTTTAGATGTAGACATGGTATTGTAGTTATTTTTGGACGTGGCGGTAGTATTTATATTCCAATTAATTTATTTCCACATGAAAGAAATAAAAAATGGTAGACATTTTTTGGACGCTGCAGCAGTTGTTTTTTGGACGTACTGGACGTTGCAGTAGTGTTAGGAGACGTGGTAGAAGGTGTTATGTGAAAAATTCAGTTTTAATTTATATGACTGGATGTAGACGTTTTTGGACGTGGTGGGTTGTCTTTGTGAAAGGGAATTACTGCCATCTATGAAGTTGTATTGCAGGGATGGTTCAGGAGGGCATAACTCAGCACTCGATTGTCCGACATGGATGCGCGAGTAGTTGATTTGATGGTTCTCGACGAGATCTACGCAATGTACACAGCAAACGGGGCGTTTAACGTGTGGTTTTGGATGAAAACTTAAAAGGTCATAACTTTGCACTCGGTGGTTCGTAGTAGACGAATTTTTTTTTTGATTTCATATAACCTTTCGAGATCTATCCAGCCGCGAACCACCTATTCCGCTCGAAACTCCAAAAATGCCATATTTTAAAAGATATGGAATATTTTTAATAATTTCAAGGGTTTTTCAAACTTTCGACGAAACATTTGACATGTATAAAAAATATTTTTTTGCCATTTGCCTACATGAATTAGGAGATGGAAAATTCAGTATTGAAAATAGTGATATTTTAAATGACATGTACAAAAAAGTTTAATGAAATGTCAATTAACTTTAAGTGGATTAATGGTAATTAACTTTTTTGGAGAGACACATGACAAATATGACCAGGGTTCAAGATTCGCTCGTGACATTTTTTTTTCCCTACTAATAGTTACTTAAATGGTATTCTTTTTTACATGCTGCATGGATGTAGACGTTTTTGGACATTGCGACAGTTATTTTTTACGGGGACATTGCAGTATTCTTAGGAGACGTGGTGTAAGGTGTTATGTAAAAAATTTAGTTTTAATTCACATGCTGCCTAGGTGTAGACATTTTTGGACGTTGCAGCAGTTATTTTTTGGACGCGGGGACGTTGCTGTATTGTTAGGAGACGTGGTGGAAGGTGTTATGTGAAAAAATTCATCTTAAATTCACATGAATGGATGTAGACGTTTTTGGACGTGATGCTAGTTGTTCTGAGACGTGGTAGGCTGTCTTTGTGAAAAAAATAAGCTTAATTTCACATGCATGGATATAGACGTTTTTGGACGTAGTGCTAGTTGTTCTGAGATGTGGGATATTTTGTGAAAAATTCAGTTTAAATACACGTGTCTAAATGTAGACGTTTTTGGACGTGGTGCTAGTAGTTCTGAGACATGGTGGACTCAGCGAAGATGTGGTGGACTTAGTGAGGAAAAAAAAAAAAAAAAAATGCGTCGGCGAAACTTACTATATTTAGTAAGTGTACAGCTGTCATGCGAAAATTACTATATATAGTAGGTAGGTATATGTACACACGGTACATGGTATAATTTTTGGGAAAACGAGGCAAATTCAGAGAGACCAATGCATGAAATATGTTATTTCTATTGAACCAACACTACTGTGAGTACATACTTCTAGATATGAAATATATTTTACACACTTTCATACTCGCAATTGTAATCGCACCTTATACTCATAAAGTAAAAAATAATTTGCACCTTCTTTTCAATAAAACAATAAAATGAATTTTTTTTTTTCACACAAATTTTTTTGAACTTATTCTTTTATTTGTATTCATCTTTTTTTTTTTTTTTGTGCATTTAGATTTTTTTTCTTCATTATTATTTTATTTGTTTTAAAATAAAAGAAATTTAGAAATTCATATAAATTTATGAAATAAATAACATAGTAATAAAAAAATAATATATTAGAAAATATTACGCAAAATATTGAAAAAATATTAAAATACGTCAATTCAAATAGAAAAATACATTACTTATAATAAAAGAATACATATATAACTTACAATAGAATAATACATCATCTTCTAAAGTAAAATTTCATTACTTTTATTTTTTCTTTTAGGCCAAAATGCATTTTTTTTGTCCCTTATAATAGACATTGTATCACTTTTGGTCCCTTATAATTTTACAGGGGACCTTTTTAGTCCCCAAACTTTAATTTATGAGATCTTTTGGTAACGGAAATTTTGGTCAACAAACGGTTTAACCAAATTTCATGTTAGTATTGAGGACCTTTTTGTAAAAAAATTCTTTTAGTGGTCTCTAAAAAAAATAAAATTGGCATCTCTCATTCTCCCAAACCCTAAAACAATTCTCTTTTCTTCCTTCAACAGTCACCGCCGCCTCCCGCCCGCTTCTCCTCCTCCTCCTCATCATCATCATCCTCTTCCTTATTGTTCTTCTTCTTCTGCCGATCGAAACTGAGGGTTTTTCAAGGGTTTTGGAACAATCACGATTGCATCTTCATCTTTGCTGATCTCCTTCGCCATCTTCGTCTTCGCGATCTACGGTCCTTCGCGCAACTGTAATAGGGGCCAGATGACTCTCGATCTCCCGCTTGCGGGATTGATCTGGACTCGATCAAGGGATTCGAATAAGGTCGATCGGGCTTCGGGAGACGGGTGGTGGGCCTTCAAACTAGGGTTTTGAAAGAAGGGGGGCGACGAGGCTTCGAATTAGGGTTTCAAACGAAGACAGGCGACGAGCTTCGAACTAGGATTTCGAACGAAGAGGGGCAGCGGGGCTTCGTGCAGGAATTACCTGCCCGGGTCCGATAAAAAATTCCACTTTCGTGCAATGCATTCCAGAATTAGGAATTCTTAATCAAACCCGAGCGCTCTTGTAATTCGATTCAAACCCCTTTTGAAATACTACACGGGCACAAAACCTTAGTTTATTTAATTTACTACGCATACAAATTTATGATATCTAATAAACACGGAAAGATAGAAATCAACCTCTTGAATTCGCTTATATGACTCTTAGAAAGATCCGTACGTTGTGTGGGCAATGAACCAAATGAATCAGCAACACAAAAAATCACCTCACAAAAGCTCATCGGAAGGTTTCTCGCAGGGAACTAGAGTCGCCGCTGTCTCGCAGAAAAATTGCCGCCGGTCCAAGCTCGCCGCCAGCCACCGGAATTAATTCACCAGGCGCCGCTGGGAGTGAGCTACCGCCGTTGTCGCTTGTGAAAGAAAACTGACTTCGAGGGAGAATGCTTTGATTTCTCTCTCTAGGCTTTCTCTCTCTAGTTTCAAGAATTATGAAACTTGTGAATTGTGTGTTGTTATTGTTGACCCTCTATGTCTATTTATAGAGTTACAAAAGAGACTTTAAGTTGGATTAGGATTGGTCTTCCTATTGGGTTTGTGTTTTACTTCAATCCCATTCCTGGACTGATTCACATCCAACTGGCATAAGGATTCACTTATCTTTAATCCAGTTCCTGGACTGATTCACAACCAATTGATATAAGGATTAATTAATTAATTAAATTTACCTTTCTCAATTACCCAATAATTAAGTAATCGTACCACTAACGGATTAATTATGGCACTGCCATCTAAACCAGAATTGCTTCCGAAACCACTAAATTAATTATTCTTTAATCTCCCCACATCAAAGATATAGTGCTCATCAATTTTTTAATTTACTGATAAATTAATTAATCGACTTCTTATTATCCGAGACTAGTACCACTCGACCTCATTACTATACCGGACATAAGTCCACCGGCCAGGTTTAGTAAAATAAATATTGTGAGCTCATCTCGAGAGCACCATCACCCCGGACGCACCGATACATAGTTTCTTTTCGACAAGCAATGACACACTAAGCAATCAAACACGTGCACCCAACCTACCGAGACTATAGGTCTCAAGTAACCGCACTCATTGGCAGATTAAAGTACACTATGTCTAATCCTCATGCCCGTTCAAGTCTAGGGATTAAGAGATAGAATACTAGGATCGAATAGTCTACTAAATCAGTACAGGACAATTCAATCCAAACTGGTCATGCTCAATACGGCTGGGCATATCTATATGATCCAATTAGTTTAGACAAAAACAATCTCAGAATCACATAATGACTTAAACAGATAGTATGTCCAAGACTGTCTTAGTCATGAGCCTAATTTATATATGACTTTTACCAATGATGAGATCTACTATGTCACACCAGACACCTCATCATCTAGTCACTTGATATAAGAGGACTAAATATGAAAACATAAAACAATTAACTGAAACAGTCAATCGATATATATAAACTGGGAAATAGTTTTTATACAAGCAAAGCTTTAGTATTCAAAACCAACAATCTCCCACTAATACTTAAGCTGCGCTTAAAGCATAAAACTAGCTAAACACAATTATTCTACTACTATACTAAAATTAGAGAACTATCAATGCTCACCTAAGTATCTTATTCTGATGCTCTTCATGTGAGCCTCAAAGACTTTTGCAGTCAATGTCTTTGTGAATGGATTTGCAAGGTTCTCTGCTGATACTATCTTTGCCTTGACCACATCTCCCATATTTACGATATCTCATATCAGGTGGTACTTGCACTCTATGTGCTTACTCGCGTTGTGAGCTCGTGGTTCCCTTGAGTTGGCTACTACGCCATTGTCATCACAATATACTGTGATTGACCTCAATAACTCAGAAATCACATCTAAGTCCGCTAAGAAGTTCTTGAGCCATACAGTTTCTTTTGCTGCCTCTGATGCTGCAACGTATTCAACTTCCATGGTAGAGTCCACCACGTATTTTTGCTTGACACTCCATCAAACTATGGCTTCACCTCCCAATGTAAACACATACCCTGAGGTAGACTTACTCTAATTTCTGTCGCATTGGAAATCGAAATCTGTGCAACCTTTGGGACAAGCTCATGCGCATGATAGACCAAAACTTGGTCACTCGTTTTCTGCAAATACTTAAGGATGTAGTTTACAGCCTCCCAATGAGCTTTTTTGGAATTACTCTAATATCTGCTAACCATGCCAACAGCATAGCAAATATCAGGCCTCATACACAACATTGCATACATGAGACTTCTTACTGCAGAGGCATAAAGAACTGTCTTCATGGCTTCTATCTCCTCAACAGTCTTTGGAGACTGCTCTTTAGACAGATGCACTCCGTGTCTGAAAGTCAGAAAATCTTTCTTGAAGTTTTGCACGCTGAAACGTACCAGCATCGTATCTATGTATGAACCCTGGGAAAACGTCAGTGAAAGTTTCCTACGATCTCAAATAATCTTGATCCCAAGGATATGTCCAACTTTTTCCAAGTATTTCATAGTAAACTGCTTGGAAAACAATGCCTTTATATCTGATAACACTTTCCTATTGCTGTCAGTAAGCAGAATGTCATCGTAAAGTACAAAAAACACCACTGCATTCCCGTCAGTTCTGCTGTATATGCAATGCTCATCCGGACACTGAGTAAATCCGTAAAACTGGTTTACTTCATCAAACTGGATATTCCATGATCTAGATGCTTGCTTAAGTCCGTAGATGGATGTCTTAAGCTTGCAAACCTTGTGCTCTTGGCCTTTTGTAATGAATTCCTCTGGTTGCTGCATGAAGATGGTTTTCTCAAGACTTCTGTTAAAGAAAGATGCCTTGACATCCATCTGACATATCTCATAATCTAAATGAGTAGATATGGCCAAGAGAATTCAAATTTACTTAAGCATAGCTACCGGGGAAAAGGTTTCCTCATAATCGATACCTTCTTTCTGAGTATACCCCTTCGCCACAAGTCTAGCTTTAAAGGTTTCAACCTTTCCATCAGATCCTCTATTTCTTTTGTAGACCTATTTGCATCCAATGGGTTTAAAACTATTAGGCACACCAGCTCCCAGAGTTGATTAGAGTCGATTGACCCTATCTCAGATATTATTGGCT
Source organism: Knoxia roxburghii (assembly GCA_030378225.1). Classification (NCBI taxonomy): domain Eukaryota; kingdom Viridiplantae; phylum Streptophyta; class Magnoliopsida; order Gentianales; family Rubiaceae; genus Knoxia; species Knoxia roxburghii. The sequence continues at coordinate 26,763,609 of CM059418.1, read as the reverse complement.
TTTACCAAGAATCGACATCTTTATCTCTGAGTGCCTCATTATAGTTCACCGAGTCAGGTTCGTGTGTACCTAGGACTAAATCTGAGGATTGTCCTGAAGGAAACGGAACAAGCCCAGGCTAAATTGAAAACTTCACTTTCGTGCTATGCATTCCATAATTGGAGACTTTCTACTCGGATCAGGCTCAAATTCATTTCCCCTGAATGGATCTAGGCTTATACTAGTTCAATTTATTAAAACGACACTTAAAGATTAAATCTTTAACTAAAAATGAAGGATTAAAGATTATACCTTTGAAGCAAAATCCTAAGCAATATAGAAAATCAAAACTCTGGGAAAGTGAAATGCACTCAAAATCCCAAGGATAACTCCAAAAAACATCGAACTTAGGTGGGAAAATAACTATGAGGTGGCTAAAGGCACTGGCAAAGAAATCCAAAGAAACCCACTTCAAGAATCTCATAGATCTGAAAAACAGATCTAGCCCGGGAATTCATCTTAATCTGAAAACCCACTTCAGGAATTAACCTTTGCCCGTAGATATAGACTTTCGTGGACCCGAAGGAATGAGCCAAAGGATCAACACAGCAAAGGGATCAAAACCCATAAAAAAAAAAAGCTGCCCAAAATTCACGAAAATTGCGGCCTGACTTCACGCCAGAAATTGGCGGTGCGACTAAGTCAATGGTGGCCGACGAACTTTGGTCAATAAATCAGAATGCCCACTTGGGTTTTCTAGGATCGGAGATTGAAGATTCTCGAAGAAGAAAGCTCCAAAGTCAACTTCGAAAGAAAAGCTTCAATGAAGATGGAGAGCTTCACTTTCTAGACTTACCTTTCTCTTACTAGGCAAAAGCCTCTAAGGTTTCTAATGTCTTCAAATGTGCCTAACATTAGCTATTTATAGGGAGCTCCTTAGGAGACCTAGCGGGCTTTTGAGTTGGGCCTTAGTGTTTGACTTTCGTTGACCCCTTAGTGTTCCCTAGACTAGTCAACTCCAATCGAGCCTTTTTAATTAATTTCTTAACCCACTTTGTTGATTTAATTTAATTGAACCCTTAGAATTAATTAATTCAATATGAATTAATTTCTTAATCCACTTAGTCAATTAAATATTAATTAAACCTTTATGATTAATTAATTCACTTTGTCGATTAGTTAAACGCATAATTAGTCGTACCACTAACGGAACAATTATGGAACTACAACTCAAAAATGACTTTACATTGCGCTCACAATATTAGTCTTCTATCTCCCCACATCAAAGATCTAGTGCTTGTCAGTTCATCAATTTACTAACAAATTAATTCACCGACTTCTTGGTATCCGAGATTAGTACCACTCGACTTTTTTATTATACTGGACATAAAGTCCATAGGCCGGGTTTAGTATAATAAAACTTACGAGTTTATCTCAGGAGCACCATCAACCCAGTGAACCGGTACTTGGTTTCCTCCGACTAGCAACGACACACAAGAAGCTAAACACCGCATACCTAACTTACCGAGATTTAGGCCTCAATTGACCTCACCCTTTGGTAAATCAAAGCATATGATATCTAACTCTCATGCCCGTCCCAATCTCGGGATTAAGAGATTAGAATACTAGGATCGAATTAACTACACTGATCAGTACAAGTTAATTCTATCCAAAATGGTCTTGCTCAATATGCCCCGGGCACATTCGTATGATTTAATTAGTCTAGACAAACTAATTTCCAAATCACACGTTAACCTATACCGATAGTATGTTCAGACTATCTCTGTTACGAGTATTCTGTTTGTATATCAATACTTTAACCAATAACGAGATCTAATGTGCTTTTCTACACCTTGTTATCTAGTTCTATGATATAATGGAACAAATTTAATACTGAAACAAGATGATATGTCAACTGGGTATTAGTTTTTGATACAAGAAAAAAGCTTTCTAGTATTCAAAACTAAGAATCTCCCACTAATACTCAAAGCTATGCTCTGAAGTACAAAAACACTGTCACCCACTTTATTACACTGTTGTCATAATAAAAACTACAAAACACCTTTAACCTCACTCACATGACTTTCTTAAGAATCTGACTCCCATGCCCTCCACATGTCTCTCAAAGACCTTTGGGGTCAATGGCTTTCTGAAAGGATCTGCAAGGTTGTCTGCTGATGCTATCTTGGCCACGGTCACATCTCCCCTCTTTACGATCTCTCGTATCAGGTGGTACTTGCGTTCTATGTGTTTACCAGCCTTGTGGGCTCGTGGTTCTCTCGAGTTAGCAACTGCACAGTAAACTATGATAGACATAGGCAACTCAGGAACCACATCTAAGTCCACCAGGATGTTCCTGAGCCATACAGCTTCTTTCGATGCCTTTGATGCGGCAACGTATTCAGCCTCCATGGTGAAGTCTACCACGCATTTCTGCTTAATTCTCCATCATATTATGGCTCCACCTCCTAGAGTGAACACAAACCCAGAGGTAGACTTACTCTTGTCCATATCACCTTGAAAGTCCCAATCTGTGTAACCCAATGGTACTAGCTCATGCACACTATAAACTAGGACATGATTTCTCGTCCAACGCATGTACTTGAGAATGCATTTTAATGCCTCCCAGTGAGCCTTCCCAGGGTTACTTTGATATCTGCTAATCATGCCAATGGCAAAAAGCAAATATCAGGCCTAGTACATAACATAGCATACATGAGACTACCCATTGCAGATGCATAGGGTACCGCCTGCATGACATCTATCTCCTCAGCAGTCTTGGGACACTGCTCATTTGATAAATACACTCCATGTCCAAAAGGTAGTGAATCCTTCTTGGAGTTCTGCATGTTAAAATGGGCCAGAATCGTGTCTATGTATAAAGTCTGAGAGAGTGTCAGAGAACATCTCCTATGATCTCGAATAATCTTGATCCCAAGGATATGTCCAGACTCTCCCAAGTCTTTCATATCTAACTGCCTGGACAACCATGCCTTTACGTCTAACAACACCTTCTTACTGTTGCCAATAAGAAGGATGTCATCTACGTAGAGTACGAGGAACACTACCATATCACCATCACATCAGCGGTACACACACTGCTCATCCGGACACTGAGGGAATCTATTGGACTGGATAACCTTATGAAAATGGATGTTCCAAGATCTGGATGCTTGCTTAAGTCCATAAATAGACCTTTTGAGCCTGCATACCTTGTGCTCTAGGCCCTGAACAATGAAACCCTATGGTTACTGCATAAAGATTGTCTCCTCAAGGCTTCCATTAAGGAAATATGTCTTGATATCCATCTGCCAAATCTCATAGTCCATATGAGCAGCTATGGCCAAGAGAATCCGAATCGACATAAGCATAGCTACCGGGGAAAAGGTCCCTTCATAATCGATACCCTATTTTTGAGTATACCCTTTCGCCACAAGCCTAGCCTTAAAGGTCTCAACCCTCCCGTTAGATCCTCTCTTTCGCTTGTAGACCCATTTGTACCCAATAGGCCAAAACCTATCAGGAAGGTCTACGAGCTTCCAGACCTGATTTGAGTCCATAGAACCCATCTCATCAATCTTCACTCTCTGCCAAGAATCTGCATCTTTATCCTGGAGAGCCTCATTGTAGCTAACTGGGTCTAGTTCATCAGCGCCAGGGATAAATCCGAAGACTCACCCAAACCCGTGTACCTTTCAGGCTGTCTAACAACCCTCCCACTACGACGGGGCACAGCCTGTGTAAGAGCACCATCTATGATAGTGTGTGAAGTATCTAGTGGTGTATCATCCTGTACTTGCGCATCTGGAATAGTAGACTGACCCCTAAGCTCTTCCAATACTACCTTGTTGCTTGCATTGTGATTTAAAATATAGTCCTCCTCAAGAAATTTGGCATTGATGCTGATCACCACCTACTGATCCTGAGAACTATAAAATATACCACCTCTTGTTCCTTTGGGGTAGCCTATAAATAGCATAACCTCTGTTCTTGTATCTAACTTGCTTGTATATGAGCCTTAAGCACATATGCTGAGCAACCCCAAATCCTGAGATGTCTCAGACTAGGCTTTCGCCCAGTCCACAACACTACTGGGGTCGTAGGCACAGACTTAGATGGTATGAGGTTAACAATAAAACATGTTGTCTCTAAGGCATAGGCCCCAAAAGAGATAGGCAACTCACTATAACTCATCATCAATCTAACCATATCCATAAGAGTCCTGTTCCTCATTTCTGCTACACCATTCTGTTGGGGTGTGCCAGGTGCAGACAACTGGGACTGAATACCCTCCTATGACAAATAGGACCTAAATTTACTAGAGAGTATTCACCACCACGATCAGATCGTAGGGTATTGATACTCTTACCCAGATGCTTCTCCACCTCAGCCCTAAACTCTTTGAACTTGCCAAAGCATTCAGACTTGTGGTGCATCAGGTATATGTATCCATATCTAGAGTAGTCATCTGTGAATGTCACGAAATACTCATAATCTCATCTAGCCTGAACTGACATAGGCCCACACAAGTCAGAATGAATCAACTCTAAAACCTCTTTGGCCCTATACCCCTTTGCCTTAAAAGGCCTTTTGGTCATTTTACCCTCCAAGCAGGACTCGCAGGTCAGATAGCTGTCAATCTCCAAAGAACCTAATGGCCCATTATTGACCAACCTTTGAATCCTACTAAGGTTGATGTGACCTAGTCTCAGGTGCCAAAGATAAGTTTGATTCAAAGGGGAAGATTCTTTTCTCTTACTATGACTCGATGATGGGTTATTAGTTTATGTATTTTGCACTACTGGGGAGTTTGTCTTAATTAAAAATAAATTGTCAACCAATGTACCAGAACATATAATCTTCTAGTTCTTTCTAATAAAAATAGAATTATCAGAAAAAAAACACACTTATAACCATCCAAAAGAAGTCTCGAAATTGAAAGTAAATTTTTTCTGAAACTGGGTACATACAGACAATCTCTCAAAAGTAAAATAGAGTCTGAAAAATAAAGACATAAAACTCCCACTGTAACAATAGAAACTCTGGTAGTATCCCCAAGGTAGACCTGGAAGTCTCCCTCTCTAAGCAGCTGGGTCACTTGGAACCCCTGCAAAGAATTACAAACGTGACCAGTGGGTCCTGAATCCACACACCAAGTATTTGTGGGAATCATCGCTAAACACATCTCAATAACAAAGAAAAATTTAAACATACCTCGAGGCTTTGGGTAGTCTTTCTTCCAATGTCCATCCTTGCCACATCTGAAACACTTACTTTTCGACTTGTACTTCTTGGCAATGCCTTCCTTAGGTCCATGATTGGCTGTTACTTTCTGGCCCCTCTTCCTCATTTGCTTCCTGGCTTTGGGCCCAACAGAGGAACCTGAAGATCCAACAGCAGCCAAAGCTTGCTTATTCTCAGCGAAGAGGCCCTTAGCTGACACCAATGTAGTCATGAGCTCGGGAAGTGAATATGAGAGCTTGCCCATATTGTAGTTCAACCGAAACTGCTCAAAACTGGGGGGCAAGCTCTGGAGGATGATATCGACCTGGGTCTCCCCATCAATAGCACCTCCCAATACCTTGATCTCATTGATGCAGCTCATCATGTCCAATACGTGATCCCTCACTAAAGAGCCCTCAGCCATCCTAGCATTCATGAGTTTCCTTAAAGCTGACTGCTTGGCTGCCTTGTCCTAATGTCCAAGCATCTTCCTGAGGTTGAGCATCATATTGTAGGCTGAGGTAAACAACTGATGCTGGTGCTGTAGTACACTCAACATAGAAGCCAAGATGTAGCATCTGGTCATCTCATCAGCCTTCTACCACCTCGTATATGGCTCTCATTGCTTAGGGGTGACATCATAACTGGGCTTAGGGGGGCACTCCTCAGTGGGCACGTACTTGTAACCCTCGGCAGTAAGGACAATGTTAAGGTTATATTTCCAATCAATATAGTTAGGACCCATGAGTTTGTTCTGATTCAAAATGACAGCTTCAACAAACTGAAAAAATAAACTGTCAAGTTTCAGTATTCTTTTACAAAAATATTGATATCCTCAAAACAAACTGGGATTAACGCAGGTCACGATGGGTGAACGTCTACGCTAATCTACATTCGTTCAAGAAGAAACAAAGTTCATTAATTCCATTATCTGACCAACGATCTTATGATCAATGAATTTAATAGTCGATGATTTTAGTCGTACACATAAATAGCGTAACCTCGATAGGAGGGATACTACAAATGGTACACTAAGTGTATGCCATTACGCGACTTCTAAGTTTGTTACTTAGGATACTAATGCGCCTCGGATGGCGAGGGTGTCGCAACTTTCTCCAATTAAACTCACTATAGTCATCCCTTTAGAAATTCAATCTAGTGATATCTGTGGTTGAAAACTCAGCCGATAGGGAGGAAAGTCTTAGCTAAAGTGCAAGTTTTACCACATCACATATGAATTCGTAATGAAGGCCATTGGGATATATACTAACCCACCCCCACTTAGATTTTTATGTTTGAGGATTTTTACGTTTTAACATGCAATATCTTAACTATGGATATTCGCACCCATAAAACCGTTTTCAGTTTTAATATGCGAATAATCTACCTTAGTTAATTGCACTTTACTCTTAAAACGGTTTGGTTTTCGTTCATGCAAAAAGAAAATGAAAACACACAATCAATGAAAAGACATAAATACAGGAAATTCAAAATTAAACATTTCCCGACTATTATAGCCTTCTCTATCATTGATTTATTTGACGCCTCGTTGACACGTCTTGTCATGTCGCTCTCACTCGTTATTTGGATTCCTCTCAATTTGTTCGGGTTTTCTCAGTTTTTTACGTAATTAGGAATCACCCAAAATTATTAGAAACCAAAACCCACAAATACAAGTCACAAAAAATAAAGTCTTCGTCATAATACATAAATTCCTATATACAAAGGCATTTTTTTCTAGGAATTTAAAGACGACAACATTAGATTAAATCCTACTACAAGATTTATCTAATCTTACACGGCTTCCAGCTCATGGTTATTACTATTATAGACATTTCCATTCAAAAAACAAAACGAGCCCAGACATGTCCTGGGGTTTATGAATGAAAAATAAATCTACCATAATAGCCAGGAATTAATAGCCACCTGTTTAATGTAATGACAATGCAAAAATAACAAAGCCAAAACAAAGCCGTGTAATAGATCAAACAAGTATAAAGCCAAAACAATCGCTTTGATACCAATTTGAAAGAAACAAAACAAGCCCGGGCTAAATCGAAAACCTCACTTTCGTGCTATGCATTCCAGAATCAGAGACTTTCGACTCAGCTCAAGCTCAAATTCATTTCCCATGAATGAATCTAGGCTTATACTAGTTCAATTTATTAAAATGATGCTCGAAGATTAAATCTTTAACTAAAACACAAGGATTAAAGATTATACATTTGAAGCGAAGTCCTAAGCAAAATAGAAAACCAATACTCCGTGAAAGCGAAATCCACACAGAATCCCAAGGATAACTCCAAACGACCTCAAAATTGGGTGGGTAAGTAACTACGAGGTGGCTAAAGGCACTGGCGAAGAGATACAAAGAAACCCACTTCAAGAATCTCACAGATCTGAAAAATAGCCCAGGAACTGATCCTAATATGAAAAGCAACTTCAGGAATTGACCTTGGCTCGTAGATCTAGACTTTGGCAAATCCGAAGGAACGAGCCAAAGGATCAAGATAACAAAGGGATCAAAACCCAAAAAAAGCTGCCCAAAATTCACCAAAAATTGCGGTTGGACTTCACCCTGAAAATCGGTGGCGCGGCTAAGTTAACGGCGGCCGGCGAACTTCAGACAATAAATTAGAAAGCCTACTTGGGTTTTCTAGGATCGGGGCTTGAAGGTTTTCAAAGAAGAAAGCTCCAAAGTCGACTTCGAAAGAAAATTTTCAATGAAGATGAAGAGCTTCTCTTTCTAGACTTAACTTTCTCTCACTAGGTAAAAGCCTCTAAGGTTTCTAATGTCTTCAAATGTGGCTAACATTAGCTATTTATAGGGAACTCCTTTGGAGACCTAATGGGCTTTTGAGTTGGGCCTTAAAGTTTGACTTTCGTTTACCCCTTAGTCATCCCTAGACTAGTCAACTCCAATCGAACCTTTTTAATTAATTTCTTAACCCACTTCGTTAATTTAATTTAATCGAACCCTTAGGATTAATTAATTTAATATGAATTAATTTCTTAATTCACTTAGTCAATTAAATATAAATTAAACCTTTAGTATTAATTAATTCACTTTGTCGATTAGTCAAACGTATAATTAGTCATACCACTAATGGACCAATTATGGAACTACCGCTCAAAAATGACTTTACATCGTGCTCACTATATTATTCTTCTATCACCCCACATTAAAAATCTAGTGCTCGTTGGTTCATCAATTTACTGACAAATTAATTCACTAACTTCTTGGTATCCGAAATTAGTACCACTCAACTTTCTTACTATACTGGACATAAAGTCCATCGGCTGGGTTTAGTATAATAAACCTTAGGAGCTCATCTCGGGAGCACCATCAACCCGATGAACCGGTATGTAGATTCCTCTGACTAGCAACGACACACAAGAAGCTAAACACCTCATACCCAACTTACCGAGATTTAGGCCTCAATTGACCACACCCTTTGACAAATCAAAGCACACGATATCTAAATCTCATGCCCATCCCAATCTCAGGATTAAGAGATTAGAATACTAGGACCGAATTAACTACGCTGATCAGTACAAGTTAATTCTATAAAAAATAGTCGTGCTCAATATGCCCGAGCATATCTGTATGATTTAATTAATCTATGTTAGGATCTAGGCATGCATAATTTCCAAAATATGCTACGGAATAGCCTAAATTCATGTGAAACCGGGTCTTACCCTTGAAGGGTAATTGGTTGCGCTTGTCGCCTGGCTCCCTTGAGAAGATTGCATTCACCAACAATTCACGCGAATTGTCTCTACGATTTTGCACTGGAGTCTATCAGAATTGGTGCTAGCCAAAATCTTTCCTGCAAAAGAGAAAAACGATTTTTCTCTGGAAGAATCCCCTTAGAAGAGAGAGTTTTTTTTTTTCAAAACCTCGTTTTCTGTTTCAAAAACAGAATTAGTTAAAATCTTTCTTTTCCCTCACAGATACTTCTCTGCTCTTTTTATAAAAGAGTTGAGACTTGTCTGTTAATAATTAATTAATAATAATAATAATTAATTATTTACTGAGTTGGGTTTAACCAACACCATGGATCAACCCATTGACCCATGGATCAGGCTGATGGGTCAAGAACCTTAATTCACAATTAGGTCCCTTGATTTGTCAGGGCAATTCAATTCTTACTGGGTAATTAATTAACTCTTAATTAATACTATAATACTCTTCAATAATATTTAATTAAACTATTTAATTAAATATTATCAATTTAAGTATAACTCTTATACTTAATACAAGCAATTTAATTAATTCTGAATCATCGAACTCACTTATGTGCGATCCTGTAGGCCCATTCCAAATTGACAATGAATAAATTAATCTCATTAATTAATCCATAAATCATTAGTGGTCTCTAGCAAGACATAATGACTACACAATTTAGAACGGAGGGTCGAATGGTCATTCAACACAACTTCTGAGTATACTACGTAATGTCCTCTACACTGATATCCAGTTTAGCATAAGGCATGGAACCAATCATCCTTATATAGCTAAACGTTTTACTTGATCTTTTAAAGACACTGAACTTAATCAAGCAAATGATAACCCTTATCATTTCTTGGGCACGACCATGCACTTCTCAGTTCACTATCAAGCGGCCAAGATATCATCTCTCATTTAAGAGTGACTTGTAGTCCCATCACTTCACCTACATACCTTATCGTGACTCATAGTGTACCCAATCATACCCGTACTTGGAAACCTATTACGGTCCCGTTAGGCATATGTCAAAGCACACTCTAATTCACTTAAGACTATGCAGTGATTTCTGGTCTAAGGATCCTCGTACGAGTACTACTCAAAAGAATCACTCATGATCTAAAGTCCATGGAGTGTTTTTTTTTGGCGGATTGATTTCATGAAATTCAATATGCACAAGAATATAATTTTATGAAATTAACTCATCAGATAAATAATCAATCAAACGATAAATGTCTTATTTACATAAATAACCCTCAAAGCTTATTTATAAATAGCCCTCAAAAGGGCACATACACCAACAGTCTAGACAAACTAATTTCCAAATCACACAATAACCTATACCGATAGTATTTTCAGACTATCTCAGTTACGAGCATTCTTTTTATATATCAATATTTAACCAATAACGAGATCTACTGTGGTTTTCTACACCTCGTTACCTAGTTCTATGAAATAGTGGAACAAATTTAATACTGAAACAAAATGATATGTCAACTGGGTATTAGGTTTTGATACAAGCAAATAGCTTTCTAGTATTCAAAACTAACATCTCCCAAGCCCACGTACCTCTCGGGTTGTCTCACAACCCTCCCACTATGATGAGGCACCACCTGTGTAAGCGCATCATCTATGATATTATGTGCAGTGTCTTGTGGTGTATCTACTGGTACTGGTGCAACAGGAGCTGTGAATTGTCCCCTAAGTTCTTCAAGTACGATCATACTACTGGGCATGTGATCTTGAATATAGTCATCTTCTAAAAATCTGGCGTTAGTGCTAACTACCACCTTCTAATTTTTATGACTATAGAATAGGCCACCTTTCTTTCCTCTAGGATATCTCTACAAACAACATCACTTCTGATCTTGAATCTAACTTACCTGCATCTGCCTTAAACACATGTGCTGGACAACCCCAAATTTTGAGATATCTCAGACTGGGCTTACCCTCCACAACTCTGTAGGGGTTGAAGGCGTGAATTTAGATGGTATAAGATTAATAATGTATGTAGCATTTCTAAAGCATATCCCCAAAACAAATATGACAATTCACTATAACTCATCATAGATCTCACCATTTCCATAAGAGTTCTATTTCTCCGTTCTGCTACATCATTCTGCTGGGGTGTGCCAGGTGTAGATAATTGAGATTGAATTCTTACCTCTAAAATATAGGTTTGAAATCTGCCAGACAGGTATTCTCTACCACGATCTGATCATAGTGTCTTGATACTCTTACCGTGATGTTTCTCTACATATGCACGATACTCTTTGAACTTGTCAAAGCACTCATACGTATGGCGCATCAAGTAAATGTATCTATACCTTGAGTAATCATTTGTGAATGTCACAAAATACTCAAAACCTCCTCTTCCTTGTATTGACATTGGTCTACACAATTCTGAATGAACCAACTCTAACACTTCTTTGGCTCTATACCCCTTGTCCTTGAAAGGACGTTTGGTCATTTTACCTTCCAAGAAGGATTCGCAAGTTGAGTAGTTGTCAACCTCTAGTGAATCAAAAGGTCTAGCAGTGACCAACCTTTGAATCCTACTAAGGTTAATGTGACCTAGTCTAAGGTGCCAAAGATAAATTTGGTTCATCTCAGAAGGCTCCTTCATCTTATTATGGTTTAATGATGTTTGAATTTCTATTGCGTGTCTAGTAGGAGAAGTTTTTTTTTTTTTTAAAATAAACAAATTGTCTAATAATAAACTAGAACAAATGAGTTTCTTATTGGTCAAATGCTTTTTTTGGTCCCTTATAATTGGCCTTGTTCACTTTTGGTCCCTTATAATTTTACGGGAGCCTTTTTATCCCCAAAAATTAATTTATTAGGTCTTTTGGTCCCTCTTAACGGAATTTTTGGTCAACAAGCGGGTTGATTATGTTTGACCATTGATTTGGGGACCTATTTGTGTAAAAAAAAATTATTACTAGTTACCGCCCCAGTTTGGACAATTATACCCTTAACAATACACTAAATACCTTCATGAATATTTAAATTAACAAATGCACTAATACCTAAAGTACCCTCCATACAAATTTAGGTAATAAAAACTACAAACCCCCCCCCCCCGCCGAACCCCCCTCCCCCCACCACCCCCTCCCTTAAATCGGTTACCCCTCCCTCAACGAAAACCCACCGGTGCCCTAACGATTCCACCACTCCGATACCAAAACCCTAGCCAGTCGTGAAGTCAGACTGCTCGCTGGTTTTTTGTTGCTGTCGCGGTTTGGTGTTCTTAGTTCTGACCGGCGTAATTCTAGGTGTGCTTGATCCGGGCTCACATTGTTTAATCTTTTTTGGTGATCCAAGGCTGAGTTCGTCCAGATCATGACCAAGGATTGCGGTGGTTGGTCAGTCTTCGAGCGGTGGATGGAGTTCCTTCACTGCGGAGCAGTGACCGGCGGGGGTCGCGACAAAAATGTAAGGAGATTAGATAATGGTTGGAAAGTTTTGGTTAGTATGGACAAAAATATTTCTCAGTGGAAGTTTTGAAATATTTTTGCTGCTGTTCAAATTAGCTTTTGCTGTGGTTTGTTTTGTCTTGGGATGAATGAACAGAAATGGTTGCCTGTTGGTTTATGTATGGTGGAATATTAATTCGTTGTCTTCTCTGTTTATGCATATTGCATCAAAGTTGGCACATGTAATTTCTTGAATTATAGCATACTATTTGTCTACATCCAGGCATGTCTACAACGTCTCCTCACACTAGCACCACGTCCGAAACAACTAGCACCACGTCCAAAAACGTCTACATCCATACATGTAAAATTAAACTGATTTTTTCACAAATACAACTAGAACCACGTCAAAAACAAATAGCACTACGTCCAGAAACGTCCTCATCCATGCGTGTGAATGTAAACTTTTTTTTTTTTACAAAGTCAGTCCACCACGTCTCAGAACAACTAGAACCACGTCAAAAACAACTAGCTCCACGTCCATAAACGTCTACATCCAGGCATGTCCACAATGTCTTCGCTGAGTCAACAACGTCATAGAACAACTGTCGCAACGTCCAAAAAACAACTATCGTAACGTCTACATCCAGGCATGTCTACAACGTCTTCTAACACTAGAACCACGTCCAAAACAACTAGCACCACGTCCAAAAACGTCTACATCCATACATGTAAAATTAAACTGATTTTTTCACAAATACAACTAGAACCACGTCAAAAACAAATAGCACTACGTCCAGAAATGTCCTCATCCATGCGTGTGAATTTAACCTTTTTTTTCACAAAGGCAGTCCACCACGTCTCAGAACAACTAGAACCACATCTCGATACGTCCGAAAAAACTAGCACCACGTCCAACTACGTTCAGCAACGTCCCGCAACATCTGAAAATACAGAGCAGCTACGTCCAGCAACCTCCCGCAACGTCTGATAATACAAAGCAGCTACGTCCAGCAACGTCGCGCAACGTCTGAAAATACGTATGATTACACCTATTCCGTAACATCTAGTGATATGAAAAATGCATCCTTCTGCTCTCGAGGGAAGACAAAAATGTAAGGAGATTAGATAATGGTTGGAAAGTTTTGGCTAGTATGGACAAAAATGTTTCGCAGTGAATGTTTTGAAAGATTTTTGCTGCTGTTCAAATTAGCTTTTGCTGCGGTTTGTTTTGTCTTGGGATGAATGAACAGAAATGGTTGTCTGCTGGTTTATGTATGCTGGAATATTAATTCGTTGTCTTCTCTGTTTATGCATATTGCATCAAAGTTGGCACATGTAATTTCTTGAATTATAGCATACTATTTGTCTATATTCAGGCATGTCTACAACGTCTCCTAACACTAGCACCACGTCCGAAACAACTAGCACCACGTCCAAAAATGTCTACATCCATACATGTAAAATTAAACTGATTTATTCACAAATACAACTAGAACCACGTCAAAAACAAATAGCACTACGTCCAGAAACGTGCTCATCCTTGCTTGTGAATTTAACCTTTTTTTTTTTCACAAAGTCAGTCCACCACGTCTCAGAACAACTAGAACCACATCTCGATACGTCAGAAAAAACTAGCACCACGTCCAACTACGTTCAGCAACGTCCCGCAATGTCTAAAAATACAAAGCAGCTATATCCAGCAACGTCTGAAAATACAAAGCAGCTACGTCCAGCAACGTCGCGCCATGTCTGAAAATACGTATGATTACACCTATTCCGTAACATCTAGTGATATAAAAAATGCATCCTTCTGCTCTCGAGGGAACATTGCATTCCAAGCACTTATATTATGTTCATATAGGCTCTCCCATTGCCGAGTGTATTCATCACATAATTCACACCACATCCTCATAACACCCGGCAAAGGTGAATTAGGAAGTAGATCTAACCTTATAAAATGGGCAAAAGGACCAAGATGGGCAATTGCAAAACTTGTAGATGGACCATTTCTATTCCTTCTCGCTCGTAGTGGCAAAATGGTGAAGCATATCCCATAACTATTGTACTTACCACCCTAATCTTAGGCGTAGTAAAAAATAGCCGCATCATAAAATGTCACAATTGGATACAAGTCTGCTGGAGCATGCATCCAATAATCTCGAGTACATTTTCCACCTCCCCACCTTTTGCGGTTAATCTGTTAGATCTTCACCCAAGTATATCCCCTGGTATAAGTCATTATGTGTTTCAATTTCATCAGCTACATCCATTCTTACCTATAAAAACACAATATATTAAGGACAATCACACAAAATCATTGAGGCTTAATCGTAATTATAATCAGGCAACATTGGTTGTCATATCACAAAATAAAATAATACCTGCAAATACATATCTTCGTTCCCAAACACGTGAGATGCAACAACATGAAATCCACAATTACCGTCATCATTAACGTCCAGATAGCTGATGACATAGGGGGCTATATGTGTATTGATCAAATCGTAGTTTGCAGAGGTGTCTACGCGTCCAACTCGTCAAACTTACAACCCAAATACAAATTAGAGGGAGATCAGATCATGATTATATAGACTTCAGATCAGAGAATACTAGACATCAGATTAACAGACTATAGACATCAGATCAAGAATACAAAAGAAAGCATACAACAGAATTAAAACACACTTAACAAGGGAGATCAGATCATGATTATATAGGCATCAGATCAGCGAATACTAGACATCATATCCACAGACTATAGACATCAGATCAAGATTACAAAAGAAATCATACAACAGAATTAAAACACACTTAACAAGGGATATCAGATCATGATTATATAGACATCAGATCAGCGAATACTAGACATCAGATCAACAGACTATAGACATCAGATCAAGAATATAAATTTAACGACATACCTATTACCGAATCATTCAACTGCACGTCCGACATGGATACACGTCGCTGTTCGAAATCTGCTTGACGTGACCGATCGCCTGAGGATTAAACAGATATAAATTATATACATTTAAATTAATTGTAGTTTGAAATTTATTAATAAGCACATACCAGTATCACCGACTGGCGCATCCGACATTGATGCACGTCTCTGTTTAAAATCAGCTAGACGCGGTCGTTGAACTGAACATGCCACAAAATCATGGCATTAATTGCGACCAAATGCAAATAAATAAAGTAGTAATATTTCATCCGACATTTGGATCTAGTACCTCGTCTGGGGTCATTAATTGCATCAGCACCGGACGCCCAAGTGATAGGTGTGCCACTCCCAAATTTGGATCTAGTACCTCGTCTGGGGTCGTTTGATTTATGATTATTACTATGACAATGTTGACATTCTCCCTATGTTTTTTTCACAAAAATCGATGTCAACAATACCAACATTTATACTTAATCAATTCAATAAAATTAATATAACAATAACGTGATTACATTAACAAATTTAAAATAATGATTTTAATTTTCATACCCAATCATCGAATATGTTCCAACCACTGTCTTCCCAACCACTGTCCATCCTGTACCAAATTTCCAATTTTAACAATAAAATAATATGCACACAACAAAGGAATTGTTTGGACGAACACCAAATTAGCTGCAAATTTAAGTACCACATTAGAAAAAATTATTTCACTAACTCACAAAAAACTCACCAACATTTCAAATATAAACCTTCAGCATCAAATATACATCCGTATAATTCATAAACACCTTACCTTCTTAAAATATCAGCAAATCTACAAATTAAATTCCACCACCGCCGTCCGTCGATTTATTTAAGTGCCACGGCCGTTGCCCAGACCAATCTCTCACCTGCCCTGCTCCGTCATTCCCCTGCTACACCAAATAACTATGCACAACAATAATTTTGCCGTCCGAGATGCAAGCTCCACAACCCAGCAACACAAAAATTTTGCCGCACACCAAATAAGTATGCACAACTCAATAATTTTACATTACACCAGGTTGAAAAAAAAAATTTCTGAAAGATTCCAGATTCAATACTTTACGTCTAATTTGGAAACTTTACTGTAGCACCCGTGAATTTTGAATCTTTACTGTATCACCCGTGGATGTAGATGTTTTTGGACGTGGTGCTAGTTGTTTCGGATGTGGTTCTAGTGTTAGGAGATGTTGTAGACATGCCTGGATGTAGACGTTGCGACAGTTATTTTTTGGACGTTGCGGCAGTTGTTCTAAGACGTTGTTAACTCAGCGAAGACTTTGTGGACATGCATGGATGTAGACGTTTATGGACGTGGTTCTAGTTGTTTTTGACGTGGTTCTAGTTGTTCTGAGACGTGGTGGACTGACTTTGTGAAAAAAAAAAGGTTAAATTCACACGCATGGATGAGGACGTTTCTGGACGTGGTGCTATTTGTTTTTGACGTGGTTCTAGTTGTATTTGTGAAAAAATTAGTTTAATTTTACATGTATGGATGTAGACATTTTTGGACGTGGTGCTAGTTGTTTCAGACGTAGTTCTAGTGTTAGGAGACGTTGTAGACATGCCTGGATGTAGATGTTGCGACAGTTATTTTTTGGACGTTGCGGCAGTTGTTCTAAGACGTTGTTGACTCAGCGAAGACATTGTGGACATGCCTGGATGTAGACGTTTATGGACGTGGTGCTAGTTGTTTTTGACGTGGTTCTAGTTGTTCTAAGACGTGGTGGACTGACTTTGTATGATTTCTTTTATATTCTTGATCTGATGTCTATAGTCTGTTGATCTGATGTCTAGTATTCTCTGATCTGATGTCTATATAATCATGATCTGATCTCCCTTGGTAAGTATGCTTTAGTTCTATTGTAAGATTTCTTTTATATTCTTGATCTGATATCTATAGTCTGTTGATCTGATGTCTAGTATTATCTGATCTGATGTCTATATAATCATGATCTGATGTCTATTTAATTACATTATAGTCCTTTATACTTATTTGATTTTCGGTCAGGCCCCAAATTTAAAAAGCAAACTTCACAAAGACGGTCTACCACGTCTCAGAACAACTAGAACCACGTCTCAAAACACTAGAACCACGTCCAAAAACGTCTACATCAAGACATGTGAATTTAAAATGATTTTTTCACAAAACATCTCAACTCGTCTCATAACAACTATAACCACGTCCAAAAATGTTGTGGACATGCCTGGATGTAGACGTTTATGGACGTGGTGCTAGTTGTTTTTGACGTGGTTCTAGTTGTTCTGAGACGTGGTGGACTGACTTTGTGAAAAAAAAAAAGGTTAAATTCACACGCATGGATGAGGACGTTTCTGGACGTAGTGCTATTTGTTTTTGATGTGGTTCTAGTTGTATTTGTGAAAAAATCAGTTTAATTTTACATGTATGGATGTAGACATTTTTGGACGTGGTGCTAGTTGTTTCGGACGTGGTGCTAGTGTTAGGAGACGTTGTAGACAATTATCTCATGGCTAACACAACGACGGCGGTCGCGACCACCGGCAACCGATAAAAGACCGACCACAATCCTTGGTCACGATCTGGACGAACTCAACCTTGGATCACCGGGGGGTGGAATCGTTAGGGTTTTCGAGGGAGGGGTCGCCGGGGGGATTTGGGGGAAGGCGGGAGGGGCGCAGTGGAGGGTTTTGAGTGAGGCATCGCCGGGGGTGGAATCATTAGGGTTTTCGAGAGAGGGGTCGCCGGGGCAATTTGGGGGAAAGCGGGAGGGGCACGGTGGAGGGTTTCGAGTTAGGCATCACCGGGGGTGACGGGGAGAGGGTGGGTTAGTTAGATTATCGAAAAGATTGATCCTCGATTTACAGAGATTTTTGAAAAAGGAGTAGAAAGTAAGAAATGATATGGGTCCACCATCCACCACTTTCACTATTTCCATTTCCATGGTGGCTTGCACCAATAAGTGGAGTTTCATCATTGTGTGTGTCACAATAACGGTAGGGAATTAATTAATAAAAATGCAAATATACATGTATTGAGTGATCAGAAATAGAAGAAATTAATGTAGTGCTGCACTGGGCTTAGTTGAATTGAGTAATGATGTGCTCCACATTTTCGATATTGTGCTGAACTGCTGCAGGAAAAAGAAGAAGAAGAAGAAGAAGAGGGAGGGGAGGCCACCGGCGGGAAAAAAAAGAAAAAGAAGAAGAGGAGAAGAGGGAGAGGATAGGTTTCAGGGTTCAAGGCAAGGAAAATCGGGAAGGGAGATGGCGAGGGAAGAAGACGAAGGAAGAAGAGGAGGAGAAGCGGGGAAGGCTGGTGGCGGGGAGGCAGGGCGGCGCTAGGGTTTAGGGTGGGTAGGGTGGCAGCCGCAAAGTGGAGGAGAAAGGGGAGAGCTTATAGGTTTAGGGGGAAAAATTATACAAAGGCCCTTGAATTTTTTTTTACACAAATAGGTCCCCAATCAACGGTCAAAAGTAGTCAAACCGCTAGTTGAACAAAAATTCCATTAACAGGGACCAAAAGACCTAATAAATTAATGTTTAGGGACTAAAATGTTCCCGTAAAACTATTAAGGACCAAAAGTGAGACAAGTCCAATTATAAGCGACCAAAAAAACATTTTGGCCTTTCTTTTTTCTTCTAACAAATAATGACTTATTGAAAAAAACAAACTGATAACCATTCTTTAAATGTTTAGAAAATGAAAGAAGGTTCGTCCTAAAACTAGGAACATAACGACAATTTTCTAAAACCAGCTTAGAATTTTCGAAATTCAGCACTACTTCTCCCACTACAACAACTGACACTTTCTCTAGTGTCGCCCAAGTAGACTTTCATTTCTCATTTTTTAAGTTTCCAGGTTACCAGAAACCCTGGCAGAGAATTACAAACATTATCAGTGGTACCCGAATCCACACACCAGGTATATGTTAGAATCACCGCTAACATACTTATATTCTTTGGATAATCCACCTTCCAATTTCCCGTCTGATTGGACTTGAAGTATTTGCCTTTCGGTTTCTTCAGTGCAATACTTGGCTTAGGCGTACTCTTTGCCTTTTGAGCATTTCCCTTGAACTTTCTCTTCTTCTTTCCAGCCTTAGGCTCAGAGGAAGATTCTAAAGCCTTGACTGCGACTAAAACTCACTTTTTCTTTTGAAAAAGACTTTTAGCCGTTACAAACTCTGCCAAGAGCTTGGATGATGTACGCAACGATTGATTTATGTTGCAGTACAATCGAAACTGCTCAAAGCTTTGAGGCAAGTTCTGAAGGACAATATCGACTTTGGTTTAACCATCGATTTTGGCTCCTACTACCTCAATATCGGTTATGTTACCAATCATGTCAGTGACATGATCTTTCACAGGAGTGCTCTTAGCCATTAGGACAATGTCTAGGTTATGTTTCCAATCGATGTAGTTATAACCAGTTAGTTTGTTCTCTTTTAATATGATAGCTAATGGATTAAAAGCCATATCGATAACTGAAAAAAAAAATAAACAGAAAATTGTTACTAAAAATTAATCCTAAAATTTGAAAATATTGCATACCCTCAAAATAATATGATCTAATTTAAATCCACTGACATCTCATTCACCGGGATTCACACAAGCCATGATAGTGTGGACGTTCGCTAGTCTACATTTGTTCGAGAAAACCTAGTTCATTAATTTCACTATCTGACAAAACGATCTATTGATCAATGAAACTAATAATTGGTACTTTTAGCCATATAGAAGAGCAACGTAACCTCGATGGGAGGAATACTACTAATTGTACACTATGTTTATACCATTATTAGACTTATAAGTTTGTTACCTAGGATAGTGCACCTCAGATAGAGAGGGTGTCGCATTCTCCAATTTAACTTACTATAGTCATCTTACTTAGAAATTCAACCTAGTGATCCTATGGATTAGACTCATCCGAGATATGAAGGAAGGCTCTAATGCCAACGCGCAAGTCCACCAACATCACTTATGAATTCGTAATGGAGACCATGGGTGTTAGTTTTGAATATTGAAAAGCTTTGCTTGTATGAAAAACTCTTTCCCAGTTACATATCGACTGTATTTCAATATTTTATATTGTCCCTTTATATCATATATCTAGATAATGAGGTGTGAAAAGATACAGTAGATCTCGTTATTGGTTAAAGTAATGATATATAAATAAAAACTCGTAACTGAGACAATTGAGACATATTGTCAGTTTAGATTATTGTATAATTCAAAAATTAGTTTATTTAGACTAATTGAATTATACGAATGTCCCGGGGCATATTAAGCAGGACCTATTCGGGATCGAATTAACTTGTACTGATCTTTGTTGTTAATTCGAACCTAATATTCTAATCTCTTAATCCGTAGACTAGAGCGGGCATGAGGGTTAGACATAGTGTACTTGGATTTGCCAAAGGGTGCGGTCAATTGAGGCCTAGATCTCGGTAAGTTGGATATGTGTGTTTGACTTCTTATTGTGCCGTTGCTTGTTGAAAGGAAATCATGTACCGGTACGTCCAGTATAATGGTGCTCCCGAGATGAGCTCTTAAGGATTATTATACTAAATCTTGCCCGTGGACTTATGTCCGGTATAATAATAAGGTCGAGTGGTACTAGTCTCGGATCACCAAGAAGTCGATTAATTTATTTATCAGTAAATTAATAAATAGACGAGCACTATATTTTTGACGTGGGGAGATAGAAGAATAATAAAGTGTGCGCGACGTAATTTTATTTTTGAGCGGTAGTTTCATAATTAATACGTTAGTGGTACGATTAATTATGAATTAGATTAATTAGCAAAGTGGATTAATTAAATGTTTACCCTGGAATGCATAGCACGAAACTGAGTTTCTTGCTAGGCCAGGACAGATAATCTTTCAATACCAAACATTGAGAAAGAATTTAAAGAGTTACATGAGAGACCCCAAGTTGGTTTAAGATTGGCCTTCCTAATGGGTTTAGACAATTAATTAATTTCAAAATCCAATTAGGTAATAAATCTAATAGGATTTCCTAATCCAATTAGATTTCTTAATCTTTAGGATTTTCTAAATCTAATTGAAACTTAAGAATTAATTAATTAATTAAATAATTCCACTTTGTTAATTACTTAATTAACCTTTAGGAATAATTAATTAATTAATTAATTCTACTTAATCAATTAACCCACTACAAAATTAATCGTACCACTAACGGATTAATTTTGGCACTACCATCCTCCACCATAATTGCTTCCGAAACAACTAATTTAATTTATTACTTAATCTCCCAACATTAAAGATCTAGTGCTCGTTAATTTATTAATTTACTGATAAATTAATTAATACCTTCTTATAATCCGAGATTAGTACCACTCAACCTTTTTACTATACCGGACATAAGTCCACCGGTCGGGTTTAGTATAATAAACATAACGAGCTTATCTCGGGAGCACCATCACCCCGGACGCACCGGTACATGGTTTCCTTTCGACATGCAGTAGCACACCAAGCAACTAAACACGTGCACCCTACCTACCGAGACTATCGGCCACAAATGAACTCACCCTTTGGCAAATCAAAGTACACTATGTCTAATCCTCATGCCCGCTCAAGTCTAGGGATTAAGAGATAGAATACTAGGATCGAATATTCTATCAAATCAGTACAAGAAAATTTGTCCTAAATGGTCAAGTTCAATATGCCCCGGGCATATATATATGATCCAATTAGTTAAGACAAACCAATTTTTGAATCACGTAATAACCTAAACCGACAGTGTGTCTAAAACTGTCTCGGTTACGAACCTCATTTATATATTATGTTTTTTAACCAATGATGAGATCTACTGTGTCACACCAGATACCTCATCATCTAATTACATAATATAAATGGATGATATATGCACAACTTATAAACTAAAACACTTAATCAATATATTAACTGGGAAATAGTATAATATAAGCTTAGTTTCATTATTCAAACCTAACAAAGAGACTACTTACAGCGCATTGCACGCATGAATTTTCAATTTGGCCAATTCAATTTTGGTCTCGCCTTTCGCACCTGGGTTTCCATCGGTCAAACACTTTTAGCGACAATATCAATGTTGTGTTGCAATTTGGTTTGGCTGCCCTTACGTGCTGGACTTGTCCTTTAGTAACACCCACAAATGTCACTATAGTTTCAAGACTTGTTTCACTTGCATGCTTTTCCACTAGTGCTACTCTTGAATTGTCTTTCATTCTACAAAAGAAAGTAGAATACAAAACCAAGCTTAACATGACACAAAAATCAACTAAATAAAATAAACAAAACATGACTAAAACACAAAAACAAAAGACTCTAACACTCACAAAGCGATATCAAGAAAATCAAAAGTAAACAAAGGACTACTTTGACTATTAAGATTGAAAAGTCAAAAATCTAACAAAACAAGTAAAAGTCAAAGACAAAAAAAGGTGACTTTTGAAACAATTACTAAATATATAAGTACATGCTTATAGAGTCACACAAAAGCACACAAACCAAAAGTTAAGCAGGTACTCTCTCGCAGTCAAACTGTAATCAATCAGAACATGAGCTTGACTACCGAATAAAAGGAAGAAGTTTATACACACACCGGGCAATATAACCTAAGGATTTTTACGACCCTTTTTTACTCCCTTTATTGCTCAATTAAGGTGTGATCACTTCTATCTCAAAACTCTGTTTACTGCCCTACAAAACTTTAGGAGCAGGTAACTGTGGCTTGTCTTTTTCTTTACTTAACCAGACTTTTGCAGAAGAACTTTTCTTTTACAGAATTTGTCAAATTCTCTAGATTGGCTCCTTGGCTCTTGCCTCTTCTCAAATATATACACTTTTTCGAGAGTTTTGAACAATAAATTTAAGGCTATGGGGAATTTAACCTCAAGCACTTAGCAAGATGACTCGGTCTCAAGCTTCAAGTATTCTTTCAAGATCACAGTAAAACTGTAAAAGAACACCTACCACCTTTAATCCGTGAATTATGATGTTTCCCGTTGCACCGAGTATGAAAATATGTATTTTCACCTCTAAACGTCCAAAACTCATATTGTCTGTCAAAAAAAGACTAAAACGAATTAAGATTGACCAAAAACAACTTTTAAAAACTTATTTCAAAAGAAAACAGGTTGAAAATTTAATAAAAATTGTGCAGGAGTAAAATGGGCAAATTTTCGAAGGGTTTTGTCCAGAGGTAAAAACGTTTTTTCTACTACCAGAACTAGACACTGACACAAATTAAACCTAGAGGCGACTTTTAGACCCAAACAAAATAAAAATCACACAAAACGACTCAAAAATGAAAAAACGTCTGGTTCCCTAAGGGGGCCTCAAACACTGGTTCTGACACGGGTATTTGGACTGAAAATTGGACTGACCAATGAACTCAAAAAACTTGTGAATTTATGGACAGTTAATTCAAAAAAATGACCTAGATATTTTGATAAAAAATTGGACAAATTTTCTAACCAATGACACAACACAAAAACTTAAAAAATAGATAGAAGAATAGAACGAAACAACTTTTATGCTCTGATACCAATCTGACGGGTTTTCTTTTTCGAGAATTCAAATCAACGAAGACAGCAAAGCTGTCAGGCTAGGCTGCTTCTCGAACAAGACCCAAGTGTTTCCCTATCTTTCAGACTATTCTCTCCTACTATCTATCAAGCATGAATTGAAGCAGCGGAATTGCAAGTTCGTTTTGGCTCTTCCAATACTACCCTGCTCTTTGCCTTGTGATCTAAAACAAAGTCCTCCTCAAGAAATCTGGCATTGGTGCTCACCACCACCTTCTGATCCTAAGGACTATAAAACAGACCACCTTTCTTTCCTTTGGGGTAGCCTACAAAAAGCATAATCTCAGATATTGCATCTAGCTTGGCTGTGTCTGCCTTAAGCACATATGCTGGACAACCCCAAATCCTGAGATGTCTCTGACTAGGCTTTCGCCCAGTCCACAGCTCTACTGGAGTCAAAGGCACAGACTTAGATGGTACGAGATTAAGGAGGTAACACGCTGACTCCAAGGCTAAACCACAAAACGATATAGGCAATTCGCTATAACTCATCATCGATCTAACCATATCCATAAGAGTCATGTTTCTCCTCTCTGTTGCACCATTCTGCTGGGGTGTGCCAGGTGTAGACAACTGGGTCTGAATACCTTTCTTCGAAAAATAGGACCTAAACTCACTAGCGAGGTATTTGCCACCACGATCAGATCCCAAGGCATTGATACTCTTACCCAGATGGTTCTCTACCTCAGCCTTAAACTCTTTGAACTTGCCAAAATATTCAGACTTGTGGCGCATCAGGTATATGTATCCATATCTAGAGTAATCATCCGTGAAAGTCACGAAATACTCATAACCACCTCTAGCCTAAACTGACATAGGCCCACACAAGTCAGAATGAATCAACTCTAAAACCTCCTTGGCCCTATACCTCTTTGCCTTGAAAGGGCTCTTGGTCATCTTACCCTCCAAGCAGGACTCACAGGTTGGATAGCTGTCAATATCCAATGAGTCCAAAGACCCATTATTGACCAACCTTTGAATCCTACTAAGGTTGATGTGACCGAGTCTCAGGTGCCAAAGATAAGTTTGATTCAAAGGGGAAGACTGCTTTCTCTTACTATGATTCGGTGATGAGTTACTAGTTTCTGTGTTTTGCATTACTGGGGAGTATGTCTTGATTAAAAACAGATTGTCAATTAATGTACCGAAACATATAAGCTTCTGGCCTTTTCTAATAAAAACAGATTGTCAATTAATGTACAAAAAAAATATAAGCTTCTGACCTTTTCTAATAAAAATAGATCCATCATAAAAAACACACTTTTAACCATCCAAAATAAGTTTAGAAACTGAAAGTAAAATCTTGCAAAAACTGGGTACATATAAACAATCTCTCAAATGTAAAACTGAGTCTGAAAAATAAAGACAAAGAACTCCCACTGCAACGATAGAAACTCTAGTAGTATCCCCAAGGTAAACCTGCAACTCTACATCTCTAAGCAGCCGGGTCACTTGGAACCCCTGCGAAGAATTACAAACATGATCAGTGGCTCCTGAATCCACACACCAAGTATCTGTGGGAATCGCCGCTAAACACGTCTCAGTAACTAGGGAAAATTTACACATACCTCGAGGCTTTGGGCAATCCTTCTTCCAATGTCCTGCTTTGCCACATCTGAAGCATTTGCCTTTCGACTTGTGCTTCTTGGCAATGCCCGCCTTGGGTTCATGGTCAGCTCCTACTTTCTGGCCTTTCTTCCTCTTTTGTTTCCTTGCTTTAGGCCCAGCAGAGGAACCTGAGGGACCAACAGTAGCCAAGGCTTGCTTCTTCTTTGCGAATATGCCCTTAGCAGACACCAATGCAGTCATGAGCTCAGGAAGTGAATATGAGAGCTTGCCGATATTGTAGTTTAATCGAAACGGCTCAAAACTGGGGGGCAAGCTCTGGAGAATGATAGCAACCTGGGTCTCCCCATCAATGTCACCTCCCCATACCTAATCTCATTGATGCAGCTCATCATGTCTAGCACGTGATCCTTCACTGAAGTACCCTCAGCTATCCTAGCATTCATGAGTTTCCACATAGCTGACTGCTTGGCTGCCCTGCCCTGATGTCCAAACATCTCCCTGAGGTTGACCATCATATCGTAGGCTAAGGTAAACAACTGATACTAGTGCTGCAGTACACTCGACATAGAAGCCAAGATGTAGCACCGGGTCATCTCATCAGCCTTCTGCCACCTCGTATGTGGCTCTCGCTGCTCAGGGGTGGCATCATCGCTGGGCTTAGGGGGGCACTCCTCAGTGAACACGAACTTGTAACCCTCAGCGGTAAGAACAATGTCCAGGTTACGTTTCCAGTCAATATAATTTGGACCCGTAAGTTTGTTCTAGTTCAAAATGACAGCTAGCGGGTTGAACGACATATCAACAACTGAAAAATAAACAGTCAAGTTTCAGCATACTTTTCCAAAAATATTGAAATCCTCAAAAACAATATAATCTCCATCGACATCTCTCACACCGGGATTAGCGCAGGTCACGCGGGTGAACGTCTACGCTAACCCACATTCATTCGAGAAGAACCGAAGTTCATTAATTTCATTATCTAACCAACAATCTTATGATCAATGAAATTAATAGTCAATGCTTTTAGCCGTACATATAAATAGTGTAACCTCGCGGGAGGAATACTATAAATAGTACACTAAGCGTAGGCCATTACGTGACTTCTAAGTTTGTTACTTAGGATACTAATGCACCTCAGCAGAGTGGGTGTCACAACTTTCTCCAATTAAACTCACTATAGTCATCCCTTCGGAAATTCATTCCCATGATATCTGTGATTGAAGACTTGTCCGCATGGAGGAAGGCCATAATACCAACTCGCAAGAATAACCACATCACCAATGAACCCGTAACGGAGGCCATGGGGATATTTACCAACCCGCTCCCACTTAGATTTTTAAGTTTGAGGATTTTTACGTTTTAACATGCAATATCTTAACTACGGATATTCACACCCATAAAACCGTTGAAGATTTAATATGTGAATAATCTACCTTAGTTAATTGCACTTTATTTTTTTAAAATGATTTGGTTTGGTTTTCGTTCATGCAAAATAAATCAAAAACACACAATCAACGAAAAGACATAAATACGGAAATTAAAGAAATAAAATTTCTCGACTATTATGGTCTTCTCTATCGTTGATTCCTTGACGCCTTGGTGACACGTCCCGTCATGTCGCTCCCACTCGTTATTTGGATTCCTCTCGATTCCCCCGGGTTTTCTCGGTTTACTATTGTTAGTTTTGAATACAGAAAAGCTATGGCTTGTATCAAAAACTAATATCCACAGATGACATATCATTTTGTTTCAGTATAAATTTGTTCCTTTATATCATAGAACTAGATAACGGGGTGTTGATAAACACAGTAGATACCGTTATTGGTTAAAGTATTGATATATTAAAAGTATGCTCGTAACCGAGATAGTCTGAACATACTATCGGTATAGGTTATTGTGTGGTTTGGAAATTGGTTTATCTAGACTAGTTTAAATCACACAGATATGCCCGGGGCATATTGAGCACGACCAGTTTGGATAGAATTGACTTATACTAATTGGCGTAGTCAATTCGGTCCTAGTATTCTATCTCTCAATCCCGAGATTGGGACGGGCGTGAGGGTTGGATATCGTGTGCTTTGATTTGCCAAAGAGTGAGGTCAATTGAGGCCAATACCTTGGTAAGTTGGGTATGCGGTGTTTAGCTTCTTGCGTGCCGTTGCTAGTCGGAGGAATCCACGTACCGGTTTGCCGGGTTGATTGTGCTCCAGAGATGAGCTTGTAAGGTTATTATACTAAACCCGGCCGGTGAACTTTATGTTCGGTACAATAAAAGGTCGAGTGGTACTGATCTCGGAAACCAAGAAGTCGGTGAATTAATTTGTCAGTAAATTGATAAACCGATGAGCGCTAGATCTTTAATGTGGGGAGATAGAAGAAATAATAATGGCGCGATGTAAAGTCGTTTTCGAGCGGTAGTTCCATAATTGGTCTGATAGTGGTACGACCGATTATGCGTTTGACTAATCGACAAGGTAAATTAATTAATCCGAAGGGTTTAATTAATATTTAATCGACAAAGTGAATTTAGAAATTAATTCTATTTTGAATTAATTAATTCTAAGGGTTCGATTAAATTAAATTAACAAAGTGGATTAAATAAATTAATTTAAATGGGTCGATTGGAGTTGATTAGTCGGGAAGACTTCGCGGTCAACGAAAGTCAAATTTTAAGGCCTAACTCGAGAGCCCATTAGGTCGTCTTAGAAGCTCCATATAAATACAACTTATTGGGCAAGAAAAACCTAAGAAACTTGGCAGCCAAGTTTAGGCTAGAAAGAGAAAGTTTAGTCTAGAGAGAGAACTGTGTCTTCCTCGTCAAGTTTTCTCTCGAAGTCGACTAAGATAACTTTCTTCTTCGTAAAAGAACTCAGCCCATGAATTAAGGGAGCAGTCCGATCATCTCTTTAAGAAAAATCCGCCAGAAATCTGCTGCTGTTTTTCTTCGTGCAGTCGCGCGATTTTTCCCTTCAGGTCCGGCGAGTGGCTGTTCGAACTTGGGGTGCTGATCCAGTGTCACCTTCACGTTGATATCTTCATTTTGTTGGTGATCCGTGAAGGCAACCGTGCAGATCGTGGCTGAGTTTGCAGCCCTTCTCGCCGGCAGTCCATTAGTGGAGTAGATAACACGGCGGCAGTTTTTCTAGTTTATGCTCCGGGCAGAATTTTGAGTTTCTTGCGAAGCAAGTTTCTGGGTTTTCTTCGTATTGCCGTGGGTAACTCCGTAGATGATAGCCCACACTATCTCAGAGTTCGTATAGGAGTTATTCTTTGGAATTCTTGTGGAAATTGCGCTAGAGATTGGATTTTTCTTTTAGGCATGGGACTTCGCTACAAAAGGTATAATCTTTAAATTCCGCTTTAATTAAAGATTTAATTTTTTTT
Source organism: Knoxia roxburghii (assembly GCA_030378225.1). Lineage (NCBI taxonomy): Eukaryota > Viridiplantae > Streptophyta > Magnoliopsida > Gentianales > Rubiaceae > Knoxia > Knoxia roxburghii. The sequence continues at coordinate 26,734,767 of CM059418.1, read as the reverse complement.
GTCCCGATTAATAAATTAAATAAGTATAAGCCTAGATCCGTTCATGGGTAAACTAATTTGAGCCTGAGCTTGGTCGAAAGCTTCCGATTCTGGAATGCATAGCACGAAAGTGAGGTTTTCGATTTAGCCCAGGCTTGTTCAGTTTTCCTTCAAATTGGTATCAAAGCGTTGGTTTTGGTCTTATACTTGTTTGATTTATTACACGGCTTTATTTTGACATTATTATTTTTGTCAAAATGCTTAAACAGGTGGTTATTGATTTCCCGGCTACTATGGTAGAAATTTAATTTTCACTCATAAACCCCGGGACATGTCCGGGCTCGTTTTAATTTTGAATGGAAATTTCTATAATAGTAATAACCACGAGCTGGAAGCCATGTAGGATTAGAAAAATCTTGTAGTAGGATTTGATCTAATCATGTCGTCTTTAAATTCCTAGAAAAACGCCTTTGTATATAGGAATTTATGTACTATGACGAAGACGTTATTTTGGGTAACTTATATTCGCGGGTTTTGGTTTATCGTAATTTTGGGTGATTCCTAATTACGTAGTAAATCGAGAAAACCTGGGCGAATCAAGAGGAATCCAAATAACGAGTGGGAGCGACACGACGGGAAGTGTCACCGAGGCGTCAAAGAATCAACGATAGAAAAGGCCATAATAGTCGGGAAATTTTATTTATTTAATTTCCCGTATTTATGATTTTTCGTTGATTGTGTGATTTTTGTTTTATTTGCATGAACGAAATCCAAACCAAATTTTTTTTAAAAGTAATGTGCAATTAACTAAGGTAGATTATTCGCATATTAAAACTCCAACGGTTTTATGGGTGCGAATATCCATAGTTAAGATATTGCATGTTAAAACGTAAAAATCCTCAAACTTAATTAAATTCGCGGGTTTTGGTTTAATCATAATTTTGGGTGATTCCTAATTACGTAGAAAACTGAGAAAACCTGGGTTTTGGTTTATCATAATTTTGGGTGATTCCTAATTACGTAGAAAACTGAGAAAACCAGGGCGAATTGAAATTAATTTAAAATCTAAGTGGGAGCGGGTTGGTTAATAGCCCCATGGCCTCCATTACGGGTTCATTGGTGATGTGGTTAAACTTGCGTGCTGGCTTAGACCTTCCTCCCTATCGGATGAGTTTTCAATCACAGATATCACCGGAATGAATTTCTAAAGGGATGACTATAGTGCGTTTAATTTGAAAAAGTTGCGACACCCTCGCCATCCGAGGCGCATTATTACCCTAAGTAACAAACTTAGAAGTCACGTAATGGTATACACTTAGTGTACTGTTTATAGTATCCCTCCCATCGAGGTTACGTTATCTACGTGTACGGCTAAAATTATCGACTATTAATTTCATTGATCATAAGATCTTTGGTCAGATAATGAAATTAATGAACTTCGGTTCTTCTCAAATGAATGTGGGTTGGCGTAGACGTTCACCCATCGTGACCTGCGTTAATCCCGATGTGAGAGATGTCGGTAGAAGATTATATTTATTTTCTGAGGATTTTTCAATATTTTCGAAAAAGTATACTGAAACTTGTTTGTTTATTTTTAGTTGATATGTCGTTCAACCCGCTAGCTGTCATTCTAAACCAAAACAAACTCACCGGTCCAAATTACATTGATTGGAAACGTAACCTGGACATTGTCCTTACCGCTGAGGGTTATAAGTACGTGCTTACTGAGGAGTGTCCCCCTAAGCCCAGCGATGATGCCACCCCTGAGCAGCGAGAGCCATATACGAGGTGGCAGAAGGCTGATGAGATGACCAGGTGCTATATCTTGGCTTCCATGTCAAGTGTTCTACAGCACCAGCATCAGCAGATGACCTCAGCCTACGATATGATGCTCAACCTCAGGGAGATGTTTGGACATCAGGGCAGGGCAACCAAGCAGTCAGCTATGAGGAAACTCATGAATGCTAAGATGGCTGAGGGCACTTCAGTAAGGGATCACGTACTGGACATGATTGGTTGCATCAATGAGATTGAGGTATTAGGAGGTGAGATTGATGGGGAAACCCAGGTTGATATCATCCTTCAGAGCTTGCCTCCCAGTTTTGAGTAGTTTCGATTGAACTATAATATGGGGAATTTCTCATATTCACTTTCTGAGCTCATGACTGCATTGGTGTCTGCTGAAAGCCTCTTCGCAGAGAAGAAGCAAGCCTTGGCTACTGTTGGTCCCTCAGGTTCCTCTGCTAGGCCAAAAGCCAGGATGCAAAAGAGGAAGAGAGGCCAGAAAGCAGGAGCCAGTCATGGACCCAAGGCGGGCATTGCCAAGAAGCAGAAGCCGAGAGGCAACTGCTTCAGATATGGCAAAGCGGGACATTGGAAGAAGGACTGCCCAAAGCCTCGAGGTATGTGTAAATTTTCCCTAGTCACTGAGACGTGCTTAGCGGCGATTCCCACAGATACTTGGTGTGTGGATTCAGGAGCCACTGATCATGTTTGTAATTCTTTGCAGGGGTTCCAAGTGACCCGGCTGCTTAGAGAGGGAGTGTTGCAGGTCTACCTTGGGGATACTACCAGAGTTTCTGTGGCTGCAGTGGGAGTTATTAGTCTTTATTTTTCAGACTCTATTTTATATTTAAAGGATTGTCTTTATGTACCTAGTTTTCGAAAGAACTTGCTTTCGGTTTCGAGACTTGTTTTTGATGGTTATAAGTGTGTATTTTCTGATGGTTCAGTTTTTATTAGAAAATGCCAGAAACTTATATGTTCCGGTACATTGGTTGACAATTTGTTTTTAATTAAGACTTACTCCCCAGTTATGCAAAACACAAAAACTAGTAACTCATCACCGAATCATAATAATAGAAAAGTGTCTTCCCCTTTGAATCAGACTTATCTTTGGCACCTGAGACTTGGTCATATCAACCTTAGTAGGATTCAAAGGTTGGTCAAGAGTGGGTATTTGGACTTACTAGATATTGACAGCTATTCGACCTGTGAGTTCTGCTTGGAGGGTAAAATGACCAAGAGGCCTTTTAAGACCAAGGGGTATAGGGCCAAGGAAGTTTTAGAGCTGATTCATTCTGACGTGTATGGGCCTATGTCAGTTTAGGCTAGAGGTGGTTATGAGTATTTCGTGACTTTCACGTATGATTACTCTAGATATGGACAAATATACCTGATGCGCCACAAGTCTGAATGCTTTGTCAAGTTCAGAGAATTCAAGGCAGAGGTGGAGAACCATCTGGGTAAGAGTATCAAGTCACTGCGGTTTGATCGCGGTGACGAATACCTCTCTAGTGAATTTAGGACCTATTTGTCAGAGGAGGGTATTCAGACCCAGTTGTCTACACCTGGCACACCCCAGCAGAATGGTGTAGCAGAGAGGAGGAACAGGACTCTTATGGAGATGGTTAGATCGATGATGAGTTACAGTGAGTTGCCTACCTCGTTTTGGGGTTATGCCTTGGATACAACATGTTTTATCCTCAACCTTGTGCCATCTAAGTCTGTGCCTATGACCCCCAGTAGAGTTGTGGAGTGGGCGAAAGCCTAGTCTGAGACTTCTCAGGATTTGGGGTTGTCCAGCACATGTGCTCGAGGCAGATGCAGGCAAGTTAGAGGCGAGATCCAAGGTTTTGCTGTTTATAGGCTACCCCAAAGGAACGAGAGGTGGTTTATTTTATAGTCCTCAGGATCAGAAGCTGGTGGTCAGCACCAATGCCAGATTTCTTGAGGAGGACTATATTTTAGATCACAAGTCAAGCAGCAAGGTAGTATTGGAAGAGCTTAGAAGTCAGTCCACTATTCCAGATGCACACGTACAGGAAGACACACCACAAGAGACTACACACACTATCACAGATGATACTCTTGCACAGGCTGCGCCTCGTCGTAGTGGGAGGGTTGTGAGACAGCCCGAGAGGTACATGGGTTTGGGGGAGTCTTCGAACTTTATCCCTGGCGCTCATGAACCAGACCTAGTTAACTACAATGAGGCTCTCCAGGATAAAGATGCAGATTCTTGGCAGAGAGCGATGATTGCGGAGATGGGTTCTATGGACTCAAATCAAGTCTGCGAGCTGGTAGACCTTCCTGATGGGTTTAGGCCTATTGGGTGCAAATGGGTTTACAAGCGAAAGAGAGGATCTGACGGGAGAGTTGAGACCTTCAAGGCTAGGCTTGTGGCGAAGGGGTATACTCAGAAAGAAGGGATCAATTATGAGGAGACTTTTTCCCCAGTAGCTATGCTTAAGTCGATCCAGATTCTCTTGACCATAGCTGCTCATATGGACTATGAGATTTGGCAGATGGACGTCAAGACAACTTTCCTTAATGGAAGTCTTGAGGAGACTATCTTTATGCAGCAACCAGAGGGCTTCATTGTTAAAGGCCAAGAGCACAAGGTATGCAGGCTTAGGAGGTCCATTTATGGACTTAAGCAAGCATCCAAATCTTGGAACATTCGTTTTAATGAGGTTATCCAGTCCTATGGATTCACTCAGTCTCCGGATGAGCAGTGTGTTTATCGCAGACGTGATGTGATATGGTGGTGTTCCTCGTACTTTATGTAGATGACATTCTTCTTATTGGCAACAGTAAGAAGGTGTTGTCAAACGTAAAGGCATGGTTGTCCAGGCAATTTGATATGAAGGATTTGGGAGAGGCTGGACATATCCTTGGGATCAAGATTATTCGAGATCGTAGGAGACGTTCTCTGACTCTCTCTCAGGCATCCTACATAGACACGATTCTGGCTCGTTTTAACATGCAGAACTCCAATAAGGGTTCACTACCTTTCAGGCATGGAGTGCATTTGTCTAAAGAGCAGTGTCCTAAGACTACTGAGGAGATAGATGCCATGAAGGCGGTACCCTATGCTTCTGCAGTGGGTAGCCTCATGTAAGCTATGTTGTGCACGAGGCCTGATATTTGCTTTGCCGTTGGCATGGTTAGCAGATATCAGAGTAACCCTGGGAAGGCTCACTGGGAGGCAGTAAAATGCATTCTCAAGTACTTGCGCAGGACGAGAGATTATGTCCTAGTTTATAGAGCACAGGAGATTGTACCATTGGGTTACACAGATTCGGACTTTCAAGGAGATTTGGACAAAAGTAAGTCTACCTCTGGGTTTGTGTTTACTCTAGGAGGTGGAGCCATAGTATGGAAGAGTGTCAAGCAGAAATGCGTGGCAGACTCTACCATGGAGGCCAAGTACGTTGCCGCTTCAGAGGCAGCGGAAGAGGCTGTATGGCTCAGGAGCATCCTGATGGACTTAGATGTGGTTCCTGAGTTGCTTAGGTCTATCACAGTTTATTGTGATAAAAATGGTGCAGTTGCTAACTCGAGAAAACCACGAGCCCATAAAGCGAGTAAACACATAGAGCGTAAATACCACCTGATACGAGAGATCGTAAAGAGGGGAGACATGATCGTGGCCAAGATAGCTACAGAGGACAACCTTGCAGATCCTTTCACCAAGCCATTGACCCCAAAGGTCTTTGAGAGGCATGTGGAGGGCATGGGAGTCAGATTCTTGAGAGAGCCATGTGAGTGAGCTTAAAGGTGTTCTGGATATTTCATTATGACAGCAGTGTAATAGCCGGTTGGACAGTTTTTGTACTTCTTAGCATAGCTTTGAGTATTAGTGGGATATTGTTAGTTTTGAATACAGAAAAGCTATGGCTTGTATCAAAAACTAATATCCACAGATGACAATTCATTTTGTTTCAGTATAAATTTGTTCCTTTATATCATAGAACTAGATAACGGGGTGTCGACAAACACAGTAGATACCGTTATTGGTTAAAGTATTGATATATAAAAAGTATGCTCGTAACCGAGATAGTCTGAACATACTATCGGTATAGGTTATTGTGTGGTTTGGAAATTGGTTTATCTAAATTAGTTTAAATCACACAGATGTGCCCGGGGCATATTGAGCACGACCAGTTTGGATAGAATTGACTTATACTGATCGGCGCAGTCAATTCGGTCCTAGTATTCCGTCTCTCAATCCCGAGATTGGGACAGGCGTGAGAGTTGGATATCGTGTGCTTTGATTTGCCAAAGAGTGAGGTCAATTGAGGCCAATACCTCGGTAAGTTGGGTATGCGGTGTTTAACTTCTTGCGTGCCGTTACTAGTCGGAGGAATCCACGTACCGGTTCGCCGGGTTGATGGTGCTCCCGAGATGAGCTCGTAAGGTTATTATACTAAACCCGGCCCGTGAACTTTATGTTCGATATAATAAAAGGACGAGTGGTACTAATCTCGAAAACCAAGAAGTCGGTGAATTAATTTGTCAGTAAATTGATAAACTGACTAGCGCTAGATCGCTAATGTGGGGAGATAGAAGAAATAATAATGGCGCGATGTAAAGTCGTTTTCGAGCGGTAGTTCCATAATTGGTCCGTTAGTGGTACGACCGATTATGCATTTGACTAATCGATAAGGTAAATTAATTAATCCGAAAGGTTTAATTAATATTTAATCGACAAAGTGAATTTAGAAATTAATTCGATTTTGAATTAATTAATTCTAAGGGTTCGATTAAATTAAATTAACACAGTGGATTAAATAAATTAATTTAAATGGGTCGATTGGAGTTGATTTGTCGGGAAGACTTAGCGGTCAACGAAAGTCAAATTTTAAGGCCTAACTCGAGAGCCCATTAGGTCTCCTTAGAAGCTCCATATAAATACAACTTATTGGGCAAGAAAAACCTAAGAAACTTGGCAGCCAAGTTTAGGTTAGAAAGAGAAAGTTTAGTCTAGAGAGAGAACTGTGTCTTCCTCGTCAAGTTTTCTCTCGAAGTCGACTAAGATAACTTTCTTCTTCGTAAAGGAACTCAGCCCATGAATTAAGGGAGCAGTCCGATCATCTCTTTAAGAAAAATCGGCCGAAAATCTGCTGCTGTTTTTCTTCGTGCAGTTGCACGATTTTTCCCTTCAGCTCTGGCGAGTGGCTGTTCGAACTTGGGGTGCTGATCCGGTGTCACCTTAACGTTGATCTCTTCATTTTGTTGGTGATCCGTGAAGGCCACCGTGCAGATCGTGGCTGAGTTTGTAGGCCTTCTTGCCGGCAGTCCATTAGAGGAGTAAATAACCCGGCGGCAGTTTTTCTAGTTTATGCTCCGGGCAGAATTTTGAGTTTCTTGCGATGAAAGTTTCTGGGTTTTCTTCGTATTGCCGTGGGTAACTCCGTAGATGATAGCCCACACTATCTCGGAGTTCGTATAGGAGTCATTCTTCGAAATTCTTGTGGAAAATGCGCTAAAGATTGGATTTTTCTTTTTGGCAAGGGACTTCGCTACAAAATGTATAATCTTTAAATTCCGCTTTAATTAAAGATTTAATTTTTTGTGTCCCGATTAATAAATTAAATAAGTATAAGCCTAGATCCGTTCATGGGTAAACTAATTTGAGCCTGAGCTTGGTCGAAAGCTTTCGATTCTGGAATGCATAGCACGAAAGTGAGGTTTTCGATTTAGCCCGGGCTTGTTCAGTTTTCCTTCAGAGAGATGTTCGGACATCAAGGCAGGATTGCTAGGCAAACAGCCATGAGGAAACTAATGAACTCAAAGATGGCTGAAGGCGGATCGGTGAGAGATCACGTGCTACACATGATCAGTAATATCAATGAGATTGAGGTGTTGAGAGGAGAAATCGACCCAAAAATTCAGGTAGATATTATCCTTCAGAGTTTACCCTCTAGTTTTGAGCAGTTTTGGGTCAATTATAACATGAACCAAAGAGTCTATACTCTACCCGAGCTCTTAACTTATTTGGTGGTGGCTGAAGGCATCTTCCACGAGAAGAAGCAAGCCTTGGTTGCAGTAAAGGCTTCAGGTTCTTCTTCTGCGCCTAAAGGTAAAAAGAATAAGAAGAAGAAGAATGCCGGGAAACTTGCTGCAAAGTCCGAGACTGCAAAGAGGAGCAAGCCCAAAGGCAAGTGCTTCAAGTGCGGTAAAACAGGACACTGGAAAGCGGATTATCCAAAGCTTAAAGGTACGATAGTTTTTGCACTAATTACTGAGACATGTTTAGCGGTGATTCTCACAGATACTTGGTGTGTGGATTCAGGCGTTATTGATCATGTTTGTAATTCCTTGTAACTCGAAAGCTTAGAGAGGGCAAACTGGACATCTACATGGGCGACACTACATGAGTGTCAGTAGAAGCAGTGGGAGTTTTCAATTTAAATTTCAAAAATTGTAGATTAGAGTTAGTTAATTGTTTTTATGCACCGAGTTTTAGAAAGAACCTTATTTCGGTTTCTAAACTCTTAAAGAATGGTTATAAATTTAAATTTTCTGTTGAGTCTGTATTTATTAGAAGAAATGGGAAACCTATTTGTTCTGGTTCATTGGTTGACAATTTATTTGTGGTTAACTCTAATTCTCCTGTTGCATAAAACCCATAAATAGATAGCTCTTTATCTAACATAAATAAGAGGAAGAAACCTTTTGAAATGAATCAAACCTATCTTTGGTATCTCAGGCTAGGTCATATAAACCTTAGTAGGATTCAGAGGTTGGTTAATGATGGACATTTAGGTTAATTAGAGATTGGAAGTTATGAAACTTGCGAATCTTGCTTGGAAGGTAAGATACCAAGAGACCTTTTAAAGCAAAAGGTTATAAAGCTAAGGAAGTATTAGAGTTGATTGATTATGACTTGTGTAGACCAATGACGGTCCAGGAACGAGGTGGGTTCGAGTATTTTGTGGCGTTCATGAATGACTACTGAAGATACGGGTACATTTACCTAATGCGTCACAAGTCAGAATGTTTTGGCAAGTTCAAAGAGTTTTGGGCGGATGTAGAGAAGCATCATGGTAAGAGTATCAAGACATTGCATTCAAATCGTGGTGGGGAGTACCTATCCCATGAATTTTGAGAATACCTCAGTGAGGTCGGAATTCAGTCTCAGTTGTCTGCACCTGGCACGCCACAGTAGAACGGTGTAGCAGAAAGGAGGAATTGGACTCTCATGGAAATGATTAGGTCTATGATAAGCTATAGTGATTTGCCATGTTCGTTCTAGGGATATGCCTTAGAAATGGCAATTTATATTCTTAATCTTGTACCATCTAAAACCGTGCCTTCAACCCCATTGGAGTTGTAGAATGGGCGCAAGCCCAGTCTAAGATATCTCAAAATTTGGGGTTGCCCAGCACATGTGCCTAAGGTAGATACAGCTAAGTTAGATGCGAGAACTGAATTAATGCTGTTTGTAGGATATCCTAGGGGAACGAAAGGTGGTCTGTTTTATAATCCTAAAGATCAGAAGGTGGTGGTTAGTACCAACGATAGATTTTTAGAAGAGGACTATGTCTTGGACCACAAGCCCAAGAATAAGATAGTACTAGAAGAGCTTAGACGATAAACTAATCCTGATGCACCTGCACAAGTAGATACACCACACACTGCACATGAGATCACAGATGATGCACCTACACAGGTTGTACCTCGTCATAGTGGGAGGGTTGTGAGACAGCCCGATAGGTTCATTGGCGTGGGAGAGGCCTCAGACCTAGTCCCAGGTGCGCCTAAACCTGACCCGGTTAACTACAATGAGGCTCTCTGAGATAAAGATACAGAGTCTTGGCGTAAGGCAATGAAATCCGAGATGGAGTCAATGGACCGTAATCAAGTCTGGGAGCTTGTGGACTTGCCAGATGGGTTCAAGCCCATTGCATGTAAGTGGGTCTACAAACGTAAGAGAGGACCTGACGGGAAGGTGGAAACCTTTAAAGCTAGGCTGGTGGCGAAGGAGTATACTCAGAAAGAGGGAATCGATTATGAGAAAACCTTCTCCCCGGTAGCCATGCTTAAGTCGATCCAGATTCTCTTGGCCATAACTGCTCATTTAGACTATGAGATTTGGCATATGGATATCAAGACAACTTTCCTAAATGGAAGTCTTGAGAAAACTATCTTTATGCAACAACCATAGGGATTCATTGAAAAAGGCCAGGAGCATAAAGTTTGCAGGCTTAAGAGGTCCATTTACGGACTTAAGCAGGCATCCAGATCTTGGAACATCCAGTTTGATAAGGTAATCCAGTCCTTCAGATTTACTCAATGTCCAAATGAGCAATGTGTGCATCACAGACGTGATGAAAACTCAGTGGTGTTTCTTGTACTTTACGTATATGACATTTTATTGATTGGCAATAACAAGAAAGTATTATCAGACGTAAAGGCATGGCTGTCCTAGCAGTTTGATATGAAGGACTTATGGAAAGCGGGACATATCCTTAGGATCAAGATAATTCAAGATCGTAGGAAACGTTCGTTAACGCTCTCCCAAGCTTCGTACATAGATACGATTCTGGCCCGTTTTAACATGCAGAACTCCAAGAAGGGTTTCCTACCTTTCAGATATGAAGTGTTTCTATCTAAGGAACAGTCCCCTAAGACTGTTGAGGAGATAGAGGCCATGAAGACAGTTCCTTATGCTTCAGCAGTAGGAAGTCTCATGTATGTCATGTTGTGTACGATGCCTGATATCTATTATGCCGTTGGCATGGTAAGCAGATATCAGAGTAACCCCGGGAAAGCTCATTGGGAGGCATTAAAATGCATTCTCAAATATTTGTGCTAAATGAGGAACAAAGTTCTGGTCTATCAGGCACCTGAGCTAGTACCCCGAGATTACACAGATTTAGATTTCCAAGGTGACAGGGACAAGATCAAGTCTACCTCAGGGTATGTGTTTACTCTGGGAGGTGGAGCCATAGTTTGGCGGAGTGTCAAGCAGAAATGCGTGGTGGACTCTACCATGGAGGCTGAGTACATTACCGCATCAGAGGCAGTGAAAGAAGCAGTATGGCTCAAGAACTTCCTAGTGGACTTAGATATGATTCCTGGTTTGTAGAAGTCTATCACAGTTTATTGTGATAACCACAGTGCATCAGCAAAATCGAAGGAACCACGAGCCCACAAGGTGAGTAAACATATACAGTGCAAGTACCACCTGATACGAGATATCGTAAAGAGGGAAGACGTGGTTGTGGTTAAGATAGCATCAGAAGATAACCTTGCAGATTCGTTCACGAAGACATTGACTTCGAAAGTCTTTGAGGCTCACGTGGAGGGCATGGGAATGAGATACTCAGGAGAGCCATGACAGTTTTTCTAGATATATAGCAGCAGAATGTATAGTAGTTGTATGTAGTTGTAAAGCACAGCTTAAGTATTAGTGGGAGATTTTCGGAGTTGAATACATAAGCTATGCTTGTGTTATACTTTTTCCCAGTAATATATCGATTTATGTTTTTGTTTTATATCTTGTTGTGCATTAATTGTCCATTTGTATTATGTAAGTAGATAATGAGGTGTCTTGTGTGACTCAGTAGATCTCATCATTGGTTGAAAGACATAATATATAAATGAGGTTCGTAACCAAGATAGTTTTGGACAAACTGTCGGTTTAGGTTATTATGTGATTCAGATAATTGGTTTGTCTAAACTAATTAAATCATATAGATATGCCCGGGGCGTATTGAACTTGACCTTTAAGATGATTTATCTTGTACTGATTTAATAGACAAATCGTTCTTGGTATTCTATCTCTTAATCCCTAGACTCGAGCGGGCATAAGGATTAGACATAGTGTACTTTGATATGCCAAAGGGTGAGGTCAATTGTAACTAATAGTCTCGTTAGGCTGGGTGCGCGTGTTTAGTTACTTGGTGTGCTGCTGCATGTCGAAAGGAAACCATGTACCGATGCGTACAGGGTAATGATGCTCCCGATATGAGCTAGTAAAGTTTATTATACTAAACCCGGCCGGTGGACTTATGTCCGATATAGTAAAAAGGTCGAGTTGTACTAGTCTCAGAATTAAAGAAGTTAATTAATTAATTTATCAGTAAATTAATATATTAATGAGCAGTATATCTTTGATGTGGGAAGATTATGAATATAATTTAATTAAGTTGTTCCTGAAGCAATTCTGGTGTAGGATGGTAGTGCCAAAATTAATCCGTTAGTGGTAAGATTAATTTTGTAATTAATTGAAAAGATAGAATTAATTAATTGATTAATTATTCTAAAGGTTAATTGAGTAACTAACAAAGTGGAATTATTTAATTAATTAATTAAGTCTTAAGTTTCAATTGGAATTAGGAAATCCTCGAGATTAGGAAATCTAGTAGGATTTGGTTTATCCTAACAGATTGGTTACCTAATTGGATTTGGAAACTAATTGATTACCTACACCCATTAGGAAGACCAATCATAAACCAACTTGGGGTCTCTCTTGTAAATCTATATATACACAAGGGATTAGCTATTCAAGACATACAATTCCATAAGTTTTCAAGACAAGAAAACTAGAGACATAAAATCCTAGAGAGAGAAATTAATTTTCACTCTTGAAGTTAGATTTTAGTGAGAGAAAGTGCGGCTGGTTTTCTCTCCCCTTGGCCAAATTTTTGGCTTGTGTTTTTTACCAGCTGTGCTCAGTTTTCTCTTTCCCCAGGCGGTGCGTTTACATTACATGCCAGGTACAGCGGTGCTAGAATTTTCTAGCAGGTGGATTGTGGTGATTAGCTGATTGATTGACTTCTAGTTCATTGCTCACACAACGTGAAGTCAAAGTCTTGAGGCATACAAGATAATCACATAAGTGCACATTTCAAAAGGTACTTTTCTAAGATTCCGCTTTTAATTAGAAATTTTTGTTGCGTGGTAAATCGAGCAAGGGCAAACCCAGATCCTATGTGGAAATCCTTTCCATGTCAACTGTGGATATGAGTTTTTATGCAAGCCATAAACTTTATGTATTCAAAACTAACAATCTCCCACTAATACTCAAAGCTATGCAAAGAAGTACAAAAACTGTCCAACTCGCTATTACACTGCTGTCATTATGAAATCTATAGAACACCTTTAAGCTCAGTCATATGGCTCTCTTAAGAATCTAACTCTCATGCCCTCCACATGTCTCTCAAAGACCTTTCGGGTTAATGGCTTCGTGAAAGGATCTGCAAGGTTGTCATCTAATACTATCTTGGCCATGATCACGACTCCCCTATTTACGATATCTCGTATCTGGTGGTATTTGCTCCCTATGTGTATATCGCTTTGTGGGCTCGTGGTTCCCTCGAGTTAGCAACTGCACCATTATTATCACTGTAAACTGTGATAGACCTAGGCAACTCAGGAACCACATCTAAGTCCACTGGGAGGTTCTGGAGCCATTCAACTTCTTTCGCTACTCTGATGCGGCAATGTACTCAGTCTCCATGGTGGAGTCTGCCACGCATTTATTCTTGACACTCTACCATAATATGACTCCACCTCCTAGAGTAAACACAAACCCAGAGGTAGACTTACTCTTATCCATATCCCCTTGAAAGTCTGAATCTGTGTAACCCGATGGTACAAGCTCCTGCACTCTATAAACTAGGATGTGATGTCTCGTCTTGTGCAAGTACTTGCGAATGGATTTTACTGCCTCCCAATGAGCCTTCCCAGGGTTACTCTGATATCTGCTAACCATGCCAACGGTAAAGCAAATATCAGGTCTTGTACATAACATAGCATACATGAGGCTACCCACTGTAGAAGCAAAGGGTACCGCCTTCATGGCATCTATCTCCTCAGCAGTCTTGGGGCACTGCTCATTTGATAAATGCACTGAATGCATGAAAGGTAGTGAACCCTTCTTGGAGTTCTGCATGTTAAAACGGGCCAGAATCATGTCTATGTAAAATGCCTGGGAGAGTGTCAGAGAACGTCTTCTATGATCTCGAATAATCTTGATCCCAAGGTTATACCCAGCCTCTTCCAAATCCTTCATATCAAACTACCTGGACAACCGTGCCTTTATGTCTGACAACACCTTCTTACTGTTGCCAATCAGAAGGATGTCATCAATGTAAAGTATGACAAACACCACCATATCACCATCACGCCTGCGATATACACACTGCTTATCCGGACACTGAGTGAATCTTTAGTACTGGATATCCTCCTCGAAACGGATGTTCTAAGATCTGTATGCTTGCTTAAGTCCATAAATGGACTGCATATATTGTGCTCTTGGCCCTGAACAATGAAACCCTCTGGTTGCTGCATAAAGATGGTCTCCTCAAGACTTCCATTAAGGAAAGCTGTCTTGACGTCCATTTGCCAAATTTAATAGTCCATATAAGCAGCTATGGTCAAGAGAATCCGGATAGGCTACAAATAGCATAACCTCTGACCTCGCATATAACTTGGCTTCATCTGCCTTAAGCACATGTGCTGGGTAACCCCAAATCCTGAGATGTCTTAGACTAGGCTTTCGCCCCGTCCACAATGCCACAGGGGTCGAAGGAACAGACTTAGATGGTACGAGGTTCAAGATATAAACTGTTATCTCCAAGGCATATCCCCAAAACAAATTAGGAAATCCACTATAACTCATAATCAATCTCACCATATCCATAAGAGTCCTGTTTTTCCTCTCTACTACACCGTTCTGCTGGGGTGTGCCAGGTGCAGGCAACTGGGACTAAATACCCTAATCTGACAAGTAGCTCCTAAATTTACTAGAAAGGTATTCACCACCACGATCAGATCGTAATGTCTCGATAAACTTACCATGATTGTTTTCCGCATCTGCCATAAACTCTTTGAACTTGCCTACGTATTCGGACTTGTGGAGAATTAGGTAAATGTGCCCATATCTAGAGTAATCATCTATGAAATCACAAAGTACTCAAAACCACCTCTAGCCTGATCTGACATCGGTACACACAAGTCAGAGTGAACCAACTCTAAAACTTTTGTTGCCCTATACCCCCTTTGCCTTGAAAGGCCTTTTGGTCATTTTACCCTCCAAGCAATACTCACAAGTTGGATAACTGTCAATCTCCAATGACCACAAGGGCCCATTATTGAACAACCTCCGAATCCTACTAAGGTCGATATGACCCAGTCTAAGGTGCCAAATATAAGTTTGGTTCATTTGGGAAGACTCCTTTCTCATACTATGATTAGACGATTTGTCATTAATATCAGTGTTTTGCACTTCAGGGAAGTTAGTTTTAATTAAGAATAGATTGTCAACCAACGAACCATAACATATAATTTTCTTGTTTTTTTAATATAAACAGAGTCATCAGAAAAACAAACTCATAACCATCATTTAGAAGCTTAAAAACTGAAAGCAAGTTCTTTCTAAAGCAGGGTACATAAAGACAATCTCTCAAAATTAAAACAACAGAGTCTAAAAAAAAGATTAACTACTCTCACTGCAACAATTGATACTCTGGTAGTATCGCCCAAGTAGACGTGCAACTCACTATCTCTAAGCATCCAGGTTACTTGGAACCCCTGCAAAGAATTACAAACATGATCAGTGGTTCCTGAATCTACACACTATGTATCTGTGGGAATTACAGCCAAACATATCTCAGTAACAAAGGTAAAATTGTCCATACCTTTGAGCTTCAGGTAGTCTGGCTTCTAAAGTCCTGTTTTGCCGCACTTGAAGCACTTGTCTTTCAGTTTGGGCTTCTTGGCAACACCACCCTTGGGTCCATTATTAGCACCTGCCTTCTGGGCTCTCTTCTTCTTATTTCTAGCTTTGGGCCTAGAAGAAGATCCTAAAGGCCCGATCATTCTCGAAGCTTGCTTCTTCTCATTGAAGTGGCCTTCAGCTGACACCAATGCAGTCATGAGCTCGGGAAGATTATATTGAAGCTAGTTTATATTATAGTTCAACTGAAAATGCTTAAAACTCTAAGGCTAGCTCTGGAGAATGATATCACACTGACTCTCGCAGTCAATATCCCCTCCCAATACCTTGATCTCATTGATGTTGCTAATAATGTCAAGTACACGATCTCTCACTAGAGTGCTTTTTGCCATCTTGCCATTCATGAGTTTCCTTATAGTTGACTGCCTGGCTGCCCTACCTTGATGTCTAAACATTTCCTCAAGGTTAGTCATCATGTCAAATGCTGAGGTCAGCAACTGATGCTGGTGTTGCAATACATTTGACATAGAAGCCAAAATGTAGCTCCTGGTAATCTCATCAGCCTTCTTCCACAACCATATGGCTATTTCTCATTAGGAGTGGCATCATCTCTGGGTGTCTCAAGGCACACTTCAGTGAGCACATACTTGAAACCCTAAGTAGTAAGGACAATGTCCAGGTTACACTTCCAGTCAATATAATTCTGACCGATGAGTTTGTTTTGATTAAGTATGATAGCAAGTGGATTGAATGACATATCGAAAGCTGAAAAATAAATAAACATAGAAGTTTCAGTATTTTATCTTTTTAGATTTAGAAAATATTGACACCCTCAAAACAATATAATCATAATCCACTGACATCTGGTTCACCGAGATTTATGCAAGTCGCGATCACGTGAACGCCTACGCTAGTTCACATTCGTTTGAAAATAACCTATGTTCGTTAATTTTACTATCTCACCAAATGATCTATTGATCAATGAAATTAATAGTCACTGATTTTAGCCGCACACATAAGTAGCATAACCTCGTTGGGAGTGATACTACAAATGGTACACTAAGTGTATGCCATTACATGACTTCTTAGTTTGTTACTTTGGATACTTATGCACGTCAGATTGAGAGGGTGTCGCACTTTTTCCAATTAAACGCACTATAGTCATCCCTTTAAAAAATCAATCTAGTGATCTTATGAATAAAGACTCATCCGATATGGAGGAAGGCCCTAATGACAATGCACAAGTTTATCCACATCACATGAATTCGTAATGGGATATAAACCAACCCGCTCCCACTTAGATTTTTAAATTGAGGGTTTTTTTCCGATTTTAACATGCAACTTCTTAACTTTAGTCATTTCTAACTTTAGTAATTTGCACCCATAAAACAATTTGTTTTCGATCATGCATAAAAACATAAAATGGAAACACACAAGCAGAAATCAGGACATAAAGCGGGAAACAAATACGTAATGAAACATTTCCCAAATATTATGCCCTTCTCAATCGTTGCTTCGTTTTTACGCCTTGTTGACAAGTTCCGTCGCGTCACTCCCACTAGTTATTTGGATTTCTTACGTAATTAGAAATCACCCAAAATTATGATAAACCAAAACCAACGAATATGAGTTACACACAATAACGTCTTCGTTATTATACATAAATTCCTAAATACAAGGCTTTCTAGAAAAATAAAGACGACATTTAGAATAAATCCTACTACAAGATTTAATCTAATCCTACACAGCTTCCGGCTCATGGTTATTACTATTACACACGTTCACATTCAAAATAAAATGAGCCCGGACATATACCGGGGTTTATAAATGAATGTAAAACCATAATAGCTTGGAATAATAACCACCTGTAATAAAACCGTGTAATAAAACAAACAAATATAAAGCCAAAACCTTTGCTCTGATACCAATTTGAAGGAAATCGATCCGGTCCAGGCCACACCGAAAGTCTCACTTTCATGCTATGCATTCCAGAATTGGAGACTTTCGATCGAGCCCAAACTCTAAAATCATTTCCCATAAGTGGATTTAGGCTCATACATGTTCGATTTATTAAATGACATGCTAAAAATTAAATCTTTAATTTAAAATGGAACATAAAGATTATACCTTTGAAGCGTGTCCTTCGCAAAAAAAAAAAAAAAACAAAGTGAAAACCACAAGAGAGTCCCTCGAATGACTCAAACTATCCCCGAAGTCATGTGGAAAACTATCTAAGGGGTGGATCTAGCAACGAACAAGAAACCCGCTTTGGAAAACTCAAGATTTGCCTAAACGGATCTGGGCCAGAGATAGCTTACCGCCTTGTCACCGATTTGCCAGAAAAGCTGCCGGGCGTCCGAAATCTCCACAACCCAAATGCGATCTAGATGCACTACTGCGGATCACAAAATCTAGTCACAATTGACAAGGCAACAGCAGAATCAGTGTGCCAGGAAGTTAAAATGATCACAAAAACTAATCACCAGAACTCGCGCAAAAATTGACTAGTGGAAAAAACTCAAGCGGTGATGATAAAAACCGGACAAAAGAATATGGGCTGAGTTTTCGAAGTACAAGCATCACTAAACCTACTTCGAAAGAAAACTTCAAAAAGGAAGACAAATTTCTCTCTCTAGGCTTCTCCTTCTCTCTTTAGGCTATGCCTCTCAAGTCTCTTATGTCTTGAAATGTGCAAGACATTAAGTATTTATAAGGAGCTTCGAGGGAGACCTAATGGGCTTTTGAGTTGGGCCTTCTAATTAGATTTAATTGACTTTCTTAGTCTTCCCTAGACTAGTGAATTCTCAATTAGCGCAAGGATTATTTATTTGACCCACTTCGTCAATTAAATATTAATCTACTTAAGGATTATTTCGTAACCCACTTTGTCCATTAAATATAAAATTAACCCAAGGGTGAATTTTATTAAATCAACTTTGCCAATTAATCTAATTCATAAATAATCATACCACTAATGGATCAATTATGAAACTACTGCTCAAAAATGAAATTACATCACGCACACTTTAATTATTCTTCTATTTCCCCATGTGAAAGATATATTGCTCGTCAATTCATCAATTTACTGATAAATTAATTCATCGACTTCTTGCTATCCGATACTAGTACCACTCGACCTTATTATCATACCGGACATAAGTCTATCGGCCGAATTTAGT
The DNA here is from genome assembly GCA_030378225.1 of Knoxia roxburghii. Taxonomy (NCBI): domain Eukaryota; kingdom Viridiplantae; phylum Streptophyta; class Magnoliopsida; order Gentianales; family Rubiaceae; genus Knoxia; species Knoxia roxburghii. Next base: position 26,716,134 of record CM059418.1, on the reverse strand, counting down.
ATAATAATCCTTACAAGCTCATCTTAGGAGTACCATCAACCCCAACGAATCGGCTCATGGATTTCTTTCGACAAGCAACGACACACCAAGAAGCCAAACACGCATACCCAACTTATCGAGATTTAGGCCTCAATTGACTGTACCCTTGGAAAATCAAAGTACACTATGTCTAATTCTCATGCCCGCTCTAGTCTAGGGATTAAGATATTAGAATATAAGGTTCGAATTAAGTTTGAAGATCAGTACAAGTTAATTTAATCCCGAATAGGTCCTGCTCAATATGCCCCAAGCACATCCGTATAATTCAATTAGTCTGGACAAACTAATTTCTCGAATCTTACAATAACCTAAACTGATAGTATGTTCAAACTATATCGGTTACGAGCGCTTTATGTATCATAAATTCAACCAATGATAAGATCTACTGTGCTACACCCGACACCTTATCATCTATACATATGATATAAAGGAATAATTAATATTGAAACGCAATTGATATGTAAACTGGAAATAGTTTTTCACACAAGCAAAACTTTTCAGTTTTCAAAACTAACACCCAGATGCGCCTAATGACCAATCAATTGAGCAAGACAGGTTATCCTATCAAAGATGGATTAAGGCAGATAAGATGGCGTGGTATTATATTCTGGCATCTATATAAGATGTTCTACAATATCAATATATGGCCATGAATTCTGCTTTTGAGATTATGGTTTACTTCAGAGAAATATTTGGTCGTCAAAGTCAGATTGTAAAGGCAAAAGTGGCACATAAGCATGGGATTGCATAGAAGAAGCTGAAATGCAGGTGCATCAAATGCAATCAGACAGAACTTAGAATTTAGATTGTCTAAAGATCAACGATACGATAGTTTATGCCTTTATTACTGAGACATGTTTAGATGTGATTCTCACAGATACTTGGTGTGTGGATTCAAGCACCACTGATTATATTTGTAATTCTTTGCAGGGGTTCCAAACAACTCGGCAGCTTAGAGAAAGTGAGATAGAAGTCTACTTGGGTGACACCACGAAAGTGTTAGTCATTGCAGTGGGAGAAGTCAAGCTGAATTTCGAAAATTCTATATTAGTTTTAAATCATTGTCTTTATGTTCCTAGTTTTGGAAAGAACATTGTTTCAGTTTCTACACTTTTAAATGATGGTTTGGAGTTAATTTTTTTCGATAAGTCTTTATTTATTAGAAGAAATAAGAAACTCATTTGTTCTGGTCTATTAGTAGACAATTTGTTTATTTTAAAACCAGCTTCTCCTACTAGACACGCAACAACAATTCAAACATCATTAAACCGTAATAAGAGGAAAGAACTTTTTGAGATGAACTAGACGTATCTTTGGCCCTTTAGATTAGGTCACTCTAACGTTAGTAGGACTCAAAGGTTGGTCTCTACTGGACCTTTAGGTTCACTAGAAGTTTACAACTACTCAACTTGTGAATCCTGCTTGGAAGGTAAAATGACCAAACGTCTTTTCAATGACAAAGGGTATAGAGACAAAGAAGTATTATAGTTGGTTTATTCAAACTTGTGTGGACCAATTTCAATACAAGAAAGAGGAGATTTTGAGTATTTTGTGACATTCACAGATGATTACTCGAGGTACAGATACATTTACTTGGTGCGCCACAAGTCTAAGTGCTTTGACAACTTGAAAGAGTATCGAGAAGATGTGGAGAAATATCATGGTAAAAATATCAAGACACTATGATCAGATCATAGAGGCGATAACTGTCTACTGAATTTTGAAATTACATATTAGAGATGGAATTCAGTCTCAATTATCTGCATCTGGCACACCCCATCAGAATGGTGTAGCAGAACGAAAAAACAGAACTCTTATGGAAATGGTGAGATCTATGATGAGTTATAGTGAATTTCCAAATTCATTTTGGGGATATGCCTTAGAAATAGCTGCATATATTCTTAACCTTGTACCGTCTAAATCTGTGCCCTCAACCCCTACAGAGTTGTGGATGAGGCATAAGCCTGACATCTCAGAATTTTGGGATGTCTAGCACACGTGCTTAAGGTAGATGCGGGTAAGTTTGATTCAAGAAGAGAAGTAATGCTATTTGTAGGATATCTTAGAGGAATGAAAGGTGGCCTATTCTATAATCCAAAAGATCAGAAGGTGGTAGTTAGCACTAACGCCATGTTTTTAGAAGATGACTATATTCTAGATCAAAAACCCAGTAGTAAGATCGTACTAGAAGACCTTAGAGGATAATCCACAACTCCTATTGCACCAGTACAAGTAGATACACCATAAGACACTGCATATAATGTCAAAGATGATGTGCCTACAAGGCAGTCCCTCGTCGTAGTGGGAGGGTTGTAGGATAACCCGAGAGGTACGTGGGCCAGGGATAATCCTCAGATTCAGTCCCAAGCATGCAAAAACCTGACCCAGTGAACTACAATGAGGCACTCAAAGATAAAGATACAGATTTTTAGCAAAAGGCAACAATATCTGAGATGGGGTCAATGAACCTGCTTGGTGATTTTAAACCTATTAGATGCAAGTGGGTCTACAAAAGAAAGAGAGGATCTGATGGAAAGGTTGAAACTTTTAAATCTAGACTTGTGGCAAAGTGGTATACTTAGAAAGATGGTATCAATTATGAGGAAACCTTCTACCCAGTAACTATGCTTAAGTCAATCCAGATTCTCTTTAACATAGCTGCTCATTTGGATTATGAGATTTGGAAGATCGATGTCAATACAACTTTCCTAAATGAAAATCCTGGGGAAACCATCTTCATGCAGCAACCAGAGGGAGTCATTGCAGAAGGCCAAGAGTATAAGTTTTGCAAGCTTAAGAGGTTCATCTATGAACTTAAGCAAGCATCCAGATATTGGAACATCCAATTTGATGAAATAATCCAATCTTATGGATTTGCTCAGTGTTCAGATGAGCACTGTGTATATTACTTTTGAATACTGAAAAGCTTTGCTTGTATGAAAAACTATTTCTCAGTTACATATCGATTGTGTTTCAGTATTATAAATTGTCCCTTTATATCATATGTATAGATAATAAGGTGCTGGGTGTAGCACAGTAGATCTTATCATTGGTTAAATTTATGATATATAAATAACGCTCATAACTGAGACAGTTTGGACATACTGTCAGTTTAGGTTATTGTATGATTTGGAAAATTAGTTTGTCTAGACTAATTGAATTATACAAATGTGCCTGGGGCATATTGAGCAGGACCTATTCGGGATCGAATTAACTTGTACTGATCTTCGTAGTTAATTCAAACCTAATATTATAATCTCTTAATCCCTAGACTAGAGCGGGCATGAGAGTTAGACATAGTGTACTTTGATTTGCCAAAGGGTACGGTCAATTAAGGCCTAGATCTCGGTAAGTTGGGTATGCGCGTTTGACTTCTTATTGTGCCATTAATTATCAAAATGAAACCATGTACCGATACGTCCGGGGTGATGGTGCTCCCGAGATGATCTCATAAGGATTATTATACTAAACCCAGTCGGTAAACTTATGTCCGGTATAATAATAAGGTCAAGTGGTACTAGTCTCAGATAACCAAAAAGTCGATAAATTGATTTATCAGTAAATTTATAAATTGACGAGCACTATATCTTTGATGCGGGGAGATAGAAGAATAATTAAAGTGTGTGCGAAGTAATTTCATTTTTTAGCGTTAGTTCCACAATTAATCCGTTAGTGGTATGATTAATTATGAATTGGATTAATTTGCAAAGTTGATTAAATAAATATTTACCCTTGGGTTAATTTATATTTAAACGACAAAGCGGGTTACGAAATAATATTGGGTTGATTAATATTTAATTGACGAAGTGGGTCGAATAAATAATCTTTGGGCTAATTGAGAATTGACTAGTCTATGGAAGACTAAGAAAGTCAATTAAATCCAATTAGTAAGGCCCAACTCAAAAACCCACTAGATCTCCTTTGGAACTCCCTGTAAATAGAATTTCTTACACCTTAAGAAATCATAAGTTGCTTGCAAGACAAAGTTGTTGTCTTTAGAGAGGGAATCGAAGAATTAGTAAAATCGAATCCCACACGAAGTCACTCTAGATTTCTCTCTCCTAGATTTCTCATCCCAAAGGTCCGATTTATTTCATTTTTCTGGCAACCCCACTCGATTTCTGGTGACCTATTGTGCAATTTTTTGTGATCTTTGCAGCGGGTCTAGTAGTAGATTTGGCACACTGATCCATGGTATGCCGCGTGTAGATCACAACCGCGTTGTTTGGATTATCACTGTGGTTCTGGTGGTTTTTTGTGACAGCTCTGGTGGTTTTTTGCTATGGCTCTAGTGGTTATTCGAGGTGGGTTCTAGGCTGACTTGAAGGCAGTCTAATTTTGAGGATTTTGAGATTTATTCTGGGCAAGCTTCTTAGGTGTTTTTCTTGGGTTCCGAGAGTAGTACCGAGTAGATAATCGTCAACAAGATTTCTGGGTTTTCTTGGAGGCATCTAAAGGATTTCTTCTGTATTTCGCAACAAAGACTTGGTTTTCTTTATTTGCTTTGAGGACACGCTTCAAATGTAAAATCTTCAGGTTTCGCTTTAATTAAATATTTAATCTTTTACGTGTTGTTTAATTGATCTAACAAGTATAAGCCTAGATCAGCTCAGAGGAATTGATTTTAGTGTTTGGGCCAGATCGAAAGTCTTCGATTCTGGAATGCATAGCACAAAAGTGAGATTTTTGATTTGACTCGGACCAGATCTTAATTCCTTCGAATTAGTATCAGAGCTAAGGTATTGACATTATACTTTTTTGATTTATTTCACAGTTTCATTTGCAGGTGGTTATTATTCCCAGCTATTATGGTTTTACATTCATATACAAACCCCGGGATTTGTCCGGGCTCATTTTTTATTTTTTAATGTGAATGTGTGTAATAGTAATAACCACGAGTTGGCAACAATGTAAGATTAGATTAAATCTTGTTGTAGGATTTATTCTAAAGATGTCGTCTTTATTTTCCTAGAAAAGCCTTGTATTTAGGAACTTATGTAAAATGACGAAGATGTTATTGTGGGTAACTTATATTCGTGGGTTTTGGTTTATTGTAATTTTTGTGATTCCTAATTACGTACAAAACTGAGAAAACCCAAACGAATTAGGAGGAATCCAAATACGAGTGGGAGCGACGCGATGGGACATGTCAGCAAGGCATAAAAAGAAAGCAACGATTGAGAATGCTATAATAGTTGCTAAATATTTCATTACATATTTGTTGCTTGTGTGTTTCGTTTTATGTTCTTATGCATGATTGAAAACAAATGGTTTTATGGGTGCAAATTACTAAAGTTAGAAATGACTAAAGTTAAGATGTTGCATGTTAAAATTAGAAAACCCCTCAATTTAAGAATCTAAGTGGGAGCGGGTTAGTTTATATTCTTATGGCATCCATTACGAATTCATGTGACATGGATAGACTTGCTCGTTGGCATTAGGGCCTTCCTCCATATCGGATGAGTCTTTATTCATAAGATCACTAGATTGAATTTCTAAAGGGATGACTATAGTGTGTTTATGTTGGGATCAAAGGCATGATTTTCAAAAATTTACGCAGTGGATTCATGCCAATTCCAATTTTAGTGTTTGATTAATCCTACATTTAAAGCTTCCAAAGCTTACCCTCGTAGCGTAATCAGTTGCTATGTCTGGATCCTTGTTTGATGTTAGTCCATGCCATCTGCTCCAGTTACGTTTGTCACCACCAAAATTCTTCCTTGAGGGATTCCCTATTTTCAAGCACGAAAGTCTTTGCAGATTTGGTGCTAGCCATTTTCTGCTTACAAAGAGAATTGCGATTTTGTGTATAATTTTCTTGTTCTGATTTTTCTGATTGAAATCATCTATCTACTACAATAATATCCCTAGGATTTTTGTAGAGTTAAAATTTCTAAAATCATTATTGTAATCAATCAATTATTACATTACTGATTTAATCGTATTCTAAATTAGTATTATTACCAAATATTATTTTACTAATTCAAAATCAGTATTAAATAATATTTACTGATTCCAAATCAGTATTAAATAATACCTTAATGATTTGGGTTATACACTAAGCCCATGGATCAACCCATGACCCATGGATCAGGCTGATGGGTCAAGAACATCAATTGTAATTAGATCCTCCCTTGATTTATCAGCCCATCCCAATTGTTCCCAGGTAATTAATTAACTCTTAATTAATACCACAGAAATTTTCAATAATATTGAATTAAACCATTTAATTAAATCTTATTTATTTAAGTATAACAATTATACTTATTGTAGGCAAGAATACTTTTTCTGCATCATCAAACTTTCTTATGTACGATCCTGTAGGCCTATTTTAAATTGGCAATGGATAACTCAATCTCATTGATTAATCCATAAGTCAATAGTGGTCTGTAGCAAGACGTAATGACTACCCAATTCAGAATGGAGGGTCAAATGGTGATTCAACACAACCTTTCTTAGCAAACTGCGTATGATCCTCTACATTGATATCCCATTTAGCATAAGGCATGAAACCATCATCCTTATATAGCTAAACATTTACTTGATCTCTTAGTGACACTGATTCTATTCAAGAAAATGATAACACTTACCATTTCTCGGGTACGGCCATGCATTTCTCAGTTCACTATCAATTTGCCAAGATATCATCTCTCACTTAAGAGAGACTTGTAGTCCCATCACTTAACCTACATACCTTAGTGTGTCTCATAGTGTACCCAATCATACCCGTACTTGGCAACCTGTTACGGCCCCGTTAGGCATATGTCAAAGCACACTACAATTCACTTAAGACCATGCAGTGATTTCTAGTCTAAGGATCCTCGTACAAGTACTACTCAAAAGACTCACTCATGATCTAATCAGTCCATGGAGTGTCTCTTTTGGAGGATTGATTTCACGAAATTAAATATGCACAAGAATATTACTATCATGAAATTAACTCATCTGATTATAATATTAATCAAAATGAAAAATATCTATATAGCCCTTAAAAGGGCACATACACCAACAGTATAATTGGAAAAAGTGCGACACCTTCGCTATCTGAGGCGCATAAGTATCCTAAGTAACAAAGTAAGAAATCAGGTAATGGCATACATTTAGTGTACTGTTTGTAGTATCCCTCCCAATGAGGTTACACTATTTATGTGTGCGACTAAAATCACCGACTATTAGTTTTATTGATCAACATATCATTTGGTTTGATAGTGAAATTAATGAACTCGATTATTCTTGAATGAATATGGACTAGCATAGACGTTAACACGATCGTGACCTGCGTAAATCCCGATGAACGAGATGGTGGATTTGACTATATTGTTTTGAGGGTGTCAATATTTTCTAAAATGTTGAAATACTGAAACTTCTCTATTTATTTATTTTAAACTTTTGATATGTCATTCAATCCACTTGTTATCATACTTAATCAAAATTGACTCACCAGTCCAATTTAAATTTACTAGAAACGCAACTTGGACACTGTCCTCACTGCTAAAGGGTACAAGTATAAGCTCACAGAAGAGTACCCAGTTGAGCCCACTGATGAGTCCACTCTGAGGAGAATGAAACCTATAAAAGGTTGAAGAAAGCTGATGAGATGACCAGGTGCTACATCTTGGCTTCTATGTCAAGTGTGTTGCAGAACCAGTATTAGTTGATGACCTCAGCTTACGAAATGATGCTAAACCTTAAGGAGATGTTTGGACATCAGGGCAGGGCAGCCAGGCAGATAGCTATGAGAAAACTCATGAATGCCAGGATGGCTGAGGGTACTTCTGTGAGGGATCACATGTATGAGATAATAGCAAACATCAATGAAATCTAGGTATTGTGAGGTGACATTGATGGGGAGACCCTGGTTAATATCATTATCCAAAGCTTGCCACAGAGTTTTGAGCAGTTTTGGTTGAACTATAATACGAGCAAACTATATAATTCTTTTCTTGATCTCTTGACTTCATTGGTGTCAGCTGAAGGCCTCTTCAATGAGAGGATACAAGCTTTCGCAACTGTCGGGCCTTCAGGATCTTCTTCTGGGCCCAAAGCCAAAAAGAAAAAGAAGAAGTTCCAGAAGAATAGTGCTAATCATGGACCCAAGGCAGGGATTGCCAAGAAGCACAAGCCAAAAGGCAAGTGTTTTAAATGTGGCAAGACTGGACATTGGAAGCCAGACTGCCCAAGGTTGAGAGGTATGAGCAATTTCACATTTGTTACTGAGACATGTTTAGTGGTGATTCCCACAAATACTTCGTGTGTGGATTCAAGAACCATTGATCATGTTTGTAATTCTTTGCAGGGGTTCCAAGTAACCCAGATGCTTAGAGATGGTGAGTTGCAGGTCTACTTGGAAGATACTACCAATGTATCAGTTGTTGCAGTGAGAGTAGTTAAGCTTGTCTTTTCAGATTCTGTTGTTTTAGTTTTGAGAAATTGTCTTTATGTACCAAGATTTAGAAAGAACTTGCTTTCAGTTTCTATGCTTTTGAATGATGTTTAAAAGTTTTTTTTTTTTTTTTTTGATGACTTTGTTTATGTTAGAAAGAACAAGAAACTTATATGTTCCGATTCATTGGTTGAAAATCTATTTTTAACTAAGAATAACTCCACTATAGTGCAAAACACAGAAATTAATGACACAACATCAAATCATAGTAGGAGGAAAGAGTCTTCCCAAATGAACCAAACTTATCTTTGGCACCTAAAACTATGTCATATCAACCTTAGTAGGATTAAAAGGCTGGTCAATGATAGGCCTTCAGGTTAATTTAATATTGATAGTTTTCTAACCTATGAGTCTTGTTTGGAGAGTAAAATGACTAAGAGGCCTTTTAAGGCAAAGGGGTATAGGGCCAAAGAAGTTTTAGAGTTGGTTCACTCTGAGCAGTGTGGACCTATGTCAGTTCAATTTAGAGGTGGTTTTGAGTATTTTGTGACCTTCACATATGATTACTCTATATATGGGTACATACCTAATACGTTACAAGTCCGAATGCTTTGGCAGGTTCAAAGAGTTTATGGCAGATATGGAGAAGCATCATGGCAAGTGTATCAAGACACTATGATCTGATCATGGTGATGAATACCTCTCTAGTGAACTTAGGAGCTATTTGTCATATGAGGGTATTCAATCCTAGTTGTCTGCACCTGGAACACCCCAACAGAAAGGTGTAGCAGATATGGTGAGATCGATTATGAGTTATATTGAGTTGCCCATATCATTTTGGTGATATGCTTTGGAGACAACGGCTTACATTCTGAACCTCGTACCATCTAAGACTGTGCTTCGACCCCTGTGGAATTGTAAACTGGGCGAAAGCCTAGTCTGAGACATGTCAGGATTTGGGGTTGCCCAGCACATGTGTTTAAGGTAGATATAGCCAAGTTCGATACGAGGTCAGAGGTAATGGTATTTGTAGGATATACCAGAGGAACGAATTGTGGTCTATTTTATAGTCCTAGAGATCAGAAGGTGTTGGTTAGCACTAAGGCCAGATTTTTAGAGGAGGACTATAATTTAGATGACAAGCCCAGTAGCAAGATCATACTAGAAGAGGTTATGGGACAGTCCAGTATTCCAGATGCACCAGTACAAATAGATACACCACGGAGTACTGTATGAGATATCACAAATGATGCACCTACACAGGTTACGCCTCGTTGTAGTGGGAGGGTAGTGAGACAACCCAAGAGGTACGTGGGCCTGGGAGAGTCTTCGGATTTTGCCCTTGGTGTTCATGAACCAGACCCAGTTAACTACAATGAGGCTTTCTAAGATAAAATTGCAGATTTTTGGTAGAGAGCGATGATTTCTGAGATGGGTTCGTCGAATCAAGTATGGAATATGGTTGACCTTCCTGATGGGTTTTGACCTATTGGGTGTAAATGGGTTTACAAGCGAAAGAGAGGATCTGATGGGAATGTTGAAACTTTCAAGGCTAGGCTTGTGGTGAAAGGGTATACTTAGAAAGAGGGTATCAATTACGAGGAGACTTTTTCCCCGGTAGCTATGCTTAAGCCGATCGGTATTTTCTTGGCCATAGCTGCTCATTTGGATTATGAGATTTGGCAGATGGACGTAAAGACAACTTTTCTAATGGAAGTCTTGAGGAGACCATCTTTACCCAGTAACCAGAAGGATTCATTGCCAAAGGCCAAAAGCACAAGGTTTGCAGGTTCAAGAAGTCTATCTATGGACTTAAGCAAGCATCCAGATCTTGGAACATATATTTTGATGAGGTGATCCAGTCCTATAGATTTACTCAGTGTCCGGATGAGCAGTGTTTATACCACAGGCGTGATGGAAATATGGTGGTGTTTTTTGTACTTTATGTAGATGATAGTTTTCTTATTGGCAACAATAAAAAGTTGTTGTTAGACATAAAGGCATGGTTGTCAAACCAGTTTGATTTGAAGGATTTGGAAGAGGTTGGACATCTAAAGTTTCATACATATACATGATTCTGGCCCATTTTAATATACAGAACTCCAAGAATGGTACACTACCTTTCAGATATCGAGTGCATCTATCTGAAGAGCAGTGTCCCAAAACTGCTGAGGATATAAAAGCCATGAAAGCTATGCATCTGTAGTGAGAAGCCTCATTTATGTCGTGTTGTGTACCAGGCCTGATATTTGCTTTGCCGTTGGTATGGTTAGCAGATATCGGAGTAACCCTGGGAAAGTTCATTGGGAGTCTGTCAAGTGCATCCTCAAGTATTTGTGCAGAATGAGAGACCATGTCTTGATCTATCAAGCGCAATAGCTAATTCCTAAGTATTACATAGATTATGATTTCCAAGGTGATATGGACAATAGTTAATCTACCTCTGGGTTTGTGTTTACTATGTGAGGTGGAGCCATAGTTTGGCTGAGTGTCAAGCAGAAATGCATGGCAGACTCCACCATAGAAGTGGAGTACATTGCCACATCAGAGGCAGCGAAATAAGCTGTGTGGCTCAAGAACTTCCTAGTGGACTTGGATGTGATTCCTGAGTTACCGAGGTCTATCACAGTTTATTGTGATAACAATGGTGTAGTTGCTAACTCAAGGGAACCTCGAGCCCAAAAGGCGAGTAAACTTATAGAGTGAAAGTACCACCTGATACGAGAGATCATAAAGAGGGAAGACGTGATTATGGCTAAGATAGCATCAGCAGACAACCTTACAGATCCATTCACGAAGGCGTTGACTCGAAAAGTCTTTGAGACCCACAGGCAGGGCATGGGAGTTAGATACTTAAGTGAGCCATGAGGGTTTTGTAGTTTTGGTATGATAGCAGAATAAGTGTATTGAACAGTTTTTATAATTTAGAGCATAGCATTGCGTATTAGTGGGAGATACTTAGTTTTGAATATTGAAAAGCTTTGTTTTTGTGAAAAACTATTTCTCAGTTACATATCGATTTTGTTTCAGTATGATAAATTATCCCTTTATCATATGTATAAATGATAAGGTGTCGGGTGTAGCACAGTAGATCTTATCATTGGTTAAATTTATTATATATAAACAACGCTCATAACTAAGACAGTTTGGACATACTGTCAGTTTAGGTATTGTACGATTCGAAAAATTAGTTTGTCTAGACTAATTGAATTATACGAACGTACCCGGGGCATATTAAGTAGGACCTATTCGGGATCGGATTAACTTGTACTGATCTTCATAGTTAATTTGAACCTAATATTCTAATATCTTAATCCCTAGAATAGAGTGGGAATAAGAGTTAGAATAGTTACTTTTATTTGTCAAAGGGTGGTGTCAATTGAGGCCTAGATCTCGGTAAGTTGGGTATGAAAGATTATCTGCCCAGGCTCGGTCAAAAATTTACTTCGTGCTATGCATTCTAGAATCGGAACTCTTAACTAGGCCTAAGCTCTAGCACAATCGATATTACAATTCTTGCTTGAAATAACATTGTGCAGGATTTTAGCTTCTACTTGTTCGATATGCCACGTAATAATAAATTCCTTATTAAAGCGGAAGTTTAAGAATTACCTCTTGAAGCGTGTACTTAGGTGATCACTTGTATGACTCAAGACCAGCTCGTACGTTATATGGGCAATGAACCAATGAACAAACGATCAACAAAACCCCACAATTCTACAAAGTCATCACTGGAGAAAACCACCAGAGCTGCCGTCACAAGCACGTGAAATTTATACGCTGACCGAGAGCTCTCACGTGCCGCCGCCGCACCACCCACGCACTGCCAGAATCCAGGAAGAGAAACTGGCTGCCGATTCTCGGGAAGTGGGCCGACCAAACTTGGGAGAAGATCCGACTTTGGGTGAGAAAATGTTAATTCTCAATGTTAATTCTCTATCTAGGATTTTCTCTCTCTAGTTTCTTGAATTATGAAACTATGAAATTGTGTATATTGTGAATAGCTAATCTCTTATCTATTTATAAAGTTACAAGAGAGACCCCGAGTTGATTTAGAATCGGTCTTCTTAATGGGTTTAGGATAATTAATTAGTTTCCAAATCCAATTAGGTTCCAAATCTAATTTGATTTCTGAATCCAAATAGATTTCTTAATCTCTAGGATTTCCTAATTCCAATTGAACTTTAAGATTTAATTAATTAATTAAATAATTCCACTTTGATAATTACTTAATTAACCCTAAGGAATAATTAATTAAATAATTAATTCTACATTATCAATTAACCCAATACAAAATTAATCGTACCACTAATGGATTAATTACGACACAACCATCCTACACCAGAATTGCTTTCGGAACAACTAAATTAATTATTCTTCAATCTCCCCACATCAAAGATATAGTGCTTGTTAATTTATTAATTTAATGATAAATTAATTAACTAACTACTTATAATCCAAGATTAGTACCACTCGACCATTTTACTATACCGAACATAAGTCCACCGGTCGGGTTTAGTATAATAAACATAACGAGCTCATCTCGGGAGCACCATCACCCCGGATGCACCAGTACATAGTTTCCTTTTGGCAACCAACAGCACACCAAGCAATCAAACACCCACTCTAAACGTACCGAGACTATTGGCCTCAAATGATCTCACTCTTTGGCAGATCAAAGTACACTATGTCTGATCCTCATGCCTGCTCAAGTTTAGGGATTAAGAAATAGAATGCTAGGAATCAATAGTCTACTAAATCAATACAAGACTATTCATCCTAAATGATCAAGTTCAATATGCCCCGTACATATCTATATGATTCAATTAGTTTAGACAAACCAATTTTCTGAATCACATAATAACCTAAAATGACAGTGTGTTCAAAACAGTCTCAGTTACGAACCTCATTTATATATTATGTCCTTTAACCAATGATGAGATCTACTGTGTCACACCAGACACCTCATCATCTAATTACATAATATAAATGGACGACATATGTAAAAACATATAAACAATTTTACTAAAAAATTTAATCTATATATAAAACTGAGAAATAGTTCAATACAAGCAAAGATTTAGTATTTAAACCCAACACTTAAAGGTCCAGCATTGACCAACCTCTGAATCTTACTAAGGTTTATATGACCTAGGCTGGGATGCCAAAGATAGGTTTGATTCATTTTAGATGGTTCTTTTCTCTTATTTTGGATAGATGATGCGACATTTAGTTCTGTGTTTTGCACAACAGGAGAGTTTGATTTAACCAAAAACAAATTGTCTACTAATGAATCAGAACAAACAAGTTTGCCATCTTTTCTAACAACAACAGATTTATCAGAAAAAATAAACTTGTAACCATTCATTAAGAGTTTAGAAACCGAAATAAGGTTCTTTCTAAAACTCGGTACATAAAGACAATTACGTAAAGGCTTAAATCCATTTTTGGTCCCTCATAACATGGGTTATTCCAGTTTTGGTCCCCCATATGTTTTAGTCACCAATTTTAGTCCCACTTAAATGTTTTTTTTACCAATTGTGGTCCCTTTTAACGGAAAAGTTTAGAAGATAGCGGATTATCTCATTTGATTGCTAGTCAAACCTATTTTTTTTGAAAATAATTTTTACCATGATGTTTTTAATCCAACTTATGACTCGGTTCAACCCATTTAGATCTACTCACAATCCAAAATTATGGCCAAAACCCTAAATGGGTTGAACATTCATCAGAATCTGGATTATAAAATTGGTTGAAAAAATCACGGTACAAATAATTTTGAAGAAAAAATTAGGTTTGACTAGCGATCAAATGAGTTAATCCAGTATCTTCTAATCTTTTCCGTTAAAAAGGACTAGAATTATCAAAAAAATTTAAGTGGGACTAAAATTGGTGACTAAAACATATGAGGGACCAAAACTGGAATAACCCATGTTATGAGGGACTAAAAATGGATTTAAGCCTTAGGTAAATCTAGCCTAGAATTTTTTAAAAATAAAGTGACTACACCCTCCGCTTCTACTGACACTCTTGTAGTGTCGCCCAAGTAGACTTCAAGCTAGCCTTCTCTAAGCTTCTGGGTCACTTGACCCCTGCAAAGTATAACAAACGTGGTAAATGGCACCTGAATCCACACACTAAGTATCTGTGGGAATCACAGCTAAACACGTCTCAGCAACTAAGGCAGAAACTATCGTACCTTTTAGCTTTGGACAATTCGATTTTTAATGTCTCGGTCAATTGACTGGTCATCAGGCGCATCTGGACACTTTTCCATAAGCACGAATTTGTGCTCCTCTCCTGTTAGGATAGTGTCCAAGTTTCATCTCTAATCGACATAATTAGGGCCAGTTAATTTGTTGTCTTTCAATATTATAGATAACTGAATAAAATGCCATATCAAATACTGTAAATAAATAGACAATGTTTCAGAAAAATAAGCACAGAATTTCAAAAATAAATTCTACAATTATTGGCATCCCTCAAACAACAATTAAATCCACCGATATCTCATTTATTTAGATTTTCGCAAGCCATGATAGTGTGGACATTTACGCCAACCCACATTCGTTTGAGAAGAACTACGTTCATTAACTACACTATTTGACCAAACGATCTATTGATCAATGTAGTTAATAGTCAGTGCTTTTAGTCGCACAAATGAGCAGCGTAACCTCGATGGGTGGGATAGTACAAATCGTACACTAAGTGTGTGCCATTACGTGACATCTGAGTTTGCCACCTTAGGATAGTGCGCCTCAGATGGAGAGGGTATCGCATTTCTCCAATTTCAGCTTACTGTAGTCATCTTACTTAGAAATTCATAAGCTAGTGATCTTATGGTTGAACTCATCCGATATGGAGGAAGGCCATAATGCCAACGCGCAAGTCCACCCACATCACATATAAATTCGTAATGGAGGCTATGGGAATATTAACCAACCCATTCCTGAAGGAAAACAGAACAAGCTCGGGCTAAATTGAAAACCTCACTTTCGTGCAATGCATTCCAGAATCGGAACCTTTCGACCAAGCTCAGGCTCAAATTCATTTACCCAAGAACGGATCTTGGCTTATACTTATTTAATTTATTAAAACGACATCTAACGCACAAAGATCACACTTTTAATTAAAAGCGGAAGGATTAAAGGTTATACCTTTGTAGCGAAGTCCAACACAATAAGAAAAATCCAATCTTTATGAGAATTCCAAAAGAAATCTAAAAGATAACTCCGAGAAAACTTTGAATATTGCGTGGGAAATAATCTATGGAAGTCTGCTACCAAAGCCCACGAGAAACCCGCCAAGAAAATCCCTCAATTAGATCAAATCTGCCCAAAAGATCAAACCTTTAACCCAAAAACCTGCTGCCCACTACTTTTCTCACCAATAAAATCAAACCCACTTCAACTCCGATCACGATCTGGACAATCGGGATTGTGGATCACCAACCCAAGGAAGAGATCAACAAAAACCCAGCTGGATCAAGCACCCCGGAGTGATCAGTGTCCGTGAACAGTACCGGTGAACAGTACCCCCTTGAACAGTAATTCCAGCAGTGGGCAACTGCAAAATTCAATGGGTTATCTTAAAGTTTAATCTTTCAAGCTTAATCTAAATCGAGAAGTGAGAATCCAAGTTAATCTTTTTGAAAGAAAACTCGAAAGGGAAGTGAGTTTCTCTCTAGAACTTTCTCACTCTAAGGTAGACATAAATGTCTTGCAAGATTTTCTTAAGTTTCTTTGGCCTTAAGCTTTCTATTTATAGGAGCTCTAATGGAGACCTAATGGGCTCTCGAGTTGGGCCTTTTGATTTGACTTTCGTTGACAGCTTAGTCTTTCCTGACTAATCAACTCCAATCGGCCCATTTGAATTAATTTCTTAACCCACTTCGTTAATTTAATTTAGTCAAACCCTTAGAATTAATTAATTCAAATATAATTAATTTCTTAATTCACCTTGTCGATTAAATATTAATTAAACCTTTAGGATTAATTAATTCACCTTATCGATTAGTCAAATGCATAATTAGTCATACCACTATCAGACTAATTATGGAACTACCGCTCGAAAATGACTTTACATCGCGCCATTGTATTTTCTTCTATCTCCCCACATTAAAAATCTAGCGCTCGTCGGTTTATCAATTTACTGACAACTAATTCACCAACTTCTTGGTATCCGAGATTAGTACCACTCGACCTTTTATTATACCGGACATAAAGTCCACCGGCCGGGTTTAGTATAATAGACCTTACGAGCTCATTTCGGGAGCACCATCAACCCGGCAAACCGGTACGTGGATTCCTCCGACTAGCAACGGCACGTAAGAAGCTAAACGCAGCATACCCAACCTACCGAGGTATAGGCCTCAATTGACCGCACTCTTTGGTAAATCAAAGCATACGATATCCAACTCTCACACCCGTCCCAATCTCGGGATTGAGAGACTGAATACTATGACCTAATTGACTACGCCAATCAGTATAAGTCAATTCTATCCAAACAGGTCGTGCTCAATATGCCCCAGGTATATCCGTTTGATTTAAACTAGTCTAGATAAACTAATTACCAAACCACACGATAACCTATACTGATAGTATGTTCAGACTATCTCGGTTACGAGTATATTTTTTATATATCAATACTTTAACCAATAACGGTATCTACTGTGTCTTTCCACACCTCGTTATCTAGTTTTATGATATAATGGAACAAATTAATACTGAAACAAAATGATACGTTTATGGATATTAGTTTTTTATACAAGCCATAGCTTTTCTGTATTCAAAACTAACAGTTCCCACTTACATTTCTAAAACGAGGGTTTTTCCAGTTTTAACATGCAATTAACTAATCCTAAGTTATGTGCAACATAAAACCAGCAAGCTTTAAAATATGCATCTAACATACAACACAAAAATTAAAGCATAAAATTAAAACTATAAATACAGGAAATAAATGCGTAAAATAAATTTTTTTACTATTATGGTTTTAATTACTTTCATCTGTTGCCTTGATCTCGTGTCCCATCACGTCACTCGATGGATTGAGTCTTAAAAAATTCGGAGCTTGAAAAACTCGAAAAACGGGCAGTGCGCCGCCCACGAAAGGCCTGCGTGCGCAGCAACACTGCCGCGGCGTTGCTTCTGCGTGTCGCTGGTGACATTTGCTGATGAATTCTCGCTGGCGCCATCCGGCACCCAGCACCGTTATCCGTCTTCTGCTCCCACTGCGTTATTTGGTCTTCTTGCAATTCATTCTGGGTTTTCTTTGTTTTGTAAGAATTAACGATAAAAGAAAACTCACGAAATCAAGTCATCTACCATAATGCCTTCGATTACATAAGATTTTCATACTATAAGACTTATTGGAAAAATAAAATCAAAAATTACATAGAAAAAATCCTACTATAGATTTAATCTAATCCTATATGGCTTCCAGCACGTGGTTTTACTATTACACACATACATAAAAAAAAAACCCGAACATGTCCCGGGGTTTAATTAAAAGATACAAATGCAACCATAATAGCCAGGATTTCTAAACCACTTGCAAATAAAACCATGTAACAAACCGAACAAACAGAAAGCCAAAACCAGACTCTGATACCAATTGAAACATTATCTGCCCGGGTCCGGTAAAAAATTCACTTTCGTGCTATGCATTCCAAAATTAGAACTCTTGACTAGGCCTAAGCTCTAGCACAATCGCTATTCACATCCTTGCTTGAAATAACATTGCGCAGGATCTTATCTTCTACCTGTTTGATTTTCCTCACAACAATAAATTCCTAATTAAAACGGAAGTTTAAGAATTACCACTTGAAGCGTGTACTTAGGTGATCTCTTGTATGACTCAAGACCAGCTCGTACGTTGTGTGGGCAATGAACCAATGAATAAATGATCAGCAAAACACCATAATTCTACAAAACCGACGCCAAAGAAAACCACCAGAGCCGTCGCCACCATGCGCCAACTAAGAGCTCCCACATGCAGCCGCCGCACCACCCACGAGCTGCTGGAATCTGGGAATAGAAACTGGCGGTCAATTCTCAGGATGTGGGCCAGCCAAATTTGGGAAAATATCCGACTATGAGGGAGAGAATATTAATTATCTCTAGGATTTTTTCTCTCTAGTTTTTTGAATTACGAAACTATAAAATTGTGCATATTGTGAATTGCTAATCTCTTGTTTATTTATAGAGTTGCAAGAGAGACCCCAACTTAGTTTAGAATTGGCCTTCCTAATAGGTTTAGAATAATTAATTAGTTTCCAAATCCAATAATGTTCAAAATCTAATTAGATTTCCAAATCCAAATATATTTCATAATCTCTAGGATTTCCTAATTCCAATTGAACTTTAAGACTTAATTAATTAATTAAATAATTTAACTTTGTTAATTACTTAATTAACCCTTATGCATAATTAATTAAATAATCGTACCACTACATAACTAATCGTACCACTAACGGATTAATCATAGCACTACCATCCTACACCAGAATTGCTTTCGGAACAACTAAATTAATTATTCTTCAATCTCCTCACATCAAAGATATAGTGCTCGTTAATTAATTAATTAAACTTCTTATAATCCGAGATTAGTACCACTCGACCTTTTTACTATACCGGACATAAGTCTACCGACCGGGTTTAGTATAATAAACATAACGAGCTCGTCTCGGGAGCATCATCACTCCATATGCACCGGTATATGGTTTCTTTTCGATAAGCAACAACACACTAAGCAATCAAACACGCGCACCTAACCTACCGAGACTATTGGCCTTAAATGACCTCACTCTTTGGCAGATCAAAGTACACAATAACCTAAGCCGACAGTGTTTCCAAAACTGTCTTGGTTACGAACCTCATTTATAAATGATGTCTTTTAAACAATTAAGAGACCTATTGTGTCACACCATACACCTGATCATCTAACTACATAATATAAATGGACAACATATGTAAAAAAACATATAAACAATTTATCTAAAACATTTAATCGATATATACAACTGGGAAATATTTTGATATAAGCAAAGTTTCAGTATTTAAATCCAATAGGGTATGCGCGTTTGACTTCTTATTCTATCGTTGCTTGTCAAAAGGCAACCATGTACCGGTACCTCTGGGGTGATAGTGTTCCTGAGATGAGCTCGTAAGGATTATTATACTAAACCCAACCGGTGGAATTATGTCCAATATAATAATAAGGTCGAGTGGTACTAGTCTCGGATAACCAAGAAGTTGATAAATTGATTTATCAGTAAATTAATAAAGTGTGTGTAAAGTAATTCATTAGTGGTATGATTATTTAAAGTGTGCATAATTAATTCGTTAGTGGTACGATTAATTATGAAATGGATTAATTGGAAAAGTTGATTAAATAAATATTTACCCTTGGGTTAATTTATATTTAATCGAAAAAGCGGGTTATGAAATAATCCTTAGGTCGATTAAAATTTAATTGACAAAGTGGGTCGAATAAATAATCCTTTGGCTAATTGAGAATTGACTAGTCTAGGGAAGACTAAAAAAGTCAATTAAATCCAATTAATAAGGCCCAACTCAAAAGCCCACTAGGTTTCCTTTGGAACTCCCTATAAATAGAATGTCTTACACTTTAAGAAATCATAAGTTGCTTGCAAGTCAAAGTTGTTGCCTTTAGAGATAAGAGGGGTTAGAGAGGGAATCGAAGAATTAGTAAAATTGAATTCACTCGAAGTCACTCTAGATCTCTCTCTCCCATATTTTCTCATACCAAAGGTCCAATTTTTTAAATTTTTCTTCCAACCCCACTCGAATTCCGATGACCAAGCTCTTAACGATTTGCAGCGGCCAATCAGTGCGATTTCTGGTGATCTTCGTGGCGGGTTCGGCAAAAGATTAGGCACGCTGATCTACGGTACACCACGTGTAAATCGTAGCTACACTGTTTGGAATCTTGTGACGGTTCTAGTGGTTTTTCATGGTGGCTTCGGTGGTTAGTCACGGCGGGTTCTGGGCTGACTTGGTTGCAGTCCAATTTTGGGAATTTTGAGATTTATTCCGGGCAAGCTTCTTAGGTGTTTTTCTTGGGTTTCATGAGTAGTACCCGATAGATGATTTCTAGCTTTTCTTAGAGTGAAAGAAACAGATCTGTTTCGGGCTAAACCGAAAATCTCACTTTGGTGCTATTTATTCCAGAATCGGAGACTTTTGATCTGGCCCAAACTCTAAAACATTTCCTCATAACAAATCTAGGCTTATACGAATTTGATTTATTAAAATGACACGCTAAAAATTAAATCTTTATTTTAAAGTGGAAGTCTTAAGGAGTATACCTTTGAAAAGTGTCCCTAGCAGTAAGAAAACCAAAGCTGAAAATCCTGATTTTTACATCCCGGGACCAACCACAAGAGAATCTCGAGAAATGATCCGTCTCTACCTCGAAATCATGTGGGCAACTATCCACATGGTAGCTAAGATACTGAGGAAGAAATCCAACAGAAACCCACTTCGAAAAACTCATCAGATCCGCAGTAGATCGTTGCCCGAAGATCTCAGTGACTAGTTACCGCATGCTGCCTATTTATCGCCTGCCTGCGAAATCCACTATGAAACCCCTTGAATGACTCCATCTCCACCCCGAAATCATGTGGGCAACTATCCACGGGGTAGCTAAGACACTAAGGAACAAATCCAAAAGAAACCCACTTCAAATAACTCTTCAAATCCACAGCAGATCGTTGCCCGAATATCAGAGCTGTTGTTTACGTCCTAGCTATGCACCACCCCAAAAGGAACATTCCGACCACGATCTACCCAACCACCGCCATGGATCACCAATCAAGATCAAGATAAACACAATGGAGATTGAATCAAGTGCTATGGAAAACCAATCGGAGCAAACGGTGCAAAATGAAGCTCGCCTGAATTTCACCAAAATTTGCGGCGGCAGCGGGAAGATCAATAAGTGGTCGGCGGCAGTAAACCCAAAAATGAGTTTTCAAAGAAGAAAGGATCATAAGCCGACTTCGAGAAAGAACACACCGAAGAAGATGAAGTTCTCTCTCTAGGCTACTCTTTTCTCTCTCTAGGCAACTTAGCCTCCAAGGTTTCTTAATGTCTTCCAAATGCCTAACATGGACTATTTTTAGGAGGTTCAAGGGAGACCAAGTGGGCTTTTCAGTTGGGCTTTAATGTTGGACTTTCGTTGACTTTCTTAGTCTTTCCTAGACTAATCGACTCCAATTGAAGCTTTAGAATTAATTTCTTAACACACTTCGTTAATTAAATATTAATCAAGCCCTAAGGATTATTTCATATAACCCACTTCGTCAATTAAATATTAATTAAATCATTAAAATTATTTAATTCACTTTGTCGATTAGTCCAACGCATAATTAGTCGTACCACTAATGGACCAATTATGGAACTACCGCTCAAAAAATGAATTACTTCGCGCTCACATTATTATTCTTCTATCTCCCCACATCAAAGATCTAGTGCTCGTCGATTCATAAATTTACTGAAAAATTAATTCATTGACTTCTTGGTATTAGAAATTAGTACCACTAAGTTTTCTTATTATACCAGACATAAAGTCCACCGGCCGGGTTTAGTATAATAAACCTTACAAGCTCATCTCGGGAGCACCATCAACTCGGTGAACCGGTACATGGATTCCTTTGACAAGCAACGGCACACAAAGAAGTCAGACACAGCATACCCAACTTACCGAGATCTAGTCCTCAATTGACCGTACCCTTTGGCAAATCAAAGCATATGATATCTAGCTCAATGCCCACTCTAGTCTAGGGATTAAGGGATTAGAATATTAGGTACAAATTAACTACGCCTATCAGTACAAGTTAATTCAATCCCGAACAGGACGTGCTCAATATGCCCCGGGCACATCCGTATGATTTAATTAGTCTAGACAAACTAATTATCCAAATCACACGATAACCTAAACCGATAGTATGTTTAAACTATTTCAGTTATGAGCATCTTTTTATACATCATTATTTTAACCAATAACGAGATCTACTGTGCTTTTGTACACCTCGTTATCTGGATATATGATATGAATGAACAATTTAATACTGAAACATAAAAGATATGTCAACTGGGTATTAGTTTTTGATACAGGCAATAGCTTTTCAGTATTCAAAACTAACATTCTCCCACTAATACTCAAAACTATGCTCTGAAGTATAAAAATTGGTTTAATACACTTATTCTAATGTCACACCAAAATCTAGAGAACTATCAATGTTTAGCCAAGTATCTAACTCCTATGTCTTTCACGTGGTTCTCAAAGACTTTTGCATTCAATGGTTTTCATGAATAGATCTACAAGGTTGTCTACTGAGACTATCTTCACCCACGTCTCCCCTCTTTATGATTTCTCGTATTGGGTGGTCCTTGCGCTCTATATGTTTACTCGCCTTGTAGATTTGTGGTTCCTTCGAGTTTTTCACTGCACTATTGTTATCGCAATAAACTATGATAAACCTAGGAAACTCAGGAATCACAACTAAATCCACTATGAAGTTTCTAAACCACACTGCTTCCTTCACTGTCTCTAACGCGGCAACCTATTCAGCCTCAATGGTGGAGTCTGCCATGCATTTCTGTTTGACGCTCTGCCATACTATTGCTCCACTTCCTAGAGTAAACACAAAACCTAGAGGTAGACATTCTTTTGTCCATACAACTTTGGAAATCCTAATTTGTGTAATCCCATTGAAACTAGCTCTTGCGCCTGATTAGCCAAAACTTAGTTCTTTGTTCTGCGCAAATACTTGAGCTTTTCCTGGGTTACTCTGATATCTGCTAACTATACGGACGGTAAAGCAAATATCAGCCTCGTACGCAACATAGCATACATGAGACTTCCTACCGTAAATGCATAAGGAGCTGTCTTCATGGCTTCTATCTACTTAGGAGACTGCTGCTTAGATGGATGCACTCCATATATAAACGATAGGAAACCTTTCTTAGAGTTCTGCATGTTAAAATGAGCCAGAATTATGTCTATGTAGGAAGCCTGAGAAAGTGTTTGTGAACATCTCCTACGATCTCGAATAATGTTGAATTAAAGGATATGTTCAGCCTTCCCCAAATCCTTCATATCAAAATTTCTTTAACGACCATGCCTTTACGTCTAACAATACCTTCTTATTGTTGCCAATAAGAAGAATATCATCTACGTAAAGTACAAGAAACACCACTAAGTTTCCATCATGCCTACGTGTTGGTGAATGTGCCCTAATGAGGGCTATTTATGTAAATAGACTTTGAGGGTATCTATGTAAATAAGACATCTCTCGCTTGATTGATTGTTTATCAAATGAGTTAATTTCATGATAGTAATATTCTTGTGCATATTTAAATTCATGAAATCGATCCACCAAAAGAAACACTCCATTGACTAATTAGATCATGAGTGATTTTTTTGAGTAGTACTGGTACGAGGATCCTTAAACCAGAAATCACTACATGGTCTTAGGTGAATTGTAGTGTGCTTTGACATACGCCTAACGGGGCCGTAACAGGTTGCCAAGTATGGGTATGATTGGGTACACTATAAGACACGCTAAGGTATGTAGGTGAAGTGATGGGACTACAAATCTCTCTTAAGTAAGAAATGATATCTTGGCCACTTGATAGTGAACTGAAAAGTGCATGGTCATGCCCAAGGAATGATAAGGATATCATTTGCTTGATGGATTCAGTGTCACTAAGAGATCAAGTAAACGTTTAGATATATAAGGATGATGGTTCCATGCCTTATGCTAAACGGGATATCAATGTAGAGGATCGTACGCAGTTTGCTCGGAAAGGTTGTGTTGAATCACAATTCGACCCTCCATTCCGAATTGGGTAGTCATTATGTCTTGCTAGAGACCATTAATGACTTATGGATTAATCAATGAGACAGAGTTATCCGTTGCCAATTTGGAATGGGCCTACAGGATCGCACATAAGAAATTTCGATAATGTAGAATAAGTATTCTTGCTACATTAAGTATAATTGTTATATTTAAATAAAGAATATTTAATTAAATGGTTTAATTAAATATTATTGAAAAGTTCTGTGGTATTAATTAATAGTTAATTAATTATCTGGGAACAATTGGGATATGCTGATAAATCAAGGGACATAATTGCAATTGAAGTTCTTGACCCATCAGCCTGATCCATGGGTCATGGGTTGATCCATGGGCTTGGTGTATAACCCAAATCATTAAGGTATTATTTAATACGGATTTGGAATTAGTAAATATTATTTAAATACTGATTTGGAATTAGTAAAATAATATTTGGTAATAATACTGATTTGGAATATGACTAAAATAAGTTAAGTTATAATTGGATAATTACAATACCGATTTTGGAAATTTAATCTCTACAAATATCCTAGGATATTATTGTAGGAGAATAATGATTTTGAATTAGAAAATTGAAATCAGAAAAAATACACAAGATTTTCCCAAACTCTCTCAGTAGGCAAGATCGGCTAGCACCAACATGCGAAGACTTTCGTGCTTGAGAGTAGAGAATCCTTCGAGAAAGGATTTTGGAGATAACAAAATGCCATCTTCTCAGAGGAACGAGGCGACGTGCAAAATCAATTACGCTTCAAGGGTAAGACCCGATCCTTAATGTTTAGGAATTCCACTATTTAATTAGATTAAACACCTGAACATAATCCTACAGTGGTATCAGAGCAAAGGTTTTTCAGTTTTAATTAAAATTGGGTTTTAATTAGAATCGGAGAAAGACAAATGCCAGATTTTGGTTTGCAAAATTGATTGACGCTATTTTTTTCCATTGAGGGTCCGTTTGCTTTTCTTTTCCCCTCTTTCATGGTTTTGGCCAGAATTGAACAAGGTTTTGGAAAAGGATTTCCTATTAGCCATTTTTGGAATTTTGGTTTAGGCTTCGGATTTTCAAAAGAGATTTTGAAATGGTTTTCTGGGTTGCCCTTCGACTGGTTGGAATTGTTCTGCCATCATTTTGGTTCTAAATTTTGTCTGAAATCGGGGTTTCTAAAATTTTTGCCAGAAATTGAATGATTAGTTTTGAAAATTGTTTGAATCTTGAATCGGATGACCGGAATTGTTCCGATGTTGATTTGGGTTTCTGGTTTTGGCTTCTTTTAATCTGGGCTGTTGTTTTCTGGGTTTCGAAAATGAAAAACACCAAAGTCTATTTTGGTTTGAAATCGGGAAGCGAAGAAAAATTGGATTTTGGGTTATGTTTTTTTTTTTTTTTTGATTGTTGTCGGACTATTTTTCAATCGGTAAAACTGAAATCCCAGAATGGTTCTGAGGTTTGTCGCTGGTTTTAAATGGGTTTTTGTCGAAACTGGTTTACAATTGGAAAAACGGGACTCTGACATATTTCTTTTTGTTTTTGGTCGTTTTTCAAATGGTCGAGGAATCGGATCTTCAATGGAAGAGGATTCGCCTTTGACCAGATAAGAAAGGGCGACCGGAGAAGATGAACGACGAGCATTGTCATTCATCAATGATGCCGGACAGCTAATCGAAAAAAACATAGAAACTGTCGGGGAAGACAATGAAAGAAACGGCGGGGTGGCAAAAGCCCTAGGGGCTAAAATTACCTAAATGCCCCCACCGCAACATTGAAACCCTACCTAAAAAAAAAATTAAATGATTTAAGAATTACAAACCAGCCCCAACAGTTTTGTTTTCTTTTAAATCCTAAGCCCAGAACTTCTATTAATTACAAAATCGACCCAAAATTTTTTCAAAAAAATTTTATTTCTGTTTTTTTATTTTGGTAAGATTTAAGATTTTAATTTTGGAATTCAGATCGAATCTTATTAGATTTTATTTTAGAATATTGAAATTGGATTTTAAGATTTTAAAATTATCTTAAATAAATTATCTTAATTAGATTAAAATAATTAGAAAAGATAAATAAATAAATAAATAAATAATTAATTAATTAGATTAATTAATTTGTTTAAATTTTTAATTGTTATTTATTTATTTTATTTTATTTTAGTTTTTTATGCTTATTTTAAATTGTTTAAATTTTATAAGAAACATCATTATTATGCTAGCATGTTCATGCATCATTTTGAATTTGGGCCTGCGTGCCTATATATAAAATCATCATGTAATAGTTAGGCCCAAAAGGAGGTTCCAACAGGAGTCCATGGTGGAGCCCAGGAATGGAGGCCCAAACATGAAGATTTTAAAAGGTCCTGTAATAGACTAGAGCCCAGTTCATCGCTTTAATTCATTCTTTTATTTATGCAAATGAATGATAAACGAAAATGCATGTTAAGCCGATCAAACTTAAATCCCAAAAACCCAAGATTTTGCTTCGTGCGGTGGGTTGTTACATAATAGTGCCCAACTTTATCACTACCATTAATGAGTGGAAAAACTGTTTGGGTATTAGATGCTCAACTTTATCACTACCACTTGTTATGGAAAAACTGTATGGGTATCTATTGATGTGATGCCTTGAGGGATGGTTTAACTTGGGAAAATTAATCCTAGCTTGACCCGATAAGTTGACTAGGGATTAATTTTGCAAAGATAGGATGGTGTCAAACATTTGGAATGTTCATCCTATCACTGAAAAGTTGCATGGTATGCAATTGGAAAGCGTTAGATTACATGGAATGTGATTTGAACTTTGCCTACCAAAAGAGCCCGATCCCTACATACTTGCCAAAGCAAGACTGAGGTTGACTCTTTGTGGATTTTTGGCCCACAATCTAGCACCAACATAAAATTGTTAGGGATTTCAATTTTGGCTATTGTGGAAAATAATTTTAAAATTCATTCTAATATTTTGCATTTTTCTTTTGTAGAAATGGCATCTTCTAGCACTAATGTCACTTCAAATCTCACTCTAAGAAGTATTTTGGACAAAGAAAAACTTGTTGGTCCCAACTTCTTGGATTGGGAAAGAAACCTGAGAATAGTTCTTAAACAAGAAAGGAAGTTGAATATCTTAGACCCTCCTTTACCTAACAACCTGTTAATGCTACGGCTGCTGTTCAAAGAACCTGGGAAAAGCTGAAAAGCAATTTCGATGATGTGACTTGCCTAATGCTCGCGACTATGTCTGGCGAGTTTCAGAAGCAATTCATGAATTCAGAAGCATTCTAGATTTACGAGTCACTCACGGAAATGTTCCAAGAGCAAGCCCGTAATGAAAGGTTTATTACAATAAAAGTATTAATCTCATGCAAGATGGCGAAAGGTTCGTCAGTAAGTACGCATTTGATCACGATGAAGGGGTATATTGATACCCTAGAGAGATTAAATGCGCCTCTTGTTAGAGAATTTGCTATTGATATCATCTTGGCTTCACTGCCTGATGATTACAATGATTTTGTTGTGAACTACAATATGCATAACATGGAGAGGACTATTCCTGAGCTCCATGGCATCTTAAAGAACACTGAGCAGACCCTTCGGAAGGCAACGCCAGTGTTAGTTGTAGAGAAAGATAAAGGGAAGAGGAAGCTTAATGGCAAGGCCAAAGTTGGGCAGAATAAGAATGCTCACAGTAAGACTGCTTCCCAACCACAAGCTCCTCCAACTGCTAAGACAAGATCCAAAAAGGATGATACATGTCTCTTCTGCAAACAGAAAGGTCATTGGAAGAGAGACTGCAAGAAGTTTCTCGAAAGCAATCTTTCAGCTTCAGGTATCTTTGTTATAGAAATTAATCTTTCTATGTCCACCTCATGGGTATTAGATACTGGTTGTGGGGCTCACATTTGTACTAATGTGCAGGGACTCAGAAATAGAAGGATAACAAAGAAAGGTGAAGTAGATCTCCCAGTGGGCAACGGGGCAAGAGTTGCTGCTGTTGAAGTTGGAGATTACACTCTGTCTTTACCTTCTGGTTTAAATATCGAACTTGAAAATTGTTATTATGTATCTGCTTTAAGCATAAATATTATTTCAGTTTCGAGTTTAGATAATAAAGGTTTTCGATTTATTATAGAGAATAATTCGTTATCTTTATATCGAAATGATATTTTATACGGAGTTGCAAATATATGTAACGGTCTATATGTCTTGGATTTGACCCAAGAAAACCAGTCTATAACATAGAAAAGAAAGCTAAATCAATTAAAAATTATTTAAGTCCAATATACCTTTTGCATTGTCGATTAGGCCATGCAAATGAAAAACGAGTTCTAAACCTTCACAATGATGGAGTGCTTGGGTCATTTGATTTTGAATCATATGATACCTGTGAACCCTGCTTGCAAGGCAAAATGACAAAGAGTCCTTTCAACAAGAAAGGTGACAGAACAAGTGAGCTATTGGCTCTAATACACACGGATGTATGTGGACCAATGAGCACACAAGCCAGAGGTGGATTTGAATACTTCGTCACTTTTACTGATGACTATAGTAGATATGGTTATGTCTACTTAATGAGGCACAAAAGTGAAACCTTTGAAAGGTTCAAAGAGTTTAAAAACGAAGTAGAAAATCAGTTGAATAGAAGGATTAAGGCTATTCGCTCTGATCGGGGAGGTGAATACCTTAGTGATGAGTTCGATGACTATCTAAAACAGTGTGGAATTGTTTCACAGCTGAATCCACCAGGAACACCTCAATGGAATGGTGTATCCGAAAGGAGAAATCGGACCTTATTAGATATGGTTTAATCAATGATAGGCCAAGCGACTCTCCCTACATCCTTTTGGGGTTATGCTCGCCTTTCTGCTGCCTACTTATTAAGTCGTATTCCATCTAAGGTAGTAGATAAGACTCCATATGAGATATGGATGGGTCGGAAGCCCTATATGTCCTATCTACGAGTTTGGGGTCGTCAAGCTCATGTAAAGCGTTTACAAAGTAATAAGCTTTAACCCAAAGCTGACAAATGTCTATTTGTGGGATATCCTAAGGAAACCAAAGGATATCAATTCTACAACCTAACAGGGAACAAAGTGTTCGTTGCTCGAGGAGCTACTTTCTTAGAGAAAGAATTTCTGTACAAGAAATACAGTGGGAGTAGAATATAACTCAGAGATGTTCAAGAACCACAAGAGAATGTAGAATGATCTACAGAAACTCGAATGGAAGTTGAAATGGAAACTCATGAAGATGAGCAACTTGAGTCAACAACACAAGAACCTAGAAGATCTGGTAGATCTCACTGTGAACCCGAGAGATACGAATTTCTCATGATTGACGATCAAGATTTGATCTTGATGGACTCTAATGAGCCCACGAACTACAAACAGGTTTTAGAAAGTCCAGATTTTGATAAATGGTTGCAAGCCATGGAATCTAAAATGCAATCCATGAGGGACAATAAAGTGTGGACTTTGATTGACCCTCCTGTTCAGGCGAAAGTTGTCGATTGCAAGTGGATTTTCAAGTTAAAACCTGGCAGGATCTTCAAGGCACGACTAGTGGCTAAAGGTTTCAGACAGACTCATGGTATAGACTATGATGAAACCTTCTCCCCTGTCCTGATGCTCAAGTCCATTAGGACAATGCTTGCCATAACAGCATATTTTGACTATGAGGTATGGCAGATGGATGTTAAGAGGCTTTCCTGAATGGAAACCTACTCGAGGATGTTTATATGAAACAACCCGAGGGAAACATCAATCAAAAGCATCCTAATCGAGTATATAAGCTTCAGAGATCCATCTACGGACTAAAACAAGCATCTCGAAGTTGGAATCTTCATTTTGATGCAGAAGTAAAAGGTTACGGATTCATCAAGAACAAAGATGAGCCTTGTGTTTACAAGAAAGTTAGTTGGAGCAAGATTGTTTTTCTTGTCCTATATGTGGACGACATCCTGCTCATAGGAAATGACATTTCCTTGATGAGAGACATCAAACAATGGTTGGGGAGTGTATTTTCTATGAAAGACTTAGGAGAAGCCGAGACGATACTAGGTATCAATATCTATAGAGATAGGTCTAAAAGGCTTATGGGACTAAGTCAAGAAGGGTACATAGACAAGATATTGAGAAGATTCAATATGTCTAACTCCAAAAATGGTAAGGTACCATTTAGACATGGCCTTCTCTTGAAGAAGAACCAAGGTCCTTAAACAAGAGAGGAAAGAGATACAATGAGTAGAGTCCCATATGCTTCGGCAATATCATGTATGTCATGTTATGTACCCATCCGGATGTTGCACATCCACTTAGCATGACTAGCAGATACCAACAACATCCAGGGATGGATCATTAGACTGCAGTCAAAGAAATCCTGAAGTACTTACAAAGAACTAAAGGATTAATGCTAGTGTATGGAGGACAAGAACAGCTCATTGTACAAGGTTATGCTGATGTTGCTTTCCAAACAGATCAAGATGACATGAAGTCACAATCAGGCTAAGTGTTTAGTCTAAATGGCGGTGCAATAAGTTAGAAAAGCTCAAAGCAATATACACCAGCCGATTCTACAACAGAGTCTGAGTACATTGCTGTATCAGATGCTGGAAAGGAAGCTGTTTGGTTGAGGAAGCTCGTGTCATACATCAGAGTGATACCAAGTATCCAAGATCCGACAGAACTTTTCTGTGACAATAACGGGGCCATCGCACAAGCTAAGGATCCTCGATCACACTAGAAAACCAAACACATACTCAGAAGGTTTCACCTCATCTGAGAGATCTTTGATCGAGGAAATGTGAAAGTGTGCAAAATAGGGTCAGACGACAATATAGCAGATCCTCTGACAAAAGCTCTACCACAGTCAAAGTTTGATAGACATGTAATATAGCTTGGTCTTAAACATTTTAGGACATAGCCCTTCATCGGCAAGTGGGAGATTATTGGTGAATGTGCCCTAATGAGGGCTATTTATATAAATAGACTTTGAGGGTATTTATGTAAATAAGACATTTGTCGCTTGATTGATTGTTTATCAAATAAGTTAATTTCATGATAGTAATATTCTTGTGCATATTTAAATTCATGAAATCGATCCGCAAAAAGAAACACTCTACGGACTAATTAGATCATGAGTGATTCTTTTGAGTAGTACTAGTACGAGGATCTTTAGACCAGAAATAACTACATGGTCTTAGGTGAATTGTAGTGTACTTTGACATACGCCTAACAGGACCATAACAGGTCGCCAAGTACGGTTATGATTGGGTACACTATGAGACACGCTAAGGTATGTAGGTGAAGTGATGGGACTACAAATCTCTCTTAAGTGAGAGATGATATATTGGCCACTTGATAGTGAACTAAAAAGTTTATGGCCATGCCCAAGGAATGATAAGGATATCATTTGCTTGATGGATTCAGTGTCACTGATCAAGTAAACGTTTAGCTATATAAGGCTGATGGTTCCATGCCTTATGCTAAACAGGATATCAATGTAGAGGATCGTACGCAGTTTGCTCGGAAAGGTTGTGTTGAATCACCATTCGACCCTCTATTCTGAATTGGGTAGTCATTATGTCTTGCTAGAGACCACTAATGACTTACGGATTAATCAATGAGACTGAGTTATCCGTTGCCAATTTGGAATGGGCCTACAGGATCGCACATAAGAAAGTTCGATGATACAGAATAAGTATTCTTGCCTACAATAAGTATAATTGTTATATTTAAATAAAGAATATTTAATTAAATGGTTTAATTAAATATTATTAAAAAGTTCTGTGGTATTAATTAATAGTTAATTAATTACCTGGGAACAATTGGGATATGCTGATAAATCAAGGGACTTAATTACAATTGAAGTTCTTGACCCATCAGCCTGATCCATGGGTCATGGGTTGATCCATGGGCTTGGTGTATAACCCAAATCATTAAGGTATTATTTAATACTGATTTGGAATCAGTAAATATTATTTAAATACTGATTTGGAATCAGTAAAATAATATTTGGTAATAATACTGATTTGGAATATGACTAAAATAAGTTAAGTTATAATTGGATAATTACAATACCGATTTTGAAAATTTAATCTCTACAAATATCCTAGGGATATTATTGTAGGAGAATAATGATTTTGAATTAGAAAATTGAAATCAGAAAAAATACACAAGATTTTCCCAAACTTTCTCGGTAGGCAAGATCGGCTAGCACCAACCTGCGAAGACTTTCGTGCTTGAGATTAGAGAATCCTTCGAGAAAGGATTTTGGAGATAACAAAATGCCATCTTCTCAGAGGAGCCAGGCGTCGTGCGCAACCGATTATGCTTCAAGGGTAAGACCCGATTTCAATGTTTAGAAATTCCGCTGTTTAATTAGATTAAGCACCTGAACATAATCCTACACTGCGAAATACACAATACTCATCTAGACACTGAATAAACCCATAGAATTGGAGTATCTCATCAAACCGGATGTTCCAAGATCTGGATGCTTGCTTAAGTCCATAAATAGACTTCTTCAGCTTGCAAACCTTTTGCTCCTAGGCATTTGCAATGTAAGCATTTCCATTTGCCAAGAATCTGCATATTTATCTTTGAGTGCATTGTTATAGTTAACTGCATCTGGTTCGTGAGCGCAAGGGACCAAATCTGAAGATTTTTCTAAGCTCACGTACCTTTCGGGTTGTCTGACAACCCTTCCACTATGACGAGGCACCGCCTGTGTAATCGTATCATTTGTGACAACTCGTGCAGTAATCTGTGATGTATCTAATTGTACTTGTTCATCAGGAATTCTAGACTGTCCCTTATGCTCTTCTAACACAATCTTGTTACTTGCTTTGTGGTTCAGAATATAGTCCTCTTCTAAAATCTAGTATTGGTACTAACCACAACCTTCTGATCTTTAGCACTATAGAATAAATCAACCTTCGTTCCTCTATCCGGCGAACAACATTACTTCTAATCTTGCATCTAACTTGTTCGTATCTACCATAAGCACATGTGCTGGACAACCCTAGATTCTGAGATGTCTAATAGTGGGCTTCTACCCTGGCCATAAATATACAGGGGTTGAAGGCACGGACTTAGATGGTACAAGATTTAGATTGTAAGTCGTTGTTTCTAAGGCATATCTCCAAAACGAATCGAGCAACTCACTGTAACTCATCACAGATCCAACCATTTCCATAAGAGTTTTATTTCACCGTTCTGCTACACCATTCTGCTGGAATGTGCCAGGTGTAGAAAACTGGGATTGAATCCTCATCTCTGATAAATAGCTCCTAAATTCACCAGATAGTTATTCGCCACCACGATCGGATCGTAATGAATTGATACTTTTACAGTGATGGCTCTCCATATCTGTCTGAAACTCTTTGAACTTGCCAAAACATTCAGACTTGTGTCTCATCAAGTAAACGTACCCGTACCTCTAGTTGTAATATGTGAAGATTACAAAATAATCAAAACCACCTATGGCCTAAATTATCATAGAACCAACTCTAAAATCTCTTTGACCCTGAAAAATTTCTTAGTAATTTTACCCAACTAGCATAATTCATAAGTTGGGTAACTATCAATATCCAATGAGCACAAGGGCCCATCACTGACCAACCTTTGAATTCTACTAAGGTTTATATGACCGAGTCTTAGGTGCCAAAAATGAGTTTGGTTCATTTTACACGGTTCTTTTCTCTTATTATGATTCAATGATGTGTTATTTATTTCAGTGTTTTGCACTACAGAGGAGTTAGTTGTTATCGAAAAGAGATTGTCCACCAATGAACTAGAATATATAAGTTTCTCGTTCTTTCTAATAACAGAATTATTAAATAAAATAAACTTATAACTATCCAGTAAGAGTTTAGAAACATCACGTAAATTCTTTCTAAAACTCAGATCATAAAGACAATTCTTCAAAAAAACTATTACAGCATTATTTTGAAAATAATTCTAGCCACTCCCATTATTTTCACTGACACTCTGATAGTGTAATCCAAGTAAACTTCCATCTCGCTCTCTCTAAGCATCTGGGTTACTTGGCAAACCCTGCAAAGAATTACAAACATGATCAGTGGTTCCTGAATCCGCACAACAAGTATCTGTGGGAATCACCACTAAACATGTCTTAGTAACTAAGGCAAAATAGTTGTACTTTTGAGCTTCGGACAATCTGGCTTCCAATGTCCTGCCTTGCCATATCTGAAGCACTTGCTTTTCAGCTTCTTCTTCTTGGCAATGTCTGGCTTAAGCACCTTATAAGCAATCTTCAAAGTTATGAGGCAAGCCCTCGAATATCACCTCTCAAAGCCTCAATTTCATTGATGTTACTAATCATCACAAGTACATGGTCTCTCATAAGTGTGCCCTTATCCATATTTAACAATAGGCATTTTTTGGCATACCTCAGTGAGCACGAACTTGCATTGCTTAGCCGTGAGGACAATGTCCAAATCACGTTTCCAATTAATATAATTTGAACCAGTTAATTTGTTCTCCTTTAGTGTGACAAATATTGTATTAAACGCCATATCAAAAACTAAATAATAAACAGTCAAGTTTCAGTATGTTTTTTGAAAAATATTGATATCATCAAAACAATATAATATCATACCAACATCTCTCACACTGGGATTAACGCATGTCACGTTTGGTGAATGTCTAAGCTAGACCACAGTCATTCGAGAAGAACATAGGTTCATTAATTTAACTATCTGAACAACGATCTTATGAACAATGAAATTAATAGTCGATGATTTTAGCCACACACATAAGTAGCTTGACCTCGTAGGAGGAATACTACAAATGGTACACTAAGTTTATGCCATTACATGACTTCTAAGTTTGTTACTTTGGATACAAATGTGCCTCAGTAGTGAGGGTATCGCAAGATTCTATAATTAAACTCACTATAATCATGCCTTTAGAAATTCAATCTAGTGATCTTATGGATTGAAGACTTATCTGTAGGGAAGAGGACCATTGGCCAGCACGTAGGTCTATCTACATCACATATGAATTCGTAATGGAGGTCATGGGGATATTAACCAACCCGCTCCCACATAGATTTTTAAAATGAGGATTTTTACGTTTTAACATGCAATATCATAACTTTATGATATTCGCACCCATAAAACCGTTGGAGTTTGAATAAGCGAATAATCTACCTTAGTTCATTGAACGTATTAAAAACTATTTGTTTTCGATCATGCATAAAACATAAAATGAAAACACACAAGCAACGATAAGGACATAAAATAGGAAATACGTAATTAAATATTTCTGGACTATTATGGCCTTCTCAATCGTCGCTTCCTTTGAGGCCTTGTTGACATGTCCCGTCGTGTCACTCCCACTCGTTATAAAGACCCTTAGAATTTATCCAGTTTTTCTTGATTTACTACGTAATTAGGAATCATACAAAATTATGACAAACCAAAACAATAAATTCACTTTGCCTATAACGACTTGTTGTTTGGTTCCTCCTAATTCGTAAGGGTTTTCTCAGTTTTCTCATAATTAGGAATCACCCAAAATTACAATAAACCAAAATCTATGAATATGAGTTACCCACAATAACGTCTTTGTCATTTTACATAAATTCCTATATACAAGGCTTTCTAGGAATTTAAAGACGACATCATAGAATAAATCCTACTACAAGATATATTCTAATCCTACACAGCTTTCAACTCATGGTTATTACTATTACACACATTCACTTCACCAAAAAAAAGCCCGAACATGTCCTGGGGTTTATAAATGAATGTAAATACCATGATAGCCAGGAATAATAACCACCTGTTAATAAAAGAACAAGGCCGTGTAATAAATCGAACAAGTATAAAGCCAAAACCTCACTTTGATACCAATTTGAAGGAAGCAGATTTGTTCCAAGCTAAACTAAAAGCCTCACTTTTGTGCTATGCATTCCAGAATTGGAGACTTTCGATCTAGCCCAGACTCTAAAACATTTCCCCCGAACGGATCTACGCTTATGAGAATTTGATTTATTAAAATGACACGCTAAAAATTAAATCTTTAATTTAAATCGGAAGTCTTAAAAATTATTCCTTTGAAGTGTGTCCCTAGCAATAAGAAAACAAAAGCTAAAAATCCTATTGTTTACCGCCCAGGACCAACCACGAGAGAATCTCGAAAATGACTCCGTCTCTACCTCAAAATCGTGTGGACGACTATCCACAGTGTAGCTAAGATACTAAGGAAGAAATCCAAAAGAAATCCACTTCAAAAAACTCGTCAGATCCACAACAGATTGTTGGCTAAATATTTTAGAGACTAGTTATCGATAGCCACCTATTTACCGCCTGCCTACGAAATCCATACTATCGGTTTAGGTTATCGTGTGATTTGGAAATTAGTTGTCTGGACTAATTAAATCATACGAATATGCTCAGGGCATATTGAGCATGACCTATTCGGGATTGAATTAACTTGTACTGATCAGAGATGTTAATTCGAACATAGTGTTCTAATATCTTAATCCCTAGATTGGAGCGAGCATGAGAGTTAGATATTGTATGCTTTGATTTGCCAAAGGGTATAGTCAATAGAGGCCTAAATTTTGGTAAGTTGGGTGTGCAGTGTTTGACTTCTTTATGTGCTGTTGCTAGTAGAAGGAATCTATGTACCGGTTCGCCAGGTTGATGGTGCTCCCGAGATGAGCTTGAAAGGTCTATTATACTAAACCTATCCGGTGGAATTTATGTCTGGTATAATAAGAAAGTCCAGTGGTACTTATCTCGGATACCAAAAAGTCGATGAATTAATTTGTCAGTAAATTTATGAATCAACGTGCACTAGATCTTTGATGTGGGGAGATAGAAGTAATTCGTTTTTGAGCATAATTGGTCCGTTAGTGGAACGACTAATTATGTGTTGGACTAATCAAAAAAGTGAATTAATTAATCCCAAATGTTTAATTAATATTTAATTGACAAAGTAGGTTATACGAAATAATTCTAAGGGATCGATTGAATTTAATTAACGAAAAGGGTTAAGAAATTAATTTAAAAGGTTTCATTGGAATTGATTAGTCTAGGGAAGACTAAGAGGTCAACAAAAGTCTAACACTAAGGCCCAACTAAAAAGCCCACTAGGTCTCCTTTTGGAACTCCCTATAAATAGAAAGCTTATGCCTTAAGAAATCATAAGTTGCTTGCAAGACATTTTTGGTGTCTTTAGAGAGAGAAGAGGTTGGAGAGGAAATCGAGTTGAAAATTCGAATCCTACTCGAAGTCACATAGATCTTCTCTTTCACAAATTATTCTAAGCCCAAAAATGACTTTTCTTTCCCGACCTTGTCTGGTGACCTCCGGCTTTAGCGGCGATCGATGGCGCTGCTGGATCTGAACTTCTAACGATTGCAGAAAAGTTTTTGAGTGCACTGATCTGTGTGTTCTTCTCTTTTCTAGATGGTGAATTGAATCGTTCATTGGTCACGGTGGTCCGATAGCTTCCGCGGCGACGCTAGTCGTTCAGGAGGTGGCGCCGGTGGTTCCTTTTGTATTTTGGTCAAGCGAGTTCATAAAGGTCCAGCCTTTTTGGTTTTCTGAGTTATTTTCCAGGCAAGCTTCTTTAGAGTTTTATTTGGCTTTATGAGGACTACTCGATAGTTTATCGCCCACACGATATTCGAGTTTTTTTAGAGGCATCCAAAAGATTTTTTTAGTGGTATTCACTTTGGGTTTTGTTATTGCGAGGGACACGCTTCAAAGGTATAATCTTTATACTTTCCGCTTTAATTAAAGAATCGATTTTTGTGTATCGTTTTCATAAATTGAATTTGTATAAGCCTAGATCTGTTTAGGGGAAATGATTTTAAGCCTGAGCCGAATTAAAAGTCTCTTATTCTGGAATGCATAGTACGAAAGTGAGATTTTCGGTTTAGCCCAACCTAGATCGGTTTCCTTCACTTTAAAGGTATAATCTTTATGTTCCGCTTTAATTAAAGATTTAATTTTTAGCATGTCGTTTAATAGATCTAGCATGTATAAGCCTTGATCTGCTCAGGGGAATTGATTTTAGTGTTTGGGCTCGATCTAAATCTCCAATTCTGGAATACATAGCTCAAAAGTTAGATTTTTTATTTTGCCTAGTCCGGATATTAATTCCTTCAGTATATACCGCAGACATGACGAGAATGCGGTGGTGTTTCTTGTACTTTATATAGATGAAATTCTGCTTATTGAAGGAAACTGAACAAGCCCGGGCTAAATCGAAAACCTCACTTTCGTGCAATGTATTCCAGAATCGGTAGCTTTCGACCAAGCTCTCAAATTAGTTTACCCATGAATGGATCTAGGCTTATACTTATTTAATTTATTAATCGGGACACAAAAGATTCGATCTTTAATAAAAGCGGAATTTTAAGATTATACCTTTTGTAGCGAAGTCCCTTGCCTAAAGAAAAAAAATCCAATCTTTGTTGCGATTTCCACAAAGAATCCGAAGAATGACTCCGATACAAACTCCGAAATAGTGTGGGCTATTGTCTACAGAGTTACCCACGGCAATACGAAGAAAACCCAAGAAAACCCACTTCGAAAAACTCAAGGACTGCTATGTCCTTTGCCCGGATTCTTGCGCATGAAGAAAACCCCAACCGCTGGACAAAACCTCAACACCGCCCGACTAAAAACCCTCTACCAGTCACGATCTGTACCACCATCATCATGGATCACCTAGCCCAGCAAGAGATCAACACAATTATGGCAGGATTAGCACACCGGAAGGGACAAGAAGTCGCCGGAAATAGCAAGCTGAACTCGCGCAGTTTTCCTCAGCGGCAGCGGGTTTCCTACAGCAGCGAAGCAGCGAGAAGACTGAGTAAATTCGATAGGCTACTCTCTAAATCAACGGGCTGAGTATCTATTTAGAAGAAGAAAGTTTCCTATTTGACTTCGAGAGAAAACTTGACGAGGAAGACAAAGTTCTCTCTCTAGAATAGACTTTCTCTTACTAGCCCCTTTTCTTGGCTATCAAGTTTTCTTAATTTCTTTCTTGCCCAATAAGTTGTATTTATAAGGAGCTTCTAAGGAGACCTAATGGGCTCTCGAGTTAGGCCTTTAAATTTGACTTTCATTGACCGCTAAGTCTTCCCAACTAATCAACTCCAATCGACCCATTTAAATTAATTTATTTAACCCACTTTGTTAATTTAATTTAATCGAACCCTTAGAATTAATTAATTCGTATAGAATTAATTTCTAAATTCACTTTGTCGATTAAATATTAATTAAACCTTTTGGATTAATTAGTTTACCTTGTCGATTAGTCAAATGCATAATCGGTCGTACCACTAACGGACCAATTATGAAACTACCGCTCGAAAACGACTTTACATCGCGCCATTATATTTTATTCTATCTCCCCACATTAAAGATCTAGCGTTCGTCGGTTTATCAATTTACTGACAAATTAATTCATCGACTTCTTGGTTTTCAAGAATAGTACCACTCGTCCTTTTATTATACCGAACATAAAGTTCACCGGCCGGGTTTAGTATAATAACCTTACGAGCTCATCTCGGGAGCACCATCAACCCGGCGAACCGGTACGTGGATTCCTTCGAATAGCAACGACACGTAAGAAGCTAAACACCGCATACCCAACCTACCGAGGTATTGGCCGCAATTGACCTCACTCTTTGGCAAGTCAAAGCACACGATATCCAACCCTCACGCCCGTCCCAATCTCGGGATTGAGAGATGGAATACTAGGACCGAATTGACTACGCTGATCAGTATAAGTAAATTCTATCCAATCTGGTCGTGCTCAATATGCCCCGGGCATATCTGTGTGATTTAAACTAGTTTAGATAAACTAATTTTTAAACCACACAATAACCTATACCGATAGTATGTTCAGACTATCTCGGTTACGAGCATACTTTTTATATATCAATACTTTAACCAATAACGGTATCTACTGTGTCTGTCCACATCCCGTTATCTAGTTCTATGATATAAAGGAACAAATTTATACTGAAACAAAATGATATGTCAACTGTGGATATTAGTTTTTGATACAAGCCATAGCTTTTCTGTATTCAAAACTAACAATCTCCCACTAATACTCAAAGCTATGCTAAGAAGTACAAAAAACTGTCCAACCCGCTATTACACTGCTGTCATAATGAAATCTCCAGAACACCTTTAAGCTCACTCACATGGCTCTCTCAAGAATCTGACTCCCATGCCCTCCATATGTCTCTCAAAGACCTTTGGGGTCAATGGCTTGGTGAAAGGATCTGCAAGGTTGTCATCTGAAGCTATATTGGCCACGATCACGTCTCCCCTCTTTACGATCTCTAGTATCAGGTGGTACTTGCGCTCTATGTGTTTACTCGCCTTATGGGCTCGTGGTTCCCTCGAGTTAGCAACTGCACCATTGTTATCATAATAAACTGTGATAGACCTAGGCAACTCAGGAACCACATCCAAGTCCATCAGGAAGCTCCTGAGCCATACAGCCTCTTTCGCTTCCTCTGAAGCGGCAACATACTCGGCCTCCATGGTAGAGTCCGCCACGCATTTCTACTTGACACTCTTCCATACTATGGCTCCACCTCCTAAAGTAAACACAAAACCAGAGGTAGACTTACTCTTGTCCAAATCACCTTCAAAGTCCAAATTTGTGTAACCCAATGGTACAAGCTCCTGCACTCTATAAACTAGGACATAATCTCTCGTCCTGCGCAAGTACTTGAGAATACATTTTACTACCTCCCAGTGAGCCTTCCCAGGGTTACTCTGATATCTGCTAACCATGCCAACGGCAAAGCAAATATCAGGCCTCGTGCACAACATAGCATACATGAGGCTACCCACTGCAGAAGCATAGGGTACCGTCTTCATGGCATCTATCTCCTCATCAGTCTTAGGACACTGCTCCTTAGACAAATGCACTCCATGTCTGAAAGGTAGTGAACCCTTCTTGGAGTTCTGCATGTTAAAATGGGCCAGAATCGTATCTATGTAGGATGCCTGAGAGAGAGTCAGAGAATGTCTCCTACGATCTCGAATAATCTTAATCCCAAGGATATGTCTAGCCTCTCCCAAATCCTTCATATCGAATTGCCTGGACAACCATGCCTTTACGTCTGACAACACATTCTTACTGTTGCCAATAAGAAGAATGTCATCTATATAAAGTACGAGGAACACCACCATATCACCATCAAGCCTGCGATAAACACACTGCTCATCCGGATACTGAGTGAATCCATAGGACTGGATAACCTCATCAAAACGGATGTTCCAAGATCTGGATGCTTGCTTAAGTCCATAAATGGACCTCCTAAGCCTGCATATCTTGTGCTCTTGGCCCTTAACAATGAAGCCCTCTGGTTGCTGCATAAAGATGGTCTCCTCAAGACTTCCATTAAGGAAAGCTGTCTTGACGTCCATCTGCCAAATCTCATAATCCATATGAGTAGCTATGTCCAAGAGAATCCATATCGACTTAAGCATAGCTACCGAGGAAAAGGTCTCCTCATAATCGATCCCTTCTTTCTGAGTATACCCCTTCGCCACAAGCCTAGCCTTGAAGGTCTAAACCCTCCCGTCAGATCCTCTCTTTCGCTTGTAAACCCATTTGCACCCAATAGGCCTAAACCCATCAGGAAGGTCTACCAGCTCCCAGACTTGATTTGAGTCCATAGAACCCATCTCAGCAATCATCGCTCTCTGCCAAGAATCTGCATCTTTATCCTGGAGAGCCTCATTGTAGTTAACTGGGTCTGGTTCATGAGCGCCAGGGATAAAGTCCTAAGACTCACCCAAACCCATGAACCTCTCGGGTTATCTCACAACCCTCTCACTACGACGAGGCGCAGCCTGTACAAGAGCATCATCTGTGATAGTGTGTGCAGTCTCTTGTGGTGTGTCTTCCTGTACGTGTGCATCTAGAATAGTGGTTGACTTCTAAGCTCTTCCAATACTACCTTGCTGCTTGACTTTTGATCTAAAATATAGTCCTCCTCAAGAAATCTGGCATTGGTGCAGATCACCACCTTCTGATCCTCAGGACTATAAAATAAACCGCCTCTCATTCCTTTGGGGTAGCCTATAAACAACATAGCCTTAGATCTCACCTCTAACTTGCCTGCATATACCTCGAGCACATGTGCTGGACAACCCTAAATCCTGAGATGTCTCAGACTAGGCTTTCGCCCATTCCACAACTCTACTGGGGTCGTAGGCACAGACATAGATGACACAAGGTTGAGGATAAAACATGCTGTCTCTAAGGCATATCCCCAAAATGAGGTAGGCAACTCACTGTAACTCATCATCGATCTAACAATCTCCATAAGAGTCTTGTTCCTCCTCTCTGCTACACCATTCTGCTGGGGTGTGTTAGGTGCAGACAATTGGGTCTGAATACCCTCCTCTGATAAATAGGATCTAAATTCACTAGAAAGGTATTCACCACCGCGATCAGACCACAGTGACTTGATACTCTTACCCAGATGGTTCTCCACTTTTGCCTTGAATTCTCTGAACTTGCCAAAGCATTCAGACTTGTGGCGCATCAGGTATATGTATCCATATCTAGAGTAATCATCCGTGAAAGTCACGAAATACTCATAACCACCTCTAGCCTGAACTGACATAGGCCCACACACGTCAGAATGAATCAGCTCTAAAACCTCCTTGGCCCTATACCCCTTTGCCTTGAAAGGCCTCGTGGTCATTTTACCCTCCAAGCAGGACTCACAAGTCAAATAGCTGTCAATATCTAGTAAGTCCAAAGACCCACTCTTGACCAACCTTTGAATCCTACTAAGGTTGATGTGACCGAGTCTCAGGTGCCAAAGATAAGTCTGATTCAAAGGGGAAGACTCTTTTCTCTTATTATGATTCGGTGATGAATTACTAGTTTCTGTGTTTTGCATTACTGGGGAGTATGTCTTAATTAAAAACAAATTGTCAACCAATGTACCAGAACATATAAGTTTCTGGCCTTTTCTAATAAATATAGATCTATCAGAAAAACGCACTTATAACCATCCAAAACAAGTTTAGAAACTGAAGGTAAGTTTTACGAAAATTGGGTACATAAAGACAATCTCTCAACAATAAAGTAGAGTCTGAAAAATAAAGACAAATAACTCCCACTGCAGCAACAGAAACTCTGGTAGTATCCCCAAGGTAGACCTGCAACTCTACCTCTCTAAGCAGCCGGGTAACTTGGAACCCCTGCAAAGAATTACAAACGTGATCAGTGGCTCCTGAATCCACACACCAAGTATCTGTGGGAATCGCCGCTAAACAAGTCTCAGTAACTAGGGAAAATTTACACATGCCTCGAGGCTTTGGGCAGTCCTTCTTCCAATGTCCATGTTACGTTTCCAGTCAATATAGTTTGGACCCGTGAGTTTGTTTTTAGTTGAAAATAACAGCTAGCAGGTTGAACGATATATCATAACCGAAAAATAAACAATTCATGTTTCAGTATACTTTTTCGAAAATATTGAAAATCCTCTAAAAAACAATATAATCTTCTACCGACATCTCTCACACCGGGATTAACGCATGTCACGATGGGTGAACGTCTACGCTAACCCACATTCGTTCAAGAAGAACCGAAGTTCATTAATTTCATTATCTGACCAACGATCTTATGATCAATGAAATTAATAGCCGATAATTTTAGCCGTACATGTAGATAGCATAACCTTGATGGGAGGGATACTAAAAACGGTACACTAAGTGTATGCCATTACGTGACTTCTAAGTTTGTTACTTAGGATACTAATGCGCCTCGGATGGCGAGGGTGTCACAACTTTCCCCAATTAAACTCACTATAGTCATCCCTTTAGAAATTCATTCCGGTGATATCTGTGATTGAAAACTCATCCGATAGGGAGGAAGGTCTAAGCCAGCACCCAAGTTTAACCACATCACTAATGAACCCGTAATAGAGGCCATGGGGCTATTAACCAACCCGCTCTCACTTAGATT
The DNA here is from genome assembly GCA_030378225.1 of Knoxia roxburghii. Lineage (NCBI taxonomy): Eukaryota > Viridiplantae > Streptophyta > Magnoliopsida > Gentianales > Rubiaceae > Knoxia > Knoxia roxburghii. The sequence continues at coordinate 26,671,847 of CM059418.1, read as the reverse complement.
TTTAATTTCGATTCGCCCGGGTTTTCTCGGTTTTCTACGTACTTAGGAATCACCCAAAATTACGATTAAATCAAAACCCGCGAATGTAATTAGTTAGAGGATTTTTACGTTTTAACATGCAATATCTTAACTATGGATATTCACACCCATAAAACCGTTGGAGTTTTAATATGCGAATAATCTATCTTAGTTAATTGCACATTACCTTTTAAAAACATTTTGGTTTGGTTTTCGTTCATGCAAAATAAAACGAAAATCACACAATCAACGAAAAGTCATAAATACGGGAAATTAAACAAATAAAATTTCCCGACTATTATGGCCTTCTCTATCGTTGATTCCGTGACGCCTCGGTGACACGTCCCGTCATGTCGCTCCCACTCGTTATTTGGATTCCTCTCGATTCGCCCAGGTTTTCTCAGTTTACTATGTAATTAGGAATCACTCAAAATTACGATAAACCAAAAACCCGCGAATATAAGTTACCCAAAATAACGTCTTCGTCATAGTACATAAATTCCTATATACAAAGGCGTTTTCTAGGAATTTAAAGACGACATGATTAGATCAAATCCTACTACAAGATTTTTCTAATCCTACATGGCTTCCAGCTCGTGGTTATTACTATTACAGAAATTTCCATTAAAAAATAAAACAAGCTCGGACATGTCCCGGGGTTTATGAATGAAAATTAAATTTCTACCATAATAGCCGAGAAACCAATAACCACCTGTTTAAGCATTTCGACAAAAATAATAATGGCAAAATAAAGTCGTGTAATAAATCAAACAAGTATAAGATCGAAACCAACGCTCTGATGCCAATTTGAAGGAAAACTGAACAAGCCCTGGCTAAATCGAAAACCTCGCTTTCGTGCAATGCATTCCAGAATCGGAAGCTTTCGACCAAGCTCAGGCTCAAATTAGTTTACCCATGAACGGATCTAGGCTTATACTTATTTAATTTATTAATCGGGACACAAAAGATTCGATCTTTAATAAAAGCGAAATTTTAAGATTATACCTTTTGTAGCGAATCCCTTGCCTAAAGAAAAAAATCCAATCTTTGCTGCGATTTCCACAAAGAATCCGAAGAATGACTCCGATACAAACTCCGAAATAGTGTGGGTTATTGTCTACAGAGTTACCCATGGCAATACGAAGAAAACCCAAGAAAACCCACTTCGAAAAACTCAAGGACTGCTATGTCCTTTGCCCGGATTCTTTCGCATGAAGAAAACCACAATCGCTGGACAAAACCTCAACACCGCCCGACTAAAAACCCTCTACCAGTTACGATCTGTACCACCATCATCATGGATCACCTAGCCCAGCAAGAGATCAACACAATGATGGCAGGATCAGCACATCGGAAGGGACAAGAAGTCGCCGGAAATAGCAAACTGCACTCGTGCAGTTTTCCTCAGCGGCAGCGGGTTTCCTACAGCAGCGAAGCAGCGAGAAGACTGAATAAATTTGATGGGCTGCTCTCTAAATCAACGGGCTGAGTATCTATTTAGAAGAAGAAAGTTTCCTATTCAACTTCGAGAGAAAACTTGATGAGGAAGACAAACTTCTCTCTCTAGAATAGACTTTCTCTTACTAGCCCCTTTTCTTGGCTATCAAGTTTTCTTAATTTCTTTCTTGCCCAATAAGTTGTATTTATAAGGAGCTTCTAAGGAGACCTAATGGGCTCTTGAGTTAGGCCTTTAAATTTGACTTTCGTTGACCGCTAAATCTTCCCAACTAATCAACTCCAATCGACCCATTTAAATTAATTTATTTAACCCACTTTGTTAATTTAATTTAATCAAACCCTTAGAAATAATTAATTCGTATAGAATTAATTTCTAAATTCACTTTGTCGATTAAATATTAATTAAACCTTTTGGATTAAATAATTTACCTTGTCGATTAGTCAAATGCATAATCGGTCGTACCACTAACGGACCAATTATGGAACTACCACTCGAAAATGACTTTACATCGCGCCATTATATTTTATTCTATCTACCCACATTAAAGATCTAGCGCTCGTCGGTTTATCAATTTACTGACAAATCAATTCACCGACTTCTTGGTTTCCGAGAATAGTACCACTCGTCCTTTTATTATACCGAACATAAAGTTCACCGGCCGGGTTTAGTATAATAATCTTACAAGCTCATCTCGGGAGCACCATCAACCCAGCGAATCGGTACGTGGATTCCTCCGACTAGCAACGACACGTAAGAAGCTAAACACCGCATACCCAACCTACCGAGGTATTGGCCTCAATTGACCTCACTCTTTGGAAAATCAAAGCACACGATATCTAACCCTCACGCCCGTCCCAATCTCGGGATTGAGAGACGGAATACTAGGACCGAATTGACAACGCAGATCAATATGAGTCAATTCTATCCAAACTGGTCGTGCTCAATATGCCCCGGGCATGTCTGTGTTATTTAAACTAGTTTAGATAAACTAATTTCCAAACCACACAATAACCTATACCGATAGTATGTTCAGACTATCTCGGTTACGAGCATACTTTTTATATATCAATACTTTAACCAATAACGGTATCTACTGTGTCTGTCCACACCCCGTTATCTAGTTCTATGATATAAAGGAACAAATATATTGAAACAAAATGATATGTCAACTGTGGATATTAATTTTTGATACAAGCCATAGCTTTTCTGTATTCAAAACTAACAATTATTTACATTAATAAGAAAGTGTTATCAGATGTAAAGGTATGGCTATCTAAGAAGTTTGATATTAAGTACTTCGGAGAAGCTGGACATATCTTTGGGATCATGATTATTCGAGATCGTAAGAAACGTTTACTAATGTTTTCCTTGGCTTCATACATAGATACGATTCTGGCTGTTTCAACATGCGGATTTCCAAGAAAGGAATTTTTTTGTTTTAGCCACGGAGTGCATCTATCTAAAGAGCATTCTCCAAAGACTGTTGAGGAGATAGAAACCAAGAAGACAGTTCCTTATATTTCTGTAGTAAGAAGTCTCATGTATGCAATATTGTGTACGAGTCTTGATATTTGCTATGTCGTTAGCATGGTTAGCAGATATTAACCCAGGAAAAACTCATTGGGAGGCTGTTAAGTGTATCCTCGAGTATTTGCATAGAACGAGGGACTAAGTTTTGGTCTAGCATGTGACAGGGACAAGAGTAAGTCTACCTCAGTGTATGTGTTTACTTTGGGAGGTGTAGCCATAGTTTGGCAGAGTGTCAAGTAGAAATGCATGGCGGACTCTACCATGGAAGCTGAATACGTTGCAGCATCAGAGACAACTAAAGAAGCAGTGTGGCTCAAGAACTTCATAGCGGACTTAGATGTGATTCATTAGTTATCGAGGTCAATCACGATATACTGTGATAACAGTGGCACAGTAGCAATCTCGAGGGAACCACGAGCCCACAAGGTGAGTAAACACATAGAGCGCAATTACCACCTGATACGAGATATCATAAAAAAGGAGACGTGGTCGTGGCAAAGATAGTATTAGCAGAGAACCTTACAGATCCATTCATGGAGACATTGATTGCAAAAGTCATTGAGGCTCACGTGGAGGGCATGGGAATAAGATACTTAGTTAAGCCTTCACTATTCTCTAGATTTTAGTATAGTAGTAGATTAATTGTATTTAGCTAGTTTTATACTTTAAGCGCAACTTAAGTATTAGTGGGAGATTGTTGGTTTTGAATACTAAACCTTTGCTTGTATAAAATATATTTCTGAATTTATATATATATATATATCGATTGAATGTTTCAGTTAATTGTTTTATGTTTTCATATGTAGTCCTCTTATATCAAGTGACTAGATGATGAGGTGTCTGTGTGACATAGTAGATCTCATCGTTGGTTAAAATCGTGATATCTAAATTAGGCTCATGACTAAGACAGTTTTGGACATACTGCCAGTTTAAGTCATTATATGATTCTGAGATTGGTTTGTCTAAACTAATTGAATCATATAGATATGCCCTGGGCGTATTGAGTATGACCAATTTGGATTGAATTGTCTTATACTTATTTAGTAGACTATTTGATCCTAGTATTCTATCTCTTAATCCCTATACTTGAATGGGCATGAGGATTAGACATAATGTACTTTAATCTGCTAATGAGTGCGGTCACTTAAGACTTATATTTTCGGTGGGTGGGTGAGCGTGTTTGATTGCTTAGTGTGCTATTGCTTCTTGAAAGGAAACCATGTACCGGTGTATCTGGGGTGATGTGCTCCCTAGATGAGCTCGTAATGTTTATTATATTAAACTTGACCGGTGGACTTATGTCCGGTATAGTAATGAGGTCGAGTGGTACTAATCTCGGATTATAAGAAGTCGATAAATTTATTTATCAGTAAATTAATAAGTTGACGAGTACTATATCTTTGATGTGGGAAGATTAAAGAATAATTTGTTAGTGGTTCCAGAAGTAGTTCTAGTTTAAGCGGTGATGTCATAATTAATCCGTTAGTGGTACGATTGATTATGTTGTTGGGTTAATTGATAAAGTAGCATTAATTATTTAATTAATTAATTCTAGGTCAATTAGTAAATTGATAAAGTGGATTTAATTATTAATTAATTAATTCTTGGTTCAATTAAGAATTAAGAAATCCAAGAATTAAGTAATCTAATTGAGATATAGAAATTACCAAAACCCAAGCCCAACAAGAAGCCCACTCAAGGTCTCTCTTGTAAATCTATAAATAGACAAGGGATTTGCAATACAAAATATACAATTCACAAGTTTTATAATTCTTGAAACTAGAGAGAAAGATAAGAAAATCCAATCTTTAGTTTTTTTTCTCGGTCAGCGTGCGCAGGAGCAGAGTCCGACCACCGGCGGCACTTGGACTCCAGGAGGTAGAGCGTGGGCTTGGTCGGTGGCGGCATTCTCTCTTCTTGGGTGGTGCATATACAACACGCGCAGGGTGCGGTGATCCAGATTTTCTGACGGTACAAAGCTGTGATTTTTCCGGTGAATTTTGTGAGCTGTTTGTTTGCTGATCAACTGGTTTAATAGATCATTGCCCACACTTTGTCAGAATCTGTCTCAGAGTCATATTAGCGAATTCTTAAGGGACACACTTTAAGAAGTTGATTTTTATCTTTCCACTTTTATTAGTTATCGTAAAATTATTGCATGAAAATCGAATAAGGTACAACTAAGATCCAGTGTAATGTAACCCTAAGTTAAATCTATTTTCATGACATTTTCCACTGAAATTCATTACATTCGGATAGATTTTAATCACTCTTGTGTGCTTTATAAGCTTATAATGTATTTTGTGGTAAATGCAGGCTCTGATTTGGTTTTATCACTTTTCCACCACAATTAGGGCCATAAATTGCTGAAATGTTGAAAATAGGCAAGCTGGTCAACCTGGATGATCATGTACTATTGAAATGACTATTTTACCCTTACTGACTTTTACTATTTGCAACCCTAGAATAATGTAATAGTATATATATTGTAAGGACAGGTCCAATATATATTGCAACTTTTTGCATTCGTTCTCTCTAAATTAGGCCGATAGCTTTTTTGTGTAATCAGGTAGCTAGGGTTTTCTTTGGAGATGGAGATCAAGCTTAGAACCAGGTTATAAGTAGTTCATGGTGATTTGACTCCGAATCTATTCAGTCGAGGTGGAATCAAGTGCATCTATGCAGTTTTATTATTAGTTTTGAATACTCAAAAGCTGAGCATGTATGAAAAACTATTTCCCATTTATATCGAGTTATATGTTTCAGTTAAATACTTTGTGTTTTACATATATAGTCCAATTGTATCGTGTGACTAGATGATGAGGTGTCAGGTGTAGCACAGTAGATGTCATTATTGATTGAAGTCTTGATAAATAAATTAGGCTTGTGGCAGAGACAGTTTTGGACATACTGTCGGTTTAAGTCATTATGTGATTCTGAGATTAGTTGTTCTAGACTAATTGAATCATATAGATATGCCCGAGGCATATTAAGTATGACAATTTATGATTGAATTAACTTGTACTGTTCATTAGTAGTTAATTTAAACCTTGTATTCTATCTCTTAATCTCTAGATGAGAATGAGCACAAGGATTGAGCATTGCGTAGTTTGATTTGCCAAAGAGTGCGATCGCTTAAGGCCTATAGTCTCGGTAGGTTGGCTGCGCGTATTTAGTTGCTTGGTGTGTCATTGCAAGTCGAAGAAAACCACGTACAGGTGCATCTGGGGAGATGGTGCTCTCGAGATGAACTTTAAAGGTTTATTAAACGAAGTCTTGCCAGTGGACATTATGTCCGGTATAGTAATAAAGTTAAGTGGTACTAGTCTCGGATAATAAGAAGTCTATGAATTAATTTATCAGTAAATTAATGAATTGATGCGCACTCTATCTTTGACGTGGGGAAAATAAAGAATTAATTAATTAGTGGTTCCGGAAGCAATATCAGTTTGACTAGTGATTCCATAATTAATCCATTAGAGGTACGATTAATTATTAATTAATTAATCCTATGGGTCAATTAGTAAATTGACAAGGTAAAATTAATTAAGTCTTAAAGTTCAATTGGAATTAGGAAATCTAATTGGATTAGGAAATCTAATTAGATTTGGTAACTAATTGGATTTGGAAACAAATTGGATTTCGTAACTAATTGAAATTACAAAATTAGTAAATCCAAAGCCCATCAAGAAGGCTTAACTCAAGTCCACTTAAGGTCTCCCTTATAGCTCTATAAATAGACAAGGCATTAGCAATAACAAGACACAACAATTCATAGTTTCTTAATTTTTGAAACTTAGAGAGAGAAAGCATAGATAGAGAAATTGAAGAATTCTCCCTCGCAGTCAATTTTCTCTTCTTGGCGGTCGGATTTTCCCAAGCAGGAGGCGGCGTTTTCTTCTTCTAGTAACCCGTGACGTGTGGTGTTGAGTCTGGCGGAGCGTAGGAGTTTTCTTGCGACGCGTGTGGACACGCGTAGAGCAGCGGCGACTTGGATCATTTTCCGGGCAGAAATTATATAATTGCTTATCAACTGGTTCATTGGATCGTTGCCTACACAATGTACGAATCTCGTCTAAGAGTTATACAAGCGATTACTTAAGGGACACCTTTCAAGAGGTCAATTCTTTTCCTTCCGCTTTAATTAGAATTATTTTGAATTTGTGATAAATCAAATAGAATAGAACTAATATATGGTGCTCGTGTGATATTTTAAAAGGGTTTGAATCGTATTACGCAAGTGTTCGGGTTTTGTTGAGAATCTCTGATTCTGGAATGCAATGCCCGAAAGAGAGATTTTTGACTAGGTCCGGGCAGATAATTCCTTCAATTGGTATCAGAGCTAAGGTTTTTAGTTTTGCTTTAGTCAAATTATTACATGGTTTTATTGCAGGTGGTTTTTGATATCCCAGCTATTATGGTTGTGTTTGTATGTTTTAATTAAACTCCGGGATATATCCAAATAGTTTTTTATATGAATTCTTGTAATGGTAAAACCAAGTGCTGGAAGTCGTGTAGGATTAGATTAAATCTGTAGTAGAACTTTCTCAATGTAATTGTTGATTTATTTTTCCTAGAAATCAGGCCTTGTATTTAGGAAATTTATGTAATCAAAGACGTTGTTGTGGGCGACTTTAATTCATGGGTTTTGGTTTATCATAATTTGGGTAATTCCAAGGATGATGTAGAAAATAAAGAAAACCCAGGCGAATTCCAACAAGACCAAATAACGAGTGGGAGCAAAACGGAAGACTCGGAAGGCGACACCGATGAAGAAATCACCAGTAGAGGTTGTTGGCAAACGGGGCGTAGCATGTGCACAACACAGCACTGCTCGAAGGCCCAGCGTGCGGCCTAGTGTTTCGAGTGCAGCCTATGCACATGCATGCGCACGGCTCAGCCCGGCCCGACCGGGTACACGGCAGGCCTGTTTTTTTTCGAGATCCAAATTTTCAGACTCAATCCACCAGAATGATGTGACTGGACACGAGACACGGCAATGGATGAAAGTAATTAAAACTATAATAGTCAGGAAATTTATTTTACGTATTTATTTCCCATTTTTATTGTTTTAATTATCGTTTACATGATTTAATTTTGCGTTTTATTTTAGGCATGATTAAAGCATGTTGGTATTATGTTGCATAAAACTTAGGATTAGTTACTTGCATGTTAAAATCGAAAAAACCCTTATTTTAAGAATCTAAATAGGAGCGAGTTAGTTTATATTCTCATGGCCTCTATTACGAATTCATAATTGATGTGGGTAGACTTGAACATTGGCATTAGGTCCTTCCTCTATAACGGATGAGTCCAACTCATAGGATCACTAGATTGAATTTCTAAGTAAGATGACTATAGTAAGTTAAATTGGAGAATGCGACACCCTCTCTAACTGAGGCGCACTATCCTAGGTAACAAACTTAGATGTCACGTAATGGCACAACACTTAGTGTACAATTCGTAATATTCCTCCCAACGTGGTTACGCTATTCTTATGTACGGCCATAAAGACTGACTATTAATTTCATTAACCAAAAGATCATTTAGTTAGATAGGGAAATTAATGAACTTGGTTCTTCTAAGACGGATGTTGACTAGCGTAAATGTTCACACTAACGTGACTTGCGTGAATTCCAGTGAACGACATGTCAGTGGATTTAAATATTGTTTTGAGGGATTTTGCAATGTTTGTTTAAATTTTATATGTACTGAAACATGCTCTGTTTGTCTATTTTTACAGTTTTCAATATGGTATTTAATCTGTTAGTTTGATATTAAAAGAGAACAGACTTACTGGTCAAAACTACATCAATTGGAAACGTAACTTAGACATTGTCCTTACGGCTGAGCAACACAAGTTTTTGCTCACAGAACCATGCCCAGCGGTACCTAATGATGAGTCTACTAATGAACAAAGAGAGGCATATCAATGGTGGAGAAAGTATGATGAGATGGCGAGGTGTTACATTCTGGCTTCTATGTCGAATGTTCTGTAACATCAATATCAGGCGATGGTCACTGCCTTAGACAAGATAATAAACCTCAGAGAAATGTTCGGACATCAAGGCCGGGAAGCTAGACAAGTGGCCATGAGGAAACTCATGACTACTAAGACGAAAGAGGGCACACCAGTGAGAGATCATATACACGAAATGATTAGCAACATCAACGAGATAGAGGTATTGGGAGGCGAGATTGATCATCAGTCTCAAACTGACATAATCCTCCAAAGCTTGCCTTAGAATTTATAGCAGTTTTGGCTAAACTATAATATGAACCAAAGAGATTATATGTTGGTCGAGCTCGTAACAGAATTGGTGCCGGTTGATGGCCTTTTTTAAGAGAAAAAGCATGTTTTAGTCACTATCAAGGCTTCGGGATCTACTTCTGAGCCAAAAGCACCACTGACCATGTTTATTAGAGAATGCGAGATTGATGTTTATTGGGCGACACTACAAGAGTGTCAGTTGTTGCAGTGAGAAAAGTGAAGCTAAATTTTGAGAATTACAATAGCTTAGTTTTAGAAAATTTTCTTTATGTTCCTAGTTTTAGAAAAAACCTTGTTTCGGTTTCTAAACTTTTAAAGAATGGTTTTAGTTTATTTTTTCTGATGAGTCTTTGTTTATTAGGATAAATAAGAAACTCATTTATTTTGGTTCATTAGTATACAATTTATTTATTCTAAAATTGACTTCTCCTACTAGATATGCAATTGCAAATCAAACATCATTAAACCATAATAAGAGAAAAGAGCCTTCTAAAATGAACTAAACTTATCTTTGGCACCTGAAACTAGGTCATATAAACCTTAGTAGGATTCAGAAGTTAGTCAATGATAGACCTTTGGGTTGATTAGAAATTGACAACTACTCAACCTGCGAATCTTGCTTGGAATGTAAGATGACCAAGAGGCCTTTTAAGATAAATGGGTATCAAGCCAAAGAAGTATTAGAGCTATTTCATTCTAACTTGGGTGGACCAATGTCTATTCGATCCAGAGGAGGTTTCGAGTATTTTATGACATTCACATGTGATTACTTAAGGTACGGATACATTTATTTGATGCACCACAAGTCTGAGTGCTTTGACAAGTTCAAAAAGTATCGGGCAAATATGGAAAAGTATCATGGTAAAAGTATTAAAACACTACGATTAGATCGTGGTGGTGAATACTTGTTCACTGATTTTCAAAATTATCCGGTGCAAGTAGGTATCAGTCTCAGTTGTTTGCACCTGGCACACCCCAATAGAATGGTGCAGCAGAACGGAGAAATAGAACTCTTTTGGAAATTGTTAGATCTATGATGAGTTATAATGATTTTCCAAATTCATTTTGGGGATATGCCTTAGAAACAGCTGCATGTATTCTAAATCTTACACCATCTAAATCCGTGCCTTCAACCCCTATGGAGTTATGGTCTGGGCGAAAACCCAGTGTCAGACACCTCAAAATTTGGGGTTGTCCAGCACACATGCTTAAGGCAGATGCGGGCAAGTTAGATGCAAGAATAAAAGTAATGCTGTTGGTAGGATAGCCCAAAGGTACGAAAGGTGGTTTATTCTATAGTACTAGAGATCAGAAGGTGGTAGTAAGTACTAGTACTAATGCCAGATTTTTAGAATAGGACTATATTCTAGATCACAAACCCAATAGCAAAATCATACTGAAAGAACTTAGAGGACAATCCATTATTCCTGTTGCACCAGTGCAAATACATACACCACATAATACAGGACAAGATGTCACAGATGATACGCCTATACAAGTGGTGCCTCATCATAGTGAGAGGGTTGTGACAACCCGAAAGGTATGTGGGCTTAGGAGAATCCTCTGATTTCTTCCCTGGCACGTATGAAATAGACCCGATAAACTACAATGAGGCTCTCTGAGATAAAGATGCAGAATCTTGGTATATGGCAATGAAATTAGAGATAGGGTCAATGGACTCCAATCAAGTCTTGGAGCATGTGGACCTGCCTGATGGTTTTAAACCTATTGGATGCAATTTGGTCTACAAACGCAAAAGGGGACCTGACGGAAAGGTTGAAACCTTTAAAGCTACGCTTGTGGCGAAAAGGTATACTCAGAAAAAGGGAATCGATTATGAGGAAACTTTTTCCCCGGTAGCTATGCTAAAATTGATCTGGATATTCTTGGCAATAGCTGCTCATTTAGATTATGAGATTTTGCAAATGGCTATCAAGATAGCTTTCCTTAACGGAAGTCTTGAGGAAACTATATTCATGCAGCAACCAGAGGGATTTATTGCAAAAGGCCAAGAACATAAGGTTCATAAGCTTAAGAGGTCTATCTATGGACTTAAGCAAGTATCCAGATCTTGAAACATCCAGTTCGATAAAGTAATCCAATCCTACAGATTTACTCAGTGTCTGGATGAGCAGTGTGCACTGCAGGAGTGACGCAAATGCAGTGGTGTTTCTTGTACTTTACGTAGATGATATTCTGCTTATTGGCAAAAGTAAGAAAGCATTATCAGACGTAAAGGCATGATTGTCTAAGCAGTTTGATATAAAGGACTTATGAGAAGCTGGACATATCATTGGGATCAAGATTATTCGAGATATTCCTTGATGCTCTCTTAGTTTTCATACATGGACATAATTTTGGCTCGTTTTAACATGCAGAACTCTAAGAAAAGTTTTCTACCTTTCAGACACAAATTCCATTTGTCTAAAGAGCAGTCTCCAAAGACTGTTGAGGAGATAGAGGCCATGAAGATAGTTCCTTATGCATCTGCATTAGGAAGTCTCTTGTATGTGATGTTGTGTACGAGGCCTGATATTTGCTATGCTGTTGGCATGGTTAGCAGATATTATAGTAACCCCAGAAAATATTATTAGGAGGCAGTTAAATGTATTCTGAATTATTTGCACAGAACGAGAGACAAAGTGTTGGTCTATCAGGCACAAGAGCTTGTTTCCCGTTGTTACACAGAGTCATATTGTTAGTTTTGAATACAGAAAAAGCTATGGCTTGTATCAGAACATAATATCCACAGATGACATATCATTTTGTTTCAGTATTAAATTGTTTTCATTATATCAAAGAACTAGATAACGGGGTGTGAAAAGACACAGTAGATCCCATTATTGGTTAAAGTATTGATATATAAAAAGTATGGTCGTAACTGAGATAGTCTGAACATACTATCGGTGTAGGTTATCGTGTGATTTTGAAATTAGTTTGTCTAAACTAGTTAAATCATACGGATAAGCCCAGGGCATATTAAGCACGACTAGTTTGGATAGAATTGACTTGTGCTGATCGATGTAGTCAATTCGGTCCTAGTATTCAGTCTCTCAATCCGGAGATTGGGACGGGCGTGAGAGTTGGATATAGTATGCTTTGATTTTCCAAAGAATGCAGTCAATTGAGGCCTATACCTCGGTAGGTTGGGTATGCGGTGTTTTGCTTCTGACGTGCTGTTGCTAGTCGGAGGAATCCACATACCGATTCGGCGGGTTGATGGTGCTACTGAGATGACCTCGTAAGGTTTATTATGCTAAAACTGGCCAGTGCACTTTACATTCGGTATAATAAGAAAGTCAAGTGGTACTAATCTCGGATACCAAGAAGTAGGTAAATTAGTTTGTCAGTAAATTGATAAACTGATAAGCACTTGATCTTTGATGTGGGGAGATAAAAGAAAATATAGTGGCGAGATGTAAAGTTGTTTTTGAGCGGTAGTTCCATAATTGGTCCGTTAGTGGTTCGACTAGTTATGTATTTGACTAATCGATAAAGTGAATTAATTAACCCTAAAGGTTTAATTAATATTTAATTGACAAAGTGGATTAAGAAATTAATTCTATATGAATTAATTAATCCTAAGGGTTCGATTAAATTAAATTAACAAAGTGGGTTAAGAAATTAATTAGAAATGATCGATTGGATTTGACTAGTCTAGGGAAGGCTAAGGAGTCAACGAAAGTCAAATTAAAAGGCCCAATTCAAAGGCCCACTAGATATCTTTAGAAGCTCCCTATAAATATCCCTTGTTAGGCATTTAAAGATATAAGGAAACTTGGAGGCCACTTTGCCTAGTGAGAGAAAGTCTAGCTTAGAGTGAGAAATTCTTCTTCCTTGTCGAATCTTATCCTCGAAGTCAGCTAGGATAGCTTTTTCTTCGAAACTCAGCCCGGATTTTAGTCCATCTATTGACCCTTGATTTTTAGCTCAGCGCCACCGTGATCGCAGCCGTGTCCAGTTTTTGCAACGACTATTTTGGTGCCGTTTCCGCTCATCGATGCGCTGATCCAGGCTTCCCGACGTTGATCTCTTCCTTGTGGTTGGTGATCCGTCAGGAGTTCTGTCCAGATCGCGACCAAATTAGTTGATTCGTGTGGCGGTTATTGGATATTTCGGGGATCTAGATCGGTGGTGTTCAGGCAAGCTCCAGGTAGCGATCTATTTATTCAGATCGCAGTTTTTTTGAAGTGGGTTTCTTTGGGATTTCTTCATTTTGCTTTGGGCTACTCCGAAAACACAATCCCACACTAGTTCAGAGTCGATTTTGAGTTATTCTTAGGGATTTTTGTGGATTTTGCTTACCCAAAGTTTTGGATTTCTTTTTGCTAGGGACTTCGCTACAAAGGTATAATCTTTGAACTTTCCGCTTTAATTAAAGATTGAATCTTTTGTGTCCCGATTAAAAATTAAATAAGTATAAGCCTAGATACATTAGGGGAAAATGAATTTGAGCCTGAGCTTTGTTGAAAGTTTCTGATTCTGGAATGCATTGCATGAAAGTGATATTTTCGATTTAACCCGGGCTTGTTCTATTTTCCTTCAAATTGGTATCAGAGCGAGTGTTTCGGCTTTATACTTGTTTAATTTATTACACGGCTTTATTTTGGCATTATTATTTTTGTCAAAATTTTTAAACAGGTGGTTATTAGTTTTTCGGCTATTATGGTAGAATTTATTTTTCATTCATAAACCCCGGGACATGTCCAGGCTCGTATTGTTTTTGAATGGAAATGTCTGTAATAGTAATAACCATGAGCTGAAGCTGTGTAGGATTAGATAAATATTGTAGTAGGATTTAATCTAATGTTGTCGTCTTTAAATTCCTAGAAAAATGCCTTTGTATATAGAAATTTATATATTATGACGAAGACGTTATTTTTGGTAACTTATATTCGCGAGTTTTAGTTTCTCGTAATTTTGGGTGATTCCTAATTACGTAGAAAACTGAGAAACCCCGGGAGAATTGAGAGGAATCCAAATAACGAGTGGGAGCGACATGACAGGACGTCTCACCAAGGCGTCATGGAATCAACGATAGAGAAGGCCATAATAGTCGGGAAAATTTATTTCTTTAATTTCCCGTATTTAAGTCCTTTCATTGATTGTGTGTTATTGATTTATTTGCATGAACAAAAACCAACAAGTTTTAAAAGTAAAGTTCAATTAACTAAGGTAGATTATTCACATATTAAAACTCCAACATTTTTATGGGTGCGAATATCCTTTGTTAAGATATTGCATGTTAAAATGGAAAAATCCTCAAACTTAAAAATCTAAGTGGGAGTGGGTTGGCAAATATCCCTATGGCCTCCATTACGGGTCATTGGTGATGTGGTTAAACATGTGTGCTGGCATAGACCTTCCTCCCTATCGGATGGGTTTTTAACCACGGGTATCACCGAAATGAATTTAGAAATGGATGACTATAGTGAGTTATATTGGAGAAAGCTGTGACACCCTCGCCATCCGAGGCGCATTAGTATCCTAAGTAACAAACTTAGAAGTCACGTAATGGCATACGCTTAGTGTACCATTTTTAGTATCCCTCCCATCGAGGTTACGCTATCTTCGAGTACGGCCAAAATTATCGACTATTAATTTCATTGATCATACGAATGTTGGTCAGAGAATAGAATTAATGAACTTCGGTTCTTTTCGAACAAATATGGGTTGGCGTAGACGTTCACCCATCGTGACCTGCGTTAATCCCGATGTGAGAGATGTCGGTAGAAGATTATATTGTTTTTTGAGGATTTCAACATTTGTGAAAAAGTAATACTGAAACTTGACTGTTTATTTTTCAATTATTGATAGGTCGTTCAACCTGCTAGCTATCATATTGAATCAGAATAAACTTACAGGTCCAAATTATATTGACTGGAAACGTAACCTGGACAATGTCCTTACCACTGAGGGTTACAAATACGTGCTCATTGAGGACTGATCCCCTAAGCCTAGCGATGCTGCCACCCCTAAGCAGTAAGAACCATATATGAGGTGGCAAAAAGCTGATGAGATGACCCGGTGCTACATCTTGGCTTCTATATCGAGTGTACTGCAGCACCAGCATCAGTTGTTTACCTCAGCATATGATATGATGCTCAACCTTAGGGAGATGTTTGGACATCAGGATAGGGCAGCTAAGCAGTCATCTATGAGGAAACTCATGAATGCTAGGTGTTGGATTGTGTTTAGGCATTTAATTCTAAATTAAATTGCGGAATTCCTAAACACTAAAGGATTCGGGTTTTACCCTCGACGCGTAATCGGTTGTGCAGTCGCCTGGATCCTTTGGGAAGATTGCGTTCACCACCAAAGAACAATTCAAGCGAATTGCCTCTACGCTCTTGCACTGGAGTTCTCTTAGAACCGGTGCTAGCCCCAAAATTTGCCTGTTTTTAAGAGAAAACGTTTTTCTCTGGGAAGAATAGTTTTTGGAAGAACGTCTGTTTTTCAAGTCTAATCTTCAGTTATCTTTTTAAACGTATATTTAAAACTGAGTTTGTTAAAACGTTTTTAACAGACTCCAGATACTTCTCTGATTTGAGAAGTATCTGTTTTAATTAATAATAAATAATAAATAATTAATTATTTACTGAGTTGGGTTTAACCAACACCATGGATCAACCCATTGATCCATGGATCAGGCTGATGGGTCAAGAACCTTAATTCACAATTAGGTCCCTTGATTTATCAGCTCAACTCAATTCTTCCCATGTAATTAATTAACTTTTAATTAATACCATAAAACTCTTCAATAATATTTAATTAAACCATTTAATTAAATATTATCAATTTAAGTATAACTCTTATACTTAAAACAGGCAATTTAATTAATTCTGAATCATCGAACTCACTTATGTGCGATCCTGTAGGCCCATTCCAAATTGACAACTAATAAATTAATCTCATTAATTAATCCATAAATCATTAGTGGTCTCTAGCAAGACATAATGACTACACAATTTAGAACGGAGTGTCGAATGGTGATTCAACACGACCTTCCGAGTATACTACGTAATGTCCTCTACACTGATATCCAGTTTAGCATAAGGCATGGAACCAATCATCCTTATATAGCTAAACGTTTTACTTGATCTCTTAGTGACACTGAACTTAATCAAGCAAATGATAACCCTTATCATTTCTTGGGCACGGCCATGCACTTCTCAATTCACTATCAAGCGGCCAAGATATCATCTCTCATTTAAGAGAGACTTGTAGTCCCATCACTTCACCTACATACCTTAGCGTGACTCATAGTGTACCCAATCATACCCATACTTGGCAACCTGTTACGGTCCCATTAGGCATATGTCAAAGCACACTCTAATTCACATAAGACTATGCAGTGATTTCTGGTCTAAGGATCCTCGTACGAGTACTACTCAAAAGAATCACTCATGATCTAACAGTCCATGGAGTGTTTCTTTTGGCGGATCATTTTCACGAAATTCAATATGCACAAGAATATAATTTCATGAAATTAACTCATCAGATAAATAATCAATCAAACGACAAATGTCTTATTTACATAAATAACCCTCAAAGTTTATTTACATAAATAGCCCTCATTAGGGCATATACACCAACAATCTCCCACTTGCCCGTTGAAGGGCTATGTCCTAAACTGTTTAAGACCAAGCTCTATTACATGTCTATCAAACTTTGACTGCGGTAGAGCTTTTGTGAGAGGATCTGCTACATTGTCGTCTGACCCTATTTTGCACACTTTCACATCTCCTCGACAATGATCTCTCGGATGAGGTGAAACCTTCTGAGTATATGTTTGGTTTTCTGGTGTGACCGAGGCTCCTTAGCTTGTGCGATGGCCCCGTTATTGTCACAGAAAAGTTCTATCGGATCTTGGATACTCGGTATCACTCCGATGTCTGACACGAACTTTCTTAACCAAACAGCTTCCTTTGCAGCATCGGATGCAGCAATGTACTCAGACTCTGTTGTAGAATCGGCTGTTGTATCTTGCTTTGAGCTTTTCCAACTTATTGCACCACCATTCTGACTAAACACGTAGCCTGATTGTGACTTCATGTCATCTTGATCTGTTTGGAAAGCAGCATCAGCGTAACCTTGTACGATGAGCTGTTCTTGTCCTCCATACACTAGCATCAATCCTTTAGTCCTTCGCAAGTACTTTAGGATTACTTTGACTGCAGTCTAATGATCTGTTCCTGGATCTTGTTGGTATCTGCTAGTCATGCTCAGTGCATGTGCGACATCCGGGCGGGTATATAAAATGGCATACATGATAGATCCTATTGTCGAAGCATATGGTACTCTACTCATTGTATCCCTCTCCTCTCTTGTTGAAGGACCTTGGTTCTTCTTCAAGAGAAGGCCATGTCTAAATGGTACCTTACCATTTTTGGAGTTAGACATATTGAACCTCTTCAATATTTTGTCTATGTACCCTTCTTGACTTAGTCCTAGAAGCCTTTTTGACCTATCTCTATAGATCTTGATACCTAGTATCATTTCGGCTTCTCCTAAGTCTTTCATAGAAAATACAGTCCCCAACCATTGTTTGATGTCTTTCATCATGGGAATGTCATTTCCTATGAGTAGGATGTCGTCCACATATAGGACAAGGAAAACTATCTTGCTCCCACTAACCTTCTTGTAAACACAAGGCTCATCTTCGTTCTTTATGAAGCCGTAACCTTTTACTGCCTCGTCAAAACGAAGATTCCAACTCCGAGATGCTTGCTTTAGTCCGTAGATGGACCTCTGAAACCTTTAGCCACTCGTCATGCCTTGAAGATCCCGCCAGGTTTTAACTTGAAAATCCACTTGCAATCGACAACCTTTGCCTGAACAGGAGGATCAATCAAAGTCCAAACTTTATTGTCCCTCATATATTGCATTTCAGATTCCATTGCTTGTAGCCATTTATCTGAATCTGGACTTTCTAAAACCTGTTTGTAGTTCACGGGCTCATTAGAGTCCACCAAGATCAAATCTTGATCGTCAGTTATGAGAAATCCGTATCTCTCAGGTTCATGACGAGATCTACTAGACCTTCTAGGTTCTTGTGTTGTTGACTCAGGCTGCTCATCTTCATGAGTTCCCATGTCAACTTCCATCTCAGTTTCTGTAGATCGTTCTACATTCTCTTGTGGTTCTGGAACTTCTCCGAGTTCTATTCTACTCCTACTATATTTCTTGTAGAGAAAATCTTTCTCTAAGAAAGTGGCTCCTCGAGCAACAAACACTTTGTTCTCAGTTGGATTGTAGAATTGATATCCTTTAGTTTCCTTAGGATATCCCACAAACAGGCATTTGTCAGTTTTAGGTTCAAGCTTACTACTTTGTAAACGCTTTACATGAGCTTGACAACCCTAAACTCGTAGATATGATATATAGGGTTTTTGACCCATCCACATCTCATATGGAGTCTTATCTACTGCCTTAGATAGAATACGATTTAGTAAGTAGGCAGCTGAAAGGAGGGCATAACCCCAAAAGGACATAGGGAGAGTCGCTTGGCCCATCATAGATCGAACCATATCTAATAAGGTCCGATTCCTCCTCTCGGATACACCATTCCATTGAGGTGTTCCTGGTGGAGTCAGTTGTGAAACAATTCCACACTGTTTTAGATAGCCATCGAACTCATCATTAAGGTATTCACCTCCCCGATCGGAGCGAATAGCCTTAATCCTTCTATTTAACTGATTTTCTACTTCATTTTTAAACTCTTTGAACTTTTCAAAAGTTTCACTTTTATACCTCATTACGTAGACATAACCATATCTACTATAGTCATCGGTAAAAGTCACGAAGTATTCAAATCCACCTCTGGCTTGTGTGCTCATCGGTCCACATACATCTGTATGTATTAGTGCCAATAGCTCACTAGTCCTCTCGCCTTTCTTGCTGAAAGGACTCTTTGTCATTTTGCCTTGCAAACAGGGTTCACATGTGTCATATGATTCGAAATCAAATGAACCAAGCACTCCATCCTTATGAAGTCTTTGAACTCGCTTCTCATTTGCATGGCTTAGACGACAGTGCCACAGATATGTTGGACTTAAATCAGATTGAATTAATTTGGCTTTCTTTTCAATGTTATATACCAGTTTATCTTGGGTCAAATCCAAGATATATAGGCCATTGCACAAATTTGCAACTCCATATAAAACATCTTTTTGATATAAAGACAACGATTTATTACCAATAATAAAATGAAATCCTTTGATATCCAAACAAGAAATTGAAATAATATTCCTACTCATAGTAGGTATATAATAACAATTCTCTAAAACAATGTTTAAACCGGAAGGCAAAGACAAAGTGTAATCTCCAACTTCAACGGCTGCAACTCTTGCCCCGTTGCCCACTCGGAGATCTACTTCGCCTTTCTTTGTCATCCTTCTATTGCTCAGTCCCTGCACATTAGTACAAATATGAGCCCCACATCCGGTATCTAATACCCATGAGGTGGACATAGAAAGATTAATTTCAATAACAAAGATACCTGAAGCCGAAGGATTCTGTTTCTTCTCTTCAAGAAACAGCTTGCAGTTTCTTCTCCAATGCCCCTTTTGATTGCAATGGAAACATACTGCGTCCTTCTGAGCATTTTTCTTAGCAGGAGGAGTTTGAGGCTGAGCCTTAGGAGCAGTCTTACTGCGAGGCTTCTTGTTTTCAGCAACTTTTGCCTTGCCTTTAAACTTTCTCTTGTTGCCCTTACCTTTTTCCACAACAAGTACTGGCGTTGCCTTCCGAAGGGTTTGCTCAGTATTTTTAAGCATTCCATGGAGCTCAGAATCGTCCTCTCCATTTTATGCATGTTGTAGTTCACCACAAAGTCATTGTAATCATCAAGCAGTGAAGCCAAGATGATGTCAATGGCTAACTCTCTAGAAAGAGGTGCATTTAATCTCTCTAGGGTATCAATATACCCATTTATCTTGATCAAATGCGTGCTTACTGACGAACCCTTCGCCATCTTGCACGAGATTAATGCTTTTATTGTAACGAACCTTTCGTTACGGGCTTGTTCACCGAACATTTTCGTTAGTGACCTATAAATTTGGAACGCTTCTGAATTCATAAATTGTTTCTGAAGCTCGCCTGACATAGTCGCGAGCATCAGACATGTCACGTCATCGGAATCGCTTTTCAGCTTTTCCCATGCTCGTTGAACAGCAGCCGTAGCTTTTACAGGTGGTTCAGGTAAAGCAGCGTCTAAAGCTTCCTTTCTTGTTTGAGAACAATTCTCAAGTTTCTTTCCCAATCTAAGAAGTTCGGACCAACAAGTTTTTCTTTGTCCAAAATGCTTCTTAGAGTGAGATTAGATGTATTAGTGCTAGTAGATGCCATTTCTACAAAAGAAAATGCAAAATATTAGAATGAGTTTTAAAATATTTTCCACAATAGCCAAAATTGAAATCCCAAACAATTTTGTGTTGGTGCTAGATTGTGGGCCGAAAATCCACAAAGAATCAACCCCAGTCTTGCTTTGGCAAGTATCGTAGGGATTGGGCTCTTTTGGTAGGCAACGTTCAAATCACATCCCTATGTAATTTAACGATTTCCAATTGCATCACTATGCAACTTTTCGGTGATAGGATGAACATTCCAAATGTTTGACACCATCCTATCTTTGCAAAATTAATCCCTAGTCAACTTATCGGGTCAAGCTAGGATTAATTTTCCCAAGTTAAACCATCCATCAAGGCATCACATCAATAGACACCCACACAGTTTTTCCATAACAAGTGGTAGTGATAAAGTCGAGCATCTAATACCCAAACAGTTTTTCCACTCATTAATGGTAGTGATAAAGTTGGGCACTATTATGCAACAACCCGTCGCACGAAGAAAACCTGAGGCCCTTGGGCTCTCCAAGTCCACCAGACGTTTAACGCTCAAGCGGGCCCTCAAGTATGGAAGCAAAATCTTAGGTTTTTGGGATTTAAGTTTGATCGGCTTAACATGCATTGTCGTTTTCATTCATTCACAAAACATAAAATTGCGGGAATGCGATGAATTGGGCTCTAATCTATTACAGGGCCTTTTAAGAAAAAAACCTCTTTTGGGCCTCCATTTGGGCTTCCGTTCCTGGGCTTCACCATGGACTTCTTTGGAACCTTCTTTTGGGCCTAACTATTACATAATCATTTAATAGGCACGCAGGCCCAATTATAAAATGGCTCGCAGGGCCAAAATTTAAATAATAAATTTTAAGCCCAATTCGTGCATAGAAAAAACACACAAATGCATATGCTTCATACAAGCCAATTTTATTAAGCCGAATCATTTAATTAGGGATTGTGTAACTCTTACACTATTAAAATTGATCGTGTCATGATCAATTTTAATCAATCCCATGTTCATTCATTTTAATCGAATGATGCATGGTCATACCAATAATGTGTGCAATTATTTAAACATTTTAAACAAATAACACATTATTTCAGAAAAATGAATAAATAAATAAAACATAATAATTAATTAACTAATCTTATTAATTAATTAATTATTTATTTATTTATTCATCTAATTATCTAATTTTATTAAGATAATCTTTCTAATTTTAAAATTTAAATATTTCTAATTATCCTAATCTCATTAAGATAATCATTCAAAATTCTAAATTTTAAAATTCTATAGGATAAGAATTAAATCTAAATCTAATCCTATCTTATCGTAATTTAAAATCTGATAATATCTTTTAATTTATCCTAAATTATAAATTAAAATTTTATCAAATTTTAAAATTCAGAAAATTAAGTTTTTTCTGAAAATTTTAGGGCAAATCTGTAATTTAACAAAATTCTCGGGCTAGGGTTTTAAGGAAATAAAACTTCTGGGCTGTTTTTGCAATTTTAAAACAATTTTAAAAAGCTGGCATTTCTGAGATTATGGAGTGCGGCGGGGGCAATTTGGTCATTTCACCCAATTAGGGCACCAGCCCCCCGCCGCCTCCTTCTTCTTCTTCCCCGGTGACATGCGATCGGGTTTCAGCGGCTTTCTCGAATCCCGGCGACACTCGCCGTTCATCTCATCCGGCTTGGTTCCGACCGATCGTTGTCTCTCCGTCGTTTCAATCGTTCGGCGACCAGAACATTTCTGGCCCCGATGGAGATTGACCAGCTGCGAACCCAGCGACCGCTTCGATGAAAACGAAGCAGCTCGCCGACATGGATTCCGGCGAAGCGGACGACCCAACACCTGCAAATCAAAACGGCGGAACACAGCAACAACAACCAGCAGCCCAGAAAATAGTTTAATCCAAAGCAAACTCTCAAAAACCCCAAAACCGAAAAATTCTTCCCGGCGAAGCGGGTTTGTCAAACCCAGAAAAATTTTTCCAAAAAACCAACCATTCAACAAACGTTTTGTAATGAAACAAGCCCGAAATAGTTTCTTATGAAGGAAAGAACAAAAACGCACAAAAATTCAGGCCAAAAAAACATGTTTTGAGCATTTTCGTTTTTCCGGCGAACTTCCGGCCGACATCCGACCGGACGGAAAATCACTACGGCGACCTTACCCAGAAAACCGGCGACCCTCGAAGCAGCAACATTTTTTTTTTTTAACCGTTTCTCAAGAAAAAAAAAACTTTTACCCAATTTTCTTAACTCGTTTGTTTCAATTAAACCATTTTTAATTAAAACAAAATTAACCTATGGCTCTGATACCACTGTTGGATTGTGTTTAGGCATTTAATTCTAAATTAAATGGCGGAATTCCTAAACACTAAAGGATTCGGGTCTTACCCTCGACGCGTAATCGGTTGTGCAGTCGCCTGGATCCTTTGGGAAGATTGCGTTCACCACCAAAGAACAATTCAAGCGAATTGCCTCTACGCTCTTGCACTGGAGTTCTCTCTGAACCGGTGCTAGCCCCAAAATTTGCCTGTTTTTAAGAGAAAACGTTTTTCTCTGGGAAGAATAGTTTTTGGAAGAACGTCTGTTTTTCAAGTCTAATCTTTTGTTATTTTTTAAACGTATATTTAAAACTGAGTTTGTTAAAACGTTTTTAACAGACTCCAGATACTTCTCTGATTTAAGAAGTATCTGTTTTAATTAATAATAAATAATAATTAATTAATTATTTACTGAGTTGGGTTTAACCAACACCATGGATCAACCCATTGATCCATGGATCAGGCTGATGGGTCAAGAACCTTAATTCACAATTAGGTCCCTTGATTTATCAGCTCAACTCAATTCTTCCCAGGTAATTAATTAACTTTTAATTAATACCATAAAACTCTTCAATAATATTTAATTAAACCATTTAATTAAATATTATCAATTTAAGTATAACTCTTATACTTAAAACAGGCAATTTAATTAATTCTGAATCATCGAACTCACTTATGTGCGATCCTGTAGGCCCATTTCAAATTGACAATGAATAAATTAATCTCATTAATTAATCCATAAATCATTAGTGGTCTCTATCAAGACATAATGACTACACAATTCAGAACGGAGGGTCGAATGGTGATTCAACACAACCTTCCGAGTATACTACGTAATGTCCTCTACACTGATATCCAGTTTAGCATAAGGCATGGAACCAATCATCCTTATATAGCTAAACGTTGTACTTGATCTCTTAGTGACACTGAACTTAATCAAGCAAATGATAACCCTTATCATTTCTTGGGCACGGCCATGCACTTCTCAGTTCACTATCAAGCGGCCAAGATATCATCTCTCATTTAAGAGAGACTTGTAGTCCCATCACTTCACCTACATACCTTAGCGTGACTCATAGTGTACCCAATCATACCCGTACTTGGCAACCTGTTACGGTCCCATTAGGCATATGTCAAAGCACACTCCAATTCACCTAAGACTATGCAGTGATTTCTGGTCTAAGGATCCTCGTACGAGTACTACTGAAAAGAATCACTCATGATCTAACAGTCCATGGAGTGTTTCTTTTGGCAGATCGTTTTCATGAAATTCAATATGCACAAGAATATAATTTCATGAAATTAACTCATCAGATAAATAATCAATCAAACGACAAATGTCTTATTTACATAAATAACCCTCAAAGTTTATTTACATAAATAGCCCTCATTAGGGCATATACACCAACAATCTCCCACTTGCCCGTTGAAGGGCTATGTCCTAAACTGTTTAAGACCAAGCTCTATTACATGTCTATCAAACTTTGACTGCCGTAGAGCTTTTGTGAGAGGATCTGCTACATTGTCGTCTGACCCTATTTTGCACACTTTAGGATGATTGAAAACACCTCTGTGAGGGATCACGTATTGGACATGATAAGCTGCATCAATGAGATTGAGGTATTTGGAAGTGATATTGATGGGGAAACCCATGTTGATATCATCCTCCAGAGCTTCCCCCCAGTATTAAGCATTTTCGGTTGAACTACAATATGGGAAAGCTCTCATATTCATTTCCCGAGCTCATGATTGTATTGGTGTCTGCTGAGAACCTTTTCGTAGAGGACCTTTCGCAGAGAAGAAGCAAGCCTTGGCTACTGTTGGTCCCTCAGGTTCCTTTGCTGGGCCTAAAGCCAGGAAGTATAAGAGGAAGAGATGCCAGAGAGCAGTAGCTGATCATGGACCCAAGGCGGGCATTGTGAAGAAGCATAAGCCGAAAAACAAGTCATTTAGATGTGGCAAAGTAGGACATTGGAAGAAGGATTGCCCAAAACCTCGAGGTATGTGTTGGTGTATGCCCTTTTAAGGGCTAATTTAGACATTTGTCGTCTGTTTGATAATTTATCAAATGAGTTAATTTCATGATAATTATATTCTTGTGCATATTTAATTTCATGAAATCGATCTGCCAAAAGAAACACTCCATGGACTTTTAGATCATGAGTGATTCTTTTGAGTAGTACTCGTACGAGGATCCTTAGACCAGAAATCACTACATGGTATTAGGTGAATTGTAGTGTGCTTTGACATACGCCTAACGGGACCGTAACAGGTTGCCAAGTATGGGTATGATTGGGTACACCATGAGTCACGCTAAGATATGTAGGTGAAGTGATGAGACTACAAATCTCTCTTAAGTGACAAATGATATCTTGGCCACTTGATAGTGAACTGAAAAGTGCATGGCCATGCCCAAGGAATGATAAGCATTATCATTTGCTTCATGAATTCAGTGTCACTAAGAGATCAAGTAAACGTTTAGCTATATAAGGATGATGGTTCCATGCCTTATGCTAAACGGGATATCAATGTAGAGGATCGTACGCAGTTTGCTCGGAAAGGTTGTGTTGAATCACCATTCGAACCTTCATTATGAATTGAGTAGTCATTATGCCTTGCTAGAGACCACTAATGATTTATGGATTAATCAATGAGATTGAGTTATCCTTTGCCAATTTAGAATGGGCCTACAGGATCGCACATAAGAAAGTTCGATGATGTAGAACAGTATTCTTGCCTACAATAAGTATAATTGTTATACTTAAATAAATAAGATTTAATTAAATGGTTTAATTAAATATTATTGAAAAGTTCTGTTGTATTAATTAAGAGTTAATTAATTACGTGAGAACAATTGGGATGGGCTGATAAATCAAGGGACCTAATTGCAATTGAGGTTCTTGATCATCAACCTGATCCATGGGTCATGGGTTGATCCATGGGCTTGGTGTTTAACCCAAATCATTAAGGTATTATTTAATACTGATTTTGAATTAGCAAATATTATTTAATACTGATTTGGAATCAGCAAAATAATATTTGGTAATAATACTGATTTGGAATATGATTAAATCAGTTAAGTAATAATTGATTGATTACAATACTGATTTTTGGAAATTTCAACTCTACAAATATCCTAGGGATATTATGGTAGTATGTTGATGATTTTCAATTGAGAAAAATCAGAACAAGCAAGATACACGAAAAATCCCAATTCTCTCTGTAGGCGAAAAACGGCTAGCACCGAATCTGCAAAGGCTTTTGTGGTTGAAAGTAGAGTGTCCTTCAAGGAAGGATTTTGGTGGTGACAAACGTAACCGGAGCAGAAGGTTTTGACCAACATCAATCTAGAATCTAGACGCGGCAACCGATTACGCTACAAGGGTATGATTTACTTGTTTTGAACATAGGATTAAAACACTAAAATTGAAATTGGCATGAATCCGCTGCGTAAAAATTTTGAAAAACATGCCTCCTATCCCAATAGTATGTGCAAATTTTCCCTAGTTATTGAGACATTTTTAGCGGCGATTCCCACAGATACTTGGTGTGTGGATTCAGGAGCCACTGATCACGTTTTTAATTATTTACAGGGGTTCCAAGTGACCCGGCTGCTTAGAGAGGGAGAGTTGCAGGTCTACCTTGGGTTTACTACCAGAGTTATGATTCTTGCAGTGAGAGTTTTATGTCTTTACTTTTCAGACTTAGTTTTACATTTGAGAAATTGTTTATATGTACCTAGTTTTTGAAAAAATTTACTTTCAGTTTCGAGACTTTTATTTGATGGTTATAAGTGTGTTTTTCTTATAATTCTGTTTTCATTAGAAAGAACCAGAAGCTTATATGTTCCGGTACATTAGGTGACAATCTGTTTTTAATCAAGACATACTCCCCAGTAATGGAAAACACTGAAACTAGTAAGTCATCACCGAATTATAATAAGAGAAAAAAGTCTTCCGCTTTGAATCAAACTATCTTTGGCACCTGAGACTAGGTCACTTCAACCTTAGTAGGATTCAAAGGTTGGTCAATAATGGGCCTTTGGGCTCATTGGAGATTGACAGCTATCCGATCTGCGAGTCCTGCTTTGAGGGTAAGATGACCAAGAGGCCTTTCAAAGTAAAGGGGTATAGAGCCAAGGAGGTTTTAGAGTTGATTCGTTCTGACTTGTGTGGGCCTATGTCAGTTTAGGCTAGAGGTGGTTATGAGTATTTCGTGACATTCACGGATGATTACTCTAGATATGGATACATATACCTGATGCGCCACAAGTCTTAATGTTTTGGCAAGTTCAAAGAGTTTAAGGCTGAGGTGGAGAACCATCTGGGTAAGAGTATCAAGGCCTTGTGATCTGATCGCGGTGGCGAATACCTCTCTAGTGAATTTAGGTCCTATTTGTCAGAGCAGGGTATTCAGTCCCAGTTGTCTGCACCTGGCACACCCCAACAGAATAGTGTAGCAGAGAGGAGGAACATGACTTTTATAGATATGGTTAGATCAATGAGGAGTTACAGTGAGTTGCCTATCTCATTTTGGAGTTATGCCTTATAG
Source organism: Knoxia roxburghii (assembly GCA_030378225.1). Lineage (NCBI taxonomy): Eukaryota > Viridiplantae > Streptophyta > Magnoliopsida > Gentianales > Rubiaceae > Knoxia > Knoxia roxburghii. The sequence continues at coordinate 26,644,337 of CM059418.1, read as the reverse complement.
ACCACATGTTTTATCCTCAACCTTGTGCCATCGAAGTCTATGCCTTCGAGCCTAGTAGAGTTGTGTACTGGATGAAAGCCTAGTCTGAGACATCTCAGGATTTGGGGTTGTCCATCACATGTGCTCGAGGCAGATGCAGGCAAGTTAAAGGCAATGACCAAGGCTATGCTGTTTATAGGCTACCCTAAAGGAATGAGAGGTGGCTTATTTTATAGTCCTTAGGATCAGAAGGTGGTGATCAGCACCAATGCAAAATTTCTTGAGGAGGACTTGTTGGAGTTGAATACATAACCTATGTTTGTATTGTACTTTTTCCCAGTTAATATATGAATTATTGTTTTGGTTATATTTTGTTGTGCATTATTTGTCCACTTATATTATGTAGTTAGATGATGAGGTGTCTTGTATGACACAGTAGATCACATCATTGGTTAAAAGACATAATATATAAATGAAGTTCGTAACCGAGACAGTTTTGGACAAACTATCAGTTTAGGTTATTATGTGATTCGGATTATTGGTTTGTCTAAACTGATTGAATCATATAGATGTGCCCGGGGCATATTGAACTTGACCATTTAGAATGATTTGTCTTGTACTGATTTAATAGACAAATCATTCTTAGTATTATATATCTTAATCCGTAGACTTGAGCGGGCATCAGGATTAGACATAGTGGACTTTAATCTGCCAATGGGTGAGGTCGATTATGGCCAATAGTCTCAGTACAAGACACATGTTTAGTTGCTTGGTGTGCTTCTGCTTGTCGAAAGGAAACCATGTACCGGTGCTTTCGGGGTGATAGTGCTCCCGAGATGAGCTCGTAATGTTTATTATACTAAACCCGGCCGGTGGACTTATGTCCTGTATAGTAAAAAGGTCGAGTAGTACTAGTCTCTGAATTAAAGAAGTTAATTAATTAATTTATCAGTAAATTAATAATTAACGAGCTCTATATCTTTGATGTGGGGAGATTACAAATATAAATTAATTAAGTTGTTCCAGAAGCAATTCTGGTGTAGGATGGTAGTGCCAAAATTAATCCATTAGTGGTACGATTAATTTTGTAATGGGTTAATTGAATAGGTGGAATTAATTAATTGATTAATTATTCCTAAGGGTTAATTAAGTAAATAAAAAAGTGGAGTTATTTAATTAATTAATTAAGACTTAAGTTTCAATTAGAATTAGGAAATCCTAGAGATTAGAAATCTAATTTGGATTTGGTTTATCCTATTAGATTAGTTACCTAATTGGATTTAGAAAATAATTAATTACCTAAACCCATTAGGAAGACCAATCCTAAACCGACTTGGGGTCTCTCTTGTAACTCTATATATAGACAAGGGATTAGCTATTCAAGATACACAATTCAATAGATTCATAATTCAAGAATCTAGAGAGAGAAAATCCTAGAGAGAGAAAAATTTCTCTCTCTAAAAATCAGATTTCCCAAACTTTTTTTAGTTGGCCGAATTTTTCCAATTTTTGGTAGCAGCTCCTGAAGCTTTCTCTCTCTCCGGGCAGCACATAGATTGTACATGCCAGGTGCGGTGGTGGTAGAATTTTTTTGACAGGTGGATTGTGGTGATTAGCTGATCAATTGCTCGTTAGATTGCTGCCCACACGGCATACAAGCATTGTCTTGAGGCATACAAGAGAATCACCTGAGTATACACTTCAATAGGTAATTCGTATGTTTTCGCTTTTAATTAAGAATTTATTTATTACGTGATAAATCAAATAAGTACATACCAAGATCCTGCACAATGTTATTTCAAGCGAGGATTGGAATAGCTATTGTGCTAGCGTCTAGGCCTGGCCAGAGATTCCGATTCTGGAATGCATAGCACAAAAGTGAGTTTCTGGCCCGGGCAGATAATCTTTCAGGACTATGTTTTAGATCACAAGTCAAGCAGCAAGGTAGTAATAGAAGAGCTTAGAAGACAATCCATTATTCCAGATGCACCAGTACGAGAAGACACACAATAAGAGACTGCACACACTATCACAGATGATGCTCTTACACAGGCTGTGCCTCATCGTAGTGGGAGGGTTGTCAGACAACCTGAAAAGTACATGGGTTTGGGTGAGTCTTTGGACTTTATCCCTGGAACTCATAAACCAGACCCAGTTAGCTACAATGAGGCTCTCCAGGATAAAGATACAGATTCTTGGTAGAGAGCGATGATTACTGAGATGGGTTCTATGGACTAAAATAATGTCTGGGAGCTGGTAGACCTTCCTGATAGGTTTCAGCCTATTGGGTGCAAATGGGTCTACAAGCGAAAGAGAGGATCTGACGGGAGGGTTGAGACCTTCAAGGTTAGGCTTGTTGCGAAGGGGTATACTCAAAAAAAGGGTATCGATTTTGACCATACCTTTTCCCCAGTAGCTATGCTTAAGTCGATCTGGATTCTCTTGGCCACAGCTGTTCATATGGACTATGAGATTTGGTAGATGGACATCAAGAAAGCTTTCCTTAACGAAAGTCTTGAGGAGACCATCTTTTTGCATCAACCAGAGAGTTTCATTGTTCAGGGCCAAGAGCACAAGGTATGCAGGCTTAGGAGGTCTATTTATGGACTTAAGCAAGCATCCAGATCTTGGAACATCCATTTTGATGAGGTTATCCAGTCCTATGGATTCACTCAGTGTCCGGATGAGCAGTGTGTATATCACAGGCGTAATGGTGATACAGTGGTGTTTCTCGTACTTTACGTAGATGACATCCTTCTTATTGGCAACAGTAAAAAGGTGTTGTCAGACGTAAAGGCAAGGTTGTCCAGGCAATTTGATATAAAGGATTTGGGAGAGGCTGGACATATTCTTGGGATCAAGATTATTTGAGATTGTAGGAGACGTTCTCTGACACTCTCCCAGGCATCATACATAGACACGATTCTGGCCCATTTTAACATGAAAAACTCCAAGAAGGGTTCACTACCTTACAAGCATGGAGTGCATTTATCAAATGAGAAGTGTCCTAAGATTGCTGAGGAGATAGATGCCATGCGGGCGGTACCCTATGCAATGGGTAGCCTCATGTATGCTATGCTATGTATGAGGCCTGATATTTGCTTTCCTGTTGGCATGGTTAGCATATATCAGAGTAACCCGGGGAAGGCTCACTGGGAGGCAGCAAAATGCATTCTCAAGTAATTGCGCAGGACGAGAGATCATGTCTTAGTTTATAGAGTGCAGGAGCTTGTACCATTAGGTTACACAGATTCGGACTTTTAAGGTGATTTGGACAAGAGTAAGTCTACCTCTGGGCTTGTGTTTACTCTAGGAGGTGGAGCCATAGTATGGTGTAGTGTCAAGCAGAAATGCGTGACGGACTCCACTATGGAGGCTGAGTACTTTGTCGTATCAGAGGCAGTGAAAAAAGCTGTGTGGCTCCGAAACTTCTTGGTGGACTTAGATGTGGTTCCTGAGTTGCCTAGTTCTATCACAGTTTATTATAATAACAATGGTGCAGTTGCTAACTCGAGGGAACCACGAGCCCACAAAGCGAGTAAACACATAGAGCGCAACTACCGCCTGATACGAGAGATCATAATGAGAGGAGACGTGACTGTGGCCAAGATAGCATCAGATGATAACCTTGCAGATCCTTTCACAAAGCCATTGACCCCAAAGGTCTTTGAGAGATATGTGGAGGGCATGAGAGTCAGATTCTTGAGGGAGCCATGTGAGTGAGCTTAAAGGTGTTCTGTAGATTTCATTATGACAACAGTGTAATAGCGGGTTGGACAATTTTTGTACGTCTTAGCATAGCTTTGAGTATTAGTGAGAGATTGTTAGTTTTGAATACAGAAAAACTATGGCTTATATAAAAAATTGATATCTACATATGACATATCATTTTGTTTCAATATTAAATTGTTCTATTATATCGTTGAACTAGATAACGGGGTGTGGAAATACACAGTAGATCTCGTTATTGGTTAATGTATTGATATATAAAAAGTATACTCATAACTGAGATAGTCTGAACATACTTTCGGTATAGGTTAACGTGTGATTTAGAAATTAGTTTGTCTAGACTAGTTAAATCACATGGATATGCCCGGGGCATATTGAGCACGACCAGTTTGGATAGAATTGACTTGTACTGATCGGCGTAGTCAATTCTGTCCTAGTATTCAGTCTCTCAATCCTGAGATTGGGACGGGTATGAGAGTTTGATATCGTATGCTTTGATTTGCCAAAGAGTGCTGTCAATTGAGGCATATACCTCGGTAGGTTGGGTATGCGGTGTTTACCTTCTTACGTGCCGTTACTAGTCAGAGGAATCCACATACCAGTTCGCCGGGTTGATGGTGCTCCCGAGATGAGCTCGTAATGTTTATTATGATAAAACTGGCCAATGAACTTTACGTCCGGTATAATAAGAAAGTCGAGTGGTACTAATATTGGATACTAAAAAGTCAGTGAATTAGTTTATCAACTGACGAGGACTAGATCTTTGATGTGAGGGAATAGAAAAAATATATGGCTCGATATAAAGTCATTTTTGAGCGGTAGTTCCATAAATTGTCCGTTAGTGGTATGACTAGTTATGTATTTGACTAATCGATATAGTGAAATAATTAATTCTAAAGATTTAGTTAATATTTAATTGACAAAGTGGATTAAGAAAATAATTCTATATGAATTAATTAATCCTAAGGGTTCGATTAAATTAAATTAACAAAGTGGGTTAAGAAATTAATTCGAAAGGATCAATTGGAGTTGACTAGTCTAGGGAAGGCTAACGAGTCAAGAAAACTCAAATTAAAAGGCCCAACTCAAAGGCCCACTAGGTCTCCTTAGAAGCTCCCTATAAATATCCTTTGTTAGGCATTTGAAGATATAAGGAAACTTAGAGGCCACTTAGCCTAATGAAAGAAAGTCTAGCTTAGAGTGAGAAATTCTTCTTCCTTGTCGAATCTTCTCATCAAAGTCAGCTAGGATAGCTTTCTTCTTCAAAACTCAGCTCTGTTTTTAGTCGCTCGATTGACCCTCGATTTCTAGCTCAGCGCCACCGTGATCGTCACCGTGTCCCATTTTTGCGGTGTCTGTTCCGGCCCAATTTCCACTCGCCGGTGCACTGCAGGCTGCCCGATGTTGATATCTTCCTTGTGGTAAGTGATCCACTGGAAGTTCTGTCCAGATTGCGACCGGATTAGTTGATCGGTGTGGCGGTCCGTGGATATTCCAGTGATCTAGATCGGTGGTGTTCAGGCAAGCTCCGGGCAGCGATCTATTTATTCAGATCGCAGTTTTTTCGAAATGGATTTCCTTGGGATTTCTTCGTTTTGCTTTTGGCTACTCCGTATACACTAGCCCACACTAGTTCGGAGTCAATTTGGAGTTATTCTCTGATTTCTTGTGCATTTCGCGTTCCCGGAGTTTTGGATTTCTTTTTGCTAGAGACTTTGCTACAAAGGTATAATCTTTGAACTTTTCGCTTTAATTAAAGATTGTATCTTTTGTGTCCCGATTAAAAAATTAAATAAGTATAAGCCTAGATCCGTTCAGGGGAAAATGAATTTGAGCCTGAGCTTTTTTGAAAGTTTCCGAATCTGGAATGCATTGAACGAAAGTAAGATTTTTGATTTAGCCCGGGCTTGTTCTGTTTTCCTTCATAGATTTTCAAGGCGATAAACATAGGAGTAAGTCTACCTCTGGGTTTGTGTTTACTTTGGAAGGTGGAGCCATGGTTTGTAGGAGTGTCAAGCAGACATGCGTTGTGGACTCTACAGACATGCGTTGCGGACTCTACTATAGAGGCTGAGTATGTTGCAGAATCATAGGCAGCGAAAGAAGCAGTCTGGCTCAAAAACTTCCTAGTGGACTTAGAAGTGATTCCTGAGTTAGCGAGATCAATCAAAGTGTACTGTGATAAAAATGGTGCAGTAGCCAACTAAAGAGAACCACGAGCTCACAAAGCGAGTAAACACATATGAGAGATCATTAAAACATGAGACATAGTCGTGGCAAAGATAGCATCAGCAGACAACCTTGCAAATTCGTTCATAAAGACATTGACGGCTAAAGTCGTTGAGGCTCACATAGAGGACATGGGAATTAGATACTTAACTGAACCTTAACAATTTTTTAGATATTAGTATAGCAGTAGTAAGAATTTCGGATTTGCCAGTTTATATTACTTTAAAGCACAATTTTGAGTATTAGTGGGAGATTGTTAGTTTTGAATACTGAAAAATTTAGTTTGTTTGAAAAACTATTTACCATTTATATTGAGTTATATGTTTCAGTTAAATACTTTGTGTTTTATATATGTAGTATAATTACATCGTGTGACTAGATGATGAGGTGTTGGGGGTAGCACAATTGATCTCATCATTGGTTGAAGTCTCGATATATACATATTAGTCTTGTAGCTGAGACAGTTTTGGACATACTGTTGGTTTAAACTATTATGTGATTCTGAGATTAGTTGGTCTAGACTAATTGAATCATATAGTGAAAACTAACAACACAACCTAAGAGGGGGCAGTGATTCGGTTGTTTAAAAAACTTACTTAAAATTGAGCAAATCTTAAAATAATTTATTTTTAAAATAAACAATGACTGTCTATGTGTATGAAATAAATAACAAATAGGTCTAAATTAAAATAAGATGAAAACAAGAATAATAAGATTAGTCAACAATATAAAAGTATACAAGGAAATAATAAATTGTTAGTTCACAATATATAATAATCAAATTAAAATAAAGGTCAAGTATGTGACTTGAAATGGACAAGTCTTGAAATTGAATAATTTAAAATAAAGCTCAAGTATTGACTTGATTAAGGACAAGTTTTTGACTTGAAATGGACAAGTTTTGAAATTGAATAATTTAAAATAAAACTCAAGTATTGACTTGATTAAGGACAAGTTTTTGACTTAAAATGGACAAGTCTTGAAATTGAATAATTTAAAATAAAACTCAAGTATTGACTTGATTAAGGCCAAGTCCTTGACTTGATAATGACAAGTCTAAGATAAAGTAAATACTTAACTAAAGAAAACTATATTTGAAATAAGGACAAGTCTTAAATAAAATCTTAAGATTAAAGATATAATACTTGAATTGAGCAACTCTAATGGTGATTTTTTATGATGCAAGAAATGTAGAAGATAGAGTATGAATGCAAAATGCAATGCAATGAAAGAGACGAGATTTTTAAAGTGGTTCAAACTTGTAACCCATTTACAAGCTCTACATCCACTCCCTAACTTCTAAAGTTGAGGCCCATACTATTTCTTTTTCCAAAAAAAAAAATTCCTTAAGGTGGAATTCAAACCTTTACAAATCTCCCAAGAACAACTTAGTAACTCTACTAAGAGGTTCTTCACTAGTCACCCTCTAAATTGTTCTTGACTTGCAATCTCTTGCTTTCAAGAACAATAAAAGCTTTTTGTGTGTGACGTGTTTATGGCTTACAAGTGACGAGGTTCTAGTCTAAGATTGACACTTTGAAAAATAACTAGAACACTTTAAAAATAACTAGAACTTGAAAGTAAAATTTGAAAATGAGCACTTGAAAACTTGAGGGAATTTTCAAAGTAATAAGAGTGGCTTGATAGCTTGTGTGTCTTGAATGTCTTCACCCATGGTCTCTATTTGTAGGCAAATTTGGCCTCCAATTCAAACACTTGAATTTTGGCTCCAAAGATGATTTGACATAGTCTGAACTTCCTTAAACTTTTTTTACTTCTTTTAGCTGCTTTTGACTTTTGTGTCACAAATCAATGTTGTAGATCTTTCTCCTAGATTTCCAAAGACGTCAAAATCAAATGATTTGGACTTTTGTAGCTCAAGTTACATATAATTTACTGAACTGTGCCATTGAGGTGACATAGTTTTCTTTTTGTCTATTTTCACCAAAATTCCATTTGAATTTCACATTGACTATTAGACACCATTTTTTAGATAATTGAAATAGGTTTCAAAACATCTAAAATCTTAATTTTTGGCTGAGTGAAACAAAAGTTATTCTAATTTGAAGATGAATGTATCAATTTGAAAATTTTACACTTTCTACAAAAAATAATTTTAGACAATTTAAGAAATTGTTAGTTTCGCATATTTGTTTTGTTATTATTAAATCAAGATTGAAACACTTAAGTCTAACATATAGATATGCCAAGGGCATATTGAGCATGACCTTTTAGGATTGAATTAACTTGTACTGTTCATTAGTAGTTAATTCAAACCTTGTATTCTATCTTTTAATCCCTATAATAAAATGAGGACAAGGATTGAGCGTTGCGTAGTTTCTATAGCCTCAGTAGGTTGGCTGCACGTGTTTAGTTGCTTAGTGTGTCGTTGCAAGTCGAGAGAAACCACGTACTGGTGCGTCCTGGGTGATAATAAATCTGGCCAGGGGACTTTATGTCTGGTATGGTAATAAAGTCAAGTAGTACTAGTCTCAGATAATAAGAAGTAAATGAGTTAATTTATCAGCAAATTAATAAAGTGAGGAACACTATACTTTTGACGTAGGAGGAATAAAGAATTAATTAATTAGTGATTCCGGAAGCAATTTTGGTTTGAGTAGTAATTTCATAATTAATCCGTAAGTAGTACGATTAATTATGTGTTGGGTTAATTGATAAAGTAGAATTCATTATTAATGAATTAATCCAAAGGGTCAATTAGTAAATTGACAAGGTGGAATTGATTAATTAATTAAGTGTTAATGTTCAATTGGAATTAGAAAATCCAAGAAATTAGGAAATCTAATTGGATTAAGAATCTAATTAGATTTGGTAACTAATTGGATTAGGTAACTAATTGAGATTAGGAAATTATTAAATCCAAAGCCCATTAAGAAGGCTTAACTCAAGCCCACTTAAGATCTTCCTTGTAACACTATAAATAGACAAGGCATTAGCAATAACAAGACACAACAATTCATAGCTTTTTAATTCTTGAAACTTAGAGAGAGAAATTCAAGAATTCTCCCTCGCAATCAGTTTTCTCTTCGTGGCGGTCGAATTTTCCCAAGCAGACGATGGCAGTTTTTTCCTCTAGTAATCGGTGGGGCGTGGTGTTGAGTCTGGTGGTGCGTAGGAGTTTTTCCAAAAACGCGTGTGGACAAGCATAGAGCGGCAGCGGCTTGGATCTTTTTCTGGCCAGAATATTTTGTAATTGATGATCAACTGGTTCGTTGGATCATTGCTCACACAATGTACGAATCTTGTCTAAGAGTCGTACAAGCGATTACTTAAGGGCCACGATTCAAGAGGCCAATTCTTTTCATTCCACTTTAATTAGAATTATTTTGAATGCGTGATAAATCGAATAAAGTAGAACTATGATTTGGTGCTCGTGTGATATGTCAAAAGGGTTTGAATTGTATTACCCCAGCATTCAGGTTTAGTTGAGAATCTCTGATTCTAGAATACAATGCAGGAAAGTGAGATTTTTGACTGGGCCAGGGCAAATAATTCCTTCATTTTGTAGCTCTCCTCTTCAGCTTGGTGAAGGCCTTTTGCCGACTATAGGTGTGACAGGCCTTGTGCGAGGGTGAGCCAGCTGATTTTTATGTTTATGTATGCTCTAAGTGTAGTGTATTTGAATTCCTTTAATTTGTTATATATTGGTGTATTTCTTTCTGTTGTTGATTTTGTCTTTGCTAATTTGTTTGCGGTTTCTTTGTTACACTAGTAGAGATTGAATCTCGTTAGTAAGGTTATTATCTTATTGGCCGTTTCATTTTAGAGATTGAATCTTTTTAGTAAACTTATTATCTTGTTGGCGGTTTCCTATGTTGTGATGTTTGAGATTGAATCTATATGTAATACAGCCTAAGGTCCAAAGAGAAATGGAGAAACCATGTGTAACTAATACTAGCTGAATGTGAAGGAAGTTGAATCACCAATCTAAAATCTCATCAATTTATTTTTCTGTATTTGTTTTTTTTATTTTATCAAACTAAAGTTGATTTCTTGACCAGCTTTTGCACGACTCTCGTTTAATTTGATACACAAGTGTTCAGTGTTCCCTCTGAATTTGATACCTTATTTTGCTACACGGTAAGATTAGTGGTCCTAAAGTGTGCTAAGAAAGAGGTTTTATTAGTGTTGTTATTTGAGCACATCACTTTTTGGCGCCGTTACCGGGGAGCACGGTAGCCCTTGTGTATTTAATTTTCTTTTTATATTTGTGATAGTAGGGTGTTTATGGTGCAAACAAGGTCAACAAAAGCAACAACAGCTGCACCAGTGAAAATTAGTAAAAGTAGGAGTCACGCAGAAACATCTAAGTCTAAAAAAGTTGTTCCTAAGAAAGTTGTCAATGAAAATATGGCAGAAGAACCAAGACCAACATTTGGTTCATTTTTCGAACCTACATTTCGTGATGGCAACAGAATAACCAAGGTTGGTAATATTGAATATGGTTCCTCCACCTTGATCAATTTGGTGTTGAATGGTTCAAACTTCCACAGAAAGGACCATGAAGATGCAAATAATCATTTAAAAGTATTTCTGGACATCTGTAACATCACTAAGATAGCAAATCTTACTCAAGATCAAATGAGGAGTTTGTTGTTCCCTTTCTCCTTGAGGGACGGTGCTAGTAGTTGGCTAAATTCCTTACCAGCTAAGTCCATTAGAACTTTTGGGGATCTTAAGAAGAAGTTCTATGCAAAGTATTACCCCCCTCATAAGATTGTCTGGATGATAAGTGGGATTCAAGGATTCAGACATAATGAAAATGAGTTTTTTGCACCAGCAAGGGAGAAGTTTCAAAATCTTGTGAGAAAATGTCCAAGTAATGGTTTTGAGGAAGGAAGAGAGTTGTTATGTTTTTATAGAGGATTGACATTGTCAGCAAGAAGTTTGGTAGATGTTAGCACTAGAGGAAGTTTGAACAGCAAAACAGTGGATGAAGTTTGAGATTTATATGACAGGATCGTGCAAACTTACTCAAACTAGTCCAATGACAGGTATCATGCTCAACTATTGATCAAGGCTACACCTCCTGTGGAAAACACTCAAATAGTTGAGCTGCTGGCCATGATCGAGAAAATGCAAGTTCAAAGGGACCAATCTAGTGTTGCAACTGAAGTAGTAGTTCAGGAACCAATTGACATTGTGGTTGAAGTAGCAGGAGTAGCTATGAATTTTTGTGGAATTTGTCAAGGGAAACACAGGAATATTGACTCCCCACGCCCTCTAGCTAACCTAAACTATGCTAATGGGCAACCTGGTATGGGAATAACATCAGGGTGCAGACCGAACGCAGGAGGAGATACCCATAACAGACAAACTTATGGTGGGAATTCGCAGCAAAGTAATTACAGGTAAGCTTAACAACAGTGGGAAGGCAGAGCGGATCTAATTCTAACATCGAAAGCATGAAGCAAGATTTTGAGGGAACTAAGAGAGATGAGGAATAAATGAAAAATATGATTAAAGACATGCAAATGCAGTTGGGAGCATTTATCAAGCGTCAGCCAAATCAGGGAAAAAGGTAATCTGCCCAGTAATACTAAAGCAAACCCCGCAAATATAGAGCACTGCATGGCATTGACTTTACACAGTGGTAAGGTATTGACTAGAGACAAAAAGGGGAGAGTATCTTAAAAGAGATGGAGATGCCTAAGAATCTGATGAAATGTAGGGTAATATCCCTTGAAGAATTGGGAAAGCCAGCTAGACGAAATGAAATACATCAGACAAATTCGAATGCTTACCCCAAACCGCCTTTTCCAACTCGACAACAAATTAAGGAGGATGATAGTAAACATAGATAATGTTTTGTTGAACTAATGAATGAGGCAAACATGCATGTGTGATTGGCAAATTTGATAGTACATGCCCCAAAGTATCACAGATATCTAAGGGAATTGCTGGCAAAAAAAAGTAAGTTCACTTTGGAAAGCATAGAAAAGTCTATGAGGGTAGACAATCTCCAACAGGCAGAAATTCCATTGAAAGTGAAAGATCAAGAGATATGTATTGTCCCTCATAAAATAGGAATTAGAAGCTTTGAACGGGCATTGTGTGATCCTTGAGCAGGGTGAATCTGATACCTAATAAAACAGTTGAATCATGTGGAATAATTAACGACTTGAAACCCACAAAAATCACTCTGCTAATGGCTGATCGCTCTAATGTGAAACCCAAAAGGATAATTGAGAATGTTATGGTGAAAATTAATCAGGTAATACTCCCTACATATTTTGTAGTGATTGATGTGGAAGAAGATTCAGAAGTGCCTATAATTCTAGAAAGACTATTTTTGGCCACTGGGATGCTACTCTCAAGATTAAAGACAAAATGATCACTTTTGATGTATGTGGATCAACATTTGTTTTTAAGATAGAGGAGTCCAAGAAGAGTCCATATGAAGAAGGAATGAGGATTGCTATAAATGTTCAATATCGAAATTTAGAACCAGAAAGGGAAATGAAGGTTGAAAATTAATTAAGAAAATCATAATGGAGGGAGAATCAGTCATCGGAGAGAATTGAGAATAACCATGTGGGAACAGAGTTGGATTCAAAACTGAAAATGAGGGATAGGAATAATGAGAAAGAAGGGAAAACAGGAAAAGAATTAAAGAGGCAGCTAGAAATTGGCAGAAGCTGGGTTATGGTAACAAGGAATAAGTTATGCAGTTTTTAAATCGCATAGAAAATCAGAGATATTTTTAGGGATCTTGATTGCAACACAGAGTATCCTTTTTTGCCAGGCTTGAGGGATAATAGGAGCGCTTTTGGGAGGCAACCCATGACCAAGTTTTATTTTCCTTTTATCTTTACTTTTGCTTAGACAGTTTATAACTTTCACACTGATGACCACAATCATGCAGTAACATTTTTTATGGATAGCAGGAGAACAGTCTAAAAGCACCAGAGTAGACCTGAATGAGAATAGGGAATCAGATAAACCAGGGGATTTTTCTGTGCTTTTTAATTGTTCTTTTTAATCCGGCATATACTGATAGATTGTGACAAGGATATAGTAGGACTAACCCTAACTTACGACATTTATTGAGAACATTGAACTTTTGTTGTTTCAATTACTAGTTGTCTGGGGTATTGTCGTGCTCGATAGTGTTATTAATTAACTCTTCTTACGCCTCCAGGTAAGTCTTTTTGAACCACTATTTTGAAATTTGCATGGCTAATCCAGTGCTTAAATTCTTTAATGCTCCAGTGGCGTTTCCTTAGACTTTTTCGCAAATTCTGAACATTTATTTATATCAACAAGTAGTGAATGTTTTGAACCTCTATTGCAAGATTTGGAATGCCATGAGCTATCATTAGTGATTGGGGAATGCATTTCTTCAATAGAATTTTTTAAACAATACTCAAGCAATATGGAGTAACCCACAAAGTTGCTACCCCTTATCATCCACAAACTAGTGCGCAAGTAGAGGTATCCAATAGGGAGATCAAGCAAATCTTGGAGAAACTTGTAAACTCGTCAAGAAAAGATTAGTCAAGATATTTAGCTGAAGCATTATGGGCATATAGAACGGCATATAAGACACCCATTGGAACTTTGCCATTTCAGCTTGTGTATGGCAAGTCTTGCCATTTGCCAATTGAGTTGGAACATAAATCATATTGGGCCTTGAAAGCTTTGAACATAGATGCTAATCATGCTGGGAAAAATAGACTTCTAGAATTGAATGCATTAGAGGAATTTAGATTGAGCACTTACGAAAGATCTAAGCTATATAAGGAAAGAACAAAAAGATTACATGATCAAGATATTCAAAATAAGGAATTCATAGAAGCACAAAGAGTACTCCTCTTCATTTCAAATTAAGGTCAAATTGGTCGGGCCCTTATCTAGTTAAGAAGGTGTTTCCCTATGGTCTACTAACATTACAAAACGAGAAGAGTGGAGAATAGAGTAAAAAGGTACCTTGATCAAAAGGACTGTGGTTTCAAGAAGGAGAAAAAGATATCGGGATTTCAGGATGTTTTTGCAAACAAGAAGGGTGGTGTATAGAATACACAAGATTCAATGAGTCTTGATGCATCTTGGGCTAAAACACTTTGGACCAAGTCTAGCCGAAGACTTTAAAGTCCAAAGCGCTTCTTGGGAGGCAACCCAATCTTTTATATACTTTTTAGCATCCTTTTCTAGATTTTGAGTTTTTGAATTTTTAAAATGTGAATTAGTCATGCGTTTCAATGTGATTTTTGTGAATGATGATCTAGAACATGTTTGTTTGTTATATGTACATGTTTTGATGAGTTTGAGTGGTGTAGAAAGCAATCAGAAGCTAATTTGAAAGAAATAGCACCACCCAGGCGCCAGTGCCCAGGACGCACCTGCTCGCCGTTAACAGCAGGCGGCACCCTAACCGCCGCTTGGGTGTGGAAGAGTTGGCACCACCAGCGCTATGAAGGCTGCACCAGGCGACCTGGAGGCAGCACATAGGTGTCATACCTCCCCTGTATTTCGGACATTTAAAAGGTGAAACCAATGCGCTCTAGAGGCCACAGCTTCTAGAATGCCTAGCTGACTCCACCCTCCAAAAGCACCTTCTAGAATGAAATTCAACCCTAAACTCATTCTAATTTGTTGTCAACCAACTTCTTTTGATTAAATCATTCTTTACCTACAACTTTTTTATTCTAACCGATTGGATTAGCTCCAAACATCATTGCTAAGCAAGAATCAAAGGTAAGAGTTTCTAGGGTTTAATGCTCTTGAATTTCAAATTTGGTGATTTCTTGATTTTGACCTATGCATGTTTTTGGTATGTTCAATATAATTATTTATTCTTATTAATGTTTGGATTGTATAAATCTAAGCTTGATTTATCATTCATGTTCATATTTTTATTATTTGAATTCCAAGATTCTTGAATATGTTTGATTTGTGTTTTAATGATATGGAATCATGTAAATTTGTGTTTTGAAGAAATCATATAATGTGTTTAGCAAGTTTTGCAAGTTTCAGGGAGATTAAATGCTGTTTAAAGTTAATTTTTGCAATTTGGCTTTTAGGTTTGAAACCTGACGCTAGGCGACACGGAGGAGTCATGCCTCCCGGCCACCTGCCTACCATGTTTTTAAAATTCACTCTTTTCTTTTCTAATATGTAGGACATGGCAAGAACAAAGAATGCTGAAAAGAGACTAGAAGACGCTTCTACAAGCGAGGCTATTCCACAAGACAAATATACTTCCTTCTTTGAAGAGTTGTTTGAAGATGAGGAAAGAGGAGCTGACAGAGAGTGATGCTAAAGTATCTACTTTTATCACTACTAGTGTGGAATCTCAACTAGCTGAGAGACCTCCTTCAAATCAATAAGAAGAGATAGCTTCATCACCGCCAAGAAAGAAGCTAAGAGGGATCACATGAGCAAGAAAGACAAGAAACCCACGGACGTGAAGGAAGCTCTAGAGAGGATGAGTACAAGGTCACTGATCTTGCAGAGAGGGGTGCACCAATCCAGCTAATACTGGGATATTGTGGAGCGATATGGCTGGGAGAGGTTTATGCGTTCCTCAAGGGAGGTAAATCATACTTTCTACAAAGATTTTTATGTTTCATTGTGGTTAAGAGATGTCAGAGGATACATTACACTCAGAGCGTAAGAGGTACTCATCTCGAGGGAGGAGATCAACCGTTTTCTGAGGTTGAACACTCATAGACTGGTGAAGAAAGTTAAGTGGAATAGAGAGTGGTGGACGATAAACATTGGCAGAAGTGCACTAGTCCTGCTGTTAGATGTCCATCCACTTAGTAGGAAGTAGGATATACCGACTTTCACAGCAGTGCAAGAAGCGTTTATACTTTCATCAGACACAACTTGCTTCCATCAAAGAATTAGAGGATTATGAAGGAGAGATTTCTGAGGTTGATTGCTTTGATGGAGGGCGAGCATCTCAATTGTGGAGACTTCATCTTCTATACCATGATGGATACATTGCAGTATATGCTAGTTTATGGATTACCATATTCATCACTGATTGAGGAGTTCTGCAACGATGCTAGAGTTAGACCGACTGATATAGACATAAACTCTAATCTACTTTATGATTTCACTGACAAAACTTGCCATGGTCTAGAGGTTAGAGAGAAGAATACATTAGTTCAGACAGATCATGGTGCGCCTCATCATGCAGAGCACGGAGATAATTTTGGGTAGCATATAGAGGAGGACCACAGAGAGGAGCGTGGCATGAGTAGACCTCAAGGAAAGGCCAGTTCGTCTACTCCAGTGTTTACAATGAGAGATTTGCAGGACCAGATTACAGAGATGAGAGCATGGATGCAAAAGGAGAGGGAACAAGATTTAACACTTCGGAAGGAGCAGGATGAGACACTTAGAGAGATTAGAGCAGCTCGGGATGACATCAGAGCTTGACATTTGACTTTGGAGAAAAAAATTGATGACATCCTAGCGCACTTTGCATCCCAGTCTTCTCCTATAGAGCCTACCCCATTGGACACAGTTCCACCTTCTCATCCTCTCTAATTTAAACACTCCAAGCTTCTCTATAGCATATTTTGAGGATCTCTGTCACTATGAGTCTCTTATATACTTTTGATGACATAGTTCCATTTTATTTGGTTTTATTTTGATGTTTTTATTTAGTTTGAATGTTTTGTTTGTTTTCTGGTATTTTTAGTTATTTTATGCTGTGGTGTGTTTAAGTTAAGTTTTTATGAATAAGTGTTTTTAAGATTAAGAATGAGTTTAAAGGACAAAATTACATTTGATTTATTGTTTAAATAAAGGGCATAAACTTTATTGATTGAAAAGACAAGTTTATAAACAAAAAGGCACCCTGTTTTCACTTTTGTGTTGATTGTTGATACATTGAGGATAATGTATATCTTTAGTGTTGAGGGTATTTTGTTCCTTGTCTTCATGCTTGTTAGCTAGAAACTAAGAGTGAATGAGTCCATTATGTGGAAATTTTTTTCCAATTTTATCCCTAATTTTGAGTTGCAATTTTTTTTTCAAAATTAAAAAGGATCCCTTCAAACTAGTTTTGTGCGTTTACATTGCATGATTGGTGGAAGCATGATGCAAATAGTAAAATATTAAGAAGTATGATATGGGTTCTTAGCTATAGTATCTTTAGATTGAATCACATTTAACACTTGTTTTGTGTGAGCTTGAATTTAAGCCATAATGAGCATATTTTCTTTTCTTGCTCATGTTTTCTTTGGTTGTGTGATTTGTCTTGCGTGAAAGATGTTGGCTTTAAATACTGAAGCTTTGCTTGTAATAAACTATTTTCCAGTTATCTATATCGATTAAATGTTTTAGTTAAATTGTTTGTATGTTTTACATATGTTGTCCATTTATATTATGTAATTAGATGATGAGGTGTCTTGTGTGAAACAGTAGATCTCATCATTGGTTAAAAGACATAATATATAAATGAGGCTCGTAACCGAGACAGTTTTGGACACACTGTCAGTTCAGGTTATTATGTGATTCAGAAATTGTTTTATCTAAACTAATTGAGTCATATAGATATGCCCAGGGCATATTGAACTTGACTATTTAGGATGAATTGTCTTCTACTGATTTAATAGACTATTCAGTCCTAGTATTCTATCTCTTAATCCCTATTCTTGAGCAGGCACGGGGATTAGACATAGTGTACTTTGACCAGCCAAAGAATAAGGTCACTTTGAGACCAATAGTCTTGGTAGATTAGGTGAGCATGTTTGGTTCCTTAATGTTCTGTTGCTTGCGAAAGGAAACCATGTACCAGTGCGTCCGGGGTGATGGTGCTCCCGAGATGAGCTCGTTATGTTTATTATACTAAACCCGGCCGGTGGACTTATGTTCGGTATAGTAAAAAGGTCGAGTGGTACTAATCTCGGATTATAAGAGGTTAAATAATTAATTTATCAGTAAATTAATAAATTAACGAGCACTAGATCTTTGATGTATGGAGATTAAAGAATAATTAATTTAGTTGTTCGGGAAGCAATTCTTGTATAGGATGGTACTGCCATAATTAATCCATTATTTGTACGATTAATTATGTATTGGGTAATTGAAAAAGGTATATTTAATTAATTAAGTAATTAATTAATTCTCGTGTCAACTGGTTGTGAATCAGACCAGGAACTGGATTGAGGATAAGTGAATCTTTGTATCGGTTGGATGTGAATCAGTCCAGAAACGAGGTTGAAGTTAAACACAAACCTAATTGGAAGGCAAATCCTAAACCAACATGGGGTCTCTCTTGTAACTCGATAAATAGACAAGAGATTAGCAATTCAAGACACACAATTCATAAGTTTTCAAGACAAGAAAACTAGAGAGAAAAAGCAATTCTTCAAGTTCTTTTCTTCCTCGAAGTGCATGCCCCAAAACCAATCGAGCGGCTGCCCTTCTCCAACATTCTGGGCCGGCTTGTAGAGATCAAAGGCGGTGGCAGCAAGCTTTCTGTGGTGGCACGCAAAACTATGTGCAGCGGTGTGCGGTGGCGTTGGAGATTCCGGGCAGCAAGCTTGGAATTTTCGAGTTGAATTTGTAGTGATTTGCTTATCAATTGGCCATTAGTTCATTTCTCATACAAAGTACGATCAATTCTTGAGTCATACAAAAGAATCACCTCAGTGCACTCTTCAAGAGGTAATTCTTAAACTTCCACTTATATTAGGAATTTATTGTTGCGTGACAAATCAAATAAGTAGAAGCTAAGATCTTGCGCAATGTTATTTTAAGCAAGAATTTGAATAGCGATTATGCCAGAGCTTAGGCCTGGTCAAGAGTTCTGATTTTGGAATGCGTAGCACGAAAGTAAATTTTGGACTGGGCCCAGGCAGATAATTTTTCAATTGGTATCAGAGCCTGGTTTTGGCTTTGTGCTTGATCGGTTTGTTACATGGTTTTTTTTTTGCGGGTGGTTTAGGAATCTCGGCTATTATGGTTGAGTTAGTATATTGTTATTAAACCCTGAGACATATCCAGGTTGTTTTATTATGATTGCTTGTAATAGTAAAATCATGTGCTGGAAGCCATGTAGGATTAGATCAAATCTATACTAGGATTTTTTGTATATAATTTTTTATTTTATTTTTCCTAGAAGCCTTGTAGTAGGAAAATTTCATGTAATCGAAAACGTTATCGTGGATGACTTTTTTGGTTTATCTTTAATTCATAGAAAACCAAGAAAACCCATAATTAATTTCAAGAATACCAAATAACGAAGTAAGAGCAGGAGATGGAGAACGGCACGGGGTATCGGACGACGCCGGTGATAATTCACCGGCAGAGGTTGTCGGCCACCAGTAGAGCCGCAACGCTGCACGCAACAGGCCCAAAGCCTGCGCGCGGGCCTTTTGGTTCACACTTGCAGCCCGTTTTTTCTGTTTTTATTTTTTTAATCCAATTTTCAAGACTCAATCCATTGAGTGACGTCACGGGACACGAGATAAAGACAGCAGATGGAAGCAATTAAAACCATAATAGTCAAAAAATTTATTTTACGCATTTATTTCCCTTATTTATAGTTTTATTTATATGCTTTAATTTTTGTGTTATATGTTAGATGCATATTTTAAAGCATGTTGGTTTTCCTTTTGCACATAACCTAGGCTTAGTTCATTGCATGTTAAAACTGGAAATACCCTCACTTTAGAAATCTAAGTGGGAGCAGGTTGGTTAATATTCCCATATCCTCCATTACGAATTCATATGTGATGTGGGTGGACTTGCGCTTTGGCATTAGGGTCTTTCTCCATATCGGATGAGTTGAACCATAACTAGCTTGTGAGTTTCTAAGTAAGATGACTAGAGTAAGTTGAAACTGGAGAAATGCGATGCCCTCTCTATCTGAGGCGCACTATCCTAAGGTAACAAGCTCATAAGTCACGTAATGGCACACACTTAGTGTACAATTTGTAGTATTCCTTTCATCGACGTTACGCTACTTATTTGTACGGCTAAAAGCACTGACTATTAGCTACATTGATCAATAGATCATCTGGTCAGATAGTGTAGTTAAGGAACCTAGTTCTTCTCAAACGAATGTGGGTTAGCGTAAACGTCCACACTATCATGGCTTGCCAAATATCCCAGTGTATGAGATGTCTGTCAATTTAATTATTATTTGAGGGATGTCAATAATAATAGAATTTATTATCAAAAATTCTATGCTTAGTTTACTAAAACATTTTCTTTTTATTGATTTACAGTATTCGATATGGCATTTAATCCGTTAGCTACAATATTGAATGACAACAAACTAACTGGTCCAAATTATATCGATTGGAGTCAAAATTTAGACATTGTCCTAATGGCAGAGAGCACTCATATAAGAGATTATGTCATTGACATGATTAGTAACATCAACGAGGTTGAGGTAGTGGGAGGCGAAATCGATGGTGAAACCAAATTCGATAATGTCCTCCAGAACTTGCCTCAAAATGTTGAGTAGTTTCGGTTGAAATACACTATAAGTCAATTGTGATGTACTTCATCCGAGCTCTTGGCAGAGTTGGTGGTGGCTAAAAGTCATTTTCTAGAGAAGAAGCAAGCTTTAATCACAGTCAAAGTTTCAGAATCTTCTTATGAGCTTGAGGCTAGAAAGAAGAAGAGAAAGCTAGAGAGAATAGCTCAAAAGGCACAAATTGCACCAAAGGCGGAGATTGCAAAGAAGAAGCCGAAAGGTAACTGCTTCAAGTGCAATCAGACAGTACATTGGAAATCAGATTGTCCAAACCACAAAAGTACGACAGTTTCTACCTTAATTACTGAGACATGTTTAGCGGCGATTCCCAGAGATACTTGGTGTGTGGATTCAGGTGCCACAGACCATGTTTGTAATTCTTTGAAGGGGTTCCAAGTAACCCAGAAGTTTAGAGAATGCGAGCCATAAGTCTAATTGGGCAACACTACAAAGTGTCAGTAGAAGCAGTGGGAGTAGTTAGCCTATTTTCCGAAAATTCTAGGCTAGATTTACATAATTGTCTTTATATACCGAGTTTTAGAAAGAACCTTATTTCGGTTTCTAAACTGTTAATGAATGGTTAAAAGTTTATTTTTTCTGATAAATCTGTTGTTGTTAGAAAAGATGGCAAACTTGTTTGTTCTGGTTCATTGGTAGACAATTTGTTTTTGGTTAAATCAAACTCCCATTTTGTGCAAAACACAAAACTAAATGGCGCATCATCTAACCAAAATAATGAGAAAAACCTTCTAAAATGAATCAAACATATATTTGGCATCTCAACCTAGGCCATATAAACCTTAGTAGGATTTGGAGGTTATTCAATGATGGGCCTTTAAGTTCATTAGAGCTTGACAGCTATTCAACCTACGAATCTTGTTTGGAAGGTAAGATGACCAAGAGACACTTTAAAGCAAAAGGTTATAGAGCCAAAGAAGTACTAAAATTGATTCACTCTGACTTGTGTAGACCAATTTCAGTCTAAGCACGAGGTGGGCTTGAGTATTTTGTGACTTTCACAGATGATTACTCTATGAACGGATACATTTACCTAATGTGCACAAGTCCGAATACCATAGTAAATTCAAAGAGTATCTGGCAGATGTGAAGAAACATCACGATAAGAGTATCAAGACACTACAATCAGATCATGGTGGTGAGTACCTATCCCACGAATTTTGAGAATACCTCAGTGAGGTCGAAATTCAGTTTCAGTTGTCTGCACCTGGCACACCATTGCAGAACGGTGTAGCAGAAAAAAGAAACAGAACTCTTATGGAAATGGTTAGGTCAATGATGAGCTATAGTGATTTTCCTAGTTCGTTCTGGGGATATGCCTTGGAAACTGCAATGTACATTCTAAATCTTGTACCATCTAAAATCGGGCCTTCAACCCCTACAGAGTTGTGGAATGGGCGCAAGCCCAGTCTGAGACATCTCAGAATTTGGGGTTGTCCAGCACATGTGCTTAAGGCAGATGCGGCTAAGTTAGATGCAAGAACAGAAGTAATGTTGTTTGTAGGATATCCTAGAGGAACAAAAGTGGTCTGTTGTATAGTCCTAAAGATCAGAAGGTGATGGTTAGCACTAACGCCAGATTTTTAGAGGAAGACTATATTCTAGATCACAAGCCTAAGATAACATAGTACTAGAAGAACATCGAAAGCAATCTGACAATCCTGATGCACCAGCATAAGTAGATACACCACAAACCACACAAGATATCACAAATGATACACCTACACAAGTGGTGCCTCGTCGTAGTTGGAGGGTTGTTAGACAACCTGAGAGGTTCATTGGCATGGGAGAAGTCTCTGACTTCATCCCAGGTGCGCTTAAACTGGACCCTGTGAACTACAATGAGGCTCTCCGAGATAAAGATGTAGAATGTTGGCGAAAGGCAATGGCATCCGAGATGGGGTCGATGGACCACAATCAAGTCTGGGAGCTTGTGGACCTACCTGATGGTTTCAAACCCATTGGATGTAAATGGGTTTAAAAATGCAATAAAGGACCTAATAGAAATGTTGAAACCTTAAAAGCTAGGCTTGTGATGAAGGTGTATACTCAGAGAGAGAGAATCGATTATGAGGAAACCTTCTCCTCAGTGGCCATGCTTAAGTTGATCAGGATTCTCTTGTCCATAGCCGCTCATTTAGATTATGATATATGGCAGATAAATGTGAAGACAGTTTTCATTAACGGAAGTCTTGAATAAACCATCTTCATACAGCAACTAGATAGATTCGTTGAAAAATGCTAAGAGCATAAGGTTTGTAGGCTTAAGAAAGCCATTTACGGACTTAAGCAGGTATCCAGATCTTAGAACATCTGGTTTGATAAGGTAATCCAATCCTACGGATTTACTCAGTGCCCAGTTGAACAATGTGTGTACCAGCAGACGTGATGGAAACACGGTGGTGTTTCTTGTGCTTTACGTAGATGAAATTTTACTAATTTGCAACAATAAAAAAGTGTTATCATACATAAAGGCATGGTTGTCAAAGCAATTTGATACGAAAGACTTAGGAGAAGTGGGACATATCCTTTGGGTTAAGATTATTCGAGATTGTAGGAAATGTTCTCTAACGTTTTTTCAAGCTTTATACATAGATAGGATTCTGGCTCATTTTAACATGCAGAACTCCAATAAAGGTTTTCTACCTTTTAGACACAGAGTGCATCTATCTAAAGAGCAGTCTTCAAAGACTGTTGAGGAGATATAAGCCATAAAGACAGTTCCTTATGCTTCTGCAGTGGGAAGTCTCATGTATACGATGTTGTGTATGAGACCTGATATATGTTATGTTGTTGACATTGTAAGCAGATATCAGAGTAACCCCAAGAAAGCTCATTGGGGGCAGTAAAATGCATTATCAAGTATTTGCTTAGAATGAGAGACCAAGTATTAGTCTATCAGGTGCCTGAGCTTGTGCCCCGAGGTTAAACAGATTCAGATTTCCAAGGTGACAGGGACAAGAGCAAGTCTACCTCAAGGTATATGTTTACTTTGGGAGGTAGAGCCATAGTTTGGTAGAGTGTCAAATAGAAATGCGTGGCGGACTCTACCATAGAGGCTGAATATGTTGTAGCATTAGAGGCAGCGAAAGAAACAGTGTGGCTCAAGAACTTCCTAGAAGACTTAGATGTGATTCATGGTTTGCATAAGTTAATCACAGTGTACTGTGACAAGAACGGTGTAGTAGAAATCTCGAAGGAACAACGAGACCACAAGGCGAGTAAGCATATACAGCGCAAGTGCCACCTGATACGAGATATTGTAAAGAGAGAAGACGTGGACGCGACGAAAATAGCATCAAAAAATAACCTTGCAGATCCATTCACGAAGACATTGACTGCAAAAGTCTTCGATAGTCACGTGAAGGGTATGGGAATCAGATACTTAGTAGAGCCATGATTGTTTTTCTAGATATTATTGTAATTATAAAGATTAATGTAGTTTTAAACTTAAAGCGCAACTTAAGTATCAGTGGGAGATTGTTGGTTTTAAATACTGAAGTTATGTTTGTATTAAACTATTTCCCAGTTGTATATATCGATTAAATAATTTAGTTAAATTGTTTGTATGTTTTACATATGTTGTCCATTTATATTATGTAATTAGATGATGAGGTGTCTGGTGTGACACAGTAGATCTCATCATTGGTTAAAATACATAATATATAAAGAGGTTCATAACCGAGATAGTTTTGGACACACTGTCAATTTAGGTTATTAAGTGATTCGAAATTGGTTTATCTAAACTAATTGAATCGTATAGATATGCCCCGGGGCATATTGAACTGGACCATTTAGGATGAATTGTCTTGTATTGATTTAATAGCCTGTTCATTCATAGTATTTTATCTCTTTTTCCCTAGACTTGAACAGACATGAGGATTAGACATATTGTACTTTGATCTGCCAAATAGTGAGGTCATTTTGAAACCAATAGTCTCGGTAGGCTGGGTGTGCGTGTTTGGTTGCTTGATGTGTTGTTGCTTATAGAACGAAAACCATGTACCGGTGCGTCCGGGGTGATGGTGCTACCGAGATGAGCTCGTTATGTTTGTTATACTAAACTCGACCTGTGGACTTATGTACGGTATAGTAAAAAAGGTTGAGTGGTACTAATCTCGGATTATAAGAAGTTAATTAATTAATTTATCAGTAAATTAATAAGTTAACGAGCACTAGATCTTTAATGTGGGGAGATTAAAGAATAATTAATTTAGTTTTTCATGAAGCAATTATGGTATAGGATGGTAGTGCCATAATTAATCCGTTAGTGGTAGGATTAATTATGTATTGGATAATTAAAAATGTTGATTTAATTAATTAAGTATTTAATTAATCTTTGTGTCAATTGGTTGTGAATCCGACCTGGAACTGGATTGAGAATAAGTGAATCCTTGTGTCAGTTGGTTGTGAATCAGACCAGGAACTGGATTGAGGAAAAGTGAATCCTTGTATCTGTTGGATGTGAATCAGTCTAGGAACTGGATTGAAGTAAAACACAAACCAATAAGAAGGCCAATCCTAAACCAACTTGGGGTCTCTCTTGTAACTCTATAAATAGACAAGAGATTAGCAATTCAAAACACACAATTCATAAGTTTTCAAGAAAAGAAAACTAGAGAGAAAAGTAATTCTTCAAGTTCTTTTATTTCTCGAAGTGCGTAACCCAAAACCAATCGAGCGGTGGCCCTTATCCAACATTCTAGGTTGGCATGTGAAGATCAACGGTGGCGGCAGCAAGTTTTCTGTGACGGAGCGTGAAACCACCCGCAGCAGTGTATAGACGCGCGTGAAGGTGCGTGCGGTAGCGTTGGAGATTTTGGACAGCAAGCTTGGAATATTCGAGTTGAATTTGTGGTGATTTGATGATCAATTGCTCGTTAGTTCATTGCCCACACAACGTACGATCAAGTCTTGAGTCATACAAGAGAATCAACTAAGTGCATGCTTCCAGAGGTAATTCTTAAACTTCCACTTTTATTAGGAATTTATTGTTACGTGACAAATTGAATAAATAGAAGCTAAAATCCTCAACAATGTTATTTCAAGCAAGGATTGGAATAGCAATTGTGCTAGAGTTTAGGCCTGGTCAAAAGTTTTGATTCTGGAATGCGTAGCACGAAAGTGAATTTTTGACTGAACACGGGCAGATAATCTTTCAATTAGTATCAGAGCGAGTTTTTTGGCTTTATACTTGTTCGATTTATTACACAGCTTTGTTATTTTCACATTGTTGATATATTAACATGTTGTTATTATTCCCGGCTATGATGGTATTTACATTCATTCATAAACCCCGGGACATGTCCGGGCTCAATTTTATTTTGAATGAAAATGTATGTAATAGTAATAACCACGAGTTGGAAGTCGTGTAGGATTAGATGAATCTTGTAGTAGGATTTATTCTAAAGATGTCGTCTTTAAATTCCTAGAAAACCTTTGTATATATGGATTTATGTAAAATGACGAAGACATTATTTTGGGTAACTCATATTCGTGAGTTTTGGTTTATCGTAATTTTGGGTGATTCCTAATTATGTAGAAAATTGAGAAAATCCAGACGAATTAGGAGGAATCCAAATAACGAGTGGGAGCAATGCGACGGGACATGTCAATAAGGCGTTTAAAGTACAGAATGATAGAGAAGGCCATAAAAGTCGGAAAATGTTTCATTATGCATTTATTTCCCATTTTATGTCCTTATCATTGCTTGTTTGTTTTTTTTTTTTTGAATGATCGAAAAAAACTAGTTTTAATGAGTGCAATTAACTGGGGTAGATTATTCGCATATTAAAACTCAAATAGTTTTATTGTTGTGAATATCCAAAGTTAAGATATTGCATGTTAAGACGTAAAAATTCTATATTTTAATCTAAGTGGGATCTGATTATGTTATATCGCTATAGTCTTCATTACAAATTCATATATGATGTGAATAGACTTGCGCGCTGGCCTAGGGTCTTCCTCCACATCGGATGAGTCTTTATTCATAAGATCACTAGATTGAATTTCTAAAGGGATGACTATAGTGAGTTTAATTGGAGAACCATGCGACACCCTCTCTAACAGAAGTGCATTAGTATCCTAAGTAAAAAACATAGAAGTCACGTAATGGCATATGCTTAGTGTACCATTTGTAATATTCCTCCCATCGACGTCACACTACTTATGTGTGCAGCTAAAATCGCTAACTATTAATTTCATTGATCAAAAGATTGTTGGCCAGATAGTGAAATTAATAAACTTAGGTTCTTTTTAAACGAATGGGGCTTAGCATGGAAGTTCACACGATAGTGACCTGCGTTAATCCCGGTGTGAAAGATGTTGGTGGAAGATTAAATTTTTTTGAGGATATCAATGTTTTCAAAAAAGATAAAATAATGAAACTGGTTGTTTATTTATTTCTGCTGTCAATATGTCATTTAATATACTTGCTGTCATTCTGAACCAAAAAAAATTCACCGGTCCTAATTACATTGATTAGAAGCTAACCTGGACACTGTCCTTACTACTGACGGTTACAAGTACGTGCTCACTAAAGATTGCCTCCCAGTGCCCAGTGATGATTCCGCTCCTGAGGGAAGAGAGACTCACTCTAAGTGGAAGATAGCTGATGAGATGACCAGGTGCTACATCTTAGCTTCTATGTCGAGTGTACTGTATCACCAGCATCAGTTGATGACCTCAGCCTCTGAGATGATGCTTAACCTCAGGGAGATGTTCGAACATCAGGGCAGGGCAGCCAGGCAGACAGCTATGAGGAAACTTATGAATGCCAGGATGGATGACGGTACTTCAACGAGGGATCATACGCTGGATATGATTAGCTGCATCAATGAGATCGAGGCTTTGGGAGGTGACATTAACGGGGAGACCCAGGTTGATATCATTCTCCAGAGTTTGCCTCCAAGTTTTGAGAAGTTTCGGTTGAACTATAATATGATCAAACTCTTGTATTCCCTTCCTGAGCTCATGACTGCATTGGTGTCTATGAGCAAGATTCACAGTTTGAGTAGCTGTCAATCTCTAATGAATTTAAAGGTCCATCATTAACTAACCTCTGAATCCTACTAAGGTTTATATGACCTAGTCTAAGAAGCCAAAGATAGGTTTGATTCGTTTCAGAATGTTCTTTCCTCTTATTTTGGTTAAATGATACGTCATTTGTCTCGGTGTTTTATGCAACATTAGAGTTTAATTTTATCAAAAATAGATTATCTATTAATAAACCAAAATAAATAAGTTTATTATCTCTTCTAACAATAACAGATTTATTAGAAAAAATAAAATTATAACTATCTGCTAAGAGTTTAGAAACTGAAATCAAGTTTTTTCTAAAACTCGGTACATAAAGACAATTATTTAAATCTAGCCTACTATTTTCGAAAATAATAGTGACAACTCCCACTGCTTCTACTGACACTCTAGTAGTGTCGCCCAAGTAGACTTCAAGCTCGCCATCTCTAAGCTTCAGGGTTACCTGGAACCCCTGCGAAGAATTACAAACATGGTCAGTGGCGCCTGAATCCACACACCAAGTATCTATGGGAATCGCCACTAAACATGTCTCAGTAATGAAGGTAGAAACTATGGTACATTTGAGCTTTGGACAATTTGATTTCCAATGTTCCGTCTTCTCGCACTTGAATCATTTGTCTTTAGGCTTCTTATTCTTGGCGATGTTAAGCTTAGACGCATGATTAACAGTTTTCTTGTTGGTCTTCTTCTTCTTCTTATTCTTGCCTTTAGGCATAAAAGAGGAACTTGAAGCTTTGACAGTGACTAAAGCTTGCTTCATTTCTTGAAAGATGCCTTCAGTCGACACCAATACAGTTAGGAGCTCAAGAAGAGTATAAACTCTTTGATTCATGTTGTAGTTTACCCAAAACTGCCCAAAACTGTGAGGTAAACTCTGGAGAATGATATCAATATGACTTTCAGGATCAATCTCACCTCCTAGCACCTCTATCTCATTGATGTTACTAATGTTAGTTTTGAATACTAGAAAGCTATTTGCTTGTATCAAAAACTAATACCCAGTTGACATATCGTTTTGTTTTGGTATTAAATTTGTTTCATTATATCATAAAACTAGATAACGAGGTGTAGAAAAACACAGTAGATCTTGTTATTGGTCAAAGTATTGATATATAAAAAGATGCTCGTAACTGCGATAGTTTGAACATACTATCGGTATAGGTTATCGTGTGATTTAGAAATTAGTTTGTCTAGACTAATTAAATCATACGGATGTGCCCAGGGCATATTGAGCACGACCAATTCGGGATTGAATTAACTTGTACTGATTGGCATAGTTGATTCGATCCTAGTATTCTAATCTCTTAATCCCTAGATAGGGACGGTTATCAGGGTTAGTTATCGTATGCTTTGATTTGCCAAAGGATGCGGTCAATTAAGGTCTAAATCTCGATAAGTTGGGTATGCAATGTTTTGCTTCTTTTGTGCCATTAAGCCGGGTTGATGGTGCTTCCAAGATGAGCTCGAAAGGTTTATTATACTAAATCTGGCCAGTGGACTTTACATCCGGTGTAATAAGAAAGCTGAGTGTGTTAGTTTTGAATACATAAAAGCTATTGCTTGTATCAAAAACTAATATCCACAGTTGACATATCATTTTGTTTCGGTATAAATTTGTTCTTTATATCATAGAACTAGATAACGGGGTGTGGACAGACACAGTAGATACCGTTATTGGTTAAAGTATTGATATATAAAAAGTATGCTCGTAACTGAGATAGTCTGAACATACTATCGGTATAGGTTATCATGTGGTTTGGAAATTAGTTTATCTAAACTAGTTTAAATCACACGGATGTGGCCGGGGCAAATTGAGCACGACCAGTTTGGATAGAATTGACTTATACTGATCGGCGTAGTCAATTTGGTCCTAGTATTCCGTCTCTCAATCCCGAGATTGGGATGGGCGTGAGGGTTGGATATCGTATGCTTTGATTTGCCAAAGAGTGCGGTCAATTGAGGCCTATACCTCGGTAGGTTGGGTATGAGGTGTTTAGCTTCTTACGTGCCGTTGCTAGTCGGAGGAATCCACGTACCGGTTCGCGGGGTTGATGGTGCTCCCGAGATGAGCTCGTAAGGTTATTATACTAAACCCGGCCGGTGAACTTTGTGTTCGGTATAATAAAAGGACGAGTGGTACTAATCTTGGAAACCAAGAAGTCGGTGAATTAATTTGTCAGTAAATTGATAAATCGACGAGCGCTAGATCTTTAATGTGGGGAGATAGAATAAAATATAATGGCACGATGTAAAGTCATTTTCGAGCGGTAGTTTCATAATTGGTCCGTTAGTGGTACGACCGATTATGCATTTGACTAATCGATAAGGTAAATTAATTAATCCAAAAGGTTTAATTAATATTTAATCGACAAAGTAAATTTAGAAATTAATTCTATTTTGAATTAATTAATTCTAAGGGTTCGATTAAATTAAATTAACAAAGTGGGTTAAATAAATTAATTTAAAAGGGTCGATTGGAGTTGATTAGTCGGGAAGACTTAGCGGTCAACGAAAGTCAAATTAAAAGGCCTAACTCGAGAGCCCATTAGGTCTCCAATTGAGCTCCTATAAATAGAAAGCTTTAGGCCCAAGAAACATTAGAAAAATCTTGCAAGACAAGTCTTGCCCTAAGTGTGAGAAAATTCTAGAAAGAGAATTTCTTCTTCTTGAAGTTATCTTTCGAAGTCGAATTTTGGAACTCACATTTCGAATTGAACTCAACCCAAAGGCTGAATCTTTACCGCCCAGTTTATCAATTATCAGCAGCAAAAATGCTGAATATTCACCGCCCAGTTTATTAAGATAGTTCGGATTTCATTCAGCAAAAAAAAAGGCTGAATCTTTACAATATTCACCGTCCAGTTTATTAAGATAGTTCGGATTTCATTCAGCAAAAAAAATGCTGAATCTTTACAATATTCACCGCCCAGTTTATTAAGATAGTTCGAACTTCATTCAGCAGCAAAAAGGCTGAATCTTTACCGGCTGATTTATTATTTTGGTTAGTTCTTCAAAACGTGGTGGGCGGTGGTTTGAGCGGCCAGCGGACAGCAACATTTGGGGCGGTGGTTTGCGGCCTGGGGACAGCAACATTTGGGCAGGATTCAGACAAGATTTTGAGGTTATGAGAGGTTCAATTTGAGAGATTTTTCTGAGGATTTTTCATGGGCTTCGATAGCATATCCCGTTAGATTATTGCCCACCCAATATTCGGGATTTCTACGGAGTAATCAATTGGATTTCTTTTGGAATCGCAACAGAGAATTGATTTTTCTTTAAGCAAGGGACTTTGCTACAAAAGGTAGAATCTTTAAATTCTGCTTTAATTAAAGATCGAATCTTTTGTGTCCTGATTAATAAATTAAATAAGTATAAGCCTAGATCCGTTCATGGGTAAACTAATTTGAGCCTGAGCTTGGTCGAAAGCTTCCGATTCTGGAATGCATTGCACGAAAGTGAGGTTTTCGATTTAGCCCGGGCTTGTTCAGTTTTCCTTCAAATTGGTATCAGAGCGTTGGTTTCGGTCTTATACTTGTTTGATTTATTACACGGCTTTATTTTGGCATTATTATTTTTGTCGAAAAGCATAAACAGGTGGTTATTGGTTTCCTGGCTATGATGGTAGAAATTTAATTTTCATTCATAAACCCCGGGACATGTCCGGGCTTGTTTTATTTTTGAATGGAAATTTCTGTAATAGTAATAACCACGAGCTGGAAGCCGTGTAGGATTAGAAAAATCTTGTAGTAGGATTTGATCTAATCATGCCGTCTTTAAATTCCTAGAAAAACGCCTTTGTATATAGGAATTTATGTACTATGACGAAGACGTTATTTTGGTAACTTATATTCGCGAGTTTTGGTTTATCGTAATTTTGGGTGATTCCTAATTACGTAGTAAACCGAGAAAACCCGGGCGAATCGAGAGGAATCCAAATAACGAGTGGGAGCGACACGACGGGAAGTGTCACCGAGGCATCAAATAATCAACGATAGAGAATACCATAATAGTTGGGAAATTTTATTTGTTTAATTTCCCGTATTTATGTCTTTTCGTTGATTGTGTGTTTTTCGTTT
Organism: Knoxia roxburghii; assembly: GCA_030378225.1. Taxonomy (NCBI): domain Eukaryota; kingdom Viridiplantae; phylum Streptophyta; class Magnoliopsida; order Gentianales; family Rubiaceae; genus Knoxia; species Knoxia roxburghii. The sequence continues at coordinate 26,612,801 of CM059418.1, read as the reverse complement.
TATTTTGCATGAACGAAAACCAAACCAAAATGTTTTAAAAGGTAATGTGCAATTAACTAAGGTAGATTATTCGCATATTAAAACTCCAACGGTTTTATGGGTGCGAATATCCATAGTTAAGATATTGCATGTTAAAACGTAAAAAAATCCTCAAACTAATTACATTCGCGGGTTTTGGTTTAATCATAATTTTGGGTGATTCCTAATTACGTAGAAAACCGAGAAAACCCGGGCGAATCGAAATTAAAAATCTAAGTGGGAGCGGGTTGGTTAATAGCCCCATGGCCTCCATTACGGGTTCATTGGTGATGTGGTTAAACTTGTGTGCTGGCTTAGACCTTTCTCCTGATCGGATGAGTTTTCAATCACATATATCACCGAAATGAATTTCTAAAGGGATGACTATAGCGAGTTTAATTGGAGAAAGTTGCGACACCCTCGCCATCCGAGGCGCATTAGTATCCTAAGTAACAAACTTAGAAGTCACGTAATGGCATACACTTAGTGTACTGTTTATAGTATCCCTCCCATCGAGGTTACGCTATCTACGTGTACGGCTAAAATTATTGACTATTAATTTCATTGATCATAAGATCGTTGGTTAGATAATGAGATTAATGAACTTCGGTTCTTCTCGAACAAATGTGGGTTGGCGTAGACGTTCACCCATCGTGACCTGCGTTAATCCCGGTGTGAGAGATGTCGGTAGAAGATTATATTGTTTTTTAGAGGATTTTTCAATATTTTCGAAAAAGTATACTGAAACTTGAATTGTTTATTTTTCGGTTATGATATGTCGTTCAACCCGCTAGCTGTCATTTTAAACCAAAACAAACTCACGGGTCCAAACTATATTGACTGGAAACGTAACCTGGACATTGTCCTTACCGCTGGAGGTTACAAGTACGTGCTTACTGAGGAGTGTTCCCCTGAGTAGGGCAGCCAAGCAGTCAGCTATGAGGAAACTCATGAATGCTAGGATGGCTGACGACACTTCAGTGAGGGATCACGTGCTGGACATGATCAGTTGCATCAATGAGATAGAGGTACTGGGAGATGATATTGATGGGGAGACCCAGTCGATATCATTCTCCAGAGTTCGCCCCCCAGTTTTGAGCAATTTTGGTTGAACTAGAATATGGGCAAGCTCTCATATTCAATCTCCGAGCTCATGACTGCATTGGTGTCAGCTGAGGGCCTATTCGCTGAGAAGAAGCAAGCCTTTGCTACTATTGGTCCCTCAGGTTCCTCTGCTGGGCCCAAAGCCAGTAAGCAAAAGAGGAAGAGAGGCCAGAAAGCAGGAGCTGATCATGGACCCAAGGCGGGCATTGCCAAGAAGCACAAGCCGAAAGGCAAATGCTTCAGATGTGGCAAAGCAGGACATTGGAAGAAGGACTGCCCAAAGCCTCGAGGGGTTCCAAGTGACCCGGCTGCTTAGAGAGGGAGAATTGCAGGTCTACCTTGGGGATACTACCAGGGTTTCTATGGCTACAGTGGGAGTTATTAGTCTTTATTTTTCAGACTCTATTTTACATTTAAAGGATTGTCTTTATGTACCTAGTTTTCGAAAGAACTTGCTTTCGGTTTCGAGACTTGTTTTCGATGGTTATAAGTGTGCATTTTCTGATGGATCTATTTTTATTAGAAAAGGCCAGAAACTTATATGTTCCAGTACATTGGTTGACAATTTGTTTTTAATTAAGACTTACTCCCCAGTAATGCAAAACACAGAAACTAGTAGCTCATCATCGAATCATAATAAGAGAAAAGAATCTTCCCCTTTGAATCATACTTATCTTTGGCACCTGAGACTAGGTCACATCAACCTTAGTAGGATTCAAAGGTTAGTCAAGAGTGGGTCTTTGGACTTACTAGATATTGACAGCTATTCGACCTGTGAGTCCTGCTTGGAGGGTAAAATGACCAAGAGGCCTTTTAAGGCAAATGGGTATAGGGCCAAGGAGGTTTTAGAGCTGATTCATTCTGACGTGTGTGGGCCTATGTCAGTTCAGGCTAGAGGTGGTTATGAGTATTTCGTGACTTTCACGGATGATTGCTCTAGATATGGATACATATACCTGATGCGCCATAAGTCTGAATACTTTGGCAAGTTCAGAGAATTCAAGACAGAGGTGGAGAACCATCTGGATAAGAGTATCAAGTCACTGCAGTCTGATCGCGGTGGCGAATGCCTCTCTAGTGAATTTAGATCCTATTTGTCAGAGGAGGGTATTCAGACCCAGTTTTCTGCACCTGGCACACCCCAGCAGAATGGTGTAGCAGAGAGGAGGAACAGGACTCTTATGGAGATGGTTAGATCGATGATGAGTTAAAGTGAGTTGCCTATCTCGTTTTGGGTTTATGCCTTAGAGACAGCATGTTTTATGCTCAGCCTTGTGCTATCTAAGTCTGTGCCTACGACCCCAGTAGAGTTGTGGAATGGGCGAAAGCCTAGTCTGAGACATCTCAGGATTTGGGGTTGTCCAGCACATGTGCTCGAGACAGATGCAGGCAAGTTAGAGGCAAGATCCAAGGCTATGCTGTTTATAGGCTACCCCAAAGGAACGAGAGGTGGTTTATTTTATAGTCCTCAGGATCAGAAGGTGGTGGTCAGGACTAATGCCAGATTTCTTGAGGAGGACTATATTTTAGATCACAAGTCAAGTAGCAAGGTAGTATTCGAAGAGCTTAGAAGTCAGTCCATTATTCCAGATGCACACGTACAGGAAGACACACCACAAGAGACTGCACACACTATCACAGATGATGCTTTTGCACAGGCTGCGCCTCATCGTAGTGGGAGGGTTGTGAGACAGCCCGAGAGGTACATGGGTTTGGGTGAGTCTTCTGACTTTATCCCTGGTGCTCATGAACCGGACCCAGTTAACTACAATGAGGCTCTCCCGGATAAAGATGTAGATTCTTGGCAGAGAGCGATGATTGCTGAGATGGGTTCTATGGACTCAAATCAAGTCTGGGAGCTGGTAGACCTTCCTGATGGGTTTAGGCCTATTGGGTGTAAATGGGTTTACAAGCGAAAGAGAGGATCTGACGGGAGGGTTGAGACCTTCAAGGCTAGGCTTGTGGAGAAGGGGTATACTCAGAAAGAAGGGATCAATTATGAGGAGACCTTTTCCCCGGTAGCTATGCTTAAGTCAATCCGAATTCTCTTGGCCATAGCTGCTCATATAGATTATGAGATTTGGCAGATGGACTTTCCTTAATGGAAGTCTTGAGGAGACTATCTTTATGCAGCAACCAGAGGGCTTCATTATTCAGGGCCAAGAGCACAAGGTATGCAGGCTTAGGAGGTCCATTTATGGACTTAAGCAAGCATCCAGATCTTGGAATATCTGTTTTGATGAGGTTATTCAGTCCTATGGATTCACTCAGTCTCCGGATGAGCAGTGTGTTTATCGCAGGCGTGATGGTGATATGGTGGTGTTCCTCGTACTTTTTGTAGATGACATTCTTCTTATTGGCAACAGTAAGAAGGTGTTGTCAGACGTAAAGGCATGGCTGTCCAGGCAATTCGATATGAAGGATTTGGAAGGGGCTGGATATATCCTTGGGATCAAGATTATTCGAGATCGTAGGAGACGTTCTCTGACTCTCTCTCAGGCATCCTACATAGACACGATTCTGGCCCATTTTAACATGCAGAACTCCAAGAAGGGTTCACTACCTTTCAGGCATGAAGTGCATTTGTCTAAGGAGCAGTGTCCTAAGACTACTGAGGAGATAGATGCCATGAAGGCGGTACCCTATGCTTCTGCAGTGGGTAGCCTCATGTATGCTATGCTGTGCACGAGGCCTGATATTTGCTTTGCCGTTGGCATGGTTAGCAGATATCAGAGTAACCCTGGGAAGGCTCACTGGGAGTCCGTAAAATGCATTCTCAAGTACTTGCGCAGGACAAGAGATTATGTCCTAGTTTATAGAGCGCAGGATCTTGTACCATTGGGTTACACAGATTCGGACTTTCAAGGTGATTTGGATAAGAGTAAGTCTACCTCTGGGTTTGTGTTTACTCTAGGAGGTGGAGCCATAGTATGAAAGAGTGTCAAGTAGAAATGTGTGGCGGACTCTACCATGGAGGCCGAGTACGTTGCCGCTTCAGAGGCAGCGAAAGAGGCTGTATGGCTTAGGAGCTTCCTGATGGACTTAGATGTGGTTCCTGAGTTGCCTAGGTCTATCACAGTTTATTGTGATAACAATGGTGCATTTGCTAACTCGAGGGAACCACGAGCCCATAAGGCGAGTAAACACATAGAGCGTAAGTACCTCCTGATACGAGAGATCGTAAAGAGGGGAGACGTGATCGTGGCCAACATAGCTTCAGATGACAACCTTGCAGATCCTTTCACCAAGCCATTGACCCCAAAGGTCTTTGAGAGACATGTGGAGGGCATGGGAGTCAGATTCTCGAGAGAGCCATGTGAGTGAGCTTAAAGGTGTTCTGGAGATTTCATTATGACAGCAGTGTAATAGCGGGTTAGACAGTTTTTGTACTTCTTAGCATAGCTTTGAGTATTAGTGGGAGATTGTTAGTTTTGAATACAGAAAAGCTATGGCTTGTATCAAAAACTAATATCCACAGTTGACATATCATTTTGTTTCGGTATAAATTTGTTCCTTTATATCATAGAACTAGATAACGGGGTGTGGACATACACAGTAGATACCATTATTGGTTCAAGTATTGATATATAAAAAGTAGGCTCGTAACCGAGATAGTCTGAATATACTATCGGTATAGGTTATCGTGTGGTTTGGAAATTAGTTTATCTAAACTAGTTTAAATCACACGGATGTGCCCGGGGTATATTGAGCACGACCAGTTTGGATAGAATTGACTTATATTGATCGGCGTAGTCAATTTGGTCCTAGTATTCCGTCTCTCAATCCCGAGATTGGGATGGGCATGAGGGTTGGATATCGTATGCTTTGATTTGCCAAATAGTGCGGTCAATTGAGGCCTATACCTCGGTAGGTTGGGTATGCGGTGTTTAGCTTCTTACATGCTGTTGCTAGTCAGAGGAATCCACGTACCGATTCGCCGGGTTGATGGTGCTCCCGAGATGAGCTCGTAAGGTTATTATACTAAACCCGGCCGGTGAACTTTATGTTCGGTATAATAAAAGGACGAGTGGTACTAATCTCGGAAACCAAAAAGTCAGTGAATTAATTTGTCAGTAAATTGATAAATCGACGAGCGCGAGATCTTTAATGTGGGGAGATAGAATAAAATATAATGGCACGATGTAAAGTTGTTTTCGAGCGATAGTTTCATAATTGGTCCGTTAGTGGTACGACCGATTATGCATTTGACTAATCGACAAGGTAAATTAATTAATCCAAAAGGTTTAATTAATATTTAATCGACAAAGTGAATTTAGAAATTAATTCTATTTTGAATTAATTAATTCTAAGGGTTCGATTAAATTAAATTAACAAAGTGGGTTAAATAAATTAATTTAAAAGGGTCGATTGGAGTTGATTAGTTGGGAAGACTTAGCGGTCAACGAAAGTCAAATTAAAAGGCCTAACTCGAGAGCCCATTAGGTATCCAATTGAGCTCCTATAAATAGAAAGCTTTAGGCCCAAGAAACATTAGAAAAATCTTGCAAGACAAGTCTTGCCCTAAGTGTGAGAAAATTCTAGAAAGCGAATTTCTTCTTCTTGAAGTTATCTTTCGAAGTCGAATTTCGGAACTCACATTTCGAATTGAACTCAACCCAAAGGCTGAATCCTTACCGCCCAGTTTATCAATTATCAGCAGCAAAAATGCTGAATATTCACCGCCCAGTTTATTAAGATAGTTCGGATTTCATTCAGCAAAAAAAAATGCTGAATCTTTACAATATTCACCGCCCAGTTTATTAAGATAGTTCGGATTTCATTCAGCAAAAAAAAGGCTGAATCTTTACAATATTCACCTCCCAGTTTATTAAGATAGTTCGGACTTCATTTAGCAGCAAAAAGGCTGAATCTTTACCGGCTGATTTATTATTTTGGTTAGTTCTTCAAAACGTGGTGGGCGGTGGTTTGAGCGGCCAGCGGACAGCAACATTTGGGGCGGTGGTTTGCGGCCAGCGGACAGTAACATTTGGGCAGGATTCAGACCAGATTTTGAGGTTGTGAGAGGTTCAATTTGAGAGATTTTTCTGAGGATTTTTCATGGGCTTCGATAGCATATCCCGTTAGATTATTGCCCACCCAATATTCGGAATTTCTACAGAGTAATCAATTGGATTTCTTTTGGAATCGCAACAAAGAATTGGTTTTTCTTGAAGCAAGCGACTTCGCTACAAAAGGTAGAATCTTTAAATTCCGCTTTAATTAAAGATCGAATCTTTTGTGTCCCGATTAATAAATTAAATAAGTATAAGCCTAGATCCGTTCATGGGTAAACTAATTTGAGCCTGAGCTTGGTCTAAAGCTTCCGATTCTGGAATGCATTGTACGAAAGTGAGGTTTTCGATTTATCCCGGGCTTGTTCAGTTTTCCTTCAGAGTGGTGCTATTCTCGGATACCAAGAAGTTGATGAATTAATTTGTCAATAAATTGATGAATCGATGAGCACTAGATCTTTGATGTGGGGAGATAGAAGAATAATAAAGTGAGCGCCAAGTAAATTCATTTTTGAGCGGTAGTTCTATAATTGGTCCGTTAGTGATACGACTAATTAACAGAGTGAATCAATTAATTCTAAAGGTTTAATTAAAATTTAATTGACAAAGTGGGTTATACGAAATAATCCTAAGGGTTCAATTAAATTTTATTAACGAAGTGAATTAAGAAATTAATTCGAAATGCTCGATTGGAGTGATTAGTCTAGGGAAGACTAAGGGGTCAACGAAAGTCAAACATTAAGGCCCAACTCAAAAGCCCACTATGTCCCCCCTTAAACTCCTATAAATAGCTTAATATAGGCACTTTTAAGACATAAGAAACCTTGTAGGTAAAGTTGCCTCTCTAGAGTCAGAAACTCAAGCATAGAGAGAGAACTTCATCTCCTTCATTGAGATTTCTCTTTCGAAATTGGTTTGTGAACTTTCTTCTTCAAGGAACTTACCCATGATCCTAGAGAACTCAAGTCACCACCCGCCCCTTGATTTCCACTTATCAGAGTTGTCCGCCGCGACCTCCGGATTTCGTAAGTTTTGACCGGCGATTGGTTTTGGTCCATTCTTGTTGGGTTTTGCTTCCTTTATCCTGCTGATCCTTTGGCTCGTTCTTTCAGGTTTGCCAAAGTCTAGATCTCCGGGCAAAAGACTTTTCCCCACAAGTTTTATTTAGACGGTATGGGTTTTCAGATTAGGATCAGGCCTCTGGACTATTTCAGATTTGGGCAAATTGAGTTTTCTTGAAGTGGGTTTCTTTTGATCTCTTCATATTGTGCTTTAGTTATCCCATGGACATTTGCCCACTCAGATTCGAGATCGTTTGGAGTTATTCTTATGACTCATTAGTGGATTCACATCACAAGACCCAGTTTTCCATAGTTTCCATCACAAGACACGCTTCAAAGGTATAATCTTTAAGCCTAGATCCGTTCAGGGAAAATGAATTTTAGCCTGATCCGAATCGAAAGTCTATGATTCTGGAATGCATTGCACGAAAGTGAGATTTTTTGGTTTAGTCCGGGCTAGTTCTGTTTCGTTCAACTAATCATGTGAAGCACATTATCTCTCACTGAGGTGCCTTCAGCCATTTTGGTGTTTATAATCTTCCTCATGGCTGCCTGCCTTGCTGTCCTGCCTTGATGACTAAACATCTCCCTTAGGTGAGCCATCATGTTAAAAGCATATATCATATGATGAAGTTGATGTTGCAGAACATTCGACACTGAAGCCAGAATGTAACGCCGCATCATCTCATCAGCCTTCATCCACCTTTGAAAGGCTTTCCTATTCTTGAGGTGTTTTATCAGTGGGCACATCTGGACATACTTCAGTGAGTACAAACTTATACTACTCATCCATTAGGACAATGTCCAAGTTGTGACTCCAATCGACATAATTTGGATAAGTGCAGTTGTTGTCTTTCAATATTGTAGCTAACGGATTAAAAGCCATATTAAAAATTGTAAATAAATAAATAGACAATGTTTCAGTAAATAATAAAAGAATTTAAAAAATCAATCATTGACATCCCTAAAAACAATAATTAAATCCACCGACATCTCATTCATTGGGATTTGTGCAAGTCATGATAGTGTGAACGTTTACACTAGCCCACACGTTTGAGAATAACCAAGTTCCTTAACTATACCATCTAACCAAATGATCTATTGATCAATGTAGCTAATAGTCAGTGTTTTTTGCCGTACAAGTCAGTGCTTTTTGTCGTACAATTAAGAAGTGTGACCTCGATGGGAGGAATACTACAAATCGTATGTTAGTTTTGAATACTTAAAAGTTTTATTTGTATAAAAAAATATTTCCCGTTTATATATCAATTGTGTTTCAGTATTAATTGTTCCTTTATATCATATGTATAGATGATAAGAAGCCGAGTGTAGCATAGTAGATCTCATCATTGGTTGAATTTATGATATATAAATTAACACTCATAACTGAGATAGTTTAAAATACTCTCTGTTTAGGTTATTATATGATTCGAAAAATTAGTTTGTCTAGACTAATTAAATTATACGAATATGCTCGGGGCATACTGAGCAGGACCTAATTGGGATCAAATTAACTTGTACTGAACTTTGTAGTTAATTCAAACCTAATATTCGAATCTCTTAATCCCTAGAATAGAGCGGGCATGAGAGTCAGACATAGTGTACTTTTATTTGCCAAAGGGTGCGGTCAATTAAGGCCTAAATCTCGGTAAGTTGGGTATGCGTGTTTGGCTTCTAGGTGTGTCGTTTCTTGCCGAAAGGAATCCATGTACCTATTAGTCCGGGTTGATGGTGCTCCCGAGATGATCTGGTAAGGATTTTTATACTAAACCCGACCGGTGGACTTATGTCAGGTATAATAATAAGTCGAGTGGTACTAGTCTCGGATAGCACGGAGTCAATGAATTAATTTGTCAGAAAATTGGTGAATGGATGAGCACTATATCTTTGATATGGGGAGATTGAAGAATAATTAAAGTGTGCACGAAGTAATTTCATGTTTTGAGCGGTAGTTCCATTATTGATCAGTTAGTGGTATGATTAATTATAAATTAGATTAATTGGAAAAGTGGATTAGATAAAATTCACCGTTGGGTTAAATTTATATTTAATTGACAATGTGGGTTACGAAATAATCCTTAGGTCGATTAATATTTAATTGAGGAAGTGGGTCGAATAAATAATCCTTGGGCTAATTGAGAATTGACTAGTCTATGGAAGACTAAGAAAGTCAATTAAATCTAATTAGAAGGCCCAACTCAAAATCCAATTAGGTCTCCCTTGAAGCTCCTTATAAGTGCTTAATGTTTTGCACATTTCAAGACATAAGAAACTTGAGAGGCACTAGCCTAGAGAGAGAAAGAGTAGTCTAGAGAGAGAACTTTGTCTTCCTCATTAGAGTTCTTTTTCGAAGTTGACTAAGGATCCTTCTTCCTCGAGAAACTCAGCCTATAGTTTGCCCAGTTTTATTCCTTATCGCCGCTCAATTTTCATCATCATCGCCGGTCCGTTTTTCCTGGTGATCGGACCTAGCTTCTCCTGCCAGCACTTGCAATTTTGATGCGCCAGATCAGTGCTGTTTGTGTTCGATCATGGCGATCCGTAATCCGTAGTGGTGGCATCTCGATCACACTCAGTTCCGGCATTCGGTAGTAGCTGATCGGGCGGGCTTCATGGCAGTGCTCAAGGCGATGTCCGACGGTTCGTAACTTTAGTCCGGGCAAGATTCATTTGGGTAGTTTCTGAGTTTTTCGAGGGATTCTCTTATGGATTTCATTTGGTTTTCTTATTTGCTTCGAGGACACGCTTGAAATGTATAATCTTTATATTCCGCTTTAAATGAAAGATTTAATTTTTTTGCGTGTCGTTTAATAGATCGAACATGTATAAGCCTAGATTCGCTCATGGGAAATGATTTTAGAGTTTGGGCTCGATTGAAAGATTCCAATTCTGGAATGCATAGATTTTGAATTTGGCCCAGACTAGATCCATTTCCTTTATCATACACTAAGTGTATATCATTACGTGACTTCTAAGTTTGTTACCTAGGATAGTGCTCCTCAGATGGAGAGGGTTTCGTATTTCTCCAATTTTAACATACTCTAGTTATCTTACTTAGAAATTCAAAATAGTGATCTTATGGCTAAACTAATCTGATACGGAGGAAGGCTCTAATGCCAATGCGTAAATTAAACCACATCAATTTTGAACTCGTAATGAGGCTATTGGAATATTAACCAACCTGCTCCCACTTAGAATTCTAAAATGAGGGTTTTTCCGGTTTTAACATCCAATTAACTAATCCTATATTATATGCAAAATAAAACCAACATGTTTTAAATCATACATCTAAAATATAGCACAAAAATTAAAGCACATCATTAAAACAATAAAACAGGAAATAAATGCATAAAATAAATTTTCCGATTATTATGGTTTTAATTGCTTCCATCTCCTGCCTTGTTCTCGTGTCCCATCACGTCACTCGATTGATTGAGTATGAAAAAATAGATCTGGAAATTACCTAGGAAAACCGGCCACTCACGCAACCCAAATGGGCCGCGCACGTATAGCCGTTAATGGTGCCCCCATCGCATACTGCGTGCAATCTTGCGCGCAACGGTGCTACTGCCTGTCGATGGTTCCTGCTGGCAATTCTTTTGCCAGCCCGCCTGCCCTGTTTTGTTTTCGGGTTTATATTCTGCTCCTCTTCGTTATTACATATTTTCCTAACTACAAAGCTAAATATTTCTAGGAAAATAAAAATGACAATTACGTAGAAAGAATCCCACTACAGATTTAATCTAATCCTAAACATCTTTCAGTACGTGATTTTACATTACAAGCATTCATAAAAAAACCAACACGAACATGTCCCGGGGTCTAATTAAAAAAACATACAAATGCAACCAAAATAGCCAGGATAACTAAACCACCTGCAATCAAAACCATATAACAAATCGAACAAGCACAAAGCTAAAACCATAGCTCTGACTCCAATTGAAATATTATCTGCCCGGTCCCGATCAAAAATTTACTTTCGTGTATTGCATTCCAGAATCAAAACTCTTGACCAGGCATTCCTACCCTTGCTTGAAATACAATTGTGCAGGATCTTAGCTTCTACTTATTCGATTTCTCACGCAACAATAAAATTCTTAATTAAAGCGAAAGTTTAAGAATTACCTCTTGAAGCGTGTACTTAGGTGATCACGTCTGTTACTCAATGCCAGCTCGTATGTTGTGTGGGCAACAAACCAATGATTAGCAAAGAATAGATCACACAAATTTTTGAGAAAAATCCAGCTGCTAACTGCACGTGCAATTCACGCACCGCCAGGATTCCATCCACGCGCCGCCGGTCTAATCTATGATGAACCGCTGCCGCTTCTTAGGAAGTAATGCCCCCAGCTTGAAGAGATAAAAAATGGATTGCGAGAAAGAATTCTTTGAAATTCTCTCACTAGATCTTCTCTCTCTATTTTTCTTGAATTATGAAACTATGAAATTGTGTATTGTGTATTTCCAATCTCTTGTCTATTTATAGAGCTACAAGAGAGATCCCAAGGTGATTTAGGATTGGCCTTCCTATTGGGTTTTGATTTCTTAATTATTTCCCAAATCCAATTAGTAACCAAATCTAATTAGATTTCCAAATCCAAATAGATTTCATAATATCTTGAATTTCCTAACTCTTATTGAACTTTAAGACTTAATTAATTAAATAAATAATTCCACTCTGCTAATTTACTAATTAACTCTTAGGAATATTTAATTAAATAATTAATTCTACTTTATCAATTAACCCAATACATAATTACTTGTACCACTAACGGATTAATTATGACACTACCAACCTACACCAGAATTGCTTCCGAAAAAACTTAATTAATTTTTCTTTAATATCATATCAAAGATATAGTGCTCGTTAATTTATTAATTTACTGATAAATTAATTAATTAACTTCTTATAATCCAAAACTAGTACCACTCAACCTTTTTACTCTACCAGACATAAGTCCACCAACGGGATTTAGTATAATAAACATAACGAGCTCATCTCGGGAGCACCATCACCCTGGACGCACCAGTACATGGTTTTCTTTCGACAAGTAACAGCACACCATGCAATCAAACACGGACACCCAAGCTACCGAGACTATTGGCCTCAAGTGACCTCACTCTTTGGCAGACTAAAGTACACTATGTCTAGTCCTCATGTGTGCTCAAGTTAGGGATTTAGAGATAGAATACTATGATTGAATAGTCTATTAAATTAGTACAAGACAATTTATCCTAATTGATCATGCTCAATATATCCCGGGCATATCGATATGATTCAATTGGTTTAGAAAAACCAATTTTTGAATCACATAATAATTTAAACTGACAGTGTGTCCAAAACTGTCTCAGATACGAATCTCATTTATCTATTATGTCTTTTAATCAATGATAAGATCAACTGTGACACACCAGATATCTTATCATCTAGTTACATAGTATAAATGGACAACATATGTAAAACATAAACAATTTAACTAAAATATTCAATCGATATATATAAACTAGGAAATAGTTTAATACTACCAAAGCTTTAGTATTCAAATCCAACAGACACATCAAAGGATCATATCACAAGGTTTGGAGAATTTTAACCCAGTGAGTGAAACGTGTAGGGGAATTGAATTGGGATTGTTGTAGTTGTTTTGTTTTATTGTCGAGGATAGTGGGTGGAAGAGTTGCTGGTGGTGGACAGCTGTAAGCGGAGATAATGATGGCCATCAATTTGGTGGTGGTAAGGAAACAAATTGGAAATAGAGAAAGGAAGAGAGAAATTAGAGAGGATGATGATGAAGATGGTTCAGAAAATTCTTCTTCACTCCCATCGTTTCATGTTGTTCAGCACCACTCTTCTTAACCCACATAGCTATTAGTTTTGAATATTGACAAGCTTTGCTTGTATGAAAATCTATTTCTCAGTTATATATCGATTGTGTTTCAGTATTATAAATTGTCCAATTATATCATATATATAGATGATAAGGTGTCGGGTGTTGCACAGTGATCTTATCATTTGTTAAATTTATGATATATAAATAACACTCGTAACTGAAACAGTTTAGACATACTGTCGGTTTAGTTTATTGTATGATTTAAAAAAATTAGTTTGTCTAGACTAATTGAATTATACTGATATGCCCGGGGCTTATTTAGCAGGACCTATTTAGGATTGAATTAACTTGTACTGATCTTTGTAGTTAATTTGAACCTTATATTCTTATCTCTTAATCCCTAGACTATAGTGGGCATGAGAGTTAGACATAGTGTACTTTGATTTGCCAAAGGGTGCGATCAATTGAGGCCTAGATCTCGGTAAGTTGGGTATGCATGTTTGACTTCTTATTGTTCCATTGCTTGTCCAAAGAAAACCATGTACCGGTACGTCCGGGGTGATGGTGCTCATAAGATGAGTTCGTGAGGATTATTATACTAAACCCAGCCGGTGGACTTATGTCTGGTATAATAATAAGGTCGAGTGGTACTAGTCTCAGATAACTAAGAAGTCGATAAATTGATTTATCAGTAAATTAATAAATTAACGAGCACTATATCTTTGACGTGGGGAGATAAAAGAATAATTAAAGTGTGCGCGAAGTAATTTTGTTTTTGAGTGGTAGTTCCATAATTAATCTGTTAGTGGTACGATTAATTATGAATTGGATTAATTAGAAAATTTTTATTAAATAGATATTTATCCTTGGGTTAATTAATATTTAAGTGACAAAGTGGGTTATGAAATAATCTTTGGGTCAATTAGTATTTAATTAACGAAGTGGATAGATTAAATAATCCTTGGGCTAATTAAGTATTGACTAGTCTAGTGAGGACTAAGAAAAATCAATTAAATCTAATTAGTAAGGCCCAACTCAAAAGTCCACTAGATCTCCCTTAAAGCTCCTTATAAATACATAATGTCTTGACCTTCAAGACATAAGAAACTTGAGAGGCAAGTTGCCTTAGAGAGAGAAGGAGTAGTCTAGAGAAAGAACTTCATCTTCTTCATTGGAGAGCTCTTTTGAAGTTGACTAAGTAATCCTTCTACCTCGGAAAACTCAGCCCAAAAGTGCCCCTTTCTTTTTCCGCCAAGCTGCTGCCCGGCGTTTGAAATTCTAGCAAGATCGGTGCCCAGATCCACCGCTCTCGGTGTGCAGATCATGGCCGGCCTGGTGGTGTTTCGCGGCTGCGTGGCTAGCTGATTGCGGCAGTCCGGGCTCCAAGTTTTTGAGCAGATTTTGAATTTTTTGAGGTGGGTTTCTTGTGGGTATCTTGAATTTCGATAGATCCTCCCGATAGATAGTTGCCCACTCAACTTATAGGTTTGTTGGATTTAATCAAGGGAATTTTAGTGGAGTTCGTTGCTAAAAATCAGATTTTTCTTATTTGCATTGAGGACACGCTTCAAAGGTATAATCTTTAATTCCGCCTTTCTTTAAAGATTTGATTTTAGTGTGTCGTTTAATAGATCTAACAAGTATAAACCTAGATCCGCTCATGGGAATTGATATTGGTGTTTGGGCTCGATCGAAAGTCTCTAATTTTGGAATGCATAGCACGAAAGTGAGATTTTTGATTTGGCCTGTACCGGATCTTAATTCCTTCACTTTCCATCTTTATCATTTCTCTTTTCTTCCTAATCCAAACCTTATTTACTCCCTCTGCCCCTTAGACTTCCAAATTCTAAAATTTTATCTCATCTCACTTCAATTTAATCTTTAGTTTATTTCATGCCCCTATTAGTTTTAGGTTTAAAATCAACTACAATCACATTTCAAATTTTAGAGCATTAACTAGTTTTATGCCTCATTATTTGGGTGTGGGGTCTCACAGATATCTACAATTATTTATACGGTAGTGTTATATCGCGCCCCCTTTTCGTTATTCAATGCCCCATTTTTTTCAAAAAAATCTTCCATTTTCTTAAGTGTCGCCCTTAATTCTTATTTCTTGCCCCCTTAATGCTTATATTTCGTCCCTCCTATTATTACCAAATTGGCCTTAATTAATTTACCAAAAATTTTATAAGTCCCTTCTTAATCTACCAAAAATTTATAAAAATTATGATTACAGTATAGATGATGGAACTATAAATGAATTTTTTTATATTTTTAGTAAATTGATTAAGGGTAGTTAGGTAATTTAATATATTTTATATTTTATATTTAAATATTATAATTGATATTTCCTAATTTTTCATGGATAATTTGAGTATAAAAAGGGCGCAAAATAACAAAATAGGGGCGTAAAATAAACTTCACCTATATATATGGCAAATTATATAGTAGTACTATAGTAGTACTATATATAAGGTGTCTTTTTTTGGTTTTCAAATACTGCATTCATTCAATCTACCAAATATCGTTTATATCGTTCTTTTTTTATTCTCGCCAAATTGATCTTCAACTACTGCAGATTATTCGAATTCCAGGTATTTCAACTTATAATTGTTATTTTTGTAATCGGATAACAGGTATAGTTCATTTTTTGTTGTTTTTGTTGTTGAAGTTATTGCTCTATTTTTTTCCTGATATTTTGCTTTCTCGATCGTTTAGAACGGAGATTTGTGATCTCGTTAGTAAATTTGATTGATCGATTGCAGGTATGGTGGTTTTTTTCTTGTTTTTGTTGCTGAATCTATATGTTCTTTGTTCTTTTGTTATATTTTTATTTCTCGTTAATATTTTGTTTATAATGAAGATTTGTGATCGCTTTAGTAAAGTTGATCGATCGAATGATGATTTGTTCGGAAGCAGTTGTAATGTGTTGAACAGAGAAGGTATTTTGATTCGTTTTATGATGTTGTGATGATTTTTTATTTGATAATTTGTAGAGATACGATAGAACCTGAATATTTGTTCTGTGTTTTGGACGTGCAGTGAATTTTTCAGGAAGAGATGATAATTGATCGGATGAGAGTTCTGTTTTGAACAATGTTGTTGTTATTTTTTATGAAGGTTAGTTATCAATTATATAAATGAAAGTGTTAGTTGATACAATATTGAGATATAGTTCATATAAGGTATCATTTTTTGTTAGTATGTATAATGTTAGACCTTTTTATGATGTAAGGAGGAGTTAGCGTTGATATAAAGTAACATTTTGTATGATATAATTGTTTTTTGTGAAATATTTTTTCTTTGTAGTTTCTGGAGTATTGGTTGATGAGTCAAACAAATCTTTGGTTGGTGAGATTATTGCGTACGAAAAAGCTGCTTTCGACTTATATAATCAACATGCTTTTAGATTAGGATTTAGTATTAGAAAAGGAAGAGATCGTAAATCAAAGCTTTTTGGAATTAGATATTGGAGGAGGTATGAATGTAGTAGACAGCGTTCTTATTCAGAGATCGCTTCTATTTATATATATGTATATATACAAAGGAAAGATGATTATATTATTTGAGACATGAGTTTATATAAAGTAGAACACTAGTTTATATCGTGTAGAACATGTGTTTATATCAATATAACAAAGGGTTATATCATGTGTACAGAGGTAAAATTTGATTATATAGTTGAAAAATACGAGTTTATATCGAATAGAATATGAGTTTATATCATGTAGAGCATGTGTTTATATCAATGTAACAAGGGTTAATATCATGTATAAAGAGTAAAAATTTGATTAATAGTGTTTGAGTAGAGTTTATATCAACAAAAAACATGAGATATACCATATAAAATGTTGTTTTATATCAACCAGAAAAGTGTTTATATTAAGAAAAAAAATACAATAAGTAGTATTTTATATCAACCATATTCCTAATAGAAACAATAGTGTTTCATATTAACTGAAATTGTGTTTATATGTATATGTATTTATACAAAGGAAAGATGATTATATCATTTGAGACATGAGTTTATATAAAGTAGAACATGAGTTTATATCATGTGGAACATGTGTTTATATCAATATAATAAGGGGTTATATCATGTGTACAGGGGTGAAGATTTGATTACATCTTTGAATAATACGAGTTTATATCAAGTACCATGTGAGTTTATATCATGTAAAGATGTGTTTATTTCAATATAACAATGGTTAATATCATGTATAAAGAGTAAAAATTTGATTAATAGTGTTTGAGTAGAGTTTATATCAACAAAAAAATGAGTTATATCTTATATAATGTTGTTTTATATCAACCAAAAAAGAGTTTATATCAACAAAAAAATACAATACAGTAGTATTTTATATCAACCATATTCCTGATTAAAAACAATAGTATTTCATATCAACTAAAATTGTGTTTATATATATGTATATGTATATGTGGCTCCTCAAAATCATCCTGATATCACTTGGGGTGGGCCAAAAATTTTTCACGGCAGTCGTTCCACAAGGCTTGATATCCAAGTTGAGTTCAAACAACTAATTTATGGCTTTCCTTGTAACCTTCACCTTGGGGTTTCTCACCATGATTATGTTCTCATCATCTTTGAAGGCCAAAGCCGCATAGAACTCACGCACCAAAGTTCTATTAGCGTTATTTTCCGTATGGATCAAAATGGTCCACCCCATTCTTACCACATAATCCCAATACTTACTTTTTTGGTCCACACCTCTTTGGTTGTACAGTGGTCAATCCTTCATGATTTCAAGTGCTTCCTTCGGGTTGGACCCTTTTTCGGTCTCTTCCTTCCTCAAGTGAGCTCTCTTTCTAGGAGGTTTCTTCTTAGTCCCACTTGGCGATACTATGTTCGCATTCGATGCGAGTTTCTGTTAGTTTTGAATGCAGAAAAGCTATGGCTTGTATCAAAAACTAATATCCACAGTTGACATATCATTTTGTTTCAGTATTAAATTGTTTCATTACATCATAAAACAAGATAACGTGGTGTGTGAAAGACACAGTAGATCTCGTTATTGGTTAAAGTATTGATATATAAAAAGTATGCTCATAACTGAGATAGTCTAAACATACTATCAGTATAGGTTATCTTGTGATTTGGAAATTAGTCTGAACATACTTTGGATTTCTTGTGGATTTTGCTTGCCCGAAGATTTGGTTTTCTTATTTACGTTGGACTTCGCTACAAAGGTATAACCTTTAGACTTTCCGCTTTTAATTAAAGGTCGAATCTTTGTACGTTGTTTGTCAATTTAATAGATTAAATAAGTATAAGCCTAGATCCGTTTAGGGGAAAATGAATTTGAGCTTGAGCTTTGTCGAAAGTTTTGATTTTGGAATGCATTGCACGAAAGTGAGATTTTTTATTTAGCTCGGGCTTGTTCTGTTTTCCTTCAAATTGGAATCAAAGTGAGTGTTTTGGCTTTATACTTATTTAATTTATTACACGGCTTTATTTTGGCATTATTATTTTTGTCGAAATGTTTAAACAGGTGGTTATTAGTTTCCCGGCTATTATGGTAGAATTTATTTTTCATTCATAAACCCCGGGACATATCCGTGCTCGTATTTTTTTTGGAATGAAAATATCTGTAATAGTAATAACCACGAGCTAGAAGCCGTATAGGATTAGATAAATCTTGTAGTAGGATTTAATCTAATGTTGTCGTCTTTAAATTCCTAGAAAAATGCTTTGTATATAGGAATTTATGTATTATGACGAAGACATTATTTTGGGTAACTTATATCGCGGGTTTTGGTTTCTCATAATTTTGGGTGATTCCTACTTACGTAGAAAACTGAGAAAACCCGAGCGAATCGAGAGGAATCCAAATAACGAGTAGGAGCAACATGACTAGACGTGTCACCGAGGCGTCAAGGAATCGATGATGGAGAAGACCATAATAGTCAGGAAATTTATTTTTTCAATTTCTCGTATTTATGTCTTTTTGTTGATTGTGTGTTTTTTATTTATTTGCATAAATGAAAACCAAACCATTTTAAAACTATAGTGCAATTAACTAAGGAAGATTATTCGCATATTAAAACTCCAACGATTTTCTGGGTGCGAATATCCATAGTTAAGATATTGCATGTTAAAACGTAAAAATTCTCAAACTTAAAAATCTAAGTGGGACCGGGTTGGTAAATATCCCCATGGCCTCCATTACGGGTTCATATGTGATGTGGTTAGACTTGTGAGTTGGTATTATGGCCTTCTTCCATGCGGATGAGTCTTCAATCATAGATATTACTAGAATGAATTTTTGAAGGGATGACTATAGTGAGTTTAATTGGAGAAAGTTGCGACACCCTCTCTATAGAGGGCGTATTAGTATCCTAAGTAACAAACTTAGAAGTCACGTAATGGTATACACTTAGTGTACTATTTATTGTATTCCTCATGCGAGGTTACTCTATTTATGTGTACGGCTAAAAGCATTGACTATTAATTTCATTGATCATAAGATCGTTGGTCAGATAGTGAAATTAATGAGCTTCGGTTCTTCTCAAACAAATATGGGTTAGCGTATATGTTCACCAGCGTGACCTGTATTAATCCCGGTGTGAGAGATATCAATGGGTGATTATTGTTGGTGAATGTGCCCTAATGAGGGCTATTTATGTAAATATACTTTGAGGGTATTTATGTAAATAAGATATTTGTCGCTTGATTGATTGTTTATCAAATGAGTTAATTTCATGATAGTAATATCCTTGTGCATATTTAAATTCATGAAATCGATCCACCAAAAGAAACACTCCATGGACTAACCAGATCATGAGTGATTCTTTTGAGTAGTACTGGTACTAGGATCCTTAGACCAGAAATCACTACATGGTCTTAGGTGAATTGTAGTGTGCTTTGACATACGCCTAACGGGGCCGTAACAGGTTACCAAGTACGGGTATGATTGGGTACACTATGAGACACGCTAAGGAATGTAGGTGAAGTGATGGGACTACAAATCTCTCTTAAGTGAGAGATGATATCTTGGCCACTTGATAGTGAACTGAAAAGTGCATGGCCATGCCCAAGGAATGATAAGGATATCATTTGCTTGATGGATTCAGTGTCACTAAGAGATCAAGTAAACGCTTAGCTACATAAGGATGATGGTTCCATGCCTTATGCTAAGCTGGATATCGATGTAGAGGATCGTACGCAGTTTGCTCGGAAAGGTTGTGTTGAATCTCCATTTGACCCTCCATTCTAAATTGGGTAGTCATTATGTCTTGCTAGAGACCACTAATGACTTATGGATTAATCAATGAGATTGAGTTATCCGTTGCCAATTTGGAATGGGCCTACAGGATCGCACATAAGAAAGTCCAATGATGCAGAATAAGTATTCTTGCCTACAATAAGTATAATTGTTATACTTAAATAAATAAGATTTAATTAAATGGTTTAATTGAATATTATTGGAAAGTTCGGTGGTATTAATTAATAGTTAATTAATTACCTGGGAACAATTGGGATGGGCTGATAAATCAAGGGACTTAATTGCAATTGAAGTTCTTGACCCATCAGCCTGATCCATGGGTCATGGGTTGATCCATGGGCTTGGTGTATAACCCAAATCATTAAAGTGTTATTTAAGGCTGATTTGGAATTAGTAAATATTATTTAAATACTGACTTGGAATCAGTTAAATAATATTTGGTAATAATACTGATTTGGAAATTACTAAAATCAGTTAAGTTATAATTGGATAAATTACAATACTGATTTTGGAAATTAATTCTCTACAAATATCCTAGGGATATAATTGTAGGGGAGGGATTTTTTTGGAATAATTCTCATCAGAAAAATACACAGATTTTCCCAAATTCTTCGGGTAGGCAAGATTGGCTAGCACCAACCTGCGAAGGCTTTCGTGCTTGAGAGTAGAGGATCCTTCGAGGAAGGATTTTGGAGACAACAAAACGCCATCTTCTCAGAGGAGCCAGGCGACGTGCGCAACCGATTACGCTTCAAGGGTAAGACCCGATCCTCATAGTTTAGGATTCCGCTGTTTAATTGGATTAAACACCTAGACTATTCCCAACAATTATATTGTTTTTCAGTATATCAATATTTTCAAAAAAGTGTTACTGAATCTTGATTGTTTATTTTTCAGTCATTGATATGGCGTTCAACCCGCTAGCTGTCATACTGAATTAGAACAAACGTACGGGTCCAAATTACATTAACTGGAAGTGTAACTTGGACATTGTCCTTACCTCTGAGGGTTACAAGTACGTGCTCACTGAGGATTGCCCCCCTAAGCCCAACGAAGATGCCACCCCTGAGCAACGAGAGCTATATACAAGGTGGCAGAAGGTTGATGATAATACCCGGTGCTATATCTTGGCTTCTATGTCAAGTATACTGCAGTACCAGTATCAATTATTTACCTCAGCCTACGATATGATGCATAACCTCAGGGAGGAGTTTGGACATCAGGATAGGGCAGCCAAGCAATCAGCTATGAGGAAACTCATGAATGCCAAGATGGCGGCTGAGGGCTCTTCAGTGATGGATCAAGTGCTGGACATAATGAGCTACATCAATGAGATCGAGGTATTGGGATGTGACATTGATGGGGAGACCCAGGTCGATATCATCCTCCAGAGCTTGCCCCCCAATTTTGAGCAGTTTTGGTTGGACTATAATATGGATAAGCTCTCATATTCACTTCCCGAGCTCATGACTGCATTGGTGTCTACTGAGGGCCTCTTCGCATTGAAGAAGCAAGCCTTGGCTACTGTTGGTCCCTTAGGTTCCTCTGCTGGGCCCAAAGCTAGGAAGCACAAGAGGAAGAGAGGCCAGAAAGTAGGAGCTGCTGATCATGGACCTAAGGCAGGCATTGCCAAGAAGCATAAGCCGAAAGACAAGTGCTTCAGATATGGCAAAACAGGACATTGGAAGAAGGATTGCCCAAATCCTCGAGATATGTGTAAATTTTCCCTAATTACTGAGACATGTTTAGCGGCGATTCCCACATATACTTTGGTGTGTGGATTCAGGAGCCACTGATCATGTTTGTAATTCTTTGTAGGGGTTTCAAATGACCCGGCTGCTTAGAGAAGGAGAGTTGCAGGTTTATCTTAGGGATACTACCAGAGTTTCTGTTATTGCAGTGGGAGTTTTATGTCTTTACTTTTCAGACTCAGTTTTACATTTGAGAGATTGTTTATATGTACCCAATTTTCGGAAGAATTTACTCTCATTGTCGAGACTTATTTTGGATGGTTATAAGTGTGTTTTTTCTGGTAATTCAGTTTCTATTAGAAAGAACCAGAAGCTTATATGTTCCGGTACATTAGTTGACAATCTGTTTTTAATCAAGACATACTCCCCAGTAATGCAAAACACATAAACTAATAACTCATCACCGAATCATAGTAAGAGAAAGGAGTCTTCCCCTTTGAATCAAACTTATCTTTACCACCTGAGACTCGGTCACATCAACCTTAGTAGGATTTAAAGGTTTGTCAATAATGTGTCTTTGGACTCATTGGATATTTACAGCTATCCGACCTGTGAGTACTGCTTGGAGGGTAAGATGACCAAAAGGCCTTTTAAGGAAAAGGGGTATAGTGCCAAGAAAGTTTTAGAGTTAATTCACTCTGACTTGTGTGCGCCTATGTCATTTCAGGCTAGAGGTGGTTATGAGTATTTTGTGACATTCACAGATGATTACTCTAGAAATGGATACATATACCTGATGCGCCACAAGTCTGAATGCTTTGACAAGTTCAAAGAGTTTAAGGCTGAGGTGGAGAACTATCTGGGTAAGAGTATGGAGGCCTTGTGATCTGATCGAGGTGGTGAATACATCTCTAGTGAATTTAGGTCCTATTTGTCAGAGGAGGGTATTCAGTCCCAGTTGTCTAAACCTGGCACACCCCAGCAAAATTGCGTAGCAGAAATGAGGAACATTACTCTTATAGATATGGTAAAATCGATGATGAGTTATCGCAAATTGCCTATTTTGTTTTGGGGTTTAGCCTTCGAGTCAACGTGTTATCTCTTTAATCTCATATCATCTAAGTCTGTGCCTTCGACCCCAGTAGAGTTGTGGACTGAGCGAAAGCCTAGTCTAAGACATCTCAGGATTTGGGGTTATCCAGCATATGTGCTTAAGGCAGATGCAGCCAAGCTAGACGCGAGATCTGAGATTATGCTTTTTGTAAGCTACCCCAAAGGAACGAAAGGTGGTCTGTTTTATAGTCCTTAGGATCAGAAAGTGGTGGTGAGCACCAATGCCAAGTTTCTTGAGGATGACTCTGTTTTAGACCACAAGGCAAATAGCAAGGTAGTATTGGAAGAGCTTAGAGGTCAGTCCAGTATTCCAGATGCACAAGTACAGGAAGACACACTATAAGAGACTACACACACTATCATAGATGATGCTCCTACACAGGCTGCATCGTAGTGGGAGGGTTGTCAGATAGCCCGAGAGGTACATGGGTTTGGGTGAGTCTTTGGACTTTATCCCTGGCGCTCATGAACAAGACCCAGTTAGCTACAATGAGGTTATCCAGGATAAATAGGTAGATTATTGGCAGAGAACGATGATTGCTGAGATGGGTTTTATGACCTCAAATCAGGTCTAGGAGTTGGTAGACCTTCCTGATCGGTTTCGGCCTATTGGGTGCAAATAGGTCTACAAGCGAAAGAGAGAATATGAACGGAGGGTTGTGACATTCAAGGATAGGCTTTTGGCGAAGGGGTATACTCAGAAAGAGGGTATCAATTATGAGGAGACCTTTTCTCTGGTAGCTATGCTTAAGTCAATCCGGATTCTCTTGGCCATAGCTGCTTATATGGATTATGAGATTTGGCAGATGGAAGTTAAGACAGCTTTCCTTAATGGAAGTCTTAAGGAGACCATCTTTATGCAACAACCAGAGGGTTTCATTGTTCAGGGCCAAGAGTGAAGAAAAACTGAACAAGCCCGGGCTAAATCGAAAACATCACTTTCGTGCAATGCATTCCAGAATCAGAAGCTTTCGACCAAGCTCAGGCTCAAATTAGTTTACCCATGAACGGATCTAGGCTTATACTTATTTAATTTATTAATCAGGACACAAAAAATTAAATATTTAATAAAAGCGGAATTTAAAGATTCTACCTTTTGTAGCGAAGTCCCTTGCCTAAAGACAATTCCAATCTTTGTTACGATTCCAATAGAAATCCAATAGATATCTCCGTAGAAACTTCGAATATTGCATGGGCAATAATCTATCGAAGTCTACTTGCTTAGCCCATAAGGAAATCTCTCTAAAACTGGACTCAAACAAACCAAAAACTGATCACAAAACTCAACCCACAAAAATCCTGCTGCTGCTGCCCAAAAAGCTGCTGCCTTTAAATATAAAAACCACTCCGACAGCAGTAATTCGAACTGCCCAGTTGTGATCTAGACAGCCCAAGCTTTGGATCACCAAGAAGAGATCAACGAAGCCCAGGCCGAATCAAACGCACTGGACAGCAGCAAAAAACTGCCGCCAGAAAACCCTGAAAAACGCTGCAGCAGAATTCCGACGTGAGGAAGAAGAAATCGAGCAGCAGAATTCCGGCAGACTGAAGAAGAAACCGGACAGAATAAAACCCAAGAATAAAGCTGTGATCTTTGGTTAAAATCCAGCCAAGAGCAAGTGAGAAATCTGGTTTGTTTTTGAGAAAGAATTCTTGAAGAAAAATTCTCTCTCTTAAACCTTCTCACTCAAGAAAGCAAGAAAAATTGTCTTGCAAGACTTCCTTAGGTTTTCTTAGGCATCAAGTCTTCTATTTAGTGGAGCTTCTAAGGAGACCTAATGGGCTCTCGAGTTAGGCCTTTAAATTTTACTTTCGTTGACCGCTAAGCCTTCCCGACTAATCAACTCCAATCAACCCATTTAAATTAATTTATTTAATCCACTTTGTTAATTTAATTTAATCGAACCCTTAGAATTAATTAATTCAAAATAGAATTAATTTCTAAATTCACTTTGTCGATTAAATATTAATTAAACCTTTTGAATTAATTAATTTACCTTGTCGATTAGTCAAATGCATAATCGGTCGTACCACTAACGGACCAATTATGGAACTACCGCTCGAAAATGACTTTACATCGCGCCATTATATTTTATTCTATCTCCCCACATTAAAGATCTAGCGCTCGTCAGTTTATCAATTTACTGACAAATTAATTCACCAACTTCTTGGTTTCCGAGATTAGTACCACTCGTCCTTTTATTATACCGAACATAAAGTTCACCGGCCGGGTTTAGTATAATAACCTTACGAGCTCATCTCGGGAGCACCATCAACCCGGCGAACCGGTACGTGGATTCCTCCGACTAGCAATGGCACGTAAGAAGCTAAACACCGCATACCCAACCTACTGAGGTATTGGCCTCAATTGACCTCACTCTTTGGCAAATCAAAGTACACGATATCCAACCCTCACGCCCGTCCCAATCTCGGGATTGAGAGACGGAATACTAGGACCAAATTAACTACGTCGATCAGTATAAGTCAATTCTATCCAAACTGGTCATGCACAATATGCCTCGGGCATATCTGTGTGATTTAAACTAGTTTAGATAAACTAATTTCCAAACCACACAATAACCTATACCGATAGTATGTTACGACTATCTCGGTTAAGAGCATACTTTTTATATATCAATACTTTAACCAATAACGGTATCTACTGTGTCTGTCCACACCCCGTTATCTAGTTCTATGATATAAAGGAACAAATTTATACCGAAACAAAAAGATATGTCAACTGTGGATATTAGTTTTTGATACAAGCCATAGCTTTTCTGTATTCAAAACTAACAATCTCCCACTAATACTCAAAGCTATGCTAAGAAGTACAAAAATTGTCCAACCGGCTATTACACTGCTGTTATAATGAAATCTCCAGAACACTTTTAAGCTCACTCACATGGCTCTCTCAAGAATCTGACTCCCATACCCTCCACATGGCTCTCAAAGACCTTTGGGGTCAATGGCTTGGTGAAAGGATCTGCAAGGTTGTCATCTGAAGCTATCTTGGCCACGATCATGTGTCCCCTCTTTACGATCTCTCGTATCAGGTGGTACTTGCGCTCTATGTGTTTACTCGCATTATGGGCTCGTGGTTCCCTTGAGTTAGCAACTGCACCATTGTTATCACAATAAACTGTGATAGACCTAGGCAACTCAGGAACCACATCCAAGTCCATCAGGAAGCTCCTGAGCCATACAGCCTCTTTCGCTGCCTCTGAAGCGGCAACGTACTCGGCCTCCATGGTAGAGTCCGCCACGCATTTCTGCTTGACACTCTTCCATACTATGGCTCCACCTCCTAGAGTAAACACAAACCCAGAGGTAGACTTACTCTTGTCCAAATCACCTTGAAAGTCCGAATCTGTATAACCCAATGGTACAAGCTCCTGCGCTCTATACACTAGGACATAATCTCTCGTCCTGCGCAAGTACTTGAGAATGCATTTTACTGCCTCCCAGTGAGCCTTCCCAGGGTTACTCTGATATCTGCTAACCATGCCAATGGCAAAGCAAATATCAGGCCTCGTGCATATCATAGCATACATGAGGCTACCCACTGCAGAAGCATAGGGTACCGCCTTCATGGCATCAATCTCCTCAGTAGTCTTAGGACACTGCTCCTTAGACAAATGCACTCCATGCCTGAAAGGTAGTGAACCCTTCTTGGAGTTCTGCATGTTAAAATGGGCCAGAATCGTGTCTATATAGGATGCCTGAGAGAGAGTTAGAGAACGTCTCCTACGATCTCGAATAATCTTAATCCCAAGGATATGTCCACCCTCTCCCAAATCCTTCATATCGAATTGCCTTGATAACCATGCCTTTATGTCTGACAACACCTTCTTATTGTTGCCAATAAGAAGAATGTCATCTACGTAAAGTACGAGGAACACCACCATATCACCATCACGCCTTCGATAAACACACTGCTCATCCGGAGACCGAGTGAATCCATAGAACTGGATAACCTCATCAAAACGAATGTTCCAAGATTTGGATGCTTGCTTAAGTCCATAAATGGACCTCCTAAGCCTGCATACCTTGTGCTCTTGGCCTTTAACAATGAAGCCCTCTGGTTGCTGCATAAAGATGGTCTCCTCAAGACTTCTATTAAGGAAAGCTGTCTTGACGTCCATCTGCCAAATCTCATAATCCATATGAGCAGCTATGGCCAAGAGAATCCAGATTGACTTAAGTATAGCTACCGGGGAAAAGGTATCCTCATAATCGATCCCTTCTTTCTGAGTATACCCCTTCGCCACAAGCCTAGCCTTGAAGGTCTCACCCCTCCCGTCAGATCCTCTCTTTCACTTGTAAACACATTTGCACCCAATAGGCCTAAACCCACAGGAAGGTCTACCAGCTCCCAGACTTGATTTGAGTCCATAGAACCCATCTCAGCAATCATCGCTCTCTGCCAAGAATCTGCGTATTTATCCTGGAGAGCCTCATTGTAGTTAACTGGGTCTGGTTCATGAGAGGCAGGGATAAAGTCCGAAGACACACACAAACCCATGTACCTCTCGGGCTATCTCACAACCCTCCCACTACGATGAGGCGCAGCCTGTGCAAGAGCATCATCTGTGATAGTGTGTGCAGTCTCTTGTGGTGTGTCTTCCTGTACGTGTGCATCTAGAATAGTGGACTGACTTCTAAGCTCTACCAATACTATCTTGCTGCTTGACTTGTGATCTAAAATATAGTCCTCCTCAAGAAATCTGGCATTGGTGCTGACCACCACCTTCTGATCCTGAGAACTATAAAATAAACCACCTCTCGTTCCTTTGGGGTAACCTATAAACAGCAAAGCCTTGGATCTCGCCTCTAACTTGCCGGCATCTGCCTCGAGCACATGTGCTGAACAACCCCAAATCCTGAGATATCTCAGACTAGGCTTTCGCCTATTCCACAACTCTACTGGGGTCGTAGGCACAGACTTAGATGGCACAAGGTTGAGGATAAAACATGCTGTCTCTAAGGCATATCCCCAAAACGAGATAGGCAACTAACTGTAACTCATCATCGATATAACCATCTCCATAAGAGTCTTGTTCCTCCTCTCTGCTACACCATTCTCTGGGGTGTGCCAAGTGTAGACAACTGGGTCTGAATACCCTCCTCTGACAAATAAGATCTAAATTCACTAGAGAGGTATTCGCCACCGCGATCAGACCGCAGTGACTTGATACTCTTACCCAGATGGTTCTCCACCTCAGCCTTGAACTCTCTGAACTTTCCAAAGCATTCAGACTTGTGGCGCATCAGGTATATGTATCCATATATAGAGTAATAATCAGTGAAAATCACGAAATACTCATAACCACCTCTAGCCTGAATTGACATAGGCCCACGCACGTCAGAATGAATCAGCTCTAAAACCTCCTTGGCCCTATACCCCTTTGCCTTGAAATGCCTCTTGGTCATTTTACCCTCCAAGCAGGACTCACAGGTCGAATAGCTGTCAATATCTAGTAAGTCCAAAGACCCACTCTTGACCAACCTTTGAATCCTACTAAGGTTGATATGACCTAGTCTCAGGTGCCAAAGATAAGTCTGATTTAAAGGGGAAGACTCTTTTCTCTTATTATGATTCGGTGATGAGTTACTAGTTTCTGTGGTTTGCATAGCTGGGGAGTAAGTCTTAATTAAAAACAAATTGTCAACCAATGTACCGGAACATGTAAGTTTCTGGCCTTTTCTAATAAAAATAGATCCATCAGAAAATGCACACTTATAACCATCCAAAACAAGTCTCGAAACCGAAAGCAAGTTCTTTCGAAAACTAGGTACATAAAGACAATCCTTTAAATGAAAAATAGAGTCTGAAAAATAAAGACAAACAACTCCCACTGCAGCAACAGAAACTCTAGTAGTATCCCCAAGGTAGACCTGCAACTCTCTCTCTAAGCAGCCGGGTCACTTGGAACCCCTGCAAAGAATTACAAACATGATCAGTGGCTCCTGAATCCACACACCAAGTATCTGTGGGAATCGCCGCTAAACATGTCTCAGTGACTAGGGAAAATTTACACGTACCTCGAGGCTTTGGGCAGTCCTTCTTCCAATGTCCCGCTTTGCCACATCTAAAGCATTTGCCTTTCGGCTTCTGCTTCTTGGCAATGCCCGCCTTGGGTCCATGACTGGCTCCTGCTTTCTGGCCTCTCTTCCTCTTTTACTTCCTGGCTTTGGGCCCAGCAGAGGAACCTGATGGACCAAAAGTAGCCAAGGCTTGCTTCTTTTCAGCGAATAGGCCCTCAGCAGACACCAATACAGTCATGAGCTCAGAAAGTGAATATGAGAGATTCCCCATATTATATTCAATCGAAACTGCTCAAAACTGGGAGGCAAGCTCTGAAGGATGATATCAACCTGGGTTTCCCCATCAATCTCTCCTCCCAATACCTCGATCTCATTGATGCAACCAATCATGTCCAGTACGTGATCTCTCACTGAAGTGCCCTCAGCCATCTTAGCATTCATGAGTTTCCTCATAGCTGACTGCTTGGATGCCCTGCCCTGATGTCCAAACATCTCCCTGAGGTTGAGCATCATATCGTAGGCTGAGGTCATCAACTGATGCTGGTGTTGCAATACACTCGACATAGAAGCCAAGATGTAGCACCTGGTCATCTCATCAGCCTTCTGCCACTTCGTATATGGCTCTCGCTGCTCAGGGGTGGCATCATCACTGGGCTTAGGGGGACACTCCTCAGTAAGCACATACTTGTAACCCTCAGCGATAAGGACAATGTCCAGGTTACGTTTCCAATCAATGTAATTTGGACCGGTGAGTTTGTTTTGGTTCAGAATGACAGCTAACGGGTTGAACGACATATCAACTGAAAATAAACAAACAAGTTTCAGTATACTTTTTTGAAAATATTGAAAATCCTCTAAAAACCAATAAAATCTTCTACCGACATCTCTCACACCGGGATTAATGCATGTCACGATGGGTGAACATCTACGCTAACCCACATTCGTTCGAGAAGAACCGAAGTTCATTAATTTCATTATATGAACAACGATCTTATGATCAATGAAATTAATAGTCGATAATTTTAGCCGTACCCGAAAATAGCATAACTTCGATGGGAGGGATACTAAAAACGGTACACTAAGGGTATGCCATTACGTGACTTCTATGTTTGTTACTTAGGATACTAATGAGCCTCGGATGGCGAGGGTGTCTCAACTTTCTCCAATTAAACTCACTATAGTCATCCCTTTAGAAATTCATTTCGGTGATATCAGTGATTGAAAACTCATCCGATAGGGAGGAAGGTCTAAG
This sequence comes from Knoxia roxburghii, assembly GCA_030378225.1. NCBI lineage: Eukaryota > Viridiplantae > Streptophyta > Magnoliopsida > Gentianales > Rubiaceae > Knoxia > Knoxia roxburghii. Next base: position 26,582,430 of record CM059418.1, on the reverse strand, counting down.
CCAGCACGCAAGCTTAACCACATCACCAATGAACTCGTAATGGAGGCCATGGGGCTATTAACCAACCCGCTCCCACTTAGATTTTTAATTTCGATTCGCCCGGGTTTTATTGGTTTTTTACGTAATTAGGAATCACCCAAAATTGCGATTAAACCAAAACCCGCGAATTTAATTAGTTACGTTTGAGGATTTTTTTCGTTTTAACATGCAATATCTTAACTATGGATATTCGCACCCATAAAACCGTTGGAGTTTTAATATGCGAATAATCTACCTTAGTTAATTGCACATTAACTTTTAAAAACCTTTTGGTTTGGTTTTCGTTCATGCAAAATAAAACGAAAATCACACAATCAACGAAAAGGCATAAATACGGGAAATTAAACAAATAAAATTTCCCGACTATTATGGCCTTCTCTATCGTTGATTCTTTGACGCCTCGGTGACACTTCCCGTCGTGTCGCTCCCACTCGTTATTTGGATTCCTCTCGATTCGGCCGGGTTTTCTCGGTTGACTACGTAATTAGGAATCACCCAAAATTACGATAAACCAAAACTCGAGAATATAAGTTACCCAAAATAACGTCTTCGTCATAGTACATAAATTCCTATATACAAAGGCGTTTTTTTAGGAATTTAAAGACGACATGATTAGATCAAATCCTACCACAAGATTTTTCTAATCCTACACGGCTTCCAGCTCATGGTTATTACTATTATAGAAATTTCCATTCAAAAATAAAACAAGCCCGGACATGTCCCGGGGTTTATGATTGAAAATTAAATTTCTACCATAATAGCAGGGAAACCAATAACCACCTGTTTAAGCATTTCGAAAAAAATAATATTGCCAAAATAAAGCCGTGTAATAAATCAAACAAGTATAAGACCGAAACCAACGCTCTGATACCAATTTGAAGGAAAACTGAACAAGCCCGGGCTAAATCGAAAACCTCACTTTCGTGCAATGCATTCCAGAATCGGAAGCTTTCGACCAAGCTCAGGCTCAAATTAGTTTACCCATGAAGGGATCTAGGCTTATACTTATTTAATTTATTAATCGGGACACAAAAGATTCGATCTTTAATTAATGCGGAATACTTAAAGATTTTACCTTTTGTAGCGAAGTCCCTTGCCTAAAGAAAAATCCAATCTTTGCTGCGAATTCCACAAAGAATCCGAAGAATGACTCCGATACAAACTCTAAAATAGTGTGGGCTATTACCTACGGAGTTACCCATAGAAAATCGAAGAAATCCCAAGAAACTTGCTCTGGAAGAAAACTCAAAAATCTGAACTTTTAAAAAAAAAACTGCTGCCCAGATTTTTTGAAGATTGCAACGCAAGTCACCGGGAACACCTGAAGAAAACCGACCACCGGGCTGATCAATCCGGTCCCAATCTGTACAGCCCGGCTTCACGGATCACTCTATTCGAAGATCAACGTGAAAACCAGGCCGGCTCAGGGCACTGAAGAGAAGATCAGCGTCGAGTTTTCCGATCGGAAAACTGGACAGCGGCACTAAAAATTGGACCGGCGACTTAATAAGGGACAATCCGGGCAGCTTGATAACTGAGTTTCTCCGAAGAAGAAAGTTGCCTTAGCTGACTTCGAGAAGAAGCTTCGATGAGGAAGACGAAGTTCTCACTCTAAGCTAAACTTTTTCACTCTAGCCTTTTCTTGGCTGCCAAGTTTTCTTAATGTCTTACTTGCCCAATAAGTTGTATTTATATGGAGCTTCTAAGGAGACCTAATGGGCTCTCGAGTTAGGCCTTTAAATTTGACTTTCGTTGACCGCTAAGTCTTCCTGACTAATCAACTCCAATCGACCCATTTAAATTAATTTATTTAATCCACTTTGTTAATTTAATTTAATCGAACCCTTAGAATTAATTAATTCAAAATAGAATTAATTTCTAAATTCACTTTGTCGATTAAATATTAATTAAACCTTTTGGATTAATTAGTTTACCTTGTCGATTAGTCAAATGTATAATCGGTCGTACCACTAACGGACCAATTATGGAACTACCGCTCGAAAACGACTTTACATCGCGCAATTATATTTTATTCTATCTCCCCAGATTAAAGATCTAGCGCTCGTCGGTTTATCAATTTACTGACAAATTAATTCACCAACTTCTTGGTTTCCGAGATTAGTACCACTCGTCCTTTTATTATACCGAACATAAAGTTCACCGGCCGGGTTTAGTATAATAACCTTACGAGCTCATCTCGGGAGCACCATCAACCTGGTGAACCGGTACGTGGATTCCTCCGACTAGCAACGGCACGTAAGAAGCTAAACACCGCATACCCAACCTACTGAGGTATTGGCCTCAATTGACCTCACTCTTTGTCAAATCAAAGCACACGATATCCAACCCTCACGCCTGTCCCAATCTCGGGATTGAGAGACGGAATACTAGGACCGAATTGACTACGCCGATCAGTATAAGTCAATTCTATCCAAACTGGCCATGCTCAATATGCCCCGGGCATATCTGTGTGATTTAAACTAGTTTAGATGAACTAATTTCCAAACCACACAATAACCTATACCGATAGTATGTTCAGAGTATCTCGGTTACGAGCATACTTTTTATATATCAATACTTTAACCAATAAAGGTATATACTGTGTCTGTCCACACCCCGTTATCTAGTTCTATGATATAAAGGAACAAATTTATACCGAAACAAAATGATATATCAACTGTGGATATTAGTTTTTGATACAAGCCATAGCTTTTCTGTATTCAAAACTAACATAAACCTTTAGGATTAATTAATTCACTTTATCGATTAGTCAAACGCCTGATTAGTCGTACCACTAACGGACCAATTATGGAACTACCACTAAAAAATGACTTTAGATTGTGCCACTATATTTTCTTCTATCTCCGCACATCAAAGATCTAGTGATCATCGATTTATCAATTTACTGTCCGAGATTAGTACCACTCGACCTTCTTATTATATCGGACGTAAAGTCCACTGCCCAATTTTAGTATAGTAAACCTTACGAGCCCATCTTGGGAGCACCATCAACCCGGCGAACCGTTATGTGGATTCCTCTGACTAGCAACGACACGTCAAAAGCTAAACACCGCATACCCAACCTACCGAGGTATAGGCCTCAATTGACCGCACTCTTTGGCAGATCAAAGCATACGATATCTAACTCTCATGCCCGTCCCAATCTCGGGATTGAGAGAATGAATACTAGAACTGAATTGACTACGCCGATCACTACAAGTCAATTCTATCCAAACTGGTCGTTCTCAATATGCCTCAGGTATATCCGTGTGATTTAATTAGTCTAGATAAACTAATTTCCAAACCACATGATAACCTATACCGATAGTATGTTCATACTATTTCAGTTACGAGCATACTTTTAATATATCAATACTTTAACCAATAACGGTACCTACTATGTATTTTCACACCTCGTTATCTAGTTCTATGATATAATGGAACTTTTTAATATTGAAACAAAATGATATGTCATCTGTGGATATTAGTTTTTGATACAAGCCATAGCTTTTCTATATTCAAAACTAACAATCTCCCACTAATACACAAAGCTATGCTAAGAAGTACAAAAACTGTCCAATTCGCTATTACACACTGCTGTCATAATGAAATCTAAAGAACACCTATAAGTTCACTCACATGGCTCCCTCAAGAATCTGACTCCATTGCCCTTCACATGTCTCTTAAAAACCTTTGGGGTCAATGGCTTTGTAAAAGGATCTGCAAGGTTGTCATCTGATGCTATCTTAGCCACGGTCACGTCTTCCCTCTTTACGATCTCTCGTATCAGGTGGTACTTGCGCTCTATGTGTTTACTTGCTTTATGGGCTCATGGTTCCCTGGAGTTGGCAACTGTACCATTGTTATCACAATAAACTATGATAGACCTAAGCAACTCAGGAACCATATCTAAGTTCACCAGGATGTTTCGGAGCCATACAGCTTCTTTCGCTGCCTCTGATGCGGCAACGTACTCAGCCTCTATGGTGGAGTCCGCTATGCATTTCTGCTTGACACTTCGCCATACTATGGCTCCACCTCCTGGAGTAAACACAAACCCATAGGTTGACTTACTCTTGTCCATATCATATTGAAAATCCCAATCTGTGTAACCCAACGGTACAAGCTCCTGCGTTCTATAAACTAGGACATAATCTCTCATCCTGCGCAAGTACTTGAGAATGCATTTTACTGCCTCCCAGTGAGCCTTCCCAGGGTTACTCTGATATCTGCTAATGATGCCAACGGCAAAGAAAATATCAGGCCTCGTACATAACATAGCACACATAAAGCTACCCACTGTAGAAGCATAGGGTACCACCTGCATGGCATCTATCTCCTCAGCAGTCTTTGGACACTGCTCCTTAGACAAATGCACCCCATGCCTGAAGGGTAGTGAATCCTTCTTGGAGTTCTGCATGTTAAAATGGGCCAGAATCTTGTCTATGTAGGATGCCTGGGAGAGAGTCAGAGAATGTCTCCTATGAACTCGAATAATCTTAATCCCAATGATATGTCCAGCCTCTCCCAAACCCTTCATATCAAATTGCCTGGATAACCATGCATTTACGTCTGACAACACCTTTTTACTGTTTCCAATCAGAAGGATGTCATCTACGTAAAGTACGAGGAACACCACCGTATCATCATCACGCCTGCGATATACACACTGCTCATCCGGACACTGAGTGAATCCATAGGACTGGATAACCTTGTCAAAATGGATGTTCCAAGATCTGGATGCTTGCTTAAGTACATAAATGGACCTCCTAAGCCTGCATACCTTGTGCTATTTGCCCTGAACAATGAAACCCTCTGGTTGCTGCATAAAGATGGTCTCCTCAAGATTTCTATTAAGGAAAGTTGTCTTGACGTCCATCTATCAAATCTCATAGTCCATATAAGCAGTTATGGCCGAGAGAATCTGGATCGACTTAAGCATAGTTACCAGGAAAAAGGTCTCCTCATAATTGATACTCTCTTTCTGAGTATACCCCTTAACCACAAGCCTAGCCTTGAAGGTCTTAACCCTCCCGTTAGATATTCTCTTTCACTTGTAGACTCATTTGCACCAATAGGCTGAAACCCATCAGGAAGGTCTACCAGCTCCCACACCTGATTTGAGTCCATAGAACCCATCTCAGTAATCATTGCTCTCTGCCAAAAATCTACATCTTTATCCTGTAGAGCCTCATTGTACTAACTGGGTCTGGTTCATGAGCGCCATGGATAAAGTACGAAAACTCACCCACACCCATGTACCTCTCAGTCTGTCTAGTAACCCTCCTACTACGACAAGGAGCAACGTGTGTAAGAGCATCATCTGTGATAGTGTGTGCAGTCTCTTGTGGTGTGTCTTCCTGTACTTGTGCATCTGGAATAATGGACTGACTTCTAAGCTCTTCCAATACTACCTTGCTGCTTGAATTATAATCTAAAATATGGTCCTCCTCACGAAATATGGCATTGGTGCTCACCACCACCTTCTGATCCTGAGGACTATAAAGTAGACCACCTCTCGTTCCTTGGGGTAGCCTACAAACGGCATAGCCTTTGATCTCGAATCTAACTGACCTACATTTGCCTCGAGCACATGTGCTGGACAACCCCAAATCCTGAGATGTCTCGGACTAGGCTTTTACCCAGTCCACAACTCTAGGGGTGTCGTAGGCACAAATTTAGATGGCACGAGATTAAGGAGATAACACACTATCTCTAAGGCATAACCCTGAAACGAGGTAGGCAACTCACTATAACTCATCATCGATCTAACCATATCCATAAGAGTCATGTTCCTCCTCTATGCTACACCATTCTGCTGGGGTGTGCCAGGTGCAGACAACTGGGACTGAATACCCACCTCTGACAAATAGGACCTAAATTCACTAGAGAGATATTTACCACCACGATCAGACCGCATGGTCTTGATACTCTTACCCAGATGGTTCTCCACCTCAGCCTTAAACTCTTTGAACTTGCCAAAGCATTCAGACTTGTGGCGCATCAGGTATATGTATCCATATCTAGAGTAATCATCCGTGAATGTCACGAAATACTCATAACCACCTCTAGCCTAAACTGACATAGGTCCACACAAGTCAGAATAAATCAACTCTAAAACCTCTTTGACCCTATACCCCTTTGCCTTGAGAGGCCTCTTGGTCATTTTACCCTCCAAACAGGACTCACATGTAGGAAAACTGTCAATATCTAATGAATCTAAAGACCCATCATTGACCAACCTTTGAATCCTACTAAGGTTTATGTGACCTAGTCTCAGGTGCCAAAGATAAGTTTGATTCAAAGGGGAAGACTCTTTTCTCTTATTATGATTCGGTGATGAATTACTAGTTTCTGTGTTTTGCACATCTGGGAGTTTGTCTTAATTAAAAACAGATTGTCAACTAATGTACCAGAATATATAAGCCTCTGGTTCTTTCTAATAAAAATAGAATTATTAGAAAAAATACACTTATAGCCATCCAATAAAAGTTTAGAAACTGAAAGAAAATTCTTCCGAAAACTGGGTACATATGGACAATCTCTCAGATGTAAAATAGAATCTGAAAAATAAAGACATAAAACTCCCACTGCAACAACAGAAACTCTGATAGTATCCCCAAGGTAGACCTGCAACTCTCCCTCTCTAAGCAGCTAGGTCACTTGGAACCCCTACAAAAAATTACAAACATGATCAGTGGCTCCTGAATCCACACACCAAGTATCTGTGGGAATCGTCTCACGTCTCAGTAACTAGGGAGAATTTACACATACCTCAATGCTTTGGGCTGTCCTTCTTTCAATGTCCTGCTTTGCCACATCTGAAGCACTTGCCTTTCGGCTTATGCTTCTCTGCAATGCCCGCCTTGGGTCTATGATCAGCAACTCCTGCTTTCTGCTCTCTTCCTCTTTTGTTTCTTGGCTTTGGGCCCGGCAGAGGGACCAACAATAGCCAAAGCTTGCTTCTTCTCTACGAAGAGACCCTCAGTAGACATCAATACAGTCATGAGCTCGAGAAGTGAATATGAGAGCTTGCTCATATTGTAGTTCAACCAAAACTGCTCAAAACTGGGGGACAAGCTCTGGAGGATTATATCGACATGGGTCTTCCCATCAATATCACCTCCTAATACCTCAATCTTATTGATGCATCTCATTATGTCCAGCACGTGATCCCTCACTGAAGTGCCCTCTGCCATCCTAGCATTCATGAGTTTCCTCATAGGTGACTGTTTGGCTGCCCTGCCCTGATGTCCAAACATCTTCCTAAGGTTGAGCATCATATCGTAGGCTGAGGTAAACAACTGATGCTGGTGCTACAGTACACTCGACATAGAAACCAAGATGTAGCACTGGGTCATCTCATCAGCCTTCTGCCACCTCGTATATAGCTCTCGCTACTCAGGGGTGGCGTCATCGCTGGGCTTAGGGGGCACTCCTCAGTGAGCACGTACTTGTAACCCTCAGCAGTAAGGACAATGTCCAGGTTACGTTTCCAGTCAATGTAATTAGGACCCATAAATTTGTTCTGATTCAAAATGACAGCTAGCAGGTTGAACGACATATCAACAACTGAAAAATAAACAGTCAAGTTTCAGTATACTTTTTTGAAAATATTGATATTCTCAAAACAATACATTCTTCTACCAACATCACTCACACCCGGATTAACGCAGGTCACGGTGGGTGAACGTCTATGCCAACCCACATTCATTCGAGAAGAACTGAAGCTCATTAATTCCATTATCTGACAACGATCTTATGATCAATGAAATTAATAGTCGATAATTTTAGCCGTACACAATAAGTAGTGTAACCTCTTATGAGGAATACTACAGATGGTACACTAAGTGTTTGTCATTACGTGACTTCTAAGCTTGTTACTTAGGATACTAATGCGCCTTGGTTAGCGAGCATGTCGCAACTTTCTCCAATTAAACTCGCTATAGTCATCCTTTTAGAAATTCAATCTAGTGATAGACTTATCCGTAGAGAAGAAGGCCCTTAGCCAGCGCGTCGGCTTAACCCACATCACATATGAATATGAAATGGAGGCCATGGGCAGATTTACCAACCCGCTCCCACTTAGATTTTTAAGTTTGAGGATTTTTACATTTTAACATGAAATATCTTAACTATAGATATTCGCACCCAAAAAACCGTTGGAGTTTTAATATGCGAATAATCTGCCTTAGTTAATTGCACTTTACTTTTTAAAACGAATTGGTTTTTGTTCATGCAAATAAATTGAAAACACACAATCAATGAAAAGACATAAATATGGGAAATTAAAGAAATAAAATTTCCCGACTATTATGCCTTCTCTATTGTTGATTCCTTAACGCCTCGGTGACACGTCCCACTATGTCGCTCCCACTCGTTATTTGGATTCCTCTCGATTTGCCCAGGTTTTCTCGGTTTACTACGTAATTAGGAATCACCCAAAATTATGAGAAACCAAAACCTGTGAATATAAGTTACCCAAAATAACGTCTTCATCATAATACATAAAGTCCTATATAAAGGCATTTTTCTAGGAATTTAAAGACAACGTGATTAGATCAAATCCTATTACAAGATTTTTCTAATCCTACACGGCTTTCAGCTCATGGTTATTACTATTACAGACATTTCCATTCACAAAACAATACGAGCTCGGACATGTCCCGGGGTTTATGAATGATAAATAAATTCCACCATAATAGCCGGGAAACTAATAACCACCTGTTTAAACATTTGACAAAAATAATAACGCCAAATTAAAGATGTGTAGTAAATTAAACAAGTATAAAGCCAAAACACTCGCTCTAATTCCATTTTGAAGGAAAACAGAACAAGCCTGGGCTAAATCAAAAACCTTACTTTAGTGCAATGCATTCCATAATCAAAATCTTTCGACAAAGCTCAGGTCAAATTCATTTTCCCATGAATGGATCTAGGCTTATACTTATTTAATTTATTAATCGGGACACAAAAGATACAATCTTTAATTAAAACGGAAAGTTCAAAGATTATACCTTCGTAGCGAAGTTCCTAGCAAAAAGAAATCCAAAAACTTCGGGCAAGCGAAATCCACAAGGAATCCGAAGAATAACTCTAATTTGACTCCAAACTAGTGTGGCCTAGTGTCTACGGAGTAGCCCAAGGCAAAATGAAGAAATCCCAAGAAACTTGCTTCGAAAGAATTTAAATCTGCCAAAAACAGATTTGCCAGGAAACTCCCTCAACTACCACCACCAGCCGCCAGATTGCGCAAGAACTCTGGCTGCTCTGATCGTCGATTCTAGCCGTGATCTGTATAGCTTCCACCGTGTATCACCAGCCCAAAGAGATATCAACAAGGGGTCACCGGCTCAAGCATGCTGGAAGTCGAACGGTTGCCGGAATGTGAAGGGTCACGACGGCGCTAAAAAGAAACCAGCGGCAACGATGGTTTTAACCAAAAATCCGGCGGGCTCGATGATAAAATCCAATGGGCTTATGTTTTTTGAAGAAAGAAAGTTATCCTAGTTGACTTCGAGGAGAAACTTAGCAAGGAAGACAAAGTTCTCACTCTAGACTAGACTTTCACTTACTAGGTTAAACTTGGCCTCCAAGTTTTTTACGTCTTGTAAGTTGCCTAACATGGGATATTTATAGGTAGCTTCTAAGGAGACCTAATGGGCCTTTGAGTTGGGCATTATAGTTTGACTTTCGTTGACCCATTACTTTTCCTAGACTAGTCAACTACAATCGATCCTTTTGAATTAAATCTTTAACCCACTTCGTTAATTTAATTTAATCGAATCCTTAGGATTAATTAATTCATATAGAATTAATTTTCTTAATCCACTTTGTCAATTAAATATTAATTAAACCTTTAGGATTAATTAATTCACTTTATCGATTAGTCAAACGCATAATTAGTCGTACCACTAACGGACCAATTATGGAACTACCGCTCAAAAACAACTTTACATCCTGCCACTATATTTTCTTCTATCTCCCCAAATCAAAGATCTAGTGCTCATCGGTTTATCAATTTACTGACAAACTAATTCACTGACTTCTTGGTATCCGAGATTAGTACACTCAACCTTCATATTTTACCAGACGTAAAGTCCATTGGCCAGTTTTAGTACAATAAAACTTACGAGCTCATTTTAGGAGCACCATCAACCCGGCAAACCGGTACGTGGATTCCTCCAACTAGCAACGGCACGTAAGAAGCTAAACACTGTATACCCAACCTACCAAGGTATAGGCCTCAATTGACCGCACTCTTTGGCACATCAAAGCATATGATATCTAACTCTCACACCCGTCCCAATCTCGGGATTGAGAGACTAAATACTAGGACCGAATTAACTTCGCCGATCAGTACAAGTCAATTCGATCCAAATTGGTAGTGCTAAATATGCCTCGGGCATATTCGTGTGATTTAATTAGTCTAGATAAACTAATTTACAAACCTCACGATAACCTATACCGATAGTATGTTTAGACTATCTCAGTTAGGAGCATACTTTTCATATATCAATACTTTAACAAATAACGGTATCTGCTGCGTCTTTCCACACCCTGTTATCTAGTTCTATGATATAATGGAATAATTTAATTCTGAAACAAAATTATATATCATTTGTGTATATTAGTTTTTGATACAAGCCATAGCATTTTTGTATTCAAAACTAACACATCTATCAAAGGAGCAGTGCCCCAAGACTGCTGAGGAGATAGATGCCATGTAGGCGGTACCTTATACTTCTGCAGTAGGTAGCCTCATGTATGCTATGTTATGTGATATTTACTTTGTCATTGGCATGGTTAGTAGATATCAGTGTAACCCTGGGAAGGATCACTAGGAGGCAGTAAAATGCATTCTCAAGTACTTACGCAGGACAAGAGATCATGTGCTAGTTTATAGAGCGCAGGAGCTTGTACCATTGGGTTACACAGATCGGACTTTCAAGGTGATTTGGACAAGAGTAAGTCTACCTCTGGGTTTGTGTTTACTCTAGGAGGTCGAGCCATAGTATGGCTGAGTGTCAAGCAGAAATGCGTGGAGGACTCCACCATGGAGGCTGAGTACGTTGCCATATCAGAGGCAGCGAAAGAAGCTGTATGGCTCCGGAGCTTCCTGATGGACTTGGATATGGTTCCTGAGTAGCCTAGATCTTTCACAGTTTACTGTGATAACAATGATACAATTGCTAATTCGAGGGAACCACGAGCCCACAAAACGAGTAAACACATAGAGCGCAAGTACCACCTAATACGAGAGATTGTAAAGAGGGGAGATGTGATCGTGGCTAAGTTAGCATCAGATGACAACCTTGCAGATCCTTTCACAAAGCCATTGATCCCAAAGGTCTTTGAGAGACATATGGAGGGCATGGGAGTCAGATTCTTGAGGGAGCCATGTGAGTCAGCTTAAAGGTGTTATGTATATTTCATTATGAAAGCAGTGTAATAGCGGGTTGGACTGTTTTTGTACTTCTTAGCATAGCTTTGAGTATTAGTGGAGATTGTTAGTTTTGAATACAAAAAAGCTATGGCTTGTATAAAAAACTAATATTCACAGTTGACATATCATTTTTTTTAGTATTAAATTGTTCCATTATATCATAGAACTATATAACGGGGTGTGTGAAAGACACAGTAGATCTCGTTATTGGTTAAAGTATTGATATATAAAAAGTATGCTTGTAACTGAGATAGTCTGAACATACTATCGGTATAGGTTATCGTGTGATTTGGAAATTAGTTTATCTAGACTAATTAAATCACACAGATATGCACGGGGCATATTGAGCACTACCAGTTTGGACAGAATTGTCTTATACTGATCGGCATAGTAAATTCGGTCCTAGTATTCAGTCTCTCAATCCCGAGATTGGCACGGGCGTGAGAGTTGGATATCGTATGCTTTGATTTGCCAAAGAGTGCGGTCAATTGAGACCTATACCTCGATAGGTTGGGTATGCATTTTTTAGCTTCTTACGTGCCTTTGCTAGTCAGAGGAATCCACGTACCGGTTTGTCGAGTTGATGGTGCTCCTGAGATGAGCTCGTAAGGTTTATTATGCTAAAATTGGTCAGTGGACTTTACGTTCGGTATAATAAGAAAATTGATTGGTACTAATCTCGGATACCGAGAAGTCTGTTAATTAGTTTGTCAGTAAATTGATAAACCAACGAGCACTAGATCTTTGATGTGGGGAGATAGAAGAAAATAAAGTGGCGCGATGTAAAATCATTTTTGAGTTGTAGTTCCATAATTGGTCCTTTACTGGTATGACTAATTATGCGTTTGACTAATCGATCAAGTGAATTAATTAATCCTTAATATTTAATTAATATTTAATTGACAAAGTGGATTAAGAAAATTAATTCTACGAATTAATTAATCCAAAGGGTTTGATTAAATTAAATTAATGAAATGGGTTAAAGAATTAATTCGAAAGGATCGATTGGAGTTGACTAGTCTAGGAAAGACTAAGGGGTCAACGAAAGTCAAACTAAAAGGCCCAACTCAAAGGCACATTAGGTCTCCTTAGAAGCTCCCTACAAATAGTACTTGTTAGGCAATTTACAAGACATTAGAAACCTTGGTGGCTATTAGCCTAGTGTGAGAATGTTAAGTCTAAAAAGAGAAGTTATTCTTCTTCCTTGAACCTTCTCTTTTGCAGTCGACTTTGGAGCTTTCTTCTTCGAAAAACCCAGCCCATTGATTAGCCAAGAAAACCCCGAGGCCTGATTTTTGAGCCCACTCACTGGACGGAATTCCTCATCGCTGGCTTGTTTTTGGGTGCCGTATTTTTGTAGTCCGGCGGTCCAATTTTGGTGATTCCAACGGTGATTGGTAGTGGGCTTTGGTCCTCCATTCGTGCTGATCCCTTGGCTCGTTCCTATCGGTTCGTCAAGGTCTAGATATACGGTTGGTGAGAGATTTTTTAGAGACGAAGTGGGTTTCAATTTTGGCCTGACAGTTCCCAGACTAAATATTTTTTTACAGATATGTGGTTTTTTAAAGTGGGTTTCTTAGGATTTTTTTGTTGTTGCCTTGGACCCCTTCGTAGACATTAACCCACACTAATTCGGAGTTGTGTAGAGTTATTCTTCGGATTTCTTATGGATTTCATTTGCCCGAAGATTTGGTTTTCTTATTTGCGTTGGACTTCGCTACAAAGGTATAACCTTTAGACTTTTCGCTTTTAATTAGAGGTAAAATCTTTGTACGTTGTTTTTTGATTTAATAAATTAAATAATTATAAGCCTAGATCCGTTCAAGGGAAAATGAATTTGAGCTTGAGCTTTGTCGAAAGTTTTTGATTCTGGAATGCATTGCACGAAAGTGAGATTTTCGATTTAGTCTGAGCTTTTTCTGTTTTCCATCAGTTTCATTCGTATCATTGTGATCCAAAAAATAACAAATTATTGGTATGTTACCGTCATAGACAATGATTTTATACCCTATACAATGTGATTACAATTGTCATGTACATTGAACAAGAATGGCCACATAATTTTTGAAAAACATATTTAATTCTACATTCAAGCATTTTATCAAACACCTTATGCGCAATGTTCATATGTAGGTTTAAATTGACAAATTCAATTCATCTATGTCTCACAATATCATAGTACATCATAAACATTCATAATTTAATCACAAACAGCAAGCCTAGATGTTACTAAACCATTCAAAAATCATTTCAAGACAAAACCCTAGTTCTAGGAAATATTTGGAGAAAAAGAGAGGTTGAGTTCATACCTTGAATGTGATGAATGTTTGATGTTGTATATGTTTTTGGAGAGCTTTAAATTTTAGAATGAGTGGAATAGAAATCCCCAAATTGTTTGCCCAAGTTGCATTAATTGTAAAAAATTCCCTCTTTGATTTCTTGTTCACCCGCGTCCGGTTGGTTGTTTGGAATTTGGCATTATGAGCACTTCCAAGGGGTTTAAATGGGGGACAGAATGTAACAAATGCCTTCACGCTCTAGGGTGTGCCGGATACGCGTGGACTGCCTGCTCAGAATGTCCATCGCGTTCTGGGGCGCGACGGATGCTCTATGCGGCCAGGCGTGAGCACTACCTGCTTAGAACGTCTGTCGTGCTCTGGGGCGTGACGAACATTCTATGCGGGTAGGAGTGCGCACTGCCTGCTTGTAGTGTTCGCGCGCCCTAGGGCGCGATGGACATCCCTTCCAATCATTCCCAGTTTCGGATTTACGAAATCCAAAACTGGGCGGGGGTATAAAAGGCGTAGCACTCCTTTTCTACCCCCCTTCTTCTTCTTCTTCCTTCTTCCCCAAAATTAAAAACACCCAACATAAACCCTAAACCCCCAAATCTTGATTCAGCCCTACCAAAACTCGTTTTCTAAACTCTAATCCGATGAAAATCTTCCCTACAACGTAAGGAACAAAACCAACCAAGCCAATCTTCATTTTTTTATCAATTTATCTCTGCCCCAAATTTTTAAACCCATCACATTTTATGCAATTCCGACCAAACTAACCAATTCATGGTCAAATTATCGCCATAAAACCGTTCCCCTAACATTGTAGAACAAAACCCATTTATTTTTTTATCACAACTATAAAGGCGCCGCCAGAAATTCGCCTCCACCTTTAAATTTTGTGGTAAATTTTCTATGACCTATTATTTCTTGGGTTATTTTCATCATTCATTTAATTTATTTGCAAATAATTATTTTTTTCAATAATGCTATGTTTAGTGCATATTACAAAATTAAGTTATTTTTTGTTTGTGCATATTATTAAATAGGTGTTAGTATTATTTACAATTGTGTGTTTCATATATTTTAACGTATTTTGTAGATTGAATTATTAGGTATTTTATTTTAATTGTGGCTTTAGTTTGATGGATTGATATTGATTTAGTGTTTTGCTGCTATGGGTATTTGGAAAAGTTCATTTTACTGGGGTTATGCTGCCAAAATTTATTTAGAAATTTCTATTTTAAATTTTGTTGTGTTGTTTTAGGTACAATGGCTTCTTCGAGCCAAAACAGTCAACGCCGCAAGTATCTCAATCCAAGTCCCATCGAACCTGAGCTGCTTTATCTACAGGGTAGACACAGATCTCTGCAAGTTTACAACGATGCCCCAGGGTTTCGATCCAAGACACTCAAGTGTAGATGCTTTGATGGTAGTATGTGGGATATTTACCAAATGAACCGCCCGAAGTGCAAGATAAGCAGGACAAGTTTGGATTTGGGGGTGTCACTCATGCGGGTCGAGTCAACTCGACCATGCCCTTATAACGGCATTGGTTGAGAGATGGCGATCGGAGACTAACTCTTTTCACTTTCATTTCGGCGAGGTGAATGTGACATTGCAGGATGTTCAAGTACTTTTTGGCCTCCGTACAGATGGTCCAGCAGTCACTGGTACCTTTCATCAACGAACGACCCAAGAATGAATTGTCGAATGCGGCTGGTTGTTGGGTTTTTTCCCCGAGCCACATCATTTGAGGAGCAACTCATTGCATCTCGGCCTTCTATTGTGTGAGATTTAGGATGCAGTCCCGTTAAGGGTTGATAGAGAGCGTTATGTAGGCCGGGCAAGGTGCTACATTCTATACCTCCTATATGGGATGATCTTCACCAACAAGGAAAAAAACTTCGCCCCTCTGCACTGGCTTCTAAATATAGAGTTCCTGGATATGTGTAGTGCACTAAGTTGGGGTTCGGCAGCCCTTGCTGGTTTATACCGCGGCCTATGCAAGGGTTGCGTTCACGACGCCAATGACATAACCGGTTTCCTGCTCCTCGTACAAGTAAACATATTTACTAATATTTTCAATAATGAATATGTTCACAGTTAAATTTTTTTTCTTCCTTTTTATTATTGTTTTCACATTATATTATCCTTTTAAATAAATGTTTAATTTGTTTATACAGGTATAGGCTTGGGAGCGTATTCCTCGCATCAGCCCGCGTAGAGTGACAGATACTGACAGACCCGACGTGGGTTACCCATTGGCACAACGGTGGGTTGTACGTTTCACTTATGATGACGTCACTACTCATATCCCACCAGCGTACAGAGATCAGTTGAACAGTCTTAGAGATGATAACGTGAGTTCTTTATTAACTTAGCTCCTTTTATTATAATACTATAGATTTACATTTACCAATTTTTTATATGTTTGATGTTATTGAAATTATTTGTTTCTGTTAGTTTAAATGGCTGCCATACGCTGAGGACGGTAACCTCGAGTATCTTTCATATTTCTGCCGTGAAGACCCTGATTGTTGGATGTCCCAAACTTTTCTAATATTTTGGGAGTGTCACGAGCCTCATGAGGCCGATAGAGTTCTTCGGCAATTTGGGTTCCGTCAATCACATCCTGTGAACCCTCAAATTTATCCAATGACGGAGGAAAGATATAATCAAATGCATGCAAGGGAAGGCAAGGCAAGGGGTGTTGGAGTTGAATACATAAGCTATGCTAGTATTGTATATTTTCCCAGTTAATATATCGATTTATGTTTTGGTTATATTTTGTTGTGCATTATTTGTCCACTTAGTTAGATGATGAGGTGTCTTGTGTGATACAGTAGATCTCATCATTGGTTAAAAGACATAATATATAAATGAGATTCGTAACTGAGACAGCTTTGGACAAACTGTCAGTTTAGGTTATTATGTGATTCGGATAATTAGTTTTTCTAAACTGATTTAATCATATAGATATGCCCGGGGCATATTGAACTAGACCATTTAGAATTATTTGTCTTGTACTAATTTAATAGATAAATCGTTCTTAGTATTCTATCTCTTAATCCCTAGACTTGAGCGGACATGAGGATTAGACATAGTGTACTTTGATCAATGGGTGAGGTCAATTGTGGCCAATAGTCTCGGTAGGTTGGGTACACGTGTTTAGTTGCTTGGTGTGTTGCTGCTTGTCGAAAGGAAACCATGTACCGGTGCGTCCGTGGTGATGGTGCTCCTCGGATGAGCTCGTAATGTTTATTATACTAAACCTGGTCGGTGGACTTCTGTCCGGTATAGTAAAATGGTCGAGTGGTAATAGTCTCGGAATTAAAGAAGTTAAATTAATTAATTTATCAGTAAATTAATAAATTAACGAGCACTATATCTTTGATGTGGGGAGATTATGAATAAATTAATTAAGTTGCTCAGGAAGCAATTCTGGTGTAGAATGGTAGTGTCAAAATTAATCTGTTAGTGGTACGATTAATTTTGTAATGAGTTAATTGAATATGTAGAATTAATTAATTGATTAATTATCTTAAGGGTTAATTAAGTAATTGACAAAGTAAAATTATTTAATTAATTAAGTCTTACGTTTCAATTAGAATTAGGAAATCCTAGAGATTAGGAATCTAGTAGGATTTGGTTTATCCTATCAGATTGGTTGCCTAAATGGATTTGGAAACTAATTAATTACCTAAACCCAGTAGGAAAACCAATCCTAAACCAACTTGAGGTCTCTCTTGTAACTCTATCCATAGACAAGGGATTAGCTATTCCACAATATGCAATTCATAAGTTTTCAAGACAAGAAAACTAGAGAGAAATTCTTTCTCAAAGTTGGGACTTAAGCTTAGTGGCTGACAGTTTGCTTTCCTAGGTGGCGGCGTTGATCGGAGACTTTTCGGGCGGCGGCATTTTGCGAGCAAAGCGGCAGCACGTGAAAAGCTCCTCTCGGGCAGCTATTGGCGCGTGGTTCTCACGCGCGACGATGGCGACAGCTGGTTTATTCTGGCAAGTGGATTGTGGTGATTAGCTGATAAATTGCTCGTTAGATTGTTGCCCACACAGCATACAAGCAAAGTCTTAAGGCATACGAGAGAATCACCTGAGTATACGCTTCAATAGGTAATCTTATGTTTCGCTTTTAATTAAGAATTTTTGTTTCGTGATAAATCGAATGAGTGCAAACCCAGATCCTGCGCAATGTTATTTCAAGCAAGGATTGGAATAGCGATTGTGCTAGCGTCTAGACCTGGCAAGAGATTCCGATTTTGGAATCCATGGCACCAATGTGAGTCTCTGGCTAGGTCCGGATAGATAATCTTTCAAGGGGTACATCGACTTGGCATTAGAGATGATTTGGTACTGGAGGTTCCTCCAACAACAGACGGTGAGTACCGTTCGTGGTATAACTGCCATGCGGTCAAACTAATCAATGATCCCAGCATTGATTTTGTGGATGGATACCGAGGTGCTTCTGCTGCGAGAGACTATATGTGAGTTTTCAATTTTATTGCTTATATGTCAAATTTACATCTTTTACAATTTTATCTAATTTTTTTTGAATATTGTATTTATTTAAATCATTTTTAGATGGAGCTGGTAAGTGACGCATACAATAGGGGCATGGAATTCCAATCGAATTACATCAGTGATAACCCCGATATCATGTAGTACGTCGAAGATATTACCACCTCTTTCCATAGTGCCCTCACATTTGGTGGCGGTACTTTTGACCCAGTCGAGGCCACACAAATACTCTCAGATGTTCAACCTACATTCTCTCAAGCCCCACGTCCGAGCTGCCGAGTGAGGAACGTTTCTACTAGAGGAGGAGACAAAAAGATGAGGGCAGTCATAGGAGAGCATTTGGATGTGAAAACTTTAGCTGCAGAAAATAAAGAAATGATGATGAGGAGAACTAGGATTATGGAGGTTGTACGCCGCTATATGACGGAGGAGGTGGAGGAGTTGGTGGAGGTGGAGGTGGAGCCGGAGGTTCACAAGGTGGGGGTTCATGGGGTGCTAGTTCAAGTACAGACCCTATAGCTAGGAGGGTTGGTAGAAGAAATGTGCCACCACTTAGAAGATATGGACAGTCAAAGATTTTTATGTATTTACATTAGATTTTTTTCATATTTTCATTTTCTACTTTTTATCATATTTTTTAACGCTTCAATTTTTTTTAATATATTATGATTTAATTCAATATGATTGTTCTTTCGTACTGTATTTACATTTACTCTTTTGGCCTTTGATTTTAATATTTTATTAGGTGAAATCAATCTCTTCTTTTTTTTTTTGTGTTTTAATTTTTTTTAAAACTAAAATTCGGATTTCGTAAATCTGAATTTTATAATTCCGGATTTATTAAATCCGAATATTTAAATTCAGATTTACGAAATTTGATTTTTTGTATGTTTTTGGATTTTGTAATTCTGATTTAGTTTTTAAATATTATTCATTTTAAATAAAATTCTTTTTTTAATTCTCAATTTTTTTCAGATTTTGAAATTTTGATTTTCATTAATTTTTTAATTAACCTAATTACTTGCTAATTAATTAATAATTAAACATGTTTTTGGATTTTAAAAATCCGAATTCCCTTAATTTCGGATTTCCAAAATCTGAAAACTTCCTTTTCGTCCACAAACCAAAATTTCTCATTTTTCTATCCATATTTTCTGTTCGGGAATTTTTCCGGTCAAAAATTCATGTCCATAAGCATGAGATTTGATTTTCAAAGATATTACACACAATACACAAATATATGCACACTAATTGCACAAACATGCACAATCTCTTATTTTCTAAGTTGATGCCCTCATATCGCACAATATGTGTACATCAGCTGCACGTATGAATAACCACATTACTATGTAAAATCACCAACTTTCGGTCAGATTTCATGGATTTTTTTTTTTTTATATTAATTCATGCAATATCAATTTCTTGATTTTATAAACAGAAATCCCTTTTAATCAAAGACATCTCCAGACAAATATTTGAAATTCAGGAGATTAATTAGTGATGAAGGATATTTCCGTTGCATCCGAAGCGAATCAATCAAATTCAAAATCCATCATCATCCTCATCCCCATCCCCATCCTTATCCTCGTTGTCTCCGTCCGCCCAACCGGCTCCAACTACGTGTTCTTCGGCACCGACCACCGTAGCGCTTTCTTCGTCAACCTTGGCTCCAATTAGAATGTGTCCCGAGCCATCGCCGATGCATGAAGGGATAAGCGAAAACGTTTGTTATGTCGTGTTGGCAGGAATTGACACTCTGGGAGTTCCTCATCCGTGCAGGTGTATTCAGCATAGGTATTGAGAGAAAGTCATCGATCTGCCGCCCTCATCCTCTCTGTATATAATCCACCGATGGTTTTAGTAAAGAAAATATTAGGGACGTCGGAGTGACCGCTGAAGCACCACTTTTTTTCCGATGGAGCCGCATCCCAATGACAATTATCAAAATCCAAGCGGGAGCAGTGTTCCGGTAGGTATTCCGAAGCAGACCAGTTGGTTATGATCCGAATAATGATTTGAATAGCAGCCTGGATTTGAATACTCATGCGCTCCAAGACCAAGAGAACGCATCATGGGACAGAAAGCAGCCAGCCACAAGTCATGGATGATGCGGCGGAGAAGAAGCTAAGGCGAATCATAAAAATCCGGAAGCGGCAAACAGATTAAGGGCCACAAAACAGGTTTTGTATAGTTTGTGCATCTAAGGGTTTTTTTTTTTTTTTTTTTTTCCTTTCTTAATTGTCATTAGAATCTGTGAGTAAATGTTAAGAATTTTGGATTAAATTTTTTTTTTTTTTTTTTTTTTTTTTTGTCGTTACAGTTTGTGTGAAAATATATTGTCAGGCATATACTCAGCATTTGGAGCGCCGACGACTGTTCTGGTTGGTTGAAGGCTGAAAATGAGTATCTTAGGAAGAAAAAGGTACTTGTTCTGATCAGTGCGTCAACGAAAAAAATTTGTAAAAACGAAATTCAAAATACTATTAGAAAATCATTGTTTTTGGATTATAAAATAGTTTTATTTATTAAATTATTATTATAATAAATTTTACTATTTTTTTATCTAAACAAATATTTATTTTATGGTTTAATGCTCTATTTCTATTGGATGCACTTTGTTTAAGCTGGCTTGTGTACGATTCTGTTGCAAAAATTACTTCTTTTTTTATATTATTTTGGATCTAACTTCGGATTTCTTTGGGATTTTGGCAGGAAGTTGAGAAGCGTTTGGACTCAGTTGCTTTTACCACCCCAAGAATCCAACTCGGGCGTACTAGCTCAGGTTAAACTTTTTTTTTTTTTTTTTTTTCTCTCTCTCTCTCACTCCCTAGTTTGTATCTCAAATAAGTTTTTTTTTTCTTGTAATAGACTTTTTCTAATTTTAATTCAAACCAACATTCCGAGCAACATTTAAAATCTTAATGTTTTTTAATGCCAAATTTAATTTTACCGTTTATGATAAATTTATATACTAAAGATTATATATTGACTTATTAATTATACCAACGGTACGAATTATACGAATATAAATATATATATATATATCTATTCATAAGTATGATATTTGAGTTTTCTAAATATTACACACAATACACAAATATATGTACATTGATTGCACAAACATGGCACAATCACTTATTTTCTCGGTTGATGCACACATATTACACAATATGTGTACATAAACTGCACATATGACACGATACTTGATTTGATACAACTAATCTATCATTTATTTTCCAACTCAATATATATATATATATATATGTACATGTGTGTTTTTCACATAGTGGTAGAATGTTTAGGCCTAATTTGATTCCGACAACTAATTTCCACATAGGATTGGAATGTGCTATGAAGGAGATTTGTTTATGTTTATTTTTCTACGGACTTTTGCACGACCCACGCATTTGGTCGTGCAAGTTTCAAGTGATTCCTGAAGAGTTTAGCTCAATCATTTGTATGTCCAATTTGATGGCGCGTTAACTAGCACATGCTCGAGAAATTTTTAAAAAGAATTGATAAAACTAGGAAGTAAACTTTGTTGTAATAGATATAAACCCTTACTAAAATTTTTACCATAGAAAAAATTGATGAAAATATATTGTTTTATTTGATATAAATCCTTTTATCACATATACCAATAGTTTTACTTTTGCATTAGTAGATGTTTATGTTCACTCATGTGCAGGGTATAGGTTGCATTGACTGTCTTTGTGTCGGTGGCACGACATTGGAGCGTCACCTGAAAAGTCAAAAATTCTATTTAAAATCTAAAATATCATAGAAAAAAAAAAAAAAAAAAGTGATTGCTAATTTCCGCCCCCAAATTACTCAGGTCTTGTATTAAAATAATAATTTTTTAATCAATAAAGAGTCCTCCATAAAAGAAGACTCTCCAATGAACTAGTCCTCCATAAAGATAGACTCTTCCATTGGAGAGTCTTCTTCCTCCGAAGTTTCTCTAATGGTGAAATCTAATTCCTCCAAAGACATGTATCTATGAAAATTTTTGGAAGAATTAGACTTCACCAATTAGCGGAACTTCGGAGGAAGAAGATTCTCTAACGGAAAAACCTATTTTTATGAAAGACTCACAACATGGATCTAATCTCACAATATTGAGATACTTTCACATTGGAAGAGTCTAAATTTTTGGAAGACTCACTATATTACGGGTCTAAATTTTTTAAAGACTCATTGTGGGTTTAAATCCGTGGAAGAATCATTAAAATTAGGTAATTAATAAAAGATTTTCGCGATAAATAATAATTGATCATAATTTATTTAATTACGTTAATTAAATTTTTTTACCTATATATAGGAGTGAAAGTTCTAAAATTTGTCGTATTTTTACTCTCGCTACAATTGGGTACACATGTGCAGTTCATATATCATACTCCTAGGAGTAAATGTACTGTTACTACTCCTAGCAAAAAAAAAAAAAAACACTCTCTCTCATCTTCTTCTTCAGCAGCCTCTTTTCTTTCTTCTCTCGCACCGATTCTGGCCATTCCGAGAAGATTTTTGAAGATATCTCACCTCCAAAATACTCTCCACATCTCAAGCTTCAAAACCCATACCATTTGCCCAGCGGAGAAATAATGATGACGGGCGGTGTTTTTGTGCTTATGTAAACTCGTTTGTGTACTTATGTAAGTGATTCATGAACGACTGTGTACATATGTAAACTCGACTGTGTGCTTACATGAACAACGAGTAGTTTACATCAGTTCAGACGTGGTGCTAGTTGACGAGGGCTTATGTAAACTAGAAACGATAGCTTATGTAAACTCTAATGTGTACATAACCTTTGCAGTTTACATATGGTGAATGAGAGGTTTATGTAAACTGTAAAGTTTACAGCAAAGTTTATGTAAACTGGTACTTGGACAAAGTTTATGTCAACTGCAAAGTTTACTGCAAAGTTTATATAAACTGCAGTTTCCATTTCGAAACTTCAAAGTTTACTACAAAGTTTATGTAAACTGCAGTTTACTACAATGTTTATGTAAATTGCAAAGTTTAATCAAAGTTTACTGCAAAGTTTATGTAAACTGGTACTTGGGCAATGTTTATGTAAACTGCAAAGTTTACTGCAAAGATTTATGTAAACTGATACTTGGGCAAAGTTTATGTAAACTGGTACTTGGGCAAAGTTTACTGCAAAGTTTATGTAAACTGCAGTTTACTGCAAAGTTTATGTAAATTGCAAAGTTTACTGCAAAGTTTATATAAACTGGTACTTGGGCAAAGTTTATGTAAACTGCAAAGTTTACTTCAAAGTTTATGTGAACTTTGCAGTTTATGTAAAATGTCAGTTTACATAAACTTTGCAGTAAACTTTGCAGTTTACATAAACTTTGCACTAACAAAGACCACTTTGAACCAGAAAAGAGTATTTAACGTAAAAGAAAATCATTTTGACCAAATAATTAGTAGTTTACATAAGCCAACAGAACTTTTACAGAATGCAGCTCTGTTCTTTGTTATTTTTCAGAAAATATAGAAAGCCAAAGTTTCTTATATAAATTGTTGAGTAAACCTTATGCAAAGAGGTTTAAATCGAGCTATAGTTTGCTTCAATCGGACAAAGAATGAAGAAGATATGAATTTCTGAAGTACAGTCATTACTTCAGATTTTTTTGCGAAAAGAACAGAACTTGCAGCTCTATTTCAGAGCTGATTTATGGGAGATTTACAAGTCCAAATAAAGATCCGTAAAATTATGTGTAATCCTTGTAAGGAGAGGTTTAAAACAAGCCAAAGTTTGATCAAAACGGATGAGAAAGGATGGAGATATGGAATTCCAAAGTTGGATGACAACTGCAGAATTTTCACTTCAGTTTACATAAACTTTGCAGTAAACTTTGCCCAAGTACCAGTTTACATAAAATTTGCAGTAAACTGCAGTAAACTGCATTTTATATAAACTTTGCAGTAAACTTTGCAGTTTACATAAACTTTGCCCAAGTACCAGTTTACATAAACTTTGCAGTAAACTTTGCAGTTTACATAAACTTTGCCAAGTACCAGTTTACATAATCTTTGCAATAAACTGCAGTTTACATAAGTAGTTCAGAACCCTCAGTTTACATAAGTAGTTCAGAAGCCTCAGTTTACATAAGTAGTTAAGAACCCTCAGTTTACATAAGTAGTTAAGAACCCTCAGTTTACATAACGAGATCAGAACCCTCAGTTTACATAAGTAGTTCAGAACCCTCAGTTTACATAATGAGATCAGAACCCTCAGTTTACATAAGTAGTTCAGAACCCTCAGTTTACATAAGTAGTTCAGAACCCTCAGTTTACATAAATAGTTCATAATTCTCACAATACATTACGAGATCCTCAGTTTACATAAGTAGTTCAGAACTCTCACAATACATAACCAGCCCCTTCATTGCCACCGTGGCCCCTATCGTCCCACCACCGGCAACGAAATCTTCTTCTTTTTTTTCTCTCGCTAATCCCCTCACTCTACCGCCGCTTCTTCTTCTTCTATCGCCAATCTTCTCACTCTCTCCCTCTCCATCGTCGGTCTCCCTCCATCCCTCACCTCTCCTCCTCGATCAATGTAAAGCCATCATCGGTCTCTCTCCATCCCTTACCTCTCCTCCCAGATCGATGATGGTTTCCATCACAATTGACGAGGGTTTCCCTACAGCCACAGATCTCGCCCCCGATCTCCCTCCGACACCAGTCGATCGAGCCCAAGAAGGAGAAGAAGAGTAAGAACCCTCCCTCCACTCATAATCCCTGGTCGTGCCCCGCCACGCAATGTAGATTTCTCGGCGGCCCAGAGCTTTGTTGGCTTCATCTGTGGTAGAGAAGAAATATGTAACCCTGAGAGAGAGAGAGAGAGAGAGAGAGAGAGAGAGAGAGAGAGAGAGAGGAGGAAGAGACTTGGGGGACTGAAGAGGAGGGGGGTCTCTAAAATATGGAGGCGGTTTTGCATACTCCTAGGAGTAAACCGGGTAGGAGTATATTATAATTTGCGTACACATGTGCACCGACTAGATTTAGAAGATAATTTTCTTATGCCTCCGTTGACAATAATGATTTGAGAACGTCATACATATGTGCACCGACTAGAATGCTAATTGTTGTTGTTTTGGTTTGTGTTCTTTATTTTACATGAGTGTTTTTAGTTTTTATACTAATGTGTTCATTTGTTTTTAAATAAAAATTAAACTAAATTCTTCATCAAGCTCTTCATTATCATAGGGGTCTTGTGATTCTCCCGCTAAAACATTGTTTTCAGAAGATACTTCCATCGAAACATCTGATTTGGCATCACTTGATTCATTATTCTTAAGATGCTTTTTTAATTCTGCCATATAAGCTTTAATTAAATCTTTTTGAGATATCTCATCCTTTTGTAGTCTGATCTTCCTAGAAATATACTGAAACGGATCAATTTCCTTGTCACTATAAGTTTTTTTGTGCTAAATATAATTCTTGACTTTTTCTTGAATAACCATAAGAACTTCATTACTATACAACTCATTAGTCGTGGGATCAATTTTTTGCATTTTATCCCAAAACTTTGTATAAGTTATTTTCACGATACATGGTAATTTTTCTTCAATATAACTGATTTCAGGAATCCATCTCAAAATCCAAGGAATTGAGAATTCTATAAAAACCACATATTAGCAATTTCTTCACTGCATCTATTAGACGCCACCAATTCAGATATTTTTGGTGAAGATTTTATCCAGTTTCCATATGAAGAAAGAAATATATCAGGAAGAATTGATTTGGATAGACCATATTGATACCACCATTTTATAAACCAATTTGGTATGAGATCATTATAAATATTCCCGCAAATCTTTATAAACCACGAATGTTTTTTATTATTATTCTCATATAAGAATATTTGATTATGGGCTTCTACATAATCCCAATAATTGTATTTATATGTGACTTTTGTTTCAGGAATTATAAATTCCTTATCTTTCATGGTGGATAGTCCCCATTCTTCTGCAGATATAAGTTTTTTATAATAATTTTACTAAAATTATAAATTTTACTACCATGATAAGGGAAAAAATGTTTTATTTCACAAGTACCTGAAACCTTTAGAATAGTTTCATAGTACATTCTTGGCTTATAAGCTCCATGGGCATGCATATAATTGCCACTAGTCGAAGATCCTGTATCCAGGTATCTATTTATTATTATCCATGGGTCTTTTCCCCATTGTAGATCCTTTTCTTCTATAAGAAATAAAAGTTCTTTTTTATTATGAACTTGATAATTTGTAATATTATCTTCTCATATAACTGAGTCCACATATGATGTGGTTCCCGCAGAAGAAGAAGATTCTTCTTTTTCTTGTCCAAGAAATTTCTGGAATTTATTATATAATACTGGATTATTAGAAAGATCGGCAATATTATCCGAATATAATGTTTTACTACCCATTTGAGAAAGAATATTTCTTCCTCTTCCTCTTCTATAAAAACCAGAAGTATGCGAGGTATAACCTCTGCCTTCTCTTCCTTTATAAGAGTCTCGTGGTATCATCCTATATAAATTCACGAGATAGAAAATGAGGAAGACTATTATCTTTCCCTTTTTTATAAACAATATCAAAATCAAAAGGGGCTAAATTAGCCTGCCATCTAGCATACATTTGCTTAGATACATCATGTTTAAAATCTTTATTAAACATATACTTTGCCGCTTGGCAATCTGTCCTTATAATAAATTTCTGATTATATAAATCATCATGAAATTTCAAAACAGTCAAATGTGTTTTATCTATAATTTCATCAGGAAATTTGGATGCAAAATCTATGCTTCTATCTCTAGGAATTATTTTCCCATTTTCAATATTATGTCCTAGAAATCTAATATTGGTTTGAAATAAAACCATTTTAGATTGTGATATAACAAATCCATTATTTTTTATAATTCTTTTGAGAATACCAAAATGTCATCTATATAAACAATTATAAAATTGCTATAAGGAATAAAAACATCATTCATAATCTTATGGAATTCAGAAGGTACATTCTTTAGTCCAAAAGGCATAACTTTCCATTCATAGTGTCCTATTGGAACATTAAAGCAGTTTTATACTGATCTGATTCTTTGATTTGAATATGCAAATATCCTGATTTTAAATCAAATTTAGAAAATATCAATGCATCATATAATCTATCTAATAAATCTTTTTTATTAGGAGTAAGATGTCTTATCTATTTTAAGACTTTATTAAGAGGTTTATAATTTATAACCAATCTAGGTCTGCCTCTTTCTATTTCACTATGTTTATTAACATAGAATCCTGTACATGACCAAGGCGATTCAGAATTCCTTATTAATCCTTTTTCTAATAACATGATGATTTCTTTCTTACATAATTCTAAATATTCAGCATTCATTTGACATGGTCTTGCTTTTGTTTTTATCATAGTTTTTTCATCAAAATCTTCCTCATAAGGTAGATTAAAGATATGTTTTTTTTCTTTCCCAAAAAGCATTGGGTGTTCATTACATATCTCAATACAAAGATTATCATATATTCTTTTTATTTTTTCTTGTAATTTAATATTAGTTTTTAAATTTTCTTCTATAGAAAAAGAATTAATTTCAAAATTTAAAAAGTTTATTTGATTCTGTTTTCTATAAATTAAATCTTTTAATTCATTTATAAATCTTGTATTGGGTTCAGTTATAAACTGAAAACTTACTTCTTTCTTATCATATGTACCTATAATTTTATCTGTATCAATATGCTTTATTGGAAATATCTTTTTTATAAAAGAAGTACCAAGTATTATTTGACTAGTAATATTCGTTGCTATTAAAAAGCTTTCAGGTATGCAGACTTTATTATTGCAAATATATCTTTTAGATAATTTATAATTAATATCTAAAGCTTTACCTCCTGCATGTGTAACGATATGAGTTGTTTTTTCCAAATACTTAGTAGGGATTATTCCCTCTTGTCTAACACTAACATCAGCTCCACTATCAATAAGAGCTACTAATTCTATTTTGAAAGAATGATTTATTAATAGTTTTATAGTAACATGAAATTTAAAAGAAGATATTAAATCTAATGATCCTAGAAAATTTTCATTTCCTGTGTCTTCTATCAACATATCATAATTTTCTTTAATATGATCTTTCTTTTCTAAATAAGAAACTCTTTCATCTAAATTTTCATTAATCCTTTTCAAAATTTTTATTTCATTCTTAATATTATTAATTTCTTTTCCCAAATCATCTGTAGTTGTAGGGAATTTTTCTGTATGACTTTGTTTATTTTTTAATATTTCATATACTTTAGTCATCGTATATGGACTTTGATTTTCTTCAATGTTTTCTATTCTATTATTATGTTGACTAGATTCTGGAATATTATCCAACTGTTCTATTATTCTAGATCTTAATTCTTGATCTTTTATAGATTTTAGAAATTCTAAAATAGTATTATTATTTAAGACATTGACTTCTAAATCTAAATCTTGAAATTGTGATAGAATTTTATAATATTCTTCATCGTCATTATCAGTATCTTTTTGTTCTATATTATTACAATTACATTCATTTTCACTTTCAGAACTATTAGTTTTTTCATTTTCAGACATCTATGACTCAGATTCTGAATTCACTATATTTAATAATTCTTGTTTGATTTTTTCATCTATTTCTAAGCTATTAATTTGCTTTTTCATTTTGCATTTATTAGCAAAATGTCCTTTTTGCCTACACTTATAACATGTAATATTATTCATATCTTTCTTTTTATGACGTTCCATTTTCCTGAATTCTTTTTTATTTTTCTTTTCTTGAGAATATTTTCTTCTCTTATATTTAGGATATGTTTTATAATTCTTTTCCTGTTTTATTATTTTATCTTTGGATGGTATATTCATCCCAAACTAACTACAAAACTGTCATAATTGACGTCTTTCATTTAGTCTTTGACTTTTAATTTGCTGATTTAATTTTATTTCATTGCATAAGGCTAAACCTTCTTGTATGCAAATTCCTATTAATTTTCCATAAGTATAAATTTCATAAGGAATATTCATTCTATCCTGTCTCAAAACTTTTCTTATTCTTTCAGCAAATACGTGTGGTAGTCCATCTATAAATTTAGACTTCCAATGATTACTATTACTATCATTTAATTCCATAACTCTATTAAGAAATGCATCTTTATACCACCTAAAATCTGAAAGTGTTTTACATCTCAGATTTTATAATAAGGTGCGAATATTTTCAGCATTATCAGAAATTCTACCCGTAAAATGTTTTAGGATAGTAACTATTAATGTATAAACCGCATTATCAGTCGGTTGTGATTGTGATTATTCCATTTTCATATTTTTAAATATTTCTTCTTTATTCTGGGGAGTTAAATAATTATCCCACCAACCTTTAAGTTGGCCTGTAAATCCAGAAACTATCATTTTGGTTATACCAACATCAGTATTTCCATTGGTCTTACATATGCGCTACTATACATAAGCATTCTATGAGCTACATTATAAATCTGTTTTTCAGAATATCCATCAATATTCCATTCATATTTACATTTTCCATTATAACTGTTATTAACTATATATTCTTTTTCTTCATGTAAAATGTCAATGGGAGATGGTCTATTATAATAATATAATCTTTGAGTTGGCTTATCAGCAAACTTTCCTATTTTATTAATTTCATCACTGTTTACTGTTTCTTGGAAATTCTTTTCCAATTCTTCTTCTAATATATTAATTTTTAAACCTTTAAACTTTTTATCAAGTAACTTTTCTAGTTCTGTTAAAGATTTTAATTTAAAATCTTTTATTTCAGGGGGTGGTTGAAGTGTTGGAGTAGCTATAACTTGCTCCGAAGAAGATTGTTTATCAGAATTATTTCTTTGTAATATATTAATTATGTTATCTAATCTCTGATGTAAAGATATAATTTGTTCTCCTAAAATATTTAAATAAATGTTTGTATAATTATTTTGTTCTATAATTTTATTCATTTGTTTGACTGTTGTTACTAATGTATCATCATAAAACAACTTAGAAAAAGAAAAAAAGATTAATATATTATTATATTTTTCTATATGAAAAGGCTGTTGAGGAGGAAATACTTCGTTTAAAGTATTACCATTCATGAGTTTATAATCTCTTTCCAAAACACAGATACATGGTTCAATATAAGTAGAAATAAACCATGGCACAAAAGGAAATAAAATATTATGCTGAGATAAAAATGTATAAAATTGATCAGAAATATTTTTCTGTTCATTTAAAGAGAAATTATTAAAAATCCATGTTCTAAATGATTTCCATCTTTCCCTATTAAATTCTTCTTTAACCTGATTTCTGGCTAAAGATCCAGAGCTGAAATCTATCTTATTCATATTGGAAAAGCCATTTTAGACGCAGTTATTTCTTCGTCTTCTTTTGTATTATAAATACCTTTAACTATATTATTTTTAATTTTTATAATCTATCCACATATGTGCTATCATTATCTTCACTAACTTGTGAAGTGGATACCCTATATTGTTGAGAAACAGAATGTCTCGGTATAACTGAAATAGTATCCTTATCATCTAAAGGTGATATAAAATGAGAAGAATAAGATCTTGACAATTTAGATCTATTATCTAATAAAAATGGATTATTTTACATTCTTATATTAATTTTCCCTTCAGAAGTTTGTTCTATATAATCGATTTCAGTATTAAGCTGTGGCTATTTATTACTAACTCTTTCTATTGTTCACTGTTCTGGAATAGGTATTTCATCCCATTTAATAGTTCTTATTTTAATAATCTTAGATTTATTAAAATTAGTTTCTATTATTAAAGTTTCATCTATTTTAATAATCTTAGATTTATCTATTAGTTTACAATTAGGATTTAAAGTTTTTAATGGTTTATAATAAATTCTATAACATACACATATTAATTCAGAACCAGACATATAATTATATCCATGAGTTTTAACATTTAATGTTAAAGCATCTAATATGTTATCATCACTTAATGATAAAGATAAATTTGGATAAACATTAAAATATACAGGGCATGAGCTAAACTTGATTGTATTTTTCCCATTAAAGATTGTTTTCAGTTTAAATTTCTAGCATCTCTTAAACATGCTATAAAACTTTCTGGTAAACCTTCTAAGGTTAATGGTTTAAAAGCAATTTGCACTAAACCTATATGTATAAATATATATAAATTAGTATATCTATTAATATCATCTGATTGTATTAATTTTATCTCAATTTCTTCATTATCTAAAGAAACTGATTCCTCGGTTGTTTTTATAATCTGTTTGAAACCTAATCTTTCAAAGGTTCCTAACTGATATACAGTTTTGACTTCAATTTTTGGAATTGTCCACCTATTAAGGCCTTCTAAATTATCAGGGATATCATATTCCTGTTTAAGACTATTTTTAATAGCCTGTTTTCCTTTTCCTATATTCATTAGAAAAGAGAATTAACTGGTTAGAATAAAAGTAAGTAAATTCATAAATCCAGGCTCTGATACCAAATTATAGGTACATATGATAAGAAAGAAGTAATTAATTTAAACTTAAATATTTAATATTACTAATTAATTTAAACTTAAATAAAAATAAATAAAAACATTCTTTACTAATTAATTTAAACTTAAATATTTAATTATTAATTTTAATTTCATTCAATCTAATTTAATATAAAATTAATTATACTAATCTAAAATATATAATAAAAGATAAGTACAAATTGCCAAATCTTAATCTAATCCATACACCTATTTTTTTTAAGCATAATCCATACACCTATTAATTACATAATAAATATAAATATTAAATATAAATATACATTAAGTAAAAAATAATAATTAAAATAAATATAATTTAAAAAAAATTGTACTCCTCCACGCCCCTTTTTCCCTTCCCCATCGGCTACCCCTTCTGCCGCAGTAACTCGTCGGTCGCCACTGTTGGTGTATGCGCCCTTATGAGGGTTATGTATTGACATTTGTCATCTGATTGATAAAATATCAAATGAGTTAATTTCATAAATTTAATATTCTTGTGCATATATAAATGATGAAATGATCAATGTACTAGAACATTGGCTTATAAATGAACCTTGAGATTGTCTTGGTTGTGAAACCCCTTAAGTTAGAAAATGTTATAAGTACAAAATTATCCATAGTCGGTTATGTTGAAGGTGAATACATAAGCTATGTTTGTATTGTACTTTTTCCCAGTTAATATATCGATTAATATTTTGGTTAAATTTAGTTGTGCATTATTTATCCACTTATATTATGTAATTAAATGATGAGGTGTCTTGTGTGATACAGTAGATCTCATCATTGGTTAAAAGACATAATATATAAATCGTTATTATGTGATAGCTTTGGACAAACTGTCGGTTTAGGTTATTATGTGATTCGGATAATCGGTTTGTCTAAACTGATTGAATCATATAGATATGCCTGGGGCGTATTGAACTTGACCATTTGGAATGATTTGTCTTATACTGATTTAATAGACAAATCGTTCTTGGTATTCTATCTCTTAATCCCTATACTCGAGTGGGCATGAGGATTAGACATAGTGTACTTTGATCTGCTAATGGGTGAGGTCAATTGTGGTCAATAGTCTTGGTAGGTTGGGTGTGCGTGTTTAGTTACTTGGTGTGCTGCTGCTTGTCTAAAGGAAACCATGTACTGGTGTGTTCGGGGTGATGGTGCTCCCGAGATGAGCTCGTAATGTTTATTATACTAAACCCGGCCGGTGGACTTATGTCCGGTATAGTAAAAAGGTCGAGTGGTACTAGCCTCGAAAATTAAATAAGTTAATAAAGGAAAACAGAACAAGCCCGGGCTAAATCGAAAACCTCACTTTCGTGCAATGCATTGCAGAATCGAAAGCTTTCGACAAAGCTCAGGCTCAAATTCATTTTCCTATGAACGGATCTAGGCTTATACTTATTTAATTTATTAATCAGGACACAAAAGATACAATCTTTAACTAAAGCGGAATGTTCAAAAGAGTATACCTTTGAAGCGTGTCCCTAGCAATAAGAAAACCAAAGCTGAAAATCCTGTTGTTTACCGCCTGGGACCAATCACGAGAGAATCCCGATAACAACTCCGTATCTACCTCGAAATTGAATGGGCGACTATCCAAAAGGTAGAAAAGACACTAAGGAAGAGATCCATATGAGACCTACTTCCAAAAACTCGTCAGATCCTCAGCAGATCGTTGTCCGAAGATTACTGTGCTTATTTACCGTAAGGCTACGAAATCCACTCGAAATCCGAAGAATAACTCTAATTCAACTCCGAACTAGTGTGGGCTAGTTTCTACAGAGTAGCCCAAGGCAAACCGAAGAAATCCCAAGAAACCCACTTCAAGAATCACACAAATCTGAAAAAACAGAGTTAGCCCGGGAACTTAACCCAATCTAAAAATCCACACCAAAAGTGTCTGGAATGTGTTCCTGCTCGTGGATCTAGAATCTAGCGATCTAAGAAGATCAAGCTAGAGGATCAACACAATAAGAATTAACAAACCCACTTTAAAAGGAGCAAAGCCGCCGCCCTGAAAATAAACCAAACGCCGGCCGATCTATTTCCGGCGAACAAAACCCGGCGGCCGAGAAAACCAATCAAAGGAAGCAGCTTTTTACTCCAAAAATGGTGATTTAGGATTCTCTAGGTTATAGGATTTTAGGATTCTCGAAGAAGAAATCTCCAAAGTCGACTTCGAAAGAAAAGCTACTAAGAAAGTTGAGAGCTTCTCTTTCTAGACTTAACTTTCTCTCACTAGGCAAAATGCCTCTAAGGTTTCTAATGTCTTGTAAGTTGCCTAACAAGGGATATTTATAGGGAGCTTCTAAAGATGAGTCCAACCATGAGATCGCTAGATTATAAATTTCTGAGTAAGATAACTAGAGTAAGTTTAACTATGATAAATGCGATACCCTCTCCATCTGAGGTGCACTATAATGAGGTAACAAGCTCAGAAGTCACGTAATGGCACACACTTAGTGTACGATCTGCAGTATTCCTCCCATCGAGGTTACGTTGCTTATTTGTACGGCTAAAAGCACCAACTATTAGCTACATTGATCAATAGATCATTTGGTCAGATAGTGTAGTTAATGAACTTGGTTCTTCTCAAACGAATGTGGGTTAGCGTAAACGCCCACACTATCGTGGCTTGCGAGAATCCCGGTGAATAAGATGTTAGTGGATTAAAATTATTGTTTTAAGGGAAGTCAATAATTGTTAGAATTTCCTTGTTTTTGAAATTCTAGATTTAATAACTGAAACATCGTCTGTTTATTTATTTACAATTTTTTTGATATGGCATTCGACCCCTTAGCTGCTATATTGAAAGACAATAAGTTAACTGGAACTAATTATATTGACTGGAGTCGTAACTTGGACATTATCCTGACGGCAGAGCAGTATAAGTTTGTGCTCACCGAAGTATGTTTAGATGTGCCTAATGAGGACTCTCCTCAAGAGGATAGGGATGCCTATGCTAAGTGGAGAAAAACAGATGAGATGGCGCGGTGCTATATTTTGGCCTCTGTGTCAAATGTGCTGCAACATCAGCTTTATCCCATTGTCTCTACCTTCAACATGATGGCTCACCTAAGGGCGATGTTTGCTCATCAAGGTAGGACTTCTAGGCAAGTAGCCATGAGAAAGTAGATGAACACTAAAATGGCTGAGGGCGGATCGGTGAGAGATCATGTGCTTCACATGATCAGTAAAATCAATGAGATAAAGGTGTTGGGAGATGAAATCGACCCAGAAAGTCAGATAGATATCATCCTCCAGAGCTTACCCTCTAGATTTAAGAAGTTTCGGGTCAACTATAACATGAATCAAAGAGTTTACACTCTACCCGAGCTCTTAACTGATTTGGTGTCGGCCGAAGGCATCTTCCACGAGAAGAAGCAAGCTTTGGTCACAGCAAAGGCTTCAAGTTCTTCTTATGCGCCTAAAGGCAAGAAGAATAAAAAGAACAAGAATGCCAAGAAACTTGCTGCTAAGCCCGAAATTGCAAAGAAGAGCAAGCCCAAAGCCAAGTGCTTCAGGTGCGGGAAAATGGGACATTGGAAAGCGGATTGTCCAAAGCCTAAAGGTACGACAGTTCTGCCCTAATTACTGAGACATGTTCAGCGGTGATTCCCACAGATACTTGGTGTGTGGATTCATGCGCCACTGATCTTGTTTGTAATTCTTTGCAGGGATTCCAAGTAACCCGGAAACTTAGAGAGGGTGAGCTGGACATCTACATGGGCGACACTACAAGAGTGTCAGTACAAGCAGTGGGAGTTGCCCAGCACATGTGCTTAAGGTAGATGCGGCTAAGTTAGATGCAAGAATTGAATTAATGTTATTTGTAGGATATCGTAGGGGAACGAAAGGTGGTCTGTTTTATCGTCCTAAAGATCAAAAGGTGGTGGTTAGTACCAACGCTAATTTTTGGAGGAAGACTATATTCTAGATCACAAGCCCAAGAGTAAGATAGTACTAGAAGAGCTTAGGAGACAAACTAATAATTCTGATGCACCAGCACAAGTAGATGCACCACACACTGCACAAGAGATCACAGATGCGCCTACACAGGTGATGCCTCGTCGTAGTGGGAGGGTTGTAAGACAGCCCGACAGGTTCATTGGCATGGGAGAGGCATCAGACCTAGTCCCAGGCATGCCAGAACCTGACCCAGTAAACTACAATGAGGCTCTCCGAGATAAAGATGAAAGATTATCTGCCCGGGCCTAGCCAGAAACTCACTTTCATGCTATACATTCCAGAATCAGAATCTCTGGCCAGACCTAGACGCTAGCACAATCGCTATTCCAACCCTTTTGAAATAACATTGCACAGGATCTGGGTTTGCACTTATTCAATTTATCATGTAACAAAAATTCTTAATTAAAAGAGGAAGAATAAGAATTACCTATTGATGCGTATACTCAGGTGATTCTCTTGTATGCCTCAAAACTTTGCTTGTATGTTGTGTAGGCAGCAATCTAACTGTTGAAGTTGAATACATAAGCTATGCTTGTATTGTACATTTTCCCAGTTAATATATCGATTTATGTTTTGGTTAAATTTAGTTGTGCATTATTAGTCCACTTATATTATGTAGTTAGATGATGAGGTGTCTTGTGTGACACAGTAGATCTCATCATTGGTTAAAAGACATAATATATAAACGAGGTTCGTAACTAAGACAACTTTGGACAAACTGTAGGTTTAGGTTATTATGTGATTCGGATAATTGGTTTGTCTAAACTGATTGAATCATATAGATATGCCCGGGGCATATTGAACTTGACCATTATGAATGATTTATCTTGTACTGATTTAATAGACAAATCGTTCTTGGTATTCTATCTCTTAATCCCTAGACTCGAGTGGGCATGAGGATTAGACATAATATACTTTGATCTGCCAATGGGTGAGGTCAATTGTGGCCAATAGTTTCGGTAGGTTGGGTGCACGTGTTTAGTTGCTTGGTGTGCGGCTGCTTGTCGAAAGGAAACCATGTACCGGTGCGTCTAGGGTGATGGTACTCCAGAGATGAGCTCGTAATGTTTATTATACTAAACTCGGCCGGTGGATTTATGTCTGGTATAGTAAAAAGGTCGAGTGGTACTATCTCGGAATTAAAGAAGTTAATTAATTAATTTATCAGTAAATTAATAAATTAACGAGCGCTATATCTTTGATGTGGGGAGATTATGAATATAAATTAATTAAGTTTTTCCGGAAGCAATTATGGTGTAGGATGGTAGTGCCAAAATTAATCCGTTAGTGGTACGATTAGTTTTGTAATGGGTTAATTGAATAGGTAGAATTAATTAATTGATTAATAATTCCTAAGGGTTAATTGAGTAATTAACAAAGTGAAATTAATTAATTAATTAATTAAGTCTTAAGTTTTAATTAGAATTAGGAAATCTAGTAGGATTTGGTTTATCCTATCAGATTGGTTACCTAATTGGATTTAGAAACTAATTATCTAAACCCATTAGGAAGACCAATCCTAAACCAACTTGGGGTCTCTCTTCTAACTCTATATATAGACAAGGGATTAGCTATTCCACAAGACACAATTCATAAGTTTTCAAGACAAGAAAACTTAGAGAGAGAAAATCCTAGAGAGAGAAAATTTTCTCTCTCTTGAAGTCCGATTTCCAAAGTTTTATAGCAGTCAAAATTCATCTTGATTTTTTGAAGCAACGTGTAGCTTTCTCTCTCTCCGGGCGGTGCATGGACTTTTACGTGCCAGGTGCAGCGGTGGTGGAATTTTCCGGCAGGTGCATTGTGGTGATTAGCTGATCAAATTGCTGGTTGGATTGCTGTCCGCATAGCATACAAGCAAAGTCTTGAGGCATACAAGAGAATCACCTGAGTGTACGCTTCAATAGTTAATTTTTATATTTTCGCTTAATTAAGAATTTTTGTTACGTGATAAATTGAATAAGTGCAAACCCAGATCCTGTGCAATGTTATTTCAAAAGGGTTAGAATAGCAATTGTGCTAGCGTCTAGGCCTGGCTAGAGATTCCGATTCTAGAATGTATAGCACGAAAGTGAGTTTCTGGCTAGGCCCGGGCATATAATCTTTCAATTGGTATCAGAGTCTGGTTTTGGGTTTTGTGCTTGTTCGATTTATTACATGGTTTTATTTGCAGGTGGGTTAGAAATTCCGACTATTATGGTTATGTTTGTATGGGTTTTAATTAAACTTTGGGACATGTCCGGATTTGATTTTATTATGAATGTTTGTAATAGTATAACCACGTGCTGGAAGCCGTGTAGGATTAGATCAAATCTGTAGTAGGATTTTTTTTATGTAATTTCGATTATTTAATTTTCCTAGAAAGCCTTGTAGTATGAGAATTAATTTTTTTGTAATCGAAGGTGTTATGATGGGTACCTTGAATTCGTGGGTTTTGGATTATCGTTAATTCATAGAAACCCAGGAAAACCTAGAACGAATTGCAAGAAGACCAAATTGCGTGGGAAGAAGCGAATAAGAAAAAGGTGGCAAGGGGCGGCGCCGGCAACAACTCACCGGCAGGACCTGCCATCGGCAACCGCCGGTGCCAGCGGCACCTCTATCGCACGGCGTAGCAGGCCTGCTGCGCGCTGCTGGGCCACACGCCTTGTGCGTGCTTCGTGCGTGTGGCGCGTTCGGGTTCTTCGGTTTTCATTTTTCAAGATCAAGACTCAATCTATCGAGTTGCGTGGCGGGACATGAGATTAAGGCAGAAGATGGAAGCGATTAAAACCATGATAGTCGAGAAATTTAATTTTCGCATTTATTTCCAGTATTTATTATTTTAATTCTTGTGCTTTATTTTTATGCTGTATTTTAGATGCATGATTTAAAACATGACTGGTTTTATGGTTGCACATAACTTAGGGTTAGTTAATTGCATGTTAAAACCAGAAAAACCCTCAACTTAGAAATCTAAGTGGGAGCTGGTAAGTTTAATATCCCCATGGCCACCATTACGAGTTCATATGCGATGTGGGTGCACTTGCGCGTTGGCATTATGGCCTTCTTCCATTCGGATGAGTCTAACCCCGAGATCGCTAGATTGTGAATTTCTGAGTAAGATGACTAGAGTAAGTTTAACTAGGAGAAATGCGGTACCCTCTCCATCTGAGGCGTACTATCCTGTGGTAACAAACTCAGAAGTCACGTAATGGCACACACTTAGTGTATGATTTGTAGTATTCCTCCCTCGAGGTTACGCTGCTTATTTGTACGGCTGAAAGCACCGACTATTAGCTACATTGATCAATAGATTGTTTGGTCAGATAGTGTAGTTAATGAACATGGTTCTTCTCAAACAAATGTGGGTTAGCGTAAACGTCCACACTGCGTGGCTTGCGAGAATCCTGGTGAATGAGATGTTGGTGGATTAAGATTATTGTTTTGGGGGATGTAAATAATTATTAGAATTTCCTTGTGTTCGAAATTCTAGGTTAGATAACTAAAACATTGTCTGTTTAATTTACAGTTTTCGATATGGCATTCAACCCCTTAGCTACTATATTGAAAAACAACAAGTTAACTGGACCTAATTAGGTCGATTGGAGTCGTAACTTTGACATTGTCCTTATGGCTGAAAGCACTCCTTTCAGAGATCATGTCATTGACTTGATTAGTAACATCAACTAGGTTGAGGTAGTGAGAGGCAAAATCGTTGGTGAAACCAAAGTCGATATTGTACTTCGGTGCTTGCCTCGAAGCCATGAGCAGATTCAGTTGAACTACAACATAAGTAAGATGTTGTGTACTTCATCCGAGCTCTTGGCAGAGTTGGTGGTGGCTAAAAGTCTTCTTCAAGAGAAGAAACGAGCTTTAGTTGTAGGCAAAGCTTCATAATCTTCTTCTGAGCTTGAGGCTAGAAAGAAGAAGAGAAAGATTGAGGGAATAGCTGAAAAAGGCGCAGATTGCGCCTAATCCAGATATTGCAAAGAAGAAGTCGAAAGACAAATACTTTAAATGCAATAAGACGGGGCATTGGAAATCGGATTGTCCAATAGGTACGATAGTTTCTGCCTTAATTACTGAGACATGTTTAGTGGCGATTCCTATAGATACTTGGTGTGTAGATTTAAGTGCCACTGACCATGTTTGTAATTCTTTGCAAGGGTTCCAAGTGACCCGGAAGCTTAGAGAAGGCGAATTGGATATCTACATTGGCGAAACTACAAGAGTATCAGTAGATGCAGTGGAAGTAGTAACTCTGAATTTTGAGAATTCTAGTTTAGAGTTAGTTAATTGTCTTTATGTACCGAGTTTTAGAAAAAACCTTATTTCAGTTTCTAAACTCTTAAAGAACGGTTAGAAGTTTATTTTTTCTGATGAGTCTGTATTTATTAGAAGAAATGTGAAACTTATTTGTTCTAGTTCATTGGCGGACAATTTGTTTGTGGTTAATTCTAACTCCCCTGTTGTGCAAAACATAGAAACAGATAGCTCTTTATCTAACATTAATAAGAGGAAAAAACCTTCTGAAATGAATCAAACCTATCTTTGGCATCTCAGGCTAGGTCACATAAACCTTAGTAGGATTCAGAGGTTGATCAATGATGGACCTTTAGGTTCATTAGAGATTGACAGTTATTCAACCTGCTAATATTGCTTGGAGGGTAAGATGACAAAGAGACCTTTTAAAGCAAAAGGTTATAGAGCCAAATAAGTACTAGAGTTGATTCATTCTGACTTGTATGGACCAATGTCGATCCAAGAACGAGGTGGGTTCGAGTATTTCATGACATTCACGGATGACTACTTAAGGTACGGGTACATTTACCTAATGCGTCAAAAGTCCGAGTGCTTTGGCAAGTTTAAAGAGTTTCGAGCACATGTGGAGAAGCATCATGGTAAGACTATCAAGACATTGTGATTAGATCATGGTGGGGAGTGCCTATCCCACGAATTTCGAGAATACCTCAGAGAGGTCGGAGTTCAATCTCAGTTTTCTGCACCTGGCACGTCACAGCAGAACGGTGCAGCAGAAAGAAGGAATCAAACTCTCATGGAAATGGTTAGGTCGATGATGAGCTTTAGTGATTTACTGAGTTCGTTTTGGGGATATGCCTTGGAAACAGCGATGTATATTCTTAATCTTGTACCATCTAAAACCGTGCCTTCAACCCCAGTAGAGTTGTGAAACGGACGTAAGCCCAGTCTAAGACATCTCAGAGTTTGGGGTTGCCCAGCACATGTGCTTAAGGCAGATGCAGCTAAGTTAGATGCGAGAACTGAATTAATGCTGTTTGTAGGATATCATAGGGGAATGAAAGGTGTTCTGTTTTGTAGTCCTAACGATCAAAAGTTGGTGGTTAGTACCAACGCTAGATTTTTGGAGGAAGACTATATCCTAGATCACAAGCTCAAGAGTAAGATAGTACTAGAAGAGCTTAGAAGACAAACTACTAATCCTAATACACCAGCACAAGTTGATACACCACACACTGTACAAGAGATCACAGATGATGCGCCTACACAGGTGGTGCCTCTTCGTAGTGGAAGGGTTATAAGACAGGCATCATGTTCATTGGCATGGGAGAGGCATCAGACCTAGTCCCAGGTGAGCCTGAACCTGACCCAGTAAACTACAGTGAGGCTCTCTGAGATAAAGATGCGGGACTTAGAGGAAGTGGGACATATCCTTGGGATCAAGATAATTTGAGATCGTAGAAAACGTTAGTTAACGTTCTCCCAAGCTTCATACATATATACGATTTTGGCCTGTTTTAACATGCAGAACTCCGAGAAAGGTTTTCTACCTTTCAGACACAGAGTGCATCTGTCTAAACAACAGTCTCCTAAGACTGTTGAGGAGATAGAGGCCATGAAGACAGTTCCTTATACTTCGGCAGTAGGAAGTCTCATGTATTCCATGTTGTGTATGAGGCCTGATATCTGTTATGTCGTTGGCATGGTAAGTAAATATCAGAGTAACCCCATGAAAGCTCATTGGGAGGCAGTAAAATGCATTCTCAAGTATTTGCGCAGAATAAGAGACCAAGTGTTGGTCTATCAGGTGCCAGAGCTGGTACCCTGAGGTTACACAGATTCAGATTTCCAAGGCGATAGTGAGAAGAGCAAGTCTACCTCAGGGTATGTGTTTACTCTAGGAGGTGGAGCCATAGTTTGGCGGACTGTCAAGCAAAAATGTGTGGCAGACTCTACCATGGAGGCTGAATACATTGCCGTATCAGAGGCAGCGAAAGAAGTAGTATGGCTCAAGAATTTCCTAGTGGACTTAGATGTGATTCCTGGTTTGCAGAAGTCTATCACAGTGTATTCTGATAACAACGGTGCAGTAGCAAACTCGAAGGAACCACGAGCCCACAAGGTGAGTAAACATATACAGTGTAAGTACCACCTGATACGAGATATCGTAAAGAGGGAAGACGTGGTCGTGGCTAAGATAGAATCAGAAGATAACCTTGCAGATCCGTTCACGAAGACATTGACTTCAAAAGTCTTTGAGGCTCACATGGAGGGCATGGGGATCAGATACTTAGGAGAGCCATGACATTTTTTCTAGATATATAGCAGCAGAGTGTATAGGAGTTGAATGTAGATGTATACTTAAAGCACAACTTAAGTATTAGTGGGAGATTGTTGGAGTTTATTACATAAGCTATGCTTGTATTGTACATTTTCCCAGTTAATATATCGATTTATGTTTTGGTTAAATTTAGTCGTGCATTATTAGTCCACTTATATTATGTAGTTAGATGATGGGGTGTCTTGTGTGACACAGTAGATCTCATCATTGGTTAAAAGACATAATATATAAATGAGGTTCGTAACCGAGACAGCTTTGGACAAACTATTGGTTTAGGTTATTATGTGATTCAGATAATTGGTTTGTCTAAACTGATTGAATCATATAGATATGCCCGGGGCGTATTGAACTTGACCATTAGGAATGATTTGTCTTGTACCGATTTAATAGAAAAATCATTCTTGGTATTCTATCTCTTAATCCCTAGACTCGAGTGGGCATGACGATTAGACATAATGTACTTTGATCTACCAATGGGTGAGGTTAATTGTGGCCAATAGTCTCGGTAGGTCGGGTGCACGTATTTAGTTGTTGGGTGTGTTGTTGCTTGTCGAAAGGAAACCATGTACCGGTGTGTCTGGGGTGATGGTGCTCCAAAGATGAGCTCGTAATGTTTATTATACTAAACTCGGCCAGTGGACTTAAGTCTGGTATAGTAAAAAGGTCGAGTGGAACTAGTATCAGAATTAAAGAAGTTAATTAATTAATTTATCAGTAAATTAATAAATTAACGAGCACTATATCTTTGATGTGAGGAGATTATGAATATAAATTAATTAAGTTGTTCCGGAAGCAATTCTGGTGTAGGATGGTAGTGGCAAAATTAATGCGTTAGTGGTACGATTAATTTTGTAATGGGTTAATTGAATAGGTAAAATTAATTAATTGATTAATTATTCCTAAGGGTTAATTGAGTAATTAACAAAGTGAAATTAATTAATTAATTAATTAAGTCTTAACTTTCAATTATAATTAGGAAATCTAGTAGGATTTGGTTTATCCTGTCGGATTGGTTACCTAATTGGATTTGGAAACTAATTACCTAAACCCATTAGGAAGACCAATCCTAAACCAACTTGGAGTTTTTCTTGTAACTCTATATATAGACGAGGGATTAGCTATTCCACAAGACACAATTCATAAGTTTTCAAGACAAGAAAACTTAGAGAGAGAAAATCTTAGAGAGAGAAAATTTTCTCTATCTTAAATTCTAGATGTGTAGGCACATCATCTGTGATCTCTTGTGCAGTGTGTGGTGTATCTACTTGTGCTGGTGCATCAAGATTATTAGTTTGTCTCCTAAGATCTTCTAGTACTATCTTACTCTTCAGCTTGTGATCTAGGATATAGTCTTCCTCCAAAAATCTAGCGTTGGTACTAACCATCACCTTCTGATCTTTAAGACTATAAAACAGACCACCTTTCATTCCCCTAGGATATCCTATAAACAACATTAATTTAGTTCTCTTATCTAACTTAGCCGCATCTGCCTTAAGCACATGTGCTGGGCAACCCCAAATTCTGAGATGTCTTAGACTAGGCTTTCGCCCGTTCCACAACTCTACTAGGGTTGAAGGCACTGTTTTAGATGGTACAAGATTAAGAATATGAAAGATTTTGGTAGGATCTGGGTTTGCACTTACTCGATTTACCACGCAACAAAACTTTCAATTAAAGCGGAATCTTAGAAAAATACCTTTGAAGCGTGCACCTGGTGAATCTCTTGCATGCCTCAAGACTATAACTTCACGTTGTGTGGGTAACGAACTAGAAGTTAATTGATCAGCTATCACCACAACTCTACCTGCCAAAAAAATCCAGCACCTCCGCACCAAGCACGTACTGCAAACGCATTGCCCGGAGAGAGAGAGAAAGTTGCTTGCAGCTGGTATACACCAAGGGCTTAAAAATTCGGCCACTAGGAAGAAAAACCAGCCGCCAAAACTTCTTGAAAATTCGACCTGGAGAGAAAAACGTTTTCTCTCTCTAGAATTTTCTCTCTCTAGAAATCCTGTGGATTAATTGTTGAATTATGATTTCTGAATGACTGATCCCTTGTCTATTTATAGAGTTACAAGAGAGACTCCAAGTTGGTTTAGGATTGGTCTTCCTAATGGGTTTAGGTAATGAATTAGTTTCAAAATCCAATTAGGCAACCAATCTGATAGGATAACCAAATCCTACTGGATTCCTAATCTCTAGGATTTCCTAATTCTAATTGAAACTTAAGACTTAATTAACTAATTAAATAATTCCACTTTGTTAATTACTTAATTAACCCTTAGGAATTAATTAAATAATTCTACTTTGTTAATTACTGAATTAACCCTTAGGAATAATTAACCAATTAATTAATTAAATCTATCTATTCAATTAACCCATTACAAAATTAATCGTACCACTAACGGATTAATTTTGGCACTACCATCCTACACCAGAATTGCTTCCGGAACAACTTAATTAAATTATATTCATTTAATCTTCC
This sequence comes from Knoxia roxburghii, assembly GCA_030378225.1. Classification (NCBI taxonomy): domain Eukaryota; kingdom Viridiplantae; phylum Streptophyta; class Magnoliopsida; order Gentianales; family Rubiaceae; genus Knoxia; species Knoxia roxburghii. The sequence goes on along the minus strand of CM059418.1, from coordinate 26,537,526 downwards.
CACATCAAAGATATAGTGCTCGTTAATTAAAATTAATTTACTGATAAATTAATTAATTAACTTCTTTAATTCCGAGACTAGTACCACTCGACCTTTTTACTATACCGAACATAAGTCCACCGGCCGGGTTTAGTATAATAAACATTTCGAGCTCATCTCGGGAGCACCATCACCCCGGACGCACCGGTACATGGTTTCCTTTCGACAAGCAGTAGCACACCAAGTAACTAAACAAGCGCACCCAACCCACCGAGACTATTGGCCACATTTGACCTCACCCATTGGCAGATCAAAGTACATATGTCTAATCCTCATGCCCACTCGAGTCTAGGGATTTATAGATAGAATACAAGGATCGATTTGTCTATTAAATCAGTACAAGACAAATCATTCCTAAAAGTCAAGTTCAACATGCCCCGGGCATATCTATATGATTCAATTAGTTTAGACAAACTAATTATCTGAACCACATAATAACCTAGACTGACAGTTTGTCCAAAGCTGTCTCGGTTGCGAACCTCATTTATATATTATGTCTTTCAACCAATGATGAGATCTACTGTGTCGCACCAGACACCTCATCATCTACTTACATAATATAAATGGACATAAAACTGCACAACAAAATATTAAACTGGGAAACTGTACAATACAAGCATAGCTTATGTATTCTACTCTAACAATCTCCCACTAATACTTAAGCTGTGCTTTAAGTATACAACTACATACAATCATATACAATCTGCTGCTATCTATCTAGAAAAACTATCATGGCTCTCCTAGATATCTGATCCCCATGCCCTCCACGTGAGCCTCAAAGACTTTAGAGGTCAATGTTTTCGTGAACGGATCTGCAAGGTTATCCTCTGACACTATCTTAGCCACGACCACGTCTTCCCTCTTCACGATGTCTCGTATCAGGTGGTACTTGCGCTGTATATGTTTACTCGCCTTGTGGGCTCGTGGTTCCTTCGAGTTTGCTACTGCACCATTGTTATCACAATAAACCGTGATAGACTTCGGCAAACCAGGAATCACATTTAAGTCCACTAGGAAGTTCTTGAGCCATACTGCTTCTTTCGCTGTCTCTGATACGACAACATACTCAGCCTCCATGGTAGAGTCTGCCACGCATTTCTGCTTGACACTCCGCCAAACTATGGCTCCACCTTCTAGACTAAACACATACCCTGAGGTAGACTTGCTCTTGTCCCTGTCGCCATGGAAATCTGAATCTATGTAACCTCGGGGTACCAACTCAGATGCCTGATAGACCAGAACTTGGTCTCTCGTTCTGCGCAAATACTTGAGAATGCATTTTACTACCTCCCAATGAGCTTTCCCGAGGTTACTCTGATATCTGCTCACCATCCGAACGACATAACAGATATCAGGCCTCGTACACAACATGGCATACATGAGACTTCCTACTGCCGAAGCATATGGAACTGTCCTCATGGTCTCTATCTCCTCAACAGTCTTAGGAGGCTGCTCCTTAGATAGAAACACTTCATGCCTGAAAGGTAGAAAACCTTTCTTGGAGTTCTGCATGTTAAAACGGGCCAGAATCGTGTCTATGTATGAAGCTTGGGAGAGCGTTAGCGAACATTTCCTACGATCTCAAATAATCTTGATCCCAAGGATATGTCCCGCTTCCCTTAAGTCCTTCATATCAAATTGTATGGACAGCCATGCCTTTACGTCTGATAACACTTTCTTGTTGTTGTCAATCAATAGAATGTCATCTACGTAAAGCACAAGAAACACCACTGAGTTTCCGTCACTTCTGCGATATACACATTGCTCATCCGGACACTGAGTAAATCCAAAGGACTGGATTACTTCATCAAACCGGATGTTCTAAGATCTGGATGCCTACTTAAGTCTATAGATAGACCTCTTAAGCCTGCAAACCTTATGCTCTTGGCATTTTTCAATGAATTCCTCTGTTTGCTGCATAAAGATGGTTTCCTCAAGACTTCCGTTTAGGAAAGCTGTCTTGTCATTCATCTGCCAAATCTCATAATCCATATGAGCAGCTATGGCCAAGAGAATCTTGATCGACTTAAGCATGGCTACCGGGAAGAAGGTTTCCTCATAATCAATTCCCTCTTTCTGAGTATACACCTTCGCCACCAGCCTAGCTTTAAAGGTTTCCACCTTCCCGTCAGGTCCTCTCTTACGTTTGTAGACCCACTTGCATCCAATGGGCTTAAACCCATCAGGCAGGTCTACATGCTCCCAGACTTGATTGTGGTCCATTGACCCCAACTCGGATATCATTACCTTAAGCCAAGATTCTGCATCTTTATCTCGAAGCGCCTCATTGTAGTTAACTTGGTCAGGTTTAGGCACACCTGGGACTAGGTCTGAAGCCTCTCCCACGCCAACGAACCTGTCTGGCTGTCTCACAACCCTCCCACTACGATGAGGCACCGCCTGTGTAGGCACATCATCTGTGATCTCATGTGCAGTGTGTGGTATATCTACTTGTGCTGGTGCATCAGGATTAGTAGTTTGTCGTCTAAGCTCTTCTAGTACTATCTTACTCTTGGGCTTGTGATCTAAGACATAGTCCTCTTCTAAAAATCTAGCGTTGGTACTTACCACCACCTTCTGATCTTTAGGACTATAGAATAGACCACCTTTCGTTTCCCTAGGATATCCTACGAATAGCATTAATTCTGTTCTTGCATCTAACTTAGTCGTATCTGCCTTAAGCACATGTGCTGGGCAGCCCCAAATTCTGAGACGTCTTAGACTGGGCTTCCGCCCGTTCCACAACTCTACTTGGGTTGAAGGCACGGTTTTAGATGGTACAAGATTAAGAATATACATTGCCGTTTCCAAGGCATATCCCCAGAACGAGCTTGGCAAATCACTATAGCTCATCATGGACCTAACCATTTCCATAAGGGTTCGATTCCTCCTTTCTGATACACCATTCTGCTGTGGCGTGCGAGGTGCAGACAACTGAGACTGAATTCCCACCTCAGTGAGGTAATCTCAAAATTCATGGGACAGGTAATCCCCACCATGATCTGAACACAGTGTCTTGATACTCTTACCATGATGTTTCTCCACATCTGCCCGAAACTCTTTGAACTTGCCAAAACATTCGGACTTGTGGCGCATTAGGTAAATGTATCCGTACCTAGAGTAGTCATCCATGAATATCACGAAATACTCATATCCCCCTCGTGCCTGGACCGTCATAGGTCCACACAAGTCAGAATGAATCAACTCTAATACTTATTTAGCCCTATAGCCTTTTGCTTTAAAAGGTCTCTTGGTCATCTTACCTTCTAAGCAAGATTCGCAGGTTGCATAACTGTCAATATCTAATGAACCCAAAGGTCCATCATTGACCAACCTCTGAATCCTACTAAGGTTTATATGACCTAGCCTTAGATGCCAAAGATAGGTTTGATTCATTTCAGAAGGTCTCTTCCTCTTATTAATGTTAGATACTGAGCTATCTATTTCTATGTTTTGCGTAACAGGGGAGTTAGAATTAACCACAAATAAATTGTCCACCAATGAACCAGAACAAACAAGTTTGCCATTTCTTCTAATAAAAACAGACTCATCATAAAAATAAACTTGTAACCGTTCTTCAAGAGTTTAGAAACCGAAATCAGGTTCTTTCTAAAACTCGGTACATAAAGACAGTTTACTAACTCTAGGTTACAATTCTCAAAATTTAACCTAACTACTCTCACTGCTTCAACTGAAACTCTTGTAGTTTCGCCCATGTAGATGTCCAGTTCGCCCTCTCTAAGCTTCCGGGTTACTTGGAACCCCTACAAAGAATTACAAACATGGTCAATGGCGCCTGAATCCACACACCAAGTATCTGTGGGAATCACCGCTAAACATGTCTCAGTAATTAGGGCAGAAACAATCGTACCTTTGAGCTTCGGACAATCCACTTTCCAGTGTCCTGCCTTGCCGTATTTAAAGCACTTGCCCTTTGGCTTGTTTTTCTTCGCAACATCTGGCTTTGCTGCAAGTTTCTTGGCGTTTTTCTTCTTCTTGTTCTTCTTGCCTTTCGGTCCAGAAGAAGAACTCGAACCCTTTACCGTGACCAAAGCTTGCTTCTTCTCATGGAAGATGCCTTCAGTCGCCATCAAATCAGTCATGAGCTCGGGCAACGTATAAACCCTTTGGTTCATATTGTAGTTGACCCGAAACTGCTCAAAAAAAGAGGGTAGACTCTGGAGTATAATATCTATCTGACTCTCTGGGTTGATATTTCCTCCCAACACCTCTATTTCATTGATGTTACTGATCATGTGTAAAACATGATCTCTCACCGATCCGCCTTCAGCCACTTTGGTGTTCATTAACTTCCTCATGGCTGACTGCCTGGCAGTCCTGCCTTGATGCGTAAACATCTCCCTTAGGTGCGCCAACATGTCAAAGGCAGAGAGCATGGGATGAAGCTGATGTTGCAGCACATTTGACACAGAGGCCAAAATGTAGCACCGCGCCATCTCATCCGCTTTTCTCCACCTGGCATAGGCGTCCCTTACCTCTTGGGTAGCGTCATCATCAGGCACTACTGGACATGCTTCGATAAGCACAAACTTGTATTGCTCAGCCGTCAGGACTATGTCCAAATTTCAACTCCAGTCGACATAATTTGTTCCAGTTAATTTGTTGTCTTTCAAGATAGCAGCTAAAGGATTGAATGCTATATCGATCTAAACTGGAAAGTAAACAAAACAGTGTTTCAGTTATATATGCTAGAATTTTCGAAAACATGAAAATCCAATTAATTATTGATTTCCCTCAAAACAATAATATTAGTCCACCAACATCTCATCCACCGGGATTCTCACAAGCCACGCAGTGTGGACGTTTACGCTAACCCACATTCGTTTGAGAAGAACCAAGTTCATTAACTACACTATCTGACCAACGATCTTTTGATCAATGTAGCTAATAGTCGGTGCTTTCAGCCATACAAGTAAGTAGCATAACCTCGCGGGAGGAATACTGCAGATCGTACACTAAGTGTGTGCCATTACGTGACTTCTGAGTTTGTTACCTCAGGATAGTGCACCTCAGATGGAGAGGGTGTCGCATTTCTCCTAGTTAAACTCGCTCTAGTCATCTTACTCAGAAGCTCATAATCTAGCGATCTCGGGGCTGGACTCATCCGAATGGAGAAAGGCCCTAATGCCAACGCGCAAACCCATCCACATCGCATATGAACCCGTAATGGTGGCCATGGGGATATAACACAACCCGCTCCCACTTAGATTTCCAAATTGAGGGTTTTTTCTGGTTTTAACATGCAATTAACTAACCTAAGTTATATGCAACCATAAAACCAGACATGCTTTAATTCATGCATCTAAAATACAACATAAAAATAAAGAATAAAAATTAAAATAATAAATAAGGGAAATAAATACGTAAAATAAATTTCCCGACTATTATGGTTTTAATTGCTTCTATCATTTGCCTTGATCTCGTGTCCAGTCACGTCACTTGATGGAGAGAGTCTTGAACTTCAAAAAATGAAAACTGGAGGAAAAACGGGCCAAAAATAGCTCGAACGGCCCGAACGGGCCGCCTGAACCGCAGCACGGCCCGAAGGCCATGCTACCCGTGCGCACGCGTGCACAGCCCGCACGGGCCGTGCGCGGCCTTGCGCGCGTGTCACAGCCCGCGCGGAAAAGCGCGTCCGGCCTGCGCCCGGTAGCTGTGCGCAGCAGCTGCTGCTTGTAGCGACTGTTGCGCGCTGCTGCTTCCTGCTGTTGTGTTTTTTTGCCTGCCGGCGTCACCTCCTGCCGCCAACTCCTCCTTCGCTTTTTCCCACGCTATTTGGTCTTCTTGCAATTTGTTCTGGGTTTTCCTGGGTTTCTTCAAATTCATGATAACCCAAAACCCACGAATCCAAGTCGCCCACCATAACGCCTTCGATTACATAAAAAACAATTTTCCTACTACAAGGCATTCTAGGAAAATTAAATAATCGAAATTACATAGAAAAGATCCTACTACAGATTTGATCCAATCCTACACGGCTTCCAGCACGTGGTTATACTATTACAAACATTCATAATAAAATTAAATCCGGACATGTCCCGGAGTTTAATTAAAACCCATACAAACGTAACCATAATAGTCGGGATTCTAAACCACCTGCAAATAAAACCATGTAATAAATCAAACAAGCACAGAACCCCCTAAACCTCGTTTTAATACCAATTCAAAGATTTTGGTAGGATCTAGGTTTGCACTTACTCGATTTACCACGCAACAAAAATTTCTATGAAAGCGGAATCTTAGAAAAATACCTTTGAAGCGTGCACCTGGTGAATCTCTTGTATGCCTCAAGACTAGTGGTGTAAATTGGCCGGTTTGGCCGGTTTGAAGGCTAAAGTACCGGCCAAACCAATAACTACGGTTTGACAAATTTTCAAACCAAGTCGGCCAAATAAATATGCCAAACCAAGTCGGCCAAACCATATTTAGACGGTTTGGTTCGGCCAGTTTGGACGGTTTCAAACAAATTTACGTTTTATTTCAAAAAAACAAGTACACACAAATACAATAACTGTGGATAATATATTTTGTAAAACATCAATGGAAACTATCATTTGAAAGTGGTAACTACCCAGCCAGTCAATGAAAATATATCGGAATATAGACTATCAAAAGTGGTAACTACTGATTGATTTCTTTTATATTCTTGATCTGATATCTATTGTCTGTTGATCTGATGTCAAGTATTCGCTGATCTGATGTCTATATATTCCTGATCTGATCTCCCTTATTAAGTATGTTTTAGTTCTACTGTATGATTTCTTTTATATTCTTGATCTGATATCTATTGTCTGTTGATCTGATATTAAGTATTCGCTGATCTGATGTCTATATAATCCTGATATGATGTCCCTTGTTAAGTATGTTTTAGTTCTACTGTATGATTTCTTTTATATTCTTGATCTGATATCTATTGTCTGTTGATCTAATGTCAAGTATTCGCTGATTTGATGTCTATATAATCCTGATCTGATCTCCCTTGTTAAGTATATTTTAGTTCTACTGATTGATTTCTTTTATATTCTTGATCTGATATCTATTGTCTGTTGATCTAATGTCAAGTATTCGCTGATCTGATGTCTATATATTCCTGATCAGATCTCCCTTGTTAAGTATGCTTTAGTTCTACTGTATGATTTATTTTATATGCTTGATCTGATATCTATTGTCTGTTAATCTGATTTCAAGTATTCGCTGATCTGATGTCTATATAATCCTGATCGGATCTCCCTTGTTAAGTTTGTTTTAGTTCTACTGATTGATTTCTTTTATATTCTTGATCTGATATCTATTGTCTGTTGATCTAATGTCAAGTATTCGCTGATCTGATGTCTATATATTCCTGATCAGATCTCCCTTGTTAAGTATGCTTTAGTTCTACTGTATGATTTATTTTATATGCTTGATCTGATATCTATTGTCTGTTAATCTGATTTCAAGTATTCGCTGATCTGATGTCTATATAATCCTGATCGGATCTCCCTTGTTAAGTTTGTTTTAGTTCTACTAAATATATTTATTATATATATTAAATTAAAAACGGCCGGTCCGGCCGAAGTGGCCGGTTTTATTATTAAAACCATCGGCCGAACCGTATCTATCAGTTTAAAAATTTGTCAAATCGACCGAACCGTATATATATTTGAGACCGGCCAAACCGATAAAACTTGACCGGTTTAGCCGATTTTGCCGGTTTCGCCCGAACCACTTTCACCCCTACTCAAGACTATAACTTCACGTTGTGTGGACAACGAACTAGAAGTTAATTGATCAGCTATCACCACAACTCCACCAGTCAAAAAAATCCAGCACCTCCGCACCTAGCACGTATTGCAAACGCACTGCCCGGAGAGAGAGAGAAAGTTGCTTGCAGCTGGTATACACCAAGGGCTTAAAAATTCGGCCACTAGGAAGAAAAACCAGCCGCCAAAACTTCTTGAAAATTCGACCTGGAGAGAGAAATGTTTTCTCTCTCTAGAAATCCTGTGGATTAATTGTTGAATTATGATTTCTGAATGACTGATCCCTTGTCTATTTATAGAGTTACAAGAGAGACTCCAAGTTGGTTTAGGATTGGTCTTCCTAATGGGTTTAGGTAATGAATAAGTTTCCAAATCCAATTAGGCAACTAATCTGATAGGATAACCAAATCCTACTGGATTCCTAATCTCTAGGATTTCCTAATTCCAATTAAAACTTAAGATTTAATTAATTAATTAAATAATTCTACTTTGTTAATTACTTAATTAACCCTTAAGAATTAATTAAATAATTCCACTTTGTTAATTACTGAATTAACCCTTAGGAATAATTAACCAATTAATTAATTAAATCTATCTATTCAATTAACCCATTACAAAATTAATCGTTCCACTAACGAATTAATTTTGGCACTACCATCCTACACCAGAACTGCTTCCGGAACAACTTAATTAAATTATATTCATTTAATCTCCCCACATCAAAGATATAGTGCTCATTAATTAAAATTAATTTACTGATAAATTAATGAATTAACTTCTTTAATTCCGAGACTAGTACCACTCGACCTTTTTACTCTACCGGACATAAGTCCACCGGCCAGGTTTAGTATAATAAACATTTCGAGCTCATCTCGAGAGCACCATCACCCTGGATGCACCGGTACATGTTTTCCTTTCGACAAGCAGTAGCACACCAAGTAACTAAACACGCGCACCCAACCCACCGAGACTATTGGCCACATTTGACCTCACCCATTGGCAGATCAAAGTACACTATGTCTAATCCTCATGCCCACTCGAGTCTAGGGATTTAGAGATAGAATACAAGGATCGATTTGTCTATTAAATCAGTACAAGACAAATCATTCCTAAAAGTCAAGTTCAACATGCCCCGGGCATATCTATATGATTCAATTATTTTAGACAAACTAATTATCTGAACCACATAATAACCTAGACTGACAGTTTGTCCAAAGCTGTCTCGGTTACGAACCTCATTTATATATTATGTCTTTCAACCAATGATGAGATCTACTGTGTCGCACAAGACACCTCATCATCTACTTACATAATATAAATGGACATAAAACTGCACAACAAAATATAATTAAAACACAAATCGATATATTAAACTAGGAAACTGTACAATACGAGCATAGCTTATATATTTTACTCCAACAGAATATACACAGCTGTTTCTAAGGCATATCCCCAGAACGAACTCGGCAAATCACTATAGCTCATCATCGACCTAACCATTTCCATGAGAGTTCGATTCCTTATTTCTGCAACACTGTTATGATGTGGCATGCCAGGTGCAGGCAACTGAGACTGAATTCTGACATCATTGAGGTATTCTCAAAATTCGTGAGACAGGTACTCCCCACCACGATTTGATCACAGTGTCTTGATACTCTTACCATGATGCTTCTCCACATCTGCTAGACACTCTTTGTACTTGTCAAAGCACTCAGACTTGTGACGCATTAGGTAAATGTACCCGTACCTTGAGTAGTTATCCGTGAACGTCACGAAATACTCAAACCCACCTCGTGCTTGGACCGACATTGGTCCACACAAGTCAGAATGAACCAACTCTAATACTTCTTTAGCTCAACCTTTTGCCTTAAAAGGTCTCTTGGTCATTTTACCCTACAAGCAAGATTCGCAGGTTGAATAACTGTCAATCTCTAATGAACCTAAAGGTCCATCATTGACCAACTTCTGAATCCTACTAAGGTTTATATGACCTAGCCTGAGATGCCAAAGATAGGTTTGATTCATTTCAGAAAGCTTCTTCCTCTTATTAATGTTAGATAAAGAGCTATTTGTTTCTATGTTTTGCACAAAATGAGAGTTAGAATTAACCACAAACAAATTGCCAGCCAATGAACCAGAACAAATAAGCTTTCTATTTCTTCTAATAAATACAAAATCATCATAAAAAATAAACTGATAACCGTTCTTTAAGAGTTTAGAAACTGAAATAAGGTTCTTTCTTAAACTCGGTACATACAGACAATTAACTAACTCTAAACTAGAATTTTCGAAATTAAGAATCACTACTCCCACTGCTTCTACTGACACTCTTGGAGTGTCGTCCATGTAGATGTCCAGCTCACCCTCTCTAAGCTTCCGGGTTACTTGGATCCCCTGCATAGAATTAAAAACATGATCAGTGGCACCTGAATCCACACACCAAGTATCTGTGGGAATCACCACTAAACATATCTCAGTAATTAGGGCAGAAACTATTGTACCTTTAGGCTTTGGACAATCCGCTTTCTAGTGTCCCATTTTCTCACACCTGAAGCACTTGCCTTTGGGCTTGCCCTTCTTTGCGATTTCGGGTTGAGCATCAAGTTTCTTGGCATTCTTCTTCTTCTTATTGTTCTTTCCTTTAGGCACAGAAGAAGAACTTGAAGCCTTCGCTATGACCAAAGCTTGATGCCTTCAGCCAACACCAAATCAGTTAAGAGCCTGGGTAGAGTGTAAACTCTTTGATTCATGTTATAGTTGACCCGAAACTGCTCAAAACAAGAGGGTAAGCTCTGGAGGATAATATCTATCTGACTTTCTTGGTCGATTTCACCTCCCAATACCTCTATCTCGTAGATGTTACTGATCATGCGAAGCACATGATCTCTCACCCCCTCATCCATTTTAGTGTTCATCAACTTTCTTATGGCTTCTTGCCTAGCAGTCCTGCCTTGATGAGCGAACATTTCCCTCAGGTGAGCCATCATGTTGAAGGCAGAGACCATGGGATGAAACTGATGTTGCAGCACATTTGACACAGAGGCCAAAATTTAGCACCGAGCCATCTCATCCGCTTTTCTCCACATGGCATAGGCATCCCTATCCTCTTGAGGAGAGTCGTCATCAGGCACATCTGGACATACTTCGGTGAACACAAACTTATATTGCTCTGTCGTCAGGATAATATCCAAGTTACGACTCCAGTTGACATAGTTAGTTCCAGTTAACTTATTGTCTTTCAATATAGTTGCTAAAGGGTTGAATGTCATATCGAAAAACTGTAAAATAAATAAACATACAATGTTTCAGTTTATAAAACTAGAATTTAGAAAAGCAAGGAATTCTAACAACTATTGACTTCCCTCAAAACAATAATTTTAATCCACCAACATCTCATTCACCGGGATTCTCGCAAGCCACGATAGTGTGGACGTTTACGCTAACCCACATTCATTTGAGAAGAACTAAGTTCATTAACTACACTATCTGACCAAATGATCTATTGATCAATGTAGCTAATAGTCGGTGCTTTCAACCGTACAAATAAGCAGCGTAACCTCGATGGGAGGAATACTGCAAATCATTCACTAAGTGTGTGCCATTACGTCCATTATGTGACTTCTGAGCTTGTTACCTCAGGATAGTGTGCCTCAGATGGAGAGGGTGTCACATTTCTCTTAGTTAAACTTACTCTAGTCATCTTAATCATAAATTCATAATCTAGCAATCTTGGGGTTGGACTCATCTGAATGGAGAAAGGCCCTAATGCCAAAGCACAAGTCCACCCACATCGCATATGAAATCATAATGGTGGCTGTGGGGATATTAAACCAACCCACTACCACTTAGATTTTCAAATTGAGGATTTTTCTGGTTTTAACATGCAATTAACTAACCCTAAGTTATATGCAACCATAAAATCAACATGCTTTAAAATCATGCATCTAAAATACAGGATAAAAATTAAAGCACAAAAATTAAAACAATAAATACGGGAAATAAATGCGAAAATTAAATTTCCCGACTATTATGGTTTTAATTGCTTCCATCTTCTACCTTGATCTCGTGTCCCGCCACGTAACTCGATGGAAATAGTCTTAAACTTCAAAAAATGAAACTGGAGGAAAAATGGGCCAAAACGCGCCTGGGCCATGCGCTAGCACAGCAAACTGCTGCGCCATGCGGCAGCAATACTGGTGCTTCCGGCGGTTACCGACGGCGGCTCCCGCGGGTGAGTCGTCGCCGGCGCTGACCCCTGCCCCTGCCACCAATCCCTCATTCGATTCTTCTACGCTATTTGGTCTTTCTGCAATTCGTTATTGGTTTTCTTGGGTTTTTACGAATAACGATAACCCAAAACCCACGAATTCAAGTTGTCCACCATAACACCTTCGATTACAAAAAATTAATTCTCCTACTACAAGGCTTTCTAGGAAAATTAAATAATCGAAATTACATAGAAAAAATCATTCTACAGATTTGATATAATCCTACACGGCTTCCAGCACGTGGTTATACTGTTATAAACATTCATAATAAAATCAAATCCGGACATGTCCCGGAGTTTAATTAAAACCCATACAAACGTAACCATAATAGTCGAGATTCTTAACCACCTGCAAATAAAACTATGTAATAAATCAAACAAGCACCAAACCCAAAAACCAGGCTCTAATACCAATTGAAAGATTATCTGCCCGGGCCTAACCAGAAACTCACTTTCGTGCTATGCATTCCAAAATCGGAATCTCTAGTTATGCCTAGACGCTAGCATAATCGCTATTCCAACCCTTTTGAAATAACATTGCTCAGGATCTGGGTTTGCACTTATTCGATTTATCACGCAACAAAAATTCTTAATTAAAAACGGAAGAATAAGAATTACCTATTGAAGCGTACACTCAGGTGATTCTCTTGAATGCCTCAAGAGTTTGCTTGTATGTTGTGTGGGCAGCAATCTAACTAGCAATTAGATCAGTTAATCATCACAATCCACCTACCAGAAAATTCCAGCACCGCTGCACCTGGAGCATACAAATCACGCACCGCCCAGAGAGAGAGAAAGCTACACGTTGCTGCCAAAACTTTGAGGAAAATTTCGGCAGCTATAAGCTATAGGAAATCCGAATTTAGAGAGATAATTTTCTCTCTCTAGCATTTTCTCTCTCTAAGTTTTCTTGTCTTGAAAATTTATGAATTGTATATTGTGGAATGGCTAATCCCTTGTCTATATATAGAGTTACAAGAGAGACTCCAAGTTGGTTTAGAATTGGTCTTCTTAATGGGTTTAGGTAATTAATTAGTTTCCAAATCCAATTAGGTAACCAATCTGATAGAATAAACCAAATCCTACTAGATTTCCTAATCTCTAGGATTTCTTAATTCTAATTGAAACTTAAGACTTAATTAATTAATTAAATAATTCCACTTTGTTAATTACTTAATTAACCCTTAGGAATAATTAATCAATTAATTAATTCTACCTATTCAATTAACCCATTACAAAATTAATCGTTTCACTAACAGACTAATTTTGGCACTACCATCCTACACCAGAATTGCTTCCGGAACAACTTAATTTATTTATATTCATAATATCCCCACATAATCTCCCAACAACTTAATTCTACCACTCGACCTTTTTACTATGCCGCACATAAGTCCACCGGAGCACAATCACCCCGGACGCACCGGTACATGGTTTCCTTTCGACAAGTAGCAGCACACCAAGCAACTAAACACACGCACCCAACCTATCGAGACTATTGACCACAATTGACCTCACCCATTGGCAGATCAAAGTACACTATGTCTAATACTCATGCCCGCTCGAGTCTAGGGATTAAGAGATAGAATACCAAGAACGATTTGTCTATTAAATCAGTACAAGACAAGTCCTTCCTAATGGTCAAGTTCAATACGCCCCGGGCATATCTAAATGATTTAATTAGTTTAGACAAACCAAATATCTGAATCACATAATAACCTAAACCTACAGTTTGTCCAAAACTGTCTTGGTTACGAACCTCATTTATATATTATGTCTTTCAACCAATGATGAGATCTACTGTGTCACACATGACACCTCATCATCTACTTACATAATATAAATGGACATATTATGCACATAAAAATATAACCAAAACATAAATTGATATATTACTGGGAAAATGTACAATACAAGCATAGCTTATGTATTCAACTCTAATAATCTCCCTCTAATACTTAAGCTGTGCTTTAAGTATACATCTACATACAACTCATATACACTCTGCTGCTATATATCTAGAAAAACTGTCATGGCTCACTCTCTAAGTATCTGATCCCCATGCCCTCCACATGAGCCTCAAAGACTTTTGAAGTCAATGTCTTTGTGAACGGATCTGCAAGGGTATCCTCTGATGCTATCTTAGCCACGACCACGTCATCCCTCTTTACGATGTCTCATATCAGGTGGTACTTACGCTGCATATGTTTACTAGCCTTGTGGGCTCGTGGTTCCTTCGAGTTTGCTACTGCACCATTTTTATCACAATATACCATCATAGACTTCTGCAAACCAGGAATCACATCTAAGTCCACTAGGAAGTTCTTAAGCCATACCGCTTCTTTCGCTGCCTCTGATGCGGCAACATATTCAGCCTCCATGGTAGAGTCCGCCACGCATTTCTGCTTGAAACTCTGCCAAACTATGGCTCCATCTCCTAGAGTAAACACATACCCTGAGGTAGACTTGCTCTTGTCCCTGTCGCCTCAGAAATCTGAATCTGTGTAACCTCGGGTACCAGCTCAGGCGCCTGATAAACCAGAACTTGGTTTCTCGTTCTGCGTAAATACTTAAGAATGCATTTTACTGCCTCCCAATGAGCTTTCCCAGGGTAACTCTGGTATCTGCTCACCATGCCAATGGCATAATACATTATCAGGCCTCGTACACAACATGGCATACATTAGACTTCCTACTGCCAAAGCATAAGGAACTGTCTTCATGGCCTCCATCTCCTCAACAGTCTTAAGGGACTATTCCTTAGACAGATGCACTCTATGTTTAAAAGGTAGAAAACCTTTCTTGGAGTTCTGCATGTTAAAACGGGGCAGAATAGTGTCTATGTACGAAGCTTGGGAGAGCGTTAATGAACGTTTCCTACGATCTTGAATTATCTTGATCCCAAGGATATGTCCCGCTTCCCCTAAGTCCTTCATATCAAACTGATTGGACAGCCATGCCTTTACGTCTGATAACACTTTCTTGTTGTTGACAATCAATAGAATGTCATCTACGTAAAGCACAAGAAACACCACTGAGTTTCCGTCACGTCTGCGGTACACACATTGCTCATCCGGACACTGAGTAAATCTGAAGGACTGGATTACCTCATCAAACCGGATGTTCCAAGATCTGGATGCCTGCATAAGTCCGTAAATGAACCTCTTAAGCCTGTAAACCTTATGCTCTTGGCCTTTTTCAATAAATCCCTCTAGTTGCTTCATAAAGATGGTTTCTTCAAGACTTCCATTTAGAAAAGCTGTCTTGACATCCATCTGCCAAATCTCATAATCTAAATAAGTAGCTATGGCCAAGAGAATCCGGATCGACTTAAGCATGGCTACCGGGGAGAAGGTTTTCTCATAATCGATTCTCTTTTTCTGAGTATACCCCTTCGCCACCAGCCTAGCTTTCCGTCAGGTCCACTCTTATGTTTGTAGACCCACTTACATCTAATGGGTTTAAACCCATCAGGCATGTTCACTAGCTCCCAGACTTGATTGTGGTCCATTGACCCCATCTCGGATATCATGGCCTTACGCCAAGACTCTGCATATTTATTTTAGAGAGCCTCATTGTAGTTAACTGGGTCAGGCTCAGGCGCGTCTGGGACTAGGTTTGAGGTCTCTCCCATGCCAATGAATCTGTCGGGCTATCTTACAACCCTCCCACTACGACGAGGCACTACCTGTGTAGGTGCATCATCTGTGATCTCATGTGCTGTGTGTAGTGTATCTACTTGTGCCGGTGCATCAGGATTATTAGTTTGTCATCTAAGCTCCTCTAGTACTATTTTACTCTTGGGCTTGTGATCTAAGACATAGTCCTCTTCCAAAAATCTAGCGTTTGTACTAACCACCACCTTCTGATCTTTAGGACTATAAAATAGACCACACTTCGTTCCCCTAGGATATCCTACAAATAGCATCAATTCAGTTCTCACATAAAACTTAGCCATATCCGCCTTAAGCACATGTGCTGGGCAACCCCAAATTCTGAGATGTCTTAGACTGGGCTTGCGCCCATTCCACAACTCTACTGGGGTTGAAGGCACAGTTTTAGATGGTACAAGATTAAGAATATACATCGCCGTTTCTAAGGCATATCCCTAGAATGAAATTGGCAAACCACTATAGCTCATCATCGACCTAACCTTTTACATAAGAGTCCAATTTCTCCTTTCTACTACACCGTTCTGCTATGGCGTGCCAGGTGCAGACAACTGAGACTGAATTCTGACCTGATTGAGGTATTCTCGAAATTCATGGGACAGGTACTCCCCGCCATGATCTGAACGCAATGTCTTGATGCTCTTACCATGATGTTTCTCTAAATCTACCCGAAACTCTTTGAACTTGCCAAAACTTTTGTACTTGTGATGCATTAGGTAAATATACCCATACCTGGAGTAGTCATTCGTGAATGTCACGAAATACTCAAATCCACCTCGTGCCTGGATCGCCATTGGTCCACACAAGTCAGAATGAATCGATTCTAATACTTTCTTAGCTCTATAACCTTTTGTTTTAAAAGGTCTCTTGGTCATCTTACATTCCAAGCAAGATTCGCAGGTTGCATAACAGTCAATCTCTAATGAACCTAAAAGTCCATCATTTACCAACCTCTGAATCCTACTAAGGTTTATATGACCTAGCCTGAGATGCCAAATATAGGTTTGACTCATTTCAGAAGGTTTCTTCCTCTTATTAATGTTAGATAAAGAGCTATCTGTTTCTATGTTTTACGTAATAGGGGAATTAGATTTAACCACAAATAAATTGTCAACCAATGAACCAGAACAAATAAGTTTTCCATTTCTTCTAATAAATACAGACTCATTATAAAAAACAAACTTATAACCGTTCTTCAAAAGTTTAGAAACCGAAATAAGGTTCTTTCTAAAACTCGATACATAAAGACAATTGACTAACTCTAAACTAGAATTCTTGAAATTTAAATTGACAACTCTCACTGCTTCTACTGACACTCTTGTAGTGTCGCCCATTTAGATGTCCAGTTCGCCCTCTCTAAGCTTTCGGGTTATTTGGAACCCCTGCAATGAATTACAAACATGATCAGTGGCTCCTGAATCCACACACTAAGTATCTATGGGAATCACCGCTAAACATGTCTCAGTAATTAGGGCAGAAACTATCGTACCTTTAAGCTTTGGACAATCCGCTTTCCAGTGTCCTGTTTTACCGCACTTGAAGCACTTGCCTTTGGGCTTGCTCTTCTTTGCGATCTCAGGCTTCGCAGCAAGTTTCCTGGCATTCTTTTTCTTCTTATTCTTCTTGCCTTTAGGAACAGAAGAAGAACCTGAAATCTTTACTGTGACCAAAGCTTACTTCTTCTCATTGAAGATGCCTTCGGCCGCCACCAAATCAGTTAAGAGCTCGGGTAGAGTGTAAACTCTTTCGTTCATGTTGTAATTGACCCAAAACTGCTCAAAACAAGAGGGTAGACTCTGGAGGATAATATATATCTGACTTTCTAGGTTGATTTCTCCTCCCAATTGATGTTACTGATCATGTGTAGCACATGATCTCTCACCGATCCGCCATCAGCCATCTTTGTGTTCATTAACTTCCTCATGGCTGTTTGCCTAGCAGTCCTACCTTGATGTGCGAACATCTCTCTCAGGTGAGCCATCATGTTGAAGGTAGAGACCATGGGATGAAGCTGATGTTGCAGCACATTTAACACAGAGGCCAAAATATAGCACCAGACCATCTCATCCGCTTTTCTCCACCGGGCATAGGCATCCCTGTCCTCTTGAGGAGAGTCCTCATCTGGCACATCTGGACATACTTCAGTGAGAACAAACTTATACTGCTCAGCCATCAGGACAATGTCCATATTACGACTCCAATCGACATAATTAGTTCCAGTTAATTTATTGTCTTTCAAAATAGCAGCTAAGGGGTTGAATGCCATATCGATAAAATTGTAAAATAAATAAACAGACAATGTTTCAGTTATTAAGCATAAAATTTTGAAAAAACCCTGAAATTCTATCAATTATTGACTTCCCTCAAAGCAATAATCTTAATCCACCAACATCTCATTCACCGGGATTCTCGCAAGCCATGCAGTGTGGACGTTTACGCTAACCCACATTCGTTTGAGAAGAACCAAGTTCATTAACTACACTATCTGACCAAACAATCTGTTGATCAATGTGGCTAATAGTCGGTGCTTTCAGCCGTACAAATAAGCAGCGTAACCTCGCAGGAGGAATACTGCAGACTGTACACTAAGTGTGTGCCATTACATGACTTCTGAGTTTGTTACCTCAGGATAGTGCGCCTCAGATGGAGAGGGTGTCGCATTTCTCCTAGTTAAACTTACTCTAGTCATCTTACTCAGAAATTCATAATCTAGCGATCTCGGGGTTGGACTCATCCGAATGGAGGACGGCCCTAATGCCAACACGCAAGCCCACCCACATCGCATATGAACTCGTAATGGTGGCCATGGGAATATTAGACCAACCCGCTCCCACTTAGATTTCCAAATTGAAGATTTTCCTATTTTAACATGCAATTTAACTAACCCTATGTTATATACAACCATAAGACCAACATGCTTTAAAATCATGCATCTAAAATACAACATAAAAATAAAGCATAAAAATTAAAACAATAAATACGGGAAATAAATACGAAAATAAATTTCTCGACTATTATGGTTTTAATCGATTCCATCTTCTGCCTTGATGTGTTGTCCCGCTATGTCACTCGATGGAGAGAGTCTTGAACTTCAAAAAATGAAAGCGGAAGGAAAAACGGGCCAAAACGCAGCCTGAACGGGTCAAAACGCAGCCTGAACGGGCCGCACGCGCGCAGCACGCCTAAAGGGCGCGCTGCGCGGCCCAGCAGTGCCGCGGCTTGTTAGTTTTGAATACAGAAAAGCTATGGCTTGTATCAAAAACTAATATCCACAGATGACATATCATTTTGTTTCAGTATAAATTTGTTCCTTTATATCATAGAACTAGATAACGAGGTGTGGACAGACACAGTAGATACCGTTATTGGTTAAAGTATTGATATATAAAAAGTATGCTCGTAACCGAGATAGTCTGAACATACTGTAGGTATAGGTTATTGTGTGGTTTGGAAATTGGTTTATCTAAACTAGTTTAAATCACATGGATATACCCGGGGCATATTGAGCACGACCAGTTTGGATAGAATTGACTTATACTGATCGGCATAGTCAATTTGGTCCTAGTATTCCGTCTCTTAATCCCGAGATTGGACGGGCGTGAGGGTTGGATATCGTGTGCTTTGATTTGCCAAAGAGTGAGGTCAATTGAGGCCAATACCTCGGTAAGTTGGGTATGCGGTGTTTAGCTTCATACGTGCCGTTGCTAGTTGGAGGAATCCACGTACCGGTTCGCCGGGTTGATGGTGCTCCCGAGATGAGCTCGTAAGGTTATTATACTAAACCTGGCTGGTGAACTTTATGTTCGGTATAATAAAAGGACGAGTGGTGCTAATCTCGGAAACCAAGAAGTCGGTGAATTAATTTGTCAGTAAATTGATAAATCGACGAGCACTAGATCTTTAATGTGGGGAGGTAGAATAAAATATAATGGCGCGATGTAAAGTCGTTTTCGAGCGGTAGTTCCATAATTGGTTCGTTAGTGGTACGACCGATTATGCATTTGACTAATCGACAAGGTAAATTAATTAATCCGAAAGGTTTAATTAATATTTAATCGACAAAGTGAATTTAGAAATTAATTTGATTTTGAATTAATTAATTCTAAGGGTTCGATTAAATTAAATTAACAAAGTGGATTAAATAAATTAATTTAAATGGGTCGATTGGAGTTGATTAGTCAGGAAGACTTAGCGGTCAACGAAAGTCAAATTTTAAGGCCTAACTCGAGAGCCCATTAGGTCTCCAATCGAGCTACTATAAATAGAATAACTTGAGACCAAAGAAAGATAAGGAAATTCTAGCAAGACAATTTGTCTTGCTTTCTTGAGTGAGAAGGTTTAAGAGAGAGAATTCTTCTTCAAGAATTCTTCCTCAAAAACAAACCAGATTTCTCTCTCCTAGCATTGAACTCAGCCCAAAGATCACATCTTTGTATTGAAATTGGATTAACATAGTCGGTCTGCTGCTCAGAATTTCACCGGGCTGCTGGTGGGAAAAATCCGCCGGACTGCTCCAGGGTTTTCTTATTCCCGGCGCTGAAACTTGGTGCTCTGTCCGCGCGTTGATTCGACCATCATCACGTCGATCTCTATTGGTGATCCGTGGTGATGGTTGTCTAGATCACGGCTGGGCGGGTGCTGAGTCTAGGTGATCGGGCGGCGTTATTTCTGTCCGGCGGTAAGTAGCTTGCGGCGCAAGAAAAAAAATTCTGGGCAGCGAAATATTGTGATCAGATTTTGGGTTATTGTGAGTTCAATTAGAGGAATTTCCTGGTGGGTTTTCGTGGGCTAAGCAAGTAAGCTTCGATAGATTATTGCCCACGCAATATTCGAAGTGTTCTTGGAGAATAGATTGGATTTCTATTGGAATTCGCATAAAAGAATTGGTTTTTCTTTAGGCAAGGGACTTCGCTTCAAAAGATAGTATCTTTAAATTCCGCATTAATTAAAGATCGAATCTTTTATGTCCCGATTAATAAATTAAATAAGTATAAGCCTAGATCCATTCATGGGTAAACTAATTTGAGCCTGAGCTTGGTCGAAAGCTTCCGATTCTGGAATGCATTGCACGAAAGTGAGGTTTTCGATTTAGCCCGGGCTTGTTTAGTTTTCCTTCAAATTGGCGCAGCCTCTAGCTGTGTCGGGCGGCAGCGGCACTTCTGTTGGCGGTCGCCGGAGGGTAGTCACCGGCGCTGCCCCCTACCTCCAATCTCTCCTTCACTTCTTCCCACGCTATTTGGTCTTCTTGCAATTCGTTATGGGTTTTCCTGAGTTTCTACGAATTAACGATAACCCAAAACCCATGAATTCAAGTTGCCCACCATAACGCCTTCGATTACAAAAAAAAAATAATTCTCCTACTACAAGGCTTTCTAGGAAAATTAAATAATCGAGATTACATAGAAAAAACCCTACTACAGATTTGATCTAATCCTACACCGCTTCCAAAACTTGGTTATACTATTACAAACATTCATAATAAAATCAAATCCGGACATGTCCCGAAGTTTAATTAAAACCCATACAAACGTAACCATAATAGTCGGAATTTCTTAACCACCTACAAATAAAACCATGTAATAACTCAAACAAACACAAAACCAGGCTCTGATACCAATTGAAAGATCCTCTGCCCGGGCCTAGCCAGAAACTCACTTTTGTGCTATGCATTCCAAAATCAGAATCTCTGGCCAGGCCTAGACGCTACAACAATTGCTATTCCAACCCTTTTGAAATAACATTGCGCAGGATCTAGGTTTGTACATATTCAATTTACCACACAACATAAATTCTAATTAAAAGCGGAACTTTAGAAAATACCTTTGAAGCATACACTCAGGCGATTCTCTTGTATGCCTCAAGACTTTGATTTCACGCTGTGTGGGCAACGATCTAGAAACCAATTTGATCAGCTAATCACCACAATCCACCTACTAGAAAATTCCAGCACCGCTGCACCTGACACGTACTGTAAAAGCACCACCCGAAGAGAGAGAAAGCTACACGCGTAGCTGGTTTGAACAGACCAAGATTTCGGCCAAGAAGATGGGAAAACCAGCCGCAACTTTGCTCTTAAATCCAAATTTGAGGGAGAATATTATTTCTCTCTCTAGGATTTTATCTCTCTAGTTTTCTTGTCTTGAAAACTTATTAATTGTATATTGAATTATATGTCTTGAATAGCAAATCCCTTGTCTATATATAGAGTCACAAAAGAGACCCCAAGTTGGTTTGGTATTGGCCTTCCTACTGGGATTCTATTTCCTTCAATCCTGTTCCTGGACTGATATACATCCAACTGATACAGGGATTCACTTATCCCAATCCAGTTCCTGGTATGATTCACAACCAACTGATACAAGGATTCACTTATCCCAAACTAGTTCCTGGTATGATTCACAACCAACTAACACAAGGATTAATTAATTACTTAATTAATTAAATCTACCTTTGTCAATAACCCAATACATAATTAATCGTACCACTAACGGATTAATTATGGCACTACCACCCTACAGCAGAATTACTTCCGCAATAACTTAATTAATTTATATTCATAATCTCCCCACATCAAAGATATAGTGCTCGTTAATATATTAATTTACTGATAAATTAATTAATTAACTTCTTTAATTCTGAGACTAGTACCACTCGACCTTTTTACTATACCGGACATAAGTCCACAGGCCGGTTTTAGTATGATAAACTTTATGAGCTTATCTCGGAGCACCATCACCCCGGACGCACCAGTACATGGTTTCCTTTCGACAAGCAGTAGCACATTAAGCAACTAAACACGTACACCCAACCTACGGAGACTATTGGCCATAATTGACCTCACCCTTTGGCAGATCAAAGTACACTATGTCTAATCCTCATGCCCGCTCGAGTCTTGGGATTAAAAGATAGAATACCAAGAATGATTTGTCTATTAAATCAGTATAAAACAAATCATTCCTAATGGTCAAGTTCAATACGCCCCAAACATATCTACATGATTCAATTAGTTTAGACAGACCAATTATCCGAATCACATAATAACCTAAACCGACAGATTGTCCAAAACTATCTCAGTTACAAACCTCATTTATATATTATGTCTTTCAACCAATAATGAGATCTACTGTGTCACACAAGACACCTCATCATCTACTTACATAATATAAATGGACATATTATGCACAACAAAATATAACCAAAACATAAATCGATATATTACTGGGAAAATGTACAATACAAGCATAGCTTATGTATTCAACTCCAACAACTGGGTCAGGCTCAGGCGCGCCTGGGACTAGGTCTGAGGTGTCTCTTACGTCAATGAACCTATCAGGCTGTTTCACAACCCTCCCACTACGACGAGGCACCACCTGTGTAGGTGCATCATCTGTGATATCTTATGCAGTGTGTGGTGTATCTACTTGTGCTGGTGCATCAGGTTTATTAGTTTATTTCCTAAGCTTTTCTAGTGCTATCTTACTGTTGGGCTTGTGATCTAGGATATAGTCTTCCTCAAAAAATCTAGCGCTTGTACTAACCACCACCTTCCGATCTTGAGGACTATAAAACAGACCACCTTTCGTTCCCTTATGATATTCTACAAACAAAAATAATTCTGTTCTTGCATGTAACTTAATCGCATCTGCCTTAAGCACATATGCTGGGCAACCCCAAATTCTGAGATGTCCTAGACTAGGCTTTCGCTCGTTCCACAACTCTACTGGGGTTGAAGGCACAATTTTAGATTGTACAAGATTTAGAATATACATTGCTATTTCTAAGGCAAATCCCTAGAACGAACTCGAAAATCACTATAGTTCATTATTGACCTAACCATTTCCATGAGAGTTCGATTCATTTTTTCTGCTACAGCATTATGCTGTGGCGTGCCAGGTGCAGACAATTGAAACTGAATTCTGACCTCACTAAGGTATTCTCAAAATTCATGGGACAGGTACTCTCCACCACGATCTGATCGCAGTGTCTTGATACTTTTACCAAGAAGCTTCTCCACATCTGCCCGAAACTCTTTGAACTTGCCAAAGCACTCGGACTTGTGGCGCATTAGGTAAATTTACCAGTACCTTGAGTAATCATCCGTGAACGTCACGAAATACTCAAACCCTCCTCGTGCTTGGACCGTCATTAGTCCACACAAGTCAGAATGAATCAATGTTAATACTTCTTTAGCTCTATAACCTTTTGCCTTAAAAGATATCTTGGTCATTTTACCTTCCAAGTAAGATTCGCAAGTTGAATAACTGTCAATCTCTAATGAACCTAAAGGTCTATCATTGACCAACTTCTGAATCCTACTAAGGTTTATATGACCTATCCTAAGATGCCAAAGATAGGTTTGATTCATTTTAGAAGGTTTCTTCCTCTTATTAATGTTAGATAAAGAGTTATTTGTTTCTATGTTTTGCACAACATGGGAGTTACAATTAACCACAAACAAATTATCTATCAGTGAACCATAACAAATAAGTTTTCCATTTTTTCTAATAATAACAGAATCATCAGAAAAATAAACTTATAACTATTCCTTAAGAGTTTAGAAATGGAAATAAGGTTCTTTCTATAACTAGGTACATAAAGACAATTAA
The DNA here is from genome assembly GCA_030378225.1 of Knoxia roxburghii. Taxonomy (NCBI): domain Eukaryota; kingdom Viridiplantae; phylum Streptophyta; class Magnoliopsida; order Gentianales; family Rubiaceae; genus Knoxia; species Knoxia roxburghii. The sequence continues at coordinate 26,513,180 of CM059418.1, read as the reverse complement.
CTAATTCTAATTTAGAATTCTTGAAATTCAGAGTAATTGCTCCCACTGCTTCTACTGACACTCTTGTAGTGTCGCGCAAGTAGATGTCCAGCTCGCCCCCTCTAAGCTTCCAGGTTACTTGGTCCACACACCAAGTATCTGTGGGAATCATCGCTAAACATGTCTCAGTAATTAGGGCAGAAACTATCGTACCTTTAGGCTTTGGACAATCCACTTTCCAGTGTCCTGTTTTCCCGCACCTAAAGCACTTGCCTTTGGACTTGCTCTTCTTTGTGATTTCAGGCTTGGTAGCAAGTTTCTTGGCATTATTCTTCTTCTTATTCTTTTTACCTTTAGGCATAGTAGAAGAACTTAAAGCCTTTATGGTGACCAAAGCTTGCTTCTTCTCGTGAAAGATGCCTTCGGCCGACACCAAATCAGTTAAGAGCTTGGGTAGGGTGTAAACTCTTTGATTCATGTTATAGTTGACCCCAAACTGCTAAAAACTAAAGGGTAAGCTCAGGAGGATGATATCTATCTGACTTTCTGGGTTGATATCACCTCCCAACACCTCTATCTCGTTCATGTTAATGATCATGTGAAACACGTGATCTCTCACCAACCCCCCTTCAGCCATTTTGGTGTTCATTAACTTCTTCATGGCTACTTGCCTCATTGTTCTGCCTTGATGAGTGAACATCTCTCTCAGGTGAGCCATCATGTTGAAGGCAGAGATCATGGGATGAAGCTGATGTTGCAGCACATTCGACACAGAGGCCAAAATATAGCACCGCGCCATCTCATCCAATTTTCTCCACCTATTATAGGCATCTCTATCCTCTTGAAGAGAGTCCTCATTGAAGGAAAATAGAACAACCCCATGCTAAATTGAAAACCTCACTTTCGTGCAATGCATTCCAGAATCGGAAGCTTTCGACCAAGCTCAGGCTCAAATTCATTTTCCCATGAATGGATATAGGCTTATACTTATTTAATTTATTAATTGGGACACAAAAGATACAATCTTTAATTAAAGTAGAAAGTTCAAAAGATTATACCTTTGAAGCGTGTCCCTAGCAATAAGAAAACCAAAGCTGAAAATCCTAGTATTTACCGCCTGGGACTAATCACGAGAGAATCCCGATAACAACTCTGTCTCTACCTCGAAATTGCGTGGGCGACTATCCAAAAGGTAGCTAAGACACTAAGGAAGAGATCCATATGATACCCACTTTCAAAAACTCATCAGATCCTCAAAAGATCGTTCCGCGAAAATTACTGCGCTTATTTATCGCCTGGCTACGAAATCCACTCAAAATCTGAAGAATAACTCCAATTCGACTCCGAACTAGTGTGGGATAGTGTCTACGGAGTAGTCCAAGGCAAAACGAAGAAGTCCTAAGAAACCCACTTCAAGAATCACACAAATCTGAAGAAATAGATTTAGCCCGGGAACTTAACCCAATCTGAAAATCCACACCAAAAGTGTCTAGACTCTAGAGATCTAAGAAGATCAAGCTAGAGGATCAACACAACAAGAATCAACAAACCCACATTGAGGGAAGACAAATCGCCGCCTAAAGAAACCAAAAGTCGGCGCCAGACTACTCCATCGGCGGTATCAAATCAGCGGCAAAAAAAATCCCACGAAAAAGGCAGCAACTTTCTTCCCAAAATGATGATCTTGGATTCTCTAGGTTATGGGCTTTGAGGATTCTCGAAGAAGAAAGATCCTTGATCGACTTCGAAAGAAAACTTCAAGGTAGGGGAAGAAATTTTCTCTCTAGACCACTCTTTCTCACGCTAGGCAAAATGCCTCTAAGGTTTCTAATGTCTTGTAAGTTGCCTAACAAGGGATATTTATAGGAAGCTTCTAAGGAGACCTAATGGGCCTTTGAGTTGGGCCTTTTAGTTTGAATTTCATTAACCCCTTAGTCTTTCCTAGACTAGTCAACTCCAATCGATCGTTTTGAATTAAATCTTTAACCCACTTCGTTAATTTAATTTAATCGAACCCTTTGGATTAATTAATTCATATAGAATTAATTTTCTAAATCCACCTTGTCAATTGAATATTAATTAAATCTTTAGGATTAATTAATTCACTTTATGTCAAACGCATAATTAGTCGTACCACTAACAGACCAATTATGGAACTACCGCTCAAAAATGACTTTACACCGTGTCACTATATTTTCTTCTATCTCCCCACATTAAAGATCTAGTGCTCGTCGATTTATCAATTTACTGACAAACTAATTCACCGACTTCTTGGTTTCTGAGAGTAGTACCACTCGACCTTTTTATTATACCGAACATAAAGTCCACCGGCCAGGTTTAGTATAACAAACCTTTCGAGCTCACCTTGGGAGCACCATCAACTCGGTGAACCGGTACATGGATTCCTTCGACAAGCAACGACACGTAAGAAGCTAAATACCGCATACCCAATCTACCGAGGTATAGGCCTCAATTGACCGCACTCTTTGGCAAATCAAAGCATACGATATCCAACTCTCATGCCCGTCCCAATCTTGGGATTGAGAGACGGAATCCTAGGACCGAATTGACTACGCCGATCAGTATAAGTCAATTCTATCCAAACTGGTCATGCTCAATATGCCCTGGGCATATCCGTGTGATTTAGTTAGTCTAGATAAACTAATTTCCAAACCACACGATAACCTATACCGATATTATGTTCAGACTATCTCAGTTACGAGCATACTTTTTATATATCAATACTTTAACCAATAACGGTATCTACTCTGTCTTTCCACACCCCGTTATCTAGTTCTATGATATAATGGAACAATTTAATACTGAAACAAAATGATATGTCATATGTGGATATTAGTTTTTGATACAAGCCATAGCTTTTATGTATTCAAAACTAACAATCTCCCACTAATACTCAAAGTTATGCTAAGAAGTACAAAAACTGTCCAACCCGCTATTACACTGCTGTCATACTGAAATCTACAGAACAATTTTAAGCTCACTCACATGGCTCCCTCAAGAATCTGACTCCCATGCACTCCACATGTCTTTCAAAGACCTTTGGGGTCAATGGCTTTGTGAAAGGATCTGCAAGGTTGTCATCTGATGCTATCTTGGCCACGATCACGTATCCCCTCTTTACGATCTCCCGTATCAGGTGGTACTTGCGCTCTATGTGTTTACTCGCTTTATGGGCTCGTGGTTCCCTCGAGTTAGCAACTGCACCATTGTTATCACAGTAAACTGTGATAGACCTAGGCAACTCAGGAACCACATCTAAGTCCATCAAGAAGATCCAGAGCCATACAGCTTCTTTTGGTGCCTTTGATGCGGCAAAGTTCTCAACCTCCATGATGGAGTCCGCCAAGCATTTCTGCTTGACACTCGGCTATACTATGGCTCCACCTCCTAGAGTAAACACAAACCCAGAGGTAGACTTACTCTTGTCCATATAACCTTGAAAGTCTGAATCTGTGTAACCCAATGGTACAAGCTCCTGCGCTCTATAAACTAGGACATAATTTATCGTCCTGTGTAAGTACTTGAGAATGCATTTTACTGCCTCGCAGTGAGCCTTCCCATGGTTACTTTGATATCTGATAACCATGCCAACGGCAAAACAAATATCAGGTCTTGTACATAACAGAGCATACATGAGACTACCCACTGTAGAAGCATAGGGTACCGCCTGCATGGCATCTATCTCCTCAGCAGTCTTAGGACACTGCTCTTTAGACAAATGCACCCCATGCCTGAAAGGTAGTGAACCCTTCTTGGAGTTCTGCATGTTAAAACGGGCCAGAATCGTGTCTATGTAGGATGCCTAAGAGAGAGTCAGAGAATGCCTCCTACGATCTCGAATAATCTTGATCCCAAGGATATGTCCGGCCTCTCCTAAATCCTTCATATCAAATTGCCTGAACAACCATGCCTTTACGTCTGACAACACCTTCTTACTGTTGCCAATCAGAAGGATGTCATCTACGTAAAGTATGAGGAACACCACCGTATCACCATCACGCCTGCGATAAACACACTGCTCCTCTGGACACTAAGTGAATCCATAGGACTGGATAACCTCATCAAAACGGATGTTCCAAGATCTGGATGCTTGCTTAAGTTCATAAATGGACCTCCTAAGCCTGCATACCTTGTGCTATTCGCCCTGAACAATGAAACCCTCTGGTTGCTGCATAAAGATGGTCTCCTCAAGACTTCCATTAAGGAAAGCTGTCTTGACGTCCATCTGCCAAATCTCATAGTCCATATGAGTAGTGATGAGCTGATATTTTCTGATATGATTTGGGGCTAAATTGGGCTAATTTTGATGTTTTGGTAAAGTTTAATAGTGGTTTTTACATTTACAGGGAGTACTGTTGATTGTGAGAAGGATGATGCATTTCTGGACAAGAGGATGGCAAATTGGACAATTAAAGAAAGATGAAAGGATTTGGGCTAATATTTAGGCCTGGAATTTAATCGTATACAAATAATATTAGTTAATAGTTGGGCAAAAATTTATTGTATTGTATTAGGAGAATTTTTAGGAAGGAAAAGAATGGGCCCAAATTGGGAATAAAGGTTTTATTAGGTTGGAAAAGAGAGCATAGGGGTATTCCTGATTTTTCTGGCTGGTGTGGTTGACTGCGGGGGTGGCTGAGCAGCAAGGCAGCAATTTGGGGAGACTCAATTTTGACAACTCTTGGACAACAGCCTTTGGGAATTTTGGGCGGCTCTCCTGCGGACAACTACCACTATTTAGTATTATTTCTAGTTCTTAATTTTTAGTTTTAAATTATGTCACACAATTTATTTGTTGATTTTAGTTTAATTATGAGTAGCTAAATTTTCTAGTCTAGCCAAGGGAATCAAAACCCCTCGATGTTACTTTAATCGTGAGATCGAATTGGTGTTCATATTAATTGATTACTGGTTTTCTTATTTATTCTTGTGCACTTTTTGAGGATTATTTGGCGCTGTTTGTATAGCTGGAAGCATGCAGGCTTTCCTAGGTAATCCAATCCACTTGAATACATGAGGTTCGGTATTCCCTAGAGTCAATGAAACTAATCACGTGGTACGTAATTAGTGAGTTGAAAAGAATAAGTAATCAATTACAATTAAGCTAATTGGGTTAATTGTAGTTGAACTGGGTCATTGACTATTGTGATCTAGGTTCTAGGATGTTCCAGAATTGAACATCGATTATAGACGCAATTAACAGAGGTTCCTTAATTGATGGCTTAAACTAACAGGACTGAATTGTTAAGAGGTTCCAACAATGAAAACCGGTGTAACCAGTAGTTAATTAATACATTTTTGCATCAAGGATCGATTAGTGCATCGAGGTGGTCCAATTCCCTTGACTAGACGTTTTTCGAATTTGGATTTGATAAAGTGTTAAATTTTCTGTCTTTAATTTAATTTGATTTTCATTAGTTAGTTTAATTAAAAACAAACCCCCCATTTCGGTTACGCGCTTTTGACTAAATTTATTTCACTCTGGTGCTCCCTGTGGATACGATCCTACTCGCATTATACTATTTTTAATAGCTTATAAAGTAGGTTTATTTTTGATTGGTCTGACAACCCATCAAATTTTGGCACCGTTGTCGGGGAGCACGGTGTAGTGTTTTATTTTTGGTTAAAATTTTTGGTTTTGTTTGTTCCTTTTTATGGTTCGCTCCTCTCGTACAGGCAAACTTGTATTTGACCCAGAGATAGAAAAGACTGCAAAGAGGAACACAAAGAAGAAGAAACAAAGAGAACAACTGGCTGAGTCAACATCTTTGGCTCCACCAGTTGACGAACAAGAAGAAGTTCAAGTTCCTGAAGAGGAGAAAGAGTTGGTTGCAATACCAATGGCTGATAGGACTCTCAGGGAGTTGGCAACTCCTGATGAAAATCAGCAATCTCTTTGCATTACTTTTCCTAATGATACTCCGAGGTTTGAGTTGAAGTCTAGTACTATACACTTACTACCTAAGTTTCGTGGTTTGACAGATGAGGACCCCCACATGCACTTGATAGAGTTCCACATTGTATACTCGGTAGTGAGTTACCAAGGAGTTACAGAGGAGCAAGTCAAGCTCAGGGCGTTCCCATTTTCCTTGGAATTTAAGGCAAAGTACTGGCTTTTTTGGGCTACCAGTAGGATCCATTACCACGTGGAATGAGCTGAAGAAAAGGTTTTTAGAGAAATTCTTCCCGGCCTCCTGAGCTTCTAATATCAGAAAGGATATCTGCGGGGTCAGGCAAGCAACTGGTGAAAGTCTCCATGAGTACTGGAAACGGTTCAGTGATCTTTGCAGAAGCTGTCCCCAACACCAGATTCCCGAGTAACTCCTGATTCTGTATTTCTATGAGGGCCTATCTGAGTTGGACAGGGACAAGATCGATTCTGCCAGTGGAGGAGCATTGATGAATAAGACTCCTGCAAAGGCAATGAGGCTAATCTCTGTGATGGCTGAGACTTCCCAGCAATTTCATAGGCGAGCAGACATGCCCACCAGACGAGTTAGCCAGGTGAGTGTCTCTAACATGGAAAATAAGATTGAAAAATTGACTGATTTGGTGCGCCAGCTTAAGGTGGGGCAGTTGCAGGCAGTGAAGGTCTGCTGAATTTGTGCAATGCAAGGACATGCCTCTGATGACTGTCCAGCAATGTAAGAAGGAGAGCAAGTAAATGTTGTAGGCGGATTCCAGGCCCCACCCCAGAGAAGATATGACCCCTATTCTAATACCTACAACCCAGGGTGGAGGAATCATCCCAATTTCAGCTACAATCAGCCTGGTTTTCAACCTCAACCTCAGAAATCCAGTTTCTAACCCCCAGTTAGGAACCCAGTACCTCCACCAGCAGAGGCTTCAGGTTCGTCAGTCGAATCGATGATTATAGGATTAACAGTTACTGTGCAGGGTCTTGTTGAGAGGGATTAAGCCAGAGAACAGCAACAACAGGCTAGAGAGCAGCAGTCACAGGCTACAATTAAGAACTTGGAGAAACAAATCTCGCAGCTAGCCACTCAAGTTAATTAGAGAGACAGAGCCCAAGGGAAACTTCCATTTCAACCAGGTAGTTCAACAGAAAATGTGAGTGCCATGACTTTGAGGAGTGGGAGAGAATTGCAATGACCAAAAGGTCCGACTGTTGAAGTTCAAGAACCTTCTCAGAAGTCAGAAAAGGAAGAGGAAGTGGAAGAGTTGCCAGAGAAAGAGGTAACTCCTAAATTTATTTTGAGAAAAACTGAGAGTGTGATTTCACCCCCTTTTCCTGGCAGGTTAGTCCAAGTGAGAAAGGATTATAGTGACGATGAGGTGCTTGAAGTATTTCGAAAAGTGGCAATAAACATACCATTGATGGAGGCCATTGCACAGATTCCACGGTATGCAAAATTTTTAAAGTCGTTACTGACCAAGAAGAAAGACCTGAAGGTAAGGTCTACGTGAACGAGAATTTGTCCTTAGTTCTTCAGCGTAAGTTATCTCAGAAGTGTACTGATCCAGGTATTTTTGCCATATCTTGTGTTATTGGGTCACGTGTTATAAAAGCAGCTATTCTAGATTTAGGAGCTTCAATTAATGTGATGTCTTTGTCTTTGTTTAACAAGTTGAAAATTGGGGCTCTTAAAAATACAAATGTGATTGTCCAGTTAGCCAATAGGGCGATGATTTATCCAGAGGGGGTAGTCGAGGATGTACTAGTTAAATGTGTTAAGTTGATTTTTCCTGCTGATTTTCACATTCTTGACATGAATGATGAACATGTGGCAAATTCTGATATTCTTTTACTGGGAAGGTCATTTATGAAAACGGCTAAGACAAAGATAGAAGTAGATGCTGGTGTGTTTACTTTTGAATTCGATGGTGAAAAAGTGCAGTTTAATATGTATGAAGCTATAAAATACCCACCAGACTCTGAATATTTTGTTAATGTTAGCCTAGTAGACTCTATTGTGCAGGAAGAGATTGAGTTTAATCTAATACTGGATGAGTTGAATTTTGTTTTATAGCATAGTGTGCAGGAAATTGATGCTCGCAGCAATGTGAGTGAAGCGGTCATTGAGGCAGTCTTGGCATTCCATGCTAGTTCGGAATTGCCACCAAGGTTGGCTAAGCAATTTTCAGGATTACCTATTAGTGCTGACAAAAATCTACCTTCTGTGGTACAGGCACGTAAACTTGAATTGAAGACACTGCCGAATCACCTCAAGTATGTCTACTTGGGAGAGTTGGAGACTTTGCCCATGATCATCTCCAAGGAGTTGACGGACTTGCAAGAGAAGAAGCTACTATGAGTGTTGAGGGAGTATAGAACAGTAATTGGATGGACACTGGACGACATCAAAGGAATCAGTCATTCGATTTGCATGCACCGCATTTTGTTGAAGGCAGATTCCAAGCCGGTTAGAGAAACCCAGAGGAAGCTGAATCCCGCCATGAAAGAGGTAGTAATGAAAGAGATTATTAAGCTTCTCGATGCAGGTATAATTTATGCAGTTCCGGATAGTAAGTGGGTTAGCCCGGTACATGTAGTGCCTAAGAAATCCAGTTTCCAGTTAGATAAAAATGAAGCTAACGAGTTGGTTCCCATGAGATTGCAGACAGGTTGGCGTATGTGCATTGATTTTTGCAAGCTAAATGTAGCCACGATGAAGGACCACTTCCCGCTCTCTTTCATTGATCAGATGTTGGAGCGGTTGGCAGGTAAAGATTTCTTCTGCTTCCTAGATGGGTACTCTGGTTACTACCAAATAGCGGTAGCTCCAGAGGACCAAGATAAGAGCACTTTTACTTGCTCATTTGGTACTTTAGCTTATCGTCTTATGTCTTTTGGTCTGTGTAATATACCTGGGACTTTTCAAAGATGTATGATGAGCATATTTTTTGATTTTCTTGAAAAATGCATTGAGATATTTATGGATGATTTTACTGTGTACGGTGAGTTCTTTGATCATTGTCTTGATAGTTTAGCCTGTTGGTGTATATGCCCTAATGAGGGCTATTTATGTAAATAAACTTTGAGGGTTATTTATGTAAATAAGACATTTGTCGTTTGATTGATTATTTATCTGATGAGTTAATTTCATGAAATTATATTCTTGTGCATATTGAATTTTATGAAATCGATCCGCCAAAAGAAACACTCCATGGACTGTTAGATCATGAGTGATTCTTTTGAGTAGTACTCGTACGAGGATCCTTAGACCAGAAATCACTGCATAGTCTTAGGTGAATTAGAGTGTGCTTTGACATATGCCTAACGGGACCGTAACAGGTTGCCAAGTACGGGTATGATTGGGTACACTATGAGTCACGCTAAGGTATGTAGGTGAAGTGATGGGACTACAAGTCTCTCTTAACTGAGAGATGATATCTTGGCCGCTTGATAGTGAACTGAGAAGTGCATGGCCGTGCCCAAGAAATGATAAGGGTTATCATTTGCTTGATTAAGTTCAGTGTCACTAAGAGATCAAGTAAAACGTTTAGCTATATAAGGATGATTGGTTCCATGCCTTATGCTAAACTGGATATCAGTGTAGAGGACATTACGTAGTATACTCGGAAGGTTGTGTTGAATCACCATTCGACCCTCCGTTCTGAATTGTGTAGTCATTATGTCTTGCTAGAGACCACTAATGATTTATGGATTAATTAATGAGATTAATTTATTCATTGTCAATTTGGAATAGGCCTACTGGATCGCACATAAGTGAGTTCGATGATTCAGAATTAATTAAATTGCCTGTTCTAAGTATAAGAGTTATACTTAAATAGATAATATTTAATTAAATGGTTTAATTAAATATTATTGAAGAGTTTTATGGTATTAATTAAAAGTTAATTAATTACCTGGGAAGAATTGAGTTGAGGTTATAAATCAAGGGACCTAATTGTGAATTAAGGTTCTTGACCCATCAGCCTGATCCATGGATCAATGGGTTGATCCATGGTGTTGGTTAAATCCAACTCAGTAAATAATTAATTAATTATTATTAATTATTAATTATTATTTATTAAGTAAAACAGATACTTCTCAAATCTGAGAAGTATCTGGAGTCTGTTAAAAACGTTTTAACAGACTCATTTTTTTTTTTAAATATACATTTTGAAAAAAAAAACCTTTTAAAAAAAGTAACAATCGATCAAACTTAGATAGACGCTCTTCCACAAAAACGATTCTTCCCAGAGAAAAAGGTTTTCTCTAAAACAGGCAAATTTTAGGGCTAGCACCGGTTCTGAGAGAACTCCAGTGCAAGAACGTAGAGACAATTCGCTTGAATTGTTCTGTGGTGGTGAACGCAATCTTCCCAAAGGATCCAGGCGGCTGCACAACCGATTACGCGTCGAGGGTAAGACCCGAATCCTTTAGTGTTTAGGAATTTTGCCATTTAATTTAGAATTAAATGCCTAAACGCAAACCAACAGTGGTATCAGAGCTTAGGTTAATTTTTGTTTTAATTAAAATTGTTTTAGTTAAAACAAAAGATTTAGAATCGGGTTCCGTCGAAATTTCGTTTTGGTAAAGTACGTAAAAGAATTGCTGGGCAAATTTTTATCTTTCTTTTCTGGGTTCTTCAATTTTGTTAGAAACCGGATTTCAGAAAAAATCGGGAACTGGGTTTGTGTTCTTGCCGGAAACCATTTGAAAAAGAAAAACCGGATTGAATGTGTTACTGGTGCTGGGTTTCTCTTTTCGCCGGAAAACCAAATATGAATTTCAAACCGGATTGAATGTGTTACTGGTGCTGGGTTTCTCTTTTCGCCGGAAAACCAAATATGAAAACAGATTTGCGTTTATTGTTTTTCCTGATTTGGTTTTGAATGTTCTTGTCGAAAAAAAAAATGAAATGGAAGCCTCCATCGGAATTGTTCAGCCAGTGATTTGACCGGAAAATCCTTTTGATTTGTTTTGGGTTTTCGTTTTGTGGGTTGCCAAATATTTTGGTCGGTTTTTCTGAATGATTATTTTCAAAACTGGGTTTTGGTTGCCGTGCTTTCGCCAGATAATTAGGATGACTGCTCGGAACTGATAGTCGGTCTGGGTTGTTTTGGGGTTTCTCCAAGCCGAAAAAACGGGCTCGCCGGATTTGATCTGTGCGGTTGCTTCGTTCTTAAATCGCGGCTTCCGGATTCCCGCTTTACGATTGGAAGCACGTCCGGAATGGTTCTGGATCGTGCGATCGTGAAAAAGGCTTGCATCGCCGGAGAAGACGACCGGTGAATGTCACCGGAAGTCAAGGAATCCGGCGAATCGCTCGCCGGGGAAGAAGATGTTGGCGGCGGCAGGGGTTGAAGCCCTAGGGGCTGATTTTACTAAAATACCCCTGCCGCCCCAACAAACCCTAATCTGCAAATGTTTTGAAAATTGTTTTAATTGCAAAATAGCCCAAAAGTTTTAAACCTTAAAACCCTAGCCCGAGAGTTTTTGTAAATTACAGATTGGCCTCAAAATTTTCAGAAAACTTAATTTTTCTGAATTTTAAAATTTGATAAAATTTTAATTTATGATATAGGATAAATTAAAAGATATTATCAGATTTTAAATTAAGATAAAATAGGATTAGATTTAGATTTAATTCTTATCCTATAGAATTTTAAAATTTTGAATTTTGAATAATTATCTTAATGAGATTAGGATAATTAGAAATATTTAAATTTTAAAATTAGAAAGATTATCTTAATAAAATTAGATAATTAAATGAATAAATAAATAATTAATTAATTAATAAGATTAGTTAATTAATTATTATGTTTTTTTTTATTTATTTATTCATTTTTGGAAATAATGTGTTTTTTATTTAAAATGTTTAAATAATTGCACGCATTATTGGTATGACCATGCATCATTCGATTAAAATGAATGAACTTGGGATTGATTAAAATTGATCATGACACGATCAATTTTAATAGTGTAAGAGTTACACAATCCCTAATTAAATGATTCGGCCTAATAAAATTGGCTTGTATGAAGCATATGCAATTGTGTGTTTTTCTATGCATGAATTGGGCTTAAAATTTATTATTTAAATTTTGGGCCTGCGAGCCATTTTAAAATTGGGCCTGCGTGCCTATTAAATAATTATGTAATAGTTAGGCCCAAAAAGGAGGTTCCAAAGGAGTCCATGGTGGAGCCCAGGAACGGAAGCCCAAAATGGAGGCCCAAAAAGAAGTTTTTTTGTTAAAAGGCCCTGTAATAGATTAGAGCCCAATTCATCGCATTTTCGCAATTTTATGTTTTGTGAATGAATGAAAACGACAATGCATGTTAAGCCGATCAAAATTTAAATCTCAAAAACCCAAGATTTTGCTTCCATACTTGAGGGCCCGCTTGAGCGTTGAACGTCTGGTGGACTTGGAGAGCCCAAGGGCCTCAGGTTTTCTTCGTGCGGCGGGTTATTGCATAATAGTGCCCAACTTTATCACTACCATTAATGAGTGGAAAAACTGTTTGGGTATTAGATGCCTGACTTTATCACTACCACTTGTTATGGAAAAACTGTGTGGGTGTCTATTGATGTGATGCCTTGAGGGATGGTTTAACTTGGGAAAATTAATCCTAGCTTAACCCGATAAGTTGACTAGGGATTAATTTTGCAAAGATAGGATGGTGTCAAACATTTGGAATGTTCATCCTATCACCGAAAAGTTGCATAGTGATGCAATTGGAAATCGTTAAATTACATAGGGATGTGATTTGAACGTTGCCTACCAAAAGAGCCCAATCCCTACGATACTTGCCAAAGCAAGACTGGGGTTGATTCTTTGTGGATTTTCGGCCCACAATCTAGCACCAACACAAAATTGTTTGGGATTTCAATTTTGGCTATTGTGGAAAATATTTTAAAACTCATTCTAATATTTTGCATTTTCTTTTGTAGAAATGGCATCTACTAGCACTAATACATCTAATCTCACTCTAAGAAGCATTTTGGACAAAGAAAAACTTGTTGGTCCAAACTTCTTAGATTGGGAAAGAAACTTGAGAATCGTTCTCAAACAAGAAATGAAGCTAAATATCTTAGACGCTGCTTTACCTGAACCACCTGTAAATGCTACGGCTACTGTTCAACGAGCATGGGAAAAGCTGAAAAGCGATTCCGATGACGTGACATGTCTGATGCTCGCGACTATGTCAGGCGAGCTTCAGAAACAATTCATGAATTCGGAAGCGTTCCAAATTTATGTGTCACTAACGGAAATGTTCCGTGAACAAGCCCGTAACGAAAGGTTCGTTACGATAAAAGCATTGATCTCGTGCAAGATGGCGAAGGGTTCGTCAGTAAGCACGCATTTGATCAAGATGAAGGGGTATATTGATACCCTAGAGAGATTAAATGCACCTCTTTCTAGAGAGTTAGCCATTGACATCATCTTGGCTTCACTGCCTGATGATTACAATGACTTTGTGGTAAACTACAACATGCATAACATGGAGAGGACGATTCCTGAGCTCCATGGAATGCTTAAAAATACTGAGCAAACCCTTCGGAAGGCAACGCCAGTACTTGTTGTGGAAAAAGGTAAGGGCAACAAGAGAAAGTTTAAAGGCAAGGCAAAAGTTGCTGAAAACAAGAAGCCTCGCAGTAAGACTACTCCTAAGGCTCAGCCTCAAACTCCTCCTGCTAAGAAAAATGCTCAGAAGGACGCAGTATGTTTCCATTGCAATCAGAAGGGGCATTGGAGAAGAAACTGCAAGCTGTTTCTTGAAGAGAAGAAACAGAATCCTTCGGCTTCAGGTATCTTTGTTATTGAAATTAATCTTTCTATGTCCACCTCATGGGTATTAGATACCGGATGTGGGGCTCACATTTGTACTGATGTGCAGGGACTGAGCAATAGAAGGATGACAAAGAAAGGCGAAGTAGATCTCCGAGTAGGCAACGGGGCAAGAGTTGTAGCCGTTGAAGTTGGAGATTACATTTTGTCTTTACCTTCCGGTTTAAACATTGTTTTAGAGAATTTTTATTATATACCTACTATGAGTAGGAATATTATTTCAATTTCTTGCTTGGATATTAAAGGATTTCGTTTTATTATTGGTAATAAATCGTTGTCTTTATATCAAAAAGATGTTTTATATGGAATTGCAAATTTGTGCAATGGCCTATATATCTTGGATTTGACCCAAGAGAAACCGGTATATAACATTGAAAAGAAAGCCAAATTAATTCAATCTGATTTAAGTCCAACATATCTGTGGCACTGTCGTCTAGGCCATGCAAATGAGAAGCGAGTTCAAAGACTTCATAAGGATGGAGTGCTTGGTTCATTTGATTTCGAATCATATGACACATGTGAACCCTGTTTGCAAGGCAAAATGACGAAGAGTCCTTTCAGCAAGAAAGGCGAGAGGACTAGTGAGCTATTGGCACTAATACATACAGATGTATGTGGACCGATGAGCACACAAGCCAGAGGTGGATTTGAATACTTCGTGACTTTTACCGATGACTATAGTAGATATGGTTATGTCTACGTAATGAGGTATAAAAGTGAAACTTTTGAAAAGTTCAAAGAGTTTAAAAATGAAGTAGAAAATCAGTTAAATAGAAGGATTAAGGCTATTCGCTCCGATCGGGGAGGTGAATACCTTAATGATGAGTTCGATGGCTATCTAAAACAGTGTGGAATTGTTTCACAGCTGACTCCACCAGGAATACCTCAATGGAATGGTGTATCCGAGAGGAGGAATCGGACCTTATTAGATATGGTTCGATCTATGATGGGCCAAACGACTCTCCCTATGTCCTTTTGGGGTTATGCCCTCCTTTCAGCTGCCTACTTACTAAATCGTATTCCATCTAAGGCAGTAGATAAGACTCCATATGAGATGTGGACGGGTCAAAAACCCTATATGTCATATCTACGAGTTTGGGGTTGTCAGGCTCATGTAAAGCGTTTACAAAGTAGTAAGCTTGAACCTAAAACTGACAAATGCCTGTTTGTGGGATATCCTAAGGAAACTAAAGGATATCAATTCTACAATCCAACTGAGAACAAAGTGTTTGTTGCTCGAGGAGCCACTTTCTTAGAGAAAGATTTTCTCTACAAGAAAGATAGTGGGAGTAGAATAGAACTCGGAGAAGTTCCAGAACCACAAGAGAATGTAGAACGATCTACAGAAACTGAGATGGAAGTTGACATGGGAACTCATGAAGATGAGCAGCCTGAGTCAACAACACAAGAACCTAGAAGGTCTAGTAGATCTCGTCATGAACCTGAGAGATACGGATTTCTCGTAACTGACGATCAAGATTTGATCTTGGTGGACTCTAATGAGCCCGTGAACTACAAACAGGTTTTAGAAAGTCCAGATTCAGATAAATGGCTACAAGCAATGGAATCTGAAATGCAATCCATGAGGGACAATAAAGTTTGGACTTTGATTGATCCTCCTGTTCAGGCAAAGGTTGTCGATTGCAAGTGGATTTTCAAGTTAAAACCTGGCGGGATCTTCAAGGCACGACTAGTGGCTAAAGGTTTCAGACAGACTCATGGTATAGACTATGATGAAACCTTCTCCCCTGTCGTGATGCTCAAGTCCATTCGGACTATGCTCGCCATAGCTGCATATTATGACTATGAGATATGGCAGATGGATGTTAAGACGGCTTTCCTGAATGGAAACCTACTCGAGGATGTTTATATGAAACAACCCGAGGGATACATCGATCAAAAGCATCCAAATCGTGTATGCAAGCTTCAGAGGTCCATCTACGGACTAAAGCAAGCATCTCGGAGTTGGAATCTTCGTTTTGACGAGGCAGTAAAAGGTTACGGCTTCATAAAGAACGAAGATGAGCCTTGTGTTTACAAGAAGGTTAGTGGGAGCAAGATAGTTTTCCTTGTCCTATATGTGGACGACATCCTACTCATAGGAAATGACATTCCCATGATGAAAGACATCAAACTATGGTTGGGGACTGTATTTTCTATGAAAGACTTAGGAGAAGCCGAAATGATACTAGGTATCAAGATCTATAGAGATAGGTCAAAAAGGCTTCTAGGACTAAGTCAAGAAGGGTACATAGACAAAATATTGAAGAGGTTCAATATGTCTAACTCCAAAAATGGTAAAGTACCATTTCGACATGGCCTTCTCTTGAAGAAGAACCAGGGTCCTTCAACAAGAGAGAAGAGGGATACAATGAGTAGAGTACCATATGCTTCGGCAATAGGATCTATCATGTATGCCATGTTATGTACCCGCCCGGATGTCGCTCATGCACTGAGCATGACTAGCAGATACCATCAAGATCCAGGAACAGATCATTGGACTGCAGTCAAAGCAATCCTAAAGTACTTGCGAAGGACTAAAGGATTGATGCTAGTGTATGGAGGACAAGAACAGCTCATCGTACAAGGTTACGCTGATGCTGCTTTCCAAACAGATCAAGATGACATGAAGTCACAATCAGGCTACGTGTTTAGTCTGAATGGTGGTGCAATAAGTTGGAAAAGCTCAAAGCAAGATACAAAAGCCGATTCTACAACAGAGTCTGAGTACATTGCTGCATCCGATGCTGCAAAGGAAGCTGTTTGGTTAAGAAAGTTTGTGTCAGACATCGGAGTGATACCGAGTATCCAAGATCCGATAGAACTTTTCTGTGACAATAACCGGGCCATCGCACAAGCTAAGGAGCCTCGGTCACACCAGAAAACCAAACATATACTCAGAAGGTTTCACCTCATCCGAGAGATCATTGATCGAGGAGATGTGAAAGTGTGCAAAATAGGGTCAGACGACAATGTAGCAGATCCTCTCACAAAAGCTCTACCACAGTCAAAGTTTGATAGACATGTAATAGAGCTTGGTCTTAAACAGTTTAGGACATAGCCCTTCAACGGGCAAGTGGGAGATTGTTGGTGTATATGCCCTAATGAGGGCTATTTATGTAAATAAACTTTGAGGGTTATTTATGTAAATAAGACATTTGTCGTTTGATTGATTATTTATCTGATGAGTTAATTTCATGAAATTATATTCTTGTGCATATTGAATTTTATGAAATCGATCCGCCAAAAGAAACACTCCATGGACTGTTAGATCATGAGTGATTCTTTTGAGTAGTACTCGTACGAGGATCCTTAGACCAGAAATCACTGCATAGTCTTAGGTGAATTAGAGTGTGCTTTGACATATGCCTAACGGGACCGTAACAGGTTGCCAAGTACGGGTATGATTGGGTACACTATGAGTCACGCTAAGGTATGTAGTTGAAGTGATGGGACTACAAGTCTCTCTTAAATGAGAGATGATATCTTGGCCGCTTGATAGTGAACTGAGAAGTGCATGGTCGTGCCCAAGAAATGATAAGGGTTATCATTTGCTTGATTAAGTTCAGTGTCACTAAGAGATCAAGTAAAACGTTTAGCTATATAAGGATGATTGGTTCCATGCCTTATACTAAACTGGATATCAGTGTAGAGGACATTACGTAGTATACTCGGAAGGTTGTGTTGAATCACCATTCGACCCTCCGTTCTGAATTGTGTAGTCATTATGTCTTGCTAGAGACCACTAATGATTTATGGATTAATTAATGAGATTAATTTATTCATTGTCAATTTGGAATGGGCCTACAGGATCGCACATAAGTGAGTTCGATGATTCAGAATTAATTAAATTGTCTGTTCTAAGTATAAGAGTTATACTTAAATAGATAATATTTAATTAAATGGTTTAATTAAATATTATTGAAGAGTTTTATGGTATTAATTAAAAGTTAATTAATTACCTGGGAAGAATTGAGTTGAGCTGATAAATCAAGGGACCTAATTGTGAATTAAGGTTCTTGACCCATCAGCCTGATCCATGGATCAATGGGTTGATCCATGGTGTTGGTTAAACCCAACTCAGTAAATAATTAATTAATTATTATTAATTATTAATTATTATTTATTAAGTAAAACAGATACTTCTCAAATTGGAGTCTGTTAAAAACGTTTTAACAGACTCATTTTTTTTTTAAAATATACATTTTGAAAAAAAAAACCTTTTAAAAAAAAGTAGCAATCGATCAGACTTAGATAGACGCTCTTCCACAAAAACGATTCTTCCCAGAGAAAAAGGTTTTCTCTAAAAACAGGCAAATTTTGGGGCTAGCACCGGTTCTGAGAGAACTCCAGTGCAAGAACGTAGAGACAATTCGCTTGAATTGTTCTGTGGTGGTGAACGCAATCTTCCCAAAGGATCCAGGCGGCTGCACAACCGATTACGCGTCGAGGGTAAGACCCGAATCCTTTAGTGTTTAGGAATTCCGCCATTTAATTTAGAATTAAATGCCTAAACGCAAACCAACATAGCCATGGTTCTGCAGAGATGCATTGAGAAAGATTTAGTGTTAAACTATGAGAAATGCCACTTTAAGGCGAAGGTCGATTTAATTGCTAGCTTACCTTATCCTACTAATGTCTAAAAAATTCAGAGTTTCCTTGGTCATGCAGGTTTCTACCGAATATTTTTCAAGGACTTCTCCAAAATCACTCAACCCCTATCGAGGCTCTTACAACAAGACGTGCCATTTGACTTTGGTGAGGAGTGCAAAAGTGCATTTCAAAGGTTGAAGGACTTACTCACATCTACTCCTATCATCCAGCCCCCAAATTGGGACTTACCATTCGAGCTCATGTGTGACGCGAGTCAATATGCTGTGGGAGCAGTGCTTGGACAGAGGAATGGAAGACAGAGCCATGTCATTTAATATGCATCCAAGACACTTGACTCGGCGCAATGCAACTACACAACAACAGAAAAATAACTTTTAGCAATAGTGTTTGCTTTTGAAAAGTTCCGTTCTTATTTTCTAGGTTCTAAGGTTGTTGTTTATTCTGATCATTGAGCTCTGAAGTTCCTGTTGGCAAAGAAGGAGTCAAAGCCATGACTCATAAGATGGATTCTCCTGTTGCAAGAATTTGATTGGGAGATCAAGGATAGGAAAGGTGCGGATAATTCAGTTGCTGATCATCTCAGCAGGCTGGTTCATGAAGAGGATTCTAGGCCTATCTCAGAGGTGTTTCCAGAAGAGAAGTTGTGGGCATTGCAATGTCACAAGCCATAGTATGTAGACATAGTTAACTATTTGACAACCGGTAAGTTTCCTCCCAACATGAATATTTATCAGCAAAATAAATTGAAGTCTCAATTTAGACACTATGTTTGGGATGAACCTTATCTGTGGAAAATATGTTCTGATCAAGTAATTAGGAGATGTGTTGCTAATCATGAAATTCAGTCCATACTTGAATTTTGTCATTCTCATGCTTGTGGTTGTCACTTTTGTCCAAAGCGTACTGCTAGGATTTAGACTGTGGTTTTTATTGGAATTCTTTATTTAAGGATGCATATGATTACTGCAAGAAATGTGATAGGTGTCAGAGGGTAGGCAATTTATCTTCTAGGAATGAGATGCCTCAAGTACCTATGTTGTTTTGTGAGATTTTTTATGTATGGGGGTTGGATTTTATGGGTCCATTTCCAAGTTCTTGTGGGAAATTGTACATTTTGCTTGCTGTTGATTATGTCTCGAAATGGGTAGAAGCAAAGGCTACCCAGACTAATGAAGCTAAAGTTGTTGCAGGGTTTCTTAAATCTAACATCTTTAGTAGGTTTGGCCTGCCCAAGGCTATCATAAGTGACCAAGGAACGCATTTTTGTAATCGCTAAGTTGAGGCATTAATGAAGCGCTATGGAGTTCGTCATCAAATTTCCACTGCATATCACCCTTAGACCAATGGCCAAGCTGAGATTTCAAACAGAGAGATCAAAAGCATCCTGGAGAACACGGTGAATCCAGGTCGTAAGGATTGGAGCCTAAGGCTAGAGGACGCATTATGGGCTTACCGCACGACATACAAGACTCCCATTGGCATGTCGCCTTACAGGTTAGTTTTTGGGAAATTGTGTCACTTACCTGTTGAGTTAGAGCATCGTGCTTTTTGGGCAGTTAAGCAATTCAATATGGATGCTCAAGAAGTGGGACTAGAGAGGAAATTGCAGTTGCAATAATTAGAGGAGATTCGCTTAGAGGCGTTTGATAATTCTCAACTCTACAAGGAAAGGACCAAGCTCACTCATGACAAGCTTTTGAGGAGGAAGGAATTTGTGGTAGGACAAAAGATACTTCTTTTCGACTCCAAGCTAAAGTTTATGCCTGGTAAGCTCAAGTCAAGATGGACTGGACCATATAATGTGGTAAGTATTTCTCCATATGGGATGATTGGAATTCAATGCTTAAAATCTGGAAAAATGTTGCATGTTAATGGTCATAGGCTTAAGTCGTTTCTGAAATATAGAACCAATGTGGCCGTAGAGATGATCATGTTAGTTCACCCAATTTATGCAGATTAATTGAGGAAAAGTGAGTCTAGCCCAAGATGTTAAAGAAAGGCGCTTACGGGAGGCAACCCAAATTTTTTTTCAAGGTTTTTTTTTTTTTTTGAAGTATGTTTAGTCTTTTAATTGTATTTTTAAGGGATTTTTAGCTGAGAAATTTGAGGGGAATTAAAGGTATGGGCAGGATAGAAAACTTCCTCTGACATGCCCAGGTGAGTTTTTTCTTGAATTTTTAAGGAAGCTGGACAGAATAGAATTTTTCCTCTGATATGCCCAGGTCAATGTTCGCATGGTTTTTGTATTTTCTGAAGGCTTGGGCAGAATACAATTCTTCTTCTGACATGCCCAGGTGAGTTTTCCTTTGACTTTTAAGGGATGGGGCAGAATACAATTTTTCCTCTGACATGCCCAGGTCAGTGCCTTTGATTTTCCCAAGTTTTTCTTTGCTTTTTATTGGAATTTTTAAGCAGTTGGGCAGATTACAATCTTCCATATGACATGCCCATATCACTTACACTTAAAAAAAAAATTCCTTTTCCTTTCCAATTTTAATTAGGGCTTTTAATTTCGTGTGCTTTCTTTCCTATTCTCCACCAGCGACGGCCGATTTTTCCCAGTTCACCATCCTTCACCATCCCGGTTTTTCTTTTCCAATCGGCCACCAATAGTCTCCACCAAGCCAAAATTCATGCCCAAAAAAGGCCATCCTCGGCCCCGCCATTTCTGAATTCTTTACCGCCAGACTGCACCCGATTCCCAGTAGCTCGACTCCCAGAGATTTCTGCAGCAATCCTCCATCCACAGATGGTTTTGCTCCCTCTTTCGGTTGTTCATCGCCGACTCTACTCACCCGAGGTGTTTGTTGTTCGCTTGACTGGTGCGCTGCTGCACCAATGTTCCAAGGTCCTCCGTCATTCCACATTTTGCCAATTTGGGTCGTTGGCCGATTTGGTTGGACTTCGGTTCAGCCGCCTGATTCTGCCTTCGCTTGTTTCAATGGCACCTTGTGCGACTCGCCCAGTTCATCCACCTCAGCCCAGTCGTCGTTTCGCCCAGGGTGCGAACGTTTTCTGCCGGCACAACCAACCACACTCCAAATCAGCAGATTCTTTCAGTTGATCCATTCTTTTTTTATATTTTCCGCTCACTGCAATTCGCCAAGTTGTTTCGGCCATTCAAGGAAAGCGGTTTATTCCACACTTAGCTGCCTCCGTCTCTGCGATTTTGCTTTCAGTTCAGCCATTCCCGATAGTACCGACAGGTCAATAGCTGTTCAAATTTGATTGTCACTATGGTGCGTAAGACAGCTCCGACCACCATTGCCTTGCGTGATAAATCAAGTTCTTCAGAAGAAGAGGCACCTTCTTCCCCACTGCCCGTTGCTCGACAATGCTCAAAGCTGTAAAAGGCGCAACCAAAATCAAGCATAGCTGCGGAGTCAATATGCAAACGCACTGTTCGGTCTCGTACAAAGAATGCACCAAACACACATCCTCCTTCGACTGCCCAGCAGTTTGTTGTCAGGCTAGCGACCGACAAACAGTGCCAGTTATTTGAAAAGGTTCCTCTATTTCAGAGCAAGCCGTCCCACCAACCGTGATGGTAGAGCAGCTAGCAGGGATGCAAGAACAGCTCACAAAACATCGAAGATATGCTCCAGCAGTTGAATTCAAAGATCAATGTTGGTGAATGTTCCCTAATGAGGGCTATTTATGTAAATATACTTTGAGGGTATTTATGTAAATAAGACATTTGTCGTTTGATTGATTGTTTATCAAATGAGTTAATTTCATGATAGTAATATCCTTGTGCATATTTAAATTCATGAAATCGATCAGCCAAAAGAAACACTCCATGGACTAATTAGATCATGAGTGATTCTTTTGAGTAGTACTGGTACTAGGATCCTTAGACCAGAAATCACTACATGGTCTTAGGTGAATTGTAGTGTGCTTTGACATACGCCTAATGGGGCCGTAACAGGCTGCCAAGTACGGGTATGATTGGGTACACTATGATTCATACTGAAATATGTAGGTGAAGTGATGGGACTACAAATCTCTCTTAAGTGAGAGATGATATCTTGGCCACTTGATAGTGAACTAAAAGTGCATGGCCATGCCCAAGGAATGATAGGATATCATTTGCTTGAAGGATTCAGTGTCACTAAGAGATCAAGTAAACGCTTAGCTACATAAGGATGATGGTTCCATGCCTTATGCTAAGCTGGATATCGATATAGAGGATCGTACGCAGTTTGCTCGGAAAAGTTGTGTTGAATCTCCATTCGACCCTCCATTCTGAATTGGGTAGTCATTATGTCTTGCTAGAGACCACTAATGACTTATGGATTAATCAATGAGATTGAGTTATCCGTTGCCAATTTGGAATGGGCCTACAGGATCGCACATAAGAAAGTTCAATTATGCAGAATAAGGATTCTTGCCTACAATAAGTATAATTGTTATACTTAAATGTATAATTTTTAATTAAATGGTTTAATTAAATATTATTGAAAAGTTCTGTGGTATTAATTAATAGTCAATTAATTACCTGGGAACAATTGGGATGGGCTGATAAATCAAGGGACTTAATTGCAATTGAAGTTCTTGACCCATCAGCCTGATCCATGGGTCATGGGTTGATCCACGGGCTTGGTGTATAACCCAAATCATTAAAGTGTTATTTAATGCTGATTTGGAATCAGTAAATATTATTTAAATACTGATTTGGAATCAGTAAAATAATATTTGGTAATAATACTGATTTGGAATATGACCAAAATCAGTTAAGTTATAATTGGATAATTATAATACTGATTTTGGAAATTAATTCTCTAAAAATATCCTAGGGATATAATTGTAGGGGAGAGGATTTTTGTTGATTCTCATCAAACCAAAATACACAGAATTTCCCAAATTCTTGGAGTAGGCAAGATTGGCTAGCACCAACCTGCGAAGGCTTTCATGCGTAAGAGTAGAGAATCCTTCGAGGAAGGATTTTGGAGACAAAAACGCCATCTTCTCAGAGGAGCCAGGCGACGTGCGCAACCGATGACGCTTCAAGGGTAAGACCCTATCCTTATAGTTTAGGATTCCGCCATTTAATTAGATTAAATGCCTAAACAAATCTCAACAGTGGTATCAGAGCCAGGTTGAATTTAATTTAAAATTAAAATTAAAATTAAGAAATCTGGGTTCTTGAATTTTAGGGAAAACGGCGTTCATTGTTTTTTTTTTTTTTTGAAGTTAGGCTTTATTCCCGAAATTGTTTTCTTTTGGGTTGCTTACCTTCAAAATCCCGTCCCCGGATTTGGCCGGATTTCTGGGTGACTTTTCTGGGAAACATGTTGCCGGTTTTGGAAACTGGTTTCTGTTTATTTTAAACTTTCGCCGGAATAACGCGGCTGATCGGATTTCCTTGGTTTTGGCTTTCGAAAGTTTGGGCTTTCCAGTTTTTTTTTGGTTAACATTATTTGCTGGGCGATTGGTTGTTTCTTTCACTGGGTTTGAGTTTTTTGGTTCGAAAATTGCTGGGCTAAGTTGTTTCTTTGTCTGGGTATAAGAAAATCTCGTCGGTAAAACGAGGTTGCCGGAAATGTTCCGGGCCTCTTCATGGTTTTAAAAACCTTGCTGTTTTCATTTTGGGTTTTGTCGCCAGGGAACTCGTCGGACATCAGGAATTGTTCCGGATGGTGTCGGACTAGAGATGGGCGTCAATCGGAGTTGAAGAACGTCTTTAACTGGTACCGATTGTCGGCCGCCGCTGCATCTTCGGTTGCGCTGTTCTTCAGTCGGCATCGTCGGCGAGTCGTCAAAGATGGATCCCAGTTCGATCGGGGTCAAACCTGGCCGATGGAACGAAATTGGCGCTGGAAATTTGAACCGCCGGAAATGGCGAAAGTCGTCGAAAAACATGAAGACCGATGGAAAATTCGAGGAAGGAGAAGGGCTGGTGGCGGCTGGGGCAAGAAACCCTAAGTGGTGAAATGACCAATATACCCCTCCGCCCAAGAACCCTAATTGGCTGAGAAGGCGGCGGGGGGCAGGAACCCTAAAAAGGGTGAATTTACCATAATGCCCCCGCCGCAGCCTCTAATTACCAAAAGGGAATGCAAATCTTAAAATGGTTTTAAAATTGCATAATGGTCCCTGGACTTTGAGTCCTCTTCAAAACCCTAGCCCAGAATTTTATTTAAATTACATAATTGCCCCAAATGTTTCAGAAAATTAAAATTTTAAAATTTTCTGAATTTTATTTAATAAGATTTTAATTAAATAGTCTTATTAGATAAAGATAGGATTAATTTAGAATTTTATCCTATAAGTTTAAATTTATCTTAATTAGATAATTAGATAAATTTTAAAATAATTATTTTAATTAGATTAAAATAATTAGAAAAGATAAATAAATAAATAATTAATTAATTAATTAGATTAATTAATTAGTTTAAATTTTGAATTGTTATTTATTTATTTTAATTTTGATGCTTATTTAAATAGTTTAAATTTTATTTGAAGCATCATAATTATGCAAGCATGTTCATGCATCATTTTGGATAAATGTAAAATGAACAGAAGGATTGATTAAAATTGATCATGACACGATCAATTTTAATTCTGTAATGGTTACACAATCCTTCAAAATTAATCGGCTTAAATTAAAATCGGCTTGTATGAGCATATGCATTTTATGTGTTTCAAAGTATGAATTGGGCTTTTAATTTTAACGTTTTAAAAGTTGGGGCTGCGAGCCAATTTTGAATTTGGGCCTGCGTGCCTATAAAATCATCATGTAAAAGTTAGGCCCAAAAGGAGGTTCCAAGAGGAGTCCATGGTGGAGCCCAGGAGCGGAGGCCCAACATGAAGATTTTAAAAGGCCCTGTAATAGACTAGAGCCCAGTTCATCGCTTTATTTCATTCTTTTATTTATGCGAATGAATGATAAACGAAAAATGCATGTTAAGCCGATCAAACTTAAATCCCAAAAAACCCAAGATTTTGCTTCCATACTTGAGGGCCCGCTTGAGTGTCGAACGTCTGATGGACTTGGAGAGCCCAAGGGCCTCAGGTTTTCTTCATGCGGCAGGTTGTGACATAATAGTGCCCAACTTTATCACTACCATTAATGAGTGGAAAAACTGTTTGGTATTAGATGCTCAAACTTTATCACTACCACTTGTTAGGGAAAAACTGTGTGGGTGTCTATTGATGTGATGCCTTGAGGGATGGTTTAACTTGGGAAAATTAATCCTAGCTTGACCCGATAAGTAGACTAGGGATTAATTTTGCAAAGATGGGATGGTGTCAAACATTTGGAATGTTCATCCTATCACCGAAAAGTTGCATGGTATGCAATTGAAAAGCGTTAAATTACATGGAATGTGATTTGAACGTTGCCTACCAGAAGAGCCCGATCCCTACGATACTTGCCAAAGCAAGACTGGGGTTGACTCTTTGTGGATTTTCGGCCCACAATCTAGCACCAACACAAAATTGTTAGGGATTTCAATTTTGGCTATTGTGGAAAATTAATTATAAAACTCATTCTAATATTTTGCAATACTCTTTGTAGAAATGGCATTATCTAGCACAAATGTTATCTCAAACTTTACTCTAAGAAGTATATTGGATAAAGATAAATTGGTTGGACCAAACTTCTTAGATTGGGAAAGAAACTTGAGAATAGTTCTCAAACAAGAAAGGAAGCTACATGTCTTAGAGACCGCTTTCCTGAACCACCACAAAATGTTTTGGCAAATGTTCAACGAGCCTGGGATAAGCTGAAAAGTGACTCCGATGATGTGACGTGCTTGATGCTCGCGTCTATGATAGGCGAGCTTCAAAAGCAGTTCATGAATTTGGAAGTAATCCGAATTTATGAGTCACTGACGGAAATGTTTCGTGAACAAGCTTCAGGTATCTTTGTTATAGAAATAAATCTTTCTATGTCCACCTCATGGGTATTAGATACTGGTTGTGGGGCTCACATTTGTACTAATGTGCAAGGACTCAGAAATAGAAGGATAACAAAGAAAGGTGAAGTAGATCTCCGAGTGGACAACGGGGCAAGAGTTGCTGCTGTTGAAGTTGGAGATTACACTCTGTCTTTACCTTCTGGTTTAAATATCGAACTTGAAAATTGTTATTATGTACCTGCTTTGAGCAGAAATATTATTTCAGTTTCGAGTTTAGATAATAAAGGTTTTCGATTTATTATAGAGAATAATTTGTTATCTTTATATCGAAATGATATTTTATACGGAGTTGGAAATATGTGTAACGGTCTATATGTTTTGGATTTGACCCAATAAAAACTAGTCTATAACATAGAAAAGAAAGCTAAATCATCTAAAAATGATTTAAGTCCAACATACCTTTGGCATGTCGATTAGGCCATGCAAATGAAAAGCGAGTTCAAAAGCTTCACAAGGATGGAGTGCTTGGTTCATTTGATTTTGAATCATATGATACCTGTGAACCCTGCTTGTAAGGCAAAATGACAAAGAGTCCTTTCAACAAGAAAGGTGAAAGAACAAGTGAGCTATTGGCCCTAATACATACGGATGTATGTGGACCAATGAGCACACAAGCCAAAGGTGGATTTGAATACTTTGTGACTTTTACTGATGACTTTAGTAGATATGGGTATGTCTACTTAATGAGGTATAAAAGTGAAACTTTTGAAAAGTTCAAAGAGTTTAAAAACGAAGTAGAGAATCAGTTGGATAGAAGGATTAAGGCTATTCTCTCCGATCGGGGAGGTGAATACCTTAGTGATGAGTTCGATGGCTATCTAAAACAGTGTGGAATTGTTTCACAGCTAACTCCACCAGGAACACCTCAATGGAATGGTGTATCCGAGAGGAGAAATCGGACCTTATTAAATATGGTCCGATCTATCATGGGCCTAGCGACTCTCCCTACATCCTTTTGGGGTTATGCTCTCCTTTCTGCTGCCTACTTATTGAATCGTATTCCATCTAAGGCAGTAGATAAGACTCCATATGAGATATGGATGGGTCGGAAGCCCTATATGTCCTATCTGCGAGTTTGGGGTTATCAAGCTCATGTAAAACGTTTACAAAGTAATAAGCTTGAACCCAAAACTGACAAATGCCTATTTGTGGGATATCCTAAGGAAACCAAAGGATATCAATTCTACAACCCAACAGAGAACAAAGTGTTCGTTGCTCGAGGAGCTACTTTCTTAGAGAAAGAATTTATGTACAAGAAAGACAATGGGAGTAGAATAGAACTCAGAGAAGTTCAAGAACTACAAGAGAATGTAGAACGATCTACAGAAACTCAGATGGAAGTTGACATGAAAACTCATGAAGATGAGCAACCTGTGTCAACAACACAAGAATCTAGAAGATCTGGTAGATCTCGTCACCAACCCGAGAGATACGGATTTCTCGTGACTGACGATCAAGATTTGATCTTGGTGGACTCTAATGAGCCCGCAAACTACAAACAGGTTTAAAATGCAATCCATGAGGGACAATAAAGTGTGGACTTTGATTGACCCTCCTGTTCAGGCAAAGGTTGTCGATTGCAAGTGGATTTTCAAGTTAAAACCTGGCGGGATCTTCAAGGCACGACTAGTGGCTAAAGGTTTTAGACAGACTCATGGTATAGACTATGATGAAACCTTCTCTCCTGTCGTGATGCAAAATTTAAACTAATTAATACAATGAGTAGAGTCTCATATGCTTCGGAAATAGGATCTATCATGTATGCCATATTGTGTACCCGTCCGGATGTTGCACATGCACTTAGCATGACTAGCAGATACCAACAAGATCCAGGGATAGATGCTAGTGTATGGAGTCAAAGAAATCCTGAAGTACTTACGAAGAACTAAAGGATTAATGCTAGTGTATGGAGGACAAGAACAGCTCATCGTACAAGGTTACGCTGATGCTGCTTTCCAAACAGATCAAGATGACATGAAGTCACAATCAGGCTACGTGTTTAGTCTAAATGGCGGTGCAATAAGTTGGAAAAGCTCAAAGCAAGATACAACAGCCGATTCTACAACAGAGTCTGAGTATATTGCTGCATCAGATGCTACAAAGGAAGCTGTTTGGTTAAGGAAGTTCGTGTCAGACATCGGAGTGATACCGAGTATCCAAGATCTGATAGAACTTTTCTGTGACAATAACGGGGCCATCGCACAAGCTAAGGAGCCTCGGTCACACCAGAAAACCAAACACATACTCAGAAGGTTTCACCTCATCCGGGAGATCATTGATCGAGAAGATGTGAAAGTGTGCAAAATAGGGTCAGACGATAATATAGCAGATCCTCTCACAAAAGCTCTACCACAGTCAAAGTTTGATAGACATGTAATAGAGCTTGGTCTTAAACAGTTTAGGACATAGCCCTTCATCGGGCAAGTGGGAGATTGTTGGTGAATGTGCCCTAATGAGGGCTATTTATGTAAATATACTTTGAGGGTATTTATGTAAATAAGACATTTGTCGTTTGATTGATTGTTTATCAAATGAGTTAATTTCATGATAGTAATATCCTTGTGCATATTTAAATTCATGAAATCGATCCGCCAAAAGAAACACTCCATGGACTAATTAGATCATGAGTGATTCTTTTGAGTAGTACTTGTACTAGGATCCTTAGACCAGAAATCACTACATGGTCTTAGGTGAATTGTAGTGTGCTTTGACATACGCCTAACGGGGCCGTAACAGGCTGCCAAGTACGGGTATGATTAGGAACACTATGATTCATACTGAAATATGTAGGTGAAGTGATGGGACTACAAATCTCTCTTAAGTGAGAGATGATATCTTGGCCACTTGATAGTGAACTGAAAGTTCATGGCCATGCCCAAGGAATGATAGGATATCATTTGCTTGAAGGATTCAGTGTCACTAAGAGATCAAGTAAACGCTTAGCTACATAAGGATGATGGTTCCATGCCTTATGCTAAGCTGGATATCGATATAGAGGATCGTATGCAGTTTGCTCGGAAAGGTTGTGTTGAATCTCCATTCGACCCTCCTTTCTGAATTGGGTAGTCATTATGTCTTGCTAGAGACCACTAATGACTTATGGATTAATCAATGAGATTGAGTTATCCGTTGCCAATTTGGAATGGGCCTACAGGATCGCACATAAGAAAGTTCAATGATGCAGAATAAGGATTCTTGCCTACAATAAGTATAATTGTTATACTTAAATAAATAATATTTAATTAAATATTATTGAAAAGTTCTGTGGTATTAATTAATAGTCAATTAATTACCTGGGAACAATTGGGATGGGCTGATAAATCAAGGGACTTAATTGCAATTGAAGTTCTTGACCCATCAGCCTGATCCATGGGTCATGGGTTGATCCACGGGCTTGGTGTGTAACCCAAATCATTAAAGTGTTATTTAATGCCAATTTGGAATCAGTAAATATTATTTAAATACTAATTTGGAATCAGTAAAATAATATTTGGTAATAATACTAATTTGGAATATGACCAAAATATGTTAAGTTATAATTGGATAATTATAATATTGATTTTGGAAATTAATTCTCTAAAAATATCCTAGGGATATAATTGTAGGGGAGAGGATTTTTGATGATTCTCATCAAACCAAAATACACAGAATTTCCCAAATTCTTGGAGTAGGCAAGATTGGCTAGCACCAACCTGCGAAGGCTTTCATGCGTAAGAGTAGAGAATCCTTCGAGGAAGGATTTTGGAGACAAAAACGCCATCTTCTCAGAGGAGCCAGGCAACGTGCGCAACCGATTACGCTTCAAAGGTAAGACCCGATCCTTATAGTTTAGGATTCCGCCATTTAATTAGATTAAATGCCTAAACAAATCCCAACAATCAATGCCCTATGTGCTCGAGTCGGCTTAGAATGATTGTTCCTCACATCAGGAAGTTTTTGTTATTTTCTTGTTTTCAGTTTATTTTTGGTTTTTCTTTTTATTTGGCATGTTTATTGTCTTGGTGGTGTACGCTGTTTTTTTCCTCCATGTGTGTTCTCTACATTGAGGACAATGTAGGAAGTAGGTGTGGGGAGAGGTTTTGTTGGTTATAGTTAGGAGATTTTCTGGTTGTATGTTATTATTTTGGATTGTTTTATGGATGAGGTCATTTGTTTGGGTAGTATGGTTCGTAGAAGCTAGGTGTGGGGGAAATGTAAATGTTATATGTTTTGTGTAGGAAAATTGATATGCAACTTGTGATTGGGTGAGGTAAGGATGAAATGTAGGGAATAATGGTAGTATTATGTGTTGGATTACTAGAACTGTTCTTTATGATAATTCAAATGATGATACTTGTGCGAGTGACACCCAAAAAGCTAGATAAAGTGAGATTTTGGGTCTTAATGAGCAACAGTTCTTTCTTGTGCTCAATTGTTTTTCTTTAGAGTGTTTCACACATAGTTTGTATATTCTACAACTTGCTTTGTTATGCATATTACCATTGCTTGTGAATTCGATGTACAAAGATGATAAGGGCATTTGGATAAACCAATTTTTTGCTTGCTTTAAAATCCAAACTTCTATGCTTAACATTAGTTAACCTTTTTGAAGCTTAGACCTTATTCTTTGATTGTAAAGCCACTGAAATAAAACCTAGGCCTGTGTTTAGCTTTTTTTTTCTACCTAGTTATTGAAATGAGTGTATACTCGGTTGTTGACCTTGGTTTGTGGTTTGAAGGCAGACAATGCAAGACATTAGTAGCTCATAAAAGAATAAGTTTGTGCTCTACAGTGTAAAGATGCCTATGGATAAAATAGAGGCACAAAGGTTGCTGGAAAAAAAATGAAAAAATGAAGAAAAAAAATGAAATGAAAATGAAGAATGAAAAAAAAGCCAATATAAACAAATTCCAGTGAATTTGAGTGGCTAGAAAAAAAAAAAGAAAAAGAAAGGGTGAATAAAGAGCCAGGTTTGGAATCTTTATGGGTTGCTATTGTCTTGCATACGACATCCTCGGTAAGAATGTTGGAAGGTTGACAATTGAGTATATGCTTGCTTTCGTTACTGTAGCCTAGAATTTATCTTTTGTTTATCCTATCCTTTTGTCCTGAGCCTCATTATAACCCTTTGACAAGACCTTTTGATTTGTATTTTGGATTCATTTGAGTGATAGTAATGTGATATATCTGCAAGCTTACGGCAAGAACATGTTATGTGATGAATTTGAGTGATTATATATCCCCTAAACACTCTTGAGTGCATGAGTGAATTACTTGAGAGGTGGGTGTCATTCGTGCTTATTATTTGAGTTTGGGGAGTTATGAGAAATGGGTATAGTCGTTACAAATACATGATACTATGAAAGTTTCTTATGTGGATTGTGAATCTTGCTTGATCGGATGTTGCATATTGAGGATTCAGTTTTTGTTTGTTACTTGTGTGTGTTTATGTGTCGAGTCTTGAGTCATTCTTGGGGCCAAGCAATGTTTAGGTGTGGGGGATTTTATGAGCTGATATTTTTTTTATACGATTTAGGGCTAAATGGTGCTAATTTGGATGTTTTGGTAAAGTTTAATAGTGGTTTTTACATTTGCAGGGAGTAATGTTGATTGTGAGAAGGATGATGCATTTCCGGACAAGAGGATGGCAAATTGGACAATTGAAGAAAGATGAAAGGAGTTGGGCTGATATTTAGGCCTGGAATTTAATCGTGTACAAATAATATTAGTTGATAGTTGGGCTGAAATTTATTGTATTGGATTAGGAGAATTTTTGGGAAGGAAAATATTGGGCCCAAATTGGGAAGAAAGGTTTTATTAGGTTGGAAAAGAGAGCAGAGGGGTATTCCTGATTTTTTTGGCCAGTGTGGTTGACTGCGGGGGTGCCTGAGCAGCAAGGCAGCAATTTGGGGAGACTCAATTTTGACAACTCTTGGACAGCAGCCTTTGGGAATTTTGAGCGGCTCTCCTGCGGACAACTACCACTATTTAGTATTATTTCTAGTTCTTAATTTTTAGTTTTAAATTATGTCGCACAATTTATTTGTTGATTTTAGTTTAATTATGAGTAGCTAAATTTTCTAGTCTAGCCAAGGGAATCAAAACCCCTCGATGTTACTTTAATCGTGAGATCGAATTGGTGTTCATATTAATTGATTACTGGTTTTTTTATTTATTCTTGTTCACTTTTTGAGGATTATTTGGCACTGTTTGTATAGCTTGTATCATGCCGACTTTACTAGGTAATCTAATCCACTAGAATACACGAGGTTCGGTATTCCCTAGAGTCAATGAAACTAATCACGTGGTACGTAATTAGTGAGTTGAAAAGAATAAATAATCAATTACAATTAAGCTGATTGGGTTAATTGTAGTTGAACTGGGTCCTTAACTATCGTGACCTAGGTTCTAGGAGGTTCCAGAATTGATCATCGATTATAGAGGCAATTGACGGAGGTTCCTTAATTGCTGGCTTAAACTAACAGGACTGAATTGGTTAGGAGGTTCCAACAATGAAAACCGGTGTAACCAGTAGTTAATTAATACATTTTTGCATCAAGGATCGATTAGTGCATTGAGGTGGTCCAATTCCCTTGACTAGACGTTTTCCGAATTTGGATTTGATAAAGTGTTAAATTTTCTGTCTTTAATTTTATTTGATTTTCGTTAGTTAGTTTAATTAAAAACAAACCCCCCATTTTGGTTACGCACTTTTGACTAAATTTATTTCACTTTGGTGCTCCCTGTGGATACAATCCTACTCGCATTATACTATTTTTAATAGCTTATAAAGTAGGTTTATTTGTGATTGGTCTGACAACCCATCAAGTAGCTATGGCCAAGAGAATCCGGATCGACTTAAGCATAGCTACCGGGGAAAAGGTCTCCTTATAATCGATACCCTCTTTCTGAGTATACCCCTTCACCACAAGCCTAGCCTTGAAGGTCTCAACCCTCCGGTCAGATCCTCTCTTTCGCTTGTAGACCCATTTGCACCCAATAGGTCGAAACCCATCAGGAAGGTCTACCAGCTCCCAGACCTGATTTGAGTCCATAGAACCTATCTCAGCAATCATCGCTCTCTACCAAAAATCTGCATCTTTATCTTTGAGGGCCTCATTGTAGCTAACTGGGTCTGGTTCATATAAGCTTGGTTGAAGAAATTAGATGAGATAAAAGAGAACAGGTGCCCTTCATTTAGTAAACAATATTTTTCTAGAGGGGCAGTTTCTTCCCAAAGATGTGAGACAACCAATCGTTCGGTTTCAATGAAGTTGTTGAAAACTTTTACTTTGTGTGAATTCTATCAGCAGTTTCTTGATGTTGTGACTGAGTGGAGAAACAATGGCATTGCAGAAGATTTTAGATGTGGAGGAAGGGTTGATCCTGTTGTTGGAGATTCATTAATGCTTCAACATACTGCTGAGGTTTATACGATAGAGGTGTTTGTAAGATTTCAGGAGCTGCATATTAAGATGTTATCATATAATCACTTGCAGACCAGTAGCAATAATGGTGTTTATGAATATCAGGTTTGGCGTACCAAACTTGATTTGTTTCGACATGTAGTTCGTTTTGATGAGAATAACTATACAGTGAGCTACACTTGCAATCTTTTTTCTGAGGCTGGGTTGTCATGCTCGCATGCTCTTTGTGTGCTAAATCTGAATAATTACTCGGTACGTATTTATTGCAACTTCAGAGATTTTTTTTTTAGTTGATTTGATATTAGGTTTAATTTGATCTAATATTATGTTTGAGTTGATCTGATATTACAATTGAGTGATGTGATTTTTTTTAGTTTGCTGATGATTATTCTCTATGTAATGTGGGCGATCTGATATTAGTTGCTAGTTGATATGATATTAGTTATTATTTGATCTGGCATGATTAACTTTATATTTGTTATATACTATAGAGAAAGCTTCTGGCATGATTAACATATAAGCTTCTGGCCTTTTCTAATAAAAACAGATCCATCAGAAAAATCACACTTATAACTATCCAAAATAAGTTTAGAAACTGAAAGCAAATTCTTACGAAAACTGGGTACATATAAACAATCTCTCAAATGAAAAACTGAGTCTGAAAAATAAAGACAAAGAACTCCCATTGCAACAACAGAAACTCTGGTAGTATCCCCAAGGTAGACCTGTAACTCTCCCTCTCTATGTAGCCGGGTCACTTGGAACCCCTGCAAAGAATTACAAACATGATCAGTGGCTCCTGAATCCACACACCAAGTATCTGTGGGAATCGCCGCTAAACACGTCTCAGTAACTAGGGAAAATTTACACATACCTCGAGGCTTTGGACAGTCCTTCTTCCAATGTCCTGCCTTGTCACATCTGAAGCACTTGTCTTTCGGCTTATGCTTCTTGGCAATGCCCCCCTTGGGTCCATGATCAGCTCCTGCTTTCTGGCCTCTCTTCCTCTTTTGCTTCCTGGCTTTGGGCCCAGCAGAAGAACCTGAGGGACCAACAGTAGCCAAGGCTTGCTTCTTCTCTGCGAATAGGTCCTCAGCAGACACCAATGCAGTCATGAGCTTGGGAAGTGAATATGAGAGCTGGCCCATATTATAGTTCAACCAAAACTGCTCAAAACTGAGGGGGCAAGCTCTGGAGGATAATATCGACCTGGGTCTCCCCATCAATGTCACCTCCCAATACCTCGATCTCATTGATGCAGCTCATCATGTCCAGCACGTGATCCCTCACTGAAGTGCATTCAGCCATCCTAGCATTCATGAGTTTCCTCATAGCTGACTGCTTGGTTGCCCTGCCCTGATGTCCAAACATCTCCCTGAGGTTGAGCATCATATCGTAGGCTGAGGTAAACAACTGAGCTGGTGCTGCAGTACACTCGATATAGAAGCCAAGATGTAGCACCGGGTCATCTCATCAGCCTTCTGCCACCTCGTATATGGCTCTCGTTGCTCAGGGGTGGCATCATCGCTGGGCTTAGGGGGGCACTCCTCAGTGAGTACGTACTTGTAACCCTCAGCGGTAAGGACATTGTCCAGGTTACGTTTTCAGTCAATGTAATTTGGACCCGTAAGTTTGTTCTGATTCAAAATGACAGCTAGCAGGTTGAACGACATATCAACAACTGAAAAATAAATAGTCAAGTTTCAGTATACTTTTTTGAAAATATTGATATCCTTAAAACAATACATTCTCCTACCGACATCTCTCATATCGAGATTAACGCAGGTCACGTTGGGTGAACGTCTACGCCAACCCACATTAGTTTGAGAAGAACCGAAGTTCATTAATTCCATTATCTGACCAACGATCTTATGATCAATGAAATTAATAGTCGATAATTTTAGCCGTACTCAATAAGCAGTGTAACCTCTTAGGAGGAATACTACAAATGGTACACTAAGTGTTTGCCATTACGTGACTTCTAAGCATGTTACTTAGGATACTAATGCGCCTCGGTTAGCGAGGGTGTCGCAACTTTGTCCAATTAAACTTGCTATAGTCATCCTTTTAGAAATTCAATCTAGTGATATCTCGGGGTTGAAGACTTATCCGTGGGGAAGAAGGCCCTTGGCCAGCGCGTCGGTCTAACCCACATCACATATGAATCCGTAATGGAAGCCATGGGGATATTTACCAACCCGCTCCCACTTAGATTTTTAACTTTGAGGATTTTTCTGTTTTAACATGCAATATCTTAACAAAGGATATTCGCACCCATAAAACCGTTGGAGTTTTAATATGCGAATAATCTACCTTAGTTAATTGCACTTTACTTTTAAAACGTTATGGTTTGGTTCGTTCATGCAAAATAAAATGAAAAACACACAATCAATGAAAAGACATAAATATGGGAAATTAAAGAAATTAAAATTTCCTGACTATTATGGCCTTCTCTATCGTTGATTTCGTGACGCCTCGGTGACACGTCCCGTCATGTCGCTCCCACTCGTTATTTATATTCCTCTCGATTTGCCCGGGTTTTCTCAGTTTTCTACGTAATTAGGAATCACCCAAAATTACGAGAAACCAAAACCCGTGAATATAAGTTACCCAAAATAACGTCTTTGTCATAATACATAAATTTCTATATACAAAGGCGTTTTTCTAGGAATTTAAAGACGATATGATTAGATCAAATCCTACTACAAAATTTTTCTAATCCTACACAGCTTCCAGCTCGTGGTTATTACTATTACAGACATTTCCATTCAAAAACAATACCAGCCCGGACAAGTCCCGGGGTTTATGAATGAAAAATAAAATTCTACCATAATAGCCGGGAAACTAATAACCATCGTTTAAACATTTCGACAAAAATAATAATGCCAAAATAAAGCCGTGTAATAAATCAAACAAGTATAAAGTCGAAACACTCGCTCTGATATCATTTTGAAGGAAAATAGAATGACCCCAGGCTAAATCGAAAAGCTCACTTTCGTGCAATGCATTCCAGAATCGGAAGCTTTCGACCAAGCTCAGGCTCAAATTCATTTTCTCATGAACATATCTAGGCTTATACTTATATAATTTATTAATCAGGATACAAAAGATACAATCTTTAATTAAAGCGGAAAGTTCAAAAGATTATACCTTTGAAGCGTGTCCCTAGCAATAAGAAAACCAAAGCTGAAAATCCTACTATTTACCGCCCGGGACCAATCACGAGAGAATCCCGATAACAACTCCGTCTCTACCTCGAAATCGCATGGGCAACTATCCAAAAGGTAGCTAAGACACTAAGGAAGAGATCCATATGAGACCCACTTCCAAAAACTCGTCAGATCCTCAGCAGATCGTTGCCCGAGATTACTGTGCTTATTTACCGCCTGGCTATGAAATCCACTCGAAATCCGAAGAATAACTACAATTCGACTCTGAACTAGTGTGGGATAGTGTCTACGGAGTAGCCTAAGGCAAAACGACGAAGTCCTAAGAAACCCACTTCAAGAATCACACAAATCTGAGAAACAGATTTGGCCCGGGAACTTAACCCAATCTGAAAATCCACACCCAAAGTGTCTGGAATGTGTTCCTGCTCGTAGATCTAGACTCTAGTGATCTAAGAAGATCAAGCTATAGGATCAACACAACAAGAATCAACAAACCCACAATGAGGGAAGACAAATCGCCGCCTAAAGAAACCAAAAGTTGGCGCCGGACTACTCCATCGGCAGTATCAAATCGGCGGCAAAAAAAATCCCACGAAAAAGGCAGCAACTTTCTTCCCAAAATGATGATCTTGGATTCTCTAGGTTATGGACTTTGAGGATTCTCGAAGAAGAAAGATCCTTGATCGACTTCGAAAGAAAACTTCAAGGTAGGGGAAGAAGTTTTCTCTCGAGACCACTCTTTCTCACACTAGGCAAAATGCCTCTAAGGTTTCTAATGTCTTGTAAGTTGCCTAACAAGGGATATTTATAGGGAGCTTCTAAAGAGACCTAATGGGCTTTTGAGTTGGGCCTTTTAGTTTGACTTTCATTCACCCCTTAGTCTTTCCTAGACTAATCAACTCCAATCGATCCTTTTGAATTAAATCTTTTACACACTTCATTAATTTAATTTAATCGAACCCTTTGGATTAATTAATTCATATAGAATTAATTTTCTTAATCCACCTTGTCAATTAAATATTAATTAAACCTTTAGGATTAATTAATTCACTTTATCGATTAGTCAAACGCATAATTAGTCGTAAAACTAACAGACCAATTATGGAACTACCGCTCAAAAATGACTTTACATCGTGCCACTATATTTTCTTCTATCTCCCCACATTAAAATCTAGTGCTTGTCAGTTTATCAATTTACTGACAAACTAATTCACCGACTTCTTGGTTTCTGAGATTAGTTCCAATCGACCTTTTTATT
This sequence comes from Knoxia roxburghii, assembly GCA_030378225.1. NCBI lineage: Eukaryota > Viridiplantae > Streptophyta > Magnoliopsida > Gentianales > Rubiaceae > Knoxia > Knoxia roxburghii. The sequence goes on along the minus strand of CM059418.1, from coordinate 26,475,051 downwards.
ATACCGGACATAAAGTCCACCGGCCGGGTTTAGTATAACAAACCTTTCGAGCTCACCTCGGGAGCACCATCAACCTGGCAAACCGATACATGGATTCCTCTGACTAGTAACGGCACGTAAGAAGCTAAACACCGCATACCCAATCTACCTAGGTATAGGCCTCAATTGACCGCACTCTTTGGCAAATCAAAGCATACGATATCCAACTCTCACGCCCGTCCCAATCTCGGGATTGAGAGACGGAATACTAGGACTGAATTGACTACGCCGATCAGTATAAGTCAATTCTATCCAAACTGGTCGTGCTCAATATGCCCCGGGCATATCCGTGTGATTTAATTATTCTAGATAAACTAATTTCTAAACCACACGATAACCTATACTGATAGTATGTTCAGACTATCTCAGTTACGAGTATACTTTTTATATATCAATACTTTAACCAATAACGGTATATACTGTGTCTTTCCACACCCTGTTATTTAGTTCTATGATATAAAGGAACAATTTAATACTGAAATAAAATGATATGTCATCTGTGGATATTAGTTTTTGATACAAGCCATAGCTTTTCTGTATTCAAAACTAACACTCGTTAGGCACATCTGGACAAACTTTGGTGAGCACAAACTTGTACTGCTCAGCCGTCAGAACAATGTCCAAGTTACGACTCCAGTCGACATAGTTAGGACCAGTAAGTTTGTTGTCATTCAATATAGTAGCTAAAGGGTTGAATGCTCTATCGAAAAAAATGTAAATTATATAAACAGAGAATGTTTCAGTGTTTATCCTAGAATTTTGAAAAACAAGGAAATTCTAACAATTATTGACTTCCCTCAAAACAATAATTTTAAACTACCGACATATCATCCACCGGGATTCTCGCAAGCCATGACAGTGTGGACATTTACGCTAACTTACATTCATTTGAGAAGAACCTAGTTCATTAACTACACTATCTGACCAAACGATCTATTGATCAATGTCGTAATAATCAGTGCTTTTAGCTGTACAAATAAGCAGCGTAACCTCGATGGGAGGAATACTACAAATCGTACACTAAGTGTGTGCCATTACGTGACTTCTAAGTTTGATACCTCAGGATAGTGCGCCTCAGATGGAGAGGGCATCACATTTCTCCTATTTAAACTTACTCTAGTCATCTTACTCAGAAATTCATAATCTGGCGATCTTGTGGTTGAACTCATCCGAATGGAGGAAGGCCCTAATACCAATGCACAAGTCCACCAACATCGCATATGAACTCGTAATGGTGGCTGTGGGGATATTAAACCAACCCACTCCCACTTAGATTTCTAAATTAAGGGTTTTTCCGGTTTTAAAATTCAATTAACTAATCCTGAGTTATATGCAAACATAAAACCAGTCATACTTTAAAATCATGCATCTAAAATACAGCATAAAAACTAAAACACAAAAATTAAAACAATAAATATGGGAAATGAATACAAAAATTAAATTTCCCGACTATTATGGTTTTAATTGCTTCCATCTTCTGCCTTGATCTCGTAGAAACCGATGGATTGAGTCTTGATCTTCAAAAACAAAAACTGGAGGAAAAAAGGGGCCAAAATGTGACCCAAACGCATGCGCGTGGCCTAGCAGCGCACAGCAACTACTGTTGTGCCTGCTGCCTTCTTCGGCGGTTGCTGGCGCTGGCGATTCGTCGACGGCGCCGCCCCCTCACACCGATTCCTCATTCACTTCTTCCACGTTATTTGGTCTTCTAGCAATTCGTTCTGGATTTTCCTAGGTTTCTACGAATTAACGATAACCCAAAAACCACGAATTCAAGTTGCCCACCATACCGCCTTCGATTACAAAAATTAATTCTCCTACTACAAGGCTTTCTAGGAAAATTAAAAAACAAATTACATAGAAAAAATCCTACTACATATTTGATCTAATCCTACACGGCTTCCAGTACGTGGTTATACTATTACAAGCATTCATAATAAAACCAAACCCGGACATGTCCCGGGGTTTAATTAAAAACCATACAAATGCAACCATAATAGTCGGGATTTCTTAACCACCTGCAAATAAAACCATGTAATAAATCGAGCAAGCACAAAACTCAAAACCTGGCTCTGATACCAATTGAAAGATTATCTGCCCGGGCCTAGCCAGAGACTCACTTTCGTGCTACACATTCCAAAATCGGAATCTCTAACCAGGCCTAGACTCTGGCACAATCATTATTCTAATCCTTGCTTGAAATAACATTGCGCAGGAACTTAGTATGTACTCAATCGATTTATCACGTAACAAATAAATTCTTAATTAAAAGTGGAAACATAAGAATTACCTATTGAAGCGTTTACTCAGATGATTCTCTTATATGCCTCAAGACTTTGATCGTATGTTGTGTGGGTAACAATCTAACGAGCAATTGATCAGCAAATCACCACAATCCACTCGCCGGAAAAATTCCAGCACCACCGCACCTGGCTCATACAATCCACGCGCCGCCCTGAGGGAGAGGAAGCCACGGGCCGCCGGGATTTTTGGGGAAATTCCAGCCGGCCAAGCTCACTAAAAATCTGAATTCTTAGAGGGAAAATTTTTCTCTCTCTAGGATTTTCTCTCTCTAAGTTTTCTTGTCTTGAAAACTATTGAATTGTGTATTGTGTAATAGCTAATCCCTTGTCTATATATAGAGTCACAAGAGAGACCCCAAGTTGGTTTAGGATTGGTCTTCCTAATGGGTTTAGGTAATTAATTAGTTTTCAAATCCAATTAGGTAACAAATCTAATTGGATTTTAGGATAAACCAAATCCAATTAGATTTCCTAATCTCTAGGATTTCCTAATTCTAATTGAAACTTATGACTTAATTAATTAATTAAATAATTTCACTTTGTTAATTACTTAATTAACGCTTAGGAATAATTAATTAATTAATTAATTCTACTTATTCAATTAACTCATTACAAAATTAATCGTACCACTAACGGATTAATTTTGACACTACCATCCTACACCAGAATTACTTCCGGAACAACTTAATTAATTTATTCTTGATCTCCACACATCAAAGATATAGTGCTCGTTAATTTATTAATTTACTGATAAATTAATTAATTAACCACATATTATGTTCATAAGCATGATATTTGATTTTTCTAGATATTACACACAATACAAAAATATATGTATATTGATTGCACAAACATGGCACAATCAAGTATTTTCTAAGTTGATGCACACATATCGCACAATATGTGTACATAAACTGCACGTCTGACACGACACGAGATTCTGATGTGATGCAATTAATATTTCATCTTTTTCTTTATCCGAGCGGCACTACTAAAAAAAAGTTTTGATAACACTTTCTTGAAAACACTAAAACACAAATGTTAAGAGTGGTATTCAATAAAGACTTCAAATTTTTAAAACACCTTTAGTTAGTCTAATATTACACTAAATATTAATAATCATAAATAATATTCTATCATAACATTAAAGAAAGATTTATTAAGTCATCAAATAACCTCTTTTCTTTGCTACTCTTGCTTTCTCTCTCTCTCACGACCGAAGTCCCTAAACCTTAGCCTGATAATTCTTCAATCTTCAATTCATTAATGATGTGAACATCAGGATAGAAGAACCTCTACCAACAGAAGAATTAGCAAGAGAAGCCAATTCTTCCTCCACTCCTAAGTGCTAAGCGCAAGAATTATCTTAGGGAGAGCCAGATTTCGCGTAGGATAGCTTAAGGAGCTCCACTGTAGATCCAGATCTCTTCAAGAGAGATCCACTAGTTCATATTATTGAGCCTATGACAAGAAGTATGACTAAAAAGGTTTAAGCAGCCTTGCAGTTTATAATTGACGAAGCCCAACAACAGGCCTAAACCCATCTACCAACCCATCTACCAAACCCATTAACATCACGAGATTGATAGATAATGGACTTGTAGAGTTAATGTAGATGAGGAATGAACCCCACAATAAAGGGTGAAAATTGGGTGGAAGAATTAAATGCCAACATGTGAAAGCCCATGTCACTACCTAAACCTATTTGAGACTCTTCATACTAGGATTGTTATTTTGCTTTCTAGAAGGTTTCGAAATGTATCTTATTTGTAATAGGATATGGTGAATTTTCCCTTGTTTAGGAGGATTTTATTTCCTTTTTGTATTCTCTATTTTGGTTCGAAATCTATAAGCAATTAGAGTTATATTAGGATTGTTTTTCAATTCTCTCACTAGAATTGGAGATTACTTGTTAGAAAATAAAGAGAACTCTTTTTAAGCCTATATAAGCCCCCATATTCTCGAAAATAATAGTTAAGTTTGATGATTGATTTTCGAAATTGTTGACTTTCGTACTCACCCCAAAATCTCTAATTTAGAGTGATCTTGCGAGATCTTGCGTCTGTCATTGCGAGGAAGCCATAACCCTTTTGTTTAGTTTCAATAGTTAAGGTTGAACTATTAAGTCTTATCCTGAGTAACTAAATTCAATCACAAACCACGCCCCATCCTCTTAGTATTTTTCACGAAGAGAGGCTAAAGATTTTCGTGTGACCCCTATTGAATAAGTGTTTCCACCACTCAATTCAATTGTTGTAAGATAGTGTGAGATAATAGTTAGAAAGATCGGGCAACCATTGGTAATTCCTTTAAGAAGAAGATCAACCCGACAGCTAAGCTACCATAGGTAACCTGCCCCCTGAAGGATATCCATCAAAAAATAACATGAAAGGCTTAGCACATCTCTCCCAAATGCCCTAGGGAAGTTACTAGCTCATTTAGCATACTAAAATGCAGCAACAAGGAACAGTTACAACTACCCAAAGGCACTCAGCCTTTCGGTCCGAATTACAAGGGAATGATTGCCTACTCGGCCTAGGACTTAGCTAACTTCCAAAGTAGTATCTGATCAGTAACTACTTGGACAGTTACCCTTCCTAATAGCCTACCAGCTCATTCCATGCAATAACTTGTTAGTGTGAATACTGAAAAGCTTAGCTTGTATGAACATTATTTTCTCAGTTTATATATATCGATTTAAATTGCTTTAGTTAATTGTTTCATATTTATTTATGTAATCCATTTATATCATATGACTAGATAACGAGGTGCTAGGTATGACACAGTAGATCTCATCATTGGTTAAAGTTATGATTTATAAACTAGGCTCATGACTGAGACAGTTTTGGACATACTGTCGGTTTAAGTCATTATGTGATTCTGAGGTTAGTTTATCTAGACTAATTGAATCATATAGATATGCCCAACGCATATTGAGCATGACCAATTATATTTGAATTAACTTATACTGATCTATTGTAGTTAATTTGAATCTTATATTCTGTCTCTTAATCTTTAAGATGTGGATAGGCACGAGGATTAAACATAGTGTACTTTAATCTGCAAAGAGTGCGGTCGCTTGAGGCCTATAGTCTCGGTAGGTTGGGTGCACATGCTTAGTTGCTCGGTGTGCTGTCGTGAGTCGAAAAGAAACCATGTACGGTGCGTCCGGGGTGATGGTGTTCTTGAGATGAGCTTGAAATGTTTGTTGTACTAAATCTGGCCAGTGGATTTATGTCCGGTATGGTAATAAAGTCAAGTGGTGCTAGTCTCGGATAATAAGAAGTCGATTAATTAATTTATCACTAAATTAATAAAATTGACGAGCACTATATCTTTGATGTGGGGAGATAAAGAATTAAGAATAATTACTTTAATTTAATTTAAATTGTTCTGGAAGCAATTATGGTGTAGGATGGTAGTGCAGTAATTAATCCGTTAGTGGTACGATTAATTATGTATTGGGTTAATTAATAAACTATAATTAATTAATTAATCCTAAGGGTCAATTAGTAAATTAACAAAGTGAAATTATTTAATTAATTAAGTCCTAAAGATCAATTAGAATTAGGAAATTCAAGATATTAGGAAATCTATTTGGATTTCGAATCTAATTAGATTTGGTTACTAATTGGATTTGGAATCTAATTAGATTTGGTTACTGATTGGATTTGGAAACTTATTAAAACCAAAACCCAATAGGAAGACCAATCATAAACCAACTTGTGGTCTCTCTTGTAACTCTATAAATAGTCATAGAGAGTTGGCAATAAAGAACATAGTTTTCTACAATTCATAAGTTTCATATTTCTTGAAACTAGAGAGAAAATCTAGAGAGAGAATTCAAAAGGAATTTTCACTCGAAGTCGAGTTTCTTCTCAAGCATCGGTAGCTCGGACTCTAAGGCAACAACGGTGGTCGGATTTCTTGTTTGGCGGTGGCGCGTGGGGTTCGGCGGTTCGGCGGTTCGGCACGTGTGAGTCGGCGACGGATGCGCACGAGGTGCACGCGTAGAGTAGCGACGGCAAGCTGGTTTTTCTGGCATAATTTTGTGTTAGTTTTTTGTTTTGCTGATTCGTTTGGTTCGTTGCCCACACAACGTATGAGCTGGCCTTGAGTCATACAAGAGAATCACCTAAGTACATGTTTCAAGAGGTAATTATTATACTTTCGCTTTAATTAAGAATTTTATTTATTGCTTGACAAATCGAATAAAGTAAAACTAAGATCCTGTGCAATGGTATTTCAAGTAAGGATTGGAATAGTATTGCACTAGAGTTTAGGCCTAATCAAAAGGTTCGATTCTTAAAAGCATTGCACGAAAGTAAATTTTTAATCGGTTCTGTGTAGATAATCTTTTATAACTGTCCTTAGAAATCCTGCCAGCTCACCAGGAAATCCATGCAAACTCAATACAATGGAAAAAATTATCGGAACCCTTTGCACTTAGCTGAGAATTCTAGCCACGCAATCTCGCAACGTCCGTCCGTGATGGCTCGAATGGAAAAGTTCATCAAGTAAAAAAGGGTCTTACTATTTGTAGCTCAAAAATGCTATTTGTAGCTCACAAAATTTTATAAACTTCCAACTTTATCCTTCATGCCAAATATACTACGAATTCATTTAACAATCCAAAAACACACACTAAAACAAAGAGAAATATTGGAGAAAACGTCACAATCGGCGTAGATTTACGTTGAAACGAACGCATTGGTTGAAGATTCTCGGGAAAATGGTACGTTTTTGAAGTATTTTTTTTGTCGTTCGATTTGTTAGCGAATTCCATGGTACACACGCCCACTTTGGGCGCAGATTCCATGGTACAAACGCCTAAAGCAGAAGTGACGTCCATGGTAAGGAATTAAAATGTGGTCGTGGATACCATGGAAGGAACCCAAAATGTGGGCGTGTGCACCATGGACGGAAAGCTGTGTGGGAGGGCCATGGCGCAAACGCCTAGCGCGTTATCCATAGATTCAAATGCCCGGTGTTTGAATCCATGGATAACGCGCTAGGCGTTTGTACCATGGTACAAACGCCCATTGTGGGCGTTTGAAAGGTGTTACACGCCCAAAGTGGGCATTTACCCATGGAACAAACGCCCAGCGTTGTTCCATGGCATAAACGCCCACTTTGGGCGTGTGATACCATGGTACAAACGCCCAAAATGGCGTTTGTACCATGCTCGGTATATTTAAAGAATATTTTATTATATAATATTTTGTAGTATTCGTTATTGTTAATATTGTAATTCTTCATATTTATTTTTAATTTTTATTATTGAAAAATTGAACTTATGTTATTTTTATAAATTATGCAGGATCCAGTTGAAATACCCGATTTGTCGCAAGATTTGAGAGCACTTTTTTCCTCGCCTGTATACTTTGCTACTGAAGAAAAGGCCTTTGAGCATTGCAAGGATGTTGCTAAGGAATTACGGTTCGAGTTGATTTGCGCAGGGTGGAATTAAAAGAGGAATGGGGTAACATATCGTTGCGCGTGATTCAGAAATCCTATTGAGCAAGGCCCTGCACCGAAACAAAGGCAGCATACAAAGCGCAAAGGATGTGGTTGCCCGTTCAAATTATATTGCTTGCAAGTGCTGAATTATGGTTGGTGGATCCGAGTATTTCCTGGGTATGAGTCGACACATAACCATTCTGGTATAGTCTATCCAGAGGGTCACAGGCAATTTAGTTTCATGAGCGATGATGCAAGGGTTTTGGCTAATCGGTTGGATAAAGCAAATGTGAAGCCAAAAATGGTGAAGGCAATGATTGATGCGGATTTTCCCAGAGATAATGTGACAATCAGGCATATTACCAATAACAAGTCGCAGAACAGGAGATCACATTTGGAAGGTAGAGATATTGGGGAAGAATTTGTTCGTTTGGTTAGTGAGAAGCATTATTTGGTGTGGACTCAGAAGGAACCTGGCACTAATGTGATCACTCATGCATTCATGGCGCATCCAGTAAAAATCCAGATGTTCAACCGATATTATTGGGTTATTGTGGTTGATTCAACTTACAAGACAAATAAGTACAAGATGCCACTCTTCCAGATAATAGGTATGACTCCTACCAATACGAATTTCAATATTGCATTTGCCATTTTGAGAGATGAGTCAAGAGATACCTATGATTGGGTGATGTCGAATTTGAGGCTTTTGTTGGATGAAGACAAAGTACCAAGTGCAATTGTCTCAGATCGAGAGATGGGTTTGCTTCAGCCTATAGCGGATCATTTTCCACATTCACACCACCTGTTATGTTTGTGGCACATAGACCGCGATGTTGATGCCATGCTGAGGAAAAAAATTCGCGATGAGAAATTAAGGTCCGATGTGAAAGGCATGTGGAAAAAAATTATTAATGCGCCAATAGTTCAAGAGTATGGTATGTTATTACAGCTTTTCAAGGATAGTTACTCAACTCTTGCGCGTCCTGCTGTCGTCTACTTGGAGGGTACATGGCTTTATCACAAGGAGAAGATTTGTAAGGCTTGGACAAACCAAATTCTCCACCTTGGCAATACTAGTAGTAATAGAGTCGAGAGTACTCATGCTTCACTGAAGGATTGGATGAATTCTGGGACCCAAGCACTGGACACGCTATTTGGTGTGATTGACGCCCATGTCATGCACCAGTTATCCCATATCAGGTACATTCATTAATTTTAATGAAACGCTATTTATTTTTACAATTCCTAAAAATACACGTTTTTTATTTTTCCGTGCCTTTAAATTTACACGCACATATATATATTGTTTTAGGGGAAAACTTGAGGAATCCATGTCAATGAAACCAACTGACAAGCTGCATGGTACATACGATCTGTTGCATGGTTATGTGACGCACCATTGTATGGATTTGATCAGTAGGCAGGTTGATAATATGATTAAGTGGAGCGACCACGTGTTTGAGTACCGTTGCTTCTGCAAGGTGACTCATGGGATTCCCTGTGCTTGTGACTTATTCAAATTGAAAGAAGTGAACGACAAGGTCACAGTCGACATGGTGCACGAATTTTGGCAGAGATTGCAGATCGTACCCTCTGAAGTGGGCTCGAATACTATTTCTGCGGAACTCAGGTATGTTTATTGTTTCGAATTTAATATTTACAAAATATATATATGTTGTTCCTATATTTATATTACATTTATTACAGGTATTTCCGTGAGGAAATCATTCCAAGATTTGAAAGCAGTCCAGCTGCAATGATGCGTCAGATGCTTCTCTCAATGGAGGGTGCAATGTTTCCTGACAGGAATAGTGGGTGTGAGCCTGATGTCTTGGCAACATCTCGCGGTCAGCAAAGGTTACATTCATCTGTGATGCGAACACAGAGCACCTTCGAGCGAATGACACGTCGCTCAAATGGATCGGGCCGTTCGATGAGCCGTAGATTGCATTTTGATGATGGTATGTTATTTGAAATACTTTTTTGGTGAACTAATCTATGTTTTGTGTTTAATTATATTATAGTCCTATTTCATTCACTACGTCTTATGTAGGTAGAGAAGAGGTTCAGAGCTTTCCCCTTTTGCCACGGTATATTCACCCTTATTGCACTGGGTATTTGGACGTAAAGTCAGATGGCAATTGTGGTTTCCGTGCTGTGGCACATTCTTTATATGGAAACCAGGAATTATGGGCAACAGTTCGGATGGTGGCAACTGGGGAAATTGTCAGTAATCAAGCTAAATACAGAGATATTTTTGCGGCATTTGCACCGAATGAAATTTCGGATGATCAGGCTATAGAGTGGGCAGTGAATAGGATATCTCATAGGGCACAATCATGTGGGATGGAATATTGGATGCACACACCAGTGGACTTATTTGCTATCGCGACGTTTGCAAATGCATTGGTCATCCATCTCAGTGATTCTAGTCCAGCTGCTTGTTTCTCTGTATTACCTGTGAGGGAGGTAGAAGGTGCCATTCGACCGTCCATGAAAATATGCATTGCGCACGTTCGAAATATTCATTTCATTAGTGTAAGTTTGATTCCTAATAGTCCTATTCCACCCTTGATACGCCTGTGGCATCGTCACCGTGATGAAAGTCTAGCTGCTTTTGCAACGTCAGATGAGTTTTTGGATAGGATTACAGCATGGGATAGGATATGCCCATGATTTTGTACACCTAACTATGTTGATGCAATTAATTGTTATTTTTTACATCCTAATATGTGCATATGTATGTAGACGTAGTTCATGCTAAGCGGGACGTAGTTCAAGCTTTGCAGGACGTACTAACAAAGAAATATAACCATAATCATAAATCCAATGAAAATATACTACATCAATGTTAATATGACCTAACTATCATCTAGATAATCGCCATCTATGCATCAATCTGGACAGCTCAGCATCGCACTCCTCCGCCTGGGGCATGCCTGCATCTCTAATAATCCCAAACTGCCTCTGAGCTACCTTCTCGTACTCTCTAACCCACTAAAAAATGAAAATACAAAAAATGAATATCTCTAATAAATAAATGGAACACATTATTATAATTATAATACATAAAAAAAATAAATACTTACATATTCAGAATTGGCGCGCGATGGCACGCGATCTGGATCACTGAGTGGAATATCACGGAAAAGCCGCGAATGGGAGTACTGCTCGTACCACTCCATGTAATTGCCGTCGCATGCGCCGGGATTCTCAGTACTGGACTGTAGCCTATCAGTCCGTATGCAATAAATATCCGCAGAATCCCATAGATCCCGGGCCATTCCCTTAGCGAACTCTACCTTGTAAGTCTTCCCATGATATGGTCGAAGACAATCAGAAGGCCGGAGTATCTTATTGGGGACTCGCTGAACGTATCCCAACTAGCGGACGCATCTATCGGGCATATATGGCTCCACAAACTTGCCATATGTGATCAATCCTCTGAAAATGGTCCGCTCCGTGCGCAAGTGAGGATCCGGCCCATATGGCAACCAGGTCACCTATATGGTGATGTCAAAATACATTAAAACTACTACCTATGTAATTTCAAATAGCATATTTAAATATTAATAAAAATATATTTATTAACATACCTCATCGACTGTCAGCCTATAGAGCTGCTCCCGATACTCAGTCATACTCCATCCCTTGTCGCTGCGGGTGCCAACCTTCCACAATTTCGCACGCCGGGTATGAGGAGGAACAATCATGGGCACGGACTTGGGTCTAAAGACTGGAAAGTACTCGTATATCCAAGCCTGTAATAACATAAGACATCCAGCCATAGACGAAATGCCACCTCTACTAGCTATACCTAACTGCCTATATAGCCAAGCTAGTGTAGCAGAACCCCATGAAAACTGGCCAACACCCTCGATATTGTTCCTAATCTGCATAATGGAGTGTGGCCTAAACTTATTCCCACTCTTGTCTGGGAATAAACAAGCGCCAATGGTAACCCACAGCCACGCCTCCATATCAAACACCTAATGCCTCCTATCACCACTATGCCTGCGCCGCTCAAACACCTTCTCAGTAACAATAGCCCCACTCTGATAATACTCCTTCCATGTAGACCGACTGGAAGAAGACAGCTCAAGAATATCTCCAGAAAACCCCTGGACGATGTCCAAATCTACGACCTCATCCATCAACTCACCATCTACAGGTATGCGGAGTATCTCGAACACGTCATGGAGCAGGATTCCCATCTCACCAAACGGAAGATGGAAGGTGTTTGTGTCTGGCTGCCACCGCTCAAGAAATGCGCATATAAGTGGTCCATCTATGGACCTAAACATGGTCGAAGGCAAGTGGTTCAAACCGGTCGCCCTCAGTGTCAACCGCCAATCATCGGGCATCTCGCCATACCAATCCACCAACCTACGACACACTCATGCCCTATTCTGGCACCTAAAGGGCTCCCTAAGTGGTTGGTTGGGGTCTACGTACCGCGATGCCACATGACCCAGCCAACTAGGGATCACAGACCCATCCCTAGGGCCACCAATACAAGGCGTAGTCACCCGCCATTGTTCCTCAACAACTTTTGCACGCTTTCTTTTCTCTAATTTAACAAAAAATGATTTATAAATAATTACCACCATTCACCCAAATTTTAATAAAGGCCACAAACACTTATAATTAATAATAATCATATAAATATTTTGTACATTAAATAAGTAAATTTTGAAAAAAAATATCTCAAATCACATATATGAAACACACTTAGTAAAATAAAAAGTAAATATGCATAAATTACGTATGCAAATTCCAATATAGTAATTCAATTTTAAAGCTAAATAGTTATAGATTTTTAAGCATGTACCTTTAGCTGTAAACCGCCCATCAGATTTGCTGCGAATCTGAGAGACGCTCTCCTCGCAGATATGCACATCATCGCCCTGCTCATCCCCACTCTCTCCACTATCCTCCTGATCCTCTCCACTATCCATTTGCTCCTCCCCACCTCTAGGATCGTCCTCCTCGCCTATGTGCTCCTCCTCCCCACCGAGGAAAAAATCATGCCCGCCCTAGGATGTACTGCTCACCACCAGTGAGGTAATCCGAACTGGGCATGATATAATCCTCCCCGTGTATTTCATGCTCCGTACCTCCTTGATATTGTTGCTCATCCATCCACTGCTGGGATGAGCTACCCCTATTTGCTCTCTGCTTCCGATTCGAAGCAGTAGGCCGCTGTCGTGGTGCAGGTACATCCGGAGCCTACAAAACAAATAATAATTCGAAAATTAAGTTAACAATAATTAAATTAAATTGTTATAAAATTACTGAAATAAGTTCAACAATATTTCAAATAATTAAAATTAGCCATAAAAACCAAATAACATATGTGCAAATAAATAATTTTAACATTAGGCACATAAGTTCAATAATTAACTCAAACAAGTTAATACTACTTTAAATAATTAAAAGTAACCAAAACAAATATTGATAAATTATACAAATAAATAATCTACACATTACACACATAAGTTCAATAGTTGAATTTAATAATTACGATACTAATTGAAATAATTAAAAGTACCTAAAAATTAACATTAACGACAATAATTAATCAATTAAAATTAATATAATTAACAAATAATTAAAAAATTCGGGACGTCGGCGTCCGGTCATTGACCGGACGCTGGCTGTCCAGTCATCTGGACGCAAGGCGTCCGGTCGGGCGTCCAGACCATTCTCTGGACGCCCGGCGTCCAGTGCTTGGACTGGACGCCCGGCGTCCAGCGCTTGGACTGGACGCCAGGTGTCCAGTCCATTCTCTGGACGCCGGTCGTCCGGTCCATATACCGGACGGCAGGCGTCCGCCGCCGCAAATTTCCCTATAAATTTCAAAAAATTACCTGGCCAATCATCAAGCCTTTTCCTGCTCCGTGCCGCCTGGGTTGTTGACCTCCAGCACCGGCCAAAGATGGTCGTCTGTCCATGGATTTCTTAGAGAGATAAGAATTTTCAAAATTTCAAATATTGAAGATGCTGCACTGCTTTGGAAGGCTTATATATATTCTCTGGACGCCTATTTTTTAGGCTTACACCATGGGCCGGACGCCCTATTTATGCGTCCGGCCATGGTGCCGGACGCATAAGTTGTGCGTCCGGGATGATGCGTCCGGCACCATGGTCGAACGCGTCATCCATGCGTCCGGCACCATGGCCGGGCGCATGGATTTTTCTCTCCTTCCATGGTTCTTGCATCCAATTTTAAAGTTTGTACCATGGTTATTACTCAAATTCATGTCGCGACATCCATGGGTCGAGTGAATTTTTCTGAATTTTGACTGTTAAAAATTTATTATTCTTAGTTCGGGGTTATTTTAGTCATTTTAACTCTTTTTATGAGCTACAAATAGCGTTTTTGAGCTACAAATAGCGTTTCAGAGTAAAAAAGGGCTAACACTAGTCCATACCCAGATAGGATATCTATGGAGGCTTAGTTTCTTAATGAAATTTTTTTTAAAAAATGAAGTTTTTAAAATAGCCAAAAAGAGAATCTATTTTAACTCAATTGGGAAAACCAAATCATAGTATGGAGTTGACAAGAGATTTGTTGCCCAGTGGTTGAAACTTCCTGCTTAAGACGATAGGTTTTGAGTTTGAATCATTTAGGCTACGGCCTCCTTCATTGTATAACAAAAAAATCATAGTATGAAGTTGAATTCAAGTATTGCTTCCCTTCTATAATTAAAAATCATTTTTTATATACTATTTCAATATTTAATTACAAAATGAGGCAATAATACATAGTAAAACTATACTTAGTAAAGATTTGTTAGAATCTATTAGGTACACACTCTTTTCTTTTGCATCCTCATTCTTAGATGCATTCTCATACATAGAATTCATCATGAACCTAATCAATCAAAGTATGAGAGACTTCAACAAGTGTTTCTTTCAAAGTTAAACTTTCCTTTGTCGTCACAAAAATAGTTCCCTATCTATCAACAAATTAAACCTTTGTCCAAAATTATGCAACCAGAATTTTAAGTCCATGTACCAAATATACATTTTATATGCACTAGTGTAGATCTAAAGCAGCTAATTACTCACACAAGGAATGAAATTGCACTGTAGAGTGAGTTTCAAGAACTCAAAAGTCATTTCCCTTTCAAGTTTTCACTGTTGGCCTGGTTTTGATTGGCTTAAGTTTGATTCCAAGACTCTCCAATGAAAGAAGCTCAGGAGATATGCACCAATGTCGCGAAGGGTTTTTGCCCAGTGATCCATTGCTCTCCACGGATGTCAATGATGTCTTGCTTTGGAAACCAAATCCCATCAGAAAGAACTCGATAGGAACTATCATTGCATAAGGGAGTTCCTCCGTTATTAGCGAGCCGCAGGATTCAACCTGCAATCCACAATATTAACTCAGCATGCAACTTTGTTTAAACCAATTCAACATGAACCTGTGTCAAAAAGCTCTTAGTTTCTTACATTAGCATGGGCAACTGGGGTACTAGAAATTGCAGACACCAAATTAATTTGCTATATTATACTGGCAGTATATGATTCCTTGGTGTGTAATTGTTACCACTCTCAATACTGTAATTTCTCCTCCATAGCAAAGTCATAGGAGCATTCAAAGATTGGAACGGAACACAACCACACACTAACTCAAAAATACGTGCCAACTTTCTGCGACAAGTACAAATGCTTTAACAGAATACTTGTTTTACTTGAAGCATAATGACTATCAAACTTAACTAAAAGACATCCCTTATGCTTGAAGTGGTTCGCCTTTTCCTCTACAAGTCATCAACTTGTTTTACTTAAAGCAAAATGACTATCAAACTAAAGTAAAAGACATCACTTATGCTTGAAGTAGTTTGCCTTTTCCTCTACAAGTCATCAACTCCCATCTCCTCTTCCAATTTGGCACCTAAAATTATCTCTTGTTGAGTTTATTGTGAGAGTTAGGCTCTTTCATTGGAATTTCTTGCTTGAATGTCACCAAGGTAGGAAGCCAAACATCTTCAAATTTTACTCACTCTATTAGATCCCCTAGTTTCATCATTACTTAACAAGAAATTCCTTTTAGTATGAGAATATAAAAACCCTGTCATGGAAACAAAACTGATTATTACGCTAAATTTTCTGAAATCAAATATTATTCACTAAACTATCACAAATTGATTAATTAATTACATTCTGTGTGGTTAGTTGATCCGCATTAGCTACCGTGTAGGAGTAGTTATTTTCTTACCTATTTTAAGGTTCAAAATTTTTACAGAGAAAACAGATAAATTGTCAAAAATAGCTTACACTATATTCCATACTTCTAAAACAAGTTCTCTAATATTGTATTCACAATTTCACAACTATCTTTAATTTGACAAATGCATGCACAACCGCCTATGTGGTTCATAAACTCTATTTCCTATAACAATGGATAGGCTGAATAAGACAGGATGCTCTTGCAGGAGTATTAGAACATGGGGAAGCTTGAAGTAGACTGCTGGAGTGAGTCAGATATTAGGTATTTTATAACTATATCCTATAATGAGGTCTAACATGGAGGAGAGCTAGTGAATTTTATTAAGCTTAGACAATTCTAATATATACAACACATTGGGGAGAAAGGGAAGGTAAGTAGTCGGTTGCAATATAGATTATAAAGTTAAGGCTTATGAAGGAAATTCGCCGTATTGGCATATTCTTACCTCAACAAGGGCACAAACCTTCTTGTTCATTATGGAGTTCATGTGTGCAGAATCAGCATGGAATGGACTCCTCTCACCAACAAAGATAAGAGTTTTACATTGTAGCTTTTGCAAGCCCTCTGTGAGGTCATGCCGCCTGCCCATTTCCAGCCAAAATTAAGCACATTAACTTGTGAGAATCATTCTAATATCCTGTATAAACTTGTAACTGAATGAAAAGCAACTCGTAAAGTAGTTCACAGAAGTTTTGTGTAATGCACTAATGCCCTTGTGATTCCGATGTCAGAAAAATAATGATGATGTGAATAAGAAATAAATATTCATTTTCGTGTACTAGTGGCTTAAGGCAGAAAGTAGAGAGATGATGAAGGTTTACTCGTTAATTGCTTGAAGGAAGCGCATAACGTTTACACTTTGTCTTTCATCCAGTAGCTGTAGATAGACATAAGACAGAAAGTGAAGAGTGTTTTAGTACATGTAGATCAATATAAGATTGAAAACAAAAGAATATTGGTGAGAAAATTTCGTAGCAATTGGACCATATATCAGGAAAGTGTAAGCCAGATTCCACAACTGATCCCTCTTTTAGAGCATATCCTCTGAAAGTACAATCAATCTTACAGACTAGCATCCTTGGTAACACTGACTGCAAATTCTATGTGATACTCTACTCATTCGTTCATATATAGTCAAAGATGTAGATAATTTTCAAGCTTCCAATGAACTTTAGGGTAGTGAAGTAATCCAGTGTTTATTGTCTTTTGTAGGAGGCTACTACACGCACATGCGATTACATATTTTCTAAGAATAGAATAAACAAAAATTCTGAATCATGAGAAGATACTACAACACAAGTAAAATGGATGCTGGTGAGTGGAGACATTAACAACCTAACATGTGAATCCCAACTTCAAATAATGGAAATGAACTACTAATAATAGTGATGAGAATTGGTTAAAGCTTCGGAATCACAAATTGATATTGGATAAAATTAAAAGAACTGTTATAAATTTAGAATATAGATGAAAAATTAGTTAAAGCTTTGCAATCACAAATGTATATTGGATAAAATTATGAACATATGGAATTTCTCTCCAACTCACATGCGAATCCCCAGGAAAGATATTTGCACCTTCCAGTTGGTGTATAGATCACCCTTCAACACCTCGAGAAAGAAAAAGGTATATCCAGTAATGCGTTGAAACTTGGACATCATACTGATATTAGCTTAGTTTTCTCTCAAACCCTTGAGGACTGAACTAAAATAGACAGCAAGAACGACTCACTAAAATATGGCCTACCAAAGAAAGAAAAGGTATTGTGTTTTCAGGCCAAATGCATTATTTTCTAGATATCATCACTAGGGGTGTAAATGAACTGAGCCGCTCGTAAGCTATTCGCGAGCCGGCTCGGTCAAAGCTTGGCTTGAGTTCGGAGTTGACCGAGCTCGAGCCGAGCTCGAGCTCGGCTCGTTAAGGTAACAAGCCGAGTTCGAGCATGTAATATATAGGCTCGTTAGGCTCGACGAGCCTAACGAGCTTATATATTATATATATTTATTTATTGGGATTTGCTATTTGTATCACAAAAAAAAAATCAAAATAATTATGAAATGACCAAAATGGCCTTATGAAGGAAAAAGGTAGAAAATGGCTAAGTAAATGTCGAAAATTTTTGGTGCATTTTTTGTCCCGTACTACAATATCAGTTTTTTTAGACGTTTTTGGACGTGATCCTAGTGTTTTAAGACGTGGTGCTACTTGTTCTGAGACGTGGTATACTGTCTTTGTGAAAAAAATCAGTTTAAATTCACATGAATGGATGTAGACATTTTTTGACGTGGTTATAGTTGTTCTGAGTCCGAGACGAGTTGAGATGTTTTGTGCAAAAAAATCAGTTTAAATACACATGCATGGATGTAGACGTTTTTGGACGTGGTTCTAGTTATTTTTGACGTTGTTCTAGTGTTATGAGACGTGGTGGACTATCTTTGGGGGAAAAAATCAGGTTAAATTCACATGAATGGATGTAGACGTTTATGGACGTGGTTCTAGTTGTCTTTGACGTGGTGGGTTGTCTTTGTGAAAAAAATAGCTTAAATTCACATGAATGGATGTAGACGTTTCTGGACGTGGTGCTAGTTATTTGAGACAAGGTTCTAGTGTTATGAGACGTGGTGGACTATCTTTGTGGAAAAAAATCAGTTTAAACTCACATGAATGGATGTAGACGTTTATGGACGTGGTTCTAGTTGTCTTTGACGTTGTGGGTTGTCTTTGTTGAAAAAATAGCTTAAATTCACTTGAATGGATGTAGACGTTTCTGGAAGTGGTGCTAGTTATTTTTGACGTGGTGCTAGTGTTTTGAGAAGTGGTGGTCTGTCTTTGTGAAAAAAATCAGTTTAATTTCACATGAATGGATTTAGACGTTTATGAGCGTGGTTCTAGTTGTCTTTAACGTGGAGGGTTGTCTTTGTGAAAAAAATTGATTAATTTCACATGAATGGATGTAGACGTTTCTGAACGCGGTGCTAGTTATTTTAGACGTGGTGCTAGTGTTATGAGACGTGGTGGACTATCTTTGGTGAAAAAAATCAGTTTAAACTCACATGAATGGATGTAGAAGTTTATGGACGTGGTTCTAGTTGTCCTTGACGTTGTGGGTTGTCTTTGTGAAAAAAAATAGCTTAAATTCACACGAATGGATGTAGACGTTTCTGGACGTGGTGCAAGTTATTTTTGACGTGGTGCAAGTGTTATGAGACGTGGTACACCCCTAAAAAAATTATAGTGATATAATAATAAAAATACAAATACTTGTGAATAAAATATTATTATTACTGTAAAATAGAGTTAACTGTACTGTAAATTGGAGTATTACATTACATATGAAGTCACTGTTAACAAAAAAAATAAATAAACATAAAATTTAGCAACTTCATGAACCCTCTCGTACACTTGTTGTTCTGCTCAATATTCTTCTTCAGGAACAGGAACCTTGGGATGCTCTGTTAAAATCCATGTAAACTCTTAGAATGCACAAATAAGAGAAGCTAAAAAAATATAAGATTGAGCTTACTTTGATGAAATAGTAGACATTAGAAGATAAATTTCTTGATAGGTCTTATCCTTCTGTAACAAAATAACAAATATAAAGAAACAGTGTTACCAACTTAGTAAATAAATGAAATGAAACTTATCAACTTTATTAGTAAAACTTACTTTCATCTTGTGTTTAATTCCATTGGAGTATCTAAGCCAATCCCCTCCACAAAGTAAGACCTGCACTGTCTCAGGGGAAAGTGAGACACGATAAGAATCAATCACCCTTGTCCCCGCACTGAATGTTGCTTCAGAAGCCACTGAACTTACAGGGATAGCTAAAATATCAGCTGTCATCTTAGATAATATAGGATACTGTATCCTATTCATCTTCCACCACTCTAAACAAGAAAAATTTTCAGGAATCTCATTGTTCTTGAGTCGTGGCTTTTCTAAATAGTCTACCAATTCAGATTTTTTAGGCTCCACGGTCTCAATTTGTGCACAATATTCATCAAAATCATCCCACTTACCGCGCGAGGAAAGGTGCTGCTGATCTTCAAAACTACTAACAGAACCAAAACTATCAGAATTCACTGGAAGTAAACTTCTACTAGAAGTATTTTCAACCACATACCCTTCATAAAGCCGATGAAGTGCATCTTTCACCTTATAAATGTTGTCTTGTGCCTCACCCTCAGAATAGAGTTTAGGAAAACAAAATTCAACAGCAAGCATTTTCATTGTTGGATCAAGCACTGCGGCTATAGCCATTAACAAATTACACTCCCCCCAATATTTGTCAAACTTATCTTTCATCTTGCCAACTAATTCTCTAATGAAATCATCTTCATGATAAACATGCTTGTCCAATGTTGATTTAATTTTTTGAACTTCTTTAAGAAACAAATTGGAGGTAGGATAGTCAGTACCTGAAATGATATGAGTTGCTGTCCAAAAATTTTCCAAAATAGAGCAAATCTTTTCAGCTTTATCCCAATCTTCTTTTAAAGGGCAGCAACAATAATTTAGATCACGTTGGCTCAGCATTTCAAAAACCTCCCTAAACTTGAGGGCGCAACTCAACATCTCAAAGGTAGAGTTCCATCTTGTCTTGCAATCACGAATCAATTTTCTCTCTTTCAATGATAATTGTTGTGCAATCTCTGTAAATTGTAGACGTCTGACCTCTGAACGATTAACATATTCCACGCTTTCTCTCACATCTTCAATAAGATCTCCAATCTGCTTCAATCCATCCTGAACACATAGGTTCAATATATGTGCACAACAACGCACATGAAATAACTTTCCTCCACATGGCAAAACTCTTGACTTTTGAATGGTATTCTTCATATTTTCAAGAGCAACATTATTACTAGAAGCATTATCAACAGTAATACTGAATACCTTTTTCTCAATATCCCAATCCTTCATGCATTTGAATGCATCACAAATTTGGATACCTCCTCTTGGTGGTGGAATGTTGATGAAGCTTAAAACTCTCTTCTACAATTTCCAAGAGAAGTCAATCCAGTGGCCAGTAACAACCATGTATTCAATCTTTTGATGTTTTGATTTCCAGCAATCCGTAGTCAAATTTATCTTGCTAACTCCAGTGGCCAGTAAGAAAATGTATATTGGTTGTTAGCAAGATAAGTTTGACTACGGATTGCTGGAAATCAAAAAATCAAAAGATTAAATACATGGTTGTTACTGGCCACTGGATTGACTTCTCTTGGAAATTGCAGAAGAGAGTTTTAAGCTTCATCAACATTCCACCACCAAGAGAAGGTATCCAAATTTGTGATGCATTCAAATGCATGAAGGATTGGGATATTGAGGAAAAGGTATTCAGTATTACTGTTGATAATGCTTCTAGTAATAATGTTGCTCTTGAAAATATGAAGAATACCATTCAAAAGTCAAGAGTTTTACCATGTGGAGGAAAGTTATTTCATGTGCGTTGTGCACATATATTGAACCTATGTGTTCAGGATGGATTGAAGCAGATTGGAGATCTTATTGAAGATGTGAGAGAAAGCGTGGAATATGTTAATCGTTCAGAGGTCAGACGTCTACAATTTACAGAGATTGCACAACAATTATCATTGAAAGAGAGAAAATTGATTCGTGATTGCAAGACAAGATGGAACTCTACCTTTGAGATGTTGAGTTGCGCCCTCAAGTTTAGGGAGGTTTTTGAAATGCTGAGCCAACATGATCTAAATTATTGTTGCTGCCCTTTAAAAGAAGATTGGGATAAAGCTGAAAGATTTGCTCTATTTTGGAAAATTTTTGGACAGCAACTCATATCATTTCAGGTACTGACTATCCTACCTCCAATTTGTTTCTTAAAGAAGTTCAAAAAATTAAATCAACATTGGACAAGCATGCTTATCATGAAGATGATTTCATTAGAGAATTAGTTGGCAAGATGAAAGATAAGTTTGACAAATATTGGGGGGAGTGTAATTTGTTAATGGCTATAGCTGCAGTGCTTGATCCAACAATGAAAATGCTTGCTGTTGAATTTTGTTTTCCTAAACTCTATTCTGAGGGTGAGGCACAAGACAACATTTATAAGGTGAAAGATGCACTTCATCGGCTTTATGAAGGGTATGTGGTTGAAAATACTTCTAGTAGAAGTTTACTTCCAGCGAATTCTGATAGTTTTGGTTCTGTTAGTAGTTTTGAAGATCAGCAGCACCTTTCCTCGCGCGGTAAGTGGGATGATTTTGATGAATATTGTGCACAAATTGAGACCGTGGAGCCTAAAAAATCTGAATTGGTAGACTATTTAGAAAAGCCACGACTCAAGAACAATGAGATTCCTGAAAATTTTTCTTGTTTAGAGTGGTGGAAGATGAATAGGATACAGTATCCTATATTATCTAAGATGGCAGCTGATATTTTAGCTATCCCTGTAAGTTCAGTGGCTTCTGAAGCAACATTCAGTGCGAGGACAAGGGTGATTGATTCTTATCGTGCCTCACTTTCCCCTGAGACAGTGCAGGTCTTACTTTGTGGAGGGGATTGGCTTAGATAGTCCAATGGAATTAAACACAAGATGAAAGTAAGTTTTACTAATAAAGTTGATAAGTTTCATTTCATTTATTTACTAAGTTGGTAACACTGTTTCTTTATATTTGTTATTTTGTTACAGAAGGATAAGACCTATCAAGAAATTTATCTTCCAATGTCTACTATTTCATCAAAGTAAGCTCAATCTTATATTTTTTTAGCTTCTCTTATTTGTGCATTCTAAGAGTTTACATGGATTTTAACAGAGCATCCCAAGGTTCCTGTTCCTGAAGAAGAATATTGAGCCGAACAACAAGTGTACGAGAGGGTTCATGAAGTTGCTAAATTTTATGTTTATTTATTTTTTTTGCTAACAGTGACTTCATATGTAATGTAATACTCCAATTTACAGTACAGTTAACTCTATTTTACAGTAATAATAATATTTTATTCACAAGTATTTGTATTTTTATTATTATATCACTATAATTTTTTTAGGGGTGTACCACGTCTCATAACACTTACACCACGTCAAAAATAACTTGCACCACGTCCAGAAACGTCTACATCCATTCGTGTGAATTTAAGCTATTTTTTTTCACAAAGACAACACACAACGTCAAGGACAACTAGAACCACGTCCATAAACTTCTACATCCATTCATGTGAGTTTAAACTGATTTTTTTCACCAAAGATAGTCCACCACGTCTCATAACACTAGCACCACGTCTAAAATAACTAGCACCGCGTCCAGAAACGTCTACATCCATTCATGTGAAATTAATCAATTTTTTTCACAAAGACAACCCACCACGTTAAAGACAACTAGAACCACGCTCATAAACGTCTAAATCCATTCATGTGAAATTAAACTGATTTTTTTCACAAAGACAGACCACCACTTCTCAAAACACTAGCACCACGTCAAAAATAACTAGCACCACTTCCAAAAACGTCTACATCCATTCAAGTGAATTTAAGCTATTTTTTCAACAAAGACAACCCACAACGTCAAAGACAACTAGAACCACGTCCATAAACATCTACATCCATTCATGTGAGTTTAAACTGATTTTTTTCCACAAAGATAGTCCACCACGTCTCATAACACTAGAACCTTGTCTCAAATAACTAGCACCACGTCCAGAAACGTCTACATCCATTCATGTGAATTTAAGCTATTTTTTTCACAAAGACAACCCACCACGTCAAAGACAACTAGAACCACGTCCAAAAACGTCTACATCCATGCATGTGTATTTAAACTGATTTTTTTGCACAAAACATCTCAACTCGTCTCAGACTCAGAACAACTATAACCACGTCAAAAAATGTCTACATCCATTCATGTGAATTTAAACTGATTTTTTTCACAAAGACAGTATACCACGTCTCAGAACAAGTAGCACCACGTCTCAAAACACTAGGACCACGTCCAAAAACGTCTAAAAAAACTGATATTGTAGTACGGGACAAAAAACGCACCAAAAATTTTCGACATTTACTTAGCCATTTTCTACCTTTTTCCTTCATAAGGCCATTTTGGTCATTTCATAATTATTTTAATTTTTTTTTTGTGATACAAATAGCAAGTCCCAATAAATAAATATATATATATAATATATAAGCTCGTTAGGCTCGTCGAGCCTAACGAGCCTATATATTACATGCTCGAACTCGATTTGTTACCTTAACGAACCGAGCTCGAGCTCGGCTCGAGCTCGGTCAACTCCGAACTCAAACCAAGCTTTGACCGAGCCGGCTCGCGAATAGCTCACGAGCGGCTCAGTTCATTTACACCCCTAGATTGTACCAATTTCTCTTCATTATCCTAAGATGAAATTGAGATGATGGTTAATGTTTTGTCTCACATGCCTCCAAATATTTTACTGCATAACCCCCCAAACTCTAGGTTTTCTATACATGTGCAAGTCCTGGAAGTATAACCAACCTGTTTCCTGACTAATAAAGGACAGGAAAGATGGTGGCAACTGTAACTGGAAATAAAGCTTGTCTTACCCTTCGAGAATTTTGTATGATATTCGACTCCGCACCATGCATGCCTCGCCTGAGTTCCTGCAAAAATATGTGGAATTAACCTCCTCCTCCTGATTGCGATTGAAGATATTAGATCAACAGTAAAGGTGCACAAGTACCTTACTGAAGTAGCGCAAAAGAAGACAGTCCTTCAGCAGGCCACGCATGCCATAGAAGTACAAGAGGTTTAACAAAATCTGCAAAAGTAGTTTGTTTAATGTAAGACTGATTTGGTTATTTTATTAACATATAACAATTTCAGAGGACATCTCATTTCGCTTAACTACAATTTCTCATTTGTCTGAATTGGTTTTTCCTCATTTGTGTCATTCACAATACTTGAATATATCATCAAACAGTGAAGAATTCACCATGTTCCTTTGTCCTGTAATTGACTCTCTTTTGATAAAATTCATTGTTTTTGGCATGTGGGATGAAGTGATATTGAAGATCTCAAGTACCTTATTGTATATCCACTCCCTCCATGATGGTTCTCTGCATAATGGCGATACCAGAATCAGGGCAGCTACCCGTTCTTCATATTTCATCTATGACAATGGTAAATGGAAGAATGAGCAACATGGTGAAATGTAACAGCCTAACAGGGAAGGGAGGAGTATAATGCACACTTACAGCAAAGAGTGTTAAAATGTAGGCACCAGCTGTTACACCCAAACAGAAGACTTTCTCCAATCTGAATGAAAATAGTTATTCATAATCACTTAAAATAATGGTAAGAATTAGTTGATGCCATGCAATCACAAATTGATATTGGATAAAATTAAAAGAACTGTTATAAATTTAGATTAGTGATGAGAATTGGTTTAACTTAAAGCTTGGCAATCACAAATTTACATCCAAAAATTGAACTATTTCATCTTTCAAACAAGCAATGTCTACCTGAAGAAATCAACCACCTCTGCCACCTGGTCTGCAAGGTCATCAACACTAAGCAAAGGCTCATCTGCTGATATCACGCCTGCTCCTAACTGCAAGAGCACTTAAAAAGTGCAAGGACGCATTACTAAAAATTTAACCATAAAAACAATTTCATGGCAGAAATCATTACTAAATTTAGTTCAACTATATAGCATATAATGAAAGCAACTACTAGGAAGAAAAGACAGAGGTAAAAGTTTAACATGTTCCTGACCTCGTGCCCTGGGGCGTCCACATTATAAATGCAAAAGTTCTGAAGCAACAACGAAGCAGCATCTTGGCACAAGAAGAGACCACGAAAACAAGACATGTCTGTCAAAAACTCATTGCATTAGTCTTTAAAATCCTTCATACCACAACCACAATATCTAAATGCACAGTAGATATTATCACTTCAAATTTAATTAAAATAAGTAGATATCATCCCTATTCAAGAAATTTTATACTGCTTAAAATAAAAAGAATGTCAAATCATCGTAACCACATTCAACCTTAGGTTGACTCTATCATGTCATGGTTTAATCACCACCAACTATTTTTGCAGGTGTGATCTTCATTTTCCCGTTCTATCAAAGCAGAGTTGGATTCTTTTTCAAAAAGTGGATAATCAGCCAGTTTTCTGGTCCAAACCAAAGTACAACAAAGGCCGAGAAGTTGACTAGTTGAACTCACAATGCACCACTCTCACAGGATTACCTAATATAGAGCAAAGATAAATGACATTCCAAAAATCTGCCAGCTTCCAAATACACATTGGCAGGAGATGCAAGAAGCCATCATAGATAAACTTCCACAAACAAACTGATATGTGTAAGAAAAAGCACATACAACAAATGTAACAGCTCAATAATCATTTCAAGAGAGAGCAAATTTTTTTTATGCAGATATGAAACAAGTTGAAGGAAGTACTCATACAGTTTAGAGCAACGTCAGGGTATGTGATTAAAGCAGGCTTTTGTTGATCCCCACACACAAAAACTGAGATTGGGCCTTTGTTAGTCTTTACACGAACTTCCTGAAATGTGAACAAACCACAAATGAAATTTAGAGGATCCCTCAACCATACAGTTCAACAATAAAGCTAAAGTAGTATATATTCAAGTAAATAATTATAGTAGAAAAAAAAGAAAAGAAAAAAAAAAAAAAAAAGAACCCATTAATCTGCAATAAAGATTAACAGAAGAAAAAGGAATGCAGTGACCATGACCTTCCCTGCTAGAGATGCCACATTATCAATATAAATAGACACTGAATCACTTGAAACCCCCATTGATTCACTTGTATATTCTGGCTTCCTTTTTCCCAGAGAATTTCTAACAAGTTCAAGAACTAGAATGCTGCTGCAGCTTCAACCCAGTTCAAATCACCAAGTAAACGAATCAACTCCAACAAGAAATGCAGGAGAGCATGTAAAAATAGCTCTGATTTTCTCTATGACTTTGCAGAGTGTGCGTGCTCGCGTGTTGTTTTGTCTTATTTTGTGAGATATTGAACATCCAATAGGGTGAAATGGAGAAAAGGACAGTAAAAGAAAGTTGCAGATTACAGTGGCAGGCTTTTTCCTTACGTGGATTTATTGACGAGTTTATCCTCAAAGGGAAGCAGCCGCTTTTTTATTTTTTTATTTTTTTTTTTTGTGGGGATTTTTTTATTAGGAAATGAATAAATCAATTTTTTCTACAAAAAGGAAACTTATCAATCAAACATTTATAATTATGAAATGCTTTGTAATTCTCCTCTACTATTGAGAAAAATTATCTATGAAATTATGCCCATACAATAACAGCATCGTTAATAAAGAAATGTGATTAAGAATAAATACACTGAATAAATTTGTTCATTGATACATCAGTTTTCAAATAAATTTTTTCTCAATGGATATGATTACATAATTCCATATCCAATTCAATCTCTCAATATTAATTTTTGTATTGAACGTGGATTCAATTTATTAACTCGGTCCTAAAATTTCTTTTTTTTTTTTTCTTTGATATGTCACTGCGCGACACTTTTATATCTAACTAAAACCCAACTGATGTGCAACTTGATACTAGAACTAATGAAAATAACTCTCCATCAAAGTAGGATTTATATGTAACTTATATCTAAAGTTATTACTTTTATTATAGTTACAAATGATTTCTTTGGTTTCTTTTTTACTAACTAGGCGCACTTAAGAAAAATAAATTTGATAGTAAGAAGGAATGAGTATTATTTTCCTCACACTTAAACGGTGGCAATTTATAGGGCACAATTAGGAGTACCAAGACTTTCTATACAAAATAGTAATTAATGACATGTTCCCCACTTTTGCAAAACATTCCTCCCACACGCGTCGAAATTTTGTCTGCAAAACCCTCTACGGTCATTAATGCTCCAGCCATTTTCTTCCCTCTCTTCAGCCGTTTTTTTGCTTTGAAAATTGATCAATTAATGATGTTTTTTCCTCCCTCCTCTTCTACCCTTTTTTTTTTTTTGCTTTGTAAATTGTTCAATTAATTATGTTGTTTGCTCTTAATCTCAAGGTTTTTTTTTATCATTTTTCAAAAATCGGATGTTATCAAATCGATTGAATTCCTCTTTGATTTGTTTTCTTTTATTTTTCCCTTCAGGATTTCTGATGGAAAATCCCATTTAGTTGATGGAATATCACGAATTTTTTGGGATTTGTTTTGATAGAGTCAAGAAGTTGATGGAACAAAGGGTTGCAAATGATGCTAATGATTTCATGGAAATTCTAGAAGGAACAAGCTTCGAAGTGGGTCAAATCTCGGGGAGTCTTCCGATTCTTCTGCATTTCACTAGAATTCTTGAGCTTTCATTGGATTGCTATTTTGAGGGAGAAAAAAGATTTTCCTTGTGAGAATCAAAAAAAAAAATTAAAGAAAAACATGTTTATCCTTGTACAATATTTATCCATGTTGTTTATCATTGTATAATGTTTATCCTCGTACATGTTTATCAATGTTTATCTATTTTTTAATGGGAATAACATGTTTATCCTTGTGCAATATTTATCCATGTTGTTTTTCCTTGTACAATCTTTATCCTTGTACATGTTTATCCATTTTTGAATGAGAATAACATGTTTATCCATGTTTAACTATTTTTATTTCAGATTTGTCATATGAAAATAATGTTTCTGAATTTGATGGAAAATCAGAAGACATGTGATATTTCATCAAAATCAAAAGACATATGTGATATTCCATCAAATTTAGAATACAAGTGTGATATTCCATTAAATTAAGTTTGATAATCCATCAAAACGATATTCCATTAACTTCTATCAAGTTCAGAAAACATAAGTGATATTCAATCAAAATCAGAAGACATGTGTGATATTCCATCAAAATTCTGAATAGTTTCAATTGAGTTTTGGTCCCTATAATATAAGGCCAAAATACTTTTTTGGTCCCTTATAATTGGTCTTATCTCAGTTTTGGTCCCTTATAATTTTACGGGGGCCTTTTTAGTCCCCAAATATTAATTTATTAGATCTTTTGGTCTCTCTTAACGGAAATTTTGGTCAACTAATGGTTTGAGGAAAATTGGTTGTTAGTTTCGGAGTTTTCATGTGAAAAAAAACTTTTTAGTTGCCTTTTGTGCAAAAAAAAAAAAAAATTGGCATCCCCTCTCATCCCTCCTCACCGTCAGCGGCTCTGTATCCGAAGAAAGTATTCAAAAAAGACAATAACCCACAAGACAATAGCCCCATAAACCAATTTTAGTCTAACATGTTTGGTGGATTTTCTTTTTTAATATTTTTTGACATGTAATAATAGGTTTTTGTACAAGTCAATTTGAGTAAAAGGTAAAAGGGGTTGTTTTTTAAAAATAAAATACATAAAATCTTATTTTGTAATTAACACAAAATATATCTCCCAAATAATAATAATAATAATAATTATTATTATTATTATTATTATTTCTCTTCCTCCTTCCAAACCTGGAAACCTAATCTCTTTCTCTTTCACCAAACAGTCGTCGGTTCCTCACCCCTTTACCCCTTCGATTGGCCGCTCATACCACTTCCGACAAAGTCAACAACAAGAAGGGAGACAATGGGATAGAGGTTCAGGCAGAGAAGAGTAGATTGTGGAGAGAGAAAAGGGAAAAGGGAAAATAATGCATTTGTATCGACATATGAAGCTTTGATCTCTGATTATTATTGCATATCTAACAGAAAACTGAAGAAGAAATTCCTCATCTTAATGAACATGTATAGGAATAGTAATAATAGCATTTTAAAAAATTTAATGATGTGAATATGAAGAATCAACCATCATCATCTACAAGAATCACATGGGTAAACAAAGAACACGAAGAACAGAAAATGCAGAATCTAGTTCTGCAAAAATAAAAACCAAGGTGGGTGAGAAATTTTATATAAGGATTTAGAGAATAGATTTAATCCTCCACCCCGCACATTCTTATTATTATCCTTAGGATTACCATAAATTTCTTTTTGCTGACATGAAAGAAAGAAGCCATTCTTGATCTATATATATACATATATATCCATTCTCCATTCTCTCTCGCTCTCTTATCTCTTCATCACTAGTGCAACCGAGTGACAGGGAGAGAGAAAGACATCGAAGGAGAAGAGGATGGCGCCCACTGTGAGAGGGTATGAGATTAGGGTTTTCAGGTTTGGGAGGTGGAAAGAAAAAAAAAAAAAAAGGGAATTGCTATTTGTATAAAAAATTTGCTATTTGTATCATAAAAACAGGGTGAAGATTACAAATATAGCCCTTAAGTCCAAACATTCCAAATATTCAAAACAACTCTCCAAAAATAAAATCCAAACAACTCCTTCACTAAAAAAACGTTCGGGCAATCATTTTGTTGACGTCCAAAGAAGATTTAGCACGAGAATCATCACGAAATGGTAAGTTTTCGATTCGTAATGTAAATTTTTGTTTTGAAAAAATGTAGTTTGAAACGCTTCAAAATGACGTTTTAAATACATTTGAACGCTGCACTTTAGCTATTTCGCCATGGTTCAATCGTTTATTTGCTACATTTTATGCCGCTATTGTATAAAACGTGTTGCGTTTTTTGATATGTATCATATAAAAAGTGCTGTGTTTTTTATATATATTATGTAAAAAGTGCTGCGTTTTTTATATGTATTATGTAAAAAGTGATGCGTTTTCAGGTACTGAAATCATGAGTGTTTAGCGTTTTTGTATAGAATAAACTAAATCTTGCTGTGTTTATTGTATAGTGAATCGTTAAAGGAATGCGTTTTCTTTATGAATCATGTAAAATATGTTGCATTTTTTTTGTAAGAATCATTATTGTGCTGCGTTTTTTGTAGAAATAATTGTAATTTAAAATACATTGTGTTTTTTTTGTATGAGAATGGTTAAAGTGTTGTGTTTATACTGTTACATATGTAATTTTGACTGTATTTTTGTATAATTGAATATTTAAAGTGTTTAGTTTTAATTTATGTGTGTATTTACATACAGGATGACGATGATGAATACGAGGAGGAGGATGAAGAGGTTTATGAGCAGGAGGAGGATGAAGAGGAGGAAGAAGATTACAATGAGGCGGATCATGCTCAAGGAGAGGCAGTGGAACTTGAACCTGGAGCAGATTTGAGTGGTTATTTTTAGATTGAAAGAGAGTTTCGTACTATTAGTGCTGCTTTGAAACATTGCCAGAAAATAGCTAAGCGGCTTAAGTTCCTCATTACAAAGAGATGGGCAATCAAGGCTTTTCCATGTATTACTTTTCGTGCAAGTGATGGAGAGATCCACTGAAAACCCCTCTCCCCACCAAACGGAAGAATACAAGAAGGAGCGGATGTAATTGCCCATTTAGGTTGACTTGTAAGAGAATTGACCTAGGACGTCACAAGGTTTATATAAATCCAGGAACAGCGTCGACGCACAATCACACTGGTATTACTTTATTTGCTCATAATAGTAATTAAGTTTATTGATTTTTAGTATTTATGAATTATTAATATAGTTAAATGAGATTTACAGGTATAATGCATCCATATGGGCACAGACAGTTGAGCCATTTTACTAAAGAGTCAAAGGCTGTTGCTGAATTTATGCTTGGGGCGAATGTGAAGCCAAAGTGTGTTTGGGAAGCTGTTAATAAACAGTTTTCCGATACCCAGGTACCAATCAAATCCATTTACAATTTAAAAGGAGAGATAAAGACAGCTGGGTTGGAAGGTAGAAATATTGGGCTGCAATTTCTGCACTTGGGTGAGGATAAGAAGTATTATGTCAAGATTCTCAAGGATGCGAACACTGATGAGATCACACATGTCTTCTTTGCGCATCCAACCTCAATTCACATGTTCCATAGATGGTATTGGGTGGTGGGGATTGATTCTACCTACAAGACCAACAAGTACCAAATGCCCGTCGTCGAGATGGTAGGTATGACTCCTACCAATAAGAATTTCAATATTCATTTGCTATTGTTAGAAATGAGACAAAGGATACATATGATTGGGTGATGAGGAACTTGAGATTTTTGTTGCCTGCTAGTTTAGTATCTAGTGTGATTGTGATAGATAGGGAGTTGGGTTTGTTGCAACCAATTAAGGATCATTTTGCCGCTTCACATCACTTGTTATGTTTGTGGCATATTGGGCGTGATGTCAATGCTTGGTTGGAAAAAAATGTCGGGAGAAGAAACAAAAACTTAGCATGTGATATCCATGAAAACTGGTGGAAGAAAATTATTAAGGCCCCAACTGTAGAAGAGTTTAACCTTTTACTACAACAGTTAAAGGTTAACCACTCTCTAATTGAGCCGTTGGCTGTTGATTATTTTGAGACTTCATGGCTCATTCACAAGGAGAAATTTGTTCGAGCTTGGACAAATCAATTTCTCCATTTTGGTAATACTTCCACTAACAGGGTAGAGGCTTCGCATACTGCAATGAAAGATTGGTTGAATTCTTCCACCAATTCTCTTGACACTTTGTTCACCAAGATCGACTCTCATCTCAGCCACCTGTACCCTCACATCGGGTTAGTTTAATTAATTAATTGTTTAAGTTTTTTATTTCACTATAGTAATATTTAATTCCAATTGATTATTAGTTCATATCATTCAATTTTAGTATAATAATATTTAATATGAATTGTTTATTTTATTTTATTTTATTTCACACTATAACAGTGGCTCGCTTGAGGCTTCCATTTCCACGACTCAAACAAGTATGCAGGGATTTCCATACTGTTATTTGAACAAGTTTGTGTCACACCATTGTTTGAAGTTGGTGAGGAAATAAGTTCAAGGGAAGAATAAGTTGGCCGGCGCAATCATCGAGCAATGTGGATGAGTGCTCAAGATGACACGCGGGATTCCCTGTGCTTGTGACATTTTCAAAACACAGTCATTACCGGACTATCCCCTACTCCCACACGTACATGAGTTTTGGAAGAGGTTGACCATTGTGCCATCACAGGGGGATTCGAATTACATTGATGAGGACATCATGTAGTTACTTTAATCATGGTCATTTGATTTCATATATGATAATTTTAAAAGTAGTTTACATTTATTATATTTATTTGTTAAGGTATTTTCACGAGACTGTCGTTCCTACAGTCTCTACTAGTTCGTCTTTTTTGGCCCGTCTGTTGAATAGGGCGTATGTAGAGGAGATGCACCCTAACATGGCCAGTGTTAGAGAGCCAGATGTGTTGGGGCCCCAAAGGGGGCGGCCACCAAATAGATTACACCATTCTGTGATGCACGAGTGGAGCGTAAGAGAGAGATTGACACGTGACTAACGAGGCATGGGCCGCTCAAGTTCATCCGACCGATCGAATGGTCGCTCACACCGCATTCATACAGGCTCAGATGGTCATTCTCCATTACGTACAGGTAAAGAAGGATTTTGTTATGTTTAATTACAATTTTCTAGTTGCATTTTATTATTTTTTTGTCGTATATATACATTATGCAGTTATGTTTATTCCCTGTAGTAAAATTAATTGACAGGTTTTGGAGGAGATGTTCATTGTGTGCCAGAATTTTTTCAGCCTTACTGTACAGGCTGGTCAGATGTCAGTGGGGATGGCCATTGTGGTTTCCAAGTAATTTCTACTTATCTTTTTGTCCACAAGAAATATTGGAAATTGGCTCGCAGAGCATTGAGTGGAGAGATTACGAGCCATCTGGACAAGTATCGAGGTGTATTCCAATCTTTGGAGTTGAGGGCCCCTGATGGTGATCACATGGCTATGGTACTTAGGCGAGTAAGTTTTGAAGGCACAAACTGTGGTGAGCAGCATTGGATGGCTACACCTACCGATTTGTTCCCGCTTTCCACTTATGCAAATATACTGGTAATACATCGAGCAGAACTCGTTATGATGTAAATTATTCTGTATTACCTTTGTATGCCTCAGGTGGTGACGCACAACCTGAAAGCGTGATAGTGTTTGCCCTTGTAAATGGGAACCATTACGTACGTGTAGATGTGGTGGATGATTGCCATATCCCATCGTTAAGCTTTGTTTGGAAACATCAGCCTCATGCTAAAAATGTGGGAGATTGACCAAGAAATTTGGAAGCTAGGTTTAATGCTTGGACTGCACTGCGTGATGGCTAGGATCTAGATTGTTATGTAACAGATGGTGTATTATTCATATCATTGTTACGTGACATATAGTGTGCCCAATTACTATTTATCACTCTCGATATAAGAAAGTGAGACTCAAGCGCATCTTCTTCTTCTTCTTCAAAAACCCATTTTCTTCTTCTTCTTCTTCTTCTTCAAAAATCATTTCTTATTCTTCAAAAATAATTCTTCAGTTTAAATTCACACGCATGGATGTAGACGTTTCTGACGTCGTCCTAGTTGTTTTTGGACATGGTGCTAGTTGTTTTTGGACGTGGTGTTTGTTGTTCTGGACGTGGTGCTAGTTGTTTTTGGACGTGGTGTTTGATAAAAAAGAAAATGGAATGAATACAAAATCACATACCATACACAACAAAATAGGATACAATAAAATCAAATCGACAAACATACAATCAAAATAAGATATACAATCAATCAAATGGACCGGTCAAACTCATCCTCTATGTCAGCAGTGCCAGGTACGAACTCCGCGTACAAGTCTGGTGCTCGCTCCCTCACCGCATCTGAAAGTGCATGATGATGCTGTCCAAAATGACCCATCCACTACAAATATTTAAACAATAAAATTAGAGTCTAATAAATTGAATTTAATAAAATTAATTTAAAAAGTTAAACATACTTACAAACTCTGATGTGGCACGACGAGCTCTACGTGGCTCTATAACAGCCTGAGGATCGACTAGAAGGACGCGCGGATGTGAGCGCTCTCTAAACCACTGTAAGTACCCGTCCACGCATGCACTACGAGGAACTGCCCCACCTGTAGGCTGCCTTCCTATAAGGGATATCCCTGTAAATGTCATCCTAAACTCCTCCCATGCTGACTCGGCATACTCCACGGCGTGTCTGACAACATATGGCCTCCCAGTGTAACCGCGGTAAGTATCCCTACCGGGACGGATGAAACGAGCGGGCATCCATTGAACATATCTGAGCTGGCACACGCATCGATCGGGCATGTAAGGCTTAATGTAATTCCTATACGCAATCAGCCCTCTGTACAAGGTCCTTGGAGTCCTCACTATAGCGTCGCGACGGTATGGCATCCAGGTAACCTTTAAACATAATTTGAAATTACTTAAATAATTAAATATTTAAAACTTATATTAAACCAAAATATAATATTTATATTTTATAAATATTTACTAACCATGTCAGCGGTCATCTCGTCCAGCGCAAGTCTGATGGAGCTCAGCCGCTGCTCTGTACCACGGTGGCTGTCGATGACCCACCTCGCTGTATGAGCCTGTGTACCATATAATGGGAGGGGCATCGGGTGGGGTCTAAAGTCTGGGAAGGTCTCGTATATCCATGACTGTAAAAGAGTCATGCACTCCGCAAAGCTAGTGTACAGGAATGCTAGTGTCGTTGGGCCCTACGCCTCCTGTCCAACCTGATCCATCCCCTTCTTCACCTGCACTACAAGGGTTGGCATAAACTTATTGGAACTCTTGTCTGTAAATAGACAAGTCTCCACACAAGAGCGGCCACGTCTGAATCATCCCTGGCACGCTGCATGCACCTCTCGATAACTCTCTGAGTCGAAAAGCCACCATTTTTGTACAAATCCCTGTCTAGTCGCTCCTTTGGAAAAATCTCAAGCAACCCCCTAGACCAGGATAGTATGGTGGACGACGATGTAACCTCTGTGATCAAACGACCATCGACTGGAATACGCAAAATCTCCCAGACATCGTGCAGGAGGATGGTCATCTCTCCAAATGGTAGGTGGAATGAATTCGTATCCAGCTGCCACCTCTCCAAAAATGCATTGATGAGAGGCTTATCAATGCTCCGATGCATAATGCGGGGAAGGTGTCTAAGTCCCGTCCCGCTCAAAATCTGTGCACCCTCTACAGTTATGGATGCAATCCAAGTCTCAAAAAGGTCATACATACTACCCTTATTGTGGCATCTAAGGTGGTATCTGGTAGGCACCAGATACCACATGCCCTAAAAAACTAGGGATCAAACTATCATCTATAGGGCCCCCCTCAATGGGCTCTGTAACCAACCAACTCCGATCCTGCTTGATTCGCTTCCTAGGGTGAACTAAATTTACAAAATATAAAACTCATATAAATAAATATATAAAATAACTCAACAAATTAAAATAAACAAGTAAATAACAAATAAATGCAATTAATAATTAAATCAATTAAAATAAAAAACTAAATAATAACAAATTTTTGGACGTGGTGCTAGTTGTTTTTGGACGTGGTGCTAGTTATTTTTGGATGTGGTGCTAGTTGTTCTGAACGCGGTGCTAGTTGTTCTGGAGATGTGGTGCTAGTTGTTCTGGACGTGGTGCAATTAACAATTAAAATAAATTAAAATAAAACTAAATAACAAATTAATAAAATTAACAAGTAAATCAATTAAAATAAATAACTTCAAAAACAAATTAATGCAATTAACAAATAAATACAATAAACAATTACATAAGCAATTAAAACAAATAATCAACTAAATAATTAACACACAATTAAATTAAGCAATAAACACATTTTATCAACAATTAAATTAGAACAAATAATTATGTAAATAAATTCAAACATGTACGTGCAGTAGGATCGACCTCCTCAAACTGTCCGTCGCCCGGATTCCTGTACCCGACGGTCATCTCAGGTGTGGGTGAGAAGGGTCACCTCCATACGTATCCCCCTCACCCTGCTGATCGTGTGGGCGTCCACTCCCACTCGCCTCCTCCTGCTGCGGCTGCTCCTCCTCCTCATGCTGCGGCTGCTCCTCCTCCTCCTGTAGCTCAATAGACTCGTCCTCACTATCATCAGTGTCATCAGAATCAGTAGTAGCATAATACTCATCCCTCAACTGAAATGAGGAGTCATCTCCACCAACACCTCCTCTACCACCTCGACCTCCAACGCCACCTCCACCTCCTCGCCTACCACCTCCTCGTCCGCCACCTACACCTCCACCTCCTCGCCCTCCATCTGAAATAATGATACCGCCTCCACCACGACCTTCACCCGTCCCTCTACCTCCTCCTCTCCTAACTGGTACCTTCTGCCTTCTAGAAGAAGCTGTGGGACGCTACCTATCCACGGGCGGCTTTAACGTAGCCCCACCCTAAATAAATAAAGATAAACAATTATATTGTAAACTTAAAATGTGAAAGTAAAATTAATAAAATAAGTGCAAATCATATAAAACGCATCAATTTAGCATTTTTCACCAAGTCAAACACACTATATTAATTTTTGCGTTATACAGAAAAGCATGGAATTTACGTTTCTGTA
The DNA here is from genome assembly GCA_030378225.1 of Knoxia roxburghii. Taxonomy (NCBI): domain Eukaryota; kingdom Viridiplantae; phylum Streptophyta; class Magnoliopsida; order Gentianales; family Rubiaceae; genus Knoxia; species Knoxia roxburghii. Next base: position 26,437,628 of record CM059418.1, on the reverse strand, counting down.
AAGGTCAAACGTTACTATTGTGCATTTGACTTGGTCAAAAACGCTATATTGGTGCATTTTGTTCTAACGCAAATGTGATCACCCAACGTTTGTTATTGTAACGCTACTGATCTGCGTTTCCTCTATGCTTAAGGTACCAATTCAGGGTTTTCAATATGCCAAAACTCACACAAGTAAACGTTCATATCATACACAAAAGCAACAAAACTACATTTCTACCACAGGAAAACACATCATAAATGCGAGCTCTTACCTAATTAACGCAAAAAGCAGCGTTTATAACAATTCAAATCGCAATAACGTGACGATTATGGGCAGCAAATCAAATAACAAAAAAAATTGACGAACGAAAGTATTTTTACCTTGTTTATCATTGGACATTTGCGCGCGCCATGTCTTTGCGATGATTCCCTATCTCCTCCGTCCATTTGGGTGTTTTTTGTCGTAAAAATCATTTGAATTTTGCATTTGGGAAATAATTTCGCCAAAGAAGTTTGCAAGAATGTTGCGTTTTAATTGTTTTATCGATTTTTAGATGGAGACAGTAAAAAATGAGACATTTTAACGAGCGAGCCATGGTGAAAACGCACCATTTTAACGAGCGAACCAGGGTTGAAACGCTTCAGTTTGACGTTTTTGTTAAAAATGAAACGTTAAAGTGATACATTTTTGGTTGTCGTTATCGGAGATTTTTAACGTTTTCGTTGTATTAAAACGTCATCGGCATTAAAATTTACATGTCAGAAACGTTATTCTCTGCGTTTGTGTAAATGGAGAAAACGCATTTTAGTTGCGTTTTCGACATTTACTTAGCAATTTTCTACCTTTTTCCTTCATAAGGCCCTTTTCGTCATTTCATAATTTTTAAATTTTTTTTTGTGATACAAATAGCAATTTAGTTATACAAATAGCAGTTCCGAAAAAAAATTAGGAGTGTACTTTGAGTTTACCTTAAAACTTTAGAAAAGAAAAGTTTTGTTCAAATTGTTCAGTTGATATGATTTTGTATTTAAAATTTAAAATTTTACATTCAATATGTGATTTAAAATATAAAATTATAATTAAAAATATAAATTTTTTATATAATTTGTATTTCTCAATAAATAAGAGCTGTAATGTTTTTAAACAAGTTTTCTTTGTTTTTTTTAGAGTTTAAAGGCTTGAGTTCACTAGATATTCAAATGTGTAATTGTTCATTCGTACCCTTCGTAAAAAAATTAAATAAAAAAATAAAAATCCAGGTACCCTGGTTTTAAAAAAAAAAAATGAACAAGAATTATTCCTGGGGAAAAAGTTGGATGCTTTAAAAATTGTTGTACATAAAGTGTTAATACAGTAATAATTATATGCTGGGCTGTTCAGGACAAGGTAAAAATTTTGTGAGCCCATAGTGCCCCCCAAAAATCTTATGGGCCTCACGTGGGTGAGAAGGTGCAATGGATGGATTTGTAGGGAATCCAAATAATTTTAGCTGTAATTATTATAAAAAAAAAAAAAAAAAACTAAATATAGCCACTACACGCATCATGATGCATCTTCTAGGCTGGCCGGCCCACCTGGCGACAAGTATGAAATTTGTCTTGTGCAGAATAATGGGAATTATTGTATATTAACGGTATTTGAGATGTACTGTTTCAATTTCGTATGTTATTGGTTTCATTTTGGCTTTTGTAAATTTAATTTTATAAAAAAATTATATTACATAGTTTAGTTTACCAGACAGGTAAATATAGATAAATTTGGATAAATTATACCCCTAACTATAGTATCTATTATTATATTTTGAAATAAAATGATAATAATTCAGTAATTTTTTAAATTTAAAATTAATTCTTACAAACAATTTACTAAGTTATCATTATTTTATTTTTAAATAAATATAATAATACGTATATATACCTAGTTACACATAAATTTGATATGTAGGATCGAGCACTTGTCTTTTGGAATCAAAAGAGTTTGCATTCTTGCGAAGGACTATTTTGTGCGAGGTATATTAGTGAAATTGGAAAAGATAACCGTTTTGGATTTTCACTTATAATTAGTAAGTAGTTTTGGTTCTTTTGTTGTCAAAATTTACATTTTTATCCCTTAATTCTTAAAAATTCGCGCAATTAATCTAATGATCAGAGAATTATGGGCAATTTTTTAAAGATGTAAAATTTATAGGCAAATTATAATATTTTTTTTTAAAAAATTTAAAGACAAGCTCTGTAAGGTCCAAAAACACCTGATTTCCTAAATTGGTAACAAAACGTGTCGACGAGTTAGGAGAGATTCTAGGGTGATCTTATAAATTAGAAAATAAATTTTTTTTTTCAACAGAATGACTATATTTTGACTGACAGTGACATATGGAGATATGAAAATGAGTGTCTGTTCATTTGGCTCTGCCGCAGTGTTATACATGTATTTTCTATCTGAATAAAGGAGAAATTCCTTGTCTTACACCCATAAAATATATACTCATATACTTTGCGATTCTTCCATTTGGAGGAATAGGCTGTCACTGTGTCCATATTTAGATAGATGTAAATATGGTTAATTGAGTTGTAATAGATTTCTAATTCTATACCTTCTAGAAATACGAAACTAATTAGTGTACATATAAATATTCTTGTATCATACATCAATGAGACACACATTTGTATAAAATTATCTCTGTCTTGTCATGGTATCAAAACTGGTTTAAATTTCTTTTCGCTAAAAAAAAGGGTATTTATTGTTTACGGGATGCACCGTAAATTTAGATTTGTAGGCTTCCTCTAAAATATAGTTCCTAAGCTCTTCCACACTTGGAATCACCATCCTTTGATGGTAGCATCATGAGTTGGGTACTTTAGTTCATGCTCATTGAACTTCCGCGTGGCGTATGCCACCACTTTCCCATGTTGCATAAGTACACAACCTAATCCTTCTTTTGACGCATCAGCATACACAACGAAGCCTTTATCACTTTCCAGAAATGTCAACGTAGAAGCGGTAGTTAACCTTCTTTTAAGTTCCTCAAAAATCTGCTCTGCACTACAATCCCATTCAAACTTCACATTCTTCCTTGTCAAGCTTGTTAATAGGTTGGCCAACTTAGAGAAGTCCCGCACGAACGACGATAATATCCTGCTAACCCCAAAAAACTTCGGATTTCTATTTTATTTTCTGGTTTTTTCCACTTGACTATTGTTAGTTTTGAATACAGAAAAGCTATGGCTTGTATCAAAAACTAATATCCACAGATGACATATTATTTTGTTTCAGTATTAAATTGTTCCATTATATCATAGAACTAGATAACGGGGTGTGGAAAGACACAGTAGATACCGTTATTGGTTAAAGTATTGATATATAAAAAGTATGCTCGTAACTGAGATAGTCTGAACATACTATCGGTATAGGTTATCGTGTAATTTGAAAATTAGTTTATCTAGACTAATTAAAATCACACGGATATGCCCGGGGCATAATGAGCACGACCAGTTTGGATAGAATTGACTTGTACTGATCGGCGTAGTCAATTCGATCATAGTATTCAGTTTCTCAGTCCCGAGATTGGGACGGGCGTGAGAGTTGGATATCGTATGCTTTGATTTGCCAAAGAGTGAGGTCAATTGAGGCCTATACCTCGGTAGGTTGGGTATGCAGTGTTTAGCTTCTTACGTGGCGTTGCTAGTAGGAGGAATCCACGTACCGGTTCATCGGGTTGATGGTGCTCCCGAGATTAGCTCGTAAGGTTTATTATACTAAATCTGGCCAATGGACTTTACGTCCAGTATAATAAGAAGGTCGAGTGGTACTAATCACGGATACCAAGAAGTCGGTGAATTAATTTGTCAGTAAATTGATAAACTGACGAGCACTAGATCTTTGATGTGAGGAGATAGAAGAAAATATAGTGGCGCGATGTAAAGTCGTTTTTGAGCGGTAATTCCATAGTTAGTCCGATAGTGGTACGGCTAATTATTCATTTGACTAATCGACAAAATGAATTAATTAATCCTAAAGGTTTAATTAATATTTAATTGACTAAGTGGATTAAGAAATTAATTCTATATGAATTAATTAATCCTAAGTAACGAAGTGGGTTAAGAAATTAATTTGAATGGGTCAATTGGAGTTGATTAGTCTTGGAAAGACTAAGCGGTCAACGAAAGTTAAATTAAAAGGCCCAACTCAAAAGCCCACTAGGTCTCCATTGGAGCTCCCTATAAATAGATAACTTAAGGCCAAAGAAACATTAAGGAAGACTTGCAAGACAATTCTTGCTTTCTTGAGTGCGAAGGTTCTAGAGAGAGAATTTCTTCACCTTCAAGAATTCTTTCTCAAAAACGAACTAGATTTCTCGCTTGCTCGAAGATTGGATTCAGCCCAAAAGATTAGAGCTTGGATGTATCGGTTTTCTTCTATTTTTCCGTCGAAAAATTGAGTTGGCCGCCGACGAGTTAGTTGTTCCCGATTCTGTTGAAAAGATTAAATCTTAGCGCGTTTGATTCGATTCTTCACATTGTTGATCTCTCTATTGGTGACTCATGGTGAGAAATGTCTAGATCACCGCTGGGTGAAGCTTTTCTCCGGTGATCGGCGTCGGTTTTAGTGGTGGTCGGCGGCGAGCTTAAGGCGGAAAAAGGGGCTAATCAATTTTTTGGGCAGATTTGAGTCCAATTTTGAGAGACTTTCTTGTGGGTTTTTGTGGGCTTTGTATTACACCTCGATATACTATTGCCCATGCAATATTCGAGGCATCTTAGAGTAATCCTTTGGATTTCGGTGGTGATCGCAACATAAAGATTTGGTTTTCTTATTTGCGTTGGACTTCGCTGTTGGGATCAGAGGCATGATTTTCAAAAATTTACGTAGCGGATTCATGCTAATTCCAATTTTAGTGTTTAATTAATCCTACGTTTAACGCGTCTAAAGCTTACCCTCGTAGCGTAATTGGTTGCCGCGTCTGGATCCTTGTTTGATGTTGGTCCAAACCTTCTGCTCCGGTTATGTTTGTCACCACTAAAATCCTTCCTTGAAGGACTCTCTACTTTCAAGCACTGAAGTTCTTTGTAGATCCGGTGCTAGCCGTTTTTGCCTACGGAGAGAGTTTGAGATTTTGTGTATATTTTGCTTGTTCTGATTTTCTGATTGAAAATCATCATCCTACTACAATAATATCCCTAGGATATTTGTAGAGTTGAAATTTCCAAAAATCAGTATTGTAATCAATCAATTATTACTTAACTGATTTAATCATATTCCAAATCAGTATTATTACCAAATATTATTTTACTGATTCCAAATCAGTATTAAATAATATTTGCTGATTCCAAATCAGTATTAAATAATAACTTAATGATTTGGGTTATACACCAAGCTCATGGATCAACCCATGACCCATGGATCAGGCTGATGGATCAAGAACCTCAATTGCAATTAGGTCCCTTGATTTATCAGCCCATCCCAATTATTCCTAGGTAATTAATTAACTCTTAATTAATACCACATAACTTTTCAATAATATTTAATTAAACCATTTAATTAAATCTCCTTTATTTAACAATTATACTCATTGTAGGCAAAAATACTTATTGTACATCATCGAACTTTCTTATGTGCGATCCTGTAGGCCCATTCTAAATTGGCAATGGATAACTCAATCTCATTTATTAATCCATAAGTCATTAGTGGTCTCTAGCAAGACACAATGACTACCCAATTCAGAATGGAGGGTCGAATGGTGATTCAACACAACCTTTCCGAGCAAACTGCGTACGATCCTCTACATTGATATCTCGTTTAGCATAAGGCAGAGAACCATCATCCTTATATAGCTAAACGTTTACTTAATCTCTTAGTGACAATGAATTCATCAAACAAATGATAACGCTTATCATTCCTTGGGCATGGCCATGCACTTTTCAGTTCACTATCAAGTGGCCAAGATATCATCTCTCACTTAAGAGAGATTTATAGTCTCATCACTTCACCTACATATCTTAGCGTGACTCATAGTGTACCCAATCAAACCCGTACTTGACAACCTGTTACGGTCCCGTTAGGCGTATGTCAAAGCACACTTAAATTCACATAAGACCATGTAGTGATTTCTGGTCTAAGGATCCTTGTACAAGTACTACTCAAAAGAATCACTCATGATCTTAAAGTCCATGGAGTGTTTCTTTTGGCGGATCGATTTCATGAAATTAAATATGCACAAGAATATAATTATCATGAAATAAACTCATTTGATAAATTATCAAACAGACGAAAAATGTCTAAATTAGCCCTCAAAAAGGCATACACCAACAATCTCCCACTTGCCCTTTGTAGGGCTCTGTCTTAAACATTTTAAGACCAAACTCTATTACATGTCTCTCAAACTTTGACTGTGGTAGAGCTTTTGTGAGATGATCTGCTACATTGTCGTCTGATTCTATTTTGCACACTTTCACATCTCCTCGATCGATGATCTCTCGGATGAGGTAAAACCTTCTGAGTATGTGTTTGGTTTTCTGGTGTGACCGAGTCTCCTTAGCTTGTGCGATGGCCCCGTTGTTATCACAGGACAGTTCTATCGGATCTTGGATAATCGGTATCACTCTGATATATGTTACGAACTTCCTCAACCAAACAACTTCCTTTGCAACATCTGATGCAGCAATGTACTCATATTCTGTTGTAGAGTCGGCTGTGGTATCTTGCTTTGAGCTTTTCCAACTCACTGCACCGCCATTCAGGCTAAACACATAACCTGACTGTGACTTCATGTCATCTTGATCTGTTTAGAAAGCAGCATCGACGTAACCTTGTACGACTAGCTGTTCTTGTCCTCCTCCATACACTAGCATCAATCCTTTAGTTCTTCTTAAGTACTTTAGGATTGCTTTGACTGCAGTCCAATGAGCCATCCTGGATCTTGTTGGTATCTGCTGGTCATGCTTAGTGCATGTGTGATATCCGAACGGGTACACAACATGGCATACATGATAGATCCTATAGCCGAAGCATATGGGACTCTACTTATTATTTCCCTCTCCTCTCTTGTTGAAGGACCTTGGTTCTTCTTCAAGAGAAGGCCATGTCTGAACGGTACCTTACCATTCTTAGAGTTAGACATATTGAATCTTTTCAATATTTTGTCTATGTACCCTTCTTGACTTAGTCCTAGAAGCCTCTTAGATCTATCTTTATAGATTTTGATACCTAATATCATTTTGGCTTCTCCTAAGTCTTTCATAGAAAATACACTCCCCAACCATTGTTTGATTTCTTTCAACATGGGGATGTCATTTCCTATGAATAGGATGTCGTCCACATATAGGACAAGGAAAACAATCTTACTCCCACTAACCTTTTTGTAAACACAAGGCTCATCTTCGTTCTTGATGAATCCGTAACCTTTTACTTCCTCATCAAAACGAAGATTCCAACTTCGAGATGCTTGCTTTAGTCCATAGATGACCTCTGAAGCTTACATACTTGATTAGGATGCTTTTGATCGATGTATCCCTCGGGTTGTTTCATATAAACATCCTCGAGTAGGTTTCCATTCAGGAAAGTCGTCTTAACATCCATCTGCCATACCTCATAGTCAAAATATGCTGCTATGGCAAGCATTGTCCTAATGTACTTGAGCATCATGACAGGGGAGAAGGTTTCATCATAGTCAATACCATGAGTCTGTCTGAAACCTTTAGCCACTAGTCATGCCTTGAAGATTCTGCCAGGTTTTAATTTGAAAATTCACTTGCAATCGACAACCTTTGCCTGAACAGGAGGATCAATCAAAGTCCACACTTTATTGTCCCTCATAGATTGCATTTCAGATTCCATCGCTTGTAGCCATTTATCTGAATTAGAAATTTCTAAAACCTGTTTGTAGTTCGTGGGCTCATTAGAGTCCACCAAGATCAAATCTTGATCGTTAGTCACGAGAAATCCGTATCTCTCGGGTTCATGATGAGATCTACTAGACCTTCTAGGTTCTTGTGTTGTTGACTCAGGTTGCTCATCTTCATGAGTTTCCATGTCAACTTCCATCTGAGTTTATGTGGATCGTTCTACATTCTCTTGTGGTTCTTGAACTTCTCCGAGTTCTATTCTACTCCCACTGTCTTTCTTGTACATAAATTCTTTCTCTAAGAAAGTAGCTTCTTGAGCAACGAACACTTTGTTCTCAGTTGGGTTGTAGAATTGATATCCTTTGGTTTCCTTAGGATATCCCACCAATAGGCATTTCTCAGTTTTAGGTTCAAACTTATTACTTTGTAAACATTTTACATGAGCTTGATGTTGGTGAATGTGCCCTAATGAGGGCTATTTATGTAAATATACTTTGAGGGTATTTATGTAAATAAGATATTTGTCGCTTGATTGATTGTTTATCAAATGAGTTAATTTCATGATAGTAATATCCTTGTGCATATTTAAATTCATGAAATCGATCCGCCAAAAGAAACACTCCATGAACTAATTAGATCATGAGTGATTCTTTTGAGTAGTACTGGTACTAGGATCCTTAGACCAGAAATCACTACATGGTCTTAGGTGAATTGTAGTGTGCTTTGACATACGCCTAACGGGGTCGTAACATGTTGCCAAGTACGGGTATGATTGGGTACACTATGAGACACGCTAAGGTATGTAGGTGAAGTGATGAGACTACAAATCTCTCTTAAGTGAGAGATGATATCTTGGCCACTTGATAGTGAACTGAAAAGTGCATGGCCATGCCCAAGGAATGATAAGGATATCATTTGCTTGATGGATTCAGTGTCACTAAGAGATCAAGTAAACGTTTAGCTACATAAGGATGATGGTTCCATGCCTTATGCTAAACTGGATATCGATGTAGAGGATCGTATGCAGTTTGCTCGAAAAGGTTGTGTTGAATCTCCATTCGACCCTCCATTCTGAATTGGGTAGTCATTATGTCTTGCTAGAGACCACTAATGACTTATGGATTAATCAATGAGATTGAGTTATCCGTTGCCAATTTGGAATGGGCCTACAGGATCGCACATAAGAAAGTTCAATGATGCAGAATAAGGATTCTTGCCTACAATAAGTATAATTGCTATACTTAAATAAATAAGATTTAATTAAATGGTTTAATTAAATATTATTGGAAAGTTCTATGGTATTAATTAATAGTTAATTAATTATCTGAGAACAATTGGGATGGGCTGATAAATCAAGAGACTTAATTGCAATTGAAGTTCTTGACCCATCAGCCTGATCCATGGGTCATGGGTTGATCCATGGGCTTGGTGTATAACCCAAATCATTAAAGTATTATTTAAGGCTGATTTGGAATTAGTAAATATTATTTAAATACTGACTTGGAATCAGTTAAATAATATTTGGTAATAATACTGATTTGGAATATGACTAAAATCAGTTAAGTTATAATTGGATAATTACAATACTGATTTTGGAAATTAATTCTCTACAAATATCCTAGGGGTATAATTGTAGGAGAGGATGAGGATTTTGAATTATTCTCATCAGACAAAATACACAGGATTTCCCAAAATTCTATTGGTAGGCAAGATTGGCTAGCACTAACCTGCGAAGGCTTTCGTGCTTGAGAGTAGAGGATCCTTCGAGGAAGGATTTTGGAGACAACAAAACGCCATCTTCTCAGAGGAACCAGGCGACGTGCGCAACCGATTACGCTTCAAGGGTAAGACCCGATCCTTATAGTTTAGGATTCCGCCATTTAATTGGATTAAATGCCTAAACAAATCCCAACACTTGACTACCCTGAACTCGTAGATAGGACATATAGGGCTTCTGACCCATCCATATATCATATGGAGTCTTATCTACAACCTTAGATGGAATACGGTTTAATAAGTAGGCTGCAGAAAGAAGAGTATAACCCTAAAAGGATATAGAGAGAGTCCCTTGGCCCATCATTGATCGAACCATATCTAATAGGGTACGATTCCTCCTTTCAGATACACCATTCCATTGAGGTGTTCCCGGTGGAGTTAGCTTTGAAACAATTCTACACTGTTTTAGATAGCCATCGAACTCATCACTAAGGTATTCACTTCCCCGATCGGAACGAATAGCCTTAATCCTTCTATCCAACTGATTCTCTACTTCGTTCTTAAACTCTTTGAACCTTTCAAAAGTTTCACTTTTATGCCTCATTAAGTAGACATAGCCATATCTACTATAGTCATCGATAAAAGTAACGAAGTATACGAATCCACCTCTGGCTTGTGTGCTCATTGGTCCACATACATTCGTGTGTATTAGAGCCAATAGCTCACTAGTGCTTTCGCCTTTCTTGTTGAAAGGACTCTTTGTCATTTTTCCTTGCAAACAAGGTTCACACGTGTCATATGATTCGAAATCAAATGACCCTAGCACTCCATCATTGGGAAGTCTTTGAACTCATTTCTCGTTTGCATGGCCTAAACGACAGTGCCAAAGATAAGTTGGACTTAAATCATTTTTAGTTGATTTAGCTTTCTTTTCTATGTTATAGACTGGTTTTTCTTGGGTCAAATCCAAGACATACAGACCTTTACACATATTTGCAACTCCGTATAAAATATCATTTCGATATAAAGATAACAAATTATTCTCAATAATAAATCGAAAACCTTTATTATCTAAACCAGAAACTAAAATAATATTTCTGCTCAAAGCAGGTACATAATAACAATTTTCAAGTTCGATATTTAAACCACAAGGTAAAGACAAAGTATAATCTCCAACTTCAACAGCAGCAACTCTTGCCCCGTTGCCCACTTGGAGATCTACTTCACCTTTCTTTGTCATCCTTCTATTTCTGAGTCCCTGCACATTAGTGCAAATGTGAGCCCCATAACTAGTATCTAATACCCATGAGGTGGACATAGAAAGATTAATTTCTATAACAAAGATACCTGAAACTGAAGGATTACTTTTGAGAAACTTTTTGCAGTCTCTCTTCCAATGACCCTTCTGTTTATAGAAGAGACATGTATCATCCTTTTTGGATCTTGTCTTAGCAGGAGGAGCTTGTGATTGGGAAGCAGTTTTACTGCAAGCTTTTTTGTTCTGCCCAACTTTAGCCTTGCCTTTAAACTTCATCTTCCCTTTACCTTTCTCTACAACAAACACTGGCGTTGCCTTCTGAAGGGTCTGCTCAGTGTTCTTTAACATGCCATAGAGCTCAGGAATGCTCCTATCTATGTTGTGCATATTGTAGTTCACCAAAAAATCATTGTATACATCAGGCAATGATGCCAAGATAATATCAATGGCCAATTCCCTAGGAAGGGGTGCATTCAATCGCTCTAGGGTATCAATGTACCCTTTCATCTTGATCAAATGCGTGCTAACTAACGAACCCTTCACCATCTTGCACGAAATTAAAGCTTTTATCGTAACGAACATTTCGTTACTGGCTTGTTCACAGAACATCTCCGTCAGTGACTCAAAAATCCAGAAAGCTTCCTAATTCATGAACTACTTTTGAAGCTCACCCGTCATAGACGTGAGCATTAAGCAAGTCACATCATCGGAGTTGCTTTTCAACTTATCCCATGCTCGTTAAGCATTTTATGGTGGTTCAGGTAAAGCGGCCTCTAAGACATGTAGCTTCCTTTCTTGCTTGAGAACTATTCTCAAGTTTCTTTCCCAATCTACGAAGTTTGGTCAAACCAATTTATCCTTATCCAATATACTTCTTAGAGTAAAGTTTGAGATGACATTAGTGCTAGATGATGCCATTTCTACAAAGAATAAATGCAAAATATTAGAATGAGTTTTGAAAAAATGTTTTCCACAATAGCCAAAATTGAAATCCCTAACAATTTTGTGATGGTGCTAGATTGTGGGCCGAAAATCCACAAAGGGTTAACCCCAGTCTTGCTTTGGCAAGTATCGTAGGGATCGGGCTCTTTTGGTAGGCAACGTTCAAATTACATTCCATGTAATCTAACGCTTTCCAATTACATACCATGTAACTTTTCGGTGATAGGATGAACATTCCAAATGTTTGACACCATCCTATCTTTGCAAAATTAATCCCTAGTCAACTTATCGGGTTAAGCTAGGATTAATTTTCCCAAGTCAAACCATCCCTCGAGGCATCACATCAATAGATACCCACACAATTTTTCCATAATGAGTGGTAGTGATAAAGTTGAGCATCTGGATACCCAAACAGTTTTTCCACTCATTAACGGTAGTGATAAAGTTGGGCACATATTATGTGACTACTCGTCGCACGAAGAAAACCTGAGGCCCTTGGGCTCTCCAAGTCCACAGACGTTCGACGCTCTGGCGAGCCCCCAAGTATGGAAGCAAAATCAACTCGGGCTTTTGGGATTTTAGTTTGATCGGCTTAACATGCATTTTTCGTTTTAACATTCATTTGGTATATCAAATAAATAAAATGAATAAAATCGATGAATTGGGCTCTAGTCTATTACATAGCCTTTTAAAATTCTTCATATTTGGGCCTTCATTGTTAGACTTCCGTTCCTGGGCTCCACCATGGACTCCTCTTGGAAACTCCTCTTGGGCCTAACTATTACATAAACTTTTAATAGGCACGCAGGCCCAAATTCAAATGGCTCGCAGGCCCCAACTTTTAAAACATTAATAAGCCCAGTTCATACTTTAAAACACATAAATGCATATGCTCATAAAAGCCCGCTTTAATTCAAACCTATTAAATTTAAGGATTGAGTAACTATTACAAAATTAAAATTGATCGTGTCATGATCAATTTTAATCAATCCCTTTTTGTTCATTTTTCATTTAACCAAAATGATGCATGAACATGCTCGTCATAATTATGATGTTTCACACACATAATTTAAACAATTTAAATTAAAACCATCATAAAAAAATAAATAAATAATTCAAAATAAAACAAATTAATTAATCTAATTAATTAATTATTTTTTATTTAATCTAATTATCTTAATCTTATTAAGATAATTATTTAAAATTTAAAATATTTCTAATTATCCTAATCTAATTAAGATAATTCTTTAAATTTAAATTTCAAATATTTCCTAATTATCCTAATCTAATTAAGATAATTATCTAACATTTAAAATTTTAAATGTCCTTGCTAGGATAATAATTTTAAGTCAAAATTTAATCATATCTCTAATCTGATAAGATATTTAATTTTATGCTAAATTAAAATAAATCTTATCAAGTCAAATTCAAATTTCAGAAAAATATTTTTCCTGAAAATTTATATGCAATTTCATAATTAACCAAAGTTCTGGGCTTAGGGTTTAAAAAGAACAAAATTGCTGGGGCTATTTCATAATTTTTAAAATTTTAAAGTTTGGCAGCCTAGGGTTTTAAGGTTGTGGCGGGGCATTTAGGTCATTTCAACCCCTAGGGCTTCAACAACCAGCTGCAAACCTTCTTCTTCCACGGTGAACCCTTCGCCGACCGTTTTTCTCTTCGGTCTTCATTGCCAGAACGGCCTTTGATCAAATCGAAGCCCATTGATGACTCACTGATCGAAGACGAGCACCGATGATGCTCTTTTCTTCGATCGACTGAAAAACTTCACAGTCCGACCGGAAAAGATGCGCCGCTGCCTATCTCGGTCTCAATCGATGCCACGAAGACATGCAAGGAACGAGAACGAATGGCTACCAATAATTGGCGCCGATCGAAGACGCAACTGACCTCTGATAAGAGAAACCAAATTGCCTGGAAACTCTTTTCGGCAATCCCGATTTCCCAGTGAAGATAGCAACCAAAAACCCAGAAAGAAAACCGATTTCGAAAAGAAAAAAAAAAAACTTTGAATACGTTTTTCTAGCTGAAAAATCAATAGCCCAAAAAGATTTTGAAACCTTTTCAATCAGAGAAGAATCTTGTTTTCGAAAACCCCAATTTCAGAATGGTCTTTTTTTTTTTTTCCGGCAAAACAAACCCAGGTTTCCGGTGGCATTCAAAACTAAATTTAAGTCAGAAAATTAAAACCAATTCAGGGAATTTTCGTAAAAGAAAAACAAAACATTCTTCTCGATAAGCAAAAAAAAAAAAAAAAAAAAACCAAAGAAAACAATTTCCTTTTTCCCAGAGCTTTCAAGACATTAATTTTTGAAGAAACAAACCTTTTGTTTTAATCAAAAATTAATTTTAACACTATAATTCAAACCTGGCTTTGATACTACTGCTGGGATCGGAGGCATGATTTTCAAAAATTTACACAGCGGATTCATGCCAATTCCAATTTTAGTGTTTAATTATTCCTACGTTTAAAGCTTCTAAAGCTTACCCTCGTAGCGTAATCGGTTGCCACGTCTGGATCCTTGTTTGATGTTGGTCTAAACCTTCTACTCTGGTTACGTTTGTCACCACCAAAATCCTTCCTTGAAGGACTCTCTACTTTCAAGCACTGAAATTCTTTGCAGATCCGGTGCTAGCCGTTTTTGCCTATGGAGAGAGTTTGGGATTTTGTGTATATTTTGCTTGTTCTGATTTTCTGATTGAAAATCATCATCCTACTACAATAACATCCCTAGGATATTTGTAGAGTTGAAATTTCCAAAAATCAGTAATGTAATCAATCAATTATTACTTAACTGATTTAATCATATTCCAAATCAATATTATTACCAAGTATTATTTTACTGATTCCAAATCAGTATTAAATAATATTTACTGATTCCAAATCAGTATCAAATAATACCTTAATGATTTGGGTTATACACCAAGCCCATGGATCAACCCATGACCCATGGATCAGGTTGATGGATCAAGAACCTCAATTGCAATTAGGTCCCTTGATTTATCAGCCAATCCTAATTGTTCCCAGGTAATTAATTAACTCTTAATTAATACCACAGAACTTTTCAATAATATTTAATTAAACTATTTAATTAATTCTCCCTTATTTAAGTATAACAATTATACTCATTGTAGGCAAGAATACTTATTCTGCATCATCAAACTTTCTTATGTGCGGTCCTGTAGGCCCATTCTAAATTGGCAATGGATAACTCAATCTCATTGGTTAATCCATAAGTCATTAGTGGTCTCTAGCAAGACATAATGACTACCCAATTCAGAATGGATGGTCGAATGGTGATTCAACACAACCTTTCTGAGCAAACTACGTACGATCCTCTACATTGATATCCCGTTTAGCATAAGGCATGGAACCATCATCCTTATATAGCTAAACGTTTACTTGATCTCTTAGTGATACTTAATTCATCAAACAAATGATAACGCTTATCATTCCTTGGGTATGGCCATGCACTTTTCCGTTCACTATCAAGTGGCCAAGATATCATCTCTCACTTAAGAGAGATTTGTAGTCTCATCACTTCACCTACATATCTTAGCGTGACTCATAGTGTACCCAATTAAACCCATACTTGGCAACCTGTTACGGTCCCGTTAGGCGTATGTCAAAGCACACTACAATTCACCTAAGACCATGTAGTGATTTCTGGTCTAAGGATCCTCGTACAAATACTACTCAAAAGAATCACTCATGATCTTAAAGTCCATGGAGTGTTTCTTTTGGCGGATCGACTTCATGAAATTAAATATGCACAAGAATATAATTATCATGATATTAACTCATTTGATAGATTATCAAACAGATGACAAATGTCTAAATTAGCCCTCAAAAGGGCATACACCAACATTCGCTTCAAAGGTATAACCTTTAATCTTTATGTTTTCCGTATTAAATGAAAGGTTGATTCTTTGTGCGTTGTTTGTCGATTTAATAAATTAAATAAGTATAAGCCTAGATCCGTTCAGGAGAAAATGAATTTGAGCCTGAGCTTTGTCGAAAGTTTCTGATTCTGGAATGCATTCCACAAAAGTGAGATTTTCGATTTAGTCTGGGCTTGTTCTGTTCTCCTTCAACTATAGCTTCTACCTTAGAGAGGAGTCCACTGCAATGCTAATCTTGGTGGATGATATGTCCCAAAAACACCACTTCACTGAGCCAAAATTCACATTTGCTGAACTTGGGGAACAATTTATTTTCCAGAAGGGTAGTAAGTACTGAAAGATTATCTGCTTGGGCCTAGCCAGAAACTCACTTTCGTGCTACGCATTCCAGAATCGGAATCTCTGACCAGGCCTAGACGCTAGCACAATTGCTATTCCAACCCTTTTGAAATAACAATGCGCAGGATCTGGGTGAAAGATTTTTGTAGGATCTGGGTTTGCACTTGCTCGATTTACCACGCAACAAAAATTTCTATTAATGCGGAATCTTAGAAAAGTACCTTTGAAGCGTGCACTTGGTGATTCTCTTGTATGCCTCAAGACTATGACTTCACGTTGTGTGGGCAACGAACTAGAAGTCAATTGATCAGCTACTCACCACAATCCACCTGCTAGAAAACTCTAGCCCCGCAGCACCTGGCACGTACTATAAACGCACCGCCCGCAGAGAGAGAAAGCTACGCGCAGCTGGCATAGATCAAGGCCAAAATTTCAGCCACTAGAAACCCAAAAACCAGCTGCACACTTTCTTGAAAATTCAACTTGGAGAGAGAAACGTTTTCTCTCTCTAGAAATCCTGTGGATTAATTGTGTTATTGTTGTATTCTGAATGACTCATCCCTTGTCTATTTATAGAGTTACAAGAGAGACTCCAAGTTGGTTTAGGATTGGTCTTCCTACTGGGTTTCTGTTTTTCTTCAATCCTGTTTCTGGACTGATACAGATTCTGTTTCCTTCAATCCTGTTCTTGGACTGATACACTCCCAACTGTCACAGGGATTCACTTATCCCAATCCAGTTCCTGGGATGAATCACTCCCAACTGACACAGGGATTCACTTATCCCAAACCAGTTCCTAGGATGATTCACAACCAACTGACACAAGGATTAATTAATTTCTAAATTAATTAAATCTACCTTTGTCAACAACCCAGTACATAATTAATCGTACCACTAACGGATTAATTATGGCAATACCAACCTACACCAGAATTGCTTCCGGAACAACTTAATTAAATTATATTCATAATCTCCCCACATCAAAGATATAGTGCTCGTTAATTCATTAATTTACTGATAAATTAATTCATCAACTTCTTTAATTCCGAGACTAGTACCACTCGATCTTTTTAC
Organism: Knoxia roxburghii; assembly: GCA_030378225.1. NCBI lineage: Eukaryota > Viridiplantae > Streptophyta > Magnoliopsida > Gentianales > Rubiaceae > Knoxia > Knoxia roxburghii. The sequence continues at coordinate 26,420,555 of CM059418.1, read as the reverse complement.
TATACCGGACATAAGTCCACCGGCCGGGTTTAGTATAATAAACATTTCGAGCTCATCTCGGGAGCACCATCACCCCGGACTCACCGGTACATGGTTTCCTTTCGACAAATAGCAGCACACCAAGTAACTAAACACGCGCACCCAACCTACCGAGATTATTGGCCACAATTGACCTCACCCTTTGGCAGATCAAAGTACACTATGTCTAATCCTCATGCCCGCTCGAGTCTAGGGATTTAGAGATAGAATACAAGGATCGATTTGTCTATTAAATCAGTACAAGACAAATCATTCCTAAGAGTCAAGTTCAATATGCCCCGGGCATATCTATATGATTCAATTAGTTTAGACAAACTAATTATCTGAATCACATAATAACCTAGACCGACAGTTTGTCCAAAGCTGTCTCGGTTACGAACCTCATTTATATATTATGTCTTTCAACCAATGATGAGATCTACTGTGTCGCACCAGACACCTCATCATCTACTTACATAATATAAATGGACATAAATATGCACAACAAAATATGACTGAAACACAAATCGATATATTAAACTGGGAAACTGGACAATACAAGCATAGCTTATGTATTCTACTCCAACAATCTCCCACTAATACTTAAGCTGTGCTTTAAGTATACAACTACATACAATCCTACCCAATCTGCTGCTATCTATCTAGAAAAACTGTCAAGGCTCTCTTAAGCATCTGATCCCCTTGCCCTTCACGTGAGCCTCAAAGACTTTAGAAGTCAATGTTTTCGTGAACGGATCTGCAAGGTTATCCTCTGATGCTATCTTAGCCATGACCACGTCTACCCTCTTTACGATGTCTCGTATCAGGTGGTACTTGCGCTGTATATGTTTACTCGCCTTGTGGGCTCGTGGTTCCTTCGAGTTTGCAACTGCACCGTTGTTATCACATTACACCGTGATAGACTTCGGCAAACCAGGAATCACATCTAAGTCCACTAGGAAGTTCTTGAGCCATATTGCTTCTTTCGCTGCCTCTGATGCGGCAACGTACTCAGCCTCCATGGTAGAGTCCGCCATGCATTTCTGCTTGACACTTCGCCAAACTATGGCTCTACCTCCTAGAGTAAACACATACCCTGAGGTAGACTTGCTCTTGTCCCTGTCACCTTGGAAATCTGAATCTGTGTAACCTCGGGGTACCAGCTCAGACGCCTGATAGACCAGAACTTGGTCCCTCGTTCTGCGCAAATACTTGAGAATGCATTTTACTGCCTCTCAATGAGCTTTCCCGGGTTACTCTGATATCTGTTGACCATGCCAACGACATAACAGATATCAGGCCTCGTACACAACATGGCATACATGAGACTTCCTACTGCCGAAGCATATAGAACTGTCTTCATGGTCTCTATCTCCTCAACAGTCTTAGGAGACTGTTCCTTAGATAGAAACACTCCATGCCTGAAAGGTAGAAAACCTTTCTTGGAGTTCTGCATGTTAAAACGGGCCAGAATCGTGTCTATGTATGAAGCTTGGGAGAGCGTTAGTGAACGTTTCCTACGATCTCGAATAATCTTGATCCCAAGGATATGTCCCGCTTCCCCTAAGTCCTTCATATAAAATTGCTTGGACAGCCATGCCTTTACGTCTGATAACACTTTCTTGTTGTTTCCAATCAATAGAATGTCATCTACGTAAAGCACAAGAAACACCACTGAGTTTCCATCACGTCTGCGATATACACATTGCTCATCCGGACACTGAGTAAATCCAAAGAACTGGATTACTTCATCAAACCGGATGTTCCAAGATCTGGATGCCTGCTTAAGTCCATAAATAGACCTCTTAAGCCTGCAAACCTTATGCTCTTGGCCTTTTTCAATGAATCCCTCTGGTTGCTGCATAAAGATGGTTTCCTCAAGACTTTCGTTCAGGAAAGCTGTCTTGACATCCATCTGCCAAATCTCATAATCCATATGAGCAGCTATGGCCAAGAGAATCCGAATCGACTTAAGCATGGCTACCGGGGAGAAGGTTTCCTCATAATCGATTCCCTCTTTCTGAGTATACCCCTTCTCCGCCAGCCTAGCTTTAAAGGTTTCCACCTTCCCGTCAGGTCCTCTCTTACGTTTGTAGACCCACTTGCATCCAATGGGCTTAAAACCCATCAGGCAGGTCCACAAGCTCCCAGACTTGATTGTGGTCCATTGACCCCATCTCGGATATCATTTGCCTTACGCCAAGATTCTGCATCTTTATCTCAAAGTGCCTCATTGTAGTTAACTGGGTCAGGTCCAGGCATACCTGGGACTAGGTCTGAAGCCTCTCCCACGCCAACGAACCTGTTGGGCTGTCTCACAACCCTCCCACTACGACGAGGCACCACCTGTGTAGGTGCATCATCTTTGATCTCATGTGTAGTGTGTGGTGTATCTACTTGTGCTGGTGCATCAGGATTAGTAGTTTGTCCTCTAAGCTCTTCTAGTACTATCTTACTCTTGGGCTTGTGGTCTAAGACATAGTCCTCTTCTAAAAATCTAGCGTTGGTACTTACCACCACCTTCTGATCTTTAGGACTATAGAATAGACCACCTTTTGTTCCCCTAGGATGTCCTACAAATAGCATTAATTCTGTTCTTGCATCTAGCTTAGCCGTATCTGCCTTAAGCACATGTGCTGGGCAGCCCCAAATTCTGAGATGTCTTAGACTGGGCTTCCGCCCGTTCCACAACTCTACTGGGGTTGAAGGCACGGTTTTAGATGGTACAAGATTAAGAATATACATTGCCGTTTCCAAGGCATATCCCCAGAACAAACTTGGCAAATCACTATAGCTCATCATGGACCTAACCATTTCCATAAGAGTCCGATTCCTCCTTTCTGCTACACCATTATGCTGTGGCGTGCTAGGTGCAGACAACTGAGACTGAATTCCTACCTCAGTGAGGTAATCTCGAAATTCATGGGACAGGTACTTCCCACCACGATCTGAACGCAGTGTCTTAATACTCTTACCATGATGCTTCTCCACATCTGCCCGAAACTCTTTGAACTTGCCAAAACATTCGGACTTGTGGCGCATTTAGGTAAATGTATCCGTACCTAGAGTAGTCATCCGTGAATGTCACGATATACTCATATCCCCCTCGTGCCTGGACCGTCATAGGTCCACACAAGTCAGAATGAATCAACTCTAATGCTTCTTTAGCTCTATAGCCTTTTGCTTTAAAAGGTCTCTTGGTCATCTTACCTTCCAAGCAAGATTCGCAGGTTGCATAACTGTCAATATCTAATGAACCCAAAGGTCCATCATTGACTAACCTCTGAATCCTACTAAGGTTTATATGACCTAGCCTTAGATGCCAAAGATAGGTTTGATTCATTTCAGAAGGTTTCTTCCTCTTATTAATGTTAGATTCTGAGCTATCTATCTCTATGTTTTGCGCAACAGGGGAGTTAGAGTTAACCACAAACAAATTGTTCGCCAATGAACCAGAACAAATAAGTTTTCCATTTCTTCTAATAACAACACAGTCATCAGAAAAAATAAACTTATACCCGTTCTTCAAGAGTTTAGAAACCGAAATCAAGTTCTTTCTAAAACTCGGTACATAAAGACAATTAACTAACTCCAAGCTAGAATTTTCGAAATTCAACTTAACTACTCCCACTGCTTCTACTGACACTCTTGTAGTGTCGCCCAAGTAGATATCCAATTCGCCTGCTCTAAGCTTCTGGGTTACTTGGAACCCTTGCAAAGAATTACAAACATGGTCAGTGGCACCTGAATCCACACACGAAGTATCTGTGGGAATCGCCGCTAAACATGTCTCAGTAATTAAGGCATAATTTATCGTACTTATAAGCTTTGGACAATCCGCTTTCCAATGTCCCGTCTTATTGCATTTGAAGCACTTGTCTTTCGACATCTTCTTTGCAATATCTGGCTGAGGCACAATTTGTGCCTTTTTAGCTACTCCCTCGAGCTTTCTCTTCTTCTTTCCAGCCTCAGGCTCAGAAGAAGATTCTAAAGCTTCGACTGAGACTAAAGCTCGCTTCTTCTCTTGAAGAAGACTTTTAGGCGCCATCAACTCTGCCAAGAGCTCGGATGAACTCCACAACATCTTACTTATGTTGTAGTTCAACCGAATCCGCTCATAGCTTTGAGGCAAGCTCTGGAGGACAATATCGGCTTTGGTTTCACCAACGATTTTGCCTCCCACTACCTCAACCTTGTTGATGTTACTAATCATGTCAATGACACGATCTCTCACAGGAGCGCTCTCAGCCCTAAGGACAATATCCAAGTTATGACTTCCATCGACATTATTAGTTCCAGTTAAATTGTTGTTTTTCAAAATAGCAGCTAAAGGATTGAATGCCATATCGATTTAAACTGGAAAGTAAACAAAAAGTGTTTCAGTTATATATGCTAGAATTTTCGTAAAACATGAAAATTCAATTAATTATTGATTCCCTCAAAACAATAATATTAATCCACCAACATCTCATCCACCAGGATTCTCGCAAGCCACGCAGTGTGGACGTTTACGCTAACCCACATTCGTTTGAGAAGAACCAAGTTCATTAACTACACTATCTGACCAACGATCTTTTGATCAATGTAGCTAATAGTCGGTGCTTTCAGCCGTACAAGTAAGCAGCGTAACCTCGCGGGAGGAATACTACAGATCGTACACTAAGTGTATGCCATTACGTGACTTCTGAGTTTGTTACCTCAGGATAGTGCGCCTCAGATGGAGAGGGTGTCGCATTTCTCCTAGTTAAACTCGCTCTAGTCATCTTACTCAGAAGCTCATAGTCTAGCGATCTCGGGGTTGGACTCATCCGAATGGAGGAAGGCCCTAATGCCAACGCGCAAGCCCACCCACATCGCATATGAACCCGTAATGGTGGCCATGGGGATGTAACACAACCCGCTCCCACTTAGATTTCCAAATTGAGGGTTTTTCCGGTTTTAACATGCAATTAACTAACCTAAGTTATGTGCAACCATAAAACCAGACATGCTTTACTTCATGCATCTAAAATACAGCATAAAAATAAAGCATAAAAATTAAAACAATAAATACGGGAAATAAATTTGAAAAAATAAATTCCACGACTATTATGGTTTTAATTGCTTCCATCTTCTGCCTTGATCTCGTGTCCCGTCACGTCACTCGATGGAGAGAGCCTTGAATTTCAAAAAACGAAAACTGGAGGAAAAACGGGCCAAAAACAGCCCGAACAGCCCGAACGGGCCGCCCGGGCCGCAGCACGGCCCGAGGGCCGCGCTGCCCGCGCGCACAGCCCGCACGGGCCTTGCGTGCCCGCGCGCCCGCACGGCCGCACGGGCCTGCGTGCGGCTGCTGCGCCCTGGGTGCGGCAGCTGCTGCTGCTGCGCCCTTGGTGCGGCAGCAGCTGCTGCTGGCCACCCGGCCGGCGCGACTTGCTGCCGGGGGTCGTCGCCGGCGTCGCCTCCTGCCGCCAACTCCTCCTTCGCTTTTTCCCACGCTATTTGGTCTTCTTGCAATTCGTTCTGGGTTTTCCTGGGTTTCTTCAAATTCATGATAACCTAAAACCCACGAATCCAAGTCGCCCACCATAACGCCTTCGATTACAAAAAAAAACAATTTTCCTACTACAAGGCATTCTAGGAAAATTAAATAATCGAAATTATATAGAATAAATCCTACTGCAGATTTCATCTAATCCTACACGGCTTCCAACACGTGGTTATACTATTACAAACATTCATAATAAAATTAAATCCGGACATGTCCCGGAGTTTAATTAAAACCCATACAAACGTAACCATAATAGTCGGGATTCTAAACCACCTGCAAATAAAACCATGTAATAAATCGAACAAGCACAGAACCCCCTAAACCAGGCTCTGATACCAATTGAAAGATTTTTGTAGGATCTGGGTTTGCACTTGCTCGATTTACCACGCAACAAAAATTTCTATTAATGCGGAATCTTAGAAAAGTACCTTTGAAGCGTGCACTTGGTGATTCTCTTGTATGCCTCAAGACTATGACTTCACGTTGTGTGGGCAACGAACTAGAAGTCAATTGATCAGCTACTAACCACAATCCACCTGCTAGAAAACTCTAGCCCCGCAGCACCTGGCACGTACTATAAACGCACCGCCCGCAGAGAGAGAAAGCTACGCGCAGCTGGCATAGATCAAGGCCAAAATTTCAGCCACTAGAAACCCAAAAACCAGCTGCACACTTTCTTGAAAATTTGACTTGGAGAGAGAAACGTTTTCTCTCTCTAGAATTTTCTCTCTCTAGAAATCCTGTGGATTAATTATGTTATTGTTGTATTCTGAATGACTCATCCCTTGTCTATTTATAGAGTTACAAGAGAGACTCCAAGTTGGTTTAGGATTGGTCTTCCTACTGGGTTTCTGTTTTCCTTCAATCCTGTTTCTGGACTGATACAGATTCTGTTTCCTTCAATCCTGTTCCTGGACTGATACACTCCTAACTGTCACAGGGAGTAGGTTTCTGTTTTCCTTCAATCCTGTTTCTGGACTGATACAGATTCTATTTCCTTCAATCCTGTTCCTGGACTGATACACTCCTAACTGACACAGGGATTCACTTATCCCAAACCAGTTCCTGGGATGATTCACAACCAACTGACACAAGGATTAATTAATTTCTAAATTAATTAAATCTACCTTTGTCAACAACCCAGTATATAATTAATCGTACCACTAACGGATTAATTATGGCACTACCAACCTACACCAGAATTGCTTCCGGAACAACTTAATTAAATTATATTCATAATCTTCCCACATCAAAGATATAGTGCTCGTTAATTCATTAATTTACTGATAAATTAATTCATCAACTTCTTTAATTCCGAGACTAGTACCACTCGACCTTTTTACTATACCGGACATAAGTCCACCGGCCGGGTTTAGTATAATAAACATTTCGAGCTCATCTCGGGAGCACCATCACCCCGGACTCACCGGTACATGGTTTCCTTTCGACAAACAGCAGCACACCAAGTAACTAAACACGCGCACCCAACCTACCGAGATTATTGGCCACAATTGACATCACCCTTTGGCAGATCAAAGTACACTATGTCTAATCCTCATGCCCGCTCGAGTCTAGGGATTTAGAGATAGAATACAAGGATCGATTTGTCTATTAAATCAGTACAAGACAAATCATTCCTAAGAGTCAAGTTCAATATGCCCCGGGCATATCTATATGATTCAATTAGTTTAGACAAACTAATTATCTGAATCACATAATAACCTAGACCGACAGTTTGTCCAAAGCTGTCTCGGTTACGAACCTCATTTATATATTATGTCTTTCAACCAATGATGAGATCTACTGTGTCGCACCAGACACCTCATCATCTACTTACATAATATAAATGGACATAAATATGCACAACAAAATATGACTGAAACACAAATCGATATATTAAACTGGGAAACTGGACAATACAAGCATAGCTTATGTATTCTACTCCAATACTGGGTTTGCACTTATTCGATTTACCACGCAACAAAATTTTTTAAAAAAAGCAGAAACATAAGAATTACTTATTGAATCGTATAATTAGGTGATTCTTTTGTATGCCTTAAGACTTTGCTTGTATGCTATGTGGGCAGCAATCTAACTAGCAATTTGATTAGCTAATCACCACAATCCACCTGCCAAAAAAATCCAGCACCGCTGCACCTGGCACGTACAATTAACGCACTGCCCGGAGAGAGAGAAAGCTACACTTTGTCGCCAAAACTCAAGTAGAATTTTGGCTGCTCTTAGCTATGGAAAATCCGAATTTTAGAGAGAAGTTTTCTCTCTCTAAGTTTTCTTGTCTTGAAAACTTATGAACTGTATATTGAATTGTGTATCTTGAATAGCTAATCCTTTGTCTATATATAGAGTTATAAGAGAGACCCCAAGTTGGTTTAGGATTGGCCTTCCTACTGGGTTTCTGTTTCCTTCAATCCTGTTCCTAGACTGATACACATCCAACTGATATAGGAATTCACTTATCCCAATCTAGTTCCTGATATGATTCACAACCAACTGATACAGGGATTCACTTATCCCAAACCAGTTCCTGGTATGATTCACAACCAACTGATACAGGGATTTACTTATCCTAAACCAGTTCCTGGTATGATTCACAACCAACTGACACAAGGATTAATTAATTACTTAATTAATTAAATCTACTTTTGTCAATAACCCAATACATAATTAATCGTACCACTAACAGATTAATTATGAAACTACCATCCTACACCAGAAATGCTTCTGGAGCAATTTAATTAATTTATTCATAATCTCCCCACATCAAAGATATAGTGCTCGTTAATATATTAATTTACTGAAAATTAATTAATTAACCTCTTTAATTCTGAGACTAGTACCACTCGACCTTTTTACTATACCAGACATAAGTCCACCGGCCGAGTTTAGTATAATAAACATTACAAGCTCATCTCGGGAGCACCATCACCCCGGAAGCACCGGTACATGGTTTCCTTTCGACAAGCAGCAGCACACCAAGCAACTAAACACGCGCACTCAACCTACTGAGATTATTGGCCAAAATTGACCTCACACATTGGTAGATCAAAGTACACTATGTCTAATCCTCATGCCCACTCGAGTCTAGGGATTAAGAGATAGAATACCAAGAACGATTTGTCTATTAAATCAGTACAAGGCAAATCATTCCTAATAGTCAAGTTCAATACGCCCCGGGCATATTTATATGATTTAATTAGTTTAGACAAACCAATTATCCGAATCACATAATAACCTAAAATGACAGTTTGTCCAAAGCTATCTCGGTTACGAACCTCATTTATATATTATGTCTTTCAACCAATGATGAGATCTACTGTGTCACAGAAGACACCTCATCATCTACTTACATAATATAAATGGACATATCATGCACAACAAAATATAACCAAAACATAAATCGATATATTAACTGGGAAAATGTACAATACAAGGATGCTTATGTATTCAACTCCAACAATCTCCCACTAATACTTAAGCTTTGCTTTAAGTATACAACTACATTCAACTCCTATTCACTTTACTACTATATATCTAGAAAAACTATCATGGCTCTCCTAAGTATTTGATTCCCGTGCTCTTCACGTGAGCCTCAAAGACTTTTGAAGTCAATGTCTTCGTGAACGGATCTATAAGGTTATCCTCTGATGTTATTTTAGTCATGACTACGTCTTCTCTTTTTACGATATCTCGTATCAGGTGGTACTTGCGCTGTATATGTTTACTCACCTTGTGGGCTCGTGGTTCCTTCGAGTTTGCTACTGCACCGTTGTTATCACAATTCACCGTGATAAACTTCTGCAAACCAGGAATCACATCTAAGTCCACTAGAAAGTTCTTGAGCCACACTGCTTCCTTCGCTGCCTCTGATGCGGCAACGTATTCAGCCTCCATGGTAGAGTCCGCCACGCATTTCTGCTTAACACTCCGCCAAACTATGGCTTCACCTCTTTGAGTAAACACATACCCTGAGGTATACTTGCTCTTGTCCATGTCACCTTGGAAATCTGAATCTGTGTAACTTCGGGGTACCAGCTCAGGCGCCTGATAGACCAACACTTGGTCTCTCATTCTGCGCAAATACTTGAGAATGCATTTTACTGCTTCCCAGTGAGCTTTCCCGGGGTTACTTTGATATCTGCTCACTATGCCAAAGGCATAACAGATATCAGGCCTCGTACACAACATGGCATACATGAGATTTCCTACTGCCAAAGCATCAGGAACTGCCTTCATGGCCTCTATCTCCTCAACAATCTTGAGAGACTGTTCCTTAGATAGATGCACTCCGTGTTTGAAAAGTAGAAAACCTTTCATGGAGCGCTGCATTTAAAATGGGCCAGAATCGTATCTATGTATGAAGCTTGGGAGAGCATTAACGAATATTTCCTACGATCTCGAATTATCGTGATCCCAAGGATATGTCCAGCTTCCCCTAAGTCCTTCATATCAAACTGCTTGGACAACCATGCCTTTACGTCTGATAACACTTTCTTGTTGTTGCCAATCAATAGAATGTCATCTACATAAAGCACAAGAAACACCACTGAGTTTTTATCACGTTTGCGATACACACATTGCTCATCCGGACACTGAGTAAATCCGTAGGACTGGATTACCTCATCAAACCAGATGTTCCAATATCTAGATGCCTGCTTAAGTCCGTAAATGGACCTCTTAAGCCTGCAAACCTTATGCTCTTGGCCTATTTCAATGAATTCCTCTGGTTGTTGCATGAAGATGGTTTCCTCAAGACTTCTGTTTAGGAAAACTATCTTGACATCCATCTGCCAAATCTCATAATCTAAATGAGCAGCTATGGCCAAGAGAATTCGGATTGACTTAAGCATGCCTATCGGGGAGAAGGTTTCCTCATAATCGATTCCCTCTTTCTGAGTATACCTCTTCGCCACCTGCCTAGTTTTAAAGGTTTTCACCTTTCTGTCAGGTTCTCTCTTACATTTGTAGACCCACTTGCATCCAATGGGCTTAAACCCATCAGGCAGGTCCATAAGCTCCCAGACATAATTGTGGTCCATTGACCCCATCTCGGATATTATTGTTGTAAGCCAAGATTCTGCATCTTTATCTCAGAGAGCCTCATTGTAGTTATCCAGGTCAGGTTCAGGCGCACCTGGGACTAGGTCTGAGGCCTCTCCTAAGCCAATAAACCTGTCGGGCTGTCTCACAATCCTCCCACTACGACGAGGCACCACCTGTGTAGGCGCATCATCTGTGATCTCATGTGCAGTGTGTAGTGTATCTACTTGTGCTGGTGCATCAGGATTAGTAGTTTGTCTCATAAGCTCTTCTAGTACTATCTTACTCTTGGGCGCCTGTGATCTAAGATATAGTCATCTTCCAAAAAATCTAGCGTTGGTACTATCCACAACCTTCTGATCTTTAGGACTATAAAATAGACCACCTTTTCATTCCTCTAGGATATCATAGAAACATCATTAATTCAGTTCTCACATCTAACTTAGCCGCATCTGCCTTGAGCATATGTGCTGGGAAACCCCAAACTCTGAGATGTCTTAGACTGGGCTTACGCCAGTTCCACAACTCTACTGGAGTTGAAGGCACGATTTTAGATGGTACAAGATTAAGAATATACACCGCTGTTTCTAAGGCATATCCCCAGAACAAACTTAGCAAATCACAATAGCTCATCATCGACCTAACCATTTTCAAGAGAGTTCGATTCCTTCTTTCTGCTACACCATTCTGCTGTGGCGTGCCAGGTGCAGACAACTGAGACTCAATTTTGACCTCACTGAGGTATTCTCGAAAATCGTAGGACAGGTACTCCCCTCCACGATATGATAATAGTATCTTGATACTCTTACCATGATGTTTCTCTACATCTTCCCAAAACACTTTGAACTTGCCAAAACATTCGGACTTGTGACGCATTAGGTAAATGTACCTGTACCTTGAGTAGTTATCCGTGAACGTCACGAAATACTCAAACCCACCTCGTGCTTGGACCGCCATTGGTCCACACAAGTCAGAATGAATCAACTCTAGTACTTCATTGGCTCTATAACCTTTTGTTTTAAAAAGTCTCTTGGTCATCTTACCCTTCAAACAAGATTCGCAGGTTGAATAACTGTCAATCTCTAATGAACCTAAAGGTCCATCATTGACCAACCTCTGAATCCTACTAAGGTTTATATGACCTAGCCCGAGATGCCAAAGATAGGTTTGATTCATTTGAGAAGGTTTCTTCCACTTATTAATGTTAGATAAAGAGCTATTGTTTTTATGTTTTGCACACCAGGGGAGTTAGAATTAACCACAAACAAATTGTCAGCCAATGAACCAAAACAAATAAGTTTTCCGTTTCTTCTAATAACAACACAGTCATCAGAAAAATAAACTTATAACCATTCTAATAAGGTTCTTTCTAAAACTTGGTACATAAAGACAATTAACTAACTCTAAACTAGAATTCTCGAAATTCAGAGTAACTACTCCCACTGCTTCTACTGACACTCTTGTAGTGTCGCCCAAAGTAGATATCCAATTCGCCTTCACTAAGCTTCCAGGTTACTTGGAACCCTTTTAAAGAATTACAAACATGGTCAGTGGCACCTGAATCCACACACCAAGTATCTGTGGGAATCGTCGCTAAACATGTCTCAGTAATTAAGGTAAAAACTATCATACCTATAAGCTTTGGACAATCCGATTTCTGACGTCCCGTCTTATTGCACTTGAAGCACTTGTCTTTCGACTTCTTCTTTGAAGTATCTGGCTTAGGCGTAATCTGCGCCTTTTGAGCTATTCCCTCAAGCTTTCTTCTTCTTTCTAGCCTCAGGCTCAGAAGAAGATTCTAAAGCTTTGCCTGCGACTAAAGCTCACTTCTTCTCTTGAAAAAGACTTTTAGCCACCACCAACTCTGCCAAGAGCTCGAACGAAGTACACTACATCTTACTTATGTTGTAGTTCAACCGAATCTGCTCATAGCTTTGAGGTAAGCTCTGAAGGACAATATCGACTTTGGTTTCACCAATGATTTTGCCACCCACTACCTCAACCTTGTTGATATTACTAATCACATCAATGACATGATCTCTCACAGGAGTACTCTCAGCCATAAGGACAATGTCCAAGTTACGACTCCAATCGACATAATTAGGTCCAGTTAACTTGTTGTTTTTCAATATAGTAGCTAAGGGGTTGAATGCCATATCGAATACTGTAATTAAACAGACAATGTTTTAGTTATCTAATCTAGAATTTCGAAAACAAGGAAATTATAACAATTATTGACTTCCCTCAAAACAATAATCTTAATCCACCAACATCTCATTCACCGGGATTGTCGCAAGCTATGCAGTGTGGACGTTTACGCTAACCCACATTCGTTTAAGAATAACCATGTTCATTAACTACACTATCTGACCAAACGATCTATTGATCAATGTAGTTAATAGTCAGTGCTTTCAGCCGTACAAATAAACAGCGTAACCTCGAGGGAGGAATACTGCAGATCGTACACTAAGTGTGTGCCATTACATGACTTCTGAGTTTGTTACCTTAGGATAGTGCGCCTCAGATGGAGAGGGTGTCGCATTTCTCCTAGTTAAACTTACTCTAGTCATCTTACTCAGAAATTCATAATCTAGCAATCTCAGGGCTGGACTCATCCGAATGGAGGAAGGCCCTAATGCCAAAGCGCAAGCCCACCCACATTGCATATGAACTCGTAATGGTGGCTGTGGGGATATTAAACTAACCCGCTCCCACTTAGATTTCCAAATTGAGGGTTTTTGCGGTTTTAACAAGGAATTAACTAACCCTAAGTTATGTGCAACCATAAAACCAGTCATGCTTTAAAATCATGCATCTAAAATACAACACAAAAATTAAAGCATAAAATTAAAACAACAAATACGGTAAATAAATGCGAAAATTAAATTTCTCGACTATCATGGTTTTAATCGCTTCCATATTCTGCCTTGATCTCGTGTCCCGTCATGCAACTCGATGGATTGAGTCTTGATCTTAAAAATGAAAATTGGAGAAAAACGGGCCAAAAATGCGACCCGAACAGGCTGGACGCGCGCAACACGCCCAAGGGCAAGGCGCGCGCGCTGCCCAGCAGCGCCTGCTGCCGTACCATTGCGCTGCAGGCCTGCTGTGCCATGCGGCAGCGGTGCTGCTGCCACCGACGGTTGCCGGCAATGGCTCCTGCTAGCGAGTCGTCGCCGGCGCCGGCGCCGCCCCCTGCCATATGTTTCTCCTTCGCTTCTTTCTACGTTATTTGGTCTTCTTGCAATTCGTTCTGGGATTTTCTGGATTTCTACGAATTAACAATAACCTAAAACCCAAGAATTCAAGTTGCCCACCATAACACCTTCGATTACAAAAAATTAATTCTCCCACTACAAGGCTTTCTAGTAAAATTAAATAATCAAAATTACATAGAAAAAATTCTACTACAGATTTGATCTAATCCTACACAACTTCCAGCACGTTATTATACTATTACAAACATTCATAGTAAAATTAAATCTGGACATATCCCGGAGTTTAATTAAAACCTATACAACCGTAACCATAATAGTCGGGATTTCTTAACCACTTGCAAATAAAATCATGTAATAAATCTGTCAGGACCCAAAAAACACCTGACTTTTCTAACTGATAACAAGGCTCGAACGAGCTAATTAAAATCAAAACCTGTCTTGATAATTAATTTATCAGATAGCTCAAACAAAATAAACTGCGTAAATTCGAATATGGATAATGTCACAATCCCAACATCTAAAAGTACTACATAAAGCTCAAATCCTGTCTCCACAACTGAATCTTACAAGTCCACTAACTAATCCAGTTACTACAACTACTAAAGTGGTTATACAATTTCAACCCATTACTTCCCCGAAACTGCTCTCAAGTCTCACGCAGGAAGCTCTTACCTGGATCACATTCAAAGAGAAAAATGGACATAAGTATGCGAAATCGCATACCTAGTGAGGGTCACCTCCTGGACCCAAAAGTATAATTGAAAAACAACAAACAGAAGAACAACCTACAACAACAGTCATGTATTCATAACGTACCCAAATAGCATGCCAATGTTATAACAAATAGCAACATAATGCGCATACAAAATAACCAACAAACCTGGATCTGTACCAACCAACGGAAACGGGCATCTTACCCGTTATCAACCGAGCCACCAATATCCGCCGAGCCACCAAAGGTACCCCGGGCCATACCTGTCCTATGTACTAGGCCTCGATCCTGCCCCTACCTAGTAGGCCGGCAAGGAAAGGGCGGGGCCCCCAAAAGATGCAAACACAACCATGACTCTTAAATAAACCAGACAGCAAGTAGTACAAATAATATTACGGTCATGTTATAGACTCTACAGAAATTTCCGCAGCGTAACGACTGTAACCACAACAAAACCAAATACCCAAACAGCACATAATCATTCAAAAACAACCACAGAATCAACCAACAACACAATGTAATATACATAACTAAAACCTATGTGCCGGCAAGGCCATAATCTTCTATACAGGATATAAACCAAAACACAAGCGTAAGAAAAACTTTGAATGTAATCCAGAGGTTACACCTGTATGTCCATAGAACATACCGGTGTATTCCTAGTCAGAACAACAAACACAACAAAGGGGGAGACACTCACCTGATATCAAATCAGTAATAGAAACCTCCTAACTCAGGGAAGAGGTCAGCGTCGTCCTGGGATTCGTCAGGAGTATCTATACATATTAAAGAACTCATAAGACTTCTAACTTATAAATTATAAGTTCCAAAGTACGAAATGCTTATATGTAAGCTATTTTCATAACATTACACCAACTTGCATTGTTCCTTAAGATTAAGTAAGGATTAAGGGCCATGAAAGTCTACGTGCATGGCCACCCAAATAGACTTAGCATTCCTTTAACCCATCCTTAATCAAAAGACAACACATTGGTATGACATCATGAACTACTAACCTAAATAAATGATCATAAACCTACTAAAGGGGTTCACTTAGTAGCTATCTTAAAATGGCAAGTTCCTAATTAAGCCATGGATAAAGTGTTAAAGCTTAGTTCCTTGATTTTGAATATTCCAACTTACAACTACTCATCAATTAACCCCTTTAGTTCCAAGCTAACTCCAAATTTCCAATTGAATCTAAACTTACTCATAAATAAGCTAAGGAATTAATAATCTTTAGTTTATAAAAACAAGGTTTAATTGACTTGTTAAGGATTTACCACCAAAGTTGCCGAGATGAAATGGAAACCCAATGGGGAGTGTTCTGAACTTTGAAGGATTAGAAAGGAGGCGGCGGCAGCGGCGGTCCGGCGGTGGTCCGGCGGCGGTCCGGCGGCGGCGGTCTGGCAACTATGTCCAAACACAAAATTCTTTGAGGGCTTTTGTAGCCCTCACTTAGGGGAACATTCTGATGGTAACGTTGACCCAAAACGGGACCGGATCGAAACGGTAGGTGGCGGAGAAACGGCGAGCTAGGGTCTTCAACCCACCAACATGCAACTTCGAAAATGTATAGGGTTTTGTTCTACAAGATAGGAGAAATGTTTCTGTATTAAGATAGGAACCAAATTCCGGCCGGAGTGGCCGGAACCGAAGAGAAAACCGTCGGGGAGGGAAATTAGTCGAACGAAAAAACGAAACGAAATGAAGAACGGAAGGTAAGGTTTTGTTCCTTACATCGTGGGGATCATTTTGGTATATTTGGTTTGCCAAAACGGTGGCCGGTTGGCCGGAGACGAAGTGGCCAAAGATGGGTTGTGGAGTTGGTTTGCGTCGGGTAAAGGAGGAAGAAAGAAAGAAGAAGGAGAAGAGAAAGAGAAGAAAAAGAAAAGGAAAGAAGAGTTTTATTTTTTAAATTTTCCAATTTATGTTTAAGTCCCCAAGATTTTTAATCTCTTCCCATTTCACCCTAAAATTTTTAATTCTCCAAATTTAAATTCTTTCCCTACAATTCTGCCCTAATTCATTTAACCCACTTATTTTCTAGGGCCCTGATCATTATTAATACCTATGTGATATGCAAATTTATTTTAACTATATACACTAAAGAGAAAATTTTTATCGATTTCTCCCAGGATGTCACAAAATCGAACAAGTCCAAAACCCAAAACTAGGCTTTGAAACCAATTGAAAGATTATCAGCCCGGGCTTAGCCAAAAACTCACTTTTGTGCGACACATTCCAGAATCAGAATCTCTGACCAGGCCTAAACGCTAGCACAATTGCTATTCTAACCCTTTTGAAATAACAATGCGCAGGATCTGGGTTTGCACTTATTCGATTTACCATGCAACAAAAATTCTTAATAAAAGCATAAACATAAGAATTACCTATTGAAGCGTATACTTAGGTGATTCTCTTGTATGCCTCAAGACTTTGCTTGTATGCTGTGTGAGCAGTAATCTAACTAGCAATTTGATCAGCTAATCACCACAATCCACCTACCAAAAAAATCCAGCACCGCTGTGTTAGTTTTGAATACAGAAAATCTATGGCTTGTATAAAAAACTAATATCCACAGATGACATATCATTTTGTTTCAGTATAAATTTGTTCCTTTATATCATAGAACTAGATAACGGGGTGTCGACAAACACAGTAGATACCGTTATTGGTTAAAGTATTGATATATAAAAAGTATGCTCGTAACCGAGATAGTCTGAACATACTATCGGTATAGGTTATTGTGTGGTTTGGAAATTGGTTTATCTAAACTAGTTTAAATCACACAGATATGCCCGGGGCATATTGAGCACGACCAGTTTGGATAGAATTGACTTATACTGATTGGCGTAGTCAATTCGGTCCTAGTATTCCGTCTCTCAATCCCGAGATTGGGACGGGCGTGAGGGTTGGATATCGTGTGCTTTGATTTGCCAAAGAGTGAGGTCAATTGAGGCCAATACCTCGGTAAGTTGGGTATGCGGTGTTTAGCTTCTTACGTGCCGTTGCTAGTCGGAGGAATCCACGTACCGGTTCGCCGGGTTGATGGTGCTCCCGAGATGAGCTCGTAAGGTTATTATACTAAACCCAGCGGGTGAACTTTATGTTCGGTATAATAAAAGGACGAGTGGTACTAATCTCATAAACCAAGAAGTCAGTAAATTAATTTGTCAGTAAATTGATAAATCGACGAGCACTAGATCTTTAATGTGGGGAGATAGAATAAAATATTGTGGCGCGATGTAAAGTCGTTCTCGAGCGGTAGTTCCATAATTGGTCCGATAGTGGCACGACCGATTATGCATTTGACTAATCGACAAGGTAAATTAATTAATCCAAAAGGTTTAATTAATATTTAATCGACAAAGTGAATTTAGAAATTAATTCTATTTTGAATTAATTAATTCTAAGGGTTTGATTAAATTAAATTAACAAAGTGGGTTAAATAAATTAATTTAAATGGGTCGATTGGAGTTGATTAGTCGGGAAGACTTAGCGGTCAACGAAAGTCAAATTAAAAGGCCTAACTCGAGAGCCCATTAGGTCTCCAATCGAGCTCCTATAAATAGAAGACTTTTACCTTAAGAAATCATAAGTGTGGCTTGCAAGACAAGAAAATTGTCTTCTTGAGAAAAAAAGGGGTTAGAGAGAAAATCTAGAAAAGATTGAATCTTGGTTTTTTTCTCAAAGTCACCCGGATCTTTTTTTCTCCTGGATTATTTCAACCCAAAAAGGTTTTGGTCTTGGGTGGTGGATTTTTATTTTCATCCTGGGCGGTGGATTCTTGATTATTCTGCCGAGTTTTCTCATGGATTTCCTACTATAATTTTAGCTGCTATTTTGTGGGTCTTTGTTGACCGAATTGTTGAGTCTTGACTGCTGATCCACGTACTGAGTTTCGTGTTTTAGATCACGACTAAGATTCCATTTCGGTCTGGATTTTTGCTGCAGCAGCTGCTGGAAATTCTTTGCATTTCATCATTCTTCAAGCGGTAGTTCTGCCCAGTTTTGATCGGACCAGTTTTTGGGTTTATTATATGAGAATTTCGGCCAGCCCCTTTTGGTAGTTCTTGTGGGTTTTATAAGAAACTTCGATAGATTATTGCCCACGCAATATTCGAAGTCTTCTCGGAGAATCGATTGGATTTCTTGTGGAAATCGCGCTAAAGATTGGATTTTTCTTTTAGGCAAGGGACTTCGCTACAAAAGGTATAATCTTTAAATTCCGCTTTAATTAAAGATTTAATTTTTTGTGTCCCGATTAATAAATTAAATAAGTATAAGCCTAGATCCGTTCATGGGTAAACTAATTTGAGCCTGAGCTTGGTCGAAAGCTTCCGATTCTGGAATGCATTGCACGAAAGTGAGGTTTTCGATTTAGCTCGGGCTTGTTCAGTTTTCCTTCACGCTGTACCTGGCACGTACAATTAACGCACTGCCCGAAGAGAGAAAGCTACACTTTGCTGCCAAAAATCAAGTAGAATTTCGGCTGCTCTTAGCTATGGAAAATCTGAATTTTAGAGAGAAGTTTTCTCTCTCTAGGATTTTCTCTCTCTAAGTTTTCTTGTCTTGAAAACTTATGAACTGTATATTGAATTGTGTGTCTTGAATAGCTAATCCCTTGTCCATATATGGAGTAACAAGAGAGAACCCAAGTTGGTTTAGGATTGGCCGTCCTACTGGGTTTCTATTTTCTTCAATCCTGTTCCTAGACTGATACACATCCAACTGATACAAGAATTCACTTATCCCAATCTAGCTTCTGATATGATTCACAACCAACTGATACAGAGATTCACTTATCCCAAACTAGTTCCTGGTATGATTCACAACCAACTGATACAGGGATTCACTTATCCCAAACCAGTTTCTGGTATGATTCACAACCAACTGACACAAGGATTAATTAATTACTTAATTAATTAAATCTACCTTTATCAATAACCCAATACATAATTAATCGTACCACTAATGGATTAATTATGGCACTACCATCCTACACCAGAAATGCTTCTGGAACAACTTAATTAATTTATTCATAATCTCCCCACATCAAAGATATAATGCTCGTTAATATATTAATTTACTGAAAATTAATTAATTAACCTCTTTAATTTCGAGACTAGTACCACTCGACGTTTTTACTATACTGGATATAAGTCCACCGGCCGGGTTTAGTATTATAAACATTACGAGCTCATCTCGGGAGCACCATCACCCCGGACGCACCGGTATATGGTTTCCTTTAAACAATCAGCAGTACACCAAGCAACTAAACACGCGCACCCAACCTACCGAGATTATTTGCCACAATTGACCTTACCCATTGGTAGATCAAAGTACACTATGTCTAATCCTCATGCCCGCTCGAGTCTAGGGATTAAGAGATAGAATACCAAGAATGATTTGTCTATTAAATCAGTACAAGGCAAATCATTCCTAATGGTCAAGTTCAATACGCCCCGGGCATATTTATATGATTCAATTAGTTTGGACAAACCAATTATCCAAATCACATAATAACCTAAACCCACAGTTTGTCCATAGCTGTCTCGGTTACGAACCTCATTTATATATTATGTCTTTCAAGCAATGATGAGATCTACTGTGTCACACAAGACACCTCATCATTTACTTACATAATATAAATGGACATATCATGCACAACAAAATATAACCAAAACAAAAATCGATATATTAATTGGGAAAATGTACAATACAAACATAGCTTATGTATTCAACTCCAACAAGTACCACTCTCAAATGGTGTGCATGATCATTGACTGCCTTAGAATATCATCTATAAACACAACTACAAACTTGTCCAAATACGGACGAAATACTCTACGCATTAAATCCATAAATGCTACCGGAGCATTTGTTAGCCCGAAGGGCATCACCAGAAACTCATAATGCCCATACTTGGATCTAAATGCAATCTTGGGTACATCATTGTCCTTGATGCGTAGCTGTTAATAACCTTGCCGCAAATCCAGTTTAGAAAATACCTTTGCCCCCTGAAGCTGATCAAACAAATCATCAATCAACGATAATGGATATTTATTCTTTATTGTTACCTTGTTCAGGCCCCGATAATCAACCCACATCCTTAAAGTCCCATAATTCTTCTTACCAAAAAAGACCCAAACTCCACATGACAACATACTAGGTTAAATAAAATCCCGGTTTAGCAAATCCTCTAATTGAATCTTTAACACTTTCAATTCCACCGGGGCCCATTCTATAAGGGGCGGGAGACACCGGTGCCGCCCCAGGTAATAGCTCTATTAAAAACTCAACCTCCCTGTCCGGCGGTGGTCCCTCCAACTTTTTAGGGAGGGAACACTTAAGGGTATTTACTAGCGATCGACACCTCTTCTAACTGAATATTTTCCTTGGGTCGGTTTATCAAATATGTCAGATATCCAATGCTTTCCTTATTTAACATTTTATGTTCGCATACATCATTGATCAAATCCTTTGACTCATACCAGATTTCATTTTTAGTTTTAATTTGGGCTCTCTCGGCACCTCGAAGAACACCATTTTTGTCCGACAATTTAGACTGGCATGCCATCATGACAACTAATACATCCCCAAGATGACATCATTCGCCACCAATGGTAATGCGGTTAAGTCTTCCCGCATTATTCTATCCCCTATTTCTACTTCACAGTTTCTAAATAACTTATCAGTATACAATATGTTAGGGGATGTAGGGGTGCTCACCCCTAAATAGTAAGGGGATTGACAAATTTCAATATTTAAATGTTTTTCAAACTCATGAGACGTAAAAGAATAGGTAGCTCAAGGATCAATTAAGACCTTAGCCACATGTTTTTGAATTAATAGTGTACGTTCTATGACGTCTGTGGGAGCACGCCCTTTAGCTCTTTCCATTGCGAACACACAAGTGGGAACAGTAGGTTTATTGGTCTATTCAAGTCTTGCCAATTGTGCTCCGCCCCATTGGCATGAGCATTCCGAAAACATTGTTGGCCACACTGACAACACTGTGCATTCCTTCATTGGCACATAGCCTTTTCATGCCCTATAACCCCACAGAACCCACATAAGCTGGAGCTTGCTCCTCTAGGAACTTGTTTTTTGGGTGAGTACGACC
This sequence comes from Knoxia roxburghii, assembly GCA_030378225.1. Lineage (NCBI taxonomy): Eukaryota > Viridiplantae > Streptophyta > Magnoliopsida > Gentianales > Rubiaceae > Knoxia > Knoxia roxburghii. The sequence goes on along the minus strand of CM059418.1, from coordinate 26,398,890 downwards.
CCAGGGACCTCCTTATTGCTGACCATTACCTCATAACTAGGCCTTGGGGTCTCACTTATTGGCTCATCTTGTACCCCATTTTTGATATATTCTAGTCCCGCTCTACCTGTAGGGCTAACTTGAATGCCTCCTCAAATGTTATGGGACAAGGGGATGCTAGCGCAGTCTTTATCACTGGGTTAAGCCCATAAACAAACCTCTAAGCTCGATTCTCTTCATCCCTAATAACCGCTGGAGCAAATCTAGCCATCTTGAAGAAGCTAGATTTATACTCTAGCACAGACAAGTTTCTTTGTTGCAAATTCAGGAATTTTTACTCATACTGCTGTCTAATAAACTTTGGGTAAGCTGTTTACCAAACTCAGTCTTGAAATTCTCCGAGGTGCGGAGCGTTCCTATTGGTGTATGTGCCCTTTTAAGGGTTATGTAGACATTTGTCATTTGATTGATGATTTATCAGATAAGTTGATTTTCATGAATGTAATATTGTTGTGCATGTTTTAATTCAAGAAAATGATCCGCCAAAAGAAACACTCCATGGATTGCTAAGATCATGAGTGATTCTTTTAAGTAGTACTCGTACGAGGATCCCTAGACCAGAAATCACTAAATGGTTTTAGGTGAATTGTAGTGTGCTTTGATATAGCCTAACGGGGCCGTAACAGGTTACCAAGTATGGGTATGATTTGGTACACTATCAGTCACGCTAAGGTATGTAAGTGAATTGATGGGACTACAAGTCTCTCTTAAGTGAGAAATGATATCTTGGCCACTTGGTAGTGAACTGAGAAGTGCATGGTCGTGCCCAATAAATGATAAGTGTTATCATTTGCTTGAATAAAATCAGTGTCACTAATAGATCAAGTAAGCGTTTAGTTAAATAAGGATGATTGTTCCATGCCTTATGCTAAACTAGAAATTGATGTAGAGGATCGTACGTGGTATGCTCGGAAGGTTGTGTTGAATCACCATTCGAGCCTTCGTTCTGAATTGAGTAGTCATTATGTCTTTTTAGAGACCACTAATGATTTATGGATTAATCAATGAGATTCATTTATCCATTGTCAATTTGTAATGGGCCTACAGGATCGCACTTAAGAGAGTTCGATGATACATAATAAGTATCATTTCCTACAATACGTATAATTGTTATACTTAGACAAATAATATTTAATTAAATAGTTTAATTAAATATTATTAAAAAGTTTCGTGGTATTAATTAAGAGTTAATTAAGTACATAGGAAGAATTGGAATAGCCTGACAAATCAAGGGACCTAATTACAAATTAAGCTTCTTGACCCATCAGCCTGACCCATGGGTTACTGGGTGATCAATTGGTTTTGGTAAAACCCGAGTTAGTAAAGTAAATACTCTTTTAATTATTTAATTAATTAAAAGGATTTACTGATTCTGTTTACTGTATTAGTCTTGTGACTTCTATAAAGTCACGAAATGAGTCAATGAAAGGGAGACCATTTTTTTCTGAAAAGAAAACTTTTACCAAAATTCTTGCAAGAAACTTTTTCTCTCTACAGGCAAACTGCTAGCACCGGTTCTGAGAGAACTCCAATGCGTGAGAGTAGAGAGCATCTCCTAGGAAGTGCTTTGGTGGTGATCTGAATTCCCGGACAAACATCAATTAGGATCCAGGCGCGGCAACCAATTACGCTACGAGGATAAGCATTAAATGCTTTAAATGTAGGGCTAATTAACACTAAAACACAAAATTAGCCATTTCCGCTACATAAAAATTTTGTTTATCATGCCTATAGATCCAACAGTTCCTTACCTTTCCCACCGTCCCCAAACCATTTTCCACCATCCCCCTATAGTTAAAATGCAACAAACTTGACTTTGCACTCCTCTGAGCTATCCAAAGCCTCAAATATGTCATCAATTCCTTCCAGCCATCATTCTGCTCCCACAAAGTCGCTCTCACCATCAAACTTTGGGGGACGAAATTTCTGGAACCTTTCAAGGGCCACATCCTAGCGCGAACTCGGTTCACCTTGCTGCTCCATTTCCTGTAACAAAACATTAAAATTCTTGTGGAGGTATGGCTAAATCTCTTCCTCCTAGCATACTTCTTCAGCCTTATCGCTGGCCCCAATTACTCACCCAAGTCCTAACTATATATATACATATATATTTTATCAAGAACATTACTTACCAGGAATTATCTTTTATGTATTACCACACCTCTTTACTATAAGAAAGTTACACAGAACATCGAACGAAACAAGAAAAAGAGAAAGAAAAAAGAAGAAAAGGAAAAGAAAATAAAATAAATAAACAAGCAATAGGTAATTAAAAAATATATGTGGTATGAATTATTAGACCAAGAGGAATTTGGATTTCTCAAAATTTTAATTTTAAAATTATATCATTATTATTATTGTTATTTTAATTATATATATATTTTCTTTGGGCCTTAATCTTACTGCCCCCAACTAGTAAAGCAATCTACATAACAACATTAATATAAGTTATTTTGCAACAATACTAATTATACACATCACACCTTACCAAGATGCAAATACCACACACATATCATATAATTAATCCATCTAACACTACAGCATGAATCAACTTTTAATATATCTATAAGGAACACCCGCACTCTCCGCAGTAGGAGGATCTAACCTATCAAGGTTTTAGTTACAACCCATTTACCTTTCACTTGTAGTTATTATTATTATTTTTTTGGTTTTATGCTTTAAGGTTATTAACCTCACTTTGATACCACTTGTCATGACTCAATACAACCATGAGGTCCCTAATTGGTAATCAACATCTTCATTAGTAAATTTAATCACGCGACATTCATTTCAAACTCCAAAATATCTTAGCAACCATAAGTTCATAATGCAAGGTTTCCAAATCCCGTTCGACCAAGACTTGAGAGCCAAATTCATAAAATACAATAGTTCATCAAGTTTGTCTCAACAAGAGTAGAATCAGTTTTCATTCTAAAAAAAAAAAAAAAGATCCAGGTTCATTACTACGTGCTTAAACCAATCCTGCTTCTTCAGTTTTTATAATCCCCTTGCTACCGCAAGTTCCTCTGATGTGATTTGTTTTATACATATTTTAGCTTGTTTTTAGCCTAGTTTTGAGCTGCCTATAGACAGAATGATAATCTATTTGTATGGTAAAAATACTAGTTATGACTCGACTTGTGTTGATTGCAGGATAAATATGCATGGAATGAAGATTATAGAAAATCGCATTTCAGACTTAGCATATAGAGCAGAACTAAGGATTCTCAAGACTTGAAGGAAGGACACGGCCAACAGACGACAACTTCACTTGAGCGTGAAGTTCACTAAGTCCAGTGAAATCCAGCATTTGGCGACCGCGAGTTGAAGATGTTCAGTTCACGACACCATTCACTGAACTCAACCCAGACAAGTGGAGTAATATTGAAGTGAAGCAGCAGGAGCTTAAGATGACATCACAATCTTCAGACATAGCATCCCTCGATGGCCCGAATTTGACAATCACTAAACACTAGTGTCAGGAGAATGTGAGAAGATGACTATCAGAAAATGTAACGTCTTGAAAAGTCATGTCCAACCTTTCATTGTACAGTCACTAAGACAAAACACTTTCATGTAACGCTCAACTGAAGCTACCATCAGCTAAGCATCCGATCATCATCACCGGCAAGGGTAGTGGGTGGAACCTAGAAGGACACTTAGTACACTAGCAACAACTACTACGAGCAGGACCACAAGAGACAAAAAGTACACATTGCAACTAAGGGTCCTAGCCGAGGAGACAAGAAGTACAATAGCGAAGGAATCATGAGGCTGAAGTACACCCAGAACAGTGCTGTAGGCTTCTTCAAACGTTTCTGAACCTTGTAGAGATATTTTTAGCGATTGCACCCTAAAAAATCCCAAGAAGCTGTTGGGATCGAAGGCATGTTTTTCAAAAATTTTACGCAGCGGATTCATGCCAATTTCAATTTTAGTGTTTTAATCCTATGTTCAAAACAAGTAAATCATACTCTTGAAGCGTAATCGGTTACAGCGTCTGGATTCTAGATTGACGTTGGTCCAAACCTTCTGCTCCGCTTACGTTTGTCACCACCAAAATCCTTCCTTGAAGGACTCTCTACTTTCAAGCACGAAAGCCTTTGCAAATTCGGTGCTAGCCGTTTTTCGCCTACAGAGAGAATTTGGGATTTTTCGTGTATCTTGCTTATTCTGATTTTCCTCAATTGAAAATCATCCTCCTCCTACCATAATATCCCTAGGATATTTGTAGAGTTGAAATTTCCAAAAAAATCAGTATTGTAATCAATCAATTATTACTTAACTGATTTAATCATATTCCAAATCAGCATTATTACCAAATATTATTTTATTGATTCCAAATCAGTATTAAATAATATTTGCTGATTCCAAATCAATATTAAATAATACCTTAATGATTTGGGTTATACACCAATCCCATGGATTAACCCATGACCCATGGATCAGGTTGATAGATCAAGAACCTCAATTGCAATTTGGTACCTTGATTTATCAGCCCATCCCAATTGTTCACAGGTAATTAATTAACTCTTAATTAATATCACATAACTTTTCAATAATATTTAATTAAACCATTTAATTAAATCTTATTTATTTAAGTATAACGATTATACATATTGTAGGCAAGAATACTTATTCTGCATCATCGAACTTTCTTATGTGCGATCCTGTAGACCCATTCTAAATTGGCAATGGATAACTCAATCTCATTGATTAATCCATAAGTCAGTAGTGGTCTCTAGCAAGACATAATGACTACCCAATTCATAATGGAGGGTCGAATGGTGATTCAACACAACCTTTTCGAGCAAACTGCGTACGATCCTCTACATTGATATCCCGTTTAGCATAAGGCATGAAACCATCATCCTTATATAGCTAAACGTTTACTTGATCTCTTAGAGACACTGAATTCATCAAGCAAATGATAACGCTTATCATTCCTTGGGCATGGCCATGCACTTTTCTGTTCACTATCAAGTGGCCAAGATATCATCTCTCACTTAAGAGAGATTTGTAGTCCCATCACTTCACCTACATATCTTAGCGTGACTCATAGTGTACCCAATCATACCCGTACTTGCCAACCTGTTATGGTCCCGTTAGGCGTATGTCAAAGCACATTACAATTCACCTAAGACTATGTAGTGATTTCTGGTCTAAGGATCCTCGTACGAGTACTACTAAAACGAATCACTCATGATCTAAATGTCCATGGAGTGTTTCTTTTGGCGGATCGATTTCATGAAATTAAATATACACAAGAATAAATTATCATGAAATTAACTCATTTGATAAATTATCAAACAGATGACAAATGTCTAAATTAGCCCTCAAAAGGGCATACACCAACAATCTCCCACTTGCCCTTTGAAGGGCTATGTCCTAAACATTTTAAGACCAAGCTCTATTACATGTCTCTCAAACTTTGATTGTGGTAGAGCTTTTGTGAGAGGATCTGCTATATTGTCGTCTGACCCTATTTTGCATACTTTAACATCTCATCGATCGATGATTTCTCGAATGAGGTGATAACGTCTGAGTATGTGTATGGTCTTCTGGTGTGACTGGGGCTCCTTTGCTTATGGGATGGCCCCGTTATTATCAAAGAAGAGGTTTATCGGATTTAGGATACTCGGTATCACTCCGATGTCTGACACAAACTTCCTCAACCAAACAGCTTCCTTTGCAGCATCTGATGCAGCAATATACTCAGATTCTGTTGTAGAGTCGGCTGTGGTATCTTGCTTCAAGCTTTTCTAACTCACCGCACCGCCATTCAGGCTAAAAAAATAGCCTGATTGTGACTTCATGTCGTCTTGATCAGTCTAGAAAGCAGCATCAGTGTAACCTTGTACGACGAGCTGTTCTTGTTCTCCGTACACTAGCATTAATCCTTTAGTCCTTCGCAAGTACTTCAGGATTGCTTTGACTGTAGTCCAATGATCCATACCAAGATCTTTTTGGTATCTGCTTGTCATGCTTAGTGCATGTGCGACATCCGAGCTGGTACATAACATGGCATACATGATAGATCCTATTGTCGAAGCATATGGGACTCTACTCATCGTATCCCTCTCATTTTTAGTAGAAGGACATTGGTTCTTCTTTAAAAGAAGGCCATGTCTGAATGGTACCATACCATTCTTAGAGTTAGACATATTGAACCTCTTCAATATCTTATCTATATACCCTTCTTGAGTTAGTCCTAGAAGCCTTTTAGACCTATCTATATAGATCTTGATACCTAGTATCATTTCGGCTTCTCCTAAGTCTTTCATAGAAAATACACTCCCCAACCATTGTTTGATGTCTTTCATCATGGGAATGTCATTTCCTATGAGTAGGATGTCATCCACATATAGGACGAGAAAAACATTCTTGCTCCCACTAACCTTTTTGTAAACACAAGGCTCATCTTCGTTCTTGATGAATTCGTAACCTTTTACTTCCTCATCAAAATGAAGATTCCAACTTCGAGATACTTACTTTAGTCCATAGATGGACCTTTGAAGCTTACATACTCGATTAGGATGCTTTTAATCGATGTATCCCTCGAGTTGTTTCATATAAACATCCTCGAGTAGGTTTCCATTCAGGAAAGCTGTCTTAACATCCATCTGCCATACCTCATAGTCAAAATATGCTGCTATGGCAAGCATTGTTCTAATGGACTTGAGCATCACGACAGGGGAGAAGGTTTCATCATAGTCAATACCACGAGTCCGTCTAAAACCTTTAGCCACTAGTCGTGCCTTGAAGATCCCGCCAGGTTTTAACTTGAAAATCCACTTGCAATCGACAACCTTTGCCTGAACAGGAGGGTCAATCAGAGTCCACACTTTATTGTCCCTCATTGATTGCATTTCAGATTCCATGGCTAGTAGCCATTTATCTGAATCTGGACTTTCTAAAACCTGTCTGTAGGTCGTGGGCTCATCAGAGTCCACCAAGATCAAATCTTGTTCGTCAGTCATGAGAAATCCGTATCTCTCAGGTTGGTAACGAGATCTACCAGATCTTCTAGGTTCTTGTGCTGTTGGCTCAGGTTTCCATGCCAACTTCCATCTGAGTTTCTGTAGATGGTTCTGCACTCTCTTGTGGGTCTTGAACTTCTCCGAGTTCTATTCTACTCCCATTGTCTTTCTTGTACATAAATTCTTTCTCTAAGAAAGTAGCTCCTCGAGCAACGAACACTTTCTTCTCAGTTAGGCTGTAGAATCGATATCCTATGGTTTCCTTAGGATATCCCACAAATAGGAATTTGTCAGTTTTAGGTTCAAGCTTATTACTTTGTAAACGTTTTACATGAGCTTGACAACCCCAAACTCGTAGATAGGACATATAGGGCTTCCGACCCATCCATATCTCATATGGAGTCTTATGTACTGCCTTAGATGGACTACGGTTTAATAAGTAGGCAGCAGAAAGGAGAGCATAACCCTAACAGGACATAGGGAGAGTCACTTGGCCCATCATTGATCGAACCATATCTAATAAGGTCCGATTCCTTCTTTCAGATACTCTATTCCATTGAGGTGTTCCCGGTGGAGTCAGCTGTGAAACAATTCCACACTGTTTTAGATAGCCATTGAACTCATCACTTAGGTATTCACCTCCTCGATCGGAGTGATGAATTTCTACTTCATTTTTGAACTCTTTGAACCTTTCAAAATTTTCACTTTTATACCTCATTAAGTAGACATAACCATATCCACTATAGTCATCAGTAAAAGTGACGAACTATTCAAATCCACCTCTGGCTTGTGTGCTCATTGGTCCACATACATCCGTGTGTATTAGAGCCATGTTCTTTCACCTTTCTTGTTGAAAGGACTTTTTGTCATTTTGCCTTGCAAGCAGGGTTCACAGGTATCATATGATTCAAAATCAAACAACCCAAGCACTCCATCCTTGTAAAGCTTTTGAACTCGCTTTTCATTTGCATGACCTAATCGACAATGCCAATGGTATGTTGGACTTAAAATCATTTTTAGTTGATTTAGCTTTCCTTTCTATGTTATAGACTGATTTTTCTTGGGTCAAATCCAAGACATACAGACCGTTACACATATTTGCAACTCCGTATAAAATATCATTTCGATATAAAGATGACAAATTATTCTCAATAATAAATCGAAAACCTTTATTATCCAAACTAGAAACTGAAATAATATTTCAGCTCAAAGCAGGTACATAATAACAATTTTCAAGTTCAATATTTAAACCAGAACTGTTCTTTAAGAGTTTTGAAACCGAAATAAGGTTCTTTCTAAAACTCGATACATAAAGACAATTAACTAACTCTAAACTAGAATTCTTGAAATTCAGAGTAACTACTCCCACTGCTTCTACTGACACTCTTGTAGTGTCGCCCAAAGTAGATATCCAATTCACTTTCACTAAGCTTCCAGGTTACTTAGAACCCTTTTAAAGAATTACAAACATGGTCAGTGGCACCTGAATCCACACACCAAGTATCTGTGGGAATCGCCGCTAAACATTTCTCAGTAATTAAGGTAGAAACTATCATACCTAGAAGCTTTGGACAATCCAATTTCTGATGTCCCATCTTATTGCACTTAAAGCACTTGTCTTTCGACTTCTTCTTTAAAATATCTGGCTTAGGCACAATCTGCGCCTTTTGAGCTATTCCCTTAAGCTTTCTCTTTTTCTTTCTAGCCTCAGGCTCAGAAGAAGATTCTAAAGCTTTGCCTACGACTAAAGCTCGTTTCTTTTCTTGAAGAAGACTTTTAGCCACCACCAACTCTGCCAAGAGCTCAAACGAAGTACACTACATCTTCCTTATGTTGTAGTTCAACCGAATCTGCTCATAGCTTTGCGGTAAGCTCTGAAGGACAATATCGACTTTGGTTTCACCAACGATTTCGCCACCCACTACCACAACCTTGTTGATGTTACTAATCACATCAATGACATGATCTCTCACAGGAGTACTCTCAGCCATAAGGACAATGTCCAAGTTACGACTCAAATCGACATAATTAGGTCCAGTTAACTTGTTGTTTTTCAATATAGTAGCTAAGGGGTTGAATGCCATATCGAATACTGTAATTAAACAGACAATGTTTTAGTTATCTAATCTAGAATTTCGAAAACAAGGAAATTATAACAATTATTGACTTCCCTCAAAACAATAATCTTAATCCACCAACATCTCATTCACTGGGATTCTCGCAAGCCATGCAGTGTGAACGTTTACGCTAACCCACATTCGTTTAAGAATTACCATGTTCATTAACTACACTATCTGACCAAACGATCTATTGATCAATGTAGTTAATAGTCAGTGCTTTCAGCCTTACAAAAAAGCAGCGTAACCTCGAGGGAGGAATACTTTAGATCATACACTAAGTGTGTGCCATTACGTGTCTTCTGAGTTTGTTACCTCAGGATAGTGCGCCTCAGATGGAGAGGGTGTCGCATTTCTCCTAGTTAAACTTACTTTTGTCATCTTACTCAGAAATTCATAATCTAGCGATCTCGGGGCTGGACTTATTCGAATGGAGGAAGGCCTTAATGCCAAAGCGCAAGCCCACCCACATTGCATATGAACACGTAATGGTGGCTGTGGGGATATTAAACTAACCCGCTCCCACATAGATTTCCAAATTGAGGGTTTTTACGGTTTTAACAAGCAATTAACTAACCCTAAGTTATGTGCAACCATAAAACCAGTCATGCTTTAAAATCATGCATCTAAAATACAGCACAAAAATTAAAGCATAAAATTAAAACAACAAATACGGTAAATAAATGCAAAAATTAAATTTCCCGACTATCGTGGTTTTAATCGCTTCCATCTTCTGCCTTGATCTCGTGTCCCGCCATGCAACTCGATGGATTGAGTCTTTATCTTGAAAAATGAAAACTGGAGAAAAACGGGCCAAAAATACGACCCGAACAGGCTGGACGCGCGCAACACGCCCAAGGGCAAGCCACGCGCGCTGCCCAGCAGCGCATGCTGCCGCACCATGGCACAGCAGGCCTGCTGTGCCGTGTGGCAACGGTGCTGCTGCCACCGACGGTTGCCGGAAGTGGCTCCTGCTGGCGAGTCGTCGCCGGCGCCGCCCCCTGCCATATGTTTCTCCTTCGCTTCTTCCTACGTTATTTGGTCTTCTTGCAATTCGTTCTGGGTTTTTCTGGATTTCTACGAATTAACAATAACCCAAAACCCACAAATTCAAGTTGCCCACCATAACGCCTTCGATTACAAAAAATTAATTCTCCCACTACAAGGCTTTCTAGTAAAATTAAATAATCGAAATTACATAGAAAAAATCCTATTACAGATTTGATCTAATCCTACACGACTTCCAGCACGTTGTTATACTATTACAAACATTCATAATAAAATTAAATCCGGACATATCTCGGAGTTTAATTAAAACCTATACAACTGTAACCATAATAGTCGGGATTTCTTAACCACCTGCAAATAAAATCATGTAATAAATCGAACAAGCCCAAAACCCAAAACCAGGCTTTGAAACCAATTGAAAGATTATCGGCCCGGGCTTAGCCAGAAACTCACTTTCGTGCGACGCATTCCAGAATCAGAATCTCTGACCAGACCTAGAAGCTAGCACAGTTGCTATTCTAACCCTTTTGAAATAACAATGCGCAGGATCTGGGTTTGCACTTATTCGATTTACCACGCAACAAAAATTCTTAATAAAAGCGGAAACATAAGAATTACCTATTGAAGCGTATACTTAGGTGATTCTCTTGTATGCCTCAAGACTTTGCTTGTATGCTGTGTGAGCAGCAATCTAACTAGCAATTTGATCAGATAATCACTACAATCCACCTGCCAGAAAAATCCAGCACCGCTGTACCTGGCACGTACAATTAACGCACCGCCGGAAGAGAGAGAAAGCTACACTTTGCTGCCAAAAATCAAGTAGAATTTCGGCTGCTCTTAGCTATGGAAAATCCGAATTTTAGAGAGAAGTTTTCTCTCTCTAGGATTTTCTCTCTCTAAGTTTTCTTATCTTGAAAACTTATGAACTATATATTGAATTGTGTTTCTTGAATAGCTAATCCCTTATCTATATATGGAGTTACAAGAGAGAACCCAAGTTGTTTTAGGATTGGCTTTCCTACTGGGTTTCTATTTTCTTCAATCCTGTTCCTAGACTGATACACATCCAACTGATACAGGGATTCACTTATCCTAATCTAGCTCCTGATATGATTCACAACCAACTGATACAGGGATTCACTTATCCCAAACTAATTCCTGGTATGATTCACAGCCAACTGATACAGGGATTCACTTATCCCAAACCAGTTTCTGGTATGATTCAAAACCAACTCACACAAGGATTAATTAATTACTCAATTAATTAAATCTACCTTTGTCAATAACCCAATATATAATTAATCGTACCACTAATGGATTAATTATGGCACTACCATCCTACACCAGAAATGCTTCTGGAACAACTTAATTAATTTATTCACAATCTCCCCACATTAAAGATATAGTGCTCGTTAATATATTAATTTTCTGAAAATTAATTAATTAATCTCTTTAATTTCGAGACAAGTACCACTCGACGTTTTTCCTATACTGGATATATGTCCACCGGCAGGGTTTAGTATAATAAACATTACGAGCTCATATCGGGAGTACCATCACCCCGGACGCACCGGTACATGGTTTCCTTTCGACAAGCAGCATCACACCAAGCAACTAAACATGCGCACCCAACCTACCGAGATTATTGGCCACAATTGACCACACCCATTGGTAGATCAAAGTACACTATGTCTAATCCTCATGCCCGTTCGAGTCTAGGGATTAAGAGATAGAATACCAAGAATGATTTGTCTATTAAATCAGTACAAGGTAAATCATTCCTAATGGTTAAGTTCAATACGCCCCGGGCATATTTATATGATTCAATTAGTTTAGACAAACCAATTATCAAAATCACATAATAACCTAAACCGACAGTTTGTCCATAGCTGTCTCGGTTACGAACCTCATTTATATATTATGTCTTTAAACCAATGATGAGATCTATTGTGTCACACAAGACACCTCATCATCTACTTACATAATATAAATGGACATATCATGCACAACAAAATATAACCAAAACATAAATTGATATATTAATTGGGAAAATGTACAATACAAGCATAGCTTATGTATTCAACTCCAATAAGTACCACTCTCAAATGGTGTGCATGATCATTGACTGCCTTAGAATAAATTAGTATGTCATCTATAAACACAACTACAAACTTGTCCAAATACAGACGAAATACTCTACGCATTAGATCCATAAATGCTGCCGGAGCATTTGTTAGCCCGAAGGGCATCACCAGAAACTCATAATGCCCATACTTGGATCTAAATGCAATCTTGGGTACATCATTGTCCTTGATGCGCAGCTGGTAATAACCTTGCTGCAAATCCAGTTTAGAAAATACCTTTTCCCCCTGAAGCTGATCAAACAAATCATCAATCAACGATAATGGATATTTATTCTTTATATGTACCTTGTTCAGGTCCCGATAATCAACCCACATCCTTAAAGTCCCATAATTCTTCTTACCAAAAAAGACCCAAACTCCACATGACAACATACTAGGTCAAATAAAATCCCGGTTTAGCAAATCCTCTAATTGAATCTTTAACACTTTCAATTCCACCAGGCCCATTCTATAAGGGGCGCGAGACACCGGTGCCGCCCCAGGTAATAGCTCTATTAAAAACTCAACCTCCCTGTCCGGCGGTGGTCCCTCCAACTTTTTAGGGAGAGAACACTTAAGGGTATTTACTAGCGATCGACACCTCTTCTAACTGAATATTTTCCTTGGTTTGGTTTATCAAATATGTCAGATATCCAATGCTTTCCTTATTTAACATTTTACGTGCGCGTACACCACTGATCAAATCCTTTGACTCATACCAGATTTCATTTTTAGTTTTAATTTGGGCTCTCTTGGTACCTCGAAGAACACCATTTTTGTCCGACAATTTAGACTGGCATGCCATCATGACAACTAATACATCCCCAAGATGACATCATTCGCCACCAATGGTAATGCAGTAAAGTCTTCCCGCATTATTCTATCCCCTATTTCTACTTCACAGTTTCTAAATAACTTATCAGTATACAATATGTTAGGGGATGCAGGGGTGCTCACCCCTAAATAGTAAGGGGATTGACAAATTTCAATATTTAGATGTTTTTCAAACTCATGAGACGTAAAAAAATAGGTAGCTCCAGGATCAATTAAGACCTTAGCCACATGTTTTTCAATTAAGAGTGTACGTTCTATGACGTCTGTGGGAGCACGCCCTTTAGCTCTTTCCATTGCGAACACACAAGTGGGAACAGTAGGTTTATTGGTCCCTATTCAAGTCTTGCCAATTGTGCTCCGCCCCGTCGGCATGAGCATTCCAAAAACATTGTTGGCCACACTGACAACACTGTGCATTCCTTCTTTGGCACATAGCCTCTTCATGCCCTATAACCCCACAGAACCCACATGAGCTGGAGCTTGCTCCTCTAGGAACTTATTTTGTGGGTGAGTACGGCCCCAGGGACCTCCTTATTGCTTACCATTACCTCATAACTAGGCCTTGGGGTCTCATTTATTGGCTCATCCTGTACCCTATTTTGGATATATTCTAGTCTCGCTCCACCTGTAGGGCTAACTTGAATGCCTCCTCAAATGTTATGGGACAAGTGGATGTTAGCGCAGTCCTTATCACTGGGTTAAGCCCATAAACAAACCTCTAAGCTCGATCCTTTTCATCCCTAATAACCGCTGGAGCAAATCTAGCCATCTTGAAGAAGCTAGATTTATACTCTCGCACAGACAAGTTTCTTTGTTGCAAATTCAGGAATTTGTACTCATACTGCTGTCTAATAAACTTTGGGTGAGCTGTTTACCAAACTCATTCTTGAAATTTCCGAGGTGCGGAGCGTTCCTATTGGTGTATGTGCCCTTTTAAGGGTTATGTAGACATTTGTCGTTTGATTGATGATTTATCAAATAAGTTGATTTTCATGAATGTAATATTGTTATGCATGTTTTAATTCATGAAAATGATCCGCCAAAAGAAACACTCCATGGATTGCTAAGATCATGAGTGATTCTTTTAAGTAGTACTCGTACGAGGATCCCTAGACCAGAAATCACTACATGGTCTTAGGTGAATTGTAGTGTGCTTTGATATACGCCTAACGGGGCCGTAATAGGTTACCAAGTACGGGTATGATTTGGTACACTATCAGTCACGCTAAGGTGTGTAAGTGAATTGATGGGACTACAAGTCTCTCTTAAGTGAGAAATGATATCTTGGCCACTTGATAGTGAACTTAGAAGTGCATAGTCGTGCCCAATAAATGATAAGTGTTATCATTTGCTTGAATAAAATTAGTGTCACTAATAGATCAAGTAAGCGTTTAGTTAAATAAGGATGATTGTTCCTTGCCTTATGCTAAACTAGAAATCGATGTAGAGAATCGTACGTGGTATGCTCGGAAGGTTGTGTTGAATCACCATTCGACCTTCCGTTCTGAATTGAATAGTCATTATGTCTTTCTAGAGACCACTAATGATTTATGGATTAATCAATGAGATTCATTTATCCATTGTCAATTTGTAATGGGCCTACAGGATCGCACATAAGAGAGTTCGATGATACAGAACAAGTATCATTTCCTACAATACGTATAATTGTTATACTTAGACAAATAATATTTAATTAAATAGTTTAATTAAATATTATTAAAAAGTTTCGTGGTATTAATTAAGAGTTAATTAAGTACATAGGAAGAATTTGAATAGCCTGACAAATCAAGGGACCTAATTACAAATTAAGCTTTTTGACCCATCAGCCTGACCCATGGGTTACTGGGTGATCAATTGGTTTTGGTAAAACCCGAGTTAGTAAAGTAAATACTCTTTTAATTAATTAATTAATTAAAAGGATTTACTGATTCTGTTTACTGTATTAGTCTTGTGACTTCTATAAAGTCACAGAATGAGTCAATGAAAGGGAGACCATTTTTTTCTGAAAAGAAAACTTTTACCAAAATTCTTCCAAGAAACTTTTTCTCTCTGCAGGCAAACGGCTAGCACCGGTTCTGAGAGAACTCCAATGCGTGAGAGTAGAGAGCATCTCCTAGGGAAGTGCTTTGGTGGTCATCTGAATTCCCGGACAAACATCAATTAGGATCCAGGCGCGGCAACCAATTACGCTACGAGGATAAGCATTAAATGCTTTAAATGTAGGGCTAATTAACACTAAAACACAAAATTAGGCATTTCCGCTACATAAAAATTTTGTTTATCATGCCTATAGATCCAACAGTTCCTCCCCTTTCCCACGTCCCCAAACTATTTTCCACCATCCCCCTGTAGTTAAAATGCAACAAACTTGACTTTGCACTCCTCTAAGCAATCGAAAGCCTCAAATATGTCATCATTTCCTTCCAGCCATCATTCTGCTCCCACAAAGTCGCTCTCACCATCAAACTTTGGGGGACGAAATTTCTGGAACCTTTCAAGGGCCACATCCTAGAGCGAACTCGGTTCACCTTGATGCTCCATTTCCTGTAACAAAACATTAAAATTCTTGTGGAGGTATGGCAAAATCTATTCCTCCTAGCATACTTCTTCAGCCTTATCGCTGGCCCCAATTACTCACCCAAGTCCTAACTATATATATACATATATTTTATCAAGAACATTACTTACCAGGAATTATCTTTTATGTATACCACACCTCTTTACTATAAGAAAGTTACACAGAACATCGAACGAAACAAGAAAAAGAGAAAGAAAAAAGAAGAAAAGGAAAAGAAAATAAAATAAATAAACAAGCAATAGGTAATTAAAAAATATATGTGGTATGAATTATTAGACCAAGAGGAATTTGGATTTCTCAAAATTTTAATTTTAAAATTATATCATTATTATTATTGTTATTTTAATTATATATATATTTTCTTTGGGCCTTAATCTTACTGCCCCCAACTAGTAAAGCAATCTACATAACAACATTAATATAAGTTATTTTGCAACAATACTAATTAGACACATCACACCTTACCAAGATGCAAATACCACACACATATCATATAATTAATCCATCTAACACTACAGCATGAATCAACTTTTAATATATCTATAAGGAACACCCGCACTCTCCGCAGTAGGAGGATCTAACCTATCAAGGTTTTAGTTACAACCCATTTACCTTTCACTTGTAGTTATTATTATTATTTTTTTGGTTTTATGCTTTAAGGTTATTAACCTCACTTTGATACCACTTGTCATGACTCAATACAACCATGAGGTCCCTAATTGGTAATCAACATCTTCATTAGTAAATTTAATCACGCGACATTCATTTCAAACTCCAAAATATCTTAGCAACCATAAGTTCATAATGCAAGGTTTCCAAATCCCGTTCGACCAAGACTTGAGAGCCAAATTCATAAAATACAATAGTTCATCAAGTTTGTCTCAACAAGAGTAGAATCAGTTTTCATTCTAAAAAAAAAAAAAAGATCCAGGTTCATTACTACGTGCTTAAACCAATCCTGCTTCTTCAGTTTTTATAATCCCCTTGCTACCGCAAGTTCCTCTGATGTGATTTGTTTTATACATATTTTAGCTTGTTTTTAGCCTAGTTTTGAGCTGCCTATAGACAGAATGATAATCTATTTGTATGGTAAAAATACTAGTTATGACTCGACTTGTGTTGATTGCAGGATAAATATGCATGGAATGAAGATTATAGAAAATCGCATTTCAGACTTAGCATATAGAGCAGAACTAAGGATTCTCAAGACTTGATGGAAGGACACGGCCAACAGACGACAACTTCACTTGAGCGTGAAGTTCACTAAGTCCAGTGAAATCCAACATTTGGCGACCGCGAGTTGAAGATGTTCAGTTCATGACACTGTTCACTGAACTCAACCCAGACAAGTGGAGTAACATTGAAATGAAACAGCAGGAGCTTAAGATGACATCACAGTCTTCAGACATAGCATCCCTCGATGACCCGAATTTGACAATCACTAAACGCTAGTGTCAGGAGAATGTGAAAAGATGACTATCAGAAAATGTAGCGTCTTGAAAAGTCATGTCCAACCTTTCATTGTACAGTCACTAAGACAAAACACTTTCATGTAACGCTCAACTGAAGCTACCGTCAGCTAAGCATCCGATCATCATCACCGGCAAGGGCAGTGGGTGGAACCTAGAAGGACACTTAGTACACTAGGAACAACTACTACGAGCAGGACCACAAGAGACAAGAAGTACACATTGCAACTAAGGGTCTTGGCCGAGGAGACAAGAAGTACAATAGCGAAGGAATCATGCGGCTGAAGTACGCCCAGAACAGTGTTGTAGGCTTCTTCAATCCTTTCTGAACCTTGTAGAGATATTTTTAGCGATTGCACCCTGAAAAATCCAAAGAAGCTATTGGGATCGAAGGCATGTTTTTCAAAAATTTTACGCAGCGGATTCATGCCAATTTCAATTTTAGTGTTTTAATCCTATGTTCAAAACAAGTAAATCATACCCTTGAAGCGTAATCGGTTGCAGCGTCTGGATTCTAGATTGACGTTGGTCCAAACCTTCTGCTCTGGTTACGTTTGTCACCACCAAAATCCTTCCTTGAATGACTCTCTACTTTTAAGCACGAAAGCCTTTGTAAATTCGGTGCTAGCCGTTTTTCGCCTACAGAGAGAATTTGGGATTTTTCGTGTATCTTGCTTGTTCTGATTTTCCTCAATTGAAAATCATCCTCCTCCTACCATAATATCCCTAGGATATTTGTAGAGTTGAAATTTCCAAAAAATCAGTATTGTAATCAATCAATTATTACTTAACTGATTTAATCATATTCCAAATCAGCATTATTACCAAATATTAGTTTGCTGATTCCAAATCAGTATTAAATAATATTTGTTGATTCCAAATCATTATTAAATAATACCTTAATGATTTGGGTTATACACCAATCCCATGGATTAACCCATGACCCATGGATCAGGTTGATAGATCAAGAACCTCAATTGCAATTAAGTCCCTTGATTTATCTGCCCATCCCAATTGTTCACAGGTAATTAATTAACTCTTAATTAATACCACAAAACTTTTCAATAATATTTAATTAAACCATTTAATTAAATCTTATTTATTTAAGTATAACAATTATACTTATTGTAGGCAAGAATACTTATTCTGCATCATTGAACTTTCTTATGTGCGATCCTGTAGGCCCATTCTAAATTGGCAATGGATAACTCAATCTCATTGATTAATCCATAAGTCAGTAGTGGTCTCTAGCAAGACATAATGACTACCCAATTCATAATGGAGGGTCGAATGGTGATTCAACACAACCTTTTCGAGCAAACTGCGTATGATCCTCTACATTGATATCCCGTTTAGCATAAGGCATGGAACCATCATCCTTATATAGCTTAACGTTTACTTGATCTCTTAGTGACACTGAATTCATCAAGCAAATGATAACTCTTATCATTCCTTGGGCATGGCTATGCACTTTTCAGTTCACTATCAAGTGGCCAAGATATCATCTCACTTAAGAGAGATTTCTAGTCCCATCACTTCACCAACATATCTTAGCATGACTCATAGTGTACCCAATCATACCCGTACTTGGAAACCTGTTACGGTCCCGTTAGGCGTATGTCAAAGCACACTACAATTCACCTAAGACCATGTAGTGATTTCTGGTCTAAGGATCCTCGTACGAGTACTACTCAAAAGAATCACTCATGATCTAAATGTCCATGGAGTGTTTCTTTTGGCGGATCAATTTCATGAAATTAAATATGCACAAGAATATAATTATCATGAAATTAACTCATTTGATAAATTATCAAACAGACGACAAATGTCTAAATTAGCCCTCAAAAGGGCATACACCAACAATATCCCACTTGTCCTTTGAAGGGCTATGTCCTAAACATTTTAAGACCAAGCACTATTACATGTCTCTCAAACTTTGACTGTGGTAGAGCTTTTGTGAGAGGATCTGCTACATTGTCGTCTGACCATATTTTGCATACTTTAACATCTCATCGATCGACGATCTCTCGAATGAGGTGATAACGTCTGAGTATGTGTTTGGTCTTCTGGTGTGACCGGGGCTCCTTTGCTTATGCGATGGCCCCGTTATTATCACAAAAAAGGTTTATCGGATCTGGGATACTCGGTATCACTCTGATGTCTGACACAAACTTCCTCAACCAAACAGCTTCCTTTGCAGCATCTGATGCAGCAATATACTCAGATTTTGTTGTAGAGTCGGCTGTGGTATCTTGCTTCAAGCTTTTCCAACTCACCGCATCGCCATTCAGGCTAAAAAAATAGCCTGTTGTGACTTCATGTCGTCTTGATCAGTCTGGAAAGCAGCATCAGTGTAACCTTGTACTACGAGCTGTTCTTGTCCTCCGTACACTAGCATTAATCCTTTAGTCCTTCACAAGTACTTCAGGATTGCTTTGACTATAGTCCAATGATCCATACCTAGATCTTTTTGGTATCTACTTGTCATGCTTAGTGCATGTGCGACATCCAGACGGGTACATAACATGGCATACATGATAGATCCTATTGCCGAAGCATATGGGACTCTACTCATCGTATCCCTCTCCTCTTTAGTAGAAGGACATTGGTTCTTCTTTAAAAGAAGGCCATGTCTGAATGGTACCATACCATTCTTAGAGTTAGACATATTGAACCTCTTCAATATCTTGTCTATATACCCTTCTTGACTTAGTCCTAGAAGCCTTTTAGACCTATCTCTATAGATCTTGATACCTAGTATCATTTTGGCTTCTCCTAAGTCTTTCATAGAAAATACACTCCCCAACCATTGTTTGATGTCTTTCATCATGGGAATGTCATTTCCTATGAGTATGATGTCATCCACATATAGGACAAGAAAAACATTCTTGCTCCCACTAACCTTTTTGTAAACACAAGGCTCATCTTCGTTCTTGATGAATCCGTAACCTTTTACTTCCTCAGCAAAACGAAGATTCCAACTTCGAGATACTTGCTTTAGTCCATAGATGGACCTTTGAAGCTTACATACTCGATTAGGATGCTTTTAATCGATGTATCTCTCAAGTTGTTTCATATAAACATCCTCGAGTAGGTTTCCATTCAGGAAAGCCGTCTTAACATCCATCTGTCATACCTCATAGTCAAAATATGCTGTTATGGCAAGCATTTTTCTAATGGACTTGAGCATCACGACAGGGGAGAAGGTTTCATCATAGTCAATACCATGAGTCGGTCTAAAACCTTTAGCCACTAGTCGTGCCTTGAAGATCCCGCCAGGTTTTAACTTGAAAATCCACTTGCAATCGACAACCTTTGCCTGAACAGGAGGGTCAATCAGAGTCCACACTTTATTGTCCCTCATTGATTGCATTTCAGATTCCATGGCTTGTAGCCATTTATCTGAATCTGGACTTTCTAAAACCTGTCTGTAGGTCGTGGGCTCATCAGAGTCCACCAAGATCAAATCTTGATCGTCAGTCATGAGAAATCCATATCTCTCGGGTTGGTGATGAGATCTACTAGATCTTCTATGTTCTTGTGTTGTTGGCTCAGGTTGCTCATCTTCATGAGTTTCCATGCCAACTTCCATCTGAGTTTCTGTAGATGGTTCTACACTTTCTTGTGGGTCTTGAACTTCTCCGAGTTCTATTCTACTCCCACTGTCTTTCTTGTACAGAAATTCTTTCTCTAAGAAAGTAGCTCCTCGAGCAACGAACACTTTGTTCTCAGTTGGGTTGTAGAATTGATATCCTTTGGTTTCCTTAGGATATCCCACAAATAGGAATTTTTCAGTTTTAGGTTCAAGCTTATTACTTTGTAAACGTTTTACATGAGCTTGACAACCCCAAACTCGTAGATAGGACATATAGGGCTTCCGACCCATCCATATCTCATATGGAGTCTTATGTACTGCCTTAGATGGACTACGGTTTAATAAGTAGGCAGCAGAAAGGAGAGCATAACCCGAAAAGGACATAGGGAGAGTCGCTTGGCCACTCATTGATCGAACCATATCTAATAAGGTCCGATTCCTTCTTTCAGATACTCCATTCCACTGAGGTGTTCCCGGTGGAGTCAGTTGTGAAACAATTCCACACTGTTTTAGATAGCCATTGAACTCATCACTTAGGTATTCACCTCCTCGATCAGAGCGAATAACCTTAATCCTTCTATCCAACCGATTTTCTACTTCATTTTTAAACTCTTTGAACCTTTCAAAATTTTCACTTTTATACCTCATTAAGTAGACATAACCATATCCACTATAGTCATCAATAAAAGTGACGAAGTATTCAAATCCACCTCTGGCTTGTGTGCTCATTGGTCCACATACCTCCGTGTGTATTAGAGCCAATAGCTCACTTGTTCTTTCACCTTTCTTGTTAAAAAGACCTTTTGTCATTTTGCCTTGCAAGCAGGGTTCACAGGTATCATATGATTCAAAATCAAACAACCCAAGCACTCCATCCTTGTAAAGCTTTTGAACTCGCTTTTCATTTGCATGGCCTAATCGACAATGCCAAAGGTATGTTGGACTTAAATCATTTTTAGTTGATTTAGCTTTCTTTTCTATATTATAGACTGATTTTTCTTGGGTCAAATCTAAGACATACAGACCGTTACACATATTTGCAACTCCGTATAAAATATCATTTCGATATAAAGATGACAAATTATTCTCAATAATAAATCGAAAACCTTTGTTATCCAAACTAGAAACTGAAATAATATTTCTGCTCAAAACAGGTACATAATAACAATTTTCAAGTTCAATATTTAAACTAGAAGGTAAAGACAAAGTATAATCTCCAACTTCAAGAGCAGCAACTTCAAGGTAAAGACAAAGTATAATATTTCTGGGATCGAAGGCTTTTTTTCTAAAATTGTACGGAGCGGATTCATGCCAATTTCAATTTTAGTGTTTTAATCATATGTTCAAAACAAGTAAATCAAACCCTTGAAGCGTAATCGGTTGCCGCGTCTAGATCCTAGATTGATGTTGGTCCAAACCTTCTGCTCCGGTTACGTTTGTCACCACCAAAATCCATCCTTGAAGGACTCTCTACTTTCAAGCACGAAAGCCTTTGCAGATTCGGTGCTAGCCGTTTTTCGCCTACAGAGAGAATTTGGGATTTTTCGTGTATCTTGCTTATTCTGATTTTCCTCAATTGAAAATTATCCTCCTCCTACCATAATATCCCTAGGATATTTGTAGAGTTGAAATTTTCAAAAAATCAGTATTGTAATCAATCAATTATTACTTAACTGATTTAATCATATTCCAAATCAGTATTATTACCAAATATTATTTTGCTGATTCCAAATCAGTATTAAATAATACCTTAATGATTTGGGTTATACACCAAGCCCATGAATCAACCCATGACCCATGGATCAGGCTGATGGATCAAGAACCTCAATTGCAATTAGGTCCCTTGATTTATCAGCCCATCCCAATTGCTCCAAGGTAATTAATTAACTCTTAATTAATACCATAGAACTTTTCAATAATATTTAATTAAACCATTTAATTAAATCTTATTTATTTAAGTATAACAATTATACTTATTGTAGGTAAGAATACTTATTCTGCATCATCGAACTTTCTTATGTGCGATCCTGTAGGCCCATTCTAAATTGGCAATGGATAACTCAATCTCATTGATTAATCCATAAGTCATTAGTGGTCTCTAGCAAGACCTAATGACTACCCAATTCATAATGGAGGGTCGAATAGTGATTCAACACAACCTTTCCGAGCAAACTGCACACGATCCTCTACATTGATATCCCGTTTAGCATAAGGCATGGAACCATCATCCTTATATAGCTAAACATTTACTTGATCTCTTAGTGACACTGAATTCATCAAGCAAATGATAACGCTTATCATTCCTTGGGCATGACCATGCACTTTTCAGTTCACTATCAAGTGGCCAAGATATCATCTCACTTAAGAGAGATTTCTAGTCCCATCACTTCACCAACATATCTTAGCGTGACTCATAGTGTACCCAATCATACCCGTACTTGGCAACCTGTTACGGTCCCGTTAGGCGTATGTCAAAGCACACTACAATTCACCTAAGACCATGTAGTGATTTCTGGTCTAAGGATCCTCGTACGAGTACTACTCAAAAGAATCACTCATGATCTAAATGTCCATGGAGTGTTTCTTTTGGCGGATTGATTTCATGAAATTAAATATGCACAAGAATATAATTATCATGAAATTAACTCATTTGATAAATTATCAAACAGACGACAAATGTCTAAATTAGCCCTCAAAAGGGCATACACCAACAGAAGCCAGCTTGCAATCCTTAGCCACCAAGCAATCTAGAAATTCCCATTTTAGCCATCCAACATTTTCCTTCACTAGAGCTTTTCTACAAATAGCAGTAGTAACTCTGAACTCAACGACAAGAAACAGTAGGAAGTAAGGAGTAGTAGTTGAGTTCAGAGTTTTTCCCTTGTAACTTATTACTTGGGTTGTTTTATCCAAAACTCTTTTATTTTCTTTATTTATGATTTCATCTTCATGTGAGTGTTGATCTAGGACTGATGAGGTTCTAAGTCTTTACAGGGACTTTTACTCCTCTAATGAGGTAGATACAAGGTGAAAGCTTCACTTACAAATGTGCATTGAAGTAGATTTGATAGTGCCAAAATACTCGCCTAAGCCTCTCTGCCGGCTGATGAGTGGAACAGGCTGCTATCTATAACCTGTTGAGCACTCCATTGTATTTGAGCTTTCACTGATTCTATCTACAGTGAGTGTTTCGGTATAAGTTCTTAGTTAAACTAACAGTTCAAGTAGAGAGTGATGTGAGGATGTCACAAAAGTTTGAATCACGGCAGTATCATACAATTTAAAGGGCTGTAATAGCACAGGATTGGAATTCTTGTTAGGAAATCTTAGTTGATAAGACCGTAGAAACCAAATATCCTATGCTATCTGGAGATTAACAGAGATAGAACACTCGTAAGAAAATATTGATTGCTAATACCTTAGCGACTATACACCCTGTGACTCTCAGAGCTTAATATGAGTAGAACTGTTTTTGGGAAGTCTTGATTGACAATACCTCATCAAATATCTACTCTGGTAAGCCCAAAGAGTTTTGCAGAATATGACTGATTTTAGGGAATTCTTTGTTGATGATAGCTTAGCAACCTTTTACTCTATAAAACTCTTGAGTCTGACAAGATAGGAATGCTATAGGGAAGTCTTAGTTGACAATACCTTAGCAACCTTCTATCTTGAGAGACTCATGAATGAATAGAGTTGGAATGCTTGTGGGAATATCTTTATTTATGACACCTTAGCAACCACATACTTTGTTCATTCAAGTCCTGGTATGACATATGTGTAGTGAGGAAGTCCAATCCCCTCGTCAGGAAGACTGGTTGGATTGGTGCTAGGCCATACACAAGAGCGACTGGGGACTACATGGTCTATTGGTAGAGCGATAGTGAGGTATATGACACAGGTGTTGTTCAAGTTGAGTCAAAACTGTGCTCTACAGCATATTCTCGATCTTTGCTTTTAGAAAACTGAACCTCTCTTGTCATTTGCAAGCTGTAATCAGAGTCTTTATTCTCATAAGGGTGTAGAAATTCCCACCCTCATCCTCTGTTTTTTTGTTCAAAGCATTATCTCTTTTTTCCCATTATAGATATACCTCACTGACTGTTTACATTTGTGCTGTTTATATTCTTATTTGTTTTCTTGTGAATTCTAACCAATTGGCAGGATTCTACCCTCCGTTCCCTGTGGATCGACTCGTATACATAGTGAGAACCTTTTAAAGACTCTTACCTGCAATCCCGTTACAGATCTCCCAAGAAATACCCAAATCATAACCCTAGTACAGACACGTAGTTAACCCCAATAAAGCATGCAAGCCAGCAGTAATTAAGCATTTCAAGTACTCAAGATAAACTATCTATGAAGTCAACATGTAAGTACTCCGAGAATTCTAAGCTATGCATAACATATGTCACAATAGTGCCATATTCTTTACTTTTCTTCCAATCCACACACATACAATGCAGAACTTCTACCCAACAAAGTATCTACAGCTTTTCATTATTCTGGTTTCAAGCACAAACAGTCCCCCTTTTCATTATTTTCATTGCAACACATCATCATGTCTTTTATCTTAGTCGTTAAATCTTAAATTAAACATTTCTTACCAACCTAAACCCTGTTTCTTCATCAATAGCTCACCAACAAAGAGATGCAGACTCAACAGCTCACAATTTTTAAAATAACAACCAATGGCTCATTGATCAATATCTTACCATACCTTCTCCATTTTCATTTAACAACAGCTCACATTAAACTCAGAAATCAACAACTCACCATGTAACATAACAAAAAACAGCTCACCATTTCCAAATAAATCATCAGCTCACCATTTACATTCACAATAGCCCACCATTTCTGCTCATTTTTGTATAACAGATGCTCAGCGTAAGAAATACATTGACTTCCCCATATAAACACATCAAAGACCAAATATCAAGTCATAAAATTAAATCCGTCATACAAATACCACGTACATCCTACAATACTCTCACAAATAAAGCGCACACATAGAGCATCCTACTTGTTATGCCATTTATCTTAACTCCACAAAATCTGAAATACAAAATTGAATCAAATAAGGAAGTCGAATATTTCCTAGGTTAAATCGGGACTATCTACTTGTCACATGTGCAAATACATAATCCCAAGTTTAACTCAAGAACAATTTTAGGAAAGAAACTCATCTCCTTGTGCAATTCACCTAATACGATCCCAACTCTGGAAAAAGATTCTCGTTAATCTATGTGACCAAAAAAGCTAACCCTTGCTTAAGGAACAAGTCACCGATGATAGTGTAGCTGTCAGGATGATCTGCTTCTCGAAGGTTTAACCTAGACCAGTTGTTGCCCGATATTTCTACTATTCTTTCACACTATCTTATTGGATGAATTAAGTGGCAGAAACACTCAACTCACAAAAGTACACGTTTCTTTAGCCTCTTCCTGTGAATTGGTTAAGAGGATGGGTGATGGTTTGTGATTGATTTAGTCACACATGATATAGTATAATCATTCAACCTAAACTATTGAAATCAAAAGTGTGTGTTTTTGTGGCTCATCGCAAGGACACTCACGATCTCGCAAGATTACTCTAAATTAGAGATTTTGGGTTGGTGTTTCCCCGTAGGGACAACACACGAGCACTCAGCTCACTCACAAGGAGATTTTAATTAACAATCACAACAAATCTTCTATTAAATTTCGTGGTTTGGGGCTTACATAGGCATATAAGAAGTCCTCTCCCTTTTCTAAAAAGTAATCACTCAATCCTAGTGCTAGGATTAAAAAAAATAAATCCTAATCTAACTCTAATGGTTAATGATTTTTGAACCAAATTGAGTAGTAATACAAATAAAAATAAAATCCTACTATAGAAGAGAAAAATCCATCTATCTTCTTAGTATTAGGATAAACTTACAAAACCTTCTAGAACTATTAAATCAAAAGAACAATCCTAGTAGGAAGAGACTTAGGGGTCTCAAATGGGGTTCGGGAGTGACATGGACCTTCACTTGTAGGCCTTTAACTCTTCAACCTAATCTTCAACCTTTATTTTGGGTTTCATTCCTCATCTACATTAACTCTATAAGTCCATCTTCTCTCATCCTCGAGATGCTAATGGGCTTGAGCCTCGAGTGTTGAAAATTGGCTTGGGCCTGTTGGACCTCCGACTTAATCAGCAACTTTGAAGCTTCTGCAAATTTTTTCATTCTGAATCTTGTCTTTGGACCAATGATAGCTACTAATGGATCTTGCTTGTAGAAATTAGGATCCAAAGTAGGACTTTCCATGGACTTCCATGGGGAAATTCGTAAATAGGCATGTCCTGAATTTTGAACATGCATATTGATGTCATGTGACATCTCTTCAAGCCCATTTGAGGGGATTGACACATATATTGGCCCAAGTGTCTTTTAACATGATAAAATTTCCAATTTGGGCTCATTTTGGGTCCCTTTGGGGTTCCTAAATCAAAGCTACAAAAATCCATTTGTCAGCTTAAGAAGATGATGTACAGTTTTGAAAGAAGTGGAGAAAGAGCTCTTGATATTCACATCACTCTGAATCGTCGAAATGATTTATTTCAATACATAAATGTTTCATTTTCAGAACTTTATATTAGAATTAAATACAACACTAGAAAATTGCTGGATGAATGCATATTTTATGAATTCCTATAGCCTTTGAAATTAAAATTTCCAAACACTTTGCCTACTCCTTTGACCATCCCTCTCCAAAGTTCGGCACTTATACACTTAAGTTCTCACAATGAAACTTTGTAGGGCAGTTTTCTTCCTCTTCATTTCTCCTAAGGCCATTATTTTCTCACTCTAAACCTAAGTTCCTACCAGTACGCTGTCAGCTATTTCCAATTTACAAATAAATCCCCAAACCCAAATCGTTTATCTTTTTACTTTATGAAGAGTGAGAGTGATATGTTGTGTCACTTTCCTATAGACTAGACAGTCTATAACTCTCGTAAAATCGAGTAACCCCACCTTTGCAAAGTCATCTTCTGAGCTTCTTCCTGTTCTTTAGGTCCCTAGCACCCAAATGTCTATGAGCTTTGAAAATGAGACACTTAATTGAGAAACTGGGAAGTGGGTTTCTGTAATTTTTTACAAGAAATTTTACAGAAAGGTTTCAAGGTAGTGAAAGGGGTTTTAGTAGAGTTGTAGTGGCATGAACTGGAGTTAAAGAAACAACTGACTGTGATGGAATTTCGTGGGTGAAAATGTTTGGCGAAGAAAACAAGAAATGTGTATTTCGTCTAAGGACAAGAATGATAACGGAGAGGAGACGGAAAGGAAGAAGGAATAGATAATTGAAATCTTTGCAATAAGTCCTCCATCTTCTTATATTTCATTAATCCTCTTTCACCTCAGCCCTTTTATAAGCCTCATCTATAGTATATTTTCCTAAGGAATTTGTTTGAAAATTTTGCTAACATGCAAGCTCCATTTCCACTAATGCTAGTTTAACAATTTTCAACGAACTACTTACATGTTTTCATAAGATCGTACACTATGGATTTTTTTTAATAGACAAGTTATGTAAATTACTTAAGTAGCTCAAACGACGACTAGCCTGTTAGGATCGATTAGGCCTAATTTTAAAAAACGCAGCAGAAAAATGCCTAATAGTCTGTTTAGTGTTAAATTAAATCCTACGTTAAAAGTTTCTAAAGCTTACCCTCGTAGCATAATCGTTGCCGCGCATGGATCCGTGTTTGATGTTAGTTCAACCATTCTGCTCCAATTGCACTGATCACCACCAAAAATCATCCTTTGAAGAAAATCTCTATACTCAAGCACCGGGATTTTCACAGAGAGGTGCTAGCCTATTTTGCTGCAAAGAGATTTTGATAATAGTTTTTGGTAAACTATTTTCCTTCTTTTTTTCCTTCTAAAAAGAAAACTCGTATCCCGTATCTAACTCACATATCCTAGATATAGAGTCAAATACTGTAAGTCAGTATAAAATATAAAATATAAAATATAAAAGTAATATTAAATCAATATTACTTTCTACTGACTTGGGTTTTACCAAAATCATGGATCAACCCATTGACCCATATATCATGCTGATGGGTCAAGAACCTCAATTGCAATTAGGTACCTTGATTTATCAGCATATCCCAATTGTTCCTGGATACTTAATTAACTCTTAATTAATACCACAGAACTTCTCAATAATATCTAATTAAACTATTTTAATTAAATACTATTTGTCTAAGTATAACAATTATACTTAGTGCAGACAATTTTGTATCATCGAACCCTCTTATATGCGATCCTGTAGGCCTATTCCAAATTGGTAATGGATAATTAAATCTAATTAATTAATCCATAAGTCATTAGTGGTCTCTAGCAAGACATAATGACTACCCAATTCAGAACGGACGGTTGAATGGTGATTCAACACAACCTTCCGAGCATACTGCGTACGATCCTCTACATTGATATCTCGTTTAGCATAAGGTATGGAACCATCATCCTTATTTAGCTAAACATTTACTTGATTTTTTAGCGACACTGATTCTATTCGAGCAAATGATAACACTTACCATTTCTCGGGCATGGCCATGCACTTCTCAATTCACTATCAAGTGGCCAAGATATCATCTCTCACTTAAGAGAGACTTGTAGTCTCATCACTTCACCAACATATCTTAGCGTGACTCATAATGTACCCAATCATACCCGTACTTGGCAACCTGTTACGGGATCGTTAGGCGTATGTAAAAGCACACTATAGTTCACCTAAGACCATAAAGTGATTTTAGGTCTAAGGATCTTCGTACGAGTACTACTCAAAAGAATCACTCTTGATCTAATCAATCCAGATCGATTTCATGAATTCAAATATGCACAAGAATATTATATTCATAAAACTAAGTCATCTGATAAATCATCAATCAAACGACAAATGTCTATATAGCCCTTAAAAAGGCACATACACCAACAATCTTACACTTGCCCGTTGAAGGGCTATGTCCTAAATATTGTAAGACCAAGCTCTATTACATGTCTCTCAAACTTTGACTGTGGTGGAGCTTTTGTGAGAGAATCTGCTATATTGTCATCTGACCCTATTTTGCACACTTTCACATCTCCTTGATCGATGATCTCTAGAATGAGGTGATAACTTATGAGTATGTATTTGGTCATCTGGTGTGACCGAGGCTCTTTTGCTTGTGCGATAGCCCCGTTATTGTCACATAATAGGTCTATCAGATCTTGGATACTTGGTATCACTCTGATACCTACGAATTTCCTCAACCAAATAGCTTCCTTTGCAGCATCTGATACAGCAATGTACTCAAATTCTATTGTAGAGTCGGTTGTGGTATCTTGCTTCGAGCTTTTCCAACTCATTGCACCGCCATTCAGGCTAAAAAACATAACCTGATTGTGACTTCATGTCATCTTGATCTGTTTAGAAAGCAGCATCTGCGTAATCTTGTATGATGAGCTATTCTTGTCCTTCATACACTAGCATCAATCATTTAGTTCTTCGTAAGTACTTTAGGATTGCCTTTACTGCAGTCCAATGAGCCATTCTTGGATCTTGTTGGTATATGCTAGTCATGCTTAGTGCATGTGCGACATCCGGACGGGTACATAACATGGTATACATGATAGATCCTGTTGTCGAAGCATTTAGAACTCTACTCATTGTTTCCCTCTCCTCTTTAGTTGAAGGACATTGCTTCTTCTTTAAGAGGAGACCATGTCTGAATGGTACCATACCATTTTTAGAGTTATACATATTGAATCTCTACAATATCTTGTCTATGTACCCTTCTTGACTTAGTCCTAGAAGACTTTTAGACCTATCTCTATAGATCTTGATACCTAGTATCATTTCGGCTTCTCCTAAGTCTTTCATAGAAAATACACCCCCCAACCATTATTTGATATCTTTCAACATGGGGATGTCATTTCCTATGAGTAGGATTTTGTCCACATATAGGACAAGAAAAATATTCATGCTCCCACTAACCTTCTTTTAAACACAAGGCTCATCTTCGTTCTTTATGAAGCCGTCACCTTTTACTGCCTCGTCAAAATGAATATTCCAACTTCGAGATGCCTGCTTTAGTTCATAGATGGACCTATGAAGCTTGCATACTCGATTAGGATGCTCCTGATCGATGAATCCCTTGGGTTGTTTCATGTAAACATCCTCAAGTAGGTTTCCATCCAGGAAAGCCGTCTTAACATCCATCTGTCATATCTCATAGTCATAATATGCAGTTGTGGTGAGCATAGTCCGAATGAACTTGAGCATCATGACAGGGGAGAAGGTTTCATGATAATCAATACCATGAGTCTATCTGAAACCTTTAGCCACTAGTCGTGCCTTAAAGATCTCGCCAGGTTTTAACTTGAAAATCCACTTGCAATCGACAACCTTTGCCTGAACAGGAGGGTTAATCAAAGTCCACACTTTATTGTCCCTCATGGATTGCATTTCAGACTCCATGGCTTGTAGCCATTTATCTGAATCTGGACTTTCTAAAACCTTTCTGTAGGTCGTGGGCTCATCAGAGTCCACCAAAATTAAATCTTGATCTTTAGTCACGAGAAATCCGTATCTCTCGGGTTGTTGACGAGACCTAACAGATCTTCTAGGTTCTGATGTCATTGGCTCAGGTTGCTCATCATCATGAGTTTCCGTGCCAACTTCCATCTAAGTTTCTGTAGATGGTTCTACATCTCTTGTGGGTCTCGAACCTCTTCGAGTTCTATTCTACTCCCACTGTTTTTCTTGCACAGAAAGTCTTTCTCTAAGAAAGTAGTTCCTCGAGCAACAAACACTTTGTTCTCATTTGGGAGGTAGAATTGATATCCGTTTGTTTCCTTAGGATACCCCACAAATATGCATTTTTCAGTTTTAGGTTCAAGCTTATTACTTTGTAAACGCTTTACATGAGCTTGACAACCCCAAACTCGTAGATATGACATATAGGGCTTTCGGCCCATCCATATCTCATATGAAGTTTTATCCACTGCCTTAGATGGAATACAGTTTAGTAATTAGGCAGCAGAAAGGAGAGCATAACCCCAAAAGGACATAGGGAGAGTCGCTTGGCCCATCATTGATCGAACCATATCTAATAGGATCTAATTCCTCCTTTTCAGATACACTATTCCATTGAGGTGTTCCCGGTGGAGTTAGTTGTGAAACAATTCCATACTGCATTAGATAGTCATCGAACTCATCACTTGGGTATTCACCTCCTCGATCGGAGTGAATAGCCTTAATCCTTTTGTCCAACTGATTCTCCACTTCGTTCTTGAACTCTTTGAACTTTTCAAAAGTTTCACTTTTATACCTCATTCAGTAGATATAACCATATCTACTATAGTCATCAGAAAAAGTCATGAAGTATTCAAATCCACCTCTGGCTTGTGTGCTCATTGGTCCACATATATCTGTATGTATTAGAGCCAATAGCTTACTTGTCTTTCCCCTTTCTTGTTAAAGGACTATTTGTCATTTTGCCTTGCAAACAAGGTTCATATGATTCGAAATTAAATGACCCAAGCACTCCATCTTTATGAAGTCTTTGAACTCTTTTCTCATTTGCATGGCCTAAACGACAATGCCAAAGATATGTTGGACTTAAATCAAATTTAGTTGATTTAGCTTTCTTTTCAATGTTATAGACCGGTCTTTCTTGGTTCAAATCCAAAATATATAGGCCGCTGCACAAATGTAC
Organism: Knoxia roxburghii; assembly: GCA_030378225.1. Lineage (NCBI taxonomy): Eukaryota > Viridiplantae > Streptophyta > Magnoliopsida > Gentianales > Rubiaceae > Knoxia > Knoxia roxburghii. The sequence continues at coordinate 26,366,414 of CM059418.1, read as the reverse complement.
AACTCCGTATAAAACATCATTCTGATATAAAGATAACGAATTATTACTAATAATAATACGAAAACCTTTAATATCTAAACAAGAAATTGAAATAATATTTTTGCTCAAAGCAGGTACATAATAACAATTCTCAAGTTCAATGTTTAAATCGGAAGGTAAAGATAAAGATAAAGTATAATCTCCCACTTCAACAGCAACAACTCTTGCCCCGTTGCCCACTCGAAGATCAACTTCATATTTCCTTGTCATCCTTTCATATCTGAGTCCCTGCACATTAGTACAAATGTGAGCCCCACATCAGGTATCTAATACCCATGAGGTGAACATAGAAAAATTTATTTCAATAACAAATATACCTGAAGCTAAAGGATTCTTGCTTTCAAGAAACTGTTTACAGTCTCTCTTCCAGTGACCCTTTTGTTTGCAGAAGAGAAATGTATCATCCTTTCGGGATTTTGTCTTAGCAGGTTGAGGAGCTTGAGGTTGAGCTGTTGGAGTTGAATACATAAGCTATGCTTGTATTGTACATTTTCCCAGTTAATATATCGATTAATGTTTTGGTTATATGTACGTGATTTGAATGCTGAATTGAAAGCTTGATGAAAGATTTTGAAACAATGGAAAAGTTTAGTAAATTTGCTCTTTTTTCTGAATAGGATTAATAAAAGGAAACACTAATTCATTTCCTAAAAGATTAACAGAAATATGATCAGTGTGTTTAGTAAACGGAGTAATCTGATATAAAAAAGGATTACCTAAAACCACATCAGTAGTAAAATTTTCAAGTATTAGAAAAGAATGTTTAAAACAATATCCATTATTACAGATATAACCATTATTCAATTCAGCATAAATATCTATTTCTAATCCATTAGCAGCATACAATTTTTCTTTAGTTCTTGATAAATACTTATCTGGAATTATTCCGCGACTGATGCAGGATTGATCGGCGCCACTATCAAGCATGGCGACACAAGTAGTCGTCCAATCCTCTACACCTATGGTAACTAGAACATACCATTTTTCAATTTTTACTCTATTAATTAAGTTTAAGAAATTTTTATCGTCAGGAATATCGTCAGCTATATTAATTTCATCATCTTTTATTATACCAGATGTAGACGCTATATTAGACTGATCTTTTAATAATATTTTGGCTTCTAATTCTAAATCTTTTAATTTTAATTCATTTAATTGATGATTAATTTCTCGAATTTCATCTTTCAATATTTTTATTTCTTCTTTAATATTACTACTTTTACGAAAACCAAAATTATCTTCATGTTTATATTTATCTATTAAATTATTTAGACTAAATGGTTCTTTTATATCAAACATATGATTATTTTCTTGTAAAACTAAGTTTTTTAATTTTTCTAAATAATCTTTTCTAATATTATCATCTTTTATATCTTTTATTATATCAAATAATAATTCTTTATTTAAACTATTTTTACTAGAATTATTCATCATATTAATTGTCTTTTTACATTCACAAAAATCATCATTTTCTGAAAAACTAGATGAATCAGAGGAATAATAATTATCTTCTTCTTTTTCAGAATTAATTAGAATAGACATTAATTTATTTTTTAATTCAGATTCTTCAGAAAATAAAGCATTAATCTTTTTCTCTAATTTACAATTAGGAGCTATATGACCTAATTTACCACATTTATAACACTTAATAGGTTTTTTACTTCTTTTATCTTTCTTTTTCCTATAAAAGTTATTCTTATTAGACCAATCAGGATTATATTTATTCTTTCGCTGATATTTATTATATTTACTAGAATACTGTCTAACCTTTTTAGACCTTTTGTCTTGTGTAGAGGGCGGATGAGGACTTGCGATGCCAAATGCGTGACAGAAGGACCCCAATTCCTGTTTCTCAAGACCATATTTTCTCTGCAATTTAAAATCTTGACAGATTGATAAAGCTTCTTTTTTGAGAAATGCAAATAATTGACCATAAGTAATATTAGATAAATCCAAATTTTCCGTACCCATTTCTTTCATTAAACTAGTAATTAATTTTTGCGAAAATAAAGGAGGTAAACCAGTAATAAATTTTTCTTTCCAGAAAGACTGATTACAATCTGGTCTACGTAACACATTAGTAAGAAAAGTAGTTTTGTACCAGAAATAGTCTTTAAACAAAGGACATTTAAGATTAGTCAATGAAATCTTTAAACTAGTTAATTCTTCTTTTGGATTACCAATAAAATGCATAGAAAGAACATAAATTAAATAACTAGCACCGTCAGATTCATAATCAGTAGTTCTAACTACTTCATCATTAATAGTAACATCACGATGAACAACAGTTTGATGAGTCAAAATTTCCATTTGTTGCATTGGAGTAAACATATTATCCCACCAATTTTTTAATTGACCAGTAAATCCAGAAACAAAACACGAAGCGATTTGTCTTTCACTAATCTGAGGATACTTAGATTTATAAGCTATTTTAGCAGTACCCATTTCATGCAAAGTATTTGTTATTTCATATTCAGATTTACCATCAATATTCCATTCATATAAAGCACTTCCATCATATGATTTAGTATTAAACCTATTACGTTCTTCAAATTGAATATCAGGGGGAGTAGGTCTACTATGATAATTCATTACATTTCTATTATTAGACCATCTATTATTATATGATTTTCGATATGGTCGTCTAGAGATACGATTAAGTTCTAAAGGTTCTAAAGGAGGAGTAGTTTCATAGAATTGGTTTTCTATGTCTGCTATATTATCTATGTCATCATTTTCTTGTTCAGATTCAGAATTATGTGAACTGCTAGATGATTCTTCACGAGGGGCAGTACGATTAATGGCATTAAGTCGAAGACCACTAAATTGTTTCTCAATCTGATGCAAAGCAGAAGAGGAAGATGGATTATTAGTATTACCTTCAATAGCTAAATTAATACGTTGTACTAACGAAATTTCTCTTTCTAATTCTCTAGGAAGAGAAGGAGACACTAGCGGTTTAGACACTTCATTAGGAAAATTACCACTTTTATTATCCAATTTTACCGATATTAAATCCACTTGTTGAGCAATAGTTTGTAAAATCTGATTAGAATAATTATTCTGTTGATAAACCTTTTTAATATCTTCAGAATCAACTGCTTCTTTATTATCTTTACCTTTTTTAAAAGGGGAAGCAATTATTTCGCCTTCTTTAGTATTAATCTTTATAGACTGTAAAGGAGGATGAATAGCTGATAAGATAGCATTATTATCTGCCAATTGCCATTTTTTATACAAATTAGTCTGAACATTAATTGTAGATAAATTTTTATAATTAATTTTTTCTTTCTGAAAATAATAATCTAACCATTGAAAGAAAGGAAAATTAATCTGTTTTGTATTTATATCATGTACCCATTTATCTTTTAATTTTGAAATAATTGGTTTATCAAATTTTTCAAACCATATTCTTTTGTCATTATTTTCTAATGAAAAATAATTTTTATTAAGAAAATCTTTATCTATCGAAAAAGGTTTTCTTAACATATTAATTTCCGAAAATTTCATTTGAGACTGAGTAGGAGAACCTACGGAGGAAACAGAATCGGGGATGACTTCAGGAAGAGGAGAAGTAAACTTAATCTTAGGATCAGTACAGGAATACCTGGAGGGTTCATATGAAGTACTAGGAAGATCGACTGAATATCTGGATCGAGATTCTAAAGGATACCTGCAGGAGGAAGACTTAGACAACATATTATCAAATTTTAATAGTATTTTATTATCAGGGAGTTCTTCAATATTAGCCTGTGTTCTAACTGGATGTCTTTGAGCTATTATAGGTCTATCAATTAGAAGTTCATTGGGAATTGTAATTTCATTGCGAGACAATAATCTAGGTGTCTGAGTTTGAGTATTATCAGAATCAGTAATTACTAACACAGAATCACCTTCATTAGTAGGTTTTAATTTTAAAGCTGCAGGAATAATAGACTTCATTAATTTAAAATAAATACGATAAATTAACACAAATTTATCCGATTTAGGATCCATTTTTTTATTAGTAACATGTATATCTAACAACAAAGATTGCATAATAGTAGGATCAATTAAACTAACAGAAAAATTAGGAGCACAATTAAAACGTATAGTACCATTACATAAATTAGTCTGTACTAAAGCAAGAATTGAATCATTGTAATGAAGTAAACGATCATCACGTAAAGCCATGAAGACAGGAGTATCAACCCCACGCTTCATTAAAGGATGTAAAGCAATTTGTATTAAACCAAAGTGCATAAAACGATAACTTTGAGACAAATAATAAGTAATAGCAGTATTAGTCAATAAAGAAATTGTTTTCTTATCTTCTTCCATGGGATGAATCTCCTCATGGATTTTAATTGAATAAGCTTTATTAAACTCAAGTAGTCCTTGAGAGTATACAGTAGAAATACTTCTACTTGGCAGAGCTTCTTGAATTAATTCATGAGAATTAAGAATGGATGAATATGATGAAGATGCAGACGATGATGCCATTATGGATGCAGGTCTAGATGAACTAGATTCTCCAAAGAGAAATCTTCTAACTTTTTCAGCCATTTTCATTAAATCTAACCTTACATATCTAAATGTAAAACTGAGAGATGCATAAACCTATATGGAACAAGGGGATCAAGCCGGGAACACCTATCTTCTAAGGCTTACCAACGGTCTTACTGATGCAAACAACCTCTTACCAACTATAGATGAATGCAGATGCTCACCCTTACCTTCAGATTTGTACAATTATATTTAATCAAAATTTTTGAAAATGTTTGAAAATATTTTCTTTGAAAATTCTTTGAAAATCCAGGCTCTGATACCAAAATGGAGCAGGATCGGTTTGCAGAAGAGATGGAGATGAGAAAGAAGGTGAAATAGGCGGTAAACTAAAGTAAGAGTAGAAAATTAGAAGAAGCAGGACTTACGATTAAATGAAAGGAAGAGAAAAGATTAAAGAAACTGAATGCTGAATTGAAAGCTTGATGAAAGATTTTGAAAACAATGGAAAAGTTTAGTAAATTCGCTCTGAGGCTTCTATTGATTAATCAGCCTTTAAATAGGCAAAGGGGGAGACATTATACAAGAGTGGAATCCGAAAATGAATTCCGAAATTAAAGGTAAATGAAAGACAAATTAAATGTAAGTGCCTAGTGACATATGCACTTACGTAAGCTAACAATTATTCAGGGAATGACGCATGCACTTACGTCATTGTTACGTCATTGTACAATTATTACCTATTCTATTACCGATTCTATTACATTATTCCTATCTAAAAATCATATGGGTCCTGAGAAAAGGGCCCGCCAAAAGGATCATCATCATCATTATTCTTGACGTCTTTGGAATGCTGGTCTTGAGAAAAATTGTATGCTGCTAATGGATTAGAAATAGATATTTATGCTGAATTGAATAATGGTTATATCTGTAATAATGGATATTGTTTTAAACATTCTTTTCTAATACTTGAAAATTTTACTACTGATGTGGTTTTAGGTAATCCTTTTTTATATCAGATTACTCCGTTTACTAAACACACTGATCATATTTCTGTTAATCTTTTAGGAAATGAATTAGTGTTTCCTTTTATTAATCCTATTCAGAAAAAAGAGTTAGAATTACTTCAGACTAATTCCATATATAAACAAATCTGTTTAATGAATAAGAAAAAGAAGAGTTTAATGTATTTAAAAACAGAATTAGATTTTACTAGAATAGAAGAACAATTAATGAAGGACGATGTTAAACTAAAAATTGCTAATTTAGAACAGAAATTCCAAACATTAGTTTGTTCAGAACATCCTAATGCTTTTTGGAACAGGAAAAAACATGTAGTCTCATTACCTTATATAAAAGAGTTTAATGAAAAAGACATTCCGACTAAGGCTAGACCCATTCAGATGAATGAGGAATTACTTAATTTTTGTAAACAGGAAATTCAGAGTTTAATGGATAAAAAATTAATCAGGAAATCACAATCTCCTTGGAGTTGTGCAGCATTTTATGTGAATAATCCGGCTGAAAAGGAACGTGGTGTTCCTCGTTTAGTCATTAATTATAAACCTTTAAATAAAGTTTTACAATGGATTAGATATTCGATTCCTAATAAAAAAGACTTATTAAAGCGACTTCATAGTGCTAAAGTCTTTTCCAAATTTGATTTAAAATCCGGCTATTGGCAAATACAGATTAATAAAAAGGACAGATACAAAACAGCTTTTACGGTTCCTTTCGGACACTATGAATGGAACGTCATGCCTTTTGGTTTGAAAAATGCTCCTTCTGAATTTCAACGTATAATGAATGATATTTTTAATGATTATTCTAATTTTGTAATTGTTTATATTGATGATATTTTAGTCTTTTCGGATAATATTCATCAGCACTTTAAACATCTTAATCTTATGTTACATGTTATTCAGACTAATGGCTTAGTAATTTCAGCTAAAAAGATGAAATTATTTCAGACTAAAATCAGATTTTTAGGTCATGATATACATCAAGGAAAAATGAAACCAATTCAACGAACAATTGAATTTGCTAGTAAATTTCCAGATGAAATAAGAGATAAAAATCAATTACAACGCTTTCTTGGTTGTTTAAATTATATTGCAGATTTCTTTCCTAATTTGAGAACCATTTGTGGTCCTTTGTATGAGAGATTACAGAAAAATCCTCCTGCTTGGACAGAGACTCATACTAATTTAATTAAACAAATTAAAGAAAAAATTAAGACTCTTCCTTGTTTAGGCACTCATACTAATTTAATTAAACAAATTAAAGAAAAAATTAAGACTCTTCCTTGTTTAGGCATTCCTCATCCCGATGCATTCATGATCATTGAGACTGATGCATCAGATATAGGGTATGGAGGCATTCTAAAACAGATGATGCATACTCGATTAGGATGCTCCTGATCGATGAATCCCTTGGGTTGTTTCATGTAAACATCCTCAAGTAGGTTTCCATCCAGGAAAGCCGTCTTAACATCCATCTGTCATATCTCATAGTCATAATATGCAGTTGTGGTGAGCATAGTCCGAATGAACTTGAGCATCATGACAGGGGAGAAGGTTTCATGATAATCAATACCATGAGTCTATCTGAAACCTTTAGCCACTAGTCGTGCCTTAAAGATCTCGCCAGGTTTTAACTTGAAAATCCACTTGCAATCGACAACCTTTGCCTGAACAGGAGGGTTAATCAAAGTCCACACTTTATTGTCCCTCATGGATTGCATTTCAGACTCCATGGCTTGTAGCCATTTATCTGAATCTGGACTTTCTAAAACCTTTCTGTAGGTCGTGGGCTCATCAGAGTCCACCAAAATTAAATCTTGATCTTTAGTCACGAGAAATCCGTATCTCTCGGGTTGTTGACGAGACCTAACAGATCTTCTAGGTTCTGATGTCATTGGCTCAGGTTGCTCATCATCATGAGTTTCCGTGCCAACTTCCATCTAAGTTTCTGTAGATGGTTCTACATCTCTTGTGGGTCTCGAACCTCTTCGAGTTCTATTCTACTCCCACTGTTTTTCTTGCACAGAAAGTCTTTCTCTAAGAAAGTAGTTCCTCGAGCAACAAACACTTTGTTCTCATTTGGGAGGTAGAATTGATATCCGTTTGTTTCCTTAGGATACCCCACAAATATGCATTTTTCAGTTTTAGGTTCAAGCTTATTACTTTGTAAACGCTTTACATGAGCTTGACAACCCCAAACTCGTAGATATGACATATAGGGCTTTCGGCCCATCCATATCTCATATGAAGTTTTATCCACTGCCTTAGATGGAATACAGTTTAGTAATTAGGCAGCAGAAAGGAGAGCATAACCCCAAAAGGACATAGGGAGAGTCACTTGGCCCATCATTGATCGAACCATATCTAATAGACAAATCATTCTTGGTATTCCATCTCTTAATCCATAGACTCGAGTAGGCATGAGGATTAGACATAGTGTACTTTGATCTGCCAATGGGTGAGGTCAATTCTGGCCAATAATCTAGGTAGGTTGGGCGCGTGTGTTTAGTTGCTTGGTGTTCTGCTGCTTGTCGAAAGGAAACTATGTACCGGTGCGTCTGGGGTGATGGTGCTCCCGAGATGAGCTCATAAAGTTTATTATACTAAACCCGGCCGGTGGACTTATGTCTGGTATAGTAAAAAGGTCGAGTGGTACTAGTCTCGGAATTAAAGAGGTTAATTAATTAATTTTCAGTAAATTAATATATTAACGAGCACTATATCTTTGATGTGGGGAGATTATGAACAAATTAATTAAGTTATTCCAGAAGCATTTCTTGTGTAGGATGGTAGTGCCATAATTAATCCGTTAGTGGTACGATTAATTATGTTTTGGGATAAGTGAATCTCTGTATCAGTTGGTTGTGAATCATACCAGAAACTGGTTTGGGATAAGTGAATCCCTGTATCAGTTGGTTGTGAATCATACCAGGAACTGGTTTGGGATAAGTGAATCCCTGTATCAGTTGGTTGTGAATCATATCAGGAACTAGATTGGGATAAGTGAATCCCTGTATCAGTTGGATGTGTATCAGTCCAGGAACAGGATTGAAGGAAACAGAAACCCCGTAGGAAGGCCAATCCTAAACCAACTTGAGGTTTCTCTTGTAACTCTATATGTAGACAAGGGATTAGCTATTCAAGACACACAATTCAATATACAGTTCATAAGTTTTCAAGACAAGAAAACTTAAAGAGAGAAAATCTTAAAGAGAGAAATTTTCTCTCTCTTAGAATCGGATTTTTATAGCTTATTGGGGCCAAAATTTTCTTCTAAATTTTGGCAATAACGTGTAGCTTTCTCTCTCTCCAGGCAGTGCGTTAAATGTACACGCCAGGTGCAGCGGTGCAGGAATTTTTTGGCAAGTGGATTGTGGTGATTAGCTGATCAAATTGCAAGTTAGATTGTGCCCACACAGCATACAAGCAAAGTCTTGAGGCATACAAGAGAATCACCTAAGTGAACGCTTCAATAGGTGATTCTTATGATTCCATTTTAATTAAGAATTTTAGTTGCGTGGTAAATCAAATGAGTACAAACCCAGATCCTGCGCAATGTTATTTCAAAAGGGTTGGAATAGCAATTGTGCTAGCATCTAGGCCTGGCCAAAGATTCTGATTCTGGAATACATAGCACGAAAGTGAGTTTCTGGCTAGGTCTGGGCAGATAATCTTTCATGGGCAGTAGTCTTACTGCGAGCTTTCTTGTTTTGCTCAACTTTGGTCTTGCCTTAAACTTCATCTTGTTCCCTTTACCTTTCTCTACAACCATCACTGGTGCGGCCTTCCGAAGAGTTTGCTCAGTATTTTTCAACATCCCATGAAGCTCAGGAATGCTCCTCTCCATGTTGTGCATGTTATAGTTCACCACAAATTCATTGTATTCATCAGGCAATGAGACCAAGATGATATCAATGGCTAACTCCCTAGCAAGAGGCTCATTTAATCACTCTAGGGTATCAATATACCTTTTCATCTTGATTAAATACGTGCTTACTGACGAACCCTTCGCCATCTTGCACGAGATCAATGCCTTGATTATAACGAACCGTTCGTTACGGGCTTTTTCATGGAACATCTCTATCAGTGACTCATAAATCCAGAACGCTTCCGAATTCATGAACTACTTTTGAAGCTCGCCTATTATAGACACAAGCATCAAGCACGTCACATCATCGGAATCATTTTTCAGCTTATCCCATGCTCGCTGAACAACAACCGTGGCATTCTATGGTGGTTCAGGTAAAGCAGTCTCTATGACATGTAGCTTTTTTTCTTGTTTGAGAACGATTCTCAAATTTCTTTCCCATTCTAAGAAATTTGGTCCAACCAATTTGTCTTTTTCCAAAATACTTCTTAGAGTGAAGTTTGAGACAACATTAGTGCTAGATGATGCCATTTCTACAAAAGAATAAATGCAAAATATTAGGATGAGTTTTTTTAAAATCATTTTCCACAATAGCCAAAATTAAAATCCCAAACAATTTTGTGTTGGTGCTAGATTATGGGCCGAAAATCCACAAAAAGTCAAACCCCAGTCTTGCTTTCGCAAGTATCGTAGGGATCGAGCACTTTTGGTAGGCAACGTTCAAATCACATCTCATGCAACTTAACGCTTTCCAATTGCATCGCCATGCAACTTTTCGGGGATAGGATGAATATTCCAAATGTTTGACACCATCCTATCATTTCAAAACCAATCCTAGTCAACTTATCGGGTCAAACTAAGACTAATTTCCCTAAGTCAAACCATCCCTCGAAGCATCATATCAATAAATACCCAAACAGTTTTTTCACATAGTGGTAGTGAGTAAAGTTGGGCACCTAAATACCCAAACAGTTTTTCCACACGATGGTAGTGAGTAAAGTTGGGCACCCATTATATGACAACTCGCCTCACGAAGAAAACTTGACGCTCTGGCGAGTCACCCAAGTATAGAAGCAATTTATGACTTAGGTTTTTAGGGGATTTAGTTTGAGCGGCTTATCATGCATTTCGTTATCATTCACATTAACTTATATCAAATATAATTAAAGCGAATAAAATGCAATGAATTTGGGCTCTAGTGTATTACAAAGCTTTTATTATTTTCTTCATTTGGGCCTCATTAACTGGGCTTCAGTTCTTTGGCTCCGTCTTGGGCTCCTTGGAATTTTACATTTGGGCTTATCTAATTCTATTCTATTACATATAATTTAATAGGCTCGCAGGCCCCAAAATAAAACAATTAAAAGTCCAATTCATGCATGAAAAACACATAATAATGCAAGTGCTTAATACAAACTCATTTTAATTAAGCCGAATAATTTTAAAGAATTGTGTAACTATTACACCATTAAAATTGATCGTGTCATGATCAACTTTAATCAATCCCTTGTTTATTCATTTTTTGTCAAAATGATGCATGAACATATTCAACATGATTATGTATGCATTTCACAATTTAAACAATTTAAATTTGAAATCATAAATACATCATGAAAATGAATAAATAAATAAATAACTAATAAACAAATAAATTAATTAACTAATCTCATTAATTAATTAATTTTATCTTTTATTATTAATAATTTTATTTGATTTAATTATCCTAATCTAATTAAGATAATCTTTTAAACTTAAAATTTCAAATATTTTTCTAATTATCCTAATCTAATTAAGATAATTATTTAAAATTTAAAATTTAAAATATTTCTAATTATCCTAATCTAATTAAGATAATTCTTTAAATTTCAAATTTCAAATATTTTCTAATTATCCTAATCTAATTAAGATAATTATCTAAACTTTAAAATTTTAAATATTTTTATAGGATAATAATTTTAAATCAAATTTAAATCCTATCTATAATTTGATAAGATTTTTCATTTACCTTGAATAATCTAAATCTTATCAAACATATCCTAATATAATCTGATAAAATATTTTAAATTTATAAAAAAATCAAAATTTAAGATTTTATCAATTTAAAATCAGGAAAATAATTTTTGAAAAAATTTCTAGGGTAAATTCAAAATTAACGAAGATCCAGAGCTTAAGGTTTTGAGGAAACAAAATTTTTGGGGCCAATTTATAATTTTAAAAAGTTTTAAAATATGGCAGTTTAGGGTTTGAGGCTGCGACGGGGGCATTTTGGTAATTTCAGCCCTTAGGGCTTCAGCCGCCAGCCGCACCTTTCTTTTTTCTTCCCCGGCAAGTTTTTGGTTTTTCCCGACAAGCTTTCTGGCATCATCAATGAACGGCAAACTCGCTTTCATCTCGTTTGTTGTCGTAGCCATCCGATTACAGCCTCTTCGATCGTAACCGAGACCTGCAACCTCACAGATGAGCAAAACCGAGCAGCCCTGAAAAAAAAAATTTCCGGTGCCTTCATTTCCCTGGCAGAGAATACTTCGAACGAAAACAAAAAAATTGGTTCTTAAAATCTTCAAAAAATAAAAGAAACCTTTCGGAACCATTCCGACTTCCCATTTTTTCTGACCGAATAACCAAAACCGCAAATCCAAAACGATTTTTGCTTCTCCCCATTTTTCCAATCAAAAATACAAAAGAAATTCCGGCAGAAAAATTTTAAAACCCAGAAAAATATCTTTCAAAATCCATGCAATCAAACCGATTTTGAAACCTAATGAGTTCGGAAACAATTTCCGGGAATAACAAGGAACGAAACCCACCAGAAATTTTGAACCAAAAACCATCTAGATTAGCTTTTCTCGAATTCTAGCAGGATTCCGGCTTGCCAAAAAAGGTTTCGGCGGTCACTGTTCATCCAAGTCCGAGAGATCTTCAACCCATTTTTCAGAAAAAATAATTTTTAATTATTTTCCCAGAAAAATAATTTTTAATTTTTCTCTTAATTTCCAAAAGCATAAAAAAAACAAATGCTTATGAAACTAATTTCAAACAAATGAATTGTTTTCATATTAATTTTAATATTAACACTAAAACGAGCCTAATTCTGATACACTGTTAGGATCGATTAGGCCTAGTTTTCAAAAACGCAGTGGAAAAATGCCTAATAGTCTGTTTAGTGTTTAATTAAATCCTACGTTTAAAGCTTCTAAAACTTACCCTCGTAGCGTAATCGGTTGCCGCGCCTGGATCCTTGTTTGATGTTAGTCCAAACCTTCTGCTCTGATTGCGCTGATCACCACCAAAAATCTTCCTTTGAAGAAAATCTCTAAACTCAAGCACCGGGATTCTCACGGAGAGGTGCTAGCCTATTTTGCTGTAGACAGATTTTGAGAATAGTTTTTGGTAAACTGTTTTCCTTTTTTTTTTTCCTTCTAAAAAGAAAACTCGTATCCCGTATCTGACTCACATATCATAGATATATAGAGTCAGATACTGTAAGTCAGTATAAAATATAAAATATAAAATATATAACTAATATTAAATCAATATTACTTTCTACTGACTTGGGTTTTACCAAAACCATAGATCAACCCATTGACCCATGGATCATACTGATGGGTCAAGAACCTCAATTGCAATTAGGTCCCTTGATTTATCAGCATATCCCAATTATTCCTGGGTACTTAATTAACTCTTAATTAATACCACAGAACTACTCAATAATATCTAATTAAACTATTTTAATTAAATACTATTTGTCTAAGTATAGCAATTATACTTAGTGCAGGTAATTCTGTATCAAGACATAATGACTAATTAATTAATCCTGTAGGCCCATTCCTGTAGGCCCATTCCAAATTGGCAATGGATAATTAAATCTAACTAATCCATAAGTCATTAGTGGTCTCTAGCAAGACATAATGACTGCCCAATTCAGAACGGAGGGTCGAATGGTGATTCAACACAACCTTCTGAGCATACTGCATACGATCCTCTACATTGATATCTCGTTTAGCATAAGGCATGGAACCATCATCCTTATTTAGCTAAACATTTACTTGATTTCTTAGTGACAATGATTCTATTCGAGCAAATGATAACACTTACCATTTCTCGAGCATGGCCATGCACTTCTCAGTTCACTATCAAGTGGCCAAGATATCATCTCTCACTTAAGAGAGACTTGTAGTCTCATCACTTCACTTACATGTCTTAGCGTGATTCATAGTGTACCCAATCATACCCGTACTTAGAAACCTGTAACGGTCCCGTTAGGCGTATGTCAAAGCACACTGCAATTCACCGAAGACCATGTAGTGATTTCAGGTCTAAGGATCCTCGTACGAGTACTACTCAAAAGAATCACTCATGATTTAATCAATCCATTGAGTGTTTCTTGTGGCGGATCGATTTCATGAATTCAAATATGCACAAGAATATTATATTCATGAAATTAACTCATCTGATAAATCATCAATCAAACAACAAATGTCTATATAGCCCTTAAAAGGGCACATCCACCAACATAGCTGGGGGACTCACAATTCCCTGGATATTCCATATCATCGCTCTAATCATCTGAACCTTCTGAGAGGTTTCATTATGAGCCTCATCAACCGACGAGGTGATTCCGTTCCTACTACCTCTTTTACTTGTTTCTCTTTACCTCGCCAACAACGTCTTACCTCTTAGAATCCATCTAACCCAATTCCGCTTGGTTCTGATTCCGACTGAACATATAAATATATTTCATCCCTGTCCATGCCAAAGTCAACTACATCACCTTGTTGGCCAGAGGTGGAAGAAGGAGCTGGTACAAGGTGCGACAGTGGGGAAATATTTAACGTTTTAATAACTTCCAAAGCAATTTGATTGGTATCAATTGAGGAGGGTTTGTCCTAAAGAGTTTCAACTTGGGCAGGAGGCAAAGTTTCATCGTGACCAGGAGGAGGTATCATTTGAAGAGTCGCTGTTTGAGCCAGATCATTGGACCGTTACAGGATCACATTCGGGGAGGATAAAGCAGTCGCAACGGCGTTAACAATTTGCACGCTAAGCGACGAGGAATTTACAGAATTGATCACTGTTGTACCCAAAAGTTCATGAACTGTATCCACATTATTGTCCAAATGTTCCAATGATTTTTCTAAGGACCCAGGAGCAATTCCAACAACATTTTCAATATTCGCTACAGTCGGGGCCAAATGCTCAGAATTCCCTACATTATTTCCAAAATCTATTACAGGGGGTTGCTTTGTGGGAGTCCATTCTTGTTCTGAGTGGGAGTCCATTCTTATTGGCACCCGGTGCTTGTGAAATAGCTTTATTATCATCTATTAAAATCCTGTCTCCTTCATCATCTGATCTCCCTTCTTTTGTGATTTTCTTTTTATTTCCAAGGCTCTTTTCCTGTTTATTCGAATAGGTTTGCTTTGAGTGTTGTGGATAATGTTATGTTTGTTCATCAAGTGGATACAAAGGTGGTTATTATGTATAACCTTTTTGCAGATTCCAGAGCTCTTATATATGCTCCTCTTTCACTATTGTTAAGACATTACATAGGAGCTATTCCTTTGTCTTCTCAATCAACTAGCAGGACTTCTAAAGCTTCAGATATACTGATGTGAACATCAAATAGACCAATCTCAACCAGAAGAAAAACCAGCAAGTCAAGCCAGTTCTTCCTCCACTCCCCTAGATTTTGTGCAGACACCTCCCTTGGGTGATAGGGGAAATACGAAAATCCCCTATGGGAAATCCTCTATGGATCCTGTTGGAGTAGAATACATAAGCTATGCTTGTATTGTACAGTTTCCCAGTTTAATATATCGATTTGTGTTTCAGTCATATCTTGTTGTGCATTAATCGTCCATTTATATTGTTTAAGTAGATGATGAGGTGTCTGGTGCGACACAGTAGATCTCATCATTGGTTGAAAGACATAATATATAAATGAGGTTCGTAACCGAGATGGTTTTGGACAAACTGTCGGTCTAGGTTATTATGTGATTAAGATAATTAGTTTGTCTAAACTAATTGAATCATATAGATATGCCCGGGGCATATTGAACTTGACTCCTAGGAATGATTTGTCTTGTACTGATTTAAATAGACAAATCGATCCTTGTATTCTATCTCTAAATCCCTAGACTCGAAAGGGCATGAGGATTAGACATAGTGTACTTTGATCTGCCAATGGGTGAGGTCAAATGTGGCCAATAGTCTCGGTGGGTTGGGTGCGCGTGTTTAGTTACTTGGTGTGCTGCTGCTTATCGAAAGAAAACCATGTACCGGTGCGTCCAGGGTGATGGTGCTCCCGAGATGAGCTCGAAATGTTTATTATACTAAACCCGGCCGGTGGACTTATGTCCGGTATAGTAAAAAGGTCGAGTGGTACTAGTCTCGGAATTAAAGAAGTTGATGAATTAATTTATCAGTAAATTAATGAATTAACAAGCACTATATCTTTGATGTGGGGAGATTATGAATATAATTTAATTAAGTTGTTCCGGAAGCAATTCTGGTGTAGGTTGGTAGTGCCATAATTAATCCGTTAGTGGTACAATTAATTATGTATTGGGTTGTTGACAAAGGTAGATTTAATTAATTTAGAAATTAATTAATCCTTGTGTCAGTTGGTTGTGAATCATCCCAGGAACTGGTTTGGGATAAGTGAATCCCTGTGTCAGTTGGGAGTGATTCATCCTAGGAACTGGATTGGGATAAGTGAATCCCTGTGACAGTTGGGAGTGTATCAGTCCAGGAACAGGATTGAAGAAAACAGAATCTGTATCAGTCCAGAAACAGGATTGAAGGAAAACAGAAACCCAGTAGGAAGAACAATCCTAAACCAACTTGGAGTCTCTCTTGTAACTCTATAAATAGACAAGGGATCAGTCATTCAGATTACACAATTAACACAATTAATCCACAGGATTTCTAGAGAGAGAAAATTCTAGAAAGAGAAAACGTTTCTCTCTCCAAGACAAATTTTCAAGAAAGTGTGCGGCTGGTTTTTGGGTTTCCAGTGGCTGAAATTTTGGCCTTGGTTTATACCAGCTGCGCGTAGCTTTCTCTCTCTGTGGGCGGTGCGTTTATAGTACGTGCCAGGTGCTGCGGGGCTAGAGTTTTCTAGCGGGTGGATTATGGTGAGTAGCTGATCAATTAACTTCTAGTTCGTTGCCCACACAACGTGAAGTCATAGTCTTGAGGTATACAAGAGAATCACCAGGTGCACGCTTCAAAGGTACTTTTCTAAGATTCCGCTTTAATAGAAATTTTTGTTGCGTGGTAAATCGAGCATGTGCAAACCCAGATCCTATCAAAATCTTTCAATTGGTATCAGAGCCTGGTTTAGAGGGTTCTGTGCTTGTTTGATTTATTACATGGTTTTATTTGCAGGTGGTTTAGAATCCCGACTATTATGGTTATGTTTGTATGGGTTTTAATTAAACTCCGGGACATGTCCGGATTTAATTTTATTATGAATGTTTGTAATAGTATAACCACGTGCTGGAAGCCATGTAGGATTAGATCAAATCTGTAGTAGGATTTTTTCTATGTAATTTCGATTATTTAATTTTCCTAGAAAGCCTTGTAGTAGGAAAATTGTTTTTTTTGTAATCGAAGGCGTTATGGTGGGCGATTTGGATTCGTGGGTTTTGGCTTATCATGAATTTGAAGAAACCCAGGAAAACCCAGAACGAATTGCAAGAAGACCAAATAGCGTGGGAAAAAGCGAATGAGGAGTTGGCGGCAGGAGGCGACGTCGGCAACGATTGCCGGCAGCAAAATCGCCGGCCGGCAACCAAAAAACGCAGCAGCAGGCAGCGCAGCACGCGCAGGGCCCGTGCGGGCGGTGCGCGCGGGCAGCTGCCTTCGGGCCATGCTGCGGCCCGGGCGGCCCGTTCGGGCTGTTCAGGCTGTTTTTTGCCCGTTTTTCCTCCAGTTTTCGTTTTTTGAAATTCATGACTCTCTCCATCGAGTGACGTGATGGGACACGAGATCAAGGCAGAAGAGGGAAGCAATTAAAACCATAATAGTCGGGGAATTTATTTTTCCGAATTTATTTCCCGTATTTATCATTTTAATTTTTATGCTTTATTTTTATGTTGTATATTAGATGCATGAATTAAAGTATGTCTGGTTTTATGGTTGCATATAACTTAGGTTAGTTAATTGCATGTTAAAACCGGAAAACCCCTCAATTAGGAAATCTAAGTGGGAGCGGGTTGTGTTATATCCCCATGGCCACCATTACGGGTTCATATGCGATGTGGGTGGGTTTGCGCGTTGGCATTAGGGCCTTCCTCCATTCGGATGAGTCCAGCCCCGAGATCACTAGACTATGAGCTTCTGAGTAAGATGACTAGAGCGAGTTTAACTAGGAGAAATGCGACACCCTCTCCATCTGAGGCGCACTATCCTGAGGTAACAAACTCAGAAGTCACGTAATGGCATACACTCGATCTGTAGTATTCCTCCCGTGAGGTTACGCTGCTTATTTGTACGGCTAAAAGCACCGACTATTAGCCACATTGATCAAAAGATCGTTGGTCAGATAGTGTAGTTAATGAACTTGGTTCTTCTCAAACGAATGTGGGTTAGCGTAAACGTCCACACTGTGTGGCTTGCGAGAATCCCGGTGGATGAGATGTTGGTGGATTAATATTATTGTTTTGAGGGAAATCAATAATTAATTGGATTTTCATGTTTTCAAAAATTCTAGCATATATAACTGAAACACTCTTTGTTTACTTTCCAGTTTAAATCGATATGGCATTCAATCCTTTAGCTGCTATTTTAAAAAAACAACAATTTAACTGGAACTAATAATGTCAATGGAAGTCTTAACTTGGACATTGTCCTTAGGGCTGAGAGCACTCCTGTGAGAGATCGTGTCATTGACATGATTAGTAACATCAACAAGGTTGAGGTAGTGGGAGGCGAAATCGTTGGTGAAACCAAAGCCGATATTGTCCTCCAGAGCTTGCCTCAAAGCTATGAGTGGATTCGGTTGAACTACAACATAAGTAAGATGTTGTGGAGTTCATCCGAGCTCTTGGCAGAGTTGATGGCGCCTCAAAGCTATGAGCAGATTCGGTTGAACTACAACATAAGTAAGATGTTGTGGAGTTCATCCGAGCTCTTGGCAGAGTTGATGGCAGCTCAAAGCTATGAGCGGATTTGGTTGAACTACAACATAAGTAAGATGTTGTGGAGTTCATCCGAGCTCCTGGCAGAGTTGATGGCGGCTAAAAGTCTTCTTCAAGAGAAGAAGTGAGATTTAGTCACAGTCGAAGCTTTAGAATCTTCTTCTGAGCCTGAGGCTGGAAAGAAGAAGAGAAAGCTCGAGGCAGTAGCTAAAAAGGCACAAATTGTGCCTAAGCCAGATATTGCAAAGAAGAAGTCGAAAGACAAGTGCTTCAAGTGCAATAAGACGGGACATTGGAAAGCGGATTGTCCAAAGCTTATAAGTACAATAAATTATGCCTTAATTACTGAGACATGTTTAGCGGCGATTCCCACAGATACTTGGTGTGTGGATTCAGGTGCCACTGACCATGTTTGTAATTCTTTGCAAGGGTTCCAAGTAACCCAGAAGCTTAGAGAAGGCGAATTGGATATCTACTTGGGCGACACTACAAGAGTGTCAGTGGAAGCAGTGGGAGTAGTTAAGTTGAATTTTGAAAATTCTAGTTAACTAGTTAATTGTCTTTATGTACCGAGTTTTAGAAAGAACTTGATTTCAGTTTCTAAACTCTTAAAGAACGAGTATAAGTTTATTTTTTCTGATGACTGTGTTGTTATTAGAAGAAATGGAAAACTTATTTGTTCTGGTTCATTGGCGGACAATTTGTTTGTGGTTAACTCTAACTCCCCTGTTGCGCAAAACATAGCCATAGATAGCTCAGAATCTAACATTAATAAGAGGAAGAAACCTTCTGAAATGAATCAAACCTATCTTTGGCATCTAAGGCTATGTCATATAAACCTTAGTAGGATTCAGAGGTTGGTCAATGATGGACCTTTGGGTTCATTAGATATTGACAGTTATGCAACCTGCGAATCTTGCTTGGAAGGTAAGATGAACAAGAGACCTTTTAAAGCAAAAGGCTATTGAGCTAAAGAAGTATTAGAGTTGATTCATTCTGACTTGTGTGGACCTATGACGGTCCAGGCACGAGGGGGATATGAGTATTTTGTGACGTTCACGGATGACTACTCTAGGTACGAATACATTTACCTAATGCGCCACAAGTCCGAATGTTTTGGCAAGTTCAAAGAGTTTTGGGCAGATGTGGAGAAGCATCATGGTAAGAGTATTAAGACACTGCATTCAGATCGTGGTGAGGAGTACCTGTCCCATGAATTTCGAGATTACCTCACTGAGGTAGGAATTCAGTCTCAGTTGTCTGCACCTGGCACGCCACAGCAGAATGGTGTAGCAGAAAGGAGGAATCGAACTCTTATGGAAATGGTTAGGTCTATGATGAGCTATAGTGATTTTCCAAGTTCATTCTGGGGATATGCCTTGGAAACGGCAATGTATATTCTTAATCTTGTACCATCTAAAACCGTGCCTTCAACCCCAGTAGAGTTGTGGAACGGGCGAAAGCCCAGTCTAAGACATCTCAGAATTTGGGGTTGCCCAGCACATGTGCTTAAGGAAAATACGGCTAAGTTAGATGCAAGAACAGAATTAATGCTGTTTGTAGGATATCCTAGGGGAACGAAAGGTGGTCTATTCTATAGTCCTAAATATCAGAAGGTGGTGGTAAGTACCAACGCTAGATTTTAGAAGAGGACTATGTCTTAGATCACAAGCCCAAGAGTAAGATAGTACTAGAAAAGCTTAGACGACAAACTACTAATCCTGATGCACCAGCACAAGTAGATACACCACACACTGCACATGAGATCACAGATGATGCGCCTACATAGGCGGTGCCTCGTCATAGTGGGAGGGTTGTGAGACAGCCAGACAGGTTCATTGGCGTGGGAGAGTCTTCAGACCTAGTCCCAAGTGTGCCTGAACCTGACCCAGTAAACTACAATGAAGCGCTTCGAGATAAAGATACAGAATCTTGGCGTAAGGCAATGATATCCGAGATGGGGTCAATGGACCACAATCAAGTCTGGGAGCTTGTGGACCTGCCTGATGGGTTTAAGCCCATTGGATACAAGTGGGTCTACAAACGTAAGAGAGGACCTGACGGGAAGGTGGAAACCTTTAAAGCTAGGCTGGTGGCGAAGGGGTATACTCAGAAAGAGGGAATCGATTATGAGGAAACCTTCTCCCCGGAAGCCATACTTAAGTCGATCCGGATTCTCTTGGCCATAGCTCCTCATATGAATTATGAGATTTGGTAGATGGATGTCAAGACAGCTTTCCTAAACGGAAGTGTTGAGGAAACCATCTTTATGCAGCAACCAGAGGGATTCATTGAAAAAGGCCAAGAGCATAAGGTTTGCAGGCTTAAAAAGTCTATTTATAGACTTAAACAGGTATCCAGATCTTGGAACATCCAGTTTGATAAGATAATCCAGTCTTTTGGATTTACTCAGTGTCCGGATGAGCAATGTGTATATCGCAGACGTGATGGAAACTCAGTGGTGTTTCTTGTGCTTTACGTAGATGACATTCTATTGATTGGCAACAACAAGAAAGTGTTATCAGATGTAAAGGCATGGCTATCCAAGCAATTTGATATGAAGGACTTAGGGGAAGCGGGACATATCCTTGGGATCAAGATTATTCGAGATCGTAGGAAACGTTCGCTAACGCTCTCCCAAGCTTCATACATAAACACGATTCTGGCCCATTTTAACATGCAGAACTCCAAGAAAGGTTTTCTACCTTTCAGGCATGGAGTGTTTCTATCTAAAGAGCAGTCTCCTAAGACTGTTGAGGAGATAGAGACTACGAAGACAGTTCTATATGCTTCGGCAGTAGGAAGTCTCATGTATGCCATGTTTTGTACGAGGCCTGATATCTGTTATACCGTGGGCATG
This sequence comes from Knoxia roxburghii, assembly GCA_030378225.1. NCBI lineage: Eukaryota > Viridiplantae > Streptophyta > Magnoliopsida > Gentianales > Rubiaceae > Knoxia > Knoxia roxburghii. The sequence goes on along the minus strand of CM059418.1, from coordinate 26,344,997 downwards.
GTGAGCAGATATCAGAGTAACCCCGGGAAAGCTCATTGGGAGGCAGTAAAATGCATTCTCAAGTATTTGCACAGAACGAGGGACCAAGTTCTGGTCTATCAGGCGCCTGAGCTGGTACCCCGAGGTTACACAGATTCAGATTTCCAAGGCGACAGGGACAAGAGCAAGTCTACCTCAAGGTATGTGTTTACTCTAGGAGGTGGAGCCATAGTTTAGCGGAGTGTCAAGCAGAAATGCATGGCGGACTCTACCATGGAGGCTGAGTATGTTGCCGCATCAGAGGCAGCGAAAGAAGCAGTATGGCTCAAGAACTTCCTAGTGGACTTAGATGTGATTCCTGGTTTGTAGAAGTCTGTCATGATTTATTTTGATAACGACGGTGCAGTAGCAAATAGGGTAGACATAGAGTAAACATATACAGCACAAGTACCACCTGATACGAGACATCGCAAAGAGGGTAGACGTAGTCGTGGCTAAGATAGCATCAGAGGATAACCTTGCAGATCCATTCACGAAAACATTGACTTTAAAAGTCTTTGAGGCTCACGTGAAGGGCATGGGGATCAGATGCTTTGGAGAGCCTTGACAGTTTTTCTAGATAGATAGCAGCAGAATGGGTAGGATTGTATGTAGTTGTATACTTAAAGCACAGCTTAAGTATTAGTGGGAGATTGTTGGAGTAGAATACATAAGCTATGCTTGTATTGTACAGTTTCCCAGTTTAATATATCGATTTGTGTTTCAGTCATATCTTGTTGTGCATTAATCGTCCATTTATATTGTGTAAGTAGATGATGAGGTGTCTGGTGCGACACAGTAGATCTCATCATTGGTTGAAAGACATAATATATAAATGAGGTTCGTAACCGAGATGGTTTTGGACAAACTGTCGGTCTAGGTCATTATGTGATTCAGATAATTAGTTTGTCTAAACTAATTGAATCATATAGATATGCCCGGGGCATATTGAACTTGACTCCTAGGAATGATTTGTCTTGTACTGATTTAAATAGACAAATCGATCCTTGTATTCTATCTCTAAATCCCTAGACTCGAGTGGGCATGAGGATTAGACATAGTGTACTTTGATCTGCCAATGGGTGAGGTCAAATGTGGCCAATAGTCTCGGTGGGTTGGGTGTGCGTGTTTAGTTACTTGGTGTGCTGCTGCTTGTCGAAAGGAAACCATGTACCGGTGCGTCCGGGGTGATGGTGCTCTCGAGATGAGCTCAAAATGTTTATTATAGTAAAAATGTCGAGTGGTACTAGTCTCGAAATTAAAGAAGTTGATGAATTAATTTATCAGTAAATTAATGAATTAACGAGCACTATATCTTTGATGTGGGGAGATTATGAATATAATTTAATTAAGTTGTTCCGGAAGCAATTCTGGTGTAGGTTGGTAGTGCCATAATAAATAATTAGTGGTACGATTAATTATGTACTGGGTTGTTGACAAAGGTAGATTTAATTAATTTAGAAATTAATTAATCCTTGTGTCAGTTGGTTGTGAATCATCCCAGGAACTGGTTTGGGATAAGTGAATCCCTGTGTCAGTTGGGAGTGATTCATCCCAGGAACTGGATTGGGATAAGTGAATCCCTGTGACAGTTGGGAGTGTATCAGTCCAGGAACAGGATTGAAGGAAACAGAATCTGTATCAGTCCAGAAACAGGATTGAAGGAAAACAGAAACCCAGTAGGAAGACCAATCCTAAACCAACTTGGAGTCTCTCTTGTAAATCTATAAATAAACAAGGGATCAGTCATTCAGATTACACAATTAACACAATTAATCCACAGGATTTCTAGAGAGAGAAAATTCTAGAGAGAGAAAACATTTCTCTCTCCAAGTCGAAGAAGCCCATCAACAGACCCAATCCCATCTACCAAGCCCGAGACCCAAGCCCATTAACGTCAGAGATTGATTGAGAATAGACTTGTTGAGTTAACATAGATGAGGATATAAGCCCAGAATAAAGGTTGAAGATTGGGTTAAAGAGTTAAGAGCCAAGATGTAATGGCCCATGTAGTTCCCTAAGCCCATTTGAGACCCCTAAGTCTCTCCCCACTAGGATTTTTGTTTTTGTATTTGAATTCTTGAAGGTTTTAGAAGTTTATCTTATTTCTAATAAGATATACTGAGTTTTCCCTTCTTAATTAGAATTTTATTTCCTCTTGTAATCTATATCTACATGGCCGAAGTTATAAGGCTTCCTAGAGTTAGAATAGGATTTTATTTTTAATATTTTTACCATTAGGATTTGAGATTACCATTTTAGAAAATGAAGAGAACGTATTGTAGCCTTTTTAAAGGCATTCAATTCATGAATTCAAAAGACAGATTGGAGACCTTGGATTATGTTTGATAATTTTGTGAGTTTGTAAACTCAACCTAAAATCTCTAGTCTAGAGTGATCTTGCGAGATCGTGCGTCTGTCATTGCGAGGAAGCCACAACCCTTTAGTTAAGTTTTAATAGTTAAGATTAAAACTATTAAGCCGTGTTCGGAGTGACTAAATCTCCCCCTCCCAAGTCAATGTCCACCCTCTGAATAAGTTCCCCAAAAATAGAGGTAAAACCAATTCATGTGAGTCATTGATTTAAGTGTTTCTGCCACTTAATTCAACAGTTATAGATAGTGTGAGAGAATAGTTAGAAAGTTCGGGTAAAACATAGGTAATACATCAAGTACAGATAAATCCGAAAGCAACATTACCATTGGTAACATGTTCCTTTGAAGGATCCATCCATCAGATACAGATTCTTTAACTGATAATGAAGCAGCTACATATGGACGTGGTTGGTTATTTCTTGTACCCGATCTCATATGTGATGTTAATAGTGCCTATTATGGAAGATGAATTTGGATCTGGAGGTAAGTTTGTGGAGTTTAGATTTTATTTTTCATTTTCTATTCTTTGCTGTGTGATAACCGGTGCATTTGTATGCAGGCTAACTCTTGAAGGTTCTTGAAGAGGACCCATGCATGGACAAATAGAAGCACCATGCGTATCTGTGTGAGCAAACAATGGAAAAGCATGGCTTGGTCGCAAATACACTCGTGTTTGATTGTTTCTCAGTGGAATTTGCACTTCGTCGCTCCTTTTCTTACTAGTTGAAAAATGAAGGAGAGATATTAGAGATGGATAACAACGGTGGAGATTAATTTGTTGACTTATATATGACATGCATGCATATTAGGGTAATATGAGTTTGAACCTTCTCTAAGCAATCCATTATTTCTTTCGCTTGATAAATAAATCAAAGTTTGTTGTTATTTTGAGCTGCAAGTCGGATGACATCTCAATTATTCATATACTCTAATCTTGAGTCACTTGTTGGCCACTTTCTTTAAGTATCCACTAAAGAAAGGTTTTCTTCAAGTTCTATGTACTTGCATGCTAACAATAACATACTTCTTTTGGGATTTTGCTTGTGCATTAGCTCTCATCTTCTCCACGTTAAAGTATGTGATGTTTTGCAAACATCTCAAATAGGTATCTTATGTTTTAAGGTAAAATTTTTTACTGAACTTTATAGTAAATTCAGGTGAATATTTTCCTCCAGTGGTGTTTCTTGAAACAGCTTATGCTTCTAATAACTCACAACAACATGCTATAGTTCTAAGATTCTTTCTAACTCGATTCCTGGCTTTAAAGACCACCTCCAATCACAGTACGTATAGTCGTATTCTTGCTGAGAGAGTTCATTGATAGTTGCTTGAGCTACCAATTACCGGTTCCAGGTTCTGTAGGGATTTCCATATGGAAGAATAAAAATATGTTGTATAGCTGCTAAAGCTAGTTCTCATCTTGGTTACAGGTGGTGTGGATTCTCTAATAATACTTTTATTTTCAGCAATATTGCCACCTTATGCCTACTTGAATTTTAAAATAAATGAGTCCATAAGTCAAAATTGGGAATTGCAATTTACCTTTTTTTGTATTGTAAGTCTAGAAATAGTACAAAAAGTTAAACACAATGGACTATGGATTTTGCACTTGTGTATCTGTAACTGATTTACTATTTGTAACATATTTTTTATTAATTGTAATCTTATTTTCGAAGTGTACTTTCCAAACTGCCCCTCTAACACAAAAATAAGGCATCTCCATGGTAAGACACGTCAAAATGCACTCCCATTATGGTTCGGTCACGTCAAAATGTGCTCCAATCATGGTTTGGTCATGTCAAAATGCACTCTCACCATAGTTCGGTCACGTCAAAATGTATTCCCACCATGGTTTAACCAAATCAAAATGTACTCTCACCATGGTTCAACCATTCAAAAATGTGGCTGAAAAATGGTTCGCGCATTGTGTTTCGCCCTAACCATGGTTGAGGTGCAACACATTGTGCCTCAACCATGGTGGGAGTGCATTTTGATGTACACTTACCGTGCAAAAAAAAAAAAAAATAGAAAGAAAGAAAATTTGTCTCCAACCATGGTGAGAGGACCTTTTAATGAGTGTATTCTGTGGTTGTCACACATTTACATGGCTCATCAACTATAGAACTTCACATTTTCATGTGTGTCTACCATGGTACTCCCACGTTTTCATGTGGGTCAACCGTGGTACTCCCACATTTTTATGTGTGTAATAAGTGGGATAGAAATTTGTTTATGTGATTGAACAACGAATCGTAATTAATTAATCGGTCTCTAATTTTATATATATTCAATTAAATGCGACAAATAATCACCAACAAGTGCATTGCTATAGAACACAACTCTCATTGCTATAGTTTTAAAAATATGGTTTAATGACATTTGAATATAGTTCTTCTCATCAATTTAACTGTTGTTGAATAAAGTTTCAGTAATGTTTTGTAACAATTAGTTGGTTTATCTATCCACGGTATGCCTTAAATACGACAAGTGATAGAGTGTTCAGGCTGCTTATAAATCTCAGTTTGCAATTAGGCACTAAGAATAATCAAAATCGATTAACTAACAAACCAATATACCAAAGTACGATTTCACCTAGTACAAATCATTGTTTACTATTTATTTTTAGCATAAATCTATCATTCACCAAAACTTTTATATATTATAATTATGTGTATAGATAAAAAAATTAAGAGATATATTATCTATGTCATTGGCATATTCGGATAACTCATAAAACAACAGGATATATAGTAGGGTAATTTGGTAACGTGCATATTAGCACTTGTCCAAAGTTGAATTGAACGTTTAATTTTAATTGATTAAATAATTAATTAATTTTTGTTGTTAGATAACTCAATTTAATATAAAATTATGATTAATATATGATTTTATTTTAAGTATTAAGTTTGTTATGAAATAATAATAATATCAAAAATTATTGTAAGTATTTTTATTATTTGAAATTTGACACTATTTTTATATTTTTTGGAAAATATAATTAATATGAGGTTTATTTTTAATTATTATATTTGTTATAAAATAATAATGATAGTAAAAAATTATTGTAAAATATTTTATTATTGGAATGTGACATAATTTTTGTATTTTTATGAATTTATGACTAATATTGTCAGACATACATTGATTGATTTGTGATTTAAGCCATGACTGCTCATGCTGGTTTTTCATTCAACGATGGTTCACGTTGGTCTGTCACCCATGGTGTCTAGAGTTCGTATACGGTGGACCTATAGGAGTAGGGTGAATTTTACTCCTACTGTAACCCACACGCATTCCCAGTCGCATTATACACGCGTGGTAACACGCAACTTAATTAAACCCGAATACTTTCCTTTCTCCTGCTCTGAAACTGAAAAGTCAAAACCCTTCCTTCGCGCTCTCAAACCGATTTCATCCCCAAGATCTTCATCTTTCCATTAACAACATCAGATCACCACAATCTAAATTTCTAACCTCAAATACGTTCAGAGACCACTGCATTTCGATTTTCTGCTCTTTCTCCGATTCAGAAAACACCATAACCATCATCTGCGAAAAGAAAAGCTTGCTGTTCAACTCAAACGCTACAAAAAGTCCCCAAATCAGACGAAAAACTTGCTGTTTTTCTCAAACCAACGTTTTTCCTGCTTTGATATTTATCTACAGGTACAAAACCCTAATTTTTTAACCATTATGCATACCTATCATAGGATTTCAATTTTATAACCGTTATTTTATTTGAATAATTAGGGTTTTGATATCTGTATTCTTCTAATCTGATATATGTATTCAATTGATCTGATGTCTGTTAATGCTGTTAATTTTGCTTTTTACTTCGAAATTAACAAAAACAAAATTTTGTTATCAGATATAATTAGGGTTCGAAATTTTGTTTTTGTTGATGTCTGATATATGTTTTTGTTTATTTTGTTAATTTCTATCAAAATTAGTGATCTGATGTCTATATTTCGTTGATCTGATGTATGTTATATGTTGCTCTGATCTCTGTATTATCATAATCTGATGTCTATTTTAGTTCATTGAAATATTTGCCTTCAATATTTTGTGACCTGATGTCTGTATTCTTTTGGTCTGATATATATTTTCAGTTGATCTGATGTCTGTTATATGATATTAATTTTGTTTTAGTTCTTTGAAATAATTTTTTATAAGCATTTGTGATCTGATGTCTGTATTCAAGTGATCTGATATATGTTTTCAATTAACCTGATGTCTCTTATATGCCTTTAATTTTGTTTTAGTTCTTTGAAATAAGTTTCTATCAAAATTACTGATCTGTTGACTGTATTCTTTTGATCTGATATCTGTTTTGTTTTGATCTGATGTATGTAGTCAGTTGATCTGACTCTTGTTTTTTCTCAGTTGATCTTGACTGTTAATTTTGTGTTAGTTATGTGAAATGATTTCTTTCAAAAGCAGTGATCTAATGTATGTTTATTCGTTATCTGTTTCCTGTTTTTCGTGATCTGATGTCTTTTGTATTTTGATTTGATATTCGATGTTATGGTTCTTTTAGTTATGTGAAATGATTTTCTATCAAAATTAATGATCTGATGTGTGTTTTCAGTTCATCTGATGCCTTCATTTTCTTGATCTGATATAAGTTATATCCTGATTTGATTTATGTGTTAAATTTGTTTTCTTTCTGTGAAATGATTTTCTTATAAAATAGTGATCTTATGTCCATTTTTTGTTGATCTGATGTGTATTTTTGCTTGATCTGATGTGTGTATTCAGTTTATCTGATCTCTGTATTTTCGTGATCCGATGTATGTCATATGCTGATCTGATGTGTTCATGTTGTGATCTGATGTCTTATATCTGCTGATCTGATATCTGCTGATCTGATATCTGAAAGATTTTGGTAGGATCTGGGTTTGTACCTGCTCGATTTACCACGCAACAAAAATTCTAATAAAAGCGGAACCATAGAATAATACCTTTGAAGCGTGCACCTGGTGAATCTCTTGTATGCCTCAAAGACTATGACCTCTTGTTGTGTGGGCAACAATCTAGAAGTCAATTGATCAGCAACTCACCACAATCCACCTGCTGAAAAAATTCAGCACCTCCGCACCTAGCACGTACTGCAAACGCACTGCCCGGAGAGAGAGAAAGCAACACACGGGGCAAGCAAAGGACCAAAATTCGGCCACTTGAAGGAAAAATCAGCCGCCCCAAAATTGCTAAAAAATTCATTTTTGAGAGAGAGAGAATTTTCTCTCTCTAGAATTTTATCTCTCTAGATTCTTGAATTATGAATCTCTTGAATTGTGATTGTTGAATGGCTGATCCCTTGTCTATTTATAGAGTTACAAGAGAGACTCCAAGTTGGAATAGGATTGGTCTTCCTACTGGGTTTCTGTTTCCCTTCAATCCTGTTTCTAGACTGATACAGATTCTGTTTCCTTCAATCATGTTCCTGGACTGAAACACTCCCAACTGTCACAGGGATTCACTTATCCCAATCCAGTTCCTGGGATGAATCACTCCCAACTGACACAGGGATTCACTTATCCCAATCCAGTTCCTGGGATGATTCACAACCAACTGACACAAGGATTAATTAATTTCTCAACTAATTAAATCTACCTTTGTCAACAACCCAGTACATAATTAATCGTACCACTAACGGATTAATTATGGCACTACCAACCTACACCAGAATTGCTTCCGGAACAACTTAATTAAATTATATTCATAATCTCCCCACATCAAAGATATAGTGCTCGTTAATTCATTAATTTACTGATAAATTAATTCATCAACTTCTTAATATTCCGAGACTAGTACCACTCGACCTTTTTACTATACCGGACATAAGTCCACTGGCCAGGTTTAGTATAATAAACATTTCGAGCTCATCTCGGGAGCACCATCACCCCGAACGCACCGGTACATGGTTTCCTTTCGACAAGCAGCAGCACACCAAGTAACTAAACACGCGCACCCAACCCACCGAGACTATTGGCCACATTTGACCTCACCCATTGGCAGATCAAAGTACACTATGTCTAATCCTCATGCCCGCTCGAGTCTAGGGATTTAGAGATAGAATACAAGGATCGATTTGTCTATTAAATCAGTACAAGACAAATCATTCCTAATAGTCAAGTTCAATATGCCCCGGGCACATCTATATGATTCAATTAGTTTAGACAAACTAATTATCTGAATCACATAATAACCTAGACCGACAGTTTATCCAAAGCTGTCTCGGTTACGAACCTCATTTGTATATTATGTCTTTCAACCAATGATGAGATCTACTGTGTCGCACCAGACACCTCATCATCTACTTACATAATATAAATGGATATGCACAACTAAATATAATTGAAACACAAATCGATATATTAATCTGGGAAATTATACAACACAAGCATAGCTTATGTATTCAAATCCAACAATCTCCCACTAATACTTAAGCTGTGCTTTAAGTATACAACTACATACAATCCTATACTACCTGTTGCTATCCATCTAGAAAAAACTATCATGGCTCTCCTAGATATCTGATCCCCATGCCCTCCACGTGAACCTCAAAGACTTTAGAGGTCAATGTCTTCGTGAATGGATCTGCAAGGTTATCTTCTGATGCTATCTTAGCCACGACCACGTCTTCCCTCTTCACGATGTCTCGTATCAGGTGGTACTTGCGCTGTATATGTTTACTCGCCTTGTGGGCTCGTGGTTCCTTCGAGTTTGCTACTGCACCATTGTTATCACAATAAACTGTGATAGACTTCTGCAAACCAGGAATCACGTCTAAATCCACTAGGAAGTTCTTGAGCCATACTGCTTCTTTCGCTGCCTCTGATGCGGCAACGTATTCAGCCTCCATGGTAGAGTCCGCCACCCATTTCTGCTTGACACTCCGCCAAACTATGGCTCCACCTCCTAGAGTAAACACATACCCTGAGGTAGACTTGCTCTTGTCCCTGTCGCCTTGGAAATCTGAATCTGTATAACCTCGGGGTACCAGCTCAGACACCTGATAGACCAGAACTAGGTCCCTCGTTCTGCATAAATACTTGAGAATGCATTTTACTGCCTCCCAATGAGCTTTCCCGGGGTTACTCTGATATCTGCTCACCATGCCAACGGCATAACAGATATCAGGCCTCGTACACAACATGGAGCATATGGAACTGTCTTCATGGTCTCTATCTCCTCAACAGTCTTAGGAGACTGTTCCTTAGATAGAAACACTCCATGCCTGAAAGGTAGAAAACCTTTCTTGGAGTTCTGCATGTTAAAACGGGCCAGAATCGTGTCTATGTATGAAACTTGGGAGAGCGTTAGTGAACGTTTCCTACGATCTCGAATAATCTTGATCCCAAGGATATGTCCCGCTTCCCCTAAGTCCTTCATATCAAATTGCTTGGACAGCCATGCATTTACGTCTGATAACACTTTCTTGTTGTTGCCAATCAATAGAATGTCATCTACGTAAAGCACAAGAAACACCACTGAGTTTCCATCACGTCTGCGATATACACATTGCTCATCCGGACACTGAGTAAATCCAAAGGACTGATTACTTCATCAAACCGGATGTTCTAAGATCTGGATGCCTGCTTAAGTCCATAAATAGACCTCTTAAGCCTGCAAACCTTATGCTCTTGGCCTTTTTCAATGAATCCCTCTGGTTGCTGCATAAAGATGGTTTCTTTAAGACTTCCGTTTAGGAAAGCTGTCTTGACATCCATCTGCCAAATCTCATAATCCATATGAGCAGCTATGGCCAAGAGAATCCGGATCGACTTAAGCATGGCTACCGGGGAGAAGGTTTCCTCATAGTCGATTCCCTCTTTCTGAGTATACCCCTTCGCCACCAGCCTAGCTTTAAAGGTTTCCACCTTCCCGTCAGGTCCTCTCTTACGTTTGTAGACCCACTTGCATCCAATGGGCTTATACCCATCAGGCAGGTCCACAAGCTCCCAGACTTGATTGTGGTCCATTGACCCCATCTCGGATATCATTGCCTTACGCCAAGATTCTGCATCTTTATCTCGAAGCGCCTCATTATAGTTAACTGGGTCAGGTTCAGGCACACCTGGGACCAGGTCTGAAGCCTCTCCCATGCCAATGAACCTGTCTGGCTGTCTCACAACCCTCCCACTACGACGAGGCACCATCTGTGTAGGCGCATCATCTGTGATCTCATGTGCAGTGTGTGATGTATCTACTTGCGCTGGTGCATCAGGATTAGTAGTTTGTCGTCTAAGCTCTTCTAGTACTATCTTACTCTTGGGCTTGTGGTCTAAGACATAGTCCTCTTCTAAAAATCTAGCGTTGGTACTTACCACCACCTTCTGATCTTTAAGACTATAGAATAGACCACCTTTCGTTCCCCTAGGATATCCTACAAACAGCATTAATTCTGTTCTTGCATCTAACTTAGCCGTATCTGCCTTAAGCACATGTGCTGGGCAGCCCCAAATTCTGATATGTCTTAGACTGGGCTTCCGCCTGTTCCACAACTCTATTGGGGTTGAAGGCACGGTTTTAGATGGTACAAGATTAAGAATATACATTGCCGTTTCCAAGGCATATCCCCAGAACGAACTTGGCAAATCACTATAGCTCATCATGGACCTAACCATTTCCATAAGAGTTCGGTTCCTCCTTTCTGCTACACCATTTTGCTGTGGCGTGCCAGGTGCAGACAACTGAGACTGAATTCCTACCTTAGTGAGGTAATCTCGAAATTCATGGGACAGGTCCACGATCTGAACACAGTGTCTTGATACTCTTACCATGATGCTTCTCCACATCTGCCCGAAACTCTTTGAACTTGCCAAAATATTCGGACTTGTGGCGCATTAGGTAAATGTATCCGTACCTAGAGTAATCATCCGTGAATGTCACAAAATACTCATATCCCCCTCGTGCCTGGACCGTCATAGGTCCACACAAGTCAGAATGAATCAACTCTAATACTTCTTTAGCTCTATAGCCTTTTGCTTTAAAAGGTCTCTTGGTCATCTTACCTTCCAAGCAAGATTCGCAGGTTGCATAACTGTCAATATCTAATGAACCCAAAGGTCCATCATTGACCAACCTCTGAATCCTACTAAGGTTTATATGACCTAGCCTTAGATGCCAAAGATAGGTTTGATTCATTTCAGAAGGTCTCTTCCTCTTATTAATGTTAGATACTGAGCTATCTATTTCTATATTTTGCGCAACAGGGGAGTTAGAATTAACCATAAATAAATTGTCCACCAATGAACCAGAACAAACAAGTTTGCCATTTCTTCTAATAAAAACAGACTCATCAGAAAAAATAAACTTGTAACCGTTCTTCAAGAGTTTAGAAACCGAAATCAGGTTCTTTCTAAAACTCGGTACATAAAGACAGTTTACTAACTCTAGGTTACAGTTCTCGAAATTTAACCTAACTACTCCCACCGCTTCAACTGACACTCTTGTAGTGTCGCCCATGTAGATGTCCAGTTCGCCCTCTCTAAGCTTCCGGGTTACTTGGAACCCCTGCAAAGAATTACAAACATGGTCAGTGGCGCCTGAATCCACACACCAAGTATCTGTGGGAATCACCGCTAAACATGTCTCAGTAATTAGGGCAGAAACAATCGTACCTTTGAGCTTTGGACAATCCACTTTCCAATGTCCTGCCTTGCCGCATTTAAAGCACTTGCCCTTTGGCTTGCTTTTCTTCGCAACATCTGGCTTTGCCGCAAGTTTCTTGGCGTTCTTCTTCTTCTTATTCTTCTTGCTTTTCGGCCCAGAAGAAGAGCTTGAACCCTTTACCGCGACCAAAGCTTGCTTCTTCTCATGGAAGATGCCTTCAGCCGCCACCAAATCAGTCATGAGCTCGGGCAACGTATAAACCCTTTGGTTCATATTGTAGTTGACCCGAAACTGCTCAAAACAAGAGGGTAGACTCTGGAGGATAATATCTATCTGACTTTCTGGGTCGATATTTCCTCCCAACACCTCTATTTCATTGATGTTACTGATCATGTGTAAAACATGATCTCTCACCGATCCGCCTTCAGCCATTTTGGTGTTCATTAACTTCCTCATGGCTGACTGCCTGGCAGTCCTGCCTTGATGCGCAAACATCTCCCTTAGGTGCGCCATCATGTCAAAGGCGGAGAGCATGGGATGAAGCTGATGTTGCAGCACATTCGACACAGAGGCCAAAATGTAGCACCGCGCCATCTCATCCGCTTTCCTCCACCTCGCATAGGCGTCCCTTTCCTCTTGGGTAGAGTCCTCATCAGGCGTTTCTGGACATGCTTCGATGAGCACAAACTTGTACTGCTCAGCTGTCAGGACTATGTCCAAATTTCGACTCCAGTCGACATAATTTGTTCCAGTTAATTTGTTGTCTTTCAAGATAGCAGCTAAAGGATTGAATGCCATATCGATTTAAAACTGGAAAGTAAACAAACAGTGTTTCAGTTATATATGCTAGAATTTTCGAAAACATGAAAATTCAATTAATTATTGATTTCCCTCAAAACAATAATATTAATCCACCAACATCTCATCCACCGGGATTCTCGCAAGCCACGCAGTGTGGACGTTTACGCTAACCCACATTCGTTTGAGAAGAACCAAGTTCATTAACTACATTATCTGACCAACGATCTTTTGATCAATGTAGCTAATAGTCGGTGCTTTCAGCCGTACAAGTAAGCAGCGTAACCTCGCGGGAGGAATACTACAGATCGTACACTAAGTGTATGCCATTACGTGACTTCTGAGTTTGTTACCTCAGGATAGTGCGCCTCAGATGGAGAGGGTGTCGCATTTCTCCTAGTTAAACTCGCTCTAGTCATCTTACTCAGAAGCTCATAGTCTAGCGATCTCGGGGCTGGACTCATCCGAATGGAGGAAGGCCCTAATGCCAACGCGCAAGCCCACCCACATCGCATATGAACCCGTAATGGTGGCCATGGGGATATAACACAACCCGCTCCCACTTAGATTTCCAAATTGAGGGTTTTTCCGGTTTTAACATGCAATTAACTAACCTAAGTTATGTGCAACCATAAAACCAGACATGCTTTAATTCATGCATCTAAAATACAGCATAAAAAATAAAGCATAAAATTAAAACAATAAATACGGGAAATAAATTCGAAAAAATAAATTCCCCAACTAATATGGTTTTAATTGCTTCCATCTTTTGCCTTGATCTCGTGTCCCGTCACGTCACTCGATGGAGAGAGTATTGAATTTGGTAGGATCTGGGTTTGTACCTGCTCGATTTACCACGCAACAAAAATTCTAATAAAAGCGGAACCATAGAATAATACCTTTGAAGCGTGCACCTGGTGAATCTCTTGTATACCTCAAAGACTATGACCTCTTGTTGTGTGGGCAACAATCTAGAAGTCGATTGATCAGCAACTCACCACAATCCACCTGCTGAAAAAATTCAGCACCTCCGCACCTAGCACGTACTGCAAACGCACTGCCCGGAGAGAGAGAAAGCAACACACGAGGCAAGCAAAGAAGGACCAAAATTCGGCCACTTGAAGGAAAAATCAGCCGCCCCAAAATTGCTAAAAAATTCGTTTTTGAGAGAGAGAGAATTTTCTCTCTCTAGAATTTTATCTCTCTAGATTCTTGAATTATGAATCTCTTGAATTGTGATTGTTGAATGGCTGATCCCTTGTCTATTTATAGAGTTACAAGAGAGACTCCAAGTTGGAATAGGATTGGTCTTCCTACTGGGTTTCTGTTTCCCTTCAATCCTGTTTCTAGACTGATACAGATTCTGTTTCCTTCAATCCTGTTCCTGGACTGAAACACTCCCAACTGTCATAGGGATTCACTTATCCCAATCCAGTTCCTGGGATGAATCACTCCCAACTGACACAGGGATTCACTTATCCCAATCCAGTTCCTGGGATGATTCACAACCAACTGACACAAGGATTAATTAATTTCTCAACTAATTAAATCTACCTTTGTCAACAACCCAGTACATAATTAATCGTACCACTAACGGATTAATTATGGCACTACCAACCTACACCAGAATTGCTTCCGGAACAACTTAATTAAATTATATTCATAATCTCCCCACATCAAAGATATAGTGCTCGTTAATTCATTAATTTACTGATAAATTAATTCATCAACTTCTTAATATTCCGAGACTAGTACCACTCGACCTTTTTACTATACCGGACATAAGTCCACTGGCCAGGTTTAGTATAATAAACATTTCGAGCTCATCTCGGGAGCACCATCACCCCGAACGCACCGGTACATGGTTTCCTTTCGACAAGCAGCAGCACACCAAGTAACTAAACACGCGCACCCAACCCACCGAGACTATTGGCCACATTTGACCTCACCCATTGGCAGATCAAAGTACACTATGTCTAATCCTCATGCCCGCTCGAGTCTAGGGATTTAGAGATAGAATACAAGGATCGATTTGTCTATTAAATCAGTACAAGACAAATCATTCCTAATAGTCAAGTTCAATATGCCCCGGGCACATCTATATGATTCAATTAGTTTAGACAAACTAATTATCTGAATCACATAATAACCTAGACCGACAGTTTATCCAAAGCTGTCTCGGTTACGAACCTTATTTGTATATTATGTCTTTCAACCAATGATGAGATCTATTGTGTCGCACCAGACACCTCATCATCTACTTACATAATATAAATGGATATGCACAACTAAATATAATTGAAACACAAATCGATATATTAATCTGGGAAATTATACAACACAAGCATAGCTTATGTATTCAAATCCAACAATATCAACTTATTTTTGCTAACATACTCTTACTGACATATTACAGGAAACAACAATATAAACATAATGGCTGATAAAACCAAGAAAGTTATTCAAGCACAATATAACAGTTCAGATTTTCAAGAAACCTCTAGCAAGTCGTTACAACATACGTACAAACGTAAATTAGACAAGAAAAGAAAAGATCAGGAAGTTGTTCAACCATCCCAAAAGGAGCAAACAAGTAAAAGGATGAAACTACCTACAAAGAAGAATACAAATGAAGAAATTCTTCAACAATTGCAGAAGAAGGATCTGCAGCAGAAGCAGCAACTGAAAAGACCAATGTGATGGTCAATAAGGAAAAGAAACAGGGCGATGTGGATGTCCAAATCACAAAAAAAGAGAAAAAAGAAAGGAGAAAGGACAATGATGATGATACTGATAATGAGATGAGCAAAAGATTCAGTTACAGTACATCTCCAAACGGTATAAGTTTCGTGGTTTCTAGACTCTCAGAACCACAAAAAAATGTTGTAAGGGATATAAGCTTTGGCAGCTTCCTCAGTATCAACTACACCAAGATGCCAAACAAATTGGGACATTACCTGCTCAAAAAATTCAACTCTCTCAAGTTGAGACTGGAGCTGGAACAAGATACAGTTATTCTCATTGCTGAAGAAGATGTGGAATTGGTTTTTGGCTTCCCAAGAGGTCCAATTGAAGTTGAAGAATACACAGCCGTTGAGTCAAAGGGTGAAGATTATGAGCAGAATGTCGAACGCTACTGTCAAAGATTTGGCATACCACCCACAAAAATACCAACTATCAAGCAGCTTGAGCAGTACATTGTCAACCATCAGGACTACAGTGACATTAACTTCGTCCAGGATTTCCTTATCTACCTGGCCACCACATTTCTGTACCATCATGGGAGCATCAACAACATCAGATATCGACTCCTCAAATCCCTAAACAACATTGATCAAATAAGGCAGCTGAACTGGTGTAGCTACACATTCAGAGCATTAGTGGAATGCCAAGAGAAGTATTTTCACAAAGATGGCACAACATCAACAGCCTACAATGGACCACTCTCTTTTCTCATTGTAAGTCTCTCATCTGGCTTTTCTGTATTCATTTGATTACTAATCTGATGTCTGTATTATTGTGATCTGATGTCTTTTATATGTTGATCTGATGTGTATATTTTCTGATCTGATGTCTGTTTTAGTTCAGTTAAATATTTCATTTCAATAACTTGTGATCTGATGTTTGTATTCATTTGATCTGATATCTATTTCCTGTTGATCTGATGTCTGTTATATACTATTAATTTTGTTTTAGTTGTTTTAAATAATTTTCTATCAAAATTACTGATCTGATGTGGGTATTGTTGTGATCTGATGTATGTTAAATGTTGATCTGATATCTGTTTCCTCTTGATCTGATGTCTATTTTAGTTTGTGAAATGCTTTGCTTCAAAAATTTTATTTTTTTAACTCACACCTAACATATATTCTTCAGTTATTCCATGTTGATAGGGTTGTGTATGGAATTCACAAAGATATTCCAAGAAACCTACCAACATTCACAAACTGGAGTCAGAGTCAACTCTTTGAGAGAGCAAGACTCGAAGAGAAAAAGGGAGGACATGGTCAAGGCTGGATAAGAGAAAGGGCTACAGCCGAGGTGCATGTGGAAAAACAACAACATGCACATGCTTTTGAAAATGGCTACAGCCGAGGTGCATGTGGAAAAACAACAACATGCACATGCTTTTGAAAAGACTGGCAAATCGAAACAAGCTCCAACCACGTCAAAGAGCAAGGTAAACTTCAGATCTGATATGTTTTATTTGAAGGTCTGATGTGTGTTTTTCTTGATCTGATTTCCCATTGTTAAGTACATTTTATTTCTATAGCATGCTTTCTTTTATAGTTTTGATCTGATATGTGTTATGTGCCGATCTGATGTGTACTATTTGATGATTTGATTTCTATATAATGATGTTTTTATCTCCATTTGTTAAGTACGTTTTAGTTTTACAGTATGGTTTCTTTTATAGTTGTGATCTGATATGTGTTATATGCTGATCTGATATCTGTTTTTTCATGATCTGATGTCTCTATAATGATGTTTTGATCACCCTTTTTTTAATTATGTTTCATTCTATAGTATGCTTTCTTTATAGTTCTGATCTAATATGTCTTATATGCTGATCTGATGTCTATTTTTTAGTGATCTGATATATCTTTTATAAAGTAATATGAAACAAACTAACTATAACAATTATCTTCTGTAATAGGATTTTGAAAATGCTGATGAAATGACGCAATCAGTGATTGATTTGGCAAAGTCCATGATGGTTTTCATTAAAACATGGCACAATGTTGGGGCAGCAAACAATCCAGAAGGTGTTGCAGCATTTGCCGCAATAACAAGCACAGTGGAGAGGATTATCCGTGACATGAGGGAGAAAAATACAACTCTTGAGCAACAAGGTCAATCCTCAAAATCCCAAACAGAAGAAAATGAACCAACGCCATCACATGATGTAAGGTTCTATGCGGCATGTGCAGAAATTGTAGATAAACTGCAAGAGGATTATAACAATATGCAGAAGAAATCCGCCACTGTAAGCTTGGAAGATGATATGCCAAATTTCAACCTCTGTACACCTTCAGAAGATGAAGCAGCAGAAAAAGCAGAACAAGAAAATGTGGTGGAGGAAAAGGAAAAAGAACCTCAGCCACCACACATCTCTTCAATAACCCTGGAACAAAAAGAAGTTGAACCAGAAGAAATGGAAATGGAAGAGAGCAGAACAAAGCACAAGGAAGATCCAATTGCAAAGCAATTGGTGTTCAGCATGTCACTCAAGGAGAAAGAAAAACCAGATAATGTTGAGAAAGAAAAAGATAAGGAGCAAGAGAAGCCTAATGAAACAAAAGCACAAGATGATGAAGATACTGAAAGAATGGTGGAGGATGCAGTACTGTTTGCTACAAACATCAATGCAATCATTTCAGAATCAGATCAGACTCCAAAAGACGCCATGACTTCAAAAGCTAATAAAGACATAGCAGAGCTCAAAACGTAAGTAAAAACACACTACAATCTGATATGATATCTTTAATTGAATAATTTGATATGTTATATCTACTGATATGAACTTTATTTCCAGCATGATCAATGAAGAGCCAGACAATGCTGAGAAAGATGTCATCTTGTCACCAAACTCAAGACATCGAGATTGACAACTCCATGTACATTTGAGATCAGATTTTTGGCTCAAGACGCCTAGACCATTTTTGATGATCTCAAGGAGAGAGAGAGACTGTTCACCGATTATGCTTACCTAACAGGGACAAAAGAAAATAAAATTAGTGAGCAGTAAGTTCTAATCTTGTCTTTTTGATCTGATATCTAATATCCAATGATCTGATGCCTACTGTCTTTTGATATGATATGTGTAAAATGCAAAATGTATGATTTCTTTTATATTATTGATCTGATATAAATTGTCTTCTGATCTGATGTCTATATTCCTCTGATATGATATATATAGTCTTCTGATCTGATGTCTATAGTCCTCTGATCTGTTATCTACTGTCTTGTCATATGATATATGTTATATAAATTGATATGATATCTGTTATATGCTGATATGATGTTTACATTTTGTGATTTGATTTCTATTATATGCTGATCTGATTTGTAAATTTTGGGATTTCAATATACTTTTGTTAACATTATTTTGATTTACGCATACAGAGAACAACTCTACTCCGATGGATCATATATAACAATGGACCGATCTGACTTCCTGACCATGCATCCAGGAGAATGGATAAGAATATCGGTACTAAATGCATGGATCACACATATGAACTTCAAAGATCCAACAAGCCTGTTCATGTCTCAACAATTTTGTGTAAGATATGAATCCCTTATAATTTCAATATGGAATTCATTTTCAAAAATATATACATAGTATTCCATCTGATATGAATTAAATTCATTATGTTTTCAGCTTTCACTAATGGAAGATACACTACATCAACATCTGGAGTTCATATCATCAATGGATGATTACAACAATCAAAGAAAAGACATGATGCTGCCAAGAAGTTAGACGTCCCTCGTACCCCCACAATACCAAAACCAGCATTTCCTCACTATAAGGTTAAACCTGAGATTCTGCACATCATGAAAAGTCAATTCATAGATGATGTCACAAAAGCCTGAAGGAAAACTGAACAAGCCCGGGCTAAATCAAAAACCTCACTTTCGTGCAATGCGTTCCAGAATCGAAAGCTTTCGACCAAGCTCAGGCTCAAATTAGTTTACCCATGAACGGATCTAGGCTTATACTTATTTAATTTATTAATCGGGACACAAAAGATTTGATCTTTAATTAA
Organism: Knoxia roxburghii; assembly: GCA_030378225.1. NCBI lineage: Eukaryota > Viridiplantae > Streptophyta > Magnoliopsida > Gentianales > Rubiaceae > Knoxia > Knoxia roxburghii. The sequence goes on along the minus strand of CM059418.1, from coordinate 26,325,415 downwards.
AGCGGAATTTAAAGATTATACCTTTTGAAGCGAAGTCCCTTACTTAAAGAAAAACCAATTCTTTGTTGCGATTTCCACAAGAAATCCAATTGATGTCTCCGTAGAAAATTCGAATATTGCGTGGGCAATAATCTATCGAAGTCTACTTGCTTAGCCCACAACGAAATCTCTCAAATCGGATTCAAAACACTCTCAAAATCTGATCAAAAACCCATAAACAGCTTAACCTCTCGCTTGGAAAAACTGCTGCTACCACAGTTTATAAAACCCACGAAAAACCCTAGTACCCAGCCCTTTGTCCCACCGTGATCTAGACAAGGAGAAGCAGCGGATCACCGATCTATTAGAAAGAGATCGACGCTGCCCCTTCTCGAATCAAACACGCAGGACTGAGGCTGAAGACTAGCGCAGAAAACCGCGTGGGCTGTGCTAGTTCGCACGCTGCTGTCCGGAAATTTTCCCATCAAAATCACTGCTGTCCGGAAATTTTCCCAGCGAAAAAAAAACTGCTGTCCAGTGAAGAAAACAGCAAGAATCTGGCGAGCTTAGAAAATAGTCAACCAAAGGTTTGATCTTTGAGAGGAATCCAATTCAAGCAAGTGAGAAATCTGGTTTGTTTTTGAGAAAAAAATCTTGAAGAAAAATTCTCTCTCTTAAACCTTCTCACTCAAGGAAGCAAGAAAAATTGTCTTGCAAGAATTTCCTTAGGTTTACTTGGGCATCAAGTCTTCTATTTATAGGAGCTCGATTGGAGACCTAATGGGCTCTCGAGTTAGGCCTTAAAATTTGACTTTCGTTGACCGCTAAGTCTTCCCAACTAATCAACTCCAATCGACCCATTTAAATTAATTTATTTAACCCACTTTGTTAATTTAATTTAATCGAACCCTTAGAATTAATTAATTCAAAATAGAATTAATTTCTAAATTCACTTTGTCAATTAAATATTAATTAAACCTTTTGGATTAATTAATTTACCTTGTCGATTAGTCAAATGCATAATCGGTCGTGCCACTATCGGACCAATTATGGAACTACCGCTCAAAAACGACTTTACATCGCGCCATTATATTTTATTCTATCTCCCCACATTAAAGATCTAGCGCTCGTCGGTTTATCAATTTACTGACAAATTAATTCACCGACTTCTTGGTTTCCGAGATTAGTACCACTCGTCCTTTTATTATACCGAACATAAAGTTCACCGGCCGGATTTAGTATAATAACCTTACGAGCTCATCTCGGGAGCACCATCAACCCGGCGAACCGGTATGTGGATTCCTCCGACTAGCAATGGCACGTAAGAAGCTAAACACCGCATACCCAACTTACCGAGGTATTGGCCTCAATTGACCTCACTCTTTGGCAAATCAAAGCACACGATATCCAACCCTCACGCCCGTCCCAATCTCGGGATTGAGAGACGGAATACTATGACCGAATTGACTACGCCGATCAGTATAAGTCAATTCTATCCAAACTGGTCGTGCTCAATATGCCCCGGGCATATCTGTGTGATTTAAACTAGTTTAGATAAACTAATTTTCAAACCACACAATAACCTATACCGATAGTATGTTCAGACTATCTCGGTTACGAGCATACTTTTTATATATCAATACTTTAACCAATAACGGTATCTACTGTGTCTGTCCACACCCCGTTTTCTAGTTCTATGATATAAAGGAACAAATTTATACTGAAACGAAATGATTTGTCATCTGTGGATATTAGTTTTTGATACAAGCCATAGCTTTTCTGTATTCAAAACTAACAAAGCCAACAAAAATATGGACACATTAAATGTAAAAATGGTAAGTGCAATTTTAATTCCTCTATTCAGTGAATTCAATATATAAAATTATCAACTTCTAATTAGTATTATACTTTGTGCAGATCTTCATCCCAATATATCAGCATGAGCATTACTATACTTTGTGTATAAATGCAACGGCGAGAAAAGTAGTCGTACTTAATAACAAAATCCCAGAAAACACTTGGTACACTGCAATTCCCGAAATTATGGTAAGTACCTGTCTCATATCTGATATCTTCTTTCCCTTGATCTAATATCTTCTTTCCCTTGATCTAATATATTCTTTACCTTGATCTGATGTCTTCTTTCCCTTGATCTGATATCTTTTTTACATTGATCTGATATGGTTTTACACTAATCTGATATCTTCTTTCCCTTGATCTGATGTCTTTTTTACATTGATCTGATATGGTTTTACACTAATCTGATATCTTCTTTCCCTTGATCTAATATTTTCTTTCCCTTGATCTGATACCTTCTTTTAACTGATATGATATCTTCTTTTCACTAATCTGATATCATCTTTCCAATAATCTGATATCTTTTTTTATCATTAATGCAGCTGCAATATTTTGTTGAGATAATAAAAGGGACATCAGCAGAAAAAAATTTTGGAAATCCCAAAGAGTATAAACTGGAGTATCCAAAATTGGTCTGGCAAGATAACAAAAACCACACTGATTGTGACATTCTTACAATGAGACACATGGAGCTCTACAGAGGACAAACAACTCAGACTTGGAATACAGAGCTCACAAGAGAAGCACACAAGAGCAAAGCTGCTCTCAACAGGGCTCTACAGATTCTTAGGGTCAAGTATTCTTATAACATAATGGCTTCTCAAACAAATACAATGAAAGATGAGGTCAAGGCCAAAATTGAGAAGTTTTATAGTACAAAATTGTAAAAAGTACTTGAATCTAGTCTTTAGAAATTAGAAATTTGTATTAGTCTAGTTTTATAGGACAATATTGATTGTAAATGACAATTTTCAGTTTTCAATTATATGAAATATATATTAGTCTTTTATTCCAAATTTCACAATTGTTCCAAATTCTATCAAAATGGTCTATTTTATGTTGTTATATGATATTTATTTTCTGATGATGAAATCATATCTAATATCATATCAACTAACAACTAATATAGAATCAAGTAGTAACAGATTAATGTATCAAATCAACTCAAACGTAATATCAGATCAATTCATAACTAATATTATATCAACTAACACCTAATATGATATCACATTATTGTATGATATCTATAATACTTTGATCTGATATCTATAGTACTCTGATCTGATCTCTATATACTTCTGATCTTATGTCTATATTCCTCTGATCCGATGACTACAGTCCTCTGATCTGATCTCTATAGACCTCTGATCTGATGTCAGTAATACTCTGATTTGATGCCTATAATCCTATGATCTGATATCTTCTAGTCATTATTATGAAACAACTAAGTACAGTAAAAAGAAATCACATAAAATAACTATCAACTCACAAAAAAAATCATATAACATACAATTTCTCCCCACACAACAGCAAGTCATTTAATGTTTTGTATCAACTAACTAAAAGAATTCATATAAACTACAACTACAACTACAACTTCTCCACAACAGGATTTACAAAATTACCATCATCAACTTCACAATTTTCAATCCCCATTGGCGCGACCCGTTCTCTAGTACGCAATGCAAATGCTTCTGCTTTCTTCTTCTTTCCTCTTGCCCTATTGCACATTTTCTCCGCAACGCTTTTTGGACGAATGTTTCTAACACCTTTTTCTCTTCTTCTCTTCGGATCTCTAATTTTAGCAATGTTTGAACATTCTTCTTTTTCACCAACATAGGATGGACCAACCTCTGATTTAATAGAAACTCTAGCCAAATTGAAGTGCTTGTCAAGAATAGAATGTGCAACAGAACTAGACTGTGCATGTCTAATTAAATCCAAATATTTTCTGCTTGCTTCAACTCTCCAAACAGAATCTGAATTTTTCTCGAAGCTACTTGATGTCAACAAACAATCTTCTTTCGAATAATAATCACAGTTACTTGCACTCTTAGTCCACCTTTTCAATACATACTTCTCAGGGATTCTCTACAGTATATAACAAATATAAAGTTAATCATATCAGATCAAATAATAACTAATATCATATCAACTAGCAACTAATATCAGATCAACCACATTACATAGAGAATAATCATCAGCAAACTAAAAAAAATCACATCACTCAATTGTAATATCAGATCAACTCAAACATAATATCAGATCAAATTGAACCTAATATCATATCAACTCAAAAAAAAAAAAAAAAGGCTCTGAAGTTGCAATAAATACGTACCGAGTAATTATTCAGATTTAGCACACGAAGAGCATGCGAGCATAACAACCCAGCCTCAAAAAAAAGATTACAAGTGCAGCTCACTGTATACTCATTCTCATCAAAACGAACTATGTGTCGAAACAAATCAAGTTTGGTACGCCAAACCTGATATTCATAAACACCGTTATCGTTACTCGTCTGCAAGTGATTATATGATAACATCTTGATATACAGCTCCTGAAATCTTACAAACACCTATATCGTATAAACCTCAGCAGCATGTTGAAGCATTAATGAATCTCCAACAACAGGATCAACCCTTCCTCTACATCTAAAATCTTCTGCAATGCCATTGTTTCTCCACTCAATCACAACATCAAGAAACTGCTGATAGAATTCACACAAAGTAGAAGTTTTCGACAACTTCATTGAAACCGAACGATTGGTTGTCTCACATCTTTAGGAAGAAACTGCCCCTCCAGAAAAATATTGTTTACAGAATGCAGGGCATCACTTCTCTTTTATCTCATCTAATTTCTTCAACCAAGTGTTGCCTTTGCAATTGTAATCCTTCAACAAACTGATGGAATAAAAAAGTAACTGATTAATATATCAGATCAATTCATAACTAATATCAGATCAGCTTACAGCTAAAAAAGAATAAAGTAGTATAATAATAATATATCAGATCAACCCAAACTTCATATCAGATCAATACATAACTAATATCAGATCACTTAACAACTAATACAGAAAAAACACACACCTGTTCCAGAAGTGATTAAATTCAGCTTCTGTGCAAACTTGATTAAGCAAGAATTGAAAGGCATCTGAAAAGTCGTTCTTGACTCATCAAATGAGGTATATTACTGCGAGCATTCTTTGCAATGTGCCAAACGCAAAGACGATGACGAAAATTTGGAAAAACCACACGCACAGCAGCTGCCATCGAAAAATCCTGGTCTATCATAAATGTCACTGGTTGCTTGTTCTCCATCGATCTCAAAAATGTACTAAACAACCAAATAAACGACTCCACTTTCTCATTTTTTATGAAACCTATATCAAACATAACATTACTACAATGGTTGTCCATTCCAACAAAAGGTCCACAGATCATGTCATATTTGTTTGTCCGATAAGTTGTATCATGAGCCAACAAATCCCCAAATCTACTATAATCCTCCTTCATCTTATGATCTCTCCAAAATACACTACATAATGAAGACTCCTCATCCAAATCAAAATCATAATAAAAATCCATCTCATCCGTAAATCTCTGTTTTAACGTATTGATCAATGCATTACTATCACAACCATCAATCTTCCTCACCTTCTCTTGTTCCAAATGATTATATACATCTCGCATGGTATAACCAACTTTTTATGAACCTCCAGACTGAGAAATACACATATCAGATCAAACAGAAAAAATAATATCAGATCAACAGGAACATAATATCAGATCAACAGAAAAGTAATATCATATCAACTCAAACGTAATATCAGATCATAACAAATATCACATTAATGTATATTCATAAAAAATAAACTGAAAGTATAACTAACCTCTTTGGACAATATATGATAACCATCCGTTACACGAACACCTGAACTTTTCAATTTCTCAAAATACTGTAATGCAGAATCATCAAACTTCCTCTGAGAACGTAAAAACTGCCTCTTAGCTATAGGACACAGTTCATGATTACGCTTCCTGAAATGCTTTTGGACAATCTAACTCTCATATTCTCTTTTCTTAAATTCAATAAAAACTTTACATCTAGATCGCATATCAACTTTCGTATAAATCTTCTTCAAATTCTCCTTGCATTGTTTAGCTCATTCTCTATTACAACGATATCTTCTCAAATACCTGATTCCAGTAGTTTTGTTTTTATGATCTTTGTCTTTCCTCACACTAAATCCTAACCTAAAAGCATAATCATTATATAAATTGTATGCTGTTTCTTCATTTCCAACCACTGATTTACACAAAGATTCCATAGATTCATCATCTGAACCTGTATAAAAAATAATAATATCATATTAGTTTAAACATAGTTGATTTGATATCTATAGTCAGTTAATCTGATATCTATAGTCAATTGATCTGATATATGTAGTCAGTTCATCTGATACCTATAATCAGTTGATCTGATGTCTATAGTCAGTTGATCTGATATCTATAGTCAATTGATCTGATATCTATAGTCAGTTGATCTGATATCTATAATTATTATCCTCCTTGTTCAGTATGTTTGGTTCTATTGTATGATTTGTTTAATATTATTGATCTGATATCTATAGTACGTTGATCTGATTTCAATTACTTTTTGATCTAATATCTACACTCCACTGATTTGATGTCAACTATCATCTGATAGATTTAGAACAATATATTGAAAAAGTATCACATCAACATAGAACTAAAATCAGATCAATGAATAACTAATATTAGATCAATTCATAACTAATATCACATCATTTAAAACTAATATCATACCACAATACATATAGATACAAAACAATATACTGAAAACATATCATATCAACATAGAACTACTATCAGATCAAAAAAAACGTAATATCATATCAATGAATAACTAATATCACATCATGACTTACTTTCCAACATAGATACCACAGATTCTTCCTGTTTATCAAAATCAAACAATTCAGGAGCATCTTCTTCGCGAAAGAAATCCACTATATCACCAACCGTATCATCCATTGCAATTTCTTCAATCCAGAATGATCTATCAACAAAAAAAAGACGTTAAGCAACAATATTCGATGAAAAATAAAACACGAAGAACAACAGAACCGTAGAAACAACAATTTCAAACACATAAATCAATCGAAAAGATCAAAACACAGGAATAATTACCTTAATTATCAAATTCGAAGCAAAAACTCCATCGAAAGATAAAACAGAGCACAAACGGCAACAAACTAAGCGAAAAACGAAGACGAAAAACAGAGAAACAACAAATTCTTAAACATAAATCAATCACAATCATCAAATACATACCGTAATCAAAATTGGATCAAATTTGGAAGCAAAAGAATCCAAGCTAAAAACGAAGACCAAAAACGGCAACAAAAGACGAAGCAAAACATCTACAACAAACGCGCGAAAAAAAGAAAAAAAAAAACTTATATAGTTTCGGGTAAGTAAGGCGCGTGTCCGATTTTTTAAAAAAAAGAAACTACTAATACAATTAGGGACTAAAATATAAACTAATACTATATTAGGAGGTGGGAGTAAAATTGTATGGACGACCATATAAATTACCATGGTGTCTACATATAGTAATATTCCCGTACATAATGTTTACATTGGGTCCATGATGTCGGGAAACTAGGGATAGGACTTTCATTCCGAGCAAATTTCTTACCATCGGGAAATGTTACGCAAGCATTACTGGAAATTACACCAATCAAGTGCTCAACTAAATGATAGAAATAGCATTCTAAATTACTTGGACCTGAGCCAAACCATGTTTAGAGGCTTACAACCAAAAACTGGAAAAACTGGATGAAAAATGCATTGCTATAATAACAAACAATTTTCTGCATTTAAGAAGTGCGACACATGGCAAAGCGGCTGGTTCTCCTGAATAATCCTGATCAATGCAAGCTCCTCCTTTACTCCTCTTCTGATCAATCACTTTTTGCAAAAGCAACAAAATTATTGAACAACAGTTGAGAAAAAGGCAAATAAAACTGATGCATGCAGAACCAACAACAATGTTGTGAAAAAGGCAAGTAAGACTGATCCCCTTATGAAGCTTGATGGAGCGAATAAGGTAAGGAGGGCAAGTGTGTTGGAGTAACAAGTCATTATACAAAAGAAAGATGGTTATAGTTATAGATAAATGGAGGCTAATGGAACAACATTACCCACATTGCTCTTTGTTGTCTGTTGTATTAAAGCTAATAATATTGAATGTTTGAAAATAGCAAGTCTACCAAGACTCTTTAGCAAATAAAGAACAGCTGTCTCTCATCGCTCAAAATTTTCCAGGCCTTCCAGCTCTGTTCAATAGATACGTGCCTAAGGATACCGGCCTAAGGTTCAATAGACAATCTTTGACTAGTTACAGCTTGAAAGGTTAATAAGGATACCGCAGACTCTTTAGGAAAATTTCCAGTTTCTGGTCTCCTTTTGTTCTTCCACAGCAGAGAACATTTCAGCAGGGAGACAAGACCTCTATTTCAAGGCTTCCATGCTTTACTCAACTGCCCAGCTGCTTAGCATGGATGACAAAGATCCAAATTCTCCACCACAGATCCATCATCCAAGCAGTGGCACTCCGAATTTTCAATGATCGAAATCCTTCCCTGCTGTCTTGTAGATATTTCCCACAACTAGCAGAGTGGTGTTGGTAATGTTCCCAGTGTGAGCTACGGCCAAGCAAGGACGAAAAGATATATCAAGCTTGGAGGCTCTTAGCATACTCCATCGCTTTATTTCTTACATACGCAACTCTCTCATCGTCGCCGAGAGATTTTTCATACTCCAAATACTTTCCAAACAAAAACTGCACTCATCAAAACCTAGAAATTAACTTGGCACAAAGGATAGAATAGGAAAGAGAAGGAAAGAAACCACAGATAAGCCATTAAATAGTACTATACCTTAATCTTTCTCGATTTCAGGCTTAAACTAGTTGCCCTCTCAAACAAGGACCGAATCACGTCTACCTCACCGAGTCGTATCTCCTGTTCAAGAAGACAATATTTGGTGAGGCTTTTAGAAAGTGAACGAATTTCAATTCCTATCTCTTTTGTATCCATAATGTAATATATATATATATATAGAGAGAGAGAGAGAGAGAGATTTTAAGGATTTACTTGATCAATGTAGATACTCCACAAGTCAGTTCTTGTCGGATATTCTCGAAGCATTCCCTCGAACAGTGTTCGCCCTTTATCCGGTAACCCACACTTGAAAGCAATAATAGCGGTCTGTGAGATAAATTTAATTCGCTTATGCTGAGGTAGACATAACAGAGCCCGAGTTACATTCTTGTCTAATTCATCATGGTTTTGCTGCAAGACCCTTTGAACTCGTCTTAACCAAACCTATGCCGAACATTATTGAAAGTTTTAGAAAACTAGTATCTATAACAACAATTTTGAAAAATGGAACTTGGTAAAAGTAATTCTTTATATTCTATACCTTGCATGAATGCTTGAATTTCTTGACCATTTTGCCAAGAAGCTCGTCGGCTAACTTGTGTTGCTCGGTCCTTTCATACATGCCCAGCAATGCCATGTGCAATTTTTTGGGATCGCAATACTGCAATGCTCTTTGAAATAATTTGACAACAGCCTCCTGGAAGAAACATTTGAATAAGAAAACTCATTGTAACGGGAAGCAATGATGTGAAGACTAAAACTCAAAATGCCAAGGCATCAAAGTTAAATTACCTCAGGAGGATTGCCATACTCATTTTCCAAATTAAAGTATGCAACCCAGATATTCAGTTTCTCAGACTCCTCTCGAACGTTAATTGTCCTCAAAGCCCTTGAGAAAGGAAAAACATCAAAATACAATAATAAGAAAAGCATTTTTCATGTGAATAAATTTTTTTCAAATTCCACATATGTCCAAAAACATGAAACAGAGCATCAGAAAAATAGAACCACCAAACTATTTTCCTTCCCTGTGGAAGAACACTAGGCCCCTTGAAGAAATGAAAATAATCTTCCCGTGCCAGAAATATAATTACAGCATACTTGGAGATCCAGTTGAAAACTTCTAAAACCATAGATAAAATTAAAATAAACCCAAAAAAAAAAGAAAAGAAAAGGTTGGTTCGTTGTGCTGGTTACTCTATTCCTATTTTAACTTGATGGTATTACCTGACCCAAACACCATTAACCTAATCCAGCACACGAATTACAATTGTCTGGTAATTGAAACGAAAACAGAATGTTAACAATCAAAACATGGACAAACACATTTTTAAATCATTGTCAAAAATCTCTCATTTGCGAGCCTAATATCCATACACATACATGATCAGATAATATTATACGTATTTCTCTTTTTCATATTTTCCAAATCTTACACAAGATTAATATTTATTATCTGTTTCCATACTTAAAGTTGAAAGAGGGAGAAGAAAGACGTATCCACAGATCAAGAATATGCAACAAAAAAAGTATTTAAATCTTACCTCTCTGCAATAGCACGAGCCTTTTCAACATCAGTTAAAGAGAGTAAAAATGCCATGTACTTTATCCATACAAAGCTGCTATTAGGGGAACTCCTTATAAGCTTCTCAAATTCATCGACATTTCTTGGGATATCCTTTTCTAGAAGTCTCTGTTCTGCTGCTTCAATTTCTTGTTCCCTCTCTTTTTTTGCTTTCTTCTTTGCACATTTCTTGCTCTTTTCATCAATGGTATCTCCACCACTAAGATGCTCCACTTCTTGAGTAGCTTCATTATCTGTATCTGAGACAGCTATATCATCCAAAGGAACTTCAAGTGGTAGTATTGAAGCCCTAGATTCCAATCCATCAAGGGCTACACTCATTTCATTTGCAAATTGAACAGTAAAATCAGCCACCTCCGGCAAGAGCATTGCCTCAGTATCCTCCAAAGCATGATCCTCTGAAACGACATTATCAAGCGCTTCCTCTGAAAGTTTTTGACCGTCCATATTGCTTTTAAAATATGAACTCTTCATCCCAAGAGAAATTCGGTGTTTATCCTTATCCACCTTCAAAACTTTAGCTGTGACTCTCTCCCCAGCTTTGTATCTGGCTTCAATGTTATCTATATGGTCATCAGAAAGCTCAGACACATGACACAATCCCACCAGATTTGTCTGATTAATACTAACAAACAAGCCATATGACTCAATGCGTTTGATTTTACCAGAAATGACATTTCCAACATCAATACTATTTAATGCATTCATGTCGAACTTTGAATCGTTTATTGTACTGGAAGTCCTCAGGGTAACTTCAACTCGCTTCGATAGTGGCTCCACTGACACAACCCTGCCAGTGACAAGCTTTCCTACTGGGAACTCTGTTTCTGGATTCTCAATGTACCCCTCAGACAAGTTTGACAAGAGTATTTTTGCATCAATCTTACGAGATATCATAATAAAACATCCTCTAGGCGTCACATTTTTCACATAACCTTTTACAACCATATCTTGTTTAAGATCTTCAATTTTCTCAACACGTCCATTGAAGGGATTCATACTATGGAATCCTTCAGCGTCCTTGCGATTACTCTTGTCATCCAAAGTCAGCCGTAGGGACAAATCAACATGCAATGTGCCAATAATTGAATGGCTGATTTCAAGGACTTTGCATTTCACCAGTTGGCCCTCATGGTACCGAATGAGTGGATCCGAGACCCATGGCTCAGTCAATTCAGTAAAATGGACTTTACCATACAAGTGGTGGTCAATTTGAATAAGAATGCCACCAACTCCCGGAAGAATCTTAGAGATCTTGCCACCCACAAAACAGCCTTCGGCAATATGGCGTGCTCTATTCTCAACCGAATAGCTAGTCGAACTGCCAATAGTTAAGCTAACAGTTTTATCTGTATTAAATGGAAGTGGGTGTAGCGGGTGTAGCACTAAACGTAACAATCTTCTCTCTTTATCCACTTTCATGACATATCCAGCAAGGAACTTGCCCACATAAAACCGCTTCTCAAATTCTTCAAGTTCAGTAGGCTCAGATGCACTGTCTAAAATATATAATTGTGCATTCACATCTCGAGATATTGTCACCCAAGCCCATTCCCTCTCCACCTTATAAACGAAACCAGAAACTCTTGCACCAATTTCATAATTGCACTCATCTGGTAGACGTTCCTCTTCTATTTTACCAGAATCTGGAAATATGGAATAAACCAACAAATTCAATCAAATATATTAAAGGAGCTGCAACTAAACATGTTACATGTTCACTGTTCTCATGATCCTGGTGAAAACGTGACCCAAATCCATCCTACAAGCCTACTTTTGCAACAAAGATATTCTGGAAAGTTGAAAATACAATCTTCCAAGAAAGCAACCTTGAGGATCACCATACCACTTTTTTTTGTTTAAGAAGAAGCAGAAAACATATGAGGAACCTCCTTTAAATTATCAAGTAGTTGGTTATTTACTATATGTCCATTTAGGAAAGTAGACATCTATAAAAGAAAGATGTTAAATGATATTAGAGAGAAGTCAGAGTAATGATACTCAATTCATCCAGTGAAGTGGAGTAATGAATGATGTGACATGTACAAGACAACAAAATCACGAAAACACCTATGTATTTTCATTTACACCACATCATTCAGTCACCCATTCCATTGGTTGAATTCATTTGTGGGTCATTATTACAGGAATTATATGTATTGGATTTCCACGAAGCCGTACTCCCCACAGTGCAACATCAAGAAATGCATGCAAACTACTAAGGAAGGTTGTTACCGTGTCAAACTGAGTAATCAACATTTAGGACATGAATATTCAGATATCAACATGCCTCGAAGTTTAAGTGCACATTAAAAATGTTCCCCGAGAAGTAAACGTGTGACAAATGCAACAATTTGGCTAGTTTACCAACAAAGCTTCAAAGAAGTTTCTTGCTGACGAGCAAAAAGGCTTCGCAATTAAATACTTCATCAATAAATCAGGAAATTTGATTCTTCATAACATTTTGGCAGTTTCAGGTTATAATCTTATCATCTGAAAAAAATAAAATTCTGTGCATAGGAAAAAAAAAATAGTACTTAATTCCTCAAGAACTTGAAACACTTTGTTAACAAATGAATAATAACTCAGTCAACATCCCATTATGTGGGATGGACTATACAATTGTGGGATTTAATACACACTCATATGACCATTGTGCTTTATCCATATACATATTCTCATCAAGTTTAAATAAATTAAGTGCTCTTCAATATTTTCTTTCCGAATTTTTTAGGCTTCCCCTTCCACTTAAATTTGAGTAGATGATTCTATATTTTCTCACCTTCTAAAGATCACACATGTCCAAACCATCTCAAGCATGACTCCCATCTCAAATTCCAGAAAAGAAGCCAGTACACCCAACTCCTATCAACCTACCTATATATGACACAAATGTGGACGGGAAAGACCCCATGCCCAGATAAGTAACCAGCAGCAAGATTCTCCCAGCCATGGTACTCATCGACCAACCAATAAGAATAAATGAAAAAGGTCCAACTAACCTGGTTAATTAACAACAAACTTTTTTTCCTTTTTGTTGGGGTGGGGGGTGTCATTGGTGGGTTTACCTGCAAGTAACGAAGGCTTCAGAGATAGTTCCCATTGACAGTTTCTGTTACGGTTACACTTCGAAACAATCCTTGCAATCACTGTCTGTCCAATCCTGAGGCTGCTAAAGGGATCTTCAGATTCCTTATCATCAGCAGCCTGTTAAACAAAATGGACATAAGTAAATTGATATGCTTGTTCACCTTAACAATGAACAAATAAGCAAAAGAAAATTGATCCACATAAGTAAAGAAAAAGTTTTCACAAGTATATACCTCAGTTATGTGCACCCTCCCATGTAAACCAGATCCAAATTTTAATCTCACTTCCAGAGGCTTAATCTCCATAATCTGAAAAAGAGAAAATATTTGTTAGAACAGCTAAGAGAATGGATAACTGCTTTGCAGATCACAAAGTTGTCGAGACATCTCCACCTCCGCCTGAATGATGGAACCAACACCAAAGCTTGCATCACTTTCCGCATGCTTCAAAATGGATGACTGCAGAACTTCGCTGGTGGATTTCAGCAGCAGCAGTAACCTTCCTCCAGTTGATGAATCTGGCAGAGCAGCAACAGTGGCCATAATGCTGGAAAAAAACCTCCTCAGTTTCCGATAGCACAGTTATAAGAAGATACAACACCACTAATAATGCCAACAAAAGGAATTGGAAAAAATAGCACCATGGCTTGCAAAGTACAAAAACTAATCAACATATATAAGGATGAGAAGTTTCTAAAATATCTGCTTGGTGTTGTTCTTAATTTTCCCACTGCCTCGCAGAAGTAAACATTCAATAGAATATGTATTCTGCAAGAACGTTTTGGTCCAACGCCCCCACCACTCCGCCCTCACAAACAACTAAGCTGCACATGCAAGCAACAACAACTAAGCCTTTGTCCCACTATGCAAGAATACTCATGAAAGCTGCACATGCAGACTACATCAACAGCAGCTAAGAGCCTTTGTCCCACTATGCAAGAATACTAGGCTGCCCATATGCCGCTATTGTGCTCTACATGCAGACGACACAAGGATGTAAAAAGTGTTTACCTCTGTCCATTCACAAACTGTTTTCGATGAAATCTTTGAGTATTGTAGTCAGTGATCGATGCATACCCCAAAGCATAATTGTGTGCAGGTATGGACAAAACCTATTAGACACAATAATTCTGGTGAGGGAAATTAAACAAATGGTGACACATTATACAGCCATAGTAACTTGTACAGGAAAAGAAAATGATAAATCCCATAGGATGACTATTTTTGGTTGTCCCAGAGTATTCAAAGGATTAATGAGAAATTTAATGTTGAGCAATATTATCAGAGAAGGAACTTTAAAATTAGGCCACCAAGACTCAACATTTACTATCTGGGAAACAAGAACTTGCTCAAGAATGAAAATTTATTGATTCTTTATTTTCTAATTTCCAAGAGGACTCAAACAAGGGGCCCTCTCGGTTGCCATCAACCCCCCCTCCACGCCCAAGAAAAAACGACAAACCCTACATTGTTAATCACTTTTTGAAGTAAATGCCTCTGATCACAGAGTAAAGGAAAAAGTTTGCAGTAGAGGAACACAAAATAATAGAAAACATAAAGGAGGAAAATCAGAAACAACAAGAACTTGCCAGGTAGTCCTCTTTCACAATCTCAACTTGTGTATGAATAGTTTGATTAGCCTCCAACCCTTTATGTGCTTCCCTTTTGCGTTTCTGCAAAATGAGCATTTCATCAACGTTATTATGTAGCAGAAAATCTCTATACCAATTATATTTTTCAGAATTTCTGTTTAAAAAATACAAGTATATCACAACCGAAAAGAGGAAGCATTTACAAGAAATCCAAGTACTAAAAAATTAAAACCTTTTTATGAGTGTGAACATTAGATCCATGTTGTTTTGGCCTTCCCACAAACTCTGACTTCAAAGATAAATCCAAGAGGCGTTCAGCCTTAGAGATATCAAGAACAGCAGCTTGAACAGTGGCACCAGATTGCACTGTGATGCCATTCACTATGGGGGGAAAACGTCCAAAGATAATTAAACCAAACCCAATGTGAAAACTAAACATGGAAGGGGGAGGGGAGAGCAGATATTCCAGACTTACGATGGTACTGGGAAATAAAGCCAACAATATCTTTGCACTTTGGAAAGCTAATAACAACACCAAAATCTTTGATTTCATTCACTTCTCCCTCAACTACACTTCCAATAACAAATTCATCCACCCAACTTATTTCACTGCTCTCCGAGTCCATTAATTGAAGTTTGGCTACCTGAGTAGTAAAGAAGCTGAGTAAGATTACTAATAAATAACAAGTTACAGGAAATAACGATTCAAGATGAATCAGACATGGGGTGGGAAAAATCTGTTGCAAGGCCTGTTAGGAATCTTTGCCATGTGTATACATCACAACGATCGCCCATTTATCTGCACTAATCATGGTAATAACTAGGATAGGGTCTAAAAATTAAAGAACATTAACTAAGCACGTCACTAAACATACTAAAAGCAAAGAGATAGAAAGACCTCTTCCGACAAAAATTCGCAATAACCAGCACAAACCCAGTGATTATCGATATATTTCTAGTCAATGTGATGCAACATTAAAACGCCCAAGTGTAGAAATTATTTTATCAATAGCAAACCAAATGGCCATCAGCATAGGAAAATGTAATCTCACTAGTATAATAATTATCACATATCACCTTCTCCTCCGAAAGGAAGTATTCTTGAATGAACGAGGCATCTGTTGAGGAGCAGACTGACTGCTTCAAAGAGAGTGTCATTCGGTTTGTTTCGATATTAACCTGGAGAACAGGAAAAGAAGAAGTAAAACTAGACATCTTAATCGTGTGAACCATTTCAAAAGACCAAACCGATACAAAACTAGTAACTCACATCAACTATGTTACTGCGAACAGATTGTCCAATGTAAAAGATTTCAGCAAGATCAATTTTCTTATCATCTACAGCCTTCAATGACAGACATATGTCAAACATTAAGCAACATAACCAGAACACTAATCAGAATTATACTGGCAAAATGGTACAAAAAGATAAATCAGAAAGGTGATTAAGTACTTGTACCTTATTTTTTGGGGCAAAACCAGTCAAATGTCCAACAAAGCGAACAAAACAACCAGTTTCAATTAAATTGCAGACATATCCCTGCATGCAGAAATCATAGTTGAGAATGCCACAGAAGTAACAGTAAGCAATGATATAACATATTAAGCAATCACTCGGAATTTTGTACCGAAATCAACAACAATATAATATGTCCTTGTTAGGTATCGAAAAGCCAGATGGAAGGTAGTTTCAGCATATCTAATAAATAGCACACTCCAAACAAGATTCTTACATGCACAACAGAGTGAAGGCGAACATGTGAGATATCTGAGGGAAGCTTGCTGCCAGAGTTAATAAGTGAATGCTTAGCCGACAGTATCAAATTGCTGCCTTCAATATCTACCATTCAAACCAAATTAGAATTCTTTCATCACTTATTTTGTTAATAAAAGCTGGAGAAAAGAATATACAACCCAAGCATATGATAACTTAAAAGAAAGATAACCATAATGCAAGATCCCAGTAATGCACATAGCTTGACTAGAAAAAAAGGTGCTTATTGACAAAGACTATACACACTTGATTGGCACCACATATCCATAGTTTAAATACTAATCCACCTTGAATTATTTGAATGCTCATAATTGTGTCTAAATTTAAGTAATTTTCTGCACTTCAAGCGTCACTAAGGTCCTTGACTTCCGAGTTTCCTTTTCATTTTATACAAGAACTAGTCGTTTTCTTTTAACAGGAATCAGGCCTTCAGAGGATTCCAAAAGGCTAAGTACCCAACTAGATATGATGGGAATCTTTTGAATGGCATAAAAATACGAAGTCAAACTCTAATTTGCAGCCACTAATAAAGTCAAAGGTTCAGAAAAAAAAAGAAGAAGAGAGCTAAAAGAACACCTAAGACCAAAGAAAGAGTTTACATTACACAACACACATGTAGATATTCATATTTATATGCATAACTAACCAGGGCATCCCTCTATAACCAAGTTGGAAAGAACCTTTTGAGGTCTCACTGTGACATAAAACCTTTACAGAAACTAGTTCATAGTATCACAACCATAGATATACAGCAAACCATCATTTTGAAAACCATCTCAAACTGAGGAAACCTAGAAATAACTCATGTGACAGAAAATATTGAGAAAGTACCAAGAACCAAGAGCTTATCGAATTGGTATCCAGGTTTCAAGAGAGATTTCAATGTAGCAGCAAGCCCTGCAATGCAATATTGTTATTGCATAAGACAGAAATATGTTTATAGGAAAATGTGAGAAATAGCACCATTTTTTCAAAAGTAAAGCACTAGCAATCACAACAGAAAAATGCATACCTTGGTGGTCAGACAAATGTTCCAGAGAGATTGTGCCCTTGATGTGATTTTTGGAAGTAAGACTAACTACAACTATATGAGGAGTAACACGCTCAACAACTCCAGATACAAGGCTTCCAAGTTGTACCGTATCATCTTCAGCAATCCTATTGATGTACCGAATAACAACTTATGATTTCACCAAGTGGTATTTATTATTTAAAAAATGAGTGCAACACCAGATAAAAGTACCGCCCAAATCAGCACTAGAAATAACATGACAATCATGGAAATTCAGGTCAAACCCAAAAAATTTCAGATTGACAAGACAAAATCATATAAGGAGTGCAATAAAGTTGGCATATTGCATTAATGGATTTCTCGAACATCATTGTGTGTGAATCAATCTGTTCTTGTAATACTGAAGTCTCATATCTCGTCAAGCGATCCACCTTACACAAAAACTGAAAGAACATAACTTGTCACAAGTAACTTGCATGGTATGAATAGAACTTAGTTGCAAAATTTAAACCTAAATGCCATAAATCACGACAATAAATAATTATAACCGAAACAATTTGATCCTTAGTTGGAGAAAAGCTAACATTAAACTGTTCGTTATGTATGTGAAATAAAGTAAAATAGTACATCAGTGACAAGGAAGTTAGATCTTTAAAACCTCAACATAGGCAACACAAAAAATAAATATAAAACTCAAACAAACTACAGGTAAAGATAAGAAAATAACCCCCAAAATGACTTCACATTGCAACTTTACCCAATATATGACAGCCCCTCAGTCATCAATAAGAGGCATCAGAACATATAAAGCAGGCATCAGAACATATAAAGCAAACTTGAACCATGGAGTGATGAAGTAATAAAATGAAGAATCAAGCATATATCCTTCACCGAGTTAACTATTGCTAATAATACAAAGTAAATTACAGTGACAACAGCAATGTGCAGCTTTGAAGCACTAGGGATAACATTTTAGAAAATCATTAGCCTGGAAGAATTTCAAGTTGAAAAAAAAAGTGTAATGTTCTTAGACAGCCCTATTTTTCACTAGTAGGAAAAGTTCAGGCTAAACTTGATCTAAATGGTTAAAAACAACTTTTTTGCAACAAAGTGTATGAAATCCAACACAATTTGGGAGAGATAAGTCCAGCATACTTACTGCCATAAATAATAAATATGCAAACAAGAATCTTGAAGTTAGTAACAACACACAAACCTTGTTGGTTTTGTAGTCAAACTAAGGTTGATACGCCTCATGACAGGAGCAGAACCAGTGACTCTACATTTCACAACCTGCTCAACCTGATACATAGAAGTTATTTCATCTCCAGGGTGTAATCCGAGTTCAGATCTGCACAAAACAAAAGAGCTATCAGTCCTCCAGAGTATACCATCAGAATGAAAATGTCATAATGTAAATGAGATATTTCTTTTGTCATCTCATTTCTATCAAAGCCAGTGCTTAATCATAAGCAGCAATTCCCCTATCTTCCTTGCCCAACCCCCACTGGATATTAAAAAAAAAAAAAAAAAACAAAGAGGTAACCACACACACAAGGGAGAGAAAAGAAGTTAAAGAAACAGAGGGATCTAGCAACAATCACCAGGAAATGAAGGACACCATCTAATGACTACTGATTAAAAACTATCAAAGGTTTCCCACATAACAAGAGTAACACCAAATGTCAAGATATAGATAAAATCATATGAGCATTTCTTAATGTGAGTATTTTAGATGAATTGCAATATTTAATTTCCATCCAAAAATACTTTTAATAGCAAGCACCTTTCATCGATCAACTACCTGACAGGGAATATTTCCTTTTATCCAAAAGAAGAGTACATTACTAACTTTCAAACTTGGTCCCATGCTGAGCACATAATCAGGAAAACCTTGCACATTAAAACCTTAAACAATCAATCAAACAAGGGATGATCAACAGAATGTACACATCATAATCAACATATGATGGAATCAAAGTTGAAAATTCAAAGAACAATGCATATACTGGAGCACAATGGATGTCTTTGCAATGGGGTGGACCAAGAACAAGCAATGACATGAATAATTGATGGGCTTGGAATTAATTAGAAGAATCAATATATTGATCTTAATCACAATAATTTTCCGACAAGCTAGACAAACCTTGGTGCAAATCCTTGTACTCCATTGTAAAAGCGAACAAAGCATCCATGATTTTCAATTTTTGTTATCCATCCATGTGTTATCAACCCATCAGAAGCATCAGCATATGAACTAATAATTCGAAGCTTTGATTTCACCTAGAAATAAAAGAGAAGAATAAATTACAGACGAGAAATGCATGCCCTCAGAAAAGCTACAAACTAATCTCAGCTTTTATCCAGCAAGACACGGAATGTGTAAGATTATGCATTTTATAGCAGAATAAAGGAGTCATTGTTCGAAAGGAGACATTGCATCACATTTCAGAAAAATTCTGCACAGATACTCAAAATATATGCCATGTAAAGAACCCTCGGAACAACACTAAAATCCTATTCAACAACAGATTGGATTTAAGCATTGCATTCAATTTGTAAAACATCTTGAATCAAGAAAAAATTGGCTTGAGATACATAAATCCATCAAAGTATAAATTGTACAAAATAGGCGGTCATCAACATGAATCTCAAATTCCAAAGAAATCAAAGGTCCAGACAAGTGATATTCAAATGCACCTGTTAGCACAACAATTGCATATATAGGGTAGGCTAAAACACATCAAAACAGAAGGAAATTCCATCTAAAAGATTGGAAGCTACAACGTAGCTTTTATTATGTAGGACGGACCATCATTTTCTAAAGCACTAACTCAGTAGCTCTACTAATGCTATTTCACAAGTCTAGACTAAGGCTATGTTTGGTTTGTTATTTGGTGGGAGATTTTTCCTTTTTAGAAAAGAGGAGTTGGATGGATATTTTTTTAGGAGGAAAAAGGTTTGAGAGAGATGTTTTTTAAAATTATGTGAGAGAAATTTTTGGAGGGAGAATAAGTTTTAAAATTTGAGGTTCAGTTGTTCTTTGGATATTAATTTTTGTGGAGAAAAGAAACTTTTCTTGAAATAGTAAATAAACAAACATAACCTAAAAGCATGCAATATTCTCTGTGGACCAGTTCCAATGTCAGCAACATGGATCTAAGAGATAAGCCAAAAAAGTGATTCATGCAAATAAAATGTGTACAAGTTTTTTCCAAAAATAAACAGAAAATTCAGCGCATTACCAGAGGTAGAGAAGTACTGCCACAAGATCATAAAAACAGGCAGAAGGTACAGCAATAATGATAAAAACAATGCATATCTACAGCAACTACTTTTAATGCTTGAAACAATTTCCTCCGCAAGAGCAATAGAAAAATTTAGATAGGAAGAAGTATACTAGAGTTTTCTTGTGTGTAACAGTGATCCTCTTGGACTTGCAACCAAGAACACGAAAAAATAATTCAGCTCCAACCTGAAAAGGTTTAAAATCAAGTAAAGAAAAGAAAAAGCTACAGAAACTTATGAAATCGAGTTAGGAAGTTTTTGTACAAGTATTTCAAAATAAGATTTGAGTAACCTGGAACTTTTTCCTGGGTTTTGCTATCTCAAGCTCTGACATATGTCTAAGAGGACAAAGTGCTTTCACACCACTACCAAGTTGCACGATGGCACCAAAACTGTCAACTGCAATTACTTTAGCCTTAACAACCATTCCAGGCTTGACATCTGAATGAGTAAAAACTGTTCCTTCAAAGGCACTAGTCTACACAGAGGAAGAGGTAACATAGCAGCTTAGCGGTAGAGAATACTTACAGAACCATGGACATGCTATTAATCCCTTTACATGAGTATAAAAAAGTAAAGACCTATATCTGATAAGGGAAATGTCAATTGAAATCATCTCCTAATTTCTCTTCACTGTAATCACCAGTTTAAAAGATACATCAAGCTTTCATCAAGGTTAACTTGCAAAGATACAGAATTTACCCACTTAAACCAAGTTCGGTACTGCATATTTATTACTAAACGGAGAAGTTCTTACAATCTTAGAAACTTTTTTATTAGTGATTATTATACCCATAAAAAATAAATAACACGATTAAAATCCAACCATGAAATGTTTCAAAAGCAGCACTACCTCTCACTTTGATCCAGTCCAAAATGTAAATCTATCCACGAAGAAATGATAACTACCTTCAAAGTACCAGTGGCAAGTCCTTCCAAGTGCCTAAATCCAAGGACCCTGACCCGTACAACACTTCCCTCCTTGAAATTTTTCTCAAGATTCTTAACTTCCTTGTCAGCAACATCAGAAACCTACGACAAACAAAATTGTAATACAACAATACTGAATGAAGTAGACACAACAAACCAAAACGAGCAATGAAATTCAAAGGTGATATACCATGTTTGCATCAGAATAGAGTTCAGGACACTTACACTGACATATGCAGGGGTTGGTGATGGTAAAGAAGGAATTTCAAGCAAAAGGCCAAAACCCTTATCAATCCTAATTATTTTTGACTGGTCAAATATCTCACCAGCTTGAACTAGCTGCAGTGCATGTATGACACGATATTCAGGAAGAAAGTCATCAAATGTAGACGAGCAATATTTCAGAAAAATATACAATGGTAGCAATGTTCACAGAATACAAAACTTTTAGAAAGCACTCATGATCAGCATTTTAGAAAACAAGAGAATTCAGTATTAACAAGAATCACCAAGCATATGCATCAAGTGCTATCATGCTAAAAAATTCAGCAGTTCACTTATATTGTCCTTGTCCGTAAATAACAACAAAAAGCTAGGGGAGTTCCACAACTTAAAGAGGTTTGTGGAAGCAGCAACTAAGCCTCTCAGAATGCAACATAAAACTAAAGAATTTAACAAAACTACACAGTTTCTCCTAAATATGAAAGATAAACTTCACCACAGAGGCAAGCAAAATATGAAACAGAACCATCTTTAAGTACAAAAAATTTGAAGGATTCACTGAAATGTGAAATCTCATTTGTAAAGATCAACTCCACAATCAAATAGTGAGAGAAAGAGTTTAGAACAAAAATAGCAAATGCTACACATGCAAAACACTACCCGAGATTGATCAACATCTATATCAATAACAGAAGCTCTTAACCCTAATTGTCTTCTACAGCTTGAGAAATTGGAGGATAAAACTGCTGGAACACATTTACTTACTGTAGGTGGAGCTCTCTTATCAACTAGATAAGGATTCAGAGTCAAACCAACTGCTCTAGTTGACGGATCTATAAACAATATTCGAGCATGGACCTATACCAAGAACACAAGTACTTCTTAGAGGCTTGAAAACAAGAAAATTATGTAAAGAAACAGTGCAGAAACATATAGTAGAGAACAAACACAAATGTGAATCAAAAACAAAATTTTATATTTAATATATGCTAGTAGCTTGCAGTTGTATCTTCTGGGTTAAGATCAACAAATGTAATAGCCAATAACAGAATGAAAACATAACAACTATATATGAGCAAAGTTATAATATAAAGCAGCATCCGACAATTACTTCCATATTATCTGAAACAACCCAGAGCAAGAAAGCCGGATAAATTTTATACAGCTAATACGACAGTACTGCCCTTTTAAGACATAAAGTTACGGGCCTGTTTGGTTTGCATACTTGAACTGTCGTTTTGTGTTTTGACTCAATTTCCAATGCACTTTTTTTTCCATTTCCAATCCATCTTTTTACATTCCCAATGCACAAAGACATTCCAAAAAACCATACACATATACCCATACAACTTTTGCACACATCTACTATTTCTCAAATGAAGATTGATCCAATGCATATTCTAAATTGCGGATTACCTTCTTGTTTGGAGTATAATGGTCTTTCCATTTTGAAGTAGGGAAAGTTTCACTGAAGTTGAATATGTCTACCTGTGAAGAACAAAATACAATCATGTCTATAAGAAACTCTTTTTGGGATATCAGGTCATATGAATGTAATACAACTCAACCAGACTTACAGTTCCTGTGAAATATGTGAGGAATGATAACATAACACCATTCTCAAGAGATGACCGCACACGAGCATCAACCAACATGCCTGGAATGAGAAGATCAATTGAAATACCTTTAAGATCCTTGGTCTGTCAAAGAAAAAAGAATGCAAGTTAAATAGCAGGATATTCAAACAGTACTCAAAAGGGGGCGCATTTTAAACCTTTATCAAATGCAACCTTACCACACTTCTTGACACCGTATCAGGTTCAGAATTCACATACAGCAGCTTTCGAGTTTTATCAATGCTTTTAACAACTCCTTGGATAAGCTGCCCAATTTTCAGTTCCATGCCCCTACCCCCTGTCATGAATGGAGAATAGCTTTATCATTTGACGTTGTAGTAAACATGGTCCAAAATGGAAAATAGTACAACTCTACTGTGACTACAGGGTGATGAAGACCTTAACAATCTCACACAAGGAAAGCTGATAGGTTTCACAAACTTTGAATTAAAGGATAAAAATATTTCTGACTGCCCCAAACAACATTATCAGGGAACAGGAAAAAGTTCAGAATAACTCAGAAGAGAAAGTAATCCTAAGACAAACTGCTGCTGGTGAATGCCATAGACAAGACTAAACATGCAATACAGACTGCAATCTAAGGGCTTCTTTGGAGATGGAAGACATTTCAACAAGTCATAACATATAGCAAAAGTAAATGTAAGAAGGAAATTGTGTCAATTACAAAACTCAAGCTAATTGCATAAACTTTTATTTTAGAGAAAATAGTGAAAAGACCATGTAGATTTCTAGTTGCAGATAACGTAAAACAAAAGCATGGTACATGAACATATGCAGCCTCTAGTTTACCAGAATGGTTGCGTTTTGGCATAAATCCAGTAAATGTGGTCAATCCAAAATTTAGTATATAACCATGGTCTTCAATGCTTTTCACGTATCCACTGAGAACCTACACATCATGCAGGGAAATCCAACAATCACTGATAAGATTTTATCCAACAAAATCAAGGTAAGGGATAGCAAGCGTTTGTCAAGAGGCACAACATAAAAAATGAACAGTAATAGTAAGGTGAACAAGAATGGACCACTAACTTATCAAGCTATACTAAAATAAGAATATAATTTCGTAAAAAAGACTGAGACCAAAAAGGAGGTGGAGAAGAGAGAAGACACTATAATCTAGTGGAACTGAGATCATATGTGAACACAATCAAGTGAAACTTTTGCTTTTGTCTTTTTAATCTTCTGTTCTAGATATTAAGTTTTCTAATGCCTGTACCATATTACAAAAGTAGATTGAGGACAGATCAAAGTTAGAGAGGAAGTATCACATAGAGGCAAGGAGTACAGGATTCTCAACCCCCTTTTCAGCTAATTATCAAGTTTTCAATAACTGTAGCTGCCAAAAATCTTAATAAAACTGAAGATATGCTTCTCAGACTATTCGACAGTAACAGGAAATAAAAAAGACTCGCAACCTGACAATCTGATCTCATTATTCTGAAAAATCAGAAATCAATGGCTCCACAAAATATTTCAACTGCTATACTAATTTCCACTTCTCAAAGAAATGGGTGAAAACAATCCACTATTAACAGCCAAAGGAGCAAAATGAAAAACTGTTCTCAGTAAATTGCAACAATATCCAAGCATCCTCTTTGGAATATTTGGAACCATTCATGAACATTGCAGCAAAAATGATTAAAGCCTTTACAGCTCCTATGTAAATGAGAAACTGCACAGCAGCTACAAAGTAGGAGTTCAAGAGAAGATAGAATAAGGATATACAAACAAGAACTATTCCCAGCGAAAAGGTAGAAAAAATTGGATGGGAAAGTAATACTATCCCCTGACCTCCTAAACTTAGACCACATCCTAGAAAGACTAAAAGAAAACCATGTATTGGCTCAGATAAATTCATTTCAAAAAATATATAAATTCAAATATTTCATGACTTTATTGAACTGAACATAACATGAAAAAAGAAGTGGCTCCTTTTCTTATGAAACTTCTTTTGTTTAAAGTAACTGCAATGTGCATCCATAGTGTTATTGTTGGAGTATTCATATTTAATATCCTAAAGAATAGTTTCAAACTATAGATATGGTTTGTCTACAAAATTAGGAGCCTTTGAAAAGATTTTCACTCATGTTTCAGAAACATTCAGATTAAGCCAATATCTCAAACTCAAACCACATGCAGATAGCATTGAACTAAGGTTTTCAATAGGTAAATTTTTCTTCAAAACTACGGTTACTGTTTTTCTTTTCTGAAAGCAATCAGGAGTGAAATAAAATGAGGGATCTTCCAAAAAATTTAACTTATAAGTTATCCAAATTATAGGAGGTTACATCAACTTGTTCATGAAGTATTTAAAATTTGCTCAAAACCACAAACAAGTATAAGCCAAAGAATGGGAAGCTGCATACCATTCCTTCGTGCACACCTTCCAAAGTGAATCCCTTGTGCAGTAAAGAAAGGCGAAGGGAGAGCCAAATTCTTCTTTTCCCTGATTCTTTCTTGTCATCATCCAATTGTTGCACAATGCAAGAAACAAGCTGACCAACATGATACATGCTAGAAAGAAAATTACTCTCAATATCCTGATAAGAAATCATTAAAGGAATCAGGATATCAGCACAGAAACCAAATTTCATGTCAATCCAAATTAACATCAATCAAGAACATGATGAAGGAAAAAAAAAAAAAGAGAAGAAAATTACCCCTTTTATTCCATCATTAAGAAGAGGATCAAATGCTTCACTTGCACGAACTATCCCACGCAACCCTCCTGGCAGACTAACCACTATATCTTTCTCATTGACTTCCGAAATTACACCCAAAAGCTTCATTCCCGGAGAAATATTCTAAAATACAAAACACAGTGAGGCTTAGAAGTTTCATACCATTAATATTATAATGCCTTCACACGAAGAGAAAAGGAAGAATTCTATGAAAAGAAAATAAAGAAGTTTTGACAACCTAGAAAAAAAATTCACCACATTTTCCTCATTTAAAGATCGATTTTACTTTTACAATTGATATTATGACATGATCTTCTCATCCTCCACAAATATGTCAAAAACTTCTTACATAAGTTTGACAACATAGTTTAGAGAGTAATCGACATTTCTCCCAAAGTTACTAACTCATTGGGTCTACAACTACAAAAACAAAGGAGAGTAAAAAAGTCCATAAAGAAGAAGAACGCTGAACCTTCAAAGTGATCTTATTTGAAAATCTAGGCAATTTTCCGGTAAAAGCATCGCCAAAAAGGGATCCCAAATCATCCTCTGCTGATTGAGTTCTATGTTCCAACCTCTTTTTCCTTTTACCTTTCTTCTTCACTGCTGTGTCCTCCGCCTCAAACTCGGCATCTACCTCTGCCCTCACATTCTCTAACTCTCGTCTACTTAATAAACTCCCACCACCTACAAACCATAAAACATCAATGAGTCTCCAAAAATATAAATAAACAAACAAAAATTGAGTTCCCAAACATCCAACCTCAAACACTGAAACAGGGCTGGAATTATATGGATAACAATAAGTGAACAGAATAATCAATGCTCGGAAAACTGACCAATAAAGTTTGCACACTAGGAACAACAGACTTCAGACTTCAGTAATGCCATAATAGATCAAAGTGATTAGTATTTTCACCTACAGATACAACAATACAATCTGAAAGCTACAACATTGACCCACAAATCCTACGGATAGTGCTGTCTTGGATCCATAACGAGGTTTCTCGGATTTTTATATTCGTTTCTATTCTTGAAACAAGGCTTTTATACCCATCCCATTCCCTATTCAGCACCCACATAGTTACCATACCTCCAATTCATAATAATTAAAATCAGCTTCTTAATGATTCATAAATGACTCCCGAACAATCTTGATGTATACCAAATCTTGAAGCTTAACAATGGGCAATGATGGAAAGGATGAGCCCCACCCTTCCTCATGTGAAAAGCTAGCTCGGCCTACATAGGTGATGTGGTTTCTTGTTCAAATTCCTTTATTACGCTTCCTTGACGAACTAACCTTCTTCTCATCATGAATGGGTGTAGATAGATAAGCACATGCATGTATAGTTTTCTTCAAGATTCACCAATTGGATTCCTTATACTCATAGATGGGTCTTGAGTGAACTTCAATAACAATAATGGTACTAAAGAGAAAAGGTTAAGGATGACAACCCTAGTTGGAGAGCTGATTATGGCGACTGTTGGTGGTGACTGGAGGGGGATACGATGGTGGTAATGGTTCAGTCGAGTAGGCAGAGGAAACGAAGTGAACGATAGGGGGAAAGAAGCCATTTTCGAGAAGAGATGAAGAGCGAAAGGGAGGGAAAGGCTGGTGGTGGTGGCTGGTGACCGGCAGTATAGGGAGAGAGATTCGGCGGTGGAGAAAACGCCGCAGAATTTTTATAAACAATTCGACTTAAAAATAAAAGCAAAATTGTTAGTCAAATCCATCCACACAAACCTCTTTCTGGGTCTAGGAGTGGGTTCTGTACGCCACAATTCATCTACATTGAGAATACATTTCTTAAAAACTTCCTCTCTGTTCTGACTCACAAAGTTGAAAATGCCCAGATGAAACAGGGGGAGGGGGAAGGGAATCACAAGAGACAAAGAGCAAACCCACCTCTGGGGAAGTCCGGGACATCATCTTCAACGAGCTGAAGGGAAAGTGAAGTTTCTGGGTTGGGCATACTCCCTTTGCTGCCGCCATTATTGTTGGGTTTAGATTTTTTGAAGGGTTTCTTTGATGGTTTTTGAAGATTTTTTAATGGTTTAGATGATTTCCCAGTCAGCGGTTTTTTAGGAGGAGCCATTTTAAACTCAATCCAAAGCAGCCCCCGAACAATGAATCAGAGGAGGAAGATGGATTGAATTCGTAGGGATAATACTAGGGAATCTTTGAAGTTTAGCGCAGAGGTTTAAGAAAGGGTTTTAGAACCACACTTCTCAGGTCTGCAGCCAAAACGACGGCGTACAACGGTGTGTGGTTTGATCTCATTAATTTTGGTAGGTCACCGCTTTTCACTTAGATATAGTTCTCCGTCCAATTCTTCTATGGAATTGGGCAAGTCATCTACGAGTATGCCCAAATTATACCATGTACTATTATTATTATTACAAAATTATAGGCTTGCTATATAGAATAGTAGGAAATAAATTGCAACATTTGTGAATATCACAATTTTTTTCAAACAGATTTGTCCTCTTGCAAGAGCATACATATGGCAAAATGTTTCTTAAGATACAATGAAAAACGTAAAGTCGGTTTGCACATAACTCCTTACCAATCAACTAGCACTTAGAAAGTATGATGAATATCAAAGAAAGAGAAAAATGAGGCTTAAAAAACTCAAGAAGAAAGTTTTGAATGGGATTCTAAATGTTTGAAAATGAGCAACTATTTTTACAGCGCGTATACCCTGTACACAGTGTACATGTACCTATTACTATACATAGTAATTTTTCGCATGACAGTTGTACACTTACTAAATATAGTAAGTTTCGCATGACAGTTGTACACTTACTAAATATAGTAAGTTTCGCCTACGCGCGCGCCTTTTTTTTTTCCGCGCTGAGTGAACAACGTCTCAGAACAACTGCCGCAACGTCCAAAAAACATACTTAACAAGGGAGATCAGATCAGGATTATATAGACATCAGATCAGAGAATACTAGACATCAGATCAACAGACTATAGATATCAGATCAAGAATATAAAAAAAATCATACAGTAGAACTAAAACATACTTAACAAGGGAGATCAGATCAGGATTATATAGACATCAGATCAGCGAATACTTAACATCAGATCAACAGACTATAGATATCAGATCAAGAATATAAAAGAAATCATACAGTAGAACTAAAACATACTTAACAAGGGATATCAGATCAGGATTATATAGACATCAGATCAACGAATACTTGACATCAGATCAACAGACTATAGATATCAGATCAAGAATATAAAAGAAATCATACAGTAGAACTAAAACATACTTAACAAGGGAGATCACATCAGGATTATATAGACATCAGATCAGCGAATACTTGACATCAGATCAAAAGACTATAGATATCAGATCAAGAATATAAAAGAAATCATACAGTATAACTAAAACATACTTAACAAGGGAGATCACATCAGGATTATATAGACATCAGATCAACAGACTATAGATATCAGATCAAGAATATAAAATAAATCATACAGTAGAACTAAAACATACTTAACAAGGGAGATCACATCAGGATTATATAGACATCAGATCAGCGAATACTTGACATCCAATCAACAGACTATAGATATCAGATCAAGAATATAAAAGAAATCATACAATAACACTAAAACATACTTAACAAGGGAGATCACATCAGCATTATATAGACATCAGATCAGCGAATACTAGACATCAGATCAACAGACTATAGATATCAGATCAAGAATATAAAAGAAATCATACAATAGAACTAAAACATACTTAACAAGAGAGATCACATCAGAATTATATAGACATCAGATCAGCGAATACTAGACATCAGATCAACAGACTATAGATATCAGATCAAGAATATAAAAGAAATCATACAATACAAAGCAGCAACGTCCCGCAACGTTCTAAAATACAAAGCAGCAACGTCCCATAACGTCTAGTTACGTCCCGCAATGTCTGAAAATACAAAGCAGCAACATCCCACAACGTCTAGTTACGTCCCGCTACGTCCAAAATACAAAGCAACAACATCCCGTACGTCCTGCAACGTCCCCCAACGTCTAGTTACGTCCCATAAGCGGGGAAGAATCAGAAGCAACCCATTTCACATGAAAGTGCCAATACCTCACGGAAACCATTTATATATCATATTTCAGAGTAACATAGCATTATTTGAATAAGAAAACACGAATATAACATCATTAATACATTACCCAACATCAAATTGTGAAAATAAGGTTCCGTAAATCCATTAAATACAGTTCATACTTTATGATGTGGTGATTTTTTAATAAGAATAAGTTATTTTTGAAGAAGAATAAAAGATTTTTGAACAGGAAGAAGTGATTTTTTAAGAAGAAGTAATTTTTCCGTTGTATTTGGTGTTGTTCGTCGGAAAAAATAATCGTCGATCTCCGTTAAATCTGTGTTTGAATGAAAATTTTGATTAAATGCGGTTTCGAATGGAGTACGGCGAAGAATAATAACTGATTTTTTAAGAAGAAGAAGTGATTTTTTGAAAAAGTAGGAACTGGGTTTTTTCAGAAGAAGAAGAAGAGAAGAGCGTGTATCTCACTCTCTTATAGTGAGAGTGGTGATGTGTTACTAGGTACATGTACCACTAGGTACAGGATATAATTTGCGCTATTTTCAGGTAGAAAACTTTTTGGTCTAACTGATTAGGTGCTTAGCAGATTTATTGTACATACGTTTCAATGTATCTAACAATTTAGATTCATTGTAGAAAAACATTTCAATGTATTTAACATATTATCTACGTTTCATTCTGCTCATTAAATTCATTCATGAATTCATTCATGAATCAGTTAAAATCATTCAGCTCATTACAGAGTAAATCGTAGGTTGATCAGTCATTTTGGTTTTACCCTTGATTTTCCCAATACAATGAGAAACTCAATTCTCATCAAATTTTTCTCATTTTCAACGTTCCCCCACAAGAATGAGATATTGTTTTGATTCAAGGATAAAGGTATTTATGAACTGATCCTTGCATAGAGAAAGTAGGTTACCCTTTGAACTTCCTTCTTGTAAAATACATTTACTTTACTAGTTGTCAGTAGACGTGATGTCTTTGAACTGTACTGCTATATGGTGTAAAGAGCCCACATACAATACACAAGAACCATTTCTATTAAGTTATGTTCTCATGATTTTGTTCGTTTTTGGCCATGAACATGTACTAGTTCTGCGAGAGGTTATAAAGAATTAGCCTTATCAATTCTCCTTTGAAGCGGCCTCACTTCCCTATAACATAGGTGACTTTTTAAGTTTAGAGTAAATGACATTACTCACTTATGAGTCATCAAAGCAACCATGTGCTATCTTTATCCAAACTGTCACTGTTTAATGACATGAATGAGTTGAGGTTGCCCCCACAGTGACCGCACCAGGTCTTATTATTAGGTTATCCCTTTGAACATAGATCTTGGGATCTCCAGTCAACTAGGTTGGGTTTTTCTTCATAAAACCTTTCTTCTTCACAGTGTTTATACCCATTCGCCTTGTCAATCTCTCAACTGTCTCTCTATTTAACCCTTTGGTTAGTGGATTTGCGATGTTATCCTTTGACCTTACATAATCAGTTGAGATAACTCCTGTTGAGAGAAGTTGTTTGATGGTATTGTGTCGACGACGAATATGTCTCGATTTACCATTATATATTGTACTCTGTGCCCTACCAAACGCAGATTGACTATCAAAATGAATACAAATTGGTGGCACAGTTTTTTCCCATTTTGGAACATCCTCTAAGAAATGGCGTAGCCATTCAGCCTCTTCTCCACATTTATCTAGAGCAATAAACTCTGATTCCATTGTGGAACTAGCTATCACAGTTTGTTTTGAGATTTCCAAGACACGGCGGCCCCAACAAATGTAAACACATTAAGTCTTTTATATCTGATATCCAATTAGCATATGTATAGCCTCATAGCAAAGATGGATATATGGTATAATGTAATCCATAATCACGAGTATATATTAAGTACCTTAGTACTCTAATTATTGCAGTCCAGTGATCTTTCCTTGGATTACTCGTGTACGAACTCAACTTGCTTACCACATAAGCAATGTTTGGTCTAGTACAACTCATTAGATATATCATACTCCCTATAATTCTGGAGTATTCTATTAGTGTGAATACTGAAAAGTTTCGCTTGTATAAACACTATTTCCTGATTTATATATCGATCGAATTTGTTTTAGTTAATTGTTTCATATTTACGTATGAAGTCCATTTGTATCATGTGACTAGATGATGAGGTGTTTGGTGTGACGCAGTAGATCTCATCATTTGTTAAAGTTATGATATATAAACTAGGCTCACGACTGAGACAGTTTGGACATACTGTCAATTTAAGTTATTGTGTGATTCTGAAATTGGTTAATCTAAACTGATTGAATTATGCAGATATGCACGGTGCATATTGAGCAGGACTGATTAGGATTGAATTAACTTGTACTGATCTGTCGTAGTTAATTCGAACCTTGTATTCTGTCTCTTAATCCCTAGATGATAACGGGCACAAGGATTGAGCGTAGTGTGTTTTAATCTGCCAATGAGTGCGGTCGCTTAAGGCCTATGTGAAACCTTTCGAATCGGCTTGAATTCGTATAAATAAATAGTTATCAATTAATGAATAAATAACAATTTTCTAATTTTATTTAATTGGCTTAGTTTAATTATCACTATTAAATTCTTCTGAATAAGCCTTGAATTAGAATCTTAAAAAAAAGAAGAATAAGGAAAAGTTTAGCAAGGGAAAATATAATAATAATAATAATAATAATAATAGTGGTAGTAATAGTAATAGTAATAGTAATAACGAAGTAGGGTGGGCTAGAATTTAGGTTGTACACATAAGTAGGGTAGGTTGAAAACTTGGCAACAATCTATAAAAGTGGCCATACTGACTTAATTTTGGTGATAAGCTTTGGAGACTTGGTGGCACATCTACTGCCTTGGTGTCAATTTTTGAGGAGCAGAGGGGGTTAAAGTAAGGGCATGGCTACTACCTGGTGGCACATCTATACCCTACCTGGAAGACTAATTGATTTGTAGATTGTTTATGTGGCTTGAAATGGGGTAGGGTACAGATGCTATAAATAGGGGGAAAGTTTTGCTTCTCCCACATCTCCCCACTCGTGCTCTCTTATTCCCCTTAGAAAAACTATAGCTCAGACCTTGCTTACTCTTTCACTGCTGCCTTGTTGTTTTTCATCCTTATTATACTTTCTTTTGTTATCCTAGAATATTTCTCAGCCATGGAATCCTGTTAAATTAACACAAAACAGTAGCCAAAATAGCTGTCGTTATTCTGCCAAAAAAAAAAAAAACTGAACCAGCTACTGTTTTTATAACTTTTCACCTCCCAAATCAACTCCGAATCATTCAAACGAGATTTCCTATTTTTTTCCTATTGTTCCTCTCGAAGTAGGCCCAGATTCCAGGTCGTTTGGGTAAGCACACACAAGCACAAAATTCGACAAAGTACTATTGCCCAGTTTTTTTCAGCACCCTTGAACCTGTCGTCTTGAAAAATTGCTAGGAATAGCAAGTTTTGGTCATTCGAGCTAGTCTTTCCGTTTGCCAAAAGCTCCCAGACTCATTCAAATTGAACTTCGACAAAGGTAGGAAATTTTTAACCATTTAGATAGCCATTAAATTAGGTTGTTATGCTTTGTGTTTTGCTTATAAACTTTATTGATTTGTGCTTGAGTAGAATTGTACTTTAATATATTTGAACGACTTGCTTATGAAATTTCTAGTCCTAGGCGTAGCATTAGAAACCCGATGGTTGATACAGAATTTTTGGCACCGCTAAATTGGTTTCAAAATGTCATATCTCTTTCGATACATGTCTATTTTTTTTGTAAAACTTATCTTGATTTAAATCTCATATACCAAAGATCATTAATCATCCTTTAGATTATAATTTGGATTTATAAATTGCCCAAAAAACGTTTTTAAAGTCCCACTGCAGCTGCTGTTTTACCACAGTAGTGCTGCAGTCGTGCGACGACTTTGACCTCCCATATCTATCTCATCGTCTGTCCATTTTAAATGAACTATATCTTGAATTAAACCTCTTCTCATAAGGTTTATACATAATTTTACGGGTTTTCATTTGGAATTTTACAACGGTCAGAAACTGCTTTTGAATCTAAAGTGGTCCTGCTAGTTTTCCAGAAAAAGGCTAAAGTGATCCAACAATTTTGAAAATTCATATCTACCTCGTTTCTCATTCATTTTGACCAAAATATAACTTCTTTTAAACCTCTAAACTCAAGGTTTATTCCGGATTTTGTGGTTTATGAAATGGTGTTACGGACGCCCCAGAATGTGGTCTTAAATAAAACATGACACTGGCGCGTGCATGGAATTTAGCATTTCAATTTTAGTATAAGAACCTTTCCAACGGCAACACTTGGACGTGACACTTTCTCCATGAAGAGCTTATGTTACTATATACATGTGATCATGGATATCTCAAGTCGAGATTATAAGTTAAGATAACGACACAAGGATGATTTTAAGCCCCATTCTAACTTGTAACGGGAATCGTTCTCAAGAGCTAACTTTTAGCTAACGCTATACCTTTGAATAACCCTTGATGGCTAGGCTACCTGCTAGTCACCTTACTTGGAACTTTATTTTTCCTTTGGCAGATCTGCAGGAAAATCTCACCGACTCCGCCTACGTCGATCAAGGTGAGTTAACCAGCTAAACTTTCCAACTTGTCCCCCCTAGCTAATAGGAGTTGCATGAATGTTTGTATATATTATACTACAAGTCTACATACCTTGCCTGAACTTGATACTTGATTTTCGTGTCACTTGTTTACCCCCTGAGATTGCTCTTGGACACTACCTGCATATGCTTACTTATGTCATTACTTGCTCGCTTGTCTTGTTACCACCTGTTCCTATGTGCTTATTTACTGGATTATTATCTTAGGCCGGGGGTGTACTTTACCACACCGGTAACCTATGATCCTCTTGCTTGTGCTTGTTACATTCTTGATCGATGCCTACATTGTATCGAGGGTTCCTCTCTCCCAGCGTAGCTCTCATCTGGAACGAGCCAGCATCAGGCTAGGTCAGACCTTATGATCTACGTTGGGCTTGTCCCCAGGTACTCATGAGTTACTAGTGCGCACCATATTTACTTGCACTTGCACTTGATATTGATAATCTGGGCCTGACTGCTCCGGAGCCTCACCTCGGGAATACCACTGAGTGGATTCATCTCGGGAAGTCTAGCGACAGGCTTTTCCAAGTGGTGGATATAGCTTGGAGTTGAGCCTAAAACCAACCTCCCAGCCACATAGGCTAGGGGTTGTATCTAGAGCCGACCACTTGTTCTCGATATCCTTGATACTTGTTATCCACCCTATGTGTTTACCCTTATTTGCTACATTATTGACTGGTTACGTGGTTTTATTTTTTGTAAATATATTATATAAAGTCCCCGGGAAGGCTCACTGGGCTTGCACGGTGCATGCTCACCCCGTTATCCCTTAGGACCGGAGGCTCGGTGATGAATTTGAGACACTGAGAAGATGAGTGACTTACCAAAAGACCTTAGAGGTTATGATGAATATTGGTACATTGGTTTTCTGTGTGATCTGCGTGTGGTATACACTTGTACATATGACCCATGTAGCCTTGTAAACCTCTGATGCATCACTATTTTGGCTTGGCTTATATATTAGATACTTTGGTTAACTTAATAGATCCTACTCTCAGGATCTTCTTGTGTGTTATTAGCATATAATTTACTTTCATCGCTTCTCTTCAGGATTGTTCCGTGTTATTTTTTTTATTTACTTCATACGCACGTTCGACACGTGTCCTGGGACGCAGGCTTTGCCATTGCCGGTTAACCTGACAGGGGCATGGCAATAGAGGTGTCACAGAGTGGTATCAGAGCAACGTTCTGGATTACTACTCTCAGGAGTTATGTCACGATGAAGACTTTGGATTAATTGCCTGCACTAAGTGATGGGAATAGGTAGATGGGGCCACGAGATAGGATTGTGACTCTTTGAGAGTGTTTTGATTCTTTATTGCATTTTGAGTATTAGGTTAGAGACTAATTTTACTTTTGCTCTAATGTAGGATGAATTTGAATGGGGAAGATGACTTGAGACAGTTTGGCTCAGTTCACTATTTCCCTGTCAATGGGGGGAAGGTGAGAACTGACGGCTGGTGGCCTATCGACAGAATGGCCACGACTATTGTAGCCATTACTGTTACCAGACTTACAAATACTTAGATGATGAGTAAGCACAGTTTATAGCTGACCCCGAGGGCTATGAGGTTGAGTTGACCTTTCTTTGGGAGAGACTTGAGGTGACATAGGAACACCTAGAGCACGAGCGAGACATTCTGCAGGAACTACGAGCTGAGGAAAGAGTCTTATTGTATGGAGTGAACCTTCAACACCACCTCACTGAGGATGCAATAAGACAGGAAGAACTGATGTCGCTGGTCATCGAGCTTCTCAATGACCAGATGGGTGCTACACAGCAAGAGTGCAAGGAGGTGCAAATAACCCTCCGTCAGGCAGGTCTAGTGACAGGGTTATCACTAGTACTACTTCCACTTGAGAAGCCTTAGGTAGATAGGTGAATGTTATACCCCATCCTTGGGGAGTAGAGTTTAGGAGTTGGCAGAGTGACTGGTGATTTCAAGTTCACTCATTTTGATATTGATCCCATAGTAGTAAGGGGGGTTGAGAGCCAGCCTAGATGATAGAATGTTGATATTTGTTGTTTGAAATCGTATTACGTACATGTTACGTGCACCGATCTATATATTATTAGGATTAAGTTTCTTTTTACTTTTGTTTTATTTTTGGATTTTGGGGGAATTTTCTATTTATTTCCATTATCTTGAACCTTACTGTTTAGGTATGGCAGAAGATCCTAGACCTGGTCAGGGACAGGCCCCTAAGGAGGTAGATGCACTACTTCAGTTTGTGTGCCAGTACCGTCTGGAGGAATGCTATGAACGTGGGTGCAGCTCCGACTGCCTTAGAACCCACACCCACACCACTGATGAATGATATAGATTTGTTCATTTTGGATTAATTCAGAGTGCAATAAAACCTCTAGTCCATATTGGTGTCGATACTCCCATTTACGTAGCATTACGGGATAAGAGATTAAAAAAATACAAGACTTCTTTGTTAGCATTAATTCAGACTAATATTTGTAATGGTCCAATATGTTTTAATTGTGCTCCTAATTTCTCGGTATCACTAACAGATCCATTAATATTGAATTCTCTTATTTTAGATATTCACATACAAAGAGATGAATTTGAAAAATTAACAGAACAGTTTGTTGTCATGTATAGAATTTATTATAAATTAATGAGTAGTCAATTGAATCCTAAATTTAGAATGTATCAACAGTTAAAGAAGAAAGTGTATTATTACAAATAGATGATGAATACTCGAAAACTTATACTCCCAAAAAAATAAAATGGAATGAAATAACAATACCAGAAGAATTTCAGGTTGAAAATCAGCAATCATGTAGAAATATTGAACGTAGGGAAGTCTCACAAATAATAGAAGAAGAGGATGACACAGTTTTAGTTAGGTTTAATTATTTTAGATATAATACTTCTAGCTCAAGTGACATTCCTTTCCAATCTCATAGAAAATCGACATCCAGTATTGAGGATTTTACAAAAAATTTTACAAAAACTCAAGTTTACCATAAAAATCCTATTCCAGAAATAAATTCTTATCACTCTCCACCCTTATCTCCGACTGCCTCTCAAATGCAGGGCGATATTAATGTTATTACTAAAGTCACCACTGTAAATTTTGATAAATTAATAGTGGATTTAGAGGATGAAGAGTATTTTGAGCAAAGACATTGGTATAAACAATTAGACTCTCAATATCAAGATATATTACAAAGAGAATGGATCATGGATGTAAAGAGGCATAATACTCCGTTTAATCTCTATACATGGTTAGAATATTATTTCACTAAATTGGATATTAAAAAATGTGTATACATTATCTCACATTAATGTACAAACGAATCTAGCAAAAAAATGGAAACTAGGGGATGGAACAATAGTAACACAGACTTATCCTCCTATAAATACATTGAAGATAGACACAGCTCATGGTGAATTAACTTTATCTCCATTTAAAACTGGCAAAGATAATGATGAATCTGTTAAGATGAAAGACATAAGAAAATTACATATGCAACATCATTATTCAAATGTAGTATTACATCATATAACTAAACAACTAGACTCTTTATCAGTAGATATTAAATCTTTACCTAGGCATAGTCAAAACTTTCCTGACAGTTATTCATTTCCTCATTTTCAACATAATGTATTAATCACAGAAAAGGATAAGATAAAATTACCTACTAATGGATTCCAGACACCTTTAATGGAGAAAATATCACAAACATTAGAAAAATTGAATTCCAATCTGGCTCCAGGTCCTTCAAAAATAAATATGATAAATAAATAATTAGACTCTGAGGATAGTTCTAGTAGTGATTCCGATCATGCAATCATACAACAAATAAATGAAATAGAAGAGGATTTATTAGAGGAACAACCACATGATATCAGCAGAATAAAAAGACACCCCAGATATCCAACTAGGAATAATTAGAAAAAAAAGCATAAACAAGAACTTATTATCCTAGACCAACACCACCAGATATTCAGTAAGAAGAGAGGGCTAAATTTAGATCTAACAGTTATGATGGCAATTCTCTAACTAATTGGAATATAGATGGAAGGAGTGAGTATGAAATTTTGAATACATTACAAGAAATTGGAATGGCAAAAACGGCATATAGATTGAAAAATATGTCAGAAAAGGATGCATGTTTATTAATTATCACTGGATTTACAGGACAGTTAAAATATTGGTAGGATAATTCTTTAGGTTTTCAAGATAAAATGTCTATAATGGATCATATGCGATCAGAGAAGGATGCAGAAGGAAATATTACGAATACAAATGATTCTTGTGATTTTTTTATTTATACGATAGCTATGCATTTTGTTGGAAATCCTAATGAAGCATTAACTTCTTCAAAGATCTTTTTGACTAATTTAAGATGTCCAAGTTTTTCTAATTTTCGATGGTATAAGGATATGTTTCTAACTCATATCTTAAAAAGGCCTGATTGTAATTCTCCAATATGGAAAGAAAAATTTATTTCAGGATTGCCTAACTTATTTTCTCAGAAGGTTATGACAAATTTACAAAAAGAAATGGGTACATAATCAATAAATTTTAATGATATGACTTATGGGCAATTGTTTGCCTTTGTAAAAAAGGAAGCTTTAACAACATACCAGGATTTAAAATTTCAGGCTAAATATGGAAGTGAAAGAAGAGAATTAGGCTCGTTCTGTGAAGCTTTTGGCATAACTAGAATAAAAGCTCCATCTACAGCCTCTAAACAGAAAAGACTCGTTTATAGGAAAAAGAAACCACAACAATATAATGATACTAAGAAATATTATAAAAATAAAAAGGTATAAAAAGAAGTATAATAAGGAGAATATTATTAGTTATAAATGTGGAAAAAAGGACACAAAGCTAATGCCTACAACAGCAAGAAAAGGATTAATGAAATATTAGATAAATTTGCTGAATTAGATTTAGATTTAAAAGAAAAACTGGCAAATGAGATTTCTTTGACTGAAGAAAATTCAAATGATTTTAATGATGATTTTTATAGTATTTCTGAATCAAGTTCAGTAGAACCAGAATGTAATTGTAATTCTATTAATATGATTAGGATTAATCCTCAAAATAATAACAAAGATCAAAAACATCTTTTATTTGATTTAATTCAGGAACTACCTACAGAATTGCAAACCACTTATTTACTTAAACTAAAGGATTTGATATTAACAGAAGAACAAGATACAGTTAAAATTATAGAACCATTTAGTATCTCTAAATTATTGCATACTTATTCTACTGATAATACATTTAGGAAGAATAGCACAAAAGATTTACAAACTGAGATTAATCAATTAAAAAATCAGACGCGACAACTAAAAGAAGACGTTCTCAAAATTGATACAAAAAATTTGGAATTAGAAACTAAAATAGGTAACCTTAAATCAAGTACATCAAAGGGAAAAAACATAGTAGAAGATATGAAACCTCAAGAATTTAACCCTTCAGAATTTCAATTACGGGTCAAAATTATGGATTTGCTATTGTTAAATCAGAACAAACTTACAAGTCAAAATTACATTGACTGGAAACGTAACATGGACATTGTCCTTACTGTTAAGGGTTACAAATATGTGCTCACTGAGGAGTGCCCCCCCTAAGCCCAGCGATGATGCCACCCCTGAGCAGCGAGAACCATATATGAGGTGGCAGAAAGATGATGAGATGACCCGGTGCTATATCTTGGCTTCTATGTCGAGTGTACTGCAGCACCAGCATCAGTTGTTTACCTCAGCCTACGATATGATGCT
Source organism: Knoxia roxburghii (assembly GCA_030378225.1). NCBI lineage: Eukaryota > Viridiplantae > Streptophyta > Magnoliopsida > Gentianales > Rubiaceae > Knoxia > Knoxia roxburghii. Next base: position 26,284,277 of record CM059418.1, on the reverse strand, counting down.
CAACCTCAGGGAGATGCTTGGACATCAGGGCAGGGCAGCTAAGCAGTCAGCTATGAGGAAATTGATGAATGTTAGGATGGCTGAAGGCACCTCAGTGTGAGGGATCACGTATTGGACATAATCAGTTGCATCAATGAGATCGAGATATTAGGAGGTGATATTGAAGGGGAGACCCAAGTCGATATCATCCTCCAGAGTTTGCCCCCCCAGTTTTGAGCAATTTTGGTTGAACTACAATATGGGCAAGCTCTCATATTCACTTCCTGAGCTCATGACTGCATTGGTGTCTGCTGAGAGCCTCTTCACAGAGAAGAAGCAAGCCTTGGCTACTGTTGGTCCATCAGGTTCCTCTGCTGGGCCCAAAGCCAGGAAGCATTAGAGGAAGAGAGGCCAGAAAGCAGGAGCTGCTGATCATAGACCAAAGGCAGGCATTGCCAAGAAGCATAAACCGAAAGACAAGTGCTTCAGATGTGGCAAGACGGAACATTAGAAGAAGGATTGCCAGAAGCCTCGAGGTATGTGCAAATTTTCCCTAGTTACTGAGACGTGTTTAGCGGTGATTCCTACGGATACTTGGTGTGTGGATTCAGGAGCCACTGATCACATTTGTAATTCTTTGCAGGGGTTCCAAGTGACCCGGCTTCTTAGAGAGAGAGAGTTGCGGGTCTACCTTGGGGATACTACCAAAGTTTTGGTTGTTACTGTGGGAGTTTTATGTCTTTATTTAAAGGATTGTCTATAGGTACCCAGTTTTCGGAAGAATTTACTTTCAGTTTCGAGACTTATTTTGGATGGTTATAAGCGTGTTTTTTCTGATGATTCTGTTTTTATTAGAAAGAACCAAAAGCTTATATGTTCCGGTACATTAGTTGACAATCTACTTTTAATCAAGACATACTCCCCAGTAACGCAAAATACTGAAACTAGTAACTCATCACTGATTCATAATAAGAGAAAAGAGTCTTCCCCTTTGAATCAAACTTATCTTTGGCACCTGAGACTAGGTCACATAAACCTTAGTAGGATTCAAAGGTTGGTCAATAATGGGCCTTTGGGCTCATTGGAGATCGATAGCTATCCGACCTGTGAGTCATACTTGGAGGGTAAGATAACCAAGAGGCCTCTTAAGGCAAAGGGGTATAGGGTCAAAGAGGTTTTAGAGTTGATTCATTCTGACTTGTGTGGGCCTATGTCAGTTCAGGCTAGAGGTGGTTATGAGTATTTCGTGACATTCACGGATGATTACTCTATACATGGATACATATACCTGATGCGCCTCAAGTCTGAATGCTTTGGCAAGTTCAAAGAGTTTAAGGCTGAGGTGGAAAACTATCTGGGTAAGAGTATCAAGGCCTTGCGATTTGATCGCGGTGGCGAATACCTCTATAGTGAATTAAGGTCCTATTTGTCAGAGCAAGGTATTCATTCCCAGTTGCCTGCACCTGGCACACCCCAGCAGAATGGTGTAGCAGAGAGGAGGAACATGACTCTTATGGATATGGTTAGATCGATTATGAGTTACAGTGAGTTGCCTATCTCATTTTGTGGTTATGCCTTAGAGAAAACATGTTTTATCCTCAACCTTGTGCCATCTAAGTTTGTGCCTTCGACCCCAGTAGAGTTGTGGACTGGGCGAAAGCCTAGTCTGAGGCATCTCAGGATTTGGGATTGTCCAGCACATGTGCTCGAGGCAGATGCAGGTAAGTTAGAGGCAAGAACCAAGGCTATGCTATTTATAGGCTACCCCAAAGAAACGAGAGGTGGTCTATTTTATACTCCTCAGGATCAGAAGGTGGTGATCAACACCAATGCTAGATTTCTTGAGGAGGACTATGTTTTAGATCACAAGTCAAGCAGCAAGGTAGTATTAGAAGAGCTTAGAAGATAATCTATTATTCCAGATGCACAAGTACAGGAAGACACACCACAAGAGTGTTGGAGTTGAATATATAAGCTATGCTTGTATTGTACATTTTCCCACTTAATATATCGATTTATGTTTTGGTTAAATTTAGTTGTGCAATATTAGTCCACTTATGTTATGTAGTTAGATGATGAGGTGTCTTGTGTGACACAGTAGATCTCATCATTTGTTAAAAGACATGATATATAAATGAGGTTCGTAACTGAGACAACTTTGGACAAACTGTCGGTTTAGGTTATTATGTGATTCAGAAAATTGGTTTGTCTAAACTAATTGAATCATATAGATATGCCCAGGGCATATTGAACCTGACCTGTTAGGAATGATTTGTCTTGTACTGATTTAATAGACAAATCGTTCTTAGTATTCTATCTCTTAATCCCTAGACTCGAGCGGGCATGAGGATTAGACATAGTATACTTTGATCTGCCAATGGGTGAGGTCAATTGTGGCCAATAGTCTCAGTAGGTTGGGTGCGCGTGTTTAGTTGCTTAGTGTGCTGCTGCCTGTCGAAACGAAACCATGTACCGGTGCGTCCGTGGTGATGGTGCTCCCGAGATGAGCTCGTAATGTTTATTATACTAAACCCGGCCGGTGAACTTATGTCTAGTGTAGTAAAAAGGTCTTGTAGTACTAGTCTCTGAATTAAAGAAGTTAATTAATTAATTTATCATTAAATTAATATATTAACGAGCACTAAATCTTTTGTTCCGGAAGCAATTCTGGTGATGGTAGTACCATAATTAATCTGTTAGTGGTACGATTAATTATGTATTGGGTTATTGACAAAGGTAGATTTAATTAACTAAGTAATTAATTAATCCTTGTGTCAGTTGGTTGTGAATTATACCAGAAACTGGATTGGGATAAGTGAATCCCTGTATCAGTTGGTTGTGAATCATACCAGGAACTGGATTGGGATAAGTGAATCCCTGTATCAGTTGGATGTGTATCAGTCCAGGAACAGGATTGAAGGAAATAGAAACCCAGTAGGAAGGCCAATCCTAAACCAACTTAGAGAGAAAACATTGTTCTCCCTCTAGGATAATCTCAGGCGGCCGGTTATTATCCCAGGCGCCGGTCGGTGGTTAATTCCGGCAGGCAGCGGTGGCAGGAGAAATCTTGTGACGGCGGTGGTTAAAATTCAGGCGGTGACGAGCTGCAGAATTTTTTCGGCAGGTGGATTATGGTGATTAGCTGATCAAATTGCTCATTAGATTGCTGCCCACACAGCATACAAGCAAAGTCTTGAGGCATACAAGAGAATCACCAGAGTAAACGCTTCAAGAGGTAATTCTTATGTTTCTGCTTTTAATTAAGAATTTATTTGTTGCGTGATAAATCGAATAAGTACAAACCAAGATCCTGCGCAATGTTATTTCAAAAGGGTTGGAGTAGCAATTGCGCTAGCGTTTAGGCCTGGCCAGAGATTCCGATTCTGGAATGCATAACATGAAAGTGAGTTTCTGGTTAGGCCCAGGCAAATAATCTTTCAAAGAGACTGTATATACTATCACAGATGATGCTCTTACACAGGCTGCACCTCATCGTAGTGAGATGGTTGTCAGACAGCCCGAGAAGTACATAGGTTTGGGTGAGTCTTCGTACTTTTATCTCTGGCACTTATAAACCAGACCCAGTTAGCTACAATGAGGCTTCCCAGGATAAAAATGCAGATTCTTGGCAGAAAGCGATGATTACTGAGATGGGTTCTATGGATTCAAATCAGGTCTGGGAGCTGGTAGACCTTCCTGATGGGTTTCATCCTATTGGGTGCAAATGGGTCTACAAGCAAAAAAAAGGATCTGGCGGGAGGGTTGAGACCTTCAAGGCTAGGCTTGTGGCGAAGGGGTATACTCAGAAAAAGGGTATCTATTATGAGGAGACCTTTTCCCCAGTAGCTATGCTTAAGTCGATCCGGATTCTATTAGCCATAGCTGCTCATATGGACTATGAGATTTGGCAGATGGATGTCAAGACAACTTTCCTTAATGAAGTCTTAAGGAGACCATCTTTATGCATCAACCAGAGGGTTTCATTGTTCAGGGCCAAGAGCACAAGGTATGCAGGCTTAGGAGGTCCATTTATGGACTTAAGCAAGCATCCAGATCTTGGAATATCCATTTTGACGAGGTTATCCAGTCCTATGGATTCACTCAGTGTCTGGATGAGCAGTGTGTTTATCGCAGGCGTGATGGTGATACGGTGGTGTTCCTCGTACTTTACGTAGATGACATCCTTCTGATTGGAAACAGTAAGAAGGTGTTGTCAGATATAAATGCATGGTTGTCCAGGCAGTTTGACATGAAGGATTTGGAAGAGGCTGGACATATCTTTGGGATCAAGATTATTCAATATCATAGGAGATGTTCTTTGACTCTCTCCAGGCATCCTACATAGACATGATTCTGGCCCGTTTTAACATGCAGAACTCCAAGAGGAGTCCACTACCTTTCAGGCATGGAGTGCATATATCAAAGGAACAATGTCCTAAGACTGCAAAGGAGATAGATGTCGTGCAGGCGGTACCCTATGTTTCTACAATGGGTAGCCTCATGTATGCTATGTTATGTACGAGGCCTGATATTTTCTTTGTCGTTGGCATGGTTAGCAGATATCAGAGTAACCCTGGGAAGGCTCACTGGGAGGCAGTAAAATGCATTCTCATGTACTTGCACAAGACGAGAAATCATGTCCTAGTTTCTAGAGCGTATGAGCTTTTACCATTGGGTTACACAGATTCGGACTTTTAAGGTGATATGGAGAAGAGTAAGTCTACCTCTGGGTTTGTGTTTACTCTAGGATGTGGAGCCATAGTATGGCGGAGTGTCAAGCAGGAATGCGTGGCAGACTTCACCATAGAGGCTTAGTACGTTGCCGCATTAGAGGCAGCGAGAGAAGCTGTATGGCTTCGAAACTTCCTGGTGGACTTAGATGTGGTTCCTGAGTTGCCTAGGTCTATCACAGTTTATTGTGATAACAATGGTGCAGTTGCTAACTCGAGGGAACCACGAGCCCACAAAGCGAGTAAACACAGAGAGCGCAAGTACCACCTGATACGGGAGATCGTAAAGAGGGGAGACATGACTGTGGCCAAGATAGCATCAAATGACAACCTTGCAGATCCTTTCACAAAGCCATTGACCCCAAAGGTCTTTGAGAGACATGTGGAGGGCATGGGAGTCAGATTCTTGAGGGAGCCATGTGAGTGAGCTTAAAGGTGTTCCGTAGATTTCATTATGACAGCAGTGTAATAGCGGGTTGGACAATTTTTTGTACTTTTTAGCATAACTTTGAGTATTAGTGGGAGATTGTTAGTTTCGAATACAGAAAAGCTATGGCTTGTATCAAAAACTAATATCCACAAATGACATATCATTTTGTTTCAGTATTAAATTGTTTCATTATATCATAGAACTAGATAACGGGGTGAAGAAAGACACAGTAGATACCGTTATTGGTTAAAGTATTGATATATAAAACGTATGCTCATAACTGAGATAGTCTGAACATACTATCGGTATAGGTTATCGTGTGGTTTAGAAATTAGTTTATCTAGACTAATTAAAATCACAAGAATATGCCCGGGGCATATTGAGCACGTCTAGTTTGGATAGAATTGACTTGTACTGATCGGCGTAGTCAATTCGGTCCTAGTATTCAGTCTCTCATTCCCGAGATTGGGACGGACTTGAGAGTTGGATATCGTATGCTTTGATGTGCCAAAGAGTGCGGTCAATTAAGGCCTATATCTTGGTAGGTTGGGTATGCAGTGTTTAGCTACTTACGTGTCGTTGCTAGTCGGAGGAATTCACGTACCGGTTTACCGGGTTGATGGTGCTCCCGAGATGAGCACGTAAGGTTTATTGTACTAAAACTGGCCAGTGGACTTACATCCGGTATAATGAGAAAGTCAAGTTGTACTAATCTCGGATACCAAGAAGTCGGTGAATTAGTTTGTCAGTAAATTGATAAACCGGCGAGCACTAGATCTTTAATGTGGGGAGATAGAAGAAAATAAAGTGGCGCGATGTAAAGTTGTTTTGAGCGGTAGTTCCATAATTGGTCTGTTATTGGTATGACTAATTATGTGTTTAACTAATTAATAAAGTGAATTAATTAATCATAAATGTTTAATTAATATTTAATTGACAAAGTGGATTAAGAAAATTAATTCTATATGAATTAATTAATCCTAAGGGTTCGATTAAACTAAATTAACAAAGTGGGTTAAGAAATTAATTCGAAAGGATCGATTGGAGTTGATTAGTCTAGGGAAGACTAAGGGGTCAACAAAAGTCAAACACTGAGGCCCAAGTCAAAAGCCCACTAGGTCTTCCAAGGAGCTCCCTATAAATAGCTAATGTTAGGCACATTTGAAGGCATTAGAAACATTGCAGGCAAATGTCTTAGAGTGAGAAAGACAAGCAAAGAGAGATAATTCTTTCTTCCTTATTGAGAATTCTTTTTCGAAGTCGGTTTGCGATCTTTCTTGTTCGAGAAACTTAGCCCGTGATTCTAGAAGCCCAAGACCACCGCCTGGAAGTTCAAACGCCACTCGAGAAGTCCGTTCGTCACTCTTTTTCTGGGCACTAAGTGCCGCCTACGTTTTTTTGGATTTTTCAGCGCCGTTTTGGTGCATTTTCATAGTGGGCTTTGTTTATTTGTTACGTTGATCCTTTGTCTCATTTTGGTTCGCCAAAGTCTAAATCTACGAGCAAATAGCTTACCCATGAAGTTTTATTGAGGCGGTGTGAGTTTTCAGATTAGAATCAGTTTCCCGGGCTAGATCTGTTTTACAGATCTGTGAGTTTTTTGAAGTGGGTTTCTTTGGATTTTTTTGTCAGTGCCTTTAGCCACCTCGTAGACTTGCCCACCCAAGTTCGAGGTTGATTGGAGTTATCCTTGGGATTTCGAGTGGATTTCGCAGCCAGGCGGTAAAGAGGCAGCAGGCGGTAAATAAGCACAGTAATATTGTGGAATGCATAGCACGAAAGTGAGATTTTTTATTTAGCCCAGACTTGTTCTGTTTTCCTTCAATAATATATAAATGAGGTTCGTAACCGAGACAGTTTTGGACACGCTGTCGGTTTAGGTTATTATATGATTCAGATAATTAGTTTGTCTAAACTAATTGAATCATATAGATATGTCTGGGGCATATTGAACTTGACCATTTAGAATGATTTGTCTTGTACTGATTTAATAGACAATTCGTTCTTAGTATTCTATCTCTTAATCCCTAGACTTGAGCGGGTATGAGGATTAGACATAGTGTACTTTGATCTGCCAAAGGGTGAGGTCATTTGTGGCCAATAGTCTCGGTAGATTGGGTGCGCGTGTTTAGTTGCTTGGTGTGTTGTTGCTTGTCGAAAGGAAACCATATACCGGTTCGTCCGGGGTGATGGTGCTCCTGAGATGTGCTCGTTATGTTTATTATACTAAACCCAACTGGTGAACTTATGTCCGGTATAGTAAAAAGGTCGAGTGGTACTAGTCTCAGAATTAAAGAAGTTAATTAATTAATTTATTTATCAATAAATTAATAAATTAACGAGCACTAAATCTTTGATGTGGGGAGATTAAGAATAAATTAATTTAGTTGTTCTGGAAGCAATTTTGGTATAGGATGGTAGTGCCAAAATTAATCCGTTAGTGGTACGATTAATTTTGTAATGTGTTAATTGAATAAGTAGAATTAATTATTTAATTAATTATTCCTAAGGGTTAATTAAGTACTTAACAAAGTGGAATTATTTAATTAATTAATTAAATCTTAAGTATCAATTAGAATTAGGAGATCCTAGATATTAGGAAATCTAATTGGATTTGGATTATCCTATTAGATTAGTTACCTAATTGGATTTGGAAACTAATTAATTACCTAAACCCATTAGGAAGACCAATCCTAAACCAACTTAGGGTCTCTCTTGTAGCTCTATATATAGACAAGGGATTAGCAATTCTATAACACACAATTTATAAGTTTTCAAGACAAAAAAACTAGAGAGAGAAAATCTAGAGAGAGAATTTCCAAGAATTCTTTCTCGAAGTCGATTATTCTTCACTGGCGCGTGGTGGCTTGGCTCCCGAGACAAGGCGGCTGTCGGTCTTCATAACTCCGGCGGTGGCACGTGGAACTAGCTTGGGCCGGCATGCGGCGGTCGTGCTAGTGGCGTGTGAACATCACGCGCTAAGGCGGCGGTGGTTCGTTGGTTTATTCCGGCGAGATTTTGTGTTGAGTTGTTGATTGTTGGTTCATTGGATCGTTACCCACACAACGTTCGAGCCTAGTCTTCAGTCATACAAGCGATCACTTGAGTTTACGCTTCAAAAGGTATTTCTAAAACTTCCGCTTTTAATTAGAAATTTTGTTGCGTGATAAATCGAATAAGTGCAAACCAAGATCCCGCGAAATGTTATTTCAAGCAAAGATTGGAATAGCGATTGTGCTAGAGTCTAGGCCTGGTCAAAGATTCCAATTTTGGAATGCGTAGCACGAAAGTGAATTTTTGACCGGGCTCGGGCAGATAATCTTTCGTTTTGTTCATCAAGGCTCCCCCGCTTGCTGCATCAATATTACTCCTATCTCTATTGAAGAGTCTCTCGTAAAAGGATTGTATAAGCAGTTGTTCAAAGATTTGATGCTGGGGGCAGCTAGCACTGTTAGTTTTGAATACTGAAAAGCTTTGCTTGTATGAAAAACTATTTCCCAGATATATCTATTGAATTGTTTTAGTTCATTATTTGAGTTTATGCATGTTGTCCCTTTATGTCATATGACTAGATGATGAGGTGTTTGGTGTGACACAATAGATCTCATCATTGGTTAAATGTATGACATATAAATTAGGCTCGTAACTAAGACATTTTGGACATACTGTCAGTTTAAGTCAGTGTGTGATTCTGAAATTGGTTTGTCTAAACTGAATGAATCATACAGATATGCCCGGGACATATTGAGCATGACCTATTAGGATTAAATTAACTTGTATTGATCTGTTTATTTTGAACCTTGTATTCTATCTCTTAATAACTGGATTAGGACGGGCACAAGGATTAGACATAGTGTACTTTAATCTGCCAAAGAGTGCGGTCACTTAAGGCTTATATTCTCTGTAGGTTGGGTGCGTGTGTTTAGTTGCTTGGTGTGCTATTGCGAGTTGAAAGGAAACCGTTTACCGGTGTGTCCGGGGTGATGATACTCTTAAGATGAGCTCGAAAAGATTGTTGTACTAAATCTAAATAGTGGACTTATGTCCTATATAGTAATGAGGTCGAGTGGTACTAATCTCGGATAAAGAAGTTGATTAATTAATTTATCAGTAAATTAATAAATCGATGAGCATTAAATCTTTGACACGAGGAGATAAAGAATATTTAATTTAGTGGATTCGGAAGCAATTTCGGTTTGAGCGATAATTTCATAATTAATCCGTTAGTGGTACGATTAATTATATGTTGGATTAATTGACAAAGTGGATTTAATTATTTAATTAATTATTTTGGGTCAATTAGTATTAGTTAATCTAGTTGAGATTTGGAAACACCCAACAGGAAGGCCTAACTCAAGCCCACTTAAGGTCTCTCTTGTTACTCTATATAAGAAACAAGAATTAGCCCCAGGACAGACACAACAGTCATAATTGACAGAACGCAGAAAAGTTAGAGAAAGAAACCTAGAGAGAATAGTGAAAGACCCCGAGGCATCAAAACCCGAGGTTGAGTTTCTCCCAGCGGCGGGTCGAGGAGAGTGGCGGCGAAGGACCATCTCCGACGGTGGCGGCTTACTCTCCCCGTGGCGGCGATGCGTAACTCCACGTGCGGCATGACTTCCTCAATCCGGCAGCAGCGACTGATTTTTTCGGCGGCAGCAGGAGCAGTTTCTCGTGAGGATTTTTGTGGTGGTTTTTGTCGGGGTTAATTCTGTTTTGTTCGGTAGATCATTGCCCACACAACGTCTGGACTTGTCGCTTGCTTGAGTATCTTGCTTCAAAGATCAATTCTTAATCTTCCACTTTTATTTAAGTATTGTATTTTGTATGCGTGTCAAATTGAACTAAAGTAATCCAAGATCTTGTACTATAGATTTCTGAAAGGTTTCACATCAGATTGCATGAACTGAAATCTTTCAAGATGAAATTAGATTAGTACGAACGTGCTTTGGGTTTTGGTTGAAAGTTTTCTAATCGGATTGCACGAATGAAAATTTTTGACCGGACCAGAATAAGTGCGAGAACTTTCAGGCACAAAGTTGTTTGCTCCCAGTAATCATGCAATGTCTCCCCCTGATGTTAACAAATTTTGCATATATCCTTCCTAATATGTGCCGCCCTTGATGCTGGAAAAAATTTCTCAAGAAATTGCCTTTTGAGTTCATTCCAAGTAGCAATTGACCCGGAAGGTAGATCGTAAAACCAGTCCTTCACTTTATCTGCAAGTGAAAAAGGAAAAGCCTGCAACTTAACCTGCCTTCCGTAACACCTTGATGTCTGACTGTTGAGCAAACCACGTGAAACTCTTTCAAGTGCTTGTGAGGATCTTCACCTGCAAGGCCATCAAAAATAGGTAATAAGTGAATATTACCATATTTAAATTCAAAAGGAGGAGTATTATTAGGTAAAGCAGTGCATAAGGACTGATTATAAACGTCAGGCGTTGCCAACTCCCTTAATGTTCTTACAGCCATCGAGACTTCTTCTTCAAACTTTGAATTGTTCATGGTTGAGCTAGAGCCAATTATGCCGTCTGAATAAGATGGCAAATTATCAGACCTTCTTGTTTTTGCTTCTCGTCGATTTGCTCTAGCTAACTTCTACTACTACAAGACTAATTAAACAAAAGCTACGTCCCTTTGCAGGGAAAAGGTTGATTTACTCTGTCTTCCAATGCCTCTACTTATAGGCAATTAAAAATCCCACAAATTCCAAAACAATTAAATCCCAACAGTAAAAAATAAAAAAATAGATTTGTTTAACATAAATATTCCATTCCAAATTCCTACAAATCTTGCAACGTTCACCACAACAATCTTAACTCCAAATCTTTCACAGCAGCCTCTGAGCTTTTACCGGCTCAAATGTCTTTTACTTCTCTAATACCACTTGTAAATTCCCCTAATCGTTCATTTATTTTCCATATCAGCACCACTTCTCAGACTTTGCACTTTAGCCCCTTGCTAGCCAATGTCCTTCAAAACACCCTACCAAACACTAAAAATCATAATTCAGCATAAAAACACCAAAAGCCAATTAAAGCACTTGAAATAGGTCATAACCATCACACAATCAAGCCCAAAAACTCTATTAATTATACACCTATCAGATACAAAGGAAAACATAAAGTTGGTTTGCACAGAACAGCCTTACCATCGTAATAGAACTTAGAAAGTATGATGAATACCAAAGAAATAGAGAAATGAGGGTTAAGAAACTCAAGAAGAAAGTTTTGAATGAGATTCCAAATGTTTGAAAATGAGCAACTATTTATAGATGGAAAACCCTTTGGTCTAACTGAATAGGTACTAAGCAGATTCATTGTACATATGTTTCAATGTATCTAACAATTTAGATGCATTATAGAAACATTTCAATGTATCTAACATATTAGATACGTTTCATTTTTCTTATTAAATTCATTCATGAATTCATTCATAAATCAGTCAAAACCATTTAGCTCATTACAGAGTAAACCGTAAGTTGATCATGTCTTTTGGTTATACCCTTGATTTTCCCAACACAATGAGAAACTCAATTCTCATTCAAATTTGTCTCATTTCCAATAACTATATATAGTAATTCTCGCCATGACAAATGTACACTTACTAAAATAGTAAGTTTTACCGACGAGCGTATTTTGAGACATAGTTTCTTTTTACGTTGGATGTAGTGGATGTAGTTTCTTTGTATATTAGACGTATTCAACGTAATATCATGTTTAGCCAGACGTAGCATGTGAATTTAAGCTAATTTTTCACAGAGAAACAATGTTACGTCCCGTAAGAAATAATGTTACGTCTGCTACGTCTCATAACACATAATACGACGTCTACATCCAGAACAAGGGTCTGCCTGAATATTTCATAGAGACACAATGCTACGTCTCATAACACATAATACTACGCATCATAACACATAATACTACGTATATTTCCAGAATAAGGGTTTGAATAATATACTGAGACACAATTTAGGGAAAACTTCTATTGGAGTGGCTGCGCCAGTTCTAGTGTTTTGGCTTGACTTTTAAGCCTGAAAGAGGGCAAATTGTACTGGGTAATTTCAATTACTCCTTCAATTTGAATATTTGAAATTAATTTTGAAATATCAAAATATTGAATAGGAACATCTTTATGTCCATTATTCCTCCTCTAGGTGCTATGATATTTTAAGTTATCATGTTTATTTATTTATTTATTTTTGCTTCAAAATCCAATGTCTTGATCAGCTTTATCTTAATAATAGAGAGAAAACAGATGTACCATACAGCAAAAGCTATCATCGCTACTGTGGAAATCCAGACTTTCTATACTAGAGAAGTTAATCTAAAGTCAAGAAAGCTAATATTACAGGAAGATATGCAAGTAAAAGCTAAACATCATAGTAGTCTCTTTTTCCTCAAAATTCTCGATCGTTTCGTGTAACATAAGATCAAAATTAGCCACATGATGGCTGGTATAAAAAGTAGTCACATCCTTCTTGGCCATGTTCCACTCGTTTCCTAAGTTAAAAAGCAATATCATGTGGAAAGACACTTATAAGAGAAAGGGAGAAAAGCATACAAGATCATGACAGAAGTAGGCTCTATAATTATCCTCCCGAAAATTACAATCTACACTAATATTACTTCGAACTTAGCACAGGGGTTGCTTTCTATGTAGTTTTTGAACTCAATATTGTCTTTGAATATGAAGGTATATAATGCATGTATTTGTGTCATGACAAGAGGATGTATTCTATAAAACTTGAGCTCGTCATGTTTCGGAGACTCGAATTTTGATAACACCCTAATAGATAACTCTTTTCAAACAGGTACATTCAATTTGCTGTTAGACATAGAAATCTTATACTCATTTTACACATGTATACTCTTTTTGCCTTAAAATCATGTTTGTTTTGTTCACATATCATTTTGCAATTTAAATGGGTCTATTTTCACTAGTACTCTTTGGAACTTTATAGATAATTTACACCCTAACGGATGCTCCTATTACCCTCGTAGTATCCAAAAGATGAGAACCAACTATGTAGCATCTATATCGAGAATTTAAAATAGATATGTTTATCATAAAGAGATTAATCTTGGGAAATAATTTGGTTATTTATTTGCATTGTGAAGCATTCGCCTCTTTTACAAACGTTTTCACTTTAAGTTTCACTTTTCATGTTTAAGGAAATTCATTCCTTTCACTCCTCATGATGTTCAAGGCAATTTACTGGAATACCGTGATAGAGTTTTGTTAATAATATGTTACTGTTCCCTCATTTTACTTCATGATTCTTTATATTATAGCGTAAAACTCTGGTATTCATTATGTGAGCTTCATATTTTTTTGTGATTATGATATGCTACCATATATAAAAATTTGATGTTGTAGAAAAAAATTTCTATAGTATTTTTATTGCTCAATTTTTGTTTTTTGAACATATATCAGATGGGAAAAAATTGGTCGAAAGTATATTTTCTGCTGAATCGTTTCAAATCAATTATTTCTCGATTAAGAACAAACTAGAAGAAGAGTGGCTCTTGATTTCTGCATTAGTGAACAAAGTAACTTCATTTCATAATCTTAAAAATATATTCCATCAATGTGTCTCATTCTTGTTTTTGAATTTTGCTAAATTATGGCGCAAATATTGATTAACAACAGTTCGATTTCATCATTTAGAGACAAATATTATGACATTATACTATATTTTGAAATGATGAAATATAGTTTACTATCATAATAGAATACTTTAATGTCATATAATACATTTTAAAATAGTACATTTCTCATTTTCCATTCGTAAATAGTTTGCAAAGTAGCATGTTGAATTTCATTAAATGTGGTAGCACTTTTCTTTAGAACTTTTTTTTTCCAGCTTAGGGTGTTTTTAGAATGCATTGATATTGGGTGAGAATTTATGGAGATTACATGCGCAGTCATAGAAGGTGACATTAAATATAGATGGAATCCATTGCCTATAGAACAACAAGATAGGATGAAAAACTACATTTCTGACGTGATTGTAAAGGTAATTGACATATTGGTGATTGGTTTGTCTTTTTGTTCAGCTATGAGTTATAAAGTGTGACTGATTTATTTTATTCCTCTGGCTAGCTCTCAAGTGATGAGGTCTCTTTTCGCCGTGAAAGACTCTATGTCAATAAATTGAACATTATACTGGTTCAGGTAATTTTAATTCACTTAGTTTTTTCTGGTTCTACTATTGGTCATGCTAGAGAGCATATAACCTATTTTTAGTGGATCCTCTTGCTTGTTTTTTTTTTTTTTTTTTTACTATTCTAAAGGTTTCAAAGTTATATTTTGTTCTTTGCAGATTTTGAAGCGTGAGTGGTGGTTAAGCTTCATTCCTGATCTAGTGGCTGCTGCTCAAGAAAGAACCTTGAGAAATTTTGTTTTCTTAAATGTTGTATCCTTTTTGCCAAATGCTAAAGTCTGGCTTTGAAGATCATTAGTGGCAAAGTAAAGATGAGTTGTATTATCCTTGATATGGGCTTTTAGATTTAGCTATATAAATTTTGTATATAGGCTTTCAGTTTTGGTCGATTCTTGTATTGTTACTGGATTGTTACCCTTCCAGTTAAAATGGAGTTATTTTCAATTATTCTCCTGGTTAATTTACTTTTTTAGATTTAATTGAGTTTAAAAATTAATATGTAAAAAAATACAAAAACATATTTTCATGTGCATTTATAGCTTTTCAAAAAAGAGTAAATTCCAAAATTGGTCACATATGATACAACTCATTTTGTACATATTTTTACATGCTTTTAGGCCTGTTTTGAGCTTTCTATGGACAGATTATGGTAAAAATAATAGTTACGACTTTACTTATGCTGATTGCAGGTGAAATATGGATGGAATGAAGACTATAGAAAACCATTCTTCAGACTTAGCATTCGGAGCAGAACTGAGGAATTTCAAGGTAGTAGAAGGACATGACAAGCAGTCTGCAACTTCACTAGAGTGTGAGGTTTATGAAGTCCAGTAAAGTCCAGCGTTTGGAGGAAGTGAGCTGAAGACGTCCAGCTCACGACACCATTCCCTAGATGTGACAAAGACCAAGTGGAGTTAGCGCAACAATGAAGAAGCATATTTTGGACTACAGATCACGGCCTGCAAATGACAGCGTCTCTGGGATGAAAACATTGTAATGACCAGTAAACACCGAAGTCTAGTGAACGTGAGAAGATGACGACCAAAGACTACAGCGTCTGAAGAAGCCAAGTTTATTATGTAATTCATTTTATACATATTTTTATTTGCTTTTAGCCTAGTTTGAGCTGCCTACAAACACATTCTTAATCAGTTTGTATGATAATAATACTAGTTACGGCTCTACTTGTGTTGATTGCAAGTTAAATATGTGTGGAATGGAAACCATTGTAAGACCACACTTTGGACTTAGCATTTGGTGTAGAACTATGGATTCTCAAGCTAGAAGGAATAACACGGCCAACAGACGATAGCTTCACTTGAGCGTGAAGATCAGCAAGTCTAGTGAAATCCAGTGTTTGGCAACTGTGAGTTAAAAAAGTCCAGTTCACAACAACGTTCTCTGGATGTGACCCCAATGAGGTGAAGAAAACTGAGCGAAGCAGCAAGAGCTTAAGGAGTAGATCACAGCCACCGCATAACAGCGTCCCATAAAAGTCTTAACATGAAAATCACCAAACGCCAGCATTTGAGGGACGTGAGAAGATGATAATAGTAAACTGCAGCATCTAGTGAATCCAAGTCTAAACTTTCAGTATACGATGATCGAGACAGAACACTTCCATGTGACGCTCAGCTAAAGTTACCATCAGCTGAAGTTACCGACAGTTTCACTTGAGCGTGAAGATTACTAAGTCTAGTGAAATTAAGCGTTTGGTAACTGTGAGCTGAAGACATCCAGTTCACGACAACGTTCTCTAGACGTGACCTCGATGAGGTGAAGACAACTGAGCGAAGTAGCAAGAGATTAAGGAGTAGATCACGGCCATCGCACAACAGCGTCCTATAAAAGTCTTAACATGACAATCACCAAATGCCAGCGTCTGAGGGACGTGAGAAGTTGACAATAGTAAATTGTAGCGTCTAGTGAAGCAAGTCTAAACCTTCAGTGTACGGTGACAGAGACAGAGTAATTTCATGTGACACACAACTGAAGTTACCGTCAACTGAGCGTCCGATCATCATCACCGGCACAAGCAGTGGGCAAAAACCAGAAGGACACTTAGTACACCGGCAACAGCTACGGGCAGGACCACAGGTGATAATAAGTATATACTACCACTAAGGGTTCCTGCCTGAGGAGATAAGAAGTATACCGGCGAAGGAATCACGTGGCTGAAATACTCTCGGAACAGTGCAGCAGGCTACTTTAACCATTTCTAAACTTTGCAAGGATGCTTTAACGGCTGGTTGTTAGCAATTGCCCCCTAGAAGACGCCAATAAGCCAGCTTAGAATCCTTAGCCACCGACCAATCCAGAAATTCCCATTTTAGCCATTCAACATTTTCATTCAATAGAATTTCTCTATAAATAGCAGTGGTTAACTCCGAACTCAACAACAAGAGATAGTAGGGAGTAAGGAGTAGTAGTTGAGTTTGGAGTTTTTCCCCTTATAATTCGTTAGTTGGGTTGTTTTATCCGAAACTCTTTCACTTTATATATGAGTGTTGATCTAGAACCGATGAAGTTCTAAATTCTTGCAGGGATTTTTACTTCTTTAATGAGGTAGAGATAAGGTGAAAATCTCACTTACAAATGTGCATTAAGCAGGATTGATGGTACCAAACTACTTGCTTAAGCCTCTTTGCTGGCCGATGAGTAGAACTGGTTGCTGTCTGTAACCTGCTGTGTACTCTATTGTATTTGAGCTTTCACTGATTACGTTTACAGTGAGTGTTGTATCATAGGTTTAGTGAATCAAACACAGTCTGTGTAAAGAGTGATGTGAGTATGTCACAGAAATCCTTATCATAGCATGATCATACAATCTAAAAGGGCTGTGATAATGAAGGATTGGAATTCTTGTCAGGAGATCCTAATTGGTCATACTATAGAACCCAAATGTCCTGTGTTGTTCGGAGACTAGCAGAGGGAAAACACTTCTAGGGAAATCTCGATTAATTATCCCTTAGAGACCTTCAACTCTGTAAATCTTGGAGCTTTACATGAATAGAAATGCTTTTGGGAAGTCTTAATTGATAATATCTCAGCAAATATCTATTCTGATAAGCCCAAATACTTTTGCAGAATAGGAATGCTTTTAGGGATGTCTAAACTGACAACACCTTGCCAACCGCATGTTCTGAAAAGCTCTTACGTATAACAAGATAGAAAAAACCTAAGGGACGTATTAGTTGGCAATACCTTAGAAATCATTTATCTTGCTAAACTCAGGAATAAACAAAGTTGGAATGCTTATACGGAGATCTTTATTGATGATACCTTAGCAACCAAGTGCTTTGTTCATTCAAGTCCTGGTATGATTTATGTGTGCTAAGGAAGTCTAATCCCCTTGTCTGGAAAACTGGTTGGATTGGTGCTAGGTCGTACACGAGAGCGATAGGGGACTACATGGTCTATTGGTAGAGAGATCATGAGGTATGTGACACGTGTGTTGTTCTAGTTGAGCTAGAACTATGCTCTGCAACATATTTTGATTCTCGCTGTGAGAAAGCTGAACCTTCTTGTCATCTGCAAGATGTCCTCAGAGTCTTTATTCTCTCAGGGGAGTAAAAATTCCCACTCTCATCCTCTGTTTCTTCGTTCAAAGCACTACCTCTTTTCTCCAATTATAGATATACCTCACTGACTACTTACATTCGTGCTACGTATTTACTTATTTGTTTATTATGAAGTTTAATAATTTGGCAGGATTCTACCATCTGTTCCCTATGGATTGACCTTTATACTACATTAATTTGTGGTATTCGGTATTATAAATTGTTAATTCTGAGCGGTACGCAGCACTAAATCCGTTGCATCATCCATCTATGTAGTGCACGGTGACTGAGACAGAACACTTCCAGGTGATTCTCAGCTAAAGCCACTATCTGCTGAGCGTCCGACCACCATTACCGGCATGGGCAGCGGGTAGATTCCAGAATGATGGTTAGTACGCCAGCACGAGCTAAGGGCAGGACCACAGAAGACAAGAAGTTCAACATCACGAGCTAATGATCCTACCCGATGAGACAAGAAGTACACCAGTGCAAGAAGTATGTTGAAGAAGTACACCCGAAACAGTGATGTGGTTGCTTTAATGGCTTCTAAACAGTGCAGGTTACTTTTACAATTGAGTGTCAGCATTTGTCCCCTGGAATATGCCAGCTTGCGATCCTTGGCCTCGAAGCAACTCAAAAATTCCTAAATTAGCCATCCAGCATTTCCTTCACTAGATTTTCTCTATAAATAATAGTAGCATTCTTCGAACTCAACAACAAGAGATAGTAGGAAGTAAAAAGTAGTAGAAGTAGGATACGGAGTTTTTTCCCTTGTAACTTGTTACTTGGGTTATTTTATCCGAAACTCATTTTTCTTTCTCTTTATTCATGACCTTCTTTTCATCTGAGTGTTGATAAAGAATTGATGAGGTTCTAAGTCTTTAAAGGGATTTTTACTCATCTAATGAGGTAAAGGTAATGTGAAAGTCTCATTACAAGATGTGCACTAAAGCGGATTTGTTAGTGACGAATCGCTTTCATATGCCTTAAGTCCATCATGCACCATTCAATGCACTTATAATGGCGTGTGATGTTTTCTCTGCTGGTTGATTAGTGGCCTAGACTGCTATGAAATCTGCTTAGCATAATCTTGTATCTGAGCTCTCACTAATTCTTATTATAGGGAGTGTTGTAGTTTATGTTCTCCAGTTTGACTAACAGAGTGAGTAGGGAGTGAAGTGTGGAAGCACACAAGTCTAAATCATAGCAATGTGTTATACAATTTAAGGGGTTAGGGTGAAGCAAGATTGGAATGCTTATAAGGAAATCTTAATTGATAATACCTTAGCAACTAGAGATCCTGTTAACTCTAGAGTATCACAGAGTTGGAATGCTCGTAAGGAAATCTTCATTGATTGTACCTTAGCAACTAGAGACTCTAGGGGTATTTAGGTCATGGTATGATGCTTGTTATGGTGAAGAGGTTAGTCCCCTAGTGGTAGGATTGTGCTAGGCCGAAGACTGGAGTAAACAAGGACTACATGGTTGAATGGTAGGGCGATCATGGAGTAAGTGACACAGGTGTTACTCTAGTGGTGTCAAATCCAAGTGTTTTTCATTTCATTCCCGATCCTCGTTGTTAGGGAGTTTTAAATTTTCTTGTCAACTACAAGCCATAACCAGAGCCTCTATTCTAACAGGGAAGTGAAAATCCCAACTGTAATCCTCTGTTTTCTTGTCATGTGCATTTTCTTTTTTCATCCTTATTTTATACCTCACTGAACTGCTTATCTTTACTGCTTTTATACTTGTTATCTTTTACTGCTTTTCTAACTTGTGTAGTAGAATTCTACCATCCGTTCCTTGTGGATTGACCTTTATACTACGTTAATTTGTGGTGTGTGGTTTATAAATTATAATTCTGAGCGGTACATGACACTAAATCCGTTTGCATCACCATACTGTAGTCAGTTTCTGGTTTTGGTCACCGTACTTTGAAAACTCAATTTTGGTCCTCATACTTTACTTTTTCTTTAAAAAATGGTCACTCTGTCAGTTCCCTCCGTTAAAACACTAACAGCCCACTTTTATAGGGTTATTTTTATCCTTCATTGCCCTCCTCAAATAAAAAAAAAAAAAAAACCCTCCACCACCTCCCCTATTAGGGTTATGACGCCGTTGCCTCCCTCCCTCCCTCCACCACTGTCCCCTTCCTCCCTCCAGTCGCCGATATACCTTCCTCTAGTCGATCTTCTCCTTTCAGCTGCCGCGAGACTTCTTTTTCAATCACAATGATGAAGAGTTATTTCTTCTCATACGATCAGTGAGAAAGCCGCTGCGAGACTTCTTCTTCGCTGATGGACCGTTGGACTTTCTTGCTGACCTCCTTGGCGTTGATCTGTGAGATCAATGAGGGTTTCATCGATCTCGCAGATTGATGTGAGATCGTGAGGATTTTGTCAATCTCGTTCTGAAAACCCTCTACAATCTCGTTGGATGGACGAATGACCCTCATCGATCAGATCGACGAAGGTCGAGGGGTGAAGGAGGGAAGGGGAGAAGAGATTGGGGGCAAGGGAGGTCGAGGGAGGAGGAGATCAGGGGCGGCAAGATCAAGGGCGATAATTGTGAGACAAAGTGAGGGTTTTAGGATGGATGAGGAAGGTGAGCAGCGGTCGCCGGAGAAGAGGGAGCAGCAGCCGCTAGGGGTGTAAACGAGTTGAGCCAAGCTCGAGTTTGGCAAAGCTTGAGCTCGACTCATTTAAAATGGCTAGGTCGAGTTCGAGTTCTAGCTCGATCGAGCTTTTTTTTTTAGAGCTCGAGCTCGAGAAATATCATCAAGCTTGAGCTCGTGCTCATGTGCCGAGCTTGATTTGAGCTTGGGGGATAAGGGTAAAAAAGTAAAAATATTAATTTTATTATTATTATTATAAAATAAATAAATATATATAATATATAGGATCGTTAGGCTCAAGGAGCCTACCGAGCCTATACATTACAGGCTCAACCTTGGCTCGTTACCTTGACGAGCCAGCTCAAGCCAAACTTTGACCAAGCCCGCTTGCGAATAGTAAAAGATTTTGGTAGGATCTGGGTTTACACTTGCTCGATTTACCACGCAACAAAAATTTCTATTAAAGCGGAATCTTAGAAAAGTGCCTTTGAAGCGTGACTTGGTGATTCTCTTGTATGCCTCAAGACTATAAGTTCACGTTGTGTGGGCAACGAACTAGAAGTTAATTAATCAGCTATCACCACAACTCCACCTGCCAGAAAAATCCAGCACCTCCGCACCTAGCACGTACTGCAAACGCACTGCCCGGAGAGAGAGAGAAAAAGTTGCTTGCAGCTGGTATACACCAAGGGCTTAAAAATTCGGCCACTAGGAAGAAAAACCAGCCGCCAAAACTTCTTGAAAATTCGACTTGGAGAGAGAAACATTTTCTCTCTCTAGAATTTTCTCTCTCTAGAAATCCTGTGGATTAATTGTTGAATTGTATATATTGAATGACTGATCCCTTGTCTATTTATAGAGTTACAAGAGAGACTCCAAGTTGGTTTAGGATTGGTCTTCCTACTGGGTTTCTGTTTTCCTTCAATCCTGTTTCTGGACTGATACAGATTCTGTTTCCTTCAATCCTGTTCCTGGACTGATACACTCCCAACTGTCACAGGGATTCACTTATCCCAATCCAGTTCCTGGGATGAATCACTCCCAACTGACACAGGGATTCACTTATCCCAAACCAGTTCCTGGAATGATTCACAACCAACTGACACAAGGATTAATTAATTTCTAAATTAATTAAATCTACCTTTGTCAACAACCCAGTACATAATATCGTACCACTAACGGATTAATTATGGCACTACCAACCTACACCAGAATTGCTTCCAGAACAACTTAATTAAATTATATTCATAATCTCCCCATATCAAAGATATAGTGCTCGTTAATTCATTAATTTACTGATAAATTAATTCATCAACTTCTTTAATTCCGAGACTAGTACCACTCGACCTTTTTACTATACCGGACATAAGTCCACCGGCCGGGTTTAGTATAACAAACATTTCGAGTTCATCTCGGGAGCACCATCACCCCGGACGCACCGGTACATGGTTTCCTTTCGACAAGCAGCAGCACACCAATTAACTAAACACGCGCACCCAACCCACCGAGACTATTGGCCACATTTGACCTCACCCATTGGCAGATCAAAGTACACT
This sequence comes from Knoxia roxburghii, assembly GCA_030378225.1. NCBI lineage: Eukaryota > Viridiplantae > Streptophyta > Magnoliopsida > Gentianales > Rubiaceae > Knoxia > Knoxia roxburghii. The sequence goes on along the minus strand of CM059418.1, from coordinate 26,262,240 downwards.
ATGTCTAATCCTCATGCCCACTCGAGTCTAGGGATTTAGAGATAGAATACAAGGATCGATTTGTCTATTAAATCAGTACAAGACAAATCATTCATAAGAGTCAAGTTCAACATGCCCCTGGCATATCTATATGATTCAATTAGTTTAGACAAACTAATGATCTGAATCACATAATAACCTAGACCGACAGTTTGTCCAAAGCTGTCTCGGTTACGAACCTCATTTATATATTATGTCTTTCAACCAATGATGAGATCTACTGTGTCGCACCAAACACCTCATTATCTACTTACATAATATAAATGGACATAATCATGCACAACAAAATATGACTGAAACACAAATCGATATATTAAACTGGGAAACTGTACAATACAAGCATAGCTTATGTATTCTACTCCAACAAATAGCTCATGAGCGACTCAGTTCATTTGCACCCTAGCGGCCGCCGGAGAAGAGGGAAAGGGAGGGGATAGCTGTTAGGGTTTTAAAATTTCTAAAATTACACTATTAGCTCCTTTACTCTATAGCTCATGTAATTTCTACCCTCTGATTACTTTGAGGGCAAGGAAAAGACAAAATAACCCTAAAAAAATTTGATCATTAGTGTTTTAACTCCTCAACTTGACGGATTGACCATTTTTGAAAAGCAAAGTAAAGTATGATGACCAAAATTGGAGTTTTCAAAGTATGGTGACCAAAATCATAAACTGACTATAGTATGATGACCAATTTTGGGATTTACTCTTAAAAAAAAAATATATATATAGCAGTAGATGTCATTAAAGATTTTATGTTAAGGCATTTTAAAGTGTATTAAAATTTAATTTTTTTACTACATTTTATCTATAGTGACTTTGGTTTGCATGACATTTATTAAAAATGTCATTAAAATTTTAATGTCATGATATAACTCATTTTAAAGTATTTTTAACTGTTATTAAAATGAAATTTTGTAGTAGTGTTACGTCCTTTATACCTACATGTTACGTCTCATACGTCATATATACACTAATATTACGTCCAATAGCGGGGAGGAAGCAGTGGAGAGGAATCAAAAGCAACTCATTTCACAGAAAAGTATCAATACTTCACAGAGAACATTTATATCTCATATTTCAGTAATAGAGCATTATTTGAAAACGAATACACGAATATAACATCATTAATACATTACCCAACATCAAATACAATTCATATACTTTATGATGTAGTAGTTTTTGTGATGTATTACTGTATGTTTGTTTGAATATTAGTGTTGCGGAGTTGAAAAAATGAAGTTTGAATCTACGTAGCGGACGTTGTGCGTCTGGATTGAAGTTTTGTCTGTTAAAATTAGTGTTGTTCGTCGAAAAACACAATCGACATCTGTGTTTGGATGGAGATTTGAATGGAGTGCGGCGAATCTATGTTGAATCGGTTTCAAATGGAGTGCGGCAAAGAAGAAAAAGTAATTTTTGAATAAAAGGAATAAGAAGAAGAAAGTGGGTTTTTTAAGAAGAAGAAGAAGAGATGCATGTATGTATTTTCTTAGTGTGAGAGTGATGCTCCTACTAGTAACTACTAGGTACATGTAATTAGTAGGTATATAGTATAAAAACTGAGGAGTATGTACTTACTATTTGTATCGCAAAAGAAATAGTATATTTACAAGAAAGCTCTCCATCCATTTTGTTAGGTCAAAAAAATTAAAACTTTCAAAAACTTTCAACCAATCGTTTTGTTCAAATCGAGAAGAAACAATATCTCAAGATTCACGCAAAAATAGTAAATTTTCGATATAAGGTTTCATTTTTTTTTTATGTACCGAGGTGAAACGCCTTCATTAGGCGCTCGAACGTTAGATGAAATGCCTAATAGAGGCGTTTTACCAATAGATGAAATGCTACATGATGATTTTTCCGTAGGGTGAAACACCTAATGAAGGGGAATTGTTGGAATTTTATAATATTTTTAAATTTTTTTAGGCTTAAATTTATTTTCGGTCCCTTATAATAGGAGTTATTTTAATTTTTGTCCTTCTTTTGTTTTAGTCACCAATGCTAGTTCCACTTAAATTTTTTAAACCATTTTAGTCCTTTTGGATGGAAAAATTTAGTCAACTAACAATTGACTAATTTTGAGGTTAATGAAAGGACCTTTGTGTAATTTTTTTTACTTTTCAAAAAAAATTTTTCTCCTCATCCTCTTCTCCCTCCCTCGCTGCCGCCTCCTCCTCCTCCTCCTCCTCCTCCTCCATCTTCTTCAAAATTCCAAGCGCAAGATGGCACATTTCCATTTGAACGACGTTTTTCACTGTCTCCATTTTCCAATATATATCCATTAAATTCCCACATGGAAGAGCAGAAGAGATGCATTGGATTTGACTTTGTGGGCTTATCGATTAACGGAGAAGATGCATTAAACCCTCAAATCATATATTATCTTCATTAGGATATTTAATATGGTGATGAACTGGGAAGAGGCATGAATATGAGATTCACGTGGAATGGAAGCATGTGGCCAGTCCTCCAATTAATTTACTGCTAATACAAGAAGATAGCCTTGTAGTGTTGTTGCTCTGAGAGGCGTTGGTTGTCAAAGTAACTTGGACCAGAGCGTGTTTAGTATTTCGTCGGAGTGTGATGGTTTGTGTTCGGTCACAACGGCGGCTTCCTCTGTGGCCCCTAACCCAGCAAGCGCAGACGAATCGATAGGGAGCGCAGAACAGAAAAAAATTGTGTAGAAGAAGAAGAACCCAGCAATCGCATACGTATCGATAGGGAGCGCAGAACAGAAAAAATTGGATAGAAGAAGCGCATACGAATCGACAGGGAGCGCAGAACAGAAAAAATTGTGTAGAAGAAGAAGAACCCAGCAATCGCATACGTATCGATAGGGAGCGCAGAACAGAAAAAATTGGATAGAAGAAGAAGAAGAAGAAGAAGGAGGAGGAGGAGGAGGAGCGGTGGGGCGGGCAGTGGCGAGCTGTATCCAGAAGAGAGAAGAGAAGGAGGAAAAAAAAAAAAATTAGGATTTTGAGGGAAAAAAATTGCACAAATTTCCTTTCATTAGCACTTAACATTGTTCAACCGTTACTTGACCAAATTTTTCATTCAAAAAGATTAAGGCCTAAATTAATTTTTAGTCCTCATAATATATGTTATTTTATTTTTTTCCCTCTAAACTTTTAGATATCAATTTTAGTCTCATTTAATTTTTTAAATAATTTTAGTCATTTTTTTACGAAAATATCCTTGATTAAGGGGTGAAAAATTAGGTTTAATCAATGGTATTTTCGTAAGAAAATGACTAGCATTGTTAAAAAATTAAAGTGAGACTAAAACTTCAAGGCAACAAAAAATTGGTAAAAATGAAATAGGCATGTTATGAGAACCAAAAATGGATTTAAGCGTTAGACTAAAAATGATTAAACAAAATTTAAATGAGATTAATATTTGTGATTAAAATAAAAATAAGACCAAAACTGAAATAGCCCATATTATGAAAAACTAAAAAAAAATTTTAACTAATTGTTTATTATATAAATAGTAAATTTTGTGATACAAATAGCAATTCAGATTTGCTTGCACATCTTACACTTTCTCTTGGGTCTAGTGCTGCTTAGTTTATACCATCTTTTGTAACTTGCTTAATATTCGAAATAATGTTTGGGTCATTACGAAAATCTTGACCTAGCAAGGAAAGTAATGACAGAGAAAATAAGAAGATATTGAAAATCGCATAATTTAATATTTGTATTTGTTTGGAATATGAAATAGTTGAATTGTTGGGCTAATCGTCATACCAAATGAGAAAACTATAACTCTGAAGTAAAAATTAATTAATGTTTCCTACTGCTATTGGTAGGCACCTGCTATATCTATTTAAAAAACAAGAAGGGTGTCAGCCGCTGGTACCCATGCTTGACCTCGGTTCGATTTGCCTGCCCCGCGGGTTGGGGTGGGTTCAGTTCAAACGCGGGTACCCGCGACAATAGGCCGGTTCAAGCACGGGTTGTGGTGGATCGACGGGTCAGCAGTTTGGCCCGGTGATCAGGCGGGTTGGGACGGGTTTGAACCTGGTTAAACTGGGTCGACCCTTTTTTTTTTTTTTTATGAAATGTAAAATTAATATTATTTATACTATTTTAACATAAAATGAATCGTTTTAATTCAAAGATATTTGAATCAACCTAGTTTAAACTGGTTTAACCCGGATCGGTCTTTTTTTTTTTGAATTTAACATTTTCATTCATTTTTATGTAAAACTATTATTATTTTCACATTTATACTATTTTAATTCAAATCGATTCATTTTAACCAGTATTGTAAGATTTGGACCGAATCGGTTGATCGAACCGGTTTAACCGATAATCAAACCGGTAACAATTATCATTTCATTATAATTGTTGTCAAATTTATTTCTAATATGGTATCCCATATAAAATACCATTATTATGTAAAATAAAGTATAATAGATATAAAATACCATTATTATGAATACCATTTATTTTCTGGACGTAGTGCTAGTTGTTTTTGATGTGGTGCTAGTTGTTCTGAGACGTGGTAGACTGTCTTTGTGAAAAGAATCATGTTAAATTCACACGCATGGATGTAGACGTTTCTGTACGTGGTGATAGTTGTTTTTGACGTGGTGTTAATTGTTCTGAGACATGGTGGACTGTCTTTATGAAAAAAATCAGTTTAAATTCACACGCGTGGATGTAGACATTTCTGGACGTGGTGTTAGTTGTTTTTGACGTGGTTCTAGTGTTATGAGACGTGGTGGAATGTCTTTGTGAAAACAATCAGCTTAAATTCACATGCATGGATGTAGACGTTTCTGGACGGGGTGCTAATTGATTTTGACGTGGTGCTAGTGTTATGAGACGTGGTAGACAGTCTTTGTGAAAAAAATCAGCTTAAATTCACATGCATGGATGTAGACGTTTCTGGACGTGGTGCTATTTGTTTAGTGACGTGGTGGGCTGTTTTTGTGAAAAAAATAAGTTTAAATTCATATGAATGGATGTAGACGTTTCTGGACGTGGTGCTAGTGGTTTTTGACGTGGTTCTAGTGTTATGAAACGTGGTGGACTGTCTTTGTGAAAAAAATCAGCTTAAATTCACATGCATAGATGTAGACGTTTCTGGACGTGGTGCTAGTTGTTCTGTGACGTGGTGGGCTGTTTTTGAGAAAAAAATAGTTTAAATTCACATGAATGGATGTAGACGTTTCTGGACGTGGTGTTAGTTATTTTTGACGTGGTTCTAGTGTTATGAGACGTGGTAGGCTGTATTTGTGAAAAAAATCAGTTTAAATTCACATGAATGGATATAGACGTTTCTGGACGTGGTGCTAGTTATTTTTGACATGGTGCTAGTGTTATGAGACGTGGTAGACTGTCTTTGTGAAAAAAAAATCAACTTAATTCACATGCATGGATGTAGGCGTTTCTGGACTTGGGGCTATTTTTTCAATGACGTGGTGGGCTGTTTTTGTGAAAAAAATCAGTTTGAATTCACATTAATGGATGTAAACGTTTCTGGACGTGGTTCTAGGTTTTTTTGACCTGGTGATAGTGTTATGAAACGTGGTGAACTGTCTTTGATAATTCTTTTTAAAATCGGTTCAAGGATATAAAATACTTGTGGGTCAGTTCAGTTAAAAACCGAATTAAACCGAAATATGAAAAAACCGAACCGAACCTAGCCAAATCTTGCCGAATCAGCTCGGTTTCGGGTCGGTTCGGTTCAAACCGAACTGGCGGGCAATTTTTGGACTGCCCTAAAAAAAAGAACAATATGGCATAGCTTAATCCGTCAAAAATAAATCAACATAGCCGATTCACCCGGGGCGTATATTCTTCCTGAATATGTTTGTGAATTGTTCTTTGAATATTCCCTAACCTTCCAAGGAATTGATTTCAAATTTGTAATTTTGTCAATGGAATGTTTATTGCCGTCCAATCCCACTTTCTTATTTTTCCCTTCACCGAAATGAAAGAGCATACTCTATATATTATATACTGGTTTAACGATTCGCTTCATCACCGCCAAAAGTATTAGGGTTTTTCCAAGTGAACAGAATGAGCTACGAGAATTATGACCCTTGTTTCCCGGACCAGCCAGTGGTTGATCTCTACCTCCAAATATGGGGAAATTCGCCATCTTTCAAGTCCAAGCCAGCTTTTATATGGGCTGAAGAAGAAGGCAATGGTAACCGCCTAACCTATGAGCAGCTGAACAACTCCGTCCAGGGCCTTTCCTCTAATCTACTTGTTCAATTAAGGAGGGGTGACACAGTTGTTGTTCTGTGTGATCCAGGGCTGGAGCTCGTCCAGATCATTTTTGGGTGCCAAAGAGCTGCCCTTACCGCTGTTCCCATTGTCCCTCCAAATCCATCTTTTGATAATGGTAATTTTCACCATCTAGTTCGAGTAATCTCACAAACGAAGCCTAAAGCTGCCATTGCCAATCAAGCGTATATCCAATGCGTCCAACGATATATTTCTTCTACTACGTGCAACAAGGATCTTTGTCAGTGGCTAACGAAGCTGACATGGATTTCATCTGAGGATGTTCGAGGTGGGGAGGAACTGGATTTGGCTTTGAATAATTCCTCTCGACTTTATAATAATGGTTGCAAGCCAGAAGATGTTTACCTGATTCAATACACATCTGGGACCACCGGGATCCCAAAACCGGTTCTTGTAACAGCTGCTGCAGCTGCTCATAATGTTCGTGCCGCAAGGAAGGCTTATGATTTGCATCCCAATAGTGTGATTGTGTCTTGGTTGCCCCAATACCATGATTGTGGCCTCATGTTCTTGCTACTCACTATCGTATCGGGCGCAACCTGCGTGTTGACATCTCCAACTACGTTTGTAAGGAGGCCTAGAATATGGCTGGAGTTGATTACATGTTTTCAGGCCACTTGCACGCCTGTTCCATCTTTCGCGCTGCCTCTTGTTTTGAAGCGAGGTGGAATTGCTAGAGGGACGATTCCAATAAACTTGCAGAGCTTGAAAAACCTTATTGTCATCAACGAGCCAATTTACAAAGCTTCAGTTGAGGAATTTGTGCAAGCATTTAGGCCATTTGGGCTGAATCCATCATCTATAGCTCCATCTTATGGCTTAGCAGAGAACTGCACATTTGTTTCAACGGCATGGAGAACTGACCAGAAGGAATATTTTCCATCTCATAAGAAGCTCTTACCTAGTGCAAGGCTCGATTCCATGGACCAGGAAGAAGATATGGTCATGGAAATTCTAGTTGTCAATGAAGAAACACATGAGCCTGTTGAGGATGGGACTGAAGGGGAGATATGGATATCATCTCCAAGCAATGCCTCAGGTTATCTTAATCATCCTTCCCTGACAAGGGAAGTATTCAATGCGATACCAAAAAGGAGGATGAGACAATGCTTTGTCCGGACTGGAGATCGGGGGGTTGTAATGGGGAAAGAAAGATTCTTGTATGTTACAGGTAGAATTTCAGACATGATTAAACTCCCGAATGGCCAAGAATTACATCCTCATTACATTGAAACCGCAGCTTACGAAAGTCATCCGGAGAAGCTAAGAGGAGGATGCCTTGTGGCATTTACCTACTCAGGGGAAGTAACAATTGTTGCGGAGATGCAACATTGTAAAGTGGAGGAAGAAAGGGATTTGAGGAAAGTTTGTGAAGGCATGAGGAAATCTGTAATGAAGGAAGAAAGTGTGGGCATTGGACTAGTTGTTCTTGTTAAGAGAGGAAGTGTTCCAAAGACTACTTCTGGCAAGATAAGAAGATGGTTAGCAAAGCATAATCTCATGGGAGGTAAAATGAGAATTCTCATGCATATGAAGTTTGAAGACGAAGATTATGATTTGGCAATAAGCAAGAAGATAAACATTGCTAATGAGAATGGGAAGACTCATTCAATCTCAAATTCTCATCTACCTTTGATATCTTCTCTGTAGGCTTCAGGAGGATGACTTGTTTTGCTTCTTGATATTATACCATAACAGCTTTAAATCATTTTGGGTTACTTAAAATGATCTTAAATCTACATAAATTTATTTTAAATGAAGAAAGAGTTTATTACTCCCTCATCTCCAAACAGTGGCAGACGCAATTTTAAATTTTGGGAGCTTAAATTTTCGGGCTGCCACCACTATTTAGTTTTATACAAAAAAAATTTATTCAATATAAATGTTTTCTTAAACAATAATCATACATCTAAATTAATTTATTAAATTATTTAATTAAAAAAATACACAAATCAACTCTACAAAATTATAATATTTAAAATTTAAAATTATAATAGTCAAACTCTACGAAATAAAAATAAAAATTTAATGAATATTACGATTAAATCATGATGAAATATTAATGTCCGGCGGCTGAATGATGCTTGGTGTGGTGAGGTGGGCGGTGGACCCGAGGTGCGGATGCTGGGGAAAGGGTCAAAGACAAAATCAAGAACTGGGCTGCTTTTTGTAACTCAGTTTTACTATTTGTAGCTCAAAAAAATTGATGAAATGATAAAATTGTCTTTAAAATTAAAAAATGTGAAAATGCAATAAAAAATCGGATCCAATGTGCGAAATAACTTTAAAAAATCGGACCCAATATGCGAAAAACTGAGAAAAAATCACCTATAATGTGCGAATTTTTGGGCAAAAATCGCCACACTTTTCCGAAATTTCGGGCAAAAATCGCCCAGAGCAGGCGATTTTTGCCAGAAAAATCGCATAAGTGTGGCGAATTTTCAGGAAAAATTCGCCTAACACAGGCGATTTTTAGGCAAAAATGCCTACTCTGGGCGATTTTTGGCCAAATTTTCGTTGTTATATTTGTCTGCAAACCTTACAAAATCATAAGTCATTTCAGATTTTCTAAGCAAAACTCTCTCAGACCAACGAAAAAATTTTGCAAAAAATCGCACGTAATGGAAGCCGGCGGATCTCAACCACCACAGCGTCCCGGGAAGGGGAAAGGATTGTTTAGCAAGGTAAAAAACATTAAATTTCGTTTAAATTTTTGAATTTCGCGTAGAAATTCGCACCTGATGTGCGAATTTTCCCAAAAAATTCACACATCAGGTGCGAATTTTTGGGAAAAAATATTTTATATTAGTTTTGTATTAATTTTAAATATTATTTATATTTTGCATGTTTCTAAATTATTATTTGCACGTTCTTGTAGGTTGCGGGGAAGTCCCTCCCGCGACAGCGGCCCACTGCGTCTGCTAGGATGAAGAAAGCAGCGAGACGTATGCCTGCACATACGCTGGTAGATGAGGACTCCGATCAGGAGGAGCAGCATTTTGCTGGCGGCGAGGAGATTCCGTCGTCCTCAGGACACGATGAGGAGCCCCACGAGGTAAGTTTTAAATTTAACACTAATATCATGTATATGTTTTGATTTCTATTATTTAAAATTTGTAGTGCATCCGTGATTTTAATTATTTGTGTAATTTAATTATATGATAATATGTTGTTATTTAAATTACATTATTCCATTTTTATTATTTATGTAATTTGATTATAATGATTATGTGTTGCTATTTCAATTAAATTATTGAATGTATTTGTTTTCTGTTTTTTTAAATAAGTTTATTTATAGTAAATATTTTTTGAAATTAGTTATGAATAAGCGTGGGAGGAGCGATACGTCTTGGATTGTGACTGAGGCGTGTACGAGTGGCCCTATTGATGGGTCAGTGATACCTAGTTGGAAGGGCCATGTGGCCTATAGGTATAGACCGGACGGAGAGGAGCATGAGGAGGTCGTACCACCTAGGTCCCACCTGAGATGCCAAAATAGGGCAGGTGTGTGTGAACGTCTGGTATCTTGGTGGGCTTCGATGTCAGCTGACTGCCAGCTATTGTTGCGCGCCACTGGTTTATCTCACTTGCCGTACATCATGCACACGTCTATCGATACCCCACTGCTTATTGCATTTATTGAGCGGTGGCAGCCGGATACGAACACGTTTCATCTCCCTGTCGGTGAGATGAGTATACTCCTGCACGACGTGTGGGAGATACTTCGTATCCCTGTGGATGGTCCTATGCTCGCTGACTGTACGGAGAAGTCAGTGCTTTGGAGCCTGTGCAGAGATTTGCTACAGGTGTCCGAGAGGGAGGATGAGTGGATGGCGAGCCACAACGATGGTAGTGTACTAGCTGAGTACGTGTTCAAGAGGCGGTCAGCTTTAGTTACGGACAGTACGCACCTGCCTCGCGCTTTGGAGGCTTGGTTGTGGTTGACTATTGGATCTACTCTTTTTGTTGACAAGAGTTCCAATAGGATTAAACCACAACATCTTGTGCATATTCGGGGACAGTTGCATACTGTGCATCAGCATGCTTGGGGTACCTCTACATTAGCCTACTTGTATAGGCATTTAGGTAAGGCTAGTAGAGGTTCTTGCAGCGGGATGGCGGGTTGTATGACGCTACTGCAGGCATGGATATACGAGCACTTCCCAGCGTTCAGACCGCATTCTGTGCCGATGCCTGATGATCCACAGACCCCGCGCGCTGCTTTGTGGACCACTGGACCGACAGGGCAGCAGCTCCCGTCTGCAGAGATACCGACATGCCCTTGACTACTTGCGTCCGGAGGAGGTATGTTAAAATATATTTGCCAATTTTAGTAATAAATGTTTATGATACATTGTAAATATGTAATAAATATATGAAAATAATTTGATATATTACAGGTGACGTGGACCCCATACGGTCAGTTTCCGCACGTACGCACCCCGATCACCACGTACAGGGGGTTGATCGCATATGGTGGTGAGGTCGAGTCGTACATGCCAGATAGGTGCGTGCGTCAGTTGGGGTACGTGCAGGATATCCCAGTCGATATCTTCCTTCCGAAGACGGCGTTTCGGCCGTACAGTGGTGGGTATAGTGTGGATTTTGACTTGGCGTTCGCCAAGAGTATATGGCGGGCACCACGTATGGCTAGTATACGTCTCGAGGACTTGCAGCATGCTGACGTTCCCGGCGCAGTTACACACGATTACCTTACATGGTATTGTCAGCACTCCCACCCGTACCTGTTCATCGATGGCCCCCCAGCTGATGATGGTGGAGTTCCGCCGCGAACTAACACAGAATATGTAAGTATTTTTCGTTACATAATTTGATTAAGTATACTGTTATATTGTTATCGAATAAGTGCACTTAATCATTGCAATGTATTGTCTTTGTAGTGGGTTAGCAGATTTACACATTTCGGTGAGGACTGTGTACAGATGTTCAGAGATGCTGGGTTCGCACAGACTGAAGAAATGGAGGCTAGGTTGAGGGCAGAGATAGATAGGTGGAATTTAGCTGGGTGATTGTATCAGATTACTATATATATATATTTTATTTAGTTTGTGATGCTATGAGTATTCTATTATGTTATATTTGACATGTTTAATCCTTTTTTAGTGCACGTATGAAATTAAAATTGGAAAATTACATAAATGATACTTATTAAAAGAACAATGTAATTTTCAAAACAAAGTGCAATGGCTACAAAAAATCATGGTCCACAAATCATGTTCCAATGGTCCAGCCTATTTTTAAATTCATCACGTTCTGCAAAGCTAGCCATAGCCTCATCGCAGTGATGCCTCCACAACAATGCCAACGAAAGTACAGGACAGTCACCAGTCAAACTGACATGAACGAAATGATTACCACGTACGTGCGCAATGGCTATCTGACGAGATGGTCTGGCGACACCACGTAGCGGCCGCAAAGGTAAAATGGAGAAACAGCAACCGCGAGCAAGACTGAGGTGGATTACCAAGGCGTTTGCATAATTGGCGATAGCAAACAAGTCCGTTGGGGTGATCATCCAGCCAGCAAAGGGGCACAGTGATGAAAAATGATTCAATCGACCAATTGTCCAAGCAATAGGATCTGCGTCGGCTTCAATAAGAGCCTGTGGTAGACATGCACCGAGGAGGCGTCTGTAAGTATCCTGATGCATAAGAATCTCTCCAATAGACGCATTTCGGACCGTCTCCCATTCGTTCTCATTGTCATACAGACCGTGTGCAATAGCGCGAAATCCGTAATTGCCATCTGACTCTACGTCCGTAATGCCATTGCAGAAAGGATGGACATAATGTGGAATCATGGGGATACTCTTACTGTCCGCTCTAACTACAAATTGGAATATAAACACGTAATAGTAATTTCTAGTCTTATAGAATAACTAAAGTAACCAATCAATATAAATTAAAAAAAAAGAAAAAGAAAAAAACATAGATTACCTTCCTCGAATGGAAACGATCTCTGAGAAGATCTCCTAGATGCATTACTGTTTCTTGAACCTGAGCGCTCGCGCCGCACGGATTCATGTAATATTGGTCTACCCCTTGATGTTGACAAAATGGCTGGTTCGAACACACTTGTATTGTCAGGATTGAGCGACTCATTCATCTTGACAATCAGACCTCGCATGACCACGCGTGGACTATTCTCGAATTGAGGAACGATTTTCTGGCGGAAGTATCTGTTAAAAACAATGAATTACAACAAATTAAATTAAAATTATTTATATAAATGTATGTTAATAAATCATAACACCCTAAAATAAAATACATAATGTAAATCTTACTTAAGTTCTGCAGAAATTGTGTTCGAATCCACTTCAGATGTCTCAATCGTCAACCGCTTCCAAAACTCGTGCACCATTTCAACGGTGATCGTGTCGTGCGATTCCTTCAACTTCCAGATGTCACAGGCACAAGGAATCCCATGCGTGGCCTTGCAGACACATCCACATCTCTCGAACAAGTCATTACCCTACTTGGTAATCCTTTCAACTTGTTCGCTGATTAACTCCAAACAATAGTGAGAGACATGGCCATTCAATAATTCATACGGGAAACACAACATAGCGGTTGCTTTCTTGGAAATGCATGCCTCAAGGGTTTCCCTAAAATTACATCAATAAAGTCAAAGTACATAAATTAAATAAATAACATAAAAAGCGAATTAATCTAAGTAATAAACGTACCTTATCTGTGATACCTGGTAATTGACGTGGTCGTCAATCACCCCAAATAGCGTGTCAAGTGAATGTGTGCCAGCATTCATCCAATCCTTCAGTGCAACATGCGTACTCTCCACTCTGTTACTGCTAGTATTGCCAAAGTGCAGAATTTTGTTTGTCCAAACCCTACAAAACATCTCTTTATAGGACAGCCACGTCCTCTCCAAGTAGACAACAACAGATCCAGCAACTGAAGAATAACCATTCTTCAACCGCTGCAGTAACACTTCATACTCTTCAACTGTTGCCGCATTAAGAATTCCCTTCCAAAGCTTTTTTATTGCTTTTTTTCTCTCACCCTCACCAACAAGCTTTTTCAACTGATTATCAACATCACGGTCGATATGCCACAAACACAGCAGGTGGTGTGATCCAGGAAAATGATCCCTTATAGGATCCATCAAACTCATCTCTCGATCAGAAACAATAACGCTAGGAACATTTTCAACATCCAACAACCCTCTCAATTGTTCAAAAACCCAATCATAACTAATTCTTTTCTTATCTCTCAAAAGGGCACATGCAATATTAAAATTCTTGTTGGAAGGAGTCATACCTATAATCTGAAAGAGTGGCATCTTGTACTTGTTCATCTTGTATGTTGCGTCCACCACAATCACCCAATAATATCTGTTCAACAGCTGGATTGAACTTGGGTGCGCTATGAATGCATGTGTGATAACATCTGTGCCCTCTTCTGTCAAAACTTTGACATAGTAATGCTTCTCCTCGGCGTAATGAACAAATTGCTGCGCAATATTTCTACCCTCGAACTTTGCTCTCCTGTCATCATCTTTAAGATTGTTTAGCTGCCTCACTGTCACATTATCTTCAGGATGCGTCTCATCAAGATGATTCCTAATCAATTTTGGCTTCATATTTGCATTGTTCAAAGTCCTAGCAACCTGCCTTGCTCCATCACTCATGCGGCTGAGCTGCCTGTGACCCTCTGGATACACTATAGCAGTGTGATTGTGCATTGAATTCGGACCTGGTGTAACTCTGACCCACCAACCATTATCCTTCACCTCCTTGCAAAATAACTTGAACCTGCACTTACATCCTCGCCGGCTAGTGTTCTTCCTCTGTTGTGGGAGAGGCCCTTGTTCAACCGGATCTCTGAATCTGTTGCAACGATATGTGACCGATTTTCCATTGTTACCCCTCCCCACTTTAATCAGCTCGAAGCGAAATGTAAGAGCCAAATCCGAATAATACGTATATGCTTGTTCTTCAGTTGGAAAAAAACCAGGACACTGAAACTCAAGACTCAAATCCCTCTGAATATCTGGTAATCCATTTGGATCCTGCGTCATTAATCAAATTAAAACCAAAAAAAAGTAATTACATAAACAATTAAAACATATAACCTTGAAGGTAAAATCGCCTGTAATTGGTGAAGTATCATGAAAAAATCGCTCAGCTTAAGCGATTTTTGGTTGAAAATTCGCCAATTGTAGGTGAATTTTGTTGGAAAAATTGCCTGGAGTGTGCGAATTTTGCAACAAAAATCGCCTGGAATAGGTGAATTTTGTTGAAAAAATCGCACACTCCAGGCGATTTTTCTAACAAAATTCACCTACAATTGGCGAATTTTCAACCAAAAATCGCTTAAGCTGGGCGATTTTTTCATGATACTTCACCAATTACAGGCGATTTTACCTTCAAAAATTGCAAAACATGTGCGGTTTTTACAGCAGTATGCAAAAAACTATACAAAAGTATTAAATTCGTACCATATTTGCGTATATTTTGGAGTAGACGCTATCCCAAATTAACCAAAATCTGTGTTCCAATTTGCTTCTACGATTTTGAACGTTTTTTGGAATGATTTTGAATGGTTTTGTATGATTTTTGAAGGAGTTTTGTCTGTTTTGATATGTATTTTGAATTGCATGAAGTATATACCTTATTCATATGTTAAGGGCAATTTTGTCATTTTATTTTTTTTTTGGAGCTACAAATAGTAAATTTGAGCTACAAATAGTAAGATCCAATGAAGAAAAGTGGATGTGGGGGAGGGGTAGGGGTTTGTTTTTTTTCAATTTGGATGGTTTTGGGCTCGGTGGAGGTTTTCGTTTTTTACCACTATTTGTAATTCACTTTTTATTATTTATATCCCAATTTTCAAAGTTTACTATCTAAAATACCCTCCTATAAAAAAAAAAAACTCAAGATTTTTTCTTATTTCTTCTTCTCCTTTTTTCAAACTCCACCACCAACGCACCACCATCACATTCAATTTCACCTCCTCCTTTACCGATTCTTTTCAAGTTGTGGTTATAAAACATGAAACCTTAGCACTATATCATCATAAGTTCTTTCAATTGAACTAATATAGTCATATTACACGAATTTTAAAATCCCGATCAACACTGATAATGAATCTCCGATATAGGGAAAATTTCTGCACAAAAAGTTTAATTAAAGAATATTTAAATTTTGAAACAATTATTTTTACTTAATGCATAATATATTCTCATAATAAGAAAATAACATGATAGAATTTATTCATAATTACATATATTTATTTATTTATTTTGCCTATTGTTTGGAATTATTTTTCTTCTTGCGGATACCACTTAAAGATGGCCAGAACCACCGTGAGACAATTCATGCTGTCATCTTTTTCTTCCAGCCTTACCCAAATCTTAACCATGTCCTCGTCATCTTCCTTGTCTTCTCTGCAACAATAGCAGCAGAAAGAACCACTCCAATAAATGTTGCATTTTCCACAAAGATAAGCCTTTTGATGAAGATGACAACGATGATCACGAGGATGTAAATCAAAATCATTGTTGCGATCATGCCCATGGAGACGGCTGTGATGGTAATGGTACTAGTTCTAGTAATTGATTAGGGTTTCATTCAATTAACACAAGTAGTTTTTCAGGAATTTTCTAAAAAAAAAAAGAATTTGATTATTTTCCTCCCCCATTTCCTTTTTTTATTTTTTATTTTTCTAAAAAATACTGTATGTGTGAGAATTGTTCTTATAATTGGTTATTATAGGATTAAATATCTTTAAAAGAATTAAAATAATTCTGGAGATTGAATGGAAATCAGGCAATGAATCCATCTATCTTTATTGGGATAAAAAAAATATATATTTATTTGTTGAATTTTGATAAAATATTTAAAAATTAGTAAAATGACAATTTGGGAAGTTTGTTTCAAAAATAGAGTTACAAATAGTAAAAAATTGGTTACAAATAGTAATAACTGTTTGTGGGTTTTTTTCTTTAATTTTGCCCAAACTATTAGGTTTTTTTTTAAACCCAGTCGTTTTGGATGTTGAGCCCATTATATCTCTTTCTCCAATCAACCAGCCAGGGAGAGAATATTGCAGCAGCAACCACCGGGCAACCAGCGGGGAGAATCCACCGGAGGGTGGAACTAGAGCCGGACAACGGCCGGAATACTCTTATTAGGAAAAATTCTGACTGTTTTGGAGGGAGGGCGTCCCCCTCTCGCCCAATTGTATCCGCCACTGTCTCCAAATATAAATAATTCTTTTTGCTTAAATAATGTTTTGAAAAAGTTTTCTATATTTAGAAACAATGGGAGTCATTTAGGCTTTGTTTGGCCAAGAACCTTAAAAATGTTTTAATTGTTTTAAGGGTGAAAATTTTTTATAACATTTGCTTGGACAAAATAATGTGTTGTTTTTTATTTTTTTTTATAAAAATAATAACTTGTTAAAATACTTATTGAAAAACAAGTTTGAGGTGTTTTAAGAGTTTTTTTTTTTTTTTAAAAAAAATTTGTGGGTTATAATTCCGGGTCAAAATGGGTTAAAACAATAAGCGGATTCGACTTGCCCGATCTGTTCAACTGCGACCTTCCAGCCCAAAATACTAGTAAAAGGAAAGATCAATAATGTTATATATTTCTGGAGCTAGATTAGTTGCCGATGAACAAGTAAGAATTGCCTCAACCAAAATTGATGGAATTGGAGCAATTTGCTGACGACCCATTCAAGTCTTGGTGTAACGAGCTCAAAATAGAACATAAGTGAAGAGTCTTATACTTCACCACTTTCAACATTACAGAATTAAAGTAAGGTAAGGAGCGGGTATAGTAGGGCACTGCTATCGTGGATTAGCAAGTTGGTTTTCCCAATAGCGAAGGCACCGGACCTTATGGCTATTCTATTCCTTCGCTAGTTTCCCGGGACTTAAGGTTCTCCAATTCTCAGTTGGGAATCAAATATGGTACTTGAGAACCCCCCGTTTCTGTGAGTCATCCCTTATCGTAGATAATAAATACTCTTAAATCTCTTCTCTTCTATCTCAA
Organism: Knoxia roxburghii; assembly: GCA_030378225.1. Classification (NCBI taxonomy): domain Eukaryota; kingdom Viridiplantae; phylum Streptophyta; class Magnoliopsida; order Gentianales; family Rubiaceae; genus Knoxia; species Knoxia roxburghii. Next base: position 26,244,901 of record CM059418.1, on the reverse strand, counting down.
CTCCGCTTTGCTTCGATATTCAAAATTCACACCTATTTTCTGCTCTCTTCAGCTCGCAGAAACTTCGAACCACCATGGTCAGAGACGATTTCTTCATGCTCCTCTGTTCAATTCTGTCTGTTTGTTTATTTTTCATAGAGTAAAATTTGTTGCCCATTTATTTGACTTGATTTGGTTCTAAGTTTTTTCTGTTTTCTCCTTTAGGGTTGATTTGGTCGCTAAACACATGATAAGGCTCCAACGTTCATTTTTACCACTCAAACATTATCAGACACCCCCTTAATTCAACCCCACTTGCAACACAAGAGTCAATAACGATACACTATTTATACCTTATTCAATTAATAATAGAGATTGTACTGGAGAATTTTTTGGTTTTGATGAATTACATTTATTTCATATGTTCTTGGTCAAATTATTAGTTACCTCTCGAAATTCTTTACAATTGCATTTATCCTTTTGACCGAAATTAAACATTAAAAACAATACCGAAAGACGGAAAAATCTGATAAGTTTTTATTATAATGAGTTTGAGTGATTGTGAGTGTAAATTTTTTAACGGGGGGATCAAGATGATTATTGGAGAAGGGTTGAAGCCTACTAAGATCTAGAATATAAGGTTTAAGTCTGTCTAAACATGTTTTCTAGGCAATACCATTCAACTATGTTTTACCAGAAAGAATTACTAGTTACCGCCTCAGTACTTTCCCTTTCCCATCCCAGTTTGGATTAAAATGCCCCTTCCTACAATACCCTCTCTCTTTTCCCCCTTTTATGTAGAATGACAAATTTATAAAAACCTATGGACTACCGTCCTAAAAAGTAGGGCGGTAACTAGTAACCCTCTTTACCAGGTGAAATGGAAAAACAAATGACTAAACCTTTTCCTATTTTTCATGCTACATGTCAATATACAAATCCTAGGAAAAACCTACACCCAAGAATACCGACAGCCATGGATAGTCTCCAGAATCTACGAAGTAGTTTTTTGTTAGCATTGTTCCTTCCTGCTCAGAATGTTAGTTATGGCTTGTATCAAAAACTAATATCCACAGTTGACATATCATTTTGTTTCGGTATAAATTTGTTCCTTTATATCATATGTTGGAATTTGTTTAGGCGTTTAATCTAATTAAACGGCGGAATCCTAAACTATAAGGATCGAGTCTTACCCTTGAAGCGTAATCGGTTGCGCACGTCGCCTGGCTCCTCTAAGAAGATGGCGTTTTGTTGTCTCCAAAATCCTTCCTCGAAGGATCCTCTACTCTCAAGCACGAAAGTCTTCGCAGGTTGGTGCTAGCCGATCTTGCCTACCAAGAGAATTTGGGAATTCTGTGTATTTTTGTCTGATGAGAATAATTCAAAATCCTCATCCTACAATTATATCCCTAGGATATTTGTAGAGAATTAATTTTCAAAATCAGTATTGTAATTATCCAATTATAACTTAACTGATTTTAGTAATATTCCAAATCAGTATTATTACCAAATATTATTTAACTGATTCCAAATCAGTATTTAAATAATATTTACTAATTCCAAATCAGCCTTAAATAATACCTTAATGATTTGGGTTATACACCAAGCCCATGGATCAACCCATGACCCATGGATCAGGCTGATGGGTCAAGAACTTCAATTGCAATTAAGTCCCTTGATTTATCAGCCCATCTCAATTGTTATCAGGTAATTAATTAACTATTAATTAATGCCACAGAACTTTTCAATAATATTTAATTAAACCATTTAATTAAATCTTATTTATTTAAGTATAACAATTATACTTATTGTAGGCAAGAATCCTTATTCTGCATCATCGAACTTTCTTATGTGCGATCCTGTAGACCCATTCTAAATTGGCAACGGATAACTCAATTTCATTGATTAATCCATAAGTCATTAGTGGTCTCTAGCAAGACATAATGACTACACAATTCAGAATGGAGGGTCGAATGGAGATTCAACACAACCTTTCCGAGCAAACTGTGTACGATCCTCTACATCGATATCCCGTTTAGCATAAGGCATGGAACCATCATCCTTATATAGCTAAATGTTTACTTGATCTCTTAGTGACACTGAATCCATCAAGCAAATGATATCCTTATCATTCCCTGGGCATGGCCATGCACTTTCAGTTCACTATCAAGTGGCCAAGATATCATCTCTCACTTAAGAGAGATTTGTAGTCCCATCACTTCACCTACATATCTTAGCGTGAATCATAGTGTACCCAATCATACCCGTACTTGGCAACCTGTTACGGCCCCGTTAGGCGTATGTCAAAGCACACCACAATTCACATAAGACCATGTAGTGATTTCTGGTCTAAGGATCCTAGTACCAGTACTACTCAAAAGAATCACTTATGATCTAATTAGTCCATGGAGTGTTTCTTTTGGCGGATCGATTTCATGAATTTAAATATGCACAAGGATATTACTATCAGAAAATTAACTCATTTGATAAACAATCAATCAAGCGACAAATATCTTATTTACATAAATATCCTCAAAGTATATTTACATAAGTAGCCCTCATTAGGGCACATTCACCAACAATCTCCCACTTGCCCGATGAAGGGCTATGTCCTAAACTGTTTAAGACCAAGCTCTATTACATGTCTATCAAACTTTGACTGTGGTAGAGCTTTTGTGAGAGGATCTGCTACATTTTCGTCTGACCCTATTTTGCACACTTTCACATCTCCTCGATCAATGATCTCTCGGATGAGGTGAAACCTTCTGAGTATGTGTTTGGTTTTCTGGTGTGACCGAGGCTCCTTAGCTTGTGCGATGGCCCCGTTATTGTCACATAAAAGTTCTATCGGATCTTGGATACTCGGTATCACTCTGATGTCTGACACGAACTTTCTCAGCCAAACAGCTTCCTTTGCAGCATCTGATGCAGCAATGTACTCAGACTCTGTTGTAGAATCGGCTGTTGTATCTTGCTTTGAGCTTTTCCAACTTATTGCACCGCCATTCAGACTAAACACGTAGCCTATTTATGACTTCATGTCATCTTGATCTGTTTGGAAAGCAGCATCAGCGTATCTTTGTACAATGAGCTGCTCTTGTCCTCCATACACTAGCATTAATCCTTTAGTTCTTCGTAAGTACTTCAGGATTGCTTTGACTGCAGTCCAATGATCCATCCCTGGATCTTGTTGGTATCTGCTAGTCATGCTAAGTGCATGTGCAACATCCAGACGGGTACATAACATGGCATATATGATAGATCCTATTGCCGAAGCATATGAGACTCTACTCATTGTATCCCTCTCCTCTCTTGTTGAAGGACCTTGGTTCTTCTTCAAGAGAAGGCCGTGTCTAAATGGTACGTTACCATTTTTGGAGTTAGACATATTGAATCTTTTCAATATCTTGTCTATGTACCCTTCTTGACTTAGTCCCAGAAGCTTTTTAGACCTATCTCTATAGATCTTGATACTTAGTATCGTCTCAGCTTCTCCTAAGTCTTTCATAGAAAATACACTCCCCAACCATTGTTTGATGTCTTTCATCAAGGGAATGTCATTTTCTATGAGCAGGATGTCGTCTACATATAGGACAAGGAAAACAATCTTGCTCCCACTAACTTTCTTGTAAACACAAGGCTCATCTTCGTTCTTGATGAATCCGTAACCTTTTACTTCCTCATCAAAACAAAGATTCCAACTTCGAGATGCTTACTTTAGTCCATAGATAGACCTCTGAAGCTTACATACTCGATTAGGATGCTTTTGATCGATGTATCCCTCGGGTTGTTTCATATAAACATCCTCGAGTAGGTTTCCATTCAGGAAAGCCGTCTTAACATCCATCTGCCATACCTCATACTCAAAATATGCTGCTATGGCAAGCATTGTCCTAATGGACTTGAGCATCACGACAGGGGAGAAGGTTTCATCATAGTCTATACCATGAGTCTGTCTGAAACCTCTAGCCACTAGTCGTGCCTTGAAGATCCTGCTAGGTTTTAACTTGAAAATCCACTTGCAATCGACAACCTTTGCCTGAACAGAAGGGTCAATCAAAGTCCACACTTTATTGTCCCTCATGGATTGCATTTCAGATTCCATGGCTTGCATCCATTTATCTGAATCTGGACTTTCTAAAATCTGGACTTTCTAAAATCTTGATCGCCAGTCACGAGAAATCCATACCTCTCGGGTTCATGACGAGATCTACCAGACCTTCTAGGTTCTTGTATTGTTGACTCAGGTTGCTCATCTTCATGAGTTTCCATGTTAACATCCATCTGAGTTTCTGTAGATCGTTCTACATTCTTTTGTGGTTCCTGAACTTCTCCGAGTTCTATTCTACTCCCACTATTTTTCTTGTACAGAAATTCTTTCTCTAAGAAAGTAGCTCTTCTAGCAACGAACACTTTGTTCCCAGTTGGGTTGTAGAATTGATATCCGTTGGTTTCCTTAGGATATCCCACAAATAGGCATTTGTCAGTTTTGGGCTCAAGCTTATTACTTTGTAAACGTTTTACATGAGCTTGACAACCCCAAACTCGTAGATAGGACATATAGGGCTTCCGACCCATCCATATCTCATATGGAGTCTTATCTACTGCCTTAGATGGAATATGATTCAATAAGTAGGCAGCAGAAAGGAGAGCATAACCCCAAAAGGATGTAGGGAGAGTTGCTAGGCCCATCATAGATCGAACCATATCTAATAAGGTCTGATTTCTCCTCTCGGATACACCATTCTATTGAGGTGTTCCTGGTGGAGTCAGATGTGAAACAATTCCACACTGTTTTAGATAGCTATCGAACTCATCACTAAGGTATTCACCTCCCCCATCAGAGCGAATAGCCTTAATCCTTCTATCCAACTGATTCTCTACTTCGTTTTTAAACTCTTTGAACTTTTCAAAAGTTTCACTTTTATACCTCATTAAGTAGACATACCCATATCTACTAAAGTCATCAGTAAAAGTCACGAAGTATTCAAACCCACATCTGGCTTGTGTGCTCATTGGTCCACATACATCCGTATGTATTAGGGCCAATAGCTCACTTGTTCTTTCACCTTTCTTGTTGAAAGGACTCTTTGTCATTTTGCCTTGCAAGCAGGATTCGCAGGTATCATATGATTCAAAATCAAATGAACCAAGCACTCAATCCTTGTGAAGCTTTTGAACCCGCTTTTCATTTGCATGGCCTAATCGACAATGCCAAAGGTATGTTGGACTTAAATCATTTTTAGTTGATTTAGCTTTCTTTTCTATGTTATAGACTGGATTTTCTTGGGTCAAATCTAAGACATACAAACTGTTACACATATTTGCAACTCCGTATAAAATATCATTTCGATATAAAGATAACGAATTTTTCTCTATAATAAATCCAAAACCTTTATTATCTAAACTCGAAACTGAAATAATATTTCTACTCAAAGCAGGTACATAATAACAATTTTCAAGTTTGATATTTAAACCAGAAGGTAAAGGCAGAGTGTAATCTCCAACTTCAACAGCAGCAACTCTTGCCCCGTTGCCCACTCGGAGATCTACTTCACATTTCTTTGTTATCCTTGTATTTCTGACTCCCTGCACATTAGTACAAATGTGAGCCCCACAACCAGTATCTAATACCCATGTGGTGGACATAGAAAGATTTATTTCTATAACAAAGATACCTGAAGTTTGTTCACGAAACATTTCCGTCAGTGACTCATAAATTCGGAACGCTTCCCGATTCATGAACTGCTTTTGAAGCTCGTCTGTCATAGACGCGAGCATCAAGCACATCACATCATCGGAGTCACTTTTCAGCTTATCCCAGGCTCGTTAAATAGTTGCCGAAGTATTTTGTGGTGGTTCAGGTAAAGCGGTCTCTAAGACATGTAGCTTCCTTTCTTGTTTGAGAACTATTCTCAAGTTTCTTTCCCAATCTAAGAAGTTTGGTCCAACCAATTTATCTTTATCCAATATACTTCTTAGAGTAAAGTTTGAGATAACATTTGTGCTAGATAATGCCATTTCTACAAAGAGTAAATGCAAAATATTAGAATGAGTTTTGAAAAATGTTTTCCACAATAGCCAAAATTGAAATCCCAAACAATTTTGTGTTGGTGCTAGATTGTGGGCCGAAAATCCACAAAGAGTCAACCCCAGTCTTGCTTTGGCAAGTATCGTGGGGATCGGGCTCTTCTGGTAGGCAACGTTCAAATCACATTCCGTGTAATCTAACGCTTTCCAATTGCATACCATGCAACTTTTCGGTGATAGGATGAACATTCCAAATGTTTGACACTATCCTATCTTTGCAAAATTAATCCCTAGTCAACTTATCGGGTTAAGCTAGGATTAATTTTCCCAAGTTAAACCATCCCTCAAGGCATCACATCAATAGACACCCACATAGTTTTTCCATAACAAGTGGTAGTGATAAAGTTGAGCATCTAATACCCAAACAATTTTTTCACTCACTAATGGTAGTGATAAAGTTGGGCACTATTATGTAACAACCCGCCGCATGAAGAAAACCTGAGACCCTTGGGCTCTCCAAGTCCATCAGAAGTTTGACACTCAAGCGGGCCCTTAAGTATGGAAGCAAAATCTTGGGTTTTTGGGATTTAAGTTTGATCGGCTTAACATGCATTTTCGTTTATCATTCATTCGCATAAATAAAAGAATGAAATAAAGCGATGAACTGGGCTCTAGTCTATTACAGGGCCTTTTAAAATCTTCATGTTTGGGCCTCCGCTCTTGGGCTCCACCATGGACTCCTCTTGGAACCTCCTTTTGGGCCTAACTATTACATGAAGATTTTTATAGGCACGCAGGCCCAAATTCAAAATTGGCTCGCAGGGCTCAACTTTTAAAACGTTAAAATTAAAAGCCCAATTCATGCTTTGAAACACATAAAATGCATATGCTCATACAAGCCGGTTTTAATTTAAGCCGATTAATTTTAAGGATTGTGTAACTATTACAGAATTAAAATTGATCGTGTCATGATCAATTTTAATCAATCCTTCTGTTCATTTTACATTTATCCAAAATGATGCATGAACATGCTTGCATAATTATGATGCTTCAAATAAAATTTAAACAATTTAAATAAGCATCAAAATTAAAATAAAATAAAATAAATAAATAACAATTCAAAATTTAAACTAATTAATTAATCTAATTATTTATTTATTTATTTATTTATTTATCTTTTCTAATTATTTTAATCTAATTAAAATAATTATTTTGAAATTTATCTAATTATCTAATTAAGATAAATTTTCAAATTTAAACTTATAGGATAAAATTCTAAATTAATCCTATCTTTATCTAATAAGATTATTTAAAAATTCAGAAAATTTTAAAATTTTAATTTTCTTAAACTTTTTGGGGCATTTTGTAATTTAATGGGCTAGGGTTTTGAGGAGGACTCAAAGTCCAGGGGCCATTCTGCAATTTTAAAACCATTTTAAAATCTGGCCAGGCGGGGGCAGTTTAGTAATTTAAGCCTATTAGGGCATCTGCCTCCTCCCTTTCCATTTTAGGGTTTGATAGGGCGGTGGGGGTATTTTAGTAAAATCAGCCCCTAGGGCTTCACCCTAGGCCAACCCTTTTTCTTCCTCAAACTCGCCGGCGGATTTCTTGACTTCCGACGGTTGAAGCCGGTCGTCCCTTCTGCCGTTGTTCTCTCTAGCGATCTCCCTCTTCGGTGGCCAGATCATATCCGGTCCCCGATCGAGGCTGAATCAGGCCGTGTTTCCGATCACGAATCGTGAATCCGGTAGCCTTTATTTCGAGAACACCGCAGTATTGACTATCGTCGCCACTCGTTCTCCATCCGCGATCATCTAAACCCCATCAGAGATCAATACATCGGCATGAAACGCCAAATCCAAGGGGTTTCGATCGCACGGTAAGCAACGATGCAAACGTCTAGAAGAACGTCACGCAGTGGCTTTCGTCGACTGGAGACGCCGTTGTCCTTTTCCGATCACTACATGGTTACCAGAACCGAGTAAGGACCGAAATCCAACCGGCACGTCTCATCTTTACGTCGATTACCGACAGGATAAACGAAACGAAAAACATCCAAAACTTTTCCGGTGTATTCGTTTTATCCCGGCGAAGCAACCTGCACAAGAAACACAAAACCACAGCAGCCCAGAAACTTCTGAAACCAAAACATACCAAACTCCAATTTCCGGCTAAAATTTAATTTCCCGATGAAACAAACCCAGTTGCCTGTGACTTTCATTTTGAAGGCACCCAGTTGCGATCAAATCCACAAACCGTCCAATGAAAGGGAAAAAAAAAACCGTTCTAGCCAATTCATTCAATTTTGGCAATTTCAATTTCCGACGAAGAAATGAAAAAAAACAAAACCCAGTTTTGCAGGTAACCCAAAATCCATTTTCATAAAATCAATTTGATCCAGCCCCTTTCACGGAAAAAAAATAATTTTTCCCTTTTTGTTTTGGAATGAATTTCCAAATTCAATTAAAATCAATTTTAATTAAGATTCAACACTTTAAATTAAAATCAATTTTAATTTTAATACTAAAATTAGGAACCTGACTTTGATACCACTGTTGGAATTTGTTTAGGCGTTTAATCTAATTAAACGGTGGAACCCTTGAAGCGTAATCGGTTGCGCATGTCCCCTGGCTTCTCTGAGAAGATGGCGTTTTGTTGTCTCCAAAATCCTTCCTCGAAGTAGCCTCTACTCTCAAGCACGAAAGTCTTTGCAGGTTGGTGCTAGCCGATCTTGCCTACCAAGAGAATTTGAGAATTCTGTGTATTTTTGTCTGATGAGAATAATTCAAAATCCTCATCCTACAATTATATCCCTAGGATATTTGTAGAGAATTAATTTCCAAAATCAGTATTGTAATTATCCAATTATAACTTAACTGATTTTAGTAATATTCCAAATCAATATTATTACCAAATATTATTTAACTGATTCCAAATCAGTATTTAAATAATATTTACTAATTTCAAATCATCCTTAAATAATACCTTAATGATTTGGGTTATACACCAAGCCCATGGATCAACCCATGACCCATGGATCAGGCTGATGGGTCAAAAACTTCAATTGCAATTAAGTCCCTTGATTTATCAGCCCATCTAAATTGTTCCCAGGTAATTAATTAACTATTAATTAATGCCACAGAACTTTTCAATAATATTTAATTAAACCATTTAATTAAATCTTATTTATTAGTATAACAATTATACTTATTGTAGGCAAGAATCCTTATTCTGCATCATCGAACTTTCTTATGTGCGATCCTGTAGGCCCATTCTAAATTGGCAACGGATAACTCAATTTCATTGATTAATCCATAAGTCATTAGTGGTCTCTAGCAAGACATAATGACTACCCAATTCAGAATGGAGGGTCGAATGGAGATTCAACACAACCTTTCCGAGCAAACTGCGTACGATCCTCTACATCGATATCCCGTTTAGCATAAGGCATGGAACCATCATCCTTATATAGCTAAACGTTTACTTGATCTCTTAGTGACACTGAATCCATCAAGCAAATGATATCCTTATCATTCCCTGGGCATGGCCATGCACTTTCAGTTCACTATCAAGTGGCCAAGATATCATCTCTCACTTAAGAGAGATTTGTAGTCCCATCACTTCACCTACATATCTTAGCGTGAATCATAGTGTACCCAATCATACCCGTACTTGGCAACCTGTCATGGCCCCTTTAGGCGTATGTCAAAGCACACCACAATTCACCTAAGACCATGTAGTGATTTTTGGTCTAAGGATCCTAGTACCAGTACTACTCAAAAGAATCACTCATGATCTAATTAGTCCATGGAGTGTTTCTTTTGGCGGATCGATTTCATGAATTTAAATATGCACAAGGATATTACTATCATGAAATTAACTCATTTGATAAACAATCAATCAAGCGACAAATGTCTTATTTACATAAATACCCTCAAAGTATATTTACATAAATAGCCCTCATTAGGGTACATTCACCAACATCATAGAACTAGATAACGGGGTGTGGACATACACAGTAGATACCGTTATTGGTTAAAGTATTGATATATAAAAAGTATGCTCGTAACCGAGATAGTCTGAACATACTATCGGTATGGGTTATTGTGTGGTTTGGAAATTAGTTTATCTAAACTAGTTTAAATCACACGGATATGCCCGGGGCATATTGAGCACGACCAATTTGGATAGAATTGACTTATACTGATCGGGGTAGTCAATTCGGTCCTAGTATTCCGTCTCTTAATCCCGAGATTGGGACGGGTGTGAGGGTTGAATATTGTATGCTTTGATTTGCCAAAGAGTGCGGTCGATTGAGGCCTATACCTCGGTAGGTTGGGTATGCGGTGTTTAGTTTCTTACGTGCCGTTGCTAGTCGAAGGAATCCACGTATCGGCTCGCCGGGTTGATGGTGCTCTCGAGATGAGCTCGTAAAGTATATTATACTAAACCCGACCGGTGAACTTTATGTTCGGTATAATAAAAGGATGAGTGGTACTAATCTCGGAAACCAAGAAGTCGGTGAATTAATTTGTCAGCAAATTGATAAACTGACGAGCGCTAGATCTTCAATGTGGGGATATAGAATAAAATATAATGGCGCGATGTAAAGTTATTTTCGAGCGGTAGTTCCATAATTGGTCCGTTAGTGGTACGACCGATTATGCATTTGACTAATCGACAAGGTAAATTAATTAATCGAAAAGGTTTAATTAATATTTAATCGACAAAGTGAATTTAGAAATTAATTCTATTTGAATTAATTAATTCTAAGGGTTCGATTAAATTAAATTAACAAAGTGGGTTAAATAAATTAATTTAAATGGGTCGATTGGAGTTGATTAGTCGGGAAGACTTAGTGGTCAATGAAAGTCAAATTAAAAGGCCTAACTCGAGAGCCCATTAGGTCTCCAATTGAGCTCCTATAAATAGAAGACTTGAAGCCCAAGAAAACCTAAGGAAGTCTTGCAAGACAATTCATTCTTGCTTTCTTGAGTGAGAAGGTTTAAGAGAGAGAATTTTTTCTTCAAGAATTCTTTCTCAAAAACCAACCAGATTTCTCACTTGCTCTTGACTGGATTCTAACCAAAGATCACAGCTTTATATTTGGGTATTATTCTGCCCAGTTTTTCGGTTCAATCCACCGCATATTGCTGCCTAGTTCGTCAATCTCCCGCCGGTTTTCTGCAGCGGTTTTTCAGGGTTTTCTGGCGGCAGTTTTTTGCTGCTGTCCAGTGCGTTTGATTCGGCCTGGGCTTCATTGATCTCTTCTTGGTGATCTGAAGCTTGGGCTGTCTAGATCACGACTGGGCAGTTCGAATTCCTGCTGTCGGAGTGGTGTTTATATTTAAAGGCAGCAGCTTTTTGGGCAGCAGCAGTAGGATTTTTTGTGGGTTGAGTTTTGTGATCAGTTTTTGGTTTGTTTGAGTCCAGTTTTAGAGAGATTTCCTTGTGGGCTAAGCAAGTAGACTTCGATAGATTATTGCCCACGCAATATTCGAAGTTTCTACGGAGATATCTATTGGATTTCTATTGGAATCGCAACAAAGATTGGATTTTTCTTTAGGCAAGGGACTTCGCTACAAAAGGTAGAATCTTTAAATTCCGCTTTTATTAAAGATTTAATTTTTTGTGTCCCGATTAATAAATTAAATAAGTATAAGCCTAGATCCATTCATGGGTAAACTAATTTGAGCCTTAGCTTGGTCGAAAGCTTCCGATTCTAGAATGCATTGCACGAAAGTGAGGTTTTCAATTTAGCCCGGGCTTGTTCAGTTTTCCTTCACAGAATATATTATATGGTCTATTGGAAAGTTCCTATCTAGAACACGATTTTCTATTTCCTATGACCAAAATTTAAAACTAGTGGTGTCACAAGGGAAGTCAAAGATATTGCATTTGATGCTAATAATAAAAAGACTGTTTTTTGGCCTCAAAAATTTGAATGCAAAACTGGGATAGTAAATACAAACAGCGGGTTACTAGTTACCGCCTCACTTTTTTGGACGATAATTTATAAGTTTTGACAAAAATATCCTTTTACATAAAAGGGGGGAAGAGAGAGAGAGTATTGTAAGGTGATCATTTTCGTCCAAATTAGAGCGATAAAGAGAAAGTATTGAATCGGTAACTAGTAATTCCTATACAACCAGAAGGTAACAGATAAATGGTCTTTGGAAAGGTTAGCTTGATCGAATCACCGCCAAGCGGACATTAAGAGTTTGATGAAGAGAAGTTTGGGGCTTACACAAGCTGTGCTGATATCTTATCCTTGTTAACATTTGTCGGAAGTGGCCACACTTTCATTCTTCTTTAACAAATGTAATTGAAAAAAGTTTTGGAAGTTTAAAACCCCGCTTCGCGTTTCTTAAAAGATTAATATATCATTACCCTTTGAAATATCATATACATTTTGTAATTGCGTGTTATATCCTACATAATTTTATCAAAGAAATTCAGTTGGAAAATATTTTTTTTTAGAGTTCGAGAATGAAGATTTCAAATGGAAGGAGAAAGTGGTGATGTTGGTTATCAAGAAGGTGAAAATAGAGTTGAAGAAATTGGTATTTCAAATGAAGCCATCTTAGAATGGAGCATATGACTATTGCAACTCAAATGTGGAATACATTAAGGACGCGATGTTAGAGGTTCAAACTAGTTGTTGGTTTTAATTACCATTGCATGTTTTAAATTTTTATATAATTATTTGTTATTATATTTTTTTATTAGTGTGATGAAATCAATTTAATGAAAATGTGTCAATAAAAATATCAATTTATAATGTAAAAATATTGAAATCAATAGCAGTTTTAAATGAAATTAAAAAAATAAAAGTAAAAATAAAATTTTTAAAATGATTTTACTTATGAAATTTTTTTTTTGGTACAAAAAAGGAGACCGTAGCCTAAATGATTTGATTTCAAGACTTATTGTCTTAAGCGGTGAGTGACAACTACTGGGCCACAACCCTCTTGTCCTTGTAAAAGTATTTTTATATAATGTTTATCCAAACATCTATTAACTATTTTTAATTATAAAAATAATGTTTTAAAATAGTTATCCAAATACCTTTTTAACTATAAAAGTAATTTTTAAAAATAGTTTTCCAAACACATATTTATTCCTTTAAAAGAATTTAAATTATGTTACTAAAATTTTCAAAAAACCACTTTTACAAAAATGCTTTTAAAGTTCTTGCCGAACGAAGCCTAGTAATTAGATTGAGAAAGAAGGGTCTTTTCTTATGAAAAAAATACAAACTATCATTAGTGTAATATTTTATTTAAGACACCCTAATTTAACACGAAATATTTGAAATATATATAGAAATAGTTTTATATTGTTAACGTTAAGTTAAATATTTGGCAATCGACAAATTTAGTTTTAAATGTTTCTATTAACACATTTAATACATACTTAATAACTGACCCATTAACTTTATGACACGTGGTCAACATGTGTCATCCACCAGTCAGTAACGTGGCGTAATTATTAAAAATAAAACAAAATTAAACATTGAAAAGTTCAGTCATAAAAGTTTGTGAAAGTGTTACCTTTAGTTTTCAAACTTTCTAAAAGTATCACATTCGATCCAATTAAAAGATTTTTGCATGCACTTAACAGTAGCTTCTTCTAAATTGCTAGTCAACGATTATTTTAAAATTATTTACGAAATAAAAATTATTTAAAATATCTATCGTCACGTTTTAACTCGGATCGATATATTTTAGTTTGACTTGAACCTATGTTGATCCTAGGTCAAATCAGTAAACCAGGTTGACCCGGTGTGTTGACATTTTTTTTATTCCGTTGATATCAATGTAAAATTAAATTTTTTTGGGTCGACTAATTTTTTCTTTGGTTGACTCAAATGAATTTTTTCTCAATATATTAATATACAATTATTTTTATTTTGAATTTAAAACTTTTGACAAAAAGTGGTCCGCCTTGATCAAAATGAGTTAATTTGAATCAAAATCGATCGATTTATTGTCCAATAGTCAAAAATACAAAAACTACACCCGCCTATAGAACTACACCCGAGATGTCCCATGTTTCAGCGGCGGGGAAAATACTTTTTTTCCTCCAAAATCGGCCCCAAAACTTCTCCAATGTTGCACCATGACCCCCGGACGGTTCAGCCCCCATAAATAGTCATTTTAGGGCAGATTTTTAGTTATCTTTGGGTAGAATAGCCTCCATCGATCCTAAGGTTCTCTCCCTAGTTCGTTTTTGTATTTTCTTGTTGCTTGTCTTTGTTTATGGTTCCTTTTATGCTTATAGATAGCTGTATGTAATCTTTAGACTTGTTTAATGTTAGATCCACATTTTAATACCAATTTATGTAAGGATTCTTAGATGTTACATACGAGAATGTTATGGGTTTTCTAGTTGGTGTTTGATTGAGCTTTCATTGTGCTTGGATTGAACTTATTAGAGGCCTGTTGATATTCTTATGTTGATTTCATGAGATGTTGCTTAATGGTTGTTAATCTACTTGGGTGCTTGATAGATTTTTGTTTTGGAGAGCTTGTTGATGTTGTAGGCTGGCTTAATCTTGCAAGAATTGGTTTAACTACATACCTAGAACTTGTAAGTATCTAGGTGTTGGCTTGTTTGACCTTAATGTTTGGCTAAAAACACAACATTGTCATGGGCTTGATATTGGTGATTATTGTGTGCTTTCAACACATTTGCTTCCCTAATTATACTTTTGTTATGGATTGAGCTCTTGATCTAGACTTGTGGAATGTGTCATGATGCCTTAGTTAGTTGGATGAAGTAGGTTAATTCACCTAGAATTTAGACCTTCGTGATTTAACTAATCTGGGTAACTACACTGAGTACATAGGTGGAAAAAAAATAACAAAAAAGTGGAGACCTAAGCCAGATTAAAGCTAGGTTAACCATTGGTTTATAGAATCCACCCGAGTTTAATTCAATACTTAGGTGTGTCGGACCAATAACCCATCTAGGTGTACCCTTGTATTGACGTGACCATCCGATCTAGAGACAAAGAAAAAAAGGATTAAAACCACTAATTGAGAATAGGCATTTGGGAGGAACACATAATAAGAGCAAGTAATCCAAAATTTGATTGATTGGTACTTTCACCCTTATTTCATTTTCTATTTCTTAGATTAGTTGATGAAAGGAGAAAACCAAATCAAAAGGGGAAAAGAGAAAATCAAAACAAAACAAAAAAGATTCCCTTCGTTGTAAGCTTTCTAGATTAGGAAAATAAGCACCTAATTTTAGGCACATTCACGAACGCACAATGCTCTTTGTGGGATCAACACTTAAAATACAACACGGTGAGAGGATTTGATGGTCCTTTAATGTGGAGTGAGGTTTTATAAATTCATTGTTGAGTGGAGTTGGGGCATAGTAACCTCATTGCTCATCTTGAGACAACTGTATGCTCATCAATTTACCCTTACATACTATGACGACGGGGTTATACTTGACCCTTGAGTACGTAAAAATTTATTTATTACTTGATTTTTAGTGTTTATTTCTAATATAATCGAAACGCGTCATGTCATACACGTGTCAACCATATGGTCACCATGTGTTATCCATATGGCATAATTATTAACAAAAAAGAGTAAATTTCAAAATTGGTCATCATATTATAGTCAGTTTCTGGTTTTGGTCATCATACTTTGAAACCTTCAATTTAGGTCATCATATTTTCTTTTTAAAAATGGTCACTCCGTCAGTTCCCTCCTTTAAAATACTAACCATCCACTTTTAATAGGGTTATTTTTGTCTTTTTATTGCTTCAAAGTAATAAGAGGGTAAGAATTAAATGAGCTAAATAAAATTGGGCTGATAGTACAATTTTAAAAACTAAACACTAGCAGTCATCTCCTTCTTCCCCTCTTCTCCGGCGCCTTCTTCCTCTCTTCTCCAGCATCGGCCGCCTTTCTCCCTCCATCTCTTCCTCCACCCCCCTCCAGTCGACGAAACCCTCATCGATCTTGTTCCTCTTCGATCCGATCGATGAGGAAACAAACCCTATTCCTTGTCATCAGATCGACGAGGGTTTGTCTCCTCGTCGTCGGATTGACGAGGGTTCGTCTTCCTCGTCGATCTAACTGACGAGATCGACCTCCCCCCACGAACTCCCGACCTTCACCCCCGCACTCTCGATCTCGTCTTCCCCTTTACCCTGACCTTCATGTCTTCATCTTCCTTCGCTGCGGGACCTTCTTCCACTAGATCGACGTCGATCTTTCTTCTTCTGCGAGATCGTTGAGGCCGAGGTTCTATGATGAAGGAGGTCCGTGGCGAGGGACGGATGGAGGGAAGGGGGTAGGAGGTCCTGCAATCGGAGGGAGGTTAGGGTCGCCGAAGTCTGGGGGTGTTGGGAAGGAGATCGGGAGAGTAGATCAAGGTAGGGAGGGGGGAGATCCAGCTGGAGGGGGAAGGCGGGATGCGGCGGCTACGGTGGAGGGAGGGAGGGAGGGAGGTGGCTGATCAACCTAATAGAATTAGATTTTTTTCAATAGTTTTTATTTAAGGAGGGATCAAAAAGACAAACCAAAAAAAGGGCTGTCAGTGTATTTAACCCCCAAACTTGACGGAGTGACCATTTTTTAAAATAAAAGTAAAGTATGATGACCTTAAAAAAAAATTTCAAAGTATGATGATCAAAACCAGAAAGTGACTATAGTATAGTGACCAATTTTGGAATTTACTCAACAAAAAATTAAATATTGACAAATTTAGTTCTAAAAGTTTATAAAAATATCACATTAAAAAATGTTAACTATACTACCAAACGTTTAAAACTAATTTTATCACCGGACCATTATATAATGCATTTTTTCCTTTTGGATACAATATAAACATAAGTTCATCATTCAATCACTTTTAAACCAAATTAACCTAAAATTATGGAGAAATCATGCTAAAATACTTATTAAAACTAAGATGGATCAGGTGGAAACCTCCTATTGGTAGTTGGTGTAAACTGAACTCAGATGGAGCTGTCATTGTGGGAGAAGGTAAGGCAGCAGCAGAGGGCCTGATTCGAGACTCTCAAGGACGTTAGATGGGAGGATTTATGCAAACATCGGATTTAGCACTATTATGGGGGCTGTACCATGGACTACGAATAGCATGGGAGATGGAGGTGAATATGTTGGAGGCTGAAGTAGGTAGTGAGTGTGTGGTGCAATTGATATTGAACTACCGGGAACTGGGAGGTTTTCTTTCAAGTTGAGTAAGTGGCATATGGGAGCTATTACAGAGAGAATGGGAAGTAAATGTGCATCACAGGCACATGGAAGGTAACCAAACCACAGATAGTCTGGCCTCACTTGCACTGGCGCAGCT
This sequence comes from Knoxia roxburghii, assembly GCA_030378225.1. Taxonomy (NCBI): domain Eukaryota; kingdom Viridiplantae; phylum Streptophyta; class Magnoliopsida; order Gentianales; family Rubiaceae; genus Knoxia; species Knoxia roxburghii. The sequence continues at coordinate 26,227,549 of CM059418.1, read as the reverse complement.
GAGGGGATTGCACAAGCTAGATGCACCGCCGGAATAAGTCAAAAGTTAGCACATGATATAATAGGCGTTGCCTATCCTCATAATATAGTAGAACAGTAGTACATGCTATGTCTCCTTTCTTGTACCAAAAAATAATAATAATAAGTTTATTTTATCCACATCACATATATATATTTTTAATGACCCAATAATAAAATCTTTCACATAATTCAAAATCAAAATGTCTCTCACACTTCTTGTACTTAATTACTTGGGGAATATGCTAACAAATTAATGAAAAGCCTTCAATATGAAGCTCAATAAATACCATGAGACTAACTTAGGTGCTAAAGAAAATCTTTTTTTAAAATAAAAAAAAAAAAAGCTGATGCAAAATGGACAATTTCAAGGTTTGGTAATGTTGTACAAATAATATTTAAAGATCAGGAAAGAATTGTTTAGTAGATTCAAATGATATTAACTAGACATAACATAAAATAAAGGCAAATATGTCCAATAGCTTGCAAATTGTAGGCTGGCACGACACCAGCTCCACCACCAACCCCATCAAAGCCACTCTAATCCAAACTCTTCAAATTATGAATTTCAATTAGGAACCCTAATAGTGAAATGCGTTTCTTTGACCTATTATTAAATGTAACATGTAATTGCGTTGACATATATGTATTATGCTGCAAATATGCGATCTATTTGGTCTCGCATTTGACATTTTAATATATTTTTAAAAAATATGTTTAAAAATTATTAGGATTCTAAAAAAATTTATGATTTAAATTAGAATTTTAGACAATAATTTAAGTTGTAAATTTGTGGAGTTTTAAAATTGCTATAAAAAAATTTCAAGTTTATTAATCTGTGTATGGTTTGCCTGAATTTTCTCTTCCAGCTTAGTCCAGCCAAGATCCCATAAGAAACTCATTCAAACACAAATAGCCCCGTGTCTTTAATAACTTTCTCAGCCCAATTATATTTATAATCATGTGATGATAAATCTGCTGACTGACCGTGTTTTTAGTTATGGTTTGGTTTGATTTTAATGTTACTCTTATATTATATTTGATCAATTATATTATTTATTGTATAATTGAGTTGATTATTACTAAAAAAACTGTTGTTATTGTTATGTAGAGCAATATGACACGTAAACCTATCATTAGTAGACGACGCAAATTTAAACGAAACGTACAGATTATGGCATCATTGGTCGGTGTGTTCAATTTAGTTTTTGTAACTCGGTATAAGGTGTTGTTGATGCATATATTTATTATGAGTCCACATTAAAATCTAAAAAAGAAAAGATGATTGATCGAATGAGATGGATCTTTAGACTTACAAATGAATCTGATACGGTTTGTATTAGTCAGATTCGAATGGATAGACGTACATTCTGTAATTTGTGTGAGATGGCAAGGGATATTGGAGGATTAAAAGGAACGAATAATATGCCAATCGAAGAAATAGTGGCTATGTTTCTATATGTATTGGCTCACTATATAAAAGGATTGGACAATTGTTTTATTATTTTTTAGAAGTGGAGAAACCATTAGTCAGAATTTCAATTGTTGTCTTCTATCTATTTTGAAATTGTATGGAGTGTTGCTTAAAAAACTAGAGCCTATCACAGAAGACTGTGATGATGATTGTTGCAGTGCTTTTAAGCGAATGTTTTGAAATATGTATATTAAAGAATGTTTATGTAACTAACATATTAACTAAATGGTTTATTTGAAATAATTTATGTCACAGGGTTATTTAGGTGCTTTAGGTGGCACATTAATTAGAGTCACACCTCCATCTGATCAGAAAGCACGGTATCGTACTAGAAATGCAAGCATAACAACCAATGTGTTGCGTGTCTGTTGTCCAAAGCTGCAATTTATATGTCTTGCTTGGTTGGGAGGGTTCAGCACACGACGTTCGTGTTTTGCGCGATACTATAAATAGACCAAATGGACTTAAAATTCCAAGAGGTACATTTGAATTAAATTATTTTAGTAATATATATGTCGAACCAGTAATGCCATAGTAATAAAAATTTGATATTTTGAAGGTTGTTATTACTTTGTCGACTTGGATAATGTAACACCGAGAGTTTTTTAGCACCATGTCGAGGCCAACGATATAACCTCAATGAGTTTGAAGGCCATCGACCTCAAACAGCAAAAGAGACTTTAACATGAAACATGCGAAGGCTAGGAATGTGGTGGAGAGATGTTTTGGTTTGTTAAAGAGCCGATGGAAAATTCTAGCTTCACATTCGTTCTTCCCAATTAATACTCAAGTATCTATTATATATCTTGTCTTGTTGTCTTATACATAATTTGATATGAATGTACATGAGTTACGATCCACAAGAATTGGAGCCGTTCGAAGAAGATGAAAGCGATAATAAAGGAGATGAAGATGGAGAATATTATACGCTTATTAACGCAACACATAATTGGGTCAATTTCAGAAATGATTTGGCGACTGAAATTTTAATAAATGGAGAGCAAGATACAATAATTAATTTATTTAATTGGTTAGCCAAGATTAAAATGTACTTTGATGTTTTTCTTTAAGGGATTGTCTTGTCTTCCTATACGAATTTGTATTGTCAAAGTGGTAATGTTATGTACTATTTATGGTGTTTGAACATGGTGTTTGAGATTGAAGTCTTTATGTTTTTGTTGAATAATTATTAATTCATTTAACATCACTTGCGATTGAATACTATGGTGGATTATATTCTTATGTTAGCTCGTTTTATTTTTTGAGTTCTCGTGCTTTTGCTTATAGGATGAATCGTGATGATGCAGTTCGTGTTAGGTTTGAATATATAAGCTATGCTTGTATTATACTTTCTCCCAGTTAATATATCGATTTAATGTTTTGGTTTATATGTTGTGCATGTTTAGTCCATTTATATTATGTAGTTAGGTGATGAGGTGTCTGGTGTGACACAGTAGATCTCATCATTAGTTAAAAGACATAATATATAAATGAAGTTTGTAACAGATCTAATTGGATTTGGATTATCTTATTGGATTAGTCACCTAATTGGATTTGGAAACTAATTAATTTCTTAAACCCATTAGGAAGACCAATCCTAAACCAACTTGGGGTCTCTTTTGTAGCTCTATATATAGACAATGGATTAGCAATTCTATAACACACAATTCTTAAGTTTTCAAGACAAGAAAACTAGAGAGAAAAAACATTTTTCTCTCCATTGAATAATTTTCGGGCAGCAGGAAGTAAATTTCGGCAGCGGCGGCGGTTCAATTCAGGTGGCGTCAAGCTGCAGAATTTTTCCAACGAGTCATTTTGTGTAGATTGCTGATCAATTGCTCGCTAGATCGTTGCTCACACAACGTGCGATCAAAGTCTTGAGTCACACATGTTAGGTTTGAATACATAAGCTATGCTTGTATTGTACTTTTTCCCAGTTAATATATCGATTTAATGTTTCAGTTTTAAATGTTGTGCATATATTGTCTATTTATATTATGTAATTAGATGATGAGGTGTCTGGTGTGACACAGTAGATCTCATCATTGGTTAAAAGACATAATATATAAATGAGGTTCGTAACCGAGACACTTTTGGACACGCTGTTGGTTTAGGTTATTATATGATTCTGATAATTGGTTTATCTAAAATAATTAAATTATATAGATATGCCCGGGGCGTATTAAACTTGACCATTTAGAATGATTTGTCTTGTACTAATTTAATAGACAATTCGTTCTTAGTATTCTATCTCTTAATCCCTAGATTTGAGCGGGCATGGGGATTAGACATAGCGTACTTTGATATGCCAATGGGTGAGGTCAAATGTGGCCAGTAGTCTCGGTGGGTTGGGTGCGCGTGTTTAGTTACTTGGTGTGCTGCTGCTTGTGGAAAGGAATCCATGTACCGGTGCGTCTGGGGTGATGGTGCTCCCGAGATGAGCTCGTTATGTTTATTATACTAAACCCAGCTGGTGGACTTATGTCCGGTATAGTAAAAAGGTCGAATGGTACTAGTCTCAGAATTAAAGAAGTTAATTAATTTATTTATCAGTAAATTAATAAATTAGCGAGCACTAAATCTTTGATATGTGGAGATTAAGAATAAATTAATTAAGTTGTTCCGGAAGCAATTCTGGTGTAGGATGGTAGTGCCAAAATTAATCCGTTAGTGGTACGATTAATTTTGTAATGAGTTAATTGAATAAGTAGAATTAATTATTTAATTAATTATTCCTAAGGGTTAATTAAGTAATTATCAAAGTGGAATAATTTAATTAATTAATTAATTAAGTCTTAAGTTTTAATTAGAATTAGGAAATCCTAGAGATTTGGAAATCTAATTGGATTTGGATTATCCAATTAGATTAGTTACCTACTTGGATTTGGAAACTAATTAATTACCTAAAACCATTAGGAAGACCAATCCTAAACCAACTTAGGGTCTCTCTTGTAGCTCTATATATAGACAAGGGATTAGCAATTACATAGTACACAATTCTTAATATTTCAAGACAAGAAAACTAGAGAGAAATAATTTTCGGGCGGCGGGAAGTAAATTCCAACGGCGGCGGCAGTTCAATTCAGGCGGCGTCAAGCTACAGAATTTTTCTAGTAAGTCCTTTTGTGTAGATTGCAGATCAATTGCTCGCTAGATCATTGCCCACACAACGTGTGATCAAAGTCTTGAGTCATACAAGCGATCACCTGAGTAACACGCTTCAAGAGGTACTTTCTATCTTTCCACTTTAATTAGAAACTATTTTTGCGTGATAAATCAAATAAGTACATACCAAGATCCCGCGCAATGTTATTTCAAGCAAGGATTGGAATAGCGATTGTGCTAGAATCTAGGCCTGGTCAAAGATTCTGATTATGGATTGTGGAGCACGAAAGTGAATTTTTTACCGGACCCAGGCAGATAATGTTTCAATTGGTATCAGAGCCTGGTTTTGGGTTTTGTGCTTGTTCAATTTATTACATGGTTTTATTTGCATGTGGTTTAGAAATCCCGACTATTATTGTTGCGTTTGTATAGTTTTTAATTAAACCCTGGGACATGTCTGGGTTTGGTTTTATTATGAATGCTTGTAATAGTATAACCACGTGCTGGAAATCGCGTAGGATTAGATCAAATCTATAGTAGGATTTTTTCTATGTAATTTCGATTTTAATTTTCCTAGAAGCCTTGTAGTAGAAGAATTTTTTGTAATAGAAAGTGTAATGGTGGGCAACTTGAATTCGTGGGTTTTGGGTTATCGTTAATTCGTAGAAACCTAGCAAAACCCAAAACGAATTGCAAGAAGTTCAAATAGCGTAGGAAAAGTGAAGGAGGGATCGGAGGTGGCCAGCGGCACCGATGACGAATCGCCGGCAGAGGCCGCCGGCTAGCACCAGCAGTGTCGCCGTCTTGCATGCGCAGGCGCACTGCAGCGGGTGCAGCAGTAGCGCGCAACACTGCTAGGCCGCACGCGGCCCGGTTGGCTCGCACGTTTTGGCCCGTTTTTCCTTCGAATTTCTTTTTTTTTTGAAATTTAATTTTTCTAGACTCAATCCATCGAGTAGCGTGGTGGGACACGAGATCAAGACAGAAGATGGAAGCAATTAAAACCATGATAGTCGAGAAATTTATTTTTCGTATTTATTTCCTGTATTTATAGTTTTAATTTTTATGCTTTAATATTTGTGTTGTATTTTAGATGCATAATTTTAAAGCATGTTGGTTTTATGATTGCACATAACTTAGGATTAGTTAATTACATTTTAAAACTGGAAAAACCCTCAATTTTGAAATCTAAGTGGGAGCGGGTTGGTTTAATATCCCCACAGCCACCATTACGAGTTCATATATGATATGGGTGGACTTGCGCATTGGCATTAGGGCATTCCTTCATTCGGATAAGTCCAACCACAAGATCGCTAGATTATGAATTTTTGAGTAGGATGACTAGAGTAAGTTTGACTAGGAGAAATGTGATACCCTCTCCATCTGAGAGGCACTATCCTGAGGTAACAAGCTCAGAAGTCACATAATGGCACACACTTAGTGTACAATTTGTAGTATTCCTCCCATCGAGGTTACACTGCTTATTTGTACGGCTGAAAACACCGACTACTAGCTACATTGATCAATAGATCGTTTAGTCAGATAGTGTAGTTAATGAACTTGGTTCTTCTCAAACGAATGAGGGTTAGCTTAAACGTCCACACTATTGTGGCTTGCAAGAATCTCGGTGAATGAAATGTTGGTGGTTTAAATTATTGTTTTGAGGGAAGTCAATAATTATTAGAATTTCTTATGATTTTTGAAATTCTAGGATTAAACACTAAAACATTATCTGTTTATTTAATTTACAGTATTTGATATGGCATTCAATCTTTTAGCTACATTATTGAAAGACATCAAATTAACTGGTCCGAACTATGTCGATTGGAGTCATAATTTGGACATTGTCCTGACGGCTGAGAGCACTCCTGTGAGAGATCATGTCATTGACATGATTAGTAACATCAACGAGGTTGAGGTAATGGGAGGCAAAATTGATGGTGAAACCAAAGTTGATATTGTCCTCCAGAACTTGCCTCAAAGCTATGATCAGTTTCGGTTGAACTACAACATGAATCAATTGTTATGTACTTCATCCGAACTCTTAGCAGAGTTGGTGGTGGCTAAAAGTTTTTTTCAAGAGAAGAAGCGAGTTTTAGTTGCAGTCAAAGCTTCAGAATCTTCTTCTAAGCTTGAGGCTGGAAAGAAGAAGAGAAAGCTCGAGGGAATAGCTCAAAAGGCGCAAATTGCGCCTAAGCCAGATATTGCAAAGAAGAAGTCGAAAGAAAGTGCTTCAAGTGCAATCAGACGGGACATTGGAAATCAGATTGTCCAAAACTTACAAGTACGACAATTTATGCCTTAATTACTGAGACATGTTTAGCGGCGATTCTCACACATAATTGGTGTGTGGATTCAGGCACTACTGACCATGTTTGTAATTCTTTGCAAGGGTTCCAAGCAACCCGAAAGCTTAGAGAATGCGAGCTGGATATCTACTTGGGTGACACTACAAGAGTGTCAGTAGAACTAGTGGGAGTAGTTGGCCTAATTTTCGAAAATTCTAGGCTAGATTTAGTTAATTGTATTTATGTATCGAGTTTTAGAAAAAACCTTGTTTCAGTTTCTAAACTCTTAAAGAATGGTTATAAGTTTATTTTTTCTGATGATTCTGTTGTTATTAGAAAAGATGGGAAACTTATTTGTTCTGGTTCATTAGCTGACAATTTGTTTATAATTAAATCAAACTCCCCTGTTGTGCAAAACATAGAGATAAATGGCACATCATCTAACACTAATAAGAGGAAAGAACCTTCTAAAACGAATCAAACCAATCTTTGGCATCTCAGGCTAGGTCATATTAACCTTAGTAAGATTCAAAGGTTGGTCAATGATGGACCTTTAAGTTCATTAGAGATTGACAATTATTCAACCTGCGAATCTTGCTTGGAATGTAAGATAACCAAGAGACCTTTAAGGCAAAAGGTTATAGATCCAAAGAAGTATTAGAGTTGATTCATTCTGACTTGTGTGGATCAATGTCGGTCCAAGCACGAGGCGGGTTTGAGTATTTCGTGAAGTTCACGGATGATTACTCAAGGTATGGATATATTTACCTAATGCGCTACAAATCCGAATACTTTAGTAAATTCAAAGAGTACCAGGCAGATGTGAAGAAATATCACGGTAAAAGTATCAAAACACTGTGATCAAGTCATGGTGGTGAGTACCTGTCCCACGAATTTCGAGAATACCTCAGCGAGGTCTGAATTCAGTCTCAGTTGTCTGCACCTGGCACACTACTGCAGAATGGTGTAGCAAAAAGAAGGAACCGAACTCACATGGAAATGGTTAGGTCAATGATGAGCTATAGTGATTTTCCGAGTTCGTTCTTGGAATATGCCTTGTAAACAGCAATGTGCATCCTAAATCTTGTACCATATAAAATCGTGCCTTCAACACCAGTAGAGTTGTGGAACGGGCGTAAGCCCAGTCTAAGACAATCAGAATTTGGGGTTGCCCAACACATGTGCTTAAGGCAGATGCTGCTAAGTTAGATGCAAGAACGAAAGTAATAATGTTTCTTGGATATCCTAGTGGAATAAAAGGTGGTCTGTTCTATAGTTCTAAAGATCAGAAGGTGATAGTTAGCACTAACGCCAGATTTTTAGAGGAAGGCTATGTTGGAGTTGAATACATAAGCTATGCTTGTATTGTACATTTTCCCAGTTAATATATCGATTTATGTTTTGGTTATATTTTGTTGTGCATGATTTGTCCATTTATATTATGTAAGTAGAAGATGAGGTGTCTTGTGTGACACTGTAGATCTCATCATTGGTTGAAAGACATAATATATAAATAAGGTTTGTAACCGAGATAGCTTTGGACAAACTGTCGGTTTAGGTTATTATGTGATTCAGATAATTGGTTTGTCTAAACTAATTGAATCATATAGATATGCCCGGGGCGTATTGAACTTGACCATTAGGAATAATTTTTCTTGTACTTATTTAATAGACAAATCGTTCTTGGTATTCTATCTCTTAATCCCTAGACTCGAACGGGCATGAGGATTAGACATAGTGTACTTTGATTTGCCAATGGGTGAGGTCTATTGTGGCCAATAATCTCGGTAGGTTGGGTGCGCGTGTTTAGTTGCTTGGTGTGCTACTGCTTGTTGAAAGGAAACCATGTACCGGTGCGCCCGGGGTGATGGTGCTCCCGAAATGAGCTTGTTATGTTTATTATACTAAACCCAACTGGTGGACTTATGTCCGGTATAGTAAAAAGGTCGAGTGGTACTAGTCTCGGAATTAAAGAAGTTAATAAATTAATTTATCAGTAAATTAATAAATTAACGAGCACTATATCATTGATGTGGAGAGATTATGATTATAAATTAATTAAGTTATTCCGGAAGCAATTCTGGTGTAGGATGGTAATGTCATAATTAATCCGTTAGTGGTACGATTAATTATAGATTGGGTTGTTGACAAAGGTAGATTTAATTAATTAAGTAATTAATTAATCCTTGGGTCAGTTGGTTGTGAATCATACCAGGAACTGGTTTGGATTAAGTGAATCCCTGCATCAGTTGGTTGTGAATCATACCAAGAACTGGTTTGGGATAAGTGAATCCCTATATCAGTTGGTTGTGAATCATATCAGGAACTGGATTGGGATAAGTGAATCCCTGTATCATTTGGATGTGTATCAGTCCAGAAATAGGATTGAAGGAAACAGAAACCCAGTAGGAAGGCCAATCCTAAACCAACTTGGGGTCTCTCTTGTAACTCTATATATAGACAAGGGATTAGCTATTCAAAACATACAATTCAATAAGTTTTCAAGACAAGAAAACTTAGAGAGAGAAAATCCTAGAGAGAGAAAAATCTCTCTCTAAAATTTGGATTTTTCAAGGCTCGAGGCAGCCAAAATTCTTATTGAATTTTGGTAGCAAAGTGTAGCTTTCTCTCTCTCCGAGCGGTGCGTTTATTGCCAGGTGCAGAGGTGCTGGAATTTTCTGGCAGGTGGATTGTGGTGATTAGCTGATCAATTGGTTGCTAGATCGTTGCCCACACAACGTGTAATCAAGGTCTTAAGGCATACTAGAGAATCACCTGAGTACACGCTTCAAAGGTATAATTTTTATGTTTCCGCTTAATTAAGAATTTTTGTTGCGTGATAAGTCGAATAAGTGCAAACCCAGATCCTGCGCAATGTTATTTCAAGTAAGGGTTGGAATAGCGATTGTGCTAGAGTCTAGGCCTGGCCAGAGATTCTGATTATGGAATGCATAGCACGAAAGTGAGTTTCTGGCTAGGCCCGGGCAGATAATCTTTCAGGCTATATTCTAGATCACAAGCCCAAGAGCAAGATAGTACTAGAAGAGCTTAGGAAACCATCTGATAATCCTGATGCACCAGCACAAGTAGATATACCATACACTGCACAAGATATCATAGATGATGCGCCTACACAGGTGGTGCCTCGTCTTTCAGGGAGAGTTGTAAGACAACCCGAAGGGTTCATTGGTGTGGGAGAGGTATGTGACTTCATCCCAAGTGCGCTTGAACCGGACCTTGTTAACTACAATGAGGCTCTCTAAGATAAAGATGCAGAATCTTGGCGAAAAGCAATGATATCCGAGATGGGGTGGAACCACAATCAAGTCTGGGAGCTTGTGGACCTGCCTGATGAGTTCAAACCCATTGGATGTAAGTGGGTCTACAAACACAAGAGAGGACCTGACGGAAATGTTGAAACCTTTAAAGCTAGGCTTGTGGCGAAGGGGTACACTCAGAAAGAGGGAATCGATTATGAGGAAACCTTCTCCCAGGTAGCCATGCTTAAGTCAATCCGGATTCTCTTTGCCATAGCTGCTCATTTAGATTATGAGATATGACAGATGGATGTCAAGACAGCTTTCCTTAACAGAAGTCTTGAGGATACCATCTTCATGCAGCAACTAGAGGGATTCATTCAAAAAGGTCAAGAGCATAAGTTTTACAGGCTTAAGAGGTCCATTTACGAACTTAAGTAGGCTTCCAGATCTTGGAACATCTGGTTCGATGAGGTAATTCAATCCTACGGATTTACTTAGTGTCCGGATGAGCAATGTGTGTACCGCAGACGTGATGGAAATGCGGTAGTGTTTCTTGTGCTTTACGTAGATGACATTTTACTAATTTGTAACAGTAAGAAAGTGTTATCAGACGTAAAAGCATGGCTGTCCAAGCAATTTGATATGAAGGACTTAGGAGAAACGGGACATATTCTTGAGATCAAGATAATTCGAGATCGTGGAAAACGTTCGTAACGCTTTCTCAAGCTTCATACATAGATACAATTTTAGCCTATTTTAACATGCAAAACTCCAAGAAAGGTTTTCTACCATTCAGACACGGAGTGCATCTATCTAAAGAACAGTCTCCCAAGACTATTGAGGAGATAGAGGTCATGAAGACAATTCCTTATGCTTCAGCAATAGAAAGTCTCATGTATGCCATGTTATGTACGAGACCTGATATCTATTATACCGTTGGCATTGTAAGCAGGTATCAGAGTAACCCTGGTAAAGCTCATTGGGAGGTAGTAAAATGCATTCTCAAGTATTTGCGCAGAACGAGAGACCAAGTGTTGGTCTATCAGCTGCCTGAGCTGGTACTCCGAGGTTACACAGATTCAGATTTCCAAGGTGACAGGGACAAGAGCAAGTCTACCTCAGGGTATGTGTTTACTTTGGGAGGTGGAGCCATAGTATGACAGAGTGTCAAGCGGAAATGCGTGGCGGACTCTACCATAGAGGCTGAATACGTTGCCGCATCAGAGGCAGTGAAAGAAACAGTGTGGCTCAAGAACTTCCTAGTGGACTTAGATGTGATTCCTGGTTTGCAGAAGTCAATCACAACGTACTGTGATAACAACGGTGCAGTAGCAAACTCGAAGGAACTACGAGCCCACAAAGCAAGTAAACACATACAGCGCAAGTACCACCTGATACGAGATATCGTCAAGAGGGAAGACTTGGTCGTGGCTAAGATAGCATCGGAGGATAACCTTGCAGATCCGTTCATGAAGACATTGACTTCAAAAGTCTTTGAGACTCACGTGGAGGGCATGGGGATCAGATACTTATGAGAGCCATGATAGTTTTTCTAGATATATTGTAGAGTTTAAAAGATTGAATGTAGTTATATACTTAAAGCACAACTTAAGTATTAGTGGGAGATTGTTAGGTTTGAATACATAAGTTGTGCTTGTATTGTACTTTTTCCCAGTTAATATATCGATTTAATGTTTTGGTTTTAAATGTTGTGCATATATTGTCCATTTATATTATGTAATTAAATGATGAGGTATCTGGTGTGACACAATAGATCTCATCATTGGTTAAAAGACATAATATATAAATGAAGTTCGTAACCGAGACAATTTTGGACACGCCGGTTTAGGTTATTATATGATTCAGATAATTAGTTTGTCTAAACTAATTGAATCATATAGATATGCCCGGGGCGTATTGAACTTGACCATTTAGAATGATTTGTCTTATACTGATTTAGTAGACAATTCGTTCTTAGTATTCTATCTCTTAATCTCTAGACTTGAGCGGGCATGAGAATTAGACATAGTCAATGGGTGAGGTCAAATATGGTCAATAGTCTCGGTGGGTTAGGTGTGCGTGTTTAGTTACTTGGTGTGCTGCTGCTTGTCGAAAGGAAACCGTGTACCGGTGCGTCCGGGGTAATGGTTGTCAGGCCCCGAAAAGCACCTGACTTCCTAAACTGGTAAAAAGCATAACTAAGCTACTTTAAAAGCAAACCTTCAAAATTTAACTTAATATCAATTGAACTTTATTCAACTAACAACACTCAACCTACGCTATTACAGCTTTATTGTTTTACAAACTTAACAATTATCCCAACCTCCCCAAGCTTCTCCTAGGCTTGTATCCGGTAATCTCCTACCTGGATCACATTCAAAGATAAAATAAACATAAGTATGCGAAAACGCAAACCTAGTGAAGGTCACCTCCGGGACCCAACAAAGCAAAATGAAAGACAACAAACAGCAGGAAAGCGTACAACGTAACTCATGTATTCAAAACGTAACTCAAATAGCATGCCAATGTTATACCAACTAACTACATAATGCGCACTCAAAATAACCAACAAACCTGGATCTGTACCAACCAACGGAAACGGGCATCCCGCCCGTTATCAACCGAGCCACCAAAGGCACCCAGGGCCATACCTGTCCTACGTACTAAGCCTTAATCCAGCCCCTACCTAGTAGGTCGGCGCCAAAAGGGCAGGGCCCCAAAAGATGCAAACACAACCATGACTCTTAAATAAACCATACAACAATTAGTACAAATAATGATACGGTCGTGCCATAGACTCTACAGAAATTTTGGCAACGTAACGACTGAAAATACAACAAACCCAAATACCCAAACAACACAAAATCATTCAAAAACAGCCACACAGTCAACCAACAACACAACATAATATACATAACTTGAACCTATGCGCCGGCAAGGCCATAATCTTCTATACAGAATATAAACCAAACACAAGTATAATAAAACTTTGAATGTAATCCAGGTCTTTCCTAGGTTATGCCTGTATGTCCATAGAACATACTGGTGTACTCCTAGTTAGAACAACAAGCACATATAAGGGGGAGACACTCACCTTGATTTACTGCTAAGCTGTTATATCTCTAACCCCAGAAAAGGAACTCCATCTATCTCCAACTTATGTAGAGAATCTATCCTAAATCCAAGATAGAGATTCTCTCAACATAATATAACATAAATTTATAAAGAATGCATATGACCTAAGTTTCTACATGATCCTATTCTAATCCTAAAGTATGCCTCTAATCCAGCCAAAGACTAAAGGGAAAAAAAAAGATTCGGTTCGAGGTAGCTAGTCCCAAGCCGATTTCCAAATCCTTTTAATCAATAGTTAATTAAAGTCACATGCATTTCTATTCCTTTATTAGATTAGTTCTATTAACTCTCTTATATGATATCTAGCATTACTTTTAAATCACTCCTTATTAAACTTTGGTAACTTAAGTGAGTTCCACATTTCATGAATGGCCATAAGCCCATCACCTATGGTTTCTAAACCCAGCTCCTGGATATTTTATGTTCCTATGTCTACCCCCTAAACCAATTTAAGCTTCTCCACCTATGAATTAACTATCTTGTGGAAAAAGTAGACAAATGTTTAGGCGACTAATCTTGAGTTATTAGGAGCCAATTTATCAACTCACCCAAAATGTCGATTATACTGAAATCAATCTTACTACTAGCCATGTCCTACTCTCTTTAATTGATTTTTGAATATCTAAGAACTTAGCCAAACCATTGAATCCTAAAATGCATAAACCTAAATATGAAAATAATGGCCTAAAGAGAGATTTTAAGGATTTACCACCAAACATGTCGGAGCCAAGTCGGAATCGACTTGAGAAAGCTCCGGCCGGCGAGGCAGTGGTCCGGCGGTGGTCAGTGGCGGCGTGGTACTTTCGGTAATCAAAATGCAGAGACTCTTGGTGGGTTTTATTCTAAATAGAATAGGGAGCATTTTGGTGTGAGAACCGACCACATGCATGGCCAGAAATGGCCAAATGGGTGGCCAAGAAGTGGTTCGGAAGAGAGAAAAAATGTGAAGAAAAGTGACGATTGAGGGCTGGGTTTTATAGCTCTTGAGTAAGGGAGTTCATGTGCCAGACTGCGGCGGTTCGTGGCGGGGCAGCGGCGGAGGAAGCTTGACAGGGGAGAGAGAAAACCCAGGAGAAAAGGGGTTTTAGAGGCTGGGTTTTGTTCTCTAGACTGTGGGAATTGATTCAGTGTATTTGGCCGACTGAGATGATGGCGGATTGGCCAGGAATGTGGCTGGCCGAATTGAACCCCGCGGAGGAGGGAATACTGGCGGGGAGAAAGAGAAAAGAAAAGAAAAGAAAAAAGAAAGAAGAAGAAAGAGTGAATTTCAAAATAGGTCATCATACTTTGGTAAAGTTTAGGTTTTGGTCACTAACTTTTCAATATTCAAAAAAAGTCACTAACTTTTACATCTGAATTTTAAATTTGGTCATTCCGTCCATATTGGCTGTTAACCCTCTTAACGGAGCCTTTTTTTGAGGGCATTTAACGCGCTACAGTTGTCTTCCTTTCTTTTGTTATTTTTGGCTAATTTTTTTTTATATAGACATCAGATCAGCGAATACTTGACATCAGATCAACAGACTATAGATATCAGATCAAGAATATAAAAGAAATCATACAGTAGAACTAAAACATACTTAAAAAGGGAGATCAGATCAGGATTATATAGACATCAGATCACCGAATACTTGACATCAGATCAACAGACTATAGATATCAGATCAAGAATATAAAAGAAATTATACAGTAGAACTAAAACATACTTAAAAAGGGAGATCAGATCAGGATTATATAGACATCAGATCAGCGAATACTTGACATCAGATCAACAGACTATAGATATCAGATCAAGAATATAAAAGAAATCATACAGTAGAACTTAAACATACTTAAAAAGGGAGATCAGATCATGATTATATAGACATCAGATCAGATAATACTAGACATCAGATCAACAGACTATAGATATCAGATCAAGAATATAAAAGAAATCATACAGTAGAACTGAAACATACTTAAAAAGGGAGATCAGATCAGGATTATATAGACATCAGATCAGCGAATACTTGACATCAGATCAAATATAATTATACAAATGTAATTATTTCACTCATTTTTTTGATTGACATTATACAATATAATTATTTATACAAATGAAATATTAATTACTGATACAAAAAAAAATTTGGTTGCAATCCAGTACAAAATAAAAGAGTATTTTGCATACATTCATGTGAATTGGAAGAAAAATTCATACACATCAACTATCCAAAAAACAAATACAAACAATTTCTTAAGTTAAAAATCATTCGTTACATCATTCAGTTGATCTGATGTCAAGTATTCGCTGATCTGATATCTATATAATCCTGATCTGATATCCCTTGTTAAGTATGTTTTAATTCTATTGTATGATTTCTTTTATATTCTTGATCTGATATCTATAGCCTGTTGATCTGATGTCAAGTATTCGCTGATCTGATGTCTATATAATCCTGATCTGATCTCCCTTTTTAAGTATGTTTTAGTTCTACTGTATGATTTCTTTTATATTCTTGATCTGATATCTATTGTCTGTTGATTTGATGTCAAGTATTCGCTGATCTGATGTCTATATAATCCTGATCTGATCTCTCTTGTTAAGTATATTTTAGTTCTACTGTATGATTTCTTTTATATTCTTGATCTGATATCTATAGTCTGTTGATTTTATGTCAATTATTCGCTAATCTGATGTCTATAAAAAAAAATAGCCAAAAATAACAAAAGAAAGGAAGACAACTGTAGCGAGTTAAATGCCCTCAAAAAAAGGCTCCGTTAAGAGGGTTAACAGCCAATATGGACGGAATGACCAAATTTAAAATTCAGATGTAAAAGTTAGTGACCTTTTTTGAATATTGAAAAGTTAGTGACCAAAACCTAAACTTTACCAAAGTATGATGACCTTTTTTGAAATTCAATCAAGAAGAAAAGAAAAGAAAGAAGGGACAGGCTGCTGAGGAAAAGGAGAAAAACAAAGAGAAGGGAAGTTAGGTTTAGTTTAGGAAAATTACATTTCAATCCCTAGAAATCTGAAGCTCCTTTAGTTTCATCCTAAAAGTCCTAATTTCCTTCAACTAAACCCATATATTAGTTAATCTCTCATTTAACTAACTATTTCCTTATATCTATTTAGAATATAATTTATTTCCTTTATTTATATTTAATTAATTAAACGCATATATATTTTTGAAATAAAAGATATATATTAACTAGTTCAATATTTACCCAACTATTTAAGGATTTACAACCAAAAATCTCTTCAAACTATTCACCTGCTTTGCAGGAATGTTACAATGGTGCTCTCAAGATGAGCTCGTTATGTTTATTATACTAAATCCATCTGGTGGACTTATGTCCGGTATAGTAAAAAGGTTGAGTGGTGCTAGTCTCAGAATTAAAAAAGTTAATTAATTAATTTATCTGTAAATTAATAAATTAACGAGCACTAAATCTTATATGAAGAGATTAAGAATAAATTAATTTAGTAGTCCCGGAAGCAATTCTGGTGTAGGATTTGAATAAGTAGAATTAATTATTTAATCCTAAGGGTTAATTAAGTAATTAACAAAGTGGAATAATTTAATTAATTAATTAAGTCTTAA
Organism: Knoxia roxburghii; assembly: GCA_030378225.1. Lineage (NCBI taxonomy): Eukaryota > Viridiplantae > Streptophyta > Magnoliopsida > Gentianales > Rubiaceae > Knoxia > Knoxia roxburghii. The sequence continues at coordinate 26,210,683 of CM059418.1, read as the reverse complement.
GTTTCAATTAAAATTAGGAAATCTAATTGGATTTGGATTATCCTATTAGATTAGTTACCTACTTGGATTTAGAAACTAATTAATTACCTAAACCCATTAGGAAGACCAATCCTAAATCAACTTGGGGTCTCTCTTGTAGCTCTATATATAGACAAGGGATTAGCAATTACATAGTACACAATTCTTAAGCTTTCAAGATAAGAAAACTAGAGAGAAAAAGTTTAGAGAGAGAAAATGTTCGCTCTCTTGTATAATTTTCGGGCGGCGAGAAACAAATTCTGGCGGCGGCAGTGGTTCAATACAGGCGGCGTCAAGCTGCAGAATTTTTCTGGCAAAATTTTTTCGGCAAGTCCTTTTGTGTAGATTGCTAATCAATTGCTCGCTAGATCGTTGCCCACACAACGTGCGATTAAAGTTTTGAGTCATACAAGCGATCACCTGAGTAACACGCTTCAAGAGGTACTCTCTATGTTTCCGCTTTAATTAGAAATTATTGTTGCGTGATAAATCGAATAAGTACATACTAAGATCCTGCGCAATGTTATTTCAAGCAAAGATTGGAATAGCGATTGTGCTAGAGTCTAGGCCTGGTCAAAGATTTCGATTCTGGAATGCGTAGCACGAAAGTAAATTTTTTACCGGGCCCGGGCCGATAATCTTTCAATATAAACGATCACCTGAGTAACACGCTTCAAGAGGTACATTCTATGTTTCCGCTTTAATTAGAAATATTTTTGTTACTTGATAAATCGAATGACTACATACCAACATCCCACGCAATGTTATTTCAAGCAAGGGTTGGAATAGCGATTATGCTAGAGTCTAGGCCTGATCAAAGATTCTGATTCTAGAATGCATAGCATGAAAGTGAATTTTTTTCCGGGCCCGGGCAGATAATCTCTCAGTTTGAGGACATGGTAAGAACAAGTGTTTTTGGAATGAAGAGGATGTACAATCTCTAATTTAAGTACTTCAAGATATGGTATGTGATCCTGCTTGGAATACTGATGGAGGTTTTATGAGCAACTACATGAGTGAGGTCCATAGAAGGCTATTAAGGTTTATTGGTAATGTTGGTTTTCTTTGTTGCCACAAATTTGTTAGATGTTATACTTTTTTTAGTCTTCAAATTGAGCAAAGTAATCCATTGTAAAAATGGATGTATTTGTTAGTGCACGGTTGTTCAATATTTGTATTCTAAAATCATGCACAATAGGTGTATGATGAAATTTTTGTTAGAAGAATTGAAGGTACAGGTAGTTGTTTATTGGTTATTACTATTATGCTTTGGTCTTAATCCTAAACAAATCATTGTTATTTCACATTTGGCTTTGTATTTAAATGCATATTTGTGAAAACTATTATGTTTTTCCCTAATTTTTATTCTAAGTAGGTATATATAATGTGCTTTTCAATATTGCATTAGCTCATATGCTTTGAAACTTTTTGTTTGCAGGACGATCATGGCCACTAGATCTAGAAATGGAGAGCAAATGGCAACATCTAAAGGTAGCCAAACAAAAGCTTCAACTAGTGGGGTTAAAAGAGCCTGCGAAGGGAACAAGCAAGGAGATCCTACAACCAATGCTACCTACAATGAAATACTTAACTGAAGGAAAACTGAACAAGCCCGGGCTAAATCAAAAACCTCACTTTCGTGCAATGCATTCCAGAATTGGAAGCTTTCGACCAAGCTCAGGCTCAAATTAGTTTACCCATGAACGGATCTAGGCTTATACTTATTTAATTTATTAATGGGACACAAAAAATTAAATCTTTAATAAAAGCGGAATTTAAAGATTCTACCTTTTGTAGCGAAATCCCTTGCCTAAAGAAAAACCAATTCTTTGCTCAATTTCCACAAGAAATCCAATCGATATCTTCGTAGAAACTTCGAATATTGCGTGGGCAATAATCTATCGAAGTCTACTCGCTTAGCCCACAAGGAAATCTCTCAAATCGGACTCAAAACAACCAAAAACTGATCACTAATTTCACCTACTGCTTTAATAAACTGCTGCCGCTACTGTGTTTAAAAAAACATCTTCAGTCCGCTAGAATCCAGCTTTGAATCCCGTCATGATTTAGACAAGGGAGGCTGATGGATCACCGACCAAACTTGAAGAGATCAACATCATCTCCCTCGAATTAAATGCACGGAATAGCTGGACAAAAACACAGAGAAAAAGCCCAAAACCAAACACACAGCAGTACCGGGTTTTAAAAACCCTTGAAAAACTGGGCAGCGATTTTATTATTGAAAAACCAAGCAGTAATCCGGCAAAAACTGGGCAAAATAAATCCCTATAAAAAGCTGTGATCTTTGGTTTGAATCCAATTTATAGAAAGTGAAAAAACTGGTTTGTTTTTGAGAGAAAATTCTTGAAGAAAAAAATTCTCTCTCTTAAACCTTTTCACTCAAGAAAGCAAGAATGAAATGTCTTGCAAGACTTCCTTAGGGTTTTCTTGGGCATCAAGTCTTCTATTTATAGGAGCTCGATTGGAGACCTAATGGGCTCTCGAGTTAGGCCTTAAAATTTAACTTTCGTTGACCGCTAAGTCTTCCCGACTAATCAACTCCAATCGACCCATTTAAATTAATTTATTTAATCCACTTTGTTAATTTAATTTAATCGAACCCTTAGAATTAATTAATTCAAAATAGAATTAATTTCTAAATTCACTTTGTCGATTAAATATTAATTAAACCTTTTGGAATAATTAATTTACCTTGTCGATTAGTCAAATGCATAATCGGTCGTGCCACTATCGGACCAATTATGGAACTACCGCTCGAAAACGACTTTACATCGCGCCATTATATTTTATTCTAGCTCCCCACATTAAAGATCTAGTGCTCGTCGGTTTATCAATTTACTGACAAATTAATTCACCGACTTCTTGGTTTTCGAGATTAGTACCACTCGTCCTTTTATTATACCGAACATAAAGTTCACCGGCCGGGTTTAGTATAATAACCTTACGAGCTCATCTCGGGAGCACCATCAACCCGGTGAACCGGTACGTGGATTCCTCTGACTAGCAACGGCACGTAAGAAGCTAAACACTGCATACCCAACCTACCGAGGTATTGGCCTTAATTGACCTCACTCTTTGGCAAATCAAAGCACACGATATCTAACCCTCACGCCCGTCCCAATCTCGGGATTGAGAGACGGAATACTAGGACCAAATTGACTACGCCGATCAGTATAAGTCAATTCTATCCAAACTGGTCGTGCTCAATATGCCCCGGGCATATCTGTGTGATTTAAACTAGTTTAGATAAACTAATTTCCAAACCACACAATAACCTATACCGATAGTATGTTCAGACTATCTCGGTTACGAGCATACTTTTTATATATCAATACTTTAACCAATAACGGTATCTACTGTATCTGTCCACACCCCGTTATCTAGTTCTATGATATAAAGGAACAAATTTATACTGAAACAAAATGATATGTCAACTGTGGATATTAGTTTTTGATACAAGCCATAGCTTTTCTGTATTCAAAACTAACATTAACAACCTGACAACTTGCAAATTAACAAGGCAATGGGGCATTGCAATGGATTCAAATATAGCCTACATGGTTAGGCAACTTTGATGTCAAACATTTGCTAGCCATCTTTCTGTCGCACTAAAGCAATTGGTGGATGGATTTTACGCGGCTTTGTACTTCCATAATGAATATATTTTTACAGTGAGGAAAGTTCAGGTAGAAGTCTCTCCTAACATCATTAATAGTTATTATTATAACATCGATTCAGCCGGATCCATGACATTGGTGGAGGTAATGGAAAGAGAGATTAACACATGGGAATTGGAGCGTACTCATCAAAGGGAAGGGTTATTGTATCAATATTGATGATGATTGGCGAACTATGCCATACCACATGATGAGCTATAACTCCAGATCATGGATTCAATTCGTAAGCTACAACCTCTTACCCTTTACAAATTGTACAAGTATTACAAGAGAACGAGCTCGCCTAACATTTGTCATCATGAAGGGCAAAAAGTAAATGTTGGAGATATCATTTGGAATGGGATGTTGACATTTCTCAATGGACCAAAGAATATTATGATACAATTTTCACATATTGTCACTGATTTGTGCACTAATGCAGGTGTTCCTATACATGTTACTGACACTTGGGTACCACCTTTGTCTCTGATTACGACAAATTCATTCCAAGTGATGATGATGAGAAGGATGAGGAGATAAAGGAAAAAAACAAAGAGCAACAACACCAAGCAAGGAAGAGTCATCATGAACCATCTCAAGCCATGAGCCGTGCAGCTTGCCCACCTCCACGACGAACAATTTCAAGCATGGACCGAATCAATGAATTGGATACCAAGTTTGAACGTCTACTAACCAAATTTGATCAATTCGCCCAAGAGCAGAGAGATTTTAATACATATGTGAGACAACACTTACCAAATCATCCACATCATCTCCACACAATCTGTTGGAGTTGAATACATAAGCTATGCTTATATTGTACATTTTTCCAGTTAATATATCGATTTATGTTTTGGTTATATTTTGTTGTGCGTGATTTATCCATTTATATTATGTAAGTAGATAATGAGGTATCTTGTGTGACACAGTAGATCTCATCATTGGTTCAAAGACATAATATATAAATGAGGTTCGTAACTGAGACAACTTTGGACAAACTGTCAGTTTAGGTTATTATGTGATTCAGATAATTGGTTTGTCTAAACTAATTGAATCATATAGATATGCCTGTGGCGTATTGAACTTGACCATTAGGAATGGTTTGTCTTGTACTGATTTAATAGACAAATCGTTCTTGGTATTCTATCTCTTAATTCCTAGACTCGAACGGGCATTAGGATTAGACATAGTATACTTTGATCTGCCAATGGGTGAGGTCTATTGTGGCCAATAATCTCGGTAGGTTGGGTGCGCGTGTTTAGTTGCTTGTCGAAAGGAAACCATATATTGGTGCGTCCGGGGTGATGGTGCTCCCGAGATGAGCTCGTTATGTTTTTATTATACTAAACCCAGCTAGTGGACTTATGTCCGGTATAGTAAAAAGGTTGAGTGGTACTAGTCTCAGAATTAAAAATGTTAATTAATTAATTTATCAGTAAATTAATAAATTAACGAGCACTATATCTTTGATGTGGGGAGATTATGAATATAAATTAATTAAGTTGTTCAGGAAGCAATTCTGGTGTAGGGTGGTAGTGCCAAAATTAATCCGTTAGTGGTACGATTAATTTTGTAATGGGTTAATTGAATAGGTAGAATTAATTAATTGATTAATTATTCCTAAGGGTTAATTGAGTAATTAACAAAGTGAAATTATTTAATTAATTAATTAAGTCTTAAGTTTCAATTAGAATTAAGAAATCCTAGAGATTGGGAAATCTAGTAGGATTTGGTTAATCCTATTAGATTGGTTACCTAATTGGATTTGGAAACTAATTAATTACCTAAATCCATTAGGAAGACCAATCCTAAACTAACTTGGGGTCTCTCTTGTAACTCTATATATAGATAAGGGATTAGCTATTCAAGATACACAAGCAGGACTGCTAGGCAAGCAGCCATGAGAAAGTTGATGAGCACTAAGATGGCTGAGGGCGGATTGGTGAGAGATCATGTGCTTCACATGATCAGTAAGATCAATGAAATGGAGGTTTTGGGAGGAGAAATCGACCCAGAAAGTCATATAGATATTATCCTCCAGAGCTTACCCTCTTGTTTTGAGCAGTTTCGAGTCAATTACAATATGAACCAAAGAGTTTACACTCTACCCGAGCTCTTAACTGATTTGGTGGCGGTCGAAGGCATCTTCCACGAGAAGAAACAAGCTTTGGTCTCAGTGAAGGCTTCAAGTTCTTCTTCTACGCCTAAAGGCAAGAAGAATAAGAAGAAGAAGAATGCCAAGAAACTTATTACGAAGCCTGAAATCGCAAATAAGAGCAAACCCAAAGCCACGTGCTTCAGGTGCGGGAAAACGGAATACTGGAAAGCAGATTGTCCAAAGCCTAAAGGTACGATAGTTTCTGCCCTAATTACTGAGACATGTTTAGCGGTGATTCCCACAGATACTTGGTGTGTGGATTCAGGCGTCACTGATCATGTTTGTAATTCTTTGCAGGGGTTCCAAGTAACCCGGAAGCTTAGAGAGGGCGAGCTAGACATCTACATGAGTGACACTACAAGAGTGTCAGTAGAAGCAGTGAGAGTGGTCACTTTAAATTTTGAAAGTTGTAGATTAGAGTTAGTTAATTGTCTCTATGTACCGAGTTTTAGAAAAAACCTTATTTCGGTTTCTAAACTCTTAAAGAACGGTTATAAATTTATTTTTTCTGATGAGTCTGTATTTATTAGAAGAAATGGAAAACTTATTTGTTCTGGTTCATTGGCTGACAATTTGTTTGTGGTTAACTCTAACTCCCCTGCTGTGCAAAATATAGAAACAGATAGCTCTTTATCTAACATTAATAAGAGGAAGAAACCTTCTGAAATGAATCAAACATATCTTTGGCATCTCATGCTAGGTCATATAAACCTTAGTAGGATTCAGAGGTTGGTCAATGATGGACCTTTGGGTTCATTAGAGATTGACAGTTATTCAACCTGCGAATCTTGCTTAGAGGGTAAGATGACCAAGAGACCTTTTAAAGCAAAAGGTTATAAAGCTAAAGAAGTATTATAGTTAATTCATTCTGACTTGTGTAGACCAATGTCGGTCCAAGCACGAGGTGGGTTCGAGTATTTCATGTCGTTCACGGATGACTACTCAAGGTACGGGTACATTTACCTAATGCGTCACAAGTTCGAGTGTTTTAGCAAGTTCAAAGAGTTTCGGACAGATGTGGAGAAGCATCATGGTAAGAGTATCAAAACACTGCGATCAGATCGTGGTGGGGAGTACCTGTCCCACGAATTTCAAGAATACCTCAGTGAGGTCAGAATTCAGTTTCAGTTGTCTGCAGCTGGCACGCCATAGCAGAACGGTGTAGCAGAAAGAAGGAATCGAACTCTCATGGAAATGGTTAGGTCGATGATGAGCTATAGTGATTTACCGAGTTCATTCTGGGATATGCTTTAGAAAAAGCGATATATATTCTTAATCTTGTACCATCTAAAACCGTGCCTTCAACCCCAGTAGAGTTGTGGAAATGGCGAAAGCCTAGTTTAAGACATCTCAGAATTTGGGGTTGCCCAGTACATGTGCTTAAGGCAGATACGGCTAAGTTAGATGCGAGAACTGAATTAATGTTGTTTGTAGGATATTCTAGGGTAACGAAAGGTGGTCTGTTTTATAGTACTAAAGATCAGAAGGTGGTGGTTAGTACCAACGCTAGATTTTTGGAGGAAGACTATGTCCTAGATCACAAGCCCAAGAGTAAGATAGTACTAGAAGAGCTTAGAAGAAAAACTACTAATCCTGATGCACCAACACAAGTAGATACACCACACATTGCACATGAGATCACAGATGATGCGCCTACACAGGTGGTGCCTCGTCGTAGTGGGAGGTTTGTGAGACAGCCCGATAGGTTCATTGGGGTGGGAGAGGCCTCATACCTAGTCCCAGGCGTGCCTGAACCTGACCCGGTTAACTACAATGAGGCTCTCCGAGATAAAGATGTAGAATCTTGGCATAAGGCAATGATATCCGAGATGGGGTCAATGGATCACAATCAATTCTGGGAGCTGGTGAACTTGCCTGATGGGTTTAAGCCCATTGGATGCAAGTGGATCTACAAACGTAAGAGAGAACGTGATGGAAAGGTGGAAACCTTTAAAGCTAGGCTGGTTTCGAAGGGGTATACTCAGAAAGAGGGAATCGATTATGAGGAAACCTTCTCCCCGATAGCCATGCTTAAGTCGATCCAGATTCTCTTGGCCATAGCTGCTCATTTAGATTATGAGATATGGCAGAAGGATGTCAAGACAGCTTTCCTGAATAGAAGTTTTGAGGAAACCATTTTTATGCAGCAACCAGAGGGATTCGTTGAAAAAGGCCAAGAGCATAAGGTTTACAGGCTTAAGAGGTCCATTTACGGACTTAAGTAGGCATCCAGATCTTGGAACATCTAGTTTGATGAGGTAATCCAGTCTTACGGATTTACTTAGTGTCCGAATGAGCAATGTGTGTACAGCAGACGTGATGGAAACTCAGTGGTGTTTCTTGTGCTTTACGTAGATGACATTCTATTGATTGGCAACAACAAGAAAGTGTTATAACACGTAAAGGCATGGTTGTCCAAGCAGTTTGATATGAAGGACTTAGGGGAAGCGGGATATATCCTTGGGATTAAGATAATTCGAGATTGTAGGAAATATTCGTTAACGCTCTCCCAAGCTTCGTACGTAGATACGATTCTGGCCCGTTTTAACATGCAGAACTCCAAGAAAGGTTTTTTACCTTTTAGACACGGGGTGCATCTATCTTAGGAACAGTCTCCCAAGACTGTTGAGGAGATAGAGGCCTTGAAGGCAATTCCTTATGCTTCGATAGTAGGAAGTCTCATGTATTCATGTATGTCATGTTGTGTACGAGGTCTAATATATGTTATGCCGTTGCCATGGTAAGCAGATATTAGAGTAACCGGGAAAGCTCATTGGGAGGCAGTAAAATGCATTCTCAAGTATTTGCGCAGAACGAGAGACCAAGTTCTGGTCTATCAGGCGCCTGAGCTAGTACCCCGAGGATACACAGATTCAGATTTCCAATGCGACAGGGACAGGAGCAAGTCTACCTCAGGGTATGTGTTTATTCTAGGAGGTGGAGCCATAGTTTGATGGAGTGTCAAGCAGAAATGCGTGGCAGAATCTACCATGGAGGCCAAATACGTTGCCGCATCATAGGCAGCGAAGGAAACAGTGTGGCTTAAGAACTTCCTAGTGGACTTAGATGTGATTCCTGGTTTGCAGAAGTCTACCACGGTATATTGTGATAACAACGGTGCAGTAGCAAACTCGAAGGAACCACGTGCCCACAAGGCGAGTAAACATATACAGCGCAAGTACCAACTGATACAAGATATCGTAAAGAGGGAAGATGTGGTCGTGGCTAAGATAGCATCAGAGGATAACCTTGCAGATCCATTCACGAAGACATTGACTTCAAAAGTCTTTGAGGCTCAAGTGGAGGGCATGGGAATCAGATACTTAGGAGAGCCATGACAGTTTTTCTTGATATATAGTAGCAAAGTGTATAGGAGTTGAATGTAGTTGTATACTTAAACCACAGCTTAAGTATTAGTGGGAGATTATTGGAGTTGAATACATAAGCTATGCTTGTATTGTACATTTTCCCAGTTAATATATCGATTCATGTTTTGGTTATATTTTATTGTGTATGATTTGTCCATTTATATTATGTAAGTAGATGATGAGGTGTCTTGTGTGACACAGTAGATCTCATCATTGGTTGAAAAACATAATATATAAATGAGGTTTGTAACTGAGACAGCTTTGGACAAACTATCGATTTAGGTTATTATGTGATTCGGATAATTGGTTTGTCTAAACTAATTGAATCATATAGATATACCCGGGGCGTATTGAACTTAACCATTAGGAATAATTTGTCTTGTACTGATTTAATAGACAAATCGTTCTTGGTATTCTATCTCTTAATCCCTAGACTCGAGCGGGTATGAGGATTAGACATAGTGTACTTTGATCTGCCAATGGGTGAGGTCTATTATGGCCAATAATCTCGGTAGGTTTGGTGCGCGTGTTTAGTTGCTTGGTGTGCTGCTGCTTGTCGAAAGGAAACCATGTACCGGTGCGTCCGGGGTGATGGTGCTCCCAAGATGAGCTCGTTATGTTTATTATACTAAAACCAGCTAGTGGACTTATGTCTGGTATAGTAAATAGGTCGAGTGGTACTAGTCTCAAAATTAAAGAAGTTAATTAATTAATTTATCAATAAATTAATAAATTAAAGGGCACTATATCTTTGATGTGGGAAGATTATGAATATAAATTAATTAAGTTGTTCCGGAAGCAATTCTAGTGTAGGGTGGTAGTGCCAAAATTAATCCGTTAGTGATACGATTAATTTTGTAATGGGTTAATTGAATAGTTAGAATTAATTAATTGATTAATTATTCCTAAGGGTTAATTGAGTAATTAACAAAGTGGAATTATTTAATTAATTAGTTAAGTCTTAAGTTTCAATTAGAATTAAAAAATTCTAGAGATTGGGAAATCTAGTTGGATTTGGTTTATCCTATTAGATTGGTTATCTAATTGGATTTGGAAACTAATTAATTACCTAAACCCATTAGGAAGACCAATCCTAAATCAACTTGGGGTCTCTCTTGTAACTCTATATATAGACAAGGGATTAGCTATTCAAGATACACAATTCAATAGTTTCATAATTCAAGAAACTAGAGAGATAAAATCCTAGAGAGAAATAATTATTTCTCCCTCAAAGTCGGATTTTCGAGAATTCCTAGTGGCTGCCCTATCTCATAGATCGGCCGGCCGGTTGCTTCCCTTGCTTCTTGGTGGCGCTTGGACAAGAGGGGCTGCGGCGCGTGGATAATCGGCGGCGCGTGAAGCTAAATGCGCAGGCGACGGATGACGGAATTTTCAGACGAGGTTTTTGACGCAGTTTTTTGTGTTGATTGTTGATCAATTGGTTGTTAGATCATTGCCCACACAACGTGCAATCAAAGTCTTGAGTCATACAAGCGATCACCTAAGTTTACGCTTCAATAGGTAATTCTTATGTTTTCGCTTAATTAAGAATTTTTGTTACGTGGTAAATCGTATAAGTGCAAACCCAGATCCTGAGCAATGTTATTTCAAGAAAGGGTTGGAATAGTGATTGTGCTAGAGTCTAGGCCTGGCTAGAGATTCTGATTCTGGAATGCATAGCACGAAAGTGAGTTTCTGGCTAGGCCCGGGTAGATAATCTTTCACAATCCACTACCGCATAATTATTAGATTTATTTTTCAAGATCTAAATAGCATGAATGTTATTATTTAAGTTATTTTATGTCTTTAATTTATGGATAATAAGTAGTATGCTTCATATTATCTACTAGACAAGTATGAGTTATTTTTAAATTTGTGGATATGAAGTTTTTGTGAGATATTTGGTTAGAGTAATTTCATGTGTATTTATTATTTTTAATATTGGCCACACATAAATAGCGCAACTGGAATCTACTATGTGTTGATTCAAACTATGTGTTGATTCATAACCCATTAATCTACTATGTGTTGACTCATAACCCATTAATTTACTATGTGTTGATTCATAACACATTAATCTACTAACCAGGCTTTGATACCATCTATCACCTATTAATCTACTAACCAGGCTTTGATACCATCTATAACCCAGGACATTAGGATAGTTTTACAAGATAAAATCTAACCGGCAACCATACATAAATGTTCCTAAACAAAATACTCCAAAATGTTTATAATACTCCAAACTGCCGATACATTTTTTATAGTTTGGTCAACAATTCTACAGTTAAAGTCAACAGTGTTATAGTAAGGGCAATAAAGATATTTCATATTTCATCAAACACATTCCTTCCATCAACCAAACATCATAAATGGTAATCATTGACATTCAAATTTAATGCACTAAACAGTTTTTATCATACCCATTTCAATTCTCAAAATCCATTTCCATTCCGACTTAAATGAAACCCATTCTGATTCTGATTCCAGTGAGTTCAACCAAACACCTTAGTCTGTGATAGTATCAAATTCCTTCTCAGACCAATGTAGAAGAATGGTTTCTTTTGTGAGACCCCTGGTCTCGACAGATATGAATATATTATAATATGAAAATGTAACGTACTTTGAGGTATATGGCTGAAGTTCTAGAGCCGTAATTGAGATAAAGAGAAGTTAAAATCATAACTGAATAGTGAAATCAAAAGACTGAAAGACAAAAAAAATTAATAAATCATAAGAATAAAGGCCTAAAGAGCAATTAGTAAGAAATCAAATTAATTAGGGGAAAAGTAATGGGAAAGAACAAAAATAGAAAAAGAAGAAAAATGAGGAAAGGACATGTGGCAGACTTATTCATCTCCATCTCATCCAAGCATCTACACCTTCCTCCCTCTCATTTCTTCATCATCTCCACCGCTCAAACTCTTTTCCCTTGTGATCTCACACCCTTTCACCATCTCCTCCAACTATCTTCCCTTCAATTTGAAGTTTTAGAACCCAACTGGACAAGAAGAATTGTTAATCAACAAATCATAAAGAATTACTTATCTGTTTGTTTTCTTCTTCGGGGTAGAAACCTCAATCTGAAACCCAACCTCATGTTTTTCTCAATCCAATTCAATTTGATTTCTAAACCTTACTAGAGTTTGTAAAAAACCTAACTAGAAACCAGTTGAGGTGGAATTGATAAATATGGATTTGGGTCACCAAGGAACCGATCAAGGAAGGGGCTGCTCAGACTTCTTAGAATAAACAAGAGCCTGAATGGATACATAATCGTCTATCAATCCCTAGTTATCCAGTTGTCGTAATAATTCTCTTGTTTTGATTTTGGCATCTAAAATTATTGGATGGAAATGCTATTCATAGTTGTTTGGTACTTCTTAAAGGTTAGGTTGAACTATGCTATGAAACTGGGTCTTGGTTTGAATGTGCAACGAGGTGGATATTCCCTCTGCACCGTTTGTGTGTGTTTTGGTGTTTGACTTGGATTGGTTAACCAATAGAGACTGAATTAGATTATTTATTTAAGATGTGTTGATGGTGAGGAACTGGGAATATACACTACCAATTGTATGAAGTCTGTGTTGAAGATTACCCAATATAAGTATAAGCAAATGTTTTTAAAAGATGGCAGCAATCATGGCTTTCCTTGAAATTTCATAAGATCCTGTTTTGAGCATAGAACTTTGGAATATCTCCCTCATCTTATATCTGATTTCTGCAAACTTTATCTTCTTTTAAACCTTGTACTGCAAAGTTTAACCAGTATCTTTCATTTTGTAATTTGGGCTTTTATATCTTTTGAAACATATCCTTCAACCAAGACTGCTGCCGCTGATATTTTCAGAATTTTCAGTACCGCTGGGCTGAATTCAAAATGTCATATCTCTTTCAATATAAGTCCGTTTTTAGTGAAACTCATCTTAGTTTAAACCTCTTATCACAAGGATTATATGGAATTTTACGTCTTCTCATTTGGCATAGTAAATCTTCCAAAAACTGTTGTCGAAGTAGGGTGGTATCGCAAAATTTCTGAAAAGTCCTGAACTAGTCATTTAACTTTAAAGTTTCATATCTTCCTCATTCCTTACCAGATTTGACCAAAATTTAGCTTATTTTGATCCTCAAAAATCAAGGTTTATTCTGAAACTTGTATCTTGTAAAATGGTTTTACAGACCTTCCAGAATATTGTTTTAAACAGAGCTACATTCCTATTGAGTAGTCTTTCCATGACTTACTATCCTAAGATTGTTCCTTGGTGAGTTATGACTTATAGTTTGGACGTTACTAGATGTTGTTAGATGTATCTAGACGTGGATAGATGTATCCAGACATGGTTAGACATATCCAGACGTTGCTAGATGTGGTTAAACATGGCTAGATGTATCTCGACGTGGCAAGACGTATCCGGACGTGGTAAGACGTATCCGGACGTGGCTAGACGTTGTTCATGTATGCAGAGATTCTGCAGTTATCATCCAACTTTGAAATTCCATATCTCCCTCATTTCTTATCCGTTTTGACCAAACTTTGGCTTGTTTCGAACCTCTTTCTGCTAGAATTATTCATAATTTTGAAACTACTCAATTGGGTTTGTAAATCTTCCAAAAAGTATTCTTGAAGTAGGAGTGTTAATACAAATTTTTCTGAAATTGCTGATTAGAGTAGCCAACTTGAAAACTGTGTAACTCCCTCATTTTGTATCCGATTTGAATGAACCATATCTTGTTTTAAACCTCTTCTTAAACTTTATGGCTCTCCATTTTGATTTGTAAATTTCCCATAAATCAGCTCTGAAACAGAGCTGAACAAGCTATTCTTCTCGCAGAAAAATCTGAAGTAATAGCTGTACTTCAGAAATTCATATCTTCTTCGTTCTTTGTCCGATTTAAGTAAATTATAGCTCAATTTAAACCTCTTTGAATAATTTTTACTCATAAATTCATACATTCAAGTTTTTCTTTCTAGATTTTCCAAAAAATAGCAAGGAACAGAGCTGCATTCTGCAACAGTTTTCTGAAAATTGAAGCCATCCTTGAAATCTTGGAAGTTCCTTTCTTACTCCTCTATGTTTAAGCCCTATTGCATTTATTTTGTAGAAAATTCTGGTTTTTGAACATTCTCTTTTTGGAAAATATCATAGTAATTACAAGAAGTTTCTCCCTTTCTTTGTTTACCTCTTGACTTGTTTTTCCTTTAAATCCCTTAACTAGGAATGTTATTTTACTCAAGAGACATAACTTGAAACCTGCACCCTACTTTAGATTAGAAGAAGTAAATTGTCTAGGCTAGTTGAATAGACATGTAAGAAGAAAAAGAACCTAAGTTTTAAAGTTGGTAACCATGACTTTTCCTTGTTGTAGGAAATCAACGGGACAAAGGTGACCATCCAAAACCTTGAAGATTGGTGAGTGTTCTCGCTATTTTCTTGTTGTGTAAATGATTTGCTATCACCTATATGTGTTCTGCATATATGTATAATATATAGTTATATCTGTGCATATCCCTTTATCTCATGCCTTTACATGAATGATTTATACATGTTACGGATTGGATTGAACGACTATTGCTTGACATTACTATTACGGTAGTGTAAATGGTTACCCGGGTATGCCTTGATTGTAATTGCAACTGTTGGCCGTAATGGGGATCCCCGACCCTCTACGAATGAGCTGAACTCTCCAGGCCAGCGACGGGCTCGGCTGGTCGAGTAAGGCCGTCGGGAGGTACTGTTTTAGCTAGCTACACTGACCATTAAGGGCGAAGGTTCACGATAGTGCGGGACGCCGCACAAACTTGTATATTATGTAGTTAGTTCACTTCTTTGGGTTCAGGTAGCCCAAGGTGAATGCTAGCCACGCTAAATGAGCATTGACTGATTTACTGAATGGAAGCTCCATTGTTGAGCTAAATGTGTTTCAATTGAAATGATTGTTTCCTTGTTATATGTTTATCGAATGTGAAACTGGATTTAGTATTGAATACTTTAGCAAACTATTGTTTTAAGAATAAAAGAGAATCTCACGGGTGTTAGCTCACCGTTATTTTCAAACCTATTATTTTCCTTTAGGTTGGAAGGCAGGTGCAGGTGCTAGATTAGAGTGGCGCAGCGACTAAGCTAATGGTTAGAGTTCTTAGGATTTTAACCCAATCGTTATATTAGTAAACATGTTGTATCTTGAAATTTTATGTATAAAAGCATTAAATAGGATCCTAGGTTCTCAAACCTATTATTTTCCTTTAGGTTGGAAGGCAGGTGCAGGTGCTAGATTAGAGTGGCGCAGCGACTAAGCTAATGGTTAGAGTTCTTAGGATTTTAACCCAATCGTTACATTAGTAAACATGTTGTATCTTGAAATTTTATGTATAAAAGCATTAAATAGGATCCTAGGTTCTAAATTTGTAATTCCATTCATTAAGATTGTACTTTTCGAATGAGACCTGGCGCGAGTCAGGCAGACGTCCGATTAAACTTCTGTATTGGATAGAGAGTTTGGTTGGGGGTTTACATTTTTATACTCCCTCCATTTCATAATATAGGTCATTTTTTATCAAACACGAATATTAATACAGTAATTAGTTTTTTAACATTCCTATAAATTTTAATGGTTAATTATGTTTTACCCCTAGTTAATGCACTCTTAGAAACAAGATAGTTTCTTAACTATGGCAGCTACATAATAATTTATCCAGTTTAACTATGACAGCTGCATAATAATTTCTCATGCTTAACATAAAATTGAACTAAAATTTCCCTCCCCTTTTTTTTTTGACAAATTAGTATGAGGCTTGAAAAATTCCCACCAAAATTTTGGAGAGAAGAAGAAAGTGAACAGTATAAACTTTGCTTAATTCCAAAAATTTTATTTATTGTACCGTAAAATATTCTCTATTATGGCATCCATAGGAGATGGAGATAATCATTTGCGCGTAATGAACTACCACAGGATGATTTTGTAATCAACCTCAATGCTCATCCCTCAAGTTCACCCATGAGTGGTTCAGTTGCGTCAACCAGTCTCCTTCTTGATCTCAATGAAGAACCAAATCTACTTTTTGATGATTTTATTTGTAAGAAATATTTAATGTATGGTAATAGAAGAAAGAACAAAGGTTAGTACTGACAATTTTTTTTTCACTTATATAGGGGACGAAGAGGATGAGGAGATTAGTGACAATGGAATAGATTATTCAGATGAATAGGATGATGAAATCAGTGACCATGATGTAATATATTCTTCACATGAAGAAGATTTTGGTAACATATATTTTTTTTTTTATTTTGGATATTTTAAATTTTAGTTGGAGATATGGTTAAATGTTTATATGAGTTAGATTTTTTTTTTTAAAGGAATTATCTGAGATTATATTGACATGTTTAAATATTTTAAAATGTATTGTTTGAATTACAATTGGAGTATTTTTTTTTTTCAATTACTGTTGTCTATGTTTGATTGTTCCCGGCCGTTGTCTATGTTTGAGTATATATATATATATATATATATATATTTTCAATTACGGTTGTCTATATATGAGTTACCATTGGAATATATTTTTTTTTCCTTTGAATTAAAACTGGTTAAATCCGAATGTTAAAACTATGGGGAGATAACTTAAAGCTAACAAAGGAAGAACCATCCATAGTTATGTCAGCTCGAAAGCAAAACCATGAAAATGGAGACCCAACCGCACAAAGTTGAGATGATCGATCCCAGCTGGTGGGTCGCTAGACAGAGTAGTAGTACTAGCAATAATCAATTTCAGAGCTCAGAACTTTGGAGGTTTAGTAAATTGATTTAAGGAAGAATTTTGGGGTGTTTTAAACATATGTTATTGTCTCTCCAAATTGGAGATATGATTAGATATTTATCGAATGAGATTGACATGGTTAAAAATTATAAAATGTATTATTTGAGTTATTGTTAATTTGTTTGAATTACCATTAGAGTATATATATATTTTTCAATTATTGTTGTCGATGTTTGATTATTGTCATTGTCTATGTTTGACTATATATATATATACACACAATTACTGTTGTCTTTGTTTGAGTTACCATTGGAGTATATTTTATACGTTTGTGGTTCGATTTTGTCAAAAATATAATTTGGTATTTTAGTTTATTTTTATTTTTTCATAAATATATATGTATTTAAATATGTGTCTCTTGATCTTCATTTTGATTTTTTCTTTTTATCGAATGATTTATTTAGATAATGACATTGTGAATATGGGAGGTGAAAGTAATCAAAATTTGAGACATTTTACGTCGAATGATAAACGCGTGAGAATATATCATTCTCTTTTAGAGAAAAGTCATGGTGAAAAGTTTGAGAAAGGTGTGACACATATGGTGGCTTCCGAATTTTCTGTGTCCATAAGAACTGTACAACAAATTTGGAAACAACATAAAGATAGTGGTGATGTTCATCATAGAAAGATAAATTATGGATGTAAAAGAGTTGAAATTGATCGTGATCGTTTGCGTGCATTGCCTGTGTTAGAAAGAACAACATACAGTTCATTAGCTGAAACTATGGCGATTAGTATATCTACTTTATGTCGAAGGAGGAAGTTGAAAGATTATCTGCCTGTGCCTAGCCAGAAACTCACTTTCGTGTTATGCATTCCAGAATCGGAATCTCTGGCCAGGCCTAGACGCTAGCACAATCGCTATTCCAACCCTTTTGAAATAACATTGCGTAGGATCTAGGTTTGCACTCATTCGATTTATCACGCGACAAAAATTCTTAATTAAAAGCGGAAGAATAAGAATTACCTATTGAAGCATATACTTAGGTGATTCTCTTGTATGCCTCAAGACTTTGCTTGTATGCTGTGTGGACAGCAGTCTAACGAGCAATTTGATCAGCTAATCACCACAATCCACCTGCCGGAATAAACCAGATGTCGCCACCGCCGCTTCTGAGAACCACGCGCCAATAGCTGCCCGAGAGAAGCTCTTCACACGCCGCCACTTTGCTCACCAAATGCTACCGCCGAAAAAAGTCTCCGATCAATGCCTCCACCTAGGAAAGCAAACTGCCGGCCACTAAGCTTAAATCCCAACTTTGAGAAAGAATTTCTCTCTCTAGGATTTTCTCTCTCTAGTTTTCTTGTCTTGAAAACTTATGAATTGTATGTTGTGGAATAGCTAATCCCTTGTCTATATATAGAGTTACAAGAGAGACTCCAAGTTGGTTTAGGATTGATCTTCCTAATGGGTTTGGGTAATTAATTAGTTTCCAAATCCAATTAGGTAACCAATCTAATAGGATAAACCAAATCCAAATTAGATTCCTAATCTTTAGGATTTCCTAATTTCTAATTGAAACTTAAGACTTAATTAATTAAATAATTTCACTTTGTTAATTACTTAATTAACCCTTAGGAATAATTAATCAATTAATTAATTCTACCTATTCAATTAACCCATTACAAAATTAATCGTACCACTAACGGATTAATTTTGGCACTACCATCCTACACCAGAATTGCTTTCAGAACAACTTAATTAATTTATATTCATAATCTCCCTACATCAAAGATATAGTGCTCGTTAATTTATTAATTTACTGATAAATTAATTAATTAACTTCTTTAATTCTGAGACTAGTACCACTCGACCTTTTTACTATACCGGACATAAGTCCACCAGCCGGGTTTAGTATAATAAACATTACGAGCTCATCTCAGGAGCACCATCACCCCGGACGCACCGGTACATGGTTTCCTTTCGACAAGCAGCAGCACACTAAGCAACTAAACACGCGCACCCAACCTACCGAGACTATTGGCCATAATTGACCTCGCCCATTGGCAGATCAAAGTACACTATGGCTAATCCTCATGCCCGCTCGAGTATAGGGATTAAGAGATAGAATACCAAGAACAATTTGTCTATTAAATCAGTACAAGTCAAATCATTCCAAATGGTCAAGTTCAATACGCCCCGGGCATATCTATATGATTCAATCAGTTTAGACAAACCAATTATCCGAATCACATAATAATCTAAACCGACAGTTTGTCCAAATCTGTCTCGGTTACGAACCTCATTTATATATTATGTCTTTTAACCAATGATGAGATCTACTGTGTCACACAAGACACCTCATCATCTAACTACATAATATAAATGGACAAATAATGCACAATAAGATATAACCAAAACATAAATCGATATATTAACTGGGAAAATGTACAATACAAGCATAGCTTATGTATTCAACTCCAACAGAAGTCAAGGGTAATATGAAGACATTCTAGTTCAATAAAGCCTCATCTGAATGATGAAAACAAAAAATCAAGGTTAAGATTTTTCTTATCAATGCAACAAGATCTAAATAGTCCAGGCAATCCAGTTTTCAAATGCATGTATAATGTTGTTCATGTCGATGAAAAGTGGTTTTTTATGACGAAGAAGAATACCATAGTCTATTTGACTCAAGATGAGCCTGACCCACATCGCATGGTCCCAAATAAAAATTTTATAAAAAACAATTATGTTTTTAGTGAGTATATCTCGACCAAGATATGATTCCGAAGGTAACTTTACTTTTGACGGAAAAATTGGTGCATAGCCTTTCGTCACCAGAGTGCCAGCTAAAAGAACCAGCGTTAATAGATTGTCAGGGACATTGGAAACGAAGCCAATACTGTCGGTGACTAGAGAAGTCAATAGGCATTTTTCATTGATAAACTTCTTCCTGCAATAAGGGAAAAATGGCCTAGAGAGGACTTGGGTAATCCGATATTCATTTAGCAAGATAATGCAAGCCCCCACCTTAATCAAAGTGATGATCAATTTGTTCAAGCTGCTACACAAGATGGTTTTGATAGTCGCCTGATGAATCAACCTCCAAACTCTCCAGACTTCAATGTGTTAGACCAGACTTCAATGTGTTGGACCTTGGATTTTTTAGAGCTATTCAAGCTATAAAAGATAAAGAGGCAACAAAAACTTATGATGATCTTATTGGAGTTGTGGTAAGAGCATATGAAAATTATCCACCACACAATGTTAACAGGATTTTCTTAACCTTGCAGACATGCAATACAAGTTATGAATGATATGGGCAGTAACATACTTTCACATATATTCACTTTTAATTAGTTGAAATTTAAATTTTTTTTAATATTAAATCAAGCATAATCTCTAACATATGAAGAACGCATTACTTGAAAAACAAAGTCGACTACGCAAACAGTTGGAATGTGATCGTAGTGTTATTCAAACAGTTATCAATTATTTAAATTATGTTTAATGCTTTTGCCATAATTTTTTTGGTCATGACTTGGAACATGACTTCTGAAAAACTGTATTTGATTCTGATTTAGCATCATTTTCTTCTGTCACAATGCACTTTAAGCAATTTCTACTATGGTAAAACCTCTCTGAACTACTTTTAAAAAGGCATAAATTATGGTTACCCAAAATTCACAACTTTCTAATATTCCAAAGAACAATAATCAAATTACTACTACTCCTAGCTTATCTTTTTACAGTGGTAAAAAAGTTGAATTGCTTTTTTTTTTTCTTTTTTCTACTCTTTTTCTCTGCATATTAGAAATAGTAAAAAAAAAAAAAAAAAAAGTGAAATAGACACAAGTATCTAGTAAAATTTGATTTTGGTTGAATCTACACGAAAACTGACATATCAAGATTATGATATGAAAGTATAAGTTGTAAATTGCTTTTTCCTTCAGCTAGAGCTGGAAATTTCGAATTAAAATCTCTAGAATTATTGAAGGAGAATAGATTAATGTTAAGAAATTATATTAATTCTCATCACATTAAGCTCAAATGTTCCAATATGATAAGATTCTCCTTTTCTATTTTATTTTTAATAAACCATTAATTCTTATAACCTCATCTCAGACTAGTTCTTATAAACTCATTTCAGACTAGTTCGTAGAACAAAATGGCAATTAGGGTATATCAATCGAAGGAAAAATTGATACCACAAAGGGATTTTAACACACCAGCAAAACTTAAAAAGCTCCACAAACATTAAATTTCAACTTTAATCCAAAACGGGCTAGAAAGTTTCCAAGTGCTAACTGAAAGGTACACCAAATTTCTCATCAAGCTACTCAAGTTGCAGTCTGCTTCTTCAAAGTTGTTTGTTCCCGTCTTACTACTCCAACATTCTTAATCTTAGTTTGCATAATCTTGAATATGTCAAAATCATTCAATGAAACCCTTCTCTTTTGCACAATCAGCTTCCCACCCCAAGAACTGTTCTCCCACTTGGTCTTCACATCAGCAGCTTCTAATGCAGCAACCAAAGCCTTCTTCTTTGGGATTCTTTTGATGTCAATACTCGGAAGCTAAATTGCATGAATATTTTCATTTGATTCTGATTTAACATCATTTTATTATGTCACAATGCACTTTAAGCAATTTTCACTATGGTAAAACCTCTCTGAACTAATTTTAAAAAGGCATAAATTATGGTTACCGTCCGATGATGACTTGGCACTCCACTTTCCGGGAATAGCTGAATGGCTTGACTCTGTTTTCACTGAACACCCATATGTGCAGGACTGAAATCATGACGAGCAGAACCGCCAAAGAAGAAGAACACAACAAAATTGATGACGACCAGGATGTTTTTCCACCGGAAAATGACATCACCAGAGAACCCACATAAATAAAATAGAGTCAGAATCCTCAACTCCAGACAGCAACAGAGGGATAAAAGATTTGTGGGAAGATAAAATAGAGAGGGAGGGGAGAGGGGGCTAATATAAGTAATAATTGTTTCTTCTTGGCGATTCCTGGAATTTCTTCCTCCGAAAAATAATAGTACGAAGAATCTTCTATTCTCTAACCTCCAGCCATGCTCAAATTCAGAGAAGTTCCAACCCCAACTCTTGAATGAAACGAAATCTAAGAGTTGCCAGCTCTTTAATAACTCTTATCAGAAGCTATCCAAAACATACTTTGATACAAAAAAATTTACTTCAATAAAAAAAAATTTAATTACTCCAAAGTTTTATCAACGCAATCAATATCAGTACATCAGAAGAAAATACTCACCCTATAAACAAAACAAACCAAACCCAGTACTGGTACAACAACAGTGAAATTATAGAAAAAAATAAGGTTAAAAAAATTTGGGACAATATATCTTTAACATGTTTCTGACCACATCTTCTTGTCCTTTTGGTTCGAATTCTTCCCATTATTCTTCAGGGTATTTGTTCAAATCAAAATCTAGCATTGCGGGTTCATTCAAATCAAAATGTAATATTTTTTTGTTCATTCTCTTTCATCTACAACATCATCATTGGCGTCTTTAAAATCACCTTCAAAACCTTCAAATGAATCTTCAACTACTGCATTTTCTAAAGAATCTTCAACCACTGCATTTTCAACTATTGCATTTTCGAAAGAATTTTCAACAACTAAATCTTCCACACTTTTCCCTAATCCAAATCCAAACAGCTGTTCCATTTCAAAACAAAGTATAATGAATAGAAATTAAAAACAAGGTCTATATAGAATTGAAAACATGATTAGTATAAAACGAACCAAAGTAAGAGTATTTTTTCCATAATTAATCATATCAAGCCAACGAGAGAATTAACAAACACACAAATGACAACATGTGAAATCTGCTATTGTCATGATCGGTGACTCGAACTTAAACCCCCCAAATCCTAATTAAGGGTACTAACCAATGGGCTATCTCATTCTTGTCAGTTGTGAAGTACTACTTTAGCAATAAATTTTGAACTACAACAAAATCTTATTTTTATCAAATAATGAGATTACAAATTGCAATTAGGCAAAATCTTATCTTAACTTCAAATCAAATTATAAAATTATGAAAATACTCTTTCATAACCTAAAATGAGTAGTTATCTCTAGAATTACAAATATATATTGTGTATGTGTATATAAAGTTAGTTGAGAAGGGAAAATTTTGGATTAAAGGCAGTGAAAGAATTAAAATTAATAAAAATGGTAGAAGTTTCATATTATTTGGATTAAAGATAGTAAATTAATTTATCAAAATATAAAATTATAATATTTATACTATGACGTAAATATCATCTCTAGAAGGTTATACAATTTAGGTCTTTTCCAGTGAAGGACGAGAAAGATCAGGAGGAAGAAGCAGGCCACGGTTGTTATTACATCTATGAAATCTTTCTGTCAAGTATTTCGGCTCCTGAAAACTCTACCAATTTGGTGCTTCTGTCAAGTACATTTCGCTCCAAAATGGGGCACTTAACCCCTATTCTTATTCCTTCTGGTCTTTTGAGGAAAAAAAAGCAATACTTATGTGGTTAAAGTAATATTGTTTAATAACTCGTTTTACTCCAGGCAGTGTTTCCTCCACATCATGAAGAGTATCAGAGATTGAGATGCCATGCTTCCTCGTTGTTGTTCAGGGAGTTCTTGGTGATTGATGGAATGCAACCAATAGGTCCAAGTTCAAACACCAGGATTCTCCTAGCTCCCAGTTGGTATAGTTTCTGCCAAGGTTCAGCAAATTTTTTTTTTGCCCAATTAATTTCAAAACCAAAATAAGCCCAGAACTCAAAAGTGTTAGAAGGTGGAAGAAATTAAGGTAGACCTGAATTTGATGGGAGAGGGAATTGACAAGAGCGCGGGCGAAAGTTCGAGGAGTATAAAGAGCCATGTCGGTGACTTCACGGATGTAGTTTCAACTTTCCTCATTCTTTACTTTGGAGGGGGTCTAAATTGCACAACTTCAAAGAAGATATTCACCTTATAATATAAATATTCTATTTTTGTATTTTGAATAAAGCAATTCACTGTTTTAATTCAAATAATATAAAAGTTGTACCCTTTTTATTGATTCTAACTCTTCCAGTGTCCTTAATCCTAATTTGTCCTGAAAAACATCTTCATACGAAATCAATATTTCTTCATTTTGGATTCTTTGAAACTTGATTTTTGGAAAATTTATCTTTATTTCTTTGTAATTTAGTTACATTATTAATCACTCATATGAGATTTTATTATTGTTAAAAGGGTTAAAAACTTCTCACGTCACTAAACTTATTGAATAATATATTTTTTGTTACTAAACTTTTCGACATGACAAACAACTCATTAAACTTTTTAAACGTATAACTTGTCATATTTCTGTGAGGTATCCATGTGTGACCCGACGAGAAATTTAATCTGAGTGCCACCCCTCTTCCTCCACCTTCGACCTTCAGCCTCTTCCTTGTCGCAGTAAATCCAAGAGTAAAGAGTATCATAATTTCAAAATATTGCAGGTATCAGTGACCATTCAAAATATTAAAAATGAAAAGGCTTTTCTACCCAATAATTTTCTGAAAAACCCACGAACCATTGATTCCCCCATGGCAGAATACACAAAAGACATATATACATTATTGTTGGAATTCTTATGTAATACTATATAATGTTGTTCTAAAGCTATATATATATATATATATTCAAAACAAATATAGTTAATCAGACATGGGAGCAAAGGATGAAATTGGAAATATTTAATTGATTATAATGTTGTTAAATGATGAAGATGAAGCATTGCCCAGAGTAGTTCTATTACTTTTTCCATCTCATTATCAATTAATTCCACTAAAGATACGGAAGGGCAGTGGAGCTGGTGGCGAACGAGGCTGAACGGCGAAGGGAGGTGGATGAAGAGTGGCAGCTGCTGCTTGCGGGGCGGTTGGCGATGATTTGAAGAACAAAAGAGGAAGAGGAGTGGCGCTGCTGCTTGCGGGGGGCAGTTGGCGGTGATTTGAAGAACAAAAAAGAAAGGCTTAAATGCATTTTTGGTCCCTATAATAGAGATAATTTCACTTTTGATCCCTTTTATGTTTTAAATGGCAATATTAGTCCTCATCATTATCTTTTTTTATCAGCAATTTTAGTCATATTTTATGAAAACAGTTTGGAAGATAACGGATTAACTCATTTGATTGCTAGTAAAACTTAATTTTTTATTCAAAATGATTTGTACTATGACGTTTTCAACAAATTTTATGATCCGGATCCTCATAAATGTTCAACCGATTTAGGATTTCGATCGTCATTTTGGATTGTGAGTCGATCTAAATGGGTTAAACATTCATGATGAATCGAGTCATAAATGGATTGAAAACTTCATGGTACAAATCATTTTAAAGAAAAAAATTAAGTTTAACTAGCAATCAAATCAATTAATCCGTTATCTTTTAAATTTTTTCGTAAAAAATGACTAAATTTTCTATAAAAAAAGTATAAAGACTAAAATTGCCACTCAAAACATAAGAGGGACCAAAACTGAAATTACCTCTATTGTGAGGGACCAAAACTGCATTTAACCTTTTTTTTCTAAAAAAAATCCATAATGAGTATTTCATTTTTGCCCTTTTAAAAAATTAACAGAATTTTAACATATTAAAATTTTTGTCCGGTTATACCCAGCAAAACTATGAGAAATTATATGTTTTAAGAGTTTAATGGGTTAGTCAAATGAAAAATTCATTGGCAAAAAATATACAATTAAATAAATTAAGTGACCTGACAAATTTATAACTCTTCTTAAAATTGAAATGAGACACTTTGTAATTGAGTTAAATAAGAAAAGAAAAATAATCCTAATTCTTTTAGGTGTGTTTGGCGTGCACCAATGAGAATGGATCAATCCGCAAATAATTAATAGTAGAGATATCTCTTAAATAATTTTATACTATATAATTATCTTTTAAATAAAAATTAAACTAATCAAATACAATTTTATTCATTTAATGAGATTACCAAACAAGTTAAAAATAATTACGTTAATAAACGCGAATTACTTTATTCCCATTTACGCGAAGGCTATTAGTTTCTTGGTTAATGGACTCTAGTTCTACTTTAGGGAAATAAGAGGTAACTTTTTATTGAACAATTAAAGTTGTATTTTACTTCTACTTAGTTGGTTCAAATGTTTTAAGAATAAATATCTAACGGATTTAAATTATGTCATATATAGTATGCAAATCTGGTATACATTTTCTTAAATTTTTCTCTTTATTTTACATATGCATTACAGTTTCATTAAAAGATTACAAAAATAATACTTTGCCTCCCCTGCAATTATGCATGAATGCTGAATTTTATCTTCTTTGTCATGTACCCACATGCTTCGTTAATATACTTGTCCTTTCTGTTTTTTTTTTTTACCGGCCTACTTTGTAGCCTGAGTATTAAGAACCAAATTGTATCTCTATGACTCTATATCTCCTTGGCCAAACATTTGACTACAGTTTCTTCCTTTTGGTTCAGTAAACATTTCCTTCACATGATTCATTCAGATTCTAATGAATACTACTAACCAATGCACTTTTACTAGTACAAATGACGTGAAGTGGACGTTAAATTTCAAGTTTAAAATGTGTTTCTTCACAACTTCAAAGTTCAAGTAAGGAATGATGAATTTCCGTTTCTGTTTACTTTATTGCTTGAATGATGCTTCTCCTTAGGTGCTAGATTACATGTGAGCATGTCAGGTAAAGCAAAACCAGGGGAATAGAGAGAGACTCAGACAGTGAAAGAATTAAGATTAAACAACATAAACCAAAACAATACAGACTGTATTGATTCTTTCTTTCCTACTTTCAAAATCCAAACTTTTTCAGCATTACCGAGTCACCATAACCACCTTGCTTACATTGTTTCTTCAATTAAGCTGTCACCAACTTAAGGTATGATTATCTTCAATTATTTTCCGCTGGGTATTGATGAGTTGTCCACAATTTTTTCCTTTTTTTTTTTTTTTTTTTTTTTTTCTGTATGGTCTTTGGGGCAGATGTATTGAGTAGTGACAGTGAAATGAGTCTGAGTAGTCTACTTTTTGTCTCCTTCTCTCTTTCTTCCTTTGTAAATTCTTTATCTTTTTACTGTCAACATTCCCAAATTTTGTCTCTGATTTAGAGGGTCCCCCCTCATCCTTTTGGTATATTTAGTTATTTATCTCAACTGCTGGATTTATGGGTTTGCAGCAAAATACATCTGAACAGCGCCGAGCCCCGATCGAATCCGGCCTCTTTTAAGTAGATTTGAAGTTTTCTCTGATATGGGTTTTTGCTCTTTGCACTGATAAATTAAGGTATGTTGTTTTAATTTGTTTTGTAGTTAGTTTCTGATATCTTCGTTCATTTTTTCTGCACGAAATTGGGTTCCATTTTTCTTATTTTTTACTTTTTCTAATTTCTAGAATTTGGACATCAAACAACTGTTTGGACAAAGAAGGGGTGTAAGGGACTATCAACCATGAAAGATTTTCCTTCCTGCTTTGGGGAAAATGGGGTTCAAGTTGCAGACTTCTCATCTTCATCTTCATCATCAAATACTAATAAGGCTGCGCAGAATTTGGTAACTTGTGTTTATCATTGTCGATTACGCGGTAAATCTTGCTTAATTACTGTTACATGGAGTAAAAGTTTGATGGGTCAAGGCTTAAGTGTTGGAATTGACGATAATACAAATCAGAGTCTATGTAAGGTTGATATTAAACCCTGGTTGTTCTCTAAGAAGAAAGGTTCAAAGAGCTTAGAGGCAAATTCTAATAAAGTTGATGTATACTGGGACATTGCTTCTGCTAAATTTGGATCTGGGCCTGAACCGTTGGAGGGATTTTACTTGGGGATTGTTTGTGAGAAACAGATGATTTTACTAGTTGGGGACATGAAAAGAGAAGCCTTAAAGAAAACTGGTGCAGCACCTGTTTTATCAGGTGCTGTTCCAGTTGCTAAGAGAGAACACATCTTTGGTAAGAAGACTTTTAGCACTAAGGCCCAGTTTCTGGAAAGTGGCCTCATACATGATATCATGTTCGAATGTGATACAATTGGAACCAACGATCCATGCCTAGTTATGCGAGTGGACACGAAGCCATTGCTGCAGGTGAAGAGACTCAAATGGAAATTTAGAGGGAATCACACCATCTTAGTCGATGGCATTGGGATTGAAGTCTACTGGGATGTCTACAATTGGCTCTTTGGCACAACGCTTGGAAATGCAGTTTTCATGTTCAAGACTTGTCCTCCCCCAGAAAAGTTGTGGACTACCCAGCCTCTCAGTGATCCTCAGACATTGCATTGGTCATGGTCACAGAGATTTCGAGATTCTGAGCCACATAATATGAGCTTCACACTGATTTTGTATGCATGGAAGAATGAATAGAAGATTCAACATTTTTCTTTTGCTTGAGTACTAACTATACTCTCACTGAGCTGTGATATTATTGACTTTTCAATTATTATACTTGATTACATTGTCCATTTGTTTTAGGTATTCAGTAGATTGACTAGTCAAACAATCAGTAAAAATATAGAAATCTTTCTTGTTCGTGCTTGTATATTCTTCGGCTGAAACTTTGCGTCGATTGATTTATGTTCCTGCTGAAACTTCAGTGCAAAATTCGTTCTTCGTGATGCTTTTGCAAAGCCTTTATTTTTGGCAACATTTGTTGTACGTCTTCGAGTTTATTAAGTGTGGACATGCCACATCTATATGGTTTTTGCTCTTTCAAAATCCACTCTAATCATGTTACATTGAGCTTTTTGCAGTTTCAACATCTGTAATCATGCAACATAAAGTTTTTGCAGTGTCAACATCCACTGTAATCATGTAACATGGAGGTGTGAGCTTTCTCCATCTGGATTGTGATATAAATTTATCCTTTTCATCCCTTTACAAGGTTGAATGAGAAGTTACCGGACTTTTTTACTCACAATGTTGCAATGTTTTAAGTCTGAAGCATATGAATAGCTGCACAGTTAATTCTTGAAGTATCCGGCAAAATGGTGGATTATCTCTCTCCATCAGATCAGAAGATGTCCGCGAAGGTACTTGAAATGGATGTATTTGTAAAATTCTGTCATGATTCCGGATGTCCTTTCTTCTTTTGTGCTCTGGACATATCTAGTTTAACATTTGCCCAGTGGTTTATAATAATTGTAGATACTAGGAAATGAGATGAATGAAACTTGAAACCGTGCTAATTGATCCTAAAACCTATTCTGCAATACCATACACCTAGCTTTAAACCCAGATTGTCCAACTATTTTACATGCGTACAAAGCTTAATTAAGGTCGGGTTGTTGTATGAGATGAGTCTTCCAGGTGTGAAGAAGTCTGATAACTCTGTGAAATTCAAAACTGATCTATATAGGTTACATGCTAGTTGGTTTCAAATTTTAAACCCCTTGTTGTTGCATTCTTTATCCAACTTGCGAAATCTGTATGTTTGAGAGAAATTTGCTAGATGAAATGTTGGCTAGAATTTGTAGTAGATGCTGCATTAGATCTTGGTGAGATAGGTGAAGTCTCACAGATAAAATGAGGTTACCTTATACTCAATGTTCATATATGGTGATTCCTTCTTTTACTTGTCATTACTCCTTAGTGAATATCAACACTAAGGTTTGTGTTAAAGCAAGTAACTCTTATGTATTGGAAAGATTTTAAAACCTCTGTGCATTGTCTAAAAGCACTTAATGTAGTGGTGGAATGATGGATAAGGGAAGATGACGGAACTATTAAATTCTGTGGTATTTGATGATTGAATACAAACAAGTATTTTGTTTTTGCTTAGTCCTGGGGTTCATAATGATTTGAATGCTGAAGATGTCAATACTACAAATTTTCTGCCTTTTAGGACCACATGGTTTTAAGCATGAGTTCTCACAGGATGGGTGTTTACCTTTGAGAAACATGTAATAATTTTCTTTCCTAAAAGGCTAGCAGAGATATGGGATTAGGTTTTGGTATTCTGTCTGTCCTCAAACTAATGCAAGTTCTCAAGTGATGGAGAAGGCTTAACATGATCTTTTCTTGTATTAGGGCTGGTTTGACTTGATAAGAATGCCATTTATTTAACTCCTTTTGTGGCTTTATGGTGGCCGGACACAAGAAGAAGAAGGCTACGATGACGGGAAGATTAGGGAAGTCACTTCCAGGCGGCGAGGTAAGTGATTTGACTGCTTTGTACCTTAATGCTAATGGTGCACTATAGGCTGTCATTCCTACGTGTAGAAAGTGAATACTTATCTCAACTTTATCTCATCTTAACACCATTTGGCTCATTCATCTCAATATTATCACTGAATTTACCCTCTGTTACATACACACCAAGCTTTCAAGCTTAAGGATATTGTTCTGGATTATGCCGGATACCTATGACCATCTTCTTTAGCTATTCTCTCGCCAGATCTTTTTAGAATGTTTCAACCTCTTTGCGACGAGTGCACATTGATGCCGTAGGAAAAGCTTGTTGATGGATTTCAGATGAAGCCAATGTATGTTGTTATCTATAAGGTCCTTCCCCTCCTCCAAATTTAGGAGCTTCCCCAAGTATTGGGTTCATTCATCCTCAATACTTATTTTCTCACTATTTCCCACTATCCATTTCATTCCTTGTTTTACAAACTGATCACACTTGATACATTGATGGAGATTGTCACACTGTATAAATCTCTCAGCATTCAGTGCATTTTTCACCAATTGATCCTCCGGTATATTAGATTCTCTAGAGCAGTCCTGGAGTTCGATCCAATAGCCTGATGGAAGCAATAACTGAGGCAATAGGATGTTCTGATCCAATAGCCTCAATAAGCCTCAACAGCCTCTTTGAAGCCAAAGTGAAGCTCAATCTGGTTAATGTTTATCTTTAAAGCAAAGGAGAGACCAAGTAAAAAATGACCCCATTCTTTAAGGGTGATTTATATTTACCCTCCATAAGTTTAATTCAACTACCCAAACTCTTTCAAATTCTAAAAGTTATAAAAAAAATCCCACCCACAACCCAGTTTTGACAAAATATGGTTAAAAAATTGGAGAAAAATAACACAATAAGGCCATTCTCCTCTTTTTCTTTCCGTCATCTTTTACCAATTGTTAAAGTTTCATAAATTTTTTGAGTATTTTTAGTTGATCTGATAAAAAATACAAAATGATCATAGTTCATGTATCAAAATTATGATTTCACTTTTTAACTCCTCCTCACTTATTAAAAATCTCAAGGATTCTAAACCAAGTTATAAGTAAAATAACTATGCTTTCTCTCATGCTCCAACTCTTTGTTCATAGGGTGCATCTTCTCTATACGTATCATGTCAACATCGCAATTATCAATCCATCCACAAAAGTTCATAGTGTGAGTCGAACACAAAAGTTCCAATCTTCTAGTAGATGAGATGGTCAAAATTGGATACACCATGCAGATTGGTATGAAGTATTTTAGTAGCGGTCCTCCAAAAGTTAAGTGAATCTTATGGGAGGAGATCTATAGGCCAACTCAGAATCTAGTAGTTTGAAGGCTAGTTGTTAAGAATTTCAATATATAAATCTTGCATAGTACGAGAATAATAATAATAATAATAATGAATTATAAATTTGTTCATCTTATTTTAGTAAAGGTTTAAATTCATTTTTGGTCCCTCATAACATGGGTTATTCTAGTTTTGGTCTCATATATGTTTTAGTCACTAATTTTAGTCCCACTTAAATTTTTTTTACCAATTATGGTCCCTTTTAATGAAAAAGTTTAGAAGATAACGGATTATCTCATTTGATCGCTAGTCAAACATATTTTTTTTTTAAAATGATTTGTACAATGATGTTTTCAATCCATTTTATGACTCGGTTCCTCATGGATGACCAACCCATTTAGTTCGACTCACAATCCAAATTGACGGTCGAAACCCTAAATGGGTTGAACATTCATGAGGATCCAGATTATAAAATTGGTTAAAAACATCACGGTACAAATCATTTGAAGAAAAAATTAGGTTTGACTAGCGACCAAATGAATTAATCCGTTATCTTCTAAACTTTTCCGTTAAAAAGGACTAGAATTGTCAAAAAAAAAAAATTTAAGTGGGACTAAAATTGGTGACTAAAACATATGGGGGACCAAAACTGGAATAACCCATGTCGTGACAGCAACCATTAGTCGTGAGAGAACCCTATCACGTGACCATTTGCAAAGGATATAAATGTATTTTTCCTTATGACT
This sequence comes from Knoxia roxburghii, assembly GCA_030378225.1. Taxonomy (NCBI): domain Eukaryota; kingdom Viridiplantae; phylum Streptophyta; class Magnoliopsida; order Gentianales; family Rubiaceae; genus Knoxia; species Knoxia roxburghii. The sequence goes on along the minus strand of CM059418.1, from coordinate 26,178,455 downwards.
TATAGCTAAACGAATTTTGATCAAACTCCCTCCATTTGTCTTTCAGCTTGTACCTTTTCGCAAAAAGCTACATGGATTCCAAATATCTGCTCATCTTCAACCTTTTGAACTTTGAAGCTTCGAACCGATTTTCACCATGTCTTCAACGCATCATATTCTTTGAAGTAGTGAAAAAGAAAGGCTTTGTGGGTGTTACCATCACGACGTTTGGTTGTACTGCAAGAACGCAAGCAAGATGGAGTGGGATATGAGGAAGGAGGACAGTTACTTCGACTATACCTGGCTTACAATAAGAAAATCTTACGATTTTTTTTTTTTTTTGGTCTAAGTTTGATGATATTTTTGTTATAGTTGTTAATGTTTTATTGTGACCGATGGTAGTTATTTTTAACTTTCGTTGATTTGAAAATCAATCAGGAAGAACCGTTAAAAAAATGGACCTTTTTTGAGTTTGCATATGGTAATAGTGACCCTTTATGAAACCCATCTTTGTGTGAAAAGAGTTTGAAGCCTTAAATTAAAAGTCTCATATTTTTGTTGAAAACCCAAAAACTAGAATCTGCCTTGTAGCGATTAAAAATGAAATTGAACGAGTAGAATAAAAAATTCCTGTGGTATAGTAAAGAACCATGCTTTTTGTTTTTCTTTTTTGAAAGGTGCAATAATCGAAATTCTAAACATATGTTATGCTTACTGCAGATCCTGATTCTATGACATTCAAGTTAAGATTGCACTATGGGGGTCAAATAATGCGAGACAGATACAAATTTTATAAAAAAAGAGAGAAGGGGATAGGGGGGAAGTCATCTTACTTTGATGTAGTTTATGGGGATAGGTTATATTTTCATACCCTTAACAATATGTTAAGAAATGTATCCAATGAGAAGAACATTAGTGTCCTGTATTATTATTTGGACCCTAGAAGTGATTTAAGTAATAGATTAAGGGAACTTCAAACGGACAAGCATATCTTGGAATTCATTGGATTGGTGAAAGACTATAAAGTCATGGAAGTGTACTGTGATCATAAGTGGAAAGATGTTATACTAGCCAATGGCTGTATCCCCTGATGACGTGATTGAGAAGCCGAGATCATCAGTAGTCATTGAAGAGATATAGGAGGAAAGGGGGGATAAGACTCGTATTTTGAAGAGGAAAGTTGGGAATGCTTTATTATTGGCCAGAAGTTGAATGACTGTGTTGCCTTAACACTAGTCCTACTTATTGGATGGAAAGAACATGATGCGACTGTGGATGGAGAAAGTGGTACTGCTAGAGGAGATCATGTAGACAAGAATGGTGTTAGTAATGATGGAGACAATTATGATCCCATAGATATTGATCATGAAGTCCAAGAGAGCCAACAGGAGGTAATTACTCAAGTTGATCAGCAGAGGGAAGTTTCAAATTTAGAAAACGAAGATTTGAATGATGAAGTTGTTATTGAAGAAGTATTAGCCGATGATACTGAAGCAACCCTTGAACCCGAAGACCAACAAGAGGATGTGGTTGTTGAAGATGGATCAGAAAATGAGAGTGATCTGTTTTCTATGTACTTTGCTGCATTCCAAAATGATGAGGAATTTAAGCAAATGATAGATGTCATTATAAGGGGAAAAAAAAACCCAGATTGAAATGGAGAAGAATGCATAAAAGGTTGGGGGACAGTGTTTCTGAAAATAGAGGAGGTAGAGGAGGAGAAACAGGTAGAGCTGGAGATGAAAATGTGAGTGAGGAGTCTGAAAGAGTGGAAAGGGGACATAATTATGATAATGTTAGCAGTAGTTCAAGTAAGCAGATTTTAGAACATGAAGCAAATGTGACAGAAAATTTGGGAACTCATGAACTGAATATAGATGAAAATGCTCCATTTCAAGACAACAAAGATGAAGATGCAATGGTGGGTGCAGATATTTTAGTGGACAATGTCAATGTAGAGCTGCATTCAAATACAAATTCTGAAGATAGAGAGGATGCAACAGTGCGATATTCTAACTTTAAGGGTCATTCGGGTGATGATGTTCCTACATGTGTGGATGGGCAGAAGTTTGGGAGTAAGAAGGAATTTAAGGATGCAGTTCATACATATAGGATATTGACGGGCATCCAGTAAGCATGTACACAAATGACAAAAGAAAACTTAGAGCCACTTGCGAGCCTCCATGTAAGTGGTTTATATATGCAACAAAGAGAGAACCAGTCAACAGTTTGGACTTCGTAATGTCTTCTCTTCAGCTAACTTATAGTGGGTGCGGTGATTGTTCTGAGTGAAGGAAATAGAACAAGTCCGGGCTAAATCAAAAATCTCACTTTCGTGCTATACATTCCAGAATCGGAGACTTTTGATTCGGCTCAGGCTCAAATTTATTTCCCCTCAACGGATCTAGGTTTATACTAGTTCAATTTATTAAAACGACTCTCAAAGGTTAAATCTTTAACTAAAACGGAAGGAATAAAGATTATACCTTTGAAGCGAGTCCTAAACAATATAGAAAATCAAATCTCTGGGAAAACGAAATCCACTTTGAGTCTGGAGAATAACTCCAAAACAACTCCGAACTAGTGTGGGCTAGTGTCTACGGAGTGGCCCAAGGCAAAATGAAAGAAATCCAAAGAAACCTGCTTAAAAAAATCCAAAATCTGTAAAAACAGATTTAGCCCGGGAACTGTTATGCCAAATTTGAAAACCCAAAAAGTCACCAAAAGAGATCTTTCACCAATCGTAGATCTAGACTTTGGCGAACCCAAAGGAACGAGCCAAAGGATTAGCGCGAAGGGAAGGTCAAAAGCCCACAAAGATGGCCGGATTCTGCCCACTGGAAAAACAAATCGGCCGCTGGAAAATACAAATTGCGACGCGGTGGATTTCTTGAAATCCGATCCGAAATGGGTGACTATCTATTGGGTTTTCTTGGCTGATCGATGGGTTGTGTTTTTTGAAGAAGAAAGCTCCAAAGTTGACTTCGAAAGAGAAGATTCAATGAGGAAAGAGAGCTTCTCTTTCTAGACTTAACTTTCTCTTACTAGGTTAATAGCCACCAAGGTTTCTAATGTCTTGTAAAATGCCTAACAATGACTATTTATAAGGAGCTTTTAAAGAGACTTAGTGGGCTTTTGAGTTGGGCCTTTATGTTTGACTTTTGTTGACCCCTTAGTCTTCCCTAGACTAGTCAACTCCAATCGAGCCTTTCGAATTAATTTCTTAACCCATTTCGTTAATTTAATTTACTTGAACCCTTAGGATTAATTAATTCAATTAGAATTAATTTCTTAATCCACTTAGTCAATTAAATATTATTTAAACCTTTAAGATTAATTAATTCACTCTGTCGATTAGTCAAACGCATATTTAGTCGTACCACTAACGGGCCAATTATGGAACTACCGCTCAAAAATGACTTTACATCGCGCTCACTTTGTTATTCTTCCATCTCTCCACATCAAAGATCTAATGCTCGTCGGTTCATCAATTTACTGACAAATTAATTCACCAACTTCTTGGTATCCGGGATTAGTATCACTCGACTTTCTCATTATACCAGACATAAAGTCCACCGACCGGGTTTAGTATAATAAATATTGCGAGCTCATCTCGGAAGCACTATCAACCCGGTGAACCGGTACATGGATTCTTTCGACTAGCAACGGCACACAAATAAGCTAAACACCGCATACCCAACTTACCGAGATTTAGGCCTCAATTGACCACACCCTTTGGCAAATCAAAGCATACGATATCTAACTCTCATGTCTGTCTCAATCTCGAGATTAAGAGATTAGAATACTAGGATCGAATTAACTACGCCGATCAGTACAAGTTAATTCAATCTAAACTAGTCATGCTCAATATGCCCCGGGCATATCCGTATGATTTAATTAGTCTAGAAAAACTAATTTCTAAATCACACGATAACCTATACTGATAGTATGTTCAGACTATCTCAGTTACGAGCATTCCTTTTATATATCAATACTTTAACCAATAACAAGATCTACTGTGCTTTTCTACATCTCGTTATCTAGTTCTATGATATAATGGAATAAATTTAATACTGAAACAAAATGATATGTCAACTGGGTATTAGTTTTTGATACAAGCAAATAGTGTTCTAGTATTCAAAACTAACACGGAGAACCCAAAAATATCTGCAAAATGGTTGGCCAAAAGATATTTTGAAAGGTTCAGAGCTAATTCGAAGATGTCTATAGCACAAATAAAGCAGAGTGTTGATGAGAATTTTAAGTGTGAGATTACTAGGTCAAAGGCTTATTTGGCAAGAGCGATTGCTTTAGAAGAGTTAGATGGCACTGCAAATGAGCTGATCAAATTTCTTTGGGGTTATGCCGAAAAATTAAAGAGAACTCACCAAAACACAACTACAGAAGTTGTGTTTGTTCTTAGAGAGGAAGGGAAAAAACCCTATGTTTATGAGATTTTACTGCTGTTTTGGGCCATTGAAAGCTGATTTTGTGGAAAGATATGCCCCTATTATTTCTTTGGATGGATGTTTTTCAAAGTGAAGATATAAGAGGCAAATCTTGGCAGGTATGGGGGTTGATGGATGAAAGATTATCTGCCTGGGCCTAGTCAAAAACTCACTTTCGTGCTATGCATTCCAGAATTGGAATATCTGGCCAGGCCTAGACGCTAGCTCAATAGCTACTCCAACCCTTTTGAAATAACATTGTGCAGGATCTGGGTTTGCACTTATTCGATTTATCACACAACAAAAATTCTTAATAAAAGCGAAATAATAAGAATTACCTATTGAAGCGTATACCCAAGTGATTCTCTCGTATGCCTCAAGACTTTGCTTGTATGCTGTGTGGGCAGCAATCTAATGAGCAATTTGATCAGCTAATCACCACAATCCACCTACCGGAATAAACTAGCACCGCTACACCTGGCGCGTACAATCCACGCACCGCCCAGAGAGAGAGAGAAAGCTACACGTTGCCACCAAAATTTGAGAAAAATTTCGGCAGCTATAAGCTATAGGAAATATGAATTTAGAGAGAGAATTTTCTCTCTCTAAGTGTTCTTGTCTTGAAAACTTATGAATTGTATATTGTGGAATATCTAATTCCTTGTTTATATATAGAGTTACAAGAGAGACCCCAAGTTGGTTTAGGATTAGTCTTCCTAATGGGTTTAGGTAATTAATTAGTTTCCAAATCCAATTAGGTAACCAATCTGATAGGATAAACCAAATCCTATTAGATTTTTTAATCTCTAGGATTTCCTAATTCTAATTGAAACTTAAGATTTAATTAATTAAATAAATAATTTTACTTTGTTAATTACTCAATTAACCCTTAGGAATAATTAATCCTTAGGAATAATTAATCAATTAATTAATTCTACCTATTCAATTAATCCATTACAAAATTAATCGTACCACTAATGGATTAATTTTGGCACTACCATCCTACACCAGAATTACTTCCGGAACAACGTAATTAATTTATATTCATAATCTCCCCACATCAAAGATATAGTGCTCGTTAATTTATTAATTTACTGATAAATTAATTAATTAACTTATTTAATTATGAGACTAGTACCACTCGACTTTTTTACTATACCGGACATAACTCCACCGGTCGGGTTTAGTATAATAAACATTACGAGCTCATCTCGGGAGCACTATCACCCCGGACGCACCGGTATATGGTTTTCTTTCGACAAGCAGCAGCACACCAAACAACCAAACAAGTGTACCCAACCCACCGAGACTATTGGCCACAATCGACCTCACCCAGTGGCAGATCAAAGTACACTATGTCTAATCCTCATGCCCGCTCGAGTCTATGGATTAAGAGATAGAATACCAAGAACGATTTGTCTATTAAATCAGTACAAGACAAATCATTCATACTGGTCAAGTTTATTACGCCCCGGGCATATCTATATGATTCAATAAGTTTAGACAAACCGATTATCCGAATCACATAATAACCTAAACCGACAGTTTGTCCAAAGCTGTCTCGGTTACGAACCTCATTTATATATTATGTCTTTTAACCAATGATGAAATCTACTGTGTCACACAAGACACCTCATCATCTAACTACATAATATAAATTGACAAATAATGCACAACAAAATTTAACTAAAACATTAATCGATATATTAATTAAGAAAAAGTACAATACAAACATAGCTTATGTATTCAACTCCAACAATGGAGGCAATGGGTATGAGATAAAAGTCCAATAAAAAGAGTTTTGGATATGGTTAACCAAAAAGTAAAAATTAGTTTTGGTTTGTTAAAAAGTAAATATTAGTTTTACTCATATTTAGGTTTCCTCTTTCGATTTTTTGTTTGCAGGATTTGAGCAGTGCTTTGGCTGATTTACTACCTAACACAGTAAATAGATACTGTGTCCAAAACATGTATGCTAATCTCAAGACAAAACCTAGACAAGGAGTTGAAAAATCAATTGTGGTTGTTGATGGGGCTACTACAGAGGCTTGGTCTGAGGTAGAAATGGAAAAACTGCATTAGGATGACGTTAATGCTGGTGCAAGGTTTTTTCTCTCTCCATATCAATATACCAATATGATACAATTGTTAATAACTTAATTGAAAGTTTTAATTCAAAAATTTTGGATGCCACAGAAAAACCAATAATTAGTCTTTTAGAATCATGCTGATCACAGAAAGTGTGGTTGATATTGCACATCCTGTTCACATGTGCTGAATCGTATGTTTTTCCAATTTAGATCTTAGCTGAATTTTTTTAAATTGGAGATTTGATCTTTCTTCTTCATACTCCACATAACGCTTAAGAACACGGATTCAAATAATTCTACGCTGTGTAGCACCATATTCTTATCTGAAGTGTTGCACATATGACGTCACAATTGATTAACATCTTCCTCTATAACATATCGAGTTGACATGTGTGCTAAATTGGACCCAATGTTTAAGATTTACCATGACTGCCTGCAACTCTTTCTTAATGGAAAATTACTTCCTCGTGGTTTGTGTTTTCCGTTTCTGAGGGGTTGTTTCCAGTGAGTGAGGTAAATAAGGGATTCTTAGTTAAGAAATTATCAGTTGGACTTAGCTTTGAAAGCTAGAATGGTGAGTGTTTGTCGTTACAAGCTTATTGCCACAAAAAGAATATAAAGAAGCAGTATGTTGATTTAAAAGATATAGCCTGCACTTTGAAGTTATTCTACAATCATCCGTTTTCCTTCCTACAGCTTGTTGCTAATTCCTGTTTTGTGTATTAATTTCTTTTTTTTGGTCTTTTTCATGTATACTAGTGTAAATAATTACATCTAAAAGACGCTTGTGAAAAGATTTAAAAAAAAAAAAAATCGAATGGTACGAGGTATTAGAACCAATTTAAAAAAGCTAGAATATTGAAAAAATCTAATATCTTAATACAATACTTGTACAATAATCGTCAAAAACATACCAAATGTTATCTAGCAGAGGGTTTCTTTTTACTTTTTACTTGTTATCTTGATACTTTATTTGTTCTTTAGCTTCCCATGGGCAGAAATAAAATAATATTAATGATCTAATTTTTTCCCAATCTTTCTCACAAACTCTTCAAAAAGAAATTTATATCCAAATATTATTTCTCCAATCTTCCATTCAAATTGTTTGCAAGGTTATTTTATTCAATTGTTCTTTATTTATTTGGAGCTTGCTTGGTAGAAAAAAAAAAAAAAAAAAAGAAGAAAGAAAGGAGACTTGTAAAAATATAATGCAAAAATGAACCAGGTTTGTTCCTTTTTTTTTTTTTTTTAATAATACAAAACTCGTTTTGTTGTTTTATTTATTCTGCATCACTTACTCCACTCTATTCAGTTGCAACTTGCAACGGAAGAAGTTGTTAATAAAAAATTCCCTCAATCCGTTCCAAGTTGCATCACTTATTCTTCCAGTCTTTTAGCTTTTTAAAATACAAAAAACTAATGAATATGGACATAAACCACACATTCTATTAGTTTTTTTTTTTTTTTAAATATTTTACACACTCTCATCCTTAGGGACTGTGTTTGAAACATATTTTTGTTTTGAACGTTTTTTCAGTCATTTATAAGTATGCACGTTTAAAACAAATATATATATATATATTTTTAAATCTAAATTTTCACTTTAAATAAGAAAAAAAATATAAAATATAAAACACTAAGATAAAATTTTCCTTCAAATTTCCAATCATAATAATAATTATAATTATAATAGTTAAGCTATTCGGTTTACATCACATAATAAAATTGATGCTGATTTATGAATTTAGAGTAAAGATACTAATGAATTTTTTTTAAAAAAAACATATGTCATTCGAAATAGTTGTCTGACTCCTTTTTAGGGCCACCTGGTAGCGATCGTAATCAATCATCTCTAACCTTTATACACATCATCTGTATCTGTGTATATTAAGTTAAAAGTCAGCCATACTATCTTTTCTACCGAATTCTGCCGCCCATACTATTAGGCTTTCATAATTCCATTTTGAAACTTGCTCTTCATCAAGCAGCAGATATTCATCATTCCTAATTTTACAATTGTTCTCAATTCAAACCATGAATTATCACTCCATCATACTCCAATTACATCTAATTTGCTTGAGATTACAGCCACCTATTTCTATCTTATGTGCTCTAACAATACTACTAATTCTAATTTGCGCTGCTAGCTCTCTTAGAATATATAGAGGCGAATATGAGCTCACTGCCTATCCAAGTTGTAGCTTTCCATTGGAGCTGTCACTTTTGGTGCATAACTTCAATTCAGACTCCCCATAACATGCTTGAAATAAGATGGTTGAAGTACACATAAATTAATTCTGATTATTGTTGCTTTAAAAATAATAAATTTGTAAAAAAAAAAACCTTCAACTTGACAATTCATGATGAACTTCAATATCATATCTTTTCAGATGATTTTTAACTAAAGAAACTAGTTAGTTTTCAGGCATAAGTCAACTTCAAATAGATATAACAACACATGCATTAGCTTATCAAATGCACTGGTCTCACATTGATATGACCTTATTAGGCCTATAAATATTCATACTTACAGCCTTTCATACCATTCCGCAGAAGATAGCAACAAAGGTATTGTTTTTATTGTTCAATTGAAAACCTGCAATTCTTCTTTTTTCTTTGGTGCTTGTCCTTAAGAACATCATATATAAAGGGTAGATCATTCCATTAAAATTAGCAATTTTTTAAAAATTGGTATTTTCGCTTTACCTTTTCTAATATTTGTATATATGATTCTTAGTTTAAGAAAATTAGTTTTGTTACTTTTTAAGGAGTTTGACCTTACAATCTTTTGTAGGTTTGTTTTAAGATTACTCCATTTAAAACGGATCTTGGGCCTTTCAACTTGTTCTCGCTGTGCAACTTCATCTTATTCATAATTCGTATTTAATTTAGTGTTTCTGCAATCAACCCATTTTTGTTTTATGGTTTCTAACCATGGTCCAATTGCATTACCAGGATATCTAATATCTACTGTTAATGGCTGTAAAAAATCACATTCCGATTAACACCATGGTTTGCCTGTTATGCTAATATGTGCACCTACAGTGTTTTTTTTTTTTAGTTAACAACATTCGGATAAATATTAGATGTTCAAATCTTGTTAGCACCTTTTCATAAATGACTAAATGAGCATCGTGTGGTTCTGTATTTGAGGGTGAAGAAACACCTACCTGCTACCTACTTCACACCCACATTTGTTAGCTACTTCAATAGTATATCATCGGTCAAAGAATTGCCAAAGTGGCTTTACTAACTATTTTAAATTTCTTTTAGTACATAATCCTGGATGTTTAAGACTTCTGAGATTGAAGATTGCAGCCCAGATTTAGGTTACAATTTCTTGAAAATGAAACTTAAGGCTTTTAATTATTGTTTGGATATATTTATTTAAGATAAGAAGAAACTCTTCTAAAACAAAATGCATACAAACCATGGTATTAGAATCTGCAAAGGCAGCTGACCACGGGAACTACAAAGATTGTTTATTACAGTATTAATTCGTATTGCTTGAATCAACCTCATAGTATGTGTTGTCATGTATAAATGTAATATGTGTTGTCATATTATAGGATGGAGACAAAATCAATTGCTGAATTAAGGAATTACGACCAATCTTGGGAAGCAATTATCACCATTGCATAAAAAATGAACGCTTAACAATCTTACAAGAGTCCAACCAAACTTCAGAAATTTCTCTTCACTGATGAACATGTAAGTAGTCTACCTATTGCTTCACAAACACACATAAAGTTTATGCATTAGAACCATATAATAACATTGACGTTATTGTGATATTATAAGGGCTCAAAGGTTCATGGCATCTTGTTCAATAATGTTGTTAATCGAATGAGCCCCAAACTTCAACCATACGAGAAATATAAAATTAACAATGCAGAGATAAGGGAAATTGATGTGAGGTATAGGCCTCAAGGCATAACAATGCAATGGATCATTGAATGCGACACGGTTGTGGAAGAAATTAATGACGAGTTAGCTCTAATGCAAATAAATTATGCATTCACACAACTTGAACAGCTAGCAAACTATAAATAGTTATATAATTTTACCTCGGGCACAGTAGATCTTATCATTGATTAAAGTTATGATATATAAATAGCGTTCGTAACTGAGACAGTTTGGACATACTAACGGTTTAGGTTATTGTATGATTCGAAAATTGGTTTGTCTAGACTAATTTAATCATTCGGATGTGCCCGAGGCATATTGAGCAGGACCGATCTAGGATCGAATTAACTTGTGCTAATCTTCGTAGTTAATTCGAACATTATATTCTAATATCTTAATCCCTAGTCTAGAGCGGGTATGAGGGTTAAACATAGTGTACTTTGATTTGCCAAAAGGTGCGGTCAATTGAGGCCTATATCTCGGTAAGTGGGGTATGCGTGTTTGATTTCTTATTCTGCCGTTACTTTTCGAAAGGAAACCATGTAACGGTGCGTCCGGGATGATGGTGCTCCCAAGATGAGCTCGTAAGGATTATTTTACTAAACCCGACCGGTGGACTAATGTCCGGTATAATAATAAGATCGAGTGGTACTAATCTCAGATAACAAGAAGTCAATTAATTTATTTATCAGTAAATTAATAAATTGACGAGCACTATATCTTTGACGTGGAGAGATAAAAGAATAATTAAAGTGTGCACGAGACAATTTCATTTTTGAGCGATAGTTCCATAATTAATATGTTAGTGGTACGATTAATTATGAATTGGATTAATTGGCAAAGTGAATTAAATAAATATTTATCCTTGGGTTGATTAGTATTTAATTGACGAAGTGGATCGAATAAATAATCCTTGGGCTAATTAAGTATTTACTGGTCTAGTGAGAACTAAGAAAGTCAATTAAATCCAATTAGTAAGGCCCAACTCAAAAACCCAATAGATTTCTCTTGAAACTCCTATAAATATATTAAGTCTTGGCTTTGAAGACACAATAAACTTAGTCGGTAAGTTTTGCCTTTTAGAGAGGGAAACGTCTAGAGAGAGAACTTCATCTTCTTCATTTAAGATCTTTCTCGAAGTCAACTTTTAGATCCTTCTTCCTCGAAAAAGATCAGCCCAAATGTGTCCCTTTCATTTTTCGGCTAGATGCTGCCAGGCGCTTCCATTTCGGCGATCGGATTCCATTTTTCGGTGAGTGTTGCTGCTGGTCCGGTGCATAGATCTACGGCAATTCCGTGTACAGATCGCGGTGGTGCGAGCGGCTGTCCGGCGATCCTTTTAGGCAATTTTTGAGCTTTTCCGGGGTGAGTTTCTTGTGGGTCTTTTTGGTCCTTGATAGATCTACCTGGTAGACAGTTGCCCACTCAATTTCCAGGTTTGTTTGGAGACATTCGAGGGACTCTTTGTGGATTTTTGCATTAAAGTTTGGATTTTTCTTATTCGCTGAGGGACACGCTTCAAAGGTATAATCTTTAGTTCCGCTTTATTTAAAGATTGAATCTTTTGTGTGTCGCTTAATAGATCTAACAAGTATAAGTCTAGATCGCTCATAGGAATTGATTATAGTTTTTGGGCTCAAACGAAAGTTTTCGATTCTGAATGCATAGCACGAAAGTGAAATTTTTGATTTGGCCTGGACCTGATCTTATTTCCGTTCAATTGGCATTAGAGCCGAGGTTTTTGCTTTATACTTATTTGATTTATTACACGGTTTTATTGCAGGTGGTTATTATTCCCGGCTATTATGGTTTTACATTCATTTATAAATCCTGCGACTTGTCCGAGCTCGTTTTTTTTTTTGAATGTGAATGTGTGTAATAGTAATAACCACGAGCTGGAGGCCATGTATGATTAGATTAAATCTTGTAGTAGGATTTATTCTAAATGTCGTCTTTATTTTCCTGGACAAGGCTTGTATTTAGGAATTTATGTAAATGACGAAGACGTTATTGTAGGTACCTCATATTCATGGGTTTTAGTTTATCATAGTTTTGGGTGATTCTAAATTACATAGAAAATCAAGAAAACCCAGACGAATTAGGAGGAATCCAAATAATGAATAAGAGTGACGCGACGGGATGTGTCAACAAGGCGTCAAAATGAAGCAACAATTGAGAAGGCCAAAATAGTTGGGAAATGTTTCATTACGTATTTATTTCCCACTTTATATGTCCTGATTGTTGCTTGTGTGTTTTCGTTTTATGTTTTTATGCATGATAAAAAACAAATGGTTTTATGGATGCAAATTAGAAATGACTAAAGTTAAGACGTTGAATGTTAAAACCGTAAAAACCCTCAATTTTAGAATCTAAGTGGGAGCGGGTTGGTTTATATCCCCATGGCCTCCATTACGAATTCATATGTGATGTAAATAGACTTGCGCGTTAGCATTAGGGCATTCCTCAATATCGGATGAGTCTTTATTCATAAAATCACTAGATTGAATTTCTAAAGGGATGACTATAGTGCGTTTAATTGGAGAACTGTGACACCCTCTCTATCTAAGTAACAAACTAAGAAGTCACGTAATGGCATACACTTAGTGTACCGTTTGTAGTATCCCTCCCAACGAGGTTACGCTACTTATGTGTGCTGCTAAAATCACCGACTATTAATTTCATTGTTCAATAGATAGTTTGGTCAGATAGTGAAATTAATGAACTTGGTTCTTATCGAACAAATGTGAACTAGCGTACACGTTGACATGATTGTGACCTACATAAATCCTGGTGAACGAGATGTTGGTGAATTTGATTATATTATTTTGACAGCATCAATATTTCCTAAAAAAATAAAATACTGAAACTTCTATGTTTATTTATTTTCAGCTTTCGATATGCCATTTAATCCACTTGCTGTCATACTTAAAGAAAACAAACTGACTGGTCCAAATTACATTGACTGGAAATGCAACTTGGATATTGTCCTTACCGTTGAGGGGTATAATTATATGCTCACAGAAGTGTGCCAAGAAACGCCCATTAATGACTCTACTCCTGAGCATAAGGGGGTCATAAAAGGTGGAAGAAAACTGATGAGATGACCAGGTGCTACATTTTGACTTCTATGTCAAATGTTCTGCAGCATTAGCATCAGTTGATGACTTCAGCCTTTGATACGATGACCAACCTTAAGGAGATGTTTGGGCATCAGGGCAGGGCAGGGCAGCTAGACAGACAGTTATGAGGAAGTTGATGAATGCCAAGATGGTTGAAGGCACTTTCGTGAGGGATCACGTGCTTGACATGATGGCAAACATCAATGAGATCGAGGTATTGGGAAGATAGATTGATTGGGAAACCTAGAATGATATCATACTCCACAGCTTGCCTCAGAGTTTTGAGCATTTTCGGTTGAACTATAATATGAGCCAGCGTGCTTATACTCTTCCCGAGCTCTTGACTGAATTGGTGTCAGCTGAAGGCCTCTTCAATGAGAAGAAGTAAGCTTTGGCAACTGTCGGGCCTTCAGGATCTTCTTCAGGACCCAAAGCCAGAAAGAAAAAGAAAAAGACCCAGAAGACTACCAATTATGGACCCAAGCCAGCGATTACCAAGAAGAACAAGTCGAGAGGCAAGTGCTTCAAGTGTGGCAAGACAGGACATTGGAAGCCGGATTGCCCAAAGCTGAAAGGTATGACCAATTTCACCTTTGTTACTAAGATATGTTTAGCGGTGATTTCCACAGATACTTGGTGTGTGGATTCAGGAACCACAGATCATGTTTGTAATTCTTTACAGGGGTTCCAAGTAACCCGGATGCTTATAGATGGTGAGTTGCAGGTCTACTTGGAAGATACTACCAGAGTATCAGTTGTTGTAGTGGGAGTTGTCAAGCTTATTTTCTCAAATAATGTTGTTTTAATTTTGAGAGATTGTCTTTATGTTCCTAGCTTTAAAAAGAACTTGCTTTCAGTTTCTAACTTTTGAAGAATGGTTATAAATTTGTTTTGCCTGATGACTCTATTGATGTTAGAAATAATAAGAAATTTATATGTTTCTGTTCGTTGGTTGACAATACTCTAGATATGGGTACATTTACATAATGCGCCACAAGTCCAAATGCTTTGGAAAGTTCAAAAAGTTTAGGGCAGATGTGGAAAAGCATCATGGTAAAAGTATCAAGACACTGCGATCTGATCGTGGTGGCGAATACCTCTCTAGTGAATTTAGGAGCTACTTGTCAGATGAGGGTATTCAGTCCCAGTTGTCTGCACCTGGCACACCCCAGCAGAATAGTGTAGCAGAGAGGAGGAATTGAACTCTTATGGATATGGTGAGATCTATGATATGTTACAGTGAGTTGCCCAATTCGTTTTGGGGATATGCCTTGGAGACAACAGCTTACATTCTGAACCTTGTACCATTTAAGTCTGTGCCTTCGACCCTTGTGGAATTATGGACTTGTCAAAAGCCTAGTATCAGACATCTCAGGATTTGGGGTTGCCCAATACATGTGCTTAAGGCAGATATAGGCAAGTTAGATACGAGGTCAGAGGTAATGCTATTTATAAGATAACCCAGATGAACGAAGGGTGGTCTATTTTATAGTCCTAAGGATCAGAATGTGGTGGTTAGTACTAATGCTAGATTTTTAGAAGAGGACTATATTTTAGATCATAAGCCCAGTAGCAAAATCATACTAGAGGAGCTTAGGGGATAGCCCAGTATTCCAGATGCACCAGTACAAGTAGATACACTAAAGAATACTGCACAAGATATCACAAATGATGCACCAACACAGGTTGTGCCTCGTCGTAGTGGGAAGATTGTGAGACAACTAGTGGGCTTGAGAGAGTATTTGGATTTTGTCCCTGGTGCTCACAAACCAGACCCAGTTAACTACAATGAGGCTCTCCAAGATAAAGATGCAGATTCTTGGTAGAGAGCGATAATTTCTGAGATGGGTTTGATGGACTAAAATCAAGTCTGGGAGCTGGTAGACCTGCCTGATGGGTTTCGACATTTTGGGTGCAAATGGGTCTACAAGCGAAAGAAAGGATCTAATGGGAAGGTTAAAACCTTCAAGGCTAGGCTTGTGGCGAAGGGGTATACTCAGAAAAAAGGTATCGATTATGAGGAGACATTTTCCCCAGTAGGTATGCTTAAGTCGATCCGGATTCTCTTGGCCATAACTACTCATTAGACTATGAGATTTTGTAGATGGACATCAAGATAGCTTTCCTTAATGGAAGTCTTGAGGAGACCATCTTTTTGCAGCAACTAGAGGGATTCATTGCAGAAAGCCAAGAGCACAAGGTTTGCAGTCTCAAGAAGTCTTTCTATGGACTTAAGCAAGCATCGAGATCTTGGAATATTCGTCTTGACGAGGTAATCCAATCCCATAGATTTACTCAGTGTCCGGATGAGCAGTGTGTCTACCGCAGGCGTGATGGAGATATGGTGGTGTTTCTTGTATTTTACGTAGATGATATTCTTCTTATTGGCAATAGTAAGAAGGTATTGTCAGACGGAAATGCATGATTGTCCAAGCAGTTTGATATGAAGGATTTATGAGAGGCTAGACATATCATTAGATCAAGATCATTCGATATCGTAGGAGACGTTCGTTGACACACTCTCAGGCTTAATACATAGACACGATTCTGGCCCGTTTTGACATGCAGAACTCCAAGAAGGGACACTACCTTTCAGACATGGAGTGCATCTGTCTAAGGAGCAGTCTCCCAAGACTGTTGAGGAGATAGAAGCCATGAAGGTAGTTCCCTATGCATCAGTAGTGGGAAGTCTCATGTATGCCATGTCGTGTAGCAGGCCTGATATTTGCTTTGCTGTGGGCATGGTTAGCAGATATTAGAGTAACTCTGGAAAAGTCATTGGGAGGCTGTCAAGTGCATCCTTAAGTATTTGCGCAGGACGAGAGACCATGTTTTGATCTATCGAGCATAAGAGGTAGTTCCAAAGGGTTACACAGATTCAGATTTTTAAGGTGATATGGACAAGAGTAAGTCTACCTCTGGGTTTGTGTTTACTATAGAAGGTGGAGCCAAAGTTTGGCAGAGTGTCAAGCAGAAATACGTGGCAGACTCTACCATGAAAGCTGAGTACGTTATAGCATCAGAGGCAGCGAAAGAAGCAGTATGGCTCCAGAACTTTCTAATGGATTTAGATGTGATTCTTGAGTTGCAAGGTTTCTTACAGTTTACTGTGATAACAATGGTGCAGGTGCTAACTCAGGGGAACCACGAGCCCATAAGGCAAGTAAACACATAGAGCACAAGTACCACCTAATACGAGAGATCGTAAATAGGGGAGACGTGGTCATGGCCAAGATAGCACCAACAGACAACCTTACAGATCCATTCATGAAGGCATTGACTCCAAAAGTCTTTGAGACCCACGTGGAGGGCATGAGAGGTAGATACTTAAGTGAGCCATGAGAGTTTTCCAGTTTTTGGTATGACAACAGAATAAGTGTATTGAATAGTTTTTATACTTAAAAGCTACAGCTTTGAGTATTAGTGGGATATTTTTAGTTTTGAATACAGAAAGGCTTTGCTTGTTTGAAAAACTATTTCCCAATTACATATTGATTGTGTTTCAGTATTATAAATTGTCCCTTTATATCATATGTCTATATGATAAGGTGTTTGGTGTGACATAGTAGATCTTATCATTGGTTAAAGTTATGATATATAAATAACACTCACAACCGAGACAGTTTGGACATACTGTCGGTTTAGGTTATTATATGATTCAAAAATTGGTTTGTCTAGACTAATTGAATCATACGAATGTGCCCGAGGCATATTGAGCAGAACTGATTTAGGATCGAATTAACTTGTACTGATCTTCGTAGTTAATTCGAACCTTATATTCTAATCTCTTAATCCCTAGACTAGAGCGGGTATGAGGGTTAGACATAGTGTACTTTGATTTGCCAAAGGGTGCGGTCAATTGAGGCCTAGATCTCGGTAAGTTGGGTATGCGTGTTTGATTTCTTATTGTGTCTTTGCTTGTCGAAAGGAAACCATGTACCGGTGCGTCTGGGGTGATAGTGCTCCCGAGATGAGCTCGTAAGGATTATTATACTAAACCCGGCCGGTGGACTTATGTCCAGCATAATAATAAGGTCGAATGGTATTAATATCGGATAACGAGAATTTGATTAATTTATTTATCAGTAAATTAATAAATTGACGAGCACTATATCTTTGACGTGGGGAGATAAAAGAATAATTAAAGTGTGCATGAAACAATTTTGTTTTCGTACGGTAGTTCCATTATTAATCCGTTAGTGGTACAATTAATTATGAAATGGATTAATTGGCAAAGTGGATTAAATAAATATTTATCCTTGGGTCAATTAGTATTTAATTGACGAAGTGGATCGAATAAATAATTCTTGGGCTAATTAACTATTGACTAGTCTAGTGAGGACTAAGAAAGACAATTAAATCTAATTAGTAATGCCCAACTCAAAATCCCACCAGGTCTCTCTTGAAGCTCCTATAAATACATTAAGTCTTGGCTTTGAAGACACAAGAAACTTAGTGAGCAAATCTTGCCTTTTAGAGAGGAAAAAGTCTAGAGAAAGAACTTCATCTTCTTCATTGAAGATCTTTATCGAAGTCAACTTTTAGATCCTTCTTCCTCGGAAAAGTTCAGCCCAAAGGTGTCCCTTTCATTTTCTGGCGAGCTGCTGCCCGTCGCTTCTTCTTTGGCGATCGGATTCCATCTTCCGGCGAGTGTCACTGATGGTCCAGCGCCCAGATCCACGACAATTTTGTGTGCAGATCATGGCTGTTTCAGCGCGCAGATCGTGGTGGTGCGGACGGCTGTCCGGCGATAATTTTGGGCAATTTTTGAGCTTTTCCGGTGTGAGTTTCTTATTGGTCTTCTTGTTTCTTGATAGACATACCTAGTAGACAATTGCCCACTCAATTTTTGGGTTTTTTTGGGAGACATTCGAGGACTCTCTGTGGATTTTTTCATTAAAGCTTGGATTTTTCTTATTCGCTAAGGGACACGGTTTAAACGTATAATCTTCAGTTCTGTTTTATTTAAAGATTGAATCTTTTGTGTGTTATTTAATAGATCTAACAAGTAAAAGCCTAGATCTGCTCATGGGAATTGATTATAGTGTTTGAGCTTGATCAAAAGTTTCCGATTCTGGAATGCATAGCACGAAAGTGAAATTTTTAATTTGGTCCAGACCGGATCTTAATTCCTTTCATGCCCATTGTCCTTCATAACCCCTTTTCTTAAGGTCATAAGAATTGTTAATCCCATGAGAAAATATGGCTATCTTTGCCTTTATTGTATTGCTTAACCTTGTGAAAAAGATTTTGACGAACAAAACGAGATGAATTGAACTCTGTTGATGTATGATGTTTGCTGATAGAGAGAATGTCATTTAGGACACTACTTTTGGTGTATTGTCTCTCTACTATTCTTTTTTGGTAGTTTATGCTTGATTTGTTGGTCTTTTAAATTTGGCTTAAATCCATTTTTGGTCCCTCATAATAAGGGTTATTCCATTTTTGGTTCCCCTTTTGTTTTAGTCACCAATACTAGTCTCACTTAATTTTTTTCTCCATTTTTGGTCATTTTTAATGAAAATACCCTTTGACTAACCCTAGCCGCCGCCACCCACCACCGCCGCTACCACATCGCTGTCACTGCCCCCACTGCCCTGCCGTTGTCACCGCACCACATAGGCCCACCACCACCCTGTCGTCGCTGCCCCACCACCACCCCGTTGCCGTTACCAGTACCCCTCCACCACTATCCTACCCCCACCACACCCCTTCGCTGGTGAGAGGTGGTGGCGGCGGGGTGGCACGGAGACAACGGCGGGGTGGTGGGGGCAGCGGCGACGGCGGCGATGGTGGTGGGGCGGCGGTAGTCAACCGTTAGTCCAAGGGTATTTTTATCAAAAAGGACCAAAAATAGAAAAAAATTAAGTGGGACTAATATTGGTGACTAAAATAAAAAGGGGATCAAAACTGGAATAACCCCTATTACGAGGGACCAAAAATAGATTTTTCTACTTCTATTTTCATGTGAATTGATATGAATTTCACTGTGAACAAGTCCAAAATTAGAAGAAATATGGCCCTCTTCAAAATTTTCTATTCCATATTATGGGGCGGCCTGTATCAACATGCTAAAGCGTTCAGTCTATTTAATCCAACGTTATCTACTTGCTTACAAGTTATGAAATCAAACAAATTATTTAATCCAGTGATATTTTCTGCACTAGGGGGCTCCCCTTTTATTCAAAATTGCAAGAGTAATTGTTTCCTTTACAGTTTGAGGGCTACAACAGCCTCATAAATTGCTATGTGGTTTTCTGTTACTAATGCTATTTGGTTATCTTGAATTGAGAGAAGAAATATATGGTAAGAGAATTAAGAAGCATTAGATAGCCTGAGTCTTTATGTATGTTCTTTTCCTTATAAACGCATCATTATTTTTGCATTCATAATGTTGTATTGTACTTAACATGTCTTCCAGTGCAGAATAAAATATTAAGACCATTTTTAAACTAGAATGCACTTGTTAATTTAAATAACTAGATGAGGTTTAAGACATGTGAAAGTTAATTAGGCAACTGCACTTAACTTTTATGTTTAATTGGAGCTTTTTCTCAATCAAATTGGTGGTTTCAGTTATGTAATTACGATTGTCCATGTGTTGTATTCATGTTGGACCTTTTGAATTTAATGATACTTTGCAGTACTACAATTGTCTGGTAATGCATTTCATTCCACAGTTTTCAGATAACTACTTTCATAAACTCTTCATTTGTAAATTCGATTTACCTTTAACATAGGTACCAACAGAGCATTTTTTCCTCTTACCAAACTTATAAAAAGAGTATTATTCCAGGATACACAGGAACAATGCCTCCACTATAAATCTAATTTTTTCAGGATTACTAAAACCATTATTGCAGATCATTACATATCAAATCTGAGTTTTTTAACATATATTTCAGAGAAAATACTATGATGTTGACCTTGTGGGGAGAATACATTAACAATGAATGAGCAATTATACTCAGGGAACTCCGTAATCTTCCAGTGATTATTGGTCACGAGCTGTGTGTTGTCAAGTACAATGGTAGCTTTACCAACCTCTAGTTTTTTTCATCAATTACTCACAGGGAGAAACTTTTACCAAAAACTGATATCATTCCTTACAAGAATTGAATTGAGCACTTATTTTGACAGCTCACTCATGGTTGACCCACCTTAACATAAAGCTTTATGAATGAAGAATTGGTTTGTTTCCTCTTATATCATCATTAAAAATGATTGCAAGCTATCTGCTATTATATTCATTTCATGCCACTTGCTTATTGTTTCATAGGGCACAGCGGAACCGAAAAATGTTGCAAGATATTGGAAGTGCAAAACTGGCAGCAGTTGGACAAGGAAACTTACAACTACCACCCGCCACTGATATAACCCCTACAACATCCTTACTCACATCGCAAATGGAATTTTAGAATATTCATAGTAATTATATTACTTTAACTCCACATATGAATCACTAATGTTTCCATCGTGTTTAATAAATGCACCTACGTATGGTTCGCGCATCAATTCGTTTTGACAGCATTTCCCAAAGCTATTATTATATGGCTTGTGCAAACTGTTTCTATTCTATTACAACAACCTATCACTATGATTTCACATGCAACGAATGTGGCACTAGACAAATTGCTGAACCAAGGTGACTATAAGGGAATTCAGCATACACCAATTATATGAAGGAACTATTCGGTCTGAGCCCAATCAAAATTTTCACTTTTGTGCTATGCATTCCAGAATCGGAAACTTTCGAAATAGGTGAAACACTAGTACAAGTTCATTTGAACCCGATCTAGCTTATACTTGTTCAATTTACTTTACCTATAAAAAATTGAATCTTTAAATTAAAGTGGAAGGATTAAAGATTCGACCTTGATGCGTGTTCATCAGGAAAATAATTTGAGAAAGATAAAACTTCCACCTTTGAAGCTTTTTCCAAAGAAATCCCTCGAATGTCTCCAAGATAGATTTGGAATTTGTTTGAGCAACTATTGTTATGATCCTAAGGATCAAACCCGTACTCTTTACCTTTCTCTTTATTTTTCAGCCCATCTCTTTAAATCTTTTAAATTTTTCAGCAAAAATCTTTATTTAATTTCAAATAATTTCGGGCCTAAAATATTTATTTGTCTTTCCTATTTTATATCCTTTAAATTAATTTCTTTGATTGGATTTGGATTTTCTTTGAAAAAATAATTAATTTAATGGCGTTGCTTGTTATTTATGTACTTATATTATTTTAATATTTTGAGCAGAATTTTTGTTCACAAAGAATAAGTCCAAAGCAGCTGAAGACCAAAAGGAATATTTCACCCAAGGAGGGATACCTAATTAATTAGAGCATACTTTCTGCCCAGATGGATGACTTCATTTTGGCCCAGCCAAGATTAATTAATTCGATCAAGTTGGGTTCACAAATTAATTTGGCCAGCCTTATTAATTTAATGGAGCAGCTTCGGTTTTTACAAGATGCGGGCCAGCCGAAGAAAAGATCACAATTATGCCAGTCGAAGTGAAGTATAATTGAGGGCCACAAAAGAAAAGTCAGCCCTGAATATTTTTGAGCAGATTAGAGAATCGTTCAGCCCACAAAGAGCAAGTTTCAAGAAGGAATTATTTTTGTCAGCCATAAGTTCATTTTCGGCCCACAAGAAAAGCTTACTTTTGGGGCAGAATCTCGGCCGAAGAAGGATATACTTTTTTTTTTTTTTTTAAACAGGTCTCTTAAGGACCTGAGCCCTATTGTACAAATATCAAAAGCCACCATCTAGCAGAGGAAAACAACTACTTTTTTTAGTCTGGGAAGAGCAAAAAGCATCTCCCATTCTACCATCTACAAAAAACCATCATTTAATTTATCACAAAACATACCCTATACAACTTTGCAACTAATGTCTAGGGACGAAGTACTGGGATTGAATCTTTGTCCAGAAGAATAAGTCCTTGCAATCTTCTTGGTAGGGATTCAAAAGTCTGAAAATGTCGTACAGAGCCTTTTAATGCCATTTTTGCTAAATAGTCTGTTGGACAATTTCCTTCCCTGTTCACATGAGAGGATATACTTTGTTGCAATTTTCCTTGCACAAAATCCGAGGAGAATAAGTCAAAATAACAAGAAAATTGCAGCTGAAAACTAATTCTGAAATTAATATTTAATATTTAATTTTGAGAGTTGAAAAAGTCTAAAAGTTAGACATTGGGTAGGCTATGGTTTAGGGATATTTTTTAAATTTCAAGACTCCTTCTAACTCCTATAAATATAGGAGAAATTTAGCCTTTTTAAGGAATGATTTGAATAGCCAAGAACACATTTTCTCTCAAAGCTTTGAATAATCATTTTGCATTTATCATTAGGTCGGGTAGAAAAGCTAGTGTGGTTGCTTCCTTAGGTTCTTCCTTTTCAATGCCTCGTCCCTCTACCACCACAAAGTTCCACCCCCTTGAAAGCACTAGATTAGGGACCTATTGATCTTCGTCAACCCCTCAACAAGAATTCAGCCATATTTTCCTATCAATATTCCAAAATCCAAGCCACTAAAAAAGCCTCGTCACAGTTGGTCATCTGCCAAAATTCTAATTGCGAGGAAGGATCATATCAGCTATCTACTAGATCAACTCGCCCAAAAACTCTAACAAGAAAACCTGTGAGGAAAACGAAGATCAGATCTGATTAGAAATCACCTGATCTATCAAATCTCGCCTGAAACAAATTCCAAATGAACAGATCTGGTTCTCGGAACTCAGATCTATCGTCAGATCTAAAGATCCAACGAAATCCAAGTCCACGCTGAAAAATACTGTTCACGCAAAAACTTCTCGCCTCACCGGATTCTTCCCACGTCGACAAAAACAAAAGCCCACGTGTTTCTGGGAGAGAATACACTGACTTCGAGAAAGATTCTTGAATAAATCTAAAACTCTCTCTAGGTGTTTCTTTCTTTAAGGAGGCAAGTCTTGAATTCTTGAGTTTTCAAGGCATTACTTAATCTATTTATAGGAGTTTCAAGGGATATTTAGTGGGCTTTTGTGTTGGGCCTTCTAGTTGGACTTTTAATTAATTTCTAAGTCTTTACTAGACTAACTAATTCCAATTGACCCAAGGATAATAAATTAAATAATTAAATCAACTTTGTCAATTAGTCCAACACATTATTAATTGTACCACTAACGGATTAATTATGGAACTACCGTTCAAAAGGAAATTGCTTCCCAGTACCACTTTAATTATTCTTTCATCTCCCCACGTTAAAGATATAGTGCTCGTCAATTTATTAATTTACTGATAAATTAATTAATCGACTTCTTATCATCTGAGATTAGTATCACTCGACCTTATTTTTATATTGGATATAAATCCACCAGTCGGTTTAGTATAATAATCTATACGAGCTCATCTCGGAAGCACCATCACCCCGGATGCTCCAGTACATAGTTTCATTTCGACAAGAAACATCACAATAACAAATTAAATACGTATACCCAACTTACCGAGGTATAGACCTCAATTGACCGCACTCTTTGGCAAATCAAAGTACACTATATCTAATCCTCATGTCTGCTATAGTCTAGGGATTAAGAGACAGAGTATAAGGCTCGAATGAATTACAAAGACCAGTACAAATTAATTTGATCCTACATTGGTCCTGCTCAGTATGGCCTAGGCACATCTGCATGATTCAATTAGTCTAGACAAGCCAATCTCAAAATCACACAGTAACCTAAACCGACAGTATGTCCAAACTGTCTCAGTTACGAGTATTATTTATATATCATAACTTTAACCAATGATGAGATCTACTGTGTCATACCAAACACCTCATCATCTAGTCAAATGATATAAATGGACAACACGTATAACATGTAATTATATACTGAAACACAATCGATATGAAACTGAGAAATACAAGCAAAGCTTTTAAGTATTCAAAACTAACAATCTCCCATTAATACTGAATGCTGCACTTTTAAGTATAAAAACTGGTTTAATCCATTTATTCTATTGTCATACAAAAATCTAGAGAACTCTCGTGGCTCATTTAAGTATCTAACTCCCATGCCCTCCACGTCGGTCTTAAAGACTTTTGAAGTCAATGCCTTTGTGAATGGACCTGCAAGGTTGTCTGCTGATGCTATCTCGGACACGACCGCGTCTCCCATTTTTATGATTTCTCGTATCAAGTGGTACTTGCGCTCTATGTGTTTACTCGCCTTGTGGGCTCGTGGTTCCTTCGATTTAGTAACTACACCATTGTTATCACAGTAAATTGTGATAGACCTCCGTAACTCAGGAATCACATCTAAGTCCACTAGGAAGTTCTTGAGCCATACAGCTTCTTTAGCTACCTCTGATGCTACAACGTATTCTGTTTCCATTGTGTATTTCGCCAAGCATTTCTGTTTGACACTCCGCCAAACTATGGCTCCACCTCCCAGAGTAAACACAAACCCAGATGTAGCCTTGCTCTTGTCCGTATCACCTTGGAAATCTGAATCTGTGTAACCCTTTGGAATTAGCTCTTGTGCCTGATAGATCAAAACATGGTCCCTTGTTCTACGCAAATACTTGAGGATGCATTTGATAGCCTCCCAATGAGCTTTTCCAAGGTTACTCTGATATATATTAATCATGCCAACGACAAAGAAAATATTATACCTCGTACACAACATAGTATATATGAGACTTCCTACTGCAGATGCATAAGGAACTGTCTTCATGGCTTCTATCTCCTCAACAGTCTTAGGAGACTGCTCCTTAGATAGATGCACTCCATGTATGAAAGGTAGGAACCCTTCTTAGAGTTCTGCATGTTAAAACGGGCCAGAATCGTGTCTATGTATGAAGCCTGAGAGAGTGTCAGCGACCGTCTTCTACGATCTCGAATGATCTTGATCTTAAGGATATGTCCAGCCTCTCCCAAATCCTTCATATCAAACTGCTTGGACAACCATGAAAGTTTTTGGTAGGATCTGGGTTTGCACTTGCTCGATTTACCACGCAACAAAAATTTCTATTAAAGCGGAATCTTAGAAAACTACCTTTGAAGCGTGCACCTGGTGATTCTATTGTATGCCTCAAGACTATGACTTCACGTTGTGTGGGCAACGAACTAGAAGTCAATTGATCAGCTACTCACCACAATCCACCTGCTAGAAAACTATAGCCCCGCAGCACCTGGCACGTACTATAAAAGCACCGCCCGCAGAGAGAGAAAGCTACGCGCAGCTGGTATAAACCAAGGCCAAAATTTCAGCCACTAGAAACCCAAAAACCAGCAGCACACTTTCTCGAAAATTCGACTTGGAGAGAGAAACATTTTCTCTCTCTAGAAATCCTGTGGATTAATTGTTGAATTGTGTTTCTTGAATAACTGATCCCTTGTCTATTTATAGAGTTACAAGAGAGACTCCAAGTTGGTTTAGGATTGGTCTTCCTAATGGGTTTAGGTAATGAATTAGTTTCCAAATCCAATTAGGCAACCAATCTGATAGGATAAACCAAATCTTACTGGATTCCTAATCTCTAGGATTTTTTAATTCCAATTGAAACTTAAGACTTAATTAATTAATTAAATAATTCCACTTTGTTAATTACTTAATTAACCCTTAGAAATTAATTAAATAATTCCAGTTTGTTAATTACTGAATTAACCCTTAGGAATAATTAACCAGTTAATTAATTAAATATACCTATTCAATTAACCCATTACAAAATTAATCGTACCACTAACGGATTATTTTTGGCACTACCATCCTACACCAGAATTGCTTCCGGAACAACTTAATTAAATTATATTCATTAATCTCCCCACATCAAAGATATAGTGCTCGTTAATTAAAATTAATTTACTGATAAATTAATTAATTAACTTCTTTAATTTCGAGACTAGTACCACTCGACCTTTTTACTATACCGGACATAAGTCCACCGGCCGGGTTTAGTATAATAAACATTTCGAATTCATCTCGGGAGCACCATCACCCCGGACGCACCGGTACATGGTTTCCTTTCGACAAGCAGCAGCACACCAAATAACTAAACACGCGCACCCAACCCACCGAGACTATTGGCCACATTTGACCTTACCCATTGGTAGATCAAAGTACACCTTGTCTAATCCTCATGCCCACTCGAGTCTAGGGATTTAGAGATAGAATACAAGGATCGATTTGTCTATTGAATCATTACAAGACAAATCATTCCTAAGAGTCAAGTTCAACATGCCCCGGGCATATCTATATGATTCAATTAGTTTAGACAAACTAATTATCTGAATCACATAATAACCTAGACCGACAGTTTGTCCAAAATCGTCTCGGTTACGAACCTCATTTATATATTATGTCTTTCAACCAATGATGAGATCTATTGTGTCACACCAGACACCTCATCATCTACTTACATAATATAAATTGACATAAACATGCACAACTAGATATGACTGAAACACAAATCGATATATTAAACTAGGAAACTGTACAATACAAGCATAGCTTATGTATTCTACTCCAACAAACCATGCTTTTACGTCTGATAATACCTTCTTACTATTGCCAATAAGAACAATATCATCTACGTAAAGTACAAGAAACACCACCAAGTTTCCATCACGCCTGCGGTACCCACACTGCTCATCCAGACATTGAGTAAATCCATATGACTGGATTACCTCGTCAAAATGGATGTTACAAGATCTAGATACTTGCTTAAATCCGTAGATGGACTTCTTAAGCCTGCAAAATTTGTGCTCCTGGCATTCTGCAATGAATCTCTCTAGTTGCTGCATGAAGATGGTTTTCTCAAGACATCTATTAAGGAAAGCTGTCTTGACATCCATCTGCCAAATCTCATAATCTAAATGAGCAGTTATGGTCAAGAGAATCCGGACAACTTAAGCATAGCTACTGAGGAAAAGGTCTTCTCATAATCGATACCTTCTTTCTGAGTATACCCATTCGCCACAAGCCTAGCTTTGAAAGTTTCAACATTCCCGTCTGATCCTCTTTTTTGCTTGTAGACCTATTTGCACCCAATTGGTCGAAAACCATCATACAGGTCTACCAGCTCCCAGACTTGATTTGAGTCAATCGAACTCATCTCAGAAATCATTGATTTTCGCCAAGAATCTGCATCTTTATCTTGGAGAGCCATATTGTAGTTAACTGGGTCTGGTTCGTTAGTACTAGGGACAAAATTCGAAGATTCTCTGAAGCCCACATACCTCTCTGGCTGTCTCACAACCCTCCTGAAAGATTATCTGCCCAAGCCCGGTAAAAAATTCACTTTCGTACTACGCATTCCAGAATCGGAATCCTTGACTAGGCCTAGACTCTAGCACAATCGCTATTCCAATCCTTGCTTGAAATAACATTGCGCAGGATCTTGGTATGTATTCATTCGATTTATCATGCAACAAAATTTCTAATTAAAAGCGGAAACATAGAAAGTACCACTTGAAGCGTGTTACTCAGGTGATCACTTGTATGACTCAAGACTAGGCTCGAACGTTGTGTGGGAAATGATCCAACGATCAGTAATTCTCCACAAACAGCTCACCAGAAAAAGTCACCGAAAAAAGTCACCGGAGCCACTACCCAAGCGCATGAAGACCACGCGCTAATTGAGAGAAGCTCACACGCCGGAGCTTTCAAACCACTCTCCGCTGGACTATGGGAAAAATCGGTTGTCGGTTTTGAGAAAAAGAAAGCCGCTGACTGGAGCAAAAAAATTCGGTCCTGAGAGGGAAAAAATAACTTTCTCTCTCTAGGATTTTATTTCTCTAGTTTTCTTGTCTTGACAACTTATGAATTGTATATTATGGAATTGATAATCCCTTGTCTATATATATAGCTACAAGAGAACCCCAAATTGGTTTAGGATTGGCCTTCCTAATGGGTTTAGGTAATTAATTAGTTTCCAAATCCAATTAGATAACTAATCTAATAAGATAATCCAAATCCAATTAGATTTCCTAATCTTTAGAATTTCCTAATTCTAATTAAAACTTAAGACTTAATTAATTAATTAAATAATTCCACTTTGTTAATTACTTAATTAACCCTTATAAATAATTAATTAAATAATTACTTATTCAATTCACCCACTACAAAATTAATCGTACACTAACGGATTAATTTTGGCACTTCCATCCTACACCAGAATTACTTTCAGAACGACTAAATTAATTTATTCTTAATCTCCCTACATCAAAGATTTAGTGCTCGTTAATTTATTAATTTACTGATAAATTAATTAATTAACGTCTTTAATTCTGAGACTAGTACCACTCGACCTTTTTACTATACTGGACAAAAGTCCACCAGCTGGGTTTAGTATAATAAACATAACGAGCTCATATAGGGATCACCATCACCTCGGACGCACCGGTACATGGTTTCCTTTCGACAAGTAGTAGCACATCAAGTAACTAAACACGCGCACCAAACCCACCGAAACTATTGGCCACAATTGACCTCACCCATTGACATATCAAAGTACACTATGTCTAGTCCTCATGCCCACTCAAGTCTAGGGATTAAGAGATAGAATACTAAGAACGAATTGCCTATTAAATCAATATAAGATGAATCATTTTAAATGGTCAAATTCAATATGCCCCGGGCATATCTATATGATTCAATTAGTTTAGACAAACCAATTATCTGAATCACATAATAACCTAAACTGACAGCGTGTCCAAAACTTTCTCGGTTACAAATATATTAGGTCTTTTAACCAATGATGAGATCTACTGTGTCACACCAGACCCCTCATCATCTAAGTACATAATATAAATGGACTAAACATGCATAACATATA
Organism: Knoxia roxburghii; assembly: GCA_030378225.1. Lineage (NCBI taxonomy): Eukaryota > Viridiplantae > Streptophyta > Magnoliopsida > Gentianales > Rubiaceae > Knoxia > Knoxia roxburghii. The sequence continues at coordinate 26,149,093 of CM059418.1, read as the reverse complement.
AACCAAAACATTAAATTGATATATTAACTGGGAAAAAGTACAATACAAGCATAGCTTATGTATTTAAACCTAACACCTCCCACTACGACGAGGCACAACCTGTCTAGGTGTATCATTGTGACCTCTTGTGCAGTATTCTGTGGTGTATCTACTTGTAATGGTGCATCAGGAATACTGGTGAAAGTTTTGGTAGGATCTGGTTTTGCACTTGCTCGATTTACCACGCAACAAAAATTTCTAATTAAAGCAGAACCTTAGAAAGTTACCTTTGAAGCGTGCACCTGGTGATTCTCTTGTATGCCTCAAAGACTATAACCTCTTGTTGTGTGGGAAACAATCTAGAAGTCAATTGATCAGCAACTCACCACAATCCACCTGCTGAAAGAATTCAGCACCTCCACACCTAGCACTACTGCAAACGCACTGCCCGGAGAGAGAGGAAGCAACACACGGGGCTGCCTAGATCAAGCCAAAAATTCGGCCACCTCATACCCAAAAATCAGCCGCCCCTATGCTAAGAAAATTCAACTTGGAGAGAGAAAGTTTTCTCTCTCTAGAATTTTCTCTCTCTAGAAATCCTGTGGATTAATTGTGTTGTCTTGAATGGCTAATCCCTTGTCTATTTATAGATTTACAAGAGAGACTCCAAGTTGGTTTAGGATTGGTCTTCCTAATGAGTTTAGGTAATGAATTAGTTTCTAAATCCAATTAGGCAACCAATCTGATAGGATATACCAAATCTTACTGGATTCCTAATCTCTAGGATTTTCTAATTCCAATTGAAACTTAAGACTTAATTAATTAATTAAATAATTCCACTTTGTTAATTACTTAATTAACCCTTAGGAATTAATTAAATAATTCCACTTTGTTAATTACTGAATTAACCCTTAGGAATAATTAACCAATTAATTAATTAAATCTACCTATTCAATTAACCCATTACAAAATTAATCGTACCACTAACGGATTAATTTTTGGCACTACCATCCTACACCAGAATTGCTTCCGGAACAACTTAATTAAATTATATTCATTAATCTCCCCACATCAAAGATATAGTGCTCGTTAATTAAAATTAATTTACTGATAAATTAATTAATTAACTTCTTTAATTCCGAGACTAGTACCACTCGACCTTTTTACTATACCGGACATAAGTCCACCGGCCGGGTTTAGTATAATAAACATTTTGAGTTCATCTCGGGAGCACCATCACCCCGGACGCACCGGTACATGGTTTCCTTTCGACAAGCAGCAGCACACCAAGTAACTAAACACGCGCACCCAACCCACCGAGACTATTGGCCACATTTGACCTCACCCATTGGCAGATCAAAGTACACTATGTCTAATCCTCATGCCCACTCGAGTCTAGGGATTTAGAGATAGAATACAAGGATCGATTTTTCTATTGAATCAGTACAAGACAAATCATTCCTAAAAGTCAAGTTCAATATGGCCCGGGCATATCTTTATGATTCAATTAGTTTAGACAAACTAATTATCTGAATCACATAATAACCTAGACCGACAGTTTGTCCAAAGCTGTCTCAGTTACGAACCTCATTTATATATTATGTCTTTCAACCAATGATGAGATCTACTGTGTCACACCAGACACCTCATCATCTACTTACATAATATAAATGGACATAAATATGCATAACAAAATATAATTGAAACACAAATCGATATATTAAACTGGGAAACTGTACAATACAAGCATAGCTTATGTATTCTACTCCAACAACTGGACTGTCCCCTAAGCTCTTCTAGCAAAATCTTGCTACTTAGTTTGTGATCTAGAATATAGGCCTCTTCTAAAAATATGGCATTAGTGCTAACCACCACCTTCTGATCTTGAGGACTATAGAATAAACCACCTTTCATTCCTCTTGGATATCCTACAAACAACATTACTTCTGAACTTGCATCTAACTTACATGCATCTGCCTTAAGCACATGTGCCGGACAACTCCAAATCTTGAGATGCTTGACACTAGGCTTTCGCCCAGACCATAACTCCACAGAGGTTGAAGGCACAGATTTAATTGGTATAAGATTCAGAATGTAAACCGCCATCTCTAAGGCATATCTCCAAAATGAAATTGACAACTCACTATAACTAAGTTATAACACGATCGCTATTTTAATCTTTGCTTGAAATAATACTGTGCGGGATCTTAATTTCTATTTGTTCGATTTGCCACAGAACAATAAATTCCTAATTAAAGCGAAAGTTTAAGAATTATCTCTTGAAGCGTGTACTTAGGTGATTGCTTGTATGACTCAATACCAGCTCTTGCGTTGTGTGGGCAACGAACAACGATCACCAATCTACCAGAAAAGCTCACCGAAAAAATCCTCCGACCTGCTGCCACCGCGCATACAATTCACGCGCCGCTACCGCCCGAGAGAACCACCTACGCGCCGTCACACACATAGTCCACACGCTGCCTGAGAAGGAAGAGTACAATAGGCCGCCGAACTATAAGCTGTGCCACCAAGCTTGGATGAAGAAATTCGACTTTGAGAAATTTTTGATTTCCGTCTATCGAATTTCTCTCTCTAGTTTCTTGAATTATAAAACTAATGAATTGTGTATTGTGAATTGCTAATCTCTTGTCTATTTATAGAGTTACAAGAGAGACTCCAAGTTGGTTTTGGATTGGTCTTCCTAATTGGTTTATGATAATTAATTAGTTTTCAAATCCAATTAGTAACCAAATGTAATTAGATTTCCAAATCTCTAGGATTTTCTAATTCCAATTGAACTTTAAGATTTAATTAATTAATTAAATAATTCAACTTTGTTAATTACTTAATTAACCCTTAGGAATAATTAATTAAATAATTAATTCTACATTATCAATTAACCTACTACATAATTAATTGTACCACTAACGGATTAATTGTGGTACTACCATCCTACACCAGAATTGCTTCCGAAATAACTAAATTAATTATTCTTTAATCTCCCCGCATCAAAGATATAGTGCCCGTTAATTTGTTAATTTACTGATAAATTAATTAATAAACTTCTTATAATCGGAGACTAGTACTCCTCGACCTTTTTACTATACTGGACATAAGTTCACTGGCCGGGTTTAGTATAATAAACATAATGAGCTCATCTCGGGAGCACCATCACCCCGAAAGCACCGTTACATGGTTTTCTTTCGACAAACAACAGCACACCAAGCAACTAAACACGAACATCCAACCTACGGAGATTATTGGTCTCAAATGACCTCACTCTTTGGCAGATCAAAGTACACTATGTCTAATCCGGCTGCCTGCTCAAGTCTAGGGATTAAGAGATATAATACTAGGAATGAAAGTCTATTAAATCAGTACAAGGCAATTAATCATAAATGATCAAGTTCAATATGCCCCGGGCATATCTATATGATTCAATTAGTTTAGACAAACCAATTCTCCGAATCACATAATAACCTAAACTGACAGTGTGTCCAAAACTGTCTCGATTACGAACCTCATTTATATATTATGTGTTTTAACCAATGATGAGTTCTACTGTGTCACACCAGACACCTCATCATCTAAATACATAATATAAATGGACAACATATGTAAAAACATATAAAGAATTTAACTAAAATATTTAATCGATATATAAAACTGGGAAATCGTTTAATACAAGCAAAGCTTTAGTATTCAAAGCCAACAATCTCCCACTAATACTTAAATTGTGCTTCAAGTATAAAACTACATTAATCTTACAACTATAATAATGTCTAGAAAAACAATCATGGCTCTACTAAGTATCTGATCCCCGTGCCCTCCATGTGAGCCTCAAAGACTTTTGCCGTCAATGTCTTCATGAATGGATTTGTAAGGTTATCTTCCGATGCAATCTTCGCCACGATCACGTCTTCCCTCTTAAAGATATCTCGTATAAGGTGGTACTTGCGCTGTATATGCTTACTCGCCTTATGGGCTCGTGGTTCCTTCGAGTTTGCTACTGCACCGTTATCACAGTACACTGTGACCGATTTCTGCAAACCAGGAATCACATAGAAGTCCACTAGAAAGTTCTTGAGCCACACTGCTTCTTTCGCTTCCTCTGATAGTGCAACGTATTCAGCCTCCATGGTAGAGTCTGCCACGTATTTATGCTTGACACTCAGCCAAACTATGGCTCCACATCCCAAAGTAAACACATACAATGAGGTAGACTTGCTCTTGTCTCTGTCACCTTGGAAATCTGAATATGTGTAACCTCGGGGCACAAGCTCAGGTGCCTGATAGATAGAGACTTGGGTTCTCGTTCTACGCAAATACTTGAGAATGCATTTTACTACATCCTAATGAGCTTTCTTGGGGTTACTCTAATATCTGCTTACAATGCCAACAACATAGCAAATATCTGGCCTCGTACAAAATATTGCATACATGAGACTTCCTACTGCCAAGGCTTAAGGAACTGTCTTCATGGCTTCTATCTCCTCAACAGTCCTTGGAGACTGCTCTTTAGATATATGCACTCCGTGTCTGAAATGTACAAAACCTTTCTTGGAGTTCTGCATGTTAAAACGAGCCAGATTTATGTCTATGTATAAAGCTTGAGAGAGCATTAGTGAACATTTCCTACGATCTCAAATTATCTTGATCTCAAGGATAGGTCCCACTTCTCCTAAGTCTTTCATATCAAACTATTTGGACAACCATGCATTTACGTTTTATAACACTTTCTTATTATTGCGAATTAGAAAAATGTCATCTACATAAAGCACAAAAAATACCACCGCGTTTCCATCACGTCTGCGGTACACACATTGTTCATCCGGGAACTGAGTAAATCTGTGGGATTAGATTACCTCATTAAACTGGATGTTTCAAGATCTGGATGTCTGCTTAAATCCGTAAATGGACCTCTTAAGCCTGCAAACCTTATGCTTTTAGCCTTTTTCAACGAATCCCTCTGGTTGCTGCATGAAAATGGTTTTCTCAAGACTTCCATTAAAGAAAGCTGTCTTGACATCCATCTGCCATATCTCATAATCTAAATGAGCGCTGTCTTGACATCTATCTGCCATATCTCCTAATCTAAATGAGCAGCTATGCCCAAGAGAATCCGGATCGACTTAAGCATGGCCACTGGGGAGAAGGTTTCATCATAATCGATTCATTCTTTTTGAGTATACCCCTTCGCCACAAGCCTAGCTTTAAAGGTTTCAACCTTTCTATCAGGTCCTCTCTTGTGTTTGTAGACCCACTTACATCCAATGGGTTTGAAACCATCAGGTAGGTCTACAAGCCCCCCGACTTGATTATGGTCCATCGACCCCATCTTGGATATCATTGTCTTTCGCTAAGATTCTGCATCTTTATCTCGGAGAGCCTCATTGTTGTTCATTGAATCTGGTTCAGGCATGACTGGGATGAAGTCAGAGGCTTCTCCCACGCCAATGAACCTATCAGGTTGTCTTATAACCCTCTCACTGCGACCAAGCACCACCTGTGTAGGTGCATCATCTGTGATATCTTGTGCAGTGAGTGGTGTATCTACTTGTGCTGGTGCATCAGGATTATCATATTGCTTTATAAGTTTTTCTATTACTATCTTACTCTTGGGCTTATGATCTAGAATCTAGTCTTCCTCTAAAAATCTGGAGTTAGTGCTAACAATCACCTTCTGATCTTTAGGACTATAGAACAGACCACCTTTCATTCCTCTAGGATATCCTATAAACAGCATTACTTCTATTCTTACATCTAACTTAGTCGCATCTGACTTAAGCACGTGTACTGGACAACCCCAAATTCTGAGATGTCTTAGACTGGGCTTGCGCTCGTTCCACAAATATGTAGGGGTTGAAGGCACGGTTTTAGATGGTATAAGATTTAGAATGTACATTGCAGTTTCTAAGGCATATCCCCAGGCCGAACTAGGCAAATCACTATAGCTCATCATTGACCTAACCATTTCCATGAGAGTTCTGTTTCTTCTTTCCACTACACCGTTCTGCTGTGGTGTGCCAGGTGAAGACAACTGAGACTGAATTCCGACCTCACTGAGGTATTCTCGAAATTCATGGGACAGGTACTTACCACCACTATCTTATCGCAATGTCTTGATACTCTTACAGTGATGTTTCTCCACATCTACCCGATGCTCTTTGAATTTACTAAAGCATTTAGACTTGTGGCACATTGGGTAAATGTATCCATACCTTGAGTAATCATCTGTGAAGGTCACAAAATACTCATATCCACCTCGTTCCTGGACTGAAATTTGTGCACACAAGTCAGAGTGAATCAACTCTAATACTTCTTTGGCTCTATAACCTTTTGCTTTAAAATGTCTCTTGGTCATTTTACCTTCCAAGCAGGATTCACAGGTTGAGTAATTGTCAATCTCTAATGAACTTAAAGGTCCATCATTGACTAACCTCTGAATCCTACTAAGGTTTATATGACCTAGCTTGAGATGCCAAAGATAGGTTTGATTTATTTTAGAAGGTTCTTTTCTCTTATTTTGGTTAGATGATGCGCTATTTAGTGTTGTGTTTTGCACAATAGGGGAGTTTGATTTAACCAAAACAAATTGTCTACTAATGAACCCAAACAAACAAGTTTGCCATCTTTTCTAATAACAACAGATTTATCAGAAAAAATAAACATGTAACCATTAATTAAGAGTTTAGAAACCAAAATAAGGTTCTTTCTAAAACTCGGTACACAAAGACAATTGACTAAATCTAAACTTCCATTTTCAAAAATAATAGTTGCTACTCCCACTGCTTCTACTGACACTCTTGTAGTGTCGCCCAAGTGGACTTTTAGCTTGCCTTCTTTAAGTTTCCATTTTACTTGGAACCCCTACAAAGAATTACAAATGTCGTCAGTGGCGCCTAAATCCACACACCAAGTATCTGTGGGAATTACCGCTAAACACGTCTCAGTAATTAAGGTAGAAACTATCATACCTTTGAGCTTTCGACAATCCGATTTCCAATGTCCTGTCTTACCGCACTTGAAGCATTTACCTTTAGGCTTCTTATTCTTTGCGAGTCTGGCTTGGCAGGATGATTTTTGGACTTCTTCTTCTTTTTGTTCTTGCCTTTAGGCGCAGAAGAGGAACTCGAAGGCTTCACTGTGACCAAAGCTTGTTTCTTCTCTTGGAAGATGCCTTCGGCTGACACCAATATTGTTAGGAGTTTAGGAAGAGTATACACTCTCTGGTTCATATTGTAGTTAACCCGAAACTGCTCAAAACTAGAAGGTAAACTCCGGAGGATGATATCGATATGACTTTCTTGATCAATTTCACCTCCCAATACTTCTATTTCATTGATGTTATTGATCTTGTGAAACACATGATCTCTCACTAATGAGCCTTCAGCCATTCTAGTATTCATTATCTTTCTCATGGCTGATTGCCTTGTTGTCATGCCTTGATGACCAAACATCTCTCTCAGGTGTGCCATCATGTTAAAAGCGAAGACCATGGGATGAAGCTGATGTTGCAGAACATTCAAAACAGAGGCCAGAATGTAACACCGTGTCATCTCATCCGCTTTTCTCCACCTCGCATAGGCATCTCTTTCCTCTTGAGGAGAGTCATCAGTAGGCGCATCTGGACAAATTTCGGTGAGCACAAACTTGTACTGCTTAGCCGTTAGAACAGTGTCCAAATTATGACCCCAGTCGACATAATTTGGACTGGTTAGTTTGTTGTCTTTCAATATCGTAGCTAACAGATTAAATGTCATATCAAATACTGTAAATAAATAAACAGACAATGTTTTAGAAAATAAGCATAGAATTTTCAAAAAAATAAATTCTACTACAGTTATTGACATCTCTCAAACAATAATTAAATTCACTGACATCTCATTCACCAGGGTTTTCGCAAGCCACAATAGTGTGGACATTTACGCTAACCCACATTCGTTTGAGAAGAACTAGGTTCATTAACTGCACTATCTGACCAAACGATCTATTGATCAATGTAGCTAATAGTCAGTGCCTTTCAGCCATACAAATAAGCAGCGTAACCTCAATGAGAGAAATACTACAAATTGTATACTAAGTGTGTGCCATTACGTGACTTCTGAGCTTGTTACCTTAGGATAGTATGCCTCAGATGGAGAGGGTATCACATTTCTCCTATTTCAACTTACTCTAGTCATCTTACTTAGAAATTCATAAACTAGTGATCTTAAGGTTGAACTCATCAGATATGGAGAAAGACCCTAATGCCAACGCGCAAGTCCACCCACATCACATATGAATTCATAATGGAGGCTATGGGAATATAAACCAACCCGCTCCCACTTAGATTTCTAAAACGAGGGTTTTTCTGGTTTTTACATATAATTAACTAATCCTAAGTTATGTGCAAACATAAAACCAGCATGATTTAAAATATGCATCTAACATACAACACAAAAATTAAAGCATAAAATTAAAACTTGTAAATATGGGAAATAAATACGTAAAATAAATTTTCTGACTATTATGGTTTTAATCGCTTCCATCTTCTGTCTTGATCTCAAGTCCTGTCACGTCACTCGATGAATTGAGTTTTGAAGAAAAATGGATCTCAGAAAACACCTCAAAAAATGAAAAAAATGGGCCACGCGCATAGCACTCAAGAGGCGTGCATTGTGCGCACAGCCTGCTGGGCTTTTACGCCCGCGACAGCCCACCGCAGAGCGCAGCTAGGGCTGCGCGTGCGTTGATGCGCCCAGCACCAGCTGCGCACAGCCGTGTTTCTACCGGCCGGTGGTTTCTGCTGGCAAGTCGTTCGCCAGCCCGCCTGCCCAGTTTATTTTTCAGGTCTTCTATCCTGCTACCACTACATTATTGAGTCTTTTTGCAATTTGTTCTGGCTTTTCTTGGTTTTCTACGAATTAATGATAAACCAAAACCCACGAAATCAAGTCGCCCACCATAACACCTTCAATTACATAAAATTTTCCTACTACAAGGCTTATAGGAAAAATAAAATCGAAAATTACATAGAAAAAATCCTACTACAGATTTGATCTAATCCTACATGGCTTCCAGCACGTGATTTTACTATTACATGCATTCATAAAAAAAAAACTAACCGAACATGTCCCGGGGTTTAATTAAAACATACAAACGTAACCATAATAGCCGAGATTTCTAAACCACTTGCAAACAAAACCATGTAACAAATCAAACAAGCACAAAGCCAAAACCAGGCTCTGATACCAATTGAAAGATTATCTGCCCGAGCCTGGTCAAAAATTCACTTTCGTGCTATGCATTCCAGAATCGGAACTCTTGACCGAGCCTAAGTTCTAGCATAATCGCTATTCTAATCTTTGCTTGAAATAACATTGCACATGATCTTAGCTTCTACTTGTTCGATTTTTCACGCAACAATAAATTCCTAATTAAAGTGGAAGTTTAAGAATTATCTCTTGAAACTTGTACATAGGTGATAGCTTGTATGACTCAAGACCAGCTTGTATGTTGTGTGGGCAATGAACCAACGAACCAACGATCAGCAATGTACCAGAAAAGCTCATCAGAAAAATCCTTCGACCCACCGCCGCCGCGCATACAATTCACACGCCGCTGTCGCCCAAGATAACCACCCACAAGCCGCCGCACACTTAGTCCACGTGCCGTCGGAGAAGGAAGAGTACAACAGGCTGCCGAACTAGAAGCTGTGCTGCCAAGCTTAGATGAAGAAGTTTGACTTTGAGAAAGAATTCTTTTGATTTCTATCTCTAGTTTCTTGAATTATGAAACTAATGAATTGTATTTTGTGAATTGCTAATCTCTTGTCTATTAATAGAGTTACAAGAGAGACCCCAAGTTAGTTTAGGATTGGCCTTCTTAATGGGTTTAGGATAATTAATTAGTTTTCAAATCCAATTAGTAATCAAATCTAATTAGATTTCCAAATCCAAATAGATTTCCTAATCTCTAGGATTTTCTAATTCCAATTGAACTTTAAAACTTAATTAATTAAATAATTCCACTTTGTTAATTACTTAATTAACCCTTAGGAATAATTAATTCTACATTATCAATTAACCCACTAACATAATTAATCGTACCACTAACGGATTAATTATGGCACTACCATCCTACACCAGAATTGCTTCCAGAACAACTAAATTAATTATTCTTTAATCTCCCCACATCAAAGATATAGTGCTCATTAATTTATTAATTTACTGATAAATTAATTAATTAACTTCTTAAAATCCGAGACTAGTACCACTCGACCTTCTTACTATACCGGACATAAGTCCACCGGCAGGGTTTAGTATAATAAACATAACGAGCTCATCTCGGGAGCACCATCACCCAAAACGCACCGGTACATAGTTTCCTTTCGATAAGCAATAGTACACCAAAAAACTAAACATGCGCACCCAACCTACTGAGACTACTGGTCTCAAATGACCTCACTCTTTGGCAGATCAAAGTACACTATGTCTAATCCTCATACCTGCTCAAGTCTAGGGATTAAGAGATAGAATACTAGGAATGAATAGTCTATTAAATCAGTACAAGATAATTCATCCTAAATGGTCAAGTTCAATATGCTCCGGGCATATCTATATGATTCAATTAGTTTAGACAAACCAATTCTCCGAATCACATAATAACCTAAACTGACAGTGTGTCCAAAACTGTCTTAGTTACGAACCCCATTTATATATTATGTCTTTTAACCAATGATGAGATCTACTGTGTCACACCAGACATCTCATCATCTAAATACATAATATAAATGGACAACATATGTAAACACATATAAACAATTTAACTAAAATATTTAATTGATATATAAAACTTGGAAATCGTTTCATACAAGCAAAGAATTAGTATTCAAACCCAACATGAGTTTAGAAACTGAAAGTAAATTCTTTCTAAAACTCGGAACATAAAGACAATTCTTCAAAACTATTATAGCATTATTCTGGAAGATAAATCTTGCCACTCCCACTACTTTAACTGACTCTTTAGTAGTGTCTCCCAAGTAGACTTCCGTTTCTAAGCCTCTGGGTCACTTAGAACCTTTGTAAAGAATTGCAAACATGATCAGTGGTTCCTGAATGCACACACCAAGTATCTGTGGTCATCACCGCTAAACATGTCTCAGTAACTAAAGCAAAATGGTCGTACTTTTGAGCTTTGGATAATCTGGCTTCCAATGTACTGCCTTGCCATATTTGAAGCACTTGCCTTTTGACTTTTTCTTCTTGGCAATGTCTGGCTTAGGCACATGATTAGCAGTCTTCAAAGCTATTAGGCAAGCTCTGGAGTATGATGTCAACCTGGGTTTCCCCGTCGATCTCACCTCCCAAACCTCAATCTCATTAATGTTACTAATCATCTCAAGTACGTGGTCTCTCGCAGGTGTGCCCTCAGCCATCTTGGTAGTCATTAGGCATTTCTGGGCATATCTCAATGAGCACGAACTTGTATTGTTCAGCCGTGAGGACAATGTCCAAATTGTGCTTCTAATCAATGTAATTTGGGCCAGTTAGCTTGTTCTCTTTTAGTATGACAGATAATGGATTAAACGCCATATCGAATGTAAATAAATAAACAGAGAAGTTTCAGTATTTTATCTTTTTAGAAAATATTGACAGCCTCAAAATAATATAATAAAATCCACTAACATCTCGTTCACCTGGATTCACACAAGTCACGTTAGTGTGAACATTTACGCTAGTCCACATTCGTTTGAGAAAAACCAAGTTCATTAATTTCACGATCTGATCAAATGATCTATTGATCAATGAAATTAACAATCTGTGATTATAGCCATACACATAAGTAGCGTAACCTCGTTGGGAGGAATACTACAGATGGTACACTAAGTGTATGCCATTACGTGACTTTTAAGTTTGTTACAAAATGATAGTGCACCCTCATTTGGAGAGGGTGTCGCATTCTCCAATTTAACTCACTATAGTCATATCTTTAGAAATTCAATCTAGTGATCTTATGAATTAGACTCATCCAAAATGAAGGAAGACCCTAATGTAAACGCGCAAGCCTATTCACCTCACATATGAATTCTGTTGGAGTTGAATACATAAGCTATGCTTGTATTGTACTTTTTCCCAATTAATATATCGATTAATGTTTTGGTTTTATATTTTGTTGTGCATTATTTGTCCATTTATATTATGTAGTTAGATGATGAGGTGTCTTATGTGATACAGTAGATCTCATCATTGGTTAAAAGACATAATATATAAATGACGTTCGTAACCAAGACAGTTTTGGACAAACTGTCGGTTTAGGTTATTATGTGATTCAGATAATTAGTTTGTCTAACCTAATTGAATCATATAGATATACCCGGGGCGTATTGAACTTGACCATTTAGAATGATTTGTCTTGTACTGATTTGATAGACAAATCATTCTTAGTATTCTATCTCTAATCCCTAGATTTGAGCGGGCATGAGGATTAGGCATAGTGTACTTTAATCTGCCAATGGGTGAGGTCAATTATGACCAATAATCTCGTTTGGTTGGGTGCCCGTATTTGGTTACTTGGTGTGCTGCTGCTTGTCAAAAGGAAACCATGTACCGGTGCATCCCGAGATGAGCTCGTTATGTTTATTATAATAAACCCAGCTGGTGGCTTATGTCCAGTATAGTAAAAAGGTCGAGTGGTACTGGTCTCGGAATTAAAAAAGTTAATTAATTAATTTATCAGTAAATTAATAAATTAACGAGCACTATATCTTTGATGTTGGGAGATTATGAATAAATTAATTAAGTTGTTCCGGAAGCAATTCTGGTGCAGGATGGTAGTGCCAAAATTAATCCGTTAGTGGTACGATTAATTTTGTAATGGGTTAATTGAATAAGTAGAATTAATTATTTAATTAATTATTCCTAAGGGTTAATTAAGTAATTAACAAAGTGAAATTATTTATTTAATTAATTAAGTCTTAAGTTTCAATTAGAATGAGGAAATCCTAGAGATTAAGAAATCTAATTGGATTCGGTTTATCCTATTAGATTGGTTGCCTAATTGGATTTGGAAACTAATTAATTACCTAAACCCATTAGGAAGACCAATCCCAAACCAACTTGGGGTCTCTCTTGTAACTCTATATATAGACAAGGGATTAGTTATTACACAATACACAATACATAAGTTTCCAAGACAAGAAAACTAGAGAGAGAAAATATTTTCTCCCTCTTAGAACAATTTTCGGCGGCCCAAATTTCTAGGCGGCGTTTGGTCGGACATTTTTTTTCCGGCGGGGGCTTTTGATTTTCACGGGCAGAGGAACGTGGCTTTGTTGCGGCGCATGTGGTGGTTACTGAATTTTTTGGCAACCCAATTTTGTGATGATTAGCTGATCAATTGCTCGTTAGATTGTTGCCCACACAACATATAAACAAAGTCTTGAGTCATACAAGAGAATCACCTGAGTTTACCTTCAATAGGTAATTCTTATGTTTCCGCTTTTAATTAGAATTTATTTGTTGCGAGATAAATCGAATAAGTACATACCAAGATCCTGCGCAATGTTATTTCATGCAAGGGTTGGAATAGCGATTGTGCTACGTCTAGGCCTGGCCAGAGATTCCGATTATGGAATGCGTAGCAAGAAAGTGAGTTTATGGCTAGGTCCGGGTAGATAATCCTTCAATTGGTATCAGAGCCTGGTTTTTGGGTTTTGTGCTTGTTTGATTTATTACATGGTTTTAGTTGATGAACACTAAAATGGCTGAGGGTGGATCTGTGAGAGATCGTGTGCTTCACATAATCAGTAACATCAACGAGATAGAGGTGTTGGGAGGTGAAATTGACCCAGAAAGTTATATAGATATCATCCTCCAAAGCTTACTCTCTAGTTTTGAGCAGTTTCGGGTCAACTATAACATGAATCAAAGAGTTTACACTCTACCCGAGCTCTTAACAGATTTGGTGTTGGCCAAAGGCATCTTCTATGAGAAGAAGCAAGCTTTGGTCATAGTAAAGGGTTTAAGTTCTTCTTCTATGCCTAAAGACAAGAAGAATAAGAAGAAGAATAATGCCAAGAAACTTGCTACTAAGCCATAAATCACAAAGAAAAAGAGCAAACCCAAAGGCAAGTGCTTCAGATGCAGGAGAACGGGACATTAGAAAGCGTATTGTCCAAAGCCTAAAGGTACGATAGTTTCTGCCCCAATTATTGAGACATGTTTGGTGGTGATTCCCACAGATACTTGGTGTGTGGATTCAGGCGTCACTGATCATGTTTGTAATTCTTTGCAGGGTCCAAGTAACCCGGAAGCTTAGAGAAGGCGAGCTGGACATCTACATGGGCGACACTACAAGAGTGTCAGTGGAATAAGTGGGAGTGGTTACTCTAATTTTCAAATTTAGATTAGAATTAGTTAATTGTCTTTATATACCAATTTTTAGAAATAACCTTATTTCGATTTCTAAACTCTTAAAGAACAGTTATAAGTTTATTTTTTCTGATGATTCTGTTATTATTAGAAGAAATGAAAAAATTATTTGTTCTGGTTCATTGATAGATAATTTTTTTGTGGTTAATTCTAACTCCCCTGTTGTGCAAAACATAGAAACAAATAGCTCTTTATCTAACATTAATAAGAGGAAGAAACATTCTAAAATGAATCAAACCTATCTTTGGCATCTCAGGCTAGGTCATATAAACCTTAGTAGGATTCATAGGTTGGTCAATGATGGACCTTTAGGTTCATTAGAGATTGACAGTTATTCAACCTGCGAATCTTGCTTTGAAGGAAAAATGACCAAGAGACCTTATAAGGCAAAAGGTTATAGAGCTAAGGAAGTATTAGAGTTGATTCATTCTGACTTGTGTGGACCAATGTTGGTCCAAGCATGAGGTGGGTTTGAGTATTTCGTGACGTTCATGGATGACTATTCAAGGTACGGGAACATTTACCTAATGCGCCAATAGTCCGAGTGCTTTAGTAAATTCAAAGAGTATCGGGCAGATGTGGAGAAACATCATGGTAAGAGTATCAAGACACTATGATCAGATTATGGTGGGGAGTACATGTCCAACGAATTTCGAGAATACCTCAGTGAGGTTGAAATTCAGTCTCAGTTGTCTGCACCTGGAATGCCACAGCAGAACGGTGTAGCAGAAAGAAGGAATTGTACTCTCGTAGAAATGGTTTGGTCGATGATGAGCTATAGTGATTTACCGAGTTTGTTCTTGAGATATGCCTTAGAAACAACGATGTATATTCTTAATCTTGTACCATATAAAACCATGTCTTCAACCCTAGTAGAGTTGTGGAATGGGCGCAAGCCCAGTCTATGACATCTCAAAGTTTGGGGTTGCCCAGCAGATGTGCTTAAGGCAGATGCGGCTAAGTTAGATGCAAGAACAGAATTAATGCTATTTGTAGGATATTGTAGGGAATGAAAGGTGGTCTGTTTTATAGTCATAAAGGTCAGAAGGTGGTGTTTAGTACCAACGCTAGATTTTTAGAAGAAGACTAAGATCACAAGCCCAAGAGTAAGATAGTACTAGAAGAGCTTAGGAGACAAACTGATAATCCTGATGCACCAGCACAAGTAGATACACCACAGAATGCACAAGATATCATAGATGATGCGCCTACACAGGTGGTGCCTCATCGTAGTGGAAGGGTTGTGAGATAGCCGGACAGGTTTATTGGTGTGGGAGAGGCCTCAGACCTAGTCCCCGGTATGCTTGAGCCTGACCCAGTAAACTACAATGAGGCTTTCTGAGATAAAGATGCAGAATCTTGGTGTAAGGCAATGATATCTGAAATGGGGTCAATGGACCACAATCAAGTCTTGGAGCTCGTGGACTTGCCTGATGGGTTTAAGCCCATTGGATACAAGTGGGTCTACAAACGTAAGAGAGGACCTAAAAGGTAGAAACCTTTAAAGCTAGGCTGGTGGCGAAGGGGTATACTCAGAAAGAGGGAATCGATTATGAGAAAACCTTCTTCTCGGTAGCCATGCTTAAGTCGATCCGGATTCTCTTGGCCATAGCTACTCATTTAGATTATGAGAATGACATATGGATGTAAAGACAGCTTTCCTTAATGGAAGTCTTAAGGAAACCATCTTTATGCACCAACCAGAGGGATTCGTTGAAAAAGGTCAAGAACATAAGGTTTGCAGGCTTAAGAGGTTCATTTACGGACTTAAGCAGACATCCAAATCCTGGAACATCCATTTTGATGAGGTAATCCAGTCTTACGGGTTTACTCAGTGTCCGGATGAGCAATGTGTGTATCGCATACATGATAGAAACTCAGTGGTGTTTCTTGTGCTTTACGTAGATGACATTCTATTGATTGCCAACAACAAGAAAGTGTTATCAGACGTAAAGGCATGGCTATCCAAGCAGTTTGATATGAAGGACTTAGAGAAAGTGAAACATATCCTTGGGATCAAGATGATTCAAGATCGTAGGAAATGTTCGTTAAGGCTCTCATAAACTTTATACATAGATATGATTCTAACCCGTTTTAACATGCAAAACTCCAAGAAAGGTTTTCTACCTTTTAGACATGGAGTGCATCTATCTAAAGAACAGTTTCCCAAGATTGTTGAACAGATATAGGCCATGAAGACAGTTCCTTATGCTTTGACAGTAGAAAGTCTCATGTATGCCATGTTGTGTACGAGGCCTGATATCTGTTATGCCGTTGGCATTGTAAGCAGATATCAGAATAACCCCGGGAAAGCTCATTGGGAAGCGGTAAAATGCATTCTCAAGTATTTGCGCAGAACGAGAGATCAAGTGTTGGTCTATCAGGTGCCTGAGCTGGTATCCCGAGGTTACACAAATTCTGATTTCCAAGGCGACAGGTACAAGAGAAAGTCTACCTCAGGGTATGTGTTTACTCTGGGAGGCGGAGCCATAGTTTGGCGGAGTGTCAAGCAGAAATGCGTGGCGGACTCTACCATGAAGGCTGAATACATTATCGCATAAGAGGCAACGAAGGAAGCAGTATGGCTTAAGAACTTCCTAGTGGACTTAGATGTGATTCCTGGTTTGCAGAAGTCTATCACGGTGTATTGTGATAACTACGGTGCAGTAGCAAACTCGAAGGAACCACGAGCCCACAAGGAGAGTAAACATATACAGTGCAAGTACCACCTGATACGAGATATCGTAAAGAGGGAAGACGTGGTCGTGGCTAAGATAGTATCAGAGGATAACATAGCAGATCCGTTCACGAAGACATTGACTTCAAAGGTTTTTGAGGCTCAAGTGGAGGACATGGGAATCAGATACTTAGGAGAGCCATGATAGTTTTTCTAGATATATAGTAGTAGAGTGTATGGGAGATTGTTGGAGTTGAATACATAAGCTATGCTTGTATTGTACTTTTTCCCAGTTAATATATCGATTAAAGTTTTGGTTTTATATTTTGTTGTGCATTATTTGTCCATTTATATTATGTAGTTAGATGATGAGGTGTCTTGTGTGACACAGTAAATCTCATCATTGGTTAAAAGACATAATATATAAATGAGGTTCGTAACCGAGATAGTTTTGGACAAACTTTCGGTTTAGGTTATTATGTGATTCGGATAATTAGTTTGTCTAAACTGATTGAATCATATAGATATGCCCGGGTCGTATTGAACTTGACCATTTAGAATGATTTGTCTTGTACTGATTTGATAGACAAATCATTCTTAGTATTCTATCTCTTAATCCCAAGACTTGAGCGGACATGAGGATTAGACAGAGTGTACTTTGATATGCCAATGTGTGAGGTCAATTATGGCCAATAGTCTCGTTGGGTTGGGTGCGCGTGTTTGGTTGGTGTGCTGCTGCTTGTCGAAAGGAAACCATGTACTAGTGCGTCCGGGGTGATGGTGCTCCCGAGATGATCTCGTTATGTTTATTACACTAAACCCAGCTGGTGGACTTATGTCTGGTATAGTAAAAAGGTCGAGTGGTACTAGTCTCGGAATTAAAGAAGTTAATTAATTAATTTATCAGTAAATTAATAAATTAAAGGGCACTACATCTTTGATGTTGGGAGATTATGAATAAATTAATTAAGTTGTTCCGGAAGCAATTCTGGTGTAGGATGGTAGTGCCAAAATTAATCCGTTAGTGATACGATTAATTTTGTAATGGGTTAATTGAATAAGTAGAATAAATTATTTAATTAATTATTCCTAAGGGTTAATTAAGTAATTAACAAAGTGGAATTATTTAATTAATTAATTAAGTCTTAAGTTTCAATTAGAATTAGGAAATCCTAGAGATTAGGAAATCTAATTGGTTCAGTTTATCCTATTAGATTGGTTACCTAATTGGATTTGGAAACTGATTAATTACCTAAACCCATTAGGAAGGCCAATCCTAAACCAACTTGGGGTCTCTCTTGTAACTCTATATATAGACAAGGGATTAGCTATTACACAATACACAACTCATAAGTTTTCAAGACAAGAAAACTAGAGAGAGAAAATTTAAAGAGAGAAAATATTTTCTCCATCTTAGAACAATTTTCGGTGGCCTGAATTTCTAGGCTGCGGCGTTTAGTCGGATGTTTTTCTCCAGCGGTGGCTTTTGATTTTCCCGGGCGGCGACGCATGGCTTTGTGGCAGCGCGTGTGGTGGTTGCTGAATTTTCTGGCAACCCAGTTGTGGTGATTAGCTTATCAATTGCTCGTTAGATTGTTGCCCACACAACATACGAACAAAGTCTTGAGGCATACAAGAGAATCACCTGAGTTTATGCTTCAATAGGTAATTCTTATGTTTTCGCTTTTAATTAGAATTTATTTTTTGCGTGATAAATCGAAAAAGTACATACCAAGATCCTGCGCAATGTTATTTCAAGCAAGGGTTGAAATAGCGATTGTGCTAGCGTCTAGACCTGGCCAGAGATTCTGATTTTGGAATGCATAGCACGAAAGTAAGTTTCTGGCTAGGCCCGGGTAGATAATCTTTCAAATTTGTAATGAAGGCCATGGGGATATAAAGCAACCCGCTCCCACTTACATTTTTAAATTGAGGGTTTTTGCGATTTTAACATGCAATTTCTTAACTTTAGTTATTTGGACCCATAAAACCACGTGTTTTTAATAATGTATCAAAACATAAATTAAAAACATGCAAGCAACAATTAAGACAATAAAATCAGGAAATAAATACGTAATAAAAATTTCCCAACTATTATGGCATTTTTAATTATCGCTTCTCTCCGTTGCCTTATTGACACGTCCCGTCACGTCGCTCCCACTTGCTATTTGAACTCCTTGCAATTCGTTCGGGTTTTCTCAATTTTCTACATAATTCTTGGAATCACCCAAGTTACGATAAACCAAAACCCACGAATCCAAGTTGCCCACAATAACGATGTCATCGTTATTACATATCTTCCTAAATACAAGACTTGATTTTCTAGGAAAATAAAGACGACATTTGCTAGAATAAATCCTATTACAGATTTAATCTAATCCTACACAGCTACTAGCTCGTGGTTATTACTATTACATGCATTCACATTTAAAACCCATAATAGTCCTGGGGTTTATAAATGAAAACTGAATGTAAAACCCATAATAGTCAGGATAACAACCACTTGCAATAAAAGCCCGTAGTGGATCGAACAACTATAAAGCCAAAATCTCGGTTCTAATACCAAATGAAGGAACTAGTCAGTCCGAGCCCAATAAAAAATTTCACTTTTGTGCTATGCATTCTAGAATCGGAAACTTTGAAATAGCCCAAACACTAGTACAAGTTGCTTTGAACCTGATCTAGCTTATACTTGTTCGATTTACTTTACCTATAAAAAAATAAATCTTTAAATTAAAGCGGAAGGAATAAAGATTCGACCTTTGATGCGTGTTCCTAAGGAAATTAATTTGAGAAAGATAAAACTTCTACTTTTGATCCAAAGATTGTACCTTTGAAGCTTTTCCCAAAGAAATCCCTCGAATGTCTCCAAGATAGATCTGGAACTTGTGTGGGCAACTATCTACCAGATCAACTAGCCTAAAAACTCTAACAAGAAAACCCGTCAGGAAAACGAAGATCAGATCTGATTGGAAATCATTCAATCTATCAGATCTCGCCTGAAACGAACTCCAAATGAACATATCTGGTTTTTGGAACACATATCTATCGTCAGATCTAAAGATCCAATGAAAACCAAGTCTACGCCGAAAAATACTGTTCACATCGGAAAACACTGTTCACATCGGAACTTCTTGCCTCACCGGATTCTTCCCACGTCGAAAAAAAAACCCCACGCGTTTTCGGGAGAGAATACACAACTTCGAGAAAGATTTTCGAATATATCTAAAATCTCTCTCTAGGTGTTTCTTTCTCTAAGGAGGCAAGACTTGAATTCTTGAGTTTTCAAGGCATTACTTAATCTATTTATAGAAGGTTCAAGGGAAATCTAGTGGGCTTTTGAGTTGGACTTTTAATTAATTTCTAAGTCTTTACTAGACTAATTAATTCCAATTGATCCAAAGATAATTAATTAAATAATTAAATCCACTTTGTCAATTAGTCTAACACATAATTAATCGTACCACTAACGGATTAATTATGGAACTACCGCTCAAAAGGAAATTGCTTTCAGATACCACTTTAATTATTCTTTTATCTCCCCACGTTAAAGATATAGTGCTCGTCAATTTATTAATTTACTGATAAATTAATTAATCAACTTCTTATCATCCGAGATTAGTACCACTCGACCTTATTATTATACTGAATATAAATCCACCGGCCGAGTTTAGTATAATAATCCTTACAAGCTCAACTCGAGAGCACCATCACCCCGGACGCACCGATACATGGTTTCCTTTCGACAAGCAACATCACAATAAGAAATTAAATACGTATACCCAGCTTACCGAGGTATAGGCCTCAATTGACTGCACTCTTTGGCAAATTAAAGTAAACTATATCTAATCCTCATGCCTGCTTTACTCTAGGGATTAAGAGACATAATACAAGGCTCGAATTAATTACGAAGATCAGTACAACTTAATTCGATCCTACATCAGTCCTGCTCAATATGCCATGGGTACATCTGCATGATTCAATTAGTCTAAACAAACCAATCTCAAAATCACACGATAACCTAAACTGAAAGTATGCCAAAACTATCTTAATTACGAGCATTATTTATATATCATAACTTTAACCAATGATGAGATCTACTGTGTCACACCAAACACCTCATCATCTAGTCATGTGATATAAATGGACAACATGTATAACATGTAATTATATAATGAATCACAATCGATATGAAATTGAGAAATAGTTTTTCATACAAACAAACCTTTTAAGTATTCAAAACTAACATTATACACATACTTTACACAATTATAATAATTTTTTATTAAATTATAGGTGCAAGTTTGAAGTTTGCCTCATAGATCATAGCGGGTTAATAATTGCTTCTGTTTTTGGAACATTAGCAGAAGAACTTTTAGGTTTATGAGCAAAAGAAGCAATGAAAGAAGGAAATCGGGTTTGTGATACTATTTCTATTATATTATTCCACATTTATAATTACCTCATACACTACTAATTTCTTTTTGTTCAATTTATATATTTAGTTGGATCTAAAGAAAATTGATGCAGGCTTAGAGAACAAGTATTATATCTGCCAAGTGAAAACACAAAAGTCAAAAAATAGAGAAATTGATCCAAAATATACTTTGGTTGGTTGTAAAGAAGATGACAGTTTATCTTTCTCGGAATACAAGTCAACGATGAAAGCGAAGCTGCTAGGTTGATCTGCTTCTCGATAAGACCCTAAGTGTTTCCCGATCTTTCAAACTATTCTCTCCTACTATCTTCCAAGCATGAATTGAAGCGGCGGAATCGCTCAACTCAAGAAACCGCACTCTAATTTAGACCTCTTTGTGTGAAAATAATTCAGAGGATGGGTGATGGTTGGTGATTGATTTAGTCAATGCATGACAAGGCTTAATAAATCAACCCAAACTATTTAAACCAACAAAAGGTTCTATGGTTTCCTCGCAAGAACAACACATGTTTTTGATCTTGCAAGATGAAGATGAGTAGCAACTCAAAAGGGGAGAATTTGAAAATTCAAGGCAAATATAAAAAAAAAGTCTATTAAATTTTCGTGTAGGGTAGCCTATTTATAGGAAATTACAATAAGTCTCTTCTTTTTCTAAAAGGTAAGCTCAAATCCTAGTGACTTGGAGATTAAGACAACAAAATCCTATTCCAACGCTAATGGCTTATGGAATTCGGTCAAAGAGAGAGAAAAACAAGAAAAAAATAAAGTCCGAATCAGGAAAAAAAAAACTCCATTTATCTTAGTTGAATTAGAATAGACTTACAAAACCTTTTAGTCTAAGGAAATGTAAAACATAAACCTAATCGGAAGAGCTTTCCTAGTACCAGTTGGGCTTAGGGAATGGCTGGGCTTTGGAGCAAGCCTTTTAATCTCTTAATCCGAACTCACCCTTTAGAAAAGGGCTTCAGTCCACATCTACATTCCATATGTAAGTCCATTATCGAAAAATCTCGTGACGTAGGGCCTCCAAGTTAGTATATGGGCTTGGGCCTATTGGGCTTGTAACTCAATCTCGAACTCTGAAGCTGGGGCTTGATCCGCACGCCTTCCGGGCTCTAGATCTTGTAATTGTACCAACATAATCAATCAGCGGATTCGGATTGAAGAGATTTGGACCCACTTGAGAGCTTCCTAGGCTATTCTCTGCGCAAATCAGCTCTCTTTGAAGAATTTCATAGCTAGGCATGTCCTGAAATTTGAACATGCATATTGATGCCATGTGACATCTCTTTAGGCCCGTTTGAAGGGTTTGACCCATATGTTAGCCTAGGTATCCTTTAACATGATAAAATCTTCAATTTGGGCTCATTCTGGGTCTCTTTGGGGCTCCCTAAACCAAAGCTGCGAAAATCCCTTTGTTAGTTTAGGGAGATGCTACGCAGTTTTGAAGGGAGTGGAGGAAGAGCTCTTGATGTTCACATCAGAAGAACAACCAACAATAAGTTCTGTCAAACTCTTAACATATGATGTGGACTACAATTCAGACTTGATGCTGAATGAATGTAGTAAAACTGCTCAGATGAACACCGTACTTACAAGCAGTTACAATTGTAAGTTACCATTTTCACAAACTTCAATATTTCAATCATATCTTTGATGTTTCCAGTTATTTAATGAAAGATTTATTTTCATTACACTAGCTGGGGAGGAAAAAAGCATTTCAACTTTTAAAGTTTCACTTGCTAAGAGATTCCAGAGCATTGGTAATAGTGAACAGACCACATCCGACGAAGAGGACCAGAATCCAAAAAAGAAAAGGGTTCTTTGAATACAACCTTGTTATGAAAGTCCTATGTTTTAATTTTGCTGCTTGGACATGCACCACTTTTGTAGCAACTAATAATATTCTACAAACTTTTGTCATTGCATTGTTCAACAGTTTTTCTAAACCTCATAATTAGCCTTCCTATTATTTAAGTAGATGAAGTAATAGATAAAATTACAACTTACTGAATACCTTACATCATAGCAAACTTACATTGCAACTTTAGAGTAAGGCTTTTGCTTTTGTCTTGGAACATCAAACAGCAAGGCTGTTTTATATAGTTTTTTTTTCCTAAGTTATAATTTCTATCTTTGAGACATACTTTTGAAATTCAATATTGTAATATTGAACTTATAAAATTCCAGTTTCTGTCTCCTTTAGTCCATTTCAACAGTCACCTATGATGTATTATACTGAATAATGTTTTGCAACATTCTACATACTTCTTTCCCATCCCACTAAATATTTTTAGTAATACTCCCTATTGAAAATACGTAATGAACACTTGTATCTCCATTTGCATGTAATTTCCTGTAATACTCCCTATTGCATTACCATACAGTGGGAAGAGTCTGGTTTAATTTAATTATAGCATGAATGAGCAATTTCCATTTTGTTAGCTACTGTTATGAGTGTGAGTAATTTCCTAAACAAGATATCTTTCAGTTTTGAACTTCCTAATTTCATGAATATGTTTCTTTATACTGAACCAAATTTCTTGCAGTTGGTGGATCATTTGGCCAGTTGAGAACCTGTCCAAACACACTACCACACCAAGCACGAAGTGAATACAAGATAAGGTGAGTTATTCTAATTAAATGTATATCCAACATCCACTCACAACAGAATATGCTCACTTGACCTGAGTTAGTATATTATATCCTAGGAAAAAAAAAAAAAAAAAACCCCGTTTGGCATTAGTAGAGTCCATTTGACGCGCCTCCACCTTCCCTAATTAGCAGCAGTCCGTAGCCCCGAGTTTACATCAAATCAAATCCCGCGAATCCAAGCAAAATCAAATTTGAAATCCCGTCTGTACGGACTTTACACAAAGGTGGTAAACTTATGGAAACTGAAGCGAGGGGAATTTATTTTACATTGGAAGTAGCAGCAGCCCTCCTGAAACTCTCCACACGACCCACGAGCTCCGAACAAATAGGAAGCATTCACAGCACGACCGTTCGCGAAAACCAACAACCTGAACGCTACGAGTCCACCAGCGGAAGGCGCTTCGACATTCATTTCGAGTGGGAAAAAAAGAAAAAGCGATCAAAGAGAGAAATCATGGTTAGGGTTAAGCAAGTTACAAGCGAAGCAGAAGGCGAAAAAATTGAAAGAATGATGAAAGGTATGTTTATACTTGCAATTTATAGTTGCAGTTTAGGGGCAGTCGATGTTTTTGATAATGGATGGAATTATTTTTTTTTCGGGTAAAAAACGCAACACAGAGCCTAGGGCGGCAAATATTCAGGGTGTAAAGAGGCCGAGCAAGGAAGTCGGCTCCGAGAAATCAGACAAACAAGTTCTGGATAGTAAGTTTGTCGCAGTTTATCGTTGTGTAAAGTACTCATTGATGGCTGTTTATGTAAACTGATGGTTGCTTGCGTAAAGTTTTTATGTAAACTACTATTTCTGTTGCTTATGTAAACTGGTGTTTGCTTATGTAAACTGATGGTTGCTTATGTAAACTGGGGGTTAATCATCTTCTGCTATGCTTATGTAAACTGGTGGTTACTTATGTAAACTGGTGGTTGCTTGCGTAAAGTTCTTATGTAAACTACTGTTTCTGTTGCTTATGTAAACTGGTGGTTGCTTATGTAAACTACTGTTTCGTTGTGTAAAGTACTCAGTGATGGCTGTTTCGGTAAAACTGTGGTTGCTAATGTAAACTGGTGGTTGCTTATGTAAACTGGGGGTTAATCATCTTCTGCTATGCTTATGTAAACTGGTGGATGACTTTATAAAGTCCTGAATTGCTTGTTTAAGCTACTGATTTCGCATGTAAACTCCCTTAATTTGGTGGTACAGTAGTGTTCTTAAGTCTGGAATGCTCATAATTCGGGGTTAATCATCTTCTGCTATGCTTATGTAAACTGGTGGCTGATTTTATAAAGTCCTGAATTGCTTGTTTAAGCTTTTTTTTCTCATGTAAACTCCCTTAATTTGGTGGTACAGTAGTGTTCTTAAGTAGTGTTATATAGACATCAGATCAGCGAATACTAGACATCAGATCAACAGACTATAGATATCAGATCAAGAATATAAAAGAAATCATACACTAGAACTAAAACATACTTAACAATGGAGATCAGATCAGGATTATATAGACATCAGATCAGCGAATACTTGACATCAGATCAGCAGACTATAGATATCAGATCAAGAATATAAAAGAAATCATACAATAGAACTAAAACATACTTAACAAGGGAGATCACATCAGGATTATATAGACATCATAATTCGGGGATAATCATCTTCTGCTATGCTTATGTAAACTGGTGGTTGATTTTATAAAGTTCTGAATTGCTTGTTTAAGCTGCTTTTTCTCATGTAAACTCCCTTAATTTGGTGGTACAGTAGTGTTCTTAAGTAGTGTTATATAGACATCAGATCAGCGAATACTAGACATCAGATCAACAGACTATAGATATCAGATCAAGAATATAAAAGAAATCATACACTAGAACTAAAACATACTTAACAATGGAAATCAGATCAGGATTATATAGACATCAGATCCGCGAATACTTGACATCAGATCAACAGACTATAGATATCAGATCAAGAATATAAAAGAAATCATACAATAGAACTAAAACATACTTAACAAGGGAGATCACATCAGGATTATATAGACATCATAATTCGGGGTTAATCATCTTCTGCTATGCTTATGTAAACTGGTGGATGACTTTATAAAGTACTGAATTGCTTGTTTAAGCTGCTTTTTTCGCATGTAAACTCCCTTAATTTGGTGGTACAGTAGTGTTCTTAAGTATTGAATGCTCATAATTCGGGGTTAATCATCTTCTGCTATGCTTATGTAAACTGTTGGTTTAATCGATTGCCATTTTTTTATGCGATTTCAGGCAAAAGGAAGAAGATCATCGAATCGAATTTAGACGATGATTTTGAAGAAATAATCAGCTTAAAAAAATTGCAGAAGCTGAAACAAAAAAAGAAAAAAATGAGGAAAGGAAAAAGAAGAAAGATGATAATAAAATGAAAGATGAAGAGCTTGCTATTCAAATCTTTCAGGAAAGGACCCAACCACTCCGTGAAGATATGCAATTGGCATGTTTGCAAGAAACCGCAGGATACCAAGCGGTTAGAGATTCAAAACAATCATTCCAGTCAAGAACCTCTGCTGCTGGAATATCGTCGCTGCTTGCGGATCTAAATGAAGCGCAGAAGCAGGAGCTGACAGATGTGGGGCTGGGGTGTCTGTTCCACATTAACTATGATAGGTTTCCGAATTCGTTCGGCCATTACTTGATCTCGAACATCAATACTGAAAGAAGCATTTTGGAGTTGGATGCTGGCACAATTCCAATTACAGAGGCAGATGTCGAGTCAGTAATGGGATTTCCTGGTGGGGAACTGGATGTGGAGGAATACACCAGGAAAGATCAAGCATCCCAGGAGTACAAAGAAGACAAGAAAAAGTGGGATCTCAGACACCCCGTTCCACAAAACAAGGCGATTATATCAGCAAGTAGCCTCTCTGATTACATCAAGCGTAACAAGCACGCTGACCTAGAATTCCTTCAAGATTTCTTGATATTCATGGTGTCCACAATGATTCACAGCAACGGCACCAACACAGTTCAATACCGATATCTGAAATCATTCAGATCGGTAGATAATATCATGAAACTGAATTGGAGAAAATTCGTTGTTGCTCGCTTGATGGACAGCATACAAGAATGGAGAAAGCATCCCAGAGGCCAATTCACGGGGCCTCTTACATTCATTGTGGTATAACATGTTCAGTTTACATAAAGTTTACATGTTCAGTTTTCTTAAAGTTTACATAACATGTTCAGTTTACATGTTCGGTTTACATATTTTGTTCAGTTTACATAACATGTTTTTTGTTATGTATTTTGTTCAGTTTACATATTTTTGTTCAGTTTACATAACATGTTAAGTTTACTTGTTCAGTTTACATAAAGATCAGTTTACATGTTCAGTTTTCTTAATGTTTACATAACATGTTCAGTTTACATGTTTCGTTTACATATTTTGTTTAGTTTACATAACATGTTCAGTTTACATAAAGATCAGTTTACTTTCAGTTTACTTGTTCAGTCTACATAAAGTTCACATAAAGATCACTTTACATATAGTTCACATAAAGATCAGTTTACATAAAGTTCAGTTTACATAACTTGTTCAGTTTACACAACTTGTTCAGTTTACACAACTCGTTCAGTTTACATAACAGAAAACTCATGTTTGTTTTGCACTATCACAGTTGCTGTATGCTGATAGACTTTGGTATGCTGCTGTGAATAACAATAATCGCCTTGTCCCGACAATCCGAAATTGGCCCCAAAGCAAGCTGATGGAGCTTGCACAGTCAAACAAAGTCTGGAAAACGGGCAGAATAAGAGAACGCCCGAAGAAGATAAAGACTTTTATGAAGTTTGTATTTAACATTACTTTTATAGCACTATGCAACATTACTTTACACAATTTGAGTATTTTCCCACATCATGTTGCCAGGTTAATAGAAGTGAATCATCCCCCGATGGAGGGGATGACAAAAAAAAGGATGAAGCAAGTGAGGTAGAATCCGTAGAGGAGGAAGATGCAGATAAAACCTCCACAGAGGAAGAAGATTCAGATGAAGAATCTGCATCCCCTCAGGAAGCTGAGGATGATGCTGGAAAGGCAAGTATACAGGAATCTATTTTACATGAATCAACTTTACACAAACCTTCATGTTAAGTACGACTTTACATCAAGGTCTGCAATTAATACAGTTGTTGCAGGGACCAGCACACATGGAGGTAATCATTGAACAAGAAGGAGTTGAAATTCAGATGCAAGCTGAGAGTGAGAAAGCTAAGCAATCTGAGGAGAAAGCTCAGGAAGATGAGGAAGCTGAGGAGGAAGCTCAGGAAGATGAGCAATCTGAGGAAGAAAGTGAGGAGGAAGATGAGGAGAAATCTGAGGAAGATGAGGCAGCTGAGGAAGCTAAGGGACATGAGGATGACGATGACAAAGCTGAGCAAGCTAGGACATCTGAGACAGTAAAAGGGGATGAGGATGCTGCAAATACTAATCAAACTGTTCCAGATATCATCGTATCACTTATGGAAGAGGGCAACCCTGCAGGATCAGGAAAACAAGATGAAGAGGTAAATACCATACTCAATGTAGTTTACAGTAAATTTTGTCATCAAACACTTCATATGAAAAATGCAATCTATATACAGGATGACGATCAGATCCTCTCCATTTTTCTAGAAATGTACATTGAATTCGGAAAATATAGTAGAGCTTTCATAGAGTACTTGGAGAAAATTAGGGCTTCAAAGTGCCCCGATTTGTGTACACTAGAAACAATCCTGGAAGATGTTCGAGGTGTAATACATGAACTGAAGAAGGCAGTGGACAATGAGCAGGAGGAAGATGGAGAGAAAGCGGTAAGCCTAAGCATGTGTAAAGTACTGTAAAGTGTTTATGTAAAGTTGTGAGTGTGGTCATGCATGTGTAAAGCCTAATAATGTTTTCCTTATGTTTGGAGCAAAAGCAGGGTGCACAAACTGAGGTGCAAAATGAGGTGCAAAATGAGGAGGAAAAATCTGAACAGAAAGAGGTAAGCATAATACTGGATAGGCTTATGTTAATTACTATTCAATCTGATTTCTTTATGTCAGCTGATGACATGCTTGTGTAAAGTACAGTTTAAGCTACTTATGTTAATGTAAACTACTGCTTATGTAAACAACTGCTTATGTACAGTTTAGGCTTATGTAAACTACTGCTTGTTAATATAAAATAATTATATTAATGTTTTGCTTCTTTATGTAAACTAATGCAGGTTCCCGTGGGGGTGGAAACTGAAAAAACTGAAAAAACCAGGCCAGCAACCAAAATAACAGCCGAAGAGGTATTTCACTTGAATATTACATAAAGATTTACATAAAGATTTCAAAACTGTCGTTTTACATTTCGAGAGTGAAACTGTCAGTTTACATAACCAATTCATATTGGCCAGTTTACATAAGGATATTATAACTATAAAGTTAGCTTAGCGATATCAGAACACTCACTTTACATTATGTTATCACAACGGTCACTTTACATAAGTAGTTCATAACACAGGATACATAAAACGTTCAGAAACCTCAGTTTACATAAGTAGTTCTGTTAATGTTAGCCATAAACTCAAAAGATTATAACTATAAAGTTAGCATAGCTATATCAGAACACTCACTTTACATTATGTTATCACAACGGTCGGTTTACATAAGTAGTTCATAACACAGTTTACATAAGTAGTACATTATGTAAAATACTGCAGGTTCCCGTGGGGGTGGAACCTGCAGAAACTGAAACAACCACGCCAGCAATCAAAATACCAGCCCGAGAGGTATTTCATGTAAAATCATGTAAATTTGCTATTTCAGATTTCACAACTTTCAATGATTATATAATAACCACTTGCAGCCAACAGACACACCAGACACTGAGTTGTTAAAACAAATGTGCCTGCTGGCTGATCTTGTAGAGAAAAGCTTTGGACAGGCGGCCGTTCCAATTAACAAAAGGACGCCAATGACTCCAACTTTTGATCTAGGCTTTTCACAACTAACGCCAGTGTGTTTGATTCATAAATTTCAGGAAACTGAGAAAGATATTCAGTCCCACTTAATTAGGAGAATTGACTTCCCCGCTGAACCAACAGTTGCGGAAGAGCCTGACTTTGAGTAAGTATTCCTATCATCTCCCATTTGATGTAATTAAAAATTGAATATCTATTAAAGAATTTGAATCTAACATTTCAGCGTGATCATGGGGGATCCGGATAACACTGATGAGGTGCCTGCATTCCGTCCCAACAGGGCTCATCGAGCCGTTAAAAAACCAAGGAAATTGATGTCTCCTTACATCACCAGCTGCAGGAAGGATACACTTGCAAAAATCTCGGAGAAGGAGAAGATAGTCAATGACTACGCCCTTTTGCCTCCGGATGCAAGCAAGGGCAGGTCGAAGAAGTAAGTGTTATTCACCTACATCTTATTTCAAATAATTCTATTTTACATAAGTCATTATTCACCAAATCTAGTTTACATCAAAGTTTACTTAAGTCATTTTTACATAAAGGTTTATCGAAATCTAGTTTACATAAATGTACTCTACATAACCATATTTTACATAAGTATATTTTACATAACAATGTCAGCGAGCAACTGTTTGGTGCGGATGGCAATCTTACCATAGACCGGGAGCAGATGTCCAGCATGGTTTGGACTAAATGGTTGGATACGGCAATCATTGATTGTTGGTCGTATCACTTGAACAGAACCAAAAATTTAACAAAAACTGAGAAACCTTCGAGGTTTTTCTCCTCAGTCCAGTTTTCGGTGAGTTCATACTTACACACTTCTTTACATCACTTGGCCTCATACGGTTTGTTAACATTTCGTATTATGCAGCTTATAGTGAATGACGTGGGAATGAAGCCAGGAAAGAACCAATCATGTATGCAACGGTTTTCAGAACAAATGACAACAGAGTTATGGTTCATCAAGAAAACCGAAAATACTTTTCAGCCGTCCATGGTAATGAGTTCAGAACCCTCATTTTACATAAGTAGTTCAGAACCATCAGTTTACATAAGTATCTCATAAGCTCATTTTACATAAGTAATTCAGAACCCTCAGTTTACATAAGTATCTCATAAGCTCAGTTTACATAAGTAATTCAGAACCCTCATTTTACATAAGTAGTGCAGAACCATCAGTTTACATAAGTATCTCATAAGCTCAGTTTACATATTTTGTTTAGAACCCCCAGTTTCCATAAGTAGTTCAGAAGTACTTATAATACATAACCATATCAGAACCTCCAGTTCACATAAGTAGTACAGAACTGTCACAACACATAAGTACTTTACATATGACATCTGCATTGTCATAGTTTAAATTAATGCAGATCTTCTTCCCCATATAATGCATTTGAATGTATACATATAATGCAGATCTTCTTCCCCATCCACCTAGATACCCATTTTGTGTTGGTGTGCATCAACAGTCTACAAAAACAGGTGGTACTGTTTGACAATGCCCGCGAGAAGCGGCATCCTACGGTGGTCTTCCAAAGAAACTAGTAAGTACAATATATCATAATAATGTAGAATTTACATCATTCTAGACTTCATTTTACACCAACTCTTATGTAAATTACTGCAGGTGTACTACTTCCAAGACTGGACATCAGATACACCTTGGGCAAAACGCTATGAGAAGTGCTACCATTGGAAGTGGACCTACCCTCAGTTTGCATGGAAAAACCCTGACGGATTCAATTGTGGCCTATATGTCATGCAGCATATGGAGTTTTATCATGGACAACAAGCTTTCGATTTTGAATATGTCTTGATTGTGGCGAAGAACAATCCTGAGATCCTGAAAACGTTAAGGGTGAAGTACCTGTTTACCTTGCTCATATCACCACACAATACCCTATTGGGTGAGCTCAAGAGAAAGATTTCTGACTTTTACTATAAAAACTAACATTCAAGAAGTACTTAAGTTTACATAAGGAGATTATATATTAACATATTTATATTTGTGACGTAGACATTACATTTGATATATATGTTAACTTTACATATGTTGTTGATAACTTCCAGTTTACATAAGTAGTTCAGAAATCCCAGTATGCATAATAGTTCAGAAATCCGAGTTTACATAAGTAGTTCAGGACTACTCAGAAAACATAAACAGATCTGAAGTACTCAGAATACATAAACAGATCAGAATAGGGGTGAAAGTGGTTCGGCCGAAACAGATCAGGGTTATATAGACATCAGCTCAGCGAATAATTGACATCAGATCAACAAACTATAGATATCAGATCAAGAATATAAAAGAAATCATACAATAGAACTAAAACATACTTAACAAGGGAGATCACATCAGGATTATATAGACATTAGATCAGCGAATACTTTACACCAGATCAACAGACTATAGATATCAGATCAAGAATATAAAAGAAATCATATACTAGAACTAAAACATACTTAACAAGGGAGATCACATCAGGATTATATAGACATCAGATCAGCGAATACTTGACATCAGATCAACAGACAATAGATATCAGA
This sequence comes from Knoxia roxburghii, assembly GCA_030378225.1. Lineage (NCBI taxonomy): Eukaryota > Viridiplantae > Streptophyta > Magnoliopsida > Gentianales > Rubiaceae > Knoxia > Knoxia roxburghii. Next base: position 26,116,411 of record CM059418.1, on the reverse strand, counting down.
TCAATAATATAAAAGAAATCAATTATTTCAGAACCTCAGTTTAAATACCAGTCTACATAATAGTTCAGAAATCCCAGTTTACATAAGTAGTTCAGAACCCTCAGTTTACATAACTATTTCAGAACCTCATAATACATAACCAGATCAGAACCCTCAGTTTACATAACTATTTTAGAACCACAGAATACATAACCAGATCAGAACCCTCAGTTTACATAAGTAGTTCAGAAATAACAGTCTACATAATAGTTCAGAAATCCCAGTTTACATAAGTAGTTCAGAACTCTCAGAATACATAACCAGATCAGAACCCTCAGTTTATATAAGTATTTAAGAACTGTCACAATACCTAACGAGTTCAGAACCATCAGTCTACATAACGAGATCAGAAGCCTTACACTAAATAAAGATAGCAGAACTTTAAGTTTACATAAAGAGATCACAAATTCTTCTTCTTCCTTTGATGTTTCAATTTGGCTTTCTGCACCCTCTTCTCAACTGTACTTTTAAACCGAACATTCCTCACACCTCTTGCCCTCCTAGAAGTGGGGTCTCTAATCTTCTTCGACGAAGGAACTTCAGAATTCCCATCCAAAATATCAGCTTGGGCAGCAAGTGCATCTTTTGCTTTCACATAGTACTCATCCAAAATACTACGACCAATCTCACTAGTATGCGATAATGTAATTAGATCAAAATACCTTCTACTAGCATCTGCCCTCCAAAAAGATGGTGAAAAAATTGATACCGAACACATCGACACTTCTGAATCGTTAAACTTTCCACAACGGGAAACTGAAGCAGATTTTGTCCACCTATCCAGGATATACACTTTTGGAATTTTCTACAAAAAGGGGGAAAAAAAAAAAAGGGAAACCACATTAGTTATGTTGTTGGAAATCAGTTTTAACTAGTTTACATAATTGTCATCAGCATATAGAGCATACCGTAAAATTGTCTGAAAAAGGACACGGAGGCAATGAGAACATAGAATCCCAACTTCAGAAAACTTCTTGCATGAACAATTTACATAATAATCATTGTCATTGTAAATGACAACGTGCCGGAATATGGGAAGATCCTCATCTTCTTTTGGAATCCAAACTTCAAACACATATACACCATTTGATTGGGACTTCTGTTCCATTTTCAATTCCAGCATATTAAGATATTGTTTCTCAAAATATGTGTACATCTCGAGTGTGTACACTTCACGGGCATGCTTCAACATTAGACATTCTTTAACAGGCACATCAACCTTGGCATAGAAGCACCTATGGTCTTCGCAGGCAGCTTGGTATCGCCAATCAAGAACAACATCCGCAAATTGATGGTAAAAATCACATAATGTTGAAGTCTTACACAATTTTCGAGATATAGAGTTATTTGTGCTCTCACTCCTCTGGGAAGATAATGTTTCCCCGAAAAAATAATCCTTGCTGAAAGCGGGACACCACTTCTCCCTTGATTCATAAGTTTTTTTCAACCACTCATTCTCTTTGCATCCATATTTTTCTTCCATCCTGAAAACACATAAAAAAATGTTGTTCAATTATGTAAACTTATGAAAACTGCGATTTTATGTAAACTAAAATTTATTTCCACACAGAGTTTACATAAAAACATTTATGAAAAAATGAACAGTCCTTCCGTCAGTTTACAACAGTCCTTTATGAAAAAATGAACAAGTCAAATCACTTACCTCTCCCACTGGTAATTAAATTCTTCAACGGTGTCCACTTTGGCCAGCAATCTATAAAACAACTCACAAAAACCTTCCTGCTGTCTGAGAAAACCAATGTTGCTCTGGGAGTTTTTTATCATATGCCAAATGCAAAGACGATGCCGTGAATCAGGAAATATCTCTTCAATCGCCCTTCCCATGGATGCCGATTGATCACTCATTACAGATATCGGATGCTTATTGTCCATCGACCTCAATAATGTAGAAAATAACCAAACAAATGATTCAACTCTCTCGTCCCTCATAAAACCAATTCCAAACATCACATTCTTCCTGTGGTTGTCCAATCCGATAAATGGACCACATATCAAATCATATTTATTAGTACAATACGTGGTGTCATGGATTAACAGATCACCAAACAGCTTGTAATCAATCTTCATTTGACCGTCTCTACAAAAAATATTTTCCAGACAAGACTCATCGTCCAATTCAAAATCAAAGAAAAAATCTTCTTCGTGAACAACCCTATATTTCAATATCTCAATCAAAGCGTTGAAATCACTGCCATCAATGTATTTTCTTTTTTTCGTTTCCAGCTCGTTGTATACATCCCTTTGTGTAAAACCAACGTTTGATTGACCTCCAGCCTACACAACACCATAAATCTTTAACATACTTAACTTTGCAGTTTACATACTTAACAAGGGAGATCACATCAGGGCTATATAGACATCAGATCAGCGAATACTTGACATCAGATCAACAGACAATAGATATCAGATCAAGAATATAAAAGAAATCATACAATAGAACTAAAACGTACTTAACAAGGGAGATCACATCAGGATTATATAGACATCAGATCAGCGAATACTTGACATCAGATCAACAGACTATAGATATCAGATCAAGAATATAAAAGAAATCATACAATAGAACTAAAACATACTTAACAAGGGAGATCACATCATGGTTATATAGACATCAGATCAACAGACAATAGATATCAGATCAAGAATATAAAAGAAATCATACAATAGAACTAAAACATACTTAACAAGGGAGATCACATCAGGGGTATATAGACATCAGATCAGCGAATACTTGACATCAGATCAACAGACAATAGATATCAGATCAAGAATATAAAAGAAATCATACAATAGAACTAAAATATACTTAACAAGGGAGATCACATAAATTTTCAGGTAAACTATCAGTTTACATAACTTTTCATGTAAACTATCAGTTTACATAAATAACAAGCATTTTACACGAACATACCGTGCGATTATTGTATGCAAATAAAAAGCATTTTACACGAACAAAACTAACCTCTTTATAAAGCAGCTTGTAACTATCACGAACAGATATCCCCGCAGATTTCATTGAGTGGAAAAAATCAATACATGAACTCGACATCTTTCTGTGAGAACGTAACAAATGTCTTTCAGTCTCCGAACACATAAAGTGATTATGCTTTCGGAAATGCTTCGTGATGACCCATAAACCATCTTCCGGCCTCATTTTAATTTCGACACAAGCCAAACAATCACAATGACTATCAAGTTTGGTGAATATTTGGTCTATCTTACAATTCTCCATCTTCTTACCATTTTTACAGCAAACAATTCTCCTCCAATACCTCGTTCCGTCACTTCTCTTTCTATCTTTATCTAAACGAACACCGAAACCAAGATCCCAAGCATATGAATTATAAAGTTCATATGCTTGCTCCTCACTCTCGCATATTCTACCAACAAGAGAAGGCATGTTTTCATCATCCCCTTCAATTAAATTAAATATTTCCCCCATAAAGTACCTGTTTACGTATACTATCACAAACAAAACGAGTTTACACAAACTCACTACCTGTTTACATAAACACACAGACGAGTTTACATAAGCCCTAAAGGCAACTTTACATAAACTAATCTGCACAATGGAGTCTACATACGCACCCAGTCGAGTTTACATAAGCATAATATGAGAGTTTACATAAACTATCTTGCCCTTAAGACTCCCTGAAATGGATACCACAATGATCGGAAATTCAAAATTTGCAACAATATCAAGATGAACATGATGATTTCTACCAAATTTGAATCTCGAAAATCAACCCCCGTCATCATTATTTGTCCGCTGGGCAACGAAATAAATAAAAAAATCATCCTTTCGAGGATAATCTGGTCTTGTCGAACGCGCGTGAACCAATCTTTCCCTCCAGTAGCATTAAATGCGCATTTAATGCTTCTTTACACGTACACAAATCCAGTTTACATAAGCACACGTTCAAAGTTTACATAATCACACTGTTCGGATTTTACATAAGCGAGATGTCGAGTTTACATAATCACACATACAAATTCACATAAGCACACTGTACGGAGTTTACATAAGCATGCTGTCGAGTTTACATAAGCACACATACAAATTCGCATAAGCACACTGTACGGAGTTTACATAAGCATGCTGTCGAGTTTGCATAAGTACACATACAAATTCACATAAGCACACTGTACGGAGTTTACATAAGCATGCTGTCGAGTTTACATAAGTACACATTTGTTCATGAACTACTTACATAAATACACAGACGACTTTACATAAGCACAAATTGCGAGTTTACATAAACTATCGACCGATAAATCAACCTTTGAAGAATGCTCCAGTCATGTCGATCGTCGGAGACGACGGCTAACGTCTTGTCGATCATCAGTGACCACGACTACGGCCTTGTGGAATGCGCGTGAACCATCTAATGCCGTGATGGAAGAAATCAAATCCCGCCTTCTTGTAAACTTCCGGTTCTTGGCTCATTAGCCGGGTTTTTCAAACAAAAACCACATAGGAGTAAACCGCCCGGTTTACTCCTAGGAGTAGGATATAATTCTTACCATGAGAAATTCTTATTATCTCTATAGATTTAGTTCATAATGAGTTAGTTTTTCTTCCCTTTTTATAAGGTCATGTTTATAATTTTGTAGGAGTCCATGGCATAATACGCATCATATTTTGTTGAATTTTATTTGAATAAAGTAGAAAATTACTGGGTAACCTTAGAAAATTCAACATCTATCTCTAATTTCTCATTTTAGCATTTGATTTTTGGTTTCAAATTATAAAGTTCTTTTAATATTATGTTGCAGGAATTCTTCGGGAGCGTGGCCTAGCGACTATCCAAACTCAAGGTTCCACAAGTAATCCTTCTAGATCCACTCTGGTATATGTGTACCAAAATGTTGCCTTGCAAATGATCATCTTTGTATATGGGGAACAGAATGTTTCCTACAAAGCTTTAGGTTTTCTGCCGAGTATGTTGGTCATTTTCTGCTGACTATTCTTCCAATTTTACATTCTCTTTTTTTTTTGTAAATGTCATTTTTAAGATTACAAAAATTCATTGAATCAACGTTCTTTTAAAAAAAAATAATTACAAAATCAAAGATTAAAATATAATATTTGGTGTTATACGTTTCTTTGTCTTTTTCTTTTCGGCAAATAAGGATAATGCCAATTTTAATCCTAACTCTGCAAACAATTTATGTTTAAAAACAAACATAGACGAACTCATAGATGTTATTCAGCATAAATGCCTCGCTCTCACTATCTTCTCACCTAAATCCTTCCTCAAAACCTGGTATGATCATGTGTTTTAACGAAGCTTATTAGAAATGGCTTTACTCTATTGTGTATAGTTGTTTCATACAAGTCACTTGTTCTAATACTGACTTAGACCCTATACGTAGAAAAAATGAAGTCTTTTTTATTTATTTGATTTTGGCTGGTTGAATTTCATCAATTGAAGTACGTAGTAATTGGGTTGGAATTTCATACTCACGAAAACTTCTATAAGCGTGGGTTCAATGGAATAAGGAAAACTCAATGTTCAAATTGAGTGTTCAAGTTTGATGTTATGGTTCTTACTGTTGTCATTATTTCACATTTCCCATCAAACGAAATTATACTAGCGGATATTCAATGAATCAATTAACGTTATTATTTATTTACTTTAAATTTTGAAGACATCTTCTCTGGAGTTCTAATGCAGTTTCTGATTGCTCTATGTTGATATAAATGCTTTTAAGTTTATTGTAATTGCTCAATAAATAGCCGAAGATATGCCATGTTGGGTTGTTATAGTTAAGTTCTTATATCACCATGCAGAGTCCAGAGGGCGTGTTTTAGAAGCTGTGCACAAATTATTTTGCTCTGTTTGTTCAAAGATGATTTTTTTTTTTCGTTGCAAAGGACTGGGATTATAATCGGAATGTGTTCTTCATTTTTTCATCAATTCCTTGTGATCTTGGCACACGGCAAGCACCCTCACCTAAATCTAGGCCATATATTACTACAAGAAGGATGACATATAGGAAAATATTTCTCTTGTATCGCATAGAGGATTTCAGAAATTTTCCATAGTTATATGTTTCTTTAAGGTTAGTAATTTGTTCCACAAAAGCTGATGTTTTTAAAATAACTACTCTATATCATGGTAGGTCAGAAAAGTAAAACACAGAGGATAAACAACTGATTTAAATATCGAACTTGAAAATTGTTATTATGTACCTGCTTTGAGCAGAAATATTATTTCAGTTTCGAGTTTAGATAATAAAGGTTTTTTGATTTATTATAGAGAATAATTCGTTATCTTTATATCGAAATGATATTTTATACGGAGTTGCAAATATGTGTAACGGTCTGTATGTCTTGGATTTGACCCAAGAAAAACCAGTCTATAACATAGAAAAGAAAGCTAAATCATCTAAAAATGATTTAAGTCCAACATACCTTTGGCATTGTCGATTAGGCCATGCAAATGAAAAGCGAGTTCAAAAGCTTCACAAGGATGGAGTGCTTGGTTCATTTGATTTTGAATCATATAAAACCTGCGAACCCTGCTTGCAAGGCAAAATGACAAAGAGTCTTTTCAACAAGAAAGGTGAAAGAACAAGTGAGCTATTAGCCCTAATACATACGGATGTATGTGGACCAATGACACACAAGCCAAAGGTGGATTTGAATATTTCGTGACTTTTACTGATGACTTTAGTAGATATGGGTATGTCTACTTAATGAGGTATAAAATTGAAACTTTTGAAAAGTTCAAAGAGTTTAAAAACGAAGTAGAGAATCAGTTGGATAGAATGATTAAGGCTATTCGCTCCGATCAGGGAGGTGAATACCTTAGTGATGAGTTCGATGGCTATCTAAAACAGTGTGAAATTGTTTCACAGCTGACTCCACCGGGAACACCTCAATGGAATGGTGTATCCGAAAGGAGAAATCAGGCCTTATTAGATATGGGTCGATCAATGATGGGCCTAGCGACTCTCCCTACATCTTTTTGGGGTTATGCTCTCCTTTCTGCTGGCTACTTATTGAATCGTATTCCATCTAAGACAGTAGATAAGACTCCATATGAGATATGGATGGGTCGGAAGCCCTATATGTCCTATCTACGAGTTTGGGGTTGTCAAGCTCATGTAAAGCGTTTACAAAGTAATAAGCTTGAACCCAAAACTGAAAAATGCCTATTTGTGGGATATCCTAAGGAAACCAAAGGATATCAATTCTACAACCCAACTAAGAACAAAGTGTTCGTTGCTCGAGGAGCTACTTTCTTAGAGAAAGAATTTCTGTACAAGAAAGACAGTGGGAGTAGAATAGAACTCGGAGAAGTTCAAGAACCACAATAGAATGTAAAACGATCTACAAAAACTCATATGGAAGTTGACATGGAAACTCATGAAGATGAGCAACCTGAGTCAATAACACAAGAACCTAGAAGGTCTAGTAGATCTCGTCATGAACCCGAGAGATATGGATTTCTCATGACTGATGATCAAGATTTGATCTTGGTGGACTCTGATGAGCCCACGACCTACAGACAGGTTTTAGAAAGTCCAGATTCAGATAAATGGCTGCAAGCCATGGAATCTGAAATGCAATCCATGAGGGACAATAAAGTGTGGACTTTGATTGACCCTCCTGTTCAGGCAAAGGTTATCGATTGCAAGTGGATTTTCAAGTTAAAACCTGGCGGGATCTTCAAGGCACGACTAGTGGCTAAAGGTTTCAGACAGACTCATGGTATAGACTATGATGAAACCTTCTCCCCTGTCGTGATGCTCAAGTCCATTAGGACAATGCTTGCCATAGCAGCATATTTTGACTATGAGGTATGGCAGATGGATGTTAAGACGGCTTTCCTGAATGGAAACCTACTCGAGGATGTTTATATGAAACAACCCAAGGGATACGTCGATCAAAAGCATCCTAATCGAGTATGTAAGCTTCAGAGGTCCATCTATGGACTAAAGCAAGCATCTCGAAGTTGGAATCTTCATTTTGATAAGGAAGTAAAAGGTTACGGATTCATCAATAACGAAGATAAGCCTTGTGTTTACAAGAAAGTTAGTGGGAGCAAGATTGTTTTCCTTGTCCTATATGTGGACGACATCCTGCTCATAGGAAATGACATTCATTTGATGAAAGACATCAAACAATGGTTGGGAAGTGTATTTTCTATGAAAGACTTAGGAGAAGCTGAGACGATACTATATATCAAGATCTATAGAGATAGGTCTAAAAGGCTTCTGGGACTAAGTCAAGAAGGGTACATAGACAAGATATTGAAAAGATTCAATATGTCTAACTCCAAAAATGGTAAGGTACCATTTAGACATGGCCTTCTCTTGAAGAAAAACCAAGGTCCTTCAACAAGAGATGAGAGGGATACAATGAGTAGAGTCCCATATGCTTAGGCAATAGGATATATTATGTATGCCATGTTGTGTACCCGTCCGGATGTTGCACATGCACTTAGCATGACTAGCAGATACCAACAAGATCCAGAGATGGATCATTGGACTGCAGTCAAAGCAATCCTGAAGTACTTACGAAGAACTAAAGGAATAATGCTAGTGTATGGAGGACAAGAACAGCTCATTGTACAAGGCTACGCTGATGCTGCTTTCCAAACAGATCAAGATGACATGAAGTCACAATCAGGCTACGTGTTTAGTCTGAATAGCGGTGCAATAAGTTGGAAAAACTCAAAGCAAGATACAACAGCCGATTCTACAACAGAGTCTGAGTACATTGCTGCATCAGATGCTGTAAAGGAAGCTGTTTGGCTGAGAAAGTTCGTGTCAGACATCGGAGTGATACCGAGTATCCAAGATCCGATAGAACTTTTCTGTGACAATAACGGGGCCATCGCACAAGCTAAGGAGCCTAGGTCACACCAGAAAACCAAACACATACTCAGAAGGTTTCACCTCATCCGAGAGATCATTGATCGAGGAGATGTGAAAGTGTGCAAAATTGGGTCAGACAACAATATAGCAGATCCTCTCACAAAAGCTCTACCACAGTCAAAGTTTGATAGACATGTAATAGAGCTTGGTCTTAAACAGTTTAGGACATAGCCCTTCATCGGGCAAGTGGGAGATTGTTGGTGAATGTGCCCTAATGAGGGCTATTTATGTAAATATACTTTGAGGGTATTTATGTAAATAAGATATTTGTCGCTTGATTGATTGTTTATCAAATGAGTTAATTTCATGATAGTAATATCCTTGTGCATATTTAAATTCATGAAATCGATCTGCCAAAAGAAACACTCCATGGACTAATTAGATCATGAGTGATTATTTTGAGTAGTACTGGTACTAGGATCCTTAGACCAAAAATCACTACATGGTCTTAGGTGAATTGTAGTGTGCTTTGACATACACCTAACGGGGCCGTAACAGGTTGCCAAGTACGGGTATGATTGGGTACACTATGAGACACGCTAAGGTATATAGGTGAAGTGATGGGACTACAAATCTCTCTTAAGTGAGAGATGATATCTTGGCCACTTGATAGTGAACTGAAAAGTGCTTGGCCATGCCCAAGGAATGATAAGGATATCATTTGCTTGATGGATTCAGTGTCACTAAGAGATCAAGTAAACGTTTAGCCATATAAGGATGATGGTTCCATGCCTTATGCTAAACGGGATATCAATGTAGAGGATCGTACCCAGTTTGCTGGGAAAGGTTGTGTTGAATCTCTATTCGACCCTCCATTCTGAATTGGGTAGTCATTATGTCTTGCTAGAGACCACTAATGACTTATGGATTAATCAATGAGATTGAGTTATCCGTTGCCAATTTAGAATGGGCCTACAGGATCGCACATAAGAAAGTTCGATGATGCAGAATAAGGATTCTTGCCTACAATAAGTATAATTGTTATACTTAAATAAATAAGATTTAATTAAATGGTTTAATTAAATATTATTGGAAAGTTCTGTGGTATTAATTAATAGTCAATTAATTACCTGGGAACAATTGGGATGGGCTGATAAATCAAGGGACTTAATTGCAATTGAAGTTCTTGACCCATCAGCCTGATCCATGGGTCATGGGTTGATCCATGGGCTTGGTGTATAACCCAAATCATTAAGGTATTATTTAAGGCTGATTTGGAATTAGTAAATATTATTTAAATACTGATTTGGAATCAGTTAAATAATATTTGGTAATAATACTGATTTAGAATATTACTAAAATCAGTTAAGTTATAATTGGATAATTACAATACTGATTTTGGAAATTAATTCTCTACAAATATCCTAGGGATATAATTGTAGAAGGATGATGATTTTTTGAATAATTCTCGTCAGACAAAATACACAGGATTTCCCAAATTTTTCGGGTAGGCAAGATTGGCTAGCACCAACCTGCGAAGGCTTTCGTGCGTAAGAGTAAAGAATCCTTCGAGGAAGGATTTTGGAGACAGAAAAACGCCGTCTTCCCAGAGGAGCCAGACGACGTGCGCAACCGATTACGCTTCGATGGTACGATCCTTATAGTTTAGGATTTCGCAGTTTAATTGGATTAAACACCTAAACAATTCCCAACAGGCAGCCCCAGCAGCGGATCACCAATGAGAGATCAATGCTATAAAGGGCCGAATCAAATGCGCTGGACCTTGATGAATTCAGTGCCGAAAAAACGAACCCAGCAGCGGGAATCAGAGCGGCAAGCAGTTCGGCCAAGGAAGAATTAAAATCCAACTAAAAAGTGTGATCTCTGGGATGAATCCAATCTAAGAAGCAAGAAATCTAGTTCTTTTTTGAAATAAAACTTCAAAAGGGAAGAAGTTCGCTCTCTAGAACTTTCTTACTCTAAGAGGCAAGACTTGTCTTGCAAGATTTCCTTAGTTTTCTTTTGCTTTAAGTTTTCTATTTATAGGGTGCTCTAATGGAGATCTAGTGGGCTTTTGAGTTGGGCATTTTAATTTGAAATTCGTTGACCGCTTAGTCTTTCCTAGACTAATTAAGTCCAATCGACCTATTTGAATTAATTTCTTAACCCACTTCGTTAATTTAATTTAATTAATTAAATATTAATTAAACCTTTAGGATTAATTAATTCACTTTGTCGATTAGTCAAATACATAATTAGTCGTACCACTATCGGACTAACTATGGAACTACCACTCAAAAATGACTCTACATTGCGCCACTATATTTTCTTCTATCTTCCCACATCAAAGATCTAGTGCTCGTCGGTTTATCAATTTACTGACCAACTAATTTACCGACTTCTTGGTATCCAAGATTAGTACCACTTGACCTTTTTTTATACTGGACGTAAAGTCCACTAGCCAGATTTAGTATAATAAACCTTACGAGCTCATCTCGGGAGCACCATCGACCCGGCGAACCAGTACGTGGTTTCCTCCGACTAGCAAAGGCATGTAAGAAACTAAACACCACATACCCAACCTACTGAGGTATAGTCTGCAATTGACCGCACTCTTTGCACATCAAAGCATATGATATCTAACTCTCACGCCCGTCCCAATCTCAGGATTGAGAGTCTGAATATTAGGACCAAATTGACTACGCCGATCAGTACAAGTCAATTCTATCCAAACTGGTCGTGCTCAATATGCCCCGGGCATATCCGTGTGATTTCATTAGTCTATAAACTAATTTTCAAACCACACGATAACCTATACCGTTATGTCAATACGTTAACCAATATCGGTATCTACTGTGTCTTTCCACACCCCGTTATCTAGTTCTATGATATAATGGTGAAGGAGAACAGAACAAGCCCGGGATAAATTGAAAACCTCACTTTCGTGCAATGCATTCCACAATCGAAAGCTTTCAACAAAGCTCAGGCTCAAATTCATTTTCTCATGAACGGATCTAGGCTTATACTTATTTGATTTATTAATCGGGACACAAAACATACAATCTTTAATTAAAGCGGAAAGTTCAAAAGATTACCTTTGAAGCGTGTCCCTAGCAATAAGAAAACCAAAGCTGAAAATCTAGCTGTTTACCTCCTGGGACCAATCACGAAAGAATCCCCCGATAACAACTCCGTCTCTACCTCAAAATCGGGTGGGCGACTATCCAAAAGGTAGCTAAGACACTAAGGAAGAGATCCATATGAGACCCACTTCCAAAAACTCGTCAGATCCTCAGCAGATCGTTGCCTGAAGATTACTGTGCTTATTTACCGTCTGGCTGCAAAATGCACTCAAAATCCGAAGAATAACTCCAATTCGACTCCGAAGTAGTGTGGGCTAGTGTCTACGGAGTAGCCCAAGGAAAAACGAAGAAATCCAAAGAAACCCACTTCAAGAATCACACAAATCTGAAAAAACTATTTAGCCCGGGAACTTAACCCAATCTGAAAATCCACACCAAAAGTGTCTGGAATGTGTTCCTGCTCGTAGATCTATAATTTAGCTATCTAATAAGATCAAGCTAGAGGATCAACATAACAAGAATTAAGAAACCCACTTCAAAAGGAGCAAAGCCGCTGCCCCGAAAATAAACCAAACGTCGGCCGAGAAAACCAATCAAAGGCAGCAGCTTTTTACTCAAAAAATAGTGATCTAGGATTCTCTAGGTTATGGGCTTTTAGGATTCTCGAAGAAGAAAGCTCCAAAGTCGACTTCGAAAGAAAAGCTGCTAAGAAAGTTGAGAGCTTCTCTTTCTAGACTTAACTTTCTCTCACTAGGCAAATGCCTCTAAGGTTTCTAATGTCTTGTAAGTTGCCTAACAAGGGATATTTATAGGGAGCTTCTAAGGAGATCTAATGGGCCTTTGAGTTGGGCCTTTTAGTTTAACTTTCATTAACCCCTTAGTCTTTCCTAGACTAGTCAACTCCAATGGATCTTTTTGAATTAAATCTTTAACCCACTTCGTTAATTTAATTTAATCAAACCCTTTGGATTAATTAATTCATATAGAATTAATTTTCTTAATCCACTTTGTCAATTAAATATTAATTAAACCTTTAAGATTAATTAATTCACTTTATCGATTGTCAAACGCATAATTAGTCGTACCACTAACGGACTAATTATGGAACTACCGCTCAAAACCGACTTTACATCGCGCCACTATATTTTCTTCTATCTCCCCATATTAAAGATCTAATGCTCTTCGGTTTATCAATTTATTGACAAACTAATTCACCGACTTCTTGGTATTCGAGATTAGTACCACTCGACCTTCTTATTATACCGGACATAAAGTCCACCGGCCGAGTTTAGTATAATAAACCTTACGAGCTCATCTCGGGAGCACCATCAACCCGGCGAACCGGTATGTGGATTCCTCCGACTAGCAACGACACGTAAGAAGCTAAACACTGCATGCCCAACCTACCGAGGTATAGACCTCAATTGACCGCACTCTTTGGCAAATCAAAGCATACGATATCCAACTCTCACGCCCATCCCAATCTCGGGATTGAGAGATGGAATACTAGGACCGAATTAACTACGCCCATCCGTATAAGTCAATTCTATCCAAACTGGTCGTGCTCAATATGCCTCGGGCAGATCCGTGTGATTTAATTAGTCTAGATAAACCAATTTCAATACCACACGATAACCTATACCGATAGTATGTTCAGACTATCTCAGTTACGAGCATACTTTTAATATATCGATACTTTAACCAATAACGGTATCTACTGTGTCGTTCCACACCCCGTTATCTAGTTCTATGATATAATGGAAAAATTTAATACTGAAACAAAATGATATGTCATCTGTGGATATTAGTTTTTTATACAAGCCATAGCTTTTCTGTATTCAAAACTAACAAATAGAACAATTTAATACTGAAACCAAATGATATGTCATCCAAAGATATTAGTTTTTGATACAAGCCATAGCTTTTCTGTATTCAAAACTAACAAATACTCCATTTTATTTTCATACATGGTTAGAATATTATTTTACTAAAATTGGATATAGAGGATGCATATACAGATCTCATGTTAATGTACAGATGAATTTAGCAAAGATATGGAAATTAGAAGATGGAGCACTTGTAACTCAAACTTATCCACCTTTGCATACGTTAAAAATAGATACAGCTCATAGTGAATTAATTGCATCTCCCTTTAAAACTGGCAAAAATAATGATGAATCTGTAAAAATGGAAGACATTAAAAAATTACATGTGCAACATAATGTTGGTGTATATGCCCTAATGAGGGCTATTTATGTAAATAAACTTTGAGGGTTATTTATGTAAATAAGACATTTGTCGTTTGATTGATTATTTATCTGATGAGTTAATTTCATGAAATTATATTCTTGTGCATATTGAATTTTATGAAATCGATCCGCCAAAAAGAAACACTCCATGGACTGTTAGATCATGAGTGATTCTTTTGAGTAGTACTCGTACGAGGATCCTTAGACCAGAAATCACTGCATAGTCTTAGGTGAATTAGAGTGTGCTTTGACATATGCCTAATGGGACCGTAACAGGTTGCCAAGTACGGGTATGATTGGGTACACTATGAGTCACGCTAAGGTATGTAGGTGAAGTGATGGGACTACAAGTCTCTCTTAAATGAGAGATGATATCTTGGCCGCTTGATAGTGAACTGAGAAGTGCATGGCCGTGCCCAAGAAATGATAAGGGTTATCATTTGCTTGATTAAGTTCAGTGTCACTAAGAGATCAAGTAAAACGTTTAGCTATATATAAGGATGATTGGTTCCATGCCTTATGCTAAACTGGATATCAGTGTAGAGGACATTACGTAGTATACTCGGAAGGTTGTGTTGAATCACCATTCGACCCTCCGTTCTGAATTGTGTAGTCATTATGTCTTGCTAGAGACCACTAATGATTTATGGATTAATTAATGAGATTAATTTATTCATTGTCAATTTGGAATGGACCTACAAGATCGCACATAAGTGAGTTCGATGATTCAGAATTAATTAAATTGCATGTTCTAAGTATAAGAGTTATACTTAAATAGATAATATTTAATTAAATGGTTTAATTAAATATTATTGAAGAGTTTTATGGTATTAATTAGAAGTTAATTAATTACCTGGGAAGAATTGAGTTGAGCTGATAAATCAAGGGACCTAATTGTGAATTAAGGTTCTTGACCCATCAGCCTGATCCATGGATCAATGGGTTGATCCATGGTGTTGGTTAAACCCAACTCAGTAAATAATTAATTAATTTATTATTAATTATTATTTATAATTAATTAAAACAGATACTTCTCAAATCAGAGAAGTATCTGGAGTCTGTTAAAAACGTTTTAACAGACTCAGTTTTAAATATACGTTTGAAAAAAATTTTTAAGTGACAATCAGACTTCAGAAATTAAAAACAGACGTTCTTCCAAAAATATTCTTCCCAGAGAAAAACGTTTTCTCTTACAACAGGCAAATTTTGGGGCTAGCACCGGTTCTGAGAGAACTCCAGTGCAAGAACGTAGAGGCAATTCGCTTGAATTGTTCTTTGGTGGTAAACGCAATCTTCCCAAAGGATCCAGGCGACTGCACAACCGATTACGTGTCGAGGGTAAGACCCGAATCCTTTAGTGTTTAGGAATTCCGCCATTTAATTTAGAATTAAATGCCTAAACACAATCCAACAGTGGTATCAGAGCCTGGTTAATTGTTTTAATTAAAAATGTTTTAATTAAAAAAAAAATTGGGTATAAGTTTTTTTTCTTGAAAAACAGTTTTAAAGAAAAAAAAATGTTGCTGGGAATGGTCGCCGGTTTTTCTGGGTAAGGTCGCCGGAGCGATTTTCCGGCCGGCCGGAGGTTCGCCGGAAAAACGAAAAGTGCTCAAAAATTGGTTTTGGCCTGAATTTTTCTGTGCTTTTTGTTCTTTTATTAATGGGGAATGATTTTATGTTGATTGGGTTGTCAAAAACGTTTTGATTGCAAAGATTTTGGAAGAATTTTTGGGTTGTTGTTTTGTTTGGCTTGTCGGAAAAACGGAAGACTTTCGCCTTGTGTTGGTTAAAATATTGGGCTGTTTTGCTTCTGGGTTTTTGTCGCAGGGACACGCCGGAATCAATGCCGGGTTTTGGAAATCGTTTCCAAATGGTTTTGAGGCTAAATCGCCAGAAAAACGTGGCCACCGAAAAGTTCTATCGCGGGTTTCGTCGGTTGATGAACTGCCGATGTGGGCCTCGATTTGATCGGGGTCGAACCGGGGCAAAGAGACGACGTCCGACGCTGTGATCAGCGCCGGAAAAAGGCGAATTGTTCGCCGAAAAACTCGAGCAGCGACGCCGACTGAAAATCGGGGAAGAAGAAGGAGGCGGCGGGGGGCTGGTGCCCTAATTGGGCTGAAATGACCAGTTTGCCCCCGCCGCACTCCAAAAATCCCGAAACTGCCAAAGCTTTTAAAATTTTTTTAAAATTTGCAAAACAACCCCAGAAGTTTTAAACCTTAAAACCCTATCCCGAAAAATTTTGTTAATTACAGATTTGCCCTAAAATTTTCAGAAAAACCTTAATTTTTCTGAATTTTAAAATTTGATAAAATTTTAATTTATGATTTAGGATAAATTAAAAGATATTATCAGATTTTAAATTACGATAAGATAGGATTATATTTAGATTTAATTCTTATCCTATAGAATTTTAAAATTTAGAATTTTGAATAATTATCTTAATGAGATTAGGATAATTAGAAATATTTAAATTTTAAAATTAGAAAGATTATCTTAATAAAATTAGATAATTAGATGAATAAATAAATAAATAATTAATTAATAAGATTAGTTAATTAATTATTATGTTTTATTTATTTATTCATTTTTCGAAATAATGTGTTATTTGTTTAAAATGTTTAAATAATTGCACACATTATTGGTATGACCATGCATCATTCGATTAAAATGAATGAATATGGGATTGATTAAAATTGATCATGACACGATCAATTTTAATAGTGTAAGAGTTACACAATCCCTAATTAAATAATTCGGCTTAATAAAATTGGCTTGTATGAAGCATATGCATTTGTGTGTTTTTCTATGCATGAATTGGGTTTAAAATTTATTATTTAAATTTTGGGCCTGCGAGCCATTTTATAATTGGGCCTGCGTGCCTATTAAATGATTATGTAATAGTTAGGTCCAAAAGGAGGTTCCAAAGAAGTCCATGGTGGAGCCCAGGAACGGAAGCCCAAATGGAGGCCCAAAAGAGTTTTTTTTTTTAAAAAAAAAAAAAAGCCCTGTAATAGATTAGAGCCCAATTCATCGCATTTCTGCAATTTTATGTTTTGTGAATGAATGAAAACGAAAATGCATGTTAAGCCGATCAAACTTAAATCCCAAAAACCCAAGATTTTTGCTTCCATACTTGAGGGCCCGCTTGAGCGTTGAACGTTTGATGGACTTGGAGAGCCCAAGGGCCTCAGGTTTTCTTCGTGCGGCGGGTTGTTGCATAATAGTGCCCAACTTTATCACTACCATTAATGAGTGGAAAAACTGTTTGGGTATTAGATGCTCGACTTTATCACTACCACTTGTTATGGAAAAACTGTGTGGGTGTCTATTGATGTGATGCCTTGAGGGATGGTTTAACTTGGGAAAATTAATCCTAGCTTGACCCGATAAGTTGACTAGGGATTAATTTTGCAAAGATAGGATGGTGTCAAACATTTGGAATGTTCATCCTATCACCGAAAAGTTGCATAGTGATGTAATTGGAAATCGTTAAATTACATAGGGATGTGATTTGAACGTTGCCTACCAAAAGAGCCCAATCCCTACGATACTTGCCAAAGTAAGACTGGGGTTGATTCTTTGTGGATTTTCGGCCCACAATCTAGCACCAACACAAAATTGTTTGGGATTTCAATTTTGGCTATTGTGGAAAATATTTTAAAACTCATTCTAATATTTTGCATTTTCTTTTGTAGAAATGGCATCTACTAGCACTAATACATCTAATCTCACTCTAAGAAGCATTTTGGACAAAGAAAAACTTGTTGGTCCGAACTTCTTAGATTGGGAAAGAAACTTGAGAATTGTTCTCAAACAAGAAAGGAAGCTTAATATCTTAGACGCTGTTTTACCTGAACCACCTATAAATGCTACGGCTACTGTTCAACGAGCATGGGAAAAGCTGAAAAGCGATTCCGATGACGTGACATGTCTGATGCTCGCGACTATGTCAGGCGAGCTTCAGAAACAATTCATGAATTCAGAAGCGTTCCAAATTTATGTGTCACTAACGGAAATGTTCCGTGAACAAGCCCGTAACGAAAGGTTCGTTACGATAAAAGCATTGATCTCGTGCAAGATGGCGAAGGGTTCGTCAGTAAGCACGCATTTGATCAAGATGAAGGGGTATATTGATACCCTAGAAAGATTAAATGAACCTCTTTCTAGAGAGTTAGCCATTGACATCATCTTGGCTTCACTGCCTAATGATTACAATGACTTTGTGGTGAACTACAACATGCATAACATGGAGAGGACGATTCCTGAGCTCCATGGAATGCTTAAAAATACTGAGCAAACCCTTCGGAAGGCAACGCCAGTACTTGTTATGGAAAAGGGTAAGGGCAACAAGAGAAAGTTTAAAGGCAAGGCAAAAGTTGCTGAAAACAAGAAGCCTCGCAGTAAGACTGCTCCTAAGGCTCAGCCTCAAACTCCTCCTGCTAAGAAAAATGCTCAGAAGGACGCAGTATGTTTCCATTGCAATTAGAAGGGGCATTGGAGAAGAAACTGCAAGCTGTTTCTTGCAGAGAAGAAACAGAATCCTTCGGCTTCATGTATCTTTGTTATTGAAATTAATCTTTCTATGTCCACCTCATGGGTATTAGATACCGGATGTGGGGCTCACATTTGTACTGATGTGCAGGGACTGAGCAATAGAAGGATGACAAAGAAAGGCGAAGTAGATCTCCGAGTAGGCAACGGGGAAAGAGTTGCAGCCGTTGAAGTTGGAGATTACATTTTGTCTTTGCCTTCCAGTTTAAACATTGTTTTAGAGAATTGTTATTATGTACCTACTATGAGTAGGAATATTATTTCAATTTCTTGCTTGGATATCAAAGGATTTCGTTTTATTATTGGTAATAAATCGTTGTCTTTATATCAAAAAGATGTTTTATATGGAGTTGCAAATTTGTGCAATGGCCTATATATCTTGGATTTGACCCAAGAGAAACCGGTATATAACATTGAAAAGAAAGGCAAATTAATTCAATCTGATTTAAGTCCAACATATCTGTGGCACTGTCGTCTAGGCCATGCAAATGAGAAGCGAGTTCAAAGACTTCATAAGGATGGAGTGCTTGGTTCATTTGATTTCGAATCATATGACACATGTGAACCCTGTTTGCAAGGCAAAATGACGAAGAGTCCTTTCAGCAAGAAAGGCGAGAGGACTAGTGAGCTATTGGCACTAATACATACAGATGTATGTGGACCGATGAGCACACAAGCCAGAGGTGGATTTGAATACTTCGTGACTTTTACCGATGACTATAGTAGATATGGTTATGTCTACGTAATGAGGTATAAAAATGAAACTTTTGAAAAGTTCAAAGAGTTTAAAAACGAAGTAGAAAATCAGTTAGATAGAAGGATTAAGGCTATTCGCTCCGATCGGGGAGGTGAATACCTTAGTGATGAGTTCGATGGCTATCTAAAACAGTGTGGAATTGTTTCACAGCTGACTCCACCAGGAACACCTCAATGGAATGGTGTATCCGAGAGGAGGAATCGGACCTTATTAGATATGGTTCGATCTATGATGGGCCAAGCGACTCTCCCTATGTCCTTTTGGGGTTATGCCCTCCTTTCAGCTGCCTACTTACTAAATCGTATTCCATCTAAGGCAGTGGATAAGACTCCATATGAGATGTGGACGGGTCAAAAACCCTATATGTCATATCTACGAGTTTGGGGTTGTCAAGCTCATGTAAAGCGTTTACAAAGTAGTAAGCTTGAACCTAAAACTGACAAATACCTGTTTGTGGGATATCCTAAGGAAACTAAAGGATATCAATTCTACAATCCAACTGAGAACAAAGTGTTTGTTGCTCGAGGAGCCACTTTCTTAGCGAAAGATTTTCTCTACAAGAAAGATAGTGGGAGTAGAATAGAACTCGGAGAAGTTCCAGAACCACAAGAGAATGTAGAACGATCTACAGAAACTGAGATGGAAGTTGACATGGGAACTCATGAAGATGAGCAGCCTGAGTCAACAACACAAGAACCTATAAGGTCTAGTAGATCTCGTCATGAACCTGAGAGATACGGATTTCTCGTAACTGACGATCAAGATTTGATCTTGGTGGACTCTAATGAGCCCGTGAACTACAAACAAGTTTTAGAAAGTCCAGATTCAGATAAATGGCTACAAGCAATGGAATCTGAAATGCAATCCATGAGGGACAATAAAGTTTGGACTTTGATTGATCCTCCTGTTCAGGCAAAGGTTGTCGATTGCAAGTGGATTTTCAAGTTAAAACCTGGCGGGATCTTCAAGGCACGACTAGTGGCTAAAGGTTTCAGACAGACTCATGGTATAGACTATGATGAAACCTTCTCCCCTGTCGTGATGCTCAAGTCCATTCGGACTATGCTCGCTATAGCTGCATATTATGACTATGAGATATGGCAGATGGATGTTAAGACGGCTTTCCTGAATGGAAACCTACTCGAGGATGTTTATATGAAACAACCCGAGGGATACATTGATCAAGAGTATCCAAATCGTGTATGCAAGCTTCAGAGGTCCATCTATGGACTAAAGCAAGCATCTCGGAGTTGGAATCTTCGTTTTGACGAGGCAGTAAAAGGTTACGGCTTCATAAAGAACGAAGATGAGCCTTGTGTTGACAAGAAGGTTAGTGGGAGCAAGATAGTTTTCCTTGTCCTATATGTGGACGACATCCTACTCATAGGAAATGACATTCCCATGATGAAAGACATCAAACAATGGTTGGGGACTGTATTTTCTATGAAAGACTTAGGAGAAGCCGAAATGATACTAGGTATCAAGATCTATAGAGATAGGTCAAAAAGGCTTCTAGGACTAAGTCAAGAAGGGTACATAGACAAGATATTGAAAAGATTCTATATGTCTAACTCCAAAAATGGTAAGGTACCATTTAGACATGGCCTTCTCTTGAAGAAGAACCAAGGTCCTTCAACAAGAGAGGAGAGGGATACAATGAGTAGAGTTCCATATGCTTCGGCAATAGGATCTATCATGTATGCCATGTTGTGTACCCGCCCGGATGTCGCACATGCACTGAGCATGACTAGCAGATACCAACAAGATCCAGGAACAGATCATTGGACTGCAGTCAAAGCAACCCTAAAGTACTTGCGAAGGACTAAAGGATTGATGCTAGTGTATGGAGGACAAGAACAGCTCATCATACAAGGTTACGCTGATGCTGCTTTCCAAACAGATCAAGATGACATGAAGTCACAATCAGGCTACGTGTTTAGTCTGAATGGTGGTGCAATAAGTTGGAAAAGCTCAAAGCAAGATACAACAGCCGATTCTAAAATAGAGTCTGAGTACATTGCTGCATCCGATGCTGCAAAGGAAGCTGTTTGGTTAAGAAAGTTCGTGTCAGACATCGGAGTGATACCGAGTATCCAAGATCCGATAGAACTTTTCTGTGACAATAACGGGGCCATCGCACAAGCTAAGGAGCCTCGGTCACACCAGAAAACCAAACATATACTCAGAAGGTTTCACCTCATCCGAGAGATCATTGATCGAGGAGATGTGAAAGTGTGCAAAATAGGGTCAGACGACAATGTAGCAGATCCTCTCACAAAAGCTCTACCACAGTCAAAGTTTGATAGACATGTAATAGAGCTTGGTCTTAAACAGTTTAGGACATAGCCCTTCAACGGGCAAGTGGGAGATTGTTGGTTTATATGCCCTAATGAGGGCTATTTATGTAAATAAACTTTGAGGGTTATTTATGTAAATAAGACATTTGTCGTTTGATTGATTATTTATCTGATGAGTTAATTTCATGAAATTATATTCTTGTGCATATTGAATTTTATGAAATCGATCCGCCAAAAAGAAACACTCCATGGACTGTTAGATCATGAGTGATTCTTTTGAGTAGTACTCGTACGAGGATCCTTAGACCAGAAATCACTGCATAGTCTTAGGTGAATTAGAGTGTGCTTTGACATATGCCTAACGGGACCGTAACAGGTTGCCAAGTACGGGTATGATTGGGTACACTATGAGTCACGCTAAGGTATGTAGGTGAAGTGATGGGACTACAAGTCTCTCTTAAATGAGAGATGATATCTTGGCCGCTTGATAGTGAACTGAGAAGTGCATGATCGTGCCCAAGAAATGATAAGGGTTATCATTTACTTGATTAAGTTCAGTGTCACTAAGAGATCAAGTAAAACGTTTAGCTATATATAAGGATGATTGGTTCCATGCCTTATGCTAAACTGGATATCAGTGTAGAGGACATTACGTAGTATACTCGGAAGGTTGTGTTGAATCACCATTCGACCCTCCGTTCTGAATTGTGTAGTCATTATGTCTTGCTAGAGACCACTAATGATTTATGGATTAATTAATGAGATTAATTTATTCATTGTCAATTTGGAATGGACCTACAGGATCGCACATAAGTGAGTTCGATGATTCAGAATTAATTAAATTGCCTGTTCTAAGTATAAGAGTTATACTTAAATAGATAATATTTAATTAAATGGTTTAATTAAATATTATTGAAGAGTTTTATGGTATTAATTAAAAGTTAATTAATTACCTGGGAAGAATTGAGTTGAGCTGATAAATCAAGGGACCTAATTGTGAATTAAGGTTCTTGACCCATCAGCCTGATCCATGGATCAATGGGTTGATCCATGGTGTTGGTTAAACCCAACTCAGTAAATAATTAATTAATTATTATTAATTATTATTTATAATTAATTAAAACAGATACTTCTCAAATCAGATAAGTATCTGGAGTCTGTTAAAAACGTTTTAACAGACTCAGTTTTAAATATACGTTTGAAAAAAAATTTTAAGTGACAATCAGACTTCAGAAATTAAAAACAGACGTTCTTCCAAAAATATTCTTCCCAGAGAAAAATGTTTTCTCTTAAAACAGGCAAATTTTGGGGCTAGCACCGGTTCTGAGAGAACTCCAGTGCAAGAACATAGAGGCAATTCGCTTGAATTGTTCTTTGGTGGTAAATGCAATCTTCCCAAAGGATCCAGGCGACTGCACAACCGATTACGCGTCGAGGGTAAGACCCGAATCCTTTAGTGTTTAGGAATTCCGCCATTTAATTTAGAATTAAATGCCTAAACACAATCCAACACATAATTATTCAAATATAGTATACATAACTAAACAGTTGGATTTTTTATCAGTAGACATTAAATCTTTACAAAGGAATAGTCAAAAGTTTTCGGATAGTCACTCTTTTCCTCATTTTCAACCTAACATATTAATAACAGAAAAAGATAAAATAAAAGTACCTTCTAGTTCTTCACAAACACATTTAATGGAGAAAATATCACAAACATTAGAAAAACTTAATTCTAGCCTTGCCCCTGGACCTTCAAAGATATATATGATAGATAAAGAAACAGATTATGAGGATTATTCTAGTAATTCTGATTCTGAAAATGAATTAATACATCAAATAAATGAATTAGAAGAGGATTTTTTAGAAGAAAAACCTAATGATATTAATAGGATTAGAAGAAGACCAAGATATACTAATTGAAATAGTTGGAGAATGTCAGAAACAAGGAATTATTACCCTTTGCCAACTCCACCAGATATTCAATATGAAGAAAGAGCAAAATTTAGATCAAATAGTTATGATGGTAACTCTTTAACGAATTTGAATATAGATGGTAGAAGTGAATATGAAATTTTGAATACATTACAAGAAATAGGAATGGCAAAAACAGCACGTAGATTAAAAAATATGTGTGAAAATGATGCATTTCTTTTAATTATTACAGGATGTACAGGATAATTAAAATATTAGTGGGATAATTCTTTAAGCGTTCAAGATAAAATGGCTATAATGGATCATATGAGATAAAAGGAGGATGCAGAAGGAAATATTACTAACTCAAATGATTCTTGTGACTTTTTAATTTATACTATAGCTATGCACTTTGTAGGAAATCCTAATGGAGCATTAACTTCTGCAAACATTTTTCTAACAAATTTAAGATGTCCGAGTTTATATGATTTTAGATGGTATAAGGATATGTTTTTAACACATGTATTAAAAAGACCAGATAGTAATTCTCCAATATGGAAAGAAAAATTTGTTACAGGATTACCTAATTTATTTTCTCAAAAAGTAATGACGAATTTACAGAAAGAAATGGGTACAGAAACAATAAATTTTAATGATCTGACATATGGTCAATTATTTGCTTTCGTGAAAAAGGAATCTTTAACAACATGACAGGAATTGAAATTTTAAGCTAAATATGGTAGTGAAATTAAAAAAAAATTAGGATCATTTTGTGAAGCTTTTGAAATAACAGGAATTAAAGCCCCTTCAGCAATGGCTAAACAAAATAGGATAACTTATAAAATAAGAAAAATACAGAGGAATGAGGACAGCAAAAAATGTTATAAAAATAAAAAGTATAAAAGAAAATATAATAAGGAGAATATTACTTGTTATAGATGTGGAAAAAAGGGACATAAAGCTAATGTATGCAAGAGTAAGAAAAGGATTAATGAAATATTAGATAAGGCTGCATAATTAGATTTAGATTTAAAAGAAAAATTTGCAAATGAAATTTCTTTAGTACCAGATAATTCTGATGATTTTTATAGTATTTCAGGAGCAAGTTCGGGAGAAGCAGAATGTAGTTGTAATAATTCTGTTAATATGATTAGGATAAATTCTAATAATAAGGATTAAAAACACCTTTTATTTGATTTAATACAAGAATTACCTTCAGATTTGCAACCTGCTTATTTACACAAACTAAGAGATTTAATATTATCAGAATAACAGGATACAGTCAAAATAGTTGAACCATTTAGTATTTGTAAGTTATTGAATACTTATTCAACATATAATTCATTTAGGAAAAATAGTACGAAAGATTTACAGGCTGAAATAAATCAGTTAAAGAATCAAATGAAATAGCTAAAAAAAGATGTTTTTAGAATAGAAACAAAGAATTTAAAATTAGAAACTAAGATAGCTATAATTAAAACAAGTACATCAAAAGGGAAAAATATAATAGAGGATATACCACCTCCAGAATCTCACCCTCCAGAATTCAAGTTAGCAGAAATTTCACTCTCAGATAAGCAACCTCAGGATTCCAAATTTATTTATGCTATAGAAAGGATGACTTTTCAAAAGTGTATAGTTTATATTGCGATATTAATGGGATCTTTTAAACAACAATTAATGTTGTGTTAGATAGTGGTGCAGATCAGAGTTGTATAAGAGATGGATTAATTCGTACAAAGTATTATGTACCAATAAAAGAATCTTTACTTACATCAAATGGAATGCCACTAAGAGTTAAACGGAAAATAACTAAGACTTCTATATGCAATGGAAAGTTTTGTTTTAAACACCAGTTTGTTGTTGTAGAAGATTTGAATATTCAGGCTATATTAGGTACTACTTTTTTAACACCGATATATCCTTTTTGGGTTAGTGAACAAGGGGTAGGAACTAAAATCTTAGGATCAGAAGTAATATTTAGATTCTTATCTCCAGTGAAACATAAGGAGCTTTTAATGCTACAGAGTAATTCTATTTATAAACGGGTCAATAGTATTAATAAAATAACAAGAAAAATTAATTTTCTAAAAGAAGAAAAAAGTTATGTTAGGATAGAAGAGCAGCTGCAGAATTCAGGATTACAAAAGAAAATAAAGTATTTAGAAGAAAAAATAAAACAAGATGTATGTTCAGAAATTCCTAAAGATGGTGCAGTTCCATTTCAATATGAAGCCTCCATGGATTCTCTGCTAGAATTTTACATTTACTCAGAATTTTCCAAAGCCAATGCCACTATCGCTGGTCAGAGAATTCAAGATGAAATGGTGGATTGCTCTCAAGGTAAACCAGGAAACTGTTTAGGTTTATTTTGAAGAACAAAATTAATTCAAAAAAAATTCACTACAACTCGGAAGAGTCCCAGTTCAATAGTTAACTCCCTCAAATCCACGGACTCCAGCAAAAAGAGAGGTTTCTAATAAAGGAAAAGCATCGGTTTCTCAACCGAATACATCTCTTTCTTTAAGACAAAAGCTCAGTCAAGAAAATGAATTTCTTGAATATCAAGAATTCTTGGAGTTCAAGAAATTCAATGAGAGATCATAGTATTATTGGTGATTGGGTGGTAGTAAGCTCGTAAGTCATTTGCTAAGCCTTGTAGTACAGGAAGTGCTCGGTGTTCCCGGTGTAGTCTCCCACTGTTCCCAATATAATATAATGATCATGTTAACATTTTAGTGCATCATTATGGCTAACATACTGAGAAAAATCCTGCATAATAATAATAATAATAATAATAATAATAATAATAATAATAATAATACTAAAAGGATTATTCAAAGTAAAAAAGAAATTATTCATGATAGTTTTAATGATTGGTCTATTCCAGAAGAAAATATAGAGACTATTTATAAAGGTGGATCGTTGGATTTTAAAACTGCGTTTAGTATTATGACACATGAATAGACACTAAATATTCAAGAAAAATTTCATTCTTCATCATTATTATCTACTATTTATATCAAGAATTATTTAGATAAGGATATAGATTTGTTCATTTTGGATTAATTCATATTGCAATAAAACCTTTAGTTCATATTGGCGTAGATACTCCCATAGATGTAGCATTACGAGATAAGAGATTAAAAAAGTATAAGACATCACTGGTAGCATTAATTCAGACTAATATATGTAACGGTCCAATATTTTTTAATTGTGCACCTAATTTTTTGGTATCACTAACAGATCCATTAATATTGGATTCTCTTATTTTGGATATTCACATACAAGGAGATGAATTTGAAAAATTAACTGAACAGTTTGTAGTAATGTATAGGAGGAAACTGTTTTACTACAAATAGGTGATATGTATTCGAAAACTTATACTCCTAAGAGATTAAAATGGAATGAAATAACAATACCAGATAAATTTCAAGTAGAAAATCTTCAAGTAAAAATATTGAACGTAGAGAACTATCACAAATTGTAGAAGAAGAATATGGTACAATATTAGTTAGATTTAATTCCTATAGGGAAAATGCTTATAGTTCAAGTGAAATTCCTTTCCAAGCTCATAGAAGATCAGGTACAGAAAATTTTTTAAGAAATTATACAAAGACTCAGGTTTATCATAAAAATCCAATTTCAGAAATAAATTCTTATCACTCTCCACCTATGTCACCAACAGACTCTCAAATGCAAGTGGATATTAGTGTTATAACTAAAGTAGTAGAAATAAATTTTGATAAATTGATAGAGGGTTTAGAAGATGAAGAATATTCAGAACAAAGAAATTGGTATCAAAAGTTAGAATCTTATTATCAAGATGAACTGCAAAAACAATGGACAGCAGATGTAAAAAGACATAATACTTCATTTAATTTTTATACATGGTTAAAATATTATTTTTCTAAAATGGATATAGGGGATATATATACAGTATTTCATGTTAATGTATAGATGAATTTAGCAAAGAAATGGAAATTAGGAGATGGAACACTTGTAACTCAGACTTCTCAGCCTTTGCATACTTTATACCCAGGATAATAACAAGAATAATTAATAAGCTAGTAGTAACAAGAATGATAAATAAACTTACAGATACTGAAGCCGCAATCCAAATATAAAAGAAATCCCAAAAACTGCATGATAGTTGATATAGCTATATGTAAAATAATTAGAACACAAAGAGATAATCCTAAAAATTCTTTGATATTATTATGCTGAAAATTCCTTGATACAAAAGAAATACAAAAGATTTTGTATACAAAAGAGTTTTGAGCACAAGTGTAGTAGAAAACTAGTGCAGTAGTGTGAGAATAAGTGAAGAGTTGAGAACAAGTGAGTGTGAGAATGTTATACCGATCTCTTCATTCTCAAGCCTATTTATAGGGAAAAATTCTAACTATTCAAACACTATTTAACACTATTCTAGACATTTTTTAGTGCGCCACTATAGTGGAAAAATCCAACAATAATACTATTCCAGTGCTGAATTATTTTGTGTACATCCTTGTTATCTTTCATTCTGAATCCTTCACGTGAATCCTGTCTTGATGAAGCTGAATTTTGCTCGATTCCATGAACCGAATATATTCCTGACATACTCTTTTTTTATATTCCTGACACTATTCTGCTTTTTATTTTACTGTTATTCATCCTTTCGCATTTTTAATCTGAGTACCAATATTTGGAATCCAAATAATCATTATCCTCGTCCCCTGAAGAGAATTCATCTAGCTCATACGCACTGAACGGATTATGTGGTAAAAAGCATAGTAGAACTTTGGACAGTTGTCCATCCTCATCAATCTTTAATGATTCAATCCTGGTTCGGTTAAAAAGAACATCTTCTTCTTTCCACAATCTGTCTTTAAAAAAACTGATTTTGCAATCTTGCTCCTCGGAGAATATTCTTTTCAATTTCTCTTTTAATGATCTGTGTTGTGCAATTATTCTTTTTGTTAGGCATAAGAATGCCTTTTCTCTTGAGTTTTTCAGTTAATTCATCCGGACAATATTCCTACAGCCGGAAAAGGAAATTTTAAGTTAAAACAAATATTTTTTTTTAGACTTAGAACTCAAAATGCTCCGGTTTTAAGGTAGACTCTATATAATCTGAAGATGACCCTTGAATGGAAGCTCCTTTAAGACTGCCAGATCTCTCTTTGAATTTCATAAACTCCAAGAATTCTTGATATTCAAGAAATTCATTTTCTTTACTGACCTTCTATTTTAAAGAAAGGGATGTAGTCGGTTGAGAAACCAATGCTTTTCCTTTATCAGAAACTCTCTTTTTGTTGGAGTCCTTGTATTTGAGGGAGTTAACTGTTGAACAGGGGTTTTTCCGAGTTGTTCTTCAAAATAAACCTGAACAGACCTTTAGAGCAATCCACCATTTGATCTTGAATTCTCTGACCAGCGATAGTGGCATTGGCTTTGGAAAATGCTGAGTAAATGTAAAATTCCCGCAAAGAATCCATGAAAGCTTCATCTTGAAATGGAACTGCACCATCTTGCCGAATTATGGGACTGACTCTTCCTTTCTTCTGAATAGTTGCCAAACCATCTTGGCATATGGAGGGTAGACTTCTTCCGTGGCTCCATAATATTGCCACCACTCGTAAAACCACATCAGAATATTGTTAAAATCTATTCGAAGGGTTTTGTGAATAGTGTAAAACCACGAGTGATTGAAACACCTAAAAAGAAAGGCCTTAAACCATGCTTGCTTATAACCTTCATAAGAATATCCTGGAGGATCATATGGAATTCCAAAACTGATTGTGCCTCCTGTTGTAGATGTCATCTTTGACCAATCATTTCTGTTCAAAATTCTTTTAATGACAACCTTGGAGTATAAAACAACTGTATTTGCAGGTGGATCCATGGTATGCTGTATATCTACTGATCCTGAGTGCACCAGAATGAACTGATAATACTTTAAATACTACTTTTGTTTTGAGGAAACCCAATATTGCTTTTCCTGGAACATGTTGAAAACATATCCAAGAAGATCCTGATATTTTAAAGGTTCATGATTCCTTGTGAGGGTCAAGTGTTCAGTATGTGGTTTTATTGCTTAACAAGGAGGATTGGGATTGAAGGGCTGTCTGGGTTGATTATTCTGAGGTTGGTTTTGATTCTTCTTTCTGGGGGTAAATGTTGGCTGTCCAGACGGGTAAGGAAAGTGAATACTGGATTTTTGAATGGGTGATGGCTGTGAATTTGCTGAAGCAGTGGATACTACTTGGACATAGGTAAGCGGTGGAAAATCCTGAAGTGACTGAAATCTGTTTGAGGTTGTTGGGACCTGTTGGGATCTGTTTGAGGTTGTGGATACTTCAATGTTGACTGCAATCTGTAAGGGTTTTATTCATTGTTGTTTAATAACTCATCCTTGGAACTCATCAAAATCAAATATAGATAAAATTTCGTGCCATCTTACAAAAATCTGTTTTTAAACCAAATTTTTTACATCTTTTTGTAAAACATCTTTTGCTGGTTTACAGTCTACTCTTAAAAGAAATTTCTTATTTATACGATCATCCTGAAATTTAGAAATGCACAAAACAATAGATAAAATTTCTTTTTTAACTGTAGAATAATTTTTTGTGGTCCAATCCATAATCCTAAATGATATCTTACTAATTGTTCATTTGAGGATAATTCTACTTTCTGTTTTAAAATGCCTCCATATCCTATATCAGATGCATCTGTTTCTACTATAATGAATGCATGAGGGTGTGGAATACTAATAAGTGGTAAAGTTTTTATTCTCCCTTTTAACAGTTTTACAATATTAGTATGTTCTTCTGACCATGAAGGTGGATTTTTCTGTAACCTTTTATATAAAGGAGCACATATTTCCCTTAATTTTGGAAAACAGTCAGAGATATAATTTAAACATCCTAAAAATCTTTGCAATTGAGTCTTATCCTTTAATTCATGTGGAAACTTTTCTGCAAATTCTAAAGATCTTATAATTCCCATGAATTATAATTCATGGGAATTATAATTCCTCTATAAATATTATGTCAAAAAAATCTTATATTTGTCTGAAATAATTTAATTTTTGATGCAGAAACTACTAATCCATTTTTCTTTAATTTATTCAAAAAAATATTTAAATGTTTAAAATGTTGATTTATTAATTTAGGAAAAATTAAAACATCATCAATATATACTATGGAAAAATTAGTATAAGGATTTAATATATCATTCATAATTTGTAGAAATTATGAAGGGCATTTTTTAATCCAAACGGCATGACATTACATTCATAATTACCGAAAGGAATTGTAAAAGCCATTTTATATCTATCTTCTGGAGCAATTTGAATTTGCCAAAATCCTGACTTCATATCAAATTTTGAAAATATCTTTGCATTATAAATCCTTTTTAATAAATCTCTTTTATTGGGAATATGTTGCCTAGTCCATTGTAATACTTTATTAAGTGGTTTATAATTAATTACCAATCTTGGAACTCCTCTTTCTTTTCCAGCCTGTTTTTGAACGTAAAATGCTGAATAACTCCAAGGTGACTTAGATGGAGTAACTAGTCCCTTTTTGATTAATCATTCTATTTCTTTCCTACACACTTCTAGTAACTCAAAATTCATTTGTATTGGTCTAGCTTTAGTTGGTATCTTTCTCTCATTAAAATTCTTTTCATATGGCAAATTTACTAAATGCTTTTTCCTATCCCAAAACGCATTAGGAATTTTTGAACATATTCTTGTTTTATTTTTTTCTTCTAAATCCTTTATTTTCTTTTGTAATCCTGAATACTGCAGCTGCTCTTCTATCCTAACATAAATTTTTTCTTCTTTTAGAAAATTAATTTTTCTTGTTATTTTATTAATACTATTGACCTATTGATAAATAGAATTACTCTGTAGCATTAAAAGCGCCTTATGTTTCACTGGACATAAGAATCTAAATATTACTTTTGATCCTAAGATTTTAGTTCCTACTCTTAGTGGCATTCCATTTGCGATAAGTAAAGATTCTTTTGTTGGTACATAATACTTTGTAGGAATTAATTCATCTCTTATACAACTCTGATCTGCACCACTATCTAACATAGTATTAATTGTTATTTTAAAAAATCCTATTGATATCGTAATATAAACTATCCACTTTTGAAAAGTCATCCTTTCTATAGCATAAATAAATTTGGAATCATGAGGTTTCTTATCTGAGAGTAAATTTCTGCTAGCTGGAATTCTGGAGGGTGAGATTCCGGAGATGGTATATCCTCTATAACAAATTTTTCTTTCCATTTTTACAGATTCATCATTATCTTTGCATGTTTTAAAGGGTGATGCAATAAATTCGCCATAAGCTGTATCTATTTTTAAAGTATGCAAAGGCGGATAAGTCTGAGTTACAAGTGCTCCATCTCCTAATTTCCATTTCTTTGCTAAATTCATCTGTACATTAACATGAGAAACTGTATATACATCCTCTATATCCATTTTAGTAAAATAATATTCTAACCATGTATAAAAATTAAATGGAGTATTATGTCTTTTTACATCTGCTATCCATTTTTTTTGCAGTTCATTTTGATAATAAGATTTTAACTGTTGATACCAATATCTTTGTTCTGAATATTCTTCATCTTCTAAATCCTCTATCAATTTATCAAAATTTAATTTACTACTTTAGTTATAACATTAATATCTCCTTGCATTTGAGAGGCTGTTGGTGACATAGGTAGAGAGTGATAAGAATTGATTTATGGAATTGGATTTTTATGATAAACCTGAGTCATTGTATAATTTCTTTAAAATTCTTATGTACTTGATCTTCTATGAGCTTGGAAAGGAATTTCACTAGAACTAGAAGCATTTTCCCTATAAGAATTAAATCTAACTAATATAGTACCATTTTCTTATTCTACAATTTGTGATACTTCTCTATGTTACATATTTTTACTTGAACGATTTTCTACTTGAAATTCATCTGGTATTGTTATTTCATTCCATTTCAATCTCTTAGGAGTATAAATTTTCCAATATATATCATCTATTTGTAGTAAAACAGTTTCCTCCTTTACTATGGGAAATAATTTAAACTTAGGATTCAATTGACTGCTCATTAATTTATAATAAATCATATACATTACTACAAACTGTTTAATCAATTTTTCAAATTCATCTCCTTGTATGTGAATATCCAAAATAAGAGAATCCAATATTAATGGACCTGTTAGTGATACCGAAAGATTAGGTGCACAATTAAAAAATATTGGACCGTTACAGATATTAGTCTGAATTAATGCTAACAGTGATGTCTTATACTTTTTTAATCTCTTATCTCGTAATGCTACATATATGGGAGTATCTACGCCAATATGAACTAAAGGTTTTATTGCAATCTGAATTAATCCAAAATGAACAAATCTATAACTTCTATCTAAATAATTCTTGATAGAAATATTAGATAATAATGACGAAGAATGAAAATTTTCTTGAATATTTAGTGTCTCTTCATGTGTCTTAATACTGAAAGACGTTTTAAAATCCAACGATCCTACTTTATAAATAGTCTCTATATTTTCTTCTGGAATAGACCAATCATTAAAACTACCGTGAATAATTTCTTCTTTACTTTGAACAATCCTTTTAGTATTATTATTATTATTATTATTATTATTATTATTATTATGCAGGATTTTTCTCAGTATATTAGCCAAAATGAAACACTAATATTTTAACATGATCATTGTATTATAGTTGGAACAGTGGGAGACTACATAGGGAACACCGAGCACTTCCTGTACTACAAGGCTTACCAATGGACTTATGAGCTTACTACCACTTACAGATACTGAAGAGGCAATCCTAACATAAAAGAAAGAGTGAATTTCAAAATAGGTCATCATACTTTGGTAAAGTTTAGATTTTGGTCACTAACTTTTAAATATTCAAAAAAGGTCACTAACTTTTACATCTGAATTTTAAATTTGGTCATTCCGTTACAAACGACAGTGAAGCCCACTAACAGTCCAAATTATTGAGGATATTTTTGTCCATTCATTCATGCTGTCCATTCATTCATTCACGCACGCAGCATTATAATTAAATTTGTTTGTGAAAGCCTATTTCGCGCCCGTTATTTTGTTATTCTGTGTCCCTTTTATATCTAAATTATTCCTGACAAATTAAGAAATACCAATCATAATATTTAAATATAAAAATATATTAAATTACCTAAATACCCTTAATTAATTTACTAAAAATACAAAAAAATTTATTTATAATTCCGCTCATCTATGCTACTTTTTTTATAAATTTTTGGTCGATTAAAAAGAGACTTATAAAAATTTTTATAAATTAATTAAGGACAAATTATTTTGAATGTTGGAGTGTTTTGAGGGATGCAGTTTTGATTCATTTTCCCGTAATTTTTAACCCTTCAACTGTTGAGGAAGTGATGTTGGGTGAAGGGTTAAAATTTTTTTCCGTCCATTTTTTTTCTAAATAATTCAGTATTTTTTTAATGCTTTTGAATTTTATAAAAAAAATATTTTTAAATTATCATTTTATTTGTTTTATAATTAAATAATTTTAGATATTATGATACATATTATGAACGTTTTTGTTGTATAATATGATTTCTTTTTATTCTTGATCTGATATCTATAGTCTGTTGATCTGATGTCAAGTATTCGCTGATCTGATGTCTATATAATCCTGATGTGATCTCCCTTGTTAAGTATATTTTAGTTATATTGTATGATTTCTTTTATATTCTTGATCTGATATCTATAGTCTGTTGATCTGATGTCAAGTATTCGCGAATCTGATGTCTATATAATCCTGATGTGATCTCCCTTGTTAAGTATGTTTTAGTTCTACTGTATGATTTCTTTTTTATTCTTGATCTGATATCTATAGTCTATTGATCTGATGTCAAGTATTCGCTGATCTGATGTCTATATAATCCTGATCTGATCTCCCTTGTTAAGTATGTTTTAGTTCTACTGTATGATTTCTTTTTTATTCTTGATCTGATATCTATAGTCTGTTGATCTGATGTCAAGTATTCGCTGATCTAATGTCTATATAATCCAGATCTGATCTCCCTTGTTAAGTATGTTTTAGTTCTATTGTATGATTTCTTTTATATTCTTGATATGATATCTAAAACATACTTAACAAGGGAGATCACATCAGATCAGCGAATACTTGACATCAGATCAACAGACTATAGATATCAGATCAAGAATATAAAAGAAATCATACAGTAGAACTAAAACATACTTAACAAGGGAGATTAGATCAGGATTATATAGACATCAGATCAGCGAATACTTGACATCAGATCAACAGACTATAGATATCAGATCAAGAATAAAAAAGAAATCATACAGTAGAACTAAAACATACTTAACAAGGGAGATCAGATCAGGATTATATAGACATCAGATCAGCGAATACTTGACATCAGATCAACAGACTATAGATATCAGATCAAGAATATAAAAGAAATCATACAATATAACTAAAACATACTTAACAAGGGAGATCACATCAGGATTATATAGACATCAGATCAGCGAATACTTGACATCAGATCAACAGACTATAGATATCAGATCAAGAATAAAAAAGAAATCATATCATACAACAAAAACGTTCATAATATATATCATAATATCTAAAATTATTTAATTATAAAACAAATAAAATGATAATTTAAAAATATTTTTTTATAAAATTCAAAAGCATTAAAAAAATACTGAATTGTTTAGAAAAAAAAGGACGAAAAAAATTTTTAACCCTTCACCCAACATCACTTCCTCAACAGTTGAAGGGTTAAAAATTGCGGGAAAATGAATCAAAACTGCATCCCTCAAAACACTCCAACATTCAAAATAATTTGTCCTTAATTAATTTATAAAAATTTTTATAAGTCTCTTTTTAATCTACCAAAAATTTATAAAAATTATAAATAAAGTAGCATAGATGAGCGGAATTATAAATAAATTTTTTTGGTATTTTTAGTAAATTAATTAAGGGTATTTAGGTAATTTAATATATTTTTATATTTAAATATTATGATTGGTATTTCTTAATTTGTCAGGAATAATTTAGATATAAAAGGGACACAGAATAACAAAATAACGGGCGCGAAATAGGCTTTCACAAACAAATTTAATTATAATGCTGCGTGCGTGAATGAATGAATGGACAACATGAATAAATGGACAAAAATATCTTCAATAATTTTGACTGTTAGTGGGCTTCACTGCCGTTTGTAACGGAATGACCAAATTTAAAATTCAGATGTAAAAGTTAGTGACCTTTTTTGAATATTTAAAAGTTAGTGACCAAAACCTAAATTTTACCAAAGTATGATGACCTATTTTGAAATTCACTCTAAAAGAAATCCCAAAATCTGTATGATAGTTGATATAGCTATCTGTAAAATAATTAGAACACAAAGAGATAATCCTGAACATTCTTTGATATTATTATGCTGAAAATTCCTTGATACAAAAGAAATACAAAAGATTTTGTTTACAAAAGAGTTTTGAGAACAAGTGTAGTAGAAAACTAGTGCAGTAGTGTGAGAATAAGTGAAGAGTTGAGAACAAGTGAGTGTGTGAATGTTCTACCGATCTCTTCATTCTCAAGCCTATTTATAGGAAAAAATTCTAACTATTCAAACACGATTTAACACTATTCTAGACATAGTGGAAAAATCCTACAATAATACTATTCAAGTGCTGAATTATTTTGTGTACATCCTTGTTACCTTCCATTCTGAATCCTTCATGTGATTCCAGTCTTGATGAAGCTGAATTTTGCTCGATTCCAGGAACCGAATATATTCCTGACACATTCTTTTTTATATTCCTGACACTATTATGCTTTTTCTTTTATTGTTATTCATCCTTCCACATTTTTAATCTGAGTACCAATATTCAGAATCCAAATAATCATTATTCTCGTCCCCTGAATAGAACTCATCTAGCTCATACGTACTGAACAGATTATGTGGTAAAAAGCATAGCTGAACTTTGGACCGTTATCCATCCTCATCAATCTTTAATGATTCAATCTTGGTTCGGTTAAAAAGAACGTCTTCTTATTTCCACAATCTGTCATAAAAAAGCTGATTCTGCAATCTTGCTCCTCGGAGAATCTTATTTCATGTTTCTCTTTCAAAGATATGTGTTGTGCAATTATTCTTTTTGTTAGGCATAACAATGCCTTTTCTCTTGAGTTTTTCATTTAATTCATCTGGACAATATTCCTGCAACTGAAAGAGGAAATTTTTAGTTAAAACAATTTTTTTTTTGTATACTTAGAACTCAAAATGCTACGGTTTTAAGTTAGACTCTATATAATCTGAAGATGACCCTTGACTAGAAGCTCCTTTAAGACTGCTGGATCTCTCTTTGAATTTTTTGAACTCCAAGAATTCTTGATATTCAAGAAATTCATTTTCTTGACTGAGCTTCTGTTTGAAAGAAAGGGATGCAGTGGGTTGAGAAACCGATGCTTTTCCTTTATCGGAAAACTCTCTTTTTGCTGGAGTCCATGGATTTGAGGGAGTTAACTGTTGAACCGGGGCTATTCCGAGTTGTATTGAACTTTTTTGAATTAATTTTTGTTCTTTAAAATAAACCTGAATAGTTTCCTGGTTTACCTTGAGATCAATCCACCATTTGATCTTGAATTCTCTGACCAGCGATAGTGGTATTGGCTTTGGAAAATGCTGAGTAAATGTAAAATTCCAGTAGAGAATCCATGGAAGCTTCATCTTGAAATGGAACTGCATCATCTTGCCGAATTCTGGGACTGACTCTTTCTTTCTTCTGAATAGTTGCCAAGCCATCTTAGCATCTGGAGGGTAGACTTCTTGTGTGGCTCCATAATATTGCCACCACTCGTAAAACCACATCGAAATACTATTGAAATCTGTTTGAAGGGTTTTGTGAAAAGTGTAAAACCACGAGTGATTGAAACGCCTGAAAAGAAAGGCCCTAAACCATGATTGTTTATAATCTTCATAAGAATATCCCAGAGGATCATATGGAATTCCAAAACTGACTGTGCCTCCCATTGTAGATGTCATCTCTGACCAATCCTTTCTGTTCAAAATCTTTTTAATGACAGCCTTGGAGTACAGAACAACTATATTTGTAGGTGGATCTATGGTATAGTGTATATCTACTGATCCTGATCGCACCAGAATGAACTGATAATACTTTAAATCCTTATTTGGTTATGAGTAAACCCAATGTTGCTTTTCCTGGGACATGTTGAAAACATATCTTGGAAGATCCTGATATTCTAAAGGTTCATGATTCCTTGTGAGGGTCAAGTGTTCGGTATGGGGTTTTATTGCTTAACATGGAGGATTGGGATTGAAAGGCTGTCTTGGTTGATTATTCTGATGTTGGTTTTGATTCTGTTGTCTGGGGGTAAATGTTGGCTGTCCAGATGGGTAAGGAAAGTGAATATTGGATTTTTGAATGGGTGATGGCTGTAATTTTGCTGGAGGAGTGGATGCTGCTTGGACATTGGTAAGCGGTGAAAAATCCTGAAGTGACTGAAATCTGTTTGAGGTTGTTAGACAATTTGATTCTTCATGAAATCCTTAACTTTAAGGGTTTTATTCTTTTTTGGTTCAGAACTCATCCTTGGAACCTTTCAAAAATTATCTTGTTAAGAAATCCGGTAAAGAATTCAAATTTCCTTTGATATGTTCGATCTCAAAATCAAATATAGATAAAATTGCTTGCCATCTTGCAAAAATCTGTTTTGAGACCAAATTTTTTACATTTTCTTTTAAACATCTTTTGATGGTTTACAGTCTACTCTTAAAAAAAATTTCTTATTTATAAGATCATCCTAAAATTTAGAAATGCACAAAACAATAGATAAAATTTATTTTTTAACTATAGAATAATTCTTTTGTTGTCCAATCCTTAATCCTGAATGATATCTTACAGATTGTTCATTTGAGAATGATTCTACTTTCTGTTTTAAAATTCCTCCCTATCCTATATCAGATGCATCTGTTTCTACTATCATGAATGCAAGAGGGTGTGGAATAATGATAAGTGGTAAAGTTTTTTTTTTTTCTCCCTTTTAACAGTTTTACTATATTAGTATGTTCTTCTGACCATGCAGGTGGATTTTTCTGTAACCTTTTATATAAATGAGCACATATTTCCCTTAATTTTGGAAAAAGAGTCAGAGATATAATTTAAACATCCTCAAAATCTTTGTAATTGAGTCTTATCCTTTAATTCATTTGAAAACTTTTCTGCAAATTCTAAAGATCTTTGAATGGGAATTGTAGTTCCTCTATAAATATTATGTCCTAAAAATCTTATATTTGTCTAAAATAATTTAATTTTTTATGCAGAAACTACTAATCCATTTTTCTTTACTATATTCAGAAAAATATTTAAATGTTTAAAATGTTGATCTATTCACTAAGAAAAATTAAACATCATTAATATATACTATGGAGAAATTAGTATAAGGATTTAATATGTCATTCATAATTCCTTGAAATTCTGGAGGGGCATTTTTTAATCCAAAAGGCATTACATTCCATTCATAGTGACCGAAAGAAACTGTAAAAGCCATTTTATATCTATCTTCTGGAGCAATTTGAATTTGCCAAAATCCTGACTTCATATCAAAATTTGAAAATATCTTTGCATTATAAAACTTTTGTAATAAATCTCTTTTATTGGGAATAGGGTACCTGATCCATTGTAATACTTTATTAAGTGGTTTATAATTAATTACTAATCTTGGAACTCCTCTTTCTTTTTCAGCCTGTTTTTGAACGTAAAATGATGAACAAGTCCAAGGTGACTTAGATGGAGTAATTAGGCCCTTTTTGATTAATCCTTCTATTTCCTTCTAACACACTTTTAGTAACTCATAATTCATTTGTATTGGTCTGGCTTCAGTTGGTATATTTCTCTCATTAAAATCCTTTTCATATGTCAAATTTACTAAATTCTTATTCCAATCTCAATAAGCATTAGGAATTCTGCAGCCGCTCTTCTATCCTAACATAACTTTTTTCTTCTTTTAGAAAATTAATTTTTCTTGTTATTTTATTAATACTATTGATCTGTTGATAAATAGAATTACTCTGCAGCATTAAAAGCTCCTTATGTTACACTGGAGATAAGAATCTAAATATTTCTTTTGATCCTAAGATTTTAGTTCCTACCCCTTGTTCATTAACCCATAAAGGATATATATGTGTTAAAAAGAGAGTACCTAATATATAGTTTGAATATTCAAATCTGCTACAACAACAAACTGGTGTTTAAAACAAAATTTTCCATTACATATAGAAGTCTTAGTTATTTGCCCTTTAACTCTTAGTGGCATTCCATTTGCTGTAAGTAAAGATTCTTTCGTTGGTACATATTACTTTGTAGGAATTAATCTATCTCTTATACAACTCTGATATGCACCACTATCTAACATAGCATTAATTATTGTTTTAAAAGATCCTATGGATATCGTAATATAAACTATCCACTTTTGAAAGGTCATCCTTTCTATAGCATAAATAAATTTGGAATCCTGAGGCTGCTTATCTGAGAGTGAAATTTCTGCTAACTGGAATTCTGAAGGGTGAGATTCTGGAGGTGGTATATCTTCTATTATATTTTTCTCTTTTGAAGTACTTGCTTTCATTATAGCTATCTTAGTTTCTAATTCTAAATTCTTTGTTTCAATTCTAAAAACATCTTCTTTTAGCTGTTTCATCTGATTCTTTAACTGATTTATTTTAGCCTG
Source organism: Knoxia roxburghii (assembly GCA_030378225.1). Lineage (NCBI taxonomy): Eukaryota > Viridiplantae > Streptophyta > Magnoliopsida > Gentianales > Rubiaceae > Knoxia > Knoxia roxburghii. Next base: position 26,075,861 of record CM059418.1, on the reverse strand, counting down.
TAAATCTTTCATACTATTTTTCCTAAATGAATTATCTGTTGAATAAGTATTCAATAACTTAGAAATACTAAATGGTTCAACTATTTTGACTGTATCCTGTTCTTCTGATAATATTAAATCTCTTAATTTGTGTAAATATTAATTTGTGTAAATAATATTAAATCTCTTAATTTGTGTAAATACTAAAGGTAATTCTTGTATTAAATTAAATAAAAGGTGTTTTTGATCCTTATTATTCGAATTTATCTTAATCATATTAATGGAATTATTACAACTACATTCTGCTTCTCCCGAACTTGCTCTTGAAATACTATAAAATCATCAGAATTATCTTGTACTAAAGAAATTTCATTTGCCAATTTTTCTTTTAAATCTAATTATAATTCTGGAAACTTATCTAAAATTTCATTAATCATTTTCTTCCTCTTGCATACATTAGCTTTATGTCCCTTTTTTCCACATTTATAACAAGTAATATTCTCCTTATTACATTTTATTTTATACTTTTTATTTTTATAACATTTTTTGCTATCCCCAATCCTCTGTATTTTTTTTCTTTTATAAGTTATCCTATTGTGTTTAGCCATTGCTGAAGGGGCTTTAATTCATGTTATTCCAAAAGCTTCACAAAATGATCCTAATTCTTTTCTTTTACTACCATATTTAGCTTGAAATTTCAATTCCTAACATGCTGTTAAAGATTCCTTTTTCACGAAAGGAAATAATTGACCATATGTCATATCATTAAAATTTATTGTTTATGTACCCATTTCTTTCTGTAAATTCGTCATTACTTTTTGAGAAAATAAATTAGGTAATCCTGTAAAAAAAATTTCTTTCCATATTGGAGAATTACGATCTAGTCTTTTTAATACATGTGTTAAAAACATATCCTTATACCATCTAAAATCAGATAAACTCGGACATCTTAAATTTGTTAGAAAAATCTTTGAAAAAATTAATGCTTCATTAGGATTTCCTAAAAAGTGCATAGCTATAGTATAAATTAAAAAGTCTCAAGAATCATTTGTATTAGTAATATTTCCTGCTGCATCCTTCTCTGATCTCATATGATCCATTATAGCCATTTTATCTTGAAAGCTTAAAGAACTATCCCACCAATATTTTAATTGTCCTATAAATCCTGTAATAATTAAAAGACATGCATCCTATTCCGACAATTTTTTTAATCTGTATGTTGTTTTTGCCATTCCTATTTCTTGTAATGTATTCCAAATTTCAAATTCACTTGTATTCCAAATTTCAAATTCTCTTCTACCATATATATTAGAATTCGCTAAAGAGTTACCATCATAACTATTTGATCTAAATTTTGCTCTTTCTTCATATTGATTATCTGGTAGAGTTGGCCTAGGGTAATAATAATTCCTTGTTTCTAACATTCTCCAACTATTTCTATTAGTATATCTTGGTCTTTTTCTAATCCTATTAATATCATTAGGTTTTTCTTCTAACAAATCCTCTTCTAATTCATTTAATTGATGTATTAATTCATTTTCAGAATCAGAATTACTAGAATAATCCTCAGAATCTATTTCTTTATATATCATATTTATCTTTGAAGGTCCAGGGGCAAGGCTTAAGTTTTTCTAATGTTTGTGATATTTTCTCCATTAAAGGTGTTTGTGAAGAACTAGAAGGTAATTTTATTTTATCTTTTTCTTTTATTAATATGTTAGGTTGAAAATGAGGAAAAGAGTGACTATTCCTTGGTAACGATTTAATGTCTAGTGATAAAGAATCCAACTATTTAGTTATGTGATGTAATACTATATTTGAATAATTATGTGCACATGTAATTTTTTAATGTCTTCAATTTTTACAGATTCATCATTTTCTTTGTCAGTTTTAAAGGGAGATGCAATTAATTCACCATGAGCTGTATTTATTTTTAAAGTATGCAAAGACGGATAATTCTGAGTTACAAGTGTTCCATCTCCTAATTTCCATTTCTTGTCTAAATTCGTCTGTACATTAACATAAGATACTGTATATACATCCTCTATATCCATTTTAGTAAAATAATATTCTAACCATGTATAAAAAGTAAATGGAGTATTATGTATTTTTACATCTGCTATCCATTCTTTTCGCAGTTCATCTTGATAATAAGATTCTATATGTTGATATCAATTTCTTTGTTCTGAATATTCTTCATCTTCTAAATCCTCTATCAATTTATCAAAATTTAATTTTACTACTTTAGTTATAACATTAATATCTGCTTGCATTTGAGAGGCTGTTGGTGACATAGGTGAAGAGTGATAAGAATTTATTTCTTGAATTGGTTTTTATGATAAACCTGAGTCTTTGTATAATTTAATAAAAATTCTTCTGTACCTGATCTTCTATGAGCTTGGAAAGGAATTTCACTTGAACTAGAAGCATTTTCACTAAATCTTAACTAATACTGTATTATCATCTTCTTCTACAATTTGTGATACCTCTCCACGTTCAATATTTTTACTTGAATGATTTTCAACTTGAAATTAATTTGGTATTGTTATTTCATTCCATTTTAATCTATTAGGAGTATAAGTTTTCGAATATATATCATCTATTTGTAGTAAAACAGTTTCCTCATTTACTATTGGAAATAATTTAAACTTAGGATTCAATTGACTGCTCATTAATTTATAATAAATCCTATACATTACTACAAACTGTTCAGTCAATTTTTCAAATTCATCTCCTTCTATGTGAATATCAAAAATAAGAGATTCCAATATTAATGGATTTGTTAGTGATATCTAAAAATTTGGTGCACAATTAAAAAATATTGGACCGTTACAGATATTAGTCTGAATTAATGCTAACAGCGATATCTTATACTTTTTGAATCTCTTATCTCATAATGCTACATATATGGTTGTATCGACGCTAATATGAACTAAAGGTTTTATTGCAGTCTGAATTAATCCAAAATGAACAAATCTATATCCTTTATCTAAATAATTCTTGAAAGAAATATTATATAATAATGATGAAGAATGAAATTTTTCTTGAATATTTAGTGTCTCTCCATATGTCTTAATACTGAAAGCAGTTTTAAAATCCAAACGATCCTACTTTATAAATAGTCTCTATATTTTCTTCTGGAATAGACCAATCATTAAAACTACCATTTATAATTTCTTCTTTAGTTTGAACAATTCTTTTAGTATTATTATTATTATGTTGGATTTTTCTCAGTATATTAGTCATAATGATGCACTAAAATGCTAACATGATCATTGTATTATAGTGGGAATAGTGGGAGACTATACTGGGAACACCGAGCACTTCTTGTACTACAAGGCTTACCAACGAACTTACGAGCTTACTACAAGGCAGTTGATGAAAGCGATTAAAACTATAATAGTTAGGAAATTTATTTTATGCATTTATTTCCCATATTTATAGTTTTAATTTTATGTTTTAATTTTTGTGCTGTATTTTAGATGCATAATTTCAAAGCATGCTGGTTTTATGTTTGCATATAACTTAGGATTAGTTAATTGCATGTTAAAACTGGAAAAACCCTCATTTTAGAAATCTAAGTGGGAGCGGGTTGATAAATATTCCCATAGCCTCAATTACGAATTCATATGTGATGTGGGTAAACTTGCACAATGGCATTAGGGCCTTCCTCTATATCGGATGAGTCCAACTATAAGATCATTAGCTTATGAATTTCTACGTAAGATGACTAGAGTAAGTTGAAATTGGAGAAATACGATACCCTTTCCATCTCAGGCGCACTATCCTAAGGTATCAAGCTTAGAAGTCACGAAATGGCACACACTTAGTGTACTATTTGTAGTATTCCTCACATCGAGGTTACGCTGCTTATTTGTACGGCTGAAAGGCACTGACTATTAACTATATTGATTAATAGATCGTTTGGTCAGATGGTGTAGTTAATGAACCTAGTTCTTCTCAAATGAATGTAGGTTAGCGTAAACATCCACACTATCGTGGCTTACGAGAATCCCGATGAATGAGATGTCGGTGGATTTGATTATTGTTTGAGGGAAGCCAATAATTGTAGAATTTTTGGTTTTCAAAATTCTAGGTTAAATACTGAAACATTTTCTGTTTATTTATTTACAGTCTTTAATATGACATTTAATCCTTTAGCTACAATGTTGAAAGACAACAAAGTAATCAATCTGAACTATGTCGATTGGAGTCAAAACTTGGACACTTCCTAAAATGCTAAGAGCACTCCTGTGAGAGATCATGTCATTGACATGAATAGTAACATCAACGAGATTGAGGTTGTGAGAGGCAAAATCGATGGTGAAACCAAGGTCGATATTATCCTCCTGAACTTGCCTTAAAGCTATGAGCAGTTTTGGCTAAACTGTAACATGAATCAATTGGTGTGTATTTCATCCGAGCTCTTAGCAAAGTTGGTGTCGGCTAAAAGTCTTTTTCAAGAGAAGAAGCGAGCTTTAGTCACAGTCAAAGTTTCAGAATCTTCTTATGAGCTTGAGGCTGGAAAGAAGAAGAGAAAGCTTGAGGGAATAGCTCAAAAGGCACAAATTGTGCCCAAGCCGGAGATTGCAAAGAAGAAGCCAAAAGGCAAGTTCTTCAAGTGCAATCAAACGGGACATTGGAAATTAGATTTTCCAAAGCTCAAAAGTACGACAGTTCATGCCTTAATTACTGAGACATTTTTAGCAGCGATTCCCACAGATACTTGGTGTGTGTTAGTTTTGAAAACTGAAAAGCTATCGCTTGTATAAAAACTAATATCCACAGTTGACATATCATTTTGTTTAAGTGTTAAATTTGTTTCATTATATCATAGAACTAGATAACAAGGGTTGGAAAGACATAATAGATCACGTTATTGGTTAAAGTATTGATAATAAAAAGAATGTTCGTAACTGAGATAGTCTGAACATACTATCGGTATAAGTTATCGTATGGTTTGGAAATTAGTTTGTCTATGTTTGAGTTGAATACATAAGCTATGCTTGTATTGTACATTTTCCCAGTTAATATGTCGATTTATGTTTTGGTTATATTTTGTTGTGCATTATTTGTCTATTTATATTATGTACTTAGATTATGAGGTGTCTTGTGTGAAAAAGTAGATCTCATCATTGGTTAAAAGACATAATATATAAATGAGGTTCGTAACCGAGACAGTTTTGGTTATTAAGTGATTCGGATAACTAGTTTGTCTAAACTGATTGAATCATATAGATATGCCCGGGGCTTATTCAACTTGACCATTTAGAATGATTTGTCTTGTACTGATTTAATAGACAAATCGTTCTTAGTATTCTATCTCTTAATCCCTATACTTGAGCGGACATGAGGATTGGACATAGTATACTTTGATCTGCCAATGGGTGAGGTCAATTGTGGCCAATAGTCTCGGTGGGTTGGGTGCGCATGTTTAGTTGCTTGGTGTGCTGCTGCTTATCGAAAGGAAACCATGTACCGGTGCGTCCGGGGTGATGGTGCTCCCTAGATGAGCTCGTTATGTTAATTATACTAAACCCAGCTGTGGACTTATGTCCGGTATAGTAAAAATGTCGAGTGGTACTAGTCTCAGAATTAAAGAAGTTAATTAATTAATTTATCAATAAATTAATAAATTAACGACCACTATATCTTTGATGTGGGGAGATTATGAATAAAATTAATTAAGTTGTTCCGAAAGCAATTCTGGTGTAGGATAGTAGAGCAAAAATTAATCCGTTAGTGGTACGATTAATTCTGTAATGGGTTAATTGAATAGGTAGAATTAATTAATTGATTAATTATTCCTAAGGGTTAATTAAGTAATTAACAAAGTAGAATTATTTAATTAATTAATTAAGTCTTATGTTTCAATTAGAATTAGGAAATCCTAAAGATTAGGAAATCCTAAAGATTAGAAAATCTAATTGAATTTGGTTTATCATATTAGATTGGTTATCTAATTGGATTTGGAAACTAATTAATTACCTAAACCTATTAGGAAAACTAATCCTAAACCAACTTGGGGTCTCTCTTGTAACTCTATATATAGACAAGGGATTAGTTATTCCACACACACAATTCAGAAGTTTTCAAGACAAGAAAACTAGAGAGAGAAAATCTTAGAGAGAGAAATTATTTTATCTCTCAAGTTCGGATTTTTAAAGCTCAAAAAGTCAGCTGCTCTCTCTTTAAACCGGTGGCCAAATTTTCTCAATTCCTGGCAGCGCATGGTTCAAGGAGCGACGGCGCATGAGTCTCTCTCAGGCGGTGCGTTAAGTTCTAGCGCGCAGGTGGCGGTTCTGGAGAATTTTCTGGTGACCCAGTTATGCTGATTAGCTGATCAAATTGCTAGTTAGATTGTTGCCCACACAACATACAAGCAATGTCTTGAAGAATACAAGAGAATCACCTGAGTGAACGCTTCAATAAATAATTCTTATTCTTCCGCTTGAATTAAGAATTTTGGTTGCGTGATAAATCGAATAAGTACAAACCAAGATCCTGCGCAATGTTATTTCAAGCAAGGGTTGGAATAGCAATTGTGCTAGCATCTAGGCCTTGCCAGAGATTCCGATTCTGTAATGCATTGCACGAAAGTGAGTTTCTGGCTAAGCCTGGGCAGATAATCTTTTAATTGGTATCAAGGCCTGGTTTTGGGTTTTGTGCTTGTTCGATTTATTTCATGGTTTTATTTGCAAGTGGTTAAGAAATTCGGACTATTATGGTTATGTTTGTATGTGTTTTAATTAAACTCGGGGACATGTCCGGATTTGATTTTATTATGAATGTTTGTAATAGTATAACCACGTACTGCAAGCCGTGTAGGATTAGATCAAATCTGTATTATGATTTTTTCTATGTAATTTTGATTCTTTAATTTTCCTAGAAAGTTGAATTTGTGGGTTTGGGGTTATCGTTAATTCGTAGAAACTTGAGAAAACTTAGAAAGAATTGCAAGAAGACCAAATAGCGTAGAAGAAGCGAAGGAGGGATTGGTGGCAGGGGCAGCGCAGGCGATGACTCGCCTGTAGGAGCCGCAGCCAGCAACCGCCGGTAGCAGCACTACCACTGCCGCGTGGCACAGCAGATTTGTTGCGCCAGCGCGCAGCAGTAGTCGCGGCAGGCGCGCTGCTCGCGCGGCCCTTCGGGTCACGTTTGGGCTCATTTTTCCTCCATATTTCATTTTTCAAGATCAAGACTCAATCCATCTAGTGGCGTGGTGGGACATAAGATCAAGGCATAAGATGGAAGCGATTAAAACCAATGTAATCGGGAAATTTAATTTTCGCATTTATTTCCCGTATTTATTGTTTTAATTTTTTGTGCTTAAAAATTTTATGTTGTATTTTAGATGCTTGATTTTAAAGCATGATGGTTTTTTTTTTTTGGATATAACTTAGGGTTAGTTAATTGCATGTTAAAATCAGAAAAACCCTCAATTTAGAAATCTAAGTGGGAGCGGGTTAGTTTATTATCCCCATGGCCACCATTACGAGTTCATATGCGATGTGGGTGGGTTTGCGCGTTGGCATTAGGGCCTTTCTCCATTCGGATGAGCCCAACCACAAAGATTCACTAAATTATGAATTTCTGAGTAAGATGACTAGAGTAAGTTTAACTAGGAGAAATGAGACACCTTCTCTATCTGAGGCGCACTATTCTGATGTAACAAGCCCAAAAGTCACGTAATGGCACACACTTAGTGTACGATCTGCAGTATTCCTCCCATCGAGGTTGAAAGATTATCTGCCCGGGCCTAGCCAGAAACTCACTTTCGTGCTATGCATTTCATAATCGGAATCTCTGGCCAGGCCTAGACGCTAGCACAATTGATATTCCAACCTTTTTTATATAACATTGCGCAGGATCTGGGTTTGCACTTATTTGATTTACCACGCAACAAAAATTCTAATTAAAAGTGAAACTTTAGAAAATACCTTTGAAGCGTGCACTCAGATGATTCTCTTGTATGCCTCAAGACTTTGATATCACGTTGTGTGGGCAACGATATAGAAACCAATTTTATCAGCTAATCACCACAACCACCTGCTAGAAAATTTCAGCACCACTGCACCTGACACGTACTATAAATACACCGCCCAGAGAGAGAGAAAGCTACACACAGCTGGTTTAACAGGCCAAAAATTTTGGCCAAAGAAGAGAAGGACCAGCCACAATTTGCTCTGTAAAATCCGACTTTGAGGGAGAATTTTATTTCTCTCTCTAGGATTTTCTCTCTCTAGTTTTCTTGTCTTGAAAACTTATGAATTGTATCTTGAATTGTATCTTGAATTGTGTATCTTGAATAGCTAATCCCTTGTCTATATATAGAGTTACAAGAGAGACCCCAAGTTAGTTTAGGATTGGCCTTCCTACTGGGATTCTGTTTTCTTCAATCCCGTTCCTGGACTGATACACATCCAACTGATACAGGGATCCACTTATCCCAATCCAGTTCTTGGTATGATTCACAATCAACTGATACAGGGATTCACTTATTCCAAACCAGTTCCTGATATGATTTACAACCAACTGACACAAGGATTAATTAATTAAATCTACCTTTGTCAATAACCCAATACATAATTAATCGTAACACTAACAGATTAATTATGGCACTACCATCCTACACCAGAATTGCTTCCGGAACAACTTAATTAATTTATATTCATAATCTCCCCACATCAAAGATATAGTGCTCGTTAATATATTAATTTACTGATAAATTAATTAACTTCTTTAATTTTGAGACTAGTACCACTCGACCTTTTTACTATATCGAACATAAGTCCACCTGTCGGGTTTAGTATAATAAATTTACGAGCTCATCTCGGGAGCACCATCACTCCGGACGCACCGCTACATGGTTTCCTTTCGACAAGCAGCAGCACACCAAGCTACTAAACATGCTCACCCAACCTACCGAGACTATTGGCCACAATTGACCTCACACTTTAGCAGATCAAAGTACACTATGTCTAATCCTCATGCCCGCTCGAGTCTAGGGATTAAGAGATAGAATACTAAGAACGATTTGTCTATTAAATCAGTATAAGACAAATCATTCCTAATGGTCAAGCTCAATATGCCCCGGGCATATATCTACATGATTCAATTAGTTTAGACAAACCAATTATCCAGTTACGAACAATTTGTTCAAAGTTTTCTCGGCTACGAACCTCATTTATATATTATGTCTTTTAACCAATGATGAGATCCTCATAATCTACTTACATAATATAAATAGACATATTATGCACAACAAAATATAACCAAAACATAAATCGATATATTACTGGGAAAATGTACAATACAAGCATAGCTTATGTATTCAACTCCAACAATCTCCCACTAATACATAAGCTGTGCTTTAAGTATACATCTACATACAACTCTTATACACTCTGCAGCTATATATCTAGACAACTGTCGTGGCTCTCTCTCTAAGCATCTGATCCCCATGCCCTCCACGTGAGCCTCAAAGACTTTTGAAGTCAATGTCTTTCTGAACGGATCTACAAGGTTATCCTCTGATGCTATCTTAGCCACGACCACGTCTTCCCTCTTTACGATATCTCGTATCAGGTGGTACTTGTGCTGTATATGTTTACTCGCCTTGTGGGCTCGTGGTTCCTTCGAGTTTGCTACTGCACCGTTGTTATCACAATATACCGTGATAGACTTCTGCAAACCAGGAATAACATCTAAGCCCACTAGAAAGTTCTTGAGCCATACTGCTTCTTTCGCTGCCTCCGATGCTGCAACGTATTCAGCTTCCATGGTAGAGTCTGCCACACATTTCCGCTTGACACTCCGCCAAACTATAGCTCCACCTCCTAGAGTAAACACATACCTTGAGGTAGACTTGATCTTGTCCCTGTCGCCTTGGAAATCTGAATCTGTGTAACCTCGGGGTACCAGCTTAGGTGCTTGATAGACCAGAACTTGGTCTCTCATTCTGCACTAATACTTGAGAATGCATTTTACTGCCTCCCAATGAGCTTTCCCGGGGTTACACTGATATCTGCTCACCATGCCAACGGTATAACAGATATCAGCCTTGTACACAACATGACATACATGAGACTTCCTACTGCCGAAGCATAAGGAAACTGTCTTCATGGCCTCTATCTCCTCAACAGTCTTAGGGGACTGTTCCTTAGACAGATGCACTCCGTGATTGAAAGGTAGAAAACCTTTATTGGAGTTCTGTATGTTAAAACAGGCCAGAATCGTGTCTATGTACGAAGCTTGGGAGAGAGTAAACGAATGTTTCCTACGATCTCGAATTATCTTAATCCCAAGGATATGTCCCATTTCCCCTAAGTCCTTCATATCAAATTGCTTAGACAACCATGCCTTTAGGTCTGATAACATTTTCTTGTTGTTGCCAATCAATAGAATGTCATTTACGTAAAGCACAAGAAACACCACTGAATTTTCATCACATCTGCGGTACACATATTAATCATTTGGACACTGAGTAAATCCAAAAGACTGGATTACCTCATCAAACTGGATGTTCCAGGATCTGGATGCCTGCTTAACTCCGTAAATGGACCTCTTAAGCCTGCAAACCTTATGCCATTGGCCTTTTTCAATGAATCCCTCTGGTTGCTGCATAAATATGGTTTCCTCAAGACTTTCGTTTAGGAAAACTGTCTTGACATCCATCTGCCAAATCTCATAATCTAAATGAGCAGCTATGGCCAAGAGAATCTGGATTGACTTAAGCATGGCTACCAGGGAGAAGGTTTCCTCATAATCGATCCCTCTTTCTGAGTATACCCCTTCGCCACCAGCCTAGCTTTAAAGGTTTCCACCTTTACGTCAGGTTCTCTCTTACATTTATAGACCCACTTGCTTCCAATGGGTTCAAACCCATTAGGCAGGTCCACAAGCTCCCAGACTTGATTGTGGTCCATTGACCCTATCTCGGATATCATTGCCTTACGGCAAGACTCTGCATCTTTATCTCAGAGAGCCTCATTGTAGTTAACTGGGTCAGGCTCATGCACACCTAAGACTAGGTCTGAGGCCTCTCCCATGCCAATGAATCTGTTGGGCAGTCTTATAACCCTCCCACTACGACGAGGCACTACCTGTGTAGGCGCATCGTCTATGATCTCATGTGCAGTGTGTGGTGTATCTACTTGTGCCGGTGCATCAGGATTAGTAGTTTGTCGTCTAAGCTCTTCTAGTACTATCCTACTCTTGGGCTTGTGATCTAAGACATAGTCCTTTTTCCAAAAATATAGCGTTGGTACTAACCACCGCCTTCTGATCTTTAGGACTATAAAACAAACCACCATTCGTTCCCCTAGGCTATCCTACAAACAGCATCAATTCAGTTCTCGCATCTAACTTTGCCATATCTGCCTTAAGCACATGTGCTGGGCAACCCCAAATTCTGAGATGTCTTAGACAGGGCTTGCACCCATTCCACAACTCTATTGGGGTTGAAGGCACGGTTTTAGATGGTACAAGATTAAGAATATACATCACTGTTTCTAAGGCATATCCTCAGAACGAACTTGGCAAATCACTATAGCTCATCATCGACCTAACCATTTCCATAAGAGTCCGACTCTTCCTTTTCTACTACACCGTTCTGCTGTGGCGTACCAGGTGCAGACAACTTAGACTGAATTCCGACCTCACTGAGTTATTCTCGAAATTCATGGGACAGGTACTCCCCACCACAATCTGAACGCAGTGTCTTGATACTCTTACCATGATGCTTCTCCACATCTGCCCAAAACTCTTTGAACTTGCCAAAACATTCGGACTTGTGACGCATTAGGTAAATGTACCCGTACTTTGAGTAGTCATCCGTGAACATCATGAAATATCAAATCCACCTCGTGCCTGGACCGTCTTTGGTCCACACAAGTCAGAATGAATCTATTCTAATACTTCCTTAGCTCTGTAACCTTTTGTTTTAAAAGGTCTATTGGTCATCTTACCTTCCAAGCAAGATTCGTATGTTGCATAACTGTCAATCTCTAATGAACCTAAAGGTCCATAATTTACCAACCTCTGAATCCTACTAAGGTTTATATAACCTAGCTTGAGATGCCAAAGATAGGTTCAATTTATTTCAGAAGGTTTCTTTCTCCTATTAATGTTAGATAAAGAGCTATATGTTTCTATGTTTTGTGCAACAGGGGAATTAGAGTTAACCACAAATAAATTGTTAGCCAAAGAACCAAAACAGATAAGTTTTCCATTTCTTCTAATAAATACAAACTCATCAGAAAAAACAAACTTATAACCGTTCTTCTAGAGTTTAGAAACCAAAATAAGGTTCTTTCTAAAACTTGGTACATAAAGACAATTAACTAACTCTAATCTAAAATTTTCAAATTTTAAATTGACAACTCCCACTGCTTCTACTGACACTCTTGTAGTGTCGCCCATGTAGATGTCCAGTTCACCCTCTCTAAGCTTCCGGGTTACTTGGAACCCCTGCAAAGAATTACAAACATGATTAGTGGCGCCTGAATCCACACACCAACTATCTATGGGAATCACCGCTAAACTTGTCTCAGTAATTAGGGTAGAAACTATCATACCTTTAAGCTATGGACAATCCGCTTTCTAGTGTCCTGTTTTACCGCACTTGAAGTACTTGCCTTTGGGCTTCCTCTTCTTTGCGATCTTGAGCTTCGCAGCAAGTTTCCTGGCATTCTTCTTTTTCTTATTCTTCTTGCCTTTAGGCGCAAAAGAAGAACCTGAAGCCTTTACTGTGACCAAAGCTTGCTTCTTCTCGTGGAAGATACCTTCGGCCGCCACCAAATCAGTTTAGAGCTCGGGTAGAGTGTAAACTCTTTGGTTCATGTTGTAATTGACCCGAAACTGCTCAAAACAAGAGGATAGACTCTGGAGGATAATATCTATCTCACTTTCTGGGTTGATTTATTCTCTCAACACCTATATCTCATTGATGTTACTAATAATGTGTAGCACATGATCTCTCACTGATCTGCCTTCAGCCATCTTTGTGTTCATTAACTTCCTCATGGCTGCTTGCCTAGCAGTCCTACCTTGATGTGCGAACATCTCTCTCAGGTGAGTCATCATGTTGAAGACAGAGACCATGGGATGAAGCTGATGTTGCAGCACATTTGACACAAAGGCCAAAATATAGCACCGCGTTATCTCATCCGCTTGTCTCCACCGGGCATAGGCATCCCTATCCTCTTGAGGAGAGTCCTCATTAGGCACATCTAGACACACTTCGGTGAGCACAAACTTGTACTGCTCAGTCGTCAGGACAATGTCCAAGTTACGACTCCATTCGACATAATTGGTTCCAATTAATTTATTGTCTTTCAAAATAACAGCTAAGGGGTTGAAGGCCATATCGATAAAACTTTAAAATAAATAAACAGATAATGTTTCAATTATTTAAATTTTGAAAAAAAATGAAATTCTATCAATTATTGATTTCCCTCAAAACAATAATCTTAATCCACCAACATCTCATTCACCGGGATTCTCGTACGCCACGCAGTGAAGACGTTTACGTTAATCCACATTTGTTTGAGAAGAACCAAGTTCATTAACTACACTATCTGACCAAACAATCTATTGATCAATGTAGCTAATAGTTCGTGCTTTCAGCTGTACAAATAAGCAGTGTAACCTCGCGGGAGGAATACTGCAGATTGTACACTAAGTGTGTGCCATTACGTGACTTCTGAGTTTGTTACCTCAGGATAGTGCGCCTCATATGGAGAGGGTGTCGCATTTCTCCTAGTTAAACTTACTGTAGTCATCTTACTCAGAAATTCATAATCTAGCGATATCGGGCTTGGACTCATCCGAATGGAGAAAGGACCTAATGCCAACGCGCAAGCCCACCCACATCGCATATGAACTCGTAATAGTGGCCATGGGGATATTAAACCAACCCGCTCCCACTTAGATTTCCAAATTGAGGGTTTTTCCAGTTTTAACATGCAATTAACTAACCCTAAGTTATATGCAACCATAAAACCAACATGCTTTAAAAATAATGCATCTAAAATACAGCATAAAATTAAAACAATAAATACGGGAAAATAAATACGAAAAAATTAATTTCCCAACCATTATGGCTTTAATCGCTTCCATCTTCTGCCTTGATCTCGTGTCCCGCCACGCAACTCGATGGAGGGAGTCCTGAACTTCAAAAAACTAAAACTGGAGGGAAAACGGGCCAAAACAGAGTCCTGACGGGCCGTACGCGCCCAGCACGCATAGGCCGCGGGCGCGGTCCAGTAGCGCCCAGCAACTGCCGCAGCTGGCGCAGCCTCCTGCTGCGCCGCGCCGCAGCGGCGCTGTTGCTGGCGGTCATCAGCGGCGACTGCTGTAGGTGGGTAGTCACCGGCGCCGCCCCCTGCTGCCAATCTCTGCGTCACTTCTTCCCACATTATTTGGTCTTCTTGTAATTTGTTCTGGGTTTTCATGGGTTTCTACGAATTAACGATAACCCAAAACCCACGAATTCACGTTGCCCACCATAACGCCTTCGATTACAAAAAATAATTCTCCTACTACAAGGCTTTCTAGGAAAATTAAATAATCAAAATTACATAGAAAAATCCTACAACAGATTTGATCTAATCCTATACGGCTTCCAGCACGTGGTTATTCTATATTACAAACATTCATCATAAAATCAAATCCAGACATGTCCCGGAGTTTAATTAAAACCTATACAAACGTAACCACAATTGTCAGGATTTCTTAACCACCTGCAAATAAAACCATGTAATAAATCGAACAAGCAGAAAACCCAAAACCAGGCTCTGATACCAATTGAAAGATTATCTGCCCGGGCCTGGCCAGAAACTCACTTTCGTGCTATGCATTCCAGAATTGGAATCTCTGGCCAGGCCTAGACGCTAGCAAAATTGTAATTCCAACCCTTTTGAAATAACATTGCGCAAGATCTGGGTTTGCACTTATTCGATTTACCACGCAACAAAAATTCAAATTAAAAGCGAAACTTCAGAAAATACCTTTGAAGCGTGCACTCAGGTGATTCTCTTGTATGCCTCAAGACTTTGATATCACGTTGTGTGGGCAACGATATAGAAACCAATTTGATCAGCTAATCACCACAATCCACCTGGTAGAAAATTCCAGCACCACTGCACCTGGCACGTACTGTAAACGCACCGCCCAGAGAAAGAGAAAGCTACACACGCAGCTGGTTTAACAGGCCGAAAATTTTGGCCAGGGCGGAGAAGGACTAGCCGCAATTTATTTCTCTCTCTAGGATTTTATTTATCTAGTTTTCTTGTCTTGAAAACTTATGAATTGTATCTTGAATTGTGTATCTTGAATAGCTAATCTCTTGTCTATATATATAGTTACAAGAGAGACCCCAAGTTGGTTGAGGATTGGCCTTCCTACTAGGATTATATTTCCTTCAATCCTGTTCCTGGACTGATACACATCCAACTTATACAGGGATCCACTTATCCCAACCCAGTTCCTGGTATGATTCACAACCAACTGATACTGGGATTGACTTATCCCAAACCAGTTCCTGGTATGATTCACAACCAACTGACACAAGGATTAATTAATTACTTAATTAATTAAATCTACCTTTCTCAATAACCCAATACATCATTAATCATACCACTAACGGATTAATTATGGGACTACCATCCTACACCAGAATTGCTTCTGGAACAACTTAATTAATTTATATTCATAATCTCCCCACATCTAATATATAGTGCTCGTTAATATATTAATTTACTGATAAATTAATTAATTAACTTATTTAATTATGAGACTAGTACCACTCGACCTTTTTACTATACCGAACATAAGTCCACTGGCCGAGTTTAGTATAATAAACTTTACGAGCTCATCTCGGGAGCACCATCACCCTGGACGCACCGGTACATGGTTTCCTTCCAACAAGCAGCAGCATACCAAGCAACTAAACATGCGCACCCAACCTACCGAGACTATTGGCCACAATTGACCTCACCCTTTGGCAGATCAAAGTACACTATGTCTAATCCTCATGCCCACTCGAATCTAGGGATTAAGAGATAGAATGCCAAGAACGATTTGTCTATTAAATCAGTACAAGACAAATCATTCCTAATGGTCAAGTTCAATACGTCCCGGGCATATCTACATGATTCAATTAGTTTAGACAAACCAATTATCCGAATCACATAATAACCTAAACCGACAGTTTGTCCAAAGCTGTCTCGGTTACGAACCTCATTTATATATTATGTCTTTCAACCAATGATGAGATCTACTGTGTCACACAAGACACCTCATCATCTACTTACATAATATAAATGGACATATTATGCACAACAAAATATAACCAAAACATAAATCGATATATTACTGGGAAAATATACAATACAAGCATAGCTTATGTATTCAACTGAAACAGAGGTTACGCTGCTTATTTGTATGGCTGAAAGCACCAACTATTAGCTACATTGATCAATAGATCGTTTGATCAAATAGTGTAGTTAATGAACTTGGTTCTTCTCAAATGAATGTGGGTTAGCGTAAACATCCACACTATCGTGGCTTGCGAGAATCCCGATTAATGAGATGTTGGTGGATTAAGATTATTATTTTGAGGAAAGTCAATGATTGTTAGAATTTCCTTGGTTTTCAAAATTCTAGATTTAATAACTGAAACATTGTCTATTTATTTATTTTACCTTTTTCGATACCTTAGCTACTATATTGAAAGGCAATAAGTTAACTGGACCTAATTATGTCGACTGGAGTCGTAACTTGGACATTGTCTTGATGGCAAAGCAGTATAAGTTTGTGCTCACCGAAGTATCTCCAGATGTGCCTGATGAGGACTCTTCTCAAGAGGATAGAGATGCCTATGCCAGGTGAAGAATAGCGGATGAGATGGCGCGGTGTTATATATTTTGGCCCCTGTGTCAAATGTGCTGCAACATCAGCTTCATCCCATGGTCTCTGCCTTCAACATGATGGCTCACCTGAGAGAGATGTTCGCTCATCATGTCAAGACTACTAGGCAATCAGCCATGAGAAAGTTGATGAACACTAAAATGGTTGAGGACGGATTGGTGAGAGATTATGTGCTTCACATGATCAGTAACATCATCGAGATAAAGGTGTTTAGAGAAGAAATCGACCCAGAAAGTCAGATAGATATCATCCTCCAGAGTTTACCCTCTAGTTTTGAGTTGTTTTGGGTCAACTATAACATGAATCAAAGAGTTTACACTCTATCCGAGCTCTTAACTGATTTGGTGTCGGACGAAGGCATCTTTTATGAGAAGAAGCAAGCTTTGGTCACAGTAAAGGCTTCAATTTCTTCTTCTGTGCCTAAAAGCAAGAAGAATAAGAAGAAGAAGAATGCCAAGAAACTTGCTGCTAAGCCTGACATCGCAAAGAAGAACAAGCCCAAAGACAAGTGCTTCAGATGTGGGAAAACGGGACACTGGAAATCGGATTGTCCAAAGCCTAAAGGTACGATAGTTTCTGCCCTAATTACTGAGACATGTTTAGCAGTGATTCCCACAGATACTTGGTGTGTGGATTCAGGCGCCACTGACTATGTTTGTAATTCTTTACAGGAGTTCCAAGTAATCCGGAAGCTTAGAGAGGGTGAGCTGGACATCTACATGGGCGACACTACAAGAGTGTCAGTAGAAGCAGTGGGAGTTGTCACTCTAAATTTTGAGATTTCTAGATTAGAATTATTTAATTGTCTTTAAGTACCGAGTTTTAGAAAAAAACCTTATTTTGATTTCTAAACACTTGAAGAATGGTTATAAGTTTATTTTTTCTGATGTATATTTATTAGAAGAAATGGAAACCTTATTTGTTCTGGATCATTGGCTGATAATTTGTTCGTGGTTAATTCTATCTCCTCTGTTGTGTAAAACATAGAAATAGATAGCTCTTTATCTAACATTAATAAGAGGAAGAAACCTTCTGAAATGAATCAAACCTATATTTGGTATCTCAGGTTGGGTCATATAAACCTTAGTCGGATTCATAGGTTGGTCAATGATGGACCTTTAGGTTCATTAGAGATTGACAGTTATTCAACTTGCGAATCTTGCTTGGAAGGTAAGATGACCAAGAGATCTTTTAAAGCGAAAGGTTATAGAGCCAAAGAAGTACTAGAGTTGATTCATTCTGACTTGTGTGGACCAATATCGATCCAAGCACGAGGTGGGTTTGAGTATTTCGTGACGTTCACGGATGACTACTCGAGGTATGGGTATATTTACCTAATGCGTCATAAGTCTGAGTGCTTTGGCAAGTTCAAAGAGTTTCGGGCAGATGTGGAGAAGCATCATGGTAAGAGTATCAAAACACTGCGATTAGATCGTGGTGGGGAGTACCTATCCCATGAATTTCGAGAATACCACAGTGAGGCAGGAATTCAGTCTGAGTTATCTACACCTGGCATGCCATAGCAGAACGGTGTAGTAGAAAGTAGGAATCGAACACTCATGGAAATAGTCAGATCAATGATGAGCTATAGTGATTTGACGAGTTCGTTCTGGGGATATGGCTTAGAAACAGTGATGTATATTCTTAATCTTGTACCATCTAAAACCGTGCCATAAACCCCAGTAGAGTTATGAAACGGGCGAAAACCTAGTCTAAGATATTTTAGAGTTTGGGGTTGCCCAGCACATGTTCTTAAGGCAAATGCGGCAAAGTTAGATGCAAGAACAGAATTAATGTTGTTTATAGGATATCCTAGGGGAACGAAAGGTGGTATGTTTTATAGTCCTAAAGATCAGAAGGTGGTGGTTAGTACCAACGCTAGATTTTTGGAGGAAGACTATATCCTAGATCACAAGCCCAAGAGTAAGATAGTACTAGAAGAGCTTATGAGACAAACTAATAATCCTGATGCATCAGCACAAGTAGATACACCACACACTGCACAAGAGAACACAGATGATCCGCCTATACAGGTGGTGCCTCGTCGTAGTGGGAGGGTTGTAAGACAGGCCGACAGGTTCATTGGCATAGGAGAGGCCTCAGACCTAGTCCCAGGTGCGCCTGAACCTATCCCAGTTAACTACAATGAGACTCTCTGAGATAAAAATGCAGAATCTTGGCGTAAGGTAATGATATCCGAGATGGGTTCAATGGACCACAATCAAGTATGGGAGCCTGTGGACCTGCCTGATGGGTTTAAGCCCATTGGATACAAGTGGGTGTACAAACGTAAGAGAGGACCTGACGGGAAGGTGGAAACTTTTAAAGCTAGGCTGATGACGAATGGGTATACTTAGAAAGAGGGAATTGATTATAAGGAAATCTTCTCCCCGGTAGCCATGCTTAAGTCGATTCAGATTCTCTTGGCCATA
Source organism: Knoxia roxburghii (assembly GCA_030378225.1). Classification (NCBI taxonomy): domain Eukaryota; kingdom Viridiplantae; phylum Streptophyta; class Magnoliopsida; order Gentianales; family Rubiaceae; genus Knoxia; species Knoxia roxburghii. Next base: position 26,056,518 of record CM059418.1, on the reverse strand, counting down.
GCTGCTCATTTAGATTATGAGATATGACAGATGGATGTCAAGACAGCTTTCCTAAACGGAAGTCTTGAGGAAACCATCTTCATGCAGTAACCAGAGGGATTCGTTGAAAAAGGCCAAGAACATAAGGTTTACAGGCTTAAGAGGTCCATTTACGGATTTAAGCAAGCATCCAGATCTTGGAACATCTGGTTTGATGAGGTAATCCAGTCCTACAAATTTACTCAGTGTCCGGATGAGCAATGTGTGTACTGCAGACGTGATAGAAACTCAGTGGTGTTTCTTGTGCTTTACGTAGATGACATTCTATTGATTGGGAACATTAAGAAAGTGTTATAAGACGTAAATGCATGGTTGTCCCAACAGTTTGATATGAAAGACTTAGGGGAAGTGGGATATATCCTTGGGATCAATATAATTCGAGATCGTAGGAAACATTCATTAACGCTCTCCCAAGCTTCATACATAGATACGATTCTGGACTGTTTTAGCATGCACAACTCCAAGAAAGGTTTTCTACCTTTCAGACACGGAGTGCATCTGTCTAAGGAACAGTCTACCAAGACTGTTGAGGATGTAGAGGCCTTGAAGACAGTTCCTTATGCTTCGGCAGTAGGAAGTCTCATGTATGGCATGTTGTGTACAAGGCCTGATATCTGTTATGTTGTTGGCATTGTAAGCAGATATCAGAGTAACCCCGGGAAAGCTCATTGGGAGGCAGTAAAATGCATTCTCAAGTATTTGCACAGAACGAGAGACCAAGTGTTGGTCTATCAAACGCCTAAGTTAATACCCAGAAGTTCCACAGATTCAGATTTCCAAGGTGACAGGGACAAGAGCAAGTCTACCTCAAGGTATGTGTTTACTCTAGGAGGTGGAGCCATAGTTTGGCGGAATGTCAAGCAGAAATACGTGGCGGACTCTACCATGGAGGCTGAATGCATTGCCGCATCAGAGGCAACAAAAGAAGTAGTGTGGCTCAAGAATTCCTAGTGGAATTAGATGTGATTCCTGGTTTGCTAAAGTCTATCACGATGTATTGTGATAACAACAGTGCGGTAGCAAAATCGAAGGAACCATGAGCCCACAAGGCGAGTAAACATATACAGAGCAACTACCACCTGAAACGAGATATAGTAAAGAGGGAAGACGTGGTCGTGGCTAAGATAGCATCAGAGGATAACCTTGCAGATCCGTTCACAAAGACATTGACTTCAAAAGTCTTTGAGGCTCACATGGAGGGCATGGAAATCAGATACTTAGGAGAGCAATGATAGTTTTTCTAGACATATAGTAGCAGAGTGTATAGGAGTTGAATGTAGATGTATACTTAAAGCACAACTTAAGTATTAGTGGGAGATTGTTGGAGTTGAATACATAAACTATGCTTGTATTATACATTTTACCAGTTAATATATCGATTTATGTTTTGTTTATATTTTGTTGTGTATTATTTGTCCATTTATATTATGTAGTTAGATGATGAGGTGTCTTGTGTGACACAACATATCTCATTATTGGTCAAAAGACATAATATATAAATGAGGTCGTAACCGAGACAGTTTTCAAAAAACTGTCGGTTTAGATTATTCTGTGATTCAGATAATTAGTTTGTCTAAACTCATCGAATCATATAGATATGCCCGAGGTATTGAACTTGACCATTTAGAATGATTTATCTTGTACTGATTTAATTGACAATTCGTTCTTAGTATTCTATCTCTTAATCCCTAGACTTGAGCGGGCACGAGGATTAGAAATAGTGTACGATCTGCAAATCGGTGAGGTCAATTGTGGCCAATAGTCTCGGTGGGTTAGGTGCCCGTGTTTAGTTACTTGGTGTGTTATTGCTTGTCGAAAGGAAACCATGTACCGGTTCGTTAGGGGTGATAATGCTCCTGAGATGAGCTCGTTAAGTTTATTATACTAAACCTAGCTAGTGGACTTATGTCTGGTATAGTATAAAGGTCGAGTGGTACTAGTCTCAGAAATTAAAGAAGTTAATTTATTAGTAAATTAAATAATTAACGAGCACTAAATCTTTGATGTGGGGAGATTAAGAATAAATTAATTTACTTTTTCGGAAGCGATTCTGGTGTAGGATGGTAGTGCCAAAATTAATCTGTTAGTGGTACAATTAATTTTGTAGTGGGTTAGTTGAATAAGTAGAATTAATTATTTAATTAATAATTCCTAAGGGTTAATTAAGTAATTAACAAAGTGGAATTATTTAATTAATTAATTAAGTCTTAATTTTCAATTAGAACTAGAAAATCCTAGAGATTAGGAAATCTAATTGGATTTGGATTATGCTATTAGATTAGTTACCTAATTGGATTCGGAAACTAATTAATTACCTAACCCATTTGGAAGACCAATCTTAAACCAACTTGGGGTCTCTCTTATAGCTCTATATATAGACAAGGGATTAGCAATTCTACAACACACAATTCTTAAGTTTTCAAGACAATAAAACTAGAGAGAGAAAGTTTAGATAGAGAAAACATTTTTCTCTCTCTTGAATATTTTTGGGCGACAGGAAGTAAATTTCGGTGGCGGCGGCAGTTCAATTCAGGCGGCATTGAGCTGCAGAATTTTTTTGGCGAGTCCTTTTGTGTAGATTGCTGATCAATTGCTCGCTAGATCGTTACCTACACAATGTGCGATCAAAGTGTTGAGTCATACAAACGATCACCTGAGTAACACGCTTCAAGAGGTACTTTCTATGTTTCTGCTTTAATTATAAATATTTTGTTGCATGATAAATCGAATAAGTACATACCAAGATCCTGCGCAATATTATTTCAATCAAGGGTAGGAATAGCGATTGTACTAGAGTCTAGGCCTGGTCAAGGATTTCTGATTCTGGAATGCGTAACACAAAAATGAATTTTTGACCGGGGAGTTAATCTTTCAATTGGTATCAGAGCCTGGTTTTGGTTTTTGTGCTTGTTCGATTTATTACATGGTTTTATTTGCAGGTGATTTAGAAATCGCGACTATTAAACCCCGAGACATATCCGGGTTTTGTTTTGTTATGAATGCTTATAACAGTATGACCACGTGCTGGAAGCCGTGTAGGATTAGATCAAATCTGTAGTAAAATTTTTTATGTAATTTTGATTTTAAATTTCCTAGAAGCCTTGTAGTAGGAGAATTTTTTGTAATCAAATGCGTAATGGTGGGCAACTTCAATTCGTGGGTTTTGGGTTATCGTCAATTTGTAGAAACCCAGGAAAACCAGAACAAATTGTAAGAAGACCAAATAGCGTAGAAGAAGTGAAGAAGGAATTGAAGGTGGGCAGCGGCGCCGGCGACTGCTCGCCGTCACGATCTGCAGCAGGCATCGGCAGCACCGCCACAGAATAGTTGTGCAAAATCACCATAATAGCAGGCAACAGCAGCAGCGCGCGGACCGTTTTGGCCTATTTTTCCTCCAGAGTTCTTTTTTTTTAAAATTCAATTTTTCAAGACTCAATCCATCGAGTGGCGTGACGGGACACAAATCAAGGCAGAAGATGGAAGCAATTAAAACCATGATAGTCGAGAAATTTATTTTTCATATGTATTTCCCGTATTTATAGTTTTAATTTTGTGCTTTAACTTTTGTGCTGTATTTTAGATTCATAATTTTAAAACATGCTGGTTTTATGTTTGCACATAACTTAGGATTAGTTAATTGAATGTTAAAATCGGAAAAAACCTCGATTCAGAAATCTAAGTGGGAGCGGGTTGGTTTAAATATCCCCACAGCCACCATTATGGTTCATATGTGATGTGAGTGGACTTGCGCGTTGGCATTAGGGCATTCCTCCATTCGGATGAGTACAACCACAAGATCTCTAGATTATGAATTTCTAAGCAAGATGACTAGAGTAAGTTTAACTAGGAGAAATGCAATACCCTCTCCATATGAGGCGCACTATCCTGATGTAACAATCTCAAAAGGCATGTAATGGCACACACTTAGTGTACGATCTATAGTATTTCTCCCATCGAGGTTATGCTGCTAATTTGTATGGTTGAAAGCACTGACTATTAGCTGCATTAATCAATAGATCGTTTGATCATATAGTGTTGTTAATGAACTTGGTTCTTCTCAAACGAATGTGGGTTAGCGTAAACATCCACACTATCGTGGCTTACGAGAATCCCAGTGAATGAGTTGTCGGTGGTTTTTTACCCACATTCGCAGCGAAGTAATCCCCTTCTCCTCTACAGCTAAAACGTATCCTCACGCCTCTACACCGAGTGAAAGATGTATTTCTTTCTTCACTTACGAAATTACGTATGTTGAGAGGTTTCTAGATTGAGACCTTAGTCTAATTATTATTTTGAGGGAAGTCAATAATTATTAGAATTTCTTATGATTTTCGAAATTCTAGTATTAAACACTAAAACATTGTCTGTTTATTTAATTTATAGTATTCGATATGGCATTAAATCTTTTAGCTACAATATTGAAAGACATCAAATTAATTGGTCTAAACTATGTTGATTGGAGTCATAATTTGGACATTGTCCTAACGGCTGAGGGCACTCCTATGAGAGATCATGTCATTTACATGATTAATGAAAAATCAATGGTGAAACCAAAGTCGATATTGTCGTCCAGAACTTGGCTCAAAGCTATGAGCAATTTCGGTTGACTTACAGCATGAATCAATTATTGTGTACTTCATCCAAGCTCTTAGCAGAGTTGGTGGTAGCTAAAAGTGTTAAGAAGTGAGTTTTAATCACAGTCAAAGCTTCATAATATTCTTCTAATCCTGAGGTTGGAAAGAATAAGAGAAAGCTCGAGGGAATAGCTCAAAAGACGCAAATTACGCCTAAGCCAGATATTGCAAATAAGAAGTCGAAAGACAAGTGCTTCAAGTGCAATCAGACGGGACATTGGAAATCAGATTGATCAAAGCTTAAAAGTATGACAGTTTATGCCTTAATTACTGAGACATATTTAGCGACGATTCCCACAGATACTTCGTGTGTGGATTCAGGCGCCACTGACCATGTTCGTAAATATTTGCAAGGGTTCCAAGTAACCTGGAAGCTTAGAGAGACGAACTAGATATCTACTTGGGTGACACTACAAGAGTGTCAGTAGAAGCAGTGGGAGTAGTTAGCCTAATTTTAGAAAATTCTAGGCTAGATTTAGTTAATTGTCTCTAAGTACCCAGTTTTAGAAAGAACCTTGTTTCAGTTTCTAAACTCTTAAAGAATGGTTATAAGTTTATTTTTTCTGATGATTCCGTTGTTATTAGAAAAGATGGGAAAATTATTTGTTCTAGTTCATTAGCTGACAATTTGTTTATTATTAAATTAATCTTCCCTGTTCTGTAAAACATAGAATTAAATATCACATCATCTAACGCTAATAAGAGGAAAGAATCTTCTAAAATGAATCAAACCTATCTTTGGCATCTCAGGCTAGGTTATATAAACCTTATTAGGATTCAAAGGTTGGTCAATGATGAACCTTTAAGTTCATTAGAAATTGACAGTTATTCAACCTGTGAATCTTGTTTGGAAGGTAAAATGAGACCTTTTAAGGCAAAAGGTTATAGATATAAAGAAGTTCTAGAGTTGATTCATTCTGACTTGTGTGGACCAATGTCGGTCCAAGCACGATATGGGTTTGAGTATTTCGTGACGTCCACGGATGATTACTCAATGTACGAATATATTTACCTAATGTGCCACAAGTCCGAATGCTTTAGTAAATTCAACGAGTATCGCGCAGATATGGAGAAACATCACGATAAAAGTATCAAGACACTGCGATCAGATCGTAGTGGTGAGTACTTGTCCCATGAATTTTGAGAATACCTCAGCGAGGTTGGAATTCAGTTTCAGTGGTCTGCACCTTGCACACCACAGCAGAACAGTGTAGCAGAAAGAAGGAACCGAATTTTCATGGGAATAGTTAGATCAATGACGAGCTATAGTGATTTGCCGATTTCGTTCTACTGATATGCCTTGGAAACAGCAATGTCCTAAATCTTTTACCATCTAATACCGTGTCTTCAACCCCAGTAGAGTTGTGGAACGGGCGTAAGCCTAGTCCAAGACATCTCAGAATTTGGGGTTACCCAGCACATGTGCTTAAGGCAGATGCGACTAAGTTAGATGCAAGAACGGAAGTAATGCTGTTTGTAGGATATCTTAGGGGAACGAACAGTGGTCTGTTCTATAGTCCTAAAGATTATAAGGTGATAGTTAGCACTAACGCTAGATTTTTAAAGGAATGCTATATTCTAGATCACAAGCCCAAGAGCAAGATAGTACTAGAAGAGTTTAGAAAACAATCTGATAATCCTGATGCACCAGTATAAGTAGATACGCCACACACTGCACAAGATATCGCAGATGATGCACCTACACATGTGGTGCCTTGTCATAGTGAGAGGGTTGTACGACAGCCTGACAGGTTCGTTGGAGTGGGAGAGGCCTCAGACCTAGTCCCAGGCGGGCCTGAGCCTGACCCAGTAAACTACAATGAGGCTCTCCGAGATAAAGATGCAGAATCCTGGTGAAAAGCAATGATATTCGAGATGGGGTCGATGGAGCACAATCAAGTCTGGGAGCTTATACACCTGTCTGATGGATTTAAGCCTATTGGATGTAAGTGGGTCTACAAATACAAGAGAGGATCTGACGGAAATATTGAAACCTTTAAAGCTAGGCTTGTGGCGAAGGGGTATACTCAGAAAGAGGGAATCGATTGTGAGGAAACCTTCTCCCCGATAGCCATGCTTAAGTCAATCCGGATTCTCTTGGCCATAGCTGCTCATTTAGATTATGAGATATGGCAGATGGATGTCAAGACAGCTTTCCTTAAAGAAAGTCTTTAGGAAACCATCTTTATGAAGCAACCAAAGGGATTCGTTGAAAAAGGTCATGAGCATAAGGTTTGCAAGTTTAAGAGGTCTATTTACGGACTTAAGTAGACATCCAGATCTTGGAACATCCGGTTCGATGAGGTAATCCAATCTTACAGATTTACTCAGTGCCCGGATAAGCAATGTGTGTACCGCAGACGTGAAGGAAATGCAGTGGTGTTTATTTTACTTTACGTAGATGACATTTTACTAATTGGCAACAGTAAGAATGTGTTATCAGACGTAAAGGCATGGCTGTCCAAGCAATTTGATATGAAGGACTTAGGTAAAACGAGATATATCCTTAGGATCAAGATAATTCGAGATTGTAGGAAACGTTCGCTAATGCTTTCTCAAGCTTCATACAGAGACCCGATTCTGGCCCGTTTTAACATGCAAAACTCCAAGAAAGGTTTGCTACCTTTCATACACGTAGTGCATCTATCTAAAGAACAGTCTCCAAAGACTGTTGAGGAGATAGAAGCCATGAAGACAGTTCCTTATGCTTCGGCTGTAGGAAGTCCCATGTATGCAATGTCATGTACGAGGCCTGATATCTGTTATGCCATTAGCATTGTAAGCAGATATCAGAGTAACCCCGGAAAAACTCATTGGGATCCAGTAAAATGCATTCTCAAGTATTTACGTAGAACGAGAGACCAAATATTGGTCTATTAGGCGCCTGAGCTGGTGTGACACAGCAGATCTCATCTCGGTGTGATGGTGTTTCTGAGATGAGCTCGTTATGTTTATTATACTGAACCCGACCAGTGGACTTATGTCCGTTATAGTAAAAAGGTCGAGTGGTACTAATATTGGATTATAAGAAGTTAATTAATTAATATATCAGTAAATTAGTAAATTAACGAGCACTATATCTTTTATGTTGGGAGATTAAAGAATAATTAACTTAGTTATTATGGAAGCAATTCTAGTGTAGGATGGTAGTGCCAAAATTAATCCGTTAGTGGTACGATTAATTTTGTAGTGGGTTAATTGATTAAGTTGAATTAATTATTTAATTAAGTAATTAATAAAGTGGAATTATTTAATTAATTAATTAATTAATTATGTATTAACTTTCAATTAGAATTAGGAACTCCTAGAGATTAGGAAATCTAATTGGATTAGGAAAATCAATTAGATTTGTTACCTAATTGGATTTGAAAACTAATTAATTACCTAAACCCATTAGGAAAGCCAATCCTAAACCAACTTGAGGTCTCTCTTGTAACTCTATAAATAGACAAGAGATTAGCAATTCTATATACACAATTCATAAAGTTTTTAAGACAAGAAAACTAGAGAGAGAAAATCCTAGAGAGAGAACTTGTATTTTTCTCTCAAATTCAAATCTTTTAAACTCCAGGCTGCTGCGCTTTCCTCGAGAACCAGCCGGTGGTTTATCTCTCTTGATTCCGGGGGCGCGTGAGGTGGTGTGCGGCTGTGCGTGGAGCTCTCACACACGAACGGCAGGCGGTCTCCAGTTGGTTATTCCGGCAGCTGTCTTATAGATTTGTGTTGGATTGCTGATCATTTGTTCATTGACCACACAACGTTCGAGCCTGTCTTGAGTCATACAAGTGATCACCTGAGTTTACGCTTCAAGAGGTATTTCTAAACATCCGCTTTAATTACAAATTATTTGTTGTGTGATAAATCGAACAAGTACAAACCAAGACCCTGCACAATGTTATTTCAAGCAATGATTGGAATAGCAATTGTGCTAGAGTCTAGGCCTGGTCAAGAGTTTCGATTCATGAATGTATAGCACAAACGTGAATTTTTGACTGGGCCCGGGTAGATAATATTTCAATTGGTATCAAAGCACTATGGCTACTCCCACTACTTCTACTGACACTCTTGTAGTGTCACCCTAGTAGACTTCCAGCTCGCCTTCTCTAAACTTCCGAGTTACTTAGAACCCCTGCAAAGAATTACAAACATAATTAGTGGCACTTGAATCTAAACACCAAGTATCTGTGGGAATCGCCGCTAAACATGTCTCAGTAATTAATACAAAAACTATCGTACCTTTGAGCTTTGGACAATCCAATTTCCAATGTCACATTTTACCGAACTTGAAGCATTCGCCTTTAGGCTTGTTCTTCTTTGTGATATCTGGCTTGGTAGCATGTTTATTGGTCTTCTTCTTCTTCTGGTTCTTTCTTTAGGCGCAGAAGAGGATAAGCCTTCACTGTGACCAAAGTTTGCTTATTCTCTTGGAAGATGCCTTCGACCGACACCAATGCTGTTAGGAGCTTAGGAAGAGTATAGACTCTTTGATTCATATTGTAGCTTACCCGAAAAAACTCGAAACTAGTAGGTAAGCTCTGGAGGATGATATCAATTTGACTCTCCAGATCAATCTCACCTCCCAACACCTCTATTTCAATGGTGTTGCTGATCATGTGAAGCACATGATCTCTCACCGATGAGCCTTCAGCCATTCTGGTATTCAAAATTTTCCTCATGGCTGCTTACCTTGCTGTCCGGACAAGTAAGTTTGTTGTCTTTCAATATTGTAGCTAAAGGATTGAATGACATATCGAAGACTGTAAATTAAATAATCAAATAATGTTTCAGTATTTAACCTAGAATTTTGAAAAAAACAAAAAATTCTAACCATTATTGACTTCCCTCAAAACAATAATTAAAACCATTGACATCTCATTCATCGGGATTCTCGCAAGCCACGATAGTGTTTACGTTTACGCTAACCCACATTTGTTTGAGAATAACTAGGTTCATTAACTAATCTATCTAACCAAACGATACTTATCAATGTTGTTAATAGTCAGTGCTTTTCAGCCGTACAAATAAATAGCGTAACCTTGATGGGAGGAATACTACAAATCGTAGACTAAGTGTGTGCCATTATGTGACTTGTGAGCTTGTTACCTCAGGATAGTGCGCCTCAGATGGAGAGGGTATTGTTTTTCTCCTAGTTCAACTTACTCTAGCATCTTACTTTTAAATTCATTAGCTAGTGATCTTATGGTTGGACTCATCCTATATGGATGAAGGCCCTAATGCCAACGCGCAAGTCCACCCACATCACATATGAATTCGTAATAGAGGCTGTGGGAATATCAACCAACCCGCTCCCACTTAGATTTCTAAAACGAGGGTTTTTCTGGTTTTAATATGCATTTAACTAATCCTAAGTTATGTGAAAACATAAAACCAGCATGCTTTAAAATAGGCATCTACTATACAACACAAAAATTAAACCAAAAAATTAAAAACTATAAACACGAGAAATAAATATGTAAAATAAATTTTCTAACTATTATGGTTTTAATTACTTCCATCTTCTGCTTTGATCTCATGTCCCATCACGCCACTAGATGGATTGAGTCTTGAAAATCAAATTTATATATAAAAAAAGAACACCGGAGAAAAACGGGCTGCACGCGCGAGCCAAATGGGTCGCGCACGCGCAACCGCGCACAACCCAAATGGGCTTGCACGCGCAGGCCCGCGCGTGTAGCTATTGCTGTCGCGCACTGTGCAACAATTGATGTTCAACGCCTCGGCGGTGCTTCATACCAGCGAGTCATCACTAGCTAAAGTCTAATGTTTAATGTTTAATCCTTCCGCTAAGAACACTCTTCAAAATTATAATGTTTAATCCTTCTGCTTTAGTTAAAGATTTAATCTTTGAGCATCGTTTTAATAAATTGAACTAGTATAAGCCTAGATCCGTTCAGGGGAAATGAATTTGAGCCTGAGAAGAGTCAAAAGTCTCCGAATCTAGAATGCATTGCACGAAAGTGAGATTTTTTATTTAGCCTGGGCTTGTTCTGTTTTCTTAAAATTTATGTCAGAGAGAGTGTTGTGGCTTTCTTCTTGTTGAATTTATTACACGGTTTTATTTTGACATTATTATTTTTGTCAAAATGTTTGAACAGGTGGTTATTAGTTTCCCGGCTGTTATGGTAGAATTTATTTTTCATTCATAAACTCCGGGACATGTCCGGGCTCGTATTGTTTTTGAATGGAAATGTCTGTAATAGTAATAACAACGAGTTGAAAGCTATGTAGGATTAGATAAATCTTATAGTAGGATTTAATCTAATGTTGACGTCTTTAAATTCTTAGAAAAATGCCTTGTATATAGGAATTTATGTATTATGATGAAGACATTATTTTGGGTAAGTTTTATTCTCGGGTTTTGGTTTCTCATAATTTTGGGTGATTCATAATTATGTAGAGAATCGAGAAAACCCAGGCGAATCGAGAGGAATCCAAATAACGAGTGAGAGCGACATGACGGGACGTGTCACCGAGGCGTCAAGGAATCAACGATAGAGAAGGCCATAATAGTCGGGAAATTTTATTTCTTTAATTTCATTTATTTAAGTCCTTTCGTTGATTGTGTGTTTTCGATTTATTTGTATCAACGAAAACCAAACCGTTTTTAAACTTAAAGTTCAATTAACTAAGGTAGATTATTCGCATATTACAACTCCAACTGTTTTACGGGTGCAAATATCCATAGTTAAGATATTGCATGGTAAAACGTAAAAATCCTCAAACTTAAAAATCTAAGTGGGAGCGGGTTGGTAAATATCCCGATGGCCTCCATTACGGGTTCATTGGTGATGTGGTTAAACTTGTGTGTTGGTTTAGACCTTCATCCCTATCGGATGAGTTTTCAACCATGAATATCACCGGAAATGAATTTCTAAAGGGATGACTATAGTGAGTTTAATTGGAGAAAGTTGTGATACCCTCGCTATTCGAGGTGCATTAGTATCCTAATTAACAAACTTAGAAGTCACGTAATGGCATACACTTAGTGTACCTTTTTTAGTATCCCTCCCATCGAGGTTACGCTATCTTTATGTACGACTAAAAAATTATCGACTATTGATTTCATTGATCGTAAGATCATTGGTCAGAGAACGAAATTAATGAACTTTGGTTCTTCTCGAACAAATGTGGGTTGACGTAGACATTCAGCCATCGTGACCTGCGTTAATCCCGGTGTGAGAGATGTCAGTAGGAGAATGTATTGTTTTGAGGATATCAATATTTTTGAATAAGTATACTGAAACTTGACTGTTTATTTTTCAGTTCTTGATATGTCGTTCAAACCGCTAACTGTTATTTTGAATCAGAATAAACTTACGGGTCCTAATTACGTTGACTTGAAATGTAACCTAGACATTGTCTTTTCTGCCGAGGGTTACAAATACGTGCTCACTGAGGAGTGCCCCCTAAGCCCAGCGATGATGCCACCCCTGAGCATTGAGAGCTATACACGAGGTGACAGAAGACTAATGAGATGACCCGGTACTACATCTTGGCTTCTATGTCGAGTGTACTGCAGCACCAACATCAGTTGTTTACCTCAGCCTCCGATGTGATGCCCAACCTCAGGAAGATGTTTGGACATTAGGGCAGGGCAGCTAAGCAGTCAGCTATGAGGAAACTCATGAGTGCTAAGATGGCTGAAGGCACCTAAGTGAGGTATCACGTGTTGGACATGATCAGTTATATAAATGAGATCGAGGTATTGGGAAGTGATATTGATGGGGAGACCTAGGTCAAAATCATTCTCCAGAGCTTGCCTCCCAGTTTTGAGCAGTTTCGGTTGAACTATAATATGGCCAAGCACTCATATTCACTTCCCAAGCTCATGACTACATTTGTGTCTACTGAGAGCCTCTTCACAGAAAAGAAGCAAGCATTGGCTACTGTTGGTCCCTCAGGTTCCTCTACTGGGCCCAAAACCAGGAAGCATAAGAGGAACAGGAACAGAGAGCAACAGGTGATCATGGACCCAAGGTGGGCATTGCCAAGAAGCACAAGCAGAAAGGCAAGTGTTTTAGATGTGGCAAATCAGGACATTGGAAGAAGGATTGCCCAAAGCCTCGAGGTATGTGCAAATTTTCCCTATTTACTAAGACGTGTTTAGCGGCGATTCCCACGAATACTTGGTGTGTGGATTCATGAGCCACTGATCACGTTTGTAATTTTTTGTAGGGGTTCCAAGTGACCCGGGTGCTTAGAGAGGGAGAGTTACAGGTTTACCTCAGCGATGCTACCAGAGTTTCGGTTATTGCAGTGGGAGTTTTATGTCTTTATTTTTCAAACTCTGTTTTACATTTAAAGGGTTGTGTTTATGTACCCATTTTTTGGAATAACTTGCTTTCAGTTTTGAGATTTTTATTGGATGATTATAAGTGTGTTTTTTCTGATAATTCTGTTTTTATTAGAAAGAACCAGAGGCTTATATGTTCTGGTACATTGGTTGACAATCTGTTTTTAATCAAGACAAACTCCCCAGTTGTGCACAACATTGAAACTAGTAACTCATCACCGAATCATAATAAGAGAAAAGAGTTTTCCCCTTTAAATCAAACTTACCTTTGTCACCTGACACTTGGTCACATCAACCTTAGTAGGATTTAAAGGTTGGTCAATAATGGGTCTTTGGACTCATTGGATATTGACAGCTATCCGACCTGTGAGTCCTGCTTGGAGGGTAAGATCACCAAGAGGCATTTCAAGGCAAAGGGGTATGGGGCCAAGGAGGTTTTAGAGTTGATTCATTATGACTTGTGTTTGCCTATGTCAGTTCAGGCTAGAGGTGATTATAAGTATTTAGTGACATTTACGTATGATTACTTTAGATATTGATACATATATCTGATGTGCCACAAGTCTGAATGCTTTGGCAAGTTCAAAGAGTTTAAGGCTGAGGTGGAGAACCATCTAGGTAAGAGTATCAAGGCCTTGCGATCTGATCGCAGTGGTGAATACCTCTCGTGTGAATTTAGGTCCTATTTGCCAGAGGAGGGTATTCAGTCCCAATTGTCTGCACCTGGCACACCCCAGCAGAATGGTGTAGTAGAGAGGAGGAACAGGAGTCTTATGGATATGGTTAGATCGATGATGAGTTACAGTGAGTTGCCTATCTCGTTTTGGAGTTATGCCTTAGAGACAACATGTTTCATTCTTAACCTTGTGCCATCTAAGTCTGTGCCTTCGACCCCAGTAGAGCTGTTGACTGGGCAAAAGCCTAGTCTGAGACATCTCAGGATTTGGGGTTGTCCAGCACATGTGCTCGAGGCAGATGCAGGTAAGTGAGATGCGAGAACCAAGGTTATGCTATTTATAGGCTACTCCAAAGAAACGAGAAGTGGTCTATTTTATAGTCCTCAGGATCAGAAGGTGGTGGTCAACACCAATGCCAGATTTCTTAAGGACGACTATGTTTTAGATCACAAGTCAAGCAACAAGGTAGTATTGGAATTGCTTAGAAGTCAGTCCATTATTCCATATGCACAAGTACAGGAAGACACACCACAAGAAACTGCACACACTATCACAGATGATGCTCTTACACAGGCTGTGGGAGGGTTGTCAGACAGCCAGAGTGGTACATGGGTTTGGGTGAGTCTTCGGACTTTATCCCTGGCGCTCATGAATCAGACCCAGTTTGCTACAATGAGGCTCTCCAGGATAAGGATGTAGATTCTTGGCAGAGAGCGATGATTGCTGAGATGGGTTCTATGGACTCAAATTAGGTCTGGGAGCTGGTAGACCTTCCTAATGGGTTTCGGCCTATTGGGTGCAAATGGGTCTACAAGCGAGAGAGAGGATCTGACGGGAGGGTTGAGACCTTCAAGGCTAGGCCTGTGGCGAAGGGGTATACTCGGAAAGAGGGTATCGATTATGAGAAGACCTTTTCCCCGGTTGCTATGCTTAAGTCGATCCAGATTCTCTTTGCCATAGCTACTCATATGGACAATGAGATTTGGCAGATGGACGTCAAGACAGCTTTCTTTAATGGAAGTTTTGAGGAGACCATCTTTATGCAGCAACCAGAGGGTTTCATTGTTCAGGGCCAAGAGCACAAGGTATGCAGGCTTAGAAGGTCCATTTACGAACTTAAGCAAGCATCCAGATCTTGGAACATCCATTTTGACGAGGTTATCCAGTCCAATGGATTCACTCAGTTTTCATATGAGTAGTGTGTATATCGCAGGCATGATGGTGATACGGTGGTGTTCCTCATACTTTACGTAGATGACATCCTTCTGATTGGCAACAGTAAGAAGGTGTTGTCAAACGTAAAGGTATGGTTGTCCAGGCAATTTGATATGAAGGATTTGGGAGAGGCTGGCCATATCCTTGGGATCAAGATTATTCGAGATCGTAGGAGATGTTCTC
The DNA here is from genome assembly GCA_030378225.1 of Knoxia roxburghii. Taxonomy (NCBI): domain Eukaryota; kingdom Viridiplantae; phylum Streptophyta; class Magnoliopsida; order Gentianales; family Rubiaceae; genus Knoxia; species Knoxia roxburghii. Next base: position 26,041,456 of record CM059418.1, on the reverse strand, counting down.
TGACACTCTCCCAGGCATTCTACATAGACATGATTCTGGCCCGTTTTAACATGCAGAACTCCAGGAGGGGTTCACTACCTTTCACGCATGGAGTGCATCTATCAAATTAGTAGTGTCCCAAGACTGCTAAAGAGATAGATGCCATGCAGGAGGTACCCTATGCCGCTGCAGTGGGTAACCTCATGTATGCTATATTATGTACGAGGCCTGGTATTTGCTTTGTCGTTGGCATGGTTAGTAGTTATCAGAGTAACCCTGGGAAGGCTCACTGGGAGGTAGTAAAATGCATTCTCAAGTACTTGTGCAGGACGAGAGATCATGTCCTAGTTTATAGAGCGTAGGAGCTTGTACCATTGGGTTACACAAATTCAAATTTTCAAGCTGATATGGACAAGAATAAGTCCACCTCTGGGTTTGTGTTTGCCCAAGAAGGTGAAGCCATAGTGTGGTGGAGTGTCAAGCAAAAATGCGTGGCGGACTTCACAATTGAGGCTGAGTACATTGCCGCATCAGAGGCAGTGAAAGAAGCTGTATGGCTCTTAAACTTCTTGGTGGACTTAGATGTGGTTTCTGAGCTGCCTAGGTCTATCACAATTTATTGTGATAACAATGGTGCAGTTCTTAACTTGAGGGAACCATGAGCCCACAAAGTGAGTAAACACATAGAGCGCAAGTACCACCTGATACGAGAGATCGTAAAGAGGGGAGACGTAACCGTGGCCAAGATAGCATCAAATGACAACCTTGCAGATCCTTTCACAAATCCATTGACCCCAAAAGTCTTTGAGAGACATGTGGATGGCATGGGAGTCAGATTCTTGAGAGAGCAAAGTGAGTTAGCTTAAAGGTGTTCTGTAGATTTCATTATAACAGCAGTGTAATAGCGGGTTGGACAGTTTTTGTACTTCTTAGCATAGCTTTGAGTATTAGTGGGAGATTGTTAGTTTTGAATACAGAAAAGCTATGGCTTGTATCAAAAACTAATATCCACATATGACATATCATTTTGTTTCAGTATTAAATTGTTCTATTATATCATAGAACTAGATAATGGGGTGTGGAAAGACACAGTAGATACCGTTATTCGTTAAAGTATTGATATATAAAAAGTATGCTCGTAACTGAGATAGTCTGAACATATAATCGGTATAGGTTATCATGTGGTTTGGAAGTTAGTTTATCTAGACTAATTAAAATCGCATGGATATGCCCGGGGCATATTGAGCACGACCAGTTTGGATAGAATTGACTTGTACTGATCGGCGTAGTCAATTCAGTCCTAGTATTCAGTATCTGAATCCCGAGATTGGTACGAGCATGAGAGTTAGATATCATATGCTTTGATGTGCAAAAGAGTGCGGTCAATTAAGGTCTATACCTCAGTAGGTTGGGTATGCGTTGTTTAGCTTCTTACGTGCCGTTACTAGTCAGAGGAATCCACGTACCGGTTCGTCGGGTTAATGGTGCTCCCGAGGTGAGCTCGTAAGGTTTATTGTACTAAAACTGGCAAGTGGACTTTAATGTTGGGAGAAAGAAGAAAATAAAATGGTGCGATATAAAGTCGTTTTTCAGCGGTAGTTCCATAATTGGTCTGTTAGTGGTACGACTTATTATGTATTTGACTAATCGATAAAGTGAATTAATTAATCCTAAAGATTTAATTCATATTTAATTGACAAAGTGGATTAAGAAAATTAATTCTATATGAATTAATTAATCCTAAGGGTTCGATTAAATTAAATTAACAAAGTGGGTTAAGAAATTAATTCGAAAGGATCGATTGGAGTTGATTAGTCTAGGGAAGATTAAGGAGTCAATGAAAGGCAAACTAAAAAAGGCCCAACTCAAAAGCCCACTAGGTCTCCCAATCAGCTCCCTATAAATAGCTAATGTTAGGCACATTTGAAGACATTAGAAACCTTGTAGGTAAATGCCTTAGAGTGAGAAAGACAAGCCTAGAGAGAGAATTCTTTCTTCCTTATTGAGAATTCTTTTTCGAAGTTGGTCTGCGATATTTCTTGTTTGAGAAACTTAGCCCATGATTCTAGAAGCCCAAGACCACCGCCTGGAAGTTCAAACGCCGCTCGAGAAGTCCGTTCGCCGTACTTTTTCCAGGCAGTTAGCACCGCCTGCGTTTTTTGGATTTTTCAGCGCCGTTTTGGTGCATTTTCATAGTGGGCTTTGTTTATTTGTTGCATTGATCCTTTGGATCATTCCTTTTGGTTCGCCAAAGTCTAGATCTACGAGCAAATAGCTTACCCACGAAGTTTTATTGAGACGGTGTGAGTTTTTAGATTAGAATCAGTTTCCCGGGCTAGATCTGTTTTTCAGATCTGTGAGTTTCTTGAAGTGGGTTTCTTTGGATTTCTTCGCCAGTGCTTTTATCCACCTCGTAGTTACTTGCCCACCCAAGTTCGAGGTTTTTTGGAGTTATCCTTGGGTTTCTATGCGGAATTTGCGCTAAAGAATTGGTTTTCGTAGCAGGCGATAAATAAGAAGCTTATCTTCGGGCAACGATCTGCTGAGGATCCGACGAGTTTTTTGAAGTGGGTCTCATATTGATCTCTTTCTTAGTGTCTCAGCTACCTTGTGGATAGTCGCTCATGCGATTTCGAGGTATAGACGAAGTTGTTCTCAGGATTCTCTCGTGATTGGTCCCAGGCGGTAAATAGCAGCCCCTTCCGATTCCTCCTTCGCTTATTCTACGTTACTTGATCTTCTTGCAATTCGTTCTGGGTTTTCTTGGTTTTCTACAAATTAAAGATAAACCAAAAACCCACGAATTTAAGTCGCCAACCATAACGCCTTCGATTACAAAATAAATTTCCCTAGTACAAGGCATATAGGAAAAAAAATCAAAATTACATAGAAAAAATCCTAATACAGATTTGATCTAATCCTACACGGCTTCTAGCACGTTGTTTTACTATTACAAGCATTCATAAAAAAAAAAAAAAAAAAACCTGGACATGTCCAGGGGTTTAATTAAAACATACAAATACAACCATAATACCCAGGATTTCTAAATCACCTGCAAATAAAACCATGTAACAAATCGAACAAGCACAAAACCAAAACCAGGCTCTGATACCAATTGAAAGATTATCTGCTCGGGCCCGGTCAAAAATTCACTTTTGTGCTATGCATTCCAGAATCGGAACATTTGACCAGGTCTAGACTCTAGCAGAATTGCTATTCCAATCATTGCTTGAAATAACATTGCGCAGAATCTTGGTTTGCACTTGTTCAATTTATCACGCAACTAATAATTTCTAATTAAATCAGAAGTTTAGAAATACCTCTTAAAGCATGTAATTAGGTGATCACTTGTATGACTCAAGACAGGCTCGAACATTGTGTGGGCAATGCACTAACGAACCAACGATCAGCAATCAAACACAATTAAACTCGTCGAAATCTCATCGGAAATCCCGTCGCCCAAGCTGCCTGCGCGTGCCGATCATGCGCCACCCAGGAACTTCACACGCCGCCGTTCCTTGGATCCATGCGCCACCAGAGAACTTGTAAAAGAACCGGCCGCAGTTCAAGGACGAGGGCTGCCGCTTGAAGTCTTGAAAAATGTGACTTTGAGAAGAATTATTTTAATTCTCTCTCTAGTTTTATTATCTTGAAAATTTATGAATTGTGTATGTAGAATTGTCAATCTCTTGTCAATTTATAGAGTTACAAGAGAGACCCAAGTTGGTTTAGGATTGGCCTTCCTAATGGGTTTAGGTAATTAATAAGTTTCCAAATCCAATTAGGTAACAAATCTAATAGGATTTCCTAATCCAATTAGATTTCCTAATCTCTACATTTCCTAATTCTAATTGAAACTTCAGACTTAATTAATTAATTAAATAAATCCACTTTGTTAATTACTTAATTAACCCTTAGGAATAATTAATTAAATAATTAATTCTATTTAATCAATTATGAAAGTTTATCTGCCCGGACCCGGTAAAAAATTCACTTTCGTGTTACGCATTCCAGAATCGTAATCTTTGACTAGGCCTAGACTCTAGCACAATTGTTATTCCAATCCTTGCTTGAAATAATATTGCGCAGGATCTTGGTATGCACTTATTTTATTTATCACGCAACAAAATATATCTAATTAAAGCAAAAACATAGAAAGTACATCTTGAAGCGTGTTACTCAGGTGATTGCATTTATGACTCAAGACTTTGATCGCACGTTGTGTGGACAAAGATCTAGCGAGCAATTGATAAGCAATCAACACAAAAGGACTCACCGAAAAAATTCTATAGCTCGACGCTGCCTGAATTGAACCGCTGCCGCTGCCGGAAATTACTTCCCTCCGCCAGAAAAAAATTCAAGAGAGAGAAAAACATTTTCTCTCTCTAATTTTCTTATCTTGAAAACTTATGAATTGTGTATTGTAGAATTTCTAATCCCTTGTCTATATATAGAGCTACAAGAGAGATCCCAAGTTGGTTTAGGATTGGTCTTCTTAATGGGTTTAGATAGTTAATTAGTTTTCAAATCCAATTAGGTAACTAATCTAATAGGATAATCCAAATCTAATTAGATTTCCTAATCTCTAGGATTTCCTAATTCTAATTGAAATTTAAGACTTAATTAATTAAATAAATAAATCCACTTTGTTAATACTTAATTAACTCTTAAGAATAACTAATTAACTAATTAATTCTACTTATTCTACTAACCCATTACAAAATTAATCGTACCACTAACAGATTAATTTTGGCACTACCATCATACACCAGAATTGCTTCTGGAACAACTAAATTAATTTATTCTTAATCTCCCCACATTAAAGATTTAGTGCTCATTAATTTATTAATTTACTGATAAATTAATTAATTAACTTCTTTAATTTCGAGATTAGTACAACTCGACTTTTTTACTATACCAGACATAAGTCCACCTGCTGGGTTTAGTATAATAAACATAACGAGCTCATATCGAGAGCACCATCACCCTGGACGCATCGGTACATAGTTTCCTTTCAACAAGCAGCAGCACACCAAGTAATTAAACATGAACACCCAACCCACTGAGACTATTGGCCACATTTGACCTCACCCATTGGTATATCAAAGTACGTTTTGTCTAATCCTCGTGCCCACTCAAGTCTAGGGATTAAGAGATAGAATAGTAAGAACGAATTGTCTATTAAATCAGTACAAGACAAATCATTCTAAATGGTCAAGTTCAATCTTTTAGCTACAATATTGAAAGACAACAAATTAATTAGTCCAAACTATGTCGATTGTAGTCGTAATTTGGACACTGTCCTAACGGCTGAGAGCACTCATGTGGGAGATTATGTCATTGACATGATTAGCAATATCAATGAGGTTGAGGTAGTGGGAGGCGAAATCGATGGTGAAACCAAAGTCGATTTTGTCCTCCGGAACTTGCCTCAAAGCTATGACGAGTTTCAGTTGAACTACAACATGAGTAAGATGTTGTGTACTTCATCTGAGCTCATGGTAGAGTTGGTGGCGGCTAAAAGTCTTCTTCTAGAGAAGAAGTGAGCTTTAGTCGCAGTCAAAGCTTCAGAATCTTCTTCTGAGCCTAAGGATGGAAATAAGAAGATAAAGCCCGAGGGAGTAGGTCAAAAGGCGTGAATTGCGCCTAAGCCAGATATTACAAAGAAGAAGTCGAAAGACAAGTGCTTCAAGTGCAATTAGACGGGATATTGGAAATCGGATTGTCAAAAGCTTGAAGATAAGACAGTTTCTGCATTAATTACTGAGACATGTTTAGCGGTGATTTCCAAAGATACTTAGTGTGTGGATTAAGGAGCCACTGATCATGTTTGTAATTCTTTGAAAGGGTTCCAAGTTACCCGGAAGCTTAAAGAAGGCGAGCTGGACATCTACTTGGGTGACACTACAAAAGTGTTAGTAGAAGCGTGGGAGTGGTTACTCTGAATTTCAAAATTTCTAGATTAGATTTAATTAAATGTGTTTATGTACTGAGTTTTAGAAAGAACCTCGTTTCAGTTTCTAAACTCTTGAAGAATGGATATAAGTTTATTATTTCTGATGATTCTGCTGTTATTAGAAAAGATGGCAAACTTATTTGTTCTGGTTCATTAGCTGACAATTTGTTTATAATTAAATTAAACTCCCATGTTGTGCAAAATATAGAGATAGATAGCGTATCATCTAACACTAATAAGAGGAAAAAATCTTCTAAAATGAATCAAACCTATCTTTGGCATGTCAGGCTTGGTCATATAAACCTTAGTAGGATTCAAAGGTTGGTCAATGATGGACCTTTAAGTTCATTAGAGATTGACAGTTATTCAACCTGCAAATCTTGCTTGGAAGGTAAGATGACCAAGAGTCCTTTCAAGGCAAAAGGTTATAGATCCAAAAAAGTATTAGAGTTGATTCACTCTGACTTGTGTGGACCGATGTCGGTCCAAGCACGAGGTGGGTTTGAGTATTTCGTGACGTTCACGGATGATTACTCTAGGTACGGGTACATTTACCTAATGCGCCACAAGTCTGAATGCTTTAGTAAATTCAAAGAGTATCGGACAGATGTGGAGAAGCATCATGGTACGAGTATCAAGATACTACAATCAGATCGTGTTGGTGAGTACCTGTCCCACGAATTTTGAGAATACCTCAGTGAGGGTCAGAATTCAGTCTAGTTGTCTGCACCTGGAACACCACAGCATAATGGTGTAGCTAAAAGAAGGAACGGAATACTCATAGAAATGGTTAGATTAATGATAAGCTATAGTGATTTTCCGAGTTCATTGTGGGGATATGCCTTAGAAACAACAATGTACATCCATAATCTTGTACTATCTAAAATTGTGTCTTCAACCCCAGTAGAGTTGTGGAACGGGCGTAAGCCCAGTCTAAGACATCTCAGAATTTGGGGTTGCCCATCACATGTGCTTAAGGTAGAAACGACTAAGTTTGATTCAAGAACGGAAGTAATGCTGTTTGTAGGATATCCTAGGGGAACGAAGAGTGGTCTGTTTTATAGTCCTAAAGATCATACGATGGTGGTTAGTACAAACGCTAGATTTTTAGAGGATAACTATATTCTAGATCACTAACCCAAAAGTAAAATAGTACTAGAAGTGCTTAGGAGACAAACTGATAATCCTGATGCACCAGCACAAGTAGATACACCACACACTGCACAATATATCATAGATGATGTGCCTACACAGGTGGTGCCTCTTCATAGGGGGAGGGTTATGAAACAGCCCGACAGGTTCATTGGTATGGGAGAGGCCTCAGACATAGTACCAGGCATGCTTGAAACTGACCCAGTAAACTAAAATGAGGCTCTCGGGAATAAAGATGCAGAATTTTGGAAAAGGCAATGATATCCGAGATGGGGTCGATGGACCACAATCAAGTCTGGGAGCTTGTGGACCTGTCTGATGGGTTCAAGCCCATTGGATGTAAATGGGTCTACAAATACAAGAGAGGACCTGACAGAAAAGTTGAAACCATTAAAGCTAGGCTGGTGGCGTAGGGTATACTCAGAAAGAGGAATCGATTATGAGAAAACCTTCTCCCTGGTTAAGTCGATCTAGATTCTCTTGGTCATAGCTGCTCATTTAGATTATGAGATATGACAGATGGATGTTAATACAGCTTTCCTTAATGGAAGTATTGACGAAACCATCTTCATGCAGCAACCAGAGGGACTCGTTAAAAAAGGCCAAGAGCATAATGTTTGTAGGCTTAAGAGGTCCATTTACGGACTTGAACAGGCATCCAGATCATGGAACATTCAGTTTGATGAGTTAATCTAGTCTTACGGATCTACTCAGTGTCTAGATGAGCAATGTGTATATCGCAGACTTGATGGAAACACAGTGGTGTTTCTTGTGCTTTACGTAGATGACATTCTATTGATTGACAACAATAATAAAGTGTTATCAGACGTAAAGGTATGGCTATCCAAACAGTTTGATATGAAAGACTTAGAAAAAGCGGGACATATCCTAGGAATCAAGATAATTCGAGATCGTAGGAAACGTTCGTTAACACTCTCCCAAACTTCATACATAGATATGATTCTGGCCCGTTTTAACATGCAAAACTCAAAGAAAGGTTTTCTACCTTTCAGACACGGAGTGCATATATCTAAAGAACAGTCTCCTAAAACTATTAAGGAGATTGAGGCCATGAAGACAGTTTCTTATGCTTCGGCAGTAGGAAGTCTCATGTATGCCATGTTGTGTACAAGGCCTGATATCAGTTATGACGTTGGCATTGTAAGCAGATATCAGAGTAACCCCGAAAAAGGTCATTGGGAGGTAGTAAAATGCATTCTCTAGTATTTGCGTAGGAAGTGTTGGTCTCTCAAGCACCTGAGCTGGTACCCCAAAATTACACAGATTCAAATTTCCAAGGCGACGGGGACAAAGCAAGTCTACCTAAGGGTATGTGTTTACTCTGGGAGGTAGAGCCATAGTTTGGCGGAGTGTCAAGCGGAAATGCGTGGCAGGCTCTACCATGAAGGCTGAATACGTTGTTTCATCAGAGGCAGCGAAAGAAGCAGTATTGCTTAAGAACTTCCTAGTGGATTTAGATGTGATTCCTGGTTTGCAGAAGTCTATCACAGTGTATTGTGATAACAACGGTGCAGTAGCAAACTCGAAGGAACCACGGGCCCACAAGGTTAGTAAACATATACAGCGCAAGTACCACCTAACATGAGACATCGTAAAGACGGAAGACGTGGTCGTTGCTAAGATAGGATCAGAGGATAACCTTGCAGATTAATTCTCAGAGACATTGACTTCAAAAGTATTTCACGTGGAGGGCATGAGAATCAGATACTTACGAAAGCCATGGAAGTTTTTCTAAATATATTGTAGAGTGTAAAGATTGAATGTAGTTATGTACTTAAAGCACAACTTAAGTATTTGTGGGACATTGTTAGATATGAATACATAAGCTATGCTTGTAATATAAATTTTCCCTGTTAATATATTGATTTATTGTTTTGGTTTATTTGTTGTGCATTATTTGTCCATTTATATTATGTATTTAGATGATGATGTGTATTGTGTGACACAGTATATCTCATCATTGGTTAAAAGACATAATTTATAAATGAGGTTCGTAACCGAGATAGTTTTAGACAAACTGTCGATTTAGGTTATTCTGTGATTCAGATAATTGGTTTGTCTAAACTAATCAAATCATATAAATATGCCCGGGGCATACTGAACTTGACCATTTAGAATGATTTGTCTTGTACTAATTTAATAGACAAATCGTTCTTAGTATTGTATCTCTTAATCCCTAGACTTGAGCGGGCATGAGGATTAGACATATTGTACATTGAACTGCCAATGGGTGAGGTCGATTGTGGCAAATAGTCTCGGTGGGTTGTGTGCGCGTGTTTAGTTACTTAGTGTGCTGCTGCTTGTCGAAAGAAAACCATGTACCGGTGTGTCTGGGGTGATGGTGTTCCCGAGAAGAGCTCTTTATGTTTATTATACCAAACTCGGCCAGTGGACTTATGTCCGATATAGTAAAAAGGTTGAGTGGTAGTAGTATCGGAATTAAAGAAGCTAATTAATTAATTTATCAGTAAATTAACAAATTAACGAGCACTATATCTTTGATGTGGGAAGATTAAGAATAAATTAATTTATTTATTCCGGAAGCAATTCTGGTGTAGGATGGTAGTGCCAAAATTAATCCGTTAGTGGTACAATTAATTTTGTAATGGGTTAATTGAATAAGTAGAATTAATTAATTAATTAATTATTCCTAAGGGTTATTTAAGTCATTAACAAAGTGTAATTATTTAATTAATTAATTAAGTCTTAGGTTTCAATTAGAATTAGGAAATCTAATTGGATTTGGTTTATGCTATTAGATTAGTTACCTAATTGTATTTAGAAACTAATTAATTACCTAAACCCATTAGGAAGGCCAATCCTAAACCAACTTGGGGTCTTTCTTGTAACATTATATATAGACAAGGGATTAGCAATTACATAACACACAACTCATAAGTTTTCAAGACAAGAAAACTAGAGAGAGAAAGTTTAGAGAGAGAAAATGTTTTTCTCTCTCTAGGATAAACTTTGGGCAGCCGGATTTTGTCCCAAGGCCGCGGCAGGCAATTAGACCCGGCAGGTGACGACAACAAAGAATACCTTCAGCGGCAGTAGGATTTTCCAGCGGCGAAGAGCTGCTGAATTTTTCCTGACAACCCAGTTGTGTTAATTGCTAATCAATTGGTTTCTAGATTGTTGCCCACACAACGTGCGATCATAGTCTTGAGTTAACACGCTTTAAGAGGTACTTTTCTATGATTCCGCTTTTTATTAGAAAATTATTGTTGCGTGATAAATCAAATAAGTACAAACCAAGATCCTGCACAATGTTATTTCAAGCAAGGATTGGAATAGCGATTGTGCTAGAGTCTAGGCCTGGTCAAAGATTCCGATTCTGGAATGTGTAGCACGAAAGTGAGCTTTTGACCGGGCCCAAGCTGATAATCTTTCAGGTGGTACTTATGCTGTCTGTGTTTGCTCGCGTTGGGGGCTCGTGGTTCTTTCGAGATTTTGCTACTGCACCGTTGTTATCACAGTACACTGTGATTGAATTCTGCAAACCAGGAATCACATCTAAGTCCACTAGGAAGTTCTTGAACCACACTGCTTATTTCGTTGCCTCTGATGCAGAAACGTATTCAGCCTCCATGGTAGAGTCTGCCATGCATTTCTGCTTGACACTCCGCCAAACTATGGCTCCACCTCTCAAAGTAAACACATACCCTGAGGTAGACTTGCTCTTGTCCCTATCGCCTTGGAAATCTAAATCTGTGTAACCTTGGGGTACCAGCTTAGGCATCTGATAGACCAACACTTGGTTTCTCGTTCTGCTTAAATACTTGAGAATGCATTTTACTGCCTCCCAATGAGCTTTCCCGGGGTTACTCCGATATCTGCTTACAATGCCAACTGCATAACATATATCAAGCCTCGCACACAACAAGGCATAGATGAGACTTCCTACTGCCGAAGTATAAGGAACTGTCTTCATGGCCTCTATCTCCTCAACAGTCTTGGGAGACTGTTCTTTAGATAGATGCACTCCGTGTCTGAAAGGTAGAAAACCTTTCTTGGAGTTATGCATGTTAAAATGGGCCAGAATCATATTTATGTATGAAGCTTGAATTATCATGATCCCAAGGATATGTCCCGCTTCTTCTAATTTCTTCATATCAAACTACTTGGACAGTCATGCCTTTACATTTGATAACACCTTTTTATTGTTGCCAATTAGTAAAATGTCATCTACGTAAAACACAAGAAACACCACCGCGTTTCTATCACGTCTGCGGTACGCACTTTTTTCGTCATGGTGCTGAGTAAATCCATAGGATTGGATTACCTCATCGAACCGGATGTTCCAAGATCTGGATGCCTGCTTAAGTCCGTAAATAGACCTCTTAAGCCTGCAAACCTTATACTCATGGCCTTTCTCAACGAATGCCTCTGGTTTCTGCATGAAAATGGTTTCTTTAAGACTTCGGTTAAGGAAAACTGTTTTTGCATCCATCTGCCATATCTTATAATCTAAATGAGCAGCTATGGCCAAGAGAATCTGGATTGACTTAAGCATGGCTACCGGGGAGAAGGTTTCCTCACAATCGATTCCCTCTTTCTGAGTATACCCCTTCGCCACAAGCCTATCTTTAAAGGTTTTAACCTTTCCGTCATATCCTCTCTTGCGTTTGTAGACCCACTTACATCCAATGGGTTTGAACCCACCCGGAGGGTCCATAAGCTCCCCGACTTGATTGTGGTCCATCGACCCCATCTCTGATATCATTGCTTTTTGCCAAGATTCTGCATCTTTATCTCAGAGAGCCTCATTGTAGTTTACTGGGTCAGCTCAGGCGCGCCTGGGATTAGGTCTGAGGCCTCCCACTACGATGAGGCACCACCTGTGTAAGCACATCATCTGTGATATCTTGTGCAGTGTGTGGTGTATCTACTTGAGCTGGTGCATCAGGATTATCGTATTATTTCCTAAGCTCTTATAATACTATCTTGCTTGTGGGCTTGTATATAGTCTTCCTCTAAAAATCTGGTGTTAGTGTTAACTATAACCTTATAATCTTTTGGACTACAGAACATACCACCTTTCATTCCCATAGGATATCCTACAAACAACGTTACTTCCGTTCTTGCATCTAACTTAACCACATCTGTCTTAAGCACATGTGTTGGCACCCTAAATTCTGAGATGTCTTATACTGAGCTTACACTCGTTCCACAACTCTACTGAGGTTGAAGGCACGGTTTTAAATGGTACAAGATTTAGGATGTACATTGTTACTTCCAAGGAATATCCCAAGAACGAACTCGGCAAATCACTATAGCTCATAATTGACTTAACCATTTCCATGACAGTTCGGTTCCTTCTTTCTGCTACACCGTTCTGCTATGGTGTGCCAGGTGCAGACAACTGAGACTGAATTCCAACCTCTTTGAGGTATTCTCAAAATTTGTGGTACAGGTACTCACCACCATGATCTGATCGCAATGTCTTGATAATTTTATTGTGATGTTTCTCCACATTTGCCCGATACTCTTTGAAATTACTAAAGCATTCAGACTTGTGGCGCATTAGGTAAATATATATGTACCTTGAGTAATCATCCGTGAACATCACGAAATACTCAAACCCACCTCGTGCTTAGACCGACATTGGTCCACACAAGTCTGAATGAATCAACTCTAATACTTCTTTGGATCTATAACCTTTTGCCTTAAAATGTCTCTTGGTCATTTTACCTTCCAAGCAAGATTCGCAGGTTGAATAACTTTCAATCTCTAATGAACCTAAAGGTGCATCATTGACCAACCTTTGAATCCTACTAGGTTTTATATGACCTAGCCTGATATGCTAAAGACAGGTTTGATTCATTTCAGAAGGTTATTTCCTCTTATTAGTGTTAGATGATACGCTATTTAATTCTATGTTTTGCACAACATGGGAGTTTGATTTAACCACAAACAAATTATCTACTAATGAACCAAAACAAACAAGTTTGCCATCTTTTCTAAAAATAACAGTATTATCATAAAAAATAAACATCAATCCATTCTTTAAGAGTTTAGAAAGCGAAATAAGGTTCTTTCTAAAACTCAGTACATAAAGACAATTAACAAAATTTAGCCTAGAATTTTTGAAAATAAGGCTAACTACTCCCACTGCTTCCACTGACACTTTTGTAGTGTCGCGCAAGTAGATATCCAGCTCGCCTTCTCTAAGCTTCCTGGTGACTTGGAACCCTTGCAAATAATTACAAACATGGTCAGTGGCGCCTGAATCCATACACCAAGTATCTCTGGGAATCGCCGCTAAACATGTCTCATTAATTATGACATAAACTATTGTACTTTTAAGCCTTGGGCAATTGAATTTCCAATGTCCCATCTTATTGCACTTGAAGCACGTGTCTTTCGACTTCTTCTTTGCAATCTCTGGCTTAGGCGCAATTCGCTCACTTTGAGCTATTCTCTCGAGCTTTCTCTTCTTCTTGTTAGCCTCAGGCTCAGAAGAAGATTCTGAAGCTTTGGTTGTGACTAAAACTCGCTTCTTCTCTTAAAAAAGACTTTTAGCCGCCACCAACTCTGTTAAGAGCTCAGATGAAGTACACAACAATTGATTCATGTTGTAATTCAACCGAAACTACTCATAGATTTGAGGCAAGTTCTAGAGGACAATATCGACTTTGGTTTCACCATCAATTTTACCTCGTTGATGTTACTAATCATGTCAATGACATAATCTCACATAGGAGTGCTCTCAGCCGTCAGGACAATGCCCAAATTACGACTCCAATCGACATAGTTCGGACTAGTTAATTTGATGTCTTTCAATATTGTAGCTAAAAGATTGAATGACATGACGAATACTGTAAATTAAATAAACAGACAATGTTTTCATGTTTAATCCTAGAATTTCAAAAATAATAAGAAATTCGAATAATTATTGACTTCCCTCAAAATAATTATTTAAATTCACCGACATTTCATTCACCGGGATTCTCGCAAGCCACGATACTGTGGTTGTTTACGCTAACCCACATTTGTTTGCGAAGAACCAAGTTCATTAACTACACTATCTGACCAAACGATCTATTGATCAATGTAGCTAATAATATGTGCTTTCAGCCGTAACCTCGATGGGAGGAATACTACAAATCGTACACTAAGTGTATGTCATTACGTGATTTCCAAGCTTGTTACCGCATGATAGTGTGCCTCAGATGGAGAGGGTATCATATTTCTCTTAGTTAAACATAATTTATTCATCTTACTTAGAAATTCATAATCAAGCGATCTTGTGGTGGGACTCATCCGAATGGAGGAAGACCTTAATGCCAATGCGCAAGTCCACCCACATCATATATGAACCCGTAATAGTGGATGTGGGTAGATTAAACCAACCCGCTCCCACTTAGATTTCTAAATCGAGGGTTTTTCCTATTTTAACATGCAATTAACTAATCCTAAGTTATGTGCAAACCTAAAACCAGAATGCTTTAGAATTATGAATCTAAAATACAGCACAACATTAAAGCATAAAAACTAAAACTATAAACATGGGAAATAAATACGAAAAATAAGTTTTCCGACTATCATGCTTTTAATTACTTCCATCTTCTGCCTTGATCTCGTGTCCTTCCATGCTACTCGATGGATTGAGTCTTGAAAAATTAAATTTTTAAAAAAATGAACTCTGGAGAAAAAAACGGGCCAAAACACATGAGCCAAACGACCCGGGTGCACTGACCTATGGGCCGCACGTTGCCAGTAGCGCGCATCGGCGGCTCCCACCGGCGAGCTGTCACCGGCGTCACTGCCTACCTTTGATTCCTCTTTCGCTCTTTCTATGGTATTTGGTCTTATTGTAATTCGTTTTGGGTTTTCCTGGGTTTCTACGAATTAACGATAACCCAAAACCCACGAATTCAAGTTGCCTACCATAACGCCTTCGATTACAAAAATATTCTCCTACTACAAGGCTTCTAGGAAAATTATAATCAAAATTACATTGAAAAAATCCTACTAAAGATTTGATATAATCCTACACGGCTTCAAACACGTGGTTATACTATTACAAGCATTCATAATAAAACCAAACCCGGACATGTCCTGGGGTTTAATTAAAAACAATATAAACGCAACCATAATAGTCGGGATTTCTAAATCACATACAAATAAAACCATGTAATAAATCGAACAAGCACAAAATCCAAAACCAGTCTCTGATACCAATTGAAATATTATCTGCCCGGACCCGGTCAAAAATTCAGTTTCGTGCTACGCATTCCAGAATCGAAATCTTTGACCAGGCCTAGATTCTAGCACAATGGCTATTGCAATCCTTGATTGAAATAACAATGCGCAGGATCTTGGTATGTACTTCTTTGATTTATCACGCAACAAAATATTTCTAATTAAAGCGGAAACATAGCTAGTACCTCTTGAAGAGTGTTACTCAGGTGATCGCTTGTATGACTCAAGACTTTGATCGCACGTTGCCGAAAAATTTCTGCAGCTCGACGCCGCCTGAATTGAACCTCCACCGCCACCGAAATTTACTTCCCGCCGCCTGAAAAAAATTCAAGAGAGAGAAAAATGTTTTCTCTCTCTAAACTTTGTCTCTCTAGTTTTCTTGTCTTTAAAACTTTAGAATTGTGTATTGTAGAATTGCTAATCCCTTGTCTATATATAGAGCTACAAGACAGACCCCAAGTTGGTTTAGGATTGGTCTTCCTAATGGGTTTAGGTAATTAATTAGTTTCCAAATCCAATTAGATAACTAATCTAATATGATAATCCAAATCCAATTAGATTTATTAATCTCTAGGATTTCCTAATTCTAATTGAAACTTAAGACTTAATTAATTAAATAAATAATTCCACTTTGTTGATTACTTAATTAACCCTTAGGAATAATTAATTAATTAATTAATTCTACTTATTCAATTAACCCATTACAAAATTAATCGTACCACTAACGGATTAATTTTGGCACTACCATCCTACACCAGAATTGCTTCCTGAACAACTAAATTAATTTATTCTTAATCTCCACACATCAAAGATTTAGTGCTCGTTAATTTATTAATTTACTGATAAATTAATTAATTAACTTCGTTAATTCCTAGATTAGTACCACTTGACCTTTTCACTATACCGGACATATGTCCACCAGCTGGGTTTTGTATAATAAACATAACGAGCTCATCTCGGGAGCACCATCGCCCCAGACGCACCAGTACATGGTTTCCTTTCGACAAGCGGCAGCACACCAAGTAACTAAACATGCACACCCAACCCACCTAGACTATTGGCCACATTTGACCCACCCATTGGCAGATCAAAGTACGCTATGCCTAATCCTCATGCCACCAAAGTCTAGGGATTAAGAGATAGAATACTAAAAACGTTTTGTCTATTAAATCAGTACAAGATAAATCATTCTAAATGGTCAAGTTCAATATGCCCCGGGCATATCTATATAATTCTATTAGGTTACAAAAAACAATTATCCGAATCACATAACAACCTAAACCAACAGCGTGTCCAAAACTGTCTCGGTTACAAACCTTATTTATATATTATATATTTTAACCAATGATGAGATACACTGTGTCACACCAGACACATCATCATCTAACTACATAATATAAATGGACTAAAATTGCACGACATATAAACCAAAACATTAAATCGATATATTAACTGGGAAAAAGTACAATATAGCTTATGTATTCAAACATAACAAATTAACCAACTACAAAATTAATCGTACCACTAACGGATTAATTTTGACAATACCATCCTACACAAGAATTACTTCCGAAATAACTAAATTAATTATTCTTTAATATCCTAACATCAAAGATATAGTGCTCTTTAAATTTTTTAATTTACTGATAAATTAATTAATTAACTTCTTATAATCCAAGATTAGTACCACTCGACCTTTTTACTATACTGGACATAAGTCCACCGGCCGGGTTTAGTATAATAAACATAACGAGCTCATCTCGGGAGCACGATCACTCCGGAGACACCGGTACATGGTTTCCTTTCGACAAGCAACAACACACCAAGCAACTAAACACGTGCACCCAACCTACCGAGACTATTGGCCACAAATGACCTCACTCTTTGGCAGATTAAAGTACACTATATCTAATCCTATTGGTTTCTCAAGTATAGGGATTAAGGGATAGAATACTATGAACGAATAGTCTATTAAATTAGTATAAGACAATTCATCCTAAATTGTCAAGTTCAATATGCCCTGGGCATATTTATATGATTCAATTAGTCTAGGCAAATCAATTTCTGAATCACATAATAACCTAAACCGACAGTGTGTCCAAAATTGTCTCGGTTACGAATGACATTTATATATTATGTCTTTTAACAAATGATGAAATCCACCGTGTCCACCAGACACCTCATCATCTAATTACATAATATAAATGGATAACATATGCACAACATATAAACAAAAACATTCAATCGATATATTAACTGGAAAATAGTATAATACAAGCATAGCTTCATATTTAAACCTAACAACGCCATTCTACTGTGGTGTGCCAGGTGCAGACAAGTGATATAGAATTCTGACCTCACTGAGGTATTCTCAAAATTCTCGGGATAGGTACTCTCCACCACGATTTGATCATAGTGTCTTGATACTCTTACCATGATGTTTCTCCACATTTGCCCGATACTCTTTGAATTTACTAAAGCATTCGGACTTGTGGCGCATTAGGTAAATATATCCGTACCTTGACTAATCATCTGTGAAGGTCACAAAATACTCAAACTCACCTCGTGCTTGGACCGAAATTGGTCCACACAAGTCAGAGCGAATCAACTCTAATACTTTTTTGGCTCTGTAACCTTTTGCCTTAAAAGGTCTATTGGTCATCTTACCTTCCAAGCAAGATTCGCAGGTTGAATAGCTATCAATAACTAATGAATTTAATGGTCCATCATTCACTAACCTCTGAATACTACTAAGGTTTATATGACCTAGCCTGAGATGCCAAAGATAAGTTTGATTCATTTCAGAAAGTTCTTTCCTCTTATTTTGGTTAGATGATACGCCATTTAACTTTGTGTTTTGCACAACAGGGGAGTTTGATTTAATCAAAAATAAATTGTCTACTAATGAACAAGAATAAACAAGTTTGCCATCTTTTCTAACAACAACAGATTTATAAGAAAAGATAAACTTATAAACATTCATTAAGAGTTTAGAAACTGAAATCAAGTTTTTTCTAAAATTCGGTACATGAAGACAATTATCTAAAACTAGTCTACTATTTTCGAAAACTATAATGACTACTCCTATTGATTCTACTGACACTCTTGTAGTGTCGCTCAAGTAGATTTCAAGCTCACCTTCTCTAAACTTCCAGGTTACCTGGAACCCCAGCAAAGAATTACAAACATGGTCAGTGGCGCCTGAATCTACACACCAAGTATCTGTGAGAATTGCCGCTAAACACGTCTCAGTAATGAAGGCAGAGATTTTCGTACCTTTGTTCTTTGAACAATCCTTTTTCCAATGTCCCATCTGATTGCACTTGAAGCACTTGCCTTTCAGCTTATTCTTTGCAATCTCTGGCTTTGGTGCAATTTGTGCCTTTTGAGCTATTCTCTCGAGCTTTCTCTTATTCTCTCCAGCCTCAAGCTTACAAGAAGATTTTAAAGCTTTGGCTGCAACTAAATCTCGCTTATTCTTATAAAAAAAGACTTTCAGCTGCCACCAACTCCGCTAAGAGCTCGGATGAAGTGCAAAACATCTGACTTTTGTTATAGTTCAACCGAAACTGCACATAGCTTTGAGGCAAGTTCTGGAGGACTCTGGTTTCACAATCGATTTCGCCTCCCACTACCTCAACCTCATTGATGTTACTAATCATGTCAATGACATGATCTATCATAGGAGTGCTCTTAGCTGTTTGGATAATGTCCAAGTTTCGACTCTAATTGACATAATTTGGACCAGTTAATTTGTTGTCTTTCAATATTGTAGCTAACAGATTAAATGCCATATCAAAAACTATAAATAAATAAATAGACAATGTTTCAGTAAACTAAGCATAGAATTTTGAAAAAAAACTTATATTATTGACATCCCTCAAACAATAATCAAATCCACCGACATCTCATTCACTGGGATTCACCCAAGCCACGATAGTGTGGGTGTTTACGCTAGCCCATATTCGTTTGGGAAGAACTAGGTTCATTAATTACACCACCTGACCAAAAGATCTACTGATCAATGTAGCTAATAGTCAATGCTTTCAGTCAAACAAAACATCGATGAGAAGAATACTACAAATCATAAAATAAGTGTATGCCATCACGTGACTTCTGAGTTAGTTACCTTAGGATAGTGTGCCTCAGTGGAAGTCTGAAAGATATATACCTTTGAAGCGTGTCCCTTGCAATAAGAAAATCAAAGCTGAAAAATCCTGCTGTTTACCACCCCAGACCAATCACGAGAGAATCCTGAGAATGACTCAGTCTATACCTCAAAATCATGTGGGAAACTATCCACAAGGTAGCTAGGACACTAGGGAAGAAATCCATAAAAGACCCACTTCGAAAAACTCGTTAGATCCTCAGCAGATCGTTGCTCGAAGATTGTTGGGCTTATTTACCGCCTGCCTGCGCAATCCACTATCGAATCCCTCTAATAACACCGTCTCTACCCCAAAATCGTGTGGCGACTATCCATGGGGTAGCTAACACACTAAGGAAAAAATTCAAAAGAAACCCACTTCAAAAAACGCGTCAGATCCTCTGCATATCGTTGCCCAAAGATCAACCGCCTATTTGCGGCCTGGTACAAAAAATCCAAGAACAACCACCAAAACAATTCTCCCACCACGATCTAGACAACCATCGCCATTGATCACCGATCACGACCGAGATCTACAGAACGGAGGTCGAATCAAGTTACTAGGAGAATCAAAAAGTCTGGTGGCAAAAATTGAAGGACGGCACGGCACGCAAATCTAGGGACTACGGTGAATAGGAAACTGATGATCCAAAGGGCTGAGCTTTTCAAAGATCGAATGATCCTAAGCCGACTTTAAGAAAGAACACAAGAAAGAAGAAGCAGTTATCTCTGTGGACTACTCCTTCTCACTCTAGGCAACTTAGCCACAAAGGTTTCTTAATGTTTTCCTACTACCTAACATGGATTATTTATATGAGCTTCAAGGGAGACCTTGTGCGCTTTTGAGTTAGGCCTTAGTGTTGGACTTTCATTGACTCTCTTTGTCTTCCCTAGACCAATCAATTCCAATCGAACCTTTCGAATTAATTTCTTAACCCACTTCGTTAATTAAATATTAATCGAGCCCTTAGAATTATTTCGTATAACCCACTTTGTCAATTAAATATTAATCAAACCTTTAGAATTATTTAATTCACTTTGTCGATTAGTGTAATGCATAATTAGTCGTACCACTAACTGACCAATTATAGGACTATCGCTCAAAAATGAATTATTTCGCGCTCACTTTATTATTCTTCTATCTCCCCACATCAAAGATCTAGTGCTCGTCGATTCATAAATTTATTGACAAATTAGTTCATCAACTTCTTGGTATCCGAGATTAGTACCACTCGACTTTCTCATTATAAGGGACATAAAGTCCACCAGCCAGGTTTAGTATAATAAACCTTACTGGCTCATCTCGGGAGCACCATCAACCTAGCGAGCCGGTACATGGATTCCTTCGACAAGTAACGACACACAAAGAAGTCAAACACATCATACCTAACTTACTGAGATTTACGCCTCAATATGCCCCGGGCATATTCGTATGATTTAATTAGTCTAGACAAACTAATTATCCAAATTACACGATAACCTACACCGATAGTATGTTCAAACTATCTCAGTTACAAGCATCTTTTTATGTATCATTACTTTAACCAATAACGAGATCTACTGTGCTTTTCTACACCTTTTCATCTAGATATATGATATAAATGAACAATTGAATATTGAAACATAATTGATATGTAAACTGTGGATATTAGTTTTTCATACAAGCAATAGCTTTTCAGTATTCAAAACTAAAAATCTCCCACTAATACTCAAAGCTATGCTCTGAAGTATAAACACTGGTTCAATACACTTATTCTAATGTCACACCAAAATCTAGAGAACTATCAAGGTTCAGCCAAGTATCTAACTCCCGTGCTCAGGGTGAATTAACTGCATCTCCATTTAAAACTGGCAAAGATAATGATGAATCTATTAAGATGGAAGACATAAAAAAATTACATATGTAGCATAATTATTCAAATGTTGTATTACATCATATAACTAAATAATTAGATTCTTTATCAGTAGATATTAAATCTTTACCTAGGCATAGTCAAAAATTTCCTCATAGTTAATCATTTCCTCATTTTTAACATAATATATTAATCACAGAAAGCGATAAAATAAAATTACCTTCTACTGGATTCCAGACACCCTTAATGGAGCAAATATCACAAATATTAGAAAAATTGAATTCCAATCTGGCTCCTGGTCCTTCAAAAATAAATATGATAAATAAAAAGGTAGACTCTGAGGATAGTTCTAGTAGTAAATCTGATAAAGCAATTATACAACAAATAAATGAAACAGAAGAGGATTTATTAGAGGAACAACCACATGATATCAGTGTTGGAGTTGAATACATAAGCTATGCTTGTATTGTACATTTTCCCAGTTAATATATCGATTTATGTTTTGGTTATATCTTGTTGTGCATGATTTGTCCATTTATATTATGTAAGTAGATGATGAGGTATCTTGTGTGACACAGTAGATCTCATCATTGGTTAAAAGACATAGTATATAAATAAGGTTGGTAACCGAGATAGCTTTGAACAAATTATCGGTTTAGGTTATTATATGATTCAGATAATTGGTTTGTCTAAACTAATTGAATCATATAGATATGACCGGGGCGTATTGAACTTGACCATTAGGAATGATTTGTCTTGTACTGATTTAATAGACAAATCGTTATTGGTATTCTATCTCTTAATCCCTAGACTCGAGCGGGCATGAGGATTAGACATAGTGTACTTTTATCTGCCAATGGCTGAGGTCTATTGTGGCCAATAATCTCGGTAGGTTGGGTGCGCGTGTTTATTTGCTTGGTGTGTTGCTGCTTGTCGAAAGAAAACCATGTACCAGTGCATCCGGGGTGATGGTGCTCCCGAGATGAGCTCGTTATGTTTATTATACTAAACCCAGCTGGTGGACTTATGTCCGGTATAGTAAAAAGGTCGAGTGGTACTAGTCTCAGAATTAAAGAAGTTAATTAATTAATTTATCAGTAAATTAATAAATTAACGAGCACTATATCTTTGATGTGGGGAGATTATGAATAAATTAATTTAGTTGTTCCGGAAGCAATTCTGGTGTAGGATGGTAGTGCCATAATTAATCCGTTAGTGGTACGATTAATTATGTATTGGGTTGTTGACAAAGGTAGATTTAATTAATTAAGTAATTAATTAATCCTTGTGTCAGTTGGTTGTGAATTATACCAGGAACTGGTTTGGGATAAGTGAATCCCTGTATCAGTTGGTTGTGAATCATACCAGGAACTGGTATGGGATAAGTGGATCCCTGTATCAGTTGGAAGTGTATCAGTCTAGGAACAGGATTGAAGAAAACAGAATCCCAGTAGGAATGCCAATCCTAAACCAACTTGGGGTCTCTCTTGTAACTCTATATATATAAGGGATTAGATATTCAACACATACAATTCATAAGTTTTCAAGACAAGAAAACTAGAGAGAGAAATATTTTCTTCTCTCTCCAAGTCAAATTTTTTTAGCTTTGTGCAGCTGGCTTTATTTACTACTGGTGGCAATGCGTGTAGTTTTCTCTCTCTCCGGGCGATGATTTTATTGTACGTGCCAGGTGTAGCGGTGCCAGAATTTTCTGGCAGGTGGATTGTGTTGATTGTTGATCAATTGGTTTCTAGATCGTTGCCCACACAATGTGAAATCAAAGTATTGAGTCATACAAGCGATCACCTGAGTTCACGCTTCAATGGTATTTTTCTAAGATTTCACTTTTTATTATAAATTTTTGTTGCGTGGTAAATTGAATAAGTGCAAACCCAGATCCTGTGCAATGTTATTTCAAAAAGGGTTGGAATAGTAATTGTGCTAGAGTCTAGGCCTGGCCAGAGATTCCGATTCTAGAATGCATAGCACGAAAGTGAGTTTCTGGTTAGGCCCGGACAGATAATCTTTCAATCAGTAGAATAGAAAGACACCCTAGATATCCAAATAGGAATAATTGGTGGAAGAAACAAGAACTTATTACCCTAGACCAACACCACCAGATATTCAATATGAAGAGAAGGACAAATTTAGATCTAACTGTTATGATGGCAACTCTCTAACTAATTAGAATATAGATGGAAGGAGTGAGTAGGAAATTTTGAATACATTACAAGAAATTGGAATGGCAAAAAACAGTATATAGATTGAAAAATATGTTAGAAAATGATGCATGTTTATTAATTATCACTGTCTTTACAGGTCAGTTAAAATATTGGTGGGATTATTCTTTAAGTTTTCAAGATAAAATGTCTATAATGGATTCATATGCGATCAGAGGAGGATACAGAAGGAAATATTACGAATACAAATGATTTTTGTGATTTTTTGATTTATACGATAGCTATGCATTTTGTTGGAAATCCTAACGAAGCATTAACTTCTTGAAAGATCTTTTTGACTAATTTAAGATGTCCAAGTTTATCTGATTTTCGATGGTATAAGGATATGTTTCTAACTCATGTCTTAAAAAGAACTAATAGTAATTCTCCAATATGGAAAGAAAAATTTGTTACAGGATTACCCAACTTATTTTCTCAAAAAGTAATGACAAATTTACAAAACAAAATGGGTACGGAATCAATAAATTTCAATGATATGACTTATGGGCAATTGTTTGCCTTTGTCAAGAAAGAAGCCTTAACGGCATGTCAGGATTTAAAATTTCAGGCTAAATATGGAAATGAAAGAAGAGAATTAGGCTCATTGTGTGAAGCTTTTGGCATAACTGGAATAAAAGCTCCCTCTACAGCCTCTAAACAGTAAAGACTCTTTTATAGAAAAAAGAAACCATGGAAATATGAACCACAACAAGATAATGATGAAGGAAAACAGAACAAGCCCGGACTAAATCAAAAACCTCACTTTCGTGCAATGCATTCCAGAATCGGAAGCTTTCAACCAAGCTCAGGCTCAAATTCATTTATCCATGAACGGATCTTGGCTTATACTTATTTAATTTATTAAATCGACACAAAAGATGCAATCTTTAATTAGAGCGGAATATTTAAAGATTATATCTTTTGTAGCGAAGTCCCTTGCAATAAGAAAAATCCAATCTTTGAGCGAATTCCAATAGAAATTCAAAAAAAATTACTCCGTAGAAACTTCAAATATTGCATGGGCAATAATCTATCGAAGTCTACTTGCTTAGCCCACAAGGAAATCACTCAAATTGGATTCAATTTTGTTTCCAAAATCTGATCGAACAAAAGGGAACCTCGCCTCTTGCGCACGGAAAAATTGCTGCTGTATTTTTCTTATAAAACCATCATCGGGCTGCTATCAAACGACCTTACCCGTGCCGTGATCTAGACAAGGAAGACTGGTGGATCACCAATCAATTGAAAGAGATCAACACCAGCTCCCTCGAATCAAACGCACGCAGCAAAGTCCGAATAACAGCGCCAGAAAACCCTTTTTTTCGTTGCAGCAGTTCGGGCAGAAAAATCAGCAAGAACCCGGCGAGATTCTAGAAAACCAACTTAACAATTCGATCTTTGGAATGAATCCAATTTAAGGAGTAAGAAATCTAGTTCATTTTTTAAAGAAAACTTCGTAATCAAGAAGTTCTCTCTCTAGAACTTTCTCACTCTAAAAGGGGCAAGAATTGTCTTGCAAGATTTCCTTATGTTTCTTGGGCTTCAAGTTTTCTATTTATAGGAGCTCTAATGGAGACCTAATGGGCTCTCGAGTTGGGCCTTTTAATTTGACTTTCGTTGACCGCTAAGTCTTTCCCAACTAATCAACTCCAATTGACCCATTAGAATTAATTTCTTAACTCACTTCATTAATTTAATTTAATCGAGCCCTT
This sequence comes from Knoxia roxburghii, assembly GCA_030378225.1. Lineage (NCBI taxonomy): Eukaryota > Viridiplantae > Streptophyta > Magnoliopsida > Gentianales > Rubiaceae > Knoxia > Knoxia roxburghii. The sequence continues at coordinate 26,016,209 of CM059418.1, read as the reverse complement.
AGAATTAATTTCTTAATTCACTTTGTCGACTAAATATTAATTAAACCTTTTGGATTAATTAATTCACCTTATTGATTAGTCAAATGCATAATTAGTCGTGCCACTATCGGACTAATTATTAAACTACTGCTCGAAAATGACTTTACATCGCGCCATTATATTTTATTCTATCTCCCCACATTAAAGATCTAGCAGTCATCGGTTTATCAATTTACTGACAAATTAATTCACTGACTTCTTGATATTCGAGATTAGTACCGCTCGACCTTTTATTATACAGGACATAAAATCCACCGGCCGGGTTTAGTATAATAGACCTTACGAGCTCATCTCGGGAGCACCATCAACCCGGTGAACCGGTACGTGGATTCCTCCGACTAGTAACGACACGTAAGAAGCTAAACACCGCATACCCAACCTACCGAGGTATAGGCCTCAATTGACCGCACTCTTTGGCAAATCAAAGCATACGATATCCAACTCTCACGCCCATCCTAATCTCGGGATTGTGAGATTAAATACTATGACCGAATTGACTACGCCGATCAGTATAAGTCAATTCTATCCAAACTGGTCGTGCTCAATATGCCCCGGGTATATCCGTGTGATTTAAACTAGTTTAGATAAACTAATTTCCAAACCACATGATAACCTATACCGATAGTATGTCCAGACTATCTCAGTTACGAGCATACTTTTAATATATCAATACTTTAACCAATAACGGTATCTACTGTGTCTTTTCACACCCCGTTATCTAGTTCTATGATATAAAGGAACAAATTTATACCGAAACAAAATGATATGTCAACTGTGGATATTAGTTTTTGATACAAGCCATAGCTTTTCTGTATTCAAAACTAACAAATGATACTAAAAAATATCACAAAATGTAATTGTCATTATATTAATATGATTAAGATTAATCCTCAAAATAATAATAAGGATCAAAAACATCTTTTATTCGATTTAATTCAAGAACTACCTTCAGAATTGCAAACCACTTATTTGATTAAATTAAAGGATTTGATATTAACAGAAGAACAGGATGCAGTTAAAATTATAGAACCACTTAGTACTTCTAAAATATTACATGCTTACTCTACTGATAATACATTTACAAAGAATAATACAAAAGATTTACAGACTGAAATCAATCAATTAAAAAATCAGATGAGACAACTAAAAGAAGACGTTTTAAGAATTGATAAAAAAATTTTTGGAATTAGAAACTAAATAGCTATCCTTAAATCAAGTACATCCAAGGGAAAAAATATAGTAGAAGATATGACACCACCAAAATTTAACTCCTCGGAATTTCAACTAGCAGAGATATCATTATCGGATAAACAATCACAGGATTCCAACTTTATTTCTGGTATAGAAAAGATGAATTTTAAAAAATGGATAGTTTACATTACAATTTCAATAGGAAATTATCAAACACCTATAACGGCTAGGATTGATAGTGGTACAGATCAGAGTTGTATTAGAGATGGATTAATACAACAAAATATTATGTGCCAACCAAAGAATCTTTACTTACAGCAATGGTATGCCATTTAAAGTCAAAGGTAAGTTAGTTAAAACTTTCATATGTAATGAAACATTTTGTTTTAAACATCATTTTATTGTGGCAGAGGATTTGAATATTTAAGCTATCTTAGGAACTCCTTTTTTAACACAAATTTATCCTTTTTGGGTTGATGAACAAGGAATAAGCACTAAAATAATGGGATCAATAGTTTTCTTTAGGTTTCTATCTCCAGTAAAATGAAAAGAATTATTAACATTACAAAATAACTCTATTTACCAAAATATTTATACTATTAATATAATCTCAAAAAAGATCAATTTTCTAAAAGAAGAAAAAGGTTATGTTAGAATTGAGGAACAATTACAAGATTCAGGATTACAAGAGAAAATAAAGAATTTAGAGGAACGAATCAGGAAAGAAGTATGTTCAGACATTCCTAATGCCTTTTGGGATAGAAAGAAACATTTAGTAAGCTTGCCATATGAAAAATATTTTAATGAAAGAAGTATACCAACTAAGGCTAGACCTATACAAACGAATTCATAATTATTGGAGATATGTAAAAAGGAAATTGAAGGATTAATAAATAAAGAATTGATTACTCCATCCAAATCTCCTTGGAGTTGTGCATCATCTTATGTTCAAAAGCAAGCAGAGAAAGAAAGGGGAGTCCCCAGATTGGTAATAAATTATAAACCTCTTAATAAAGTATTACATTGGATTAGATACCCTATTCCTAATAAAAGAGATTTATTAAAACGAATTTATGATGCAAAAGTATTCTCAAAATTTGATATGAAATCAGGATTTTGGCAGATACAAATTGACCCTAAGGATAGATATAAAACGGCTTTTACAGTTCCATTTGGTCATTATGAGTGGAATGTTATGCCTTTTGGATTAAAAAACACCCCTTCAGAAATCCAGAAAATAATGAATGACATATTAAACCCTTACACTAATTTCTCAATAGTACACCTTAATGATGTTTTAATTTGTTCGGAATCAATAGAACAGTATTTTAAACATTTACATATATATATATATATATATTTAAATATCATTAACAAAAATGGATTAGTGGTCTCAGGTACAAAGAATAAGTTATTTCAGACAAAGATTAGATTTCTGGGTCATAATATATACAAAGGGACACTTATCCCTATACAAAGATCTTTAGAATTTACATAAAAATTTCCGGATGAAATAAAAGATAAATCTCAATTACAAAGGTTCTTAGGATGTTTAAATTATATTTCTGATTTTTTCCCCAAACAAAGATAATTATGTACTCCTTTATATAAAAGGTTACAAAAGAATCCACCTGCATGGACAAAAGACCATACGGCATTAGTAAAATTATTAAATCAAAGGATTAAAACTTTACCACTCATTACTATTCCACACCCCCAGGCATTTATGATTGTTGAAATGGATGGATTTGCGGTATTCTCAAACAAAAATTATTGTTTGAGTCAAAAGAACAATTGGTAAGATATCATTCAGGTTTATGGCTTGGACCTCAAAAGAATTATTCTACAGTTAAAAAAGAAATTTTATCCATTGTTCTTTGCATTTCTAAATTTCAGGATGATCTTATAAACAAGAAGTTTCTTTTAAAATTGGATTGCAAACCTGCAAAGATGTCTTACAAAATGATGTAAAGAATTTAGTTTCAAAACAAACTTATGCAAGATGACAGACAATTTTATCAGTGTTTGATTTTGAAATAGAACACATAAAAGGAGATTCTAATTCATAACCTGATTTCTTAACCAGAGAATTTTTGACAGGTTCAAAGGATGAGCTCTCAACCCACAAAGAATAAGACCCTTACGATCAAAGACTTCTTGCCAAATCAAGCAGTTCCGTCTTCTTCTAACCATTTTCAGTCTCTTCAGGATTTTTAACCTCTTACTTATGTTCAAGCTGCTTCAAATCCCTCAACCAAATTACAACAATCTCCCATATTCACTTTCCTTATCCTTCTGGTCAACCAGTATCCACACCTCGACCAAAGAATCTTGCTAAGAATAATCAAGCCCAACAACCATTCAACCCTAATCATGTATGTTATGCAACTAAAAACCTCATATTGAACATTTAACCCTCACTAGACACCATGAACACTTGGAATATCAAGATTTGTTAGGATATGTATTTAACATGTTTCAAGATAAGTAGTATTGGATTTCTTCTTAACCAATTAAGGATTTGTGGTTCTATCAGTACATTCTTGTACATTCAGGGTCGTGGATATTCACCATACCATGGATACACCGACAAATTCAATTATTATGTATTCCAAGGCTGTCATTTGAAAAATTTTAAACTGATGAGATTGGATAGAATTAACAGGATCAGCAGCAGGCACAGTTCACTTTGGAAGCTCTTATAATCCTCCAGGATATTCTTATGAGGATTACGAAGAAACATGGTTTAAAGGATTTTTTTTTAAACCATTCAATCACTCTTGGTTTTACACAATTCATAAAACTCTTTGGACAAATTTCAACAGTATTCCTCTATGGTTTTATGAATGGTGGCAGTCTTATGGAGCCACTGAAAAAGTTTATCCTCCTGATGCCAAGAAAGCTTGGCAATTATTCCGTGAAAAGATAGATTCTACTGTCGCCGAATTTGGCAAGAACATTCAGTTCCACTTCAAGCTCAAGCTTCCATGGATCATCTGTTGGAATTTTAAATTTACTCATTATTTCTGAAACCTATGCCATTCTCTCTCATCCGAGAATTTAAGATAAAATGGTTGATTGCACTTAAGGTAAACCAGGAAACTGTATAGGTTTATTTTGAGGAACAAAAGTTACTTCAAAAGAATTCAATGCTAATGCCATTTGGTAAAGTCCCAGGACAATCATCAGCTCTTCTCAACTTTCAACCTCCTACGAAGAAGGAAATATTAAGTACAAGAAAGAGTCAGGTCTTTCAACCGGCATCGACTCTATCTTTAAAAGAAATCCTAAGATAAAAGAAATCCCGAAAGCTGCATGATAGTTGATGTAGATGTAGAAGATAATTTTGAACTCTGAGTAAGAAGATACACAACGAGATATAAACCCTAAAATTTTGATATTATTCTGAAAGTGCTAATACAAAATATTGTTTTCAAAATGTGTTTAGAAAGCTAAGAGGGAGCGTGGAAAATGTTCTACCTCTCTCTCTAACTTACATTCTAATTCGTAGATACCAAATCCTACTATGCTAAATTATTGATGGTCCAGGCTATGGTCCATCAAAATGCTAAATACATTGAATTATGGCATTCATATGGTCCATCACTATCAATTAATACTATTACAAAGTTTAAACAAATGAAAGTAGATTCCTTCACATGGGTCTTATTTAATGTTGATCTTGATATAAAGTTGACTTCACATTAGGTCTTTTTTAATGCTGATCTTGATAGAAAGTTGAAATAAAGTTGATCTTGACACAAAGTAAAAGTAGGCTCCACATGGGTCTTTGGAATTTCGTCAAAAGTGCCATCCAGCTAGAACATGTTGGGGAGATGTATCTAGTGAGGTTAAATCTAGTCAGAGAACCAATATTCTGTATCCAAGTAGTATCTTCATTACCTGACGAAAATTCATTCAATGTAAAAGTATGATCCGGAAACATTGGATAAAATCGGAGCTGGACTTCAGACAACTATCCATCGTCATTAATTTGTAATGAATTAATCCTTTTCCTGTTAAAGAGTTCATCTTCATCCTTTCACAGTCTGCCCTATGATAGTTGATTCTGTAATCCTTTTTCAACTATTTTCATACCAATTTCTCTGTTGAAAACTTGACTGGTACAATTCTTCTTTTTGTCAAGCATAGGGAATCCTTGTTCTTGAAGCTTTTTATCAAGCTTGTCCGAACAATATTCCTGCAGCTGCAAACATTAATTATTAGTAAAATATTTTTATTTTTTTAGAACTCAAAATGTTCCAGTACTAAATTGGTTTCCACAAGATCAGAATATGATCCTTGGCTAGAGGCTCCTTTGAAACTACTAGATTTCTCCTTGAACTTCTTAAATTTGAAGAATTATTGGTATTCTAGAAATTCATTCTCCGGATGAAGTTTTTGTTTTAAAGATAGAGCCGAAGTAGGTTGAAATACCTGACTCTTTCCTGTACTTAATATTTCCGTCTTTTCTGACTCTCCAGATCAATCTCACCTCCTAACATCTCTATTTCATTGGTGTTGCTGATCATGTGAAGCACATGATCACCGATGAGCCTTCAGCCATTCTGATATTCAGAATTTTCCTCATGGCTGCTTGCCTTGTTGTCCGGCCTTGATGAGCAAACATCTCTCTTAGGTGAGCCATCATGTTAAAAGCAGAAATCATGGGATGAAGCTGATGTTGCAGAATGTAACAGCGCGCCATCTCATCCGTTTTTCTCCACCTTGTATAGGCACCCCTATCTTCTTGAGGAGATTCATTATTAGGCATATCTGGACAGACTTCAGTGAGCACAAACTTATACTGCTCAGCTGTCAGGACAATGTCCAAATTCTGACTTCAGTCAACATAATTCAGACAAGTAAGTTTGTTGTCTTTCAACATTGTAGCTAAAGGATTGAATGACATGTCGAAGACTGTAAATTAAATAATCCGATAATGTTTCAGTATTTAACCTAGAATTTTGAAAAAACAAAAAATTCTAACAATTATTAACTTCCCTCAAAACAATAATTAAAACCATTGACATCTCATTCATCGGGATTCTCGCAAGCCATGATAGTGTGGACATTTACGCTAACCCACATTTGTTTGAGAATAACTATGTTCATTAACTACACTATCTAACCAAACGATACTGATTAATGTAGTTAATAGTCAGTGCCTTTCAGCCGTACAAATAAGCAGCGTAACATTGATGGGAGGAATACTACAAATCGTAGACTAAGTGTGTGCCATTATGTGACTTCTGAGCTTGTTACCTCAGGATAGTACACCTCAGATGGAGAGGGTATCGTTTTTCTCCTAGTTCAACTTACTCTAACATCTTACTTATAAATTCATTAGCTAGTGATCTTATGGTTGGACTCATCCGATATGGATGAAGGCCCTAATGCCAACGCGTAAGTCTACCCACATCACATATGAATTCGTAATGGAGGCTGTGGGAATATTAACCAACCCCTCCCACTTAGATTTCTAAAACGAGGGTTTTCTGGTTTTAATATGCAATTAACTAATCCTAAGTTATGTGAAAACATAAAACCAGCATTCTTTAAAATATGCATCTACTATACAACACAAACATTAAACTATAAAATTAAAAACTATAAACACGAGAAATAAATACGTAAAATAAATTTTCTGACTATTATGGTTTCAATTACTTCCATTTTCTACTTTGATCTCGTGTCCTGTCATTCCACTCGATGGATTGAGTCTTGAAAATCAAATTTATATATATGAAAAAAGAACACCAGAGAAAAATGGGCTGCACGTGCGAGCCAAATGGGCCGCGCACTCGCAACACGCACAAAGTGCGCAACCCATAATGGGCTTGCACGTGTAGGCCTGCGCGTGTAGCTATTGCTGCCGTGCACTGCACAACAATTAATGTGCAGCGCCCCGACGGCGCGCGCTACTGGTGAGTCATCACTAGCTAAAGTCTACTATTTAATGTTTAATCCTTCCACTAGGGACACGCTTCAAAAGTATAATGTTTAATCATTCTTCTTTAGTTAAAGATTTAATCTTTGAGCATCATTTTAATAAATTGAACTAGTATAAGCCTAGATCCGTTCAAGGAAAATGAATTTGAGCCTGAGAAGAGTCGAAAGTCTCCGATTCTAGAATGCATTGCATGAAAGTGAGATTTTCGATTTAGCCCGGGCTTGTTCCATTTTCTTAAAATTGGTATCAGAGCGAGTGTTTTGGCTTTATACTTGTTTCATTTGTTACATGGCTTTATTTTGGCATTATTATTTTTGTCAAAATATTTGAACAGGTGGTTATTAGTTTCCCGGCTATTATGGTAGAATTTATTTTTCATTCATAAACCTCGGGACATGTCCGGGCTCGTATTGTTTTTTAATGGAAATGTCTGTAATAGTAATAACAACGAGTTGGAAGCCGTGTAGGATTAGATAAATCTTGTAGTAGGATTTAATCTAATGTTGTCGTCTTTAAATTCCTAAAAAAATGCCTTGTATATAGGAATTTATGTATTATGATGATGACATTATTTTGGGTAAGTTTTATTCGTTAGTTTTGGGTTCTTGTAATTTTGGGTGATTCATAATTATATAGAGAATCGAGAAAACCCAGGCGAATTGAGAGGAATCCAAATAACGAGTGGGAGCGACATGACGGGACGTGTCACCGAGGCATCAAGGAATCAACTATAGAGAAGGCCATAATAGTCGGGAAATTTTATTTCTTTAATTTCACGTATTTAAGTCCTTTCGTTGATTGTGTGTTTTTGATTTATTTGCTTCAACGAAAACCAAACCGTTTTTAAACTTAAAGTGCAATTAACTAAGGTAGATTATTCGCATACTAAAACTCCAACGGTTTTACGGGTGCGAATATCCATAGTTAAGATATTGCATGGTAAAACATAAAAATCCTCAAACTTAAAAATCTAAGTGGGAGCGGGTTGGAAAATATCCCCATGGCCTCCATTACGGGTTCATTGGTGATGTGGTTAAACTTGCGTGCTGGCTTAGACCTTCATCCCTATCGGATGAGTTTTCAACCACGGATATCACCGAAAATGAATTTCTAAAGGGATGACTATAGTGAGTTTAATTGGAGAAAGTTGCGACACCCTCGCCATCCGAGGTGCATTAGTATCCTAAGTAACAAACTTAGAAGTCATGTAATGGCATACACTTAGTGTACCTTTTTTAGTATCCCTCCCATCGAGGTTACACTATCTTCGTGTACGACTAAAATTATCGACTATTGATTTCATTGATCGCAAGATCGTTGGTTAGAGAATGGAATTAATGAACTTCGGTTCTTCTCGAACAAATGTGGGTTGACGTAGACGTTCACCCATCGTGACCTGCGTTAATCCCGGCGTGAGAGATGTCGGTAGGAGAATTTATTGTTTTGAGGATATCAATATTTTTGAATAAGTATACTGCAACTTGACTGTTTATTTTTCAGTTATTGATATGTCATTCAACCCGCTAGCTGTCATTTTGAATCAGAACAAACTTACGGGTCCTAATTACATTGACTTGAAACGTAACATGGACATTGTCTTTTCTGCCAAAGGTTACAAATACGTACTCACTGAGGAGTGCCCCCCTAAGCCCAGCGATGATTCCACCCCTAAACAGTGAGAGCTATATACGAGGTGGCAGAAGGCTGATAAGATGACCCGGTGTTACATCTTGGCTTCTATGTCGAGTGTACTGCAGCACCAGCATCCATTGTTTACCTCAGCCTACGATGTGATGCTCAACCTCAGGGAGATGTTTGGACATCAGGGCAAGGCAACTAAGCAGTCGGCTATGAGGAAACTCATAAGTGCTAACATAGCTGAAGGCACCTCAGTGAGGGATCACGTGTTGGACATGATCAGTTGCATAAATGAGATCGAGGTATTGGGAAGTGATATTGATGGGGAGACCCAGGTCGATATCATTCTCCAGAGCTTGCTCCCCAGTTTTGAGCAGTTTCTGTTGAACTATAATATGGTTGAGCTTTCATATTCTCTTACCGAGCTCATGACTGCATTGGTGTCTGCTGAGAGCCTCTTCATAGAGAAGAAGCAAGCCTTGGCTACTGTTGGTCCCTCAGGTTTCTCTGTTGGGCCCAAAACCAGGAAGCATAAGAGGAAGAGGAACAGAGAGCAGCAGCTGATCATGGACCCAAGGTGGGCATTACCAAGAAGCACAAGTCGAAAGGCAAGTGTTTCAGATGTAGCTAAGCAGGACATTGGAAGATGGATTGCCCAAAGCCTCGAGGTATGTTCAAATTTTCCCTAGTTACTAAGATGTGTTTAGCGGCAATTCCAACGGATACTTGGTGTGTGGATTCAGGAGCCACTGATCACGTTTGTAATTCTATGCAGGGGTTCCAAGTGACCCGGGTGCTTACAGAGGGAGAGTTACAGGTTTACCTCAGCGATGCTACCAGAGTTTCGGTTGTTGCAGTGGGAGTTTTATGTCTTTATTTTTCAAACTCTGTTTTAAATTTAAAGGATTGTCTTTTTGTACCCATTTTTTGGAATAACTTGCTTTCAGTTTAGAGATTTTTATTGGATGGTTATAAGTGTGTTTTTTCTGATAATTCTGTTTTTATTAGAAAGAACCAGAAGCTTATATGTTCCGATACATTGGTTGACAATCTATTTTTAATCAAGACAAACTCCCCAGTTGTGCACAACACTGAAACTAGTAACTCATCACCGAATCATAATAAGATAAAAGAGTATTCCCGTTGAATCAAACTTACCTTTGTCACCTGAGACTCGGTCATATCAACCTTAGTAGGAATCAAAGGTTGGTCAATGATGGGTCTTTGGACTCATTGGATATTAACAGCTATCCGATCTGTGAGTCCTGCTTGGAGGGTAAGATCACCAAGAGGCATTTCAAGGCAAAGTGGTATAGGGCCAAGGAGGTTTTAGAGTTGATTCATTCTGACTTGTGTTTGCCTATGTCAGTTCAGGCTAGAGGTAGTTATGAGTATTTCGTGACATTCAAGGATGATTACTCTAGATATTGATACATATATCTGATGCGCCACAAGTCTGAATACTTTTGCAAGTTCAAAGAGTTTAAGGTTGAGGTGGAGAACCATCTGGGTAAGAGTATCAAGGCCTTGTGATATGATCGTGGTGGTGAAAACCTCTCGTGTGAATTTAGGCCCTATTTGTCAGAGGAGGGTATTCAGTCCCAATTGTCTGCACCTGGCACACCCCAGCAGAATGGTGTAGTATAGAGGAGGAACAGGACTCTTATGAATATGGTTAGATCGATGATGAGTTACAGTGAGTTGCCTATCTCGTTTTGGGGTTATGCCTTAGAGACAACATGTTTCATTTTTAACCTTGTGCTATCTAAGTCTGTGTCTTCAACCCCAGTAGAGTTGTGGACTGAGCGAAAGCCTAGTCTGAGACATCTCAGGATTTGGGGTTGTCCAGCACATGTGCCCGAGGCAGATGCAGGTAAGTTAGATGCGAGAACCAAGGTTTTGCTGTTTATAGGTTACCCTAAAGAAATGAGTGGTGGTCTATTTTATAGTTCTCAGGATCAGAAGGTGGGGGTCAGCACCAATGCCAGATTTCTTGAGGACGACTATGTTTTAGATCACAAGTCAAGCAGCAAGTTAGTATTGGAAGAGCTTAGAAGTCAGTCCATTATTCCATATGCATAAGTACAGGAAGACACACCACAAGAAACTGCACACACTATCACAGATGATGCTCTTACACAGGTTTGGGTGAGTCTTCAGACTTTATCCTTGGCGCTCATGAATCAGACCCAGTTAGCTACAATGAGGCTCTCCAGGATAAAGATGCAGATTCTTGGCAGACAGCGATGATTGCTGAGATGGGTTCTATGGACTCAAATCAGGTCTGGGAGCTGGTAGACCTTCCTGATGGGTTTCGGCCTATTGGATGCAAATGGGTCTACAAGCAATAGAGAGAATCTGACGACATGGTTGAGACCTTCAAGGATAGGCCTGTGGTGAAGGGGTATACTCAGAAAGAGGATATCGATTATGACGAGACCTTTTCCCCGGTAGCTATGCTTAAGTCGATCCAGATTCTCTTTGCCATAGCTGCTCATATGGACAATGAGATTTGGCAGATGGACGTCAAGACAGCTTTCCTTAATGGAAGTCTTGAGGAGACCATCTTTATGCAGCAACCATAGGGTTTCATTGTTCAAGGCCAAGAGCACAAGGTATGCAGACTTAGGAGGTCCATTTATGGACTTAAACAAGCATCCAGATCTTGGAACATCCATTTTGATGAGGTTATCCAGTCCTATTGATTCACTAGTGTCTGGATGAGCAGTGTGTATATCGCAGGCGTGATGGTGATACGGCGGTGTTCCTCGTACTTTACGTAGATGACATCCTTCTGATTGGCAATAATAAGAAGGTATTGTTAGACGTAAAGGCGTGGTCGTCCAGGCAATTTGATATGAAGGATTTGGGAGAGGCTGGTCATATCCTTGGGATCAAGATTATTCGAGATCGTAGGAGACGTTCTCTGACACTCTCCCAGGCATCCTACGTAGACACTATTCTGGCCTATTTTAACATGCAGAACTCCAAGAGGGGTTTACTACCTTTCAGGCATGGAGTGCATCTATCAAATGAGCAGTGTCCCAAGAATGATAAGAAGATAGATGCCATACAGGAGGTACCCTATGCCGCCGCAGTGGGTAGCCTTATTTATGCTATATTATGTACGAGGCCTGGTATTTGCTTTGTCGTTGGCATGGTTAGCAGTTATCAGAGTAACCCTGGGAAGGCTCACCGGGAGGCAGTAAAATGCATTCTCAAGTACTTGTGTAGGACGAGAGATCCATGTCCTAATTTATAGAGCGTAGGAGCTTGTACCATTGGGTTACACAGATTCAGATTTCAAGCTGATATGGACAAGAGTAAGTCTATCTCTGGGTTTGTGTTTACTCAAAGAGGTGGAGCCATAGTGTGGCAGAGTGTCAAGTAAAAATGCGTGGTGGACTCCACCATTGAGGCTGAGTACGTTGCCGCATCATAGGCAGCGAAAGAAGCTGTATGGCTCCGGAACTTCTTGGTGGAGTTAGATGTGGTTCCTGAGCAGCCTAGGTCTATCACAATTTAATCTGATAACAATGGTGCAGTTGCTAACTCGAGGGAACCACGAGCCCACAAAGCGAGTAAACACATAGAGTGCAAGTACCACCTGATACGAGAGATCGTAAAAAGGGAAGACATAATTGTGGCCAATTTAGAATCAGATGACAACCTTGCAGATCCTTTCACAAAGCCATTGACCCCCAAGGTCTTTGAGAGACATGTGGAGGGCATGGGAGTCAGATTCTTGAGGGAGCAATGTGAGTGAGCTTAAAGGTGTTCTGTAGATTTCATTATGACAGCAGTGTAATAGCGGGTTAGACAGTTTTTGTACTTCTTAGCATAGCTTTGAGTATTAGTGGGAGATTGTTAGTTTTGAATATAGAAAAGCTATGGCTTGTATCAAAAACTAATATCCACATATGACATATCATTTTGTTTCAGTATAAAATTGTTCCATTATATCATAGAACTAGATAACGGGGTGTGGAAAGACACAATAGATACCGTTATTGGTTAAAGTATTGATATATAAAAAGTATGCTCGTAACTGAGATAGTCTGAACACACAATCGGTATAGGTTATCGTGTGGTTTGGAAATTAGTTTATCTAGACTAATTAAAATCAGATGGATATACCCGGGGCATATTGAGCACGACCAGTTTGGATAGAATTGACTTGTACTGATCGGCGTAGTCAATTCGGTCCTAGTATTCAGTATCTCAATCCCGAGATTGGTAAGGACGTGAGAGTTAGATACCGTATGCTTTGATGTGCAAAACAATGCGGTCAGTTGAGGCCTATACCTCGATAGGTTGGGTATGCGTTGTTTAGCTTCTTACGTGCCGTTGCTAGTTGGAGGAATCCACGTACCGGTTCGCCGGGTTAATGGTGCTCTCGAGATGAGCTCGTAAGGTTTATTGTACTAAAACTGGCCAGAGGACTTTAATGTGGGGAGATAGAAGAAAATAAAATGATGCGATATAAAGTCATTTTTGAGCGGTAGTTCCATAATTGGTCCATTAGTGGTACGACTAATTATGCATTTGACTAATCGATAAAGTGAATTAATTAATCCTAAAGGTTTAAGTAATATTTACTTGACAGAGTAGATTAAGAAAATTAATTCTATATGAATTAATTAATCATAAGGGTTCGATTAAATTAAATTAACAAAGTGGGTTAAGAAATTAATTCGAAAATGATCGATTGGAGTTGATTAGTCTAGGGAAGACTAAGGAGTCAACGAAAGGCAAATTAAAAGCCCCAACTCAAAAGCCCACTAGGTCTCCCAAGGAGCTCCCTATAAATAGCTAATGTTAGGCACATTTGAAGACATTAGAAACCTTGTAGGCAAATGCCTTAGAGTGAGAAAGACAAATCTAGAGAGAGAATTCTTTCTTCCTTATTGAGAATTCTTTTTCGAAGTTGGTTTGTGATCTTTCTTGTCCAAGAAACTTAGCCCATGATTCTAGAAGCCCAAGACCACTGCCTGGAAGTTCAAACGCCGCTCGAGAAGTCCGTTCGCCGCTCTTTTTTCTGGGTTGTTAGCACCGCCTGCGTTTTTTGGATTTTTCAGCGCCGTTTTGATGCATTTTCATAGTGGGCTTTGCTTATTTGTTGTGTTGATCCTTTGGCTCATTCCTTTTGGTTTGCCAAAGTCTAGATCTACCAGCAAATAGCTTACCCACGAAGTTTTATTGAGGCAGTGTGGGTTTTCAGATTAGAACAGTTTCCCGGGCTAGATCTGTTTTTCAGATCTGTGAGTTTCTTCAAGTGGGTTTCTTTGGATTTCTTTGCCAGTGCCTTTAGCCACCTCGTAGTTACCTTCTTACCCAAGTTCGAGGTTGTTTGGAGTTATCCTTGGGATTCTGTGTGGAATTTGCGCTAAAGAATTGGTTTTCGCAGCATGCGGTAAATAAAAAGCTAATCTTCGGGCAACGATCTGCTGAGGATCTGACGAGTTTTGCGAAGTGGGTCTCATATGAATCTTTTCCTTAGTGTCTTATCTACCTTGTGCATAGTCACCCACACGATTTCGACGTATAGACGGAGTTGTTCTCGGGATTCTCCCATGATTGGTACTGGCGGTAAATAGCAGCCCCTTCCGATTCCTCCTTCGCTTATTCTACATTACTTGATCTTCTTGCAATTCGTTCTGGGTTTTCTTGGTTTTCTACGAATTAACAATAAACCAAAAACCCACGAATTCAAGTCACCAACCTTAACGCCTTCGATTACAAAATAAATTTCCCTAGTACAAGGCATATAGGAAAAAAAATCAAAATTACATAGAAAAACATCCTACTACAGATTTGATCTAATCTTACATGGCTTCTAGCACGTTATTTTACAATTACAAGCATTCATAAAAAAACCAAACCCGGACATGTCCAGGGGTTTAATTAAAACATACAAATGCAACCATAATAGCCAGGATTTCTAAACCACCTGCAAATAAAACCATGTAACAAATCGAACAAACACAAAACCAAAACCAGGCTCTGATACCAATTAAAATATTATCTGCTAGGGCCCGGTCAAAAATTCACTTTTGTGCTATGCATTCCAGAATTGGAACTCTTGACCAGGTTTAGACTCTAGCAGAATCGCTATTCCAATCATTTCTTGAAATAACATTGCGCAAAATCTTGGTTTGCACTTGTTCGATTTATCACGCAACTAATAATTTCTAATTAAAGCAGAAGTTTAGAAATACCTCTTGAAGAGTGTACTTAGGTGATCGCTTGTATGACTCAAGACAGGCTCGAACGTTGTGTGGGCAATGCACTAATGAACCAACGATCAGCAATCTAACACAATTAAACTCGCTGAAATCTCATCAAAAATACCGTCGCCCAAGCTACCTGCGCGTGCCGATCATGCACCACCCAGGAACTTCACAGCTGCCACCCCTCGGATCCACGCACTGACGTAGAACTTGTAGTAGAACCGGCGGCAGTTCAAGGATGAGGGCTGCGGCGTGAAGTCTTCAAAAATTTGACTTTGAGGAGAATTATTTTAATTCTCTCTCTAGTTTTCTTGTCTTGAAAACTTATGAATTGTGTGTGTAGAATTGCCAATCTCTTGTCAATTTATAGAGTTACAAGAGAGACCCAAGTTGGTTTAGGATTGGCCTTCCTAATGGGTTTAGGTAATTAATAAGTTTCCAAATCCAATCAGGTAACAAATCTAGTAGGATTTCCTAATCTAATTAGATTTCCTAATCTCTAGATTTCCTAATTCTAATTGAACCTTCAGACTTAATTAATTAATTAAATAAGTCCACTTTGTTAATTACTTAATTAACCCTTAGGAATAATTAATTCTATTTAATCAATTATGAAAGTTTATCTGCCCAGACCCGATAAAAAATTTACTTTCGTGCTACGCATTCCAGAATCGTAATCTTTGACTAGGCCTAAACTCTAGCACAATCGTTATTCCAATCCTTGCTTGAAACAATATTGTGCAGGATCTTAGTATGTACTTATTTTATTTATCACGCAACAAAATATTTCTAATTAAAGCGAAAACATAGAAAGTACATCTTGAAGCTTGTTACTCAGGTGATTGCTTTTATGACTCAAGACTTTGATCGCACGTTGTGTGGGCAACGATCCAGCGAGCAATTGATAAGCAATCAACACAAAAGGACTCGCTGGAAAAATTTTGTAGCTCGATGTCGCCTGAATTGAACCGCTGTCGCGTCCGAAGATTACTTCCCTCCGCCCGAAAAAAATTCAAGAGAGAAAAACATTTTCTCTCTCTAGTTTTCTTGTTTTGAAAACTTAAGAATTGTGTATTGTAGAATTGCTAATCCCTTATATAGAGCTACAAGAGAGACCCCAAGTTGGTTTAGGATTGGTCTTCCTAATGGGTTTAGGTAGTTAATTAGTTTTCAAATCTAATTAGGTAACTAATCTAATAGGATAATCCAAATCCAATTAGATTTCCTAATCTCTAGGATTTCCTAATTCTAATTGAAACTTAAGACTTAATTAATTAAATAAATAATTCTGCTTTGTTAATACTTAATTAACTCTTAAGAATAACTAATTAATTAAATAACTAATTAATTAAATAACTAATTAATTAATTAATTATACTTACGAAATTAATCGTACCACTAACGGATTAATTTTGGCACTACCATCCTACACCAGTATTGCTTCCGGAACAACTAAATTAATTTATTCTTAATCTCCCCACATTAAAGATTTAGTGCTCGTTAATTTATTAATTTACTGATAAATTAATTAATTAACTTCTTTAATTTTCAGATTAGTACCACTGGACCTTTTTACTATACCAGACATACGTCCACCTGCTGGGTTTAGTATAATAAACATAATGAGCTCATATCGGGAGCACCATCACCCCGGACGCACCTGTATATGGTTTTCTTTCGACAAGCAGCAGCACACCAAGTAATTAAACATGAACACCCAACCCACCGAGACTATTGGCCACATTTGACCTCACCCATTGGTATATCAAAGTACGCTTTGTCTAATCCTCGGCCCGCTCAAGTCTAGGGATTAAGAGATAGAATAGTAAGAACGAATTGTCTATTAAATCAGTACAAGACAAATCATTCTAAATGGTCAAGTTTAATATGCCCCGGGCATATCTATATGATTCAATTAGTTTAGACAAACCAATTATCCAAAACACATAATAACCTAAACAAATAGCGTGTCCAAAACTTTCTCGGTTACGAACCTCATTTATATATTATGTCTTTTAACCAATGATGAGATCCACTATGTCACACTAGACACCTCATCAGCTAACTACATAATATAAACAGACTAAAATTGTACAACATATAAACCAATGTTAGTTTTGAATACAGAAAAGCTATGGCTTGTATCAAAAACTAATATCCACAGATGACATATCATTTTGTTTCAGTATAAATTTGTTCTTTTATATCATAGAACTAGATAACGGGGTGTGGACAGACACAGTAGATACCGTTATTGGTGAAAGTATTGATATATAAAAAGTATGCTCGTAACCGAGATAGTCTGAACATACTATCGGTATAGGTTATTGTGTGGTTTGGAAATTAGTTTATCTAAACTAGTTTAAATCACACAGATATGCCCGGGGCATATTGAGCACGACCAGTTTGGATAGAATTGACTTATACTGATCGGCGTAGTCAATTTGGTCCTAGTATTCCGTCCTTCAATCTCGAGATCGGGACGGGCGTGAGGGTTAGATATCGTGTGCTTTGATTTGCCAAAGAGTGAGGTCTATTGAGGCCAATACCTCGATAGGTTGGGTATGCGGTGTTTAGCTTCTTACGTGCCGTTGCTAGTCGGAGGAATCCACGTACCGGTTCGTCGGGTTGATGGTGCTCCCGAGATGAGCTCGTAAGTGTCACGGCCGTGACACGGACGGTTCGACCCAAGTGGGACGGAAGCATCGGTGGCCGAGATTCAGGGCCATTTGCGCACAAAAGGGGATGGACCGTGGGGCTTTTGGAGTGCATGGGGCACGGACCAAACAAACGGGACCGAGCTGGGACGGTCCTAGGCGGAGCGGGCAGCACATCGTGCGCCAAGCACGGGAACGACACGGCCGAGTGTTCCGGTCATTTCGGCCCGTCAAACGGAACGCTTCCCAGCCCGTTACGGTAGAATCTCTTGAATGTTTTGGGAACGAATGGGGCACGAGGGGCAGCAGCTCCTCTAGAAGGGAAGAGAAGGTTTCATTCCCCTTTACAAGTTGGCAAGTTGGCTCGGGTGACATCATGCATGATGTCAGCCCTAGGGAATTTCTTGTATAGAAAATTAGGGACCTAGAGAAGTCTAGATACTTCTTGGATTAAAATATTGGGAAGCTTCTCATGCAAGCCATGAATAGTCACCGACTTTGAGGCCTATAAATAGAGGCCAATGGTCATTTGTAAAACCAACCAAGTATAGAAGTGCTTGTAAGCCTTTGCACAAAGCAATATACTTGAGTTCCATTTTCGGGTATTTTGTGCCCACAATATCTTGCCATCTCGGTCATTTTCTAGGCCAACAAGCTCATTTTTGAGCAAGAGTAAGGCTGAGCTAGTTCTAATCGTTAGTTGTTGGAACTAGTGCCGCACCGGTTCACTAGGCCAAAGAGTGAGCCCGTGACAGTTGGTATCAGAGCGTTGGTTTAGCGCATCGGTTAGAAGCCAAGCTTTCGTTGTGCACGAGTGTAGCATCATGGCCGCACCAAGCGGCGTTACCAAGGTGGGTGAAGTCGAAGGTGGTGAGCACGTCTCAAGGGAAACGAAACGGACCTCTAGGAAGGGAGGCCGTAAGGACAAGTCCGTTGTCCTCGAGCCATTGGTCGAATTTGAGCAACGGGTGGCCAAGATGGAGTTGTTCGTGGCCGACTATCTTGATCGAGGGGAAGACCAAGATAGACGGTTCGACGAGTTTGAGGAGAGAGTGCTGGGGACTCTCAACCAAATCGTTGAACGTTTCTCAAAGGCCGATGAGGAAAGAATGGCTCAAATTAGCATGCTCCAGGGGGAGATGCTAAAGCTCCAGGGGGAGCTCGAGACGGTGAAGGCCTTAGCTGCTCGTGTCGGTCAAGGTGGAGCACTGGCTGTGGCAAGGGTCGAAGTCCCAAAGCCTGAGGCCTATGGGGGAGCCCGGAAGGCTAGGGACATTGAGAATTTTCTCTACGGCTTGGAACGATATTTCAAAGCCGTTGGAGCATATGGGGACGAGGCTCGACTGGACTTCGTTCCTCTCTACCTCAAAGACACGGTCTTGGTGTGGTGGAGACGGAGGACGGGAACGGTAGATATTGGGGTCGAGCCCATCCACACTTGGGAGAGCTTCAAGGTGGAGCTCAAGAAACAATTTCTGCCGAAAGATGTCGAAGACGAAGCGAGGGCTAGACTTCATCGATTGAGCCACAAGGACGGCCGAATTAGGGAATACGTAAAGGAATTTTCAGAACTAATGCTGGAGATCCCTGACCTATCGCCCAAGGAGGCCTTATTCACATTCATGGACGGTCTCAAGCATTGGGCCAAGTTGGAGCTACAACGGAGGAACGTCTCCAACATAACCTAAGCTATGAACGTGGCCGAGTCTTTGATCGAGTTTCAAAAGAAAGATGGGGCAAGGACAAAGGCAAGGCCATTCTAGCCGATGACGATGAGGAGGACACGGACAAGCCTCGCTCAAAGTCTCACGAGACTGTCAAGCCGGCAGAAACAAAGCAGGCACAAAAATGGGACGAACCCAAGAAGTTCAAGGGTTGCTTCTTGTGTGATGGACCGCACATGGCACGGGACTGCCCATCCCGAAACAAGCTCGCCGCCATCATCCAAAGGTTGGACGAAGGGGAACGGGAGCGTTTAGCCTGCATCAAAGACAAGGTGGACTAAGCCACCAAGGACACGGACAACCAGGGGGGATGTTCGTGGACGTAGACTTTGGGAGGAGTATATAACCGGTTCTCATTGACCCGGGGGCCGTAACGAGTTACATGTACGAGGGATTGGCGCAAAAGCTAGGGATCAAGGTGACTCCTAGCACGGGTCAGATCAAAGGCGTCAACGGAGAGTGGACCGATCTCAGGGGCAAGGCCGACGCAACGGTAAGGATCGGGGCGTGGCAAGGTAAGTTAACTTTCTCCGTTGATCCTCTTGATGACTATGGCATTATTTTGGGCATGAACTTCATAAAGAAAATCATGCCATACATCACGAGGTCGGACGCCATAGTCGTCTTGCGAGGGAAAAGCCCTTGCACCATATCGATCAAATGGGAACACGAACGGTATGGGAAACGGTCCGACCGAGGGGAGGAACAGGTGCAGCATACTTGTGCCGCAATGGTACTCGAGGAAAAGCCACCAAACAGGGATCAGGGTCGAAAGTTCGAGGCAGTAAGGACACCGGTACTTGAGGCGGGAGAGGCATCAGGGACGATGCCTCACTCAAGTGGGGGAGAGTGACACGGACGTGACACGGACGGTTCGACCCAAGTGGGACGGAAGCATCGGTGGCCGAGATTCAGGGCCATTTGCGCACAAAAGGGAACGGACCGTGGGGCTTTTGGAGTGCATGGGGCACGGACCAAACAAACGGGACCGAGCTGGGATGGTCCTAGGCGCAGCGGGCAGCACATCGTGCGCCAAGCACGGGAACGGCACGGCCGAGTGTTCTGGTCATTTCGGCCCGTCAAACGGAACGCTCCCCAGCCCGTTACGGTAGAATCTCTCGAATGTTTTGGGAACGAATGGGGCACGAGGGGCAGCAGCTCCTCTAGAAGGGAAGAGAAGGTTCGATTCCCCTTTACAAGTTGGCAAGTTGGCTCGGGTGACATCATGCATGATGTCAGCCCTAGGGAATTTCTTGTACAGAAAATTAGGGACCTAGAGAAGTCTAGATACTTCTTGGATTAAAATATTGGGAAGCTTCTCATGGAAGCCATGAATAGTGACCGACTTTGAGGCCTATAAATAGAGGCCAAGGGTCATTTGTAAAACCAACCAAGTATAGAAGTGTTTGTAAGCCTTTGCACAAAGCAATATACTTGAGTTCCATTTTCGGGTCATTTTGTGCCCACAATCTCTTGCCATCTCGGTCGTTTTCTAGGCCAACAAGCTCATTTTTGAGCAAGAGTAAGGCTGAGCTAGTTCTAATCGTTAGTTGTTGGAACTATAGCCCACGCGGTTTTCTGCCGCTAGTCTTCAGCCTCAGTCCTGCGCGTTTGATTCGAGAAGGGCAGTATTGATCTCTTTCTAATCGATCGGTGATCCACTGCTTCTCCTTGTCTAGATCACGGTGGGACAAAGGGCTGGGTACTAGGGGTTTTTCATGGGTTTTATAAACTGTGGCAGCAGCAGTTTTTCCAAGCAAGAGGCTGAGCTGTTTATGGGTTTTTGATCAGATTTTGAGAGTGTTTTGAATCCGATTTGAGAGATTTCCTTGTGGACTAAGCAAATAGACTTCGATAGATTATTGCCCACGCAATATTCAAAGTTTCTACGGAGATATCAATTGGATTTCTTCTATTGGAATCGCAACAAAGAATTGGTTTTTCTTTAAGCAAGGGACTTCGCTACAAAAGGTAGAATCTTTAAATTCCGCTTTCATTAAAGATTAAATCTTTTGTGTCCCGATTAATAAATTAAATAAGTATAAGCCTAGATCCGTTCATGGGTAAACTAATTTGAGCCTGAGCTTGGTCGAAAGCTTCCGATTCTGGAATGCATTGCACGAAAGTGAGGTTTTCGATTTAGCCCGGGCTTGTTCAGTTTTCCTTGAAATTGGTATCAGAGCGTTGGTTTCGGTCTTATACTTGTTTGATTTATTACACGGCTTTATTTTGGCATTATTATTTTTGTCGAAATGCTTAAACAGGTGGTTATTGGTTTCCCGGCTATTATGGTAGAAATTTAATTTTCATTCATAAACCCCGGGACATGTCCGGGCTTGTTTTATTTTTGAATGGAAACTTCTGTAATAGTAATAACCACGAGCTGGAAGCCGTGTAGGATTAGAAAAATCTTGTAGTAGGATTTGATCTAATCATGTCGTCTTTAAATTCCTAGAAAAATGCCTTTGTATATAGGAATTTATGTACTATGACAAAGACGTTATTTTGGATAACTTATATTCGCGGGTTTTGGTTTATCGTAATTTTGGGTGATTCCTAATTACATAGTAAACCGATAAAACCCGGGCGAATCGAGAGGAATCCAAATAACGAGTAGGAGCGACATGACGGGAAGTGTTACCGAGGCGTCAAAGAATCAATGATAGAGAAGGCCATAATAGTCGGGAAATTTTATTTGTTTAATTTCCCGTATTTATGTCTTTTCGTTGATTGTGTGATTTTTGTTTTATTTTGCATGAACGAAAACCAAACCAAAATGTTTTAAAAGGTAATGTGCAATTAACTAAGGTAGATTATTCGCATATTAAAACTCCAACGGTTTTATGGGTGCGAATATCCATAGTTAAGATATTGCTTGTTAAAACGTAAAAAAAAATCCTCAAACTAATTACATTCGCGGGTTTTGGTTTAATCGTAATTTTGGGTGATTCCTAATTACGTAGAAAACCGAGAAAACCCGGGCGAATCGAAATTAAAAATCTAAGAGGGAGCGGGTTGGTTAATAGCCCCATGGCCTCCATTACGGGTTCATTGGTGATGTGGTTAAACTTGCGTGTTGGCTTAGACCTTCCTCCCTATCGGATGAGTTTTCAATCACTGATATCGCCGGAATGAATTTCTAAAGGGATGACTATAGTGAGTTTAATTGGAGAAAGTTGCGACACCCTCGCCATCCGAGGCGCATTAGTATCCTAAGTAACAAACTTAGAAGTCACGTAATGGCATACACTTAGTGTACTGTTTATAGTATCCCTCCCATCGAGGTTACGCTATCTACGTGTACGGCTAAAATTATCGACTATTAATTTCATTGATCATAAGATCGTTGGTCAGATAATGAAATTAATGAACTTCGGTTCTTCTCGAACGAATGTGGGTTGGCATAGACGTTCACACTTCGTGACCTGCGTTAATCCCGGTGTGAGAGATGTCGGTAGAAGATTATATTTGTTTTTTGAGGATTTTTTCAATATTTTCAAAAAAGTATACTGAAACTTGTTTGTTTATTTTCAGTTGATATGTCGTTCAACCCGCTAGCTGTCATTCTGAACCAAAACAAACTCACCGGTCCAAATTACATTGATTGGAAACGTAACCTGGACATTGTCCTTACCGTTGAGGGTTATAAGTATGTGCTTACTGAGGAGTGTCCCCCTAAGCCCAGCGATGATGCCACCCCTGAGCAGCGAGAGCCATATACGAGGTGGCAGAAGGCTGATGAGATGACCAGGTGCTACATCTTGGCTTCTATGTCGAGTGTATTGCAGCACCAGCATCAGCAGATGACCTCAGCCTACGATATGATGCTCAACCTCAGGGAAATGTTTGGACATCAGGGCAGGGCAGCCAAGCAGTCAGCTATGAGGAAACTCATGAATGCTAAGATGGCTGAGGGCACTTCAGTGAGAGATCACGTACTGGACATGATTGGTTGCATCAATGAGATCGAGGTATTGGGAGGTGAGATTGATGGGGAAACCCAGGTCGATATCATCCTTCAGAGCTTGCCTCCCAGTTTTGAGCAGTTTTGATTGAACTATAATATGGGGAATCTCTCATATTCACTTTCTGAGCTCATGACTGCATTGGTGTCTGCTGAGAGCCTCTTCGCAGAGAAGAAGCAAGCCTTGGCTACTGTTGGTCCCTCAGGTTCCTCTGCTGGGCCCAAAGCCAGGAAGCAAAAGAGGAAGAGAGGCTAGAAAGCAGGAGCCAGTCATGGACCCAAGGCGGGCATTGCCAAGAAACAGAAGCTGAAAGTAAATGTTTCAGATGTGGCAAAGCGGGACATTGGAAGAAGGACTGCCCAAAGCCTCGAGGTACGTGTAAATTTTCCCTAGTCACTGAGACATGTTTAGCGGCGATTCCCACATATACTTGGTGTGTGGATTCAGGAGCCACTGATCATGTTTGTAATTCTTTGCAGGGGTTCCAAGTGACCCGGCTGCTTAGAGAGGGAGAGTTGCAGGTCTACCTTGGGGATACTACCAGAGTTTCTGTTGCTGCAGTGGGAATTTTATGTCTTTATTTTTCATATTCTACTTTATTGTTGAGAGATTGTCTTTATGTACCTAGTTTTCGTAAAAACTTTCTTTCAGTTTCTAAACTTGTTTTGGATGGTTATAAGTGTGTTTTTTCTGATAGATCTATATTTATTAGAAAAGGCCAGAAACTTATATGTTCCGGTACATTGGTTGACAATTTGTTTTTAATTAAGACTTACTCCCCAGTTATGCAAAACACAGAAACTAGTAACTCATCACCGAATCCTAATTAGAGAAAAGTTCTTCCTCTTTGAATCAGACTTATCTTTGGCACCTGAGACTAGGTCATATCAACCTTAGTAGGATTCAAAGGTTGGTCAAGAGTGGGTCTTTGGACTTACTAGATATTGACAGCTATTCGACCTGTGAGTCCTGCTTGGAGGGTAAAATGACCAAGAGGCCTTTCAAAGCAAAGGGGTATAGGGCCAAGGAGGTTTTAGAGCTGATTCATTCTGACGTGTGTGGGCCTATGTCAGTTCAGGCTAGAGGTGGTTATGAGTATTTCGTGACCTTCACGGATGATTACTCTAGATATGGATACATATACCTGATGCGCCACAAGTCTGAATGCTTTGGCAAGTTCAGAGAATTCAAGGCAGAGGTGGAGAACCATCTGGGTAAGAGTATCAAGTCACTGCGGTCTGATCGCGGTGACGAATACCTCTCTAGTGAATTTAGATCCTATTTGTCAGAGAAGGGTATTCAGACCCAGTTGTCTGCACCTGGCACACCCCAGCAGAATGGTGTAGCAGAGAGGAGGAACAGGACTCTTATGGAGATGGTTAGATCGATGATGAGTTACAGTGAGTTGCCTATCTCGTTTTGGGGATATGCCTTAGAGACAGCATGTTTTATCCTCAACCTTGTGCCATCTAAGTCTGTGCCTTCGACCCCAGTAGAGTTGTGGAATGGGCGAAAGCCTAATCTGAGACATCTCAGGATTTGGGGTTGTCCAGCACATGTGCTCGAGGCAGATGCAGGCAAGTTAGAGGCGAGATCCAAGGCTATGCTGTTTATAGGCTACCCCAAAGGAACGAGAGGTGGTTTATTTTATAGTCCTCAGGATCAGAAGGTGGTGGTCAGCACCAATGCCAGATTTCTTGAGGAGGACTATATTTTAGATCACAAGTCAAGCAGCAAGGTAGTATTGGAAGAGCTTAGAAGTCAGTCCACTATTCCAGATGCACACGTACAGGAAGACACACCACAAGAGACTGCACACACAATCACAGATGATGCTCTTGCACAGGCTGCGCCTCGTCGTAGTGGGAGGGTTGTGAGACAGCCCGAGAGGTACATGGGTTTGGGTGAGTTTTCAGACTTTGTCCCTGGTGCTCATGAACCAGACCCAGTTAACTACAATGAGGCTCTCCAGGATAAAGATGCAGATTCTTGGCAAAGAGCGATGATTGCTGAGATGGGTTCTATGGACTCCAATCAAGTCTGGGAGCTGGTAGACCTTCCTGATGGGTTTAGGCTTATTGGGTGTAAATGGGTTTACAAGCGAAAGAGAGGATCTGATGGGAGGGTTGAGACCTTCAAGGCTAGGCTTGTGGCGAAGGGGTATACTCAGAAATAAGGGATCGGTTATGAGGAGACCTTTTCCCGGTAGCTATGCTTAAGTCAATCCGGATTCTCTTGGCCATAGCTGCTCATATGGATTATGAGATTTGGCAGATGGACGTCAAGACAGCTTTCCTTAATGGAAGTCTTGAGGAGACCATCTTTATGCAGCAACCAGAGGGCTTCATTGTTAAGGGCCAAGAGCACAAGGTATGCAGGCTTAGGAGGTCCATTTATGGACTTAAGCAAGCATCCAAATCTTGGAACATCCGTTTTGATGAGGTTATCCAGTCCTATGGATTCACTCAGTCTCCGGATGAGCAGTGTGTTTATCGCAGGCGTGATGGTGATAAGGTGGTGTTCCTCGTACTTTACGTGGATGACATTCTTCTTATTGGCAACAGTAAGAGGTGTTGTCAGACGTAAAGGCATGGCTGTCCAGGTAATTCGATATGAAGGATTTGGGAGAGGCTGGACATATCCTTGGGATTAAGATTATTCGAGATCGTAAGAGACGTTCTCTGACTCTCTCTCAGGCATCCTACATAGACACGATTATGGCCCGTTTTAACATGCAGAACTCCAAGAAGGGTTCACTACCCTTCAGGCATAGAGTGCATTTGTCTAAGGACTAGTGTCCTAAGACTGCTGAGGAGATAGATGCCATGAAGGCGGTACCCTATGCTTCTGCAGTGGGTAGCCTCATGTATGCTATGTTGTGCACGAGGCCTGATATTTGCTTTGCTGTTGGCATGGTTAGCAGATATCAGAGTAACCCTGGGAAGGCTCACTGGGAGGCAGTAAAATGCATTCTCAAGTACTTGCGCAGGACGAGAGATTATGTCCTAGTTTATAGAGCGCAGGAGCTTGTACCATTGGGTTACACAGATTCGGACTTTCAAGGTGATTTGGACAAGAGTAAGTCTGCCTCTGGGTTTGTGTTTACTCTAGGAGGTGGAGCCATAGTATGGAAGAGTGTCAAGCAGAAATGCGTGGCGGACTCTACCATGGAGGCCGAGTACGTTGCCGCTTCAGAGGCAGCGAAAGAGGCTGTATGGCTCAGGAGCTTCCTGATGGACTTAAATGTGGTTCCTGAGTTGTAGGTCTATCACAGTTTATTGTGATAACAATGGTGCAGTTGCTAACTCGAGGGAACCACGAGCCCATAAGGCGAGTGAACACATAGAGCGCAAGTACCACCTGATACGAGAGATCGTAAAGAGGGGAGGCGTGATCGTGGCCAAGATAGCTTCAGATGACAACCTTGCAGATCCTTTCACCAAGCCATTGACTCCAAAGGTCTTTGAGAGACATGTGGAGGGCATGGGAGTCAGATTCTTGAGAGAGCCATGTGAGTGAGCTTAAAGGTGTTCTGGAGATTTCATTATGACAGCAATGTAATAGCGGGTTGGACAGTTTTTGTACTTCTTAGCATAGCTTTGAGTATTAGTGGGAGATTGTTAGTTTTGAATACGGAAAAGCTATGGCTTGTATCAAAAACTAATATCCACAGATGACATATCATTTTGTTTCAGTATAAATTTGTTCCTTTATATCATAGAACTAGATAACGGGGTGTGGACAGACACAGTAGATACCGTTATTAGTTAAAGTATTGATATATAAAAAGTATGCTCGTAACCGAGATAGTCTGAACATACTATCGGTATAGGTTATTGTGTGGTTTGGAAATTAGTTTATCTAAACTAGTTTAAATTACACAGATATGCCCGGGGCATATTGAGCACGACCAGTTTGGATAGAATTGACTTATACTGATCGGCGTAGTCAATTCGGTCCTAGTATTCCGTCTCTCAATCCCGAGATTGGGACGGGCGTGAGGGTTGGATATCGTGTGCTTTGATTTGCCAAAGAGTGAGGTCAATTGAGGCCAATACCTCGGTAGGTTGGGTATGCGGTGTTTAGCTTCTTACGTGCCGTTGCTAGTCGAAGGAATCCACGTACCGGTTCGCCGGGTTGATGTGCTCCTGAGATAAGCTCGTAAGGTTATTATACTAAACCCAGCCGGTGAACTTTATGTTCGGTATAATAAAAAGGACGAGTGGTACTAATCTCGGAAACCAAGAAGTCGGTGAATTAATTTGTCAATAAATTGATAAACCGACGAGCGCTAGATCTTTAATGTGGGGAGATAGAATAAAATATAATGGCGCGATGTAAAGTCATTTTCGAGCGGTAGTTCCATAATTGGTCCGATAGTGGCACGATCGATTATGCATTTGACTAATCGACAAGGTAAATTAATTAATCCAAAGGGCTTAATTAATATTTAATCGACAAAGTGAATTTAGAAATTAATTCTATTTGAATTAATTAATTCTAAGGGTTCGATTAAATTAAATTAACAAAGTGGGTTAAATTAAATTAATTTAAATGGGTCGATTGGAGTTGATTAGTCGGGAAGACTTAGCAGTAAATGAAAGTCAAATTAAAAGGCCTAACTCGAGAGCCCATTAGGTCTCCAATCGAGCTCCTATAAATAGAAGACTTGATGCCCAAGAAAACCTAAGGAAGTCTTGCAAGACAATTTTTCTTGCTTTCTTGAGTGAAAAGGTTTAAGAGAGAGAATTTTTCTTCAAGAATTTTTTCTCAAAAACAAACCAGATTTCTCACTTGCTTGAATTGAATTCCTATCAAAGATCAAACCTTTGGTTGATTATTTTCTAAGCTCGCCAGATTCTTGCTGTTTTCTTCACTGGACAGCAGTTATTTTCGCTGGGAAAATTTCCGGACAGCTGTGATTTTGCTGGGACAATTTCCGGACAGCAGCGTGCGAACTAGCACAGCCCACGCGGTTTTCTGCCGCTAGTCTTCAGCCTCAGTCCTGCGCGTTTGATTTGAGAAGGGGCAGCGTTGATCTCTTTCTAATCGATCGGTGATCCGCTGCTTCTCCTTGTCAAGATCACGGTGGGACAAAGGGCTGGGTACTAGGGGTTTTTCGTGGGTTTTATAAACTGTGGTAGCAGCAGTTTTTCCAAGCAAGAGGCTGAGCTGTTTATGGGTTTTTGATCAGATTTTGAGAGTGTTTTGAATACGATTTGAGAGATTTCCTTGTGGGCTAAGCAAGTAGACTTCGATAGATTATTGCCCACGCAATATTCGAAGTTTCTACGGAGATATCAATTGGATTTCTATTGGAATCGCAACAAAGAATTGGTTTTTTCTTTAAGCAAGGGACTTCGCTACAAAAGGTAGAATCTTTAAATTCCGCTTTTATTAAAGATTGAATCTTTTGTGTCCCGATTAATAAATTAAATAAGTATAAGCCTAGATCCGTTCATGGGTAAACTAATTTGAGCCTGAGCTTGGTCGAAAGCTTCCGATTCTGGAATGCATTGCACGAAAGTGAGGTTTTCGATTTAGCCCGGGCTTGTTCAGTTTTCCTTCAACCAAAACATTAAATCGATATATTAACTGGGAAAAAGTACAATATACTATCATGGCTTGCGAGAATCCCGATGAATGAGATGTCGGTGGTTTAAATTATTGTTTTAAGGGAAGTCAATAATTGTTAGAATTTCTTTATTAATTTTAAAATTCTAGGATATGAACTAAAACATTATCTGTTTATCTAATTTACAGTATTCGATTTGGTATTCAATCTTTTAGCTACAATATTGAAAGATAACAAATTAATTAGCCTGAGCTATGTCGATTGTAGTCGTAATTTGGACACCGTCCTAACGGCTGAGAGCACTCATGTGGGAGATTATGTCATTGATGTGATTAGCAACATCAACGAGGTTGAGGTAGTGGGAGGAGAAATCGATGGTGAAACCAAAGTCGATATTGTCCTCTGGAACTTGCCTCGAAGCTATGACGAGTTTCAGTTGAACTACAACATGAGTAAGATGATGTGTACTTCATCCGAGCTCTTGGCAGAGTTGGTGGCGGCTAAAAGTCTTCTTCTAGAGAAGAAGTGAGCTTTAGTCGCAATCAAAGCTTCAGAATCTTCTTATGAGCCTAAGGTTGGAAAGAAGAAGAGAAAGCTCGAGGGAGTAGCTCAAAAGGCGTGAATTGCGCCTAAGCCAGATATTCCAAAGAAGAAGTCGAAAGAAAAGTGCTTCAAGTGTAATCAGACGGGATATTGGAAATTGGATTGTCAAAAGCTTGAAGATACGACAATTTTTGCCTTAATTACTGAGACATGTTTAGAGGTTATTTCCACAGATACTTGGTGTGTGGATTCAGGAGCCACTGATCATGTTTGTAATTCTTTGCAAGGGTTGCAAGTTACCCGGAAGCTTAAAGAAGGCGAGCTGGACATCTACTTCGGTGACACTACAAGAGTGTCAGTAGAAGCAGTGGGAGTGGTTACTTTGAATTTCAAAATTTCTTGATTATATTTAATTAAATGTGTTTATGTACTGAGTTTTAGAAAGAACCTCGTTTCAGTTTCTAAACTATTGAAGAATGGATATAAGTTTATTATTTCTGATGATTCTGCTGTTATTAGAAAAGATGACAAACTTATTTGTTCTGGTTCATTAGCTGACAATTTGTTTATAATTAAATTAAACTCCCATGTTGTGCAAAACATAGAGATAGATAGCGCATCATCTAACACTAATAAGAGGAAAGAACCTTCTAAAACGAATCAAACCTATCGTTGGCATGTCAGGCTAGGTCATATAAACCTTAGTATGATTCAAAGGTTGGTCAATGATGGACCTTTAAGTTAATTAGAGATTGACAGTTATTCAACCTGCGAATCTTGCTTGGAAAGTAAGATGACCAAGAGACCTTTTATGGCAAAAGGTTATAGATCCAAAAAAGTATTAGTCAACATTCACTCTGACTTGTGTAGACCGATGTTGGTCCAAACACAAGGTGGGTTTGAGTATTTCATGACGTTCATGGATGATTACTCTAGGTATGGGTATATTTACCTAATGCGCCACAAGTCCGAATGCTTTAATAAATTTAAAGAGTATCGGGCAGATGTGGAGAAGCATCATGGTAAGAGTATCAAGATACTACGATCAGATCATGTTGGTGAGTACCTGTCCCACGAATTTTGAGAATACCTCAGTGAGATCAGAATTCAGTCTCAGTTGTCTGCACCTGGAACAGCACAGCAGAACGGTGTAGCTAAAAGAAAGAACAAAACACTCATGGAAATGGTTAGATCAATGATGAGCTATAGTGATTTGCCGAGTTCGTTCTGGGGATATGCCTTAGAAACAACGATGTACATCCTTAATCTTGTACCATCTAAAATCGTGTCTTCAACCCCAATAGAGTTGTGGAACGGGCGTAAGCCCAGTCTAAGACATCTCAGAATTTGGGATTGCCCATCACATGTGCTTAATGCAGATGTGGCTAAGTTTGATGCAAGAACGGAAGTAATGCTGTTTGTAAGATATCCTAGGGGAACGAAGAGTGGTCTATTTTATAGTCCTAAAGATCAGAAGGTGGTGGTTAGTATAAACGCTAGATTTTTAGAGGATAAATATATTCTAGATCACTAACCCAAAAGCAAAATAGTACTAGAAGAGCTTAGGAGACAAAGATAATCCTGATGTACCAGCACAAGTAGATACACCACACACTACACAAGATATCACAGATGATGTGCCTACACAGGTGCTACCTCTTCGTAGTGGGAGGGTTGTGAAACAGCCCGACAGGTTCATTGGCGTGGGAGAGGCCTTAGACCTAGTCCCAGGCATACCTGAACCTGACCCAGTAAACTAAAATGAGGCTCTCCGGGATAAAGATGCAGAATTTTGGAAAAGGCAATGATATCCGAGATGGGGTCGATGGACCACAATCAAGTCTGGGAGCTTGTGGACCTGCCTGATGGGTTCAAGCCCATTGGATGTAAATGGGTCTACAAATGCAAGATAGGACCTGACAGAAAGGTTAAAACCATTAAAGCTAGGCTGGTGGCGAAGGGGTATACTCAGAAAGAGGAATCGATTATGAGAAAACCTTCTCCCCGGTGGTCATGCTTAAGTCGATCCGGATTCTCATGGTCATAGCTGCTCATTTAGATTATGATATATGGCAGATGGATGTCAATACAACTTTCCTTAACGGAAGTATTGAGGAAACCATCTTCATGCAGCAACCAGAGGGATTCGTTAAAAAAAGTCAAGAGCATAAAGTTTGCAGGCTTAAGAGGTCTATTTACGGACTTAAGCAGGCATCCAGATCATGGAACATTTGGTTTGATGAGGTAATCTAGTCCTACGTATCTACTCAGTGTCTGGATGAGCAATGTGTATATCGCAGACTTGATGGAAACACGGTGGTGTTTCTTGTGCTTTACGTAGATGACATTCTATTGATTGGCAACAACAAGAAAGTGTTATCAGATGTAAAGGTATGACTGTCAAAACAGTTTGATATGAAAGACTTAGGAGAAGTGGAACATATCCTTGGGATAAAGATAATTCGAGATCGTAAGAAACGTTCGTTAACGCTCTCTCAAACTTCATACATAGATACGATTCTGGCCCGTTTTAACATGCAGAACTCCAAGAAAGGTTTTTTACCTTTCAGACATGGAGTGCATATATCTAAAGAACAGTCTCACAAGATTGTTGAGGAGATTAAGGCCATGAAAACAGTTCCTTATGCTTCGACAGTAGGAAGTGTCATGTATGCAATGTTCTGTACAAGGCCTGATATATGTTATGCAGTTGGCATTGTAAGCAGATATTAGAGTACCGGAAAAGCTCATTGCGAGGTAGTAAAATGCATTCTCTAGTATTTGCGCAGGACGAGAGACCAAGTGTTGGTCTCTCAGGCACCTGAGCTGGTACCCCGAAATTACTCAAATTCAGATTTCCAAGGCGCCAAGGACAAGAGCAAGTCTACCTCAGAGTATGTATTTACTCTGGGAGGTAGAGCCATAGTTTGGCGGAGTGTCAAGCAGAAATGCTTGGCGGACTCTACCATGGAGGCTGAATACGTTGCTTCATCAGAGGCAGCGAAAGAAACAGTATGGCTTAAGAACTTCCTAGTGGACTTAGATGTGATTCCTGGTTTGCAGAAGTCAATCACAGTGTATTGTGATAACAACGATGCAGTAGCAAACTTGAAGGAACCATGAGCCCACAAGGTGAGTAAACATATACAACGCAAGTACCACCTAACACGAGACATCGTAAAGACGGAAGACGTGGTTATGGCTAAGATAGGATCAGAGGATAACCTTGCAGATCCATTCTCGGAGACATTGACTTCAAAAGTATTTGAGCCTCACGTGGAGGGCATGGGAATCAGATACTGAAGAAAGCCATGGTAGTTTTTCTAGATATATTGTAGAGTGTAACGATTGAATGTAGCTATGTACTTAAAGCAAAGCTTAAGTATTAGTGGGACATTGTTATATATGAATACATAAGCCATGATTGTAATATACATTTTTCCAGTTAATATATTGATTTATTGTTTTGGTTTATTTGTTGTGCATTATTTGTCCATTTATATTATGTAGTTAGATGATGAGGTGTATTGTGTGACACAGTAGATCTCATCATTGATTAAAAGACATAATATATAAATGAGGTTCGTAATCGAGACAGTTTAGGTTATTCTGTGATTCAGATAATTGGTTTGTCTAAACTAATCAAATCATATAAATATGCCCGGGGCATATTGAACTTGACCATTTAGAATGATTTGTCTTGTACTGATTTAATAGACAAATCGTTCTTAGTATTGTATCTCTTAATCCCTAGACTTGAGCGGGCATGAGGATTAGACATATTGTACTTTGAACTGCCAATGGGTGAGGTCGATTGTGGCAAATAGTCTCGGTGGGTTGGGTGCGCGTGTTTAGTTACTTGGAGTGTTGCTGCTTGTCGAAAGGAAACCATGTACCGGTGCGTCTGGGGTGATGGTGCTCCCGATAAGAGTTCTTTATGTTTATTATACTAAACTCGGCCAGTGGACTTATGTCCGGTATAGTAAAAAGGTTGAGTGGTAGTAGTCTTGGAATGAAAGAAGTTAATTAATTAATTTATTAGTAAATTAACAAATTAAAGAGCACTATATCTTTGATGTGGGGAGATTAATAATAAATTAATTTAGTTGTTCTGGAAGCAATTCTGGTGTAGGATGGTAGTGCCAAAATTAATCCGTTAGTGGTACGATTAATTTTGTAATAGGTTAATTGAATAAGTAGAATTAATTAATTATTTCTAAGGGTTATTTAAGTCATTAACAAAATGTAATTTAATTAATTAATTAAGTCTTAAGTTTCAATTAGAATTAGGAAATCTTAGAGATTAGGAAATATAATTGGATTTGGTTTATGCTATTAGATTAGTTACCTAATTGTACTTGGAAACTAATTAATTACCTAAACCCATTGGGAAGGCCAATCCTAAACCAACTTAGGGTCTCTCTTGTAACTTTATATATAAACAAGGGATTAGCAATTACATAACACACAACTCATAAGTTTTCAAGACAAAAAAACTAGAGAGAGAAAATTTCTCTCTCTAGGATAAACTTTGGGCAGCCAGATTTTGTCCCAAGGTCGCGGCAGGCAATTAGACCCGGCAGGTGATGACATCAAGGAATTCCTTCAGCGGCGGTAGGATTTTCCGGCAGTGAAGAGCTGCTGAATTTTTCCTGACAACCCAGTTGTGTTGATTGCTGATCAATTGGTTGCTAGATCGTTACCCACACAACGTGCGATCATAGTCTTGAGTTAACACGCTTTAAGAGGTAATTTTCCATGATTCTGCTTTTTATTAGAAAATTATTATTGCGTGATAAATCTAATGAGTACAAACCAAGATCCTACACAATGTTATTTCAAGCAAGGATTGGAATAGCGATTGTGCTAGAGTCTAGGCATGGTCAAAATTCCGATTTTGGAATGTGCAGCACGAAAGTGAGTTTTTGACCGGGTCCAGGCTGATAATCTTCCAGGTGGTACTTGCGCTGTCTGTGTTTGCTCGCCTTGGGGGCTAGTGGCTCTTTCGAGTTTGCTACTGCACCGTTGTTATCACAGTACACTGTGATTGAATTCTGCAAACCAGGAATCACATCTAAGTCCACTAGGAAGTTCTTGAACCACACTGCTTCTTTCGCTACCTCTGATGCGGCAACGTATTCAGCCTCCATGGTAGAGTCTGCCATGTATTTCTGCTTGACACTCTGCTAAACTATGGCTCCACCTCCTAAAGTAAACACATACCCTGAGGTAGACTTGCTCTTGTCCCTATCG
Organism: Knoxia roxburghii; assembly: GCA_030378225.1. NCBI lineage: Eukaryota > Viridiplantae > Streptophyta > Magnoliopsida > Gentianales > Rubiaceae > Knoxia > Knoxia roxburghii. The sequence goes on along the minus strand of CM059418.1, from coordinate 25,981,441 downwards.
CCTTGGAAATCTGAATCTGTGTAACCTTGGGGTACCAGCTCAGGCGTCTGATAGACCAACACTTGGTTTCTCGTTCTGCTCAAATACTTGAGAATGCATTTTACTGCCTCCCAATGAGCTTTCCCGGGGTTACTCCAATATCTGCTTACAATGCCAACTGCATAACAGATATCAAGCCTCGTACACAATAAGGCATACATGAGACTTCCTACTGCCAAAGCATAAGGAACTGTCCACATGGCCTCTATCTCCTCAACAGTCTTGGGAGACTGTTCTTTAGATAGATGCACTCCGTATCTGAAAGGTAGAAAACCTTTCTTAGAGTTATGCATGTTAAAACGGGCCAGAATCGTATCTATATATAAAGCTTGAATTATCATGACCCCAAGGATATGTCGCGCTTCTCCTAACTCCTTCATATCAAACTGCTTGGATAGCCATGCCTTTACGTCTCATAACACTTTTTTATTGTTACTAATTAGTAAAATGTCATCTACGTAAAGCACAAAAAACACCACCGCGTTTCTATCACGTCTGCGTATACACTTTGTTCATCATGGCGCAGAGTAAATCCGTAGGATTGGATTACCTCATCGAACTGGATGTTCCAAGATCTGGATGCCTGCTTAAGTCCGTAAATGGACCTCTTAAGCCTGCAAACCTTATGCTCTTGGCCTTTCTCAACAAATGCCTCTGGTTGTGCATGAAGATGGTTTGTTCAAGACTTCGGTTAAGGAAAGCTGTTTTTGCATCCATCTGCCATATCTCATAATCTAAATGAGCAGCTATGGTCACGAGAATCTGGATTGACTTAAGCATGGTTACCGGGGAGAAGGTTTCCTCATAATCGATTCCCTCTTTCTGAGTATACCCCTTCGCCACAAGCCTAGCTTTAAAGGATTTAACCTTTCTGTTAGGTCCTCTCTTGCATTTGTAGACCCACTTATATCCAATGGGTTTGAACCCATTCGGAAGGTCCACAAGCTCTCAGACTTGATTGTGGTCCATCGACCCCATCTCGGATATCATTGCTTTTTGCCAAGATTCTGCATCTTTATCTCAGAGAGCCTCATTGTAGTTTACTGAGTCAGGCTCAGGCATGCCTGGGATTAGGTCTGAGGCCTCTCTCACGCCAATGAACCTGTCGGGCTGTCTTAGAATCCTCCCACTACGATGAGGTGTAAACACATCATCTGTGATATCCTGTGTAGTGTATGGTGTATCTACTTGAGCAGGTGCATCAGGATTATCGTATTACTTCCTAAGCTCTTCTCGTACTATCTTGCTTTTGGGCTTGTAATCTAGAATATAGTCTTCCTCTAAAGATATGGTGTTATTGCTAACTATCACCTTCTAATCTTTAGGACTATAGAACAGACCACCTTTCATTCCCATAGGATATCCTACAAACAACATTACTTCCATTCTTGCATCTAACTTAACCGCATCTGCCTTAAGCACATGTGTTGGCAACCCCAAATTCTGAGATGTCTTAGACTGGAAAAACACTCGTTCCACAACTCTACTGAGATTGAAGGCACGGTTTTAAATGGTACAAGATTTAGAATGTACATTGTTGTTTCCAAGGAATATCCCAAGAACGAACTCGGCAAATCACTATAGCTCATCATTGACTTAACCATTTCCATGAGAGTTTGGTTCCTTCTTTCTGCTACACCGTTCTACTGTGGTGTGCTAGGTGCAGACAATTGGGACTGAATTCCGACCTCTCTGAGGTATTCTCAAAATTTGTGGTACAGGTACTCACCACCACGATTTGATTGCAGTGTCTTGATACTTTTACCGTGATGTTTCCCCACATTTTCCCTATACTCTTTGAAATTACTAAAGCATTCGGAGTTGTGGCGCATTATGTAAATATATCTGTACCTTGAGTAATCATCTGTGAACGTCATGAAATACTCAAACCCACCTCGTACTTGGACCGACATTGGTCCACACAAGTCTGAATTAATCAACTCTAATACTTCTTTGGATCTATAACTTTTTGCCTTAAAAGGTCTCTTGGTTATTTTACCTTCCAAGCAAGATTCGCAGGTTGAATAACTGTCAATCTCTAATGAACCTAAAGGTGCATTATTGACCAACCTTTGAATCCTACTAAGGTTTATATGACCTAGCCTGATATGCTAAAGATAGGTTTGATTCATTTCAGAAGGTTCTTTCCTCTTATTAGTGTTAGATGATATGCTATTTAATTCTATGTTTTGCACAACATGGGAGTTTGATTTAACCACAAACAAATTATCTACTAATGAACCAAAACAAACAAGTTTGCCATCTTTTCTAAAAACAATAGTATTATGATAAAAAAATAAACTTCAATCCATTCTTTAAGAGTTTAGAAAGCGAAATAAGGTTCTTTCTAAAACTCGGTACATAAAGACAATTAACAAAATCTAGCCTAGAATTTTTGAAAATAAGGCTAACTACTCTCACTGCTTCCACTGACACTTTTGTAGTGTCGCCCAAGTAGATATTAAGCTCGCCTTCTCTAAGCTTCCGGGTTAATTGGAACCCTTGCAAAGAATTACAAACATGGTCAGTGGCGCCTGAATCCATACACCAAGTATCTTTGGGAATCGCTGCTAAACAAGTCTCATTAATTATGGCATAAACTATTGTACTTTTAAGCCTTGGGCAATCGGATTTCCAATGTCCCATCTTATTGCACCTGAAGCGCATGTCTTTTGACTTCTTCTTTGCAATCTCTGGCTTAGGCGCAATCCGTTCATTTTGAGCTATTCTCTCAAGCTTTCTCTTCTTTTTTTAGCCTCAGGCTCAGAAGAAGATTCTGAAGCTTTGGTTGTGACTAAAACTCGCTTCTTCTCTTGAAAAAGACTTTTAGCCGCCACCAACTCTGCTAAGAGCTCAAATGAAGTACACAACAATTGATTCATGTTGTAGTTCAACCGAAACTGCTCATAGCTTTGAGGCAAGTTCTGGAGGACAATATCGACTTTGGTTTCACCATCGATTTTACCTCGTTGATGTTACTAATCATTTCAATAACATAATCTCTCATAGGAGTGTTATCAGCCGTTAGGACAATGCCCAAATTGCGACTCCAATCGACATAGTTTGGACTAGTTAATTTGATGGCTTTCAATATTGTAGCTAAAAGATTGAATGTCATGACGAATACTGTAAATTAAATAAACATACAATTTTTCGTGTTTAATCCTAGAATTTTGAAAATGATAAGAAATTTGAATAATTTTGACTTCCCTCAAAACAATAATTTAAATCACCGATATCTCATTCACCGGGATTCTCGCAAGCCACGATAGTGTGGTCGTTTACACTAACCCACATTTGTTTGCGAAGAACCAAGTTCATTAACTACACTATCTGACCAAACGATCTATTGATCAATATAGCTAATAATCAGTGCTTTCAGTCGTGCAAATAAGCAGCGTAACCTCGATGGGAGGAATACTACAAATCGTACACTAAGTGTGTGCCATTACGTAACTTCTAAGCTTGTTACCTCATGATAGTGTGCCTCAGATGGAGAGGGTATCACATTTCTCCAAGTTAAACTTACTCTAGTCATCTTACTTAGAAATTCATAATCTAGCGATCTTGTGGTTGGACTCATCCGAATAGAGGAAGACCCTAATGCCAAGGCGCAAGTCCACCCACATCATATATGAACCCGTAATGGTGGATGTGGGGATATTAAACCAACCCGCTCCCACTTAGATTTCTAAATCGAGGGTTTTTCCTATTTTAACATGCAATTAACTAATCCTAAGTTATGTGCAAACATAAAACCAGCATGCTTTAAAATTATGCATCTAAAATACAGCACAACATTAAAGCATAAAAACTAAAACTATAAATATGGGAAAAAAATACAAAAAATAAATTTCCTGACTATCATGGTTTTAATTAATTCCATCTTCTGCCTTGATCTCGTGTCCTGCCATACTACTCGATGGATTGAGTCTTAAAAAATTAAATTTAAAAAAAAAACAAACTTTGGAGAAAAAAAGGGGCCAAAACACGTGAGCCAAACGACCCGAGTGCGCTAGCCTATGGGCCGTGCTTTGCCAGTAGCGCGCAGTAATTTTGCAACGGCGCGCAGCGGCAGTCCCCGCCGGCGAGCTGTCGCTGGCGTCGCTGCCCAGCTTTGATTCCTCTTTTGCTCTTTCTACGGTATTTGGTCTTATTGTAATTCATTTTGGGTTTTCCTGGGTTTCTACGAATTAACGATAACCCAAAACCCACAAATTCAAATTGCCCACCATAACGCCTTCGATTACAAAAATATTCTCCTACTCCAAGGCTTCTAGGAAAATTAAAATCAAAATTACAAAGAAAAAATCCTACTACAGATTTGATCTAATCCTACACGGCTTCAAGCGCGTGGTTATACTATTACAAGCATTCATAATAAAACCAAACCCGGACATGTCCCGGGGTTTAATTAAAAACCATACAAACGCAACCATAATAGTCGAGATTTCTAAACCACATACAAATAAAACCATGTAATAAATCGAACAAGCACAAAACCTAAAACCAGGCTCTGATACCAATTGAAAGATTATCTGCCCGAACCCGGTCAAAAATTCACTTTCGTGCTACGCATTCCAGAATCGGAATCTTTGACCAGGCCTAGACTCTAGCACAATGGCTATTGCAATCCATGCTTGAAATAACATTGCGCAGGATCTTGGTATGTACTTGTTTGATTTATCACACAACAAAATATTTCTAATTCAAGCGGAAACATAGCTCTCTTGAAGCGTGTTACTCAGGTGATCGCTTGTATGACTCAAGACTTTGATCGCACGTTGCCGAAAAAATTTTGCAGCTCGACGCCGCCTGAATTGAACCGCCACCGCCACCAAAATTTACTTCCCGCCGCCCGAAAAAAATTCAAGAGAGAGAAATACACAATTCTAAAATTTTCAAGACAAGAAAACTAATGGGTTTAGGTAATTAATTAGTTTCTAAATCCAATTAGATAACTAATCTAGGATAATCCAAATCCAATTAGATTTATTAATCTCTAGGATTTCCTAATTCTAATTGAAACTTAAGACTTAATTAATTAAATAAATAATTCCACTTTGTTAATTAATTAATTAACCCATAGGAATAATGAATGAATTAATTAATTCTACTTATTCAATTAACCCATTACAAAATTAATCGTACCACTAACGGATTAATTTTGGCACTATCATCCTACACCATAATTGCTTCTGGAACAACTAAATTAATTTATTCTTAATCTCCACACATCAAAGATTTAGTGCTCATTAATTTATTAATTTACTGATAAATTAATTAATTAACTTCTTTAATTCCTAGGACAGTGCCACTTGACCTTTTCACTATACCGGACATATGTCCACCAGCTGGGTTTAGTATAATAAACATAACGAGCTGGTCTCGGGAGCACCATCACCCCTGATGCACCAGTACATGGTTTCCTTTCGACAAGCAGTAGCACACCAAGTAACTAAACATGCACACCTAACCCAGCGAGACTATTGGCCACATTTGATCCACCCATTGGCAGATCAAAGTACGCTATGATCCTCATACCAGAAAGTCTAGGGATTAAGAGATAGAATACTAAGTACGAATTGTCTATTAAATCAGTACAAGACAAATCATTCAAAATGGTCAAGTTTAATATTCCCCGGGCATATCTATATAATTATATTAGTTTACAAAAAACAATTATCCGAATCACATAACAACCTAAACCAACAGCGTGTCAAAAACTGTCTCGGTTACGAACCTCATTTACATATTATGTCTTTTAACCAATGACGAGATCCACTGTCACACCAGACACCTCATCATTTAACTACATAATATAAATGGACTAAAATTGCACAACATATAAACCAATACATTAAATTGATGTATTAACTGGGAAAAAGTACAATACAAGCATAGCTTATGTATTCAAATCTAACAAATTAACCAACTACAAAATTAATCGTACCACTAACGGATTAATTTTGGCACTACCATCCTACACAAGAATTACTTCCGAAATAACTAAATTAATTATTCTTTAATCTCCCAACATCAAATATATAGTTCTCTTTAAATTTTTTAATTTACTGATAAATTAATTAATTAACTTCTTATAATCCAAGATTAGTACCATTCGACCTTTTTACTATACAGGACATAAGTCCATCGGCCGGGTTTAGTATAATAAACATAACGAGCTTATATCGGGAGCACCATCACTCCGGACACACTGTACATGGTTTCTTTTCGACAAGCAATAGCACACCAAGCAACACACGCACCCAACCTACCGAGACTATTGGCCACAAATAACCTCACTCTTTGGCAGATTAAAGTACACTATATGTAATACTCATGGTTTCTCAAGTCTAGGGATTAAGAGATAAAATACTAGGAATGAATAGTCTATTAATTCAGTATAAGATAATTTATCCTAAATGGTCAAGTTTAATATGCCCTGGGCATATTTATATGATTCAATTAGTCTATGCAAATCAATTTCTGGATCACATAATAACCTAAATCGACAGTGTGTCCAAAATTGTCTCAGTTACGAATGACATTGATATATTATGTATTTTTAACAAATGATGAAATCTACTGTGTCCACCAGACACCTCATTGTCTAATTACATAATATAAATGGACAACATATGCACAACATATAAACAAAAAAATTCAATCGATATATTAACTGTAAAATAGTATAATACAAACATAGCTTCAGTATTTAAACCTAACAACACCATTCTGCTGTGGTGTTTAAGGTGCAGACAACTGAGATAGAATTCTGACCTCACTGAGGTATTCTCGAAATTCGTGGGATAGGTAATCTCTACCACGATCTAATCGTAGTGTCTTGATACTCTTACCATGATGTTTCTCCACTTCTGCCCGATACTCTTTGAATTTACTAAAGCATTCGGACTTGTAGCGCATTAGGTAAATATATCCGTACCTTGACTAATCATCTGTGAAGGTCACAAAATACTCAAACTCACATTGTGCTTGGACCGAAATTGGTCCACACAAGTCAGAGCGAATCAACTCTAATACTTTTTTGGCTCTGTAACCTTTTGCCTTAAAAGGTCTCTTGGTAACCTTCCAAGCAAGATTCACAGGTTGAATAGCTATCAATCACTAATGAATTTAATGGTCCGTCATTCACTAACCTCTGAATACTACTAAGGTTTATATGACCTAGCCTGAGATGCCAAAGAAAAGTTTGATTCATTTCAGAAGGTTTTTTCCTCTTATTTTGGTTAGATGATACGCCATTTAACTCTGTGTTTTGCACAACAGGGGAGTTTGATTTAATAAAAAATAAATTGTCTACTAATGAACAAGAATAAACAAGTTTGCCATCTTTTCTAACAACAACATATTTATAAGATAAGATAAACTTATAAACATTCATTAAGAGTTTAGAAACTGAAATCAAGTTCTTTCTAAAATTCGATACATGAAGACAATTATCTAAAACTAGTCTATTATTTTCGAAAACTATAATGACTACTCCCACTGATTCTACCTACACTCTTGTAGTGTCGCTCAAGTAGACTTCAAGCTCGCCTTCTCTAAACTTCCAGGTTACCTGGAACCCCAGTAAAGAATTACAAACATGGTTAGTGGTGCCTGAATCTACACACCAAGCATCTGTGGGAATTGCCGCTAAACACGTCTCAGTAATGAAGGCAGAGATTTTCGTACTTTTGTTCTTTGAATAATCCTTTTTCCAATATCCTGTCTGATTGCACTTGAAGTACTTGCCTTTCAGCTTATTCTTTGCAATCTCCAGCTTTGGTACAATTTGTGCCTTTTGAGCTATTCTCTCGAGCTTTCTCTTATTCTCTCTAGCCTCAGGCTTACAAGAAGATTTTAAAGCTTTGGCTGCAACTAAATCTCGCTTATTTTTATAAAAAAGGACTTTCAGCTGCCACCAACTCTGCCAAGAGCTCGGATGAAGTGCACAACATTTGACTTATGTTATAGTTCAATCGAAATTGCACATAGCTTTGAGGCAAGTTTTGGAGGACAATATCTACTCTGGTTTCACAATCGATTTCGCCTCCCACTATCTCAACCTCATTGTTGTTACTAATAATGTCAATGACATGATCTATCACAGGAGTGCTCTTAGCCGTTAGGACAATGTCCAAGTTTCGACTCCAATTGACATAATTTGGACCAGTTAATTTGTTGTCTTTCAATATTGTAGCTAACAGATTAAATGCCATATAAAAAACTATAAATAAATAAACAAACAATTTTCAGTAAACTAAGCATAGAATTTTGAAAAAAAACTTATATTATTGACATCCCTCAAACAATAATTAAATCCACTGACATCTCATTCATTGGGATTCACCCAAGCCACGATAGTGTGGGTGTTTACGCTAGCCCACATTCGTTTGGGAAGAACTAGGTTCATTAACTACACCACCTGACCAAAAGATCTACTGATCAATGTAGCTAATAGTCAATGCTTTCAGCCAGGCAAATAAACAACGTAACATTGATGAGAAGAATACTACAAATCGTAAAATAAGTGTATGCCATCACGTGACTTCTGAGTTAGTTATCTTAGGATAGTGCGCCTTAGTGGAAGTCTTAAAGATTATACCTTTGAAGCGTGTTCATTGCAATAATAAAATCAAAGCTGAAAAATCCTGTTGTTTACCACCCCAGACGAATCACGAGAGAATCCTGAGAATGACTCTGTCTCTACCTCAAAATCATGTGGGCAACTATCCACAAGGTAGCCAGGACACTAAGGAAGAAATCCATAAAAGACTCACTTCGAAAAACTCGTCAGATCCTGAGCAGATCGTTGCACAAAGATTGTTGCACTTATTGGCTGTGCAATCCACTCACTATCGAATCCCTCGAATAACACCGTCTCCACCCCAAAATCGTGTGGGAGACTATCCACGGGGTAGCTAACACAATAAGAAAAAAATCCAAAAGAAACCCATTTCGAAAAACGTGTCAGATCCTCTGTAGATCGTTGCCCGAAGATCAACCGCCCATTTACCGCCTGGTACAAAAAATTCAAGAAGCACCACCAAAACAATTCTCCCACCACGATCTAGACAACCACCACCATTGATCAATTATCACGACCGAGATCTACAGAACGGAGTCGAATCAAGTTACTAGGATAATCAAAAAGTCCGACGACACAAATTTAAGGACGGGGTGGCACGTAAATCTAGGGACTGCGGTGAATAGGAAACCAATGATCCAAAGTGCTGAGCTTTTCAAAGATCAAATGATCCTAAGCTGACTTTGAGAAAGAACACAAGAAAGAATAAGAAGTTCTCTCTCTGGACTACTCCTTCTCACTCTAGGCAACTTAGCCACCAAGGTTTCTTAATGTTTTCCAAGTGCCTAACATGGATTATTTATACGAGCTTCAAGGGAGACCTTGTGGGCTTTTGAGTTGGGCCTTAGTGTTGGACTTTCGTTGACTCTCTTAGTCTTCCCTAGACTAATCAACTCCAATCGAACCTTTCAAATTAATTTCTTAACCCACTTCGTTAATTAACTATTAATCGAGCCCTTAGAATTATTTCGTATAACCCACTTTGTCAATTAAATATTAATCAAACCTTTAGAATTATTTAATTCACTTTGTCGATTAGTCTAACGCATAATTAGTCGTTCCACTAACTTACCAATTATACGACTACCGCTCAAAAATTAATTATTTCATGCTCACTTTAGTATTCGTCTATCTTTCCACAACAAAGATCTAGTGCTCGTCGATTCATAAATTTACTGACAAATTAGTTCATCAACTTCTTGGTATCTGAGATTAGTACCACTCGACTTTCTTATTATACCGGACATAAAGTCCACCAGCCAGGTTTAGTATAATAAACCTTACGAGCTTATCTCGGGAGCACCATCAACCCGGCGAGCCGGTACATAGATTCCTTCGACAAGCAACGACACACAAAGAAGTCAAACACCTCATACCTAACTTACTGAGATTTAGGCCTCAATTGACCGCACCCTTTGACAAATCAAAGCATACGATATCCAACTCTCGTGCCCGCTCTAGTCTAGGGATTAAGAGATTAGAATATTAGGTTCGAATTAACTACGCCGATCAATACAAGTTAATTCGATCCCAAACAAGTCGTGCTCAATATGCCCCTGTCATATTCGTATGATTTAATTAGTCTAGACAAAAAATTACATGATAACCTACACCGATAGTATGTTCAAACTATCTCAGTTACGAGCATATTTTTATATATCATTACTTTAACCAACAACGAGATCTACTGTGCTTTTCTACACCTCTTTATCTAGATATATGATATAAAGGAACAATTTAATATTGAAACATAATCGATATGTAAACTGTGATATTAGTTTTTCATACAAGCAATAGCTTTTCAGTATCCAAAACTAACAATCTCCCACTAATACGCTCTGAAGTATAAAAACTGGTTCAATACACTTATTCTAATGTCACACCAAAATCTAGAGAACTATCAAGATCTAGCCAAGTATCTAAGTCCCGTGCTCAGGGTGAATTAACTGCATCTCCATTTAAACCTGGTAAAGATAATGATGAATCTATTAAGATAGAAGACATAAAAAATTACATATGCAACATAATTATTCAAATGTAGTATTACATCATATAACTAAATAATTAGATTCTTTATCAGTAGATATTAAATCTTTACCTAGGCATAGTCAAAAATTTCCTGACAGTTATTCATTTACTCATTTTCAACCTAATACATTAATCACAGAAAGGGATAAAATAAAATTACCTTATACTGGATTCCAGACACCTTTAATGGAGAAAATATCACAAACATTAGAAAAATTGAATTCCAATCTGGCTCCTGGTCCTTCAAAAATAAATAATAAAGAGGTAGACTCTGAGGATAGTTCTAGTAGTAAATTTGATATTTAAATCATACAACTAATAAATGAAACAGAAGAGGATTTATTAGAGGAACAACCACATGATATCAGTGTTGTAGTTGAATACATAAGCTATGCTTGTATTGTATATTTTCCCGGTTAATATATCGATTTATGTTTTGGTTATATCTTGTTGTGCATGATTTGTCCATTTATATTATGTAAGTAGATGATGAGGTGTCTTGTGTGACACAGTAGATCTCATCATTGGTTAAAAGACAAAATATATAAATGAGGTTGGTAACCGAGACAGCTTTGGACAAACTGTCGATTTAGGTTATTATGTGATTCGGATAATTGGTTTGTCTAAACTAATTGAATCATATAGATATGCCCGATGCGTATTGAACTTGACCATTAGGAATGATTTGTCTTGTACTGATTTAATAGACAAATCGTTATTGGTATTCTATCTCTTAATCCCTAGACTCGAGCGGGCATGAGGATTAGACATAGTGTACTTTGATCTGCCAATGGGTGAGGTCTATTGTGGCCAATAATCTCGGTAGGTCGGGTGCGCGTGTTTAGTTGCTTGGTATGCTGCTGCTTGTCGAAAGGAAACTATGTACTGGTGCGTCTGGGGTGATGGTGCTCCCGAGATGAGCTCGTTATGTTTATTATACTAAACCCAGCTAGTGGACTTATGTTCGGTATAGTAAAAAGGTCGAATGGTACTAGTCTCAGAATTAAAGAAGTTAATTAATTAATTTATCAGTAAATTAATAAATTAACGAGCACTATATCTTTGATGTGGGAGATTATGAATAAATTAATTAAGTTGTTCCGGAAGCAATTCTGGTGTAGGATGGTAGTGCCATAATTAATCCGTTAGTGGTTCGATTAATTATGTATTGGGTTGTTGACAAAGGTAGATTTAATTAATTAAGTAATTAATTAATCCTTGTGTCAGTTGGTTGTGAATCATACCAGGAACTGGTTTGGGATAAGTGAATCCCTGTATCAGTTGGTTGTGAATCATACTAGGAACTGGTTTGGGATAAGTGGATCCCTGTATTAGTTGAAAGTGTATCAGTCCATGAACAGGATTGAAGGAAACAGAATCCCAGTAGGAAGGCCAATCCTAAACCAACTTGGAGTCTCTCTTGTAACTTTATATATAGACAAGGGATTAGCTATTCAACACATACAATTCATAAGTTTTCAAGACAAGAAAACTGGAGAGATAAAATTCTAGAGAGAGAAATATTTTCTTCTCTCTCCAAGTCAAATTTTTTTAGCTTTGTGCGGCTGGTTTTATTTACTACTGGTGGCCAAATTTTTGGCCTGTTAAACCGGCAGCGCTTGTAGCTTTCTCTCTCTCCGGGGGATGCGTTTATTGTATGTGCCAGGTGCAGCGGTGCTGGAATTTTCTGGCAGGTGGATTGTGTTGATTGCTGATCAATTCGTTTCTAGATCGTTGCCCACAAAACGTGAAATCAAAGTCTTGAGTCATACAAGCGATCACCTGAGTTCACGCTTCAAAGGTATTTTTCTAAGATTCCGCTTTTTATTAGAAATTTTTGTTGCGTGGTAAATCGAATAAGTGCAAACCCAGATCGTGCGCAATGTTATTTCAAAAGGGTTGGAATAACAATTGTGCTAGAGTCTAAGCCTGGCCAGAGATTCTGATTTTGGAATGCATAGCACGAAAGTGAGTTTCTGGCTAGGCCCGGGCAGATAATCTTTCAATTAGCAGAATAGAAAGACACCCTAGATATCCAAATAGGAATAATTTGTGGAAGAAACAATAACTTATTACCCTAGACCAACACTACCAGATATTTAGTATGAAGAGAGGGACAAATTTATATCTAACTGTTATGATGACAACTCTCTAACTAATTGGAATATAGATGGAAGGAGTGAGTATGAAATTTTGAATACATTACAAGAAATTGGAATGGCAAAAACAACATATAGATTGAAAAATATGTCAGAAAATGATGCATGTTTATTAATTATCACTGGATTTGCAGGTCAGTTAAAATATTAGTGGGATCATTCTTTAAGTTTTCAAGATAAAATGTCTATAATGGATCATATGCGATCAGAGGAGGATACAGAAGGAAATATTACAAATACAAATGATTTTTGTGATTTTTTGATTTATACGATAGCTATGCATTTTGTTGGAAATCCTAACGAAGCATTAACTTCTTGAAAGATCTTTTTGACTAATTTAAGATGTCCAAGTTTATCTGATTTTCGATGGTATAAGGATATGTTTCTAACTCATGTCTTAAAAAGACCTGATAGTAATTCTCCAATATGGAAAGAAAAATTTGTTACAGGATTACCCAACTTATTTTCTCAGAAAGTAATGAAAAATTTACAAAAAAAAATGGGTACGGAATCAATAAATTTCAATGATATGACTTATGAGCAATTGTTTGCCTTTGTCAAGAAAGAAGCCTTAACGGCATGCCAGGATTTAAAATTTCAGGCTAAATATGGAAATGAAATAAGAGAATTAGGCTTATTTTGTGAAGCTTTTGGCATAACTGGAATAAAAGCTCCCTCTACAGCCTCTAAACAGCAAAGACTCTTTTATAGAAAAAAGAAACCACGGAAATATGAACCACAGCAAGATAATGATACTAAAAAATACTACAAAAATAAAAGGTATAAAAAGAAGTATAATAAGGAGAATATTATTTGTTATAAATGTGGAAAAAAAAGACACAAAGCCAATGCCTGCAAAAGCAAGAAAAGGATTAATGAAATATTAGATAAATTTGTTGAATTAGATTTAGATTTAAAAGAAAAACTGGCAAATGAGATTTCTTTGGTTCAAGAAAATTCAGATGATTTTAATGATGATTTTTACAGTATTTCTTAATCAAGTTCAATAGAACCAGAATGTAATTGTCATTCTATTAATATGAGTAGGATTAATCCTCAAAATAATAATAAGGATCAAAAACACCTTTTATTCGATTTAATTCAAGAACTACCTTCAGAATTGCAAACCACTTATTTGATTAAATTAAAGGATTTGATATTAACAGAAGAACAGGATATGGTTAAAATTATAGAACCATTTAGTACTTCTAAAATATTACATGCTTACTCTACTGATAATACATTTACAAAGAATAATACAAAAGATTTACAGACTGAAATCAATCAATTAAAAAATCAGATGAGACAACTAAAAGAAGACGTTTTAAGAATTGATACAAAAAATTTGGAATTAGAAACTAAATAGCTATCCACAAATCAAGTACATCCAAGGGAAAAAAACATAGTAGAAGATATGACACCACCAGAATTTAACTCATCGGAATTTCAACTAGCAGAGATATCATTATCGGATAAATAATCACAGGATTCCAACTTTATTTCTGTTATAGAAAAGATGAATTTTAAAAAATGGATAGTTTACATTACAATTTCAATAGGAAATTACCAAACAACTATAACGGCTATGATTGATAGTGGTGCAGATCAGAGTTGTATTAGAGATGGATTAATACCAACAAAATATTATGTGCCAACCAAAATATCTTTACTCATAGCAAATGGTATGCCATTTAAAGTCAAAGGTAAATTAGTTAAAACTTCCATATGTAATGAAACTTTTTGTTTTAAACATCATTTTATTGTGGTAGAGGATTTGAATATTTAAGCTATATTGGGAACTCATTTTTTAACACAAATTTATCCTTTTTGGGTTGATGAACAAGGAATATGCACTAAAATAATGGGATCAACAGTTTTCTTTAGGTTTCTATCTCCAGTAAAACGAAAAGAATTATTAACATTACAAAACAACTCTATTTACCAAAATATTTATACTATTAATATAATCTCAAAAAAGATAAATTTTCTAAAAGAAGAAAAAGGTTATGTTAGAATTGAGGAACAATTACAAGATTCAGGATTACAAGAGAAAATAAAGAATTTAGAGGAACGAATCAGAAAAGAAGTATGTTTAGACATTCCTAATGCCTTTTGGGATAGAAAGAAACATTTAGTAAGCTTGCCATATGAAAAAGATTTTAATGAAAGAAGTATACCAACTAAGACTAGACCCCCATACAAACGAATTCAGAATTATTGGAGAAAAAGGAAATTGAAGGATTAATAAATAAAGGATTGATTACTCCATCCAAATCTCCTTGGAGTTGTGCATCATTTTATGTTCAAAAGCAAGCAGAGAAAGAAAGGGGAGTCCCCAGATTGGTAATAAATTATAAACCTCTTAATAAAGTATTACAATAGATTAGATATCCTATTCCTAATAAAAGAGATTTATTAAAATGAATTTATGATGCAAAAGTATTCTAAAAATTTGATATGAAATCAGGATTTTGGCAGATACAAATTCACCCTAAGTATAGATATAAAACGGCTTTTACAGTTCCATTTGGTCATTATGAGTGGAATGTTATGCTTTTTGGATTAAAAAACACCCCTTCAGAATTCCAGAAAATAATGAATGACATATTAAACCCTTACACTAATTTCTCAATAGTATACATTGATGATGTTTTAATTTTTTTGGAATCAATAGAACAACATTTTAAACATTTACATATATATATATATATATATTTAAATATCGTTAACAAAAATGGATTAGTGGTCTCTGCGAGAAAGAAAAAGTTATTTCAGGCAAAGATTATATTTCTGGGTCATAATATATACAAAGGGACACTTATTGATGAGTTCCAAGGAAGTAATGCTAAAGATGTCAAAGATCATTATGGCGAAGGCTTGGCCGAACCACCCTCAACTCTAAATAATTCTGCACATATCATTCCACCAAATCCACTTGAAGGGATGACGGGCCCAATGACTCGTTTGAGAAAGAAAAGGATGCAAGAAGCCTTGAACATTTTGATTCTTGAGGTCTATTCAAAAGCGGATTCAAAGGCTACCTCAATTCATGCCAAATATTACAACATATTGCAAGTCTTAGATCTTGATCCAAATGGTGTGGGAAGTACTTTTTTATGAAGATTCCAGAATTGAACATTTCCTCTGACATGCCCATGTCGCCTGAGGAAGGTTGGGCAGAATAGAACTTTTCCTCTGACATGCCCATGTCGCCTGAGGAAGGTTGGGCAGAATATAACTTTTCCTCCGAAATGCCCATGTCGCCTGAGGAAAGTTGGGATAGAACTTTTCCTCCGACATGCCCATGTCGCCTGAAGAAGGTTGAAAGTCGCATTTATAAGCTGAATTTGTGGACGAATTTCAACAGCATTTGGGTGATATTTTCAAGTTTTTTTCTGCATTTTTTTTTAGTATTTAGAATATTAGAATTAAGTGCAAGAGTCTTCTAGGTCAAAGAGCTTTTCTAGGTCAAAGAGCTTTTCTTGGTCAAAGAGAAATGTTAATGCTAGTCTTGACTGGAAGATTTAGAATTGCTCCTTTAATCCTTTTGTAATTTCCAACCTTGGTCCCTCTTGAAACTCTATAAATAGGGGCCTCGGTTAACTATTAGAATTCAAGATTTGATGTTATAACTTTAAGGAATTTTCCTTTCTTTGCTAGTTTCTTAGTGAGCTAGTTTTAGTCTTGCAAGTATGCTTGCAAAACTTATTTGGCTTATCAACTAAAACTTTTCCTTTTAGTTGTGGCGCCTTCTACTCTTCTTTTCTAATTCATTTCATAATCCAAAGGTGTTAGGTTTATCCTAGTGTTGTTGGGTTTGAAATTAGAGGGGTTGGGAATAGTAATTTCAAACTACCATTTTATGATTCAAAGGTGATAGGTTTCATCCTATTGTTGTTGGGTCTATTTTGGTTTGGATTGTTTTTGCTTGGAAGATTTCAAGACATCTTTCAATATAGTGTGATTCAAAGGTGTTGAGTTCATTAATACTCAATATTGTTGAATCCACTTGAGCTAGTTGTTTTGCTCAAAAGATCAATCGAGGACGATTCTACAATTCACGTGAATTCGTACCTTGGATTCACATCAGTTTGGTATCAGAGCCCAGTTTTCTTGATTTGATCATATCACTTTTTTTTATCTATCTATCTTGCATCTTATTATTATCATATTTGTCTTGTTCAATTTGAAGGTTCAAGCTTGCAAGAAGAAAAAAAAAATTGTAAAAAAAAAAAGCAAAAAAAAAAAAAAAGAAGAAAGAGTACGTAAAAAAAAAAGAGAAGAAAATATCTTTCTAGCTTCTTAAATTAATATTGCAGAGGATTTGTGATTCCAAGTGTGGGAAAAGTTTTGAGGAAAAGGTATCATCATTGTTTCCTTTCTACTCTTATAATTTCTTTCTAAATCTTATTCTTGTTTCTTTTACATAATCATTGCAGACTATCCTTTCTTTGACCTCTATACTTTCTTTGTTGCCAAGTAAGATCTTTGAGTAGCATCTTGTAAGGGTTTAACTATTCTCACAAGAACTTGCAGGAGGAAAAGAGTGGTAAAATCTGAGTGCAACTTACCTCTACTAGATCGGCCTTAAACACGAGTGAAAATTTCTTTTCATTTGGGTTGAGACATATTAGGGAAAGGGGAAAAGGGGTGCGAGGTACTTTTATCTTTTGTTGTTCTAATGGCAGATCCAATCGGTGAAACACCTGAACAAAAAGCATGGAGGGAACACATCGCAAGGCGATTGGAACAAATCATTGATAGGGTCACCACCCGAATGGACCAACTAGAACTTGCTTTTCAGCAAAGAGAAGAAAGGCAAGGAAGTCAACAAGATGACGAGGAAGATGATAGGAGGTCCGAGGAAGAAATGTCTGAAGTATCCAGAGGGAATGGGAGGAGAATGAATGGATTTGGAGTTGATAGCAACCTTAATGGTCTCAAAATGAAGATTCCTGAATTTGATGGAAAGGGAGATCCCGAGGCATATTTTGAGTGGGAAATGAAGGTGGAAAAGATCTTTTCTATCCACAATTATTCGGAAGAAAAGAAGGTAAAAATTGCTTCCCTTGAATTTCACGGTTACGCACTGACATGGTGGGATCGATTAATTGTTTCTAGAAGAAGGAATAGAGAGAGGCCAATTGCAACTTGGGAAGACATGAAGGCTGTTTTGAGGAAACGTTTCATTCCCCCTCATTACTATAAAGATCTTTACAACAAGTTGCATAGTATCACTCAAGGAGCAAAGACCGTGGCAGAATATTACCAAGAGATAGATTTAGCAATGACAAGAGCAAGCATTGAGGAAGATCCCGAAGCTACTATGGCACGGTTTTTGGGTGGTTTAAGAAGAGACATTGCCGATGTTGTTGAATTACAACATTACTTGGATTTGGAAGAAATGATGCATGTAGCAGAAAAGGTGGAAAGGAAATTGAAAAGAAAGAGTGGTTCAAGTAAGTTTCTTTCTAACCAATCCTCTTGGAAAAACAATAATGGAAATAAAAGGGATTTTGGTAAAAAGAAAGATGAACCAAAGAAGCATGATTTTAAAAGGTTTGAAAAGGGCAAATCAAGTAAAAGTTCTTCTTCTACTTCTAAACTCACTTGTTTTAAGTATTTGGGAAAGGGCCATATAGCTTCCCAATGTCCTAAGTCTAGGACTATGGTAATGCGAGAAGATGGTTCTTGTTTGAGCCAAAGTGAAGGAGAAGAAAATGAGAAGGATCCGGATGTTGAAGATGAAGGTGAACAATTTGAAACAAGTGGTGATGAGGTTTTGGTCACTTTGAGAGTATTGAATACTCAAGTTGGATCTTATGATGAAGAGCAAAGGAGTACTATCTTTCACACAAGATGCAAAGTACACGATAAGGTATGCATGCTCATCATTGATAGTGGGAGTTGTACTAATTGTGTTAGCTCTTATCTTGTAGACAAATTGGGTCTATCCATGACTGCTCATCCCAATCCTTACCGTTTGCAATGGCTCAATGATAATGGAGAGCTAAGGGTGAATCGGCAAGCGAAGGTAAAATTTTCAATTGAGAAATATGAGGATTAAGTTTTGTGTGATGTAGTACCAATGCAAGCTGGCCATATTCTTCTTGGTCGACCATGGGAGTTTGATCATGATGCTAATCATGAGGGAAAGTCTAACAAGTATCATATTGTTCATAATCGCAAAACTTTTACTCTTGTTTCACTTTCTCCTCAACAGGTGCACAAAGAACAAATGAGAATGAGAGAGAAAAGGCTAAGAGAGGAGAGTGAGTTGAAAAAGCCAAAAGAGTGTGAAAAAACAAGAGATGTGAGTGCTAAAAGCAAAGTGAGTGAAGAAAAAGCAAGAGATGGAAAGGCAAAAAGCAAAGTGAGTGAGAGGGAAAAACCAAAGGCAAGTGAGACAAAAGGTGCCTTCTTTGCGAGCATGAGATGTAGATAGAGCCCTCAATTCTCACAAGCCAATTTTTATGCTCTTGTTCCATGAAGAATGTCTTGTTCTTGATGAGCTTCCTAACAATTTGCCTTTAGAAATTGTGGTTGTTTTGAATGAATTTGCAGATGTGCTACCAGAGGAAGTGCCTAAGGGGTTACCTCCAATTCGAGGAATTGAGCATCAAATCGACTTTCTACCCGGAGCTTTCATTCCAAATAGGCCAGCCTATCGTGCAAATCCGGAAGAAACAAAAGAACTTCAAAGACAAGTTGAAGAATTGCTAAGCATAGGATATATTCGTGAGTCTCTTAGCCCTTATGCTATTCCTGTCATTTTAGTTCCAAAAAAAGATGGTACATGGCGTATGTGCATTGATTGTAGGGCTGTGAACAAAATCACCATTAAGTATCGTCACCCCATTCCAAGATTAGATGATATGCTCGATGAATTGTTTGGTGCAAAATTTTTCACGATTTGAAATCTGGTTATCATCAAATAAGAATCAAAGAGGGTGATGAATGGAAAACAGCTTTCAAAACAAAATTTGGTCTTTATGAGTGGCTTGTTATGCCTATTGGTTTAACTAATGCCCCTAGTACATTTATGAGGCTAATGAATCATGTTTTGAGACGTTTCATTGGAAAGTTTGTCGTTGTCTATTTTGATGATATCTTGATATATAGTAAGAACATAGGAGAACATGTTGAACATCTTAAGCTTGTTCTTACTACTTTGCGTAAAGAAAAATTGTTTGCAAATTTGAAAAAGTGTACTTTTTGTGTTGAAGAAGTTGTTTTTCTTGGCTATGTTGTGAGTTCTAATGGTTTGAGAGTTGATGAAGCAAAGGTGGCAGCAGTTCTTGATTGGCCAATTCCCACAAATGTGAGTAAGGTGAGATCTTTCCATGGACTTGTAAGTTTTTATAGGAGATTTATCAAAGATTTCTAAACAAAAGCAGCTCCACTAAATGAGTTGGTAAAGAAAAATGTTAAGTTTGAGTAGGGAGATTCTCAACAAAAGGCATTTGATCAATTGAAGCATGATTTGACTAATGCTCCTGTTTTATTGCTTCAAGGAGGCCGCCCCATTGCCTACTTTAGTGAGAAGCTGAATGGAGCAACATTGAACTACCCAACATATGACAAAGAGCTCTATGCAGTGGTGAGAGCATTGGAAACTTGGCAGCACTACCTTATGCCGAGAGAGTTTGTGATTCACACCGATCATGAATCCATCAAGTATCTCAAAGGACAAAAGAATTCGCACAAGAGACATGCAAAATGGATTTCATTCATTGAAACTTTCCCATATGTGGTAAAGTACAAAAAAGGTAAAGAGAACATTGTGGCTGATGCACTCTCTCGAAGGTATGCCTTGATTACTATTGTTAATGCTACAATCATGGGATTTGAGTATATTAAGGAGTTGTATGCTAAAGATCATGATTTTGCTAACATATTTAATGCATGTGAAAAGGGTGCTTTCAATAAGTTTTATCAATGTGAACGGTTTTTGTTTAAAGAAAACAAATTATGTATTCCTTCTTGTTCACTTCGAGAGCTTTTGGTTCGTGAATCTCATTGTGGAGGTTTAATGGGACATTTTGGCGTTCTAAAAACTTTAGATATTTTGAATGAACACTTTTATTGGCCAAACATGAAAAAGGATGTTGAGAAAATTTGTGCTAGATGTCTTGACTGCAAGAAAGCTAAATCTAAGTCTCTTCCCCATGGATTGTATACTCCACTCCCTGTTCCTCAATCTCCTTGGACTGACATTTCTATGGACTTTGTTCTTGGTTTGCCTAGATCTCAAAGAGGCATGGACTCTATTTTTGTTGTTGTTGACATATTCTCCAAAATGGCTCACTTTATTGCTTGTAGGAAAGCCGATAATGCAAAACATGTGGCTGATCTCTTCTTCAAAGAAATTGTTCGTCTACATGGTGTTACTAGGACTATTGTGTCCGATAGGGATGTAAAGTTTTTGAGTTATTTCTGGAAAACTCTTTGGGGAAAATTGGGAACAAAACTTTTATTTTCAACCACAAGTCACCCACAAACAGATGGCCAAACGGAAGTTACAAATAGGACTTTAGGTGTTTTGTTAAGGGCCATAATTAAAAAGAATTTGAAAAGTTGGGAGGAGTGTTTGCCAATTGCTGAATTTGCATACAATCGCACACTACACACTTCTACTAATTTTTCTCCTTTTGAGTTGGTTTATGGCTTCAATCCTCTAACTCCTTTAGACTTATCTCCTTTACCTTTACAGGATCAAGTGAGTTTGGATGGCAAGAAGAAAGCTGAAACCGTGAAGAAATTGCATGAGCAAGCTCGTGCAAACATTCAGAAGAAAAATGAGCAATATGCAAAGAATGCAAATAAAGACCGTAAGAAAATTGTGTTTGAACCCGGTGATTGGGTTTGGGTACACATGAGGAAAGAGAGGTTTCCAGCCTCGAGGAGAACTAAGTTACACCCCCGTGGTGATGGACCATTTCAAGTTTTGGCACGAGTCAATGATAATGCTTACAAGCTTGATCTTCCCGGAGACTATGGTATAAGTGCTACTTTTAGTATTTCTTACTTATCTCCTTTTGATTTTGATGTAGATCCAATGGATTCGAGGACGAATCCTTTTCAAGGGAGAGGGGATGATGAGTTCCAAGGAAGTAATGCTAAAGATGTCAAAGATGATGATGGCGAAGGCATGGCCGAACCACCCTCAACTCTAAATAATTATGCACATATCATTCCACCAAATCCACTTGAAGGGATGACGGGCCCAATGACTCGTTTGAGAAAGAAAAGGATGCAAGAAGCCTTGAACATTTTGATTCTTGAGGTCTATTCAAAAGCGGATCCAAAGGCTACCTCAATTCATGCCAAATATTACAACATATTGCAAGTCTTGGATCTTGATCCAAATGGTGTGGGATGTACTTTTTTATGAAGATTCCAGAAGTGAACATTTCCTCCGACATGCCCATGTCGCCTGAGGAAGGTTGGGCAGAATAGAACTTTTCCTTCGACATGCCCATGTCGCCTGAGGAAGGTTGGGCAGAATATAACTTTTCCTCCGACATGCCCATGTCACCTGAGGAAAGTTGGGATAGAACTTTTCCTCCGATATGCCCCTGTCGCCTGAAGAAGGTTGAAAGTAGCATTTATAAGCTGAATTTATGGACGAATTTCAACAGCATTTGGGTGATATTTTCAAGTTGTTTTCTGCATTTTTTTTAGTATTTAGAATATTGGAATTAACTGCAAGAGTCTTCTAGGTCAAAGAGCTTTTCTATGTCAAAGAGAAATGTTAATTCTAGTCTTGACTAGAAGATTTAGAATTGCTCCTTTAATCCTTTTGTAATTTCCAACCTTGGTCCCTCTTGAAACTCTATAAATAGGGGCCTTGGTTAACTATTAGAATTCAAGATTTGATGTTATAACTTTAAGGAATTTTCCTTTCTTTGCTAGTTTCATAGTGAGCTAGTTTTAGTGTTGCAAGTATGCTTGCAAAACTTATTTGGCTTATCAACTAAAACTCTTCCTTTTAGTTGTGGCGCCTTCTACTCTTCTTTTCTAATTCATTTCATAATCCAAAGGTGTTAGGTTTATCCTAGTGTTGTTGGGTTTGAAAATTAGAGGGGTTGGGAATAGTAATTTCAAACTACCATTTTATGATTCAAAGGTGATAGGTTTCATCCTATTGTTGTTGGATCTATTTTGGTTTGAATTGTTTTTGCTTGGAAGATTTCAAGACATCTTTCAATATAGTGTGATTCAAAGGTGTTGAGTTCATTAATACTCAATATTTTGAATCCACTTGAGCTAGTTGTTTTGCTCAAAAGATCAATCGAGGACGATTCTACAATTCACGTGAATTCGTACCTTGGATTCACATCACTTATCCCTATACAAAGATCTTTAGAATTTACAGAAAAATTTCCGGATGAAATGAAAGATAAATCTCAATTACAATGGTTCTTATGATGTTTAAATTATATTTCTGATTTTTTCCCCAAACAAAGAGAATTATGTGCTCCTTTATATAAAAGGTTACAAAAGAATCCACCTGCATGGACAGAAGACCATACGACATTAGTAAAATTTTTAAAACAAAGGATTAAAACTTTACCACTCATTACTATTCCACACCCCAGGCATTTATGATTGTTGAAACAGATATATCTGATATGGGATATGGTGGTATTCTCAAACAAAAATTACTGTCTGAGTCAAAAGAACAATTGGTATGACATCATTCAGGTTTATGGCTTGGACCTCAAAAGAATTATTCTACAGTTGAAAAAGAAATTTTATCCATTGTTCTTTGCATTTCTAAATTTCAGGATGATCTTATAAACAAGAAGATTCTTTTAAAAGTGGATTGCAAACCTGCCAAAGTGTCTTACAAAAGGATGTAAAGAATTTAGTTTCAAAACAAATTTACGCAAGATGGCAGACAATTTTATCAGTGTTTGATTTTGAAATAGAACACATAAAAGGAGATTCTAATTCTTAACCTGATTTCTTAACCAGAGAATTTTTGACAGGTTCAAAGGATAAGCTCCCAACCCACAAAGAATAAGACCTTTACGGTCAAAGACTTCATGCCAAATCAAGCAGTTCCATCTTCTTCTAACCGTTTTCAGTCTCTTTAGGATTTCCCACCTCTTACTTATGTTCAAGCAGCTTCAAATTCCTCAACCAAATTACAACAATCTCCCATAAAAAATTCAAGTATTCACTTTCCTTATCCTTCTGGTCAACCAGTATCCACACCTCGACCAAATAATCCAGCTCAGAATAATCAAGCCCAACAACCATTCAACCCTAATCCTGCATGTTATGCAACTAAACCTCATATTGAACATTTAACCCTCACTAGACACCACGAACCCTTGGAATATCAAGATTTTTTAGGATATGTATTTAATATGTTTCAAGATAAGCAGTATTGGATTTCTTCTGAACCAATTAAGGATTTGCGGGTCTATCAATACATTCTTGTACATTCAGGGTCGTGGATATTCACCATACCATGGATACACCGACAAATTCAGTTATTATGTATTCCAAGGCTGTCATCAGAAAAATTTTAAACCGACGAGATTGGATAGAATTAACAGGATCAGCAGCAGACACAGTTCACTTTGGAAGGATTTCTTTTTAGACCATTCAACCACTCTTGGTTTTACACAATTCATAAAACTCTTCAGACAAATTTCAACAGTATTCCTCTATGGTTTTATGAATGGTGGCAGTCTTATGGAGCCTCTGAAAAAGTTTATCCTCCTAATGCCAAGAAAGCTTGGCAATTATTCCGTGAAAAGATAGATTCTGCTGTCCCCAAATTTGGCAAGATCATTCAGTTCCACTTCAAGCTTAAGCTTCCATGGATCCTCTGTTGGAATTTTAAATTTACTCAGTATTTTCAAAACCTATGACATTCTATCTCATCTGAGAATTTAAGATAAAATGGTGGATAGCACTAGTAAACCAGGAAACTGTACAGGTTTATTTTGAGGAACAAAAGTGATGTGAATCCAAGGTACGAATTCACGTGAATTTTAGAATCGTCCTCGATTGATCTTTTGAGCAAAACAACTAGCTCAAGTGGATTCAACAATATTGAGTATTAATAAACTCAACACCTTTGAATCACACTATATTGAAAGATGTCTTGAAATCTTCCAAGCAAAAACAACCCAAACCAAAATAGACCCAACAACAATAGGATGAAACCTATCACCTTTGAATCATAAAATGGTAGTTTTGAAATTACTATTCCCAACCCCTCTAATTTTCAAACCCAACAACACTAGGATAAACCTAACACCTTTGGATTATGAAATGAATTAGAAAAGAAGAGTAGAATGCGCCACAACTAAAAGGAAGAGTTTTAGTTGATAAGCCAAATAAGTTTTGCAAGCATACTTGCAAGACTAAAACTAGCTCACTAAGAAACTAGCAAAGAAAGGAAAATTCCTTAAAGTTTATAACATCAAATCTTCAATTCTAATAGTTAACCAAGGCCCCTATTTATAGAGTTTCAAGAGGGACCAAGGTTGAAAATTACAAAAGGATTAAAGTAGCAATTCTAAATCTTCTAGTCAAGACTAGCATTAACACTTCTTTTTGACCAAGAAAAGCTCTTTGACCTAGAAAAGCTCTTTGACCTAGAAGACTCTTGCACTTAATTCTAATATTCTAAATACTAAAAAAATGCAGAAAACAACTTGAAAATATCACCCAAATGCTATTGAATTTCGTCCATAAATTCAGCTTATAAATGCGACGTTCAACCTTCTTCAGGTGACATGGGCATGTCAGAGGAAAAGTTATATCCCAACCTTCCTCAGGCGACATGGGCAGGCGACATGGGCATATCAGAGGAAAAGTTCTATTCTGCCCAACCTTCCTCAGGGGACATGGGCATGTCAGAGGAAAAGTTCTATTCTGCCCAACCTTCCTCAGGGGACATGGGCATGTCAGAGGAAAAGTTCTATTCTGCCCAACCTTCCTCAGGCGACATGGGCATGTCAGAGGAAATGTTCACTTCTGGAATCTTCATAAAAAAGTGCTTCCCACACCATTTGGATCAAGATCCAAGACTTGCAAAATGTTGTAATGTTTGGCATGAATTGAGGTAGCCTTTGGATCCTCATTTGAATGGACTTCAAGATTCAAAATGTTCAAGGCTTCTTTGATGTTTCAGCTAGATTCGCATCATTCCCCCATTCTTGAAGATGATTCGTCCTCGAATCGGAATCGATCTACAGATCCAAAAAGAAATATTAGAATGGGAATCTCACATCATGGATATACTCTACTCACATTTTCTCAAAGTCACATAAATATGTGCACGTCCCAATGGCATCCTTCAAGCATATTCATGAATTCAGTCACACTAGCGCAAAAGTTTATTAAATTTAAAGACCACTAAATAAGAAAAACCTTATTAATAAAAACTATCAAGAGTTGTAAAAGGATGAAAATCTAAAATTACTACTAAAATTATTTATCAAAATATACAAATTCTTTTCCAAGTATGAACTTAATCATATATGGAAAAGTTCTAATGAACACCAACCATGAGACATGTCTTTTTCCCAAATTATACAAAAGAGATAATTTTATGGAAAAATTGTAGAACACTTGGGTAACATAGGGTTGTAACTCAAAGTGCAATGCATCATCTATCACATGTTCCTGAGCATACTTAAAGTCATTCTCAATTGGCAATGATTTTACAAGCTTTTTATCACACAAATGTGCCAATGGAATGTCTTGCCACTTAACAACAAAACAATCCAAACTTAAGGTAACAAGTTCAAAATCATAAGATTTAAGAACATTATGCAATGTCACCAAATGATTAGAAGTTACCATAGGCTCGGTAGTTGGGCTCTCCTTGGATTCCAAACTTCTAAAAATAGAACCAACACGCCATTGCATTGAATCAATAGTAGCACTTAAAGAAGTAGACAAAGAATGTCTTACCTTACAACTTCTTGAATCGGGTAACCAAATAGCATTGGAATTGGTGTTGAATTTAAGCTTCCCTCTTGGTATATCTCTAAAGATAGAAGTAACAAAGATATTCCAACAAAATACAATTCCTTCAAATTGAACAAACACCTCAAGATTGTGTAAACAATTATCACCACACTCATTGCTAACATCAAAATTTATGATCCATAAAAGACCAAAAACATGCATATTTTTCAACAGATGATTTGTGACAACTTTTGGAACTTCACGTATGATCAATAGTTCACAAAATTTTAAGAATTTCATTGCTCTCCAAAATTCTAAAATCTCCCAAAAATGTAGTAACTGATGAGAAGCGCAAGTAGATTTATAACACAATGAACCAATTAACTCCAAAATAAAATTTATGAGCAAACCAAAAAATTGAATTCCTTTATATGAGTGATCATGAAGTGCTTGTGAGAATACAATTGATGAATCACGTATGTTCAAGGGTTCCATAATCACCAAAAACTCACCAAATTCATATGATATCAAGAAATTGAAAACAAACCCAAATCTGGAATATGCACAAGAAATATCCAACTCATGAGAATTCACACAAAGGTCCAAAAATGGAAAAGAAATATTCAACTCATAAGAGTTCCAAAACACACAAGATTTTGAGCATCTCCTAAAGAATGAAGAGTGAGATTTAAAGCAAAAAGACTCACAAAACTCTGAACATTGATGTAGCAACTCATGCCAATGAAACATCCCAAATAGTGTTAAGAACTCATTCACATATTCACAAAAATATAAGGACTCTCGGGAATTAGTGGACTTACAAGTCAAACACCCAGCAAGAGAAGTATGCACTTGCCTTTGCAACTTATTCTCAAAAACAGATTTCTTTACCTCAAAACATCTAGGAATGAAACTAGATGGTTTATGTGTTGCTTGGACAATTTCAATTTCAAAAGAAGCGTCCTTAGAACCTTTATCTTCAAGTCCCTGAAAAATCTCACTTTTACAAACCAAATAAGATGGAAAATTGTTAGGAGATAAAAGTACTTTGACAGGTGGGGAAGATATTCTCCTATCTACCTCACAAACTCGTTCATGTTCATCTTTTCTCTCAATATCACCTTTTGAAATTTCCAATCCCTTAAAAATTTCTTTTTCTGTCTCTTTTGGCTTTTTTAACTCATCATAAGATTCATGCCATTTTTCACTCCTATTGCTTTTCTCCTTAAGGTCTCTTTCTTTTTCTGTTTCTCTCACTTTGCTTTTCTTCTCACCAACTCTTGCTTTTTCATGACTCCTTTTACCACTCCCACTCATATGCTTCATTTTTCTTTGGAACTCATAATGAGATAATGGTGCAAGAGTAACTTTTTTGCCATAGGCATTGAAAACATATTTTCCACTTGATTTGTTGTGCAAAAAGTTTTTATTATGCATCCATGCCTTTCCCAAAAGAAGATTTGTAGACACCATTGGTACAATATCACAACTAACAAAATCATGATATCTACCAAAACAAAAAGGAACCAACACTTTTTATTTTACCTCCACGAGTCCACACTCACTTGAATACATGTATGGCTTTGGATGTGGAAAGGAAGATAGTTTGCACTTTTCAATCAAATAAGTACTAGCCATGTTAGCAGAATTATGGGAATCAAGGTTGATAAGGCAAACCTTGTCATTAATGATCCCACATACATGAAAATTAGTGTCGCGACGAGCATCATCTTGTTGACTTCCTTGCCTTTCTTCTCTTTGCTGAAAAGCAAGTTCTAGTTTGTCCATTCGGGTGGTGACCCTATCAATGATTTGTTCCAATCGCCTTGTGGTGTGTTCCCTCCATGCTTTTTGTTCAGGTGTTTCACCGGTTGGATCTGCCATTAGAACAACAAAAAATAAAAGTACCTCGCACCCCTTTTCCCCTTTCCCTAATATGTCTCAACCCAAATGAAAAGAAATTTTCACTCGTGTTTAAGGCCGATCTAGTAGGGGTAAGTTGCACTCAGATTTTACCACTCTTTTCCTCCTGCAAGTTCTTGTGAGAATCGTTAAACTCTTACAAGATGCTACTCAAAGATCTTACTTGGCAACAAAGAAAGTATAGAGGTCAAAGAAAGGATAGTATGCAATGATTATGTAAAAGAAACAAGAATAAGATTTAGAAAGAAATTATAAGAGTAGAAAGAAAACAATGATGATACCTTTTCCTCAAAACTTTTCCCACACTTGGAATCACAAATCCCTGCAATATTAATTTAAGAAGCTAAAAAGATAGTTTCTTCTTCTTCTTTTTTTTTTTTTTTTTTTTAACGTACTCTTTCTTTTTTTTTTTTTTTTTTTTGACTATCTTTTTTTTTTTTTTTTTTTTTTTCTTCTTGCAAACTTGAACCTTCAAATAGAAACAAGGTAACTATGATAAAAATAAGATGCAAGATAAAAAAATGATATGATCAAATCAAGGAAACTGAGCTCTGATACCAAACTGATGTGAATCCAAGGTACGAATTCACGTGAATTGTAGAATCGTCCTCGATTGATCTTTTGAGCAAAACAACTAGCTCAAGTGGATTCAACAATATTGAGTTTTAATGAACTCAACACCTTTGAATCACACTATATTGAAAGATGTCTTGAAATCTTCCAAGCAAAAACAACCCAAACCAAAATAGACCCAACAACAATAGGATGAAACCTATCACCTTTGAATAATAAAATGGTAGTTTTGAAATTACTATTCCCAACCCCTCTAATTTTCAAACCCAACAACACTAGGATAAACCTAACACCTTTGGATTATGAAATGAATTAGAAAAGAAGAGTAGAAGGCGCCACAACTAAAAGGAAGAGTTTTAGTTGATAAGCCAAATAAGTTTTGCAAGCATACTTGCAAGACTAAAACTAGCTCACTAAGAAACTAGCAAAGAAAGGAAAATTCCTTAAAGTTTATAACATCAAATCTTCAATTCTAATAGTTAACCAAGGCCCCTATTTATAGAGTTTCAAGAGGGACCAAGGTTGAAAATTACAAAAGAATTAAAGTAGAAATTCTAAATCTTCTAGTGAAGACTAGCATTAACACTTCTCTTTGGCCAAGAAAAGCTCTTTGACCTAGAAAAGCTCTTTGACCTAGAAGACTCTTGCACTTAATTCTAATATTCTAAATACTAAAAAAAATGCAGAAAACAACTTGAAAATATCACCCAAATGCTATTGAATTTCGTCCATAAATTCAGCTTATAAATGCGACGTTCAACCTTCTTCAGGCGACATGGGCATGTCAGAGGAAAAGTTCTATCCCAACCTTCCTCAGGCGACATGGGCATGTCAGAGGAAAAGTTCTATCCCAACCTTCCTCAGGCGACATGGGCATGTCGGAGGAAAAGTTCTATTCTGCCCAACCTTCCTCAGGGGACATGGGCATGTCAGAGGAAAAGTTCTATTCTGCCCAACCTTCCTCAGGCGACATGGGCATGTCAGAGGAAAAGTTCTATTCTGCCCAACCTTCCTCAGGCGACATGGGCATGTCAGAGGAAATTTTCACTTCTGGAATCTTCATAAAAAAGTGCTTCCCACACCATTTGGATCAAGATCCAAGACTTGCAAAATGTTGTAATGTTTGGCATGAATTGAGGTAGCCTTTGGATCCTCATTTGAATGGACTTCAAGAATCAAAATGTTCAAGGCTTCTTTGATGTTTCAGCTAGATTCGCATCAAAAAGTTACTTCAAAAGAATTCAATGCCAATGCCATTTGGTAAAGTCCCAGTACAATCATCAGCTCTTCTCAACTTTCAACCTCCTACGAATAAGGAAATATTAAGTACAGGAAAGAGTCAGGTCTTTCAACCTACTTGGGCTCTATCTTTAAAACAAAAACTTCATCAGGAGAATGAATTTCTAGAATACCAAGAATTCTTAGAATTTAAGAAGTTCAAGCAGAAATCTAGTAGTTTCAAAGGAGCCTCTAGCCAAGGATCATCTTCTAATCCTGTGGAATCCAATTTAGTACTGGAACATTTTGAGTTCTAAAGAAAATAAAAATTAAAAAAATTACTAATAATTTATTTTTGCAGCTGCATGAATATTGTCCGAACAAGCTTGATAAAAAGCTTCAAGAACAATGATTCCCTATGCCTGACAAAAAGAAGAATTGTACAAGTCAAGTTTTCAACAGAGAAATTGGTATGAAAATAGTTGAAAAAGGATTACAGAATCAACTATCATAGGGCATACTCTGGAAGGATGAAGACGAACTCTTTAACAGGACACAGATTAATTCATTACAAATTAATTACGATAGACAGCTGTCTAAATTCCAGCTCTATTTTTATCCAATGTATCTGGATCATGCTTTTACATTGGCTGAATTTTCGTCAGGTAATGAAGATGATGAATACTACTTGGATACAGAATATTGGTTCTCCGACAAGATTTAACCTCACTATATACATCTCTCCAACAAGTTCCAGCTGGATGGCACTCTTGACGAAATTCCAAAGACGCATGTGGAGCCTACTTTTACATTATGTCAAGATCAACTTTATTTCAACTTTCTGTCAAGATCAGCATTAAAAACAACCTATGTGAAGACAACTTTATGTCAAGATCAGCATTAAAGAAGACCCATGTGAAGGAATCTACTTTCCTTTGTTTAAACTTTGTAATAGTATTAATTGATAGTGGTGGACCATAGGAATGCCATAATTCAATGTATTTAGCATTTCGATGGACCATAGCCTGGACCACCAATAATTTAGCATAGTAGGATTTGGTATCTATAAATTACAATGTAAGTTAGAGAGAGAGGTAGAACATTTTCCACGCTCCCTCTTAGCTTTCTAAACACTCTTTGAAAACAATATTTTGTATCAGCACTTTCAGAATAATATCAGAATTTTAAGGATTATATCTCGGTGTGTATCTTCTTACTCAGAGTTCAAAATTATCTTCTACATCTACATCAACTATCATGCATCTTTCAGGATTTCTTTTATCTTAGGATTGCTTCTACAATATCTGTAAGTTCTGTAAGTTCATATTGTTATCATTAGTAATAACATTAATATCTCCCTGCATCTGAGAGGCTGTTGGTGATAAGGGTGAAGGGTGATAAGAATTTATTTCTGGAATTGGATTTTTATGGTAAACTTGAGTCTTTGTAAAAATTTTTTTGTGAAATCCTCAATACTGGATGACGATCTTCTATAAGGTTGGAAAAGAATATCACATAAGCTAGAAGTATTATATCTAAAAGAATTAAACCTAACTAAAACTGTGTCATCTTCTTCTTCTATTATTTGTGAAACTTCCCTACGTTCAATATTTCGATATGATTGCTGATTTTCAACCTGAAATTCTTCTGGTATTGTATTTCATTCCATTTTAATCTTTTGGGAGTATAAGTTTTCGAGTGTTCATCGTCTATTTGTAATAATACAGTTTCTTCTTTAATTGTTGGATACATTATAAATTTAGGATTCAACTGACTACTCATTAATTTATAATAAATTCTATACATTACAACAAACTGTTCTGTTAATTTTTCAAATTCAACTACCTGTATGTGAATATCTAAGATAAGAGAATTCAGTATTAATGGATCTGTCAATGATACTGAGAAATTAGGAGCCCAATTATAAAATATTGGACCATTACAAATATTAGTCATAATTAATGCTAACAAAGAAGTCTTATATTTTTTTAATCTTTTATCCCTTAATGCTACATAAATGGGAGTATCTACACCAATATGGACTAAAGGTTTTATTGCAATCTGAATTAATCCAAAATGAACAAATCTATATCCTTTATCCAAATAATTCTTTATGGAAATGTTAGACAATAATGATGAAGAATGAAATTTTTCCTGAATATTCAATGTTTCTTCGTGAGTTTTAATACTGAAGGCAGTTTTAAAATCCAAATATCCTATCTTATAAATTGTCTATATATTCTCTTCTGGAATAGACCAATCACTAAAACTACCATGAATAATTTCTTATTTACTTTGAACAATCCTTTTATTATTATTATTATATTATTATTATTATTATGCAGGATTTTTCTTAGTATATTAGCCATAATGATACACTTAAAATGTTGACATGATCATTGTATTATAGTGGGAACAGTGGGAGACTTCACCGGGAACACCGAGCACTGTCTATACTACAAGGCTTACCAACGGACTTATGAGCTTACAACCACTTTACCAAGCACCAATATTATTATGATAATGTTACTATTAAAGTATATGAACTTACAGAACTTACAGATATTGTAGAAGCAATCCTAAGATAAAAGAAATCCCGAAAGCTGCATGATAGTTGATGGAGATGTAGAAGATAATTTTGAGCTCTGAGTAAGAAGATACACACCGAGATATAATCCTTAAAATTCTGATATTATTCTGAAAGTGTTGATACAAAATATTATTTTCAAAGAGTGTTTAGAAAGCTAAGAGGGAGCATGGAAAATGTTCTACCTCTCTCTCTAACTTACATTCTAATTTATAGATACCAAATCCTACTATGCTAAATTATTGATGGTCGATGCTATGGTCCATCAAAATGCTAAATACATTGAATTATGGCATTCTTACGGTCCACCACTATCAATTAATACTATTACAAAGTTGAAACAAAGGAAAGTAGATTCCTTCACATGAGCCTTCTTTAATGCTGATCTTGACACAAAGTAAAAGTAGCCTCCACATGGGTCTTTGAAATTTCGTCAAAAGTCCCATCCAGCTAGAACAAGTTGGGGAGATGTATCTTGTGAGGTTAAATCTAGTCAGAGAACTAATATTCTGTATAAAGTAGTCTTCATCATCTTCATTACCTGAAAAAAATTCATCCAATGTAAAAGTATGATCTGGATACATTGGATAAAAGCAGAGCTGGACTTTAGACAGCTGTCCAATGTCATTAATTTGTAATGAATTA
Organism: Knoxia roxburghii; assembly: GCA_030378225.1. Classification (NCBI taxonomy): domain Eukaryota; kingdom Viridiplantae; phylum Streptophyta; class Magnoliopsida; order Gentianales; family Rubiaceae; genus Knoxia; species Knoxia roxburghii. The sequence continues at coordinate 25,947,735 of CM059418.1, read as the reverse complement.
ATTCGTGTCCTACTAAAGAGTTCGTCTTCATCCTTCCACAGTCTGTTGTATGATAGTTGATTCTGTAATCCTTTTTCAACTATTTTCATACCAATTTATCTGTTGAAAACTTGACTGGTACAATTATTCTTTTTGTTAGGCATAGGGAATCCTTGTTCTTGAAGCTTTTTATCAAGCTTGTCCGAACAATATTCCTGCAGCTGCAAAAATAAATTATTAGTAATTTTTTTTTTAGAACTCAAAATGTTCTGGTACTTAATTGGATTCCACAGGATCAGAAGATGATCCTTGGCTAGAGGCTCCTTTGAAACTACTAGATTTCTCCTTGAACTTCTTAAATTCGAAGAATTCTTGGTATTGTAGAAATTCATTCTCCTGATGAAGTTTTTGTTTTAAAGATAGAGCTGAAGTAGGTTGAAAGACCTGACTCTTTCTTGTCCTTAATATTTCCTTCTTCGTAGGTGGTTGAAAGTTGAGAAGAGCTGATGATTGTACTGGGACTTTACCAAATGGCATTGTCATTGAACTTTTGTTCCTCAAAATAAACCTGTATAGTTTCCTGGTTTACCTTACATGCAATCCACCATTTTATCTTAAATTCTCGGACGAGAGAGAATGGCATAGGTTTCAGAAAATACTGAGTAAAATCTATCTTTTCATGGAATAATTTCCAAGCTTTCTTGGCATCAAGAGGAAAAACTTCTTCTGTGGCTCCATAAGACTACCACCATTCATAAAACCATAGAGGAATACTGTTGAAATCTGTCCGAAGAGTTTCGTGAATTGTGTAAAACAAAAAGTGATTGAATGGTCTAAAAAGAAATCCTTTAAACCATGTTTCTTTGTAATCCTCAGAAGAATATCCTGGTGGATTATAAGAGCTTCCAAAGTGAACTGTGCCTGCTGCTGATCCTGTTAATTCTATCCAATCTTGTCGGTTTAAAATTTTTCTGATGACAGCCTTAGAATACATAATAACTGAATTTGTCGGTGTATCCATGGTATGGTGAATATCCACCAATCCTGAATGTACAAGAATGTACTGATAGGACCACAAATCCTTAATTGGTTCAGAAGAAATCCAATACTGCTTATCTTGAAACATGTTAAATACATATCCTAACAAATCTTGATATTACTGAAGGAAAACTGAACAAGGCCCGGGCTAAATCGAAAACCTCACTTTCGTGCAATGCATTCCAGAATCGGAAGCTTTCGACTAAGCTCAGGCTCAAATTAGTTTACCCATGAACGGATCTAGGCTTATACTTATTTAATTTATTAATCGGGACACAAAAGATTCGATCTTTAATTAAAGCGGAATACTTAAAGATTTTACCTTTTGTAGCGAAGTCCCTTGCCTAAAGAAAAACCAATTCTTTTATGCGAAATCCACAAAGAATCCGAAGAATGACTCCGATACGAACTCCGAAATATTTTACCCATGGCAATACGATGAAAACCCAAGAAACTTGCTTCACAAGAAACTCAAAAACAAACTGCCCAGAATACTGCACAAAGCTGTCGCCGATTTCCTCTAAATAATCCGACTTCTGGTTTTCTTAACTACCAGTTCCGGCCACGATCTGGACGGCGGGTTTCATGGATCACCGACCGAAGAAGAGATCAACATGAAAGGACCGCCGGATCAGCACCCCGTAAACTGAGCAGTCCCCGGAAGTATGCTGCGCACTGCTAGATGAACCAGCGCACGGCGGGAAGGACTGCGGACTGAAGGATTCCGGCGGCTGCTTTGTTTAAAAGATAAAAACTGCTCTCAAATCGAGTGGGCTGAGTTCCTTGTCGAAGAAGAAAGCTATCCTAGTCGACTTCGAGAGAAAACTTGACGAGGAAGACACAGTTCTCTCTCTAGACTATACTTTCTCTCACTAACCCTTACTTGGGTATCAAGTTTCTTATTTTCTTTCTTGCCCAATAAGTTGTATTTATAAGGAGCTTCTAAGGAGACCTAATGGGCTCTCGAGTTAGGCCTTTAAATTTGACTTTCGTTGACCGCTAAGTCTTCCCGACTAATCAACTCCAATTGACCCATTTAAATTAATTTATTTAATCCACTTTGTTAATTTAATTTAATCGAACCCTTAAATTAATTAATTCAAAATCGAATTAATTTCTAAATTCACTTTGTCGATTAAATATTAATTAAACCTTTTGGATTAATTAATTTACCTTGTCGATTAGTCAAATGCATAATCGGTCGTACCACTAACGGACCAATTATGGAACTACCGCTCGAAAATGACTTTACATCGCGCCATTATATTTTATTCTATCTCCCCACATTAAAGATCTAGTGTTCGTCGATTTATCAATTTACTGACAAATTAATTCACCGACTTCTTGGTTTCCGAGATTAGTACCACTCGTCCTTTTATTATACCGAACATAAAGTTCACCGGTCGGGTTTAGTATAATAACCTTACGAGCTCATCTCTGGAGCACCATCAACCCGGCGAATCGGTACGTGGATTCCTCTGACTAGCAACGGCACGTAAGAAGCTAAACACCGCATACCCAACCTACCGAGGTATTGGCCTCAATTGACCTCAATCTTTGGAAAATCAAAGCACACGATATCCAAACCTCACGCCCGTCCCAATCTCGGGATTGAGACAGAATACTAGGACCGAATTGACTACGCCGATCAGTATAAGTCAATTCTATCCAAACTGGTCGTGATCAATATGCCCCGGGCATATCTGTGTGATTTAAACTAGTTTAGATAAACTAATTTCCAAACCACACAATAACCTATACCGATAGTATGTTCAGACTATCTCGGTTTCGAGCATACTTTTTATATATCAATACTTTAACCAATAACGGTATCTACTGTGTCTGTCCACACTCCGTTATTTAGTTCTATGATATAAAGGAACAAATTTATACTGAAATAAAATGATATGTCGTCTGTGGATATTAGTTTTTGATACAAGCCATAGATTTTCTGTATTCAAAACTAACAATTACAAGGGTTCGTGGTTTCTAGTGTGGGTTAAATGTTCAATATGAGGTTTAGTTGCATAACATGGAGGATTACGGTTGAATGGTTGTTGGGCTTGATTATTCTGAGCTGGATTATTTGGTCGAGGTGTAGATACTTGTTGACAGAAGGATAAGGAAAGTGAATACTATAATTTTTTATTGGAGATTGTTGTAATTTGGCTGAGGGATTTGAAGCTGCTTAAACATAAGTAAGAGGTGAACAATCCTGAAGAGACTGAAAACAGTTAGAAGAAGACGGAACTGTTTGATTTGGCATGAAGTCTTTTACTGTAAGTGGTCTTATTCTTTGTGTGCTAGGAGCTCATCCTTTGAACCCGTCAAAAATTCTCTGGTTAAGAAATCAGGTAAAGAATTAGAATCTCCTTTTATGTGTTCAATTTCAAAATCAAACACTGATAAAATTGCCTGCCATCTTGCAAAAATTTGTTTTGAAACTAAATTCTTTACATCCTTTGTAAGACATATTTGGCACGTTTGCAACCCACTTTTAAAAGAAACTTCTTGTTTATAAGATCATCCTGAAATTTATAAATGCAAAGAAAAATGGATAAAATTTCTTTTTTAACTGTAGAATAATTCTTTTTGAGGTCCAAGCCATAAACCTGAATGATATCTTACCAGTTGCTCTTTTGACTGAGACAATAATTTTTGTTTGAGAATACCGCCATATCCCATATCAGATGCATCCTTTTCAACAATCATAAATGCCTGGGGGTGTGGAATAGTAATGAGTGGTAAAGTTTTAATCCTTTGTTTTAATAATTTTACTAATGCCGTATGGTCTTCTGTCCATGCAGGTGGATTCTTTTGTAACCTTTTATATAAAGGAGCACGTAATTCTCTTTGTTTGGGGCAGAAATATAATTTAAACAACCAAAGAACCTTTGTAATTGAGATTTATCTTTTATTTTATTCGGATAAGTGTCCCTTTGTATATATTATGACCCAGAAATCTAATCTTTGTCTGAAATAACTTAATCTTTGTAGCAGAGACCACTAATCCATTTTTCTTATGATATTTAAAAATATATGTAAATGTTTAAAATGTTGTTCTATTGATTCCGAGAAAATTAAAACATCATCAATGTATACTATTGAGAAATTAGTGTAAGGGTTTAATATATCATTCATTATTTTCTGGAATTCTGAAGGTGCGTTTTTTAATCCAAAAGGCATAACATTCCACTCATAATGACCAAATAGAACTGTAAAAGCCGTTTTATATCTATCATTGGGGTCAATTTGTATCTGTCAAAATCCTGATTTCATATCAAATATTGAGAATACTTTTGCATTATAAATTCGTTTTAATAAATCTCTTTTATTAGGAATAGGGTATCTAATCCATTGTAATACTTTATTAAGAGGTTTATAATTTATTACCAATTTGGGGACTCCCCTTTCTTTCTCTTCTTGCTTTTGAACATAAAATGCTGCACAACTCCAAGTAGATTTGGATGGAGTAATCAATCCTTTATTTATTAATCCTTCAATTTCCTTTTTACATATCTCCAATAATTCTGAATTCATTTGTACAGGTCCAGTCTTAGTTGGTATACTTCTTTCATTAAAATCCTTTTCATATGGCAAGCTTACTAAATGTTTCTTTCTATCGCAAAAGGCATTAGGAATGTCTGAACATACTTCTTTTCTTATTCGTTCCTCTAAATTCTTTAATTTCTCTTGCAATCTTGAATCTTGTAATTGTTCCTCAATTCTAACATAACCTTTTTCTTCTTTTAGAAAATTGATCTTTTTTTAGATTATATTAATAGTATAAATATTTTGGTAACTAGAGTTATTTTGTAATGTTAATAATTCTTTTCGTTTTACTGGAGATAGAAACCTAAAGAAAACTGTTGATCCCATTATTTTAGTGCCTATTCCTTGTTCATCAACCCAAAAAGGATAAATTTGTGTTAAAAAAGGAGTTCCTAAGATAGCTTGAAATTCAAATCCTCTACGACAATAAAATTAATGTTCAAAAAAAATGTTTCATTACATATGGAAGTTTTAAGGATTCTTTAGTTGGCACATAATATTTTGTTGGTATTAATACATCTCTAATACAACTCTGATCTGCACCACTATCAATCATAGACGTTATAGTTGTTTGATAATTTCCTATTGAAATTGGAATGTAAACTATCCATTTTTGAAAATTCATCTTTTCTATAACAGAAATAAAGCTAGAATCCTGTGATTGTTTATCCGATAATGATATCTCTGCTAATTGAAATTCCGAGGAGTTAAATTCTGGTGGTGTCATATCATCTACTATGTTTTTTACCTTGGATGTACTTGATTTAAGTATAGCTATTTTAGTTTCTAATTCCAAATTTTTGTATCAATTCTTAAAACGTCTTCTTTTATATTATTGATTTCAGTCTGTAAATCTTTTGTATTATTCTTTCTAAATGTATTATCAGTAGAGTAAGTATGTAATATTTTAGAAATACTAAATGGTTCTATAATTTTAATTGTATCATGTTCTTCTGTTAATATCAAATCCTTTAATTTAAGCAAATAAGTGGTTTGCAATTCTGAAGGTAGTTCCTGAATTAAATCGAATAAAATATGTTTTTGATCCTTATTATTATTTTGAGGATTAATCCTAATCATATTAATAGAATGACAATTACATTCCGGTTCTACTGAACTTGATTCAGAAATACTGTAAAAATCATCATTAAAATCATCTGAATTTTCTTGAACCAAAGAAATCTCATTTGCCAGTGTTTCATTTAAATCTAAATCTAATTCAGGAAATTTAACTAATATTTCATTAATCATTTTCTTTCTTTTGCAGGCATTAGCTTTGTGTCCTTTTTTTCCCACATTTATATAACAAATAATATTCTCCTTATTATACTTCTTTTTACACCTTTTATTTTTGTAATAATTTTTAGTATCATTATCTTGTTGTGGTTCATATTTTCGTGGTTTCTTTTTTCTATAAACGAGTCTTTGCTATTTAGAGGCTGTAGAGGGAGCTTTTATTCCAGTTATGCCAAAAGCTTCACAAAATGAGCCTAATTCTCTTCTTTCATTTCCATATTTAGCCTCAAAATTTAAATCCTGACATGCCGATAAGGCTTCTTTCTTGACCAAGGAAAACAATTGCCCATAAGTCATATCATTGAAATTTATTGATTCCGTACCCATTTGTTTTTGTAAATTCATCATTACTTTCTGAGAAAATAAGTTGGGTAATCCTGTAAAAAAATTTTCTTTCCATATTGGAAAATTACTATCAGGTCTTTTTAAGACAAAAGTTAGAAACATATCCTTATACAATCAAAAATCTGATAAACTTGGACATCTTAAATTAGTCAAAAAGATCTTAGAAGAAGTTAATGCTTCGTTAGGATTTCCAACAAAATGCATAGCTATCGTATAAATAAAAAAATCACAAGAATCATTAGTATTCATAATATTTCCTTGTGCTCTTGGGCCTTTGAAATGTAATCATTGCCCTTTGCCAAGTATCTGCATCTTTATCTTGGAGTGCCTTATTGTAGTTAACTGGGTCTGGTTCATGAGCGCAAGAGACCAAATCTGAAGATTTTCCCAAGCTCACATACCTCTCAGGTTATCTGACAATCATCCCACTATGATGAGCACCGCCTGTGTAATCGCATCATCTTTGATAACTCGTGCAGTATTCTGTGATATATCTACTTGTACTGGTGCATCAGGAATTCTAGACTGTCCCTTCAATAGCACAATCTTGTTACTTGGTTTGTGGTTTAGAATATAGTCCTCTTCTAAAATCAAGTGTTGGTACTAACCACCACCTTCTGATCTTTAACACTGTAGAATAAACCAACCCTCGTTCCTCTGGGATATCCTACAAATAGCATTACCTCTAATCTTGCATCTAACTTGTCTGTATCTACCTTAAGCACATGTGATGGACAACCCCAGATTTTGAAATGTCTAATACTAGGCTTTTGCCCTGACCATAGCTCTACAGGGGTTGATGGCATAGACTTAGATGATACAAGATCTAGATTGTAAGCCGCTGTTTCTAAGGCATATCTCCAAAACAAATGGAGCAACTCACTGTAACTCATAATAGATCTAACTATTTCCATAAGAGTTTTGTTTCACCATTCTGTTACAATATTCTGTTAGAATGTGCCAAGTGCAGACAACTGGGATTGAATCCTCATCTCTAATAAGTAGCTCCTAAATTCACCAGATAGTTATTTGCCACCACGATGGAATCATAATGACTTGATACTTTTACGATGACGGTTCTCCACATCAGTCTGAAACTCTTTGAACTTGCCAAATCATTCGGACTTATGGCACATCAAGTAAATGTACCCGTACCTCGAGTAGTAATCTATGAAGACAACAAATTATTCAAAACCACCTCTGCCCTGAATTATCATAGGTCCACATAAGTCAGAATGAACCGACTCTAAAACCTCTTTGACTCCTTAAAAACTTTTTGGTCATTTTACCCTCCAAGCAGAATTCGCCGGTTGAGTAATTGTCGATATCTAATGAGCCCAAGGGCCCATAATTGGCTAACCTTTGAATCCAACAAAGGTTTATATGATCTAGTCTTAGGTTCCAAAAATGAGCTTGGTTCATTTTACACGGTTCATTCCCCTTATTATGATTCAATGATGTGCAATTTATTTTAGTGTCTTGCACTACTGGGGAGTTACTTTTTATCGAGAAAAGATTATCCACTAATGAACTGGAACATATAATTTTCTCGTTCTTTCCAATAATAGAATTACTAGATAAAACGAATTTATAACTATCCAGTAAGAGTTTAGAAACATCAAGTAAATTCTTTCTAAAACTCAAATCATAAAGACAATTCTTCAAAAAACTATTATAGCATTATTTTGAAAATAAATCTAGCCACTCCCACTACTTTCACTGACACTCTGATAGTGTCACCCAAGTAAACTTCCATCTCGCCCTCTCTAAGTATCTGGGTTACTTGGCAAATCCTTGCAAAGAATTACAAACATGATCAGTAGTTCCTGAATCCACACACCAAGTATCTGTCGGAATCACCACTAACATGTCTCAGTAACTAAGGCAAAATGGTCGTACTTTTGAGCTTTGGAAAATCTGGCTTCCAATGTACTACCTTGCCATATCTGAAGCACTTGCTTTTTTGGCTTCTTTTTTTTGGCAATGCCTAGCTTAAGCACATGATTAGCAATCTTCAAAGGTATGAGGCAAGCCCTGGAGTATCACCTCTCAATGCCTCGATCTCATTGATGTTAATAATCATCTCAAGTACATAGCTCTCACAAGTGTGCCCTTAGCCATATTTAACATTAGGCATTTATGGGCATACCTCAGTGAGCACGAACTTGCATTGCTCAGCCGTGAGGACAATGTCCAAATCACGTTTCCAGTTGATGTAATTTGGACCAGTTAACTTGTTCTCCTTTAGTGTTACAAATATTGTATTAAACGCCATATCGAAAACTGAAAAATAAATTAACAGTCAAGTTTTAGTATTCTTTTTCGAAAATATTGATATCCTCAAAACAACATAATCTCCCACCGACATCTCTCACACTGGGATTAATGCAGGTCACTTTAGGTGAACGTCTATGCCAACCCACATTCATTCGAGAAGAGCATAAGCTCATTAACCTTACTATCTAACCAATGATCTATCATCAATGAAATTAATAGTCGATGATTTTGGCCGTACATATGAGTAGCGTAACCTCTTATGAGGAATACTACAAATGGTACACTAAGTGTATGCCATTATGTGACTTCTATGTTTGTTACTTAGGATACTAATATGCCTCGGTTAGCGAGGGTGCCGCAAGTTTCTCCAATTAAACTCACTATAGTCATCTCTTTAGAAATTCAGTCTAGTGATCTCGTCGATTGAAGACTGTCTAGTGATCTCGTCGATTGAAGACTGTCTAGTGATCTCGTCGATTGAAGACTTATCCTTAGGCAAGAAAGCCCTTGGCCAGCGCGTAGGTCTATCCACATCATATATGAATTCATAATGGAGGCCATGGGGATATATACGAACCTGCTTCCACTTAGATTTTTAAAATTGAGGATTTTTACGTTTTAACATGCAATATCTTAACTTTAGGATATTCGCACCCATAATACCGTTAGAGTTTTAATATGCGAATAATCTACCTTAGTCAATTGCACCTATAAAACCAACATGCGAAATCTTAATCTCGGTTATTCGTACCTATTAAAACCGTTGAAGTTTTAATATAAAAATAATCTACCTTAGTTAATGCATGGAAAAAAAACTGTTTGTTTTCAATCATGCAAAAAACATAAAATGAAAACACACAAACAACGATAAGGACATAAAATGGGAAATACGTAATTAGACATTTCCTGACTATTATGGCTTTCTCAATCGCCGCTTCATTTGAACACCTCGTTGACACGTCCCGTCGCGTCGCTCCCACTCGTTATAAGGAACCTTACAATTTATTCAGTATTTCTCAGTTTACTACACAATTAGGAATCACCCAAAATTACGAAAAACCAAAAAACCATAAATTCAATTTGCCTATAATGACTCATTATTTGGTTCCTTCTAATTCGTCCGGGTTTTCTCAGTTTTCTACTAATTAGGAATCATCCAAAATTACAATAAACCAAAACCCACGAATATGAGTTGCCCACAATAACGTCTTTGTCATTTTACATAAATTCCTATATACAAGGCTATATAGGAATTTAAAGACGACAACTTTAGAATAAATTCTACTACAAGATTTATCTAATCATACACAGATTCCACCTCGTGGTTATTACTATTAAAGACATTTCAATTTAAAAATAAAAAATAAGCCTGAACATGTCCTGGGATTTATAAATGAATGTAAATACCATAATAGCCGGGAATAATAACCACCTGTTAATAAAATAACAAAATCGTGCAATAAATCGAACAAGTATAAAGCCGAAACACTCGCTCTAATACCAATTTGAAGGAAACTGATCTAACCCTGGCTAAACTAAAAACTCACTTTCGTGCTATGCATTCCAGAATCGGAGACTGTCGATCTGGCCCAGACTCTAAATCAATTCCCCTAAACGGATCTAGACTTATACAAATTTTATTTATTAAAACGACATGCTGAAAATTAAATCTTTGATTTAAAGCAGAAGTCTTAAAGAATAAGCGTGTCCTTAGCAATAAGAAAACCAAAGCTGAAAAATCATGCAGTTTACCACCCGTGACCAATCACGAGAGAATCCCCAGAATGACTCCGTATCTACCTCAAAATCGTGCGGGCGACATCCACAAGGTAGCTAAGACACTAAGGAATAAATCCATAAAAGACCCACTTCGAAAAACTCATCAGATCCTAAGTAAGTCGTTGCCTGAATATTGTTGCGCTTATTTACTGCCTGCAGCTTATTTACCGCCTGACTACGCAATCCACTATTGAATCCCTCGGATGACTCCGTTTCTACCCCAAAATCGTGTGGGCGACTATCCACGGGGTATCTAAGACACTATAAGGAAGAAATCTAAAAGAAACTCACTTCGAAAAACACGTCAGATCCTAAGCAGATCGTTGCCCCAAGATCAGCCGCCTATTTATCGCATGGTGCAAAAAATCCAAAAACAACCACCGAAAGAATTCTCCCCACAACGATCTAGACTACCACAGCAATGGATCACCAATCAAGAGGTCGAATCAAGTGACTAGGAGAATAAAAAAGTCTGGCGGTGCAAATCGAGGGACGGGCGATGCGCAAATCGAGGGATTATGATGAATAGGAAATCGGTGATCAAAGGGCTGAGCTTTTCGAAGATCAAAGGATCCTAAGCCAACTTTGAAAAATAACATAAGGAGAAAAAAGAAGATCTCTCTCGAGACTACTCCGTCTCACTCTATGCATCTTCGCCACCAAGGTTTCTTAATGTCTTCCAAATGCCTAAGATGGACTATTTATAGGAGCTTCAAGGAAGAACTAATGGGCTTTTGAGTTGAGCCATAATGTTGGACTTTTGTTGACTCTCTTAGTCTTCCCTAGACTAATCAACTCCAATCAAACATTTCAAATTAATTTCTTAACCAACTTCGTTAATTAAATATTAATCTAGCCCTTAGGATTATTTCGTATAACCCACTTTGTCAATTAAACATTAATCAAACCTTTAGAATTATTTAATTCACTTTGTTGATTAGTCCAACACATAATTAGTCGTACCATTACGGACCAATTATGGAACTACCGCTAAAAAATGAATTACTTTGCGCTCACTTTATTATTCTTTTATCTCCCCACATCAAAGATCTAGTGCTCGTCGATTCTTAAATTTACTGATAAATTAATTCATCGACTTCTTAGTATTCGAGATTAGTACCACTCAACTTTCTTATTATACCGGACATAAAGTCCAACGGCCGGGTTTAGTATAATAAAACTTACGAGCTCATCTCAAGAGCACCATCAACCCGGCGTACCGGTACATGGATTTTTTTGACAAGCAACGGCACACAGAGAAGTCAAACACCTCATACCCAACTTACCGAGATTTAGTCCTCAATTGACCGCACCTTTGACAAATCAAAGCATACGATATCTAACTCTCGTGCCCGCTCTAGTCTAGGGATTAAGAGATTAGAATATTAGGTTCGAATTAACTACGCCGATCAGTACAAGTTAATTCAATCCCGAACAAGTCGTGCTCAATATGCATATCCGTATAGTTTAATTAGTATAGAAAAACTAATTATCCAAGTCACACGATAACCTAAATGGATAGTATGTTCAAACTATCTCAGTTACGAGCATCTGTTTATATATCATTACTTTAACCAATAACAAGATAGACTATTCTTTTCTACACCTCGTTATCTAGATATATGATATAAAGGAACAATTTAATACTGAAACATAATCGATATGTAAATTGTGGATATTAGTTTTTCATACAAACAATAGCTTTTCAGTATTCAAAACTAACATGGAGAGGGTATCGCATTTCTGAAGGAAAACTGAACAAGCCCGGGCTAAATCGAAAACCTCACTTTCGTGCAATGCATTCCAGAATTGGAAGCTTTCGACCAAGCTCAGGCTCAAATTAGTTTACCCATGAACGGATCTAGGCTTATACTTATTTAATTTATTAATCAGGACATAAAAGATTCAATCTTTAATAAAAGCGAAATTTAAAGATTATACCTTTTGTAGCGAAGTCCCTTGCCTAAAGAAAAACCAATTCTTTGTTGCGATTCCAATAGAAATCCAATAGATATCTCCGTAGAAACTTCGAATATTGCGTGGGCAATAATCTATCGAAGTCTACTTGCTTAGCCCACAAGGAAATCACTCAAATCGGATTCAATTTTGTTCCAAAAACTGACCAAAATTTTGCCTACTACTGTATCGAACTACTGCCGCTGCTGCAATTTAAAAACCCTCTTCGGTCCGCCAGAAACCCAGCTTGAATCCCGTCATGATCTAGACAAGAAAGGCTGATGGATCACCGATCAAAATGAAAGAGATCAACATCATCTTTCTCGAATCAAACGCATGGGATAGCTGAGCTCCAGCGCCGAGAAAAACCTGAAGAACAAGCAGCAGAACCGGATGAAAAACCCACGAAAAAAGGACAGCAGCAATTCGAAAGAAAACCTAGCAGATTTCTGGCGAAATGTTTAATACACCAACTGGAAAGTTTGATCTTTGGATGAATCCAATTCGAAGAGCAAGAAATCTAGTTCGTTTTTGAGAAAGAATTCTTGAAGGAAAAATTCTCTCTCTAGAACTTTCTTGCTCGAGAAAGGGGCAAGACTTGTCTTGCAAGATTTCCTTAGGTTTTCTTGGGCTTCAAGTCTTCTATTTATAGGAGCTCGATTGGAGACCTAATGGGCTCTCGAGTTAGGCCTTTTAATTTGACTTTCGTTGACCGCTAAGTCTTCCCGACTAATCAACTCCAATCGACCCATTTAAATTAATTTATTTAATCCACTTTGTTAATTTAATTTAATCGAACCCTTAAAATTAATTAATTCAAAGTAGAATTAATTTCTAAATTCACTTTGTCGATTAAATATTAATTAAACCTTTTGGATTAATTAATTTACCTTGTCGATTAGTCAAATGCATAATCGGTCGTACCACTAACGGACCAATTATGGAACTACCGCTCGAAAATGACTTTACATCGCCCCATTATATTTTATTCTATCTCCCCACATTGAAGATCTAGCGCTGGTCAGTTTATCAATCTACTGACAAATTAATTCACCGACTTCTTGGTTTCCGAGATTAGTACCACTCGTCCTTTTATTATACCGAACATAAAGTTCACCGGTCGGGTTTCGTATAATATACTTTACGAGCTCATCTCGGGAGCACCATCAACCCGGTGAACCGGTACGTGAATTCCTTCGACTAGCAACGGCACGTAAGAAGCTAAACACCGCATACCCAACCTACCGAGGTATAGGCCTCAATCGACCGCACTCTTTGGCAAATCAAAGCACACGATATCCAATCTTCACGCCCGTCCCAATCTCGGGATTGAGAGACGGAATACTAGGACCAAATTGACTACGCCGATCAGTATAAGTCAATTCTATCCAAACTGGTCGTGCTCAATATGCCCCGAGCATATCCGTGTGATTTAATCTAGTTTAGATAAACTAATTTCCAAACCACACAATAACCTATACCGATAGTATGTTCAGACTATCTTGGTTACGAGCATACTTTTTATATATCAATACTTTAACCAATAATGTATCTACTGTGTATGTCCACACCCCGTTATCTAGTTCTATGATATAAAGGAACAAATTTATACCGAAACAAAATGATATGTCAACTGTGGATATTAGTTTTTGATACAAGCCATAGCTTTTCTGTATTCAAAACTAACAATCTCCCACTAATACTCAAAGCTATGCTAAGAAGTACAAAAACTGTCCAACCCGCTATTACACTGCTGTCATAATGAAATCTCCAGAACACCTTTAAGATCACTCACATGGCTCTCTCAAGAATCTGACTCCCATGCCCTTCACATGTCTCTCAAAGACCTTTGGGGTCAATGGCTTGGTGAAAGGATCTGCAAGGTTGTCATCTGAAGCTATCTTGGCCACGATCACGTCTCCCCTCTTTACGATCTCTAGTATCAGGTGGTACTTGCGCTCTATGTGTTTACTCGCCTTATGGGCTCGTGGTTCCCTTGAGTTAGCAACTGCACCAATATTATCACAATAAACTGTGATAGACCTAGGCAACTCAGGAACCACATATAAGTCCATCAGGAAGCTCCTGAGCCATACAGCCTCTTTCGCTGCCTCTGAAGCGGCAACGTACTCAGCCCTCCATGGTGGAGTCCGCCACGCATTTCTGCTTGACACTCCGTCATACTATGGCTCCCCCTCCTAGAGTAAACACAAACCCAGAGGTAGACTTACGCTTGTCCAAATCACCTTGAAAGTCCGAATCTGTGTAACCCAATGGTACAAACTCCTGCGTTCTATAACCTAGGACATAATCTCTCGTCCTACGCAAGTACTTGAGAATGTATTTTACTGCCTCCCAGTGAGCCTTCCTAGGGTTACTCTGATATCTGCTAACCATGCCAACGGCAAAGAAAATATCAGGCCTCGTGCACAACATAGCATACATGAAGCTACCCATTGCAGAAGCATAGGGTACCCCCTTCATGGCATCTATCTCCTCAGCAGTCTTAGGACACTGCTCCTTAGACAAATGCACTCCATGCCTGAAAGGCAGTGAACCCTTCTTGGAGTTCTACATGTTAAAACGGGCCAGAATCGTGTCTATGTAGGATGCCTGAGAGAGAGTCAGAGAACGTCTCTTACGATCTCGAATAATCTTAATCCCAAGGATATGTCCAGCCTCTCCCAAATCCTTCATATCGAATTACCTGGACAGCCATGCCTTTACGTCTGACAACACCTTCTTACTGTTGCCAATAAGAAGAATGTCAGCCACGTAAAGTACGAGGAACAGCACCTTATCACCATCACGCCTGCGATAAACACACTGCTCATCCGGAGACTGAGTGAATCCATAGGACTGGATAACCTCATCAAAATGGATGTTCCAAGATTTGGATGCTTGCTTAAGTCCATAAATGGACCTCCTAAGCCTACATACCTTGTGCTCTTGGCCCTTAACAATGAAGCCCTCTGGTTGCTGCATAAAGATGGTCTCCTCAAGACTTCCATGAAGGAAAGCTGTCTTGACGTCCATCTGCCAAATCTCATAGTCCATATGAGCAGCTATGGCCAAGAGAATCCGGATTGACTTAAGCATAGCTACTGGGGAAAAGGTCTCCTCATAATCGATCCCTTCTTTCTGAGTATACCCCTTCGCCACAAGCCTAGCCTTGAAGGTCTCAACCCTCCCGTCAGATCCTCTCTTTCGCTTGTAAACCCATTTGCACCCAATAGGCCTAAACCCATCAGGAAGGTTTACCAGCTCCCAGACTTGATTTGAGTCCATAGAACCCATCTCAGCAATCATCGCTCTCTGCCAAGAATCTGCATCTTTACCCTGGAGAGCCTCATTGTAGTTAACTGGGTCTGGTTCATGAGCACCAGGGATAAAGTCCGAAGACTCACCCAAACCCATGTACCTCTCGGGTTGTCTCACAACCCTCCCACTACGACGAGGTGCAGCCTGTGCAAGAGCATCATCTGTGATAGTGTGTGCAGTCTCTTGTGGTGTTTCTTCCTGTACGTGTGCATCTGGAATAATGGACTGACTTCTAAGCTCTTCCAATACTACCTTGCCTGCTTGACTTGTGATCTAAAATATAGTCCTCCTCAAGAAATCTGGCATTGGTGCTGATCACCACCTTCTGATCCTGAGGACTATAAAATAAACCCCCTCTCGTTCCTTTGGGGTAGCCTATAAACAGCATAGCCTTGGATCTCGCCTCTAACTTGCCTGCATCTGCCTCGAGCACATGTGCTGGACAACCCCATATTCTGAGATGTCTCAGACTAGGCTTTCGCCCATTCCACAACTCTGATGGGGTCGAAGGCAAAGACTTAGATGGCACAAGGTTGAGGATAAAACATGCTGTCTCCAAGGCATATCCCCAAAACGAGATAGGCAACTCACTGTAACTCATCATCGATCTAACCATCTCCATAAGAGTCTTGTTCCTCCTCTCTGCTACACCATTCTGCTGGGGTGTGCCAGGTGCAGACAACTGGGTCTGAATACCCTCCTCTGACAAATAGGATCTAAATTCACTAGAGAGGTATTCGCCACCACAATCAGACCGCAGTGACTTGATACTCTTACCCAGATGGTTCTCCACCTCAGCCTTGAATTCTCTGAACTTGCCAAAGCATTCAGACTTGTGGCGCATCAGGTATATGTATCCATATCTAGAGTAATCATCCGTGAAAGTCACGAAATACTCATAACCACCTCTAGCCTGAACTGACATAGGCCCATACACGTCAGAATGAATCAGCTCTAAAACCTCATTGGCCCTATACCCCTTTGCCTTGAAAGGCCTCTTGGTCATTTTACCCTCCAAGCAGGACTCACAGGTCGAATAGCTGTCAATATCTAGTAAGTCCAAAGATCCACTCTTGACCAACCTTTGAATCCTACTAAGGTTGATATGACCTAGTCTCAGGTGCCAAAGATAAGTCTGATTCAAAGGGGAAGACTCTTTTCTCTTAGTATGATTCGATGATGAGCTACTAGTTTTTGTGTTTTGCATTACTGGGGAGTATGTCTTAATTAAAAAAAAATTGTCAACCAATGTACCGGAACATATAAGTTTCTGGCCTTTTCTAATAAATATAGATCTATCAGAAAAAACACACTTATAACCATCCAAAACAAGTTTAGAAACTGAAAGCAAGTTCTTGCGAAAACTGGGTACATAAAGACAATCTCTCAACAATAAAGTAGAGTCTGAAAAATAAAGACAAATAACTCCCACTGCAGCAACAGAAACTCTGGTAGTATCCCCAAGGTAGACCTGCAACTCTCCCTCTCTAAGCAGCCGGGTCACTTGGAACCCCTGCAAAGAATTACAAACATGATCAGTGGCTCCTGAATCCACACACTAAGTATCTGTGGGAATCGTCGCTAAACACGTCTCAGTGACTAGGGAAAATTTACACATACCTCGAGGCTTTGGGCAGTCCTTCTTCCAATGTCCTGTTTTGCCACACCTGAAACATTTGCCTTTCGGCTTCTGTTTCTTGGCAATGCCCGCCTTGGGTCCATGATTAGCTCCTGCTTTCTGGCCTCTCTTTCTCTTTTGCTTCCTGGCTTTGGGCCCAGCAGAGGAACCTGAGGGACCAACAGTAGCTAAGGCTTGCTTCTTCTCAACGAATAGGCTCTCAGCAGACACCAATGCATTCATGAGCTCAGAAAGTGAATATGAGAGATTCCCCATATTATAGTTCAATCGAAACTGCTCAAAACTGGGAGGCAAGCTCTGAAGGATGATATCGACCTGGGTTTCCCCATCAATCTCACCTCCCAATACCTCAATCTCATTGATGCAACCAATCATGTCCAGTACGTGATCTCTCACTGAAGTGCCCTCAGCCATCTTAGCATTCATGAGTTTCCTCATAGCTGACTGCTTAGCTGCCCTGCCCTGATGTCCAAACATCTCCCTGAGGTTGAGCATCATATCGTAGGCTGAGGTCATCTGCTGATGCTGGTGCTGCAATACACTCGACATAGAAGCCAAGATGTAGCACCTGGTAATCTCATCAGCCTTCTGCCACCTCGTATATGGCTCTCGCTGCTCAGGGGTGGCATCATCGCTGGGCTTAGGGGGACACTCCTCAGTAAGCACGTACTTGTAACCCTCAGCGGTAAGGACAATGTCCAGGTTACGTTTCCAGTCAATGTAATTTGAACCTGTGAGTTTGTTTTGGTTCAGAATAACAGCTAGCGGGTTGAACGGCATATCAACTGAAAATAAACAATTCAAGTTTCAGTATACTTTCTCGAAAATATTGAAAAAATCCTCAAAAACAAATATAATCTTCTACCGACATCTCTCACACCGGGATTAACGCATGTCACGATAGGTGAACGTCTACGCTAACCCACATTCGTTCGAGAAGAACCGAAGTTCATTAATTTCATTATCTGACCAACGATCTTATGATCAATGAAATTAATAGTCGATAATTTTAGCCGTACCCAAAAATAGCGTAACCTCGATGGGAGGGATACTAAAAACGGTACACTATGTATGTCATTACGTGACTTCTAAGTTTGTTACTTAGGATACTAATGCGCCTCGGATGGCGAGGGTGTCGCAACTTTCTGCAATTAAACTCACTATAGTCATCCCTTTAGAAATTCATTCCGGTGATATCCGTGGTTGAAAACTCCTCCGATAGGGAGGAAGGTCTAAGCCAACACGCAAGTTTAACCACATCACCAATGAACCCGTAATGGAGGCCATGGGGATATTAACCAACCCGCTCCCACTTAGATTTTTAAACTTGAGGATTTTTTTTTTTTTTTTACGTTTCAACATGCAATATCTTAACTATGGATATTCGTACCCATAAAACCGTTGGAGTTTTAATATGCGAATAATCTACCTTAGTTAATTGCACATTACCTTTTAAAAACATTTTGGTTTGGTTTTCGTTCATGCAAAATAAAACGAAAACCACACAATCAACGAAAAGTCATAAATACGGGAAATTAAATAAAAAAATTTCCCAACTATTATGGCCTTCTCTATCGTTGATTCCTTGACTCCTCAGTGACACGTCCCGTCATGTCGCTCCCACTCGTTATTTGGATTCCTCTCGATTCGCTTGAGTTTTCTCAATTTTCTACGTAATTAGGAATCACCCAAAATTACGATAAACCAAAACCCGCAAATATAAGTTACCCAAAATAACGTCTTCGTCATAGTACATAAATTCCTATATACAAAGGCGTTTTTCTAGGAATTTAAAGACGACATGATTAGATCAAATCCTACTACAAGATTTTTCTAATCCTACACGGCTTCCAGCTCGTGGTTATTACTATTATAGAAATTTCCATTCAAAAATAAAACAAGCCCGGACATGTCCCGGGGTTTATGAATGAAAATTAAATTTCTACCATAATAGCCGGGAAATCAATAACCACCTGTTTAAGCATTTCGACAAAAATAATAATGCCAAAATAAAGCCGTGTAATAAATCAAACAAGTATAAGACCGAAACCAAAGCTCTGATACCAATTCGAAGGAAAACTGAACAAGCCCGGGCTAAATCAAAAACCTCACTTTCGTGCAATGCATTCCAGAATCGAAAGCTTTCGACCAAGCTCAGGCTCAAATTAGTTTACCCATGAACGGATCTAGGCTTATACTTATTTAATTTATTAATCGGGACATAAAAGATTCAATCTTTAATAAAAGCGGAATTTAAAGATTATACCTTTTGTAGCGAAGTCCCTTGCCTAAAGAAAAACCAATTCTTTGTTGCGATTCCAATAGATATCTCTGTAGAAACTTCGAATATTGTGTGGGCAATAATCTATCGAAGTCTACTTGCTTAGCGCACAAGGAAATCACTCAAATCGAATTCAATTTTGTTCCAAAAAC
Organism: Knoxia roxburghii; assembly: GCA_030378225.1. Taxonomy (NCBI): domain Eukaryota; kingdom Viridiplantae; phylum Streptophyta; class Magnoliopsida; order Gentianales; family Rubiaceae; genus Knoxia; species Knoxia roxburghii. Next base: position 25,928,120 of record CM059418.1, on the reverse strand, counting down.
TGACCGAAATTTCGCCTACTGCTGTATCGAACTACTGCCACTGCTGCAATTTAAAAACCCTCTTCGGTCCGCCAGAAACCCAGCTTGAATCCCGTCGTGATCTAGACAAGACAGGCTGATGGATCCCTGATCAAAATGAAAGAGATCAACATCATCTTCCTCGAATCAAACGCACGAGATAGCTGAGCTCCAGCGCCGAGAAAAAACGTGAAGAACAAGCAGCAGAACCAGATGAAAAACCCACGAAAAAAGAACAGCAACAATTCGAAAGAAAACCTAGCAGATTTCTGGTGAAATGTTTAATACACCAACTGGAAAGTTCGATCTTTGGATGAATCCAATTCGAAGAGCAAGAAATCTAGTTCGTTTTTGAGAAAGAATTCTTGAAGGAAAAATTCTCTCTCTAGAACCTTCTTGCTCAAGAAAGGGGCAAGACCTGTCTTGCAAGATTTCCTTAGGTTTTCTTGGGCTTCAAGTCTTCTATTTATAGGAGCTCGATTGGAGACCTAATGGGCTCTTGAGTTAGGCCTTTTAATTTGACTTTCGTTGACCGCTAAGTCTTCCCGACTAATCAACTCCAATCGACCCATTTAAATTAATTTATTTAATCCACTTTGTTAATTTAATTTAATCGAACCCTTAGAATTAATTAATTTTAAAATAGAATTAATTTCTAAATTCACTTTGTCGATTAAATATTAATTAAACCTTTTGGATTAATTAATTTACCTTGTCGATTAGTCAAATGCATAATCGGTCGTACCACTAACGGACCAATTATGGAACTACCGCTCGAAAATGACTTTACATTGCGCCATTATATTTTATTCTATCTCCCTACATTAAAGATCTATCGCTCGTCAGTTTATCAATTTACTGACAAACTAATTCACCGGCTTCTTGGTTTCCGAGATTAGTACCACTCGTCTTTTTATTATACCGAACAAAAAGTTCACCGGCCGGGTTTAGTATAATATACTTTACGAGCTCATCTCGGGAGCACCATCAACCCGGTGAACCGGTACGTGGATTCCTCCGACTAGCAACGGCACGTAAGAAGCTAAACACTGCATACCCAACTTACCGAGGTATAGGCCTCAATCAACCGCACTCTTTGGCAAATCAAAGCACACGATATCCAACCTTCACGCCCGTCCCAATCTCGGGATTGAGAGACGGAATACTAGGACCAAATTGACTACGCCGATCAGTATAAGTCAATTCTATCCAAACTGGTCGTGCTCAATATGCCCCGGGCATATCCGTGTGATTTAAACTAGTTTAGATAAACTAATTTCCAAACCACACAATAACCTATACCGATAGTATGTTCAGACTATCTCGGTTACGAGCATACTTTTTATATATCAATACTTTAACCAATAATGGTATCTACTGTGTCTGTCCACACCCCGTTATCTAGTTCTATGATATAAAGGAACATATTTATACCGAAACAAAATGATATGTCAACTATGGATATTAGTTTTTGATACAAGCCATAGCTTTTCTGTATTCAAAACTAACAATTTCTCCAATTTTAACTTACTCTAGTCATCTTACTTAGAAATTAAAAAACTAGTGATCTTATGGTTGAACTTATCCAATATGGAGAAAGGCTCTAATGCCAACGCGCAAGTCCACTCACATCACATATGAATTCGTAATGGAGGCTATGGGAATATTAAGCAACTCGTTCGCACTTAGATTTCTAAAACGATGGTTTTCCAGTTTTAGCATGCAATTAACTAATCCTAAGTTATGTGGAACATAAAATCATCATGCTTTAAATCATGCATCTAAAATACAACACCAAAATTTGAAGCACAAAATTAAAACAATAAACATGAGAAATAAATAAGTAAAATAAATTTCCCGACTAATATGGTTTTAATTACTTCCATGTACTGCCTTGATCTCATGTCCCATTACATCACTTGATGGATTGAGTCTTGAAAACTGGATCTCAAAATATCCTAAAAAAATGGAAAACGGGCCACGCATGCAACTCGAACGGGTTGTGCACGCACTGCGCACACAACTCGTGAACGGCTGCATGTGCTAGGCCTTGCACGCAGTTGCAAAGGCCACGCGCTTGACTATGCGTGCTGAGCCAGGCTATGTGTGTGGCTGGTGTTGTGCGTGTGGCCTTCAGTTGTGCACTAATGTTGCGTAACATTTGCCAGGAACTTCTGTCGACAGTTTTTTGACCGGCGTTTCCTTCCGGGCCTTCCGTATTGCTCTCACTGCATTATTTGGTCTTCTTGCAAATTCATTCTGGGTTTTCTTGGTTTTCTACATATTAACAATAAACAAAAAACTGACAAAATCAAGTCGCCTAGCAGAACATCTTCGATTACAAAATATTTTCCTACTACAAGGCTTATAGGAAAATAAAATAAAAAATTACATAGATAAAATCCTACTACAGATTTAATCTAATCCTACGGCATCCAGCACTTGGTTTTACTATTATAAGCATTCATAAAAAACAAAACCCGGACATGTCCCCGGGTTTAAGTAAAACCATACAAACGCAACCATAATAGCCGGGATTTCTAAATCACCTGCAAACAAAACCATGTAACAAATTGAACAAGCACAAAGCCAAAACCATAGCTCTGATACCAATTGAAAGATTATCTGCTGGGGCCCAGTAAAAAATTTACTTTCATGCTACGCATTCTAGAATCGAAACTCTTGACCAGGCCTAAGCATTAGTGCAATTACTATTCTAACCCTTGCTTGAAATACCATTGGGCAGGATCTTAGCTTCTACTTATTCGATTTACTATGCAACAATAAATTATTAATTAAATCGGAAGTTAAAGAATTACCTATTGAAGCATGTACTTAGGTGATCGCTTGTATGACTCAAGACTAGCTCGTATGTTGTGTGGGCAATAAACCAATGAACTAACAATCAGCAAAACAACAAAGCTTGAGTATTCAAACCCGAAAATCTCCCACTAATACTTGCGCTTTAAGTATAAAAATACATTAATCTTACAACTACAATAATAACTAGAAAAATAATCATGGCTCTACTAAGTGTCTAATCCCCATGCCCTCCACGTGAGCTTCAAAGACTCTTACAGTCAATGTCTTTGTGAATGGATCTGCAAGGTTATTTTCTGATGCTATCTTCGCACGACCACGTCTTCCCTCTTTACGTTATCTCGTATAAGGTGGTGTTTGCACTGTATATGCTTACTCGCATTGTGGGCTCGTGGTTTCTTCGAGTTTGCTACTGCACCGTTATTGTCACAGTATACTGTGATCAACTTTTGCAAACCAGGAATAACATTTAAGTCCACTAGGAAGTTCTCGAGCCACACTGCTTCTTTCGCTGCTTTTGATGCTGTAACATACTCAGCCTACATGGTAGAGTCTGCCACACATTTCTACTTGACACTCCACCAAACTATGGCTCCACATCCCAAAGTAAACACATACCCTGAGGTACACATGCTTTTGTCCCTGTCGCCATGGAAATTTGAGTCTGTGTAACTACTGGGCACAGGCTCAGGCGCCTGATAGACCAAGACTTGGTCTCTCTTTCTGCGCAAATACTTGAGAATACATTTTACTGCCTCCCAATGACCTTTCCTCGGGTTACTTTAATATCTGCTTACAATGCCAACAGAAGCATAAAGAACTGTCTTCATGGCTTCTATATCCTCAACAGTCTTTAGAGACTACTCTTTAGATAGATGCACTCTGTTTCTGAAAGGTAAAAAGCCTTTCTTGGAGTTCTGCATGTTAAAACAAGTAAGAATCGTATCTAGGTATGAAACTTGAGAGTGCGTTAGCAAATGTTTGCTATGAGCTCGAATGATCTTGATCCCAAGGATATGTCCGGCCTCCCCTAAGTCTTTAATATCAAATTATTTGGACAGCCATGCTTTTATGTTTGATAATACTTTTTTATTGTTCCCAATTAGTAAAATGTAATCCACGTAAAACACAAAACATACCACCGCATTTCCATCACGTCTACGGTACAAACATTGTTCATTCGAGCACTGAGTAAAATTCGTAGGATTGGATTACCTCATCAAATCGGATGTTCCAAGATCTGGATGCCTGCTTCAGTATGTAAATGAACCTCTTAAGCTTGCAAACTTATGCTCTTGGCCTTTTTTAACGAATCCCTCTGGTTGCTACATGAAGATGGTTTTTTCAAGACTTCTGTTAAGGAAAGTTGTCTTGACATCCATCTACCAAATCTCATAATCTAAATGAGCAGCTATGGCCAAGAAAATCCGGATTGACTTATGCATAGCTACCAGAGAGAAAGTTTCCTCGTAATCGATTCCCTCTTTCTGAGTATACCCCTTCGCCACAAGCCTAGCTTTAATGGTTTCAACCTTTACATTAGGTCCTCTCATGCATTTGTAGACCCACTTACATCCAATGGTTTTGAAACTATTAGGTAGGTCTACAAGCTCTCAGACTTGATTGTGGTCTAAGATTCTGCATCATTATCTCGGAGAGCCAATTGTAGTTCACGGGATCTAGTTCAAGCACACCTGGGATGAAGTCAGACACCTCTCCCATGCCAATGAACCTCACATATTGTCTTACAACCCTTCCACTATGACACGGCACCACCTATGTAGGCGCATCATATGTGATATCTTGTGCAGATTTCTGTGGTGTATTTACTTGTGAGGGTGCATTAGGGTTATCAAATTGCTTTCTAAGTTCTTCTACAACTATCTTACTCTTGGGCGGATCTAGGCTTATTCTTGTTAGATCTATTAAACGACATGCTAAAAATTAAATCTTTTAGTAAAAGCGGAATCAAAGATGATACCTTTGAAGTGTGTCCCTTAGCGAATAAGAAAAATTCCAAGCTTTGAAGAAAAAATCGAATCTTTAGGCTTTGTCCACAAAGAGTCCCTCGAATGTCTCCAAACAAACCCAGAAATTGAGTGCGCAAAGTCTACCAGGTAGATCTAACAATATGAAAGAAAAGCCAAGAAGAAACCTGCCTGAAAACTCAAGAAAATCCTGTCGAAAAACCCAAAAGGGCCGCCAAACTGCTGCCGCGAGATGGAGGCCACGATCTGCCTTGAGAAACATCTAGACCAACTTCGAAAAAGATCTTCAAGAAAGATGAAGTTCTGATGTGAATCCAAGGTACGAATTCACATGAATTATAGAATCGTCCTCGATTGATCTTTTGAGCAAAACAACTAGCTCAAGTGGATTCAACAATATTGAGTATTAATGAACTCAACACCTTTGAATCACACTATATTGAAAGATGTCTTGAAATCTTCCAAGCAAAAACAACCCAAACCAAAATAGACCCAACAACAATAGGATGAAACCTATCACCTTTGAATCATAAAATGGTAGTTTTGAAATTACTATTCCCAACCCCTCTAATTTTCAAACCCAACAACACTAGGATAAACCTAACACCTTTGGATTATGAAATGAATTAGAAAAGAAGAGTAAAAGGCGCCACAACTAAAAGGAAGAGTTTTAGTTGATAAGCCAAATAAGTTTTGCAAGCATACTTGCAAGACTAAAACTAGCTCACTAAGAAACTAGCAAAGAAAGGAAAATTCCTTAAAGTTTATAACATCAAATCTTTTATTCTAATAGTTAACCAAGTCCCCTATTTATAGAGTTTCAAGAGGGACCAAGGTTGAAAATTACAAAAGGATTAAAGTAGCAATTCTAAATCTTCTAGTCAAGACTAGCATTAACACTTCTCTTTGACCAAGAAAAGCTCTTTGACCTAGAAAAGCTCTTTGACCTAGAAGACTCTTGCACTTAATTCTAATATTCTAAATCCTAAAAAAAAATGCAGAAAACAACTTGAAAATATCACCCAAATGCTGTTGAAATTCGTCCACAAATTCAGCTCATAAATGCGACTTTCAACCTTCTTCAGGCGACATGGGCATGTCAGAGGAAAAGTTCTATTCTGCCCAACCTTCCTCAGGTGACATGGGCATATCAGAGGAAAAGTTCTATTCTGCCCAACCTTTCTCAGGCGACATGGGCATGTCGGGGGAAATGTTCACTTCTGGAATCTTCATAAAAAAGTGCTTCCCACACCATTTGGATCAAGATCCAAGACTTGCAAAATGTTGTAATGTTTGGCATGAATTGAGGTAGCCTTTGGATCCTCATTTGAATGGACTTCAAGAATCAAAATGTTCAAGGCTTCTTTGATGTTTCAGCTAGATTCGCATCATTCCCCCATTCTTGAAGAAGATTCGTCCTCGAATCAGAATCGATCTATAGATCCAAAAAGAAATATTAGAATGGGAATCTCACATCATGGATATACTCTACTCACATTTTCTCAAAGTCACATAAATATGTGCACGTCCCAATGGCATCCTTCAAGCATATTCATGAATTCAGTCACACTAGCGCAAAAGTTTATTAAATTTAAAGACCACTAAATAAGAAAAACCTTATTAATAAAAACTATCAAGAGTTATAAAAGGATGAAAATCTAAAATTACTACTAAAATTATTTATCAAAATATACAAATTCTTTTCCAAGTATGAACTTAATCATATATGGAAAAGTTCTAATGAACACCAACCATGAGACATGTCTTTTTCCCAAATTATACAAAAGAGATAATTTTATGGAAAAATTGTAGAACACTTGGGTAACATAGGGTCCAAATTGTAACTCAAAGTGCAATGCATCATCTATCACATGTTCCAGAGCATACTTAAAGTCATTCTCAATTGGCAATGATTTTACAAGCTTTTTATCACACAAATGTGCCAATGGAATGTCTTGCCACTTAACAACAAAACAATCCAAACTTAAGGTAACAAGTTCAAAATCATAAGATTTAAGAACATTATCCAATGTCACCAAATGATTAGAAGTTACCATCGGCTCGGTAGTTGGGCTCTCCTTGGATTCCAAACTTCTAAAAATAGAACCAACACGCCATTGCATTGAATCAATAGTAGCACTTAAAGAAGTAGACAAAGAATGTCTTACCTTACAACTTCTTGAATCGGGTAAACAAATAGAATTAGAATTGGTGTTGAATTTAAGCTTCCCACTTGGTATATCTCTAAAGATAGAAGTAAAAAAGATATTCCAACAAAATACAATTCCTTCAAATTGAACAAACACCTCAAGATTGTGTAAACAATTATCACCACACTCATTGCTAACATCAAAATTTATGATCCATAAAAGACCAAAAACATGCATATTTTCCAACAGATGATTTGTGACAACTTTTGGAACTTCACATATGATCAATAGTTCACACAATTTTAAGAATTTCATTGCTCTCCAAAATTCTAAAATCTCCCAAAAATGTAGTAACTGATGAGAAGCGCAAGTAGATTTATAACACAATGAACCAATTAACTCCAAAACAAAATTTATGAGCAAACCAAAAACTTGAATTCCTTTATATGGGTGATCCTGAAGTGCTTGTGAGAATACAATTGATGAATCACGTATGTTCAAGGGTTGCATAATCACCAAAAACTCACCAAATTCATATGATATCAAGAAATTGAAAACAAACCCAAATCTGGAATATGCACAAGAAATATCCAACTTATGAGAATTCACACAAAGGTCCAAAAATGGAAAAGAAATATTCAACTCATAAGAGTTCCAAAACACACAAGATTTTGAGCATCTCCTAAAGAATGAAGAGTGAGATTTAAAGCAAAAAGACTCACAAAATTCTGAACATTGATGTAGCAACTCATGACAATGAAACATCCCAAATAGTGTTAAGAACTCATTCACATATTCACAAAAATATAAGGACTCTCGGGAATCAGTGGACTTACAAATCAAACACCCAGCAAGAGAAGTATGCACTTGCCTTTGGAACTTATTCTCAAAAACAGATTTCTTTACCTCAAAACATCTAGTAATGAAACTAGATGGTTTATGTGTTGCTTGGACAATTTCAATTTCAAAAGAAGTGTCCTTAGAACCTTTATCTTCAAGTCCCTGAAAAATCTCACTTTTACAAACCAAATAAGATGGAAAATTGTTAGCTGATAAAAGTACTTTGAGAGGTGGGGAAGATATTGTCCTATCTACCTCACAAACTCGTTCATGTTCATCCTTTCTCTCAATATCACCTTTTGAAATTTTCAATCCCTTAAAAATTTCTTTTTCTGTCTCTTTTGGCTTTTCTAACTCATCATAAGATTCATGCCATTTTTCACTCCTATTGCTTTTCTCCTTAAGGTCTCTTTCTTTTTCTGTTTCTCTCACTTTGCTTTTCTTCTCACCAACTCTTGCTTTTTCACGACTCCTTTTTCCACTCTCACTCATATGCTTCATTTTTCTTTGGAACATGAGCACCTCATAATGAGATAATGGTGCAAGAGTAACATTGCTGCCATAGCCATTGAAAACATATTTTCCACTTGATTTGTTGTGCAAAAAGTTCTTATTATGCATCCATGCCTTTCCCAAAAGAAGATTTGTAGACACCATTGGTACAATATCACAACTAACAAAATCATGATATCTACCAAAACAAAAAGGAACCAACACTTTTTCTTTTACCTCCACGAGTCCACACTCACTTGAATACATGTATGGCTTTGGATGTGGAAAGGAAGATAGTTTGCACTTTTCAATCAAATAAGTACTAGCCATGTTAGCAGAATTATGGGAATCAAGGTTGATAAGGCAAACCTTGTCATTAATGATCCCACATACATGAAAATTAGTGTCGCGACGAGCATCATCTTGTTGACTTCCTTGCCTTTCTTCTCTTTGCTGAAAAGCAAGTTCTAGTTGGTCCATTCGGGTGGTGACCCTATCAATGATTTGTTCCAATCGCCTTGTGGTGTGTTCCCTCCATGCTTTTTGTTCAGGTGTTTCACCGGCTGGATATGCCATTAGAACAACAAAAGATAAAAGTACCTCGCACCCCTTGTCCCCTTTCCCTAATATGTCTCAACCCAAATGAAAAGAAATTTTCACTCGTGTTTAAGGCCGATCTAGTAGGGGTAAGTTGCACTCAGATTTTACCACTCTTTTCCTCCTGCAAGTTCTTGTGGGAATCGTTAAACCCTTACAAGATGCTACTCAAAGATCTTACTTGGCAACAAAGAAAGTATAGAGGTCAAAGAAAGGATAGTAGGCAATGATTAGGTAAAAGAAACAAGAATAAGATTTAGAAAGAAATTATAAGAGTAGAAAGAAAACAATGATGATACCTTTTCCTCAAAACTTTTCCCACACTTGGAATCACAAATCCCTGCAATATTAATTTAAGAAGCTAGAAAAATAGTTTCTTCTTTTTTTTTTTTTTAATTTTCTTCTTGCAAACTTGAACCTTCAAATAGAAACAAGGTAACTATGATAAAAATAAGATGCAAGATAAAAAAAAATGATATGATCAAATCAAGGAAACTTAGCTTTGATACCAAACTGATGTGAATCCAAGGTACGAATTCACATGAATTATAGAATCGTCCTCGATTGATCTTTTGAGCAAAACAACTAGCTCAAGTGGATTCAACAATATTGAGTATTAATGAACTCAACACCTTTGAATCACACTATATTGAAAGATGTCTTGAAATCTTCCAAGCAAAAACAACCCAAACCAAAATAGACCCAACAACAATAGGATGAAACCTATCACCTTTGAATCATAAAATGGTAGTTTTGAAATTACTATTCCCAACCCCTCTAATTTTCAAACCCAACAACACTAGGATAAACCTAACACCTTTGGATTATGAAATGAATTAGAAAATAAGAGTAAAAGGCGCCACAACTAAAAGAAAGAGTTTTAGTTGATAAGCCAAATAAGTTTTGCAAGCATACTTGCAAGACTAAAACTAGCTCACTAAGAAACTAGCAAAGAAAGGAAAATTTCTTAAAGTTTATAACATCAAATCTTTTATTCTAATAGTTAACCAAGGCCCCTATTTATAGAGTTTCAAGAGGGACCAAGGTTGAAAATTACAAAAGGATTAAAGTAGCAATTCTAAATCTTCTAGTCAAGACTAGCATTAACACTTCTCTTTGACCAAGAAAAGCCCTTTGACCTAGAAAAGCTCTTTGACCTAGAAGACTCTTGCACTTAATTCTAATATTCTAAATCCTAAAAAAAATGCAGAAAACAACTTGAAAATATCACCCAAATGCTGTTGAAATTCGTCCACAAATTCAGCTCATAAATGCGACTTTCAACCTTCTTCAGGCGACATGGGCATGTCAGAGGAAAAGTTCTATTCTGCCCAACCTTCCTCAGGTGACATGGGCATATCAGAGGAAAAGTTCTATTCTGCCCAACCTTCCTCAAGCGACATGGGCATGTCGGGGGAAATGTTCGCTTCTGGAATCTTCATAAAAAAGTGCTTCCCACACCATTTGGATCAAGATCCAAGACTTGCAAAATGTTGTAATGTTTGGCATGAATTGAGGTAGCCTTTGGATCCTCATTTGAATGGACTTCAAGAATCAAAATGTTCAAGGCTTCTTTGATGTTTCAGCTAGATTCGCATCAAGTTCTCTCTCTAGGCCTTTATCTCTCTAAGTGGCAAGAGTTGTTTGGCAAGTTCCTTTTAATGTTTTCAAGGCATGGTTTATTGTATTTATAGGAGCTTCAAGGGATACCTAGTTGGCTCTTGAGTTGGGCCTTAGTGTTAAGACTTTAATTAACTTTTCTTAGTCCTCACTAGACAAGTCAATACCAATTAGCTCAATGATTATTTATACGATCCACTTCGTCAATTAAACACTAATCGAACCAAGAATTATATATTAACACACTTGGTCAATTAAATATTAATTAACCCAAGGATAAATATTTACTTAATCCACTTTTCCAATCAGTCCAACCCATAATTAATCGTACCACTAACGGATTAATTATGGAACTACTGTTCAAAAGGAAATTGCTTTTTGCACACTTTAATTATTGTTTTATCTCCTCACTTAAAAGTTATAGTACTCTTCAATCTATTAAATTACTGATAAATAAATTATTCGACTTCTTATTATCCGAGATTAGTACCACTTGACCTTATTATTATACAGAACATAAGTTCATTGGTCGGGTTTAGTATAATAATCCGTAGGAGCTCATTTTGAGAGCACCATCATCTTGGACACATCGGTACATGGTTTCCTTTCGACAAGCAATGACACAATAAGAAATCAAACACGCATACCCAACTTACTGAGATCTAGGCCTCAATTGACAGCACCTTTGGTAAATCAAAGTACACTATGTCTAACCTTCATGCCCGCTCTAGTCTAGGGATTAAGAGATTATATAATACTCGAATTAACTATGAAGATAAATACAAATTAATTTGATCCTAAATCGGCCCTGCTCAATATGCCATGGGCACATTTGTATAATTCAATCAGTCTAGAGAAACTAATTTTTGAATTATACAATAACCTAAACCGACAGTATGTCCAAACTGTCTCAGTTATGAGCATTATTTATATATCATAACCTTAATCAATGATAAGATCTACTATGTCACACCAAACACCTTATTATCTAGAGATATGATATAAAGGGATAATTTATAATACTGAAACACAATAGATATGTAAATGGGGAATAATTTTTCATGCAACCAAAGCTTTTCAGTATTCAAAACTAACAATCTCTCACTAATACTCAAAGCTATGTTTTAAGTATAAAAACTGTTCAATACACTTATTCTGCTGTCATACAAAAAACTAGAAAACTCCAATGGCTCACTCAATTATCTAACTCTCATGCCCTCAACGTGGGTCTTAAAGACTTTTGGAGTCAATGCCTTCATGAATGGACCTGCAAGGTTATCTGCTGATGCTATATTGGTCATGATCACGTCTCCCCTAATTATGATCTCTCGTATCATGTGGTACTTGCGCTCTATGTGTTTACTCACCTTGTGGGCTCGTGGTTCCCTAGAGTTAGCAACTGCACCATTGTAATCACAATAAAATGTGATAGATCTCGGTAACTCAGGAATCACATCTAAATCCACTGGGAAGTTCTTGAGCTATGCAGCTTCTTTTGCTACCTCTAATACTGTAAAGTACTCAGCTTCTATGGTGAATTCTGCCACGTATTTCTACTTCACACTCCGATAAACAATGGCTCCACCTCCTATAGTAAACACAAACCCAAAGGTAGACTTACTCTTGTGCGTATCACCTTGGAAATCAGAATCTGTGTAATCCTTTGGAACTAGCTCTAATGCTCGATAGATCAAAATATGGTCTCTCGTCCTGCGCAAATGCTTGAGGATGCACTTGACAGCCTCCCAATGAGCTTTTCCAGGGTTACTCTGATATCTGCTAACTATGCCAATGGCAAAGCAAATATTAGGCCTGGTACACGATATGGAATACATGAGACTTCCCACTGCAGATGCATATGGAACTGCCTTTATGGCTTCTACCTCAGCAGTCTTAGGAGACTGCTCATTGGATAGATGCATTCCATGTCTGAAAGGTAGTGTACCCTTCTTGGAGTTCTGCATGTTCAAACGGGCCAGAATGTGTCTATGTATGAAGCCTGAGAGAGTGTCAGTGAACGTCTCCTGCGAACTCGAATGATCTTGATCCCAAGGATATATCCAGACTCTCCCAAATCCTTCATATCAAACTGCTGGGACAACCATGTCTTTACGTCTAACAATACCTTTTTATTGTTGCCAATAAGAATCATATCACCTACGTAAAGTACAAAAAACACCATAATATTTCCATCATGGCTGCAGTATACACACTGCTCATCCGGACACTGAGTAAATCTATATGACTGGATTACCTCATCAAAACTGATGTTCCAAGATCTGGATGCTTGCTTAAGTCCAGAGATAGACTTCTTGAGGCTGCAAACCTTGTGATATTGGCATTTTGCAATGAATCCCTCTGGTTGCTGCATAAATATGGTCTCCTAGAGACTTCTATTAAGGAAAGCTGTCTTGACGTCAATCTGCCAAATCTTATAATCTAAATGAGCAGCAATGGCCAAGAGAATCCAGATCGACTTAGGCATAGCTACTGGGGAAAAAGTCTCCTCATAATCGATACCCTTTTTCTGAGTATACCCCTTCGCCACAAGCCTATCTTTGAAGGTTTCAACCTTTCCGTCAGATCCTCTATTTCGCTTCTAGACACCTAATAGGTCGAAACCCATCAGGCAGGTTTACCAGCTCCCAAACTTGATTTGAGTCCATCGTGTTAGTTTTGAATACTATAAAGCTATTTGCATGTATCAAAAACTAATACCCAGTTGACATATCACAGAACTAGATAACGAGGTGTAGAAAAGCACAATAGATCTCGTTATTTGTTAAAGTATTGATATATAAAAAGAATGCTCGTAACTGAGATAGTCTGAACATACTATCGGTATAGGTTATCGTGTGATTTGGAAATTAGTTTGTCTAGACTACTTAAATCAAATGGATATGCACGGGGCATATTGAGCACGACCAGTTTCAATTGAGTTAACTTGTACTAATTGGTGTAGTTAATTTGATCCTAGTATTCTAATCTCTTAATCCTGATATTGGGACGGGCATGAGAGTTAGATATCTTATACTTTGATTTGCCAAAGAGTACGGTCAGTTGAGGCCTAAATATCGATAAGTTGGGTATGCGGTGTTTAGCTTTTTTATGTGCCATTGTTAGTCGGAGGAATCCATGTACCGGTTCGTCGGGTTGATGGTGCTCCCGATATGAGCTCATAAGGTTTATCATACAAAACTCGGCCGGTGGACTTTATGTCTGCTATAATAAGAAATTCGAGTGATATTAATCTTGGATACCAAGAAGTCAGTGAATTAATTTGCCGATAAATTGATGACCCTATGAGCACTAGATCTTTGATGTGGGTAGATAGAAGAATAATAAAGTGAGCGTGATATAAAGTCATTTTTTGAGCGGTAGTTCCATAATTGGTCCGTTAGTGGTACAAATTATATCCTACTCCTAGGGGTAAACCAGGCGGTTTACTCCTAGCTGATTTACTGCTACCTCTACTATTACTACCAAGCTTTATTCCTCTCTCTTGTTATTGTCTCTCAGTCATGGCAGAAGCTTCAAACAAACCCATCTCCCTCTTTTCCTTTTTCCTTTACCTTTTCCTTTATTTCTCTTCCTACTCCTACTCCCCCGCCCCCTCCGCCGCCGCTGAGCATCAAACATTTGTACCCAGGTCCCTCACCGAACGTCTCCAGCTACACCAACACCCTCCGTTCATTCGATTGTCGTTCTGATCCTGACTTCTCCGGTCGCGTTCCTCGGCCTGAGATCCCCGCATTCGGTGCTCCTCGATTCTCCTACAAGGCTACTCTGGTCACTCGGGGTTTATCGGTTCATGGCCTGTCATCGACTCCGATCTATAGGTTTCTGCCCAACTTCGTGAGGCAGCTTATCCCGACTCTGACTCGCAGGAACTACAGCAATATTTGGCCTTTCTTTTCCCACCAAGTTTTTCCTTTCTACCATAGACATTACTGAAGGTTTTCACAACCAGGGTCAAAGAAACCTTGATTCGACTTCAAGAGTGCATTTTTTTGAGGTTAATCCATTGTCGGCATTAAGGGTTCAGCCTCAGATTCGAAGGTGAGTGGGTTTCATGGCAAGATCTTGTCTTTTCACTTAATTTTACCTCCCTTCTTGGTTTTGCTACTTGAAAACTGAAATGGGTCTTAAAAATGTGAGCTCTAGTTGTGAGGATGTAACTGTGGTTAATTGTTCGGATCCTAGGGTATTGATTACTATTGAGAGGTTTAATTTGAAGACTTTTAAGTCGATTGTGTTTTTGGATTATAAAACCCCTATGAATGGCTCTGTGTCTGGTGAATGTGATGTGGCATGGAGGTATAGGAATAAAAAGGAGAGGTCTTGGAGGAGGTATAGGGATTTGAGGAGGTTTGTGATTGGTATTACCGATGATTGTAGTTATAAAGTGAAGCGTGCTGGGCGTTGGCACTCCAGAAACGGAATTGGGGGAAATGATAGCTTATATAAACTCGAATGTGTACTTATGTAAACTCGAATGTGTACTTATGTAAACTATTTATGTAAACCGAGGGTTCTGAACTACTTACGTAAACTGAGGGTTCTGAACTACTTATGTAAACTGGGGGTTCTGAACTATTTATGTAAACTGAGGGTGCTGAACTACTTATGTAAACTGAGGGTGCTGAACTACTTATGTAAACTGAGGGTTCTGAACTACTTATGTAAACTGAGGGTTCTGAACTACTTATGTAAACTGAGAGTGCTGAACTACTTATGAAAACTGAGGGTTCTGAACTACTTATTCAAACTGAGGGTTCTGAACTACTTATGTAAACTGAGGGTTCTGAACTACTTATGTAAACTGAGGGTGCTGAACTACTTATGTAAACTGAGGGTTCTGAACTACTTATGTAAACTGAGGGTTCTGAACTACTTATGTAAACTGAGGGTGCTAAACTACTTATGTAAACTGAGGGTGCTGAAGTGGGCTAGTTGAAGTGAGCCTCATTTTTTGCCTTTTTTTTTTTTTGCTAGGAGTAGTAACAGTACATCTACTCCTATGAGTATGATATACGAACTGCGTTAGTGGTACGACTAATTATGCATTTAACTAATCGACAAAGTGAATTAATTTATCTTAAAGGTTTGATTAATATTTAATTGACTAAGTGAATTAAGAAATTAAAACATATTGAATTAATTAATCCTAAGGGTTTGATTAAATTAAATTAACGAAGTGGGTTAAGAAATTAATTCGAAAGGCTCGATTGGAGTTGACTAGTCCAGGGAAGTCTAAGGGATGAACAAAAGTCAAACACTAAGGCCCAACTCAAAAGCCCACTCGGTGTCCTAAGGAGTTCCTTATAAATAGCTAATGTTAGCCACATTTGAAGACATTCGAAACCTTGTAGGCCAATGCCTTAGAGTGAGAAAGACAAGCATAGAGAGAGAACTTCTTCTTCTTCCTTGAGAGTTATTTCTCGAAGTTGGTTTGCGATCTTTCTTTTCGAGAAACTCAGCTCACGAATCTAAAAGCCTAAGACTAACGCCCGGAAGTTCGAACGCCGCTCGAGAAGTCTAATCGTCGCTCTTTTTCTGGCCAGTTAGTGTCGCCGGGGTTTTTTGGATTTTTCAGCGCCGGTTTGGTGCATTTTCATTGTGGACTTTGTTTATTTGTTACGTTGATCTTTTGGCTCGTTCTTTTTGGTTCGCCAATGAAGGAAAACAGAATAAGCCTGGGCTAAATCGAAAACCTCACTTTCGTGCAATGTATTCAAGAATCGAAAGCTTTCGACAAAGCTCAGGCTCAAATTCATTTTCCCCTGAATGGATCTAGGCTTATACTTATTTAATTTATTGAATCGACATCTAACGCACAAAGATTGAACCTTTAATTAATAGCGGAAGGATTAAAGGTTATACCTTTGAAGCGAAATCCAACGCAATAAGAAAAACCAAATCTTTGATTGCGATTACCACTGAAATCCAATAGATGACTCCAAGAAACTTCGAATATTGCGTGGGCAATAATATATCAAAGTGTACTCGCAAAGCCCACAAAAAAACCCACAAGGAAATCTATCAAAATTGATTTAAATCTGCTCAAAAATCTGATTAAGCCAACTACTACTAACAACCGGTTGTCACCGTCGTCGTGAAGAGAACACTCGCCGTCAATCAATCAGGCAGCCGCGAAGAAGGAAGAAATCTGGCCATGATCTGCACGAATCCTTTGTGGATCGCCAAGAGAGATCAACACAAATGACCCGGATCAAGCACCCCGGATTGCTAGCCTTCATCGGACGAAAAACTGCACCTTTGCTAAAAAAATTAGTCGGCAGCAATAATAATAAGAACCCGGCAGTAACCCAAAATAAAAGACTTAATCTTTTGAGCTTAAATCAATCCAAGAGAGTGAGATAGCAAGTTTGTTTTTGAACGAAAACTCAAAAGGAAGAAGTTCTCTTTCTAGAACTTTCTCACTCTAAGAAGCAAGACTTGTCTTGCAAGATTTCCTTATTTTCTTAGGCCTCAAGTTTTCTATTTATAGGGAGCTCTAATGGAGACCTAGTGGGCTTTTGAGTTGGGCCTTTTAATTTGACTTTCGTTACCGCTTAGTCTTTCCTACTAATCAACTCCAATCGACCAATTCGAATTAATTTCTTAACCACTTCGTTAATTTAATTTAATCAAACTATTAGGATTAATTAATTCAAATAGAATTATTTCTTAATTCACTTTGTCGATTAAATATTAATTAAACCTTTAGGATTAATTAATTCATCTTGTCGATTAGTCAAATGCATAATTAGTCGTACCACTAACGGACTAATTATGGAACTACCGCTCGAAAATGACTTTACATCGCGCCATTATATTTTCTTCTATCTTCCCACATTAAAGATCTAGCGCTCGTCGGTTTATCAATTTACTGACAAATTAATTCACTGACTTCTTAGTATCCGAGATTAGTACCACTCGACCTTTTATTATACCGGACGTAAAGTTCACCGGCAGGGTTTAGTATAATAGACCTTACGAGCTTATCTAGGGAGTACCATCAACCCGGCGAACCGGTACGTGGATTCCTCTGACTACCAACGGCACGTAAGAAGCTAAACACCGCATACCAAACCTACCGAGGTATAGACCTCAATTGACCGCACTCTTTGGCAAATCAAAGCATACGATATCCAACTCTCACGCCCATCCCAATCTCGGGATTGAGAGATTGAATACTAGGATCGAATTGACTACGCTGATCAGTATAAGTCAATTCTATCCAAACTGGTCGTGCTCAATATGCCCCGGGCTTATCCATGGGATTTAAACTAGTTTAGATAAACTAATTTCAAACCACACGATATCCTATACCGATAGTATGTTCATACTATCTCGGTTACGAGCATACTTTTAATATATCAATATGTTCATACTGTGTCTTTCAACACCCCGTTATCTAGTTCTATGATATAAAGGAACAAATTTATACCGAAACAAAATGATATGTCAACTGTGGATATTAGTTTTTGATACAAGCCATAGCTTTTCTGTATTCAAAACTAACAATCTCCCACTAATACTCAAAGCTATGCTAAGAAGTACAAAAATTGTCCAACCCGCTATTACACTGCTGTCATAGTGAAATCTCCAGAATGCCTTTAAGCTCACTCATATGGCTCCCTCAAGAATCTGACTCCCATGCCCTTCACATGTCTCTCAAAGACCTTTGGGGTCAATGGCTTGGTGAAAGGATCTGCAAGGTTGTCATCTGATGCTATCTTGGTCACGATAACGTCTTCCCTCTTTACGATCTCTCGTATCAGGTGGTACTTGCGCTCTATGTGTTTACTCGCCTTATGGGCTCGTGGTTCCCTCGAGTTAGCAACTGCACCATTGTTATCACAGTAGACTGTGATAGACCTAGGCAACTCAGGAACCACATTTAAGTCCATCAAGAAGCTCCAGAGCCATACAGCCTCTTTCGTTGCCTCTGAAACGGCAATGTACTCAGCCTCCATGGTGGAGTCCGCCACGCATTTCTGCTTGACACTCTTCCATACTATGGCTCCACCTCCTAGAGTAAACACAAACCCAGAGGTAGACTTACTCTTGTCCAAATCACCTTGAAAGTCCGAATCTGTGTAACCCAATGGTACAAGCTCCTGCGCTCTATAAACTAGGACATAATCTCTCGTCCTGTGCAAATACTTGAGAATGCATTTTACTGCTTCCCAGTGAGCCTTTCCAGGGTTACTCTGATATCTGCTAACCATGCCAACGGTAAAGCAAATATCAGGCCTCGTACACAACATAGCATACATGAGGCTACCCACTGCAGAAGCATAGGGTACCGCCTTCATGGCATCTATCTCCTCAGCAGTCTTAGGACACTGCTCTTTGGACAAATGCACCCCATGTCTGATAGGTAGTGAACCCTTCTTGGAGTTCTGCATGTTAAAACGGGCCAGAATCGTGTGTCTATGTAGGATGCCTGAGAGAGAGTCAGAGAGCATCTCCTACGATCTCGAATAATCTTAATCCCAAGGATATGTCCAGCCTCTCCCAAATCCTTGATATCGAATTGCCAATAAGAAGGATGTCATCTACGTAAAGTACAAGGAATACCACCGTATCACTATCACGCCTGCGATAAACACACTGCTCATCCGGACACTGAGTGAATCAATAGGACTGGATAACCTTATCAAAACGGATGTTCCAAGATCTGGATGCTTGCTTAAGTCCATAAATGGACCTCCTAAGCCTGCATACCTTGTGCTCTTGGCCCTCAACAATGAAGCCCTCTGGTTGCTGCATAAAGATGGTCTCCTCAAGACTTCCATTAAGGAAAGCTGTCTTGACGTCCATCTGCCAAATCTCATATTCCATATGAGCATGACCAAGAGAATCCAGATTGACTTAAGCATAGCTACCGGGGAAAAGGTCTCCTCATAATCGATACCCTTTTTCTGAGTATACCCCTTCGCCACAAGCCTAGCCTTGAAGGTCTCAACCCTTCCGTCAGATCCTCTCTTTCGCTTGTAAACCCATTTGCACCCAATAGGCCTAAACCCATCAGGAAGGTCTACCAGCTCCCAGACTTGATTTGAGTCCATAGAACCCATCTCAGCAATCATCGCTCTCTGCCAAGAATCTGCATCTTTATCCTGGAGAGCCTCATTGTAGTTAACTGGGTCTGGTTCATGAGCACAGGGATAAAGTCCGAAGACTCACCCAAACCCATGTACCTCTCAGGCTGTCTAACAACCCTCCCACTACGGCGAGGCACAGCCTGTGCAAGAGCATCATCTGTGATAGTGTGTGTAGTCTTGTGGTGTGTCTTCCTGTACTTGTGCATCTGGAATAATGGACTGACATCTAAGCTCTTCCAATACTACCTTGCTATTTGACTTATGATCTAAAATATAGTCCTCCTCAAGAAATCTGGCATTGGTGCTGATCACCACCTTCTGATCCTGAGGACTACAAAATAGACCACCTCTCGTTCCTTTGGGGTAACCTATAAATAGCATAGCCTTGGTTCTTGCCTCTAACTTGCCGGCATCTTCCTCGAGCACATGTGCTAGACAACCCTATATTCTTAGATGTCTCAGACTAGGCTTTCGCCCATTCCACAACTCTGATGGGGTTGAAGGCACAGACTTAGATGGTACAAGGTTGAGGATAAAACATGCTATCTCCAAGGCATAACCCCAAAACGAGATAGGCAACTCACTGTAACTCATCATCAATCTAACCATATCCATAAGAGTCATGTTCCTCCTCTCTGTTACACAATTCTGCTGGGGTGTGCCAGGTGCAGACAACTGGGTCTGAATACCCTCCTCTGACAAATAGGACCTAAATTCACTAGAGAGGTATTCGCCACCGCGATCAGATCGCAAGGCCTTGATACTCTTACCCAGATGGTTCTCCACCTCAGCCTTGAACTCTCTGAACTTGCCAAAGCATTCAGACTTGTGGCGCATCAGGTATATGTATCCATATCTAGAGTAATCATCCGTGAAAGTTACGAAATACTCATAACCACATCAGCCTGAACTGACATAAGCCCACTCACGTCAGAATGAATCAACTCTAAAACCTCCTTGGCCCTATACCCCTTTGCCTTGAAAGGCCTCTTGGTCATTTTATCCTCCAAGCAGGACTCACAGGTCGAATAGCTGTCAATATCCAGTAAGTCCAAAGACCCACTATTGACCAACCTTTGAATCCTATTAAGGTTGATGTGACCGAGTCTCAGGTGCCATAGATAAGTCTGATTCAAAGGGGAAGATTCTTTTCTCTTATTATGATTCGGTGATGAGTTACTAGTTTCTGTGTTTTGCATTACTGGGGAGTATGTCTTAATTAAAAACAAATTGTCAACCAATGTAACGGAACATATAAGTTTCTGGCATTTTCTAATAAAAATAGATCCATAAAAAAAACACACTTATAACCATCCAAAACAAGTTTAGAAACTGAAAGTAAGTTCTTGCGAAAACTGGGTACATAAAGACAATCTCTCAAATGTAAAGTAGAGTCTGAAAAATAAAGACAAACAACTCCCACTGCAGCAACAAAACTCTGGTAGTATCCCCAAGGTAGACCTGCAACTCTCCCTCTCTAAGCAGCCGGGTTACTTGGAACCCCTGCAAAGAATTACAAACATGATCAGTTGTTCCTGAATCCACACACCAAGTATCTGTGGGAATCGCAGCTAAACACGTCTCAGTGACTAGGGAAAATTTACACATACCTCGAGGCTTTGGGCAGTCCTTCTTCCAATGTCCTGCTTTGCCACACCTGAAACATTTGCCTTTCGGCTTGTGCTTCTTGGCAATGCCCGCCTTGGGTCCATGATCAGCTCCTGCCTTCTGGCCTTTCTTCCTCTTTTTCTTCCTGGCTTTGGGCCCAGTAAAGGAACCTGAGGGACCAACAGTACCCAAGGCTTGCATACAAAGACGTTTTTCTAGGAATTTAAAGACGACATGATTAGATCAAATCCTACTACAAGATTTTTCTAATCCTACACGGCTTCCAGCTCGTGGTTATTACTATTATAGACATTTCCATTCAAAAACAATACGAGCCCGGACATGTCCCGGGGTTTATGAATGAAAAATAAATTTATACCATAATAGCCGGGAAACTAATAACCACCTGTTTAAGCATTTCGACAAAAATAATAATGCCAAAATAAAGCCGTGTAATAAATCAAACAAGTATAAGACCGAAACCTACGCTCTGATACCAATTTGAAGGAAAACAGAACAAGCCCGGGCTAAATCGAAAACCTCACTTTCGTGCAATGCATTCCATAATCGGAAGCTTTTGACCAAGCTCAGGCTCAAATTCATTTACCCACGAACGGATCTTGGCTTATACTTATTTAATTTATTAAATCGACACAAAAGATGCAATCTTTAATTAAAGCGACATATTCAAAGATTATACATTTTGTAGCGAAGTCTCTTACAATAAGAAAAATCCAATCTTTCCTAGCAATAACCACAAGAAATCTGAAGAATGACTCCGATCCAACTCCAAAATAGTGTGGGCTATTATCTACGGAGTAACCCACGGCAAAATTAAGAAATCCCAAGAAACTTGCTTCGGAAAAGAAAACTTAAAACTGCCCAAATCAAATTTGCCCGGAAACTTCTAAAGCATCACCGCCGGCCGCCAGGATGCGCAATAAAAACCGGCTGCTTCGACTGTCGTACCCAGCCGCGATCTGTACAACCTCCACCGTAGATCACCAGCCCAATGAGAGATCAACGCGATGGGATAGCCGGCTCAGCACCCCGGGATACGAACAGTCACTGGAGTTGAAGAAGACGAACCATCGCTTGCTGCGCAAGAAAAATCAACCGGTGGCAGCGGTGGAAATCCAATAAACCGACGGGCAGGAATGAATAAAATACGATGGGCTTAAGTATTTCACGAAGGAGAAAGCTTTCCTAGTCGACTTTGAGCGAAAACTTGACGAGGAAGACAAAGTTCTCACTCTAGACTAGACTTTCTCTCACTAGCCCTTTCTTGGCTATCAAGTTTCCTTAATGTCTTTCTTGCCCAACAAGGATATTTATATGGAGCTTCTAAAGAGACCTAATGGGCTCTTGAGTTGGGCCTTTTAATTTGACTTTCGTTGACTGCTAAGTCTTTCCCGACTAATCAACTCCAATTGACCCATTCGAATTAATTTCTTTAACCAACTTTGTTAATTTAATTTAATCGAACCCTTAGAATTAATTAATTCAAATAGAATTAATTTCTTAATTCACTTTGTCGATTAAATATTAATTAAACCTTTAGGATTAATTAATTTATCTTCTCGATTAGTCAAATACATAATTAGTCGTACCACTAACGGACTAATTATGGAACTACCGCTCAAAAATGACTTTACATCGCGCCATTATAGTTTCTTCTATCTCCCCACATTAAAGATCTAGCGCTCGTCGGTTTATCAATTTACTGACAAATTAATTCACCGACTTCTTAGTATCCGAGATTAGTACCACTCGACCTTTCATTATACCGGATGTAAAGTCCACCGGCCGGGTTTAGTATAATAGACCTTACGAGCTTATCTCGGGAGCACCATCAACCCGGCAAATCGGTACGTGGATTTCTCCGACTAGCAACAGCACGTAAGAAGCTAAACATTGCATACCCAACCTACCGAGGTATAGGCCTCAATTGACCGCACTCTTTGGCAAATCAAAGCATACGATATTCAACTCTCACGCCCGTCCCAATCTCGGGATTGAGAGATTGAATACTAGGATCGAATTGACTACGCCGATCAGTATAAGTCAATTCTATCCAAACTGGTCATGCTCAATATGCCCCGGGCATATCCGTGTGATTTAAACTAGTTTAGATACACTAATTTCCAAACCACACGATAACCTATACCAATAGTATGTTCAGACTATCTCGGTTACGAGCATACTTTTAATATATCAATACTTTAACCAATAACGGTATCTACTGTGTCTTTCCACACCCCGTTATCTAGTTCTATGATATAAAGGAACAAATTTATACCGAAACAAAATGATATGTCAACTGTGGGTATTAGTTTTTGATACAAGCCATAGCTTTTCTGTATTCAAAACTAACAATAGTTACTTGCCCACCCAAGTTCGAGGCCGTTTGCAGTTATCCTTGGGATTCTGAGTGGATTTCACTTTCCAGGAGATTTGGTTTTCTATATTGGTTGGGACTTCGCTTCAAAGATATAATCTTTAGTCCTTTCGCTTTAATTAAAGATTTAATCTTTGAGCATTGTTTTAATAAATTAAACTAGTATAAGCCTATATCCGTTCAGGGAAAATGAAATTGAGCCTGAGCCGAGTCAAAAGTCTCTGATTCTGGAATACATAGCACGAAAGTGAGATTTTTTATTTAGCTTGGGCTTGTTCTGTTTCCTTCAAATTGGTATTAGAGCTAGTGTTTTGACTTTATACTTGTTTTATTTATTACACTGCTTTGTTTTTTCTTTTTTATTTTTTGCATTGTCGTTAAATAGATGGTTATTAAATCCCGACTATTATGGTAGATTTATTTTTTATTCATAAACAGCGGGACATGTCCGGGCTCATTTTGGTTTTGAATTGAAATGATTGTAATAGTAATAACCACGAGCAGCAAGCCGTGTAGGATTAGATAAATCATGTAGTAGGATTTAATCTAATGTTGTCATCTTTAAATTTGAAAATGCCTTTGTGTATAGGAATTCATGTATTATGACGAAGATGTTATTTTGCGTAACTCATATTCGTGGGTTTTGGTTTCTCGTAAATTTAGGTGATTCCTAATTACGTAGAAAACCCGTACGAATTGAGAGGAATCCAAATAACGAGTGGGATTGACATCACGAGACGTGTCAATGAGGCCTTAAAGTTATCAATGATTGAGAAGGCCATAATAGTCGGGAAATGTTTAATTTTGAATTTCCCGCATTTATGTCTTTTCGTTGATTGTGTGTTTTTATTTTCTTTTTGCATGAATGAAAACCAAACAGTTTTAAAAGGTAAAGTGCAATTAACTAAGTAGATTAGTCGCATATTAAAACTCCAATGGTTTCATGGGTGCCAATATCTATAGTTAAGATATTGCATGTTAAACGTAAAAATTCCCAAAATTAAAAAATATAAGTGAGAGCGGGTTGGTATATATCCCCAGGGCCTCTATTATGAATTCATATGTGATGTGGTTAGACTTGCGAGTTGGCATTAGGGCCTTCCTCCATTCTGATGAGTCTAAAGGGATGACTATAGTGAGTTTAATTGGGGAATTGCTACACCCTCTCTGTTGAGGCACTCTATCTCCTAATTAACAAACTTAGAAGTCACGTAATGTCATACACTTAGCGTACTATTTATAGTATTCCTTCCACGAGGTTACGCTATTTATGTGCACGGATAAAATTATAGACTATTAATTTCATTTATCATAAGATCGTTGGTCAGATAGTGAAATTAATGAACTTTGGTTCTTCTCGAACAAATGTGGCTTAGTGTAGACGTTCACCCGCATGACCTGCGTTAATCCCGGTGTGAGAGATGCCAATGGGAGATTATATTATTTTTGAGGATATCAATATTTTTTTAAAAAGAATACTTAAACTTGATTGTTTATTTTTTCAGTTTGTTGATATGTCGTTCAACCCGCTAGCTGTTATACTTAATCAGAACAAACTCACTGGTCCTAATTACATTGACTGGAAACGTAACCTTGACATTGTCCTTACTGCCGAGGGTTACAAGTATGTGCTCAATGAGGAGTGTCCCCTTAAGCCCAATGATGATGCGACCCCTAAGTAGCGAGAGCCATATACGAGGTGGCAGAAAGCTGATGAGATGACCAGGTGATACATCTTGGCTTCTATGTTGAGTGTACTGCAGCACCAGCATCAGTTGTTTACCTCAGCCTACGATATAATGCTTAACCTCAGGGAGATGTTTGGACATCAGGGCAGGGCAGCCAAGCAGTCAGTTATGATGAAACTCATGAATGCTAGGATGGCTAAGGGCTCTTCAGTGAGGGATAACGTACTGGACATGATGAGCTGCATCAATGAGATTGAGGTATTGGGTGGTGATATTGATGGGGATACCCAGGTTGATATCATCCTCTAGAGCTTGCCCCCCAGTTTTGAGCAGTTTCGATTGAATTACAATATGGGCAAGCTCTCATATTGACTTCCTGAGCTCATGACTGCATTGGTGTCTGCTGAGGCCTTTTCAATGAGAATAAGCAAGCTTTGGCTACTGTTGGACCTTCAGGTTCCTCTGTTGGGCCCAAAGCCAGGAAACATAAGAGGAATAGGGGTCAGAAAGCAGCGGCTGATCATGGACCTAAGGGAGACATTGCCAAGAAGCACAAGTTGAAAAACAAGTGCTTCAGATGTGGCAAGGCTGGACATTGAAAGGAAGACTGCCCAAAGCCTCGAGGTATGTGTAAATTTTCTCTAGTTACTAAGACGTGTTTAGCGGTGATTCCGACATATACTTGGTGTGTGGATTCAGAAACCACTGATCATGTTTGTAATTCTTTGCAGGGTTCCAAGTGACCCGGCTGCTTAGAGAGGGAGAGTTGTAGGTCTACCTTTGGGATACTACCAGAGTTTCTGTTGTTGCATAGTCTACCTTGGGGATACTCATCATTGAATCATAGTAAGAGAAAGAAATCTTCCCCTTTGAATCAAACTTATCTTTGGTACATGAGACTAGGTCACATCAACCTTACTAGGATTGAAAGGTTGGTCAATAATTGGCTTTTGGGCTCATTAGAGATTGACAGCTATCCGACCTGCGAGTCCTACTTGGATGATAAGATGACCAAGAGGCCTTTTAAGGCAAATGGGTATAAGGCAAGGAGGTTTTAGAGTTGATTCGTTCTGATTTATGTGGACCTACGACAGTTCAGGCTAAAGGTGGTTGTGAGAATTTCGTGACATTCACGAATGATTACTCTAGATTTAGATGCGTATACCTGATGTGCCACAAGTCTGAATGATTTAACAAGTTCAAAGAGTTTAAGGCAGATGTGGAGAAGAATCACAGTAAGAGTATCAAGACCCTGCGATCTGATCGTAGTGGTGAATACCTCTCTAGTGAATTTAGGGCCTATTTGTCAGAAGAGGGTATTCATTCCCAGTTGTCTACACCTGGCACACCCTAACAGAACGGTGTAGCAGAGAGGAAGAACATGACTCTTATGGATATGGTTAGATCGATGATGAGTTACAGTGAATTGCCCAATTCGTTTTGGGGTTATGCCTTACAGACAGCGTGTTATCTCCTTATTCTCGTACCATCTAAGTCTGTACCTTTGACCCCTGTAGAGTTGTGAACTGGGCGAAAGCCTAGTCTGAGACATCTAAGAATTTGGGGTTGTCCAGCATATGTGCTTAAGGCAGAGGCAGCAAAGCTAGATGCGAGATCTGAGGTTATTTTTTTTGTAGGCTATCCAAAAGTAACGAAAGGTGGTCTATTTTATAGTCCTCACAATCGGAAGGTGGTAGTGGGCACCAATGCCAGATTTCTTGAGGAGGACTATATTTTGGATCACAAGCCAAAGAGCAAAGTACTATTGGAAGAGCTTAGGGGTCAGTCAAGTATTTTAGATGCACAAATACAGGAAGACACACCACAAGATACTGCACACACTATTACAGATGATGCTCTTACACAGGCTGCGTCTCCTCATAGTGTGAGGGTTGTCAGATAGCCCGAGAGGTACGTGGGTTTGGGTGAGTCTTCGGACTTTATCCCTGTTAGTTTTGAATACAGAAAAGCTATGGCTTGTATTAAAAACTAATATCCACAGATGACATATCATTATGTTTCAGTATTAAATTAACCACATCCAAACACGTCTACATCCATTCATGTGAATTTAAACTGATTTTTTTCACAAAGTCAGTCTACCACGTCTAAGAACAACAAGCACCACGTCTCAAAACACTAAAACCACGTCCAAAAACGTCTACATCCAGATATATGAATTTAAACTGATTTTTTCACAAAACATCTCAACTCATCTCAGAAAAACTAGAACCACGTCCAAAAACGTCTATATCCATTCATGTGAATTTAAACTAATTTTTTCACAAAGACAGTCCATCACATCTCAGAACAACTAGCACCACGCCTCAAAACACTAGAACCACGTCCAAAAACGTCTTTATCCATGCATGTGAATTTAACTTATTTTTCACAAAACATCTCGACTCGTCTCAGAACAACTAGCACCACGTCCAAAAATGTCCACATCCATTCATCTAAATTAAAACTTATTTTTTTTCACAAAGACAGTCTTCTACGTCTAAGAACAACAAGCACCTCGTCTCAAAACACTAGTTCCACGTGCAAAAATGTCTACATCCAGACATGTGAATTTAAACTGAATTTTTCACAAAACATCTCAACTCGTCTCAGAAAAACTAGAAGCACGTCCAAAAACGTCTACACCCATTCATGTGAATTTAAACTGATTTTTTTCACAAAGACAGTCCACCACGTCTCAGAATAGCTAGCACCACGTCTCAAAACACTATAACCATGTCCAAAAACGTCTACATCCAGACATGTGAATTTAAACTAATTTTTTCACAAAACATCTCAACTCGTCTCAGAACAACTAGAACCACGTCCAAAAGCGTCGACATCCAGACATGTGAATTTAAACTGATTCTTTCACAAAACATCTCAACTCATCTCAGAACAACTTGAACCACGTCCAAAAATGTCTACATCCATTCATGTGAATTTAAACTGATTTTTTCCACAAAGACACTCTACCACGTCTAAGAACAACAAGTACCACGTCTCAAAAAACTAAAACCACGTCCAAAAACATCTACATCCAGACATGTGATTTTAAACTGATTTTTTCGCAAAACATCTCAACTCGTCTCAGAAAAACTAGAACCCCGTCCAAAACGTCTACATCCATGCATGTCAATTTAACTTTATTTTTTCACAAAACATATTAACTCGTCTCATAACAACTAGAACCACGTCCAAAAATGACTACATCCATTCATGTGGATTTAAACGGATATTTTTCACAAAGACAGTCTACCACGTCTAAGAACAACAAGCACCACGTCTCAAAACACTAGTACCACGTCCAAAAACGTCTACATCCAGACATGTGAATTTAAACTGAATTATTCACAAAACATCTCAACTCGTCTCAGAAAAACTGGAACCACGTCCAAAATTGTCTACATCCATTCATGTGAATTTAGACTAATTTTTTTCACAAAAACAGTCCACCACATCTCAGAACAACTAGCTCCACGCCTCAAAACACTAGAACCAAGTCCAAAAACGTTTATATCCATGCATGTGAATTTAACTTTATTTTTTCACAAAACATCTCGACTCGTCTCAGAACAACTAGCACCACGTCCAAAAACATCTACATCCACTCATGTGAATTTAAACTGATTTTTTCACAAAAGTATTTTTCAGTATTGATATATAAAAGTATGTTCGTAACTGAGATAGTCTGAACATACTATCGGTATAGGTTATCTTGTGGTTTTGAAATTAGTTTATCTAGACTAATTTAAATCGCACGGATATGCCGAGCACGACCAGTTTGATAGAATTGGCATATACTGATCGACGTAGTCAATTCGGTCTTAGTATTCAGTCTCTCAATCCCGAGATTGGGACGGGCGTGAGAGTTAGATATCGTATGCTTTGATTTGCCAAAGAGTGTGGTCAATTGAGGCCTATACCTCGGTAGGTTGGGTATGGGTGTTTAGCTTCTTACGTGTCGTTGCTAGTCGGAGGAATCCACGTACAGGTTCGCCGGTTGATGGTGCTCCCGAGATGAGCTCGTAAGGTTTATTATACAAAATCCGGCCGGTAGAATTTATGTCCGGTATAATAAGAAGGTCGAGTGGTATTAATCTCAGATACTAAGAAGTCGGTGAATTAGTTTGTCAGTAAATTGATAAGCCGACAAGCACTAGATCTTTAATGTGGGGAGATAGAAGAAAATATAGTGGCACGATGTAGAGTCATTTTTTAGTGGTAGTTCCATAATTGGTCCGTTAGTGGTTCGACTAATTATGCGTTTGACTAATCGATAAAGTCAATTAATTAATCCTAAAGGTTTAATTAATATTTATTTGACAAAGTGGATTAAGAAAATTAATTCTATATGAACTAATTAATCCAAAGGGTTCGATTAAATTAAATTAACGAAGTGGGTAAAGATTTAATTCAAAAGGATCGATTGGAGTTGACTAGTCTTGGAAAGACTAAGGGGTTAACGAAAGTCAAACTAAAAGGCCCAACTCAAAGGCCCATGAGGTCTCCTTAGAAGCTCCCTATAAATATCCCTTTTTAGGCAACCTACAAGACATTAGAAACCTTAGAGGCATTTGCCTAGTGAGAGAAAGTTAAGTCTAGAAAGAGAAGCTCTCAACTTTCTTAGTAGCTTTTCTTTCGATGTCGACTTTGGAGCTTTCTTCTTCAAGAATCCTAAAAGCCCATGACCTAGAGAATCCTAGATCACCATTTTTGGAGTAAAAAGCTGCTGCCTTTGATTGGTTTTCTCGGCTGGCGTTTGGTTTATTTTCGGGGCGGCGGCTTTGCTCCTTTTGAAGTGGGTTTGTTAATTCTTGTTGTGTTGATCCTCTAGATTGATCTTCTTAGATCGCTAGAGTATAGATCTACGAGCAGGAACACATTCCAGACACTTTTGGTGTGGATTTTCAGATTGGGTTAAATTCCCAGGCTAAATCTATTTTTTTAGATTTGTGTGATTCTTGAAGTGGGTTTCTTGGGATTTCTTCGTTTTGCCTTGGGCTACTCCGTAGACACTAGCCCACACTAGTTCAGAGTCGAATTGGAGTTATTCTTCGGATTTCGAGTGGATTTCGCAGCCAGGTGGTAAATAAGTGCAGTAATCTTCGGGCAACGATCTGCTGTGGATCTGACGAGTTTTTCGAAGTGGGTCTCATATGGATCTCTTCCTTAGTGTCTTAGCTACCTTTTGGATAGTTGCCCATGTGATTTTGAGGTAAAGACGGAGTTGTTATCGGGATTCTCTCGTGATTGGTCCCAGGCGGTAAACAACAAGATTTTTAGCTTTGGTTTTCTTATTGCTAGGGACACGCTTCAAAGGTATAATCTTTTGAACTTTCCGCTTTAATTAAAGATTGTATCTTTTGTGTCCCGATTAATAAATTAAATATGTATAAGCCTAGATCCGTTCATGGGAAAATGAATTTGAGCATGAGCTTTGTCGAAAGCTTCCGATTCTGGAATGCATTGCACGAAAGTGAGATTTTCGATTTAGCCCAGGCTTGTTCTGTTTTCCTTCAAAATGGTATCAGAGTGAGTGTTTCGGCTTTATACTTGTTTGATTTATTACACAGCTTTATTTTGGCATTATTATTTTTGTCGAAATGTTTAAACAGGTGGTTATTGGTTTCTCGGCTACTATGGTAGAATTTTATTTTTCATTCATAAACCCCGGGACATGTCCAGGCTCGTATTGTTTTTGAATGGAAATATCAGTAATAGTAATAATCACGAGCTGGAAGTCGTGTAGGATTAGAAAAATCTTGTAGTAGGATTTGATCTAATCATGTCGTCTTTAAATTCCTAGAAAAACGCCTTTGTATATAGGAATTTATATATTATGATGAAGACTTTATTTTGGGTAACTTATATTCGCGGGTTTTGGTTTCTCGTAATTTTGGGTGATTCCTAATTACGTAAAAAACTGAGAAAACCAGGGCAAATCGAGAGGAATCCAAATAACGAGTGGGAGCGACATGACGGGACGTGTCACCGAGGCATCAAGCAATCAACGATAGAGAAGGCCATAATAGTTGGGAAATTTTAATTTCATTAATTTCCCGTATTGATGTCTTTTCGTTGATTGTGTGTTTTTCGTTTTATTTTGCATGAACGAAAACCAAACCAAAACGTTTTAAAAGTAAAGTGCAATTAACTAAGGTAGATTATTTGCACATTAAAACTCCAACGGTTTTATGGGTGCGAATATCCTTTGAAAAGATATTGCATGTTAAAACAGAAAAATCCTGAAAGTTAAAAATCAATGTGGGAGCGGGTTGCTAAATATCCCCATGGCCTCCATTACGGATTCATATGTGATGTGGGTTAGACCGACGCGCTGGCCAAGGGCCTTCTTCCCTACAGATAAGTCTTCAACCCCGAGATATCACTAGATTGAATTTCTAAAGGGATGACTATAGCAAGTTTAATTTGAGAAAGTTGTGACACCCTCGCTAACCGAGAAGCATTAGTATCCTAAGTAACAACTTAGAAGTCACGTAATAGCAAACACATAGTGTACCGTTTGTAGTATTCCTCCTAAGAAGTTACGCTGCTTATTGAGTACGGCTAAAATTATCGACTATTAATTTCATTGATCATAAGATCGTCGATAATGGAATTAATGAACTTCGGTTCTTCTCAAACGAATGTAGGTTGGCATAGACGTTCACCCAACGTGACCTGCGTTAATCCCGGTGTGAGAGATGTCGGTAGGAGAATGTATTGTTTTGAGGATATCAATATTTTCAAAAAAGTATACTGAAACTTGACTATTTATTTTTCATTTGTTGATATGTCATTCAACCCGCTAGCTGTCATTTTGAATGTCCAAATTACATTGACTGGAAACGTAACCTGGACATTGTCCTTACCGCTGAGGGTTCCAAGTACGTACTCACTGAGGAGTGCCCCCTAAGCCCAGTGATGATGCCACCCCTGAGCAGCGAGAGCCATATTCGAGGTGACAGAAGGCCGATGAGATTTCCCGGTGCTACATCTTGGCTTCTATGTCGAGTGTACTGCAGCACCAGCATCAGTTGTTTACCTCAGCCTACGATATGATGCTCAACCTCAGGGAGATATTTGGACATCAGGGCAGGGTAGCCAAGCAGTCAGCTATGAGAAAACTCATGAATGCTAGGATGGCTGAAGGCACTTCAGTGAGGGATCATGTGCTGGACATGATGAGCTGCATCACTGAGATTGAGGTATTGGGAGGTGACATTGATGGGGAGACCGAGGTCGATATTATCCTCCAGAGCTTGCCCCTCAGTTTTGAGCAGTTTCTGTTGAGCTATAATATAGGCTAGCTCTCATATTCACTTCACGAGCTCATGACTGCATTGGTGTCTGCTGAGGGCCTATTTGCAGAGAAGAAGCAAGCCTTGGCTACAGTTGGTCCCTTAGGTTCCTCTGCTGGGCCCAAAGCCAGGAAGCAAAAGAGGAAGAGAGGCCAGAAAACAGGAGCTGATCATGGACCCAACGCGGGCATTGCCAAGAAGCATAAACCGAAAGGCAAGTGCTTCAGATGTGGCAAAGCAGGGCATTGGAAGAAGGATTGCCCAAAGCCTCGAGGTATGTGTAAATTTTCCCTAGTTACTGAGACGTCTTTAGCGGCGATTCCCACAGATACTTGGTGTGTGGATTCAGGAGCCACTGATCATGTTTGTAATTCTTTGCAGGGGTTCCAAGTGACCCGGCTGCTTAGAGAGAGAATTGCAGGTCTACCTTGGGGATACTACGAGAGTTTCTGTTGTTGCAGTGGGAGTTCTTTGTCTTTATTTTTCAAACTCAGTTTTACATTTGAGAGATTGTTTATATGTACCCAATTTTCGTAAGAATTTGCTTTCAGTTTCTAAACTTATTTTGGATGGTTATAAGTGTGTTTTTTCTGATGGATATGTTTTTATTAGAAAATGCCAGAAGCTTATATGTTTCGGTATGTTAGTTGACAATCTGTTTTTAATGAAGACAGACTCCCCAGTAATGTAAAACACAGAAACTAATAACTCATCAATGAATCATAGTAAGAGAAAGAAGTCTTCCCTTTGAATAAAACTCATCTTTGGCTCATGAGACTCGGTCACATCAACTTTAGAAGGATTCAAAGGTTGGTCAATAATGTGTCTTTGGACTAATTGGATATTGACAGCTATCCGACATGTGAGTCCTGCTTGGAGGGTAAGATGACCAAGAGGCCTTTCAAGGCAAAGGGGTATAGGGCCAAGGAGGTTTTAGAGTTGATTCATTCTAACGTGTGTGGGCCTATGTCAATTTAGGCTAGAGGTGGTTATGAGTATTTTGTGACTTTCACGGATGATTACTCTAGATATGGATACATATACCTGATGCGCCACTATTCTGAATGCTTTGGCAAGTTCAAAGAGTTTAAGACTGAGGTGGAGAACCATCTGGGTTAGAGTATTAAGGCCTTGCGATCTAATCGCGGCGGCAAATACCTCTCTAGTGAATTTAGGTCATATTTGTTGGAGGAGGTATTCAGACCAAGTTGTCTGCACCTGGCACACCCCAGCAGAATGGTGTAGCAGAGAGGAGGAACAGGACTCTTATGGATATGGTTAGATCGATGATGAGTTATAGTGAGTTGCCTACCTCGTTTTGGGGTTATGCCTTAGAGACAGCGTGTTATCTCCTTAATCTCGTGCCATCTAAATCTGTGCCAACAACACCCCTAGAGTTGTGGACTGGGCGAAAGCCTAGTCTATGACATCTCAAGATTTGGGGTTGTCTAGCACATATGCTCGAGGCTGATGCAGGTAAGTTAGATTCGAGATCAAAGGTTATGCTGTTTGTAGGCTACCCCAAAGGAATGAGAGGTGGTCTATTTATAGTCCTCAGGATCAGAAGGTTGTGGTAAGCACCAATGCCAGATTTCTTGAAGAGGACAATATTTTAGATCACAAGTCAAGCAGCAAGGTAGTATTGAAAGAGCTTAGAAGTCAGTCAATTATTCCAGATGTAAAAGTACAAGAAGATACACCACAAGAGACTGCACACACTATCACAGATGATGCTCTTACACATGCTACGCCTCGTCGTAGTGAGAGGGTTGCTAGACAGCCCGAGAAGTACATGGGTTTGGGTGAGTCTTCAGACTTTATCCCTGGTGCTCATGAACCAGACCCAGTTAGCTACAATGAGGCTCTCCAGGATAAAGATGCAGATTCTTGGCAGAAAGCGATGATTGCTGAGATGGGTTCTATGGACTCAAATCAGGTTTGGGAGCTGGTAGACCTTCCTGATGGGTTTCCACCTATTGGGTGTAAATGGGTCTACAAGTGAAAGAGAGGATCTGACGGGAGGGTTGAGACCTTCAAGGCTAGGCTTGTGGCGAAGGGGTATACTCATAAAAAGGGTATCCATTATGAGAAGACCTTTTCCCCTGTAGCTTCGCTTAAGTCAATCCGGATTATCTTGGCCATAGCTGCTCATATGGACTATGAGATTTGGCAGATGGACGTCATGACAGCTTTCATTAATAGAAGTCTTGAGGAGACCATCTTTATATAGCAATCAGAGGGTTTCATTGTTCAGGGCCAAGAGCACAAGGTATGCAGGCATAGGAGGTCCATTTATGGACTTAAGCAAGCATCCAGATCTTGGAACATCCATTTTGACGAGGTTATCCAGTTCTATGGATTCACTCAGTGTCCGGATGAGCAGTGTGTTTATCACAGGTGAGATAGTGATACGGTGGTGTTCCTTGTACTTTACGTAGATGGCATCCTTCTGATTGGCAACAGAAAGAAGGTGTTGTCAGACATAAAGGCATGGTTGTCTAGGCAATTTGATACGAAGGATTTGGGAGAGACTGGACATATCCTTGGGATTAAGATTATTCAAGATCGTAGGAGGCGTTCTCTGACTCTCTCTCAGGCATCCTACATAGACACGATTCTTGCCCGTTTTAACATGCAGAACTCCAAGAAGTTCACTACCTTTCAGGCATAGGGTGCGTTTGTCTAGGGAGCAGTGTCCCAAGACTGCTAAGGAGATAGATGCCATGCAGGTGGTACCCTATGCTTCTGCAGTGGGTAGTCTCATGTACGCTATGTTATGTACGAGGCCTGATATTTGCTTTGCCACTGGCAAGTTAGCAGATATCAGAGTAACCCTGGGAAGGCTCACTGGGAGGCAGTAAAGTGCATTCTCAAGTACTTGCGCTGGACGAGAGATTATGTCCTAGTTTATAGAGCGCAGAAGCTTGTACCATTGGGTTACACAGATTTAGACTTTCAAAGTAATATGGACAAGAGTAAGTCTACCTCTGGGTTTGTGTTTACTCTAGGAGGTGGAGCCATAGTATGGCGAAGTGTCAAGCAGAAATGCATGGCAGACACCACCATGGAGGCTGAGTACGTTACCGCATCGGAGGCAACAAAAGAAGCAGTATGGCTCCGGAGCTTCATGATGGCCTTATATGTGGTTCCTGAAACTGCCTAGGTCTATCACAGTTTACTGTGATAACAATGGTGCAGTTGCTAACTCGAGGGAACCACGAGCCCATAAAGCGAGAAAACACATAGAGCTCAAGTACCACCTGATACGAGAGATCGTAAAGAGGGGAGACATGATCGTGGCCAAGATAGCATCAGATAACAACCTTGCAGATCCTTTCACAAAGCCACTGACCCCAAAAGTCTTTGAGAGACATGTGGAGGGCATGAGAGTCAGATTCTTGAAGGAGCCATGTGAGTGAGCTTAAAAGTGTTCTGTAGATTTCATTATGACAGCAGTGTAATAGCGGGTTGGACAGTTTTTGTACTTCTTAGCATAGCTTTGAGTATTAGTGGGAGATTGTTAGTTTTGAATACAGAAAAGCTGTGGCTTGTGTCAAAAACTAATATTCACAGATCACATATCATTTTGTTTCAGTATTAAATTGTTCCATTATGTCATAGAACTAGATCGGGTGTGGAAAGACACAGTAGATACCGTTATTGGTTAAAGTATTGATATATAAAAAGTATGTTCGTAACTGAGATAGTCTAAACATACTATCAGTATAGGTTATCGTGTGGTTTGGAAATTAGTTTATCTAGACTAATTAAATCACACAGATATGCCCGGGGCATATTAAGCACGACCAATTTGCATAGAATTGACTTATACTGATCGGCGTAGTCAATTCGATCTTAGTATTCAGTCTCTCAATCCCGAGATTGGGACGGGCGTGAGAGTTGGATATCGTATGCTTTGATTTGCCAAATAGTGCGATAATTGAGGCCT
Organism: Knoxia roxburghii; assembly: GCA_030378225.1. NCBI lineage: Eukaryota > Viridiplantae > Streptophyta > Magnoliopsida > Gentianales > Rubiaceae > Knoxia > Knoxia roxburghii. The sequence continues at coordinate 25,891,532 of CM059418.1, read as the reverse complement.
ATACCTCGGTAGGTTGGGTATGCAGTGTTTAGCTTCTCATGTGTCGTTGCTAGTCGGAGGAATCCACGTACCAGTTCGCCAGGTTGATGGTGCTCCCGAGATGAGCTCTTAAGGTTTATTATACTAAACCCGACCGGTGGACTTTATGTCCAGTATAATAAGAAGGTCGAGTGGTACTAATCTCGGATACCAAGAAGTCGGTGAATTAGTTTGCCAGTAAATTGATAAACCGACGAGCACTAGATCTTTAATGTGGGGAGAAAGAAGAAAATATAATGGCGCGATGTAAAGTCATTTTTGAGTAGTAGTTCCATAATTGGTCCGTTAGTGGTACGACTAATTATGCGTTTGACTAATCGATAAAGTGAATTAATTAATCCTAAAGGTTTAATTAATATTTAATTGACAAAGTGGATTAAGAAAATTAATTCTATATGAATTAATTAATCCACAGGGTTTGATTAAATTAAATTAACGAAGTGGGTTAAAGATTTAATTCAAAAGGATCGATTGGAGTTGACTAGTCTCGGAAAGACTAAGAGGTTAACGAAAGTCAAACTAAAAGGCCCAACTCAAAGGCCCATTAGGTCTCCTTATAAGCTCCCCATAAATATCCCTTGTTAGACAACTTACAGGACATTAGAAACCTTAGAGGCATTTGCCTAGTGAGCGAAAGTTAATCTACAAAGAGAAGCTCTCAACTTTCTTAGTAGCTTTTCTTTCGAAGTCAACTTTGGAGCTTTCTTCTTCGAGAATCCTAAAAGCCCACAACCTAGAGAATCCTAGATCACCATTTTTGAGTAAAAAGCTGCTGCCTTTGATTGGTTTTCTCGGCCGCCGTTTGGTTTATTTTCGGGGCGGCGGCTTTGCTCCTTTTGAAGTGGGTTTGTTAATTCTTGTTGTGTTGATCCACTAGCTTGATCTTCTTAGATCGCTAGAGTCTAGATCTACGAGCAGGAACACATTCCAGACACTTTTGGTGTGGATTTTCAGATTGGGTTAAGTTTCCGGACTAAATCTATTTTTTCAGACTTGTGTGATTCTTGAAGTGGGTTTCTTGGGATTTCTTCATTTTGCCTTGGGCTACTCCGTAGACACTAGCCCACACGAATTGGAGTTATTATTCAGATTTTGAGTGGATTTCGTAGCCAGACGGTAAATAAGCATAGTAATCTTCAGGAAACGACCTGCTGTGGATATGACGAGTTTTTCGAAGTGGGTCTCATATAGATCTCTTCCTTAGTGTCTTAGCTACCTTTTGGATAGTCGCCCATGTGATTTTGAGGTAGAGACGGAGTTGTTATCGGGATTCTCTCGTGATTGGTCACAGGCGGTAAATAGCAAGATTTTCAGCTTTGGTTTTCTTATTGATAGGGACACGCTTCAAAGGTATAATCTTTTGAACTTTCTGCTTTAATTAAAGATTGTATCTTTTGTGTCCCGATTAATAAATTAAATAAGTATAAGCCTAGATCCGTTCATGGAAAAATGAATTTGAGCCTGAGCTTTGTCGAAAGCTTTCGATTCTGGAATGCATTGCATGAAAGTGAGGTTTTCGATTTAGCCCGGGCTTGTTCTATTTTTCTTCAATCCCTGGTGCCCATGAACCAGAATCATTTAGCTACAATGAGGCTCTCAAAGATAAAGATGCAAATTCTTGGCAGAGAGTGATGATTGTTGAGATGGGTTCTATGGACTCAAAATCAGGTTTGGGAGCTGGTAGACGTTCCTGATGGGTTTCGGACTATTGGATGTAAATGGGTCTACAACCGAAAGAGAGAATCTGATGGGAGGGTTGAGACCTTCTAGGCTAGGTGATGAGTTCCAAGGAAGTAATGCTAAAGATGTCAAAGATGATGATGGCGAAGGCATGACCGAACCACCCTCAACTCCAAATAATTCTGCACATATCATTCCACCAAATCCACTTGAAGGGATGACGGGCCCAATGACTCGTTTGAAAAAGAAAAGGATGCAAGAAGCCTTGAGAATTTTGATTCTTGAAGTCTGTTCAAAAGAGGATCCAACGGCTACCTCAATTCATGCTAAATATTACAACATTTTGCAAGTCTTGGATCTTGATCCAAATGGTGTGGGAAGTACTTTTTTATGCAGCTTCCAGAAGTGAACATTTCCTCCGACATGCCCATGTCGCCTGAGAAAGGTTGGGCAGAATTGAACTTTTCTTCTGACATGCCCATGTCGCCTGAGAAAGGTTGGGCAGAATATAACTTTTCCTCTGACATGCCCATGTCGCCTGAAGAAGGTTGAACGTCGCATTTATAAGCTGGATTTATGGACGAAATTCAACAGCATTTGGGTGATATTTTCAAGTTGTTTTCTGCATTTTTTTAGTATTTAGAATATTAGAATTAAGTGCAAGAGTCTTCTAGGTCAAAGAGCTTTTCTAGGTCAAAGAGCTTTTCTTGGTCAAAGAGAAGTGTTAATGCTAGTCTTGACTAGAAGATTTAGAATTGCTCCTTTAATCCTTTTGTAATTTCCAACATTGGTCCCTCTTGAAACTCTATAAATAGGGGCCTTGGTTAACTATTAGAATTGAAGATTTGATGTTATAAACTTTAAGGAATTTTCCTTTCTTTGCTAGTTTCTTAGTGAGCTAGTTTTAGTCTTGCAAGTATGCTTGCAAAACTTATTTTGCTTATCAACTAAAACTCTTCCTTTTAGTTGTGGCGCCTTCTACTCTTCTTTTCTAATTCATTTCATAATCCAAAGGTGTTAGGTTTATCCTAGTGTTGTTGGGTTTGAAAATTAGAGGGGTTGGGAATAGTAATTTCAAAACTACCATTTTATGATTCAAAGGTGATAGGTTTCATCCTATTGTTGTTGGGTCTATTTTGGTTTGGGTTGTTTTTGCTTGGAAGATTTCAAGACATCTTTCAATATAGTGTGATTCAAAGGTGTTGAGTTCATTAATACTCAATATTGTTGAATCCACTTGAGCTAGTTGTTTTGCTCAAAAGATCAATCGAGGACGATTCTACAATTCACGTGAATTCGTACCTTGGATTCACATCAGTTTGGTATCAAAGCTCAGTTTCCTTGATTTGATCATATCATTTTTTTTTTATCTTGCATCTTATTTTTATCATAGTTACCTTGTTTCTATTTGAAGGTTCAAGTTTGCAAGAAGAAAATTAAAAAAAAAAAAAAAGATAGTCAAAAAAAAAAAAAAAAAAAGAGAAGAAACTATCTTTCTAGCTTCTTAAATTAATATTGCAGGGATTTGTGATTCCAAGTGTGGGAAAAGTTTTGAGGAAAAGGTATCATCATTGTTTTCTTTCTACTCTTATAATTTCTTTCTAAATCTTATTCTTGTTTCTTTTACCTAATCATTGCCTACTATCCTTTATTTGACCTCTATATTTTCTTTGTTGCCAAGTAAGATCTTTGAGTAGCATCTTGTAAGGGTTTAACGATTCTCACAAGAACTTGCAGGAGGAAAAGAGTGGTAAAATCTGAGTGCAACTTACCCCTACTAGATCGGCCTTAAACACGAGTGAAAATTTCTTTTCATTTGGGTTGAGACATATTAGGGAAAGGGGACAAGGGGTGCGAGGTACTTTTATCTTTTGTTGTTCTAATGGCAGATCCAACCGGTGAAACACCTGAAAAAAAGCATGGAGGGAACACACCACAAGGCGATTGGAACAAATCATTGATAGGGTCACCACCCGAATGGACCAACTAGAACTTGCTTTTCAGCAAAGAGAAGAAAGGCAAGGAAGTCAACAAGATGACGAGGAAGATGATAGGAGGTCCGAGGAAGAAATTTCTGAAGTATCACGAGGGAATGGGAGGAGAAGGAATGGATTTGGAGTTGATAGCAACCTTAATGGTCTCAAAATGAAGATTCCTGAATTTGATGGAAAAGGAGATCCCGAGGCATATTTTGATTGGGAAATGAAGGTGGAAAAGATATTTTCGATCCACAATTATTCGGAAGAAAAGAAGGTAAAAATTGCTTCCCTTGAATTTCACGGTTATGCATTAACATGGTGGGATCGATTGATTGTTTCTAGAAGAAGGAATAGAGAGAGGCCAATTGCAACTTGGGAAGACATGAAGGCTGTTTTGAGGAAACGATTCATTCCCCTTCATTACTATAGAGATCTTTACAACAAATTGCATAGTATCACTCAATGAGTAAAGACCGTGGCAGAATACTACCAAGAGATGGATTTAGCAATGACAAGAGCAAGCATTGAGGAAGATCCCGAAGCTACTATGGCACGGTTTTTGGGTGATTTAAGAAGAGAGATTGCCGATGTTGTTGAATTACAACATTACTTGGATTTGGTAGAAATGATGCATGTGGCAAAAAAGGTGGAAAGGCAATTGAAAAGAAAGAGTGGTTCAAGTAAGTTTCTTTCTAACCAATCCTCTTGGAAAAACAATAATGGAAATAAAAGGGATTTTGGTAAAAAGAAAGATGAACCAAAGAAGCATGATTTTAAAAGGTTTGAAAAGGGTGAATCAAATAAAAGTTCTTCTTCTACTTCTAAACTCACTTGTTTTAAGTGTTTGGGAAAGGGACATATAGCTTCCCAATGTCCTAACTCTAGGACTATGGTAATGCGAGAAGATGGTTCTTGTTTAAGCCAAAGTGAAGGAGAAGAAAATGAGGAGGATCCGAACGTTGAAGATGAAGGTGAACAATTTGAAACAAGTGGTGATGAGGTTTTGGTCACTTTGAGAGTATTGAATACTCAAGTTGGATCTTATGATGAAGAGCAAAGGAGTACTATCTTTCACACAAGATGCAAAGTACAAGATAAGGTATGCATGCTCATCGTTGATAGTGGGAGTTGTACTAATTGTGTTAGCTCTTATCTTGTAGACAAATTGGGTCTATCCATGACTGCTCATCCCAATCCTTACCGTTTGCAATGGCTCAATGATAGTGGAGAGCTAAGGGTGAATCGGCAAGCAAAGGTAAAATTTTCAATTGGGAAATATGAGGATGAAGTTTTGTGTGATGTAGTACCAATGCAAGCTGGCCATATTCTTCTTGGCCGACCATGGGAGTTTGATCATGATGCTAATCATGAGGGAAAATCTAACAAGTATCATATTGTTCATAATCGTAAAGCTTTTACTCTTGTTCCACTTTCTTCTCAACAGGTGCACAAAGAACAAATGAGAATGAGAGAGAAGAGGCTAAAATAGGAGAGTGAGTTAAAAAAGCCAAAAGAGTGTGAAAAAGCAAGAGATGTGAGTGCTAAAAGCAAAGTGAGTGAAGAAAAAGCAAGAGATGGAAAGGCAAAAAGCAAAGTGAGTGAGAGGGAAAAACCAAAGGCAAGTGAGACAAAAGGTGCCTTCTTTGCGAGCATGAGAGATGTAGATAGAGCCCTCAATTCTCACCAACCAATTGTTATGCTCTTATTCCATGAAGAATGTCTTGTTCTTGATGAGCTTCCTAACAATTTACCTTTAGAAATTGTGGCTGTTTTGAATGAATTTGCAGATGTGCTACCCGAGGAAGTGCCTAAGGGGTTACCTCCAATTCGAGGAATTGAGCATCAAATCGACTTTCTACCCGGAGCTTCCATTCCAAATAGGCCAGCCTATCGTGCAAATCCAGAAGAAACAAAAGAACTTCAAAGGCAAGTTGAAGAATTGCTAAGCATGGGATATATTCGTGAGTCTCTTAGCCCTTGTGCTATTCCTGTCATTTTAGTTCCAAAAAAAGATGGTACATGGCGTATGTGCATTGATTGTAGGGCTGTGAACAAAATCACCATTAAGTATCGTCACCCCATTCCAAGATTAGACGATATGCTCGATGAATTATTTGGTGCAAAATTTTTCACAAAAATTGATTTGAAATCTGGTTATCATCAAATAAGAATCAAAGAGGGTGATGAATGGAAAACGGCTTTCAAGACAAAATTTGGTCTTTATGAGTGGCTTGTTATGCCTTTTGGTTTAACTAATGCCCCTAGTACATTTATGAGGCTAATGAATCATGTTTTGAGACGTTTCATTGGAAAGTTTGTAGTTGTCTATTTTGATGATATCTTGATCTATAGTAAGAACATAAGAGAACATGTTGAACATCTTAAGCTTGTTCTTACTACTTTGCGTAAAGAAAAATTGTTTGCAAATTTGAAAAAATGTACTTTTTGTGTTGAAGAAGTTGTTTTTCTTGTCTATGTTGTGAGTTCTAATGGTTTGAGAGTTGATGAAGCAAAGGTGGCAGCAATTCTTGATTGGCCAATTCCCACAAATGTGACTGAGGTGAGATCCTTCCATGGACTTGCAAGTTTTTATAGGAGATTTGTCAAAGATTTCTCAACAAAAGCAGCTCCACTAAATGAGTTGGTAAAGAAAAATGTTAAGTTTGAGTGGGGAGATTCTCAACAAAAGGCATTTGATCAATTGAAGCATGATTTGACTAATGCTCCTGTTTTAGCTTTGCCTAATTTTTCTAACACTTTTGAAGTTGAATGTGATGCTTCAGGAATTGGAATAGGTGTTGTGTTGCTTCAAGGAGGCCGCCCCATTGCCTACTTTAGTGAGAAGTTGAATGGAGCAACATTGAACTACCCAACATATGACAAAGAGCTCTATGCAGTAGTGAGAGCATTGGAAACTTGGCAGCACTACCTTTGCCGAGAGAGTTTGTGATTCACACCGATCATGAATCCATCAAGTATCTCAAAGGACAAAAGAATTTGCACAAGAGGCATGCAAAATGGATCTCATTCATTGAAACTTTCCCATATGTGGTAAAGTACAAAAAAGGTAAAGAGAACATTGTGGTTGATGCACTCTCTCGAAGGTATGCCTTGATTACTACTGTTAATGCTACAATCATGGGATTTGGGTATATTAAGGAGTTGTATGCTAAGGATCATGATTTTTCTGACATATTTAATGCATGTGAAAGGGGTGCTTTCAATAAGTTTGATCAATGTGAACGGTTTTTGTTCAAAGAAAACAAATTATGTATTCCTTCTTGTTCACGTAAAGAGCTTTTGGTTCGTGAATCTCATTGTAGAGGTTTAATGGGACATTTTGGTGTTCTAAAAACTTTAGATATTTTGAATGAACACTTTTATTGGCCAAACATGAAAAAGGATGTTGAGAAAATTTGTGCTACATGTCTTGACTGCAAGAAAGCTAAATCTAAGTCTCTTCCCCATGGATTGTATACTCCACTCCCTGTCCCTCAATCTCCTTGGACTGACATTTCTATGGACTTTGTTCTTGGTTTGCCTAGATTTCAAAGAGGCATGGACTCTATTTTTGTTGTTGTTGACAGATTCTCCAAAATGGCTCACTTTATTGCTTGTAGGAAAGCCGACAATGCAAAACACGTGGCTGATCTCTTCTTCAAAGAAATTGTTCGTCTACATGGTGTTCCTAGGACTATTGTGTCCGATAGGGATGTAAAGTTTTTGAGTTATTTCTGGAAAACTCTTTGGGAAAAATTGGGAAGAAAACTTTTGTTTTCAACCACAAGTCACCCACAAACAGATGGCCAAACGGAAGTAACAAATAGAACTTTGGGTGTTTTGTTAAGGGCCATAATTAAAAAGAATTTGAAAAGTTGGGAGGAGCGTTTGCCAATTGCTGAATTTGCATACAATCGTACACTACACACTTCTACTAATTTTTCTCCTTTTGAGTTGGTTTATGGCTTCAATCCTCTAACTCCTCTAGACTTATCTCCTTTACCTTTACAGGATCAAGTGAGTTTGGATGGCAAGAAGAAAGCTGAAACCGTGAAGAAATTGCATGAGCAAGCTCGTGCAAACATTGAGAAGAAAAATGAGCAATATGCAAAGAATGCAAATAAAGGCCGTAAGAAAATTGTGTTCGAACCCGGTGATTGGGTTTGGGTACACATGAGGAAAGAGAGGTTTCCAGCCTCAAGGAGAACTAAGTTACACCCCCGTGGTGATGGACCATTTCAAGTTTTGGCACGAGTCAATGATAATGCTTACAAGCTTGATCTTCCCGGAGACTATGGTGTAAGTGCTACTTTTAATATTTCTGACTTATCTTCTTTTGATTTTGATGTAGATCCAATGGATTCGAGGACGAATCCTTTTCAAGGGAGAGGGGATGATGAGTTTCAAGGAAGTAATGCTAAAGATGTCAAAGATGATGATGGCGAAGGCATGACCGAACCACCCTCAACTCCAAATAATTCTGCACATATCATTCCACCAAATCCACTTGAAGGGATGATGGGCCCAATGACTCGTTTGAAAAATAAAAGGATGCAAGAAGCCTTGAGCATTTTGATTCTTGAAGTCTGTTCAAAAGAGGATCCAACGGCTACTTCAATTCATGCTAAATATTACAACATTTTGCAAGTCTTGGATCTTGATCCAAATGGTGTGGGAAGTACTTTTTTATGCAGCTTTCAGAAGTGAACATTTCCTCCGACATGCCCATGTCGCCTGAGAAAGGTTGGGCAGAATAGAACTTTTCTTCTGACATGCCCATGTCGCCTGAGAAAGGTTGGGCAGAATAGAACTTTTCCTCTGACATGCCCATGTCGCCTGAAGAAGGTTGAACGTCGCATTTATAAGCTGGATTTATGGACGAAATTCAACAGCATTTGGGTGATATTTTCAAGTTGTTTTCTGCATTTTTTTAGTATTTAGAATATTAGAATTAAGTGCAACAGTCTTCTAGGTCAAAGAGCTTTTCTAGGTCAAAGAGTTTTTCTTGGTCAAAGAGAAGTGTTAATGCTAGTCTTGACTAGAAGATTTAGAATTGCTCCTTTAATCCTTCTGTAATTTCCAACCTTGGTCCCTCTTGAAACTCTATAAATAGGGGCCTTGGTTAACTATTAGAATTGAAGATTTGATGTTATAAACTTTAAGGAATTTTCCTTTCTTTGCTAGTTTCTTAGTGAGCTAGTTTTAGTCTTGCAAGTATGCTTGCAAAACTTATTTGGCTTATCAACTAAAACTCTTCCTTTTAGTTGTGGCACCTTCTACTCTTCTTTTCTAATTCATTTCATAATCCAAAGGTGTTAGGTTTATCCTAGTGTTGTTGGGTTTGAAAATTAGAGGGGTTGGGAATAGTAATTTCAAAACTACCATTTTATGATTCAAAGGTGATAGGTTTCATCCTATTTTTGTTGGGTCTATTTTGGTTTGGGTTGTTTTTGCTTGGAAGATTTCAAGACATCTTTCAATATAGTGTGATTCAAAGGTGTTGAGTTCATTAATACTCAATATTGTTGAATCCACTTGAGCTAGTTGTTTTGCTCAAAAGATCAATCGAGGACGATTCTACAATTCACGTGAATTCGTACCTTGGATTCACATCACTAGGCTTGTGGCTAAATGGTATACTCAGAAATAGGGTATCAATTATTAGAAAACCATTTTCCCAGTAGCTATTCTTAAGTCGATCCGGATTCTCTTAGGCATAGCTGCTCATACAGACTATGAGATTTGACAGATTGACGTCAAGACAGCTTTCCTTAATGGAAGTCTTGAGGAGACCATCTTTGTGCAGCAACCAGAGGGTTTCATTGTTCAGGGCCAAGAGTTTATGCAGGCTTAAGAGGTTCATTTATGGACTTAAGCAGGCATCCAGATCTTGGAACATCTGTTTTGACGAGGTTATCCAGTCCTATGGATTCACTCAGTGTCCAGATGAAAAGTATGTATACCGCAAATGTGATGGTGATTTGGTTGTGTTCCTCGTACTTTACATAGATGATATCCTTCTGATTGGCAACAGTAAGAAGGTGTTGTCAGACGTAAAGGTATGGTTGTCCAGGCAGTTTGATGTGAAGGACTTGGGAGAGGTTGGACATATCCTTGGGATCTAGATTATTCGAGATTGTAGGAGACGTTCTCTGACCCTCTCCCAGGCTTCATACATAGACAAAATTTTGGCCCGTTTTAACATATAGAACTCCAAGAAGGATTCACTACCTTTCAGGCATGGAGTGCATTTATCAAAAGAGTAGTGTCCTGAGACTGCTGAGGAGATAGATGCCCTGAAGGCGGTACCCTATGCATCTGCAATGGGTAGTCTCATGTATGCTATGTTATGTACTAGGCCTTATATTTGCTTTGCCATTGGCATGGTTAGCAGATATCAGAGTAACCCTGGGAAGGCTCACTGGGAGTCAGTAAAATGCATTCTCAAGTACTTGGGTAGGAAAAAAGATAATGTCCTAGTTTATATAGCGCATGAGCTAGTACCATTGGGTTACACAAATTCGGACTTTCAAGGTGATATGGACAAGAGTAAGTCTACCTCTGGGTTTGTGTTTACTCAGGGTGGTGGAGCCATAGTATGGCGGAGTGTCAAGCAGAAATGCTTGGCGGACTCTACCTGGGAGGCTGAGTACGTTGCCATTTTAGACGCAGCAAAAGAAGCTGAATGGCTCAGGAAATTTTTGGTGGACTTAGATGTGGTCCCTGAATTGCCTAGGTCAATCAAAGTTTACTGTGATAACAATGGTGCAGTTGCTAACTCAAGGGAATCACGAGCCCACATAAACACATAGAGTACAAGTACCACCTAATACGAGAGATCGTAAAGAAGGGAGACGTGACCGTGGCCAAGATAGCATCAGGAGACAATGATGTGAATCCAAGGTACGAATTCACGTGAATTGTAGAATCGTCCTCGATTGATCTTTTGAGCAAAACAACTAGCTCAAGTGGATTCAACAATATTGAGTATTAATGAACTCAACACCTTTGAATCACACTATATTGAAAGATGTCTTGAAATCTTCCAAGCAAAAACAACCCAAACCAAAATAGACCCAACAACAATAGGATGAAACCTATCACCTTTGAATCATAAAATGGTAGTTTTGAAATTACTATTCCCAACCCCTCTAATTTTCAAACCCAACAACACTAGGATAAACCTAACACCTTTGGATTATGAAATGAATTAGAAAAGAAGAGTAGAAGGCGCCACAACTAAAAGGAAGAGCTTTAGTTGATAAGCCAAATAAGTTTTGCAAGCATACTTGCAAGACTAAAACTAGCTCACTAAGAAACTAGCAAAGAAAGGAAAATTCCTTAAAGTTTATAACATCAAATCTTCCATTCTAATAGTTAACCAAGGCCCCTATTTATAGATTTTCAAGAGGGACCAAGGTTGGAAATTACAAAAGGATTAAAGGAGCAATTCTAAATCTTCTAGTCAAGACTAGCATTAACACTTCTCTTTGACCAAGAAAAGCTCTTTGACCTAGAAAAGCTCTTTGACCTAGAAGACTCTTGCACTTAATTCTAATATTCTAAATATAAAAAAAAAATGCAGAAAACAACTTGAAAATATCACCCAAATGCTGTTGAATTTCGTCCATAAATTCAGCTTATAAATGCGACGTTCAACCTTCTTCAGGCGACATGGGCATGTCAGAGGAAAAGTTATATTCTGCCCAACCTTTCTCAGGCGACATGGGCATGTCAGAAGAAAAGTTCTATTCTGCCCAACCTTTCTCAGGCGACATGGGCATGTCAGAAGAAAAGTTCTATTCTGCCCAACCTTTCTCAGGCGACATGGGCATGTCGGAGGAAATGTTCACTTCTGGAAGCTGCATAAAAAGTACTTCCCACACCATTTGGATGATCCAAGACTTGCAAAATGTTGTAATATTTAGCATGAATTGAGGTAGCCGTTGGATCCTCTTTTGAACAGACTTCAAGAATCAAAATGCTCAAGGCTTCTTGCATCCTTTTCTTTTTCAAACGAGTCATTGGGCCCGTCATCCCTTCAAGTGGATTTGGTGGAATGATATGTGCAGAATTATTTGGAGTTGAGGGTGGTTCGGTCATGCTTTCGCCATCATCATCTTTGACATCTTTAGCATTACTTCCTTGGAACTCATCAGACAACCTTGCAGATCTTTTCACAAAGCCATTGACCCCAAAGGTCTTTGAGAGACATGTGGAGGGCATGGGAGTAAGATTCTTAAGGGAGCCATGTGAGTGAGCTTAAACGTGTTTTGTCGATTTCATTATGATAGCAGTGTAATAAATTGGGTTGGATAGTGTTTTTGTACTTCAGAGCATAGCTTCGAGTATTAGTGAGAGATTGTTAGTCTTGAATACTAGAAAGCTATTTGCTTGTATCAAAACCTAATACCCAGTTGACATATCATTTTGTTTCAGTATTAAATTTGTTCTATTATATCAAAGAACTAGATAACGAGGTGTAAAAAAGCACAGTAGATATCGTTATTGGTTAAAGTATTGATATAAAAAAAGAATGCTCGTAACTGAGATAGTCTGAACATACTATCGGGCATGTTGAGCACGACGACCATTTGGACTGAGTTAACTTGTACTGATCGGTGTAGTTAATTCAATCTTACTATTCTAATCTCTTAATCCCGAGATTAGGACGGGCATGAGAGTTGGATATCGTATGCTTTGATTTGCCAAAGGGTGTGGTCAATTAAGGCCTAAATCTCGGTAAGTTGAGTATGCGGTGTTTAGCTTTTTATGTGTCGTTGCTAGTCAGAGATATCCATGTACCGGTTCGCCGGGTTGATGGTGCTCCCAAGATGAGCTCGTAAGGTTTATTATACTAAACCCGGCCGGTGGACTTTATGTCCGGTATAATAAGAATGTCGAGTGGTACTAATCTCGGATACCAAGAAGTGGGTTAATTAATTTGTCAGTAAATTGATGAACCGATGAGCACTATATCTTTGATGTGGGGAGATAGAAGAATATTAAAGTGAGCGCGATATAAAGTCATTTTTTGAGCAGTAGTTCCATAATTGGTCCGTTAGTGGTACGACTAATTATGCGTTTGACTAATCAACAAAGTGAATTAATTAATCCTAAAGGTTTGATTAATATTTAATTGACTAAGTGGATTAAGAAATTAATTCATATTGAATTAATTAATCCTAAGGGTTGAATTAAATTAAATTAATGAAGTGGGTTAAGAAATTAATTTGAAATGCTCGATTAGAGTTGACTAGTTTAGGGAAGACTAAGGGGTCAACAAAAGTTAAACAATAAGGCCCAACTCAAAAGTCCACTAGGTCTCCTAAGGAGCTCCCTATTAATAGCTAATGTTAGGTACATTTGAAGACATTTGAAACCTCGTAGGCAAATGCCTGAGTGAGAAAGACAAGCATGGAGAGAGAACTTCTTCTTCTTCCTTAAGAGTTATTTCTTGAAGTCGGTTTGTGATCTCTCTTTTCGAGAAACTCAGCTCACGATTCTAAAAATGTCGAGTGGTACTAGTCTCAGAATTAAAGAAGTTAATTAATTACTTTATCAGTAAATTAATAAATTAACGAGCACTATATCTTTGATGTGGGGAGATTATGAATAAATTAATTAAGTTGTTCCGGAAGCAATTCTGGTGTAGGATGGTAGTGCCATAATTAATCCGTTAGTGGTACGATTAATTATGTATTGGGTTATTGACAAAGGTAGATTTAATTAATTAAGTAATTAATTAATTCTTGTGTCAGTTAGTTGTGAATCATACCAGGAACTGGATTGGGGATAAGTGGATCCCTGTATCAGTTGGTTGTGAATTATATCAGGAACTGGATTAGGATAAGTGAATCCCTATATCAGTTGGTTGTGAATTATATCAGGAACTGGATTAGGATAAGTGAATCCCTATATCAGTTGGATGTGTATCAGTCCAGGATCAGGATTGAAGGAAACAGAAACCCAGTAGGAAGGCCAATCCTAAACCAACTTGGGGTCTCTCTTGTAACTCTATATATGGACAAGGGATTAGCTATTCCACAATATACAATTCATAAGTTTTCAAGACAAAAAAACTAGAGAGAGAAAACTTTATCTCTCTAAGTCCAAAATTTCTAAGGCTATCGCCGGCTGGAATTCCTTGTCTCTCGAGTCTTTTTTATCAAGGATTTTAATGGGCCTTTCCTCATAAGTCAAGGATTCCCCTAGCTCCACTATCTCAGGTTGGATTACATGTGGCGTATCATAAACATACTTCTTTAATTGAGATATGTGAAACACATCATGTACTTTCTCTAATTCAGTTGGTCAAGCTAGTCGATACGCTACTTTTCTAATCTTCTCTAAAATCACATAAGGACCAATGAACCTAGGGCTTAACTTCCCTTTCATCCTAAATCGCATAACTCATTTTGTAGGAGAGACCCCAAGCGAAACCTTCTCTCCTACCTGAAACTCAACTTCTTTCATATTCTTGTCTGCATACGACTTCTGACGGTCTTGAGCCGCTTTCATACTATCCTGAATGAGTTTCACCTTCTTATTAGTATCTTTGCAGATATTGTGGTCCTAAAACTAAAGCATCACCCATGTCACTCCAACACGATGGACTTGTGCACTTGTGACCATAGAATGCCTCATAAGGAGCCATCTTGATACTCGCATGATAACTATTATTGTATGAGAACTCTATCAAATCTAAATGCTCATCCCATCATCTGGTCAACTCCATAGTATAAGCTCTTAACATATTCTCTAATGTCTTAATTGTTCTTTCTGTTTGCCTATCTGTAGCTGGGTGAAATACAGTGCTTAACTGCAATTTAGTATCATGCGCGGCCTGTACGCTTGCCAAAAATGTGATAAGAAGTGAGAGTCCCTATCCAAAATAATATCTTGTGGCACACCATGATATTTCACAACTTGTCCAACATATGCTTTCACTAATTGCTCCATTGACCAAGTTTCATTGATCGCTATGAATCTAGCAGTCTCTGAAAGTCGATATACTACAACCCATATTTTGTTCTTATCGGCTTTAGTCAAAGGTAAGGCTCCCACAAAATCTATTGATATGGAATCTCATTTCCATTTTGGAACATCCAAGGGTTGAACTAATCCTTGGGGTCGACTTATTTCAGCCTTCACTTTCTGACATGTCATGCACTTAGTTACAAACTCATCTACTTCTTGTTTTATCCTTGGCCACCAAAAATGCTTTTTCAAGTCTTTATAAAGTTTATCACCTCCAAGATGTCCGAATATGGTGTCTTATGTCCTTCTTTCATAAGTTGCTTCTTTACTTTCTCACATTTCTTAGGGACACACCACTTTCCTTTGTACCTCACGCTCCCATCTTTGTGCATTTACAAAAGGTCCATTTTTCCCATCAATCATCTTTGTCTTCACCCTTTCCAATTTGACATCTTCTGGTTGTCCTTCCAATATTTATTCAAAAAGTGATGGAGTAACCCTCAAGCAATATAATCGAATTTCTTATTCAACCTCTCCATGTTCTTTTATCTCCAAATTTAACCTTTGAAAATCATTCCATAATTGATCCGGAAGCACCCACATAGCATTAAGTTAGTGAATTGACTTCCTACTAAGAGCATCTGTCACCACGTTTGCCATGCCCTTATGGTATTAAATCACCAAATCGTAATCCTAGATAAGTTCAAGCCACCTTCTCTGTCTCATATTTAACTCCCTTTGTGTAAAACTATATTTTAGGCTTTTGTGGTCAGTATAGATCTTCTAGGTAGTTCCATATACCCCAAATGTTTAAGGCAAAAACAACTGCAGCCAACTGTAGACCATAAGTAGGGTAATTCTCTTCATATGGTTTCAATTGTCTCGAAGTATACGTCACTACTTTTCCACCTTGCATTAAGACACAACCACCCTTCTGCGAAGCATTACTATAAACTTCAAAATTTTCTATTCCAGATGGCAAGGTCAATATTAGAGCCAAAGTTAATATTCTCTTTAGCTCCTGAAAAGCTTATTCACAACCTTCAATCCATTGAAATCTCGTGGCTTTCTTCATCAGATTCGTCAATGGCCTCGCAATTTTTGAAAAATCTTTCACAAATCTTTGATAATAACCTGCAAAACCTAATAAACTCCAAACTTGTGTCACATTCTTAGGTACATGGCAACTTGTTACTGTTTGAATCTTGGATGGATCAACCGATACACCTTTCTTGGAAATAATGTGACCCAAGAAAGCAACCTTGTCTTACCAAAAGTCACACGTTGACAATTTAGCATAGAACTTATTATTTCTCAGTGTCTGCAAAACCGTCCTCAATTGCTATTCATGTTCCTCAAAAGTCCTTGAATATACCAAAATATCATCAATAAAGACAAAAACAAACTTATATAGGTAGGGCCTAAACACTCGATTCATTAAATCCATAAAGACTGCTGCTGAATTTGTCAACCCAAAAGGCATTACTATGTATTCATAATACATTCTATAAGGATCCTTTGAAATTCGTCCAGTTCCTGGCATCAGATCTATAGTAAATTCAACCTCTCTATCAGGCGGCATCCCTGGAATATTCTCTGGAAAAAACTCGACGAATTCCCTAAACACTGGAATTTTCTCTACCTTCACTTCCACAATGCTTAAATCTTTTATCATACATACTTGAACCTCATGCCATTTTCTAACAAACTTCCTTATTTTTCTGCAATGACACCAACTTCATTCCAAGTTTTATCTCGATACCTTTGTATGAAATACGATTCCCTTTATGTATTCTCAGCACCACCTTTTGCTCATAACATAAAATCTTTGCTTTATATTTCCCAATCCAATCCATACCTAATACAACATCTATATCCTCTAAACAATCTAATTGTATAAGGTTCTCGAGACAATCTGTTCCGGCTATGACTATGGAAAAATACTCATACAAATTCTAACAGGAAACAACCTTCCCAGATGCAGTCAGTACAGAATTTTTTTCTTAGATGTTGGTTCTCAACTTAATTTCTTAGCAAATGGATACACCAGAATCAAATAAAACAAAGGCATGAGAAGAGTTCACAAGAAAAGTACTTGAAACTACATCATTAGCATTTACCTGAGTCCTGTTTATGATAAAGATTTTCTGTCTATAGTCGTGGACAGCTTGATTATTCGCACCATTGCTCTCAATACTATTGCTTTGGCCACTTTGTCCGTTGCTGCCTTGCTGTTTTCCACCATTATTATTATTATTATTCCCAGCACCACGATCACCTCCCGTATAACCATCTTGATTTCCTCCATTACTATTAAAACCTGGACACGGCTGGTTTCTATTTCCCTTAACACAACACTCAAAGGCTCGGCCGGTGTACCAAATTTCCTCAAAAATCTTTCCCAGGGTGATCATTGCCACAAATCCTACAATAGTAGTGCCTGTCCTTACTCTGATCCCTTCCGGCTTGACCTTGATCTTGATTCCTCTGGCTGTTACCGTTGTTACTACTTCCATTCCCTTGAAAACCTTTGTGTGCCCCTTGGTTATGGAACCTTGATCTCTTCTCTACTTGGTTACTCTACTCAGCATTGTCCCCCACATTCCTCTTGTTCTTTCCGTGAATATCCTTCCGAAACTGTTGTATATGGTAGTGATTGGCCACCCTAATATAAGCCTCGTTAAGAGTTTGACACCACCCAAGAACACACACAATCTTTTGAGTCTGAAAATTCAGTCCTGGAATGAATTTTTGTGCCTTAGTAAGCTCATTAGGAACCATGGTAGGTGCAAAATGCGCAAGCTCTAAAAATTTAGTGTGATACTTCTCCATCTTAGGGTTGAAAACTCTTCATACTTCTCCATCTTAGGGTTGAAAACTCTTCATACTTCTCCATCTTAACATGCTCAGGGTCAAACCGATCCCTCATGGCTGTTTTGAAAGCTTCCCAACCAAAGTCTGGTTGTTGAAGGAGAACTTGACTGTTAGTCGACCACCAGATATCCGCTTCTTGACGTAAGTAGTACAAAGCAACATCCACCCTTTGATCCATCGGACAACCCACAAATTATAACAACATATCAAAGGTTCTAATCCAATATTCCAACACACCAGGGTCTTTTTGTCCTAGGTAATAGGGAGGGTTTCGACTAGAGACACGCTTAGCAACATCATTGTCATTGTTTCTATTCTGAAGTAGTGCGTTGCCTAAATTTTTAGTCAGTTGGGTCAATTGACGGATACCTTGAGCCAATTGAGCATTAGTAGGGGCATTTCCTTCATTTTTATCATCGTTCTCATTGATATTACGAACATTTCTCCTAGGTGGCATAATTAAACTACAAAACAAACATTGGTGTTACCACAAATTCTTAACTCCAAGTTTTACATTCAACTATCTTATTAAATAGTCACCTAGGAATGACACCAACAGATGTAGTAACCCATCCAATCCAGTCAATTCAATCATTCAAAACTCAATATTTTCACCATAATTGAATGAACTATAACCCATATTACTGTAGAAATAAATATCAAAATCCACAATGCATATGCAATGATTCACACCCTTACCGCATCTTAACATTTTTTTTTCCGTACCTAAATTTTTTTCCCCATCTCTAGATTCTAATTCTTCTTAATTCATTTAAAGGAAAAATACCAAACCTATTGCTCTGATACCACTTTGTAACACCCTAAATTTTCTTTTCAAAACAAAATTTTCAAAAATCATTTAAAATCTCAATTTAGTTGTGGAAGCGTATAATACAAGAAAACAGGAGTGTTACCACCACATTTACACATCGAAATATATCCAAATGCAAGGATAAAATAAACCACACCATCAATTTCAATCCCACAGTTTCAATGATCTACTATATTCCAAATAAAGCCAACTTAAACACCGAAATCTTAAAAAAAATTGCAAGTCTTTAAACCACTAGATAAGTTTAAGCTAGATAAGAACTATTCCTTGAGAGAAATTGAAAACTACTAGAAGAAGTGATCGCAATCATACATGGATGACATCAGAACATGTTCCCCTGCAAAATAACTATGAAAAAGGGAGAAAATACAAAACAAAGAAAATCAGCGAAAATGCTTGTAAGCTTTACATCACCCTGTTCAAAAACATTTTATAGTAAAATTTATTTCTTGGTAACCGGAAACTCAACTGAATGTTCACAACAAAATTGAGGTTAATAATTCAAAACCACTACCGTCACCAGTAAAATAAATTGAATAACCAATAGCGAGTAAACACCCAAAATTTATTTAGGAGGAACAAAAATACGAACTAGTTTTACACCAAGCCATCTAGACGAATCCAATAGCCAAAAGAAGGTCTTACTTCTTAAGTGAGCAAACCCCCTAAAGGTTTCGTAGCCTAAAGAGTAGAATAAGCCTAAGAGTCAAGATTGTTCTTATGACCCAATAAATAAATAAATAATAATAGGCCACCCAGGAACAAACCACCAATTGGGTCAGGATTGTTCTCCTGACCAATTGAAAAATGATAAAGGCCACCCTGCAAACCACCATTTGGGTTAGGATTGTTCTACTGACCAATTGAAAAATGATAAAGGCCACCCAGGACCTAACCAGTTCAACCCATAGATTTCTTACAATGTATATAGTCAAAACATTTGGATAACATATAAGTTGCAATAAATTTCTCAACCATGAAATCTTGAATGAGTAACTCAGTTCATCATCTTAAATAACAAGGAAGGAAACCCATTTAATCAAATGAAAATTCACCATTTAAAGCATAGAAAACCAAATCCTTCATTTGAAATAAAACACATCGCACACATGAACAATTTGTACAGCTAAGAGTAAAGTAATAAACATAAAACTTATGAAACCACTTGTACGGGATCACAGTAAAATGGTGAACATAAAACTTACTCCTTCCAACAGCAACCACCACACAAAGTACTGCTGCAAATTGTGGTCAATTAGTCTTTCTACACATTTAATATTTAAAACCAATATGAATACTTAACATCTAAGATTCATAAGTTGCTGAATATTACCCCAAAAGAAGTGATTAAAGGGTCTTTAGAAAAGTTACAACCTATCTAAGGCTTACGATACCAAAACCCATTAAAATAGCACCCCAAACTGCCTAGATTTTGACAATGCTGCACACTCAACTTCGGTCCCTTTTTCTACGTGACACCAGTAAGCTTTTAACCCTAAAATTGACTCCGATCTCTTCTCATTGTTCTAGGGAATGCATAGGAACAAAAGTGCTCAATTCCGTTAAGAAACAAAGGAGATATGAGCAAATGAAAATTGGGTTGTTAAGAAAATTTCAGCCAATTCCTCAATGCATTTTCTTGGAAGTTTCTGCGTAAGGGTTTTGAGAGAGATGGAGGCTACGAAAAGGGTATCTTTAAGCTTTTCTGTGGTAGGTTGATATCCTAGGAATTAAAGGATAAAATAGACTAGTTTCTAAGATTAAGAACGGTCTCATCTTGCCATAACTCTGTTCCCACATTTTCTGGAAAATTTTCCCAAATAAGCAACATGGGCATGTCGGGGGAACTATTCTCTACTGGAAAACTTCTTGACTAGTGACTTGGGTATGCCACAGGAATTGTTCTCTACTGGAAAAACTTCCAGTCTAGGCGAGTTGGGCATGTCGCGGGAATTGTTCTATTTTGGAATCTAGACTTAGTGTCGTCAATATATTTATAATTAATTTAAAGAATACCAAAAAATAAGGGGTATTTCAGTAAGTGCATCATCTGTGATATCTTGTGCAGTATTATGTGGTGTATCTACTTGTACTGGTGCATCTGGAATACTGGACCGTCCCCTAAGCTCCTCTATTATGATCTTGCTACCAGGCGTGTGATCTAAAATATAGTCATTTTCTAAAAATCTGGCGTTAGTGCTGACTACCACCTTCTGATCCTTAAGACTATAAAATAGACCACCCTTCGTTACTCTGGGATATTCTACAAATAGCATTATCTCTGACCCCGCATCTAACTTGCTGGGATATGCCTTAAGTACATGTTTTGGGCAACCCCAAATCCTGAGATGTCTGATACTAGGTTTTTGCCCAGTCCATAATTCCATAGGGGTCGAAGGCACAGACTTAGATGGTACAAGGTTCAGAATGTAAGCTGCCGTCTCCAAGACATATCCCCAAAACGAATTGGGTAACTCAATGTAACTCATCATAGATCATACCATATCCATAAGAGTCATGTTCATCATCTCAGCTACACCATTCTGCTGGAGTGTGCCAGGTGCCGACAACTGAGACTAAATACCCTCATCTGACAAATAGCTCCTAAATTCACTAGAGAGGTATTCGCCACTGCGATCAGATCGTAGTGTCTTGATACTCTTACCATGATGCTTCTCCAAAGCTGCTCTAAACTCTTTTAACTTGCCAAAGCATTTGGACTTGTGGTGCATTAGGTAAATGTTCCCATATCAAGAGTAATCACTGTGAAGGTCACAAAGTACTCAAAACAACCTCTAGACTGAATTGACATAGGCCTAGATAAGTCAAAGTGAATCAACTCTAAAACTTCTTTGGCCCTATACCCCTTTTGCGTTTAAAGGTCTCTTGGTCATTTTACCCTCCAAGCAATACTCACAGGTTAGATAACTATCAATCTTAAATGAGCCCAAAGGCCCATCATTGACCAACCTTTGAATCATACTAAGGTTGATATGACTCAGTCTAAGGTGCGAAAGATAATTTTGGTTCATTTGCAAAGGTTCTTTTCTCTTACTATGGCTAGATGATGTGTCATTAATCTCAGTGTTTTGCACTACAGGAAAGTTAGTCTTAATTAAGAAAAGGTCAACCAATGAACCGGAACATATATTATTCTTTCTAACATCAACATAGTCATTAGAAAAAATAAACTTATAACCATCATTCGAAAGCTCAAAAACTGAAAGCAAGTTCTTTTTGAAGCTAGGAACATAAAGACAATCTTTCAAAACTAAAACAATATAATTTGAGAAAATAAGGTTAACAACTCCTACTGCAACAATTGATAATCTAGTAGTATCTCCCAAGTAGACCTGCAACTCACCATCTCTAAGCATGCGAGTTAGTTGGAACCCCTGCAAAGAATTACAAACATGATCAGTGGTTCCTGAATCCACACACCAAGTATCTGTTGGAATCACCACTAAACATGTCTCAGTAACAAAAGTGAAATTGGTGATACCTTTTAGCTTTGGGCAATCCAGCTTCCACTGACCTGTCTTGCCACACTTGAAGCACTTGACTCTCGGCTTGTTTTTCTTGGCAATCGCTGTTTTGGGTCCATGATTGGCAGTCTTCTAGGTCTTCCACTTATTCTTTCTGTCTTTGGGCCCATAAGAATATCCTAAAGGCCTGACAGTTGCCAAAGCTTGCTTCTTCTCATTGAAGGGGCCTTCAGCTCACACCAATTCAGTTAAGAGCTCGGGATGAGAATAAACACGGTGGCTCATATTATAGTTCAACCGAAACTGCTGAAAACTTAGAGGGAAGCTCTAGAGTATGATATCATTCTCGGTGTCCCAATCAATCTCTTCTTCTAAATATACCTCGATCTCATTGATGTTTGCTATCATGTTAAGCACGTGATCCATCACAGAAGTGTCTTCAACCATCTTGGCATTCATCAGATTCCTTATAGTTGTCTACCTGGCTGCCCTGCCCTAATGTCCAAACATCTCCTTATGATTTTTTTATTATTATTTAAATTTATTTATTAATTTATTAATTTATTAATTATATTTAAATTTATTTATTTATTCTTTTAATTTAAATTAATTTAAATTTATATAATTTTGTGATTTTGAAAAGTGTTGGAATTATGTAAACTAACCGCATTCTTGCAATACTTAACCTCTCCTGGACTCCAAATGGGGAGGATGAAAACGAGGGCTGGTCGGTTTACCAATTCCTCAACCGAAAATCCGCCCTTCCCGTAACTGATGCTGGTGCTGCAAAACATTTTACATAGAAGCCAAAATGTAGCACCTGGTCATCTCATCAGCTTTCTTCCACCTTTTTTGAGCCTCCTTATGCTCAGGAGTATATTCATGAGTGGGCGTTTCCGGGCAAACTTCTATGAGCACATACTTGTACCCCTAAACGGTAAGGACAATGTCCAAGTTGAGTTTCCAATCAATGTAATTTGGACCAGTCAATTTGTTTTCTTTTAGTATGACAACAAGTGGATTGAACGACATATCGAAAGCTGAAAAAATAAGCTGAGAAGTTTTAGTATTTGATCTTTTTAAAAAGTATTGATGCCCTCAAAAAAATATAATCAAATCTATCAACATCTCATTCACCGGGATTCACGCAGGTCACGATCGTGTGAACTTCTACGCTATTCCACATTCGTTTGAGAAGAACCAAATTCATTCATTTCACTATCTGACCAAATGATCTATTGATCAATAAAATTAATAGTCGATGATTTTTGCTACACACATAAGTAGCGTAACCTCATTATAAGGGATACAACAAACGGTTGTATGCCATTACGTGAATTCTTACTTTGTTACTTAGGATACTTATGAGCCTCAGATAAAGAGGGTGTTGCAGTTCTCCAATTAAGCACACTATAGTCATCTCTTTAGAAATTCAATCTAGTGATCTTATGAATGAAGACTCATCCGATATGGAGGAAGGCCCTAATTCCAACATGCAAGTCTATTCACATCACATATGAATTTGTAATGGAGGCCATGGGAATATAAACCAATCCACTCCGACTTAGATTCTTAAATTGAGGGTTTTTTCGATTTTAACATGCAACGTCTTAACTTTATTTATTTCTAACTTTAGTTATTTGCACCCATACAACCATTTGTTTTGATAATTCATAAAACATAAAATGAAAACACACAAGCAATAATTAGGACATATAAAGTGGGAAATAAATACGTAATGAAACATTTCCCGACTATTATGGTCTTCTCAATCATTTATTCCTTTTGACGCCTTGGTGACACATCCCGTCACATCGCTCCCACTCGTTATTTGGATTCCTCCTAATTCGTCCGAATTTTCTCAGTTTTTTACGTAATTTGGAATCACCCAAAATTACAATAAAACAAAACCCTCGAATATGAGTTACCCACAAAAATGTCTTCGTCATTTACATAAATTCCTAAATACAAGGCTTGTCTACGAAAATAAAGACGACATTTAGAATAAATCCTACTACAAGATTTAATCTAATCTTACACGCTTTCAGCTAGTGGTTATTACTATACGCACATTCACATTCAAAAAAAAAAAAAAAAATGAGCCCAGACAAGTCCTGGGGTTTCCAAATGGAATGAAAACCATAATAGCCGGGTATAATAACCACCTGCAATAAAATCGTGTAATAAATCGAACATGTATAGAGCCAAAACCTGGGCTCTGATACCTTGAAGGAATTAAGATCCGGTCTGGGCCAAATCGAAAATCTCACTTATGTGCTATGCATTCCAGAATCGAAGACTTTTGATCGAGCCCCAACTCTAAAATTGATTCCCATGAGCGGATATAGACTTATACTTGTTAGATCTATTAATGACACGCTAAAAATTAAATCTTTAAGTAAAAGAGAAATCAAAGATTATACCTTTGAAGCGTGTCCCTTAGCGAATAAGAAAAATTCCAAGCGTTGAAGAAAAAATCGAATCTTTAAGATTTCTCCACAAAGACTCCCTCAAATGTCTCTAAACAACCCGAAAATTGAGAGGGCAATTGTCTATCGTGTAGATCTATCAAGATCCATGAAAATCCATAAAGAAACCCACCTGTAAACTCAAGAAAATCCTGTCGAAAAACCCAAAAGGGCCGCTAGACTGCTGCCGCGAGATAGAGGCCGCGATCTGCCCGGATAAACAATCAGGCCGTGAGCCTTCGCTACCCACACCAGAAAATGGAATCTCTCGCCCGAAAAATGAAGAATCCCAGATGCCCACGCCGATCTTGAGTTTTCGAAAGATAAATCTAGACTGACTTCGAAAAAGATCTTCAAGGAAGATGAAGTTCCCTCTAGACCTTTATCTCTCTAAGTGGCAAGACTTGTCTTGCAAGTTCCTTCTAATGTTTTCAAGGCATGACATATTATATTTATAGGAGCTTAAAGGGAGACCTAGTGGGTTCTTGAGTTGGGCATTATTGTTAAACTTTAATTGACTTTTCTTAGTCCTCACTAGACTCGTCAATACCAATTAGCCCAAGGATTATTTATTCGATCCACTTCGTCAATTAAAAACTAATCGACACAAGGATTATTTCTTAACCCACTTTTCAATTAAATATCAATTAACCCAAGGATAAATATTTACTTAATTCAGTTTGTCAATTAGTCCAACGCATAATTAATCGTACCACTAACGGATTAATTCTGAAACTACCGCTCAAAAAAAATTTGTTTCGTGCAGACTTTAATTATTCTTTTATCTCCCCACGTCAAAGATAAGTGCTCGTCAATTTATTAATTTACTGATAAATAAATTAATTAACTTCCTATTATCCGAGATTAGTACAACTCGACCTTATTATTATACCGGATATAAGTCCACCGGTCGGGTTTAGTATAATAATCCTTACAAGCTTATCTCGAGAGCACCATCACCCCGGACGCACCGGTACATGGTTTCCTTTCGACAAGCAACGCCACAATAAGAAATCAAACACGCATACCCAACTTACGAGATCTAGGCCTCAATTTACCGCACCCTTTGGCAAATCAAAGTACACTATGTCTAACCCTCATGCCCACTTGTTGGTTTTGAATCCTGAAAAGCTATTGCTTGTATCAAAAACTAATACCCAGTTAACATATCATTTTGTTTCAGTATAAAATTTGTTCCATTATATCATAGAACTAGATAACAAGATGTAGAAAAGCACGGTAGATCTCGTTATTGGTTAAAGTAATGATATATAAGCAGATGCTCGTAACTGAGGTAGTTTGAACATACTATCGGTTTAGGTTATCATGTGATTTGGAAATTAGTTTGTCTAGACTAATTAAATTATACGGATGTGCCTGGGACATATTGAGCACGACCTGTTCGGGATTGAATTAACTTGTACTGATCAGCGTAGTTAATTCGATCCTAGTATTATAATCTCTTAATCCCTAGATTGGAGTGGGCATGAGAGTTAGATATCGTATGTTTTGATTTGCCAAAGGGTGCGGTCAATTGAGGCCTAAATCTCGGTAAGTTGGGTATGTAGTGTCTGGTTGTCGAAGGAATCCAAGTACCGGTTCGCTGGGTTTATGGCGCTCCCGAGATGAGTTCAAAAGGTTTATTATACTAAATCTGGCCAGTGAACTTTATGTTCGGTATAATAAGAAAGTCGAGTGGTACTAATCTCGAATACCAAAAATTTGATGAATTTTTGGCAGTAAATTTATGAATCGACGAGCACTAGATCTTTGATGTGGGAAGATAGAAAAATAATAAACTGAGTGCGACGTAAATTCATTTTTGAGCGGTAGTTCCATAATTCGTCCGTTAGTGGTACGACTAATTATGCTTTGGACTAATCGACAAAATGAATTAATTAATCCTAAAGGTTTAATTAATATTTAATTGACTAAGTGTGTTATGCAAAATAATCCTAAGGGCTCAATTAAATTTATTTAATGAAGTGGGCTAAAAAATTAATTTGAAAGACTCAATTGGAGTTGATTAGTCTAAGGAAGACTAAGGAGTCAGCGAATGTCAAACACTGAGGCCCAACTAAAAAGCCCACAATATCTCCCTTGAAGCTCCAATAAATAGCTTAAGTTAGGCATTTAGAAGACATAAGAAGCCTTGTAGGCAAAGTTGCCTCTTTAGAGAGAAGGAAGAGCCTAGAGAGAGAACTTCATCTTTTTCGATTAGTTATTTTTTGAAGTCCGTTTCTAGATCCTTCTTCTTCAAGAACTCAGCCATGTTTCTCCTAGAAAACCCTGGAGTCCCCCTGTCCATTCAGATTCTGCCGCCGCTGCACCGTGCTAGTTGTCATAGGCGAGTGATTCCGACGCTGAAAATCGCAAGCCATTTTTTGTTGGGTCTTGTTCTTTTGTCGCGTTCATCCTTTGGATCGTTCTTTCAGGTTCGCCAAAGTCTAGATCTCCAGGCAAAAGCTTTTCCTGATAAGTTTTATTTTGGCGGTGTGGGTTTTCAGATTAGGTGCAGGCCTCCGAGCTGTTTCAGATTTGGGCAGTTTCAATTTTCTTTGTTGCGATAACCACAAGAAATCCGAAGAATAACTCCGATCCAACTCTGAAATAGTGTGGGCTATTATCTATGGAGTTACCCACAACAAAATATAGAAAACCCAATAAACTTGTTTCTCAAGAAAACTCAAAAAAACTGCCCGGAGCAACCAAAGAAAAACCCAGCCGCCGGTTTTCTTCTTTCTTAATCGGACTGCCGGTATATGAACTGTCAACCCCGGCCACTATCTGTACAGTGGGCTTCACGGATCACCAACTAACGAAGAGATCGACGTGAAGTAACCACTGGATCAGCACCCTAAAGTTGCTGCAGTTCGTCGGACTGAATAAGCGCACGACTGCGCTGAAAAATGCTGTAGAATTCCGGCGGCTTCACCAAGGATAGGATCGGGCTGCTCTAAAATTGAGTGGGCTGAGTTTCTTTTCGAAGAAGAAAGCTATCCTAGTCGATTTTGAGCGAAAACTTGACGAGGAAGACAAAGTTCTCACTCTAGACTAGACTTTCTCTCACTAGCCCTTTCTTGGCTATCAAGTTTCTTAATTATCTTTCTTGCCTAACAAGTTGTATTTATAAGGAGCTTCTAAGGAGACCTAATGGGCTCTCGAGTTAGGCCTTTTAATTTGATTTTCGTTGACCGCTAGGTCTTTCCCGACTAGTCAACTCCAATCGACCCATTTTAATTAATTTGTTAAACCCACTTTGTTAATTTAATTTAATCGAACCCTTAGAATTAATTAATTCAAATAGAATTAATTTCTTAATTCACTTTGTCGATTAAATATTAATTAAACCTTTAGGATTAATTATTTCACTTTGTTGTTTAGTCAAACGCATAATTAGTCGTACTACTAACGAACCAATTGTGAAACTACCGCTAAAAAATGACTTTAAATCCCACTCACTTTATTATTCTTCTATCTTCTCACATCAAAGATCTAGTGCTTGTCAGTTTATTAATTTACTGACAAATTAATTCTCAGACTTCTTGGTATCCATGATTAATACCACTAGACTTTCTTATTATACCAGACATAAAGTCCACCGGCCGGGTTTAGTATAACAACCTTTACGAGCTCATCTCGGGAGCACCATTAACCCGGCAAACCAGTACATGGATTCCTCCGACTAGCAATGGCACAGAAAGAAACTAAATACCGCATACCCAACTTACCGAGATTTAGACCTCAATTGGCCGCACCCTTTGGCAAATCAAAGCATACTATATCTAACTCTCATGCCCATCCCAATCTCAAGATTAAGAGCTTAGAATACTATGATCGAATTTACTACGCCGATCAGTACATGGAAATTCAATCCAAACTGGTCGTGCTCAATATGGCCCGGGCATATCCGTATAATTTAATTAGTCTAGACAAACTAATTTTCAAATCACACGATAACCTATACCGATAGTATATTCAGACTATTTTAGTTACGAGCATACCTTTTATATATCAATACTTTAACCATTAACGAGATCTACCATGTCTTTCCACACCTCGTTATCTAGTTCTATGATATAATGGAACAAATTTAATACTGAAACAAAATGATATGTCAACTGCGTATGAGTTTTTGATAGAAGCAAATAGCTTTCTAGTATTCAAAACTAACAATCTCCCACTAATACTTAAAGCTATGCTTTGAAGTACAAAAACACTGTCCAACCCGCTTTATTACACTGCTGTCATAATGAAATCTACAAAACACCTTTAAACTCACTCACATGGCTCCCTTAAGAATCGGACTCCCATGCCCTCCACATGTCTCTCAAAGACCTTTGGGGTCAATGTGTTTGTTAAAGGATCTACAAGGTTGTCTCCTGATGCTATCTTGGCCACGGTCATGACTCCCCTCTTTACGATCTCTCGTATCACGTGGTACTTGTGGTTTATGTGTTTACTCGCCTTGTTGCTCGTGGTTCCCTTGAGTTAGCAACTGCACCATTGTTATTATAGTAAACTATGATAAACCTAGGCAACTCATGGACCACATCTAAGTCCACCAAGAAGTACTTGAGCCATACATCTTCTTTCGCTGCCTCTGATGTGGCAACGTACTCAACATCCAAGGTGGAGTCCGCCACGCATTTCTGCTTGACATTTTGCCATACTATGGTTCCACCTCCCAGAGTAAACACTGTTGGTGCATGCCTTTTTGAGGGCTATTTTAGACATTTTTCATCCGTTTGATAATTTATCAAATGAGTTAATTTTATGCTGATTACAACCTTGTGCGTATTTAATTTCATGAAATCGATCCGCCAAAAGAAACACTCCATGGACTTTTAGATCATGAGTGATTCTTTTGAGTAGTACTCGTACCAGGATCCTTAGACCAGAAATCACTGCATAGTCTTATGTGAATTATAATGTGCTTTGACATACGCCTAACGAGATCGTAACAGGTTGCCAAGTATGGGTATGATTAGATACACTATGAGTCACGCTAAGATATGTAGGTGAAGTGATGGGACTACAAATCTCTCTTAAGTGAGAGATGATATCTTGGCCACTTGATAGTGAACTGAAAAGTACATGGCCATGCCCGAGAAATGATAAGTGTTATCATTTGTTTGAATAGAATCAGTGTCACTAGTAAATCAAGTAAATATTTAGCTAAATAAGGATGATGGTTCTATGCCTTATGCTAAACGAGATATCAATGTAGAGGACCGTACTTAGTTTGCTCGGAAGGTTGTGTTGAATCACCATTCAACCCTCCGTTCTGAATTGGGTAGTCATTATGTCTTGCTATAGACCACTAATGACTTATGGATTAATTAATTAGATTTTATTATCCAATGCCAATTTGGAATGGGTCTACAGGATTTCACATAAGAGAGTACGATGATACAGAATTGCCTGCACTAAGTATAATTGTTATACTTAGACAAATAGTATTTAATTAAATAGTTTAATTAGATATTATTGAGAAGTTATGTGGTATTAATTAAGAGTTAATTAAGTACCCAGGAACAATTAGAATAGGCTGATAAATCAAGGGACCTAATTGCAATTGAGGTTCTTGACCCATCAGCTTGATCAATGGGTTTGGTAAAACCCAAGTCAGTAGAAAGTAATGTTAATTTAATATTACTTTTACATTTTACATTTTTTAATTTTATATTTTATTTATTTTAAAATTGGTTACAACTGTATACAGTATCTGACTCTATATCTAGGATATGTGAGTCAGATACGAGGACAAGTTTTTTAGAAAAACTGTTTTACCAAATTTTGAGATTTTCCAAAACTCTTCTCTCTCGAAAAGAAGTAAAAGGCTAGCACCTCTCTGTGAGAACTCCGATGCAAGAGCATAGAAACAATTCATCTGAGTTGTTGGTGAACGCAATCTTCTCAAAGAAATCAGGCGACGAGCGTAACCAATTACGCTTCAAGGGTAAGACGCGATTTCTGATAATTAGGCTTTTTCACTGCGAGGTATTTTGAAAACTAGGCCTAATCGATCCAAACAAACACAAACTAAGAGGTAGAATTACTCTTGTCCATATCACCTTGAAAGTCCAAATCTGTGTAACCCAATGGTACTAGCTCCTGCACTCTATAAACTAGGACATGATCTCTCGTCGAGCGCAAGTACTTGAGAATGCATTTTACTGCCTCCCAGTGAGCCTTCCAAGGGTTACTCTTATATCTGCTAACCATGCAAACGAAAAAACAAATATCAGGCCTAATACATAACATAACATTCATGAGACTACCCACTGCAGATGCATAGGGTACCGTATTCACGGCATCTATCTCGTCAACAGTCTTGGGACACTGCTCATTTGATAAATGCACTCCATGCCTGAAAGGTAGTGAACCCTTCTTGGAGTTCTGGAAGAGTGTCAGAGAACGTCTCCTACAACCTCGAATAATCTTGATCCCAAGGATATGTCCAGCATCTCCCAAGTCCTTCATATCAAACAGCCTGGACAACCGCCCCTTTACGTATGTCAACACCTTCTTACTGTTGCCAATCAGAAGGATGTCATCTAAGTAAAGTATGAGGAATAACACCAAATCACCATCATCTCTGCGGTATACACTCTGCTCATCCGGACACTGAGTGAATCCATAGGACTGGATAACCTCATCAAAATGGATGTCTGTTTAAGTCCATAAATGGACCTCTTGAGCATGCAAACCTTGTGCTCTTGGCCCTGAACAATTAAACCCTCTGGTTGCTGCATAAAGATGGTCTCCTCAAGACTTCCATTAAGGAAAGCTATTTTGACATCCATCTGCCAAATCTCATAGTCCATATGAGCAGCTATGGCCAAGAGAATCCGTATCGACTTAAGCATAGCTACCGGGAAAAAGTTCTCATCATAATCGATACCCTCTTTCTGAGTATAACCTTTCGCCACAAGCGTAGCCTTGAAGGTCTCAACCCTCCAGTCAGATCCTCTCTTTCGCTTGTAGACCTATTTACACCCAATAGGCCGAAACCCATCAGGAAAGTCTACCAGCTCTTAGACGTGATTTGAGTCCATAGAACCCATCTCAGCAATCATCGCTTTCTGCCAATAATCGGCATCTTTATCCTGGAGAGCCTCATTGTAGTTAATTGGGTTTGGTTCATGAGAACCAGAGATAAAGTCCGAAGACTCACCCAAACTCATATACCTGTCAGGCTATCTGACAACCCTCCCACTATGATGAGGCGTAGCCTGTGTAAGATTATCATCTGTAATAGTGTGTGTAATATCTTGTGGTGTATCTTCCTGTACTTGTGCATCTGGAATACTCGACTGGCCCCTAAGCTCTTCCAATACTACCTCGCTCATTGGCTTGTGATATAAAATATAGTCCTCCTCAAGAAATCTAGCATAGGTGCTCACAACCACCTTCCAATCCTGAGGACTATAAAATAGATCACCCTTCGTTCCTTTGGGATAGCTTACAAAAAGCATAACCTTAGATATCGCATCTAGCTTGGCTACATCTGTCTTAAGCACATATGCTGGAAAACCCCAAATTCTGAGATGTCTCTGACTAGGCTTTCGCCTAGTCCACAAATTTACAGGGGTCTAAGACACAGACTTGGATGGTACGAGGTTAAAGAGATAACACGCTATCTCTAAGGCATAACCCCAAAACGAATTGGGCAATTCACTGTAACTCATCATCGATCTAATCATATCCATAAGAGTCCTGTTGATCCTATCTGGTACACCGTTCTGCTGGGGTGTGCCAAGTGCAGACAACTGGGAATGAATACCTTCCTCTGATAAATAGGCCCTAAATTCACTATAGAGGTATTCACCACCACGATTAGATCATAAGGTCTTGATACTCTTACTGTGATGCTTGTCCACATCTGCCTTAAACTCTTTGAACTTGTCAAAGCATTCAGACTTGTGGCCCTTCAGGTAATTGTATCCAAATCTAGAGTAATTATCCGTGAATGTCGTGAAATACTCATAACTACCTCTAGCCTGAACTATCATTGGTCCACACAAGTAAGAATGAATCAACTCTAAAGCCTCTTTGGCCCTATACCCCTTTGCCTGAAAAGGCCTCTTGGTCATCTTATCCTCTAAGCAGGACTCGCAGGTCGGATAGCATCAATCTCTAATGAGCCCAAAGGCCCATTATTGACCAACTTTTGAATCCTACTAAGGCTGATGTGACTTAGTCTTAGGTGCCAAAGATAAGTTTGATTCAAATGGGAAGATTCCTTTCTCTCACTATGATTCAGTGATGTGTTATCAATTTCAATATTTTGCACTACTGTGGAGTTTGTCTTAATTAAAAACAGATTGTCAACCTATATACCAGAACATATAAGCCTTTGGTTCTTTCTAATAAAAACAGAATTATCAAAAAAAAAACACTTATAACCATCGAAAAGAAGTCTCGAAACTGAAAGTAAATTCTTTATGAAACTAGGTACATAAAGATAATCTCTCAAATGTAAAACTGAGTCTGAAAAATGAAGACCTAAAACTCCCATTGCAACAACAAAAACACTAGTAGTATCCCCAAGGTAGACCTGTAACTCTCCCTCTCTAAGCAGCTGGGTCATTTGGAACCCCTGCAAAGAATTACAAACATGATCAGTGGCTCCTGAATCCACACACCAAGTATCTGTGGGAATCGCCACTAAACATGTTTCAGTAACTAGGGAAAATTTACACATACCTCGAGGCTTCTGGTAATCCTTCTTCCAATGTCCCGCTATGCCACATCTGAAGCACTTGCTTTTCGGCTTATGCTTCTTGGCAATACCCGCGTTAGGTCCATGATCAGCTGCTACTTTCTGGCCTCTCTTCCTCTTGTGCTTCCTGGCTTTGGGCCCAGTAGAGGAACCTGAGGGACAACAGTAGCCAAGGCTTGCTTCTTCTTCTCAAAGAGGCCCTCGAGTACACTCGACATAGAAGCCAAGATGTAGCACCGAGTACACTCGACAGCCTTCTGCCACCTCGTATATGGCTCTCGCTGCTCAGGGTGGCATCATCGCTGGGATTAGGGGGGCACTCCTCAGTGAGCAAGTACTTGTAACCCTCAGCGTTAAGGATAATGTCCAGGTTACATTTCCAGTCAATATAATTTGGACCCGTAAGTTTGTTCTGATTCAGTATGACAGCTAGTGGGTTGAACGACATATCAACAATTGAAAATTAAACAGTCAAGTTTCAGTATACTTTTTCAAAAATATTGATATCTTCAAAACAATACATTCTCCTATAGACATCTCTCACACCGGGATTAATGCCACTCACGTTGGGTGAATGTCTACACCAACCCACATTCGTTCGAGAAGAACCAAAGTTTATTAATTCCATTATCTGACCAACGATCTTATGATCAATGTAATTAATAGTCGGTAATTTTAGCCGTACACAATAAGCAGCGTAACTTCTTAGGAGGATTACTATAGAC
This sequence comes from Knoxia roxburghii, assembly GCA_030378225.1. Lineage (NCBI taxonomy): Eukaryota > Viridiplantae > Streptophyta > Magnoliopsida > Gentianales > Rubiaceae > Knoxia > Knoxia roxburghii. The sequence goes on along the minus strand of CM059418.1, from coordinate 25,857,742 downwards.
AGTATGTTGGATCGTGTCAAGTGTTGAGAGGGGGGGGTGAATCAACACTCTATCAATTTTTCTCTCAACTAAAGGATTCCCTCTCAAATGTTAGCTCAGTTAGAGCTTATTGTTGAACTCACGTGTTGGCTTAGATGGACTGTTGGCAGATCAGATCAACCAAGGAAGACATCAGATCAACCAAGGAAGAGATCAGATCAATTCAATCACTCAAGGAGGGTTTACTTACACAACCATGACACTCCTGTTCAAGCTTACAGTTTGATAACACCACACCAGTCAAGACACACTCAAAGCAGTAAATGTGCACGGGGGATTTTTACGTGGTTCGATCAAATGATCTACATCCACGGACAGATTCACTCCTGTCAATCTTCACTATCACAGAATCCTTCAGCTCTGGCCTCACTGACCATAAGCAACATAAACAAGAGCTCACTGCTCAACACATTGAGGTTCACTACCTCTACAGGTTCATCAACTAAAACAACAACATATAAATCTCTATTGTACTGCCTTTTCTACACAAATATCTTTCAAAATCACTTAATGAAAGACGTTTGATAGTGTTCTAGGCTTACCACCTGAAGCTGCAATCTCAGGGTCAGTTCTCCCGATTCTGCTCCTCCTCAGCTTCTTCTTCTCCTTGACTTCTGCCTCTCCAATGCTTCAGCTTCTCCTTGTGCAGCAGACTGTTTCTTTCTCTCTTGTATTTTTCATATCATCTTTTTCTGCTCTCACTCTTTTTCTCCTCCCTTTTCTCGGTTTCGTTCTGTTCAGCACACACCTTGGCTTCTGCTCATCTCACTCCCTCTCTTTTTTCTTGTGCCTGCTGCCTTTTAGGGTTTTTCCTCCCTTTTGTTTATCCTGCATTCTACAGTTGTTGTGCCTACCACACCTACTCATCTGCCCGTTTCTTTTCCCAGAAGAAAAACTGTGCCCTACGTGCGGTGTGTCAGCATATCTTACACGGAAGGCGGCTCAAGATTCATATAATCCATTTTCAACCTTTTTAAGTTGCAACTTGCTTGCCATGTCATATTGTTGACTGTACTCCTTCAGACTTCTCGAGTAGCTTGTCTTAGATATTTTGAAACAGCAGAAGTGATCTGATCTTAGCTTATAGCTGATCTGATGTACGCGGCATTTGATCTGATATCAGCTTGCAGTTGATCTGATGTTAGCCTCCGGTTGATCTGATGTTAGCTTGCAGTTGATCTGATGTTAGCCTCCGGTTGATCTGATGTTAGCTTGCAGTTGATCTGATGTTGGCCTCCGGTTGATCTGATGTTAGCTTGCAGCTGATCTGATGTTAGCTTGCAGTTGATCTGATGTTAGCCTCCGGTTGATCTGATGTTAGCTTGCAGCTGATCTGATGTTAGCTTGCAGTTGATCTGATGTTAGCCTCCGGTTGATCTGATGTTAGCTTGCAGTTGATCTGATGTTAGCCTTCATGTCACAACGTTCTGTCCAGCAACTCAGAACCATCCATGTAGCTCCTGCAGTTCTTCTGATCGGGCACTGCTTGATTCTTTTGTATTTCTGCTCGCTCACAGGATTGCTAGATACTTCAACATGATGCTCCTGCGTCTTCTGAATCTTTGAGAGACTTTTAGAGTCGCGCGTTTGAGGTGTGATTCACTAGTCGTCCTTGACTTCAGCTTCTTAGGTGTCTGCTCCAGCTCTCCAGCCTTGAGTTGTTCTCTTCTGCTGCAAATATGTTTTGTTGCTGACTTGCCTTGCTTCTGTGAAACCAAGCTGCTGAGCAATCCCTTGAGAATTTGATCTGATCTTTACTTCCGTTGATCTGATACGCACTGTCCTTTGATCTGATGCGCACTGCATTTGATCTGATCTTCACTTCCTTTGATCTGATACGCACTGCATTTGATCTGATCTTCACTTCCCTTGATCTGATCTGTGTGGCCTTTGATCTGATGTGCGCGTAACTTGTCTGTGCAGCCTTTGATCTGATGTGCGCGTAACTTGATCTGATCTGAGCAGCCTTTGATCTGATGTGCGCGTAACTTGTCTGTGCAGCCTTTGATCTGCTGTGCGCGTAACTTGATCTGATCTGAGCAGCCTTTGATCTGATGTGCGCGTAACTTGTCTGTGCAGCCTTTGATCTGCTGTGCGCGTAACTTGATCTGATCTGTGCAGCCTTTGATCTGATGTGCGCGTAACTTGTCTGTGCAGCCTTTGATCTGCTGTGCGCGTAACTTGATCTGATCTGTGCAGCCTTTGATCTGATGTGCGCGTAACTTGATCTGATCTGTGCAGCCTTTGATCTGATATGCCAACAGTACACTTCCTTCTCATTTTGGCACTTCAGTTTATTCATCGGCTTCTTGCTGAGATTTTGTCCAGATAAAATGCTTTCAATCCTCATGAACTCAGTCCATTATTGCCTTAGTAATTCACAGATTTGTCACAATGTGGTTGCAACAATTACAACACAACATTGGACTTTAGTAAAGGCTAAGAAAGCTTCATTGTAGCAGCTCCAATGGCTCAACAATCTCCCCCTTTGGAATTGTTCATTGTAGCAGCTCCAATGGCTCAACAATCTCCCCCTTTGGAATTGTTGGCAACCACATTTGCAGCCAATCAGTCAACTCAGTGCTAAGCTCCCCCTGAACCTTATTCCCCCTGAACCTTATTCTTCTACATAGTAAGCTCCCCCTGCATGCTGCGACTATCTCTCCCCCTTTGACAACCAATTTCAAAGGGATTTGGGGATGCTCAACTGATTCAGCATGAGAAGGAGGACTGCACTCCCATTTGCATCCTCAAAATTTCAAACATCTCGGCTGGAAGAGGCTTTGTCATTACATCAGCTATTTGTTTAGCTGTGGGAACATACTCTAGCATAATTTCTCCTTTCTCAACCTTGTCCTTTATGAAGTGATACTTGATTTCTATATGTTTGGCTCTCGAGTGCTGGACTGAATTCTTTGACAAATCAATGGCACTTTTGTTGTCACAAAGAATTATCAGTGGCAGGGGAACTTCTTCTTTAAGATTTTGCAGTTCAGATCTCATCCATATAGCTTGAGTGCATGCCTTGGTTGCTGCTATGTACTCAGCTTCAGCAGTGCTTAAGGCTATACTTTCTTGCTTTTTGCTTAACCAGCTCACACATCTATTTCCAAGAAAGAATACTCCTCCTGAAGTGGATCTCCTGTCATCAACATTCCCTGCCCAATCAGCATCAGTGAAGCTTCTTAATCCCAAGCTTCCTTTCCTTGCATACCACAGACCATAATCTACTGTCCCTTGCAAGTATCTTAGCACCCTCTTTAGTGCAATCATATGAGAACTCTTTGGATTTGCCTGGTATCTAGCAGCTTGGCAGACAGCAAAGGTAATATCAGGCCTTGTTGCTGTTAAGTACAATAAGCTTCCTATCATGCTTCTGTATAGACTTTGATCAGCTTCAGCTCCTTTTTCATCCTTGCTCAGCTTGCAGTTAGTTGCCATGGGTGTAGACATTGGCTTAGCATCAGTCATACCAAATTTCTTCAGCACTTCTTTGGTATACTTGGTTTGAGAGATAAAAATTCCAGTTGCTTTTTGATGAATCTGTAGTCCAAGGAAAAATGATAGCTCTCCTATCATGGACATTTCAAACTCTTCTTGCATCTTTCTAGCAAATTCATGGCACAGCTGCTCCTTATCTCCTCCAAATATTATGTCATCAACATAGACTATGGCTATTAACTGTCCACCCTTTCCATCAAGGACATATAGATTGCTATTTATGCAACTTTTTCTGAAATTCAGATTCTTCAGGTAACTGTCCAGCCTTGAGTACCATGCTCTTGGGGCTTGTTTTAATCCATACAGTGCCTTTTTGAGCCTGCACACCTTGTTTTCATCTTCACAAACTAGAAAACCATCCGGTTGCTCAATGTACACTTCTTCTTCCAGATTTCCATTCAAGAAGGCAGATTTAACATCCATTTGGAAGACCTTATAACTCCTTGCTGAAGCCACTGCCAAAAACATTCTTATGGCTTCAAGCCTTGCTACTGGGGCAAAGGTTTCATCCACATCTACTCCTTCAATTTGAGAGTATCCTTTGCACACAAGCCTTGCCTTATTCTTTACAACCTTTCCTTCCTCATTCAACTTGTTCCTGAACACCCATTTTGTGCCTATCACATTTTTGTTTGCTGGCCTATCCACGAGCTCCCAAGTTTGGTTTTTCTCAATTTGATCCAGCTCTTCATTCATGGCTTGCAGCCATGACTGGTCCTCTAGGGCTTCCTCTATTGACCTTGGCTCAACTTGAGACAGTAGGGCAGTTGCAACCATACTTTTCAGTTGCCTTCTTGTTCTTACTGGAGCTTTGGGGTCTCCAATGATAGGCATCTTGTCAATTCTCTTGTTGTACTTTCTTTTTGCTCTTTCCTGGCCTTCTGTAACTTCTGTCTCTGATCCTTCTGCATCAGTCTCCTCAGTAGCTGATTTCAGCTCCAGGTCTGCCTCATCTTGGCTCTCTAAGTCATCTAAGTGATCCAGAAAATTTTCAGGATCAGTGGCTTTCATCTTGACTTCCTCAACCACTTTCACATCATAGCTTTCCATAATCTTATCCAGCCTCTTGTTATAAACCTTGTAAGCCTTGCTCTTATTTGAGTAACCAAGGAAAATGCCCTCATCAGCCCTCTCTTCAAATTTTCCAAGGCTTTGCTCCTTGTTCTTGATGAAGCATTTGCTGCCAAAAACTCTAAAGTACTTCACATTTGGCTTGTGACCATACCAAAGTTCATATGGTGTCTTTTCAGTGTTCGGCCTCAACATGGTTCTATTTTGTACATGCACAGCTGCCATTGTGGCTTCCTTCCAGAAGTGCTTTGGAGTATTGTGCTCCAACAGCATGGTTCTTGCCATCTCAATCACACTTCTATTTTTCCTCTCTACAACTCCATTTTGCTGGGGAGTGTGAGGACTTGAGACTTGATGTTTGATTCCCATTTCCTCCAAGTATTCTTCAAATTCCTGCGAGGTAAACTCTCCTCCATTATCTGATCTCAAAACTTTGATCTTCCTTCCATGCTGGTTTTCTGCCAGTTTTTGAAATCTTTTGAAGCAGTTGAAGGCTTCACTCTTTTGCTTCATGTGCATGATGCACATCATCCTAGTGAAGTCATCCACAAAAAGAATGAAATACATCTCTTTACCTGTACCTTTTCTTTTCATTGGTCCACATACATCAGTGTGAACTAGCTCCAATGGCTTAGAGGTTCTATGCTCATTGGACTTGTGAGAAAGTTTTGCAAATTTCCCTTTTTGGCATGAGTCACAAGTGCTGTTGTCCCTCTTTAGTACAGGTAGGTTTAACACTGCATTGCACTTCACCAGGCTTCTCATGCTCTTTTGATTTAAATGTCCAAGCCTGCAATGCCAAAGCGTATTTTCATCCATTTTGCTTAGCATGCACAACTTTTCCTTCACATCTATGAGGTACAAATCCTTGTTGTCTCTTATTCCTTTGGCCATGATTTCTCCAGTCTTGCAGTCTTTGATGAAACAGCCATTTTTTGAGAAATCTACTTTGAAACCATTGTCACACAGTTGTCTTACACTCAGCAAGTTGTACTTCAGCCCTTCTACAAACAGCACCTCCTTAGATTTGAACTTTTCTGATCCAATGGTGGCTTCTCCAACAGCCTTGATCTTTAACCCACTCTTATCTGCAAACTTGACAAACCCTCTTTCAACTTCTTTTGTGTTTCTCAGTAGAGTTTTGTCTCCAGTCATATGGCTTGTGCACCCACTGTCAATGATCCATTGGGCTTCCTTAGCTTTTGTTTTAAGTGCAACTTCAGCAATGCAAGCTTCTTCAAATCTGTGCTTCTTCCTCCAAATTTTTCTTGCTGCTGGTATGCCTTGCTGTTCATTCAATCTCTGATTGCTCCTGCTGCAGCTCCAGTGATCATTCTCTTCTAACCCTTCAAAAATTTGAAATCTGTTTCTCAGATTAAGTGGCTGCATTAGAGACTGATTTCTTCTTGTGTAATCTGCTGCAAAGTTTCTTCTATTTGTAGCTTGTTGCAGTGGCTGAGCTCTCCTGCTATTCACTCCTTCAGACCACTTGCTTCTCTCATTTGGCAATCTGCATCTGCACCAGACATTCAATTTCTGATACACTTCTCCAGGTTGTATGATATGGCCTTTTCTGATTTCAGCTTCAGGGATCCTTCTTGAAGCACTTAGGCTTCTTTGATGATAATACTCTTTCCTATTCCATCCTCTTGACTGCATTGTTCTTCCTCCAAATCTCCAGAATGCCTTCCTCCAGCAATTTGCTGCATAGTGACCTGATTCTCCACAGGTGAAACATACTCCAGCAATCAGCCTTCTACTTTTGAGCAGGCTTCTTTGATACATAGATTGTCTCCCCCTCAGCTCCTGCAGTCTTTCATTTTGCTCAGTAGACTTTCTTGATCCATTAGAAATTTCCATCTTCTTAGCATCAACAAAACTAGTTCCTGCCTTTACACCAGCAACACAAATTGAACCTTCTTTGACAAAGGTAACAGTCTTCTTGGTTGTTGCAGCTGGTTGTCCTTCTAATTTTTGATCTCCTTCATAACCAAGACCTTTCTTCCCTTCTGAATAAGATCTCTGCTTGCTGAGGCACTCATCTAACTTCCTTGTGGCTTCTTCAGTTTTTGCAGCCACTTCTTTGCTCCTTGAGAATTCACCAGGCTCAGTTTTGCTTGACTTAAACTCCAGCTTTCCTTTCAATTTTGATTCTACAGTAGTTCCATCAGTCATTTCTTCAGCTTTGAACACAGTTTGTTGAGACAGCAGATCTTCTATCTTTCTTGTTGCATCCTCTAGTTCGGCAGTGGTGGCATCTAGCTTTTCTACCAAGGTTTCACATGTCTTTTGAAGTTCCATCTTTTCTCTTGTACAATTTTTGTGAACCTCAGCTTCATTTTGCATGAGAATCAGTTCCTGCTCCAATTCAGTTACTCTATTCTCCAGTATTGAGTTTTCTTCTTGACTGCTCAAGATGACCTTTTCCATCTCCTTCATTGTCTTCATTGTCTTCTTGTGCAATCTCTTCTGCTCCTCTATCTTGTTGTATGCAAACTCCAGTTCTTCCTCTAGATCCACTTCTTCATCATCAGCTGATTGGTTCTCTAGTTCAGCATCCTCCTTTAATGAAACAGTTGAAGATTTCATCACCATGAGAGTCTCCTCTTCAGCTTCAGACTCATCTTCACTGTCTGAGACATCAGTCTCTTCATCCTCCTCAGAGCTATCATTTTTCTTCTTGCTCAGGTAGCTCCGTTTTCTGTAAGCTTTCCCTTTTCTTGATTTGAAGCTCATCTTCTTCTTTCCTTTCTGCTCCGGCCACCTGTCTGATGGCTTGTCAGCTTCCTCATCTTCTGTTCTCTTGTTCTTCATGAAGCACTTGCTTGCAAAGTGGCCTATTTTGCCACAATTGAAGCATTTTAAGGGCAACTTTCCCTTGTACTTTCCAGTCTGGCCTCTGAAACTCCTTGAAATCAGCACCATCATTCTTTCAAGATCACTGTCTGCTGCTTCATCTTCACTGCTTTCCTCCTTTAGCTTCCTTGAGTGTTTTGCTTTAAATGCTATCTCCTTGACTGCCTTTGACGTCTCCTCCTTTGAATTTGAAATCCTCATTTCATATGCTACAAGGGTGCTTTGTAGCTCATCTAATGTCACTTTATCTAGGTCCCTCTCCTCTATAGCAGAGACCTTAGAATCATATCTTGCTGGTAGGGATCTAAGAACCTTTTTAACTATATTGGAATCTCCAACACTCTCACCCAGACCCCTCATTGAGCTAACTAATTCAACAACTCTGTTTAGAAAGTCCTCAATGTTTTCACCTTCTCCCATCTTAAGACCTTCAAACTTACTTCTAAGAACCTGCAATTTTGCCTCCTTAACCTTGAGGTCTCCCTCATGAATATTAATCAGTTTAATCCATATTTCATGAGCAGTAACACAGTCTATAACTTTAAAGTTCTCTTTTTCTGACAGAGCTGCATATAGAGCATTCCTTGCCTTTCCATCAGCTTCTAAGTTTCTAATTTCTGCAGCTGTAGGATTCTCCTCATCTACGGTTGGTGTAAATCCATGCAAGACTACTCTTTGTACTTGTAAGCCTTGTGCTAAGAGATAAGCACTCATTCTCTTCTTCCATAACTGGAAATTTTGGCCACTGAAATAAGGAACTCCCTTAACAGTTGTTGCTTGATTCTCCATTACTACTGCTGGTTCTAAGTTTCAACAATCACTTGACAAAAGCAAACCTCGCTTTGATACCAATTGTTGGATCGTGTCAAGTGTTGAGAGGGGGGGGTGAATCAACACTCTATCAATTTTTCTCTCAACTAAAGGATTCCCTCTCAAATGTTAGCTCAGTTAGAGCTTATTGTTGAACTCACGTGTTGGCTTAGATGGACTGTTGGCAGATCAGATCAACCAAGGAAGACATCAGATCAACCAAGGAAGAGATCAGATCAATTCAATCACTCAAGGAGGGTTTACTTACACAACCATGACACTCCTGTTCAAGCTTACAGTTTGATAACACCACACCAGTCAAGACACACTCAAAGCAGTAAATGTGCACGGGGGATTTTTACGTGGTTCGATCAAATGATCTACATCCACGGACAGATTCACTCCTGTCAATCTTCACTATCACAGAATCCTTCAGCTCTGGCCTCACTGACCATAAGCAACATAAACAAGAGCTCACTGCTCAACACATTGAGGTTCACTACCTCTACAGGTTCATCAACTAAAACAACAACATATAAATCTCTATTGTACTGCCTTTTCTACACAAATATCTTTCAAAATCACTTAATGAAAGACGTTTGATAGTGTTCTAGGCTTACCACCTGAAGCTGCAATCTCAGGGTCAGTTCTCCCGATTCTGCTCCTCCTCAGCTTCTTCTTCTCCTTGACTTCTGCCTCTCCAATGCTTCAGCTTCTCCTTGTGCAGCAGACTGTTTCTTTCTCTCTTGTATTTTTCATATCATCTTTTTCTGCTCTCACTCTTTTTCTCCTCCCTTTTCTCGGTTTCGTTCTGTTCAGCACACACCTTGGCTTCTGCTCATCTCACTCCCTCTCTTTTTTCTTGTGCCTGCTGCCTTTTAGGGTTTTTCCTCCCTTTTGTTTATCCTGCATTCTACAGTTGTTGTGCCTACCACACCTACTCATCTGCCCGTTTCTTTTCCCAGAAGAAAAACTGTGCCCTACGTGCGGTGTGTCAGCATATCTTACACGGAAGGCGGCTCAAGATTCATATAATCCATTTTCAACCTTTTTAAGTTGCAACTTGCTTGCCATGTCATATTGTTGACTGTACTCCTTCAGACTTCTCGAGTAGCTTGTCTTAGATATTTTGAAACAGCAGAAGTGATCTGATCTTAGCTTATAGCTGATCTGATGTACGCGGCATTTGATCTGATATCAGCTTGCAGTTGATCTGATGTTAGCCTCCGGTTGATCTGATGTTAGCTTGCAGTTGATCTGATGTTAGCCTCCGGTTGATCTGATGTTAGCTTGCAGTTGATCTGATGTTGGCCTCCGGTTGATCTGATGTTAGCTTGCAGCTGATCTGATGTTAGCTTGCAGTTGATCTGATGTTAGCCTCCGGTTGATCTGATGTTAGCTTGCAGCTGATCTGATGTTAGCTTGCAGTTGATCTGATGTTAGCCTCCGGTTGATCTGATGTTAGCTTGCAGTTGATCTGATGTTAGCCTTCATGTCACAACGTTCTGTCCAGCAACTCAGAACCATCCATGTAGCTCCTGCAGTTCTTCTGATCGGGCACTGCTTGATTCTTTTGTATTTCTGCTCGCTCACAGGATTGCTAGATACTTCAACATGATGCTCCTGCGTCTTCTGAATCTTTGAGAGACTTTTAGAGTCGCGCGTTTGAGGTGTGATTCACTAGCCGTCCTTGACTTCAGCTTCTTAGGTGTCTGCTCCAGCTCTCCAGCCTTGAGTTGTTCTCTTCTGCTGCAAATATGTTTTGTTGCTGACTTGCCTTGCTTCTGTGAAACCAAGCTGCTGAGCAATCCCTTGAGAATTTGATCTGATCTTTACTTCCGTTGATCTGATACGCACTGTCCTTTGATCTGATGCGCACTGCATTTGATCTGATCTTCACTTCCTTTGATCTGATACGCACTGCATTTGATCTGATCTTCACTTCCCTTGATCTGATCTGTGTGGCCTTTGATCTGATGTGCGCGTAACTTGTCTGTGCAGCCTTTGATCTGATGTGCGCGTAACTTGATCTGATCTGAGCAGCCTTTGATCTGATGTGCGCGTAACTTGTCTGTGCAGCCTTTGATCTGCTGTGCGCGTAACTTGATCTGATCTGAGCAGCCTTTGATCTGATGTGCGCGTAACTTGTCTGTGCAGCCTTTGATCTGCTGTGCGCGTAACTTGATCTGATCTGTGCAGCCTTTGATCTGATGTGCGCGTAACTTGTCTGTGCAGCCTTTGATCTGCTGTGCGCGTAACTTGATCTGATCTGTGCAGCCTTTGATCTGATGTGCGCGTAACTTGATCTGATCTGTGCAGCCTTTGATCTGATATGCCAACAGTACACTTCCTTCTCATTTTGGCACTTCAGTTTATTCATCGGCTTCTTGCTGAGATTTTGTCCAGATAAAATGCTTTCAATCCTCATGAACTCAGTCCATTATTGCCTTAGTAATTCACAGATTTGTCACAATGTGGTTGCAACAATTACAACACAACATTGGACTTTAGTAAAGGCTAAGAAAGCTTCATTGTAGCAGCTCCAATGGCTCAACAATCTCCCCCTTTGGAATTGTTCATTGTAGCAGCTCCAATGGCTCAACACAGTACACTAAGTGTTTGTCATTGCGTGACTTCTAAGCTTGTTATTTAGGATACTAATGCGCCTCGGTTATTGAGGGTGTCATAACTTTCTCCAATTAAACTCGCTATAGTCATCCCTTTAGAAGTTCAATCTAGTGATATCTCGAGGTTGAAGACTTATCCGCATGGAATAAGGCCCTTAGCCAACGCATCCGTCTAACCCACATCACATATGAATCCGTAAAGGAGGCCATGGGGATATTTACCAACTCGTTCCCACTTAGATTTTTAAGTTTGAGGATTTTTCCGTTTTAACATGCAATATCTTAACAAAGGATATTCGCACCCATAAAACAGTTGGAGTTTTAATATGTGAATCATCTACCTTAGTCAATTGCAGTTTACCTTTTAAAATGTTTTGGTTTTCGTTCATGCAAATAAATCGAAAACACACAATCAACGAAAAGACAAAAATACATGAAATTAAAGAAATAAAATTTCCCGACTATTATGGCCTTCTCTATCGTTGATTCCTTGACGCCTCGGTGACACGTCCCGTCTTGTCACTCCCACTCGTTATTTGGATTCCTCTTGATTCTCCTGGGTTTTCTCGGTTTACTACGTAATTAGGAATCACCCAAAATTATGAGAAACCAAAACCCACGAATATAAGTTACCCAAAATAACGTCTTCGTCACAATACATAAATTCCTATATACAAAGGCGTTTTTATAGGAATTTAAAGACGACAACATTAGATCAAATCCTACTACAAGATTTATCTAATTCTACACGACTTCCAGCTCGTGGTTATTTCTATTACAGACATTTCCATTAAAAAACAATACGAGCCCAGACATGTCTCGGGGTTTATGAATGAAAAATAAATTCAACCATAATAGCTGGGAAATTAATAACCTCCTGTTTAAACATTTTGACAAAAATAATAATGCCAAAATAAAGTCGTGTAATAAATTAAACAAGTATAAAGCCAAAACACTCGCTCTGATACCGATTTGAAGGAAACAGAACAAGCCCAAGCTAAATCGAAAATCTCACTTTCGTGCTACGCATTCCAAAATCAAAGACTTTCGACTCGGCTTAGGCTCAAATTCATTTCCCCATAACGGATCTAGGCTGATACTAGTTCAATTTATTAAAACGACACGCTAAAAATTAAATCTTTAATTTAAAGCGGAAGTCTTAAATATTATACCTTTGAAGCGTGTCCCTAGCAATAAGAAAACCAAAGCTGAAAATCCTGTTGTTTACCGTCGAGACCAAGCAAGAGAAAATCCCCATAACAACTCCGTCTCTACCTCGAAATTGTGTGGGTGGCTATCCAAAAGGTAGCTAAGACACTAAGAAAGAGATCCATATGAGACCCACTTCAAAAAACTCGTCAGATCCTCAGCAGATCGTTGCCCGAAGATTACTGTGCTTATTTACCACCTGCTGCGAAATCCACTCAAAATCCCAAGGATAACTCCAAACAATCTCGAACTTGGGTGGGCAAGTGTCTACGAGGTGGCTAAAGGCACTGGTGAAGAAATCCAAAGAAACCCACATCAAGAAACTCACAGATCAGAAAAACAGATCTAACTCGGGAAAGTGATTTTAATCTGAAAACCCACACCGCCTCAATAAAACTTCATGGGTAAGCTATTTGCTCGTAGATCTAGACTTTGGCAAACCAAAAGGAACGAGCCAAAGGATCAACGCAACAAATAAACAAAGCCCACTATGAAAATGCACCAAAACGGCGCTGAAAAATCCAAACAACGAAGGCGACGCTAACTGCCCAAAAAAAAAGTGACGAACGGACTTGTCGGGCGGCGTTTGAACTTCCAGGCGGTGATCTTGGGCTTCTAGAATCATGGGCTAAGTTTCTCGAACAATAAAGATCGCAAACCGACTTCGAAAAAGAATTCTCAATAAGGAAGAAAAAATTCTCTCTCTAGGCTTGTTTTTCTAACTCTAAGGCATTTGCTTACAAGGTTTCTAATGTCTTCAAATGTGCCTAACATTAGCTATTTATAGGGAGCTCCTTGGGAGACCTAGTGGACTTTTGAGTTGGGCCTTAGTGTTTGACTTTCGTTGACCCCTTAGTATTCCCTAGACTAATCAACTCCAATCGATCATTTCGAATTAATTTCTTAACCCATTTTGTTAATTTAATTTAATAGAACCTTTAGGATTAATTAATTCATATAGAATTAATCTTCTTAATCAACTTTGTCAATTAAATATTAATTAAACCTTTAGGATTAATTAATTCACTTTATCGATTAGTCAAACGCATAATTAGTCATACCACTAACGGACCAATTATGGAACTATCGCTCAAAAATGACTTTACATCGCGCCATTTTATTTTCTTCTATCTCCCCACATTAAAGATCTAGTGCTCGTCGGTTTATCAATTTACTGACAAACTAATTCACCGACTTCTTGGTATTCGAGATTAGTACCACTCGACCTTCTTATTATACTGGACGTAAAGTCCACTGGCCAGTTTTAGTACAATAAACCTTACGAGCTCATCTCTTGAGCACCATCAACCCGACGAACCGGTACATGGATTCCTCCAACTAGCAATGACACGTAAGAAGCTAAACACCGCATACCCAACCTACTGAGGTATAGGCCTCAATTGACCGCACTCTTTGGCACATCAAAGCATACAATATCTAACTCTCATGCCCTTACCAATCTCGGGATTGACAGACTGAATACTAGGACAGAATTGACTTGTATTGACTACGCCTATCAGTACAAGTCAATTCTATCCAAACTGGTCGTGCTTAATATGCCTCGGGCATATCCATGTGATTTTAATTAGTCTAGATAAACTAATTTCCAAACCACACGATAACCTATACCGATAGTATGTTCAGACTATCTCATTTATGAGTATTTTTTTATATATCAATACTTTAACCAATAACAAGATTTACTGTGTCTTTCCACACCTTGTTATCTAGTTCTATTATAGAATGTGACAAATTAATACTGAAACAAAATGATATGTCATCTGTGGATATTATTTTTTGATACAAGCCATAGTTTTTCTGTATTCAAAACTAACAATCTCCCACTAATACTCCAAGCTATGCTAAGAAGTACAAAAACTGTCCAACCCTGAGTGAATCTATAGGACTGGATAACCTCATCAAAACGGATGTTCCAAGATCTGGATGCTTGCTTAAGTCCATATATGGATCTCCTAAGCCTGCATACCTTGTGCTCTTGGCCTGAACAATGAAACCCTCTGGTTGCTGCATAAAGATGGTCTCCTCAAGACTTTCTTTAAGGAAAGCTGTCTTGACGTCCATCTGTCAAATCTCATAGTCCATATGAGAAGCTATGGCCAAGAGAATCCAGATCGACTTAAGCATAGCTACCGGGGAAAAGGTCTCCTCATAATCGATACCCTCTTTCTGAGTATACCCCTTTGCCACAAGCCTAGCCTTGAAGGTCTAAACCTTCTCGTCAGGTCCTCTATTTTGCTTGTAAACCCATTTGCACCCAATAGGTCGAAACCCACCAGGAAGGTCTACCAGCTCCCAGACCTGATTTGAGTCCATAGAACCCATCTCAGCAATTATCGCTCTCTGCCAAGAATCTGAATCTTTATCCTAGAGAGCCTCATTGTAGCTATCTGGGTCTGGTTCATGAGCGCCAGGGATAAAGTCCGAAGACTCACCCAAACCCATGTACCTTTTGGGCTGTCTGGCAACCCTCCCACTACGACGAGGCGCAGCCTGTGTAAGAGCATCATATGTGATAGTGTGTGCAGTCTCTTGTGGTGTGTCTTCCTGTACTTGTGTATATGGAATAATGGATTAACCCCTAAGCTCTTCCAATACTACATTTCTCTTTGCCTTGTGATATAAAACATAGTCCTCCTCAAAAAACTTGGCATTGGTGCTCACCACCACCTTCTGATTATGAGGACTATAAAACAGACCACCTTTCGTTCCTTTGGGGTAGGCTACAAAAAGCATAATCTCAGATCTTGCATCTAGCTTGGCTGTGTCTGCCTTAAGCACATATGCAAAATAACCCCAAATACTGAGATGTCTCAAATTTGGCTTTCACCCAGTCCACAGCTATACTGGGGTCGAAGGCACAGACTTAGATGGTACGAGATGAAGGAGATAAGACGCTGACTCCAAGGCTAAACCCCAAAATGATATAGGCAGTTCGCTATAACTCATCATCGATCTAACCATATGCATAAGAGTCCGGTTCCTCCTCTCTGCTACACCATTCTGCCGGGGTGTGCCAAGTGCAAACAACTGGGTCTGAATACCCTTCTCTGACATATAGGACCTAAATTTACTTGAGAGGTATTTGCCACCGCGATCAGATTGCAAGGCCTTGATACTCTTACCCAGATGGTCCTCCACCTCAGCCTTAAACTCTTTGAACTTGCCAAAGCATTCAGACTTGTTGCGCATCAGGTATATGTATCCATATCTAGAGTAATCATCCGTGAAGGTCACGAAATACTCATAATGCCCTTTAGCCTGAATTGACATAGACCCACACAAGTCAGAATGAATCAACTCTAAAACCTCTTTGGCCCTATACCCCATTGCCTTGAAAAGCCTCTTGGTCATCTTACCCTCCAAGTAAGACTCACAGGTCGGATAGCTGTAAATATCCAATGGGTCCAAAGACCCATTATTGACCAACCTTTGCATCCTACTAAGGTTGATGTGACCGAGTCTCAGGTTCCAAAGATAAGTTTGATTCAAAGGGGAAGACTCTTTTCTCTTACTATGATTCAGGGATGAGTTACTAGTTTCTATGTTTTGTAATACTGGGGAGTATGTCTTGATTAAAAACAGATTGTCAACTATTGTACTGGAACATATAAGCCTCTGGTTCTTTCTAATCAAAACTAAATTATTAGAAAAAACACACTTATAACCATCCAAAATAAGTCTCGAAACTGAAAGTAAATTCTTTCAAAAACTGGGTACATAATGACAATCCTTTAAATTTGAAACTGAGTCTGAAAAACAAATACATAAAACTCCCACTGTAACAACCGAAACTCTTGTAGTATCCCCAAAGTAGACCTGTAACTCTCCCTCTTTGTGCAGCAGGTCACTTGGAACCCCTGCAAAGAATTGCAAACTTGATTAGTGGCTCCTGAATCCACATACAAAGTATCCGTGGGAATCACCGCTAAACATGTCTTAGTAACTAGGGAAATCTTGCACATACCTCGAGGCTTCTGGCAATCCTTCTTCCAATGTCCTGCCTTGCCACATCTGAAGCACTTGCCTTTTAGCTTCTGATTCTTGGCAATGCCCGCCTTGAGCCCATGATCAACAGCTCTTGCTTTCTAGCCTCTCTTCCTGTTGTGCTTCCTGGCTTTGGACCCAGCAGAGGAACCTGAGGGACCAACAGTAGCCAAGGCTTGCTTCTTCTCCGCGAAGAGGCCCTCAGCAGACAACAATGCAGTCATGAGCTCGGGAAATGAGTATAAGAGTTTGCCCATATTCTAATTCACCGAAACTGCTCAAAACTAGGGGGCAAGCTCTGGAGAATGATATCAACCTGGGTCTCCCCATCAATATCACCTCCCTATACCTCGATCTCATTGATGCAGCTCATCATGTCCAGCACATGATTCCTCACTGAAGTGCCTTCAGCCATCCTAGCATTCATGAGTTTCCTCATAGCTGACTGCTTGGCTGCCCTGGCCTGATGTCCAAACATCTCCCTGTGGTTGAGCATCATATCGTAGGCTGAGGTAAACAACTGATACTGGTGCTGCAGTACACTCGACATAAAAGCCATGATGTAGCACCGGGTCATCTCATCAGCCTTCTGCCACCTCGTATATGGCTCTCACTGCTCATGGGTGGCATCATTGCTGGGCTTAGGGGGGCACTCCTCAGTGAGCACGTACTTGTAACCCTCAGCGGTAAGGACAACGTCCAGGCTACTTTTCCAGTCAATGTAGTTTGGACCTGTAAGTTTGTTCTGATTCATTATCACAACTAGCGGGTTGAACGACATATCAACAATTGAAAAATAAACAATCAAGTTTCAGTATTACTTTTTTGAAAATATTGAAATCCTCAAAAACAATATAATCTCCATTGACATCTCTCACACCGGGATTAACGCAAGTAACGTGGGTGAACATCTACGCCAATCCACGTTCGTTTGAGAAGAACCGAAGTTCATTAATTTCACTATCTGACCAACGATCTTATGATCAATAAAATTAATAGTCAATGCTTTTAGCCGTACACATAAATAGCGTAACCTCGCAGGAGGAATACTATAAATAGTACACTAAGTGTATGCCATTACGTGACTTCTATGATTGTTACTTAGGATACTAATGCGTCCTCAGAAGAGAGGGTGTCGCAACTTTCTCCAATTAAACTCACTATAGTCATCCCTTCGAAAATTCATTCTATTGATATCCGTGATTGAAGTCTTGTCCGCATGGAGGAAGACCAAAATACGAACTCGCAAGAATAACCACATCAGCAATGAACCCGTAATGGAGGTCATGGTGATATTTACCAACCCACTCCCACTTAGATTTTTAAGTTTTAGGATTTTTACGTTTTAACATGCAATATCTTAACTATGGATATTCGCACCCATAAAACCGCTGGAGTTAATCTACCTTAGTTAATTGCACTTTACTTTTAAAGTGGTTTGGTTTGGTTTTCGTTCATGAAAAATAAAATGAAAACACACAATCAAGGAAAAGACATAAATACGGGAAATTAAAGAAATAAAATTTCCCGACCATTATGGTCTTCTCTATTGTTGATTCCTTGACACCTCGGTGACACGTCCCGTCATGTCGCTCCCACTCGTTATTTGGATTCCTCTCGATTTGCCCGGGTTTTCTCAGTTTACTACGTACTTAGGAATCACCCAAAATTATGAGAAACTAAAAACGCGAATATAAGTTACCCAAAATAACGTCTTCGTCATAATACATAAATTCCTGTATACAAGGCCTTTTTCTAAGAATTTAAAGACGACGACATTAGATTAAATCCTAATACAAGATTTATCTAATCCTACATGGCTTCCAGCTCGTGGTTATTACTATTACAGACATTTCCATTCAAAAACAATACGATCCCGGACATGTCCCGGGGTTTATGAATGAAAAATAAAATTCTACCATAATAGCCGAGAAACTAATAACCACCTGTTTAAACATTTTGATAAAATAATAATGCCAAAATAAAGCCGTGTAATAAATTAAACAAGTATAAAGCTAAAATACTCGCTCTGATACCAATTTGAAGGAAAACAAACAAGCCCGGGCTAAATCGAAAATCTCACTTTCGTGCAATGCATTCCAGAATCGAAAACTTTCGACGAAACTCAGGCTCAAATTCATTTTTCCATGAACGGATCTAGGCTTATACTTATTTAATTAATTAAATTGACAAATAACACACAAAGAATAAACCTTTAATTAAAAGCGGAAAACATAAAGGTTATACCTTTGAAGCGAAGCCCAAGGCAATAAGAAAAACCAAATCTTTGCTTGCGATTACACCGAAATCTGAAAGATAACTCCAAGAAAACTTTGAATATTGCTTGGGCAATAATCTATCGAAGTGTGCTACCAAAGTCCATTAAAACCCACAAAGAAAATCCATCGAAAAGATTAAATCTGCCCAAAGATCGAAACTTTTTCCCACAAAAACTGTTGCCCACTACTTTTTGCCACAAAATAATCGAACCCACTTCAACTCCGGTCATGATCTGGACAGCTGGGATTGTGGATCACCAACCCAAGGGAGAGATCAACACAAACCCAGCCGGATCAAGCACCCCGAAGTAACTAGAAAGTGATTGCCGAACAAAGCAATGAAAACCGAGAAAGGAAGTCTGGCAAAAATGGACTTGGGCAGTAGCGGACAGGACTATTAATCAAAATCCAACAATGGGTTTACTAAAAATTTGATCTTTGTACTTAATCTAAATCGAGAAGTGAGAATCCAAGTTCATTTTTGAAAGAAAACTCAAAGGAGAAGAGAGTCTCTCTCTAGAACTTTCTCACTCAAGAGGAAGACACAATGTCTTGCAAGATTTTCTTAAGTTTCTTTGGCCTTAAGCTTTCTATTTATCGGGAGCTCTTAAGGAGACCTAGTGGGCTTTTGAGTTGGGCATTTTAATTTGACTTTCATTGACCGCTTAGTCTTTCCTAGACTAATCAACTCCAATCGACCCATTTGAATTAATTTTTTAACCCACTTCGTTAATTTAATTTAATTGAACCCTTAGTATTAATTAATTCATATAGAATTAATTTCTTAATCCACTTTGTCAATTAAATATTAATTAAACCTTTAAGATTAATTAATTCACTTTGTCGATTAGTCAAATACATAATTAGTCGTACCACTATCGGACTAATTATGGAACTATCGCTCAAAAAATGACTTTACATGGTGCCACTATATTTTCTTATATCTCCCCACATCAAAGATCCAGTGCTCATCGGTTTATCAATTTACTGACAAACTCATTCACTGATTTTTTGGTATCCGAGATTAGTATCACTCGACCTTCTTATTATGCCGGACGTAAAGTCCACTGGCCAGTTTTAGTACAATAAACCTTACGAGCTCATCTCGGGAGCACCATCAACCCGGTGAACTGGTACGTGGATTCCTCCAACTAGCTACGGCACGTAAGAAACTAAACACCGCATACCCAACCTACCGAGGTATAGGCCTCAATTGACTGCACTCTTTGGCAAATCAAAGCATACGATATCTAACTCTCACCCCATCCCAATCTCGGGATTGAGAGACTGAATACAAAGACTGAATTAACTACATTGATCAGTATAAGTAAATTTTATCCAACTGGTCGTGCTCAATATGCCCCGGGCATATCCGTGTGATTAATTAGTCTAGATAAACTAATTTCAAAACCACACGATAACCTATACCGATAGTATATTCAAATTATCTCAGTTACGAGCATACTTTTTATATATCAATACTTTAACCAATAACGGTATCTACTGTGTCTTTCCACACCCTGTTATGTAGTTCTATGATATAATGGAACAGTTTAATACTGAAACAAAATGATATGTCATCTGTGGATATTAGTTTTTGATACAAGCCATAGCTTTTCTGTATTCAAAACTAACAAGAAAACCCAAGATCTTCTCGGATTGGCTGCCCGAGTTTTTCCGCCGGTCAAGTAGTAGCGCCGCTGCCACCGAGTTAATTCTGGTGAGATTGTCCGGTGAATTTTTGGGCGATTTTTTGGGCAGCAATCTTTGTGGGGTTGCACCCTTTATTGTGTTGATCCCTTGACTCGTTCCTTCGGGTTCACCAAGGTCTAGATCTATAATGCCCCAGACAAACCCCCTATCCAATACGGGAGCTTGACCGGACATCTGCCTGATTCACGTCAGGTCTCATTCAATAAAGTATACTTTTATAAAGAAGTTAGAAGTTTGAAACATAAGGGATATATTTAACTCTTTTACAAATACAATTTAACCTGCTATAAGGGAAAAATACAATAGGTTTATAGTTTACTAATACAATTAAAATTCTCAAACCTCTAACCAGTCTTGGTCACTGTGACACTCTGATCTAGCGCCCGCACCTGCCGTCAAAACTTGAGGAAAATAATAATTTTTAAAATAACGGTGTGCTAATGCTCGTGAGGTTCTCTTTTATTCTTAAAACAATAGTTTATAGAAGTATCCCATGCCAAAATCAGTTTCACTTTTAGTATACATATAACAAGGAAACAATCATTTCAATCAAAACACATTTAGCTCAACAATGGAGCTTCCAATCAATAAATCAATCAATGCTCCTTTAGTGTGGCTAGCATTCACCTTGGGCTACCTGGACCCAAAGAAGTGAACTAACCACATAATTTACCAGTTTGTGTGGTGTCCCGCACTATCGTCAACCTTCGCCCTTAACAGTCAGTGTAGCTAGCTAAAACAGTACCTCCCGACGGCCTTACTCGACCAGCCGAGCCTGTCACTAGCCTGGATAGTTTAGCTCAATCGTATAGGGTTGGGGATCCCCGTAACGGCCAACAGTTGCAATAACAATCAAGGTATACCTAGGTAACCATTTACACTACTTTAACAGTAATGTCAAGCAATAGTCATTCAATCCAATTAGTAACATATATAAATCATTCATGTAAAGGCATGAGATAAATGGATAAGCACACATATAACTATATATATATATATTATATACATATATATACAGAACACATATAGATGATAGCAAATCATTTACACCACAAGAAAACAGGGAGAACACTCACCAATCTTCAAGGTTTTGGATGGTCATATTTTCCCCGTTGAGTTCCTACAATAAGGAAAAGTCATGGTTACCAACTTTATGACTTAGGTTCTCTTTCTTGATTACATGTCTATTCAACTAGCCAAGATAATTTACCTCTTATAGTCTAAAGTAAGGCGCAGGTTTCAAGTTATGTCTCTTGAGCAAAATAACATTCTTAGTTAAGGAATTTGAAGGAAAACAAGTCAAGAAGTAAACAGAAGGAAGGGAGAAGCTTCTCAAAAGCACTATGATATTTTCCAACAAGAGCAGTTTCAAAAATCAGACTTTTCTACAAAAGAAACTCAATAGGACTTAAACCCTAGGGGAGTAAGAATGGAACTTCCAAGATTTCAAGGATGCTTCAATTTTCAGAAAAATGCTGCAGAACGCAGCTCTATTCTTTGATTTTTTCGGAAAATATAGAAAGCCCAACTTGAATCTATGAATTTCTGAGTAAAACTTATTCAAAGAGGTTTAAATTGAGCTATAATTTACTTAAATAGTACTAAGAAGGATGAAGATATGAATTTCTGAAGTAAATCTATTACTTCAGATTTTCTGCAAAAAGAAAAACATGTTAGGCTCTGTTTCAGAGCTAATTTATGGGAGATTTACAATTTCAAATGGAGAGACATAAAATTCCTTGTAATCCTTGTAAGGAGATGTTTAAAACAAGATATTATTCATTCAAATCGGATACAAAATGAGGGAGTCACACAGATTTGAAGTTGGCTACTCCAATCAGCAATTTCAGAAAAATCTGCATTAGCACTCCTACTTCAAGAATACTATTTGGACGATTTACAAATCCAATTGGACAAGCCAATGTTTGGTCAAAACGGACAAGAAACGAGGGAGATATGGAATTTCAAAGTTGGATGACAGCTGCAGAATTTCTGCATACACGAACTACGTCTAGCCACGTCTGGCCACGTATAAGCCAAGCCTGGCCACGTCTGGCCACGTATAAGCCAAGCCTGGCCACGTCTGGTCACCTCTAACAGCTTCCAAACTATATTTCATGACTCATTTAGGCATAATCATAGGATAGTAATGCCCTCGAGGTCTTAATTTATGCATGCTATTATTCAAACATTTTAAACTTAAAAGAAAACTTTGTTTCTAACAATCTTGAACCCATTACAAAATACCAATCTCACTCCAAGCATATAACACGATTTACACCTTTAAACCAGTTCAAATCATCACAAGCCATCCACACATGTTTAATCCAGTACCACAGTTAACAAAACAAGGATAAACCTGTAAACCTTCCCGTAGAGTTCAGAACACCGCAAAACTATTCTAAAATCCAAAATTCAATCATGCAATCCAACAATGTTTGAAGTTTTGCTAGAGTTAGAGAAGATTGTTGTTACCTTACCTAGATTAAGGGGGGTGAAAGCAAGATATCCCTTGCTTCTCCAGTTAATTTTCCCCCTAATTAATTGAACCTGGATTCTCATTCATACAAAATTCTTTCGCTGCCTTCTCCCTGTCAACTGGTTATGGTGGAGAGGAGTTGAACTACAAGCTTGGTGGAGAAAGAAACGAAGGAGAGAAGGAGAAAAGAGAAGATGTAAGTCGGTTGAGGAAGATTATAACAAAGGACAAAGACAAAGCTTCTGGGTTCTTCCGTTTTCTTCCTTTTTGTTCAATATAACCAACAACTTTTGTCACTTAAGTCTATTTGCTTTCTCTGCCTTAAGTTTTCTCAAATTCTAAATCTCACCCACTTAACATAACTCATTTTTCAATTAAATCCCTGCAACTCCTAATTATGTTTTTATCTAGCAAACAAAATTTATTGCATAAAGACTTATTTTAAATAGGCTTAAATCCATTTTTGGTCCCTCATAACATGTGTTATTCCAGTTTTGGTCCCTCATATATTTTAGTCGCCAATTTTAGTCCCACTTAAATTTTTTTTGACAATTCTAGTCCTTTTTAACGGAAAAGTTTAGAAGATAATGGATTAACTCATTTGATCGCTAGTCAAACCTAATTTTTTTCTTCAAAATAATTGTACCATTATGTTTTCAACTAATTTTATACTCTGGATCCTCATGAATGTTCAACCCATTTAGGGTTTCGGCCGTCATTTTGGATTGTGAGTCGATCTAAATTGGTTGAACATTCAAGAGGAACTGAGTCATAAAATGGATTGAAAACATCATGGTATGAATCATTTTAAAAAAAATTAGGTTTGATTAGCGATCAAATGAGTTATTCCATTATCTTTTAAACTTTTCCGTTAAAAGGGACCAGAATTGGTAAAGAAAAAATTTAAGTGAGACTAAAATTGTTGACTAAAACATATAGGGGACCAAAATTGGAATAACACATGTTATGAGGGACCAAAAATGGATTTAAGCCTTTTAAATATTAGAAGGTTATTTTGTGTATTACCTCTTTAGTTTGGAGCGGAATCTCACATCCTTCCCCCTTGGGGAATTTCATCCTCGAAATTCATAACAGGTGAGGGTATTTGCGACACATTTCCTCCTCTGGTTCCCAATTTGCTTCCTCAGCTCCATGATGTCTCCACAGTACTTTAACTAATGGTATTTCCTTAGTGCGAAGGACTTTAGTTTGAAGTTACAGAATCTGTAGAGGCTGCTCCTCATACATGCATTTATCATCTAACTCCCAATATAAGGTGTGATTGATACTTAATGGATCCTTACCATTATGGTGCATCAGATTTTTGTAAAGAGAAGACAAGATTTAACCTCAATAACGAATTCAAAAGATAATGGAGCATCTTAAAACTCAGGAGGTTACTTGTTGAAGTTTGTTGAAAACTACTGTTGTAAACGATTATATTCAAAGCAGTATCTTGAAGGTTCTAAAAAGGCAATGCAGAAAACTACCAGCATCTAATTGAACTTATATTTGTGAAAATAGGCTTAAAATAGAGAAGTAAAGGTCTCCTAAATTTTTCAAGCCAAAGCATAAATCTTTGGAAATTGGCAGTGGAGTACCCTGTTCAGAACTAGATTACATGAAACCTAGAAAACCCTTTTGCAAGTTATGAAATTTTGAGTAAACCTTGGTTGGAGTGGATTAAAGCAAGCTAAATTTTTGACAAAACGGATAAAGATTGAATGAGATATGATTTTTACAAAGTTGGCAGTGACTGCTGAGTTGATGTCGAAACAGCAGTACCTGTCCGATTTTAAAGTGATTTTCTAGGTAGTTTACAAAGCCATTTGGGATCTTTAAGATGCGGAGTAATCCCTGCAGTATAAGGTTCAAAACAAGGTAAAGTTGGCACAAATCGGATATGGAATGAGAGAGATATAAAATTCTAAATTTTGGTGTTCTTTCTAAATTTTGGAAAAAATTCACGGTAGGGTTCATCCACACGCAATCCCTTTTCAAAACCACCTTTAGTAGGGTTTAAAAAATCCATTTCATAATTCATTGGGAACGTTTCAAAACTTAACATGACGGTTTTAAAATCACAAAGAAAGTTGGTACAAAAGGAAACGGAAACCCAATTCTCAGTTGTTCTAACCACAACCATGTTTTGTTTGCCCCGATTTGGTTTGGTTATGGTCCTAAGGGTATCAGCATGTGAAGTTAAAGTTTCTCCGTTGATTCCATAGTATACTCATTATCTTTTTCAACATTATGTCCCCAAAGCTTTTACATTCTGTTTCAGTGATCCCTATGGTTCATTACTATAACATGACCTTGTTTCCTCATTCTATGGCCTTGCAGTACACAGTTCTTATTTATGCATTGCTACTAAGGTATATTATAATAAAAACGTTCTTATCTTGTGTTTTAGCTTACGAAAATTACTTTGAGGTGTATAACTTGTTAGATTGCAAAGCTTCGGATCTTTAAATTCTTATCCTCAAAAGTCTTAACCTCAAGATCAGAGTGTTAAGTCCTGCATTAGTGAAAGTGTTAAGACTAGTCCTAAAAGTTTTAACATTTTAAAATCAGGGCCTTAGAAGTCTTAGGTAGATCAAAGCCTGCGTAATCAAACCAAATGAACCAAATCAACCCAAATAGGTTCAAGCTTAAGTTCATTTTAGTTGGTTCAGAAATGGGAACTTAAACTATATATGTTTCTGTCATTTGAACACTTAATCTCAAATGACTCAAACTAGCTCAATATAAGGTCTTAGTGTTTCTCTTCTTGCATTCATTAATGTTAATACGTTTCAAGGTAACAAGTATCTTAGTATCTTGTTTATTTCTCAATCCCATAGCTCTAGGTTATTAACTTGTTAATGCAGCCAGTTAGTTTCCAATTCATTTCATTGGGTACGAATGCATATTTCATATACCTTTCAAGTTTAAGGTCGTGCTTTCTCTTTTATGCTTCTCATTTGGATTTCCAATCAAGAAGTCTAGCATGGGTAACATCGCTATTATTAGTAGTTAGGCCTCCAGTTCTTAGTTGTGCTCACTCAACTTCATGTCAGAAATCTCAAGGTTTCAAAATCTTAGGTTGATCAGGCCCAAGTTCGATTACCTTTATTCCTAACACTGAGCTGAATACCCACAGTTTGGTATTACGACTTATATTTTAGCCCATTTTGTCTTGGTAAACTTGGAAGTTGAAACCTGCGTAGAGGTTCTTTGGTAGCAAGATTTATCAATTTTGAGAGTTTTAGACTAATACTACCATTTCATTTGCTTCCATCCAAGTTGATATCATCCTAAATTTTACAAATTAGGTACTCAGTGGAGCTATTGGCTTATAAATCAAGAAGGATATCTAAGCTACACGCAAATCCAACATCTCCTGACCAAAACAACATATTTAAGAAGATTGAAGATAGTCCTACTAACCCACCAGTAATCAGTAAAGAAGTAATACTAATACACCCATTTATATCTATCGTGACTATTATTTTTAAATGAATATCACCTCCAATTCATACGATGTACAAGCACAAGTAGCGTTGCACCTAAAACATAACTCCAAAACTCTAAAATTGATCACTTAAATTTGAATTTTGTTTCAAGGAGGGTTGGAACAACATCTCACCCCTTTCAAAATCACTTTTATGAAGGTCTAGAAATCTATTTGGCAAACCATTCAACCTATACCAGCTTCAAGCCTGGCATGTTTGATTCGGGACCTATTTTACTTATAAATGAATTCCAATGAAGGAATACAAAATAATACCATCGTTATTAGTGTTAGTTTTGAATACAAAAAAACTCTGGCTTGTATCAAAAACTAATATTCACATATGACATATCATTTTGTTTTAGTATTAAATTGTTCCATTATATCATAGAACTAGATAACGGGGTGTGAAAAGACACAGTAGATACCGTTATTGGTTAAAGTATTGAAATATAAAAAGTATGCTCATAACTGAGATAGTTTGAACATACTAACGGTATAGGTTATCGTGTGATTTGGAAATTAGTTTATCTAGACTAATTAAATCACACGGATATGTCCGGGGCATATTGAGCACGACCAGTTTGGATAGAATTGACTTGTACTGATCGGCGTAGTCAATTCGGTCCTAATATTCAGTCTCTCAATCCCGAGATTGGGACGAGCGTGAGAGTTAGATATCATATATGCTTTTATGTGCCAAAGAGTGCGGTCAATTGAGGCCTGTGCCTCAGTAGGTTGGGTATGCGGTGTTTAGCTTCTTACGTGCCGTTGCTAGTTGGAGGAATCGACGTACCGGTTCACCGGGTTGATGGTGCTCCCGAGATGAGCTCATAAGGTTTATTGTACTAAAACTGGCCAGTGGACTTTACGTCCGGTATAATAAGAAGGTCGAGTGGTACTAATCTCAGATACCAAAAAGTCGGTGAATTAGTTTGTCAGTAAATTGATAAATCAACGAGCACTAGATATTTAATGTGGGAAGATATAAGAAAATATAGTGGTGCGACGTAAAGTCATTTTTGAGCGGTAGTTCCATAATTGGTCCATTAGTGGTACGACTAATTATGTATTTGATAAATCGATAAAGTGAATTAATTAATCCTAAAGGTTTAATTAATATTTAATTGACAAAGTGGATTAAGAAATTAATTCTATATGAATTAATTAATCCTAAAGGTTCGATTAAATTAAATTAAGGAAGTGGGTTAAGAAATTAATTCGAAAGGATAGATTGGAGTTGACTAGTCTAGGGAAGAATAAGAAGTCAACGAAAGTCAAATTAAAAGGCCCACTAGGTCTCCTTAGAAGCTCCCTATAAATATCCCTTGTTAGGCATTTGAAGACATAAGGAAATTTAGAGAGGCAACTCTAGAGTGAGAAAGTTTAGCCTAGAGAGAGAACTTTATCTTCCACACGAACATCTTTCTCGAAGTCGGTAAGAAAAACTTTCTTCTTTGAAAATACTCAAGTTTATTTGTCCGGGTTTTCTTATAACTAGTTACCGCCGTGGGTTTTTGCCATCGGGAAGGTGTTTGTCGCCGTGTGGGTGATTCTGGGGACCGACGACCCTTTATCTGCTTCGAGGTGCTGATCCTACTACTATTACGTTGATCTCTTACTGGGCTAGGTGATCCGTGATAGTGGTGGTACAGATCATGGCCGGATCGGTGGTGGTTGACCGGTTAAAGGGCGGAGGCGCTAGGTGTTTTCTGGCGGCTTGTGCAGAAGGCTCTGGGCAAGCTTTCGTCAAGCTTTTTTTGAGTATTTTTGAAGTGGGTTTCCTTAGGATTCCTTTGTTTTGCTTTGGACTACTCCGTAGACACTAGTCCACACTAGTTCGAAGTCGATTTGGAGTCATTCTTTGGATTTCAGTGGTAATCGCAGGCTAAAGATTTGCTTTTCTTTATTGTTGAGGACTTCGCTTCAAAGGTATAACCTTTAATCCTTCCGCTTTTAATTAAAGGTCCAATCTTTGTGCGTTGTTTGCGATTTAATAAATTAAATAAGTATAAGCCAAGATCCATTCAAGGGAAAATGAATTTGAGCCCGAGCTTCGTCGAAAGTTTTCGATTCTGGAATGCATTGCACGAAAGTGAGAATTTCGATTTAGCCTGGGCTTGTTCTGTTTTCCTTCAATCAGTCTAGTGAAACCAAAGAACTACAGAGGTAAATGACAACTTTTATGACTTTCCAAAAAAAACCAGGTTATACTACAACCAGACATATTTGTATACACAATTTCAATTCTTTGGTTATGGAAGATATTTCAAACTTATTAATCCAAGGATAATCAATCTTATTGAATAGATTCCATTAAAGTTTCTTAAGACTAAATTCATAGAACATAAATCCCATGATCACAAAAGCAGTCCTATTCATAGCATAACATGTCATATGATTTGAACATATACTCAAACCACTTATGAAGCTCTAACTATTACTTGAGTAAAACTCCAGGACCTTCTTAAGCCCTCTAGAAGGTCTGTAGCATATATGAGACCCCATTTTCCTTCAAATCGAAACTTCCCACGAATCAATATGTTGATTTCTTCTTCTTCTTCTTCTTTTTTAAGATTGTAGATTTAAAGAAGTGATGCTCTGGATCAGTTTCATCACACTTCATGTCAAGTTTAGACATCTAGAACAAAACCCATAAAGTTCATACTTAAACCAATATATTTAGAGACCACATTCACCTTCACATCTTAAAAGGTCAGTGTAATAGTTTAACCTTAATCTCATCCTAGTTTTCAGCTACTTCAAACATAGACAACCCATCCAACTTACACAGTTGGCACCAAAATTTCTGTGTTTAATCAAGTATTCTTAACATTATTCAAATATAGGATAACTATCTCATTCGCGTATTGGACTTGTATATCTTAGCATCCCAACTCACTTGGCCAAGTCTACTGCAAACAAAAATCTTACAATGATTCCTAGGCCAGAAAGTGCTCTGATACCACTCTGTAATGCCCCAGACAAACCCCCTATCCAATACGGGAGCTTGACCGGACGTCTGCCTGATTCACGTCAGGTCTCATTCAATAAAGTATACTTTTATAAATAAATTAGAAGTTTAAAACATATGGGATATATTTAACTCTTTTAGAAATACAGTTTAACATGTTTTAAGGGAAAGATACAATAGGTTTATAGTTTACTAATACAACTACCGGGTTAAAATCCTTACACCTCTAACCATTAGTCTGGGTCATTGTGACACTCTGATCTAGTGCCCGCACCTGCCTTCAAACCTGGAGGAAAATAATAATTTTGAAAATAACGGTGTGCTAATGCCCGTGAGATTCTTTTTATTTTTAAAACAATAGTTTAAAAAGGTATCCTATGCCAAAATCAGTTTCACGTTCAATATACATATAACAAGGAAAAAATCATTTCAATCAAAACACAATTAGCTCAACAATGGAGCTTCCAATCAATAAATCAATCAATGCTCATTTAGTGTGGCTAGCATTTCACCTTGGGCTACCTGGACCCAAAGAAGTGAACTAACCACATACTATACCAGTTTGTGCGGCGTCCCGCACTATCGTCAACCTTCGCCCTTAACAGTCAGTGTAGCTAGCTAAAACAGTACCTCCGACGGCCTTTCTCGACCAGCCGAGCCCATCGTTGGCCTGGAGAGTTCAACTCAATCGTAGAGGGTTGGGGATCCCCGTAACGGCCAACAGTTGCAATAACAATCAAGGTATATCTGGGTAACCATTTACACTATCGTAACAGTAATGTCAAGCAATAGTCGTTCAATCCAATCAGTAACATATATAAATCATTCATGTAAAGAGATGGGATAAACGGATAAGCAAACATATAACTATATATATTATATACACACACATATATATAAATATATACACATATATATACTGAACACATATAGATGATAGCAAATCATTTACACCACAAGAAAATAGCGAAAACACTCACCAATCTTCAAGGTTTTGGATGGTCATCTTTGCCCGTTGAGTTCCTACAAGAAGGAAAAGTCATGGTTACCAACTTTAAGACTTAGGTTCTCTTCCTTCTTTACATGTGTATTCAACTAGCCTAGATAATTTACCTCTTCTAGTCTAAATTAAGGGGCAGGTTTCAAGTCAGTCTCTTGAGCAAAATAACATTCTTAGTTAAGGAATTTAAAGGAAAACAAGTTAAGAGGTAAATAGAAGGAAGGGAGAAGCTTCTCAAAAGCACTATGATATTTTCCAACAAGAGAAGGTTAAAAAATCAGACTTTTCTACAAAAGAAACTCAATAGGACTTAAACCCTAGAGGAGTAACTGAGGAACTTCAAAGAACTCAAGGATTGCTTCAATTTTCAGAAAACTCTGCAGAACGCAGCTCTGTTCTTTGCTATTTTTTGGAAAATACAGAAAGCCAAAATTTAATCTATAAATTTCTGAGTAAAACATATTCAAATAGGTTTAAATCGAGCTATAATTTACTTAAATCGTACAAAGAACGAAGAAGATATGAATTTCTGAAGTACAACTATTACTTCAGATTTTTTGCGGAAAGAACAGCATGTCCAGCTCTGTTTCAGAGCTGATTTATGTGAGATTTACAAATTCAAATGGAGAGCCATCAAATTATTTGTAATCCCTGTAAGGAGAGGTTTAAAACAAGATATTTTTCATTCAAATCGGATACAAAATGAGGGAGTTACACAGTTTTGAAGTTGGCTAATCCAATCAACAATTTCCGAAAAATCTGCATTAGCACTCCTACTTCAAGAATACTTTTTGGATGATTTACAAATCCAATTGAGTATTTTAAAAATTACGAATAATTCTAGCAGGAAGAGGTTCAAAAATAACCAAATTTTGGTCAAAATGGACAAGAAACGAGGGAGATATAGAATTTCAAAGTTGGATGACAGCTGCAGAATTTTTGCATACACGAACTACGTCTAGCCACGGTTGGCCATGTCTAAGCCACGTTTGGCCACATCTTGCTAGGTCTAGCCACGTCTAACAGCGTCCAAACTGTGTTTCATGACTCATTTAGGCATAATCATAGGATAGTAATGCCCTCGAGGTCTTAATTTATGCATACTATCATTCAAACATTTTAAACTTAAAAGAAAACTGTATTTCTAAGCATCTTGAACCCATTACAAAATACCAATCTCACTCCAAGCATATAACACGATTTACATCTTTAAACATGTTAAATCATCACATGCCATCCACACATGTTTATTCCAGTACCATAGTTAACAAAACAAGGCTAAACCCGTAAACCTTCCCGTACAGTTCAGGACACCACAAAACTATTCTAAAATCCAAAATTCAATCATGCAATATCATCCAACAACGTTTGAAGTTTTGCTAGAGTTAGAGAAGATTGTTGTTACCTTACATAGATTAAGGGGGGTGAAAGCAATATATCCCCTGCTTCTCCAGTTAATTTTTCCTCAAAATAATTGAACCCTGGATTCTCCTTTAAACAACATTTGTCCTCAGCCTTCCATCTGTCAACTGGTTATGGTGGAGAGGAGTTGAACTACAAGCTTGGTGGAGAAAGAAACGAAGGAGAGAAGGAGAAAGGAGAAGATGTAAGTCGGTTGAGGAAAATTAGAACAAAGGACAAAGACAAAGCTTCTGGGTTCTTCCGTTTTCTTCCTTTTTGTTTAATATAACCAACAAATTTTATCACTTAATTCTATTTGCTTTCTCTGCCTTAAGTTTTCCTAAATTCTAAATCTCACCCACTCAACATAACTCCTCTTTAAATTAAATCCCTGCAACTCCTAATTATGTTTTATCTAGCTAACAAAATTTATTGCATAAAGTATTATTTTAAATATTAGAAGGTTATTTTGTGTATTACCTCATTGGTTTGGAGCGGGATCTCACAAGATCTATGAGCAAAGGCCAATTCCTGAAGTGGGTTTTCAAATTAAGATCAGTTCCCGGGCTATATCTGTTTTTCAGATCTGCGTGATTCTTGAAGTGGGTTTCATAGGATTTCTTTGGTGTTGCCTTGGACCCCTCAGTAGACTACCCACACTAATTCGGAGGCGTTTGGAGTTATTTTTTGGATTTCTTGTGGATTTTGCTTGCCCGAAGATTTGGTATTCTTTTTGCTTGGGACTTCGCTACAAAGGTATAACCTTTAGACTTTCTGCTTCTAATTAAAGGTTGAATCTTTGTACGTCGATTTAATAAATTAAATAAGTATAAGCCTAGATCTGTTCAGGGAAAAATGAATTTGATCCTGAGCTTTGTCGAAAATTTTCGATTTTGGAATGCATTGCACGAAAGTGAGATTTTCGATTTAGCCTGGGCTTGTTTTCTTTTCTCACATGTATGCTATGTTATGCACTAGGCCTGATATTTGCTTTGCCGTTGGCATGGTTAGCAGATATCAGAGTGACCCTGGGAAGTCTCATTAGTTGGCAGTGAAATGCATTCACAAGTACTTGCACAGGACGAGAGATCATGTCTTGATTTATCGAGTGCAGGAGCTAGTTCCATTAGGTTACATAGATTCAGACTTTCAAGATGGTATGGACAAGACTAAGTCTACCTCTGGGTTTGTGTTTACTCTAGGAGGTGGAGCAATAGTATGGCGGACTATTAAGCATAGATACGTGGCGGACTCCACCATGGAGGCTGAGTACGTTGCTGCATCAGAGGCAGCGAAAAAAGCTGTATGGCTCAGGAACTTCCTGGTTGACTTAGATGTTGTTCCTGAGTATTTGAGGTCTATCACAGTCTAATGTGATAACAATGGGGCAGTTGCTAACTCTAGGGATCCACAAGCCCACAAAGCGAGTAAACACATAGAGCGCAAGTACCACCTGATATGAGAGATCGTAAAGATGGGAGACATGATCGTGGCCAAGATAGCATTAGGAGACAACCTTGCAGATCCTTTCATGAAGGTATTGACCCAAAAGGTCTTTGAGAGCTAAGTGTAGGGCATGGGAGTCAAATTCTTAAGAGAGCCATGTGAGTGAGCTAAAGAGTGTTTTGTAGCTTTCATTATGATAGTTGTGTAGTAAGTGGCTTGAACGGTATTTTTGTACTTCAGAGCATAGCTTTGTGTATTTGTGGGAGATTTTGGTTTTGAATACTGAAAAGCTATTGCTTGTATCAAAAACTAATACCCAGTTGACATATCGTTTTGTTCCATTATTAAATGTGTTCCATTATATCATAGAACTAGATAACGAGGTGTAAAAAACACGGTAGATCTCTTTATTGGTTAAAGTAATGATATATAAATCATACGGATGTGCCCGGGGCATATTGAGCATGACCTATTCGGTATTGAATTAACTTGTATTGATCGGCATAGTTAATTCGATCCCAGTATTCTAATCTCTTAATCCCTAGATTGGAGCGGGCATGAGAGTTAGATATCGTATGCTTTGATTTTCCAAAGGGTACTATCAATCAATTGAGGCCTAAATCTCAATAATTTGGGTATGCGGTGTTTGGCTTCTTTATGAAACATTTCTTGTTTAAAGAATCCATGTACCGGTTCGCCGGGTTAATGGGGCTCCCTAGATTAGCTCGAAAGGTTCATTATACTAAATCTGGCCAGTGGACTTTATGTCAGGTATAATAAGAAAGTCGAGTGGTACTAATCTCGGATATCAAGAAGTCGATGAATTAATTTGTCAGTAAATTTATGAATCGATGAGCACTAAATCTTTGATGTGAAGAGATAGAAGAATAATAAAGTGAGCGCGAAGTAAATTCGTTTTTGAGCGGTAGTTCCATAATTAGTCCGCTTGTAGTAGGACTAATTATGCGTTTGACTAATCGATAAAGTGAATTAATTAAT
The DNA here is from genome assembly GCA_030378225.1 of Knoxia roxburghii. Classification (NCBI taxonomy): domain Eukaryota; kingdom Viridiplantae; phylum Streptophyta; class Magnoliopsida; order Gentianales; family Rubiaceae; genus Knoxia; species Knoxia roxburghii. Next base: position 25,823,840 of record CM059418.1, on the reverse strand, counting down.
CCTAAAGGTTCAATTAATATTTAATTGACTAAATGGGTTATGCAAAATAATCCTAAGGGCTAGATTAAATTAAATTAATGAAGTTGGTTAAGAAATTAACTTGAAAGGCTCGATTGGAGTTGATAAGTCTACGGAAGACAAAGGCATCAACGAAAGTCAAACACTAAGGCCCAACTCAAAAGCCCACTAGGTCTCCATTGAAACTCCTATAAATAGCTTCAGATAGGCATTTAGAAGACATAAGAAACCTTGTATGCAAAGTTGTCTCTTTAGAGAGAAGGAAGAACCTAGAGAGAGAACTTCATCTTCTTCAATTAGTTCTTTCTCAAAGTTTGTTTCGAGATCCTTCTTCTTCAAGAACTCAGCCCACGTTTCTCCTAAAAAACCCAGGAGTCCGCCAGTTCGTTAAGATTTCTCCACCACCGTCGCACCGTGCTAGTTGCCGCCTATGAATATTTCCGGTGCCTAAAATCGCAAGCCTTTTTTTGTTGGGTCTTGTTCTTTTGTCGCATTGATCCTTTAGATCGGTCATTCGGTTCCGCCAAAGTCTAGGTCTCCGGGCAAAAGTTTTTCCTGGTAATTTTTGTTTTTGCGGTGTGGGCTTTCAGATTAGGTGCAGGCCTCCGGGCTGTTTCAGATTTGGGCAGTTTCATTTTGCTAGAAGTGGGTTTCTTTGGATTTCTTCATATTATGCCTTAGACATCCCCTGGACATTTGCCCAATCAAATTCAGGATTGGTTGGAGTTATTCTCGGGACACTTTAGTGGATTTGCAACTCAAGACCCGGTTTTCTTTATTTGCGAGGGACGCACTTCAAAGGTATAATCTTTAAAGGTTTATGCTTTAATTTAAAAATTGGATTTTTGCGTGTCGTTTTAATAAATTGATCTAGTATAAGCCTAGATCCTTTCAGGGGAAATGATTTTAAGCCTGAGCTGAATCAAAAGTCTCCGATTCTGGAATGAATAGCACGATAGTGAGATTTTCGGTTTAGCCCGGGCTAGATTTGTTTCCTTCACGCTCTAGTCTAGGGATTAAGAGATTAGAATATAAGGCTCGAATTAATTAGAAAGATCTGTACAAGTTAATTTGATCCTAAATCGGTCCAGCTCAATATGCCCCTGGCACATCCGTATGATTCAATTAGTCTAGACAAACTAATTTCGGAATCATACAATAACCTAAACCAATAGTATATCCAAATTGTCTCAGTTAAGAGCGTTATTTATATATCATAACTTTAACCAATGATACGATCTACTGTGTCACACCAAACACCTTATTATCTAGACATATGATATAAATGGACAATTTATAATACTGAAATACAATCGATATGTAACTGGAAAATAGTTTTTCCTAGAAGCAAAGCTTTTCAGTATTCAAAACTAACAATCACTATAACTCATTAGTGATTTAATCATCTCCATAAGAATTCTGTTTCTCCGTTCTTCTACACCATTCTGCTGGGGTGTGCCAGATGCAGATAACTGAGACTGAATTCCAACCTCTGCAAGGTATTCTCAAAATTCGCCCGAGAGGTATTCTCAAGTACGATCTGATCGTAGTGACTTGATACTCTTACCATGATGTTTCTTCACATCTACCCGATACTTTTTGAACTTACCAAAACATTCCGTATCTTGAGTAGTCATCTATGAATTTCACAAAATACTCATACCCTCCTCTCGCCTGTGTAGACATTGGTCCACACAAGTCAGAGTGAATGAGCTTTAACACTTCTTTGACCCTATACCCTTTAGCCTGAAAAGGTCTCTTGGTTATCTTACTGTCCAAGCATGATTCAAAGGTTGAATAGTTGTCAATCTCTAATGAACTTAAATGTCCATCATTGACCAATCTCTGAATCCTACTAAGGTTAATGTGACCTAGTCTAAGATGCCAAAGATATGTTTTGTTCATCTCTGATGGTTCTTTCCTCTTATTTATGTTCAATGATGCACCATTTTCTATATTTTGTGCAACAGGGGAGTTTGATTTTATCAAAAACAAATTATCTGCTAACGAACCAGAACAAATAAGTTTTTCATGTTTCCTAACAACAACAGAATCATTAGAAAATATAAACTTATAACCATCCTTGATGAGTTTAGAAACTGAAATCAAGTTCTTTCTAAAACTCGGTACATAAAGACAATTCTTTAAAATCAAACTACTACTATTATTTTCGAAAAATAGACTAACTACTCCCACTGCTTCTATAGACACTCTTGTAGTGTCACCCGAGTAGACTTTAAGCTCGCCACTTCTAAGCTTCTGGGTTACCTGAAACCCCTGCAAAGAATTACAAACATGATCAGTGGCTCACGAATGCACACACCAGGTATCTGTGGGAATCACCGCTAAACATGTCTAAGTAATTAAGGCTGAAATTGTCATACCTTTGAGCTTTGGACAATCGGACTTCCAATGTTCCGTCTGACCGCATTTGAAGCATTTACCTTTCGGCTTCTTTTTCTTCGTGAGGCTGGCTTTGGCACAAGTTTCCGTGCCTGATTAGCCTTCTTAGCCTTATTCTTTTTATTGTTCTTGCTCTTAGGTGCATAAGAAGAACTTGAAGCCTTGAATGTGACTAAAGCTTGCTTTTTCTCTCAAAAATGACGTTTAGCTGACGCCAGTGATGTTAGGAGCTTGGCCAGAGTATGGTCTCTCTCGTTCATATTATAGTTCAGCCCGAACTACTCACAACTCTGACGCAAGCTCTGGAGGCTGATATCCACTTGACTCTAATGGTCGATTGCACCTCCCAACACCTCTATTTGATTGATTTTGCTAATCATCTCAAGCACATGATGTCTCATGGGGTGCCCTCTTTCATATTAGTAGTCATGAGTTTGCTCATAGCTATTTGCTTAGCAGCTCGATCTTGATGTCTAAACATTTCTCTAAGATTTAACATCATCTCTGTGGCTGTAAGCATTGACTGATGTTGATGTTGCAAAACACTCGACATAGAAGCCAAGATGTAGCAACATGCCATCTCATCGGCTTTTCTTCACCTCTGATATGCCTTTCTTTGTTCATCGGTAGATTCATCTGTAAGCACAGGAGGACTTGGTTCTGTGAGCATAAACTTGTTTTGCTCAGCTATTAGGACAATGTCCAAGTTGCGTTTCCATTCGATATAATTAGTGCCAGTTAACTTATTCTCTTTCAGTATAATAGACAACGTATTAAATGCCATATTGAATAACTGAAAATAAATAAACATACATGTTTTAGTGAATCATAGAAAAAATTAAAATATTGTACCCTCATAAATAACAATATAATCTTTCAACCAACATCTCATTCATTGGGATTCACGCAAGCCACGATAGTATGAACTTTTGCATTAGTCCACATTTGTTTGACAACAACCTAAGGTAATTAATTTTACTATCTGACCAGATGATCTATTGATCAATAAAATTAATAGTTGGTCTCTTTCGCCGTACATAGAAATAGCGTGACCTCAATGGGAGAAATACTACTAATTGTACACTAAGTGTATGCCATTACGTGACTTCTAAGTTTATTACCAAGGATAGTGCACCTTAGTTGGAGAGGATCTCGCATTTCTCCAATTTAACTTACTATAGTCATCCTACTTAGAAATTTAATGTAGTGATCTTATGAATTAGACTTATCTGTTATGGGGGAAGGCTCTAATGCCAACGAGCAAGTTTGCACACATCACATATGAACTCGTAATGGAGGGTATGGGAATTAATCAATTTAAACCCATTCCCACTTCGATTTTCAAAATGAGGGATTTCCAGTTTTAACATGCAATTAACTAATCATAAGTTATAAACAACTATAAAACCACATGTTTTAATCATGCATGAAAAATAAAGAATTAATTAAAACATGTAAGCATGCAATTACAAACAATAAAAAAGTGGAAAATAAATACGTAAAATAAATTTCCCGACTATTATGGCTTTAATTCTGCATGCCGTTTCCATCTGCTGCCTTGTCCACGTATCTCGTTACATTACTCTGGTGGATTGAGTCTTGGCTTGAAGATCTCGAAACAATCCGAAAAATTCCTTAAAAATTTTGGCAGAAAAGAAAAAAACACATCGTATGGCGCTAAGGGGATAGCGAGCTCTCGATTTTCACGCGCTGCAGGAGTTGATCACCACACGCCGCCCCGGCTGAGAATTGCTACTGCTGCTGCCTATCGGTCCTTGCTGTGCGTGCCCGAGGAAAAGCTGACTTCGATGGTTAATTCTTTTAAGTTCTCTTTCTAAGCTTTCTCTTTCTAAGTTTCTGGAATTATGAAACTATGAATTGTGTCTTGTGTTGTTGACCCTCTATGTCTAGTTATAGAGCTATAAGACAGACCTTAAGTTGGAAAATGATTGGTTTTCCTAATGGGTTTGTGTTTTACTTGTATCCTACTCCTGGACTGATTCACATCCAACTGATACAAGGATTCTCTTATCCTTAATCCAGTTTCTAGATGATTCACAACGAACTGACACAAGGATTAATTAATTAAATCTACCTTTGCAAATTAACAATACATAACCACTAATGGATTAATTATGGCACTACCATCCAAACTAGAAATGTTTCTAGTACAATTAAATTAATTATTCTTTAATATCCTCACATCAAAGATATAGTGCTCGTCAAAATATAATGATAAATTAATTAATAAACTTCTTATTATCCAAGACTAGTATCACTCGACCTTTTTACTATACCAGACATAAGTTCACTGGCCAGGTTTAGTACAATAAAAATTACAAGCTCATATCGGGAGAATCATCAACCCGGATGAACCGGTACATGGTTTCATTTTGAACAAGTGATAGCACACCAAGCAATCAAACACGTACACCCAACCTATCCTCAAGTGACCTCACTCTTTAGCATATCAAAGTTTACTATGTTCAATCCTCATGCCTGTTCCAGTATAGAGATTAAGAGATAGAATACAAGGTTCGAATTAACTACTAACGATCAGTACAAGTTAATTCAAACCTCAACGGTCATGCTCAATATGCCCCGGACATATCTATATGATTCAATTAGTCTAGACCAACTAATTTTAGAATAACATAATAAGCTAAACTGACTGTTTGACCAAAACTGTCTCAGTTACGAGCTTGGTTTATATATCAAAACTTTAACCAATAATAATATCTACTGTGTCACACAAGACACTTCATCATCTAGTCGTTCGATATAAATGGACAACATATGTAAAACATAATATGATTTTAACTAAAACAATTAATCGATATAACTGGGAAATAGTTTTCATACAAGCTCAGCTTTCCAGTATTCAAAACTTACACATGAAAATGTTGAATGTGTGGATATGACACAGATCAAGGATCCAAAGTCAATACGACAGAAAGGCGTCAGAAATGTGCGCCTATAAAGTATTGTTGAAAAGCGTGTTAATAAATCAAACAATAAAAGTCGGGGAAAGAATTCAGTTGTAGCATCATTGCGATCTACAAAGGATTTTGTTGATATTGCAAGGGCTAAATATGGAGTTGTAGATGGAAATTATGTAAACCCAGTTTTATGCAACAATAATTAGTTATATTGGTTATTTTATTGAACTTTATGTCTAATTTACGGTGTATGCTTGTAAGGGTTAGGGTTTAGGTAATGTTCAACTTTTCATTAGAACATGTTAGGGTTAGAGTTTCTTATTTGACAATGTTAGATTTATTTTATTATCAAAAAAGGTTAGTATTCAATTTTTTATTGAAAATTATATGGTTCAGTGTTTCAAATAATAAGGTTATGGTTATATGAAACGTTGAAAAATATAATGTTCAACGTTTCATCAAAAGTAAGTGTCAATATTTTTAACTAAACCCAAACCACTAAATAATTAAACCCTACACACTTAACTGTGAAACCATAAACCCTAAATTATAAATCCTAAACCCGAAAACAAACCATAAACCCTAGAACCCCATGACATAAACAGTAGACCCTGAAACCCCTAAATGGTCAGTGTTAAGTTATTAATCAAATGATTTAGGGTTCAACATTTCATCACAAAGTGTATGGTTCAGTTTTTTAACAAAAAATGTTAATGTTTAATGTTTCATCTATGACGTTATGGGTAGGGTTTTTTTTTTTTTTTAACAAAACCCCTCACACATTTTATGAATTAACGAACCATAATCATTCGAGGTTTAGAGGTTAGGGTTTAAGGTTTATGTAATAGTATTTAGAAAATTATGGTTCCGTTGTTAAGGTTTAGTGTTCATGGTTCATGTGCTAGGGTTTAGTTATGTAATGTTTGGGTTTTAGATTTTTATTAAAAAATGTCAGGGACTATTTTTTATAGGAAATGGTAGGGTTAAATGTTTCATCAAAAGGGGTTAGGGTTTAGTTATTTTATATAAGGTTACGGTTCAGGTATTTAACCGTTAAGGTTATTGTACAGCGTTTCAGCAAAGAAGATTAAGGTTTTTTTATATTTTTAGTTATAGTGTTCAGTGCTTCATCAAAATTATTAGGGTTTAATTTTTTAAAAATAAACCTATAACCTTAAACCTTGTGATGAAAAACTAAACCCTAACCAAGTAATTTGTAAACCCTCACCCCCTAACGCTTGAAAAATATAATGTTCAACTTTTCATCAAAAGGTAAGTGTCAATATTTTTAACTAAACCCTAACCACTAAATAATTAAACCCCACACCCTTAACCATGAAACCATGAATCCTAAATTGTAAATCCTAAACCCGACAACAAACCATAAGCCCTAAAACCCTATGACATAAACACTAGACCCTAAAAACCCTAAACTGTTAGTGCTTCAGCTATTAATCAAATGATTTAGGGTAAAGTGTTTCATCACAAAGTGTATGGTTAAAGTTTTTAACAAAAACCGTTAGTGTTCAATGTTATATCTATAACGTTATGGGTAAGTTTTTTTTTTTTACTAAACCCCTTACAAATTTTGGTAATAACCGAACCATAACCTTTTGATGTTTAGGGGCTAGGATTGAAGGTTTATGTATTAGGGTTTACGAATTACGGTTTAGTTGTTTAGGGTTTAGGGTTTAGGGTTTAGTGTTTATGGTTATGTATTATGGTTTATGCATTTAAGGGTTAGGGTTTAGTTGTGTACTAGTTAGGGTTTAGATTTTTATCAAAAGGTTTAGAGTATATGTTATTAACAAAAAGGTCAGGTTTATTTTTTAAGGAAAATGTTAGGATTAAATGTTTAATTGGAAGGGGTTAGGGTTTAGTTATTTTATATAAGGTTACAGTTCAGCTATTTAAAATATAAGGTTAAGGTTCATCCGTTCAGCAAAACCATAATTAACAAACAAGTAAACCCTAACAATTAAATAATTAAACCCAAAACCATTAACCGTGAAACCCTAAACTCTAAATTGAAAACCCTATACCTGACCATAAACCATAACCCCTAAAACCCCACGACCTAAACAGTAAACCCTAAAACCGCTAAATGATTAATGGTTCAGTTGTTAAACAAATGATTTATGGTTCAGCGTTTCATCACAAAGTGTATGGTTCAGGTTTTTAACAAACAAGGTTAATGTTCAACGTTGCATCTATAACGTTATGGGTATGTTTTTTTTTTTTTCCTAAACCTCTCACACATTTTATGAATAGCCGAACCATAACCGTTTGAGTGTTAGGGATTAGGGTTTAAGGTTTATTTAATAGTGTTTAGGAATAGGGTTAAGCTGTTTAGGGTTTAGTGTTTATGGTTCATGTATTAGGGTTATGTATTTAAGGGTTATGGTTTAGTTATGTAATGGTTGGGGTTTAGATTTTTATTAAATAGGTTAGGGTATATGTTTTTAACAAAAATTTAAGGGTTTAATTTTTTTTTTGAAAAATGTTATGGTTAAATGTTTCATCGGAAGGGGTAAGGGTTTAGTTATTTTATATAAGGTTAGGTTCAGGTATTTAACCGTTAAGGTTATGGTACAGCGTTTCGGAAAAGAAGATTATGGTTTTTTTTAATATTTTTAGTTTTAGTGTTTAGTGATTCATCAAAATTGTTAGGGGCTTAATTTTTAAAAATAAACCTATAACCTTAAACCCTGTGATGAAAAACTAAACCCAAACCTAGTAATTTATAAACCTCACCCCTAACGCTTAAAAAATATAATGTTCAACTTTTCATCAAAATGTAAGTGTCAATCTTTTTAACTAAACCCTAACCACTAAAAAATTAAACCTTACACACCGTGAAACCATAAACCCTAAATTGTAAATCCTAAACCTGACAACAAGCCACAAACCCTAAAACCCTATGACAAAAACACTAGACCCTAAAACCTCTAAACTGTTAGTGGTTCAGTTATTAATCAAATGTTTTAGAATTCAGCGTTTCATCACAAAATGTATGGTTCAGAGTTTTAACAAAAAAAGGTTATTGTTCAATGTTTCATCTATAACATTCTGGGTAAGTTTTTTTTGTTTTTACTAAACCCATTACAAATTTTATGAATAACCGAACCATAACCGTTTGAGGTTTAGGGGTTAGGGTTTAAGGTTTATGTAATAGTGTTTTTTAAATTAGGGTTTGGGTGATTAAGATTTAGTGTTTATGGTTTATGTATTATGGTTAATGCATTTAAGGGTTAGGGTTTAGATTTTTATCAAAAGGTTTAGGGTATAAGTTATTAACGAAAAGGTCAGGGTTTATTTTTTAAGCAAAATGTTAGGGTTAAATGTTTCATCAGAAGGGGTTTGGGTTTAGTTATTTTATATAAGGTTACGGTTCAGGTATTTAATTATTTAGGTTAGGGTTCAATCGGTTTAGCAAAAAAGATTATGGTTTTTATTTATATTTTTAGTTTTAGTGTTCAGAGTTTCATAAAAATTTTTAGGGTTTAGTTTTTAAAAATAAACCAATAACCTTAAACCCATTGATGAAAAACTAAACCATAATCACGTAATATGTAAACCCTCACCCCTAACGCTTGAAACCCTAAACCTATCCCATCTCACGTAAACTAAACCACAACAACTAAATAATTAAACCCTAAACAATTAACCATGAAACCCTAAACTCTAATTTGTAAACCCTAAACCCAACCACAAACCATAACCCCTAGAACTCGAGGACCTAAACATTAGACCCTAAAACCCCTAAACGGTTAGTGGTTTGATTATTAATCAAATGATTTAGGGTTCATCATTTCATGAACAAGTGTGGGGTTCAAGGTTTTCAACCAAAAAGGTTAGTGTTCAATGTTTGATCTATAACGTTATGGGTAAGTTTTTTTGTTTTTACTAAACCCATTACAAATTTTATGAATAACCGAACCACAACCGTTTGAAGTTTAGGGGTTTGGGTTTAAGGTGTATGTAATAGTGTTTTCCAAATTAGGGTTCAGGTGATTAGGGTTTTGAAAGATTATCCAGGTAAAAAATTCACTTTCATATGCATTCCAAAATCGAAATCTTTGACTAGGCCTAGACTCTAGCACAATCACTATTCCAATCCTTTCTTGAAATAACATTGCGCAGGATCTTGGTTTGCACTTATTCGATTTATCACACAACAAAATTTCTAATTAAAAGCGGAATTTTTAGAAATACCTTTTGAAGCGTAAACTCAGGTGATCGCTTGTATGACTAAAGACTAGGCTCGAACGTTGTGTGGGCAATGATCAGCAACTCGACACAAAAGAACTCACTGGAATAAACCAGCAGCCGCCTAAAGCTGCGCGTCGTCGCCTAGGAAGTCCAAACGCCACACCCAAAAATAATCTGAGCACCGCCGCCACCTAGGAATCTGAGCCGCCGGCCAAGGAGAGAGAAATTCCGACTTCTAAAGCTTGAATTTTAATTCTCTCTCTAGGATTTTATCTCTTTAGTTTTCTAGTCTTGAAAACTTATGAATTGTGTGCTGTATAATTTCTAATCCCTTGTCTGTATATAAAGCTACAAGAGAGACCCCAAGTTGGTTTAGGATTCTCCTTCCTAATGGGTTTATGTAATTAATTAGTTTCCAAATCCAATTAGGTAACTAATCTAATAGGATAATCCAAATCCAATTAGATTTCCTAATTTCTATGATTTCCTAATTCTAATTGAAACTTAAGACTTAATTAATTAATTAAATAATTCCAATTTGTTAATTACTTAATTAACCCTTATGAATAATTAATTAAATAATTAATTCTACATATTCAAACCCACTACAAAATTAATCGTACCACTAACGGATTAATTTTGGCACTATCATCCTACACTAGAATTGCTTCCGGAACAACTAAATTAATTTATTCTTTAATCTCCCCACATCAAAGATATAGTACTCGTTAATTTATTAATTTACTGGTAAATTAATTAATTAACTTCTTTAATTCTGATATTAGTACCACTCGACCTTTTTACTATACCGGACATAAGTCAACCGGCCGGGTTTAGTATAATAAACATAACGAGCTCATCTCAGGAACACCATCACCCCAGACGCATCGATACATGGTTTCCTTTCGACAAGCAGCAGCACATCAAGTAACTAAACTTGCGCACCCAACCCACCGAGACTATTGGCCACAAATGACCTCACCCATTGGCAGATCAAAGTACACTATGTCTAATACTTATGTCCTCTCAAGTCCAGGGATTAAGAGATAGAATACTAAGAATGAATTGTCTATTAAATTAATACAAGACAAATCATTCTAAATGGTCAAGTTCAATGTGCCTAGGTTATATCTACATGATTCAATTAGTTTAGACAAACCAATTTTCTGAATCACATAATAACCTGAACCGACAGCTTGTCCAAAACTGTCTCGGTTACGAACCTCATTTATATATTATATCTTTTAACCAATGATGAGATCTACTGTGTCACACCAGACACCTCATCGTCTAATTACATAATATATAAATGGATGATGTATGCACAACATATAAACCAAAACATTCAAATCGATATATTAACTGGGAAAAAGTATAATACAAGCATAGCTTATGTATTCAAACCTAACAGGTTTAGTGTTTATGCTTTATGTATTTAGAATTTTATCAAAAGGGTTAGGGTATATGTTTTTACCAAAAAGGTCTGGGTTTATTTTTTATAGAAAATGTTAGGGTTAAATGTTTCATCGGAAGGGGTTAGGGTTTAGTTATTTTATATAAGGTTACAGTTGAGATATTTTACCTTTAAGGTTATGGTACAGCTTTTCAGCAAAGAAGATTATGGTTCTTTCTTTATATTTTTAGTTTCAGTGTTTTGTGCTTCATCAATATTGTTATGGTTTAATTTTTAAAAATAAACCTATAACCTAAAACCCTGTGATGAAAAACTAAACCCTAACCAAGTAATTCGTAAACCCTCACCCCTTAACGCTTGAAAAGTATATTGTTCAACTTTTCATCAAAAGGTAATCTTTTTAACTAAACCCTAACCACTAAATAATTAAACCATACACCCTTAACCGTGAAGCCATAAACCGTAAATTGGAAATCCTAAACGCGACAAAAGACATAAACCCAAAAACCCTATGACATAAACACTAGACCCTAAAACCCCTAAACAGTCAGTGGTTCAGTTATTAATCAAATGATTTAGGGTTCAGCGTTTCATCACAAAGTGTGTGGTTCAGGTTTTTAACCAAAAAATGTTAGTTTTCAACGTTTCATCTATAATGTTATAGGTAATTTTTTTTTACGAAGCGCCTTACACATTTTATGAATAACCGAACCATAAAAGTTTGAGTTTTAGAGGTTTGGGTTTAAGGTTTTTGTAATTGTGTTTTCCAAATTAGGTTTTAGGTGTTTAGGGTTTAGTGTTTATGGTTATGTATTAGGGTTAATGCATTTAAGGGTTAAGGTTTAGTTATTTAATGGTTAGGGTTTAGATTTTTTTATCAAAAGGGTAAGGGTATATGTTTTTACCAAAAAGGTTATGGTTTATTTTGTTGGATTTGTTTAGGTGTTTAATCTAATTAAACAGCGAAATTCCTAAACATTAAGGATCAGGTCTTACCCTTGAAGCGTAATCGGTTGTGCACGTCGCCTGGCTCATCTGAGAAGATGGCATTTTGTTGTCTCCAAAATCCTTCCTCGAAGGATCCTCTACTCTCAAGCACGAAAGTCTTCGCAGGTTGGTGCTAGCCGATCTTGCCTACCTAGAGAATTTTGGAAAATCTTGTGTATTTTGTCTTATCAGAATTTTCTAATTCCAATCACCCTTTTCCTACAATAATACCCCTAGGATATTTGTAGAGATCAAATTTTCCAAAATCAGTATTGTTACCAAATATTATTTTACTGATTCCAAATCAGTATTTAAATAATATTTACTGATTCCAAATCAGCATTAAATAATACCTTAATGATTTGGGTTATACACCAAGCCCATGGATCAACCCATGACCCATGGATCAGGCTGATGGGTCAAGAACATCAATTGCAATTAAGTCCCTTGATTTATCAGCCTGTCCCAATTGTTCCCAGGTAATTAATTAACTATTAATTAATACCCTAGAACTTCTCAATAATATTTAATTAAACCATTTAATTAAATATTCTTTATTTAAGTATAACAATTATACTTATTGTAGGCAAGAATACTTATTCTGCATCATCGAACTTTCTTATATGCGATCCTGTAGGCCCATTCCAAATTGGCAACGGATAACTCAATCTCATTGATTAATCTATAAATCATTAGTGGTCTCTAGCAAGACATAATGACTACCCAATTCAGAATGGAGGGTCGAATGGTGATTCAACACAACCTTTCTGAGCAAACTGTGTATGATCTTCTACATTGGTATCCCGTTTAGCATAAGGCATGGAACCATCATCCTTATATGGCTAAACGTTTACTTGATCTCTTAGTGACACTGAATCCATCAAGCAAATGATATCCTTATCATTCCTTGGGCATGGCCATGATAGTGGCCAAGATATCATCTCTCACTTAAGAGAGATTTGTAATCCCATCACTTCACCTACATATCTTAGCGTGAATCATAGTGTACCCAATCATACCCGTACTTGGCAACCTGTTACGGCCCCGTTAGGCGTATGTCAAAGCACACTACAATTCACCTAAAACCATGTAGTGATCTCTGGTCTAAGGATCCTCGTACCAATACTACTCAAAAGAATCACTCATGATCTAATTAGTACATGGAGTGTTTCTTTTGGCGGATCAATTTCATGAATTTAAATATGCACAAGAATATTACTATCATGAAATTAACTCATTTGATAAACAATCAATCATGCGATAAATGTCTTATTTACATAAATACCCTCAAAGTCTATTTACAAAAATATCCCTCATTAGGGCACATACACCAACATATTTTTTATGGAAAAAGTTAGCGTTAAATGTTTCATTGGAAGGGGTTAGGGTTTAGTTATTTTATATAAGGTTACAGTTCAGGTATTTAACCGTTAAGGTTATGGTGCAGCGTTTCAGCAAAAAAATTATGGTTTTTTTGGGCCGAATTGGTATTTTGGTCCTTTATAAATGGGGGTGTTGCTGTTTTGGTCTCAAATAAAACTATAACTGCTCTTTTGGTCCATTATCAATTTTTATTAGCATTTTTAGTCCATTTTTACGAAAAATTTAGAAGATAACAGATGAACTCATTTGATTGCTAGTCAAACATAATTTTTTCTTAAAAATGATTTGTACCATGATGTTTTCAATCAATTTTATGATCCGGATCCTCATGAATGTTCAACCCATTTAGGGATTCGGTTATTATTTTGGATTGTTAGTCGATCTAAATGGGTCGAACATTCGTGATGAACCGATTCATAAAATGGATTAGAAACATCATGATACAAATCATTTTGTAGAAAAAATTAGGTTTGACTTGCGATCAAATGAGTTAATCTGTTATCTTCTAAACATTTTCGTAAAAAATGATGTAAACCTCTAATAAAAAATTGATAAGGGACAAAAACAGGAGTCGTAGTTTTATTTGGGACCAAAACAGCAACACTCACATTTATAAGTGACTAAAATACCAATTCGGCCTTCTTTTTTTTATATATTTTCGTTTTAGTGTTCAGTACTTCATCAAAATTGTTATGGTTTAGTTTTTAAAAATAAACCTTAAACCTTGTGATGAAAAACTAAAACCAAACCACGTAATTTTGAACCCTCACCCTCTAACGCTTGAAAAATATATTGTTCAACTTTTTATCAAAAGGTAAGCGTCAATCTTTTTAAATAAACCCTAACCCCTAAATAATTAAACCATACACCTTTAACCGTGAAACTAAAAACCCTAAATTGTAAACCCTAAACCCAAAAAAAACTACAAACCCAAAAACCTACGACATAAACACTAGACCCGAAAACCCTAAATAATTAGCGTTTCATCACAAAGTGTATGGTTCACGTTTTTAACCAAAAAAAGGTTAGTTTTCAACGTTTCATCTATAATGTTATAGGTAAGTTTTTTTTTTTACAAAACCCCCAAACGCAATTTATGAATAACTGAACCATAACGGTTTGAGTTTTAGGGGTTGGGGGTTAGGCTTTAAGGTTTATGTAATTGTGTTTTCCAAATTAGGGTTAAGGTGCTTAGGGTTTAGTGTTTATGGTTATGTATTACGATTTATGCATTTAAGGGTTAGGGTTTAGTTATGTAATGGTAAGGGTTTAGATTTTTTATGCAAAGGGTTAGGGTATATGTTTTTATATGTTTTTACCAAAAAGGTCAGGGTTTATTTTTTATGGAAAATGTTAGGGTTAAATGTTTCATTCGAAGAGGTTAGGGTTTAGTTATTTTATAGAAGGTTACTGTTCAGGTATTTAACTGTTAAGTTATGGTACAGCGTCTCAGTATAGAAGATTATGGTTCTTTTTTTATATTTTTTGTTTTAGTGTTTTGTGCTTCATCAATATTGTTATGGTTTAATTTTTAAAAATAAACCTATAACCTTAAACCCTGTGATGAAAAACTAAGCCCTAACCAAGTAATTCACAAACCCTCACCCCTTAACGCTTGAAAAGTATAATGTTCAACTTTTCATGAAAATGTAAGTGTCAATCTTTTTAACTAAACCCTAACCACTAAATAATTAAACCATACACCCTTAACCGTGAAGCCATAAACCGTAAATTGGAAATCCTAAACGCGACAAAAAAAATAAACCCAAAAACCCTATTACATAAACACTAGACCCTAAAACCCCTAAACAATCAGTGGTTCAGTTATTAATCAAATGATTTAGGGTTCAGCATTTCATCACAAAAGTGTGTGGTTCAGGTTTTTAACCAAAAATTGTTAGTTTTCAATGTTTCATCTATATTTTATGGGTAAGTTTTTTTTTACGAAGCGCCTTACACATTTTATGAATAACCGAACCATAAAAGTTTGAGTTTTAGAGGTTTGGGTTTAAGGTTTATGTAATTGTGTTTTCCAAATTAGGGATCAGGTGTTTAGGGTTTAGTGTTTATGGTTATGTATTAGGGTTTATGCATTTAAGGGTTAAGGTTTAGTTATTTAATGGTTAGGGTTTAGATTTTTTTATCAAAAGGGTAAGGGTCTATGTTTTTAACGAAAAGGTTATGGTTTATTTTTTATAGAAAAAGTTAGCGTTAAATGTTTCATTGGAAGGGGTTAGGGTTTAGTTATTTTGTATAAGGTTACAGTTCAGGTATTTAACCGTTAAGGTTATGGTGCAGCGTTTCAGCCAAAAAATTATGGTTTTTTTGGGCCGAATTGGTATTTTGGTCCTTTATAAATGGAGGTGTTGCTGTTTTGGTCTCAAATAAAACTACGACTGCTCTTTTGGTCCATTATCAATTTTTTATTAGCATTTTTAGTCCATTTTTATGAAAAAATTTAGAAGATAACAGATGAACTCATTTGATTGCTCGTCAAACATAATTTTTTCTTAAAAATGATTTGTACCATGATGTTTTCAATCAATTTTATGATCCGGATCCTCATGAATGTTCAACCCATTTAGGGTTTAGGTCATTATTGTGGATTGTTAGTCGATCTAAATGGGTCGAACATTCGTGATGAACCGATTCATAAAAAGGATTAGAAACATCATGAGACAAATCATTTTGCAGAAAAAATTAGGTTTGACTAGCGATCAAATGAGTTAATCTGTTATATTCTCAACTCTTTCGTAAAAAATGATGTAAACCTCTAATAAAAAATTGATAAGGGACAAAAACAGGAGTCGTAGTTTTATTTGGGACCAAAACAACAACACCCACATTTATAAGGAACCAAAATACCAATCGGCCTTTTTTTTTATATTTTAGTTTTAGTGTTCAGTACTTCATCAAAATTGTTATGGTTTAATTTTTAAAAATAAACCGTTAACCTTAAACCTTGTGATGAAAAACTAAAACAAATCCACGTAATTTTGAACCCTCACCCCCTAACGCTTGAAAAATATATTGTTCCACTTTTTATCAAAAGGTAAGTGTCAATCTTTTTAACTAAACCCTAACCACTAAACAATTAAACCATACACCTTTAACCGTGAAACTATAAACCCTAAATTGTAAACCCTAAACCCAAAAAAAACTATAAACCCGAAAACCCTATGACATAAACACTAGACCCAAAAACCCTAAATAATTAGTGGTTCAATTACTAATCAAATGATCTAGGGTCCAGCGTTTCATCACAAAGTGTATGGTTCACGTTTTTAACCAAAAGAAGGTTAGTTTTCAACGTTTCATCTATAATGTTATAGGTAAGTTTTTATTTTTACAAAACCCCCAAACGCAATTTATGAATAACCGAACCATAACGGTTTGAGTTTTAGGGGTTGGGGTTAGGCTTTAAGGTTTATGTAATTGTGTTTTCCAAATTAGGGTTAAGGTGCTTAGGGTTTAGTATTTATGGTTATGTATTACGGTTTATGCATTTAAGGGTTAGGGTTTAGTTATGTAATTGTAAGGGTTTAGATTTTTTATCCAAAGGGTTAGGGTATATGTTTTTATATGTTTTTACCGTAAAGGTCAGGGTTTATTTTTTCTGGAAAATGTTAGGGTTAAATGTTTCATTCGAAGAGGTTAGGGTTTAGTTATTTTATATAAGGTTACTGTTCAGGTATTTAACCGTTAAGGTTATGGTACAGCGTCTCAGTAAAGAAGATTATGGTTCTTTTTTATATTTTTAGTTTTAATGTTTAGTACTTCATCAAAATTGTTCGGGTTTGATTATTAAAAATAAACTTATAACCTTAAACACCGTGATGAAAAACTAAACCCTAACCAAGTAATTTGTGAACCCTCACCCCCTAACGCTTGAAAAATATAATGTTCAACTTTTCATCAAAATGTAAGTGTCAATCTTTTTAACTAAACCCTAAGCACTAAGTAATTAAACCATACACCCTTTACCGTGAAACAGTTAGTGGTTTAATTATTAATCAAACGATTTAGGGTTCAGCGTTTCATCACAAAGTGTATGGTTCAGGTTTTTAACCAAAAAAGGTTAGTTTTCAACATTTAATCTACAATGTTATGGGTAAGTTTTTTTTTTTACAAAACCCCTTACACATTTTATGAATAACCGAACCATTATAGTTTGAGTTTTAGTGGTTAGGGGTTAGGGTTTATTATTTATGGTTATGTATTAGGGTTTACGCATTTAAGGGTTAGGGTTTAGTTATGTAAATGTTAGGGTTTAGATTTTTTATCGAAAGGGTTAGGGTATATGTTTTTACCGAAAAGGTAAGGGTTTATTTTTTATGGAAAATGTTAGGGTTAAATGTTTCATTAGAAGGGGTTAAGGTTTAGTTATTTTATCTAAGGTTATAGTTTTGGTATTTAACCGTTAAAGTTATGGTACAACGTTTCAGCAAAAAGATTATTTTTTTTTGGCCGAATTGGTATTTTGGTCCTTTATAAATGAGGGTGTTACTGTTTTGGTCCCAAATAAAACTACGACTGCTGTTTTCGTCCCTTATCAATTTTTTATTAACATTTTTAGTCTATTCTTATAAAAAATTTAGAAGATAACGGATTAACTCATTTGATCGCTAGTCAAACATAATTTTTTTTCTTCAAAATGATTTGTAGCATGATGTTTTCAACCAATTTTATGATCCGTATCCTCATGAATGTTCAACCCATTTAGGGTTTTGGTCGTTATTTTGGATTGTGAGCCGATCTAAATGGATTGAACATTCGTGGTGAACCGATTCATAAAATGAATTAAAAACATCATCATACAAATTATTTTGAAGAAAAAATTAGGTTTGATTAGCGATCAAATGAGTTAATCTGTTATCTTCTAAATTTTTAGTAAAAAATGATGTAAAATGCTATTAAAAATTGATAAGGGACCAAAACAGCAGTCGTAGTTTTATTTGGGACCAAAACAGCAACACCCCTTTTTATAAATGACCAAAGTACCAATTTGGTCTTTTTTTATATTTTTAGTTTTAGTGTTCAGTACTTCATAAAAATTGTTAGGGTTTAATTTTTAAAAATAAACATAAAACCTTAAACCCTGCGATGAAAAACTAAAACCTAACTACGTAATTTGGAAACCCTCACCCCCTAACGCTTGAAAAATATATTGTTCAACTTTTCATTAAAAGGTAAGTGTCAATTTTTTTAACTAAACTCTAACCACTAAATAATTAAACCCTACACGCTTAACCATGAAACCATAAACTCTAAATTATAAATCCTCAACCCAACAAACAACCATAAGCCTTAAAACCCTGTGAAATAAACATTAGGCCCTAAAACGCCTAAACGGTTAGTGGTTCAGTTATTAATCAAATGATTGAGGGTTCATCATTTCATCACAAAGTATAAGGTTCAGGTTTTTAACCAAAAAAGGTTAGTGTTCAACGTTCCATTTATAACGTCGTGGGTAAGGCCATTTTTTTTACAAAACACCTTACACATTTTATGAATAACCAAACCAAAACCATTTGAGTTTCAGGGGTTAGGGTTTAAGAATTATGTCATATTGTTTAGGAAATTAAGGTTCAGTTGTTTAGGGTTTAGTGTTTATGGTTCATGTATTAGCGTTTTTGCATTTAAGGGTTAGAGTTTAGTTATGTAATGATTAGGGTTTAGATTTTTATTATTAGGGTTAGGGTATATGTTTTTACTGAAAATTTCAGAGTTACAGTTCAGGTATTTAAACCATAAGGTTAGGGTTCATTGGTTCTGCAGAGAAGATTATGGTCTATTTTTTTATATTTTTAGTTTTGGTGTTCAGTATTTCATCAAAATTGTTAGGGTTTAGTTTTTAAAAATAAACCAATAACCTTAAACCCTTTTATGAAAAACTAAACCCTAACCAGTAATGTGTAAACCCTCATCCCTAACGCTTCAAACCCTAAACCTTACCCCATCTCATGTAATGTAAACCCTAACAACTAAATATTTAAACTCGAAACCATTAACCGTGGAACCCTAATCTCTAAATTCTAAACCCTAAACCTGACCACAAACCAAAACCCCTAAAACCCCTAAACGGTTAGTTGTTCAGTTATTAATCAAATGATTTAGGGTTCATTGTTTCATCAATAAGTGTAGGGTTCATGTTTGTAACCAAAAAGGTTAGTGTAACATTTCATCTATAACGTTTTGGGTAATTTTTTTTTGTTTTTACTAAACCCATTACAAATTTTATAAATACCCGAACCATAACCGTTTGAGGTTTAGTGGTTAGGGTTTAAGGTTTATGTAATTGTGTTTTCCAAATTGGGGTTCAGGTGTTTAGGGATAAGTGTTTATGGTTTATGAATTAGGGTTTATGCATTTAAGGGTTAGGGTTTAGTTATGTAAGTTAGGGTTTAGATTTTTATTAAAATGTAGTGTGTATGTTTTCACCGAAAAAGTGAGGGTTTATATTTTATGGAAAATGTTAGGGTTAGATGTTTCATCGGAAGGGGTTAGGGTTTCATTATTTTATATAAGGTTATGGTTCAAGTATTTAAACGTTAAGGTTAGGGTTTATCGTTTCAGCAAAGTTGATTTTTTTTTTTATGTTTTTAGTTTTAGTGTTCAGTGTTTCATCAAAATTGTTAAGGTTTAGTTTTTAAAAATAAACCTATAACCTTAAACCTTGTGATGAAAAACTAAAACCTAGCCACGCAATTTGTAAACCCTCACCCCCTAACGCTTGAAAAATATAATGTTCAACTTTTCATCAAAAGGTAAGTGTCAATCTTTTAAACTAAACTCTAACCACTAAATAATTGAACCCTACACCCTTAACCGGGAAACCACAAACCCTAAATTGTAAATCCTAAATCGGACAACAAACCATAAACCCTAAAACCCTATGACATAAACACTAGACCCTAAAACCCCTGAACAATTAGTAGTTCAGTTATTAATCAAAAGAATTTAGGATTCAGCTTTCATTTCGTCACAAAGTGTGGTTCGGTTTTTAACCGAAAAGGGTTAGTGTTCAACGTTTCATCTATAACGTTATGGGTAAGTTTTTTTTTGTTAACAAAATCCCTAACACATTTTATGAATAGCCGAACTGTAACCGTTTGAGTTTTAGGGGTTTGGGTTTAAGGTTTATGTAATAGTGTTTAAGAAATTAGGGTTCAGTGGTTTAGTGTTTAGTGTTTATGGTTCTTGTATTAGTGTTTATGCATTTAAGGGTTAGGGTTTAGATTCTTCCTAAAAGGGTTAGGGAATATGTTTTTAACGAAAATGTCAGGGTTTATTTTTTATGGAAAATGTTAGGGTTAAATGTTTCATCGGAAAAGGTTGGGGTTTAGTTATTTTATATAAGGTTACGGTTCAGGTATTTAACCGTTAAGGTTATAGTACAGTGTTTCATCAAAGAAGATTATAGTTTCTTTTTATAATTTTAGTTTTAGTGTTCAGTGTTTCATCAAAATTCTTAGGGTTTAATTTTTAAAAATAAACCTATAACCTTAAACCCTGTGATGAAAAACTAAACCCTCACCCCCTAATTCTTGAAACCCTAAACCCTACCAAATCACACGTCAAGTAAACCCTAACAACTAAATAATAAAATTATAACCATTAACCGTGAAACCCTAAACTCTAAATTGTAAAACCTAAACCCGACCTCAAACTGAAGGAAAACAGAACAAGCCCGAGCTAAATAAAAAATCCCACTTTCGTGCAATGCATTCCAGAATCGGAAACTTTCGAAAAAGATCAAGCTCAAATTCATTTTCCCCTGAACGGATCTAGGCTTATGCTTATTTAATTTTTTAAATCGACAAACAATGCACAAAGATTGGACCTTTAATTAAAAATGGAAGGATTAAAGGTTATACCTTTGAAGCGAAGTCCTCAGTATAAAGAAAACCAAAGTCTCGGGCAATCGAATACCATCGAAATCCAAAATATTACTCCAAGAAACTTCGAATATTGCATAGGCAATAATCGATCGAAGAGTGCTATCGAGACCCACGAAAAAACCCACAAGAAAATCCCTTGAATTAAACTGAAAACTACTCAAAATCTGATCTACACTTCATCCAACAGCCATCCGCCAAAACAGTCCAGTCCGCCAGAAAAACAATATGCAAAAACCCACAAAATCTAGTCTCTTAGCCACGATCTGGACGAGCCCAATCATAGATCACCAATAGAGAGATCAACCGTGATGAACCCGGATCAAGCACCCTAAGAAAACTAAACTTCAAGGATGCCAAAATCAAAAACTAGTGGCGGACTGCACCTAAAACCCGGCGAACAGCTAGATAAATCCGGCGGACAACACTTCAAGCTATAGGCTTTAATAAAGTTTTGATCTTTGAGCTTTGTTTGATTCGAGAGAGTGAGTATCCAAGTTTTGACTTTGAGAAAAAACTTCCAGAAGAAGAAGTTCTCTCTCTAGAACTTTCTCACTCTAAGAGCCAAGACTTGTCTTGCAAGATTTTCTTATGTTTCTTAAGTCTAAAGCTTTCTATTTATAGGGAGCTCTTAAGGAGACCTAGTGGGATGTTGAGTTGGGCCTTTTAATTTGACTTTCGTTGACCGCTTAGTCTTTCCTGGACTAATCAACTCCAATCGACCCATTTGAATTAATTTCTTAACCCACTTTGTTACTTTAATTTAATCGAATCCTTAAGATTAATTAATTCATATAGAATTAATTTCTTAATCCACTAAGTCAATTAAATTTTAATTAAACCTTTAGGAATAATTAATTCACTTTGTCGATTAGTCAAATACATAATTAGTCGTACCACTATCGGACTAACTATGGAACTACCGCTCAAAAACTACTTTATATCGCGCCACTATATTTAATTCTATCTCCCCACATCAAAGATCTAGTGCTCGTCAGTTTATCAATTTACTGGCAAACTAATTCACTGACTTCTTGGCATCCGATATTAGTACCACTCGACTTTCTAATTATACCAGACATAAAGTCCACTGGCCAGATTTAGTATAATAAACTTACGAGCTCATCTCGAGAACACTATCAGCCCAGCTAACCGGTACGTGGATTCCTCCTACTAGCAACGGCACGTAAGAAGCTAAACAACGCATACCCAACCTGTAGAGATATAGGCCTCAATTGACCACACTCTTTGGCACATCAATACATACGATATCTAACTCTCACGCCCATCCTAATATTGGGATTGAGATACTAAATAATAGGACTGAATTGACTACACCGATCAGTACAAGTTAATTCTATCCAAATTGGTCGTGCTCAATATGCCCTGGGCATATCCGTGCGATTTTAATTTGTGTAGATAAACTAATTTCCAAACCACACGATAACCTACACTGATAGTATATTCAGACTATCTCAGTTACGAGCATACTTTTTATATATCAATACTTTAACCAATAACGGTATCTACTGTGTCTTTTATAATGTAACAATTTCATACTGAAATAAAATGATATGTCATCTGTGGATATTAATTTTTGATACAAGCCATAGCTTTTCTGTATTCAAAACTAACAATCTCCCACTAATACTTAAAGCTATGCTGAGAAGTACAAAAACTGTCCAACCCGCTATTACACTGCTTTCATAATGAAGTCTACAGAACACCTTTAAGCTCCACTCACATGGCTCCCTCAAGAATCTGACTCCCATGCCCTCCACGTGTCTTTCAAAGACCATTGGGGTCAATGGCTTTGTGAAAGGATCTACAAGGTTGTCATCTGATGCTATCTTGGCCACGGTCACGTCTCCTCTCTTTACGATGTCTCGTATCAGGTGGTACTTGCGCTCTATGTGTTTACTCGTTTTATGGGCTCGTGGTTCCCTTAAGTTAGCAACTGCACCATTGTTATCACAGTAAACTGTGATAGACCTGGGCAACTCAGGAACCACATCCAAGTCTACCAGGAAGTTTCGGAGCCATACAGCTCTTTTCGCTGCCTCTGGTGTGGCACAGTACTCAGTCTCCATGGTGGAGTCCGCCACGCATTTCTGCTTCACACTCCGCTATACTATGGCTCCACCTCATAGAGTAAACACAAACCCATAGGTAGACTTACTCTTGTCCATATCACCTTGAAAGTCGGAATCTGTTTAACCCAACGGTACAAGCTCCCGCGCTCTATAAATTAGGACATAATCTCTCATCCTGCGCAAGTACTTGAGAATGCATTTTACTGCGTCCCAGTCAGTCTTCCCAGTGTTACTCTGATATCTGCTAACCATGCTAACAACAAAGCAAATATCAGGCCTCGTACATAACATAGCATACATGAGGCTACCCACTGCAGATGCATTGGGTACCACCTGCATGGCATCTATCTCCTCATAAGTCTTAGGACACTGCTCCTTTGATAAATGCACTCCATGCCTGAAAGGTAGTGAACCCCACTTTGAGTTATGCATGTTAAAACGGGTCAGAATCATGTCTATGTAGGATGCCTGGGATAGGGTCAAAGAACATCTCCTACGATTTCGAATAATCTTGATCCCAAGGATATGTCCAGCCTCTCCCAAATGCTTCATGTCAAATTGCCTGGACAACCATGCATTTACGTCGGACAACACCTTCTTACTATTGCCAATCAGAAGGATGTCATCTACGTATCACCATCACGCATGCGATAAACACACTACTCATCCGGACACTGAGTGAAACCATAGGACTGGATAACCTTGTCAAAACGGATGTTCCAAGATCTGGATGCTTGCTTAAGTTCATAAATAGACCTCCTAAGCCTGCATACCTTGTGCTTTTGGCCCTGAACAATGACCTCTGGTTGCTGCATAGAGGTGGTCTCCTCAAGACTTCCATTAAGGAAAGCTACCTTGACATCCATCTGCCAAATCTCATAGTCCATATGAGCAACTATGGCAAAGAGAATCCTGATAGACTTAAGCATAGCTACCAGGGAAAAGGTCTCCTCATAATCGATACCCTCTTTCTGAGTACACCCCTTCGCCACAATCCTAGCCTTGACCCTCCCGTCAGATCCTCTCTTTTGTTTGTAAACCCATTTGCACCCAATAGGCCAAAACCCATCAGGAAGGTCTACCAGCTCCCATACCTGATTTGAGTCCATAGAACCCATCTCAGCACTCATCGCTCTCTGTCAAGAATCTGCATCTTTATCCTGGAGAGCCTCATTGTAGCTAACTGGGGATAAAGTCGGAAGACTCATGCAAACCCAAGTACCTCTCGGGCTGTCCTCCCACTACGATGAGGCGCAGCCTGTGTAAGAGCATCATCTGTGAAAGTGTGTGCAGTCTCTTGTGGTGTGTCTTCCTGTACTTATGCATCTGGAATACTGGACTGACCCCTAAGCTCTTCCAATACTACCTTGCTCTTTGCCTTGTGATCTAAAACATAGTCCTTCTCAAGAAACTTGGCATTGGTGCTCACCACTACCTTCTAATCATGAGAACTATAAAACGAAACACCTTTCGTTCATTTGGGGTAGCCTACAAAAAACACAATCTAAGATCTTGCATCTACCTTGGCCGCATCTGCCTTAAGCACATATGCTAGACAACCCCAAATCCTGAGATGTCTCATACTAGGCTTTCACCCAAATCCTTCTACTGGGGTCGAAGGAATGACTTAGATGGTACGATATTAAGGAGATAACACGCTGACTCCAAGGCTAAACCCCAAAATGAAATAGGTAATTCGCTATAACTCATCATCGATCTAACCATATCCATAAGTCCTGTTTCTCCTCCCTGCTACACCATTTTGCTGTGGTGTGCCAGGTGCAGACAACTGGGACTGAATACCATCATCTGACAAATAGGACCTAAATTCACTGGAGAGGTATTTGCCACCGCGATCAGATCGCAAGGCTTTGATACTCTTACCCAGATGGTTCTCCACCTTATCCTTAAACACTTTGAACTTGCCAAAGCATTTAGACTTTCGGCACATCAGATATATGTATCCATATCTAGAGTAATCATCCTTGAAAGTCACGAAATACTCATAACCACCTCTAGTCTGAACTGACATAGGCCCACACAAGTCAGAATGAATCAACTCTAAAACCTCCTTGGCCCTATACCCCTTTGCCTTGAAAGGCCTCTTGGTCATCTTACCCTAAAAGCAGGACTCACAGGTCGGATAGCTATTAATATCCAATGAGTCCAAAGACTCATTATTGACCAACCTTTGAATCCTACTAAGGTTGATGTGACCGAGTCTCAAAGGGGAAGACTCCTTTCTCTTATTATGATTCGGTGATGAGTTATTAGTTTCTGTGTTTTGCATTACTGGGTAGTATGTATTGATTAAAAACAGATTGTCAACTAATGTACCGGAACATATAAGCATCTGGTTCTTTCTAATAAAAATAGAATTATCAGAAAAACACACTTATAACCATCCAAAATAAGTCTCGAAACTGAAAGCAAGTTCTTTCGAAAACTGGGTACATAGAGACAATCCTTTAAATTTAAAACTGAGTCTGAAAAGTAAATACATAAAACTCCCATTGCAACAACAGAAACTCTGGTAGTATCCCCAAGGTAGACCTGCCACTCTCTCTCTCTAAGCAGCCGGGTCACTTGGAACCCCTGCAAAGAATTACAAACGTGATCAGTGGCTCCTGAATCCACACACCAAGTATCCGTGGGAATCGCCGTTAAAAATGTCTCAGTAACTAGGGAAAATTTGCATATACCTCGTGGCTTTGGGCAATCCTTCTTCCAATGTCCTGCTTTGCCACATCTAAAGCACTTGCCTTTTGGCTTATACTTCTTGGCAATGCCCGCCTTGGATCCATAATCAGCTGCTGCTCTCTAGCCTCTCTTCCTCTTATGCTTCCTGGCTTTGGGCCCAGCAGAGGAACCTGAGGGACCAACAGTAGCCAAGGCTTGCTTATTCTCTACGAAGAGGCCCTCAGCAGACACCAATGCAGCCATGATCTCAGGAAGTGAATATGAGAGCTTACCCATATTGTAGTTCAACCGAAACTGCTCAAAACTACGGGGCAAGCTCTGGAGGATGATATCGACCTGGGTCTCCTCGTCAATATCACCTCCCAATACCTCGATCTCATTGATGCAACTCATCATGTCAAACAAGTGATCATTTACTGAACTGCCTTCAGCCATCCTAGCATGTTTCAGTATTACTTTTTTGAAAATATTGATATCCTCAAAAACATTATAATCTCCATGGACATCTCTCACACCGGGATTAATACAGGTCACACGGGTGAACGTCTACGCCAACTCACATTCGTTCGAGAAGAACCAAAGTTCATTAATTTCACTATCTGACCAATGATCTTATGATCAATGAAATTAATTGTCAATGCTTTTAGCCGTACACATAAATAGCGTAACCTCGCCGGAGGAATACTATAAATAGTACACTAAGTGTATGGCATTACGTGACTTCTAAGTTTGTTACTTAAGATACTAATGCGCCCTCAGCAGAGAGGGTGTCGCAATTTTCTCCAATTAAACTCACTATAGTCATCCCTTCGAAAATTCATTCTAGTGATATCTGTGATTGAAAACTCGTCCGCATGGAGGTAGGCTATAATACCAACTTGCAAGAATAACCACATCACCAATGAACCCATAATGGAGGCCATGGGGATATTTACCAACCCGCTCCCACTTAGATTTTTAAGTTTGAGGATTTTTCCGTTTTAACATGCAATATCTTAACAAAGGATATTCGCACCCATAAAACCGTTGGAGTTTTAATATGCGAATAATCTACCTTAGTTAATTGCACTTTACTTTTCAAAACGTTTTGGTTTTCGTAAATGCAAATAAATCGAAAACCAACAATCAACAAAAAGACATAAACACGGGAAATTAAAGAAAAAAATTTCCCCACTATTATGGTCTTCTCTATCGTTGATCCTTGACGACTCGGTGACATGTCTTGTCATGTCGCTCCCACTAGTTATTTGGATTCCTCTCAATTCGCTCGGGTTTTCTCGGTTTTCTACATAATTAGGAATCACCCAAAATTATGAGAAACCAAAACCCGCGAATATAAGTTACCCAAAATAACATATTCGTCATAATACATAAATTCCTATATACAAGGCGTTTTTCTAGGAATTTAAAGACGACAACATTAGATTTCTAATCCTACACGGCTTCCAGCTTTTGGTTATTACTATTGCAGACATTTCCATTCAAAAACAATATGGGCCCGGACATGTCCCGGGGTTTATAAACGAAAAATAAATTCTACCATTATAGCCAGGAAACTAATAACCACCTGTTTAAACATTTCGACAAAAATAATAATGTCAAAATAAAGCCGTGTAATAAATTAAACAAGTATAAAGTCAAAACACTCGCTCTGATACCATTTTGAAGGAAAATAGAACAAGCCCGGTCTAAATCGAAAATCTCATTTTCATGCAATGCATTCCAGAATCGGAAACTTTCGACAAAGCTCAGGCTCAAATTCATTTTCCCCTGAACGGATCTAGGCTTGTACTTATTTAATGTATTAAATCGACAAACAACGCACAAAGATTGGACGTTTAATGAAAAGCGGAAGGATTAAAGGTTAAACCTTTGAAGTGAAGTCCTCAGTATAAAGAAAACCAAAGTCTCGGCAATCAAATACCACCGAAATCCAAAAGATTACTCCAATAAACTTTGAATATTGCGTGGGCAATAATCTATCAAAGTGTGCTATCGAGACCCACGAAAAAACCCACAAGAAAATCCCTCGAATTAATTCACTTTGTCGATTAGTCAAACGCATAATTAGTCGTACCACTAACGGATCAATTATGGAACAACCGCTAAAAAATAACTTTACATCGCGCTCACTTTATTATTCTTCTATCTCCCCCCATAAAATATATAGTTCTCGTCAATTCATCAATTTACTGACAAATTAGTTCATCGACTTCTTGGTATCTGAGATTAGTACCACTCGACTTTCTTATTATACTGGACGTAAAGTCCACTGTATAATAAACATTACGTGCTCATCTCGAGAGCACAATCAACCCGGGAACCAGTGTGTGGATTCCGTCGACTAGCAACGACACACAAAGAAGCCAAACACCGTATACCCAACTTACCGAGATTTAGGTCTCAATTGGCCGCACCCTTTGGCAAATCAAAGCATACAATATCTAACTCCCATGCCAGTCCCAATCTCAGGATTAAGAGATTAGAATACTAGGATCGAATTAATTATGCCGATCAGTACAAGTTAATTCAATCCAAATTGGTCGTGCCCAATATGCCTCAGACACATCCATATGATTTAATTATTCTAGACAAACTAATTTCCAAATCGCACGATAACATATACCGATAGTATGCTCATACTATCTCAGTTACGAGCATTTTTTTTATATATCAATACTTTAACCAATAACGAGATCTACTGTGCTTGTCTACACCTCGTTATCTAGTTCTATGATATAATGGAACAAATTTAATACTGAAACAAAATGATATGTCAACTGGGTATTAGTTTTTTATACAAGCAAATAGCTTTCTAGTATTCAATAGACACGGCTCATTTGATAAATGCACTCCATGCCAATCAGAAGAATGTCATCTACGTAAAGTACGAAGAACACCACTAAATCACTATCACGCTAGCGATATACGCACTACTCATCCGTGTTTGGACTGAAGGCATAATTTTCAAAATTTTGCCAATTCTAATTTTAGTGTTAATTAACCCTACGTTCAAAGCATGTAAACCATACCCTTGAAGCGTAATCGGTAGCCGCGTCTGGATCCTATGTTAATCTTAGTCCAGATCCTTCTTTCCAATCGTGTTTGTCACCACCAAAAATCCTTTCTTGAAGAATTCTATACTTTCAAGCATGAAAGCTTTTCACTGATTCGGTGCTAGCCATTTTCTGCCTATAAAGAATTATCGGGATTCTGTGTGTATATTTTTTGTTCTAATTTTGTCCGATTGAAAAACCTCTTTTCTCCAATAATATCCCTAAGATTCCAAATTATTATTAAATAATATCTCCAAATTAAATAATTTTCCAATAATATCTCCAATAATCTCTTTAAATCATATTCCAAATCAATATTATTACCAAATATTATTTTACTGTTTCTAAATCAGTATTAAACAATACTTTAATGATTTTAGTTATACAGCAAGCCCATGAATCAACCTATGACCCCTAGATCAGGCTGATAGGTCAAGAATCTCAATTGCAATTAAGTCCATTGATTTATCGGCACATCCCAATTGTTCACAGGTAATTAATTAACTCTTAATTAATACCACATAACTTTTTCAATAATACTTAACTAAACCAAAAAATTAAATATTATTTATCTAAGCATAACAATTATACCTAGTGTAGGCAATAATACTTATTCTGCATCATCGAATTCTCTTATGTGCGATCCTGTATGCCCATTCTAATTTTGTAATGGATAACTCAATCTCATTGATTAATCCATAAGTCATTAGTGGTCTCTAGCAAGACATAATGACTACCCAATTCAGAATGGAGGGTCGAATGGTGATTCAACACAACTTTTTCGAGCAAACTACGTACGATCCTCTACATTGATATCCCGTTTAGCATAAGGCATGGAACCATCATCCTTATATAGCTAAACGTTTACTTGATCTCTTAGTGACACTGAATTCACCAAGCAAATAATAATACTTATCTTTTCTTTGGCACGGCCGTGCACTTCTCAGTTCACTATCAAGTGGCCAGGATATCATCTCTCACTTTAGAGATACTTGTAGTCCCATTAATTCAGCTACATACCTTAGCATGACTCATAGTGTACCCAATCACACCCGTACTTGGCAACCTGTTACGGCCCCGTTAGGCGTATGTCAAAGCACATTACAATTCACTTAAGACCATGTAGTGATTTCTGGTCTAAGGATCCTCGTACGAGTACTGCTCAAAAGAAGCACCCATGATCTAAATAATCCATGGAGTGTTTATTTTGGCGGATCGATTTCATGAGATTAAATATGCAAAAGAATATTACTATCATGAAATTAACTCATCTGATTATAACATCAATCAAAACGAGAAATATCTATATAGCCCTTAAAAGGGCACATACACCAACAATCTCCCACTTGCCCGTTGGAGGGCTATGTCGTAAACATCTTAAGACCAAGCTCTATTACATGTCACTCAAACTTTGAATGTGGTAGAGCTTTTGTGAGAGGGTCTGCTATATTGTCGTCTGACCCTATTTTGCATATTTTCACATCACCTCGATCGATGATCTCTCGAATGAGGTGATAACGTCTGAGTATGTGTTTGGTCTTCTGGTGTGACCGAGGCTTCTTTGGTTGTGCGATGGCCCTGTTATTATCACAAAATAGGTCTATCAGATCTTGGATTCTCGGTATCACTCTGATGTCTGACACAAACATTCTCAACCAAACAGCTTCCTTTGCAGCATTTCATGCAGCAATATACTAAGATTCTGTTGTAGCGTCGGCTGTGGTATCTTACTTCGAGCTTTTCCAACTCACCGCACCTCCATTTATGCTAAAAATATAGCTTGATTATGACTCATGTCATCTTGGTCAGTCTGCAAAGCAGCATTGGCGCTGTTCTTGTCCTCCATACACTAGCATTAATCCTTTAGTCCTTCGCAATTGCCTTGACTGCAGTCCAATGAGCCATTCCTGGATCTTTTTGGTATTTTCTAGTCATGCTTAGTGCATGTGCAACATCCGGTTAGCTACATAACGTGGCATACATGATAAATCCTATTACCAAAGCATATGAGACTCTACTCGTCGCATCTCTCTCCTCTTTAGTAGAATGACATTGGTTATTCTTTAAGAGGAGGCCATGTCTGAATGGTACCTTACCATTCTTAGAATTAGACATACTGAATCTCTTTAATATCTGGTCTATGTACCCTTCTTGACTTAGTCCTAGAAGCCTTTTAGACCTATCTCCATAGATCCTAGTATCATTTTGGCTTCTCCTAAGTTTTTCATAAAAAATACACCCCCAACCATTGTTTGATATCTTTCAACATGGGGATGTCATTGCCTATGAGTAGGATGTCGTCCATATATAGGACAAGAAAAATATTCTTGATCCCACTAACATTCTTGTAAACACAAGGCTCATCTTTGTTCTTTATGAAGCCGTAACCTTTTACTGCCACGTCAAAATGACGATTCCAACTTTGAGATGTTTGCTTTAGTTCGTAGATAGACCTCTGAAGCTTGCATACTCGATTAGGATGCTCTTGATCGATGTATCCCTCGTGTTGTTTCTTATAAACATCCTCAAGTAGGTTTCGATTCAGGAAAGCCGTCTTAACATCCATCTGCCATATCTCATAGTCATAATATGCACTTATAGCGAGCATAGTCTGAATGGACTTGAGCATCACAACAGGGGAGAAGGTTTCATCATAGTAAATATCATGAGTCTGTATGAAACTTTTAGCCACTAGTCGTGGCTTGAAGATCCCGCCAGGTTTGAACTTGAAAATCCACTTGCTTGCAATCGACAACCTTTGCCTGAACACAAGAGTCAATCAAAGTCCACACTTTTTTATCCCTTATGGATAGCATTTCAGACTCCATGGCTTGCATTCATTTATCTGAATCTGGATTTTCTAAAATTTGTCTGTACGTTGTGGGCTCATCAGAG
The DNA here is from genome assembly GCA_030378225.1 of Knoxia roxburghii. Classification (NCBI taxonomy): domain Eukaryota; kingdom Viridiplantae; phylum Streptophyta; class Magnoliopsida; order Gentianales; family Rubiaceae; genus Knoxia; species Knoxia roxburghii. Next base: position 25,791,842 of record CM059418.1, on the reverse strand, counting down.
TCCATCAAGATCAAATCTTAATCATCAGTCACGAGAAATTCGTATCTCTACCGTTAACGAGATCTACAACATCTTTCAGGTTCTTGTGTTTTTGGCTCAGGTTGCTCATCTTCATGAGTTTCTATAGATTATTATACACTATCTTGTGGGTCTCGAACCTCTTTGAGTTCTATTTTACTCCCACTATATTTCTTGTACAGAAAGTCTTTCTCTAAGAAAGTAGCTCATCGAGCACCGAACACTTTGTTCTCAGTTGGGAGGTAAAATTGACATCCTTTGGTTTCATTAGGATACCCCAAAAACAGGCATTTGTCATTAGGATACCCCAAAAACACTCATATGGAGTCTTATCTACTGCCTTAGATGGAATACGGTTCAATAACTAGGTACCAGAAAGGAGAGCATAACCCCAAAAGGATGTAGGGAGAGTTGTTTGGCCCGTCATTTATCCAACCATATCTAATAGGGTCCGATACCTCCTTTTAGAAACACCATTCCATTGAGGTGTTCCCGGTTGAGTCAGCTGTGAAACAATTCCACACTGTTTTAGATAGCCATCGAACGCATCACTAAGGTATTCACTTCCCCGATCAGATCGAATAGCCTTAATCCTTCTATCAAACTGATTCTCTACTTCATTCTTAAACTTTTTGAACTTTTCAAAAGTTTCACTTTTATGCCTCATTCATCGATAAAAGTAACGAAGTACACGAATCCACCTCTGGCTTGTGTGCTCATTTGTCCACATACATCCGTGTGTATTAGGGTCAATAGCTCAATAGTTCTTTAGCCTTTCTTATTGAAAGTAATCTTTGTCATTTTTCCTTGCAAACAGGGTTAACACGTGTCACATGATTCGAAATCAAATGACCCTAGAACTTCATCCTTACGAAGTCTTTGAACTCTTTTCTCATTTGCATAGCCTAAACGGCAGTGCCAAAGATAAGTTGGACTCATATCAAACTTAATTGGTTTGGCTTTCTTTTCAATATTATAGATCAGTTATTCTTGATTCAAATTATATACGTATAGGCCGTTACACAAATTTGTAACTCTGTATAAAACATCATTCCGATATAAAGATAACGAATTATTGCCAATAATAAAACAAAAACCTTTAATATCCAAACAAGAAATTGAAATAATATTCCTGCTCCAAGCAGGTACATGATAACAATTCTCAAGTTCAATGTTTACATCGGAAGGAAAAGATAAAGTGTAATATCCCACTTCAACAGCAACAACCATTGTCTATTTCACCTTTCCTTATCATCCTTCTATTTCTGAGTCCCTGCACATTAGTACAAATGTGAGCCCCACATCCGGTATCTAATACCCATGAGGTGAACATAGAATTGTCAAGATTTGTTTCAATAACAAAGATACCTGAAACTAAAGGATTCTGTTTGCTTTCAAGAAACAGTTTACTGTCACTCTTCCATTGACCTTTTTGTTTGTAGAAGAGACATGTATCAACCTTATGAGGCTTTGTCTTAGCATGTGGAGGAGCTTGAGGCTTGGCATTGGCAACAGTCTTACTACGAGCTTTCTTGTTTTGCCAAACTTTGGCCTTGCCTTTAAACTTCCTTTTCTTCTATTTACCTTTCTCTACAACCATTACTGCTGTGGCCTTCCGAAGGGTTTGCTCAGTATTTTTGAGCATCCCATGAAGCTCAAGAATGCTCCTCTCCATGTTATGTATGTTTTAGTTCACCACAAAGTCATTGTATTCATCAGGCAGTGAGGCCAAGATGATGTCAATGGCTAACTCTCTAGCAAGAGGCGCATTTAACCGCTCTAGGGTATCAATATACCCATATATCTTGACTAAATGCGTGCTTACTAATGAACCCTTTGCCATCTTTCGTTACGGGCTTGCTCATGAAACATTTATGTCAGTGACTCATAAATCCAGAATGCTTCCGAAATCATGAGCTGCTTTTGAAGTTCGTCTGTCATAGACGCAAGCATCAAGCACATCACATCATTGGATTCACTTTTCAGTTTATCCCACGCACGTTGAACAGCAGCCGTGGCATTCTGTGGTGGTTCAGGTAAACCAGTCTCTAAGACATGTAGCTTCTTTTCTTGTTTGAGAACAATTCTCAAAGTTTCTTTCTCAGTCTAAAAAGTTTGGTCCAACCAATTTGCCTTTATCCAAGACACTTCTTAGAGTGAAGTTTGAGACAACATTAGTTCTAGATGATGTCATTTCTACAAAAGATTAAATGCAAAATATTACGATGAGTTTTAAAATCATTTTCACAATAGGCAAATTTGAAATCCCAAACAATTTTGTGTTGGTGCTAGATTGTGGGCCGAAAATCAACAAAGAACCAAACCCAGTCTTGCTTTGGCAAGTATCGTAGGGATCGGGTTCTTTTGGTAGGCAATGTTCAAATTACATCTCATGTAATTTAACGCTTTCCAATTGCATCCCATGCAACTTTTCGGGGATAGGTTGAACATTCCAAATGTTTGACACCATCCTATCATTGCAAAACCAATCCTAGTCAACTTATCGAGTCAAACTAGGACCAATTACCTTAAGTCAAACCATCCCTCGAAGCATCACATCAATAAATACCCAAACAGTTTTTCTATATAGTTGTAGTGAGTAAAGTTGGACACCTTTTATGTGACAACTCACCTCACGAAGAAAACCTGAGGCCCTTGGGCTCTCCAAGTCTACAGACGTTCGACGCTCTAGCGAACCCCCAAGTGTGGAAGCAATTTATAACTTATGTTTTTAGGGATTTAGTTTAAACTGCTTACATGCATTTCATTTTTCATCATTCACAAAATATAAAATATAAAGCGAAAAATGCAATGAACTGGGCTCTAGTCTATTATAAGGCTTTTAAAAGTTTTGTCTTCATTTGGGCCTCCATTGTTTGGCTCCAACTCTATGACTCCGTCTTGGCTTGTTGGAATTTCTTGGGCCTAATTTCTAATCTATTTTATTACAATAAATTTTAATAGGCTCGCAGGCCCAATTTAATTGGCTCGACGGCCCAAATTAAACCAAAATAAATAAAGCCAAATACATGCATGAAAAACACATAGAATGCAAGGATTCATACAAGCCTATTTTAATTAAGCCAATCAATTTAAAAGATTGTGTAATTGAATATTTCCAAAATATTCTATATTATTAAAATTGATCGTGACATAATCAATTTTAATCAATCTTTCATTTTCTTGTTCAATAATTTGTGAAAAATGATGCATGAACATACCAAATATGTATGCAAATATTTATACCATTTAAATAAATCATACCATATTTGAAAGCTAAAATAAAAGAATAAAATTAATCATTCACATTAATTAATTATTCTATTTATTAGCTAATTATCATAATCTAATTAAGATAATTGATTTAAAATGTCTTAAAATCTAATATTAATATTTTAAAACTAAAATCTGATAAGATTTGATTTTATTCCAAAATCAAAATTTTAAATCTTACCAAAATTGAAAAATCAGAAAAAAATTTCCGAAATTGTTTTGGGTTGATTTTGTAATTAATAAAAGTTATGGCCATAGGGTTTAAAGAAAACAAAACTGCTGGGGCTTGTTTCTAATTTTAAAAATTTTGAAATTTGCCAGCTAGTGTTTTCGGGATGAGGCGGGGGTATTTTCATAATTTCACGCACTAGGATTTCAGTCACCCACCGCATTTTTCATTATCTTCCCTGGCAGCTTATATGTTTTTTCGATCAGCTGTCCCGCGTCATCGCCGTTCATCTTCTCCGATCGAAGGTGAATCCTCTTCCATTGAAGATACGATTCCTTGACCATTGAAAAACCAACAGAAAAAAACCATGTCGGCATCCCCGTCTTTTGGATCATCATAAACCAACTCTGACTAAAACCCATTTTGAAACCAGCGAAAAACCTCGGAACCATTTCGGGAATTCGATTTTCCGATTCAAAATCAATCTGGCAACAATTAGCCCAGGAAAAATTTCATAACCCAAAATCCAATTTTGCATTGCTTCCCGGTTTCCGATCAAAATCCAGATTCCGGTGAGCTTCGTTTACAAAACCCAGAAAACAAGATAACCCAGTTATTAGAATGGTTCTTCCGACAAAAACAAATCCAATTTTTTAAAATGTTTTTCCAGCGAGATGCGAGCGACCAAAAAGAAATTCCGGGAGAAGGCCAAAATCAAGAAACAAAATAACCCATAATCCAATTCCAACGAAAATTAATATTTTATTATTTTCCTAGAAAATAAATTTTTTTCTTCTTGCTTTCTAAAAGCACGAATTTTCAAAATTTTTTAAAATCAATTTAGAAAAAATCTAATTACTTTTAATCAAAATCAATTTTCATTTTAACACTAAAATTAATATAAGCCTGGCTCTGATACCACTATTGGGATCGAAGGTATGATTTTCAAAATTTTTACGCAGCGGATTCATGCCAACTCCAATTTTAGTGTTAATTAATCCTACGTTCAAAGCATATAAACCACACCCATGAAGCGTAATCGGCAGCCGCGTCTGAATCATAGATTGATGTTAGTCCATATCTTTCTTTCCGATCGCGTTTGTCACCACCAAAAACCCTTTCTTAAATGATTCTCTACTTTCAAGCACGAAAGCACTTTACAAATTTGGTGCTAGCCGTTTTCTGCCTACAGAGAATTATCGAGATTTTGTGTGTATATTTTCTTGTTCTAATTTTGTCTGATTGAATAACCTCTTTTCTCCAATAATATCCCTATGATATTTGTAGAGTCAAAGTTTCTGAAATCAGTATTGTAATCAATTATTACTTAACTGATTTAATCAGATTCCAAATTACTATTATTACCTAATATTATTTTACTGATTCCAAATCGGTATTAAAGAATACTTTAATGATTTGGGTTATACACCAAGCCCATGAATCAACCCATGACCCATGGATCAGGCTGATGTGTCAAGAATCTCAATTGCAATTAAGTCACTTGATGATCAGCTCATCCCAGTGAAGGAAAATCGAACAAGCCCAGGCTAAATCGAAAACCTCGCTTTCGTGCAATGCATTTCAGAATCGGAAGCTTTCGACCAAGCTTAGGCTCAAATTTATTTTCCCATGAACGGATCTAGGCTTATACTTATTTAATTTATTAATCAACATCTAACGCACAAATATTACACCTTTAATTAAAGCAGAAGGATTATAGGTTATACCTTTGAAGCGAAGTCCAACGCAATAAGAAAAACCCAATATTTATATGCGAATACCACCTAAATCCAAAAGATGACTCCAAGAAAACTTCGAATATTGCGTGGGCAATAATCTATCGAAGTCTACTCGCAAAGCCCACGAAAACCCACTAAGAAAAAACCCCTCAAAATAAACTAAAACTGCTCAAAATCCGATCTTAGCATCAGCCCATAAGCTGTCTGCCACCCAGCAGCAATCCGCAATAAAAAAACCACAAAGATCCAGCCTTTTAGCCACGATCTGGATGAGCCCAATCACAGATCACCAAGAGAGAGATCAAACGTGATGAACCCGGATCAAGCACCCTAAAAGAACTGAACTTTGACCTCACAAAAATTGAAAAACAACAGCAGATTTTTGCTGAAAAACTGGGTGGACAGTAGCCTATAATCCTGTGGACAGCATTTCAATCCATGGGCTTCGATAAAGCTTTGATCTTTGAGCTTAGTTTGAGTCGAGAGAGTGAGTATCCAAGTTCGACTTTGAGAAAAAACTTCAAGAAGGAGAAGTTCTCTCTCTAGAACTTTCTCACTCAAGAGGAAGACAAAATGTCTTGCAAGGTTTTTCTTAATTTTCTTTGGCCTTAAGTTTTCTATTTATAGGGAGCTCTAATGGAGACCTAGTTGGCTTTTGAGTTGGGCCTTTTAATTTGACTTTCGTTGATCGTTTAGTCTTTCCTAGACTAATCAACTCCAATCGACCCATTCGAATTAATTTCTTAACCCACTTCGTTAATTTAATTTAATCGAACCCTTAGGATTAATTAATTCATATAGAATTAATTTCTTAATCCACTTTGTCAATTAAATATTAGTTAAACCATTAGGATTAATTAATTCACTTTATCGATTAGTCAAATACATAATTAGTCGTACCACTATTGAACTAACTATGGAACTACTGCTCAAAAATGACTTTATATCGCGCCACTATATTTTCTTCTATCTCCCCACATTAAAGATCTAGTGCTCGTCGGTTTATCAATTTACTGACAAACTAATTCACTGACTTTTTAGTATCCGAGATTAGTACCACTGGACCTTTTTATTATACCAGACATAAAGTCCACCAGTCGGGTTTAGTCTAACAAACCTTTTGATCTCATCTTGGGAGCACCATCAACCCAGCGAACCGGTACGTGGATTCCTCCGACTAGCAACGACAAGTAAGAAGCTAAACACCACATACCCAACCTACCGAGGTATAGGCCTCAATTGACCGCAGTCTTTGACAAATCAAAGCATACGATATCCAACTCTCACGCCCGTCCCAATCTCGGGATTGAGAGACTGAATACTAGGACCGAATTGACTACGCCGATCAGTATAAGTCAATTCTATCCAAACTGGTCGTGCTCAATATGCCCCGGGCACGTCCGTGGGATTTAATTAGTATAGATAAACTAATTTCCAAACCACAAGATAACTTATACCAATAGTACGTTCAAACTATCTCAGTTACGAGCATACTTTTTATATATCAATACTTTAACCAATAACGGTATCTACTGTGTCTTTCCAAACCCAGTTATCTAGTTCTATGATATAATGGAACAATTTAATACTGAAACAAAATGATATGTCATCTGGGGATATTAGTTTTTTGATACAAGCCATAGCTTTTCTGTATTCATAACTAACAATCTCCCACTAATACACAAAGCTATGCTAAGAAGTACAAATTAACTGTCCAACCTGCTATTACACTGCTGTCATAATGAAATCTACAGAACACCTTTAAGCTCACTCACATGGCTCCCTCAAGAATTTGACTCTCATGCCCTCCACATGCCTCTCAAAGACCTTTGGGGTCAATGGCTTTGTGAAAGGATCTGCAAGATTGTCATCTGATGCTATCTTGGCCACGATCACGTCTTCCCTCTTTACGATCTCCCGTATCAGGTGGTACTTTCGCTCTATGTGTTTACTCACTTTACGGGCTCGTGGTTACCTAGAGTTAGCAACTGCACCATTGTTATCACAGTAAACTGTGATAGACCTAGGCAACTCAGGAACCACATCTAAGTCCATCAGGAAGTTCCAGAGCTATACAGCTTCTTTTGCTGCCTCTGATGCGGCAACATACTCAGCCTCCATGGTGGAGTCCGCCATGCATTTCTGCTTGACACTCCGCCACACTATGGCTCCACCTCCTAGAGTAAACACAAACCCAGAGGTAGACTTACTCATGTCCATATCACCTTGAAAGTCCGAATCTGTGTAACCCAATGGTACAAGCTCCTGCACTCTATAAACTAGGACATAATTTCTCGTCATACGCAAGTACTTGAGAATGCATTTTACTGCCACCCAGTGAGCCTTCCAAGGGTTACTCTGATATCTGCTAACCATGCCAATAGCAAAGCAAATATCAGGCCTCGTACATAACATAGCATACATGAGGCTACCCACTGCAGATGCATAGGGTATCGCCTGCATGGCATCTATCTCTTCAGCAGTTTTGGGACACTGCTCCTTAGACAAATGCATCCCATGCCTGAAAGGTAATGAACCCTTCTTGGAGTTCTGCATGTTAAAAAGAGCCAGAATCGTGTCTATGTAGGATGCCTGGGAGAGTGCCAGAGAACGTCTTCTACGATCTCGAATAATCTTGATCCCAAGGATATGTCCAGCCTCTCCCAAATCCTTCATATTCAATTACCTAGACGCCTTTACGTCTGACAACACATTCTTACTGTTGCCAATCAGAAGAATGTCATCTACATAAAGTACGAGGAACACCACCGTATCACCATCACGCCTGCGATATACACACTGCTCATCCAGACACTGAGTGAATTCATAGGACTGGATAACCTCATCAAAACGGATGTTCCAAGATATGGATGCTTGCATAAGTCCATAAATGGACCTCCTAAGCCTGCATACCTTGTGCTTTTGGCCATGAACAATGAAACCCTCTAGTTGCTGTATAAAGATGGTCTCCTCAAGTCTTTCATTAAGGAAAACTGTCTTGACGTCCATCTGCCAAATCTCATAGTCCATGTGAGCAGCTATGACCAAGAGAATCCGGATCGACCTAAGCATAGCTACCGGGGAAAAGGTCTCCTCATAATCGATACCCTCTTTCTGAGTATACCACTTCGCCACAAGCCTAGCCTTGAAGTTCTCAACCCTCCAGTCAGATCCTCTCTTTCACTTGTAGACTCATTTTCACCCAATAGGTCGAAACCCATTATGAAGGTCTACCAGCTCTCATACCTGATTTGAGTCCATAGAACCCATCTCAATAATCATCGCTCTCTGCCAAGATTCTACATTTTTATACTGGAGAGACTCATTGTAGCTAACTGGGTCTAGTTCATGAGCGCCAGGGAGAAAGTCCAAAGACTCACCCAAACCCATGTACCTCTCTGGCTGTCTAGCAACCCTCCCACTACGACGAGGCACAGCCTGTGTAAGAGCATCATCTGTGATAGTGTGTGCAGTCTCTTGTGGTGTGTCTTCCTGTACTTGTGTATCGGGAATAATGGACTGACTTCTAAACTCTTCCAATACTACCTTGCTGCTTGACTTGTGATCTAAAATATAGTCCTCCTCAAGAAATCTGACATTGGTGGTCACCACCACCTTTTGATTCTGAGGACTATAAAATAGACTGCCTCTCATTCCTTTTGAGTACCTTACAAACAACATAACCTTTGATCTCGAATCTAACTTACCTGCTTCTGCCTCTAGCATATGTGCTGGACAACCCCAAATCCTGAGATGTCTCAGACTAGGCTTTCGCCCAGTCCACAACTCTAGGGGCATCGTAGGCACAGATTTAGATGGCACGAGATTAAGGAGATAACATGCTGTCACTAAGGCATAATCCCAAAATGAGGTTGGCAACTCACTATAACTCATCAACGATCTAACCATATCTATAAGAGTGTTGTTCCTCCTCTCTGCTACACCATTCTGCTGGGGTGTGCCAGGTGCAGATAACTGGGTCTGAATACCCTCTTCTGACAATTAGGACCTAAATTCACTAGAGAGGTATTCGCCACCTCGATCAGATAGCAAGGCCTTGATACTCTTACCCAGATGGTTCTCCACCTCAGCCTTTAACTCTTTGAACTTGCCAAAGCATTCAGACTTGTGGCACGTGAGGTATATGTATCCATATCTAGAGTAATCATCCATGAAAGTCACGAAATACTCATAACTAGCTCTAGCCTGAACTAACATAGGCCCATACACTTCAGAATGGATCAACTCTAAAACCTCATTGGCCTTATACCCCTATGCCTTGAAAGGCCTCTTGGTCATCTTACCCTCTAAGCAGGACTCACAGGTCGAATAGCTGTCAATATCCAATGAGTCCAAGGACCCATTATTGACCAACCTTTGAATCCCTACTAAGGTTGATATGACCGAGTCTCAGGTGCCAAAGATAAGTTTGATTTAAAGGGGTCTCCTTTCTCTTACTATGATTCGGTGATGAGTTATTAGTTTCTATGTTTTGCATTACTGAGGAGTATGTTTTGATTAAAAATAGATTGTCAACAAATGTACCGAAACATATAAGCTTCTGACCTTTTCTAATAAAAAACAGATCTATCAGAAAAAACACACTTATAGCCATCAAAAATAAGTTTAGAAACTGAAAGCAAATTCTTACGAAAACTGGGTATATATAAACAATCTCTCAAATGTAAAACTGAGTCTGAAAAATAAAGTCAAAGAACTCCCACTGCAACAACAGAGACTCTGGTAGTATCCCCAAGGTAGACCTGCAACTCTCCCTCTCTAAGCAGCCGGGTCACTTGGAACTCCTGCAAAGAATTACAAACATGATCAGTGGCTCCTGAATCCACACACCAAGTATATGTGGGAATCGTCGTTAAACACGTCTCAGTAACTAGGGAAAATTTACACATACCTCGAGGCTTTGGGCAATCCTTTTTCCAATGTCCTGCTTTGCCACATCTGAAGCACTTGCCTTTCGTCTTATGCTTTTTGGCAATGCCCGGCTTGGGTCCTTGATCAGCTCTTGCTTTCTGTCCTCTCTTCCTCTTTTCCTTCCTGGCTTTGGGCCCAGCAGAGGAACCTGAGGGACCAACAGTAGCCAAGGCTTGCTTATTCTCTGCGAATAGGCCCTCAGCAGACACCAATGCAGTCATGAGCTCGGGAGTGAATATGAGAGCTGGCCCATATTATAGTTCAACCAAAACTGCTCAAAAACTTGGGCAAGCTGTGGAGGATGATATCGACCTGGGTCTCCCCATCAATGTCACCTCCCAATACCTCAATCTCATTGATGCAGCTCATCATGTCCAACACGTAATCCCTCACTGAAGTGCCCTCAGCCATCCAAGCATTCATGAGTTTCCTCATAGTTGACTGCTTGGCTGCCCTGCCCTGATGTCCAAACATCTCCCTGAGGTAAACAACTAATGCTGGTGCTGCAGTACACTCGACATAGAAGCCAATATGTAGCACCGAGTCATCTCATCAGCCTTCTGCCACCTAGTATATAGCTCTCGCTGCTTAGGGGTGGCATCATCGCTGGGATTAGGGGACACTCCTTAGTGAGCACGTACTTGTAACCCTCAGTGGTAAGGACAATGTCCAGTTTACGTTTCCAGTCAATGTATTTTCAACCCGTAAGTTTGTTCTGATTCAAAATGACAGCTAGCAGGTTGAACGACATATCAACAACTGAAAAAATAAACAGTCAAGATTTAGTATACTTTTTCAAAAATATTGATATCCTCAAAACAATACATTCTTCTACCGATATCTCTCACACCGGGATTAACGCAGGTCACGTTGGGTTAACGTCTACCCCAACCCACATTCGTTTGAGAATAACTGAAGTTCATTAATTCCATTATCTGACCAACGATCTTATGATCAATGAAATTAATAGTCGATAATTTTAGCCGTACTCAATAAGCAGCGTAACCTCTTATGAGGAATACTACAAACGGTACACTAAGTGTTTGCCATTACGTGACTTCTAAACTTGTTACTTAGGATACTAACGCGCCTCGGTTAGCGAGGGTGTCGCAACTTTCTCCAATTAAACTTGCTATAGTCATCCCTTTAGAAATTCAATCTAGTGATATCTCGGGGTTGAAGACTTATCCGTAGGGAAGAAGGCCCTTGGCCAGCGCGTCGGTCTAACCCACATCACATATGAATCCGTAATGGAGGCCATGGGGATATTTACCAACCCGCTCCCACTTAGATTTTTAACTTTGAGGATTTTTCCCTTTTAACATGCAATATCTTAACAAAGGATATTCGCACCCATAAAACCGTTGGAGTTTTAATATGCGAATAATCTACTTTAGTTAATTGCACTTTACTTTTAAAATGTTTTGGTTTCATTTTCGTTCATGCAAAATAAAACGAAAAACACACAATCAACAAAAAGACATAAACATGGAAAATTAAATAAATTAAAATTTCCCGACTATTATAGCCTTCTCTATCGTTGATTTCTTGAAGCCTTGGTGACACGTCCCGTCATGTCGCTCCCACTCGTTATTTGGATTCCTCTCGATTTGCTCGGGTTTTCTCGGTTTACTACCTAATTAGGAATCACCCAAAATTACGAGAAACCAAAACCCGCGAATATAAGTTACCGAAAATAACTTCTTCGTCATAACACATAAATTCCTATATACCAAGGCGTTTTTATAGGAATTTAAAGACGACATGATTAGATCAAATCCTACTACAAGATTTTTCTAATCCTACACGACTTCCAGCTCGTGGTTATTACTATTACAGACATTTCCATTAAAAAAACAATACGAGCCCGGACATGTCTCGGGGTTTATGAATGAAAAATAAAATTCTACCATAATAGCTGGGAAACCAATAACCACCTGTTTAAACATTTCGACAAAAATAGTAATGCCAAAATAAAGCAGTGTAATAAATCAAACAAGTATAAAGCCAAAAAACTCGCTCTAATACCATTTTGAAGCAAAACAGAACAAGCCCGGGCTAAATCAAAATCCTCACTTTCGTACAATGCATTCCAGAATCGGAAGCTTTCGACCAAGCTCAGGCTCAAATTCATTTTCCCATGAACGGATCTAGGCTTATACATATTTAATTTATTAAATCGACATCTAACGCACAAAGATTACACCTTTAATTAAAGCGGAAGGATTAAAGGTTATACCTTTGAAGCGAAGTCCAACGCAATTAGAAAAACCCAATCTTTATATTCAAATACCACCGAAATCCAAAAGATGACTCCAAGAAAACTTCGAATATTGCATGGGCAATAATCTATCAAAGTCTACTCGCAAAGCCCACGAAAACCCACTAAGAAAAAACCCCTCGAAATAAACTAAAACTGCTCAAAATCCGATCTTAGCATCAGCCCATAAGCTGTCCGCCACCCAGCAGCAATCCAAAATAAAAAACCACAAAGATCCAGCCTTTTAGCCACGATATGGACAAGCCCAATCACGGATCACCAAGAGAGAGATCCAACGTGATGAACCCGGATCAAGCACCCTAAAAGAACTGAACTTTGACCTCACAAAAATTGAAAAACAGCAGCAGATGTTTGCTGAAAAACTGGGCGAACAGCAGCCTATAATCCTGCGGACAACATTTCAATCCATGGGTTTCGATAAAGCTTTGATCTTTAAGCTTAGTTTGAGAGAGTGAGTATCCAAGTTCGACATTGGGAAAAAACTTCAAGAAGGAGAAGTTCTCTTTCTAGAACTTTCTCACTCAAGAGGAAGACAAAATGTCTTGCAAGGTTTTTGTTAAGTTTCTTTGGACTTAAGCTTTTTATTTATAGGGAGCTCTAATGGAGACCTAGTTGGCTTTTGAGTTGGGCCTTTTAATTTGACTTTCGTTGACCGCTTAGTCTTTCCTAGACTAATCAACTCCAATCGACCCATTCAAATTAATTTCTTAACCCACTTCGTTAATTTAATTTAATCGACCTTAGGATTAATTAATTCATATGGAATTAATTTCTTAATCAACTTTGTCAGTTAAATATTAATTAAACCTTTAGGATTAATTAATTCACTTCGTCGATTAGTCAAATACATAATTAGTCCTACCACTATTGGACTAACTATGGAACTACCTCTCAAAAATGACTTTATATCGTGCCACTATATTTTCTTCTATCTCCCCACATTAATGATCTAGTGCTCGTCGGTTTATCAATTTACTAACAAACTAATTCACCGACTTCTTGGTATCCGAGATTAGTACCACTTGACCTTTTTATTATACCGGACATAAAGTCCACGGCGGGGTTTATAACAAACCTTTCGAGCTCATCTCGGGAGCACCATCAACGGGGCGAACTGGTACGTGGATTCCTCCTACTAGCAACGGCAAGTAAGAAGCTAAACACCGCATACCCAACCTACCGAGGTATAGGCCTCAATTGACCGCACTCTTTGGCAAATCAAAGCATATGATATCCAGCTCTCACGCCCGTCCCAATCTCGGGATTGAGAGACTGAATACTAGGACCGAATTGACTACGCCGATCAGTATAAGTCAATTGTATCCAAACTGGTCATGCTCAATATACCCCGGGCACATCCGTGGGATTTAATTAGTCTAGATAACCTATTTTCCAAACCACACGATAACCTACACCGATGGTATGTTCAAACTATCTCAGTTACGAGCATACTTTTATATATCAATACTTTAACCAATAACGGTATCTACTGTGTCTTTACAAATCCCGTTATCTAGTTCTATGATATAATGGAACAATTTAATACTGAAACAAAATGATATGTCATCTGGGGATATTAGTTTTTTATACAAGCCACGACTTTTCTGTATTCAAAACTAACACCCAGGTAATTAATTAACTCTTAATTAATACCATAGAACTTTTTTAGTAATACTTAACTAAACCATTTAATTAAATATTATTTATTTAAGTATAATAATTATACCTAGTGTAGGCAAGAATACTTACTCTGCATCATCGAACTCTCTTATGTGCGATCCTGTAGGCCTATTCTAAATTGGTAATGGATAAATCAATCTTATTGATTAATCCATAAGTCATTAGTGCTCTCTAGCAAGACATAATGACTACCCAATTCAGAATGGAGGGTCGAATGGTGATTCAACATAACCTTTCCAACCAAACTGTGTACGATCCTCTACATTGATATCCTGTTTAGCAAAAGGCATGGAACCATCATCCTTTTATAGCTAACCATTTACTTGATCTCTTAGTGACACTGAATTCATCAAGCAAATGGTAATACTTATCATTTATTGGGCACGGCCATGCACTTATCAGTTCACTATTAAGTGGCGAAGATATCATCTCTCACTTAAGAGAGATTTGTAGTCCCATCACTTCACCTACATACCTTAGCGTGACTCTTAGTGTACCTAATCATACCTGTACTTGGCAACCTTTTACAGCCACGTTAGGCGTATGTCCAAGAACAATACAATTCACCTAGGACAGTGTAGTGATTTCTGGTCCAAGGATCCTCGTGTGATTACTACTAAAAAGAATCACTCATGATCTAAATAATCCACGGTGTGTTTCTTTTGGCGGATCAATTTCATGAAATTAAATATGTACAAGAATATTACTATCATAAAATTAACTCATCTGATTATAACATCAATCAAAACAACAAATATCTATAAAGCCCTTAAAATGGCACATACTCCAACAATCCAGACACTGAGTGAATCCATAGGACTTGATAACCTCGTCAAAATATAAGTTCCAAGATCTGGATACTTTCTTAAGTCCATAAATGGACGTCTTGAGCATGCATACCTTGTGCTCTTGGCCCTGAACAATGAAACCCTCTGGTTGCTACATAAAGATGGTCTCCTCAAGACTTCCATTAAGGAAAGTTGTCTTGACGTCCACCTGCCAAATCTCATAATCCATATGAGCAGCTATGGTCAAGAGAATTCGGATCGACTTAAGCATAGCAACCAGGGAAAAGTTCTCCTTATGATTGATACCCTCTTTCTTAGTATACCCTTTCGCCACAAGCCTTGCCTATAAGGTCTCAACCCTCTCGTTAGATCCTCTCTTTTGCTCCCAGATCTGATTTGAGTCCATAGAACCCATCTCAGCAATCATTGCTCTCTGGCAAGAATCTGCATCTTTATCCTGAAGAGCCACATTGTAGCTAACTAGGTATGGTTCATGGGCAGCAGGGATAAAGTCTGAAGACTCACCCAAACCCATGTACCTCTCGGGCTGTTTGACAACCCTCCTACTACGATGAGGCACAACTAGTGTAGGAGCATCATCTGTGATAGTGCGTGCAGTACTTTGTGGTTTGTCATCCTGTACTTGTGCATCTGGAATACTAGACTGACTCCTAAGCTCATCCAATACTACCTTGCTGATTGAATTGTGATCTAAACTATAGTCCTCCTCAAGAAATTTAGCATTGGTGCTGACCACCACCTTCTGATCGTGCGGACTATAAAATAGACCAGCTCTCGTTCCTTTGGCGTAGTTTACAAACAACCTTTTATCTCGCATTTAACTTACCTGCATCTGCCTTGAGCACATGTGCTGCACAACCCCAAATCCTGAGATGTCTTAGACTAGGCTTTCGCCCAGTCCACAACTCTATGATTGTCGTAGGCACAGCTTTAGATAGTACGAGATTAAGGATTTAACACACAGTCTCTAAGGCATAACCCCAAAATGAGGTAGGCAACTCACTATAACTCATCATCGATCTAACCATATCCACAAAAGTCATGTTCCTCCTCTCTGCTGGGGTGTGCCAGGTGTAGACAACTGGGACTGAATACCCTCCTCTGACAAATAGGACCTAAATTCACTAGAGAGGTATTCA
This sequence comes from Knoxia roxburghii, assembly GCA_030378225.1. NCBI lineage: Eukaryota > Viridiplantae > Streptophyta > Magnoliopsida > Gentianales > Rubiaceae > Knoxia > Knoxia roxburghii. Next base: position 25,775,802 of record CM059418.1, on the reverse strand, counting down.
CCACCACGATCAGATTGTATGGTCTTGATACTCTTACCCAGATGCTTATCCACCTTAGCCTTAAACTCTTTGAACTTGCCAAAACATTCAGATTTGTAAGGCATCAGCTATATGTATCCATATCTAGAGTAGTTATCTGTGAATATCACGAAGTACTCATAACCTCCTCTAACCCAAACTGACATAGGCCCACACAAGTCTGAATGAATCAACTCTAAAACCTTTTTGGCCATATACCCCTTTGCCTTAAAAGGCCTCTTAGTCATTTTACCCTCCAAGAAGGACTCACAGGTCGGATAACTGTCAATCTCCAATGAACCCAAGGGCCCATTATTGACCAACCTTTGAATCATTCTAAGGTTGATATTGTTAGGATTGAATACAAAGCTATGTTTTGGTTAAATTTGTTGTGCATTATTTGTCCATTTATATTATGTATTTAGATGATGAGGTGTCTTGTGTGACACAGTAGATCTCATCATGGGTTAAAAGACATATTATATAAATGAGGTTCGTAACCGGGACAGTTTTGGACACGCTATCAGTTTAGGTTGTTATGTGATTAAGATAATTGGTTTGTCTTAACTAATTGAATCATATAGTTATGCCTGGGGCGTATTGAACTTGACCATTTAGAATGATTTGTCTTGTACTGATTTGATAGACAAATCGTTTTTAGTATTCTATCTCTTAATCCCTAGACTTGAGCAGGAATGAGGATTAGACATAGTGTACTTTGATCTGTCAATGGGTGAGGTTAATTATGGCCAATAGTCTAGAGAGACTTTGGGTGGCCGAAATTATGGTCCCCGGCGGCGGTTTATTTTTCCGGCAAGAATACCGACGCAATTTTGTGTTGATTGCTGATCAATTGGTTGCTAGATGGTTGCCCACACAACGTGCTATCAAAGTCTTGAGTCATACAAGTGATCACCTGAGTTAACACGCTTCAATTAGTATTTTCTATGTTTTCGCTTTTAATTAGAAAATTATTGTTGCGTGATAAATCGAATGAGTACAAACCAAGATCCTGTGCAATGTTATTTCAAGCAAGGATTGGAATAGCTATTGTGCTAGAGTCTAGGCCCAGTCAAAGATTCTGATTCAGGAATACGTAGCACGAAAGGGAGTTTTTGAACGGGCCTGGGTAGATAATCTTTCTGATATGACCTAGCCTCAGGTGCCAAAGAAAAGTTTAATTCAAAGGGGAAGACTCATTTCTCTTACTATGATTCGATTATGGGTTATTAACTTCAGTGTTTTGCACTATTGGGGAGTTTGTCTTAACTAAAAACAGATTGTCAACCAATGCACCGAAACATATAAGCTTCGGGTTCTTTATAATAAAAACTGAATTATCAGAAAAAACACACTTATAACCATCCAAAAGAAGTTTTGAAACTGAAAATAAATTATTTTTGAAACTGGGTACATAAAGACAATCTCTCAAATGTAAAGTATAGTCTAAAAAATAAAGATAAACTACTCCCACTACAGCAACAGAAACTCTAGTATCCCCAAGGAAGACCTGCAAGTCATCCTCTCTAAGCAGCTGGGTCACTTGGAACCCCTGCAAAGAATTACAAACATGATCAGTGGCTCCTGAATCCACACACCAAGTATCTGTGGGAATCGCCACTAAACATGTCTCAGTAACTACGGTAAAATTGCACACACCCTAAGGCTTTGGGCAGTCTTTCTTCCAATGTTTAGCCTTGCCACATCTGAATTCGACTTGTGCTTCTTGGCAATGCCTCCCTTTTGTCCATGATCAGCAGCCGCTTTCTGGCCCTTATTCCTCTTTTAATTCCCGACTTTGGGCCCAGCAGAGGAACCTGAAGGTCCAACAGTAGCCAAAGCTTGCTTCTTCTCGGCGAAGAGGCCTTCAGCAGACACAATGCAGTCATGAGCTCGGGAAGTGAATATGAGAGCTTGCCCATATTGTACCTCGATCTCATTAAACAGCTCATCATGTCAGTACGTGATCCCTCACTGATGAGCCCTCAGTCATCCTAGCATTCATGAGTTTCCTCATAGCTGACTGCTTGGCTGCCCTACCCTGATGTCCTAACATCTCCTTGAGGTTGAGCATCATATTGTAGGCTGAGGTAAACAACTGATATTGGTGTCACAGTACACTCGACATAGAATCCAAGATGTAGCACCTGGTCATCTCATCAGTTTTTTGCTACGTCGTACATGGCTCCTTTTGCTCATGGGTGGCATCATCACTGGGCTTAGGGGGGCACTCCTGAGTGAGCACGTACTTGTAACCCTTGGCTGTAAGGTTCAATGTCTAGGTTACGTTTCCAATCAATGTAATTAGGTCCAGTGAGTTTGTTCTGATTCAAAATGACAGCTAGCGGGTTGAACGACATATTAACAAACTGAAAAATAAATAGTCAAGTTTCAGTATTTTTTTTTAAAAAATATTGATATCCTCAAAACAATATAATCTCCCACCGACATCTCTCACATTGGGATTAACGTAGGTCACTTTAGGTGAACGTCTACGCCAACCCACATTCGTTCGAGAAGAACCTAAGTTCATTAATTCCATTATATGACCAACGATCTTATGATCAATGAAATTAATAGTCGATGACTTTAGCCGTACACATAAATAGCGTAACCTCTTAGGAGGAATACTACAAACGGTACACTAAGTGTGTGTCATTATGTGCTTCTAAGTTTATTACTTTGGATACTAATGCGCCCTCGTTTAGCGAGGGTGTCGCAACTTTCTCCAATTAAACTCAAAACAATCATCTATTTAGAAATTCAATCTAGTGATATCAGTGGATTGAAGACTTATCCTTAGGGAAGAAGGCCCTTTGCCAACGCATCGGTCTAACATCACATATGAATCCTTAATGGAGGCTGTGGGGATATATACCAACCCGCTCCCACTTAGATTTTTAAGTTTAAGAATTTTTAAATTTTAACATGCAATATCTTAACTATGGATATTCGCACCCATAAAACCGTTGGAGTCTTAATATGCGAATAATCTACCTTAGTTAGTGGTACTTTACTTTTAAAATGGTTTGTTTTTGATCATGAATAAAAACGAAAACATGTAATCAATGAAAAGACATAAAAATGGGAAATACATAATTAAACATTTCCCGACTATTATGGCCTTCTCTATCATTGATTTCTTTGACGCCTCGTTGACACATCCCGTCATGTCACTCCCACTCATTATTTGGTTTCCTCTCAATTCGTCCAAGTTTTCTCAGTTTTCTACGTATTTAGGAATCATCCAAAATTACAAGAAACCATAACCCATGAATATGAGTTACCCAAAATAACGTCTTTGTCATAATACATAATACAAAGTCATTTTTACTAGGAATTTAAAGACGAAAACATTAGATTAAATCCTACTACAAGATTTATCTAATCCTGCACGGCTTCCAGCTTGTGGTTATTACTATTATAGACATTTCTATTAAAAAACAAAATGAGCCCGGACATGTCCCGGGTTTTATGAATAAAAATTAAATTAACCATAATAGTCGGGAATAATAACCACCTGTTATATATATCGACAATACAAAATAAAAATGCCAAAACAAAGCCGTGTAATAAATTGAAAAAGTATAAAGCCAGCACACTAGCTCTGATACAAATTTGAAGGCAACAGAACAAGCCAGGATTAAATAAAAAATCTCACTTTCGTGCTATGCATTCTAGAATGAAAGACTTTTGACTCGGCTCAAGCTCAAATTCATTTCCCCTGAACGGATCTAGGCTTATACTAGTTTGATCTATTAGTATGACACAAAAAAATAAATAATTAAACTAAAGCAGAATCATTCAAAGATTATACCTTTATAACGTGTCCCTCGCAATAAGAATACCAAAAGCCCAGGAAAGCGAAATCCACTAGAAATCCTAAGAATAACTCCAAACGACCTCGAACTTGAGTGGGCAAGTGACTACGAGGTGGCTAAAAGAATTGGAGAAGAAATCCGAAGAAACCCACTTCAAGAAACTCACAAATCGAAAAAATAGATTTAGCCCGGGAACTTGATTCTAATCTGAAAACCCACACCGCCTCAATAAAACTTAGTGGGTAATTTTTTTGCTCGTAGATATACACTTTGGTGAACAAAATGAATGAACCAAAGGATCAACATAACAAAAACACAAAGCCCACAACAAAAAAACAAACAAATCGGCAACTAGTAAGCCAATCATCGGCGAAGCTGTTGGCCAGAAATTCTGGGGCGGTGATCGGACTACGAGGGCGGCAATCGGACTTCTGGGCGGTGGTCTTGGGTTTTTAGAATCGTGGGCTGAGTTTCTCGAACAAGAAAGATCACAAACCGACTTCCAAAAAGAATTCTTAACGAGAAAGATAGAATTCTCTCTCTGGGCTTGTCTTTCTCACTCTAAGGCATCTGCCTATATGGTTTCTAATGTCTTACTAAAGTGCCTAACATTAGCTATTTACAGGGAGCTTCTTAGGAGACCTAGTGGGCTTTTGAGTTGGGCCTTAGTGTTTGACTTTCGTTGACGCCTTAGTCTTCCCTAGACTAATCAACTCCAATCGAGCCTTTCGAATTAATTTCTTAACCCACTTCGTTAATTTAATTTAATCGAACCCTTAGGATTAATTAATTTATTATGAATTAATTTCTCAATCCACTTAGTCAATTAAATATTAATTAACATTTAGGATTAATTAATTCACTTTGTCGATTAGTCAAACACATAATTAGTCGTACACTAATGGATCAATTATGGAACTACAGCTAAAAACCGATTTTAAATCACGCTCACTTTATTATTCTTCTATCTCCCTGCATAAAATATTTAGTGCTCATCAATTAATCAATTTACTGATAAATTAATTCATCGATTTCTTGGTATCCGAGATTAGTACCACTCGACTTTCTTATTATAATAGATGTAAAGTTCACTGGCCAGATTTGGTATAATAAACCTTACAAGCTCATCTCGGGAGCACCATCAACCCGGTGAACCGGTACGTGGATTCCTTCGACTAGCAACGACACACAAAGAATCTAAACACCGTATACCCAACTTACTGAGATTTAGGCCTCAATTGGTAGCACCTTTGGGCAAATCAAAGCATACGATATCTAACTCTCATACCCATCCTAATCTCAGGATTAAGAGATCAGAATACTATGATCGAATTAACTACCAGTCAGTACAAGTTAATTCAATCCAAACTGCTCGTGCTCAATATGCTCCGGGCACATCCGTATGATTTAATTAGTCTAGACAAACTAATTTCCAAATCACACGATAACCTATACCAATAGTATGTTCAGACTATCTCAGTTACATGCATTTTTTATGTATCAATAATTTTACCAATAACGAGATATACTGTGCTTTTCTACACCTCGTTATCTAGTTCTATGATATAATAGAACAAATTTAATACTGAAACAAAATGATATGTCAACTGAGTATTAGTTTTTGATACAAGCAAATAGATTTCTAGTATTCAAAACTAACCCTTACCCCCTAGCGCTTGAAAAATATAATGTTCAACTTTTCATCAAAATATAATTGTCAATCTTTTTAACTAAAGCCTTCTCACTAAAAAATTAACCCTACACCGTTAACCGTGAAACCATAAACCCTAAATTATAAATCCTAAACCCGACAACGAACCATAAACCCTAAAACCCTATGACATAAACACTAGACCCTAAAATCCCTAAACGGTTAGTGGTTCAATTATTAATCAAATGATTTAGGGTTCAGCGTTTCATCACAAAGTGTATGGTTCAGGTTTTAACCAAAAAAGGATAGTTTTCAAAGTTTCATCTATAACGTTATGGGTAAGTTTTTTTTTACTGAACCCCGTACAAATTTTGGCAATAACCGAACCATATCCTTTTGATGTTTAGGGCTTAGGATTTAAGGTTTTTGTATTAGGGTTTAGGGATTACGTTCAGGAGTTTAGGGTTTATTGTTTATAGTTTATGTATTATGGTTTATGCATTTAGGGGTTAGGGTTTAGTTATGTAATAGATAGGGTTTAGATTTTTATCAAAAGGTTTAGGGTATATGTTATTAACAAAAAGGTCATGGTTTATTTTTTAAGCAAAATATTAGGGTTAAATGTTTCATCGGAAGGGATTAGGGTTTAGTTATTTTATATAAGGTTACAGTTCATGTATTTAAACGCTAAGGTAAGGGTTCATCGGTTCAGCAAAAAAGATTATAGTTTTTTTATATTATTAGTTTTAGTGTTCAGTGTTTCATCAAAATTGTTAGTGTTTAGTTTTTAAAAATAAACCAATAACCTTAAACCATTTGATGAAAAACTAAACCCTAACAACGTAATATGTAAACCCTCACCCCTAAAGCTTGAAACCCTAAACCCCCATCTCACGTAAAGTAAAACCTAACAACTAAGTAATTAAACCCTAAACCATTAACCGTGAAAGACTAAACTCTAAATTGTTAACCTTAAACCCGATGCAAACCATAACCACTAAAACCAAGGACCGAAACACTAGACCCTAAAACCCCTAAACAGTTAGTGGGTCAATTATTAATCAACTGATTTTTGGTTCATCGTTTCTTCAATAAGTGTAGGGTTCAAGTTTTTAACCAAAAAGGTTAGTGTTCAATGTTTCATCTATAACGTTATGGGTAAGTTTTTTGTTTTTACGAAACCCATTACAAATTTTATGAATAAATGAACCATAATTGTTTGAGGTTTAGGAGTTAGGGTTTAAGTTTTATGTAATATTGCTTTCCAAATTAGGGTTCAGGTGATTAGGGTTTAGTGTTTTTGTTTTATGTATTAGGGTTTATGCATTTAAGGGTTAGGGTTTCGTTATGTAATCATTAGACTTTAGATTTTTATCAAAAGGGCTAGGGTATAAGTTTTTACCGAAAAGGTCAAGGTTTATTTTTTATGGAAAATGTTAAGGTTAAATGTTTCATCGGAAGGGGTTAGGGTTTAGTTATTTTATATAAGGTTATGGTTTAGGTATTTAAATGGTAAGGTTAGGGTTCGTAATTTAACAAATAAGATTATGGTTTTTTTTATATTTTTAGTTTTAGTGTTCTGTGTTTCATCAAAATTGTTAGTGATTAGTTTTAAAAATAAACTTATAATCTTAAATCCTGTGATGAAAAAGTAAAACCTCACCACCTAATGCTTGAAAAATATAATGTTCAACTTTTCATCAAAAGGTAAGTGTCAATCTTTTTAACTAAACCGTAACCACTAAATAATTAAACCCTACACCCCTTAACCGTGAAACCATAAACCCTAAATTATAAATCCTAAACCCGACAACAAACCATAAACCCTAAAACCCTATAATATAAACACTAGACCCTAAAACCCCTAAACAGTTAGTGGTTCGTTTATTAATCTAATGATTTTGGGTTCAGTGTTTCATCACAAAGTGTATGGTTCAAGTTTTTAACCAAAAAAGGTTAGTTTTCAACCTTTCATCTATAATGTTATAGGTTAGTTTCTTTTTTACGAAACCCCTTACACATTTTATGAATAACCGTACTATAACCGTTTGATGTTTAGGGGTTAGGGTTTGAGGTTTATTTAATAGTGTTTTCCAAATTAGGGTTTAGTGTTTATGTTTTATGTATTAGGGTTTATGCGTTAAAGGGTTAGGGTTTCATTATGTAATGTTAGACTTTAGATTTTTTATCAAAAGGGCTAGGGTATAAGTTTTTACCGAAAAGGTCAAGGTTTATTTTTTATGGTAAATGTTAGGGTTAAATGTTTCATCGGAAGGGGTTAGGGTTTATATTTTTTTTATATAACGTTATGGTTTAGGTATTTAAATGGTAAGGTTAGGGTTCATCTTAGCAAAGAACATTATGGGTTTTTTTTTATATATTTTTAATTTTAGTGTTATGTGTTTCATCAAAATTTTTAGTGTTTAGTTGTAAAAATAAACCTATAATCTTAAACCCTGTGATGAAAAACTAAAACATAACCACGTAATTTGTAAACACTCACCACCTAATGCTTGAAAAATATAATGTTCAACTTCTCATCAAAAAGTAAGTGTCAATCTTTTTAACTAAACCGTAACCACTAAATAATTAACCCTACACCCTTAAAAGTGAAACCATAAACCCTAAATTATAAATCCTAAACCCGACAACAAACCATAAACCCTAAAACCCTATTACATAAACACTAGACCCTAAAACCCCTAAACAGTTAGTGCTTCAGTTAGTAATCATGTGATTTTGGGTTCAGCGTTTCGTCACACAACTTATGGTTCAAGTTTTTGACCAAAAAGGGTCAGTTTTCAACGTTTCATCTATAATGTTATGGGTAAGTTTTTTTTTACAAAACCACTTACACATTTTATGAATAACCGAACTATAACCGTTTGATGTTTAGGGGTTAGGGTTTAAGGTTTATTTAATAGTGTTTTCCAAATTAGGGTTTAGTGTTTATGGTTTATGTATTAGGGTTTATGCATTTATGGTTTAGGGTTTCGTTATGTAATTGTTAGACTTTAGATTTTTCATCAAAAGGTAAGTGTCAATCTTTTTCACTAAACCCTAACCACTATATAATTAAACCCTGCACCATTAACCGTGAAACCATAAAGCCTAAATTATAAATCCTAAACCCGACAACAAACCATAAACCCTAAAACCCTATAATATAAACACTAGACCCTAAAACCCCTAAACAGTTAGTGTTTCAATTATTAATCTAATGATTTTGGGTTCAGCGTTTCATTACAAAGTGTATGGTTCAAGTTTTTAACCAAAAAAGGATAGTTTTCAACCTTTCGTTGATAATGTTATGGGTAAGTTTTTTTTTTTTTTTACGAAACCCCTTACACATTTTATGAATAACCGAACCATTACCGTTTCAGTTTTAGGGGTAAGGGTTTAAGGTTTATGTAATAGTGATTTCCAAATTAGGGTTTAGGTGTTTAGGGTTTTGTGTTTATGGTTTATGTATTAGGGTTTATGCATTTAAGGGTTTGGGTTTAGTTATGTAGTGGTTAGGGTTTGGATTTTTTATCAAAAGGGTAAGGGTATAAGTTTTTATCGAAAAGGTCAGGGTTTATTTTTTACGAAAAATGTTAGGGTTAAATGTTTCATCTGAAGGGGTTAGGGTTTAATAATTTTATATAAGGTTACGGTTCAGGTATTTAACCGTTAAGTTTATGGTACAACATTTCAGCAAAGAAGATTATGATTTTTTTTATATTTATTTTTAGTTTTAGTGTTCAGTGCTTCATCAAAATTGTTATGGTTTATTTTTTTAAAATAAACCAATAACATTAAACCCTGTGATGAAAAACAAAACCCTACCCAAGTAAATTTTAAACTTTCACCCAATAACGATTGAAAAAGATAACTTTCAACATGCCATCGAAAATTAAGTGTCAATATTTTTAACTAAACCCTAACCACTAAATAATTAAACCCTAACCCATTAACCGGTAAACCCTAAACCTTAAATTGTGAACCCTAAACCCGACCACAAACTATAAACCATTAAACCCTATGACCTAAACACTAGACCCTAAACCCCGTAAAACGTTTGTGGTTAAGTTATTAAACAAATGATTTAGGGTTCATCGTTTCATAAATAAGTTTAGAGTTATGGTTTTTAACCAAAAAGCTAATTGTTCAATGTTACATCTATAACTTTATGGGTAAGTTTTTTGGTTTTTACTAAACCCTTACAAATTTTGGCAATAACCTTTTGATGTTTAGGGCTTAGGATTTAAGGTTTATGTATAATGGTTGAGACATTACATTCAGGTGTGTTTATGGTTTATTTATTATGGTTTATTCATTTAAGGGTTAGGGTTTAGTTATGGAATAGTTAGGGTTTAGATGTTTATCAAAAGATTTAGGGTATATCTTAATAACGAAAGGGTCAGGGTTTATTTTTTTAGGAAAATGTTAGGGTTAAATGTTTCATCAGAAGGAGTTAGGGTTTAGTTATTTTATATAGGGTTGCGGTTCAGGTATTTAAACGTTAAGGTTAGGGTTCATCGGTTCAGCAAAAAGATTATGGTTTTTTTATATATCTAGTTTTAGGGTTCAGTGTTTCATCAAAATTTTTAGGGTTTAGTTTTTTAAGAAAAACCTATAACCTTAAAACATTTGATAAAAAACTAAACCCTAACCCTGTAATATGACCCCTGTTGCTTATAAACCCTAAACCATACCCCATCTCACGTAAAGTAAACCCTAACAACTAAATAATGAAACCCTAAACCATTAACTGTGAAACCCTAAACTTTAAATTGTAAACCCAAAACCCGACCACAAACCGTTACCCTTAAAACCTTAGGACCTAAATACTAGACCCTAAAATCCCTAAACGGTTAGTGGTTCAGTTATTAATCAAATGATTTAGGGTTCATCATTTTTTCAATAAGTGTAGGGTTGAGGTTTTTAACTAAAAAGGTTAGCGTTCAATGTTTCATCTATAATGTTATGGGAAAGCTTTCATTTTCACTAAATCCATTCCAAATTTTATGAATAACCAAACCATAACCGTTTAAGGGTTAGGGTTTGGTTATGTAATGGTAAGACTTTAGATTTTTAACAAAAAGGTTAGGGTATATTTTTTACCGAAAAGGTAAGGGTTTATTTTTTATGAAAAATATTACGGTTAAATGTTGCATCGGAAGTGTTATGGTTTAGTTATTTTATATATGTTAACAGTTTAGGTATTTTACCGTTAAGGTGGTACAGCATTTCGGCAAAGAAGATTATGGTTTTTTTTTATATATTTTTAGTATTATTGTTTAGTGCTTCATCAATATGGTTATGGTTTAATTTTTAAAAATAACCTATAACCTTAAACACTGAAAAACTAAACCCTAACCAAGTAATTCGTAAACCCTCACCCCCTAACGCTTGAAAAATATAATGTTCAACTTTTCATAAAAAGGTAATTGTCAATATTTTTAACTAAACCCTAAGCTCTAAATAATTAAACCCTACACCTTAACAGTGAAACCATAAACCCTAAATTGTAAATCCTAAACCTGAAAACAAACCATAAACCCAAAAATCCTATGACATAAACACTAGATCCTAAAACCCCTATACGGTTACTGAAGGAAAACTGAACAAGCCCGGGCTAAATCGAAAACCTCACTTTCGTGCTATGCATTCCAGAATCGGAAGCTTTCGACCAAGCTCAGGCTCAAATTAGTTTACCCATGAACGGATCTAGGCTTATACTTATTTAATTTATTAATCGGGACACAAAAAAAAAATCGAATCTTTAATAAAAGCGGAAGTTAAAGATTCTACCTTTTGATGCGAAGTCCCTCGATTAAAGAATACCAAATAAAATCTGCTGCGATTTCCACAAGAAATCCGATCGATTCTACAATACTAACTCCGAGATAGTGTGGGCTATCTTCTACGGAGTTACCCACGAGCAATCGAAGAAATCCCAGAAACTTGCTTCGGAAGAATAGCTCAAAAATTGAATCTTTTAAATGAAAAACTGCTGCCCAGATTTTATGTCTTCATCCACAAGCTGCTGCCCAGAATATTTCTTGTACTGCAAGCATAAACCGATCAAGCGCATGCTGTTCACCGAAAATAATCCAATCAATCCCGATCTGCACGACAAGACCCACGGATCACTCCCTCAGGAAGATCGAACGTGGAAGCTTATCGGTTCTGGGCATCAATCGAAGATTATCGCCGGGTTTATGAACTGAGAAAACCCTCGCGCGATCCGGCCAGCTAGCTACTGCGCGATCCGGCGATCAATGACAGCCGATCTGCACGAACTGGTGGTAACAAACCGATGGGCAGCTTAAAGGATGATCTGGGCAAAACTAAAGATTGAATCTTCCGAAGGAGAAAGCTGTCTTGGTCGACTTCGAGAGAAAACTTGACGAAGAAGACATGTTCTCTCTCTAGACCAAACTTTCTCTTTCTAGCCTAACTTGGCTGCCAAGTTTCTTAGGGTTTTTGGCTGCTCATTATGTTGTATTTATAGTAGCTCGATTGGAGACCTAATGGGCTCTCGAGTTAGGCCTTAAAATTTGACTTTCGTTGACCGCTAAGTCTTCCCGACTAATCAACTCCAATCGACCCTTTTAAATTAATTTATTTAATCCACTTTGTTAATTTAATTTAATCGAACCCTTAGAATTAATTAATTCAAAATAGAATTAATTTCTAAATTCACTTCGTCGATTAAATATTAATTAAACCCTTAGGATTAATTAATTTACCTTGTCGATTAGTCAAACGCATAATCGGTCGTACCACTAACGGACCAATTATGGAACTACCGCTCGAAAACGACTTTACATCGCGCCATTATTATTTCTTCTATCTCCCCACATTAAAGATCTAGTGCTCGTCGATTTATCAATTTACTGACAAATTAATTCACCGACTTCTTGGTTTCCGAAATTAGTACCACTCGACCTTTTATTATACCGAACATAAAGTTCACTGGCCAGGTTTAGTATAATAACCTTACGAGCTCATCTCGGGAGCACCATCAACCCGGCGAACCGGTACGTGGATTCCTCCGACCAGCAACGGCACGCAAGAAGCTAAACACCGCATACCCAACTTACCGAGGTATTGGCCTCAATTGACCTCACTCTTTGGCAAATCAAAGCACACGACACCTAACCCTCACGCCCGTCCCAATCTCGGGATTGAGAGACGGAATACTAGGACCGAATTGACTACGCCGATCAGTACAAGTCAATTCTATCCAAACTGGTCGTGCTCAATATGCCCTGGGCATATCTGTGTGATTTAAACTAGTCTAGATAAACCAATTTCCAAACCACACAATAACCTATACCGAGAGTATGTTCAGACTATCTCGGTTACGAGCATACTTTTTATATATCAATACTTTAACCAATAACGGTATCTACTGTGTTTGTCGACACCCCGTTATCTAGTTCTATGATATAAATGAACAGATTTATACTGAAACAAAATGATATGTCATCTGTGGATATTAGTTTTTGATACAAGCCATAGCTTTTCTGTATTCAAAACTAACAATCTCCCACTAATACTCAAAGCTATGCTAAGAAGTACAAAAACTGTCCAACCCGCTATTACACTGCTGTCATAATGAAATCTCCAAAACACCTTTAAGCTCACTGACTTGGCTCTCTCAAGAATCTGACTCCCATGCCCTCCACATGCCTCTCAAAAACCTTTGGGGTCAATGGCTTGGTGAAAGGATCTGCAAGGTTGTCCTCTGTAGCTATCTTGGCCACGATCACGTCTCCCCTCTTTATCAGGTGGTACTTGCGCTCTATGTGTTTACTCGCCTTATGGGCTCGTGGTTCCCTTGAGTTAGCAACTGCACCATTGTTATCACAATAAACTGTGATAGACCTAGGCAACTCTGGAACCACATCCAAGTCCATCAGGAAGCTCCTGAGCCATACAGCCTCTTTCGCTGCCTCTGAAGCGGCAACGTACTCGGCCTCCATGGTAGAGTCCGCCACGCATTTCTGCTTGACACTCTTCCATACTATGGCTCCACCTCCCAGAGTAAACACAAACCCAGAGGTAGACTTACTCTTGTCCATATCTCCTTGAAAGTCCGAATCTGTGTAACCCAATGGTACAAGCTCCTGCGCTCTATAAACTAGGACATAATCTCTCGTCCTGCGCAAGTACTTGAGAATGCATTTTACTGCCTCCCAGTGAGCCTTCCCAGGGTTACTCTGATATCTGCTAACCATGCCTACGGCAAAGCAAATATCAGGCCTCGTGCACAACATAGCATACATGAGGCTACCCACTGCAGAAGCATAGGGTATCACCTTCATGGCATCTATCTCCTCAGCAGTCTTAGGACACTGCTCCTTAGACAAATGCACTCCATGCCTGAAAGGTAGTGAACCCTTCTTGGAGTTCTGCATGTTAAAACGAGCCAGAATCGTGTCTATGTAGGATGCCTGTGAGAGAGTCAGAGAACGTTTCCTACGATCTCGAATAATCTTGATCCCAAGGATATGTCCAGCCTCTCCCAAATCCTTCATATCGAATTGCCTGGACAGCCATGCCTTTACGTCTGACAACACCTTCTTACTGTTGCCAATAAGAAGAATGTCATCTACATAAAGTACGAGGAACACCACTATCTCACCATCACGCCTGCAATAAACACACTGCTCATCCGGAGACTGAGTGAATCCATAGGACTGGATAACCTCATCAAAACGAATGTTCCAAGATCTGGATGCTTGCTTAAGTCCATAAATGGACCTCCTAAGCCTGCATACCTTGTGCTCTTGGCCCTTAACAATGAAGCCCTCTGGTTGTTGCATAAAGATGGTCTCCTCAAGACTTCCATTAAGGAAAGCTGTCTTGACGTCCATCTGCCATATCTCATAATCCATATGAGCAGCTATGGCCAAGAGAATCCGGATCGACTTAAGCATAGCTACCGGGGAAAAGGTCTCCTCATAATCGATCCCTTCTTTCTGAGTATACCCCTTCGCCACAAGCCTAGCCTTGAAAGTCTCAACCCTCCCGTCAGATCCTCTCTTTCGCTTGTAGACCCATTTGCACCCAATAGGCCTAAACCCATCAGGAAGGTCTACCAGCTCCCAGACTTGATTTGAGTCCATAGAACCCATCTCAGCAATCATCGCTCTCTGCTAAGAATCTGCATCTTTATCCTGGAGAGCCTCATTGTAGTTAACTGGGTCTGGTTCATGAGCACCAGGGATAAAGTCCGAAGACTCACCCAAACCCATGTACCTCTCGGGCTGTCTCACAGCCCTCCCACTACGACGAGGTGCAGCCTGTGTAAGAGCATCATCTGTGATAGTACGTGCAGTTTCCTGTGGTGTGTCTTCCTGTACGTGTGCATCTGGAATAGTGGACTGACTTCTAAGCTCTTCCAATACTACCTTGCTGCTTGACTTGTGATCTAAAATATAGTCCTCCTCAAGAAATCTGGCATTGGTGCTTACCACCACCTTTTGATCCTGAGGACTATAAAATAAACCACCTCTCGTTCCTTTGGGGTAGCCTACAAACAACATAACCTTAGATCTCGCCTCTAACTTGCCTGCATCTGCCTCGAGCACATGTGCTGGACAACCCCAAATCCTGAGATGTCTCAGGCTAGGCTTGCGCCCATCCCACAACTCTAATGGGGTCGTTGGCACAGACTTAGATGGCACAAGGTTGAGGATATAACATGCTGTGTCTAAGGCATAACCCCAAAACGAGGTAGGCAACTCACTGTAACTCATCATCGATCTAACCATCTCCATAAGAGTCCTGTTCCTCCTCTCTGCTACACCATTCTGCTGGGGTGTGCCAGGTGCAGACAACTGGGTCTGAATACCCTCCTCTGACAAATAGGTCCTAAATTCACTAGAGAGGTATTCGCCACCGCGATCAGACCGCAGTGACTTGATACTCTTACCCAGATGGTTCTCCACTTCTGCCTTGAATTCTCTGAACTTGCCAAAGCATTCAGACTTGTGGCGCATCAGGTATATGTATCCATATCTAGAGTAATCATCCGTGAAAGTCACGAAATACTCATAACCACCTCTAGCCTGAATTGACATAGGCCCACACACGTCAGAATGAATCAGCTCTAAAACCTCTTTGGCCCTATACCCCTTCGCCTTAAAAGGCCTCTTGGTCATTTTACCCTCCAAGCAGGACTCACAGGTTGAATAGCTGTCAATATCTAGTAAGTCCAAAGACCCACTCTTGACCAACCTTTGAATCCTACTAAGGTTGATATGACCTAGTCTCAGGTGCCAAAGATAAGTCTGATTCAAAGGGGAAGATTCCTTTCTCTTATTATGATTCGGTGATGAGTTACTAGTTTCTGTGTTTTGCATAACTGGGGAGTAAGTCTTGATTAAAAACAGATTGTCAACCAATGTACCGGAACATATAAGTTTCTGGCATTTTCTTATAAAAACCGAACCATCAGAAAATACACACTTATAACCATCCAAAACAAGTTTCGAAACTGAAAGCAAGTTCTTTCGAAAACTAGGTACATAAAGACAATCCTTCAAATATAAAATAGAGTCTGAAAAGTAAAGACTAATAACTCCCACTGCAGCCACAAAAACTCTGGTAGTATCCCCAAGGTAGACCTGCAACTCTCCCTCTCTAAGCAGCCGGGTCACTTGGAACCCTTGCAAAGAATTACAAACGTGATCAGTGGCTCCCGAATCCACACACCAAGTATCCGTGGGAATCACCGCTAAACACGTCTCAGTGACTAGGGAAAATTTACACGTACCTCGAGGCTTTGGGCAGTCCTTCTTCCAATGTCCCGCTTTGCCACATCTGAAGCATTTGCCTCTCGGCTTCTGCTTCTTGGCAATGCCCGTCTTGGGTCCATGACTGGCTCCTGCTTTCTGGCCTCTCTTCCTCTTTTGCTTCCTGGCTTTGGGCCCAGCAGAGGAACCTGAGGGACCAACAGTAGCCAAGGCTTGCTTCTTCTCAGCGAAGAGGCTCTCAGCAGACACCAATGCAGTCATGAGCTCAGAAAGTGAATATGAGATATTCCCCATATTATAGTTCAATCGAAACTGCTCAAAACTGGGAGGCAAGCTCTGAAGGATGATATCGACCTGGGTTTCCCCATCAATCTCACCTCCCAATACCTCGATCTCATTGATGCAACCAATCATGTCCAGTACGTGATCTCTCACTGAAGTGCCCTCAGCCATCTTAGCATTCATGAGTTTCCTCATAGCTGACTGCTTGGCTGCCCTGCCCTGATGTCCAAACATCTCCCTGAGGTTGAGCATCATATCGTAGGCTGAGGTCATCAACTGATGCTGGTGCTGCAGTACACTTGACATGGAAGCCAAGATGTAGCACCTGGTCATCTCATCAGCTTTCTGCCACCTCGTATATGGCTCTCGCTGCTCAGGTGTGGCATCCTCACTGGGCTTAGGGGGACACTCCTCAGTGAGCACATACTTATAACCCTCGGCGGTTAGGACAATGTCCAGGTTCCGTTTCCAATCAATGTAATTAGGACCGGTGAGTTTGTTTTGGTTCAGAATGACAGCTAGCGGGTTGAACGACATATCAACTGAAAATAAAAAAAAACATGTCTCAGTATACTTTTCGAAAATATTGAAAAATCCTCAGAAAAGAAATATAATCTTCTGCCGACATCTCTCCCACCGGGATTAACGCAGGTCACGTAGGTGAACGTCTACGCCAATCCACATTCGTTCGAGAAGGACCAAAGTCCATTAATCTCATTATCTAACCAACGATCTTATGATCAATGAAATTAATAGTCGATAATTTTAGCCATACACGTAAATAGCGTTACCTCGTAGGAGGGATACTATAAACAGTACACTAAGTGTATGTCATTACGTGACTTCTAAGTTTGTTACTTAGGGTACTAATGCGCCTCGGTAGCGAGGGTGTCGCAACTTTTCCCAATTAAACGCACTATAGTCATCCCTTTAGAAATTCATTCCAGCGATATCTGTGAATGAAAACTCATCCGTAGGGAAGCCGTTTAACCACATCGCCAATGAACCCGTAATGGAGGCCATGGGGCTATTAACCAACCCGCTCCCACTTAGATTTTTAAAATAATTTAAATTCGCCTTAGTTTTCTCGATTTTCCATTTCGGTTTTCTACGTAATTAGGAATCACCCAAAAATTATGAAAAACCAAAATCCTGGTTTTCTCAGTTTTCTACGTAATTAGGAATCACCCAAAATTACGATAAACCAAAACCCCACGTAATTAGGAATCACCCAAAATTACGATTAAACCAAAACTTGCGAATGTAATTAAGTTTGAGGATTTTTACGTTTTAACATGCAATATCTTAACTATGGATATTCGCACCCATAAAACCGTTGGAGTTTTAATATGCGAATAATCTACCTTAGTTAATTGCACATTACCTTTTTTGAAAAACTTTTGGTTTGAATTTCGTTCATGCAAAATAAAACGAAAATCACACAATCAACGAAAAAATCATAAATACGGGAAATTAAATAAAATAAAATTTCCCGACTATTATGGCCTTCTCTATCGTTGATTCTTTGACGCCTCGGTGACACTTCCCGTCGTGTCGCTCCCACTCGTTATTTGGATTCCTCTCGATTCGCCCGGGTTTTCTCAGTTTATTCCGTAATTAGGAATCACCCAAAATTACAATAAACCAAAACCCGCGAATATAAGTTACCCAAAATAACGTCTTCGTCATAGTACAAAAATTCCTATATACAAGGGCGTTTTCTAGGAATTTAAAGACGACATGATTAGATCAAATCCTACTACAAGATTTTTCTAATCCTACACCGCTTCCAGCTCGTGGTTATTACTATTACAGAAATTTCCATTCAAAAATAAAACGAGCCCGGACATGTCCCGGGGTTTATGAATGAAAATTAAATTTCTACCATAATAGCCGGGAAAACAATAACCACCTGTTTATACATTTCGACAAAAATAATAATGCCAAAATAAAGCCGTGTATTAAATCAAACAAGTATAAGACCGAAACCAACGCTCTGATACCAATTTGAAGGAAAACTGAACAAGCCCGGGCTAAATCGAAAACCTCACTTTCGTGCTATGCATTCCAGAATCGGAAGCTTTCGACCAAGCTCAGGCTCAAATTAGTTTACCCATGAACGGATCTAGGCTTATACTTATTTAATTTATTAATCGGGACACAAAAAAAAATCGAATCTTTAATAAAAGCGGAAGTTAAAGATTCTACCTTTTGATGCGAAGTCCCTCGATTAAAGAATACCAAATAAAATCTGCTGCGATTTCCACAAGAAATCCGATCGATTCTACAATACTAACTCCGAGATAGTGTGGGCTATCTTCTACGGAGTTACCCACGAGCAATCGAAGAAATCCCAGAAACTTGCTTCAGAAGAATAGCTCAAAAATTGAATCTTTTAAATGAAAAACTGCTGCCCAGATTTTATGTCTTCATCCACAAGCTGCTGCCCAGAATATTTCTTGTACTGCAAGCATAAACCGATCAAGCGCATGCTGTTCACCGAAAATAATCCAATCAATCCCGATCTGCACGACAAGACCCACGGATCACTCCCTCAGGAAGATCGAACGTGGAAGCTTATCGGTTCTGGGCATCAATCGAAGATTATCGCCGGGTTTATGAACTGAGAAAACCCTTGCGCGATCCGGCCAGCTAGCTACTGCGCGATCCGGCGATCAATGACAGCCGATCTGCACGAACTGGTGGTAACAAACCGATGGGCAGCTTAAAGGATGATCTGGGCAAAACTAAAGATTGAATCTTCCGAAGGAGAAAGCTGTCTTGGTCGACTTCTAGAGAAAACTTGACGAAGAAGACATGTTCTCTCTCTAGACCAAACTTTCTCTTTCTAGCCTAACTTGGCTGCCAAGTTTCTTAGGGTTTTTGGCTGCTCATTATGTTGTATTTATAGTAGCTCGATTGGAGACCTAATGGGCTCTCGAGTTAGGCCTTAAAATTTGACTTTCGTTGACCGCTAAGTCTTCCCGACTAATCAACTCCAATCGACCCTTTTAAATTAATTTATTTAATCCACTTTGTTAATTTAATTTAATCGAACCCTTAGAATTAATTAATTCAAAATAGAATTAATTTCTAAATTCACTTCGTCGATTAAATATTAATTAAACCCTTAGGATTAATTAATTTACCTTGTCGATTAGTCAAACGCATAATCGGTCGTACCACTAACGGACCAATTATGGAACTACCGCTCGAAAACGACTTTACATCGCGCCATTATTATTTCTTCTATCTCCCCACATTAAAGATCTAGTGCTCGTCGATTTATCAATTTACTGACAAATTAATTCACCGACTTCTTGGTTTCCGAGATTAGTACCACTCGACCTTTTATTATACCGAACATAAAGTTCACTGGCCAGGTTTAGTATAATAACCTTACGAGCTCATCTCGGGAGCACCATCAACCCGGCGAACCGGTACGTGGATTCCTCCGACCAGCAACGGCACGCAAGAAGCTAAACACCGCATACCCAACTTACCGAGGTATTGGCCTCAATTGACCTCAC
This sequence comes from Knoxia roxburghii, assembly GCA_030378225.1. Lineage (NCBI taxonomy): Eukaryota > Viridiplantae > Streptophyta > Magnoliopsida > Gentianales > Rubiaceae > Knoxia > Knoxia roxburghii. Next base: position 25,755,746 of record CM059418.1, on the reverse strand, counting down.
TCTATGGCAAATCAAAGCACACGACACCCAACCCTCACGCCCGTCCCAATCTCGGGATTGAGAGACGGAATACTAGGACCGAATTGACTACGCTGATCAGTACAAGTCAATTCTATCCAAACTGGTCGTGCTCAATATGCCCCGGGCATATCTGTGTGATTTAAACTAGTCTAGATAAACCAATTTCCAAACCACACAATAACCTATACCGATAGTATGTTCAGACTATCTCGGTTACGAGCATACTTTTTATATATCAATACTTTAACCAATAACGGTATCTACTGTGTTTGTCGACACCCCGTTATCTAGTTCTATGATATAAAGGAACAGATTTATACTGAAACAAAATGATATGTCATCTGTGGATATTAGTTTTTGATACAAGCCATAGCTTTTCTGTATTCAAAACTAACAGTTACTAGTTCAGTTATTAATCAAATGAAATAGGGTTCAGCGTTTCATCACAAAATGTATGGTTCAGGTTTTTAACAATAAAAGGTTTAGTTTTCAACGTTTCATTTACAGTGTTAGGGGTAAGTTTTTTTTTTTTTTTTTTCCCAAACCCCTTACACATTTTATGAGTAACCGAACCATAACCATTTAAGGATTAGGGGTTAGGGTTTAAAATTATGTAATAGTGTTTTCCAAATTAGGGTTCAATTGTTTACAATTTAGAGTTCATGGTTTTTGATTAGGGTTTATGCATTTAAGTGTTAGGGTTTAGTTATGTAATAGTTAGGGTTCAAATTATTATCAAAAGGGTAAGGGTATATGTTTTTACCGAAAAAGTGATGCTTAATTTTTTATGGAAAATGTCAGGTTAAATGTTTCATCGGATGGGGTTTGGGATTAGTAATTTTTTATAAGGTTACAGTTTAGGTATTTAACCGTTAAAGTTATGGTACAACGTTTAAGCAAAGAATATTATGGTTTTTTTAGATATATATTTTTAGTTTTAGGGTTCAGTGTTTCATAAAAATTGTTAGGGTATAGTTTTTAAAAATAAACCTATAACATTAAACCCTGTGATGAAAAACTAAACCCTAACCACGTAATTCGTAAACCCTCACCCTATAACAATTCAAAAAGGTAATTTTCAACTTTTCATCGAAAATTAAGTGTCAATATTTTTAATTCAACCCTAACCACTAAATAATTAAACCCTAACCAATTAACATTTAAACCGTAAATCGTAAATTGTAAACCGTAAACTCGGCCACAAAACAAAAGCCCTATGACCTAAACACTAGACCCAAAACCTCCTAAACATTCTGTGGTTTGGTTATTAATCAAATGATTTAGGGTTCATCGTTTAAAGATAAGTTGAGATTTCCCATTTTTAACAAAAAAGGTTAGTGTTCAACGTTACATGTATAACGTTATGGGTAAGTTTTTTTTTTTACTAAACCCCTTACCAATTTTGGCAATAACCTAACCATAACCTTTTGATGTTTAGGGCTTAGGATTTAAGGTTTATGTATTAGGGTTGAGAGATTACGTTCAGGTGTTTAGGGTTTAAGTGTTTATGGTTTATGTATTATGGTTTATGCATTTAAGGGTTAGGCTTCAGTTGTGTAATAGTTAGGGTTTAGATTTTTATCAAAACGTATAGAGTATATGTTATTAACGAAAAGATCAGGGTTAAATGTTTCATCGGAATGAGTTAGGGTTTAGTTATTTTATATAAGGTTACGGTTCAGCTATTTAAATTTTAAGGTTAGGATTCATCGGTTCAGCAAAAAAGATTATTTTTTTTTATATATTTAGTTTTAGTGTTCAGTGTTTCATCAAAATTGTTAGGGTTTAGTTTTTTAAAATATACCTATTACCATAAAACCTTTGATAAAAAAACTAAACGCTAAGCACGTAATATGTAAACCCGCACCCCAAACGCTTAAAACCCTAAACCCTACCCCATCTCAAATAAATTAAACCCTAACAACTAAATAATTAAACCCTAAACCATTAACCGTGAAACCCTAAAATGTAAATTGTAAACCCTAAACCCGACTACAAACCAAGACCCCTAAAACCCTATGACCTAAACACTAGACCCTAAAACCCCAAAATGGTTAGTGGTTCAATTATTAACGAAATGATATAGTGTTCATCATTTTTTCATTAAGTGTAGGGTTGAGGTTTTTAACCAAAAAGGTTAGTGTTCAAGTTTTCATCTATAACGTTATGGGTAAGTTTTTTCTTTTTACTAAACCCATTACAAATTTTATGAATAACCGAACCATAACCGTTTGAGGTTTAGGTGTTATGTTTTATGTTTTATGTAATAGTGTTTATAGTTTATGTATTGGGTTTATGCATTTAAGGGTTAGGGTTTCGTTATGTAATGGTTAGACTTTAGATTTTTATCAAAAGGGTTAGAGCATATGTTAGGGTTAAATGTTTCATTGGAAGAGGTTAGGGTTTAGTTATTTTATATAAGGTTGCAGTTCAGGTATTTTACCTTTAGGGTTATGGTACGGTGTTTCAACAAAGAAGATTATGATTTTTTAAAAATTTTTAGTTTTAGTGTTCAATGCTTCATCAAACTTGTCAGGGTTTAATTTTTAAAAATAAACCTATAACCTTAAACCTTGTGATGAAAAACTAGACCCCAACCAAGTAATTTGTAAACCCTCACCCCCTAATGTCTGAAAATTATAATGTTCAAATTTTCATCAAAAGGTAAGTGTCAATCTTTAATTAAACCCTAACCACTAAATAATTAAACCCTACACCATTAACCGTGAAACCATAAACCCTAAATTATAAAACCTAAACCCGACAACAAACCATAAACCCTATAATATAAACACTAGACTCTAAAACCCCTAAACAATTAATGGTTCAATTATTAATCTAATGATTTTAGGTTCAGCGTTTCATCACAAAGTGTATGGTTCAAGTTTTTAACTAAAAAAGGTTAGTTTTCAACCTTTCGTCGATAATGTTATGGGTAACTTTTTTTTTTTACGAAACCCCTTACACATTTTATGAATAACCGAACCATAACCGTTTCAGTTTTAGGGGTAAGGGTTTAAGGTTTATGTAATAGTGATTTCCAAATTAGGGTTTAGGTGTTTAGGGTTTTGTGTTTATGGTTTATGTATTAGGGTTTATGCATTTAAGGGTTAGGGTTTAGTTATGTAGTGGTTAGGGTATCGATTTTTTATCAAAAGGTTAAGGTTATAAGTTTTTATCGAAAAGGTCAAGGTTTATTTTTTACAAAAAATGTTAGGGTTAAATGTTTCATCTGAAGGGGTTAGGGTTTAATAAATTTATATAAGGTTACGGTTCAGGTATTTAACCGTTAAGTTTATGGTACAACATTTCAGCAAAGAAGATTATGATTTTTTTTATATTTACTTTTAGTTTTAGTGTTCAGTGCTTCATCAAAATTGTTATGGTTTATTTTAAAAATAAACCAATAACATTAAACCCTGTGATGAAAAACAAAACCCTACACAAGTAAATTGTAAACTCTCACCCAATAACGATTGAAAAAGATAATTTTCAACATGTCATCGAAAATTGAGTGTCAATATTTGTAACTAAACCCTAACCACTAAATAATTAAACCCTAACCCATTAACCGGTAAACCCTTACAAATTTTGGAAATAACCTAACAATAACCTTTTGATGTTTAGGGCTTAGGATTTAAGGTTTATGTATAATGGTTGAGACATTACATTCAGGTGTGTTTATGGTTTATTTTTGGTTTATTCATTTAAGGGTTAGGGTTTAGTTATGGAATAGTTAGGGTTTAGATGTTTATCAAAAGGTTTAGGGTATATCTTATTAACGAAAGGGTCAGGGTTTATTTTTTTAGGAAAATGTTAGGGTTAAATGTTTCATCGGAAGGAGTTAGGGTTTAGTTATTTTATATAGGGTTGCGGTTCAGGTATTTAAACGTTAAGGTTAGGGTTCATCGGTTCAGCAAAAAGATTATGGTTTTTTTTATATATTTAGTTTTAGTGTTCAGTGTTTCATCAAAATTTTTAGGGTTTAGATTTTTAAGAAAAACCTATAACCTTAAAACATTCGATAAAAAACTAAACCCTAACCATGTAATATGTAAACCCTCACCCCTGTTGCTTATAAACCCTAAACCATACCCCATCTCACGTAAAGTAAACCCTAACAACTAAATAATGAAACCCTAAACCATTAACTGTGAAACCCTAAACTTTAAATTGTAAACCCAAAACCCGACCACAAACCGTAACCCTTAAAACCTTAGGACCTAAATACTAGACCCTAAAATCCCTAAACGGTTAGTGGTTCAGTTATTAATCAAATGATTTAGGGTTCATCATTTTTTCAATAAGTGTAGGGTTGAGGTTTTTAACTAAAAAGGTTAGCGTTCAATGTTTCATCTATAACGTTATGGGAAAGCTTTCATTTTCACTAAATCCATTCCAAATTTTATGAATAACCGAACCATAACCGTTTAAGGGTTAGGGTTTGGTTATGTAATGGTAAGACTTTAGATTTTTAACAAAAAGGTTAGGGTATATTTTTTACCGAAAAGGTAAGGGTTTATTTTTTCTGAAAAATATTACGGTTAAATGTTGCATCGGAAGGGGTTATGGTTTAGTTATTTTATATATGTTAACAGTTTAGGTATTTTACCGTTAAGGTTATGGTACAGCATTTCGGCAAAGAAGATTATGGTTTTTTTTATATATTTTTAGTATTATTGTTTAGTGCTTCATCAATATGGTTATGGTTTAATTTTTAAAAATAACCTATAACCTTAAACAAGTAATTCATAAACCCTCACCCCCTAACGCTTGAAAAATATAATGTTCAACTTTTCATAAAAAGGTAATTGTCAATATTTTTAACTAAACCCTAAGCACTAAATAATTAAACCCTACACCTTAACAGTGAAACCATAAACCCTAAATTGTAAATCCTAAACCCGAAAACAAACCATAAACCCAAAAATCCTATGACATAAACACTAGATCCTAAAACCCCTAAACGGTTACTAGTTCAGTTATTAATCAAATGAAATAGGGTTCAGCGTTTCATCAGAAAATGTATGGTTCAGGTTTTTAACAAAAAAAGGTTTAGTTTTCAACTTTTCATCTATAGTGTTAGGGGTAAGTTTTTTTTTTTTTACCAAACCCCTTACACATTTTATGAGTAACCGAACCATAACCATTTGAGGATTAGGGGTTAGGGTTTAAAATTTATGTAATAGTGTTTTCCAAATTAGGGTTCAGTTGTTTACAATTTAGTGTTCATGGTTTATGATTAGGGTTTATGCATTTAAGTGTTAGGGTTTAGTTATGTAATAGTTAGGGTTCAAATTTTTATCAAAAGGGTAAGGGTATATGTTTTTACCGAAAAAGTGATGCTTAATTTTTTATGGAAAATGTCAGGTTAAATGTTTCATCGGATGGGGTTTTGGATTAGTAATTTTTTATAAGGTTACAGTTTAGGTATTTAACCGTTAAAGTTATGGTACAACGTTTAAGCAAAGAATATTATGGTTTTTTTTATATATATATATTTTTAGTTTTAGGGTTCAATGTTTCATAAAAATTGTTAGAGTATAGTTTTTAAAAATAAACCTATAACACTAAACCCTGTGATGAAAAACTAAACCCTAACCACGTAATTTGTAAACCCTCACCCTATAACGATTCAAAAAGGTAATTTTCAACTTTTCATCGAAAATTAAGTGTCAATATTTTTAATTCAACCCTAACCACTAAATAATTAAACCCTAACCAATTAACATTTAAACCCTAAATCGTAAATTGTAAACCGTAAACTCGACCACAAAACAAAAGCCCTATGACCTAAACACTAGACCCAAAACCTCCTAAACATTCTGTGGTTTGGTTATTAATCAAATGATTTAGGGTTCATCGTTTAAAGATAAGTTGAGATTTCCCATTTTTAACAAAAAAGGTTAGTGTTCAACGTTACATGTATAACGTTATGGGTAAGTTTTTTTTTTTACTAAACCCCTTACCAATTTTGGCAATAACCTAACCATAACCTTTTGATGTTTAGGGCTTAGGATTTAAGGTTTATGTATTAGGGTTGAGAGATTACGTTCAGGTGTTTAGGGTTTAAGTGTTTATGGTTTATGTATTATGGTTTATGCATTTAAGGGTTAGGCTTCAGTTGTGTAATGGTTAGGGTTTAGATTTTTATCAAAATGTATAGAGTATATGTTATTAACGAAAAGATTAGGGTTAAATGTTTCATCGGAATGAGTTAGGGTTTAGTTATTTTATATAAGGTTACGATTCAACAATTTAAATTTTAAGGTTAGGATTCATCGGTTCAGCAAAAAAGATTATTTTTTTTATATATTTAGTTTTAGTGTTCAGTGTTTCATCAAAATTGTTAGGGTTTAGTTTTTTAAAATATACCTATTACCATAAAACCTTTGATAAAAAAAAACTAAACGCTAAGCACGTAATATGTAAACCCTCACCCCAAACGCTTAAAACCCTACACCCTACCCCATCTCACATAAATTAAAACCTAACAACTAAATAATTAAACCCTAAACCATTAACCGTGAAACCCTAAAATGTAAATTGTAAACCTTAAACCTGACTACAAACCAAGACCCCTAAAACCCTATGACCTAAACACTAGACCCTAAAACCCGAAAATGGTTAGTGGTTCAATTATTAACTAAATGATATAGTGTTCATCATTTTTTCATTAAGTGTAGGGTTGAGGTTTCTAACCAAAAAGGTTAGTGTTTAATGTTTCATCTATAACGCTATGGGTAAGTTTTTTCTTTTTACTAAAACCCATTACAAATTTTATGAATAACCGAACCATAACCGTTTGAGGTTTAGGTGTTATGTTTAAGTTGTATGTAAAAGTGTTTATAGTTAATGTATTAGGGTTTATGCATTTAAGGGTTAGGGTTTCGTTATGTAATGGTTAGACTTTAGATTTTTATCAAAAGGGTTAGGGCATATGTTAGGGTTAAATGTTTCATTGGAAGAGGTTAGGATTTAGTCATTTTATATAAGGATGCAGTTCAGGTATTTTACCTCTAGGGTTATGGGTAAGCTTTTTTTTTTTTTTTTACGAAACCCCTTGCACATTTTATGAATAACCGAACCATAACCGTTTCAGTTTTAGGGGTAAGGGTTTAAGGTTTATGTAATAGTGATTTCCAAATTAGGGTTTTGGTGTTTAGGGTTTTGTGTTTATGGTTTATGTATTAGGGTTTATGCATTTAATGGTTAGGGTTTAGTTATGTAGTGGTTAGGGTTTTGATTTTTTATCAAAAGGGTTAGGGTATAAGTTTTTACCGAAAAGGTCAGGGTTTATTTTTTATAGAAAATGTTAGGGTTAAATGTTTCATCGGAAGGGGTTAGGGTTTAATAATTTTATATAAGGTTACGGTTTCGGTATTTAACCGTTAAGTTTATTGTACAACATTTCAGCAAAGAATATTATGATTTTTTTTATATTCATTTTTAGTTTTAGTGTTCAGTGCTTCATCAAAATTGTTATGGTTTAGTTTTTTAAAATAAACCTATAACATCAAACCCTGTGATGAAAAACTAAATCGTACCCATGTAAATTGTAAACTCTCACCCAATAACGATTGAAAAAGATAATTTTCAACTTGTCATCAAAAATTAAGTGTCAATATTTTTAACTAAACCCTAACCACTAAATAATTAAACCCTAACCCATTAACCGTTAAAACCTAAACCTTAAATTGTGAACCCTAAACCCGACCACAAACTATAAACCATAAAACCCTATGACCTAAACACTAGACCCTAAACCCCGTAAAACGTTCGTGGTTAAGTTATTAATGAAATGATTTAGGGTTCATTGTTTCATAAATAAGTTTAGAGTTGTGGTATTTAACCAAAAGCTTATGGTTCAAGTTTTTGACCAAAAAGGGTTAATTTGCAACGTTTCATCTATAATGTTATGGGTAAGTTTTTTTAACAAAACCCCTTACACATTTTATGAATAACCGAACTATAACCGTTTCAGGTTTAGGGGTTAGGGTTTAAGGTTTATTTAATAGTGTTTTCCAAATTAGGGTTTAGTGTTTATGGTTTATGTATTAGGGTTAAATGTTTCATTGGAAGGGGCTAGGGTTTAGTTATTTTATATAAGGTTGCAGTTCAGGTATTTTACCTCTAGGGTTATGGTACGGTGTTTCAGCAAAGAAGATTATGATTTTTTTAAAAATTTTTAGTTTTAGTGTTCAATGCTTCATCAAACTTGTCAGGGTTTAATTTTTAAAAATAAACCTATAACCTTAAACCTTCTGATGAAAACTAAACCCTAACCAAGTAATTTGTAAACCCTCACCCCCTAATGATTGAAAATTATAATGTTCAACTTTTCATCAAAAGGTACGAGTCAATCTTTTTAACTAAACCCCAACCACTAAATAATTAAACCATAACCCATTAACCGTTAAACCCTAAACCTTAAATTGTGAACCCTAAACCCGACCACAAACTATAAACCATAAAACGCTATGACCTAAACACTAGACCCTATACCCCGTAAAACGTTCGTGGTTAAGTTATTAATCAAATGATTTAGGGCTCATCGTTTCATAAATAAGTTTAGAGTTATGGTTTTTAACCAAAAAGCTAATTGTTCAATGTTACATCTATAAGGTTATGGGTAACTTTTTTGGTTTTTACTAAACCCTTACAAATTTTGGCAATAACCTAACAATAACCTTTTGATGTTTAGGGCTTAGGATTTAAGGTTTATGTATAATGGTTGAGACATTACGTTCAGGTGTGTTTATGGTTTATTTATTATGGTTTATTCATTTAAGGGTTAGGATTTAGTTATGGAATAGTTAGGGTTTGGATGTTAATCAAAAGGTTTAGGGTATATCTTATTAACGAAAGGGTCAGGGTTTATTTTTTTAGGAAAATGTTAGGGTTAAATGTTTCATCGGAAGGGGTTAGGGTTTATTTTTTTTATATAACGTTATGGTTTAGGTATTTAAATGGTAAGGTTAGGGTTCATCATTTAGCAAAGAACATTATGGGTTTTTTTTATATATATTTTTAATTTTAGTGTTATGTGTTTCATCAAAATTTTTAGTGTTTAGTTTTAAAAATAAACCTATAATCTTAAACCCTGTGATGAAAAACTAAAACCTAACCACGTAATTTGTAAACCCTCACCACCTAATGCTTGAAAAATATAATGTTCAACTTTTCATCAAAAGGTAAGTGTCAATCTTTTTAACTAAACCGTAACCACTAAATAATTAACCCTACACCCTTAAAAGTGAAAGCATAAACTCTAAATTATAAATCCTAAACTCGACAACAAACCATAAACCCTAAAACCCTATAACATAAACACTAGTCCCTAAACAGTTAGTGCTTCAGTTAGTAATAGAATGATTTTGGGTTCAGCGTTTCGTCACACAGCTTATGGTTCAAGTTTTTGACCAAAAAGGGTTAGTTTTCAACTTTTCATCTATAATGTTATGGGTAAGTTTTTTTTACAAAACCCCCTACACATTTTATGAATAACCGAACTATAACCGTTTGAGGTTTAGGGGTTAGGGTTTAAGGTTTATTTAATAGTGTTTTCAAAATTAGGGTTTAGTGTTTATGGTTTATGTATTAGGGTTTATGCGTTTAAGGGTTAGGGTTTCGTTATGTAATAATTAGACTTTAGATATTTTTATCAAAAGGGTTAGGGCATATGTTAGGGTTAAATGTTTCATTGGAAGGGGTTAGGGTTTAGTTATTTTATATAAGGTTGCAGTTCAGGTATTTTACCGCTAGGGTTATGGTACGGTGTTTCAGCAAAGAAGATTATGTTTTTTTAAAAAATTTTTAGTTTTAGTGTTGTTCAATGCTTCATCAAACTTGTCAAGGTTTAATTTTTAAAAATATACCTATAACCTTAAACCTTGTGATGAAAAACTAAACCCTAACCAAGTAATTTGTAAACCCTCACCCCCTAATGTTTGAAAATTATAATGTTGAACTTTTCATCAAAAGGTACGAGTCAATCTTTTTAACTAAACCTAACCACTAAAAAATTAAGCCCTAACCCATTAAACGTTAAACCCTAAACCTTAAATTGTGAAGCCTAAACCCGACCACGAACTATAAACCATAAAACCCTATGACCTAAACACTAGATCCTATACCCCGTAAAACGTTTGTGGCTAAGTTATTAATCAAATGATTTAGGGTTCATCGTTTCATAAATAAGTTTAGAGTTATGGTTTTTAACCAAAAAGCTAATTGTTCAATGTTACATCTATAAGGTTATGGGTAACTTTTTTGGTTTTTACTAAACCCTTACAAATTTTGGCAATAACCTAACAATAACCTTTTGATGTTTAGGGCTTAGGATTTAAGGTTTATGTATAATGGTTGAGACATTACGTTCAGGTGTGTTTATGGTTTATTTATTATGGTTTATTCATTTAAGGGTTAGGATTTAGTTATGGAATAGTTAGGGTTTGGATGTTAATCAAAAGGTTTAGGGTATATCTTATTAACGAAAGGGTCAGGGTTTATTTTTTTAGGAAAATGTTAGGGTTAAATGTTTCATCGGAAGGGGTTAGGGTTTATTTTTTTTATATAACGTTATGGTTTAGGTATTTAAATGGTAAGGTTAGGGTTCATCATTTAGCAAAGAACATTATGGGTTTTTTTTTATATATATATTTTTAATTTTAGTGTTATGTGTTTCATCAAAATTTTTAGTGTTTAGTTTTAAAAATAAACCTATAATCTTAAACCCTGTGATGAAAAACTAAAACCTAACCACGTAATTTGTAAACCCTCACCACCTAATGCTTGAAAAATATAATGTTCAACTTTTCATCAAAAGGTAAGTGTCAATCTTTTTAACTAAACCGTAACCACTAAATAATTAACCCTACACCCTTAAAAGTGAAAGCATAAACTCTAAATTATAAATCCTAAACTCGACAACAAACCATAAACCCTAAAACCCTATAACATAAACACTAGACCCTAAACAGTTAGTGCTTCAGTTAGTAATAGAATGATTTTGGGTTCAGCGTTTCGTCACACAGCTTATGGTTCAAGTTTTTGACCAAAAAGGGTTAGTTTTCAACTTTTCATCTATAATGTTATGGGTAAGTTTTTTTTACAAAACCCCCTACACATTTTATGAATAACCGAACTATAACCGTTTGATGGTTTAGGGGTTAGGGTTTAAGGTTTATTTAATAGTGTTTTCAAAATTAGGGTTTAGTGTTTATGGTTTATGTATTAGGGTTTATGCGTTTAAGGGTTAGGGTTTCGTTATGTAATAATTAGACTTTAGATATTTTTATCAAAAGGGTTAGGGCATATGTTAGGGTTAAATGTTTCATTGGAAGGGGTTAGGGTTTAGTTATTTTATATAAGGTTGCAGTTCAGGTATTTTACCGCTAGGGTTATGGTACGGTGTTTCAGCAAAGAAGATTATGTTTTTTTAAAAAATTTTTAGTTTTAGTGTTGTTCAATGCTTCATCAAACTTGTCAAGGTTTAATTTTTAAAAATATACCTATAACCTTAAACCTTGTGAGGAAAAACTAAACCCTAACCAAGTAATTTGTAAACCCTCACCCCCTAATGTTTGAAAATTATAATGTTGAACTTTTCATCAAAAGGTACGAGTCAATCTTTTTAACTAAACCTAACCACTAAAAAATTAAGCCCTAACCCATTAAACGTTAAACCCTAAACCTTAAATTGTGAACCCTAAACCCGACCACGAACTATAAACCATAAAACCCTATGACCTAAACACTAGATCCTATACCCCGTAAAACGTTTGTGGCTAAGTTATTAATCAAATGATTTAGGGTTCATCGTTTCATAAATAAGTTTAGAGTTATGGTTTTTAACCAAAAAGCTAATTGTTCAATGTTACATCTATAAGGTTATGGGTAACTTTTTTGGTTTTTACTAAACCCTTACAAATTTTGGCAATAACCTAACAATAACCTTTTGATGTTTAGGGCTTAGGATTTAAGGTTTATGTATAATGGTTGAGACATTACGTTCAGGTGTGTTTATGGTTTATTTATTATGGTTTATTCATTTAAGGGTTAGGATTTAGTTATGGAATAGTTAGGGTTTGGATGTTAATCAAAAGGTTTAGGGTATATCTTATTAACGAAAGGGTCAGGGTTTATTTTTTTAGGAAAATGTTGGGGTTAAATGTTTCATCGGAAGGGGTTAGGGTTTATTTTTTTTATATAACGTTATGGTTTAGGTATTTAAATGGTAAGGTTAGGGTTCATCATTTAGCAAAGAACATTATGGGTTTTTTTATATATATATATTTTTAATTTTAGTGTTATGTGTTTCATCAAAATTTTTAGTGTTTAGTTTTAAAAATAAACCTATAATCTTAAACCCTGTGATGAAAAACTAAAACCTAACCACGTAATTTGTAAACCCTAACCACCTAATGCTTGAAAAATATAATGTTCAACTTTTCATCAAAAGGTAAGTGTCAATCTTTTTAACTAAACCGTAACCACTAAATAATTAACCCTACACCCTTAAAAGTGAAAGCATAAACTCTAAATTATAAATCCTAAACTCGACAACAAACCATAAACCCTAAAACCCTATAACATAAACACTAGACCCTAAACAGTTAGTGCTTCAGTTAGTAATAGAATGATTTTGGGTTCAGCGTTTCGTCACACAGCTTATGGTTCAAGTTTTTGACCAAAAAGGGTTAGTTTTCAACTTTTCATCTATAATGTTATGGATAAGTTTTTTTTTACAAAACCCCCTACACATTTTATGAATAACCGAACTATAACCGTTTGAGGTTTAGGGGTTAGGGTTTAAGGTTTATTTAATAGTGTTTTCAAAATTAGGGTTTAGTTATTTTATATAAGGTTGCAGTTCAGGTATTTTACCGCTAGGGTTATGGTACGGTGTTTCAGCAAAGAAGATTATGTTTTTTTAAAAAATTTTTAGTTTTAGTGTTGTTCAATGCTTCATCAAACTTGTCAGGGTTTAATTTTTAAAAATATACCTATAACCTTAAACCTTGTGATGAAAAACTAAACCCTAACCAAGTAATTTGTAAACCCTCACCCCCTAATGTTTCAAAATTATAATGTTGAACTTTTCATCAAAAGGTACGAGTCAATCTTTTTAACTAAACCTAACCACTAAAAAATTAAGCCCTAACCCATTAACCGTTAAACCCTAAACCTTAAATTGTGAACCCTAAACCCTACCACGAACTATAAACCATAAAACCCTATGACCTAAACACTAGATCCTATACCCCGTAAAACGTTTGTGGTTAAGTTATTAATCAAATGATTTAGGGTTCATCGTTTCATAAATAAGTTTAGAGTTATGGTGTTTAACCAAAAAGCTAATTGTTCAATGTTACATCTATAAGGTTATGGGTAACTTTTTTGGTTTTTACTAAACCCTTACAAATTTTGGCAATAACCTAACAATAACCTTTTGATGTTTAGGGCTTAGGATTTAAGGTTTATGTATAATGGTTGAGACATTACGTTCAGGTGTGTTTATGGTTTATTTATTATGGTTTATTCATTTAAGGGTTAGGATTTAGTTATGGAATAGTTAGGGTTTGGATGTTAATCAAAAGGTTTACGGTATATCTTATTAACGAAAGGGTCAGGGTTTATTTTTTTAGGAAAATGTTAGGGTTAAATGTTTCATCGGAAGGGGTTAGGGTTTATTTTTTTTATATAACGTTATGGTTTAGGTATTTAAATGGTAAGGTTAGGGTTCATCATTTAGCAAAGAACATTATGGGTTTTTTTATATATATATATTTTTAATTTTAGTGTTATGTGTTTCATCAAAATATTTAGTGTTTAGTTTTAAAAATAAACCTATAATCTTAAACCCTGTGATGTAAAACTAAAACCTAACCACGTCAACTTTTCATCAAAAAGTAAGTGTCAATCTTTTTAACTAAACCGTAACCACTAAATAATTAACCGTACACCCTTAAAAGTGAAACCATAAACCCTAAATTATAAATCCTAAACCCGACAACAAACCAAAAACCCTAAAACCCTATTACATAAACACTAGACCATAAAACCCCTAAACAGTTAGTTCTTCAGTTAGTAATCACATGATTTTGGGTTCAGCGTTTCGTCACACAGCTTATGGTTCATGTTTTTGACCCAAAAGGGTTAGTTTTCAACTTTTCATCTATAATGTTATGGGTAAGTTTTTTTTACAAAACCCCTTACACATTTTATGAATAACCGAACTATAACCGTTTGAGGTTTAGGGCTTAGGGTTTAAGGTTTATTTAATAGTGTTTTCAAAATTAGGGTTTAGTGCTTATAGTTTATGTATTAGGGTTTATACGTTTAAGGGTTAGGGATTCGTTATATAATTGTTAGACTTTAGATTTTTTTATCAAAAGGGTTCGGGCATATGTTAGGGTTAAATGTTTCATTGGAAGGGGTTAGGGTTTAGTTAGTTTATATTAGGTTGCAGTTCAGGTATTTTACCGCCAGGGTTATGGTACGGTGTTTCAGCAAAAAAGATTATGATTTTTTTTTAAATTTTTAGTTTTAGTGTTCAATGCTTCATCAAACTTGTCAGGGTTTAATTTTTAAAAATAAACCTATAACCTGAAACCTTGTGATGAAAAACTAAACCTTAACCAAGTAATTTGTAAACCCTCACCCCCTAATGTTTGAAAATTATAATGTTGAACTTTTCATCAAAAGGTACGAGTCAATCTTTTTAACTAAACCTAACCACTAAAAAATTAAGCCCTAAACCTTAAATTGTGAACCCTAAACCCGACCACAAACTATAAACCATAAAACCCTATGACCTAAACACTAGATCCTATACCCCGTAAAACGTTTGTGGTTAAGTTATTAATCAAATGATTTAGGGTTCATCGTTTCATAAATGAGTTTAGAGTTATGGTTTTTAACCAAAAAGCTAATTGTTCAATGTTACATCTATAAGGTTATGGGTAACTTTTTTGGTTTTTACTAAACCCTTACAAATTTTGGCAATAACCTAACAATAACCTTTTGATGTTTAGGGCTTAGGGTTTAAGGTTTATGTATAATGGTTGAGACATTACGTTCAGGTGTGTTTATGGTTTATTTATTATGGTTTATTCATTTAAGGGTTAGGATTTAGATATGGAATAGTTAGGGTTTGGATGTTTATCAAAAGGTTTAGGGTATATCTTATTAACGAAAGGGTCAGGGTTTATTTTTTTAGGAAAATGTTAGGGTTAAATGTTTCATCGGAAGGGGTTAGGGTTTATTTTTTTTATATAACGTTATGGTTTAGGTATTTAAAAAGTAAGGTTAGGGTTCATCATTTAGCAAAGAACATTATGGGTTTTTTTTTATATATATTTTTTTAATTTTAGTGTTATGTGTTTCATCAAAATTTTTAGTGTTTAGTTTTAAAAATAAACCTATAATCTTAAACCCTGTGATGAAAAACTAAAACCTAACCACGTAATTTGTAAACCCTCACCACCTAATGCTTGAAAAATATAATGTTCAACTTTTCATCAAAAAGTAAGTGTCAATCTTTTTAACTAAACCGCAACCACTAAATAATTAACCCTACACCCTTAAAAGGGAAAGCATAAACCCTAAATTATAAATCCTAAACTCGACAACAAACCATAAACCCTAAAACCCTATTACATAAACACTAGACCCTAAACAGTTAGTGCTTCAGTTAGTAATCAAATGATTTTGGGTTCAGCGTTTCGTCACACAGCTTATGGTTCAAGTTTTTGAACAAAAAGGGTTAGTTTTCAACGTTTCATCTATAATGTTATGGGTAAGTTTTTTTTACAAAACCCCTTACACATTTTATGAATAACCGAACTATAACCATTTGAGGTTTAGGGGTTAGGGTTTAAGGTTTATTTAATAGTGTTTTCCAAATTAGGGTTTAGTGTTTATGGTTTATGTATTAGGGTTAAATGTTTCATTGGAAGGGGTTAGGGTTTAGTAATTTTATATAAGGTTGCAGATCAGGTATTTTACCGCTAGGGTTATGGTACGGAGTTTCAGCAAAGAAGGTTATGATTTTTTTAAAATTTTTAGTTTTAGTGTTCAATGCTTCATCAAACTTATCAGTGTTTAATTTTTAAAAATAAACCTATAACCTTAAACCTTCTGATGAAAAACTAAACCCTAACCAAGTAATTTGTAAACCCTCACCCCCTAATGTTTGAAAACTATAATGTTCAACTTTTCATCAAAAGGTAAGTGTCAATCTTTTTAACTAAACCCTCACCACTAAATAATTAAACCCTAACCCATTAACCGTTAAACCCTAAACCTTAAATTGTGAACCCTAAACCCGACCACAAACTATAAACCATAAAACCCTATAACCTAAACACTAGACCCTATACCCCGTAAAACGTTCGTGGCTAAGTTATTAATCAAATAATTTAGGGTTCATCGTTTCATAAATAAGTTTAGAGTTATGGTTTTTAACCAAAAAGCTAATTGTTCAATGTTACATCTATAAGGTTATGGGTAAGTTTTTTGGTTTTTACTAAACCCTTAGAAATTTTGGCAATAACCTAACAATAACCTTTTGATATTTAGGGCTTAGGATTTAAGGTTTATGTATAATGGTTGAGACATTACGTTCAGGTGTGTTTATGGTTTATTTATTATGGTTTATTCATTTAAGGGTTAGGGTTTAGTTATGGAATAGTTAGGGTTGAGATGTTTATCAAAAGGTTTTGGGTATATCTTATTAACGAAAGGGTCAGGGTTTATTTTTTTAGGAAAATGTTAGGGTTAAATGTTTCATCGGAAGGGGTTGGGGTTTATTTTTTTTATATAACGTTATGGTTTAGGTATTTAAATGGTAAGGTTAGGGTTCATCATTTAGCAAAGAACATTATGGGTTTTTTTTTATATATATTTTTCATTTTAGTGTTATGTGTTTCATCGAAATTTTTAGTGTTTAGTTTTAAAAATAAACCTATAATCTTAAACCCTGTGATGAAAAACTAAAACCTAACCACGTAATTTGTAAACCCTCACCACCTAATGCTTGAAAAATATAATGTTCAACTTTTCATCAAAAAGTGGGTGTCAATCTTTTTAACTAAACCGTAACCACTAAATAATTAGCCCTACACCCTTAAAAGTGAAAGCATAAACCCTAAATTATAAATCCTAAACTCGACAACAAACCATAAACCCTAAAACCCTATTACATAAACACTAGACCCTAAACAGTTAGTGCTTCAGTTAGTAATCAAATGATTTTGGGTTCAGCGTTTCGTCACACAGCTTATGGTTCAAGTTTTTGACAAAAAAGGGTTAGTTTTCAACGTTTCATCTATAATGTTATGGGTAAGTTTTTTTTACAAACCCCTTACACATTTTATGAATAACCGAACTATAACCGTTTGAGGTTAAGGGGTTAGGGTTTAAGGTTTATTTAATAGTGCTTTCCAAATTAGGGTTTAGTGTTTATGGTTTATGTATTAGGGTTAAATGTTTCATTTGAAGGGGTTAGGGTTTAGTTGTTTTAAATAAGGTTGCAGTTCAGGCATTTTACCGCTAGGGTTATGGTACGGTGTTTCAGGAAAGAAGATTATGATTTTTTTAAAATTTTTAGTTTTAGTGTTCAATGCTTCATCAAACTTGTCAGTGTTTAATTTTTAAAAATAAACCTATAACCTTAAACCTTGTGATGAAAAACTAAACCCTAACCAAGTAATTTGTAAACCCTCACCCCCTAATGTTTGAAAATTATAATGTTCAACTTTTTATCAAAAGGTAAGTGTCAATCTTTTTAACTAAACCCTAACCACTAAATAATTAAACCCTAACCCATTAACCGTTAAACCCTAAACCTTAAATTGTGAACCCTAAACCCGACCACAAACTATAAACCATAAAACCCTATAACCTAAACACTAGACCCTATACCCCGTAAAACGTTCGTGGCTAAGTTATTAATCAAATGATTTAGGGTTCATCATTTCATAAATAAGTTTAGAGTTATGGTTTTTAACCAAAAAGCTAATTGTTCAATGTTACATCTATAAGGTTCTGGGTAAGTTTTTTGGTTTTTACTAAACCCTTAGAAATTTTGGCAATAACCTAACAATAACCTTTTGAAATTTAGGGCTTAGGATTTAAGGTTTATGTATAATGGTTGAGACATTACGTTCAGGTGTGTTTATGGTTTATTTATTATGGTTTATTCATTTAAGGGTTAGAATTTAGTTATGGAATAGTTAGGGTTGAGATGTTTATGAAAAGGTTTAGGGTATATCTTATTAACGAAAGGGTCAGGGTTTATTTTTTTAGGAAAATGTTAGGGTTAAATGTTTCATCGGAAGGGGTTAGGGTTTTTTTTTTTTTATATAACGTTATGGTTTAGGTATTTAAATGGTAAGGTTAGGGTTCGTCATTTAGCAAAGAACATTATGGGTTTTTTTTATATATATTTTTAATTTTATTGTTATGTGTTTCATCAAAATTTTTAGTGTTTAGTTTTAAAAATAAACCTATAATCTTAAACCCTGTGATGAAAAACTAAAACCTAACCACGTAATTTGTAAACCCTCACCACCTAATGCTTGAAAAATATAATGTTCAACTTTTCATCAAAAAGTAAGTGTCAATCTTTTTAACTAAACCGTAACCACTAAATAATTAGCCCTACACCCTTAAAAGTGAAAGCATAAACCCTAAATTATAAATCCTAAACTCGACAACAAGCCATAAACCCTAAAACCCTATAACATAAACACTAGACCCTAAACAGTTAGTGCTTCAGTTAGTAATCAAATGATTTTGGGTTCAGCGTTTCGTCACACAGCTTATGGTTCAAGTTTTTGACCAAAAAGGGTTAGTTTTCAACGTTTCATCTATAATGTTATGGGTAAGTTTTTTTTTTACAAAACCCCTTACACATTTTCTGAATAACCGAACTATAACCGTTTGAGGTTTAGGGGTTAGGGTTTAAGGTTTACTTAATAGTGTTTTCCAAATTAGGGTTTAGTGTTTATGGTTTATGTATTAGGGTTAAATGTTTCATTGGAAGGGGTTAGGGTTTTAGTTGTTTTAAATAAGGTTGCAGTTCAGGTATTTTACCGCTAGGGTTATGGTACGGTGTTTCAGGAAAGAAGATTATGATTTTTTTAAAATTTTTAGTTTTAGTGTTCAGTGCTTCATCAAACTTGTCAGTGTTTAATTTTTAAAAATAAACCTATAACCTTAAACCTTGTGATGAAAAACTAAACCCTAACCAAGTAATTTGTAAACACTCACCCCCTAATGTTTGAAAACTATAATGTTCAACTTTTCATCAAAAGGTAAGTGTCAATCTTTTTAACTAAATCCTAACCACTAAATAATTAAACCCTAACCCATTAACCGTTAAACCCTAAACCTTAAATTGTGAACCCTAAACCCGACCACAAAGTATAAAGCATAAAACCCTATGACCTAAACACTAGACCCTATACCCCGTAAAACGTTCGTGGTTAAGTTATTAATCAAATGATTTAGGGTTCATCGTTTCATAAATAAGTTTAGAGTTATGGTTTTTAACCAAAAAGCTAATTGTTCAATGTTACATCTATAAGGTTATGGGTAAGTTTTTTGGTTTTTACTAAACCCTTAGAAATTTTGGCAATAACCTAACAATAACCTTTTGATATTTAGGGCTTAGGATTTAAGGTTTATGTATAATGGTTGAGACATTACGTTCAGGTGTGTTTATGGTTTATTTATTATGGTTTAATCATTTAAGGGTTAGAATTTAGTTATGGAATAGTTAGGGTTGAGATGTTTATCAAAAGGTTTAGGGTATATCTTATTAACGAAAGGGTCAGGGTTTATTTGTTTAGGAAAATGTTAGGGTTAAATGTTTCATCGGAAGGGGTTAGGGTTTATTTTTTTTATATAACGTTATGGTTTAGGTATTTAAATGGTAAGGTTAGGGTTCATCATTTAGCAAAGAACATTATGGGTTTTTTTTATATATATTTTTAATTTTATTGTTATGTGTTTCATCAAAATTTTTAGTGTTTAGTTTTAAAAATAAACCTATAATCTTAAACCCTGTGATGAAAAACTAAAACCTAACCACGTAATTTGTAAACCCTCACCACCTAATGCTTGAAAAATATAATGTTCAACTTTTCATCAAAAAGTAAGTGTCAATCTTTTTAACTAAACCGTAACCACTAAATAATTAGCCCTACACCCTTAAAAGTGAAAGCACAAACCCTAAATTATAAATCCTAAACTCGACAACAAACCACAAACCCTAAAACCCTATTACATAAACACTAGACCCTAAACAGTTAGTGCTTCAGTTAGTAATCAAATGATTTTGGGTTCAGCGTTTCGTCACACAGCTTATGGTTCAAGTTTTTGACCAAAAAGGGTTAGTTTTCAACGTTTCATCTATAATGTTATGGGTAAGTTTTTTTTTACAAAACCCCTTACACATTTTCTGAATAACCGAACTGTAACCGTTTGAGGTTTAGGGGTTAGGGTTTAAGGATTATTTAATAGTGCTTTCCAAATTAGGGTTTAGTGTTTATGGTTTATGTATTAGGGTTAAATGTTTCATTGGAAGGGGTTAGGGTTTAGTTGTTTTAATTAAGGTTGCAGTTCAGGTATTTTACCGCTAGGGTTATGGTACGGTGTTTCAGGAAAGAAGATTATGATTTTTTTAAAATTTTTAGTTTTAGTGTTCAATGCTTCATCAAACTTGTCAGTGTTTAATTTTTAAAAATAAACCTATAACCTTAAACCTTGTGATGAAAAACTAAACCCTAACCAAGTAATTTGTAAACACTCACCCCCTAATGTTTGAAAACTATAATGTTCAACTTTTCATCAAAAGGTAAGGTGTCAATCTTTTTAACTAAATCCTAACCACTAAATAATTAAACCCTAACCCATTAACCGTTAAACCCTAAACCTTAAATTGTGAACCCTAAACCCGACCACAAACTATAAAGCATAAAACCCTATGACCTAAACACTAGACCCTATACCCCGTAAAACGTTCGTGGTTAAGTTATTAATCAAATGATTTAGGGTTCATCGTTTCATAAATAAGTTTAGAGTTATGGTTTTTAACCAAAAAGCTAATTGTTCAATGTTACATCTATAAGGTTATGGGTAAGTTTTTTGGTTTTTACTAAACCCTTAGAAATTTTGGCAATAACCTAACAATAACCTTTTGATATTTAGGGCTTAGGATTTAAGGTTTAAGTATAATGGTTGAGACATTACGTTCAGGTGTGTTTATGGTTTATTTATTATGGTTTAATCATTTAAGGGTTAGAATTTAGTTATGGAATAGTTAGGGTTGAGATGTTTATCAAAAGGTTTAGGGTATATCTTATTAACGAAAGGGTCAGGGTTTATTTGTTTAGGAAAATGTTAGGGTTAAATGTTTCATCGGAAGGGGTTAGGGTTTATTTTTTTTATATAACGTTATGGTTTAGGTATTTAAATGGTAAGGTTAGGGTTCATCATTTAGCAAAGAACATTATGGGTTTTTTTTATATATATTTTTAATTTTAGTGTTATGTGTTTCATCAAAATTTTTAGTGTTTAGTTTTAAAAATAAACCTATAATCTTAAACCCTGTGATGAAAAACTAAAACCTAACCACGTAATTTGTAAACCCTCACCACCTAATGCTTGAAAAATATAATGTTCAACTTTTCATCAAAAAGTAAGTGTCAATCTTTTTAATTAAACCGTAACCACTAAATAATTAGCCCTACACCCTTAAAAGTGAAAGCATAAACCCTAAATTATAAATCCTAAACTCGACAACAAACCATAAACCCTAAAACCCTATTACATAAACACTAGACCCTAAACAGTTAGTGCTTCAGTTAGTAATCAAATGATTTTGGGTTCAGCGTTTCGTCACACAGCTTATGGTTGAAGTTTTTGACCAAAAAGGGTTAGTTTTCAACGTTTCATCTATAATGTTATGGGTAAGTTTTTTTTACAAAACCCCTTACACATTTTATGAATAACCGAACTATAACCGTTTGAGGTTTAGGGGTTAGGGTTTAAGGTTTATTTAATAGTGTTTTCCAAATTAGGGTTTAGTGTTTATGGTTTCTGTATTAGGGTTAAATGTTTCATTGGAAGGGGTTAGGGTTTAGTTGTTTTAAATAAGGTTGCAGTTCAGGTATTTTACCGCTAGGGTTATGGTACGGTGTTTCAGGAAAGAAGATTATGATTTTTTTATTTAGTTTTAGTTTTAGTGTTCAATCCTTCATCAAACTTGTCAGTGTTTAATTTTTAAACATAAACCTATAACCTTAAACCCTAACCACTAAATAATTAAACCCTAACCCATTAACCGTTAAACCGTAAACATTAAATTGTGAACCCTAAACCCGACCACAAACTATAAAGCATAAAACCCTATGACCTAAACACTAGACCCTATACCCCGTAAAACGATCGTGGTTAAGTTATTAATCAAATGATTTAGGGTTCATCGTTTCATAAATAAGTTTAGAGTTATGGTTTTTAACCAAAAAGCTAATTGTTCAATGTTACATCTATAAGATTATGGGTAAGTTTTTTGGTTTTTGCTAAATCCTTAGAAATTTTGGCAATAACCTAACAATAACCTTTTGATATTTAGGGCTTAGGATTTAAGGTTTATGTATAATGGTTGAGACATTACGTTCAGGTGTGTTTATGGTTTATTTATTATGGTTATTCATTTAAGGGTTAGGGTTTAGTTATGGAATAGTTAGGGTTGAGATGTTTATCAAAAGGTTTAGGGTATATCTTATTAACGAAAGGGTCAGGGTTTATTTTTTTAGGAAAATGTTAGGGTTAAATGTTTTATCGGAAGGGGTTAGGGTTTATTTTTTTTATATAACGTATGGTTTAGGTATTTAAATGGTAAGGTTAGGGTTCATCATTTAGCAAAGAACATTATGGGTTTTTTTTTTATATATATATTTTTAATTTTAGTGTTATGTGTTTCATCAAAATTTTTAGTGTTTAGTTTTAAAAATAAACCTATAATCTTAAACCCTGTGATGAAAAACTAAAACCTAACCACGTAATTTGTAAACCCTCACCACCTAATGCTTGAAAAATATAATGTTCAACTTTTCATCAAAAAGTAAGTGTCAATCTTTTTAACTAAACCGTAACCACTAAATAATTAGCCCTACACCCTTAAAAGTGAAAGCATAAACCCTAAATTATAAATCCTAAACTCGACAACAAACCATAAACCCTAAAACCCTATTACATAAACACTAGACCCTAAACAGTTAGTGCTTCAGTTAGTAATCAAATGATTTTGGGTTCAGCGTTTCGTCACACAGCTTATGGTTAAAGTTTTTGACCAAAAAGGGTTAGTTTTCAACGTTTCATCTATAATGTTATGGGTAAGTTTTTTTTACAAAACCCCTTACACATTTTATGAATAACCGAACTATAACCGTTTGAGGTTTAGGGGTTAGGGTTTAAGGTTTATTTAATAGTGCTTTCCAAATTAGGGTTTAGTGTTTATGGTTTATGTATTAGGGTTAAATGTTTCATTGGAAGGGGTTAGGGTTTAGTTGTTTTAAATAAGGTTGCAGTTCAGGTATTTTACCGCTAGGGTTATGGTACGGTGTTTCAGGAAAGAAGATTACGATTTTTTTAAAATTTTTAGTTTTAGTGTTCAATCCTTCATCAAACTTGTCAGTGTTTAATTTTTAAAAATAAACCTATAACCTTAAACCTTGTGATGAAAAACTAAACCCTAACCAAGTAATTTGTAAACCCTTACCCCCTAATGTTTGAAAATTATAATGTTCAACTTTTCATCAAAAAGTAAGTGTCAATCTTTTTAACTAAACCCTAACCACTAAATAATTAAACCCTAACCCATTAACCGTTAAACCCTAAACCTTAAATTGTGAACCCTAAACCCGACCACAAACTATAAACCATAAAACCCTATAACCTAAACACTAGACCCTATGCCCCGTAAAACGTTCGTGGCTAAGTTATTAATCAAAGGATTTAGGGTTCATCGTTTCATAAATAAGTTTAGAGCTATGGTTTTTAACCAAAAAGCTAATTGTTCAATGTTACATCTATAAGGTTATGGGCAAGTTTTTTGGTTTTTACTAAACCCTTAGAAATTTTGGCAATAACCTAACAATAACCTTTTGATATTTAGGGCTTAGGATTTAAGGTTTATGTATAATGGTTGAGAAATTACGTTCAGGTGTGTTTATGGTTTATTTATTATGGTTTATTCATTTAAGGGTTAGGGTTTAGTTATGGAATAGTTAGGGTTGAGATGTTTATCAAAAGGTTTAGGGTATATCTTATTAACGAAAGGGTCAGGGTTTATTTTTTTAGGAAAATGTTAGGGTTAAATGTTTCATCGGAAGGGGTTAGGGTTTATTTTTTTTATATAACGTTATGGTTTAGGTATTTAAATGGTAAGGTTAGGGTTCATCATTTAGCAAAGAACATTATGGGTTTTTTTTTATATATATTTTTAATTTTAGTGTTATGTGTTTCATCAAAATTTTTAGTGTTTAGTTTTAAAAATAAACCTATAATCTTAAACCCTGCGATGAAAAACTAAAACCTAACCACGTAATTTGTAAACCCTCACCACCTAATGCTTGAAAAATATAATGTTCAACTTTTCATCAAAAAGTAAGTGTCAATCTTTTTAACTAAACCGTAACCACTAAATAATTAGCCCTACACCCTTAAAAGTGAAAGCATAAACCCTAAATTATAAATCCTAAACTCGACAACAAACCATAAACCCTAAAACCCTATTACATAAACACTAGACCCTAAACAGTTAGTGCTTCAGTTAGTAATCAAATGATTTTGGGTTCAGCGTTTCGTCACACAGCTTATGGTTGAAGTTTTTGACCAAAAAGGGTTAGTTTTCAACGTTTCATCTATAATGTTATGGGTAAGTTTTTTTTAC
Source organism: Knoxia roxburghii (assembly GCA_030378225.1). Classification (NCBI taxonomy): domain Eukaryota; kingdom Viridiplantae; phylum Streptophyta; class Magnoliopsida; order Gentianales; family Rubiaceae; genus Knoxia; species Knoxia roxburghii. The sequence goes on along the minus strand of CM059418.1, from coordinate 25,730,758 downwards.
AAAACCCCTTACACATTTTATGAATAACCGAACTATAACCGTTTGAGGTTTAGGGGTTAGGGTTTAAGGTTTATTTAATAGTGTTTTCCAAATTAGGGTTTAGTGTTTATGGTTTCTGTATTAGGGTTAAATGTTTCATTGGAAGGGGTTAGGGTTTAGTTGTTTTAAATAAGGTTGCAGTTCAGGTATTTTACCGCTAGGGTTATGGTACGGTGTTTCAGGAAAGAAGATTATGATTTTTTTATTTAGTTTTAGTTTTAGTGTTCAATCCTTCATCAAACTTGTCAGTGTTTAATTTTTAAACATAAACCTATAACCTTAAACCCTAACCACTAAATAATTAAACCCTAACCCATTAACCGTTAAACCCTAAACATTAAATTGTGAACCCTAAACCCGACCACAAACTATAAAGCATAAAACCCTATGACCTAAACACTAGACCCTATACCCCGTAAAACGATCGTGGTTAAGTTATTAATCAAATGATTTAGGGTTCATCGTTTCATAAATAAGTTTAGAGTTATGGTTTTTAACCAAAAAGCTAATTGTTCAATGTTACATCTATAAGATTATGGGTAAGTTTTTTGGTTTTTGCTAAATCCTTAGAAATTTTGGCAATAACCTAACAATAACCTTTTGATATTTAGGGCTTAGGATTTAAGGTTTATGTATAATGGTTGAGACATTACGTTCAGGTGTGTTTATGGTTTATTTATTATGGTTATTCATTTAAGGGTTAGGGTTTAGTTATGGAATAGTTAGGGTTGAGATGTTTATCAAAAGGTTTAGGGTATATCTTATTAACGAAAGGGTCAGGGTTTATTTTTTTAGGAAAATGTTAGGGTTAAATGTTTCATCGGAAGGGGTTAGGGTTTATTTTTTTTATATAACATATGGTTTAGGTATTTAAATGGTAAGGTTAGGGTTCATCATTTAGCAAAGAACATTATGGGTTTTTTTTTTATATATATTTTTAATTTTAGTGTTATGTGTTTCATCAAAATTTTTAGTGTTTAGTTTTAAAAATAAACCTATAATCTTAAACCCTGTGATGAAAAACTAAAACCTAACCACGTAATTTGTAAACCCTCACCACCTATTGCTTGAAAAATATAATGTTCAACTTTTCATCAAAAAGTAAGTGTCAATCTTTTTAACTAAACCGTAACCACTAAATAATTAGCCCTACACCCTTAAAAGTGAAAGCATAAACCCTAAATTATAAATCCTAAACTCGACAACAAACCATAAACCCTAAAACCCTATTACATAAACACTAGACCCTAAACAGTTAGTGCTTCAGTTAGTAATCAAATGATTTTGGGTTCAGCGTTTCGTCACACAGCTTATGGTTGAAGTTTTTGACCAAAAAGGGTTAGTTTTCAACGTTTCATCTATAATGTTATGGGTAAGTTTTTTTTACAAAACCCCTTACACATTTTATGAATAACCGAACTATAACCGTTTGAGGTTTAGGGGTTAGGGTTTAAGGTTTATTTAATAGTGTTTTCCAAATTAGGGTTTAGTGTTTATGGTTTATGTATTAGGGTTAAATGTTTCATTGGAAGGGGTTAGGGTTTAGTTGTTTTAAATAAGGTTGCAGTTCAGGTATTTTACCGCTAGGGTTATGGTACGGTGTTTCAGGAAAGAAGATTATGATTTTTTTATTTAGTTTTAGTTTTAGTGTTCAATCCTTCATCAAACTTGTCAGTGTTTAATTTTTAAACATAAACCTATAACCTTAAACCCTAACCACTAAATAATTAAACCCTAACCCATTAACCGTTAAACCCTAAACCTTAAATTGTGAACCCTAAACCCGACCACAAACTATAAAGCATAAAACCCTATGACCTAAACACTAGACCCTATACCCCGTAAAACGATCGTGGTTAAGTTATTAATCAAATGATTTAGGGTTCATCGTTTCATAAATAAGTTTAGAGTTATGGTTTTTAACCAAAAAGCTAATTGTTCAATGTTACATCTATAAGATTATGGGTAAGTTTTTTGGTTTTTGCTAAATCCTTAGAAATTTTGGCAATAACCTAACAATAACCTTTTGATATTTAGGGCTTAGGATTTAAGGTTTATGTATAATGGTTGAGACATTACGTTCAGGTGTGTTTATGGTTTATTTATTATGGTTATTCATTTAAGGGTTAGGGTTTAGTTATGGAATAGTTAGGGTTGAGATGTTTATCAAAAGGTTTAGGGTATATCTTATTAACGAAAGGGTCAGGGTTTATTTTTTTAGGAAAATGTTAGGGTTAAATGTTTCATCGGAAGGGGTTAGGGTTTATTTTTTTTATATAACGTATGGTTTAGGTATTTAAATGGTAAGGTTAGGGTTCATCATTTAGCAAAGAACATTATGGGTTTTTTTTTTATATATATTTTTAATTTTAGTGTTATGTGTTTCATCAAAATTTTTAGTGTTTAGTTTTAAAAATAAACCTATAATCTTAAACCCTGTGATGAAAAACTAAAACCTAACCACGTAATTTGTAAACCCTCACCACCTATTGCTTGAAAAATATAATGTTCAACTTTTCATCAAAAAGTAAGTGTCAATCTTTTTAACTAAACCGTAACCACTAAATAATTAGCCCTACACCCTTAAAAGTGAAAGCATAAACCCTAAATTATAAATCCTAAACTCGACAACAAACCATAAACCCTAAAACCCTATTACATAAACAATAGACCCTAAACAGTTAGTGCTTCAGTTAGTAATCAAATGATTTTGGGTTCAGCGTTTCGTCACACAGCTTATGGTTCAAGTTTTTGACCAAAAAGAGTTAGTTTTCAACGTTTCATCTATAATGTTATGGGTAAGTTTTTTTTACAAAACCCCTTACACATTTTATGAATAACCGAACTATAACCGTTTGAGGTTTAGGGGTTAGGGTTTAAGGTTTATTTAATAGTGTTTTCCAAATTAGGGTTTAGTGTTTATGGTTTATGTATTAGGGTTAAATGTTTCATTGGAAGGGGTTAGGGTTTAGTTGTTTTAAATAAGGTTGCAGTTCAGGTATTTTACCGCTAGGGTTATGGTACGGTGTTTCAGGAAAGAAGATTATGATTTTTTTATTTAGTTTTAGTTTTAGTGTTCAATGCTTCATCAAACTTGTCAGTGTTTAATTTTTAAAAATAAACCTATAACCTTAAACCCTAACCACTAAATAATTAAACCCTAACCCATTAACCGTTAAACCCAAAACCTTAAATTGTAAACCCTAAACCCAACCACAAACTATAAAGCATAAAACCCTATGACCTAAACACTAGACCCTATACCCCGTAAAACGTTCGTGGTTAAGTTATTAATCAAACGATTTAGGGTTCATCGTTTCATAAATAAGTTTAGAGTTATGGTTTTTAACCAAAAAGCTAATTGTTCAATGTTACATCTATAAGATTATGGGTAAGTTTTTTGGTTTTTACTAAATCCTTAGAAATTTTGGCAATAACCTAACAATAACCTTTTGATATTTAGGGCTTAGGATTTAAGGTTTATGTATAATGGTTGAGACATTACGTTCAGGTGTGTTTATGGTTTATTTATTATGGTTTATTCATTTAAGGGTTAGGGTTTAGTTATGGAATAGTTAGGGTTGAGATGTTTATCAAAAGGTTTAGGGTATATCTTATTAACGAAAGGGTCAGGGTTTATTTTTTTAGGAAAATGTTAGGGTTAAATGTTTCATCGGAAGGGGTTAGGGTTTATTTTTTTTATATAACGTTATGGTTTAGGTATTTAAATGGTAAGGTTAGGGTTCATCATTTAGCAAAGAACATTATGGGTTTTTTTTTATATATATTTTTAATTTTAGTGTTATGTGTTTCATCAAAATTTTTAGTGTTTAGTTTTAAAAATAAACCTATAATCTTAAACCCTGTGATGAAAAACTAAAACCTAACCACATAATTTGTAAACCCTCACCACCTAATGCTTGAAAAATATAATGTTCAACTTTTCATCAAAAAGTAAGTGTCAATCTTTTTAACTAAACCGTAACCACTAAATAATTAGCCCTACACCCTTAAAAGTGAAAGCATAAACCCTAAATTATAAATCCTAAACTCGACAACAAACCATAAACCCTAAAACCCTATTACATAAACACTAGACCCTAAACAGTTTGTGCTTCAGTTAGTAATCAAATGATTTTGGGTTCAGCGTTTCGTCACACAGCTTATGGTTAAAATTTTTGACCAAAAAGGGTTAGTTTTCAACGTTTCATCTATAATGTTATGGGTAAGTTTTTTTTACAAAACCCCTTACACATTTTATGAATAACCGAACTATAACCGTTAGAGGTTTAGGGGTTAGGGTTTAAGGTTTATTTAATACTGTTTTCCAAATTAGGGTTTAGTGTTTATGGTTTATGTATTAGGGTTAAATGTTTCATTGGAAGGGGTTAGGGTTTAGTTGTTTTAAATAAGGTTGCAACTCAGGTATTTTACCGCTAGGGTTATGGTACGGTGTTTCAGGAAAGAAGATTATGATTTTTTTAAAATTTTTAGTTTTAGTGTTCAATGCTTCATCAAACTTGTCAGTGTTTAATTTTTAAAAATAAACCTATAACCTTAAACCTTGTGATGAAAAACTAAACCCTAACCAAGTAATTTGTAAACCCTCACCCCCTAATGTTTGAAAATTATAATGTTCAACTTTTCATCAAAAGGTAAGTGTCAATCTTTTTAACCAAACCCTAACCACTAAATAATTAAACCCTAACCCATTAACCGTTAAACCCTAAACCTTAAATTGTGAACCCTAAACCCGACCACAAACTATAAACCATAAAACCCTATAACCTAAACACTAGACCCTATACCCCGTAAAACGTTCGTGGCTAAGTTATTAATCAAATGATTTAGGGTTCATCGTTTCACAAATAAGTTTAGAGTTATGGTTTTTAACCAAAAAGCTAATTGTTCAATGTTACATCTATAAGGTTATGGGTAAGTTTTTTGGTTTTTACTAAACCCTTAGAAATTTTGGCAATAACCTAACAATAACCTTTCGATATTTAGGGCTTAGGATTTAAGGTTTATGTATAATGGTTGAGACATTACGTTCAGGTGTGTTTATGGTTTATTTATTATGGTTTATTTATTTAAGGGTTAGGGTTTAGTTATGGAATAGTTAGGGTTTAGATGTTTATCAAAAGGTTTAGGGTATATCTTATTAACGAAAGGGTCAGGGTTTATTTTTTTAGGAAAATTTTAGGGTTAAATGTTTCATCGGAAGGGGTTAGGGTTTATTTTTTTTTATATAACGTTATGGTTTAGGTATTTAAATGGTAAGGTTAGGGTTCATCATTTAGCAAAGAACATTATGGGGTTTTTTTTTTATATATATTTTTAATTTTAGTGTTATGTGTTTCATCAAAATTTTTAGTGTTTAGTTTTAAAAATAAACCTATAATCTTAAACCCTGTGATGAAAAACTAAAACCTAACCACGTAATTTGTAAACCCTCACCACCTATTGCTTGAAAAATATAATGTTCAACTTTTCATCAAAAAGTAAGTGTCAATCTTTTTAACTAAACCGTAACCACTAAATAATTAGCCCTACACCCTTAAAAGTGAAAGCATAAACCCTAAATTATAAATCCTAAACTCGACAACAAACCATAAACCCTAAAACCCTATTACATAAACACTAGACCCTAAACAGTTAGTGCTTCAGTTAGTAATCAAATGATTTTGGGTTCAGCGTTTCGTCACACAGCTTATGGTTCAAGTTTTTGACCAAAAAGAGATAGTTTTCAACGTTTCATCTATAATGTTATGGGTAAGTTTTTTTTACAAAACCCCTTACACATTTTATGAATAACCGAACTATAACCGTTTGAGGTTTAGGGGTTAGGGTTTAAGGTTTATTTAATAGTGTTTTCCAAATTAGGGTTTAGTGTTTATGGTTTATGTATTAGGGTTAAATGTTTCATTGGAAGGGGTTAGGGTTTAGTTGTTTTAAATAAGGTTGCAGTTCAGGTATTTTACCGCTAGGGTTATGGTACGGTGTTTCAGGAAAGAAGATTATGATTTTTTTATTTAGTTTTAGTTTTAGTGTTCAATCCTTCATCAAACTTGTCAGTGTTTAATTTTTAAACATAAACCTATAACCTTAAACCCTAACCACTAAATAATTAAACCCTAACCCATTAACCGTTAAACCCTAAACCTTAAATTGTGAACCCTAAACCCGACCACAAACTATAAAGCATAAAACCCTATGACCTAAACACTAGACCCTATACCCCGTAAAACGATCGTGGTTAAGTTATTAATCAAATGATTTAGGGTTCATCGTTTCATAAATAAGTTTAGAGTTATGGTTTTTAACCAAAAAGCTAATTGTTCAATGTTACATCTATAAGATTATGGGTAAGTTTTTTGGTTTTTGCTAAATCCTTAGAAATTTTGGCAATAACCTAACAATAACCTTTTGATATTTAGGGCTTAGGATTTAAGGTTTATGTATAATGGTTGAGACATTACGTTCAGGTGTGTTTATGGTTTATTTATTATGGTTATTCATTTAAGGGTTAGGGTTTAGTTATGGAATAGTTAGGGTTGAGATGTTTATCAAAAGGTTTAGGGTATATCTTATTAACGAAAGGGTCAGGGTTTATTTTTTTAGGAAAATGTTAGGGTTAAATGTTTCATCGGAAGGGGTTAGGGTTTATTTTTTTTATATAACGTATGGTTTAGGTATTTAAATGGTAAGGTTAGGGTTCATCATTTAGCAAAGAACATTATGGGTTTTTTTTTTATATATATATATTTTTAATTTTAGTGTTATGTGTTTCATCAAAATTTTTAGTGTTTAGTTTTAAAAATAAACCTATAATCTTAAACCCTGTGATGAAAAACTAAAACCTAACCACGTAATTTGTAAACCCTCACCACCTATTGCTTGAAAAATATAATGTTCAACTTTTCATCAAAAAGTAAGTGTCAATCTTTTTAACTAAACCGTAACCACTAAATAATTAGCCCTACACCCTTAAAAGTGAAAGCATAAACCCTAAATTATAAATCCTAAACTCGACAACAAACCATAAACCCTAAAACCCTATTACATAAACAATAGACCCTAAACAGTTAGTGCTTCAGTTAGTAATCAAATGATTTTGGGTTCAGCGTTTCGTCACACAGCTTATGGTTCAAGTTTTTGACCAAAAAGAGTTAGTTTTCAACGTTTCATCTATAATGTTATGGGTAAGTTTTTTTTACAAAACCCCTTACACATTTTATGAATAACCGAACTATAACCGTTTGAGGTTTAGGGGTTAGGGTTTAAGGTTTATTTAATAGTGTTTTCCAAATTAGGGTTTAGTGTTTATGGTTTATGTATTAGGGTTAAATGTTTCATTGGAAGGGGTTAGGGTTTAGTTGTTTTAAATAAGGTTGCAGTTCAGGTATTTTACCGCTAGGGTTATGGTACGGTGTTTCAGGAAAGAAGATTATGATTTTTTTATTTAGTTTTAGTTTTAGTGTTCAATGCTTCATCAAACTTGTCAGTGTTTAATTTTTAAAAATAAACCTATAACCTTAAACCCTAACCACTAAATAATTAAACCCTAACCCATTAACCGTTAAACCCAAAACCTTAAATTGTAAACCCTAAACCCAACCACAAACTATAAAGCATAAAACCCTATGACCTAAACACTAGACCCTATACCCCGTAAAACGTTCGTGGTTAAGTTATTAATCAAATGATTTAGGGTTCATCGTTTCATAAATAAGTTTAGAGTTATGGTTTTTAACCAAAAAGCTAATTGTTCAATGTTACATCTATAAGATTATGGGTAAGTTTTTTGGTTTTTACTAAATCCTTAGAAATTTTGGCAATAACCTAACAATAACCTTTTGATATTTAGGGCTTAGGATTTAAGGTTTATGTATAATGGTTGAGACATTACGTTCAGGTGTGTTTATGGTTTATTTATTATGGTTTATTCATTTAAGGGTTAGGGTTTAGTTATGGAATAGTTAGGGTTGAGATGTTTATCAAAAGGTTTAGGGTATATCTTATTAACGAAAGGGTCAGGGTTTATTTTTTTAGGAAAATGTTAGGGTTAAATGTTTCATCGGAAGGGGTTAGGGTTTATTTTTTTTATATAGCGTTATGGTTTAGGTATTTAAATGGTAAGGTTAGGGTTCATCATTTAGCAAAGAACATTATGGGTTTTTTTTATATATATTTTTAATTTTAGTGTTATGTGTTTCATCAAAATTTTTAGTGTTTAGTTTTAAAAATAAACCTATAATCTTAAACCCTGTGATGAAAAACTAAAACCTAACCACATAATTTGTAAACCCTCACCACCTAATGCTTGAAAAATATAATGTTCAACTTTTCATCAAAAAGTAAGTGTCAATCTTTTTAACTAAACCGTAACCACTAAATAATTAGCCCTACACCCTTAAAAGTGAAAGCATAAACCCTAAATTATAAATCCTAAACTCGACAACAAACCATAAACCCTAAAACCCTATTACATAAACACTAGACCCTAAACAGTTAGTGCTTCAGTTAGTAATCAAATGATTTTGGGTTCAGCGTTTCGTCACACAGCTTATGGTTAAAATTTTTGACCAAAAAGGGTTAGTTTTCAAGGTTTCATCTATAATGTTATGGGTAAGTTTTTTTTACAAAACCCCTTACACATTTTATGAATAACCGAACTATAACCGTTAGAGGTTTAGGGGTTAGGGTTTAAGGTTTATTTAATACTGTTTTCCAAATTAGGGTTTAGTGTTTATGGTTTATGTATTAGGGTTAAATGTTTCATTGGAAGGGGTTAGGGTTTAGTTGTTTTAAATAAGGTTGCAACTCAGGTATTTTACCGCTAGGGTTATGGTACGGTGTTTCAGGAAAGAAGATTATGATTTTTTTAAAATTTTTAGTTTTAGTGTTCAATGCTTCATCAAACTTGTCAGTGTTTAATTTTTAAAAATAAACCTATAACCTTAAACCTTGTGATGAAAAACTAAACCCTAACCAAGTAATTTGTAAACCCTCACCCCCTAATGTTTGAAAATTATAATGTTCAACTTTTCATCAAAAGGTAAGTGTCAATCTTTTTAACCAAACCCTAACCACTAAATAATTAAACCCTAACCCATTAACCGTTAAACCCTAAACCTTAAATTGTGAACCCTAAACCCGACCACAAACTATAAACCATAAAACCCTATAACCTAAACACTAGACCCTATACCCCGTAAAACGTTCGTGGCTAAGTTATTAATCAAATGATTTAGGGTTCATCGTTTCACAAATAAGTTTAGAGTTATGGTTTTTAACCAAAAAGCTAATTGTTCAATGTTACATCTATAAGGTTATGGGTAAGTTTTTTGGTTTTTACTAAACCCTTAGAAATTTTGGCAATAACCTAACAATAACCTTTCGATATTTAGGGCTTAGGATTTAAGGTTTATGTATAATGGTTGAGACATTACGTTCAGGTGTGTTTATGGTTTATATATTATGGTTTATTTATTTAAGGGTTAGGGTTTAGTTATGGAATAGTTAGGGTTTAGATGTTTATCAAAATGTTTAGGGTATATCTTATTAACGAAAGGGTCAGGGTTTATTTTTTTAGGAAAATGTTAGGGTTAAATGTTTCATCGGAAGGGGTTAGGGTTTATTTTTTTTTTATATAACGTTATGGTTTAGGTATTTAAATGGTAAGGTTAGGGTTCAACATTTAGCAAAGAACATTATGGGGTTTTTTTTTTATATATATTTTTAATTTTAGTGTTATGTGTTTCATCAAAATTTTTAGTGTTTAGTTTTAAAAATAAACCTATAATCTTAAACCCTGTGATGAAAAACTAAAACCTAACCACGTAATTTGTAAACCCTCACCACCTATTGCTTGAAAAATATAATGTTCAACTTTTCATCAAAAAGTAAGTGTCAATCTTTTTAACTAAACCGTAACCACTAAATAATTAGCCCTACACCCTTAAAAGTGAAAGCATAAACCCTAAATTATAAATCCTAAACTCGACAACAAACCATAAACCCTAAAACCCTATTACATAAACACTAGACCCTAAACAGTTAGTGCTTCAGTTAGTAATCAAATGATTTTATGTTCAGCGTTTCGTCACACAGCTTATGGTTCAAGTTTTTGACCAAAAAGAGTTAGTTTTCAACGTTTCATCTATAATGTTATGGGTAAGTTTTTTTTACAAAACCCCTTACACATTTTATGAATAACCGAACTATAACCGTTTGAGGTTTAGGGGTTAGGGTTTAAGGTTTATTTAATAGTGTTTTCCAAATTAGGGTTTAGTGTTTATGGTTTATGTATTAGGGTTAAATGTTTCATTGGAAGGGGTTAGGGTTTAGTTGTTTTAAATAAGGTTGCAGTTCAGGTATTTTACCGCTAGGGTTATGGTACGGTGTTTCAGGAAAGAAGATTATGATTTTTTTATTTAGTTTTAGTTTTAGTGTTCAATCCTTCATCAAACTTGTCAGTGTTTAATTTTTAAACATAAACCTATAACCTTAAACCCTAACCACTAAATAATTAAACCCTAACCCATTAACCGTTAAACCCTAAACCTTAAATTGTGAACCCTAAACCCGACCACAAACTATAAAGCATAAAACCCTATGACCTAAACACTAGACCCTATACCCCGTAAAACGATCGTGGTTAAGTTATTAATCAAATGATTTAGGGTTCATCGTTTCATAAATAAGTTTAGAGTTATGGTTTTTAACCAAAAAGCTAATTGTTCAATGTTACATCTATAAGATTATGGGTAAGTTTTTTGGTTTTTACTAAATCCTTAGAAATTTTGGCAATAACCTAACAATAACCTTTTGATATTTAGGGCTTAGGATTTAAGGTTTATGTATAATGGTTGAGACATTACGTTCAGGTGTGTTTATGGTTTATTTATTATGGTTATTCATTTAAGGGTTAGGGTTTAGTTATGGAATAGTTAGGGTTGAGATGTTTATCAAAAGGTTTAGGGTATATCTTATTAACGAAAGGGTCAGGGTTTATTTTGTTACGACAATGTTAGGGTTAAATGTTTCATCGGAAGGGGTTAGGGTTTATTTTTTTATATAACGTTATGGTTTAGGTATTTAAATGGTAAGGTTAGGGTTCATCATTTAGCAAAGAACATTATGGGTTTTTTTTTATATATATTTTTAATTTTAGTGTTATGTGTTTCATCAAAATTTTTAGTGTTTAGTTTTAAAAATAAACCTATAATCTTAAACCCTGTGATGAAAAACTAAAACCTAACCACGTAATTTGTAAACCCTCACCACCTAATGCTTGAAAAATATAATGTTCAACTTTTCATCAAAAAGTAAGTGTCAATCTTTTTAACTAAACCGTAACCACTAAATAATTAGCCCTACACCCTTAAAAGTGAAAGCATAAACCCCAAATTATAAATCCTAAACTCGACAACAAACCATAAACCCTAAAACCCTATTACATAAACACTAGACCCTAAACAGTTTGTGCTTCAGTTAGTAATCAAATGATTTTGCGTTCAGCGTTTCGTCACACAGCTTATGGTTCAAGTTTTTGACCAAAAAGGGTTAGTTTTCAACGTTTCATCTATAATGTTATGGGTAAGTTTTTTTTACAAAACCCCTTACACATTTTATGAATAACCGAACTATAACCGTTTGAGGTTTAGGGGTTAGAGTTTAAGGTTTATTTAATAGTGTTTTCCAAATTAGGGTTTAGTGTTTATGGTTTATGTATTAGGGTTAAATGTTTCATTGGAAGGGGTTAGGGTTTAGTTGTTTTAAATAAGGTTGCAACTCAGGTATTTTACCGCTAGGGTTATGGTACGGTGTTTCAGGAAAGATGATTATGATTTTTTTTAAATTTTTAGTTTTAGTGTTCAATGCTTCATCAAACTTGTCAGTGTTTAATTTTTAAAAATAAACCTATAACCTTAAACCTTGGGTTGAAAAACTAAACCCTAACCAAGTAATTTGTAAACCCTCAGCCCCTAATGTTTGAAAATTATAATTTTCAACTTTTCATCAAAAGGTAAGTGTCAATCTTTTTAACCAAACCCTAACCGCTAAATAATTAAACCCTAACCCATTAACCGTTAAACCCTAAACCTTAAATTGTGAACCCTAAACCCGACCACAAACTATAAACCATAAAACACTATAACCTAAACACTAGACCCTATACCTCGTAAAACGTTCGTGGCTAAGTTATTAATCAAATGATTTAGGGTTCATCGTTTCACAAATAAGTTTAGAGTTATGGTTTTTAACCAAAAAGCTAATTGTTCAATGTTACATCTATAAGGTTATGGGTAAGTTTTTTGGTTTTTACTAAACCCTTAGAAATTTTGGCAATAACCTAACAATAACCTTTTGATATTTAGGGCTTAGGATTTAAGGTTTATGTATAATGGTTGAGACATTACGTTCAGGTGTGTTTATGGTTTATATATTATGGTTTATTTATTTAAGGGTTAGGGTTTTGTAATGGAATAGTTAGGGTTTAGATTTTTATCAAAAGGTTTAGGGTATATCTTATTAACGAAAGGGTCAGGGTTTATTTTTTTAAGAAAATGTTAGGGTTAAATGTTTCATCGGAAGGGGTTAGGGTTTATTTTTTTTATATAACGTTATGGTTTAGGTATTTAAATGGTAAGGTTAGGGTTCATCATTTAGCAAAGAACATTATGGGGTTTTTTATATATATATTTTTAATTTTAGTGTTATGTGTTTCATCAATATTTTTAGTGTTTAGTTTTAAAAATAAACCTATAATCTTAAACCCTGTGATGAAAAACTAAAACCTAACCACGTAATTTGTAAACCCTCACCACCTAATGCTTGAAAAATATAATGTTCAACTTTTCATCAAAAAGTAAGTGTCAATCTTTTTAACTAAACCGTAACCACTAAATAATTAGCCCTACACCCTTAAAAGTGAAAGCATAAACCCTAAATTATAAATCCTAAACTCGACAACAAACCATAAACCCTAAAACCCTATTACATAAACACTAGACCCTAAACAGTTAGTGCTTCAGTTAGTAATCAAATGATTTTGGGTTCAGCGTTTCGTCACACAGCTTATGGTTCAAGTTTTTGACCAAAAAGGGTTAGTTTTCAACGTTTCATCTATAATGTTATGGGTAAGTTTTTTTTACAAAACCCCTTACACATTTTATGAATAACCGAACTATAACCGTTTGAGGTTTAGGGGTTAGGGTTTAAGGTTTATTTAATAGTGTTTTCCAAATTAGGGTTTAGTGTTTATGGTTTATGTATTAGGGTTAAATGTTTCATTGGAAGGGGTTAGGGTTTAGTTGTTTTAAATAAGGTTGCAGTTCAGGTATTTTACCGCTAGGGTTATGGTACGGTGTTTCAGGAAAGAAGATTATGATTTTTTTATTTAGTTTTAGTTTTAGTGTTCAATCCTTCATCAAACTTGTCAGTGTTTAATTTTTAAACATAAACCTATAACCTTAAACCCTAACCACTAAATAATTAAACCCTAACCCATTAACCGTTAAACCCTAAACCTTAAATTGTGAACCCTAAACCCGACCACAAACTATAAAGCATAAAACCCTATGACCTAAACACTAGACCCTATACCCCGTAAAACGATCGTGGTTAAGTTATTAATCAAATGATTTAGGGTTCATCGTTTCATAAATAAGTTTAGAGTTATGGTTTTTAACCAAAAAGCTAATTGTTCAATGTTACATCTATAAGATTATGGGTAAGTTTTTTGGTTTTTGCTAAATCCTTAGAAATTTTGGCAATAACCTAACAATAACCTTTTGATATTTAGGGCTTAGGATTTAAGGTTTATGTATAATGGTTGAGACATTACGTTCAGGTGTGTTTATGGTTTATTTATTATGGTTATTCATTTAAGGGTTAGGGTTTAGTTATGGAATAGTTAGGGTTGAGATGTTTATCAAAAGGTTTAGGGTATATCTTATTAACGAAAGGGTCAGGGTTTATTTTTTTAGGAAAATGTTAGGGTTAAATGTTTCATCGGAAGGGGTTAGGGTTTATTTTTTTTATATAACGTATGGTTTAGGTATTTAAATGGTAAGGTTAGGGTTCATCATTTAGCAAAGAACATTATGGGTTTTTTTTTTTATATATATTTTTAATTTTAGTGTTATGTGTTTCATCAAAATTTTTAGTGTTTAGTTTTAAAAATAAACCTATAATCTTAAACCCTGTGATGAAAAACTAAAACCTAACCACGTAATTTGTAAACCCTCACCACCTATTGCTTGAAAAATATAATGTTCAACTTTTCATCAAAAAGTAAGTGTCAATCTTTTTAACTAAACCGTAACCACTAAATAATTAGCCCTACACCCTTAAAAGTGAAAGCATAAACCCTAAATTATAAATCCTAAACTCGACAACAAACCATAAACCCTAAAACCCTATTACATAAACACTAGACCCTAAACAGTTTGTGCTTCAGTTAGTAATCAAATGATTTTGGGTTCAGCGTTTCGTCACACAGCTTATGGTTAAAATTTTTGACCAAAAAGGGTTAGTTTTCAACGTTTCATCTATAATGTTATGGGTAAGTTTTTTTTACAAAACCCCTTACACATTTTATGAATAACCGAACTATAACCGTTATAGGTTTAGGGGTTAGGGTTTAAGGTTTATTTAATACTGTTTTCCAAATTAGGGTTTAGTGTTTATGGTTTATGTATTAGGGTTAAATGTTTCATTGGAAGGGGTTAGGGTTTAGTTGTTTTAAATAAGGTTGCAACTCAGGTATTTTACCGCTAGGGTTATGGTACGGTGTTTCAGGAAAGAAGATTATGATTTTTTTAAAATTTTTAGTTTTAGTGTTCAATGCTTCATCAAACTTGTCAGTGTTTAATTTTTAAAAATAAACCTATAACCTTAAACCTTGTGATGAAAAACTAAACCCTAACCAAGTAATTTGTAAACCCTCACCCCCTAATGTTTGAAAATTATAATGTTCAACTTTTCATCAAAAGGTAAGTGTCAATCTTTTTAACCAAACCCTAACCACTAAATAATTAAACCCTAACCCATTAACCGTTAAACCCTAAACCTTAAATTGTGAACCCTAAACCCGACCACAAACTATAAACCATAAAACCCTATAACCTAAACACTAGACCCTATACCCCGTAAAACGTTCGTGGCTAAGTTATTAATCAAATGATTTAGGGTTCATCGTTTCACAAATAAGTTTAGAGTTATGGTTTTTAACCAAAAAGCTAATTGTTCAATGTTACATCTATAAGGTTATGGGTAAGTTTTTTGGTTTTTACTAAACCCTTAGAAATTTTGGCAATAACCTAACAATAACCTTTCGATATTTAGGGCTTAGGATTTAAGGTTTATGTATAATGGTTGAGACATTACGTTCAGGTGTGTTTATGGTTTATTTATTATGGTTTATTTATTTAAGGGTTAGGGTTTAGTTATGGAATAGTTAGGGTTTAGATGTTTATCAAAAGGTTTAGGGTATATCTTATTAACGAAAGGGTCAGGGTTTATTTTTTTAGGAAAATTTTAGGGTTAAATGTTTCATCGGAAGGGGTTAGGGTTTATTTTTTTTTATATAACGTTATGGTTTAGGTATTTAAATGGTAAGGTTAGGGTTCATCATTTAGCAAAGAACATTATGGGGTTTTTTTTTTTATATATATTTTTAATTTTAGTGTTATGTGTTTCATCAAAATTTTTAGTGTTTAGTTTTAAAAATAAACCTATAATCTTAAACCCTGTGATGAAAAACTAAAACCTAACCACGTAATTTGTAAACCCTCACCACCTATTGCTTGAAAAATATAATGTTCAACTTTTCATCAAAAAGTAAGTGTCAATCTTTTTAACTAAACCGTAACCACTAAATAATTAGCCCTACACCCTTAAAAGTGAAAGCATAAACCCTAAATTATAAATCCTAAACTCGACAACAAACCATAAACCCTAAAACCCTATTACATAAACACTAGACCCTAAACAGTTAGTGCTTCAGTTAGTAATCAAATGATTTTGGGTTCAGCGTTTCGTCACACAGCTTATGGTTCAAGTTTTTGACCAAAAAGAGATAGTTTTCAACGTTTCATCTATAATGTTATGGGTAAGTTTTTTTTACAAAACCCCTTACACATTTTATGAATAACCGAACTATAACCGTTTGAGGTTTAGGGGTTAGGGTTTAAGGTTTATTTAATAGTGTTTTCCAAATTAGGGTTTAGTGTTTATGGTTTATGTATTAGGGTTAAATGTTTCATTGGAAGGGGTTAGGGTTTAGTTGTTTTAAATAAGGTTGCAGTTCAGGTATTTTACCGCTAGGGTTATGGTACGGTGTTTCAGGAAAGAAGATTATGATTTTTTTATTTAGTTTTAGTTTTAGTGTTCAATCCTTCATCAAACTTGTCAGTGTTTAATTTTTAAACATAAACCTATAACCTTAAACCCTAACCACTAAATAATTAAACCCTAACCCATTAACCGTTAAACCCTAAACCTTAAATTGTGAACCCTAAACCCGACCACAAACTATAAAGCATAAAACCCTATGACCTAAACACTAGACCCTATACCCCGTAAAACGATCGTGGTTAAGTTATTAATCAAATGATTTAGGGTTCATCGTTTCATAAATAAGTTTAGAGTTATGGTTTTTAACCAAAAAGCTAATTGTTCAATGTTACATCTATAAGATTATGGGTAAGTTTTTTGGTTTTTGCTAAATCCTTAGAAATTTTGGCAATAACCTAACAATAACCTTTTGATATTTAGGGCTTAGGATTTAAGGTTTATGTATAATGGTTGAGACATTACGTTCAGGTGTGTTTATGGTTTATTTATTATGGTTATTCATTTAAGGGTTAGGGTTTAGTTATGGAATAGTTAGGGTTGAGATGTTTATCAAAAGGTTTAGGGTATATCTTATTAACGAAAGGGTCAGGGTTTATTTTTTTAGGAAAATGTTAGGGTTAAATGTTTCATCGGAAGGGGTTAGGGTTTATTTTTTTTATATAACGTATGGTTTAGGTATTTAAATGGTAAGGTTAGGGTTCATCATTTAGCAAAGAACATTATGGGTTTTTTTTTTATATATATATATTTTTAATTTTAGTGTTATGTGTTTCATCAAAATTTTTAGTGTTTAGTTTTAAAAATAAACCTATAATCTTAAACCCTGTGATGAAAAACTAAAACCTAACCACGTAATTTGTAAACCCTCACCACCTATTGCTTGAAAAATATAATGTTCAACTTTTCATCAAAAAGTAAGTGTCAATCTTTTTAACTAAACCGTAACCACTAAATAATTAGCCCTACACCCTTAAAAGTGAAAGCATAAACCCTAAATTATAAATCCTAAACTCGACAACAAACCATAAACCCTAAAACCCTATTACATAAACAATAGACCCTAAACAGTTAGTGCTTCAGTTAGTAATCAAATGATTTTGGGTTCAGCGTTTCGTCACACAGCTTATGGTTCAAGTTTTTGACCAAAAAGAGTTAGTTTTCAACGTTTCATCTATAATGTTATGGGTAAGTTTTTTTTACAAAACCCCTTACACATTTTATGAATAACCGAACTATAACCGTTTGAGGTTTAGGGGTTAGGGTTTAAGGTTTATTTAATAGTGTTTTCCAAATTAGGGTTTAGTGTTTATGGTTTATGTATTAGGGTTAAATGTTTCATTGGAAGGGGTTAGGGTTTAGTTGTTTTAAATAAGGTTGCAGTTCAGGTATTTTACCGCTAGGGTTATGGTACGGTGTTTCAGGAAAGAAGATTATGATTTTTTTATTTAGTTTTAGTTTTAGTGTTCAATGCTTCATCAAACTTGTCAGTGTTTAATTTTTAAAAATAAACCTATAACCTTAAACCCTAACCACTAAATAATTAAACCCTAACCCATTAACCGTTAAACCCAAAACCTTAAATTGTAAACCCTAAACCCAACCACAAACTATAAAGCATAAAACCCTATGACCTAAACACTAGACCCTATACCCCGTAAAACGTTCGTGGTTAAGTTATTAATCAAATGATTTAGGGTTCATCGTTTCATAAATAAGTTTAGAGTTATGGTTTTTAACCAAAAAGCTAATTGTTCAATGTTACATCTATAAGATTATGGGTAAGTTTTTTGGTTTTTACTAAATCCTTAGAAATTTTGGCAATAACCTAACAATAACCTTTTGATATTTAGGGCTTAGGATTTAAGGTTTATGTATAATGGTTGAGACATTACGTTCAGGTGTGTTTATGGTTTATTTATTATGGTTTATTCATTTAAGGGTTAGGGTTTAGTTATGGAATAGTTAGGGTTGAGATGTTTATCAAAAGGTTTAGGGTATATCTTATTAACGAAAGGGTCAGGGTTTATTTTTTTAGGAAAATGTTAGGGTTAAATGTTTCATCGGAAGGGGTTAGGGTTTATTTTTTTTATATAGCGTTATGGTTTAGGTATTTAAATGGTAAGGTTAGGGTTCATCATTTAGCAAAGAACATTATGGGTTTTTTTTATATATATTTTTAATTTTAGTGTTATGTGTTTCATCAAAATTTTTAGTGTTTAGTTTTAAAAATAAACCTATAATCTTAAACCCTGTGATGAAAAACTAAAACCTAACCACATAATTTGTAAACCCTCACCACCTAATGCTTGAAAAATATAATGTTCAACTTTTCATCAAAAAGTAAGTGTCAATCTTTTTAACTAAACCGTAACCACTAAATAATTAGCCCTACACCCTTAAAAGTGAAAGCATAAACCCTAAATTATAAATCCTAAACTCGACAACAAACCATAAACCCTAAAACCCTATTACATAAACACTAGACCCTAAACAGTTAGTGCTTCAGTTAGTAATCAAATGATTTTGGGTTCAGCGTTTCGTCACACAGCTTATGGTTAAAATTTTTGACCAAAAAGGGTTAGTTTTCAAGGTTTCATCTATAATGTTATGGGTAAGTTTTTTTTACAAAACCCCTTACACATTTTATGAATAACCGAACTATAACCGTTAGAGGTTTAGGGGTTAGGGTTTAAGGTTTATTTAATACTGTTTTCCAAATTAGGGTTTAGTGTTTATGGTTTATGTATTAGGGTTAAATGTTTCATTGGAAGGGGTTAGGGTTTAGTTGTTTTAAATAAGGTTGCAACTCAGGTATTTTACCGCTAGGGTTATGGTACGGTGTTTCAGGAAAGAAGATTATGATTTTTTTAAAATTTTTAGTTTTAGTGTTCAATGCTTCATCAAACTTGTCAGTGTTTAATTTTTAAAAATAAACCTATAACCTTAAACCTTGTGATGAAAAACTAAACCCTAACCAAGTAATTTGTAAACCCTCACCCCCTAATGTTTGAAAATTATAATGTTCAACTTTTCATCAAAAGGTAAGTGTCAATCTTTTTAACCAAACCCTAACCACTAAATAATTAAACCCTAACCCATTAACCGTTAAACCCTAAACCTTAAATTGTGAACCCTAAACCCGACCACAAACTATAAACCATAAAACCCTATAACCTAAACACTAGACCCTATACCCCGTAAAACGTTCGTGGCTAAGTTATTAATCAAATGATTTAGGGTTCATCGTTTCACAAATAAGTTTAGAGTTATGGTTTTTAACCAAAAAGCTAATTGTTCAATGTTACATCTATAAGGTTATGGGTAAGTTTTTTGGTTTTTACTAAACCCTTAGAAATTTTGGCAATAACCTAACAATAACCTTTCGATATTTAGGGCTTAGGATTTAAGGTTTATGTATAATGGTTGAGACATTACGTTCAGGTGTGTTTATGGTTTATATATTATGGTTTATTTATTTAAGGGTTAGGGTTTAGTTATGGAATAGTTAGGGTTTAGATGTTTATCAAAATGTTTAGGGTATATCTTATTAACGAAAGGGTCAGGGTTTATTTTTTTAGGAAAATGTTAGGGTTAAATGTTTCATCGGAAGGGGTTAGGGTTTATTTTTTTTTTATATAACGTTATGGTTTAGGTATTTAAATGGTAAGGTTAGGGTTCAACATTTAGCAAAGAACATTATGGGGTTTTTTTTTTATATATATTTTTAATTTTAGTGTTATGTGTTTCATCAAAATTTTTAGTGTTTAGTTTTAAAAATAAACCTATAATCTTAAACCCTGTGATGAAAAACTAAAACCTAACCACGTAATTTGTAAACCCTCACCACCTATTGCTTGAAAAATATAATGTTCAACTTTTCATCAAAAAGTAAGTGTCAATCTTTTTAACTAAACCGTAACCACTAAATAATTAGCCCTACACCCTTAAAAGTGAAAGCATAAACCCTAAATTATAAATCCTAAACTCGACAACAAACCATAAACCCTAAAACCCTATTACATAAACACTAGACCCTAAACAGTTAGTGCTTCAGTTAGTAATCAAATGATTTTATGTTCAGCGTTTCGTCACACAGCTTATGGTTCAAGTTTTTGACCAAAAAGAGTTAGTTTTCAACGTTTCATCTATAATGTTATGGGTAAGTTTTTTTTACAAAACCCCTTACACATTTTATGAATAACCGAACTATAACCGTTTGAGGTTTAGGGGTTAGGGTTTAAGGTTTATTTAATAGTGTTTTCCAAATTAGGGTTTAGTGTTTATGGTTTATGTATTAGGGTTAAATGTTTCATTGGAAGGGGTTAGGGTTTAGTTGTTTTAAATAAGGTTGCAGTTCAGGTATTTTACCGCTAGGGTTATGGTACGGTGTTTCAGGAAAGAAGATTATGATTTTTTTATTTAGTTTTAGTTTTAGTGTTCAATCCTTCATCAAACTTGTCAGTGTTTAATTTTTAAACATAAACCTATAACCTTAAACCCTAACCACTAAATAATTAAACCCTAACCCATTAACCGTTAAACCCTAAACCTTAAATTGTGAACCCTAAACCCGACCACAAACTATAAAGCATAAAACCCTATGACCTAAACACTAGACCCTATACCCCGTAAAACGATCGTGGTTAAGTTATTAATCAAATGATTTAGGGTTCATCGTTTCATAAATAAGTTTAGAGTTATGGTTTTTAACCAAAAAGCTAATTGTTCAATGTTACATCTATAAGATTATGGGTAAGTTTTTTGGTTTTTACTAAATCCTTAGAAATTTTGGCAATAACCTAACAATAACCTTTTGATATTTAGGGCTTAGGATTTAAGGTTTATGTATAATGGTTGAGACATTACGTTCAGGTGTGTTTATGGTTTATTTATTATGGTTATTCATTTAAGGGTTAGGGTTTAGTTATGGAATAGTTAGGGTTGAGATGTTTATCAAAAGGTTTAGGGTATATCTTATTAACGAAAGGGTCAGGGTTTATTTTGTTACGACAATGTTAGGGTTAAATGTTTCATCGGAAGGGGTTAGGGTTTATTTTTTTATATAACGTTATGGTTTAGGTATTTAAATGGTAAGGTTAGGGTTCATCATTTAGCAAAGAACATTATGGGTTTTTTTTTATATATATTTTTAATTTTAGTGTTATGTGTTTCATCAAAATTTTTAGTGTTTAGTTTTAAAAATAAACCTATAATCTTAAACCCTGTGATGAAAAACT
The DNA here is from genome assembly GCA_030378225.1 of Knoxia roxburghii. Lineage (NCBI taxonomy): Eukaryota > Viridiplantae > Streptophyta > Magnoliopsida > Gentianales > Rubiaceae > Knoxia > Knoxia roxburghii. The sequence goes on along the minus strand of CM059418.1, from coordinate 25,709,117 downwards.
AAAACCTAACCACGTAATTTGTAAACCCTCACCACCTAATGCTTGAAAAATATAATGTTCAACTTTTCATCAAAAAGTAAGTGTCAATCTTTTTAACTAAACCGTAACCACTAAATAATTAGCCCTACACCCTTAAAAGTGAAAGCATAAACCCCAAATTATAAATCCTAAACTCGACAACAAACCATAAACCCTAAAACCCTATTACATAAACACTAGACCCTAAACAGTTTGTGCTTCAGTTAGTAATCAAATGATTTTGCGTTCAGCGTTTCGTCACACAGCTTATGGTTCAAGTTTTTGACCAAAAAGGGTTAGTTTTCAACGTTTCATCTATAATGTTATGGGTAAGTTTTTTTTACAAAACCCCTTACACATTTTATGAATAACCGAACTATAACCGTTTGAGGTTTAGGGGTTAGAGTTTAAGGTTTATTTAATAGTGTTTTCCAAATTAGGGTTTAGTGTTTATGGTTTATGTATTAGGGTTAAATGTTTCATTGGAAGGGGTTAGGGTTTAGTTGTTTTAAATAAGGTTGCAACTCAGGTATTTTACCGCTAGGGTTATGGTACGGTGTTTCAGGAAAGATGATTATGATTTTTTTTAAATTTTTAGTTTTAGTGTTCAATGCTTCATCAAACTTGTCAGTGTTTAATTTTTAAAAATAAACCTATAACCTTAAACCTTGGGTTGAAAAACTAAACCCTAACCAAGTAATTTGTAAACCCTCAGCCCCTAATGTTTGAAAATTATAATTTTCAACTTTTCATCAAAAGGTAAGTGTCAATCTTTTTAACCAAACCCTAACCGCTAAATAATTAAACCCTAACCCATTAACCGTTAAACCCTAAACCTTAAATTGTGAACCCTAAACCCGACCACAAACTATAAACCATAAAACACTATAACCTAAACACTAGACCCTATACCTCGTAAAACGTTCGTGGCTAAGTTATTAATCAAATGATTTAGGGTTCATCGTTTCACAAATAAGTTTAGAGTTATGGTTTTTAACCAAAAAGCTAATTGTTCAATGTTACATCTATAAGGTTATGGGTAAGTTTTTTGGTTTTTACTAAACCCTTAGAAATTTTGGCAATAACCTAACAATAACCTTTTGATATTTAGGGCTTAGGATTTAAGGTTTATGTATAATGGTTGAGACATTACGTTCAGGTGTGTTTATGGTTTATATATTATGGTTTATTTATTTAAGGGTTAGGGTTTTGTAATGGAATAGTTAGGGTTTAGATTTTTATCAAAAGGTTTAGGGTATATCTTATTAACGAAAGGGTCAGGGTTTATTTTTTTAAGAAAATGTTAGGGTTAAATGTTTCATCGGAAGGGGTTAGGGTTTATTTTTTTTATATAACGTTATGGTTTAGGTATTTAAATGGTAAGGTTAGGGTTCATCATTTAGCAAAGAACATTATGGGGTTTTTTATATATATATTTTTAATTTTAGTGTTATGTGTTTCATCAATATTTTTAGTGTTTAGTTTTAAAAATAAACCTATAATCTTAAACCCTGTGATGAAAAACTAAAACCTAACCACGTAATTTGTAAACCCTCACCACCTAATGCTTGAAAAATATAATGTTCAACTTTTCATCAAAAAGTAAGTGTCAATCTTTTTAACTAAACCGTAACCACTAAATAATTAGCCCTACACCCTTAAAAGTGAAAGCATAAACCCTAAATTATAAATCCTAAACTCGACAACAAACCATAAACCCTAAAACCCTATTACATAAACACTAGACCCTAAACAGTTAGTGCTTCAGTTAGTAATCAAATGATTTTGGGTTCAGCGTTTCGTCACACAGCTTATGGTTCAAGTTTTTGACCAAAAAGGGTTAGTTTTCAACGTTTCATCTATAATGTTATGGGTAAGTTTTTTTTACAAAACCCCTTACACATTTTATGAATAACCGAACTATAACCGTTTGAGGTTTAGGGGTTAGGGTTTAAGGTTTATTTAATAGTGTTTTCCAAATTAGGGTTTAGTGTTTATGGTTTATGTATTAGGGTTAAATGTTTCATTGGAAGGGGTTAGGGTTTAGTTGTTTTAAATAAGGTTGCAGTTCAGGTATTTTACCGCTAGGGTTATGGTACGGTGTTTCAGGAAAGAAGATTATGATTTTTTTTATTTAGTTTTAGTTTTAGTGTTCAATCCTTCATCAAACTTGTCAGTGTTTAATTTTTAAACATAAACCTATAACCTTAAACCCTAACCACTAAATAATTAAACCCTAACCCATTAACCGTTAAACCCTAAACCTTAAATTGTGAACCCTAAACCCGACCACAAACTATAAAGCATAAAAACCTATGACCTAAACACTAGACCCTATACCCCGTAAAACGATCGTGGTTAAGTTATTAATCAAATGATTTAGGGTTCATCGTTTCATAAATAAGTTTAGAGTTATGGTTTTTAACCAAAAAGCTAATTGTTCAATATTACATCTATAAGATTATGGGTAAGTTTTTTGGTTTTTACTAAATCCTTAGAAATTTTGGCAATAACCTAACAATAACCTTTTGATATTTAGGGCTTAGGATTTAAGGTTTATGTATAATGGTTGAGACATTACGTTCAGGTGTGTCTATGGTTTATTTATTATGGTTTATTCATTTAAGGGTTAGGGTTTAGTTATGGAATAGTTAGGGTTGAGATGTTTATCAAAAGGTTTAGGGTATATCTTATTAACGAAAGGGTCAGGGTTTATTTTTTTAGGACAATGTTAGGGTTAAATGTTTCATCGAAAGGGGTTAGGGTTTATTTTTTTTATATAACGTTATGGTTTAGGTATTTAAATGGTAAGGTTAGGGTTCATCATTTAGCAAAGAACATTATGGGTTTTTTTTATATATATTTTTAATTTTAGTGTTATGTGTTTCACCAAAATTTTTAGTGTTTAGTTTTAAAAATAAACCTATAATCTTAAACCCTGTGATGAAAAACTAAAACCTAACCACGTAATTTGTAAACCCTCACCACCTAATGCTTGAAAAATATAATGTTCAACTTTTCATCAAAAAGTAAGTGTCAATCTTTTTAACTAAACCGTAACCACTAAATAATTAGCCCTACACCCTTAAAAGTGAAAGCATAAACCCTAAATTATAAATCCTAAACTCGACAACAAACCATAAACCCTAAAACCCTATTACATAAACACTAGACCCTAAACAGTTAGTGCTTCAGTTAGTAATCAAATGATTTTATGTTCAGCGTTTCGTCACACAGCTTATGGTTCAAGTTTTTGACCAAAAAGGGTTAGTTTTCAACGTTTCATCTATAATAATGTTATGGGTAAGTTTTTTTTTACAAAACCCCTTACACATTTTATGAATAACCGAACTATAACCGTTTGAGGTTTAGGGGTTAGGGTTTAAGGTTTATTTAATAGTACTTTCCAAATTAGGGTTTAGTGTTTATGGTTTATGTATTAGGGTTAAATGTTTCATTGGAAGGGGTTAGGGTTTAGTTGTTTTAAATAAGGTTGCAACTCAGGTATTTTACCGCTAGGGTTATGGTACGGTGTTTCAGGAAAGAAGATTATGATTTTTTTAAAATTTTTAGTTTTAGTGTTCAATGCTTCATCAAACTTGTCAGTGTTTAATTTTTAAAAATAAACCTATAACCTTAAACCTTGTGATGAAAAACTAAACCCTAACCAAGTAATTTGTAAACCCTCACCCCCTAATGTTTGAAAATTATAATGTTCAACTTTTCATCAAAAGGTAAGTGTCAATCTTTTTAACCAAACCCTAACCACTAAATAATTAAACCCTAACCCATTAACCGTTAAACCCTAAACCTTAAATTGTGAACCCTAAACCCGACCACAAACTATAAACCATAAAACCCTATAACCTAAACACTAGACCCTATACCCCGTAAAACGTTCGTGGCTAAGTTATTAATCAAATGATTTAGGGTTCATCGTTTCACAAATAAGTTTAGAGTTATGGTTTTTAACCAAAAAGCTAATTGTTCAATGTTACATCTATAAGGTTATGGGTAAGTTTTTTGGTTTTTACTAAACCCTTAGAAATTTTGGCAATAACCTAACAATAACCTTTTGATATTTAGGGCTTAGGATTTAAGGTTTATGTATAATGGTTGAGACATTACGTTCAGGTGTGTTTATGGTTTATTTATTTAAGGGTTAGGGTTTAGTTATGGAATAGTTAGGGTTTAGATGTTTATCAAAAGGTTTAGGGTATATCTTATTAACGAAAGGGTCAGGGTTTATTTTTTTAGGAAAATGTTAGGGTTAAATGTTTCATCGGAAGGGGTTAGGGTTTATTTTTTTTTATATAACGTTATGGTTTAGGTATTTAAATGGTAAGGTTAGGGTTCATCATTTAGCAAAGAACATTATGGGGTTTTTTTTATATATATTTTTAATTTTAGTGTTATGTGTTTCATCAATATTTTTAGTGTTTAGTTTTAAAAATAAACCTATAATCTTAAACCCTGTGATGAGAAACTAAAACCTAACCACGTAATTTGTAAACCCTCACCACCTAATGCTTGAAAAATATAATGTTCAACTTTTCATCAAAAAGTAAGTGTCAATCTTTTTAACTAAACCGTAACCACTAAATAATTAGCCCTACACCCTTAAAAGTGAAAGCATAAACCCTAAATTATAAATCCTAAACTAGACAACAAACCATAAACCCTAAAACCCTATTACATAAACACTAGACCCTAAACAGTTAGTGCTTCAGTTAGTAATCAAATGATTTTGGGTTCAGCGTTTCGTCACACAGCTTATGGTTCAAGTTTTTGACCAAAAAGGGTTAGTTTTCAACGTTTCATCTATAATGTTATGGGTAAGTTTTTTTTACAAAACCCCTTACACTTTTTATGAATAACCGAACTATAACCGTTTGAGGTTTAGGGGTTAGGGTTTAAGGTTTATTTAATAGTGTTTTCCAAATTAGGGTTTAGTGTTTATGGTTTATGTATTAGGGTTAAATGTTTCATTGGAAGGGGTTAGCGTTTAGTTGTTTTAAATAAGGTTGCAGTTCAGGTATTTTACCGCTAGGGTTATGGTACGGTGTTTCAGGAAAGAAGATTATGATTTTTTTATTTAGTTTTAGTTTTAGTGTTCAATCCTTCATCAAACTTGTCAGTGTTTAATTTTTAAACATAAACCTATAACCTTAAACCCTAACCACTAAATAATTAAACCCTAACCCATTAACCGTTAAACCCTAAACCTTAAATTGTGAACCCTAAACCCGACCACAAACTATAAAACATAAAACCCTATGACCTAAACACTAGACCCTATACCCCGGAAAACGTTCGTGGTTAAGTTATTAATCAAATGATTTAGGGTTCATCGTTTCATAAATAAGTTTAGAGTTATGGTTTTTAACCAAAAAGCTAATTGTTCAATGTTACATCTATAAGATTATGGGTAAGTTTTTTGGTTTTTACTAAATCCTTAGAAATTTTGGCAATAACCTAACAATAACCTTTTGATATTTAGGGCTTAGGATTTAAGGTTTATGTATAATGGTTGAGACATTACGTTCAGGTGTGTTTATGGTTTATTTATTATGGTTTATTCATTTAAGGGTTAGGGTTTAGTTATGGAATAGTTAGGGTTGAGATGTTTATCAAAAGGTTTAGGGTATATCTTATTAACGAAAGGGTCAGGGTTTATTTTTTTAGGACAATGTTAGGGTTAAATGTTTCATCGGAAGGGGTTAGGGTTTATTTTTTTATATAACGTTATGGTTTAGGTATTTAAATGGTAAGGTTGGGGTTCATCATTTAGCAAAGAACATTATGGGTTTTTTTTATATATATTTTTAATTTTAGTGTTATGTGTTTCATCAAAATTTTTAGTGTTTAGTTTTAAAAATAAACCTATAATCTTAAACCCTGTGATGAAAAACTAAAACCTAACCACGTAATTTGTAAACCCTCACCACCTAATGCTTGAAAAATATAATGTTCAACTTTTCATCAAAAAGTAAGTGTCAATCTTTTTAACTAAACCGTAACCACTAAATAATTAGCCCTACACCCTTAAAAGTGAAAGCATAAACCCCAAATTATAAATCCTAAACTCGACAACAAACCATAAACCCTAAAACCCTATTACATAAACACTAGACCCTAAACAGTTTGTGCTTCAGTTAGTAATCAAATGATTTTGCGTTCAGCGTTTCGTCACACAGCTTATGGTTCAAGTTTTTGACCAAAAAGGGTTAGTTTTCAACGTTTCATCTATAATGTTATGGGTAAGTTTTTTTTACAAAACCCCTTACACATTTTATGAATAACCGAACTATAACCGTTTGAGGTTTAGGGGTTAGGGTTTAAGGTTTATTTAATAGTGTTTTCCAAATTAGGGTTTAGTGTTTATGGTTTATGTATTAGGGTTAAATGTTTCATTGGAAGGGGTTAGGGTTTAGTTGTTTTAAATAAGGTTGCAACTCAGGTATTTTACCGCTAGGGTTATGGTACGGTGTTTCAGGAAAGATGATTATGATTTTTTTAAAATTTTTTGTTTTAGTGTTCAATGCTTCATCAAACTTGTCAGTGTTTAATTTTTAAAAATAAACCTATAACCTTAAACCTTGTGATGAAAAACAAAACCCTAACCAAGTAATTTGTAAACCCTCACCCCCTAATGTTTGAAAATTATAATTTTCAACTTTTCATCAAAAGGTAAGTGTCAATCTTTTTAACCAAACCCTAACCACTAAATAATTAAACCCTAACCCATTAACCGTTAAACCCTAAACCTTAAATTGTGAACCCTAAACCCGACCACAAACTATAAACCATAAAACACTATAACCTAAACACTAGACCCTATACCCCGTAAAACGTTCGTGGCTAAGTTATTAATCAAATGATTTAGGGTTCATCGTTTCACAAATAAGTTTAGAGTTATGGTTTTTAACCAAAAAGCTAATTGTTCAATGTTACATCTATAAGGTTATGGGTAAGTTTTTTGGTTTTTACTAAACCCTTAGAAATTTTGGCAATAACCTAACAATAACCTTTTGATATTTAGGGCTTAGGATTTAAGGTTTATGTATAATGGTTGAGACATTACGTTCAGGTGTGTTTATGGTTTATTTATTATGGTTTATTCATTTAAGGGTTAGGGTTTAGTTATGGAATAGTTAGGGTTGAGATGTTTATCAAAAGGTTTAGGGTATATCTTATTAACGAAAGGGTCAGGGTTTATTTGTTTAGGAAAATGTTAGGGTTAAATGTTTCATCGGAAGGGGTTAGGGTTTATTTTTTTTATATAACGTTATGGTTTAGGTATTTAAATGGTAAGGTTAGGGTTCATCATTTAGCAAAGAACATTATGGGTTTTTTTTATATATATTTTTAATTTTATTGTTATGTGTTTCATCAAAATTTTTAGTGTTTAGTTTTAAAAATAAACCTATAATCTTAAACCCTGTGATGAAAAACTAAAACCTAACCACGTAATTTGTAAACCCTCACCACCTAATGCTTGAAAAATATAATGTTCAACTTTTCATCAAAAAGTAAGTGTCAATCTTTTTAACGAAACCGTAACCACTAAATAATTAGCCCTACACCCTTAAAAGTGAAAGCATAAACCCCAAATTATAAATCCTAAACTCGACAACAAACCATAACCCTAAAACCCTATTACATAAACACTAGACCCTAAACAGTTTGTGCTTCTGTTAGTAATCAAATGATTTTGCGTTCAGCGTTTCGTCACACAGTTTATGGTTCAAGTTTTTGACCAAAAAGGGTTAGTTTTCAACGTTTCATCTATAATGTTATGGGTAAGTTTTTTTTACAAAACCCCTTACACATTTTATGAATAACCGAACTATAACCGTTTGAGGTTTAGTGGTTAGGGTTTAAGGTTTATTTAATAGTGTTTTCCAAATTAGGGTTTAGTGTTTATGGTTTATGTATTAGGGTTAAATGTTTCATTGGAAGGGGTTAGGGTGTAGTTGTTTTAAATAAGGTTGCAGTTCAGGTATTTTACCGCTAGGGTTATGGTACGGTGTTTCAGGAAAGAAGATTATGATTTTTTTATTTAGTTTTAGTTTTAGTGTTCAATGCTTCATCAAACTTGTCAGTGTTTAATTTTTAAAAATAAACCTATAACCTTAAACCTTGTGATGAAAAACAAAACCCTAACCAAGTAATTTGTAAACCCTCACCCCCTAATGTTTGAAAATTATAATTTTCAACTTTTCATCAAAAGGTAAGTGTCAATCTTTTTAACCAAACCCTAACCACTAAATAATTAAACCCTAACCCATTAACCGTTAAACCCTAAACCTTAAATTGTGAACCCTAAACCCGACCACAAACTATAAACCATAAAACACTATAACCTAAACACTAGACCCTATACCCCGTAAAACGTTCGTGGCTAAGTTATTAATCAAATGATTTAGGGTTCATCGTTTCATAAATAAGTTTAGAGTTATGGTTTTTAACCAAAAAGCTAATTGTTCAATGTTACATCTATAAGGTTATGGGTAAGTTTTTTGGTTTTTACTAAACCCTTAGAAATTTTGGCAATAACCTAACAATAACCTTTTGATATTTAGGGCTTAGGATTTAAGGTTTATGTATAATGGTTGAGACATTACGTTCAGGTGTGTTTATGGTTTATTTATTATGGTTTATTCATTTAAGGGTTAGGGTTTAGTTATGGAATAGTTAGGGTTGAGATGTTTATCAAAAGGTTTAGGGTATATCTCTTATTAACGAAAGGGTCAGGGTTTATTTGTTTAGGAAAATGTTAGGGTTAAATGTTTCATCGGAAGGGGTTAGGGTTTATTTTTTTTATATAACGTTATGGTTTAGGTATTTAAATGGTAAGGTTAGGGTTCATCATTTAGCAAAGAACATTATTGGTTTTTTTTATATATATTTTTAATTTTATTGTTATGTGTTTCATCAAAATTTTTAGTGTTTAGTTTTAAAAATAAACCTATAATCTTAAACCCTGTGATGAAAAACTAAAACCTAACCACGTAATTTGTAAACCCTCACCACCTAATGCTTGAAAAATATAATGTTCAGCTTTTCATCAAAAAGTAAGTGTCAATCTTTTTAACTAAACCGTAACCACTAAATAATTAGCCCTACACCCTTAAAAGTGAAAGCATAAACCCTAAATTATAAATCCTAAACTCGACAATAAACCATAAACCCTAAAACCCTATTACATAAAGACTAGACCCTAAACAGATAGTGCTTCAGTTAGTAATCAAATGATTTTGGGTTCAGCGTTTCGTCACACAGCTTATGGTTCAAGTTTTTGACCAAAAAGGGTTAGTTTTCAACGTTTCATCTATAATGTTATGGGTAAGTTTTTTTTACAAAACCCCTTACACATTTTATGAATAACCGAACTATAACCGTTTGAGGTTTAGGGGTTAGGGTTTAAGGTTTATTTAATAGTGTTTTCCAAATTAGGGTTTAGTGTTTATGGTTTATGTATTAGGGTTAAATGTTTCATTGGAAGGGGTTAGGGTTTAGTTGTTTTAAATAAGGTTGCAACTCAGGTATTTTACCGCTAGGGTTATGGTACGGTGTTTCAGGAAAGATGATTATGATTTTTTTAAAATTTTTTGTTTTAGTGTTCAATGCTTCATCAAACTTGTCAGTGTTTAATTTTTAAAAATAAACCTATAACCTTAAACCTTGTGATGAAAAACAAAACCCTAACCAAGTAATTTGTAAACCCTCACCCCCTAATGTTTGAAAATTATAATTTTCAACTTTTCATCAAAAGGTAAGTGTCAATCTTTTTAACCAAACCCTAACCACTAAATAATTAAACCCTAACCCATTAACCGTTAAACCCTAAACCTTAAATTGTGAACCCTAAACCCGACCACAAACTATAAACCATAAAACACTATAACCTAAACACTAGACCCTATACCCCGTAAAACGTTCGTGGCTAAGTTATTAATCAAATGATTTAGGGTTCATCGTTTCACAAATAAGTTTAGAGTTATGGTTTTTAACCAAAAAGCTAATTGTTCAATGTTACATCTATAAGGTTATGGGTAAGTTTTTTGGTTTTTACTAAACCCTTAGAAATTTTGGCAATAACCTAACAATAACCTTTTGATATTTAGGGCTTAGGATTTAAGGTTTATGTATAATGGTTGAGACATTACGTTCAGGTGTGTTTATGGTTTATTTATTATGGTTTATTCATTTAAGGGTTAGGGTTTAGTTATGGAATAGTTAGGGTTGAGATGTTTATCAAAAGGTTTAGGGTATATCTTATTAACGAAAGGGTCAGGGTTTATTTGTTTAGGAAAATGTTAGGGTTAAATGTTTCATCGGAAGGGGTTAGGGTTTATTTTTTTTATATAACGTTATGGTTTAGGTATTTAAATGGTAAGGTTAGGGTTCATCATTTAGCAAAGAACATTATGGGTTTTTTTTATATATATTTTTAATTTTATTGTTATGTGTTTCATCAAAATTTTTAGTGTTTAGTTTTAAAAATAAACCTATAATCTTAAACCCTGTGATGAAAAACTAAAACCTAACCACGTAATTTGTAAACCCTCACCACCTAATGCTTGAAAAATATAATGTTCAACTTTTCATCAAAAAGTAAGTGTCAATCTTTTTAACGAAACCGTAACCACTAAATAATTAGCCCTACACCCTTAAAAGTGAAAGCATAAACCCCAAATTATAAATCCTAAACTCGACAACAAACCATAACCCTAAAACCCTATTACATAAACACTAGACCCTAAACAGTTTGTGCTTCAGTTAGTAATCAAATGATTTTGCGTTCAGCGTTTCGTCACACAGTTTATGGTTCAAGTTTTTGACCAAAAAGGGTTAGTTTTCAACGTTTCATCTATAATGTTATGGGTAAGTTTTTTTTACAAAACCCCTTACACATTTTATGAATAACCGAACTATAACCGTTTGAGGTTTAGGGGTTAGGGTTTAAGGTTTATTTAATAGTGTTTTCCAAATTAGGGTTTAGTGTTTATGGTTTATGTATTAGGGTTAAATGTTTCATTGGAAGGGGTTAGGGTGTAGTTGTTTTAAATAAGGTTGCAGTTCAGGTATTTTACCGCTAGGGTTATGGTACGGTGTTTCAGGAAAGAAGATTATGATTTTTTTATTTAGTTTTAGTTTTAGTGTTCAATGCTTCATCAAACTTGTCAGTGTTTAATTTTTAAAAATAAACCTATAACCTTAAACCTTGTGATGAAAAACAAAACCCTAACCAAGTAATTTGTAAACCCTCACCCCCTAATGTTTGAAAATTATAATTTTCAACTTTTCATCAAAAGGTAAGTGTCAATCTTTTTAACCAAACCCTAACCACTAAATAATTAAACCCTAACCCATTAACCGTTAAACCCTAAACCTTAAATTGTGAACCCTAAACCCGACCACAAACTATAAACCATAAAACACTATAACCTAAACACTAGACCCTATACCCCGTAAAACGTTCGTGGCTAAGTTATTAATCAAATGATTTAGGGTTCATCGTTTCATAAATAAGTTTAGAGTTATGGTTTTTAACCAAAAAGCTAATTGTTCAATGTTACATCTATAAGGTTATGGGTAAGTTTTTTGGTTTTTACTAAACCCTTAGAAATTTTGGCAATAACCTAACAATAACCTTTTGATATTTAGGGCTTAGGATTTAAGGTTTATGTATAATGGTTGAGACATTACGTTCAGGTGTGTTTATGGTTTATTTATTATGGTTTATTCATTTAAGGGTTAGGGTTTAGTTATGGAATAGTTAGGGTTGAGATGTTTATCAAAAGGTTTAGGGTATATCTCTTATTAACGAAAGGGTCAGGGTTTATTTGTTTAGGAAAATGTTAGGGTTAAATGTTTCATCGGAAGGGGTTAGGGTTTATTTTTTTTATATAACGTTATGGTTTAGGTATTTAAATGGTAAGGTTAGGGTTCATCATTTAGCAAAGAACATTATTGGTTTTTTTTATATATATTTTTAATTTTATTGTTATGTGTTTCATCAAAATTTTTAGTGTTTAGTTTTAAAAATAAACCTATAATCTTAAACCCTGTGATGAAAAACTAAAACCTAACCACGTAATTTGTAAACCCTCACCACCTAATGCTTGAAAAATATAATGTTCAGCTTTTCATCAAAAAGTAAGTGTCAATCTTTTTAACTAAACCGTAACCACTAAATAATTAGCCCTACACCCTTAAAAGTGAAAGCATAAACCCTAAATTATAAATCCTAAACTCGACAATAAACCATAAACCCTAAAACCCTATTACATAAAGACTAGACCCTAAACAGATAGTGCTTCAGTTAGTAATCAAATGATTTTGGGTTCAGCGTTTCGTCACACAGCTTATGGTTCAAGTTTTTGACCAAAAAGGGTTAGTTTTCAACGTTTCATCTATAATGTTATGGGAAAGTTTTTTTTACACCCCTTACACATTTTATGAATAACCGAACTATAACCGTTTGAGTTTTAGGGGTTAGGGTTTAAGGTTTATTTAATAGTGTTTTCCAAATTAGGGTTTAGTGTTTATGGTTTATGTATTAGGGTTAAATGTTTCATTGGAAGGGGTTAGGGTTTTAGTTGTTTTAAATAAGGTTGCAGTTCAGGTATTTTACCGCTAGGGTTATGGTACGGTGTTTCAGGAAAGAAGATTATGATTTTTTTATTTAGTTTTAGTTTTAGTGTTCAATGCTTCATCAAACTTGTCAGTGTTTAATTTTTAAAAATAAACCTATAACCTTAAACCTTGTGATGAAAAACTAAACCCTAACCAAGTAATTTGTAAACCCTCACCACCTAATGCTTGAAAAATATAATGTTCAACTTTTCATCAAAAGGTAAGTGTCAATCTTTTTAACTAAACCTTAACCACTAAATAATTAAACCTTAACCACTAAATAATTAAACCCTAACCCATTAACCGTTAAACCCTAAACCTTAAATTGTGAACCCTAAACCCGACCACAAACTCTAAACCATAAAACCCAATAACCTAAACACTAGACCCTATACCCCGTAAAACGTTCGTGGCTAAGTTATTAATCAAATGATTTAGGGTTCATCGTTTCATAAATAAGTTTAGAGTTATGGTTTTTAACCAAAAAGCTAATTGTTCAATGTTACATCTATAAGGTTATGGGTAAGTTTTTTGGTTTTCACTAAACCCTTAGAAATTTTGGCAATAACCTAACAATAACCTTTTGATATTTAGGGCTTAGGATTTAAGGTTTATGTATAATGGTTGAGACATTACGTTCAGGTGTGTTTATGGTTTATTTATTATGGTTTATTCATTTAAGGGTTAGGGTTTAGTTATGGAATAGTTAGGGTTGAGATGTTTATCAAAAGGTTTAGGGTATATCTTATTAACGAAAGGGTCAGGGTTTATTTGTTTAGGAAAATGTTAGGGTCAAATGTTTCATCGGAAGGGGTTAGGGTTTATTTTTTTTATATAACGTTATGGTTTAGGTATTTAAATGGTAAGGTTAGGGTTCATCATTTAGCAAAGAACATTATGGGTTTTTTTATATATATTTTTAATTTTATTGTTATGTGTTTCATCAAAATTTTTAGTGTTTAGTTTTAAAAATAAACCTATAATCTTAAACCCTGTGATGAAAAACTAAAACCTAACCACGTAATTTGTAAACCCTCACCACCTAATGCTTGAAAAATATAATGTTCAACTTTTCATCAAAAAGTAAGTGTCAATCTTTTTAACTAAACCGTAACCACTAAATAATTAGCCCTACACCCTTAAAAGTGAAAGCATAAACCCTAAATTATAAATCCTAAACTCGACAACAAACCATAAACCCTAAAACCCTATTACATAAACAACAGTTAGTGCTTCAGTTAGTAATCAAATGATTTTGGGTTCAGCGTTTCGTCACACAGCTTATGGTTCAAGTTTTTGACCAAAAAGGGTTAGTTTTCAACGTTTCATCTATAATGTTATGGGTAAGTTTTTTTTACAAAACCCCTTACACATTTTATGATAACCGAACTATAACCGTTTGAGGTTTAAGGGTTAGGGTTCAAGGTTTATTTAATAGTGTTTTCCAATTTAGGGTTTAGTGTTTATGGTTTATGTATTAGGGTTAAATGTTTCATTGGAAGGGGTTAGGGTTTAGTTGTTTTAAATAAGGTTGCAGCTCAGGTATTTTACCGCTAGGGTTATGGTACGTTGTTTCAGGAAAGAAGATTATGATTTTTTTTATTTAGTTTTAGTTTTAGTGTTCAATGCTTCATCAAACTTGTCAGTGTTTAATTTTTAAAAATAAACCTATAACCTTAAACCCTAACCCATTGACCGTTAAACCCTAAACCTTAAATTGTGAACCCTAAACCCGACCACAAACTATAAAGCATAAAACCCTATGACCTAAACACTAGACCCTATACCCCGTAAAACGTTCGTGGTTAAGTTATTAATCAAATGATTTAGGGTTCATCGTTTCATAAATAAGTTTAGAGTTATGGTTTTTAACCAAAAAGCTAATTGTTCAATGTTACATCTATAAGATTATGGGTAAGTTTTTTGGTTTTTACTAAATCCTTAGAAATTTTGGCAATAACCTAACAATAACCTTTTGATATTTAGGGCTTAGGATTTAAGGTTTATGTATAATGGTTGAGACATTACGTTCAGGTGTGTTTATGGTTTATTTATTATGGTTTATTCATTTAAGGGTTAGGGTTTAGTTATGGAATAGTTAGGGTTGAGATGTTTATCAAAAGGTTTAGGGTATATCTTATTAACGAAAGGGTCAGGGTTTATTTTTTTAGGACAATGTTAGGGTTAAATGTTTCATCGGAAGGGGTTAGGGTTTATTTTTTTATATAACGTTATGGTTTAGGTATTTAAATGGTAAGGTTGGGGTTCATCATTTAGCAAAGAACATTATGGGTTTTTTTTTATATATATTTTTAATTTTAGTGTTATGTGTTTCATCAAAATTTTTAGTGTTTAGTTTTAAAAATAAACCTATAATCTTAAACCCTGTGATGAAAAACTAAAACCTAACCACGTAATTTGTAAACCCTCACCACCTAATGCTTGAAAAATATAATGTTCAACTTTTCATCAAAAAGTAAGTGTCAATCTTTTTAACTAAACCGTAACCACTAAATAATTAGCCCTACACCCTTAAAAGTGAAAGCATAAACCCCAAATTATAAATCCTAAACTCGACAACAAACCATAAACCCTAAAACCCTATTACATAAACACTAGACCCTAAACAGTTTGTGCTTCAGTTAGTAATCAAATGATTTTGCGTTCAGCGTTTCGTCACACAGCTTATGGTTCAAGTTTTTGACCAAAAAGGGTTAGTTTTCAACGTTTCATCTATAATGTTATGGGTAAGTTTTTTTTACAAAACCCCTTACACATTTTATGAATAACCGAACTATAACCGTTTGAGGTTTAGGGGTTAGGGTTTAAGGTTTATTTAATAGTGTTTTCCAAATTAGGGTTTAGTGTTTATGGTTTATGTATTAGGGTTAAATGTTTCATTGGAAGGGGTTAGGGTTTAGTTGTTTTAAATAAGGTTGCAACTCAGGTATTTTACCGCTAGGGTTATGGTACGGTGTTTCAGGAAAGATGATTATGATTTTTTTAAAATTTTTTGTTTTAGTGTTCAATGCTTCATCAAACTTGTCAGTGTTTAATTTTTAAAAATAAACCTATAACCTTAAACCTTGTGATGAAAAACAAAACCCTAACCAAGTAATTTGTAAACCCTCACCCCCTAATGTTTGAAAATTATAATTTTCAACTTTTCATCAAAAGGTAAGTGTCAATCTTTTTAACCAAACCCTAACCACTAAATAATTAAACCCTAACCCATTAACCGTTAAACCCTAAACCTTAAATTGTGAACCCTAAACCCGACCACAAACTATAAACCATAAAACACTATAACCTAAACACTAGACCCTATACCCCGTAAAACGTTCGTGGCTAAGTTATTAATCAAATGATTTAGGGTTCATCGTTTCACAAATAAGTTTAGAGTTAGGGTTTTTAACCAAAAAGCTAATTGTTCAATGTTACATCTATAAGGTTATGGGTAAGTTTTTTGGTTTTTACTAAACCCTTAGAAATTTTGGCAATAACCTAACAATAACCTTTTGATATTTAGGGCTTAGGATTTAAGGTTTATGTATAATGGTTGAGACATTACGTTCAGGTGTGTTTATGGTTTATTTATTATGGTTTATTCATTTAAGGGTTAGGGTTTAGTTATGGAATAGTTAGGGTTGAGATGTTTATCAAAAGGTTTAGGGTATATCTTATTAACGAAAGGGTCAGGGTTTATTTGTTTAGGAAAATGTTAGGGTTAAATGTTTCATCGGAAGGGGTTAGGGTTTATTTTTTTTATATAACGTTATGGTTTAGGTATTTAAATGGTAAGGTTAGGGTTCATCATTTAGCAAAGAACATTATGGGTTTTTTTTATATATATTTTTAATTTTATTGTTATGTGTTTCATCAAAATTTTTAGTGTTTAGTTTTAAAAATAAACCTATAATCTTAAACCCTGTGATGAAAAACTAAAACCTAACCACGTAATTTGTAAACCCTCACCACCTAATGCTTGAAAAATATAATGTTCAACTTTTCATCAAAAAGTAAGTGTCAATCTTTTTAACGAAACCGTAACCACTAAATAATTAGCCCTACACCCTTAAAAGTGAAAGCATAAACCCCAAATTATAAATCCTAAACTCGACAACAAACCATAACCCTAAAACCCTATTACATAAACACTAGACCCTAAACAGTTTGTGCTTCAGTTAGTAATCAAATGATTTTGCGTTCAGCGTTTCGTCACACAGTTTATGGTTCAAGTTTTTGACCAAAAAGGGTTAGTTTTCAACGTTTCATCTATAATGTTATGGGTAAGTTTTTTTTACAAAACCCCTTACACATTTTATGAATAACCGAACTATAACCGTTTGAGGTTTAGTGGTTAGGGTTTAAGGTTTATTTAATAGTGTTTTCCAAATTAGGGTTTAGTGTTTATGGTTTATGTATTAGGGTTAAATGTTTCATTGGAAGGGGTTAGGGTGTAGTTGTTTTAAATAAGGTTGCAGTTCAGGTATTTTACCGCTAGGGTTATGGTACGGTGTTTCAGGAAAGAAGATTATGATTTTTTTATTTAGTTTTAGTTTTAGTGTTCAATGCTTCATCAAACTGGTCAGTGTTTAATTTTTAAAAATAAACCTATAACCTTAAACCTTGTGATGAAAAACAAAACCCTAACCAAGTAATTTGTAAACCCTCACCCCCTAATGTTTGAAAATTATAATTTTCAACTTTTCATCAAAAGGTAAGTGTCAATCTTTTTAACCAAACCCTAACCACTAAATAATTAAACCCTAACCCATTAACCGTTAAACCCTAAACCTTAAATTGTGAACCCTAAACCCGACCACAAACTATAAACCATAAAACACTATAACCTAAACACTAGACCCTATACCCCGTAAAACGTTCGTGGCTAAGTTATTAATCAAATGATTTAGGGTTCATCGTTTCATAAATAAGTTTAGAGTTATGGTTTTTAACCAAAAAGCTAATTGTTCAATGTTACATCTATAAGGTTATGGGTAAGTTTTTTGGTTTTTACTAAACCCTTAGAAATTTTGGCAATAACCTAACAATAACCTTTTGATATTTAGGGCTTAGGATTTAAGGTTTATGTATAATGGTTGAGACATTACGTTCAGGTGTGTTTATGGTTTATTTATTATGGTTTATTCATTTAAGGGTTAGGGTTTAGTTATGGAATAGTTAGGGTTGAGATGTTTATCAAAAGGTTTAGGGTATATCTCTTATTAACGAAAGGGTCATGGTTTATTTGTTTAGGAAAATGTTAGGGTTAAATGTTTCATCGGAAGGGGTTAGGGTTTATTTTTTTTATATAACGTTATGGTTTAGGTATTTAAATGGTAAGGTTAGGGTTCATCATTTAGCAAAGAACATTATTGGTTTTTTTTATATATATTTTTAATTTTATTGTTATGTGTTTCATCAAAATTTTTAGTGTTTAGTTTTAAAAATAAACCTATAATCTTAAACCCTGTGATGAAAAACTAAAACCTAACCACGTAATTTGTAAACCCTCACCACCTAATGCTTGAAAAATATAATGTTCAACTTTTCATCAAAAAGTAAGTGTCAATCTTTTTAACTAAACCGTAACCACTAAATAATTAGCCCTACACCCTTAAAAGTGAAAGCATAAACCCCAAATTATAAATCCTAAACTCGACAACAAACCATAAACCCTAAAACCCTATTACATAAACACTAGACCCTAAACAGTTTGTGCTTCAGTTAGTAATCAAATGATTTTGCGTTCAGCGTTTCGTCACACAGCTTATGGTTCAAGTTTTTGACCAAAAAGGGTTAGTTTTCAACGTTTCATCTATAATGTTATGGGTAAGTTTTTTTTACAAAACCCCTTACACATTTTATGAATAACCGAACTATAACCGTTTGAGGTTTAGGGGTTAGGGTTTAAGGTTTATTTAATAGTGTTTTCCAAATTAGGGTTTAGTGTTTATGGTTTATGTATTAGGGTTAAATGTTTCATTGGAAGGGGTTAGGGTTTAGTTGTTTTAAATAAGGTTGCAACTCAGGTATTTTACCGCTAGGGTTATGGTACGGTGTTTCAGGAAAGATGATTATGATTTTTTTAAAATTTTTTGTTTTAGTGTTCAATGCTTCATCAAACTTGTCAGTGTTTAATTTTTAAAAATAAACCTATAACCTTAAACCTTGTGATGAAAAACAAAACCCTAACCAAGTAATTTGTAAACCCTCACCCCCTAATGTTTGAAAATTATAATTTTCAACTTTTCATCAAAAGGTAAGTGTCAATCTTTTTAACCAAACCCTAACCACTAAATAATTAAACCCTAACCCATTAACCGTTAAACCCTAAACCTTAAATTGTGAACCCTAAACCCGACCACAAACTATAAACCATAAAACACTATAACCTAAACACTAGACCCTATACCCCGTAAAACGTTCGTGGCTAAGTTATTAATCAAATGATTTAGGGTTCATCGTTTCACAAATAAGTTTAGAGTTAGGGTTTTTAACCAAAAAGCTAATTGTTCAATGTTACATCTATAAGGTTATGGGTAAGTTTTTTGGTTTTTACTAAACCCTTAGAAATTTTGGCAATAACCTAACAATAACCTTTTGATATTTAGGGCTTAGGATTTAAGGTTTATGTATAATGGTTGAGACATTACGTTCAGGTGTGTTTATGGTTTATTTATTATGGTTTATTCATTTAAGGGTTAGGGTTTAGTTATGGAATAGTTAGGGTTGAGATGTTTATCAAAAGGTTTAGGGTATATCTTATTAACGAAAGGGTCAGGGTTTATTTGTTTAGGAAAATGTTAGGGTTAAATGTTTCATCGGAAGGGGTTAGGGTTTATTTTTTTTATATAACGTTATGGTTTAGGTATTTAAATGGTAAGGTTAGGGTTCATCATTTAGCAAAGAACATTATGGGTTTTTTTTATATATATTTTTAATTTTATTGTTATGTGTTTCATCAAAATTTTTAGTGTTTAGTTTTAAAAATAAACCTATAATCTTAAACCCTGTGATGAAAAACTAAAACCTAACCACGTAATTTGTAAACCCTCACCACCTAATGCTTGAAAAATATAATGTTCAACTTTTCATCAAAAAGTAAGTGTCAATCTTTTTAACGAAACCGTAACCACTAAATAATTAGCCCTACACCCTTAAAAGTGAAAGCATAAACCCCAAATTATAAATCCTAAACTCGACAACAAACCATAACCCTAGAACCCTATTACATAAACACTAGACCCTAAACAGTTTGTGCTTCAGTTAGTAATCAAATGATTTTGCGTTCAGCGTTTCGTCACACAGTTTATGGTTCAAGTTTTTGACCAAAAAGGGTTAGTTTTCAACGTTTCATCTATAATGTTATGGGTAAGTTTTTTTTACAAAACCCCTTACACATTTTATGAATAACCGAACTATAACCGTTTGAGGTTTAGTGGTTAGGGTTTAAGGTTTATTTAATAGTGTTTTCCAAATTAGGGTTTAGTGTTTATGGTTTATGTATTAGGGTTAAATGTTTCATTGGAAGGGGTTAGGGTGTAGTTGTTTTAAATAAGGTTGCAGTTCAGGTATTTTACCGCTAGGGTTATGGTACGGTGTTTCAGGAAAGAAGATTATGATTTTTTTATTTAGTTTTAGTTTTAGTGTTCAATGCTTCATCAAACTGGTCAGTGTTTAATTTTTAAAAATAAACCTATAACCTTAAACCTTGTGATGAAAAACAAAACCCTAACCAAGTAATTTGTAAACCCTCACCCCCTAATGTTTGAAAATTATAATTTTCAACTTTTCATCAAAAGGTAAGTGTCAATCTTTTTAACCAAACCCTAACCACTAAATAATTAAACCCTAACCCATTAACCGTTAAACCCTAAACCTTAAATTGTGAACCCTAAACCCGACCACAAACTATAAACCATAAAACACTATAACCTAAACACTAGACCCTATACCCCGTAAAACGTTCGTGGCTAAGTTATTAATCAAATGATTTAGGGTTCATCGTTTCATAAATAAGTTTAGAGTTATGGTTTTTAACCAAAAAGCTAATTGTTCAATGTTACATCTATAAGGTTATGGGTAAGTTTTTTGGTTTTTACTAAACCCTTAGAAATTTTGGCAATAACCTAACAATAACCTTTTGATATTTAGGGCTTAGGATTTAAGGTTTATGTATAATGGTTGAGACATTACGTTCAGGTGTGTTTATGGTTTATTTATTATGGTTTATTCATTTAAGGGTTAGGGTTTAGTTATGGAATAGTTAGGGTTGAGATGTTTATCAAAAGGTTTAGGGTATATCTCTTATTAACGAAAGGGTCAGGGTTTATTTGTTTAGGAAAATGTTAGGGTTAAATGTTTCATCGGAAGGGGTTAGGGTTTATTTTTTTTATATAACGTTATGGTTTAGGTATTTAAATGGTAAGGTTAGGGTTCATCATTTAGCAAAGAACATTATTGGTTTTTTTTATATATATTTTTAATTTTATTGTTATGTGTTTCATCAAAATTTTTAGTGTTTAGTTTTAAAAATAAACCTATAATCTTAAACCCTGTGATGAAAAACTAAAACCTAACCACGTAATTTGTAAACCCTCACCACCTAATGCTTGAAAAATATAATGTTCAGCTTTTCATCAAAAAGTAAGTGTCAATCTTTTTAACTAAACCGTAACCACTAAATAATTAGCCCTACACCCTTAAAAGTGAAAGCATAAACCCTAAATTATAAATCCTAAACTCGACAATAAACCATAAACCCTAAAACCCTATTACATAAAGACTAGACCCTAAACAGATAGTGCTTCAGTTGGTAATCAAATGATTTTGGGTTCAGCGTTTCGTCACACAGCTTATGGTTCAAGTTTTTGACCAAAAAGGGTTAGTTTTCAACGTTTCATCTATAATGTTATGGGAAAGTTTTTTTTACACCCCTTACACATTTTATGAATAACCGAACTATAACCGTTTGAGTTTTAGGGGTTAGGGTTCAAGGTTTATTTAATAGTGTTTTCCAAATTAGGGTTTAGTGTTTATGGTTTATGTATTAGGGTTAAATGTTTCATTGGAAGGGGTTAGGGTTTTAGTTGTTTTAAATAAGGTTGCAGTTCAGGTATTTTACCGCTAGGGTTATGGTACGGTGTTTCAGGAAAGAAGATTATGATTTTTTTATTTAGTTTTAGTTTTAGTGTTCAATGCTTCATCAAACTTGTCAGTGTTTAATTTTTAAAAATAAACCTATAACCTTAAACCTTGTGATGAAAAACTAAACCCTAACCAAGTAATTTGTAAACCCTCACCACCTAATGCTTGAAAAATATAATGTTCAACTTTTCATCAAAAGGTAAGTGTCAATCTTTTTAACTAAACCTTAACCACTAAATAATTAAACCTTAACCACTAAATAATTAAACCCTAACCCATTAACCGTTAAACCCTAAACCTTAAATTGTGAACCCTAAACCCGACCACAAACTATAAACCATAAAACCCAATAACCTAAACACTAGACCCTATACCCCGTAAAACGTTCGTGGCTAAGTTATTAATCAAATGATTTAGGGTTCATCGTTTCATAAATAAGTTTAGAGTTATGGTTTTTAACCAAAAAGCTAATTGTTCAATGTTACATCTATAAGGTTATGGGTAAGTTTTTTGGTTTTCACTAAACCCTTAGAAATTTTGGCAATAACCTAACAATAACCTTTTGATATTTAGGGCTTAGGATTTAAGGTTTATGTATAATGGTTGAGACATTACGTTCAGGTGTGTTTATGGTTTATTTATTATGGTTTATTCATTTAAGGGTTAGGGTTTAGTTATGGAATAGTTAGGGTTGAGATGTTTATCAAAAGGTTTAGGGTATATCTTATTAACGAAAGGGTCAGGGTTTATTTGTTTAGGAAAATGTTAGGGTTAAATGTTTCATCGGAAGGGGTTAGGGTTTATTTTTTTTATATAACGTTATGGTTTAGGTATTTAAATGGTAAGGTTAGGGTTCATCATTTAGCAAAGAACATTATGGGTTTTTTTATATATATTTTTAATTTTATTGTTATGTGTTTCATCAAAATTTTTAGTGTTTAGTTTTAAAAATAAACCTATAATCTTAAACCCTGTGATGAAAAACTAAAACCTAACCACGTAATTTGTAAACCCTCACCACCTAATGCTTGAAAAATATAATGTTCAACTTTTCATCAAAAAGTAAGTGTCAATCTTTTTAACTAAACCGTAACCACTAAATAATTAGCCCTACACCCTTAAAAGTGAAAGCATAAACCCTAAATTATAAATCCTAAACTCGACAACAAACCATAAACCCTAAAACCCTATTACATAAACAACAGTTAGTGCTTCAGTTAGTAATCAAATGATTTTGGGTTCAGCGTTTCGTCACACAGCTTATGGTTCAAGTTTTTGACCAAAAAGGGTTAGTTTTCAACGTTTCATCTATAATGTTATGGGTAAGTTTTTTTTACAAAACCCCTTACACATTTTATGATAACCGAACTATAACCGTTTGAGGTTTAAGGGTTAGGGTTCAAGGTTTATTTAATAGTGTTTTCCAATTTAGGGTTTAGTGTTTATGGTTTATGTATTAGGGTTAAATGTTTCATTGGAAGGGGTTAGGGTTTAGTTGTTTTAAATAAGGTTGCAGCTCAGGTATTTTACCGCTAGGGTTATGGTACGTTGTTTCAGGAAAGAAGATTATGATTTTTTTTATTTAGTTTTAGTTTTAGTGTTCAATGCTTCATCAAACTTGTCAGTGTTTAATTTTTAAAAATAAACCTATAACCTTAAACCCTAACCCATTGACCGTTAAACCCTAAACCTTAAATTGTGAACCCTAAACCCGACCACAAACTATAAAGCATAAAACCCTATGACCTAAACACTAGACCCTATACCCCGTAAAACGTTCGTGGTTAAGTTATTAATCAAATGATTTAGGGTTCATCGTTTCATAAATAAGTTTAGAGTTATGGTTTTTAACCAAAAAGCTAATTGTTCAATGTTACATCTATAAGATTATGGGTAAGTTTTTTGGTTTTTACTAAATCCTTAGAAATTTTGGCAATAACCTAACAATAACCTTTTGATATTTAGGGCTTAGGATTTAAGGTTTATGTATAATGGTTGAGACATTACGTTCAGGTGTGTTTATGGTTTATTTATTATGGTTTATTCATTTAAGGGTTAAGGTTTAGTTATGGAATAGTTAGGGTTTAGATGTTTATCAAAAGGTTTAGGGTATATCTTATTAACGAAAGGGTCAGGGTTTATTTTTTTAGGAAAATTTTAGGGTTAAATGTTTCATCGGAAGGGGTTACGGTTTATTTTTTTTATATAACGTTATGGTTTAGGTATTTAAATGGTAAGGTTAGTGTTCATCATTTAGCAAAGAACATTATGGGTTTTTTTATATATATATTTTTAATTTTAGTGTTATGTGTTTCATCAAAATTTTTAGTGTTTAGTTTTAAAAATAAACCTATAATCTTAAACCCTGTGATGAAAAACTAAAACCTAACCACGTAATTTGTAAACCCTCACCACCTAATGCTTGAAAAATATAATGTTCAACTTTTCATCAAAAAGTAAGTGTCAATCTTTTTAACTAAACCGTAACCACTAAATAATTAGCCCTACACCCTTAAAAGTGAAAGCATAAACCCTAAATTATAAATCCTAAACTCGACAACAAACCTTAAACCCTAAAACCCTATTACATAAACAACACTTAGTGCTTCAGTTAGTAATCAAATGATTTTGGGTTCAGCGTTTCGTCACACAGCTTATGGTTCAAGTTTTTGACCAAAAAGGGTTAGTTTTCAACGTTTCATCTATAATTTTATGGGTAAGTTTTTTTTACAAAACCCCTTACACATTTTATGAATAACCGAACTATAACCGTTTGAGGTTTACGGGTTAGGGTTTAAGGTTTATTTAATAGTGTTTTCCAAATTAGGGTTTAGTGTTTATGGTTTATGTATTAGGGTTAAATGTTTCATTGGAAGGGGTTAGGGTTTAGTTGTTTTAAATAAGGTTGCAGCTCAGGTATTTTACCGCTAGGGTTATGGTACGGTGTTTCAGGAAAGAAGATTATGATTTTTTTTATTTAGTTTTAGTTTTAGTGTTCAATGCTTCATCAAACTTGTCAGTGTTTAATTTTTAAAAATAAACCTATAACCTTAAACCCTAACCCATTAATCGTTAAACCCTAAACCTTAAATTGTGAACCCTAAACCCGACCACAAACTATAAAGCATAAAACCCTATGACCTAGACACTAGAGTTTTAGGGATACCCCGTAAAACGTTCGTGGTTAAGTTATTAATCAAATGATTTAGGGTTCATCGTTTCATAAATAAGTTTAGAGTTATGGTTTTTAACCAAAAAGCTAATTGTTCAATGTTACATCTATAAGATTATGGGTAAGTTTTTTGGTTTTTACTAAATCCTTAGAAATTTTGGCAATAACCTAACAATAACCTTTTGATATTTAGGGCTTAGGATTTAAGGTTTATGTATAATGGTTGAGACATTACGTTCAGGTGTGTTTATGGTTTATTTATTATGGTTTATTCATTTAAGGGTTAGGGTTTAGTTATGGAATAGTTAGGGTTGAGATGTTTATCAAAAGGTTTAGGGTATATCTTATTAACGAAAGGGTCAGGGTTTATTTTTTTAGGACAATGTTAGGGTTAAATGTTTCATCGGAAGGGGTTAGGGTTTATTTTTTTTATATAACGTTATGGTTTAGGTATTTAAATGGTAAGGTTAGGGTTCATCATTTAGCAAAGAACATTATGGGTTTTTTTTATATATATTTTTAATTTTAGTGTTATGTGTTTCATCAAAATTTTTAGTGTTTAGTGTTAAAAATAAATCTATAATCTTTAAACCCTGTGATGAAAAACTAAAACCTAACCACGTAATTTGTAAACCCTCGCCACCTAATGCTTGAAAAATATAATCTTCAACTTTTCATCAAAAAGTAAGTGTCAATCTTTTTAACTAAACCGTAACCACTAAATAATTAGCCCTACACCCTTAAAAGTGAAAGCATAAACCCTAAATTATAAATCCTAAACTAGACAACAAACCATAAACCCTAAAACCCTATTACATAAACACTAGACCCTAAACGGTTAGTGCTTCAGTTAGTAATCAAATGATTTTGGGTTCAGCGTTTCGTCACACAGCTTATGGTTCAAGTTTTTGACCAAAAAGGGTTAGTTTTCAACGTTTCATCTATAATGTTATGGGTAAGTTTTTTTTACAAAACCCCTTACACATTTTATGAATAACCGAACTATAACCGTTTGAGGTTTAGGGGTTAGGGTTTAAGGTTTATTAATTAGTGTTTTCCAAATTAGGGTTTAGTGTTTCTGGTTTCTGTATTAGGGTTAAATGTTTCATTGGAAGGGGTTAGGGTTTAGTTGTTTTAAATAAGGTTGCAGTTCAGGTATTTTACCGCTAGGGTTATGGTACGGTGTTTCAGGAAAGAAGATTATGATTTTTTTATTTAGTTTTAGTTTTAGTGTTCAATGCTTCATCAAACTTGTCAGTGTTTAATTTTTAAAAATAAACCTATAACCTTAAACCCTAACCACTAAATAATTAAACCCAAACCCATTAACCGTTAAACCCTAAACCTTAAATTGTGAACCCTAAACCCGGCCACAAACTATAAAGCATAAAACCCTATGACCTAAACACTAGACCCTATACCCCGTAAAACGTTCGTGGTTAAGTTATTAATCAAATGATTTAGGGTTCATCATTTCATAAATAAGTTTAGAGTTATGGTTTTTAACCAAAAAGCTAATTGTTCAATGTTACATCTATAAGATTATGGGTAAGTTTTTTGGTTTTTACTAAATCCTTAGAAATTTTGGCAATAACCTAACAATAACCTTTTGATATTTAGGGCTTAGGATTTAAGGTTTATGCATAATGGTTGAGACATTACGTTCAGGTGTGTTTATGGTTTATTCATTTAAGGGTTAGGGTTTAGTTATGGAATAGTTAGGGTTTAGATGTTTATCAAAAGGTTTAGGGTATATCTTATTAACGAAAGGGTCAGGGTTTATTTTTTTAGGAAAATGTTAGGGTTAAATGCTTCATCGGAAGGGGTTAGGGTTTATTTTTTTTATATAACGTTATGGTTTAGGTATTTAAATGGTAAGGTTAGGGTTCATCATTTAGCAAAGAACATTATGGGTTTTTTTTTATATATATTTTTTTAATTTTAGTGTTTTGTGTTTCATCAAAATTTTTAGTGTTTAGTTTTAAAAATAAACCTATAATCTTAAACCCTGTGATGAAAAACTAAAACCTAACCACGTAATTTGTAAACCCTCACCACCTAATGCTTGAAAAATATAATCTTCAACTTTTCATCAAAAAGTAAGTGTCAATCTTTTTAACTAAACCGTAACCACTAAATAATTAGCCCTACACCCTTAAAAGTGAAAGCATAAACCCTCAATTATAAATCCTAAACTCGACAACAAACCATAAACCCTAAAACCCTATTACATAAATCACTAGACCCTAAACAGTTAGTGCTTCAGTTAGTAATCAAATGATTTTGGGTTCAGCGTTTCGTTACACAGCTTATGGTTCAAGTTTTTGACCAAAAAGGGTTAGTTTTCAACGTTTCATCTATAATGTTATGGGTAAGTTTTTTTTTACAAAACCCCTTACACATTTTATGAATAACCGAACAATAACCGTTTGAGATTTAGGGGTTAGGGTTTAAGGTTTATTTAATAGTGCTTTCCAAATTAGGGTTTAGTGTTTATGGTTTATGTATTAGGGTTAAATATTTCATTGGAAGGGGTTAGGGTTTAGTTGTTTTAAATAAGGTTGCAGTTCAGGCATTTTACCGCTAGGGTTATGGTACGGTGTTTCCGGAAAGAAGATTATGATTTTTTTATTTAGTTTTAGTTTTAGTGTTCAATGCTTCATCAAACTTGTCAGTGTTTAATTTTTAAAAATAAACCTATAACCTTAAACCCTAACCCATTAACCGTTAAACCCTAAACCTTAAATTGTGAACCCTAAACCCGACCACAAACTATAAAGCATAAAACCCTATGACCTAAGCACTAGACCCTATACCCCGTAAAACGTTCGTGGTTAAGTTATTAATCAAATGATTTAGGGTTCATCGTTTCATAAATAAGTTTAGAGTTATGGTTTTTAACCAAAAAGCTAATTGTTCAATGTTACATCTATAAGATTATGGGTAAGTTTTTTGGTTTTTACTAAATCCTTAGAAATTTTGGCAATAACCTAACAATAACCTTTTGATATTTAGGGCTTAGGATTTAAGGTTTATGTATAATGGTTGAGACATTACGTTCAGGTGTGTTTATGGTTTATTTATTATGGTTTATTCATTTAAGGGTTAGGGTTTAGTTATGGAATAGTTAGGGTTTAGATGTTTATCAAAAGGTTTAGGGTATATCTTATTAACGAAAGGGTCAGGGTTTATTTTTTTAGGAAAATGTTAGGGTTAAATGCTTCATCGGAAGGGGTTAGGGTTTATTTTTTTTATATAACGTTATGGTTTAGGTATTTAAATGGTAAGGTTAGGGTTCATCATTTAGCAAAGAACATTATGGGTTTTTTTTTATATATATATTTTTTTAATTTTAGTGTTTTGTGTTTCATCAAAATTTTTAGTGTTTAGTTTTAAAAATAAACCTATAATCTTAAACCCTGTGATGAAAAACTAAAACCTAACCACGTAATTTGTAAACCCTCACCACCTAATGCTTGAAAAATATAATCTTCAACTTTTCATCAAAAAGTAAGTGTCAATCTTTTTAACTAAACCGTAACCACTAAATAATTAGCCCTACACCCTTAAAAGTGAAAGCATAAACCCTAAATTATAAATCCTAAACTCGACAACAAACCATAAACCCTAAAACCCTATTACATAAACACTAGACCCTAAACAGTTAGTGCTTCAGTTAGTAATCAAATGATTTTGGGTTCAGCGTTTCGTCACACAGCTTATGGTTCAAGTTTTTGACCAAAAAGGGTTAGTTTTCAACGTTTCATCTATAATGTTATGGGTAAGTTTTTTTTACAAAACCCCTTACACATTTTATGAATAACCGAACTATAACCGTTTGAGGTTTAGGGGTTAGGGTTTAAGGTTTATTTAATAGTGCTTTCCAAATTAGGGTTTAGCGTTTATGGTTTATGTATTAGGGTTAAATGTTTCATTGGAAGGTGTTAGGGTTTTGTTGTTTTAAATAAGGTTGCAGTTCAGGCATTTTACCGCTAGGGTTATGGTACGGTGTTTCAGGAAAGAAGATTATGATTTTTTTAAAATTTTTAGTTTTAGTGTTCAATGCTTCATCAAACTTGTCAGTGTTTAATTTTTAAAAATAAACCTATAACCTTAAACCTTGTGATGAAAAACTAAACCCTAACCAATTAATTTGTAAACCCTCACCCCCTAATGTTTGAAAATTATAATGTTCAACTTTTCATCAAAAGGTAAGTGTCAATCTTTTTAACTAAACCCTAACCACTAAATAATTAAACCCTAACCCATTAACCGTTAAATCCTAAACCTTAAATTGTGAACCCAAAACCCGACCACAAACTATAAACCATAAAACCCAATAACCTAAACACTAGACCCTATACCCCGTAAAACGTTCGTGGCTAAGTTATTAATCAAATGATTTAGGGTTCAGCGTTTCATAAATAAGTTTAGAGTTATGGTTTTTAACCAAAAAGCTAATTTTTCAATGTTACATCTATAAGGTTATGGTTAAGTTTTTTGGTTTTTACTAAACCCTTAGAAATTTTGGCAATAACCTAACAATAACCTTTTGATATTTAGGGCTTAGGATTTAAGGTTTATGTATAATGGTTGAGACATTACGTTCAGGTGTGTTTATGGTTTATTTATTATGGTTTATTCATTTAAGGGTTAGGGTTTAGTTATGGAATAGTTAGGGTTGAGATGTTTATCAAAAGGTTTAGGGTATATCTTATTAACGAAAGTGTCAGGGTTTATTTTTTTAGGAAAAAGTTAGACTTAAATGTTTCATCGGAACGGGTTAGGGTTTATTTTTTTTATATAACGTTATGGTTTAGGTATTTAAATGGTAAGGTTAGGGTTCATCATTTAGCAAAGAACATTATGGGTTTTTTTTTATATATATTTTTAATTTTAGTGTTATGTGTTTCATCAAAATTTTTAGTGTTTAGTTTTAAAAATAAACCTATAATCTTAAACCCTGTGATGAAAAACTAAAACCTAACCACGTAATTTGTAAACCCTCACCACCTAATGCTTGAAAAATATAATGTTCAACTTTTCATCAAAAAGTAAGTGTCAATCTTTTTAACTAAACCGTAACCACTAAATAATTAGCCCTACACCCTTAAAAGTGAAAGCATAAACCCTCAATTATAAATCCTAAACTCGACAACAAACCATAAACCCTAGAACCCTATTACATAAAACACTAGACCCTAAACAGTTAGTGCTTCAGTTAGTAATCAAATGATTTTGGGTTCAGCGTTTCGTTACACAGCTTATGGTTCAAGTTTTTGACCAAACAGGGTTAGTTTTCAACGTTTCATCTATAATGTTATGGGTAAGTTTTTTTTACAAAACCCCTTACACATTTTATGAATAACCGAACTATAACCGTTTGAGGTTTAGGGGTTAGGGTTTATGGTTTATTTAATAGTGCTTTCCAAATTAGGGTTTAGTGTTTATGGTTTATGTATTAGGGTTAAATGTTTCATTGGAAGGGGTTAGGGCTTAGTTGTTTTAAATAAGGTTGCAGTTCAGGCATTTTACCGCTAGGGTTATGGTACGGTGTTTCAGGAAAGAAGATTATGATTTTTTTAAAATTTTTAGTTTTAGTGTTCAATGCTTCATCAAACTTGTCAGTGTTTAATTTTTAAAAATAAACCTATAACCTTAAACCTTGTGATGAAAAACTAAACCCTAACCAATTAATTTGTAAACCCTCACCCCCTAATGTTTGAAAATTATAATGTTCGACTTTTCATCAAAAGGTAAGTGTCAATCTTTTTAACTAAACCCTAACCACTAAATAATTAAACCCTAACCCATTAACCGTTAAACCCTAAACCTTAAATTGTGAACCCTAAACCCGACCACAAACTATAAACCATAAAACCCAATAACCTAAACACTAGACCCTATACCCCGTAAAACGTTCGTGGCTAAGTTATTAATCAAATGATTTAGGGTTCATCGTTTCATAAATAAGTTTAGAGTTATGGTTTTTAACCAAAAAGCTAATTGTTCAATGTTACATCTATAAGGTTATGGGTAAGTTTTTTGGTTTTTACTAAACCCTTAGAAATTTTGGCAATAACCTAACAATAACCTTTTGATATTTAGGGCTTAGGATTTAAGGTTTATGTATAATGGTTGAGACATTACGTTCAGGTGTGTTTATGGTTTATTTATTATGGTTTATTCATTTAAGGGTTAGGGTTTAGTTATGGAATAGTTAGGGTTGAGATGTTTATCAAAAGGTTTAGGGTATATCTTATTAACGAAAGGGTCAGGGTTTATTTTTTTAGGAAAATGTTAGGGTTAAATGTTTCATCGGAAGGGGTTACGGTTTATTTTTTTTATATAACGTTACGGTTTAGGTATTTAAATGGAAAGGTTAAGGTTCATCATTTAGCAAAGAACATTATGGGTTTTTTTTATATATATATTTTTAATTTTAGTGTTATGTGTTTCATCAAAAATTTTAGTGTTTAGTTTTAAAAATAAACCTATAATCTTAAACCCTGTGATGAAAAACTAAAACCTAACCACGTAATTTGTAAACCCTCACCACCTAATGCTTGAAAAATATAATGTTCAACTTTTCGTCAAAAAGTAAGTGTCAATCTTTTTAACTAAACCGTAACCCCTAAATAATTAGCCCTACACCCTTAAAAGTGAAAGCATAAACCCTAAATTATAAATCCTAAACTCGACAACAAACCATAAACCCTAAAACCCTATTACATAAACACTAGACCCTAAACAGTTAGTGCTTCAGTTAGTAATCAAATGATTTTGGGTTCAGCGTTTCGTCACACAGCTTATGGTTCAAGTTTTTGGCCAAAAAGGGTTAGTTTTCAACGTTTCATCTATAATGTTATGGGTAAGTTTTTTTTTACAAAACCTCTTACACATTTTATGAATAACCGAACTATAACCGTTTGAGGTTTAGGGGTTAGGGTTTAAGGTTTATTTAATAGTGTTTTCCAAATTAGGGTTTAGTGTTTATGGTTTATGTATTAGGGTTAAATGTTTCATTGGAAGGGGTTAGGGTTTAGTTGTTTTAAATAAGGTTGCAGCTCAGGTATTTTACCGCTAGGGTTATGGTATGGTGTTTCAGGAAAGAAGATTATGATTTTTTTATTTAGTTTTAGTTTTAGTGTTCAATGCTTCATCAAACTTGTCAGTGTTTAATTTTTAAAAATAAACCTATAACCTTAAACCCTAACCCATTAACCGTTAAACCCTAAACCTTAAATTGTGAACCCTAAACCCGACCACAAACTATAAAGCATAAAACCCTATGACGTAAACACTAGACCCTATACCCCGTAAAACGTTCGTGGTTAAGTTATTAATCAAATGATTTAGGGTTCATCGTTTCATAAATAAGTTTAGAGTTATGGTTTTTAACCAAAAAGCTAATTGTTCAATGTTACATCTATAAGATTATGGGTAAGTTTTTTGGTTTTTACTAAATCCTTAGAAATTTTGGCAATAACCTAACAATAACCTTTTGATATTTAGGGCTTAGGATTTAAGGTTTATGTATAATGGTTGAGACATTACGTTCAGGTGTGTTTATGGTTTATTTATTATGGTTTATTCATTTAAGGGTTAGGGTTTAGTTATGGAATAGTTAGGGTTTAGATGTTTATCAAAAGGTTTAGGGTATATCTTATTAACGAAAGGGTCAGGGTTTATTTTTTTAGGACAATGTTAGGGTTAAATGTTTCATCGGAAGGGGTTAGGGTTTTTTTTTTTATATATATATAACGTTATGGTTTAGGTATTTAAATGGTAAGGTTAGGGTTCATCATTTAGCAAAGAACATTATGGGTTTTTTTTTATATATATTTTTAATTTTAGTGTTATGTGTTTCATCAAAATTTTTAGTGTTTAGTTTTAAAAATAAACCTATAATCTTAAACCCTGTGATGAAAAACTAAAACCTAACCACGTAATTTGTAAACCCTCACCACCTAATGCTTGAAAAATATAATGTTCAACTTTTCATCAAAAAGTAAGTGTCAATCTTTTTAACTAAACCGTAACCACTAAATAATTAGCCCTACACCCTTAAAAGTGAAAGCATAAACCCTAAATTATAAATCCTAAACTCGACAACAAACCATAAACCCTAAAACCCTATTACATAAACACTAGACCCTAAACAGTTAGTGCTTCAGTTAGTAATCAAATGATTTTGGGTTCAGCGTTTCGTCACACAGCTTATGGTTCAAGTTTTTGACCAAAAAGGGTTAGTTTTCAACGTTTCATCTATAATGTTATGGGTAAGTTTTTTTTACAAAACCCCTTACACATTTTATGAATAACCGAACTATAACCGTTTGAGGTTTAGGGGTTAGGGTTTAAGGTTTATTTAATAGTGCTTTCCAAATTAGGGTTTAGTGTTTATGGTTTATGTATTAGGGTTAAATGTTTCATTGGAAGGTGTTAGGGTTTTGTTGTTTTAAATAAGGTTGCAGTTCAGGCATTTTACCGCTAGGGTTATGGTACGGTGTTTCAGGAAAGAAGATTATGATTTTTTTAAAATTTTTAGTTTTAGTGTTCAATGCTTCATCAAACTTGTCAGTGTTTAATTTTTAAAAATAAACCTATAACCTTAAACCTTGTGATGAAAAACTAAACCCTAACCAATTAATTTGTAAACCCTCACCCCCTAATGTTTGAAAATTATAATGTTCAACTTTTCATGAAAAGGTAAGTGTCAATCTTTTTAACTAAACCCTAACCACTAAATAATTAAACCCTAACCCATTAACCGTTAAACCCTAAACCTTAAATTGTGAACCCTAAACCCGACCACAAACTATAAACCATAAAACCCAATAACCTAAACACTAGACCCTATACCCCGTAAAACGTTCGTGGCTAAGTTATTAATCAAATGATTTAGGGTTCATCGTTTCATAAATAAGTTTAGAGTTATGGTTTTTAACCAAAAAGCTAATTGTTCAATGTTACATCTATAAGGTTATGGGTAAGTTTTTTGGTTTTTACTAAACCCTTAGAAATTTTGGCAATAACCTAACAATAACCTTTTGATATTTAGGGCTTAGGATTTAAGGTTTATGTATAATGGTTGAGACATTACGTTCAGGTGTGTTTATGGTTTATTTATTATGGTTTATTCATTTAAGGGTTAGGGTTTAGTTATGGAATAGTTAGGGTTGAGATGTTTATCAAAAGGTTTAGGGTATATCTTATTAACGAAAGGGTCAGGGTTTATTTTTTTAGGAAAATGTTAGGGTTAAATGTTTCATCGGAAGGGGTTACGGTTTATTTTTTTTATATAACGTTACGGTTTAGGTATTTAAATGGAAAGGTTAAGGTTCATCATTTAGCAAAGAACATTATGGGTTTTTTTTATATATATATTTTTAATTTTAGTGTTATGTGTTTCATCAAAATTTTTAGTGTTTAGTTTTAAAAATAAACCTATAATCTTAAACCCTGTGATGAAAAACTAAAACCTAACCACGTAATTTGTAAACCCTCACCACCTAATGCTTGAAAAATATAATGTTCAACTTTTCATCAAAAAGTAAGTGTCAATCTTTTTAACTAAACCGTAACCACTAAATAATTAGCCCTACACCCTTAAAAGTGAAAGCATAAACCCTCAATTATAAATCCTAAACTCGACAACAAACCGTAAACCCTAGAACCCTATTACATAAAACACTAGACCCTAAACAGTTAGTGCTTCAGTTAGTAATCAAATGATTTTGGGTTCAGCGTTTCGTCACACAGCTTATGGTTCAAGTTTTTGACCAAAAAGGGTTAGTTTTCAACGTTTCATCTATAATGTTATGGGTAAGTTTTTTTTACAAAACCCCTTACACATTTTATGAATAACCGAACTATAACCGTTTGAGGTTTAGGGGTTAGGGTTTAAGGTTTATTTAATAGTGCTTTCCAAATTAGGGTTTAGTGTTTATGGTTTATGTATTAGGGTTAAATGTTTCATTGGAAGGGGTTAGGGTTTAGTTGTTTTAAATAAGGTTGCAGTTCAGGCATTTTACCGCTAGGGTTATGGTACGGTGTTTCAGGAAAGAAGATTATGATTTTTTTAAAATTTTTAGTTTTAGTGTTCAATGCTTCATCAAACTTGTCAGTGTTTAATTTTTAAAAATAAACCTATAACCTTAAACCTTGTGATGAAAAACTAAACCCTAACCAATTAATTTGTAAACCCTCACCCCCTAATGTTTGAAAATTATAATGTTCAACTTTTCATCAAAAGGTAAGTGTCAATCTTTTTAACTAAACCCTAGCCACTAAATAATTCAACCCTAACCCATTAACCGTTAAACCCTAAACCTTAAATTGTGAACCCTAAACCCGACCACAAACTATAAACCATAAAACCCAATAACCTAAACACTAGACCCTATACCCCGTAAAACGTTCGTGGCTAAGTTATTAATCAAATGATTTAGGGTTCATCGTTTCATAAATAAGTTTAGAGTTATGGTTTTTAACCAAAAAGCTAATTGTTCAATGTTACATCTATAAGGTTATGGGTAAGTTTTTTGGTTTTTACTAAACCCTT
This sequence comes from Knoxia roxburghii, assembly GCA_030378225.1. Classification (NCBI taxonomy): domain Eukaryota; kingdom Viridiplantae; phylum Streptophyta; class Magnoliopsida; order Gentianales; family Rubiaceae; genus Knoxia; species Knoxia roxburghii. Next base: position 25,673,562 of record CM059418.1, on the reverse strand, counting down.
TGAAATTTTGGCAATAACCTAACAATAACCTTTTGATATTTAGGGCTTAGGATTTAAGGTTTATGTATAATGGTTGAGACATTACGTTCAGGTGTGTTTATGGTTTATTTATTATGGTTTATTCATTTAAGGGTTAGGGTTTAGTTATGGAATAGTTAGGGTTGAGATGTTTATCAAAAGGTTTAGGGTATATCTTATTAACGAAAGGGTCAGGGTTTATTTTTTTAGGAAAATGTTAGGGTTAAATGTTTCATCGGAAGGGGTTACGGTTTATTTTTTTTATATAACGTTACGGTTTAGGTATTTAAATGGAAAGGTTAAGGTTCATCATTTAGCAAAGAACATTATGGGTTTTTTTTATATATATATTTTTAATTTTAGTGTTATGTGTTTCATCAAAATTTTTAGTGTTTAGTTTTAAAAATAAACCTATAATCTTAAACCCTGTGATGAAAAACTAAAACCTAACCACGTAATTTGTAAACCCTAACCACCTAATGCTTGAAAAATATAATGTTCAACTTTTCATCAAAAAGTAAGTGTCAATCTTTTTAACTAAACCGTAACCACTAAATAATTAGCCCTACACCCTTAAAAGTGAAAGCATAAACCCTCAATTATAAATCCTAAACTCGACAACAAACCGTAAACCCTAGAACCCTATTACATAAAACACTAGACCCTAAACAGTTAGTGCTTCAGTTAGTAATCAAATGATTTTGGGTTCAGCGTTTCGTCACACAGCTTATGGTTCAAGTTTTTGACCAAAAAGGGTTAGTTTTCAACGTTTCATCTATAATGTTATGGGTAAGTTTTTTTTACAAAACCCCTTACACATTTTATGAATAACCGAACTATAACCGTTTGAGGTTTAGGGGTTAGGGTTTAAGGTTTATTTAATAGTGCTTTCCAAATTAGGGTTTAGTGTTTATGGTTTATGTATTAGGGTTAAATGTTTCATTGGAAGGGGTTAGGGTTTAGTTGTTTTAAATAAGGTTGCAGTTCAGGCATTTTACCGCTAGGGTTATGGTACGGTGTTTCAGGAAAGAAGATTATGATTTTTTTAAAATTTTTAGTTTTAGTGTTCAATGCTTCATCAAACTTGTCAGTGTTTAATTTTTAAAAATAAACCTATAACCTTAAACCTTGTGATGAAAAACTAAACCCTAACCAATTAATTTGTAAACCCTCACCCCCTAATGTTTGAAAATTATAATGTTCAACTTTTCATGAAAAGGTAAGTGTCAATCTTTTTAACTAAACCCTAACCACTAAATAATTAAACCCTAACCCATTAACCGTTAAACCCTAAACCTTAAATTGTGAACCCTAAACCCGACCACAAACTATAAACCATAAAACCCAATAACCTAAACACTAGACCCTATACCCCGTAAAACGTTCGTGGCTAAGTTATTAATCAAATGATTTAGGGTTCATCGTTTCATAAATAAGTTTAGAGTTATGGTTTTTAACCAAAAAGCTAATTGTTCAATGTTACATCTATAAGGTTATGGGTAAGTTTTTTGGTTTTTACTAAACCCTTAGAAATTTTGGCAATAACCTAACAATAACCTTTTGATATTTAGGGCTTAGGATTTAAGGTTTATGTATAATGGTTGAGACATTACGTTCAGGTGTGTTTATGGTTTATTTATTATGGTTTATTCATTTAAGGGTTAGGGTTTAGTTATGGAATAGTTAGGGTTGAGATGTTTATCAAAAGGTTTAGGGTATATCTTATTAACGAAAGGGTCAGGGTTTATTTTTTTAGGAAAATGTTAGGGTTAAATGTTTCATCGGAAGGGGTTACGGTTTATTTTTTTTATATAACGTTACGGTTTAGGTATTTAAATGGAAAGGTTAAGGTTCATCATTTAGCAAAGAACATTATGGGTTTTTTTTATATATATATTTTTAATTTTAGTGTTATGTGTTTCATCAAAATTTTTAGTGTTTAGTTTTAAAAATAAACCTATAATCTTAAACCCTGTGATGAAAAACTAAAACCTAACCACGTAATTTGTAAACCCTCACCACCTAATGCTTGAAAAATATAATGTTCAACTTTTCATCAAAAAGTAAGTGTCAATCTTTTTAACTAAACCGTAACCACTAAATAATTAGCCCTACACCCTTAAAAGTGAAAGCATAAACCCTCAATTATAAATCCTAAACTCGACAACAAACCGTAAACCCTAGAACCCTATTACATAAAACACTAGACCCTAAACAGTTAGTGCTTCAGTTAGTAATCAAATGATTTTGGGTTCAGCGTTTCGTCACACAGCTTATGGTTCAAGTTTTTGACCAAAAAGGGTTAGTTTTCAACGTTTCATCTATAATGTTATGGGTAAGTTTTTTTTACAAAACCCCTTACACATTTTATGAATAACCGAACTATAACCGTTTGAGGTTTAGGGGTTAGGGTTTAAGGTTTATTTAATAGTGCTTTCCAAATTAGGGTTTAGTGTTTATGGTTTATGTATTAGGGTTAAATGTTTCATTGGAAGGGGTTAGGGTTTAGTTGTTTTAAATAAGGTTGCAGTTCAGGCATTTTACCGCTAGGGTTATGGTACGGTGTTTCAGGAAAGAAGATTATGATTTTTTTAAAATTTTTAGTTTTAGTGTTCAATGCTTCATCAAACTTGTCAGTGTTTAATTTTTAAAAATAAACCTATAACCTTAAACCTTGTGATGAAAAACTAAACCCTAACCAATTAATTTGTAAACCCTCACCCCCTAATGTTTGAAAATTATAATGTTCAACTTTTCATCAAAAGGTAAGTGTCAATCTTTTTAACTAAACCCTAGCCACTAAATAATTCAACCCTAACCCATTAACCGTTAAACCCTAAACCTTAAATTGTGAACCCTAAACCCGACCACAAACTATAAACCATAAAACCCAATAACCTAAACACTAGACCCTATACCCCGTAAAACGTTCGTGGCTAAGTTATTAATCAAATGATTTAGGGTTCATCGTTTCATAAATAAGTTTAGAGTTATGGTTTTTAACCAAAAAGCTAATTGTTCAATGTTACATCTATAAGGTTATGGGTAAGTTTTTTGGTTTTTACTAAACCCTTTGAAATTTTGGCAATAACCTAACAATAACCTTTTGATATTTAGGGCTTAGGATTTAAGGTTTATGTATAATGGTTGAGACATTACGTTCAGGTGTGTTTATGGTTTATTTATTATGGTTTATTCATTTAAGGGTTAGGGTTTAGTTATGGAATAGTTAGGGTTGAGATGTTTATCAAAAGGTTTAGGGTATATCTTATTAACGAAAGGGTCAGGGTTTATTTTTTTAGGAAAATGTTAGGGTTAAATGTTTCATCGGAAGGGGTTACGGTTTATTTTTTTTATATAACGTTACGGTTTAGGTATTTAAATGGAAAGGTTAAGGTTCATCATTTAGCAAAGAACATTATGGGTTTTTTTTATATATATATTTTTAATTTTAGTGTTATGTGTTTCATCAAAATTTTTAGTGTTTAGTTTTAAAAATAAACCTATAATCTTAAACCCTGTGATGAAAAACTAAAACCTAACCACGTAATTTGTAAACCCTAACCACCTAATGCTTGAAAAATATAATGTTCAACTTTTCATCAAAAAGTAAGTGTCAATCTTTTTAACTAAACCGTAACCACTAAATAATTAGCCCTACACCCTTAAAAGTGAAAGCATAAACCCTCAATTATAAATCCTAAACTCGACAACAAACCGTAAACCCTAGAACCCTATTACATAAAACACTAGACCCTAAACAGTTAGTGCTTCAGTTAGTAATCAAATGATTTTGGGTTCAGCGTTTCGTCACACAGCTTATGGTTCAAGTTTTTGACCAAAAAGGGTTAGTTTTCAACGTTTCATCTATAATGTTATGGGTAAGTTTTTTTTACAAAACCCCTTACACATTTTATGAATAACCGAACTATAACCGTTTGAGGTTTAGGGGTTAGGGTTTAAGGTTTATTTAATAGTGCTTTCCAAATTAGGGTTTAGTGTTTATGGTTTATGTATTAGGGTTAAATGTTTCATTGGAAGGGGTTAGGGTTTAGTTGTTTTAAATAAGGTTGCAGTTCAGGCATTTTACCGCTAGGGTTATGGTACGGTGTTTCAGGAAAGAAGATTATGATTTTTTTAAAATTTTTAGTTTTAGTGTTCAATGCTTCATCAAACTTGTCAGTGTTTAATTTTTAAAAATAAACCTATAACCTTAAACCTTGTGATGAAAAACTAAACCCTAACCAATTAATTTGTAAACCCTCACCCCCTAATGTTTGAAAATTATAATGTTCAACTTTTCATCAAAAGGTAAGTGTCAATCTTTTTAACTAAACCCTAGCCACTAAATAATTAAACCCTAACCCATTAACCGTTAAACCCTAAACCTTAAATTGTGAACCCTAAACCCGACCACAAACTATAAACCATAAAACCCAATAACCTAAACACTAGACCCTATACCCCGTAAAACGTTCGTGGCTAAGTTATTAATCAAATGATTTAGGGTTCATCGTTTCATAAATAAGTTTAGAGTTATGGTTTTTAACCAAAAAGCTAATTGTTCAATGTTACATCTATGAGGTTATGGTTAAGTTTTTTGGTTTTTACTAAACCCTTAGAAATTTTGGCAATAACCTAACAATAACCTTTTGATATTTAGGGCTTAGGATTTAAGGTTTATGTATAATGGTTGAGACATTACGTTCAGGTGTGTTTATGGTTTATTTATTATGGTTTATTCATTTAAGGGTTAGGGTTTAGTAATGGAATAGTTAGGGTTGAGATGTTTATCAAAAGGTTTAGGGTATATCTTATTAACGAAAGGGTCAGGGTTTATTTTTTTAGGAAAATGTTAGGGTTAAATGTTTCATCGGAACGGGTTAGGGTTTATTTTTTTGTATAACTTTAGGGTTTAGGTATTTAAATGGTAAGGTTAGGGTTCATCATTTAGCAAAGAACATTATGGGTTTTTTTTTTATATATATTTTTAATTTTAGTGTTATGTGTTTCATCAAAATTTTTAGTGTTTAGTTTTAAAAATAAACCTATAATCTTAAACCCTGTGATGAAAAACTAAAACCTAACCACGTAATTTGTAAACCCTCACCACCTAATGCTTGAAAAATATAATGTTCAACTTTTCATCAAAAAGTAAGTGTCAATCTTTTTAACTAAACCGTAACCACTAAATAATTAGCCCTACACCCTTAAAAGTGAAAGCATAAACCCTCAATTATAAATCCTAAACTTGACAACAAACCATAAACCCTATAACCCTATTACATAAAACACTAGACCCTAAACAGTTAGTGCTTCAGTTAGTAATCAAATGATTTTGGGTTCAGCGTTTCGTTACACAGCTTATGGTTCAAGTTTTTGACCAAAAAGGGTTAGTTTTCAACGTTTCATCTATAATGTTATGGGTAAGTTTTTTTTACAAAACCCCTTACACATTTTATGATAACCGAACTATAACCGTTTGAGGTTTAAGGGTTAGGGTTCAAGGTTTATTTAATAGTGTTTTCCAATTTAGGGTTTAGTGTTTATGGTTTATGTATTAGGGTTAAATGTTTCATTGGAAGGGGTTAGGGTTTAGTTGTTTTAAATAAGGTTGCAGCTCAGGTATTTTACCGCTAGGGTTATGGTACGTTGTTTCAGGAAAGAAGATTATGATTTTTTTTATTTAGTTTTAGTTTTAGTGTTCAATGCTTCATCAAACTTGTCAGTGTTTAATTTTTAAAAATAAACCTATAACCTTAAACCCTAACCCATTGACCGTTAAACCCTAAACCTTAAATTGTGAACCCTAAACCCGACCACAAACTATAAAGCATAAAACCCTATGACCTAAACACTAGACCCTATACCCCGTAAAACGTTCGTGGTTAAGTTATTAATCAAATGATTTAGGGTTCATCGTTTCATAAATAAGTTTAGAGTTATGGTTTTTAACCAAAAAGCTAATTGTTCAATGTTACATCTATAAGATTATGGGTAAGTTTTTTGGTTTTTACTAAATCCTTAGAAATTTTGGCAATAACCTAACAATAACCTTTTGATATTTAGGGCTTAGGATTTAAGGTTTATGTATAATGGTTGAGACATTACGTTCAGGTGTGTTTATGGTTTATTTATTATGGTTTATTCATTTAAGGGTTAAGGTTTAGTTATGGAATAGTTAGGGTTTAGATGTTTATCAAAAGGTTTAGGGTATATCTTATTAACGAAAGGGTCAGGGTTTATTTTTTTTAGGAAAATGTTAGGGTTAAATGTTTCATCGGAAGGGGTTACGGTTTATTTTTTTTATATAACGTTATGGTTTAGGTATTTAAATGGTAAGGTTAGTGTTCATCATTTAGCAAAGAACATTATGGGTTTTTTTTATATATATATTTTTAATTTTAGTGTTATGTGTTTCATCAAAATTTTTAGTGTTTAGTTTTAAAAATAAACCTATAATCTTAAACCCTGTGATGAAAAACTAAAACCTAACCACGTAATTTGTAAACCCTCACCACCTAATGCTTGAAAAATATAATGTTCAACTTTTCATCAAAAAGTAAGTGTCAATCTTTTTAACTAAACCGTAACCACTAAATAATTAGCCCTACACCCTTAAAAGTGAAAGCATAAACCCTAAATTATAAATCCTAAACTCGACAACAAACCTTAAACCCTAAAACCCTATTACATAAACAACAGTTAGTGCTTCAGTTAGTAATCAAATGATTTTGGGTTCAGCGTTTCGTCACACAGCTTATGGTTCAAGTTTTTGACCAAAAAGGGTTAGTTTTCAACGTTTCATCTATAATTTTATGGGTAAGTTTTTTTTACAAAACCCCTTACACATTTTATGAATAACCGAACTATAACCGTTTGAGGTTTACGGGTTAGGGTTTAAGGTTTATTTAATAGTGTTTTCCAAATTAGGGTTTAGTGTTTATGGTTTATGTATTAGGGTTAAATGTTTCATTGGAAGGGGTTAGGGTTTAGTTGTTTTAAATAAGGTTGCAGCTCAGGTATTTTACCGCTAGGGTTATGGTACGGTGTTTCAGGAAAGAAGATTATGATTTTTTTTATTTAGTTTTAGTTTTAGTGTTCAATGCTTCATCAAACTTGTCAGTGTTTAATTTTTAAAAATAAACCTATAACCTTAAACCCTAACCCATTAATCGTTAAACCCTAAACCTTAAATTGTGAACCCTAAACCCGACCACAAACTATAAAGCATAAAACCCTATGACCTAGACACTAGAGTTTTAGGGATACCCCGTAAAACGTTCGTGGTTAAGTTATTAATCAAATGATTTAGGGTTCATCGTTTCATAAATAAGTTTAGAGTTATGGTTTTTAACCAAAAAGCTAATTGTTCAATGTTACATCTATAAGATTATGGGTAAGTTTTTTGGTTTTTACTAAATCCTTAGAAATTTTGGCAATAACCTAACAATAACCTTTTGATATTTAGGGCTTAGGATTTAAGGTTTATGTATAATGGTTGAGACATTACGTTCAGGTGTGTTTATGGTTTATTTATTATGGTTTATTCATTTAAGGGTTAGGGTTTAGTTATGGAATAGTTAGGGTTGAGATGTTTATCAAAAGGTTTAGGGTATATCTTATTAACGAAAGGGTCAGGGTTTATTTTTTTAGGACAATGTTAGGGTTAAATGTTTCATCGGAAGGGGTTAGGGTTTATTTTTTTTATATAACGTTATGGTTTAGGTATTTAAATGGTAAGGTTAGGGTTCATCATTTAGCAAAGAACATTATGGGTTTTTTTTATATATATTTTTAATTTTAGTGTTATGTGTTTCATCAAAATTTTTAGTGTTTAGTGTTAAAAATAAATCTATAATCTTTAAACCCTGTGATGAAAAACTAAAACCTAACCACGTAATTTGTAAACCCTCACCACCTAATGCTTGAAAAATATAATCTTCAACTTTTCATCAAAAAGTAAGTGTCAATCTTTTTAACTAAACCGTAACCACTAAATAATTAGCCCTACACCCTTAAAAGTGAAAGCATAAACCCTAAATTATAAATCCTAAACTAGACAACAAACCATAAACCCTAAAACCCTATTACATAAACACTAGACCCTAAACGGTTAGTGCTTCAGTTAGTAATCAAATGATTTTGGGTTCAGCGTTTCGTCACACAGCTTATGGTTCAAGTTTTTGACCAAAAAGGGTTAGTTTTCAACGTTTCATCTATAATGTTATGGGTAAGTTTTTTTTACAAAACCCCTTACACATTTTATGAATAACCGAACTATAACCGTTTGAGGTTTAGGGGTTAGGGTTTAAGGTTTATTAATTAGTGTTTTCCAAATTAGGGTTTAGTGTTTCTGGTTTCTGTATTAGGGTTAAATGTTTCATTGGAAGGGGTTAGGGTTTAGTTGTTTTAAATAAGGTTGCAGTTCAGGTATTTTACCGCTAGGGTTATGGTACGGTGTTTCAGGAAAGAAGATTATGATTTTTTTATTTAGTTTTAGTTTTAGTGTTCAATGCTTCATCAAACTTGTCAGTGTTTAATTTTTAAAAATAAACCTATAACCTTAAACCCTAACCACTAAATAATTAAACCCAGACCCATTAACCGTTAAACCCTAAACCTTAAATTGTGAACCCTAAACCCGGCCACAAACTATAAAGCATAAAACCCTATGACCTAAACACTAGACCCTATACCCCGTAAAACGTTCGTGGTTAAGTTATTAATCAAATGATTTAGGGTTCATCATTTCATAAATAAGTTTAGAGTTATGGTTTTTAACCAAAAAGCTAATTGTTCAATGTTACATCTATAAGATTATGGGTAAGTTTTTTGGTTTTTACTAAATCCTTAGAAATTTTGGCAATAACCTAACAATAACCTTTTGATATTTAGGGCTTAGGATTTAAGGTTTATGTATAATGGTTGAGACATTACGTTCAGGTGTGTTTATGGTTTATTCATTTAAGGGTTAGGGTTTAGTTATGGAATAGTTAGGGTTTAGATGTTTATCAAAAGGTTTAGGGTATATCTTATTAACGAAAGGGTCAGGGTTTATTTTTTTAGGAAAATGTTAGGGTTAAATGCTTCATCGGAAGGGGTTAGGGTTTATTTTTTTTATATAACGTTATGGTTTAGGTATTTAAATGGTAAGGTTAGGGTTCATCATTTAGCAAAGAACATTATGGGTTTTTTTTATATATATATTTTTTTAATTTTAGTGTTTTGTGTTTCATCAAAATTTTTAGTGTTTAGTTTTAAAAATAAACCTATAATCTTAAACCCTGTGATGAAAAACTAAAACCTAACCACGTAATTTGTAAACCCTCACCACCTAATGCTTGAAAAATATAATCTTCAACTTTTCATCAAAAAGTAAGTGTCAATCTTTTTAACTAAACCGTAACCACTAAATAATTAGCCCTACACCCTTAAAAGTGAAAGCATAAACCCTCAATTATAAATCCTAAACTCGACAACAAACCATAAACCCTAAAACCCTATTACATAAATCACTAGACCCTAAACAGTTAGTGCTTCAGTTAGTAATCAAATGATTTTGGGTTCAGCGTTTCGTTACACAGCTTATGGTTCAAGTTTTTGACCAAAAAGGGTTAGTTTTCAACGTTTCATCTATAATGTTATGGGTAAGTTTTTTTTTACAAAACCCCTTACACATTTTATGAATAACCGAACAATAACCGTTTGAGATTTAGGGGTTAGGGTTTAAGGTTTATTTAATAGTGCTTTCCAAATTAGGGTTTAGTGTTTATGGTTTATGTATTAGGGTTAAATATTTCATTGGAAGGGGTTAGGGTTTAGTTGTTTTAAATAAGGTTGCAGTTCAGGCATTTTACCGCTAGGGTTATGGTACGGTGTTTCCGGAAAGAAGATTATGATTTTTTTATTTAGTTTTAGTTTTAGTGTTCAATGCTTCATCAAACTTGTCAGTGTTTAATTTTTAAAAATAAACCTATAACCTTAAACCCTAACCCATTAACCGTTAAACCCTAAACCTTAAATTGTGAACCCTAAACCCGACCACAAACTATAAAGCATAAAACCCTATGACCTAAACACTAGACCCTATACCCCGTAAAACGTTCGTGGTTAAGTTATTAATCAAATGATTTAGGGTTCATCGTTTCATAAATAAGTTTAGAGTTATGGTTTTTAACCAAAAAGATAATTGTTCAATGTTACATCTATAAGATTATGGGTAAGTTTTTTGGTTTTTACTAAATCCTTAGAAATTTTGGCAATAACCTAACAATAACCTTTTGATATTTAGGGCTTAGGATTTAAGGTTTATGTATAATGGTTGAGACATTACGTTCAGGTGTGTTTATGGTTTATTTATTATGGTTTATTCATTTAAGGGTTAGGGTTTAGTTATGGAATAGTTAGGGTTTAGATGTTTATCAAAAGGTTTAGGGTATATCTTATTAACGAAAGGGTCAGGGTTTATTTTTTTAGGAAAATGTTAGGGTTAAATGCTTCATCGGAAGGGGTTAGGGTTTATTTTTTTTATATAACGTTATGGTTTAGGTATTTAAATGGTAAGGTTAGGGTTCATCATTTAGCAAAGAACATTATGGGTTTTTTTTTATATATATATATTTTTAATTTTAGTGTTTTGTGTTTCATCAAAATTTTTAGTGTTTAGTTTTAAAAATAAACCTATAATCTTAAACCCTGTGATGAAAAACTAAAACCTAACCACGTAATTTGTAAACCCTCACCACCTAATGCTTGAAAAATATAATCTTCAACTTTTCATCAAAAAGTAAGTGTCAATCTTTTTAACTAAACCGTAACCACTAAATAATTAGCCCTACACCCTTAAAAGTGAAAGCATAAACCCTAAATTATAAATCCTAAACTCGACAACAAACCATAAACCCTAAAACCCTATTACATAAACACTAGACCCTAAACAGTTAGTGCTTCAGTTAGTAATCAAATGATTTTGGGTTCAGCGTTTCGTCACACAGCTTATGGTTCAAGTTTTTGACCAAAAAGGGTTAGTTTTCAACGTTTCATCTATAATGTTATGGGTAAGTTTTTTTTACAAAACCCCTTACACATTTTATGAATAACCGAACTATAACCGTTTGAGGTTTAGGGGTTAGGGTTTAAGGTTTATTTAATAGTGCTTTCCAAATTAGGGTTTAGCGTTTATGGTTTATGTATTAGGGTTAAATGTTTCATTGGAAGGTGTTAGGGTTTTGTTGTTTTAAATAAGGTTGCAGTTCAGGCATTTTACCGCTAGGGTTATGGTACGGTGTTTCAGGAAAGAAGATTATGATTTTTTTAAAATTTTTAGTTTTAGTGTTCAATGCTTCATCAAACTTGTCAGTGTTTAATTTTTAAAAATAAACCTATAACCTTAAACCTTGTGATGAAAAACTAAACCCTAACCAATTAATTTGTAAACCCTCACCCCCTAATGTTTGAAAATTATAATGTTCAACTTTTCATCAAAAGGTAAGTGTCAATCTTTTTAACTAAACCCTAACCACTAAATAATTAAACCCTAACCCATTAACCGTTAAATCCTAAACCTTAAATTGTGAACCCAAAACCCGACCACAAACTATAAACCATAAAACCCAATAACCTAAACACTAGACCCTATACCCCGTAAAACGTTCGTGGCTAAGTTATTAATCAAATGATTTAGGGTTCAGCGTTTCATAAATAAGTTTAGAGTTATGGTTTTTAACCAAAAAGCTAATTGTTCAATGTTACATCTATAAGGTTATGGTTAAGTTTTTTGGTTTTTACTAAACCCTTAGAAATTTTGGCAATAACCTAACAATAACCTTTTGATATTTAGGGCTTAGGATTTAAGGTTTATGTATAATGGTTGAGACATTACGTTCAGGTGTGTTTATGGTTTATTTATTATGGTTTATTCATTTAAGGGTTAGGGTTTAGTTATGGAATAGTTAGGGTTGAGATGTTTATCAAAAGGTTTAGGGTATATCTTATTAACGAAAGGGTCAGGGTTTATTTTTTTAGGAAAAAGTTAGACTTAAATGTTTCATCGGAACGGGTTAGGGTTTATTTTTTTTTTATAACGTTATGGTTTAGGTATTTAAATGGTAAGGTTAGGGTTCATCATTTAGCAAAGAACATTATGGGTTTTTTTATATATATATTTTTAATTTTAGTGTTATGTGTTTCATCAAAATTTTTAGTGTTTAGTTTTAAAAATAAACCTATAATCTTAAACCCTGTGATGAAAAACTAAAACCTAACCACGTAATTTGTAAACCCTCACCACCTAATGCTTGAAAAATATAATGTTCAACTTTTCATCAAAAAGTAAGTGTCAATCTTTTTAACTAAACCGTAACCACTAAATAATTAGCCCTACACCCTTAAAAGTGAAAGCATAAACCCTCAATTATAAATCCTAAACTCGACAACAAACCATAAACCCTAGAACCCTATTACATAAAACACTAGACCCTAAACAGTTAGTGCTTCAGTTAGTAATCAAATGATTTTGGGTTCAGCGTTACGTTACACAGCTTATGGTTCAAGTTTTTGACCAAACAGGGTTAGTTTTCAACGTTTCATCTATAATGTTATGGGTAAGTTTTTTTTACAAAACCCCTTACACATTTTATGAATAACCGAACTATAACCGTTTGAGGTTTAGGGGTTAGGGTTTAAGGTTTATTTAATAGTGCTTTCCAAATTAGGGTTTAGTGTTTATGGTTTATGTATTAGGGTTAAATGTTTCATTGGAAGGGGTTAGGGCTTAGTTGTTTTAAATAAGGTTGCAGTTCAGGCATTTTACCGCTAGGGTTATGGTACGGTGTTTCAGGAAAGAAGATTATGATTTTTTTAAAATTTTTAGTTTTAGTGTTCAATGCTTCATCAAACTTGTCAGTGTTTAATTTTTAAAAATAAACCTATAACCTTAAACCTTGTGATGAAAAACTAAACCCTAACCAATTAATTTGTAAACCCTCACCCCCTAATGTTTGAAAATTATAATGTTCGACTTTTCATCAAAAGGTAAGTGTCAATCTTTTTAACTAAACCCTAACCACTAAATAATTAAACCCTAACCCATTAACCGTTAAACCCTAAACCTTAAATTGTGAACCCTAAACCCGACCACAAACTATAAACCATAAAACCCAATAACCTAAACACTAGACCCTATACCCCGTAAAACGTTCGTGGCTAAGTTATTAATCAAATGATTTAGGGTTCATCGTTTCATAAATAAGTTTAGAGTTATGGTTTTTAACCAAAAAGCTAATTGTTCAATGTTACATCTATAAGGTTATGGGTAAGTTTTTTGGTTTTTACTAAACCCTTAGAAATTTTGGCAATAACCTAACAATAACCTTTTGATATTTAGGGCTTAGGATTTAAGGTTTATGTATAATGGTTGAGACATTACGTTCAGGTGTGTTTATGGTTTATTTATTATGGTTTATTCATTTAAGGGTTAGGGTTTAGTTATGGAATAGTTAGGGTTGAGATGTTTATCAAAAGGTTTAGGGTATATCTTATTAACGAAAGGGTCAGGGTTTATTTTTTTAGGAAAATGTTAGGGTTAAATGTTTCATCGGAAGGGGTTACGGTTTATTTTTTTTATATAACGTTACGGTTTAGGTATTTAAATGGAAAGGTTAAGGTTCATCATTTAGCAAAGAACATTATGGGTTTTTTTTATATATATATTTTTAATTTTAGTGTTATGTGTTTCATCAAAATTTTTAGTGTTTAGTTTTAAAAATAAACCTATAATCTTAAACCCTGTGATGAAAAACTAAAACCTAACCACGTAATTTGTAAACCCTCACCACCTAATGCTTGAAAAATATAATGTTCAACTTTTCGTCAAAAAGTAAGTGTCAATCTTTTTAACTAAACCGTAACCCCTAAATAATTAGCCCTACACCCTTAAAAGTGAAAGCATAAACCCTAAATTATAAATCCTAAACTCAACAACAAACCATAAACCCTAAAACCCTATTACATAAACACTAGACCCTAAACAGTTAGTGCTTCAGTTAGTAATCAAATGATTTTGGGTTCAGCGTTTCGTCACACAGCTTATGGTTCAAGTTTTTGGCCAAAAAGGGTTAGTTTTCAACGTTTCATCTATAATGTTATGGGTAAGTTTTTTTTTACAAAACCTCTTACACATTTTATGAATAACCGAACTATAACCGTTTGAGGTTTAGGGGTTAGGGTTTAAGGTTTATTTAATAGTGTTTTCCAAATTAGGGTTTAGTGTTTATGGTTTATGTATTAGGGTTAAATGTTTCATTGGAAGGGGTTAGGGTTTAGTTGTTTTAAATAAGGTTGCAGCTCAGGTATTTTACCGCTAGGGTTATGGTATGGTGTTTCAGGAAAGAAGATTATGATTTTTTTATTTAGTTTTAGTTTTAGTGTTCAATGCTTCATCAAACTTGTCAGTGTTTAATTTTTAAAAATAAACCTATAACCTTAAACCCTAACCCATTAACCGTTAAACCCTAAACCTTAAATTGTGAACCCTAAACCCGACCACAAACTATAAAGCATAAAACCCTATGACGTAAACACTAGACCCTATACCCCGTAAAACGTTCGTGGTTAAGTTATTAATCAAATGATTTAGGGTTCATCGTTTCATAAATAAGTTTAGAGTTATGGTTTTTAACCAAAAAGCTAATTGTTCAATGTTACATCTATAAGATTATGGGTAAGTTTTTTGGTTTTTACTAAATCCTTAGAAATTTTGGCAATAACCTAACAATAACCTTTTGATATTTAGGGCTTAGGATTTAAGGTTTATGTATAATGGTTGAGACATTACGTTCAGGTGTGTTTATGGTTTATTTATTATGGTTTATTCATTTAAGGGTTAGGGTTTAGTTATGGAATAGTTAGGGTTTAGATGTTTATCAAAAGGTTTAGGGTATATCTTATTAACGAAAGGGTCAGGGTTTATTTTTTTAGGACAATGTTAGGGTTAAATGTTTCATCGGAAGGGGTTAGGGTTTTTTTTTTTTATATATATATATAACGTTATGGTTTAGGTATTTAAATGGTAAGGTTAGGGTTCATCATTTAGCAAAGAACATTATGGGTTTTTTTTTATATATATTTTTAATTTTAGTGTTATGTGTTTCATCAAAATTTTTAGTGTTTAGTTTTAAAAATAAACCTATAATCTTAAACCCTGTGATGAAAAACTAAAACCTAACCACGTAATTTGTAAACCCTCACCACCTAATGCTTGAAAAATATAATGTTCAACTTTTCATCAAAAAGTAAGTGTCAATCTTTTTAACTAAACCGTAACCACTAAATAATTAGCCCTACACCCTTAAAAGTGAAAGCATAAACCCTAAATTATAAATCCTAAACTCGACAACAAACCATAAACCCTAAAACCCTATTACATAAACACTAGACCCTAAACAGTTAGTGCTTCAGTTAGTAATCAAATGATTTTGGGTTCAGCGTTTCGTCACACAGCTTATGGTTCAAGTTTTTGACCAAAAAGGGTTAGTTTTCAACGTTTCATCTATAATGTTATGGGTAAGTTTTTTTTACAAAACCCCTTACACATTTTATGAATAACCGAACTATAACCGTTTGAGGTTTAGGGGTTAGGGTTTAAGGTTTATTTAATAGTGCTTTCCAAATTAGGGTTTAGTGTTTATGGTTTATGTATTAGGGTTAAATGTTTCATTGGAAGGTGTTAGGGTTTTGTTGTTTTAAATAAGGTTGCAGTTCAGGCATTTTACCGCTAGGGTTATGGTACGGTGTTTCAGGAAAGAAGATTATGATTTTTTTAAAATTTTTAGTTTTAGTGTTCAATGCTTCATCAAACTTGTCAGTGTTTAATTTTTAAAAATAAACCTATAACCTTAAACCTTGTGATGAAAAACTAAACCCTAACCAATTAATTTGTAAACCCTCACCCCCTAATGTTTGAAAATTATAATGTTCAACTTTTCATGAAAAGGTAAGTGTCAATCTTTTTAACTAAACCCTAACCACTAAATAATTAAACCCTAACCATTAACCGTTAAACCCTAAACCTTAAATTGTGAACCCTAAACCCGACCACAAACTATAAACCATAAAACCCAATAACCTAAACACTAGACCCTATACCCCGTAAAACGTTCGTGGCTAAGTTATTAATCAAATGATTTAGGGTTCATCGTTTCATAAATAAGTTTAGAGTTATGGTTTTTAACCAAAAAGCTAATTGTTCAATGTTACATCTATAAGGTTATGGGTAAGTTTTTTGGTTTTTACTAAACCCTTAGAAATTTTGGCAATAACCTAACAATAACCTTTTGATATTTAGGGCTTAGGATTTAAGGTTTATGTATAATGGTTGAGACATTACGTTCAGGTGTGTTTATGGTTTATTTATTATGGTTTATTCATTTAAGGGTTAGGGTTTAGTTATGGAATAGTTAGGGTTGAGATGTTTATCAAAAGGTTTAGGGTATATCTTATTAACGAAAGGGTCAGGGTTTATTTTTTTAGGAAAATGTTAGGGTTAAATGTTTCATCGGAAGGGGTTACGGTTTATTTTTTTTATATAACGTTACGGTTTAGGTATTTAAATGGAAAGGTTAAGGTTCATCATTTAGCAAAGAACATTATGGGTTTTTTTTATATATATATTTTTAATTTTAGTGTTATGTGTTTCATCAAAATTTTTAGTGTTTAGTTTTAAAAATAAACCTATAATCTTAAACCCTGTGATGAAAAACTAAAACCTAACCACGTAATTTGTAAACCCTCACCACCTAATGCTTGAAAAATATAATGTTCAACTTTTCGTCAAAAAGTAAGTGTCAATCTTTTTAACTAAACCGTAACCCCTAAATAATTAGCCCTACACCCTTAAAAGTGAAAGCATAAACCCTAAATTATAAATCCTAAACTCGACAACAAACCATAAACCCTAAAACCCTATTACATAAACACTAGACCCTAAACAGTTAGTGCTTCAGTTAGTAATCAAATGATTTTGGGTTCAGCGTTTCGTCACACAGCTTATGGTTCAAGTTTTTGGCCAAAAAGGGTTAGTTTTCAACGTTTCATCTATAATGTTATGGGTAAGTTTTTTTTTACAAAACCTCTTACACATTTTATGAATAACCGAACTATAACCGTTTGAGGTTTAGGGGTTAGGGTTTAAGGTTTATTTAATAGTGTTTTCCAAATTAGGGTTTAGTGTTTATGGTTTATGTATTAGGGTTAAATGTTTCATTGGAAGGGGTTAGGGTTTAGTTGTTTTAAATAAGGTTGCAGCTCAGGTATTTTACCGCTAGGGTTATGGTATGGTGTTTCAGGAAAGAAGATTATGATTTTTTTATTTAGTTTTAGTTTTAGTGTTCAATGCTTCATCAAACTTGTCAGTGTTTAATTTTTAAAAATAAACCTATAACCTTAAACCCTAACCCATTAACCGTTAAACCCTAAACCTTAAATTGTGAACCCTAAACCCGACCACAAACTATAAAGCATAAAACCCTATGACGTAAACACTAGACCCTATACCCCGTAAAACGTTCGTGGTTAAGTTATTAATCAAATGATTTAGGGTTCATCGTTTCATAAATAAGTTTAGAGTTATGGTTTTTAACCAAAAAGCTAATTGTTCAATGTTACATCTATAAGATTATGGGTAAGTTTTTTGGTTTTTACTAAATCCTTAGAAATTTTGGCAATAACCTAACAATAACCTTTTGATATTTAGGGCTTAGGATTTAAGGTTTATGTATAATGGTTGAGACATTACGTTCAGGTGTGTTTATGGTTTATTTATTATGGTTTATTCATTTAAGGGTTAGGGTTTAGTTATGGAATAGTTAGGGTTTAGATGTTTATCAAAAGGTTTAGGGTATATCTTATTAACGAAAGGGTCAGGGTTTATTTTTTTAGGACAATGTTAGGGTTAAATGTTTCATCGGAAGGGGTTAGGGTTTTTTTTTTTATATATATATAACGTTATGGTTTAGGTATTTAAATGGTAAGGTTAGGGTTCATCATTTAGCAAAGAACATTATGGGTTTTTTTTTATATATATTTTTAATTTTAGTGTTATGTGTTTCATCAAAATTTTTAGTGTTTAGTTTTAAAAATAAACCTATAATCTTAAACCCTGTGATGAAAAACTAAAACCTAACCACGTAATTTGTAAACCCTCACCACCTAATGCTTGAAAAATATAATGTTCAACTTTTCATCAAAAAGTAAGTGTCAATCTTTTTAACTAAACCGTAACCACTAAATAATTAGCCCTACACCCTTAAAAGTGAAAGCATAAACCCTAAATTATAAATCCTAAACTCGACAACAAACCATAAACCCTAAAACCCTATTACATAAACACTAGACCCTAAACAGTTAGTGCTTCAGTTAGTAATCAAATGATTTTGGGTTCAGCGTTTCGTCACACAGCTTATGGTTCAAGTTTTTGACCAAAAAGGGTTAGTTTTCAACGTTTCATCTATAATGTTATGGGTAAGTTTTTTTTACAAAACCCCTTACACATTTTATGAATAACCGAACTATAACCGTTTGAGGTTTAGGGGTTAGGGTTTAAGGTTTATTTAATAGTGCTTTCCAAATTAGGGTTTAGTGTTTATGGTTTATGTATTAGGGTTAAATGTTTCATTGGAAGGTGTTAGGGTTTTGTTGTTTTAAATAAGGTTGCAGTTCAGGCATTTTACCGCTAGGGTTATGGTACGGTGTTTCAGGAAAGAAGATTATGATTTTTTTAAAATTTTTAGTTTTAGTGTTCAATGCTTCATCAAACTTGTCAGTGTTTAATTTTTAAAAATAAACCTATAACCTTAAACCTTGTGATGAAAAACTAAACCCTAACCAATTAATTTGTAAACCCTCACCCCCTAATGTTTGAAAATTATAATGTTCAACTTTTCATGAAAAGGTAAGTGTCAATCTTTTTAACTAAACCCTAACCACTAAATAATTAAACCCTAACCCATTAACCGTTAAACCCTAAACCTTAAATTGTGAACCCTAAACCCGACCACAAACTATAAACCATAAAACCCAATAACCTAAACACTAGACCCTATACCCCGTAAAACGTTCGTGGCTAAGTTATTAATCAAATGATTTAGGGTTCATCGTTTCATAAATAAGTTTAGAGTTATGGTTTTTAACCAAAAAGCTAATTGTTCAATGTTACATCTATAAGGTTATGGGTAAGTTTTTTGGTTTTTACTAAACCCTTAGAAATTTTGGCAATAACCTAACAATAACCTTTTGATATTTAGGGCTTAGGATTTAAGGTTTATGTATAATGGTTGAGACATTACGTTCAGGTGTGTTTATGGTTTATTTATTATGGTTTATTCATTTAAGGGTTAGGGTTTAGTTATGGAATAGTTAGGGTTGAGATGTTTATCAAAAGGTTTAGGGTATATCTTATTAACGAAAGGGTCAGGGTTTATTTTTTTAGGAAAATGTTAGGGTTAAATGTTTCATCGGAAGGGGTTACGGTTTATTTTTTTTATATAACGTTACGGTTTAGGTATTTAAATGGAAAGGTTAAGGTTCATCATTTAGCAAAGAACATTATGGGTTTTTTTTATATATATATTTTTAATTTTAGTGTTATGTGTTTCATCAAAATTTTTAGTGTTTAGTTTTAAAAATAAACCTATAATCTTAAACCCTGTGATGAAAAACTAAAACCTAACCACGTAATTTGTAAACCCTCACCACCTAATGCTTGAAAAATATAATGTTCAACTTTTCATCAAAAAGTAAGTGTCAATCTTTTTAACTAAACCGTAACCACTAAATAATTAGCCCTACACCCTTAAAAGTGAAAGCATAAACCCTCAATTATAAATCCTAAACTCGACAACAAACCATAAACCCTAGAACCCTATTACATAAAACACTAGACCCTAAACAGTTAGTGCTTCAGTTAGTAATCAAATGATTTTGGGTTCAGCGTTTCGTCACACAGCTTATGGTTCAAGTTTTTGACCAAAAAGGGTTAGTTTTCAACGTTTCATCTATAATGTTATGGGTAAGTTTTTTTTACAAAACCCCTTACACATTTTATGAATAACCGAACTATAACCGTTTGAGGTTTAGGGGTTAGGGTTTAAGGTTTATTTAATAGTGCTTTCCAAATTAGGGTTTAGTGTTTATGGTTTATGTATTAGGGATAAATGTTTCATTGGAAGGGGTTAGGGTTTAGTTGTTTTAAATAAGGTTGCAGTTCAGGCATTTTACCGCTAGGGTTATGGTACGGTGTTTCAGGAAAGAAGATTATGATTTTTTTAAAATTTTTAGTTTTAGTGTTCAATGCTTCATCAAACTTGTCAGTGTTTAATTTTTAAAAATAAACCTATAACCTTAAACCTTGTGATGAAAAACTAAACCCTAACCAATTAATTTGTAAACCCTCACCCCCTAATGTTTGAAAATTATAATGTTCAACTTTTCATGAAAAGGTAAGTGTCAATCTTTTTAACTAAACCCTAACCACTAAATAATTAAACCCTAACCCATTAACCGTTAAACCCTAAACCTTAAATTGTGAACCCTAAACCCGACCACAAACTATAAACCATAAAACCCAATAACCTAAACACTAGACCCTATACCCCGTAAAACGTTCGTGGCTAAGTTATTAATCAAATGATTTAGGGTTCATCGTTTCATAAATAAGTTTAGAGTTATGGTTTTTAACCAAAAAGCTAATTGTTCAATGTTACATCTATAAGGTTATGGGTAAGTTTTTTGGTTTTTACTAAACCCTTAGAAATTTTGGCAATAACCTAACAATAACCTTTTGATATTTAGGGCTTAGGATTTAAGGTTTATGTATAATGGTTGAGACATTACGTTCAGGTGTGTTTATGGTTTATTTATTATGGTTTATTCATTTAAGGGTTAGGGTTTAGTTATGGAATAGTTAGGGTTGAGATGTTTATCAAAAGGTTTAGGGTATATCTTATTAACGAAAGGGTCAGGGTTTATTTTTTTAGGAAAATGTTAGGGTTAAATGTTTCATCGGAAGGGGTTACGGTTTATTTTTTTTATATAACGTTACGGTTTAGGTATTTAAATGGAAAGGTTAAGGTTCATCATTTAGCAAAGAACATTATGGGTTTTTTTTATATATATATTTTTAATTTTAGTGTTATGTGTTTCATCAAAATTTTTAGTGTTTAGTTTTAAAAATAAACCTATAATCTTAAACCCTGTGATGAAAAACTAAAACCTAACCACGTAATTTGTAAACCCTCACCACCTAATGCTTGAAAAATATAATGTTCAACTTTTCATCAAAAAGTAAGTGTCAATCTTTTTAACTAAACCGTAACCACTAAATAATTAGCCCTACACCCTTAAAAGTGAAAGCATAAACCCTCAATTATAAATCCTAAACTCGACAACAAACCATAAACCCTAGAACCCTATTACATAAAACACTAGACCCTAAACAGTTAGTGCTTCAGTTAGTAATCAAATGATTTTGGGTTCAGCGTTTCGTCACACAGCTTATGGTTCAAGTTTTTGACCAAAAAGGGTTAGTTTTCAACGTTTCATCTATAATGTTATGGGTAAGTTTTTTTTACAAAACCCCTTACACATTTTATGAATAACCGAACTATAACCGTTTGAGGTTTAGGGGTTAGGGTTTAAGGTTTATTTAATAGTGCTTTCCAAATTAGGGTTTAGTGTTTATGGTTTATGTATTAGGGATAAATGTTTCATTGGAAGGGGTTAGGGTTTAGTTGTTTTAAATAAGGTTGCAGTTCAGGCATTTTACCGCTAGGGTTATGGTACGGTGTTTCAGGAAAGAAGATTATGATTTTTTTAAAATTTTTAGTTTTAGTGTTCAATGCTTCATCAAACTTGTCAGTGTTTAATTTTTAAAAATAAACCTATAACCTTAAACCTTGTGATGAAAAACTAAACCCTAACCAATTAATTTGTAAACCCTCACCCCCTAATGTTTGAAAATTATAATGTTCAACTTTTCATCAAAAGGTAAGTGTCAATCTTTTTAACTAAACCCTAGCAACTAAATAATTAAACCCTAACCCATTAACCGTTAAACCCTAAACCTTAAATTGTGAACCCTAAACCCGACCACAAACTATAAACCATAAAACCCAATAACCTAAACACTAGACCCTATACCCCGTAAAACGTTCGTGGCTAAGTTATTAATCAAATGATTTAGGGTTCATCGTTTCATAAATAAGTTTAGAGTTATGGTTTTTAACCAAAAAGCTAATTGTTCAATGTTACATCTATAAGGTTATGGGTAAGTTTTTTGGTTTTTACTAAACCCTTAGAAATTTTGGCAATAACCTAACAATAACCTTTTGATATTTAGGGCTTAGGATTTAAGGTTTATGTATAATGGTTGAGACATTACGTTCAGGTGTGTTTATGGTTTATTTATTATGGTTTATTCATTTAAGGGTTAGGGTTTAGTTATGGAATAGTTAGGGTTGAGATGTTTATCAAAAGGTTTAGGGTATATCTTATTAACGAAAGGGTCAGGGTTTATTTTTTTAGGAAAATGTTAGGGTTAAATGTTTCATCGGAAGGGGTTACGGTTTATTTTTTTTATATAACGTTACGGTTTAGGTATTTAAATGGAAAGGTTAAGGTTCATCATTTAGCAAAGAACATTATGGGTTTTTTTTATATATATATTTTTAATTTTAGTGTTATGTGTTTCATCAAAATTTTTAGTGTTTAGTTTTAAAAATAAACCTATAATCTTAAACCCTGTGATGAAAAACTAAAACCTAACCACGTAATTTGTAAACCCTCACCACCTAATGCTTGAAAAATATAATGTTCAACTTTTCATCAAAAAGTAAGTGTCAATCTTTTTAACTAAACCGTAACCACTAAATAATTAGCCCTACACCCTTAAAAGTGAAAGCATAAACCCTCAATTATAAATCCTAAACTCGACAACAAACCGTAAACCCTAGAACCCTATTACATAAAACACTAGACCCTAAACAGTTAGTGCTTCAGTTAGTAATCAAATGATTTTGGGTTCAGCGTTTCGTCACACAGCTTATGGTTCAAGTTTTTGACCAAAAAGGGTTAGTTTTCAACGTTTCATCTATAATGTTATGGGTAAGTTTTTTTTACAAAACCCCTTACACATTTTATGAATAACCGAACTATAACCGTTTGAGGTTTAGGGGTTAGGGTTTAAGGTTTATTTAATAGTGCTTTCCAAATTAGGGTTTAATGTTTATGGTTTATGTATTAGGGGTTAGGGTTTAGTGTTTATGGTTTAAGTAAGTGTCAATCTTTTTAACTAAACCGTAACCACTAAATAATTAGCCCTACACCCTTAAAAGTGAAAGCATAAACCCTAAATTATAAATCCTAAACTCGACAACAAACCATAAACCCTAAAACCCTATTACATAAACACTAGACCCTAAACAGTTAGTGCTTCAGTTAGTAATCAATGGATTTTGGGTTCAGCGTTTCGTCACACAGCTTATGGTTCAAGTTTTTGACCAAAAAGGGTTAGTTTTCAACGTTTCATCTATAATGTTATGGGTAAGTTTTTTTTACAAAACCCCTTACACATTTTATGAATAACCGAACTATAACCGTTTGAGGTTTAGGGGTTAGGGTTTAAGGTTTATTTAATAGTGTTTTCCAAATTAGGGTTTAGTGTTTATGGTTTATGTATTAGGGTTAAATGTTTCATTGGAAGGGGTTAGGGTTTAGTTGTTTTAAATAAGGTTGCAGTTCAGGTATTTTACCGCTAGGGTTATGGTACGGTGTTTCAGGAAAGAAGATTATGATTTTTTTAAAATTTTTAGTTTTAGTGTTCAATGCTTCATCAAACTTGTCAGTGTTTAATTTTTAAAAATAAACCTATAACCTTAAACCTTGTGATGAAAACTAAACCCTAACCATGTAATTTGTAAACCCTCACCCCCTAATGTTTGAAAATTATAATGTTCAACTTTTCATCAAAAGGTAAGTGTCAATCTTTTTAACTAAACCCTAACCACTAAATAATTAAACCCTAACCCATTAACCGTTAAACCCTAAACCTTAAATTGTGAACCCTAAACCCGACCACAAACTATAAAGCATAAAACCCTATGACCTAAACACTAGACCCTATACCCCGTAAAACGTTCGTGGTTAAGTTATTAATCAAATGATTTAGGGTTCATCGTTTCATAAATAAGTTTAGAGTTATGGTTTTTAACCAAAAAGCTAATTGTTCAATGTTACATCTATAAGGTTATGCATAAGTTTTTTGGTTTTTACTAAACCCTTAGAAATTTTAGCAATAACCTAACAATAACCTTTTGATATTTAGGGCTTAGGATTTAAGGTTTATGTATAATGGTTGAGACATTACGTTCAGGTGTGTTAATGGTTTATTTATTATGGTTTATTCATTTAAGGGTTAGGGTTTAGTTATGGAATAGTTAGGGTTTAGATGTTTATCAAAAGGTTTAGGGTATATCTTATTAACGAAAGGGTCAGGGTTTATTTTTTTAGGAAAATCTTAAGGTTAAATGTTTCATCGGAAGGGGTTAGGGTTTATTTTTTTTATATAACGTTATGGTTTAGGTATTTAAATGGTAAGGTTAGGGTTCATCATTTAGCAAAGAACATTATGGGTTTTTTTTATATATATTTTTAATTTTAGTGTTATGTGTTTCATCAAAATTTTTAGTGTTTAGTTTTGAAAATAAACCTATAATCTTAAACCCTGTGATGAAAAACTAAAACCTAACCACGTAATTTGTAAACCCTCACCACCTAATGCTTGAAAAATATAATGTTCAACTTTTCATCAAAAAGTAAGTGTCAATCTTTTTAACTAAACCGTAACCACTAAATAATTAGCCCTACACCCTTAAAAGTGAAAGCATAAACCCTAAATTATAAATCCTAAACTCGACAACAAACCATAAACCCTAAAACCCTATTACATAAACACTAGACCCTAAACAGTTAGTGCTTCAGTTAGTAATCAATGGATTTTGGGTTCAGCGTTTCGTCACACAGCTTATGGTTCAAGTTTTTGACCAAAAAGGGTTAGTTTTCAACGTTTCATCTATAATGTTATGGGTAAGTTTTTTTTACAAAACCCCTTACACATTTTATGAATAACCGAACTATAACCGTTTGAGGTTTAGGGGTTAGGGTTTAAGGTTTATTTAATAGTGTTTTCCAAATTAGGGTTTAGTGTTTATGGTTTATGTATTAGGGTTAAATGTTTCATTGGAAGGGGTTAGGGTTTAGTTGTTTTAAATAAGGTTGCAGTTCAGGCATTTTACCGCTAGGGTTATGGTACGGTGTTTCAGGAAAGAAGATTATGATTTTTTTAAAATTTTTAGTTTTAGTGTTCAATGCTTCATCAAACTTGTCAGTGTTTAATTTTTAAAAATAAACCTATAACCTTAAACCTTGTGATGAAAAACTAAACCCTAACCAATTAATTTGTAAACCCTCACCCCCTAATGTTTGAAAATTATAATGTTCAACTTTTCATCAAAAGGTAAGTGTCAATCTTTTTAACTAAACCCTAGCCACTAAATAATTCAACCCTAACCCATTAACCGTTAAACCATAAACCTTAAATTGTGAACCCTAAACCCGACCACAAACTATAAAGCATAAAACCCAATAACCTAAACACTAGACCCTATACCCCGTAAAACGTTCGTGGCTAAGTTATTAATCAAATGATTTAGGGTTCATCGTTTCATAAATAAGTTTAGAGTTATGGTTTTTAACCAAAAAGCTAATTGTTCAATGTTACATCTATAAGGTTATGGGTAAGTTTTTTGGTTTTTACTAAACCCTTAGAAATTTTGGCAATAACCTAACAATAACCTTTTGATATTTAGGGCTTAGGATTTAAGGTTTATGTATAATGGTTGAGACATTACGTTCAGGTGTGTTTATGGTTTATTTATTATGGTTTATTCATTTAAGGGTTAGGGTTTAGTTATGGAATAGTTAGGGTTGAGATGTTTATCAAAAGGTTTAGGGTATATCTTATTAACGAAAGGGTCAAGGTTTATTTTTTTAGGAAAATGTTAGGGTTAAATGTTTCATCGGAAGGGGTTACGGTTTATTTTTTTTATATAACGTTATGGTTTAGGTATTTAAATGGTAAGGTTAGGGTTCATCATTTAGCAAAGAACATTATGGGTTTTTTTTATATATATATTTTTAATTTTAGTGTTATGTGTTTCATCAAAATTTTTAGTGTTTAGTTTTAAAAATAAACCTATAATCTTAAACCCTGTGATGAAAAACTAAAACCTAACAACGTAATTTGTAAACCCTCACCACCTAATGCTTGAAAAATATAATGTTCAACTTTTCATCAAAAAGTAAGTGCAATCTTTTTAACTAAACCGTAACCACTAAATAATTAGCCCTACACCCTTAAAAGTGAAAGCATAAACCCTAAATTATAAATCCTAAACTCGACAACAACCCATAAACCCTAAAACCCTATTACATAAACACTAGACCCTAAACAGTTAGTGCTTCAGTTAGTAATCAATGGATTTTGGGTTCAGCGTTTCGTCACACAGCTTATGGTTCAAGTTTTTTACCAAAAAGGGTTAGTTTTCAACGTTTCATCTATAATGTTATGGGTAAGTTTTTTTTACAAAACCCCTTACACATTTTATGAATAACCGAACTATAACCGTTTGAGGTTTAGGGGTTAGGGTTTAAGGTTTATTTAATAGTGTTTTCCAAATTAGGGTTTAGTGTTTATGGTTTATGTATTAGGGTTAAATGTTTCATTGGAAGGGGTTAGGGTTTAGTTGTTTTAAATAAGGTTGCAGTTCAGGTATTTTACCGCTAGGGTTATGGTACGGTGTTTCAGGAAAGAAGATTATGATTTTTTTAAAATTTTTAGTTTTAGTGTTCAATGCTTCATCAAACT
The DNA here is from genome assembly GCA_030378225.1 of Knoxia roxburghii. Lineage (NCBI taxonomy): Eukaryota > Viridiplantae > Streptophyta > Magnoliopsida > Gentianales > Rubiaceae > Knoxia > Knoxia roxburghii. The sequence goes on along the minus strand of CM059418.1, from coordinate 25,646,567 downwards.
TGTCAGTGTTTAATTTTTAAAAATAAACCTATAACCTTAAACCTTGTGATGACCCTTCACCCCCTAATGTTTGAAAATTATAATGTTCAACTTTTCATCAAAAGGTAAGTGTCAATCTTTTTAACCAAACCCTAACCACTAAATAATTAAACCCTAACCCATTAACCGTTAAACCCTAAACCTTAAATTGTGAACCCTAAACCCGACCACAAACTATAAAGCATAAAACCCTATGACCTAAACACTAGACCCTATACCCCGTAAAACGTTCGTGGTTAAGTTATTAATCAAATGATTTAGGGTTCATCGTTTCATAAATAAGTTTAGAGTTATGGTTTTTAACCAAAAAGCTAATTGTTTAATGTTACATCTATAAGGTTATGCATAAGTTTTTTGGTTTTTACTAAACCCTTAGAAATTTTAGCAATAACCTAACAATAACCTTTTGATATTTAGGGCTTAGGATTTAAGGTTTATGTATAATGGTTGAGACATTACGTTCAGGTGTGTTAATGGTTTATTTATTATGGTTTATTCATTTAAGGGTTAGGGTTTAGTTATGGAATAGTTAGGGTTTAGATGTTTATCAAAAGGTTTAGGGTATATCTTATTAACGAAAGGGTCAGGGTTTATTTTTTTAGGAAAATCTTAAGGTTAAATGTTTCATCGGAAGGGGTTAGGGTTCATTTTTTTTATATAACGTTATGGTTTAGGTATTTAAATGGTAAGGTTAGGGTTCATCATTTAGCAAAGAACATTATGGGTTTTTTTAATATATATTTTTAATTTTAGTGTTATGTGTTTCATCAAAATTTTTAGTGTTTAGTTTTGAAAATAAACCTATAATCTTAAACCCTGTGATGAAAAACTAAAACCTAACCACGTAATTTGTAAACCCTCACCACCTAATGCTTGAAAAATATAATGTTCAACTTTTCATCAAAAAGTAAGTGTCAATCTTTTTAACTAAACCGTAACCACTAAATAATTAGCCCTACACCCTTAAAAGTGAAAGCATAAACCCTAAATTATAAATCCTAAACTCGACAACAAACCATAAACCCTAAAACCCTATTACATAAACACTAGACCCTAAACAGTTAGTGCTTCAGTTAGTAATCAATGGATTTTGGGTTCAGCGTTTCGTCACACAGCTTATGGTTCAAGTTTTTGACCAAAAAGGGTTAGTTTTCAACGTTTCATCTATAATGTTATGGGTAAGTTTTTTTTACAAAACCCCTTACACATTTTATGAATAACCGAACTATAACCGTTTGAGGTTTAGGGGTTAGGGTTTAAGGTTTATTTAATAGTGTTTTCCAAATTAGGGTTTAGTGTTTATGGTTTATGTATTAGGGTTAAATGTTTCATTGGAAGGGGTTAGGGTTTAGTTGTTTTAAATAAGGTTGCAGTTTAGGCATTTTACCGCTAGGGTTATGGTACGGTGTTTCAGGAAAGAAGATTATGATTTTTTTAAAATTTTTAGTTTTAGTGTTCAATGCTTCATCAAACTTGTCAGTGTTTAATTTTTAAAAATAAACCTATAACCTTAAACCTTGTGATGAAAAACTAAACCCTAACCAATTAATTTGTAAACCCTCACCCCCTAATGTTTGAAAATTATAATGTTCAACTTTTCATCAAAAGGTAAGTGTCAATCTTTTTAACTAAACCCTAGCCACTAAATAATTCAACCCTAACCCATTAACCGTTAAACCCTAAACCTTAAATTGTGAACCCTAAACCCGACCACAAACTATAAAGCATAAAACCCAATAACCTAAACACTAGACCCTATACCCCGTAAAACGTTCGTGGCTAAGTTATTAATCAAATGATTTAGGGTTCATCGTTTCATAAATAAGTTTAGAGTTATGGTTTTTAACCAAAAAGCTAATTGTTCAATGTTACATCTATAAGGTTATGGGTAAGTTTTTTGGTTTTTACTAAACCCTTAGAAATTTTGGCAATAACCTAACAATAACCTTTTGATATTTAGGGCTTAGGATTTAAGGTTTATGTATAATGGTTGAGACATTACGTTCAGGTGTGTTTATGGTTTATTTATTATGGTTTATTCATTTAAGGGTTAGGGTTTAGTTATGGAATAGTTAGGGTTGAGATGTTTATCAAAAGGTTTAGGGTATATCTTATTAACGAAAGGGTCAAGGTTTATTTTTTTAGGAAAATGTTAGGGTTAAATGTTTCATCGGAAGGGGTTACGGTTTATTTTTTTTATATAACGTTATGGTTTAGGTATTTAAATGGTAAGGTTAGGGTTCATCATTTAGCAAAGAACATTATGGGTTTTTTTTATATATATATTTTAAATTTTAGTGTTATGTGTTTCATCAAAATTTTTAGTGTTTAGTTTTAAAAATAAACCTATAATCTTAAACCCTGTGATGAAAAACTAAAACCTAACCACGTAATTTGTAAACCCTCACCACCTAATGCTTGAAAAATATAATGTTCAACTTTTCATCAAAAAGTAAGTGTCAATCTTTTTAACTAAACCGTAACCACTAAATAATTAGCCCTACACCCTTAAAAGTGAAAGCATAAACCCTAAATTATAAATCCTAAACTCGACAACAAACCATAAACCCTAAAACCCTATTACATAAACACTAGACCCTAAACAGTTAGTGCTTCAGTTAGTAATCAAAGGATTTTGGGTTCGGCGTTTCGTCACACAGCTTATGGTTCAAGTTTTTGACCAAAAAGGGTTAGTTTTCAACGTTTCATCTATAATGTTATGGGTAAGTTTTTTTTACAAAACCCATTACACATTTTCTGAATAACCGAACTATAACCGTTTGAGGTTTAGGGGTTAGGGTTTAAGGTTTATTTAATAGTGTTTTCCAAATTAGGGTTTAGTGTTTATGGTTTATGTATTAGGGTTAAATGTTTCATTGGAAGGGGTTAGGGTTTAGTTGTTTTAAATAAGGTTGCAGTTCAGGTATTTTACCGCTAGGGTTATGGTACGGTGTTTCAGGAAAGAAGATTATGATTTTTTTAAAATTTTTAGTTTTAGTGTTCAATGCTTCATCAAACTTGTCAGTGTTTAATTTTTAAAAATAAACCTATAACCTTAAACCTTGTGATGAAAACTAAACCCTAACCAAGTAATTTGTAAACCCTCACCCCCTAATGTTTGAAAATTATAATGTTCAACTTTTCAGCAAAAGGTAAGTGTCAATCTTTTTAACTAAACCCTAACCACTAAATAATTAAACCCTAACCCATTAACCGTTAAACCCTAAACCTTAAATTGTGAACCCTAAACCCGACCACAAACTATAAAGCATAAAACCCTATGACCTAAACACTAGACCCTATATCCCGTAAAACGTTCGTGGTTAAGTTATTAATCAAATGATTTAGGGTTCATCGTTTCATAAATAAGTTTAGAGTTATGGTTTTTAACCAAAAAGCTAATTGTTCAATGTTACATCTATAAGGTTATGGGTAAGTTTTTTGGTTTTTACTAAACCCTTAGAAATTTTGGCAATAACCTAACAATAACCTTTTGATTTTTAGGGCTTAGGATTTAAGGTTTATGTATAATGGTTGAGACATTACGTTCAGGTGTGTTTATGGTTTATTTATTATGGTTTATTCATTTAAGGGTTAGGGTTTAGTTATGGAATAGTTAGGGTTTAGATGTTTATCAAAAGGTTTAGGGTATATCTTATTAACGAAAGGGTCAGGGTATATTTTTTTAGGAAAATGTGAGGGTTAAATGTTTCATCGGAAGGGGTTAGGGTTTATTTTTTTTGTATAACGTTATGGTTTAGGTATTTGAATGGTAAGGTTAGGGTTCATCATTTAGCAAAGAACATTATGGGTTTTTTTTTATATATATTTTTAAATTTACTGTTATGTGTTTCATCAAAATTTTTAGTATTTAGTTTTAAAAATAAACCTATAATCTTAAACCCTGTGATGAAAAACTAAAACCTAACCACGTAATTTGTAAACCCTCACCACCTAATGCTTGAAAAATATAATGTTCAACTTTTCATCAAAAAGTAAGTGTCAATCTTTTTAACTAAACCGTAACCACTAAATAATTAGCCCTACACCCTTAAAAGTGAAAGCATAAACCCTAAATTATAAATCCTAAACTCGACAACAAACCATAAACCCTAAAACCCTATTACATAAACACTAGACCCTAAACAGTTAGTGCTTCAGTTAGTAATCAATGGATTTTGGGTTCAGCGTTTCATCACACAGCTTATGGTTCAAGTTTTTGACCAAAAAGGGTTAGTTTTCAACGTTTCATCTATAATGTTATGGGTAAGTTTTTTTTACAAAACCCCTTACACATTTTATGAATAACCGAACTATAACCGTTTGAGGTTTAGGGGTTAGGGTTTAAGGTTTATTTAATAGTGTTTTCCAAATTAGGGTTTAGTGTTTATGGTTTATGTATTAGGGTTAAATGTTTCATTGGAAGGGGTTAGGGTTTAGTTGTTTTAAATAAGGTTGCAGTTCAGGTATTTTACCGCTAGGGTTATGGTACGGTGTTTCAGGAAAGAAGATTATGATTTTTTTAAAATTTTTAGTTTTAGTGTTCAATGCTTCATCAAACTTGTCAGTGTTTAATTTTTAAAAATAAACCTATAACCTTAAACCTTGTGATGACCCTTCACCCCCTAATGTTTGAAAATTATAATGTTCAACTTTTCATCAAAAGGTAAGTGTCAATCTTTTTAACTAAACCCTAACCACTAAATAATTAAACCCTAACCCATTAACCGTTAAACCCTAAACCTTAAATTGTGAACCCTAAACCCGACCACAAACTATAAAGCATAAAACCCTATGACCTAAACACTAGACCCTATACCCCGTAAAACGTTCGTGGTTAAGTTATTAATCAAATGATTTAGGGTTCATCGTTTCATAAATAAGTTTAGAGTTATGGTTTTTAACCAAAAAGCTAATTGTTCAATGTTACATCTATAAGGTTATGCATAAGTTTTTTGGTTTTTACTAAACCCTTAGATATTTTAGCAATAACCTAACAATAACCTTTTGATATTTAGGGCTTAGGATTTAAGGTTTATGTATAATGGTTGAGACATTACGTTCAGGTGTGTTAATGGTTTATTTATTATGGTTTATTCATTTAAGGGTTAGGGTTTAGTTATGGAATAGTTAGGGTTTAGATGTTTATCAAAAGGTTTAGGGTATATCTTATTAACGAAAGGGTCAGGGTTTATTTTTTTAGGAAAATCTTAAGGTTAAATGTTTCATCGGAAGGGGTTTGGGTTTATTTTTTTTATATAACGTTATGGTTTAGGTATTTAAATGGTAAGGTTAGGGTTCATCATTTAGCAAAGAACATTATGGGTTTTTTTATATATATTTTTAATTTTAGTGTTATGTGTTTCATCAAAATTTTTAGTGTTTAGTTTTGAAAATAAACCTATAATCTTAAACCCTGTGATGAAAAACTAAAACCTAACCACTTAATTTGTAAACCCTCACCACCTAATGCTTGAAAAATATAATGTTCAACTTTTCATCAAAAAGTAAGTGTCAATCATTTTAACTAAACCGTAACCACTAAATAATTAGCCCTACACCCTTAAAAGTGAAAGCATAAACCCTAAATTATAAATCCTAAACTCGACAACAAACCATAAACCCTAAAACCCTATTACATAAACACTAGACCCTAAACAGTTAGTGCTTCAGTTAGTAATCAATGGATTTTGGGTTCAGCGTTTCGTCACACAGCTTATGGTTCAAGTTTTTGACCAAAAAGGGTTAGTTTTCAACGTTTCATCTATAATGTTATGGGTAAGTTTTTTTACAAAACCCCTTACACATTTTATGAATAACCGAACTATAACCGTTTGAGGTTTAGGGGTTAGGGTTTAAGGTTTATTTAATAGTGTTTTCCAAATTAGGGTTTAGTGTTTATGGTTTATGTATTAGGGTTAAATGTTTCATTGGAAGGGGTTAGGGTTTAGTTGTTTTAAATAAGGTTGCAGTTCAGGTATTTTACCGCTAGGGTTATGGTACGGTGTTTCAGGAAAGAAGATTATGATTTTTTTAAAATTTTTAGTTTTAGTGTTCAATGCTTCATCAAACTTGTGAGTGTTTAATTTTTAAAAATAAACCTATAACCTTAAACCTTGTGATGAAAACTAAACCCTAACCAAGTAATTTGTAAACCCTCACCCCCTAATGTTTGAAAATTATAATGTTCAACTTTTCATCAAAAGGTAAGTGTCAATCTTTTTAACTAAACCCTAACCACTAAATAATTAAACCCTAACCCATTAGCCGTTAAACCCTAAACCTTAAATTGTGAACCCTAAACCCGACCACAAACTATAAAGCATAAAACCTATGACCCAAACACTAGACCCTATACCCCGTAAAACGTTCGTGGTTAAGTTATTAATCAAATGATTTTGGGTTCATCGTTTCATAAATAAGTTTAGAGTTATGGTTTTTAACCAAAAAGCTAATTGTTCAATGTTACATCTATAAGGTTATGGGTAAGTTTTTTGGTTTTTACTAAACCCTTAGAAATTTTGGCAATAACCTAACAATAACCTTTTGATATTTAGGGCTTAGGATTTAAGGTTTATGTATAATGGTTGAGACATTACGTTCAGGTGTGTTTATGGTTTATTCATTTAAGGGTTAGGGTTTAGTCATGGAATAGTTAGGGTTTAGATGTTTATCAAAAGGTTTAGGGTATATCTTATTAACGAAAGGGTCAGGGTTTATTTTTTTAGGAAAATGTTAGGGTTAAATGTTTCATCGGAAGGGGTTAGGGTTTATTTTTTTATATAACGTTATGGTTTAGGTATTTAAATGGTAAGGTTAGGGTTCATCATTTAGCAAAGAACATTATGGGTTTTTTTTATATATATTTTTAATTTTAGTGTTATGTGTTTCATCAAAATTTTTAGTGTTTAGTTTTAAAAATAAACCTATAATCTTAAACCCTGTGATGAAAAACTAAAACCTAACCACGTAATTTGTAAACCCTCACCACCTAATGCTTGAAAAATATAATGTTCAACTTTTCATCAAAAAGTAAGTGTCAATCTTTTTTAACTAAACCGTAACCACTAAATAATTAGCCCTACACCCTTAAAAGTGAAAGCATAAACCCTAAATTATAAATCCTAAACTCGACAAGAAACCATAAACCCTTAAACCCTATTACATAAACACTAGACCCTAAACAGTTAGTGCTTCAGTTAGTAATCAAATGATTTTGGTTCAGCATTTCGTCACACAGCTTATGGTTCAAGTTTTTGACCAAAAAGTGTTAGTTTTCAACGTTTCATCTATAATGTTATGGGTAAGTTTTTTTTACAAAACCCCTTACACATTTTATGAATAACCGAACTATAACCGTTTGAGGTTTAGGGGTTAGGGTTTAAGGTTTATTTAATAGTGTTTTCCAAATTAGGGTTTAGTGTTTATGGTTTATGTATTAGGGTTAAATGTTTCATTGGAAGGGGTTAGGGTTTAGTTGTTTTAAATAAGGTTGCAGTTCAGGTATTTTACCGCTAGGGTTATGGTACGGTGTTTCAGGAAAGAAGATTATGATTTTTTTAAAATTTTTAGTTTTAGTGTTCAATGCTTCATCAAACTTGTCAGTGTTTAATTTTTAAAAATAAACCTATAACCTTAAACCTTGTGATGAAAACTAAACCCTAACCAAGTAATTTGTAAACCCTCACCCCCTAATGTTTGAAAATTATAATGTTCAACTTTTCATCAAAAGGTAAGTGTCAATCTTTTTAACTAAACCCTAACCACTAAATAATTAAACCCTAACCCATTAGCCGTTAAACCCTAAACCTTAAATTGTGAACCCTAAACCCGACCACAAACTATAAAGCATAAAACCCTATGACCTAAACACTAGACCCTATACCCCGTAAAACGTTCGTGGTTAAGTTATTAATCAAATGATTTAGGGTTCATCGTTTCATAAATAAGTTTAGAGTTATGGTTTTTAACCAAAAAGCTAATTGTTCAATGTTACATCTATAAGGTTATGGGTAAGTTTTTTGGTTTTTACTAAACCCTTAGAAATTTTGGCAATAACCTAACAATAACCTTTTGATATTTAGGGCTTAGGATTTAAGGTTTATGTATAATGGTTGAGACATTACGTTCAGGTGTGTTTATGGTTTATTCATTTAAGGGTTAGGGTTTAGTTATGGAATAGTTAGGGTTTAGATGTTTATCAAAAGGTTTAGGGTATATCTTATTAATGAAAGGGTCAGGGTTTATTTTTTTAGGAAAATGTTAGGGTTAAATGTTTCATCGAAAGGGGTTAGGGTTTATTTTTTTATATAACGTTATGGTTTAGGTATTTAAATGGTAAGGTTAGGGTTCATCATTTAGCAAAGAACATTATGGGTTTTTTTTATATATATTTTTAATTTTAGTGTTATGTGTTTCATCAAAATTTTTAGTGTTTAGTTTTAAAAATAAACCTATAATCTTAAACCCTGTGATGAAAAACTAAAACCAAACCACGTAATTTGTAAACCCTCACCACCTAATGCTTGAAAAATATAATGTTCAACTTTTCATCAAAAAGTAAGTGTCAATCTTTTTAACTAAACCGTAACCACTAAATAATTAGCCCTACACCCTTAAAAGTGAAAGCATAAACCCTAAATTATAAATCCTAAACTCGACAAGAAACCATAAACCCTTAAACCCTATTACATAAACACTAGACCCTAAACAGTTAGTGCTTCAGTTAGTAATCAAATGATTTTGGTTCAGCATTTCGTCACACAGCTTATGGTTCAAGTTTTTGACCAAAAAGTGTTAGTTTTCAACGTTTCATCTATAATGTTATGGGTAAGTTTTTTCTACAAAACCCCTTACACATTTTATGAATAACCGAACTATAACCGTTTGAGGTTTAGGGGATAGGGTTTAAGGTTTATTTAATAGTGTTTTCCAAATTAGGGTTTAGTGTTTATGGTTTATGTATTAGGGTTAAATGTTTCATTGGAAGGGGTTAGGGTTTAGTTGTTTTAAATAAGGTTGCAGTTCAGGTATTTTACCGCTAGGGTTATGGTACGGTGTTTCAGGAAAGAAGATTATGATTTTTTTAAAATTTTTAGTTTTAGTGTTCAATGCTTCATCAAACTTGTCAGTGTTTAATTTTTAAAAATAAACCTATAACCTTAAACCTTGTGATGAAAACTAAACCCTAACCAAGTAATTTGTAAACCCTCACCCCCTAATGTTTGAAAATTATAATGTTCAACTTTTCATCAAAAGGTAAGTGTCAATCTTTTTAACTAAACCCTAACCACTAAATAATTAAACCCTAACCCATTAACCGTTAAACCCTAAACCTTAAATTGTGAACCCTAAACCCGACCACAAACTATAAAGCATAAAACCCTATGACCTAAACACTAGACCCTATACCCCGTAAAACGTTCGTGGTTAAGTTATTAATCAAATGATTTAGGGTTCATCGTTTCATAAATAAGTTTAGAGTTATGGTTTTTAACCAAAAAGCTAATTGTTCAATGATCTATAAGGTTATGGGTAAGTTTTTTGGTTTTTACTAAACCCTTAGAAATTTTGGCAATAACCTAACAATAACCTTTTTGATACTTAGGGCTTAGGATTTAAGGTTTATGTATAATGGTTGAGACATTACGTTCAGGTGTGTTTATGGTTTATTTATTATGGTTTTTTCAGTGAAGGGTTAGGGTTTAGTTATGGAATAGTTAGGGTTTAGATGTTTATCAAAAGGTTTAGGGTATATCTTATTAACGAAAGGGTCAGGGTTTATTTTTTTAGGAAAATGTTAGGGTTAAATGTTTCATCGGAAGGGGTTAGGGTTTATTTTTTTATATAACGTTATGGTTTAGGTATTTAAATGGTAAGGTTAGGGTTCATCATTTAGCAAAGAACATTATGGGTTTTTTTTATATATATTTTTAATTTTAGTGTTATGTGTTTCATCAAAATTTTTAGTGTTTAGTTTTAAAAATAAACCTATAATCTTAAACCCTGTGATGAAAAACTAAAACCTAACCACGTAATTTGTAAACCCTCACCACCTAATGCTTGAAAAATATAATGTTCAACTTTTCATCAAAAAGTAAGTGTCAATCTTTTTTAACTAAACCGTAACCACTAAATAATTAGCCCTACACCCTTAAAAGTGAAAGCATAAACCCTAAATTATAAATCCTAAACTCGACAAGAAACCATAAACCCTTAAACCCTATTACATAAACACTAGACCCTAAACAGTTAGTGCTTCAGTTAGTAATCAAATGATTTTGGTTCAGCATTTCGTCACACAGCTTATGGTTCAAGTTTTTGACCAAAAAGTGTTAGTTTTCAACGTTTCATCTATAATGTTATGGGTAAGTTTTTTTTACAAAACCCCTTACACATTTTATGAATAACCGAACTATAACCGTTTGAGGTTTAGGGGTTAGGGTTTAAGGTTTATTTAATAGTGTTTTCCAAATTAGGGTTTAGTGTTTATGGTTTATGTATTAGGGTTAAATGTTTCATTGGAAGGGGTTAGGGTTTAGTTGTTTTAAATAAGGTTGCAGTTCAGGTATTTTACCGCTAGGGTTATGGTACGGTGTTTCAGGAAAGAAGATTATGATTTTTTTAAAATTTTTAGTTTTAGTGTTCAATGCTTCATCAAACTTGTCAGTGTTTAATTTTTAAAAATAAACCTATAACCTTAAACCTTGTGATGAAAACTAAACCCTAACCAAGTAATTTGTAAACCCTCACCCCCTAATGTTTGAAAATTATAATGTTCAACTTTTCATCAAAAGGTAAGTGTCAATCTTTTTAACTAAACCCTAACCACTAAATAATTAAACCCTAACCCATTAACCGTTAAACCCTAAACCATAAATTGTGAACCCTAAACCCGACCACAAACTATAAAGCATAAAACCCTATGACCTAAACACTAGACCCTATACCCCGTAAAACGTTCGTGGTTAAGTTATTAATCAAATGATTTAGGGTTCATCGTTTCATAAATAAGTTTAGAGTTATGGTTTTTAACCAAAAAGCTAATTGTTCAATGATCTATAAGGTTATGGGTAAGTTTTTTGGTTTTTACTAAACCCTTAGAAATTTTGGCAATAACCTAACAATAACCTTTTTGATACTTAGGGCTTAGGATTTAAGGTTTATGTATAATGGTTGAGACATTACGTTCAGGTGTGTTTATGGTTTATTTATTATGGTTTTTTCAGTGAAGGGTTAGGGTTTAGTTATGGAATAGTTAGGGTTTAGATGTTTATCAAAAGGTTTAGGGTATATCTTATTAACGAAAGGGTCAGGGTTTATTTTTTTAGGAAAATGTTAGGGTTAAATGTTTCATCGGAAGGGGTTAGGGTTTATTTTTTTATATAACGTTATGGTTTAGGTATTTAAATGGTAAGGTTAGGGTTCATCATTTAGCAAAGAACATTATGGGTTTTTTTTATATATATTTTTAATTTTAGTGTTATGTGTTTCATCAAAATTTTTAGTGTTTAGTTTTAAAAATAAACCTATAATCTTAAACCCTGTGATGAAAAACTAAAACCTAACCACGTAATTTGTAAACCCTCACCACCTAATGCTTGAAAAATATAATGTTCAACTTTTCATCAAAAAGTAAGTGTCAATCTTTTTTAACTAAACCGTAACCACTAAATAATTAGCCCTACACCCTTAAAAGTGAAAGCATAAACCCTAAATTATAAATCCTAAACTCGACAAGAAACCATAAACCCTTAAACCCTATTACATAAACACTAGACCCTAAACAGTTAGTGCTTCAGTTAGTAATCAAATGATTTTGGTTCAGCATTTCGTCACACAGCTTATGGTTCAAGTTTTTGACCAAAAAGTGTTAGTTTTCAACGTTTCATCTATAATGTTATGGGTAAGTTTTTTTTACAAAACCCCTTACACATTTTATGAATAACCGAACTATAACCGTTTGAGGTTTAGGGGTTAGGGTTTAAGGTTTATTTAATAGTGTTTTCCAAATTAGGGTTTAGTGTTTATGGTTTATGTATTAGGGTTAAATGTTTCATTGGAAGGGGTTAGGGTTTAGTTGTTTTAAATAAGGTTGCAGTTCAGGTATTTTACCGCTAGGGTTATGGTACGGTGTTTCAGGAAAGAAGATTATGATTTTTTTAAAATTTTTAGTTTTAGTGTTCAATGCTTCATCAAACTTGTCAGTGTTTAATTTTTAAAAATAAACCTATAACCTTAAACCTTGTGATGAAAACTAAACCCTAACCAAGTAATTTGTAAACCCTCACCCCCTAATGTTTGAAAATTATAATGTTCAACTTTTCATCAAAAGGTAAGTGTCAATCTTTTTAACTAAACCCTAACCACTAAATAATTAAACCCTAACCCATTAACCGTTAAACCCTAAACCTTAAATTGTGAACCCTAAACCCGACCACAAACTATAAAGCATAAAACCCTATGACCTAAACACTAGACCCTATACCCCGTAAAACGTTCGTGGTTAAGTTATTAATCAAATGATTTAGGGTTCATCGTTTCATAAATAAGTTTAGAGTTATGGTTTTTAACCAAAAAGCTAATTGTTCAATGTTACATCTATAAGGTTATGCATAAGTTTTTTGGTTTTTACTAAACCCTTAGAAATTTTAGCAATAACCTAACAATAACCTTTTGATATTTAGGGCTTAGGATTTAAGGTTTATGTATAATGGTTGAGACATTACGTTCAGGTGTGTTTATGGTTTATTTATTATGGTTTATTCATTGAAGGGTTAGGGTTTAGTTATGGAATAGTTAGGGTTTAGATGTTTATCAAAAGGTTTAGGGTATATCTTATTAACGAAAGGGTCAGGGTTTATTTTTTTAGGAAAATCTTAAGGTTAAATGTTTCATCGGAAGGGGCTAGGGTTTATTTTTTTTATATAACGTTATGGTTTAGGTATTTAAATGGTAAGGTTAGGGTTCATCATTTAGCAAAGAACATTATGGGTTTTTTTTATATATATTTTTAATTTTAGTGTTATGTGTTTCATCAAAATTTTTAGTGTTTAGTTTTGAAAATAAACCTATAATCTTAAACCCTGTGATGAAAAACTAAAACCTAACCACGTAATTTGTAAACCCTCACCACCTAACGCTTGAAAAATATAATGTTCAACTTTTCATTAAAAAGTAAGTGTCAATCTTTTTAACTAAACCGTAACCACTAAATAATTAGCCCTACACCCTTAAAAGTGAAAGCATAAACCCTAAATTATAAATCCTAAACTCGACAACAAACCATAAACCCTAAAACCCTATTACATAAACACTAGACCCTAAACAGTTAGTGCTTCAGTTAGTAATCAAATGATTTTGGGTTCAGCATTTCGTCACACAGCTTATGGTTCAAGTTTTTGACGAAAAAGGGTTAGTTTTCAACGTCTCATCTATAATGTTATGGGTAAGTTTTTTTTATAAAACCCCTTACACATTTTATGAATAACCGAACTATAACCGTTTGAGGTTTAGGGGTTAGGGTTTAAGGTTTATTTAATAGTGTTTTCCAAATTAGGGTTTAGTGTTTATGGTTTATGTATTAGGGTTAAATGTTTCATTGGAAGGGGTTAGGGTTTAGTTGTTTTAAATAAGGTTGCAGTTCAGGTATTTTACCGCTAGGGTTATGGTACGGTGTTTCAGGAAAGAAGATTATGATTTTTTAAAAATTTTTAGTTTTAGTGTTCAATGCTTCATCAAACTTGTCAGTGTTTAATTTTTAAAAATAAACCTATAACCTTAAACCTTGTGATGAAAACTAAACCCTAACCAAGTAATTTGTAAACCCTCACCCCCTAATGTTTGAAAATTATAATGTTCAACTTTTCATCAAAAGGTAAGTGTCAATCTTTTTAACTAAACCCTAACCACTAAATAATTAAACCCTAACCCATTAGCCGTTAAACCCTAAACCTTAAATTGTGAACCCTAAACCCGACCACAAACTATAAAGCATAAAACCCTATGACCTAAACACTAGACCCTATACCCCGTAAAACGTTCGTGGTTAAGTTATTAATCAAATGATTTAGGGTTCATCGTTTCATAAATAAGTTTAGAGTTATGGTTTTTAACCAAAAAGCTAATTGTTCAATGTTACATCTATAAGGTTATGGGTAAGTTTTTTGGTTTTTACTAAACCCTTAGAAATTTTGGCAATAACCTAACAATAACCTTTTGATATTTAGGGCTTAGGATTTAAGGTTTATGTATAATGGTTGAGACATTACGTTCAGGTGTGTTTATGGTTTATTCATTTAAGGGTTAGGGTTTAGTTATGGAATAGTTAGGGTTTAGATGTTTATCAAAAGGTTTAGGGTATATCTTATTAACGAAAGGGTCAGGGTTTATTTTTTTAGGAAAATGTTAGGGTTAAATGTTTCATCGGAAGGGGTTAGGGTTTATTTTTTTATATAACGTTATGGTTTAGGTATTTAAATGGTAAGGTTAGGGTTCATCATTTAGCAAAGAACATTATGGGTTTTTTTTATATATATTTTTAATTTTAGTGTTATGTGTTTCATCAAAATTTTTAGTGTTTAGTTTTAAAAATAAACCTATAATCTTAAACCCTGTGATGAAAAACTAAAACCTAACCACGTAATTTGTAAACCCTCACCACCTAATGCTTGAAAAATATAATGTTCAACTTTTCATCAAAAAGTAAGTGTCAATCTTTTTAACTAAACCGTAACCACTAAATAATTAGCCCTACACCCTTAAAAGTGAAAGCATAAACCCTAAATTATAAATCCTAAACTCGACAAGAAACCATAAACCCTTAAACCCTATTACATAAACACTAGACCCTAAACAGTTAGTGCTTCAGTTAGTAATCAAATGATTTTGGTTCAGCATTTCGTCACACAGCTTATGGTTCAAGTTTTTGACCAAAAAGTGTTAGTTTTCAACGTTTCATCTATAATGTTATGGGTAAGTTTTTTTTACAAAACCCCTTACACATTTTATGAATAACCGAACTATAACCGTTTGAGGTTTAGGGGATAGGGTTTAAGGTTTATTTAATAGTGTTTTCCAAATTAGGGTTTAGTGTTTATGGTTTATGTATTAGGGTTAAATGTTTCATTGGAAGGGGTTAGGGTTTAGTTGTTTTAAATAAGGTTGCAGTTCAGGTATTTTACCGCTAGGGTTATGGTACGGTGTTTCAGGAAAGAAGATTATGATTTTTTTAAAATTTTTAGTTTTAGTGTTCAATGCCTCATCAAACTTGTCAGTGTTTAATTTTTAAAAATAAACCTATAACCTTAAACCTTGTGATGAAAACTAAACCCTAACCAAGTAATTTGTAAACCCTCACCCCCTAATGTTTGAAAATTATAATGTTCAACTTTTCATCAAAAGGTAAGTGTCAATCTTTTTAACTAAACCCTAACCACTAAATAATTAAACCCTAACCCATTAACCGTTAAACCCTAAACCTTAAATTGTGAACCCTAAACCCGACCACAAACTATAAAGCATAAAACCCTATGACCTAAACACTAGACCCTATACCCCGTAAAACGTTCGTGGTTAAGTTATTAATCAAATGATTTAGGGTTCATCGTTTCATAAATAAGTTTAGAGTTATGGTTTTTAACCAAAAAGCTAATTGTTCAATGTTACATCTATAAGGTTATGGGTAAGTTTTTTGGTTTTTACTAAACCCTTAGAAATTTTGGCAATAACCTAACAATAACCTTTTTGATACTTAGGGCTTAGGATTTAAGGTTTATGTATAATGGTTGAGACATTACGTTCAGGTGTGTTTATGGTTTATTTATTATGGTTTTTTCATTGAAGGGTTAGGGTTTAGTTATGGAATAGTTAGGGTTTAGATGTTTATCAAAAGGTTTAGGGTATATCTTATTAACGAAAGGGTCAGGGTTTATTTTTTTAGGAAAATGTTAGGGTTAAATGTTTCATCGGAAGGGGTTAGGGTTTATTTTTTTTATATAACGTTATGGTTTAGGTATTTAAATGGTAAGGTTAGGGTTCATCATTTAGCAAAGAACATTATGGGTTTTTTTTATATATATTTTTAATTTTAGGTTATGTGTTTCATCAAAATTTTTAGTGTTTAGTTTTAAAAATAAACCTATAATCTTAAACCCTGTGATGAAAAACTAAAACCTAAACACGTAATTTGTAAACCCTCACCACCTAATGCTTGAAAAATATAATGTTCAACTTTTCATCAAAAAGTAAGTGTCAATCTTTTTAACTAAACCGTAACCACTAAATAATTAGCCCTACACCCTTAAAAGTGAAAGCATAAACCCTAAATTATAAATCCTAATCTCGACAAGAAACCATAAACCCTTAAACCCTATTACATAAACACTAGACCCTAAACAGTTAGTGCTTCAGTTAGTAATCAAATGATTTTGGTTCAGCATTTCGTCACACAGCTTATGGTTCAAGTTTTTGACCAAAAAGTGTTAGTTTTCAACGTTTCATCTATAATGTTATGGGTAAGTTTTTTTTACAAAACCCCTTACACATTTTATGAATAACCGAACTATAACCGTTTGAGGTTTAGGGGTTAGGGTTTAAGGTTTATTTAATAGTGTTTTCCAAATTAGGGTTTAGTGTTTATGGTTTATGTATTAGGGTTAAATGTTTCATTGGAAGGGGTTAGGGTTTAGTTGTTTTAAATAAGGTTGCAGTTCAGGTATTTTACCGCTAGGGTTATGGTACGGTGTTTCAAGAAAGAAGATTATGATTTTTTAAAAATTTTTAGTTTTAGTGTTCAATGCTTCATCAAACTTGTCAGTGTTTAATTTTTAAAAATAAACCTATAACCTTAAACCTTGTGATGAAAACTAAACCCTCACCCCCTAATGTTTGAAAATTATAATGTTCAACTTTTCATCAAAAGGTAAGTGTCAATCTTTTTAACTAAACCCTAACCACTAAATAATTAAACCCTAACCCATTAGCCGTTAAACCCTAAACCTTAAATTGTGAACCCTAAACCCGACCACAAACTATAAAGCATAAAACCCTATGACCTAAACACTAGACCCTATACCCCGTAAAACGTTCGTGGTTAAGTTATTAATCAAATGATTTAGGGTTCATCGTTTCATAAATAAGTTTAGAGTTATGGTTTTTAACCAAAAAGCTAATTGTTCAATGTTACATCTATAAGGTTATGCGTAAGTTTTTTGGTTTTTACTAAACCCTTAGAAATTTTGGCAATAACCTAACAATAACCTTTTGATATTTAGGGCTAAGGATTTAAGGTTTATGTACAATGGTTGAGACATTACGTTCAGGTGTGTTTATGGTTTATTTATTATGGTTTATTCATTTAAGGGTTAGGGTTTAGTTATGGAATAGTTAGGGTTTAGATGTTTATCAAAAGGTTTAGGGTATATCTTATTAACGAAAGGGCCAAGGTTTATTTTTTTAGGAAAATGTTAGGGTTAAATGTTTCATCGGAAGGGGTTAGGGTTTATTTTTTTTATATAACGTTATGGTTTAGGTATTTATATGGTAATGTTAGGGTTCATCATTTAGCAAAGAACATTATGGGTTTTTTTTTATATATATTTTTAATTTTAGTGTTATGTGTTTCATCAAAATTTTTACTGTTTAGTTTTAAAAATAAACCTATAATCTTAAACCCTGTGATGAAAAACTAAAACCTAACCACGTAATTTGTAAACCCTCACCACCTAATGCTTGAAAAATATAATGTTCAACTTTTCATCAAAAAGTAAGTATCAATCTTTTTAACTAAACCGTAACCACTAAATAATTAGCCCTACACCCTCAAAAGTGAAAGCATAAACCCTAAATTATAAATCCTAAACTCGACAACAAACCATAAACCCTAAAACCCTATTACATAAACACTAGACCCTAAACAGTTAGTGCTTCAGTTAGTAATCAAATGATTTTGGGTTCAGCGTTTCGTCACACAGCTTATGGTTCAAGTTTTTGACCAAAAAGGGTTAGTTTTCAACGTTTCATCTATAATGTTATGGGTAAGTTTTTTTTACAAAACCCCTTACACATTTTATGAATAACCGAACTATAACCGTTTGAGGTTTAGGGGTTAGGGTTTAAGGTTTATTTAATAGTGTTTTCCAAATTAGGGTTTAGTGTTTATGGTTTATGTATTAGGGTTAAATGTTTCATTGGAAGGGGTTAGGGTTTAGTTGTTTTAAATAAGGTTGCAGTTCAGGTATTTTACCGCTAGGGTTATGGTACGGTGTTTCAGTAAAGAAGATTATGATTTTTTTAAAATTTTTAGTTTTAGTGTTCAATGCTTCATCAAACTTGTCAGTGTTTAATTTTTAAAAATAAACCTATAACCTTAAACCTTGTGATGAAAAACTAAACCCTAACCAAGTAATTTGTAAACCCTCACCCCCTAATGTTTGAAAATTATAATGTTCAACTTTTCATCAAAAGGTAAGTGTCAATCTTTTTAACTAAACCCTAACCACTAAATAATTAAACCCTAACCCATTAACCGTTAAACCCTAAACCTTAAATTGTGAACCCTAAACCCGACCACAAACTATAAAGCATAAAACCCTATGACCTAAACACTAGACCCTATACCCCGTAAAACGTTCGTGGTTAAGTTATTAATCAAATGATTTAGGGTTCATCGTTTCATAAATAAGTTTAGAGTTATGGTTTTTAACCAAAAAGCTAATTGTTCAATGTTACATCTATAAGGTTATGCGTAAGTTTTTTGGTTTTTACTAAACCCTTAAAATTTTGGCAATAACCTAACAATAACCTTTTGATATTTAGGGCTTAGGATTTAAGGTTTATGTATAATGGTTGAGACATTACGTTCAGGTGTGTTTATGGTTTATTTATTATGGTTTATTCATTTAAGGGTTAGGGTTTAGTTATGGAATAGTTAGGGTTTAGATGTTTATCAAAAGGTTTAGGGTATATCTTATTAACGAAAGGGTCAGGGTTTATTTTTTTAGGAAAATGTTAGGGTTAAATGTTTCATCGGAAGGGGTTAGGGTTTATTTTTTTTATATAACGTTATGGTTTAGGTATTTAAATGGTAATGTTAGGGTTCATCATTTAGCAAAGAACATTATGTGTTTTTTTTTATATATATTTTTAATTTTAGTGTTATGTGTTTCATCAAAATTTTTAGTGTTTAGTTTTAAAAATAAACCTATAATCTTAAACCCTGTGATGAAAAACTAAAACCTAACCACGTAATTTGTAAACCCTCACCACCTAATGCTTGAAAAATATAATGTTCAACTTTTCATCAAAAAGTAAGTGTCAATCTTTTGAACTAAACCGTAACCACTAAATAATTAGCCCTACACCCTTAAAAGTGAAAGCATAAACCCAAAATTATAAATCCTAAACTCGACAACAAACCATAAACCCTAAAACTCTATTACAAAAACACTAGACCCTAAACAGTTAGTGCTTCAGTTAGTAATCAAATGATTTTGGGTTCAGCGTTTCGTCACACAGCTTATGGTTCAAGTTTTTGACCAAAAAGGGTTAGTTTTCAACGTTTCATCTATAATGTTATGGGTAAGTTTTTTTTACAAAACCTCTTACACATTTTCTGAATAACCGAACTATAACCGTTTGAGGTTTAGGGGTTAGGGTTTAAGGTTTATTTAATAGTGTTTTCCAAATTAGGGTTTAGTGTTTATGGTTTATGTATTAGGGTTAAATGTTTCATTGCAGGGGTTAGGGTTTAGTTGTTTTAAATAAGGTTGCAGTTCAGGTATTTTACCGCTAGGGTTATGGTACGGTGTTTCAGGAAAGAAGATTATGATTTTTTAAAAATTTTTAGTTTTAGTGTTCAATGCTTCATCAAACTTGTCAGTGTTTAATTTTTAAAAATAAACCTATAACCTTAAACCTTGTGATGAAAACTAAACCCTAACCAAGTAATTTGTAAACCCTCACCCCCTAATGTTTGAAAATTATAATGTTCAACTTTTCATCAAAAGGTAAGTGTCAATCTTTTTAACTAAACCTTAACCACTAAATAATTAAACCCTAACCGATGAACTGTTAAACCCTAAACCTTAAATTGTGAACCCTAAACCCGACCACAAACTATAAAGCATAAAACCCTATGACCTAAACACTAGACCCTATACCCCGTAAAACGTTCATGGTTAAGTTATTAATCAAATGATTTAGGGTTCATCGTTTCATAAATAAGTTTAGAGTTATGGTTTTTAACCAAAAAGCTAATTGTTCAATGTTACATCTATAAGGTTATGCGTAAGTTTTTTGGTTTTTACTAAACCCTTAGAAATTTTGGCAATAACCTAACAATAACCTTTTGATATTTAGGGCTTAGGATTTAAGGTTTATGTATAATGGTTGAGACATTACGTTCAGGTGTGTTTATGGTTTATTTATTATGGTTTATTCATTTAAGGGTTAGGGTTTAGTTATGGAATAGTTAGGGTCTAGATGTTTATCAAAAGGTTTAGGGTATATCTTATTAACGAAAGGGTCAGGGTTTATTTTTTTAGGAAAATGTTACGGTTAAATGTTTCATCGGAAGGGGTTAGGGTTTATTTTTTATATATAACAAAATGGTTTAGGTATTTAAATGGTACGGTTAGGGTTCATCATTTAGCAAAGAACATTATGGGTTTTTTTATATATATTTTTAATTTTAGTGTTATGTGTTTCATCAAAATTTTTAGTGTTTAGTTTTGAAAATAAACCTATAATCTTAAACCCTGTGATGAAAAACTAAAACCTAACCACGTAATTTGTAAACCCTCACCACCTAATGCTTGAAAAATATAATGTTCAACTTTTCATCAAAAAGTAAGTGTCAATCTTTTAACTAAACCGTAACCACTAAATAATTAACCCTACACCCTTAAAAGTGAAAGCATAAACCCTAAATTATAAATCCTAAACTCGACAACAAACCATAAACCCTAAAACCCTATTACATATACACTAGACCCTAAACAGTTAGTGCTTCAGTTAGTAATCAAATGATTTTGGGTTCAGCATTTCGTCACACAGCTTATGGTTCAAGTTTTTGACCAAAAAGGGTTAGTTTTCAACGTTTCATCCATAATGTTATGGGTAAGTTTTTTTTTACAAAACCCCTTACACATTTTATGAATAACCGAACTATAACCGTTTGAGGTTGAGGGGTTAGGGTTTAAGGTTTATTTAATAGTGTTTTCCAAATTAGGGTTTAGTGTTTATGGTTTATGTATTAGGGTTAAATGTTTCATTGGAAGGGGTTAGGGTTTAGTTGTTTTAAATAAGGTTGCAGTTCAGGTATTTTACCGCTAGGGTTATGGTACGGTGTTTCAGCAAAG
This sequence comes from Knoxia roxburghii, assembly GCA_030378225.1. Classification (NCBI taxonomy): domain Eukaryota; kingdom Viridiplantae; phylum Streptophyta; class Magnoliopsida; order Gentianales; family Rubiaceae; genus Knoxia; species Knoxia roxburghii. The sequence goes on along the minus strand of CM059418.1, from coordinate 25,625,169 downwards.
AAGATTATGATTTTTTTTTAAATTTTTAGTTTTAGTGTTCAATGCTTCATCAAACTTGTCGGTGTTTAATTTTTAAAAATAAACCTATAACCTTAAACCTTGTGATGAAAAACTAAACCCAAACCAAGTACTTTGTAAACCCTCATCCCCTAATGTTTCAAAATTATATTGTTCAACTTTTCATCAAAAGGTAAGTGTCAATCTTTTTAACTAAACCCTAACCACTAAATAATTAAACCCTACACCATTAACCGTGAAACCATAAACCCTAAATTATAAATCCTAAACCCGACAACAAACCATAAGCCCTAAAACCCCATGACATAAACACTAGATCCAAAAACCCCTAAACGGTTACTGGTTCAGTTATTAATCAAATGAAATAGGGTTCAGCGTTGCATCACAAAATGTATGTTTCAGGTTTTTAACAAAAAAAGGTTAGTTTTCAAAGTTTCATCTATAATGTTACGGGTAAGTTTTTTTTTTTTTTTACCAAACCCCTTACACATTTTATGAATAGCCGAACGATAACCATTTGAGGATTAGGGGTTAGGGTTTAAAATTTATGTAATAGTGTTTTCCAAATTAGGGTTCAGTTGTTTACAATTTAGTGTTCATGGTTTATGATTAGGGTTTATGCATTTAAGTGTTAGGGTTTAGTTATGTAATAGTTAGGGTTCAAATTTTTATCAAAAGAGCAAGGGTATATGTTTTTACCGAAAAAGTGATGCTTAATTTTTTATGGAAAATGTCAGGTTAAATGTTTCATCGGATGGGATTCGGGATTAGTAATTTTTTATACGGTTAGAGTTTAGGTATTTAACCGTTAAAGTTATGGTACAACGTTTAAGCAAAGAATATTATGGTTTTTATATATATATATTTTTAGTTTTAGGGTTCATTGTTTCATAAATTGTTAGGGTATATTTTTTAAAAATCAACCTATAACATTAAACCCTAACCACGTAATTTGTAAACCCTCACCCTATAACGATTGAAAAAGATAATTTTCAACTTTTCATCAAAAATTAAGTGTCAATATTTTTAACTCAACCCTAACCACTAAATAATTCAACCCTAACCAATTAACCGTTAAACCCTAAATCGTAAATTGTAAACCATAAACTCGACCACAAAACAAAAGCCCTGTGACCTAAACACTAGACCCAAAACCTCCTAAACATTCTGTGGTTTGGTTATTAATCAAATGATTTAGGGTTCATCGTTTAAAAATAAGTTTAGAGTTCCCATTTTTAACCAAAAAGGTTAGTGTTCAACGTTACATGTATAACGTTATACGTAAGTTTTTTTTTTTTTTACTAAACCCCTTACCAATGTTGGCAATAACCTAACCATAACCTTTTGATGTTTAGGGCTTAGGATTTAAGGTTTATGTATGAGGGTTGAGAATCACGTTCAGGTGTCTAGGGTTCAGTGTTTGTGGTTTATGTATTATGGTTTATGCATTTAAGGGTTAGGCTTCAGTTATGTAATGTTTAGGGTTTAGATTTTTATCAAAACGTATAGAGTATATGTTATTAACGAAAAGATCAGGGTAAAATGTTTCATCGGAATGAGTTAGGGTTTAGTTATTTTATATAAGGTTACGGTTCAGGTATTTATGTTTTAAGGTTAGGATTCATCGGTTCAGCAAAAAAAGATTATTTTTTTTATATATTTAGTTTTAGTGTTCAGTGTTTCATCAAAATTGTTAGAGTTTAGTTTTTTAAAATATACCTATTACCATAAAACCTTTGATAAAAAAAAAACTAAACGCTAAGCGCGTAATATGTAAACCCTCACCCCAAACGCTTGAAACCCGAAACCCTACCCCATCTCACATAAATTAAACCCTAACAACTAAATAATTAAACCTAAACCATTAACCGTGAAACCCTATACTCTAAATTGTAAACCCTAAACCCGAGTACAAACCAAGACCCTTAAAACCCTATGACCTAAACACTAGACCCTAAAACCCCAAAATGGTTAGTGGTTCAATTATTAACGAAATGATATAGTGTTCATCATTTTTTCATTAACTGTAGGGTTGAGGTTTTTAACCAAAAAGGTTAGTGTTCAATGTTTCATCTATAACATTATGGGTAAGTTTTTTCTTTTTACTAAACCCATTACAAATTTTATGAATAACCGAACCATAACCGTTTGAGGTTTAGGTGTTATGTTTTAAGTTTTATGTAATAGTGTTTATGGTTTATGTATTAGGGTTTATGCATTTAAGGGTTAGGGTTTCTGATGAGTTCCATGGAAGTAATGCTAAAGATGTCAAAGATGATGATGGCGAAGGCATGACCGAACCACCCTCAACTCCAAATAATTCTGCACATATCATTCCACCAAATCCACTTGAAGGGATGACGGGCCCAATGACTCGTTTGAAAAAGAAAAGGATGCAAGAAGCCTTGAGCATTTTGATTCTTGAAGTCTGTTCAAAAGAGGATCCAACGGCTACCTCAATTCATGCTAAATATTACAACATTTTGCAAGTCTTGGATCTTGATCCAAATGGTGTGGGAAGTACTTTTTTATGCAGCTTCCAGAAGTGAACATTTCCTCCGACATGCCCATGTCGCCTGAGAAAGGTTGGGCAGAATAGAACTTTTCTTCTGACATGCCCATGTCACCTGAGAAAGGTTGGGCAGAATAGAACTTTTCTTCTGACATGCCCATGTCGCCTGAGAAAGGTTGGGCAGAATATAACTTTTCCTCTGACATGCCCATGTCGCCTGAAGAAGGTTGAACGTCGCATTTATAAGCTGAATTTATGGACGAAATTCAACAGCATTTGGGTGATATTTTCAAGTTGTTTTCTGCATTTTTTTTAGTACTTAGAATATTAGAATTAAGTGCAAGAGTCTTCTAGGTCAAAGAGCTTTTCTAGGTCAAAGAGCTTTTCTTGGTCAAAGAGAAGTGTTAATGCTAGTCTTGACTAGAAGATTTAGAATTGCTCCTTTAATCCTTTTGTAATTTCCAACCTTGGTCCCTCTTGAAACTCTATAAATAGGGGCCTTGGTTAACTATTAGAATTGAAGATTTGATGTTATAAACTTTAAGGAATTTTACTTTCTTTGCTAGTTTCTTAGTGAGCTAGTTTTAGTCTTGCAAGTATGCTTGCAAAACTTATTTGGCTTATCAACTAAAACTCTTCCTTTTAGTTGTGGCGCCTTCTACTCTTCTTTTCTAATTCATTTCATAATCCAAAGGTGTTAGGTTTATCCTAGTGTTGTTGGGTTTGAAAATTAGAGGGGTTGGGAATAGTAACTTCAAAACTACCATTTTATGATTCAAAGGTGATAGGTTTCATCCTATTGTTGTTGGGTCTATTTTGGTTTGGGTTGTTTTTGCTTGGAAGATTTCAAGACATCTTTCAATATAGTGTGATTCAAAGGTGTTGAGTTCATTAATACTCAATATTGTTGAATCCACTTGAGCTAGTTGTTTTGCTCAAAAGATCAATCGAGGACGATTCTACAATTCACGTGAATTCGTACCTTGGATTCACATCAGTTTCGTTATGTAATGGTTAGACTTTAGATTTTTATCAAAAGGGTTAGGGCATATGTTGGAAGGGGTTAGGGTTTAGTTATTTTATATGAGGTTGCAGTTCAGGTATTTTACCGCTAGGGTTATGGTACGGTGTTTCAACAAAGAAGATTATGATTTTTTTAAAATTTTTAGTTTTAGTATTCAATGCTTCATCAAACTTGTCAGGGTTTAATTTTTAAAAATAAACCTATAACCTTAAACCTTGTGATGAAAAACTAAACCCTAACCAAGTAATTTGTAAACCCTCATCCCCTAATGTTTCAAAATTATAATGTTCAACTTTTCATCAAAAGGTAAGTGTCAATCTTTTTAACTAAACCCTAACCACTAAATAATTAAACCCTACACCATTAACCGTGAAACCATAAACCCTAAATTATAAATCCTAAACTCGACAACAAACCATAAACCCTAAAACCCCATGACATAAACACTAGATCCTAAAACCCCTAAACGATTACTGGTTCAGTTATTAATCAAATGAAATAGGGTTCAGCGTTGCATCACAAAATGTTTGTTTCAGGTTTTTAACAAAAAAAAGTTAGTTTTCAACGTTTCATCTATAATGTTAGGGGTAAGTTTTTTTTTTTTTTTTTACCAAACCCCCTTACACATTTTATGAATAGCGGAACCATAACCATTTGAGGATTAGGGGTTAGGGTTTAAAATTTATGTAATAGTGTTTTCCAAATTAGGGTTCAGTTGTTTACAATTTAGTGTTCATGGTTTATGATTAGGGTTTATGCATTTAAGTGTTAGGGTTTAGTTATGTAATAGTTAGGGTTCAAATTTTTATCAAAAGAGCAAGGGTATATGTTTTTACCGAAAAAGTGATGCTTAATTTTTTATGGAAAATGTCAGGTTAAATGTTTCATCGGATGGGATTAAGGATTAGTAATTTTTTATACGGTTAGAGTTTAGGTATTTAACCGTTAAAGTTATGGTACAACGTTTAAGCAAAGAATATTATGGTTTTTTTATATATATTTTTAGTTTTAGGGTTCATTGTTTCATAAATTGTTAGGGTATATTTTTTAAAAATAAACCTATAACATTAAACCCTAACCACGTAATTTGTAAACCCTCACCATATAACGATAGAAAAAGATAATTTTCAACTTTTCATCGAAAATTAAGTGTCAATATTTTTAATTCAACCCTAACCACTAAATAATTAAACCCTAACCAATTAACCGTTAAAACCTAAATCGTAAATTGTAAACCATAAACTCGACCACAAAACAAAAGCCCTATGACCTAAACACTTGACCCAAAACCTCCTAAACATTCTGTGGTTTGGTTATTAATCAAATGATTTAGAGTTCATCGTTTAAAAATAAGTTTAGAGTTCCCATTTTTAACCAAAAAGGTTAGTGTTCAACGTTACATGTATAACGTTATACGTAATTTTTTATTTTTATTTTACTAAACCCCTTACCAATGTTGGCAATAACCTAACCATAACCTTTTGATGTTTAGGGCTTAGGATTTAAGGTTTATGTATTAGGGTTGAGAGATTACGTTCAGGTGTCTAGGGTTCAGTGTTTATGGTTTATGTATTATGGTTTATGCATTTAAGGGTTAGGCTTCAGTTATGTAATGTTTAGGGTTTAGATTTTTATCAAAACGTATAGAGTATATGTTATTAACGAAAAGATCAGGGTAAAATGTTTCATCGGAATGAGTTAGGGTTTAGTTATTTTATATAAGGTTACGGTTCAGGTATTTATGTTTTAAGGTTAGGATTCATCGGTTCAGCAAAAAAGATTATTTTTTTATATATTTAGTTTTAGTGTTCAGTGTTTCATCAAAATTGTTAGAGTTTAGTTTTTTAAAATATACCTATTACCATAAAACCTTTGATAAAAAAAAACTAAACGCTAAGCGCGTAATATGTAAACCCTCACCCCAAACGCTTGAAACCCGAAACCCTACCCCATCTCACATAAATTAAACCCTAACAACTAAATAATTAAACCCTAAACCATTAACCGTGAAACCCTATACTCTAAATTGTAAGCCCTAAACCCGAGTACAAACCAAGACCCCTAAAACCCTATGACCTAAACACTAGACCCTAAAACCCCAAAATGGTTAGTGGTTCAATTATTAACGAAATGATATAGTGTTCATCATTTTTTCATTAAGTGTAGGGTTGAGGTTTTTAACCAAAAAGGTTAGTGTTCAATGTTTCATCTATAACGTTATGGGTAAGTTTTTTCTTTTTACTAAACCCATTACAAATTTTATGAATAACCGAACCATAACCGTTTGAGGTTTAGGTGTTATGTTTTAAGTTTTATGTAATAGTGTTTATGGTTTATGTATTAGGGTTTATGCATTTAAGGGTTAGGGTTTCGTTATGTAATGGTTAGACTTTAGATTTTTATCAAAAGGGTTAGGGCATATGTTGGAAGGGGTTAGGGTTTAGTTATTTTATATAAGGTTGCAGTTCAGGTATTTTACTGCTAGGGTTATGGTACGGTGTTTCAACAAAGAAGATTATGATTTTTTTTAATTATAGGTTTAAAAATAAACCTATAACCTTAAACCTTGTGATGAAAAACTAAACCCTAACCAAGTAATTTGTAAACCCTCACCCCCTAATGTTTCAAAATTATAATGTTCAACTTTTCATCAAAAGGTAAGTGTCAATCTTTTTGACTAAACCCTAAGCACTAAATAATTAAACCCTACACCTTAATAGTGAAACCATAAACCATAAATTGTAAATCCTAAACCCGAAAACAAACCATAAACCCAAAAACCCCATGACATAAGCACTAGATCCTAAAACCCCTAAACGGTTACTGGTTCAGTTATTAATCAAATGAAGTAGGGTTCAGCGTTGCATCACAAAATGTATGGTTCAGGTTTTTAACAAAAAAAGGTTAGTTTTCAACGTTTCATCTATAATGTTAGGGGTAAGTTTTTTTTTTTTACCAAACCCCTTACACATTTTATGAATAACCGAACCATAACCATTTGAGGATTAGGGGTTAGGGTTTAAAATTTATGTAATAGTGTTTTCCAAATTAGGGTTCAGTTGTTTACAATTTAGTGTTCATGGTTTATGATTAGGGTTTATGCATTTAAGTGTTAGGGTTTAGTTATGTAATAGTTAGGGTTCAAATTTTTATCAAAAGAGTAAGGGTATATGTTTTTAACGAAAAAGTGATGCTTAATTTTTTATGGAAAATGTCAGGTTAAATGTTTCATCGGATGGGGTTCGGGATTAGTAATTTTTTATCAGGTTAGAGTTTAGGTATTTAACCGTTAAAGTTATGGTACAACTTTTAAGCAAAGAATATTATGGTTTTTTTATATATATATTTTTAGTTTTAGGGTTCAGTGTTTCATAAATCGTTAGGGTATAGTTTTTAAAAATAAACCTATAACATTAAACCCTGTGATGAAAAACTAAACCCTAACCACGTAATTTGTAAACCCTCACCCTATAAAGATTGAAAAAGATAATTTTCAACTTTTCATCAAAAATTAAGTGTCAATATTTTTAATTCAACCCTAACCACTAAATAATTAAACCCTAACCAATTAACCGTTAAACCCTAAATCGTAAATTGTAAACCCTAAACTCGACCACAAAACAAAAGCCCTATGACCTAAACACTAGACCCGAAACCTCCTAAACATTCTGTGGTTTGGTTATTAATCAAATGATTTAGGGTTCATCGTTTAAAAATAAGTTTAGAGTTCCAATTTTTAACCAAAAAGGTTAGTGTTCAACGTTACATGTATAACGTTAAACGTATGTTTTTTTTTTACTAAACCCCTTACCAATGTTGGCAATAACCTAACCATAACCTTTTGATGTTTAGGGCTTAGGATTTAAGGTTTATGTATTAGGGTTGAGAGATTACGTTCAGGTGTCTAGGGTTCAGTGTTTATGGTTTATGTATTATGGTTTATGCATTTAAGGGTTAGGCTTCAGTTATGTAATGTTTAGGGTTTAGATTTTTATCAAAACGTATAGAGTATATATTAACGAAAAGATCAAGGTAAAATGTTTCATCGGAATGAGTTAGGGTTTAGTTATTTTATATAAGGTTACGGTTCAGGTATTTATGTTTTAAGGTTAGGATTCATCGGTTCAGCAAAAAAGATTATTTTTTTTTATATATTTAGTTTTAGTGTTCAGTGTTTCATCAAAATTGTTAGAGTTTAGTTTTTTTAAAATATACCTATTACCATAAAACCTTTGATAAAAAAAACTAAACGCTAAGCGCGTAATATGTAAACCCTCACCCCAAACGCTTGAAACCCGAAACCCTACCCCATCTCACATAAATTAAACCCTAACAACTAAATAATTAAACCCTAAACCATTAACCGTGAAACCCTAAACTCTAAATTGTAAACCCTAAACCCGACTACAAACCAAGACCCCTAAAACCCTATGACCTAAACACTAGACCCTAAAACCCCAAAATGGTTAGTGGTTCAATTATTAACGAAATGATATAGTGTTCATCATTTTTTCATTAAGTGTATGGTTGAGGTTTTTAACCAAAAAGGTTAGTGTTCAATGTTTCATCTATAACGTTATGGGTATGTTTTTTCTTTTTTACTAAACCCATTACAAATTTTATGAATAACCGAACCATAACCGTTTGAGGTTTAGGTGTTATGTTTTAAGTTTTATGTAATAGTGTTTATGGTTTATGTATTAGGGTTAATGCATTTAAGGGTTAGGGTTTCGTTATGTAATGGTTAGACTTTAGATTTTTATCAAAAGGGTTAGGGCATATGTTGGAAGGGGTTAGGGTTTAGTTATTTTATATAAGGTTGCAGTTCAGGTATTTTACCGCTAGGGTTATGGTACGGTGTTTCAACAAAGAAGATTATGATTTTTTTTAAATTATAGGTTTAAAAATAAACCTATAACCTTAAACCTTGTGATGAAAAACTAAACCCTAACCAAGTAATTTGTAAACCCTCACCCCCTAATGTTTCAAAATTATAATGTTCAACTTTTCATCAAAAGGTAAGTGTCAATCTTTTTGACTAAACCCTAAGCACTAATTAAACCCTACACCTTAATAGTGAAACCATAAACCATAAATTGTAAATCCTAAACCCGAAAACAAACCATAAACCCAAAAACCCCATGACATAAACACTAGATCCTAAAATCCCTAAACGGTTACTGGTTCAGTTATTAATCAAATGAAGTAGGGTTCAGCGTTGCATCACAAAATGTATGGTTCAGGTTTTTAACAAAAAAAGGTTAGTTTTCAACGTTTCATCTATAATGTTAGGGGTAAGTTTTTTTTTTTTACCAAACCCCTTACACATTTTATGAATAACCGAACCATAACCATTTGAGGATTAGGGGTTAGGGTTTAAAATTTATGTAATAGTGTTTTCCAAATTAGGGTTCAGTTGTTTACAATTTAGTGTTCATGGTTTATGATTAGGGTTTATGCATTTAAGTGTTAGGGTTTAGTTATGTAATAGTTAGGGTTCAAATTTTTATCAAAAGAGTAAGGGTATATGTTTTTACCGAAAAAGTGATGCTTAATTTTTTATGGAAAATGTCAGGTTAAATGTTCCATCGGATGGGGTTCGGGATTAGTAATTTTTTATCAGGTTAGAGTTTAGGTATTTAACCGTTAAAGTTATGGTACAACTTTTAAGCAAAGAATATTATGGTTTTTTTATATATATATTTTTAGTTTTAGGGTTCAGTGTTTCATAAATCGTTAGGGTATAGTTTTTAAAAATAAACCTATAACATTAAACCCTGTGATGAAAAACTAAACCCTAACCACGTAATTTGTAAACCCTCACCCTATAACGATTGAAAAAGATAATTTTCAACTTTTCATCAAAAATTAAGTGTCAATATTTTTAATTCAACCCTAAGCACTAAATAATTAAACCCTAACCAATTAACCGTTAAACCCTAAATCGTAAATTGTAAACCCTAAACTCGACCACAAAACAAAAGCCCTATGACCTAAACACTAGACCCGAAACCTCCTAAACATTCTGTGGTTTGGTTATTAATCAAATGATTTAGGGTTCATCGTTTAAAAATAAGTTTAGAGTTATGGTTTTTAACCAAAAAGCTAATTGTTCAATGTTACATCTATAAGGTTATGGGTAAGTTTTTTGGTTTTTACTAAACCCTTTGAAATTTTGGCAATAACCTAACAATAACCTTTTGATATTTAGGGCTTAGGATTTAAGGTTTATGTATAATGGTTGAGACATTACGTTCAGGTGTGTTTATGGTTTATTTATTATGGTTTATTCATTTAAGGGTTAGGGTTTAGTTATGGAATAGTTAGGGTTGAGATGTTTATCAAAAGGTTTAGGGTATATCTTATTAACGAAAGGGTCAGGGTTTATTTTTTTAGGAAAATGTTAGGGTTAAATGTTTCATCGGAAGGGGTTACGGTTTATTTTTTTTATATAACGTTACGGTTTAGGTATTTAAATGGTAAGGTTAGGGTTCATCATTTAGCAAAGAACATTATGGGTTTTTTTTATATATATATTTTTAATTTTAGTGTTATGTGTTTCATCAAAATTTTTAGTGTTTAGTTTTAAAAATAAACCTATAATCTTAAACCCTGTGATGAAAAACTAAAACCTAACCACGTAATTTGTAAACCCTCACCACCTAATGCTTGAAAAATATAATGTTCAACTTTTCATCAAAAAGTAAGTGTCAATCTTTTTAACTAAACCGTAACCACTAAATAATTAGCCCTACACCCTTAAAAGTGAAAGCATAAACCCTCCATTATAAATCCTAAACTCGACAACAAACCATAAACCCTAGAACCCTATTACATAAACACTAGACCCTAAACAGTTAGTGCTTCAGTTAGTAATCAAATGATTTTGGGTTCAGCGTTTCGTCACACAGCTTATGGTTCAAGTTTTTGACCAAAAAGGGTTAGTTTTCAACGTTTCATCTATAATGTTATGGGTAAGTTTTTTTTTACAAAACCCCTTACACATTTTATGAATAACCGAACTATAACCGTTTGAGGTTTAGGGGTTAGGGTTTAAGGTTTATTTAATAGTGCTTTCCAAATTAGGGTTTAGTGTTTATGGTTTATGTATTAGGGTTAAATGTTTCATTGGAAGGGGTTAGGGTTTAGTTGTTTTAAATAAGGTTGCAGTTCAGGCATTTTACCGCTAGGGTTATGGTACGGTGTTTCAGGAAAGAAGATTATGATTTTTTTAAAATTTTTAGTTTTAGTGTTCAATGCTTCATCAAACTTGTCAGTGTTTAATTTTTAAAAATAAACCTATAACCTTAAACCTTGTGATGAAAAACTAAACCCTAACCAATTAATTTGTAAACCCTCACCCCCTAATGTTTGAAAATTATAATGTTCAACTTTTCATCAAAAGGTAAGTGTCAATCTTTTTAACTAAACCCTAGCCACTAAATAATTCAACCCTAACCCATTAACCGTTAAACCCTAAACCTTAAATTGTGAACCCTAAACCCGACCACAAACTATAAAGCATAAAACCCAATAACCTAAACACTAGACCCTATACCCCCGTAAAACGTTCGTGGCTAAGTTATTAATCAAATGATTTAGGGTTCATCGTTTCATAAATAAGTTTAGAGTTATGGTTTTTAACCAAAAAGCTAATTGTTCAATGTTACATCTATAAGGTTATGGGTAAGTTTTTTGGTTTTTACTAAACCCTTAGAAATTTTGGCAATAACCTAACAATAACCTTTTGATATTTAGGGCTTAGGATTTAAGGTTTATGTATAATGGTTGAGACATTACGTTCAGGTGTGTTTATGGTTTATTTATTATGGTTTATTCATTTAAGGGTTAGGGTTTAGTTATGGAATAGTTAGGGTTGAGATGTTTATCAAAAGGTTTAGGGTATATCTTATTAACGAAAGGGTCAAGGTTTATTTTTTTAGGAAAATGTTAGGGTTAAATGTTTCATCGGAAGGGGTTACGGTTTATTTTTTTTATATAACGTTATGGTTTAGGTATTTAAATGGTAAGGTTAGGGTTCATCATTTAGCAAAGAACATTATGGGTTTTTTTTATATATATATTTTTAATTTTAGTGTTATGTGTTTCATCAAAATTTTTAGTGTTTAGTTTTAAAAATAAACCTATAATCTTAAACCCTGTGATGAAAAACTAAAACCTAACCACGTAATTTGTAAACCCTCACCACCTAATGCTTGAAAAATATAATGTTCAACTTTTCATCAAAAAGTAAGTGTCAATCTTTTTAACTAAACCGTAACCACTAAATAATTAGCCCTACACCCTTAAAAGTGAAAGCATAAACCCTAAATTATAAATCCTAAACTCGACAACAAACCATAAACCCTAAAACCCTATTACATAAACACTAGACCCTAAACAGTTAGTGCTTCAGTTAGTAATCAAAGGATTTTGGGTTCGGCGTTTCGTCACACAGCTTATGGTTCAAGTTTTTGACCAAAAAGGGTTAGTTTTCAACGTTTCATCTATAATGTTATGGGTAAGTTTTTTTTACAAAACCCATTACACATTTTCTGAATAACCGAACTATAACCGTTTGAGGTTTAGGGGTTAGGGTTTAAGGTTTATTTAATAGTGTTTTCCAAATTAGGGTTTAGTGTTTATGGTTTATGTATTAGGGTTAAATGTTTCATTGGAAGGGGTTAGGGTTTAGTTGTTTTAAATAAGGTTGCAGTTCAGGTATTTTACCGCTAGGGTTATGGTACGGTGTTTCAGGAAAGAAGATTATGATTTTTTTAAAATTTTTAGTTTTAGTGTTCAATGCTTCATCAAACTTGTCAGTGTTTAATTTTTAAAAATAAACCTATAACCTTAAACCTTGTGATGAAAACTAAACCCTAACCAAGTAATTTGTAAACCCTCACCCCCTAATGTTTGAAAATTATAATGTTCAACTTTTCAGCAAAAGGTAAGTGTCAATCTTTTTAACTAAACCCTAACCACTAAATAATTAAACCCTAACCCATTAACCGTTAAACCCTAAACCTTAAATTGTGAACCCTAAACCCGACCACAAACTATAAAGCATAAAACCCTATGACCTAAACACTAGACCCTATATCCCGTAAAACGTTCGTGGTTAAGTTATTAATCAAATGATTTAGGGTTCATCGTTTCATAAATAAGTTTAGAGTTATGGTTTTTAACCAAAAAGCTAATTGTTCAATGTTACATCTTTAAGGTTATGGGTAAGTTTTTTGGTTTTTACTAAACCCTTAGAAATTTTGGCAATAACCTAACAATAACCTTTTGATTTTTAGGGCTTAGGATTTAAGGCTTATGTATAATGGTTGAGACATTACGTTCAGGTGTGTTTATGGTTTATTTATTATGGTTTATTCATTTAAGGGTTAGGGTTTATATGTTTATCAAAAGGTTTAGGGTATATCTTATTAACGAAAGGGTCAGGGTTTATTTTTTTAGGAAAATCTTAAGGTTAAATGTTTCATCGGAAGGGGTTAGGGTTTATTTTTTTTATATAACGTTATGGTTTAGGTATTTAAATGGTAAGGTTAGGGTTCATCATTTAGCAAAGAACATTATGGGTTTTTTTTATATATATTTTTAATTTTAGTGTTATGTGTTTCATCAAAATTTTTAGTGTTTAGTTTTGAAAATAAACCTATAATCTTAAACCCTGTGATGAAAAACTAAAACCTAACCACGTAATTTGTAAACCCTCACCACCTAATGCTTGAAAAATATAATGTTCAACTTTTCATCAAAAAGTAAGTGTCAATCTTTTTAACTAAACCGTAACCACTAAATAATTAGCCCTACACCCTTAAAAGTGAAAGCATAAACCCTAAATTATAAATCCTAAACTCGACAACAAACCATAAACCCTAAAACCCTATTACATAAACACTAGACCCTAAACAGTTAGTGCTTCAGTTAGTAATCAAATGATTTTGGGTTCAGCATTTCGTCACACAGCTTATGGTTCAAGTTTTTGACGAAAAAGGGTTAGTTTTCAACGTCTCATCTATAATGTTATGGGTAAGTTTTTTTTACAAAACCCCTTACACATTTTATGAATAACCGAACTATAACCGTTTGAGGTTTAGGGGTTAGGGTTTAAGGTTTATTTAATAGTGTTTTCCAAATTAGGGTTTAGTGTTTATGGTTTATGTATTAGGGTTAAATGTTTCATTGGAAGGGGTTAGGGTTTAGTTGTTTTAAATAAGGTTGCAGTTCAGGTATTTTACCGCTAGGGTTATGGTACGGTGTTTCAAGAAAGAAGATTATGATTTTTTTAAAATTTTTAGTTTTAGTGTTCAATGCTTCATCAAACTTGTCAGTGTTTAATTTTTAAAAATAAACCTATAACCTTAAACCTTGTGATGAAAACTAAACCCTAACCAAGTAATTTGTAAACCCTCACCCCCTAATGTTTGAAAATTATAATGTTCAACTTTTCATCAAAAGGTAAGTGTCAATCTTTTTAACTAAACCCTAACCACTAAATAATTAAACCCTAACCCATTAGCCGTTAAACCCTAAACCTTAAATTGTGAACCCTAAACCCGACCACAAACTATAAAGCATAAAACCCTATGACCTAAACACTAGACCCTATACCCCGTAAAACGTTCGTGGTTAAGTTATTAATCAAATGATTTAGGGTTCATCGTTTCATAAATAAGTTTAGAGTTATGGTTTTTAACCAAAAAGCTAATTGTTCAATGTTACATCTATAAGGTTATGGGTAAGTATTTTGGTTTTTACTAAACCCTTAGAAATTTTGGCAATAACCTAACAATAACCTTTTGATATTTAGGGCTTAGGATTTAAGGTTTATGTATAATGGTTGAGACATTACGTTCAGGTGTGTTTATGGTTTATTCATTTAAGGGTTAGGGTTTAGTTATGGAATAGTTAGGGTTTAGATGTTTATCAAAAGGTTTAGGGTATATCTTATTAACGAAAGGGTCAGGGTTTATTTTTTTAGGAAAATGTTAGGGTTAAATGTTTCATCGGAAGGGGTTAGGGTTTATTTTTTTATATAACGTTATGGTTTAGGTATTTAAATGGTAAGGTTATGGTTCATCATTTAGCAAAGAACATTATGGGTTTTTTTTATATATATTTTTAATTTTAGTGTTATGTGTTTCATCAAAATTTTTAGTGTTTAGTTTTAAAAATAAACCTATAATCTTAAACCCTGTGATGAAAAACTAAAACCTAACCACGTAATTTGTAAACCCTCACCACCTAATGCTTGAAAAATATAATGTTCAACTTTTCATCAAAAAGTAAGTGTCAATCTTTTTAACTAAACCGTAACCACTAAATAATTAGCCCTACACCCTTAAAAGTGAAAGCATAAACCCTAAATTATAAATCCTAAACTCGACAAGAAACCATAAACCCTTAAACCCTATTACATAAACACTAGACCCTAAACAGTTAGTGCTTCAGTTAGTAATCAAATGATTTTGGTTCAGCATTTCGTCACACAGCTTATGGTTCAAGTTTTTGACCAAAAAGTGTTAGTTTTCAACGTTTCATCTATAATGTTATGGGTAAGTTTTTTTTACAAAGCCCCTTACACATTTTATGAATAACCGAACTATAACCGTTTGAGGTTTAGGGGTTAGGGTTTAAGGTTTATTTAATAGTGTTTTCCAAATTAGGGTTTAGTGTTTATGGTTTATGTATTAGGGTTAAATGTTTCATTGGAAGGGTTAGGGTTTAGTTGTTTTAAATAAGGTTGCAGTTCAGGTATTTTACCGCTAGGGTTATGGTACGGTGTTTCAGGAAAGAAGATTATGATTTTTTTAAAATTTTTAGTTTTAGTGTTCAATGCTTCATCAAACTTGTCAGTGTTTAATTTTTAAAAATAAACCTATAACCTTAAACCTTGTGATGAAAACTAAACCCTAACCAAGTAATTTGTAAACCCTCACCCCCTAATGTTTGAAAATTATAATGTTCAACTTTTCATCAAAAGGTAAGTGTCAATCTTTTTAACTAAACCCTAACCACTAAATAATTAAACCCTAACCCATTAGTCGTTAAACCCTAAACCTTAAATTGTGAACCCTAAACCCGACCACAAACTATAAAGCATAAAACCCTATGACCCAAACACTAGACCCTATACCCCGTAAAACGTTCGTGGTTAAGTTATTAATCAAATGATTTTGGGTTCATCGTTTCATAAATAAGTTTAGAGTTATGGTTTTTAACCAAAAAGCTAATTGTTCAATGTTACATCTATAAGGTTATGGGTAAGTTTTTTGGTTTTTACTAAACCCTTAGAAATTTTGGCAATAACCTAACAATAACCTTTTGATATTTAGGGCTTAGGATTTAAGGTTTATGTATAATGGTTGAGACATTACGTTCAGGTGTGTTTATGGTTTATTCATTTAAGGGTTAGGGTTTAGTTATGGAATAGTTAGGGTTTAGATGTTTATCAAAAGGTTTAGGGTATATCTTATTAACGAAAGGGTCAGGGTTTATTTTTTTAGGAAAATGTTAGGGTTAAATGTTTCATCGGAAGGGGTTAGGGTTTATTTTTTTATATAACGTTATGGTTTAGGTATTTAAATGGTAAGGTTAGGGTTCATCATTTAGCAAAGAACATTATGGGTTTTTTTTATATATATTTTTAATTTTAGTGTTATGTGTTTCATCAAAATTTTTAGTGTTTAGTTTTAAAAATAAACCTATAATCTTAAACCCTGTGATGAAAAACTAAAACCTAACCACGTAATTTGTAAACCCTCACCACCTAATGCTTGAAAAATATAATGTTCAACTTTTCATCAAAAAGTAAGTGTCAATCTTTTTAACTAAACCGTAACCACTAAATAATTAGCCCTACACCCTTAAAAGTGAAAGCATAAACCCTTAATTATAAATCCTAAACTCGACAACAAACCATAAACCCTAAAACCCTATTACATAAACACTAGACCCTAAACAGTTAGTGCTTCAGTTAGTAATCAATGGATTTTGGGTTCAGCGTTTCGTCACACAGCTTATGGTTCAAGTTTTTGACCAAAAAGGGTTAGTTTTCAACGTTTCATCTATAATGTTATGGGTAAGTTTTTTTTACAAAACCCCTTACACATTTTATGAATAACCGAACTATAACCGTTTGAGGTTTAGGGGTTAGGGTTTAAGGTTTATTTAATAGTGTTTTCCAAATTAGGGTTTAGTGTTTATGGTTTATGTATTAGGGTTAAATGTTTCATTGGAAGGGGTTAGGGTTTAGTTGTTTTAAATAAGGTTGCAGTTCAGGTATTTTACCGCTAGGGTTATGGTACGGTGTTTCAGGAAAGAAGATTATGATTTTTTTAAAATTTTTAGTTTTAGTGTTCAATGCTTCATCAAACTTGTCAGTGTTTAATTTTTAAAAATAAACCTATAACCTTAAACCTTGTGATGAAAACTAAACCCTAACCAAGTAATTTGTAAACCCTCACCCCCTAATGTTTGAAAATTATAATGTTCAACTTTTCATCAAAAGGGAAGTGTCAATCTTTTTAACTAAACCCTAACCACTAAATAATTAAACCCTAACCCATTAACCGTTAAACCCTAAACCTTAAATTGTGAACCCTAAACCCGACCACAAACTATACAGCATAAAACCCTATGACCTAAACACTAGACCCTATACCCCGTAAAACGTTCGTGGTTAAGTTATTAATCAAATGATTTAGGGTTCATCGTTTCATAAATAAGTTTAGAGTTATGGTTTTTAACCAAAAAGCTAATTGTTCAATGTTACATCTATAAGGTTATGCATAAGTTTTTTGGTTTTTACTAAACCCTTAGAAATTTTAGCAATAACCTAACAATAACCTTTTGATATTTAGGGCTTAGGATTTAAGGTTTATGTATAATGGTTGAGACATTACGTTCAGGTGTGTTTATGGTTTATTCATTTAAGGGTTAGGGTTTAGTTATGGAATAGTTAGGGTTTAGATGTTTATCAAAAGGTTTAGGGTATATCTTATTAACGAAAGGGTCAGGGTTTATTTTTTTAGGAAAATGTTAGGGTTAAATGTTTCATCGGAAGGGGTTAGGGTTTATTTTTTTATATAACGTTATGGTTTAGGTATTTAAATGGTAAGGTTAGTGTTCATCATTTAGCAAAGAACATTATGGGTTTTTTTTATATATATTTTTAATTTTAGTGTTATGTGTTTCATCAAAATTTTTAGTGTTTAGTTTTAAAAATAAACCTATAATCTTAAACCCTGTGATGAAAAACTAAAACCTAACCACGTAATTTGTAAACCCTCACCACCTAATGCTTGAAAAATATAATGTTCAACTTTTCATCAAAAAGTAAGTGTCAATCTTTTTAACTAAACCGTAACCACTAAATAATTAGCCCTACACCCTTAAAAGTGAAAGCATAAACCCTAAATTATAAATCCTAAACTCGACAAGAAACCATAAACCCTTAAACCCTATTACATAAACACTAGACCCTAAACAGTTAGTGCTTCAGTTAGTAATCAAATGATTTTGGTTCAGCATTTCGTCACACAGCTTATGGTTCAAGTTTTTGACCAAAAAGTGTTAGTTTTCAACGTTTCATCTATAATGTTATGGGTAAGTTTTTTTTACAAAACCCCTTACACATTTTATGAATAACCGAACTATAACCGTTTGAGGTTTAGGGGTTAGGGTTTAAGGTTTATTTAATAGTGTTTTCCAAATTAGGGTTTAGTGTTTATGGTTTATGTATTAGGGTTAAATGTTTCATTGGAAGGGGTTAGGGTTTAGTTGTTTTAAATAAGGTTGCAGTTCAGGTATTTTACCGCTAGGGTTATGGTACGGTGTTTCAAGAAAGAAGATTATGATTTTTTAAAAATTTTTAGTTTTAGTGTTCAATGCTTCATCAAACTTGTCAGTGTTTAATTTTTAAAAATAAACCTATAACCTTAAACCTTGTGATGAAAACTAAACCCTAACCAAGTAATTTGTAAACCCTCACCCCCTAATGTTTGAAAATTATAATGTTCAACTTTTCATCAAAAGGTAAGTGTCAATCTTTTTAACTAAACCCTAACCACTAAATAATTAAACCCAAACCCATTAGCCGTTAAACCCTAAACCTTAAATTGTGAACCCTAAACCCGACCACAAACTATAAAGCATAAAACCCTATGACCTAAACACTAGACCCTATACCCCGTAAAACGTTCGTGGTTAAGTTATTAATCAAATGATTTAGGGTTCATCGTTTCATAAATAAGTTTAGAGTTATGGTTTTTAACCAAAAAGCTAATTGTTCAATGTTACATCTATAAGGTTATGGGTAAGTTTTTTGGTTTTTACTAAACCCTTAGAAATTTTGGCAATAACCTAACAATAACCTTTTGATATTTAGGGCTTAGGATTTAAGGTTTATGTATAATGGTTGAGACATTACGTTCAGGTGTGTTTTTGGTTTATTCATTTAAGGGTTAGGGTTTAGTTATGGAATAGTTAGGGTTTAGATGTTTATCAAAAGGTTTAGGGTATATCTTATTAACGAAAGGGTCAAGGTTTATTTTTTTAGGAAAATGTTAGGGTTAAATGTTTCATCGGAAGGGGTTAGGGTTTATTTTTTTATATAACGTTATGGTTTAGGTATTTAAATGGTAAGGTTAGGGTTCATCATTTAGCAAAGAACATTATGGGTTTTTTTTATATATATTTTTAATTTTAGTGTTATGTGTTTCATCAAAATTTTTAGTGTTTAGTTTTAAAAATAAACCTATAATCTTAAACCCTGTGATGAAAAACTAAAACCTAACCACGTAATTTGTAAACCCTCACCACCTAATGCTTGAAAAATATAATGTTCAACTTTTCATCAAAAAGTAAGTGTCAATCTTTTTAACTAAACCGTAACCACTAAATAATTAGCCCTACACCCTTAAAAGTGAAAGCATAAACCCTAAATTATAAATCCTAAACTCGACAAGAAACCATAAACCCTTAAACCCTATTACATAAACACTAGACCCTAAACAGTTAGTGCTTCAGTTAGTAATCAAATGATTTTGGTTCAGCATTTCGTCACACAGCTTATGGTTCAAGTTTTTGACCAAAAAGTGTTAGTTTTCAACGTTTCATCTATAATGTTATGGGTAAGTTTTTTTTACAAAACCCCTTACACATTTTATGAATAACCGAACTATAACCGTTTGAGGTTTAGGGGATAGGGTTTAAGGTTTATTTAATAGTGTTTTCCAAATTAGGGTTTAGTGTTTATGGTTTATGTATTAGGGTTAAATGTTTCATTGGAAGGGGTTAGGGTTTAGTTGTTTTAAATAAGGTTGCAGTTCAGGTATTTTACCGCTAGGGTTATGGTACGGTGTTTCAGGAAAGAAGATTATGATTTTTTTAAAATTTTTAGTTTTAGTGTTCAATGCTTCATCAAACTTGTCAGTGTTTAATTTTTAAAAATAAACCTATAACCTTAAACCTTGTGATGAAAACTAAACCCTAACCAAGTAATTTGTAAACCCTCACCCCCTAATGTTTGAAAATTATAATGTTCAACTTTTCATCAAAAGGTAAGTGTCAATCTTTTTAACTAAACCCTAACCACTAAATAATTAAACCCTAACCCATTAACCGTTAAACCCTAAACCTTAAATTGTGAACCCTAAACCCGACCACAAACTATAAAGCATAAAACCCTATGACCTAAACACTAGACCCTATACCCCGTAAAACGTTCGTGGTTAAGTTATTAATCAAATGATTTAGGGTTCATCGTTTCATAAATAAGTTTAGAGTTATGGTTTTTAACCAAAAAGCTAATTGTTCAATGTTACATCTATAAGGTTATGGGTAAGTTTTTTGGTTTTTACTAAACCCTTAGAAATTTTGGCAATAACCTAACAATAACCTTTTGATATTTAGGGCTTAGGATTTAAGGTTTATGTATAATGGTTGAGACATTACGTTCAGGTGTGTTTATGGTTTATTCATTTAAGGGTTAGGGTTTAGTTATGGAATAGTTAGGGTTTAGATGTTTATCAAAAGGTTTAGGGTATATCTTATTAACGAAAGGGTCAGGGTTTATTTTTTTAGGAAAATGTTAGGGTTAAATGTTTCATCGGAAGGGGTGAGGGTTTATTTTTTTATATAACGTTATGGTTTAGGTATTTAAATGGTAAGGTTAGGGTTCATCATTTAGCAAAGAACATTATGGGTTTTTTTTATATATATTTTTAATTTTAGTGTTATGTGTTTCATCAAAATTTTTAGTGTTTAGTTTTAAAAATAAACCTATAATCTTAAACCCTGTGATGAAAAACTAAAACCTAACCACGTAATTTGTAAACCCTCACCACCTAATGCTTGAAAAATATAATGTTCAACTTTTCATCAAAAAGTAAGTGTCAATCTTTTTAACTAAACCGTAACCACTAAATAATTAGCCCTACACCCTTAAAAGTGAAAGCATAAACCCTAAATTATAAATCCTAAACTCGACAAGAAACCATAAACCCTTAAACCCTATTACATAAACACTAGACCCTAAACAGTTAGTGCTTCAGTTAGTAATCAAATGATTTTGGTTCAGCATTTCGTCACACAGATTATGGTTCAAGTTTTTGACCAAAAAGTGTTAGTTTTCAACGTTTCATCTATAATGTTATGGGTAAGTTTTTTTTACAAAACCCCTTACACATTTTATGAATAACCGAACTATAACCGTTTGAGGTTTAGGGGTTAGGGTTTAAGGTTTATTTAATAGTGTTTTCCAAATTAGGGTTTAGTGTTTATGGTTTATGTATTAGGGTTAAATGTTTCATTGGAAGGGGTTAGGGTTTAGTTGTTTTAAATAAGGTTGCAGTTCAGGTATTTTACCGCTAGGGTTATGGTACGGTGTTTCAAGAAAGAAGATTATGATTTTTTAAAAATTTTTAGTTTTAGTGTTCAATGCTTCATCAAACTTGTCAGTGTTTAATTTTTAAAAATAAACCTATAACCTTAAACCTTGTGATGAAAACTAAACCCTAACCAAGTAATTTGTAAACCCTCACCCCCTAATGTTTGAAAATTATAATGTTCAACTTTTCATCAAAAGGTAAGTGTCAATCTTTTTAACTAAACCCTAACCACTAAATAATTAAACCCTAACCCATTAGCCGTTAAACCCTAAACCTTAAATTGTGAACCCTAAACCCGACCACAAACTATAAAGCATAAAACCCTATGACCTAAACACTAGACCCTATACCCCGTAAAACGTTCGTGGTTAAGTTATTAATCAAATGATTTAGGGTTCATCGTTTCATAAATAAGTTTAGAGTTATGGTTTTTAACCAAAAAGCTAATTGTTCAATGTTACATCTATAAGGATATGGGTAAGTTTTTTGGTTTTTACTAAACCCTTAGAAATTTTGGCAATAACCTAACAATAACCTTTTGATATTTAGGGCTTAGGATTTAAGGTTTATGTATAATGGTTGAGACATTACGTTCAGGTGTGTTTATGGTTTATTCATTTAAGGGTTAGGGTTTAGTTATGGAATAGTTAGGGTTTAGATGTTTATCAAAAGGTTTAGGGTATATCTTATTAACGAAAGGGTCAAGGTTTATTTTTTTAGGAAAATGTTAGGGTTAAATGTTTCATCGGAAGGGGTTAGGGTTTATTTTTTTATATAACGTTATGGTTTAGGTATTTAAATGGTAAGGTTAGGGTTCATCATTTAGCAAAGAACATTATGGGTTTTTTTTATATATATTTTTAATTTTAGTGTTATGTGTTTCATCAAAATTTTTAGTGTTTAGTTTTAAAAATAAACCTATAATCTTAAACCCTGTGATGAAAAACTAAAACCTAACCACGTAATTTGTAAACCCTCACCACCTAATGCTTGAAAAATATAATGTTCAACTTTTCATCAAAAAGTAAGTGTCAATCTTTTTAACTAAACCGTAACCACTAAATAATTAGCCCTACACCCTTAAAAGTGAAAGCATAAACCCTAAATTATAAATCCTAAACTCGACAAGAAACCATAAACCCTTAAACCCTATTACATAAACACTAGACCCTAAACAGTTAGTGCTTCAGTTAGTAATCAAATGATTTTGGTTCAGCATTTCGTCACACAGCTTATGGTTCAAGTTTTTGACCAAAAAGTGTTAGTTTTCAACGTTTCATCTATAATGTTATGGGTAAGTTTTTTTTACAAAACCCCTTACACATTTTATGAATAACCGAACTATAACCGTTTGAGGTTTAGGGGATAGGGTTTAAGGTTTATTTAATAGTGTTTTCCAAATTAGGGTTTAGTGTTTATGGTTTATGTATTAGGGTTAAATGTTTCATTGGAAGGGGTTAGGGTTTAGTTGTTTTAAATAAGGTTGCAGTTCAGGTATTTTACCGCTAGGGTTATGGTACTGTGTTTCAGGAAAGAAGATTATGATTTTTTTAAAATTTTTAGTTTTAGTGTTCAATGCTTCATCAAACTTGTCAGTGTTTAATTTTTAAAAATAAACCTATAACCTTAAACCTTGTGATGAAAACTAAACCCTAACCAAGTAATTTGTAAACCCTCACCCCCTAATGTTTGAAAATTATAATGTTCAACTTTTCATCAAAAGGTAAGTGTCAATCTTTTTAACTAAACCCTAACCACTAAATAATTAAACCCTAACCCATTAACCGTTAAACCCTAAACCTTAAATTGTGAACCCTAAACCCGACCACAAACTATAAAGCATAAAACCCTATGACCTAAACACTAGACCCTATACCCCGTAAAACGTTCGTGGTTAAGTTATTAATCAAATGATTTAGGGTTCATCGTTTCATAAATAAGTTTAGAGTTATGGTTTTTAACCAAAAAGCTAATTGTTCAATGTTACATCTATAAGGTTATGGGTAAGTTTTTTGGTTTTTACTAAACCCTTAGAAATTTTGGCAATAACCTAACAATAACCTTTTTGATACTTAGGGCTTAGGATTTAAGGTTTATGTATAATGGTTGAGACATTACGTTCAGGTGTGTTTATGGTTTATTTATTATGGTTTTTTCATTGAAGGGTTAGGGTTTAGTTATGGAATAGTTAGGGTTTAGATGTTTATCAAAAGGTTTAGGGTATATCTTATTAACGAAAGGGTCAGGGTTTATTTTTTTAGGAAAATGTTAGGGTTAAATGTTTCATCGGAAGGGGTTAGGGTTTATTTTTTTTATATAACGTTATGGTTTAGGTATTTAAATGGTAAGGTTAGGGTTCATCATTTAGCAAAGAACATTATGGGTTTTTTTTATATATATTTTTAATTTTAGTGTTATGTGTTTCATCAAAATTTTTAGTGTTTAGTTTTAAAAATAAACCTATAATCTTAAACCCTGTGATGAAAAACTAAAACCTAACCACGTAATTTGTAAACCCTCACCACCTAATGCTTGAAAAATATAATGTTCAACTTTTCATCAAAAAGTAATTGTCAATCTTTTTAACTAAACCGTAACCACTAAATAATTAGCCCTACACCCTTAAAAGTGAAAGCATAAACCCTAAATTATAAATCCTAAACTCGACAAGAAACCATAAACCCTTAAACCCTATTACATAAACACTAGACCCTAAACAGTTAGTGCTTCAGTTAGTAATCAAATGATTTTGGGTTCAGCGTTTCGTCACACAGCTTATGGTTCAAGTTTTTGACCAAAAAGGGTTAGTTTTCAACGTTTCATCTATAATGTTATGGGTAAGTTTTTTTTACAAAACCCCTTACACATTTTATGAATAACCGAACTATAACCGTTTGAGGTTTAGGGGTTAGGGTTTAAGGTTTATTTAATAGTGTTTTCCAAATTAGGGTTTAGTGTTTATGGTTTATGTATTAGGGTTAAATGTTTCATTGGAAGGGGTTAGGGTTTAGTTGTTTTAAATAAGGTTGCAGGTCAGGTATTTTACCGCTAGGGTTATGGTACTGTGTTTCAGGAAAGAAGATTATGATTTTTTTAAAATTTTTAGTTTTAGTGTTCAATGCTTCATCAAACTTGTCAGTGTTTAATTTTTAAAAATAAACCTATAACCTTAAACCTTGTGATGAAAAACTAAACCCTAACCAAGTAATTTGTAAACCCTCACCCCCTAATGTTTGAAAATTATAATGTTCAACTTTTCATCAAATGGTAAGTGTCAATCTTTTTAACTAAACCCTAACCACTAAATAATTAAACCCTAACCCATTAACCGTTAAACCCTAAACCTTAAATTGTGAACCCTAAACCCGACCACAAACTATAAAGCATAAAACCCTATGACCTAAACACTAGACCCTATACCCCGTAAAACGTTCGTGGTTAAGTTATTAATCAAATGATTTACGGTTCATCGTTTCATAAATAAGTTTAGAGTTATGGTTTTTAACCAAAAAGCTAATTGTTCAATGTTACATCTATAAGGTTATGGGTAAGTTTTTTGGTTTTTACTAAACCCTTAGAAATTTTGGCAATAACCTAACAATAACCTTTTTGATACTTAGGGCTTAGGATTTAAGGTTTATGTATAATGGTTGAGACATTACGTTCAGGTGTGTTTATGGTTTATTTATTATGGTTTTTTCATTGAAGGGTTAGGGTTTAGTTATGGAATAGTTAGGGTTTAGATGTTTATCAAAAGGTTTAGGGTATATCTTATTAACGAAAGGGTCAGGGTTTATTTTTTTAGGAAAATGTTAGGGTTAAATGTTTCATCGGAAGGGGTTAGGGTTTATTTTTTTTATATAACGTTATGGTTTAGGTATTTAAATGGTAAGGTTAGGGTTCATCATTTAGCAAAGAACATTATGGGTTTTTTTTATATATATTTTTAATTTTAGTGTTATGTGTTTCATCAAAATTTTTAGTGTTTAGTTTTAAAAATAAACCTATAATCTTAAACCCTGTGATGAAAAACTAAAACCTAACCACGTAATTTGTAAACCCTCACCACCTAATGCTTGAAAAATATAATGTTCAACTTTTCATCAAAAAGTAAGTGTCAATCTTTTTAACTAAACCGTAACCACTAAATAATTAGCCCTACACCCTTAAAAGTGAAAGCATAAACCCTAAATTATAAATCCTAAACTCGACAAGAAACCATAAACCCTTAAACCCTATTACATAAACACTAGACCCTAAACAGTTAGTGCTTCAGTTAGTAATCAAATGATTTTGGGTTCAGCGTTTCGTCACACAGCTTATGGTTCAAGTTTTTGACCAAAAAGGGTTAGTTTTCAACGTTTCATCTATAATGTTATGGGTAAGTTTTTTTTACAAAACCCCTTACACATTTTATGAATAACCGAACTATAACCGTTTGAGGTTTAGGGGTTAGGGTTTAAGGTTTATTTAATAGTGTTTTCCAAATTAGGGTTTAGTGTTTATGGTTTATGTATTAGGGTTAAATGTTTCATTGGAAGGGGTTAGGGTTTAGTTGTTTTAAATAAGGTTGCAGGTCAGGTATTTTACCGCTAGGGTTATGGTACTGTGTTTCAGGAAAGAAGATTATGATTTTTTTAAAATTTTTAGTTTTAGTGTTCAATGCTTCATCAAACTTGTCAGTGTTTAATTTTTAAAAATAAACCTATAACCTTAAACCTTGTGATGAAAAACTAAACCCTAACCAAGTAATTTGTAAACCCTCACCCCCTAATGTTTGAAAATTATAATGTTCAACTTTTCATCAAATGGTAAGTGTCAATCTTTTTAACTAAACCCTAACCACTAAATAATTAAACCCTAACCCATTAACCGTTAAACCCTAAACCTTAAATTGTGAACCCTAAACCCGACCACAAACTATAAAGCATAAAACCCTATGACCTAAACACTAGACCCTATACCCCGTAAAACGTTCGTGGTTAAGTTATTAATCAAATAATTTACGGTTCATCGTTTCATAAATAAGTTTAGAGTTATGGTTTTTAACCAAAAAGCTAATTGTTCAATGTTACATCTATAAGGTTATGGGTAAGTTTTTTGGTTTTTACTAAACCCTTAGAAATTTTGGCAATAACCTAACAATAACCTTTTTGATACTTAGGGCTTAGGATTTAAGGTTTATGTATAATGGTTGAGACATTACGTTCAGGTGTGTTTATGGTTTATTTATTATGGTTTTTTCATTGAAGGGTTAGGGTTTAGTTATGGAATAGTTAGGGTTTAGATGTTTATCAAAAGGTTTAGGGTATATCTTATTAACGAAAGGGTCAGGGTTTATTTTTTTAGGAAAATGTTAGGGTTAAATGTTTCATCGGAAGGGGTTAGGGTTTATTTTTTTTATATAACGTTATGGTTTAGGTATTTAAATGGTAAGGTTAGGGTTCATCATTTAGCAAAGAACATTATGGGTTTTTTTTATATATATTTTTAATTTTAGTGTTATGTGTTTCATCAAAATTTTTAGTGTTTAGTTTTAAAAATAAACCTATAATCTTAAACCCTGTGATGAAAAACTAAAACCTAACCACGTAATTTGTAAACCCTCACCACCTAATGCTTGAAAAATATAATGTTCAACTTTTCATCAAAAAGTAAGTGTCAATCTTTTTAACTAAACCGTAACCACTAAATAATTAGCCCTACACCCTTAAAAGTGAAAGCATAAACCCTAAATTATAAATCCTAAACTCGACAAGAAACCATAAACCCTTAAACCCTATTACATAAACACTAGACCCTAAACAGTTAGTGCTTCAGTTAGTAATCAAATGATTTTGGGTTCAGCGTTTCGTCACACAGCTTATGGTTCAAGTTTTTGACCAAAAAGGGTTAGTTTTCAACGTTTCATCTATAATGTTATGGGTAAGTTTTTTTTACAAAACCCCTTACACATTTTATGAATAACCGAACTATAACCGTTTGAGGTTTAGGGGTTAGGGTTTAAGGTTTATTTAATAGTGTTTTCCAAATTAGGGTTTAGTGTTTATGGTTTATGTATTAGGGTTAAATGTTTCATTGGAAGGGGTTAGGGTTTAGTTGTTTTAAATAAGGTTGCAGGTCAGGTATTTTACCGCTAGGGTTATGGTACTGTGTTTCAGGAAAGAAGATTATGATTTTTTTAAAATTTTTAGTTTTAGTGTTCAATGCTTCATCAAACTTGTCAGTGTTTAATTTTTAAAAATAAACCTATAACCTTAAACCTTGTGATGAAAAACTAAACCCTAACCAAGTAATTTGTAAACCCTCACCCCCTAATGTTTGAAAATTATAATGTTCAACTTTTCATCAAATGGTAAGTGTCAATCTTTTTAACTAAACCCTAACCACTAAATAATTAAACCCTAACCCATTAACCGTTAAACCCTAAACCTTAAATTGTGAACCCTAAACCCGACCACAAACTATAAAGCATAAAACCCTATGACCTAAACACTAGACCCTATACCCCGTAAAACGTTCGTGGTTAAGTTATTAATCAAATGATTTACGGTTCATCGTTTCATAAATAAGTTTAGAGTTATGGTTTTTAACCAAAAAGCTAATTGTTCAATGTTACATCTATAAGGTTATGGGTAAGTTTTTTGGTTTTTACTAAACCCTTAGAAATTTTGGCAATAACCTAACAATAACCTTTTTGATACTTAGGGCTTAGGATTTAAGGTTTATGTATAATGGTTGAGACATTACGTTCAGGTGTGTTTATGGTTTATTTATTATGGTTTTTTCATTGAAGGGTTAGGGTTTAGTTATGGAATAGTTAGGGTTTAGATGTTTATCAAAAGGTTTAGGGTATATCTTATTAACGAAAGGGTCAGGGTTTATTTTTTTAGGAAAATGTTAGGGTTAAATGTTTCATCGGAAGGGGTTAGGGTTTATTTTTTTTATATAACGTTATGGTTTAGGTATTTAAATGGTAAGGTTAGGGTTCATCATTTAGCAAAGAACATTATGGGTTTTTTTTATATATATTTTTAATTTTAGTGTTATGTGTTTCATCAAAATTTTTAGTGTTTAGTTTTAAAAATAAACCTATAATCTTAAACCCTGTGATGAAAAACTAAAACCTAACCACGTAATTTGTAAACCCTCACCACCTAATGCTTGAAAAATATAATGTTCAACTTTTCATCAAAAAGTAAGTGTCAATCTTTTTAACTAAACCGTAACCACTAAATAATTAGCCCTACACCCTTAAAAGTGAAAGCATAAACCCTAAATTATAAATCCTAAACTCGACAAGAAACCATAAACCCTTAAACCCTATTACATAAACACTAGACCCTAAACAGTTAGTGCTTCAGTTAGTAATCAAATGATTTTGGTTCAGCATTTCGTCACACAGCTTATGGTTCAAGTTTTTGACCAAAAAGTGTTAGTTTTCAACATTTCATCTATAATGTTATGGGTAAGTTTTTTCTACAAAACCCCTTACACATTTTATGAATAACCGAACTATAACCGTTTGCGGTTTAGGGGATAGGGTTTAAGGTTTATTTAATAGTGTTTTCCAAATTAGGGTTTAGTGTTTATGGTTTATGTATTAGGGTTAAATGTTTC
This sequence comes from Knoxia roxburghii, assembly GCA_030378225.1. Taxonomy (NCBI): domain Eukaryota; kingdom Viridiplantae; phylum Streptophyta; class Magnoliopsida; order Gentianales; family Rubiaceae; genus Knoxia; species Knoxia roxburghii. Next base: position 25,596,092 of record CM059418.1, on the reverse strand, counting down.
ATTGGAAGGGGTTAGGGTTTAGTTGTTTTAAATAAGGTTGCAGTTCAGGTATTTTACCGCTAGGGTTATGGTACTGTGTTTCAGGAAAGAAGATTATGATTTTTTTAAAATTTTTAGTTTTAGTGTTCAATGCTTCATCAAACTTGTCAGTGTTTAATTTTTAAAAATAAACCTATAACCATAAACCTTGTGATGAAAACTAAACCCTAACCAAGTAATTTGTAAACCCTCACCCCCTAATGTTTGAAAATTATAATGTTCAACTTTTCATCAAAAGGTAAGTGTCAATCTTTTTAACTAAACCCTAACCACTAAATAATTAAACCCTAACCCATTAACCGTTAAACCCTAAACCTTAAATTGTGAACCCTAAACCCGACCACAAACTATAAAGCATAAAACCCTATGACCTAAACACTAGACCCTATACCCCGTAAAACGTTCGTGGTTAAGTTATTAATCAAATGATTTAGGGTTCATCGTTTCATAAATAAGTTTAGAGTTATGGTTTTTAACCAAAAAGCTAATTGTTCAATGTTACATCTATAAGGTTATGGGTAAGTTTTTTGGTTTTTACTAAACCCTTAGAAATTTTGGCAATAACCTAACAATAACCTTTTTGATACTTAGTGCTTAGGATTTAAGGTTTATGTATAATGGTTGAGACATTACGTTCAGGTGTGTTTATGGTTTATTTATTATGGTTTTTTCATTGAAGGGTTAGGGTTTAGTTATGGAATAGTTAGGGTTTAGATGTTTATCAAAAGGTTTAGTGTATATCTTATTAACGAAAGGGTCAGGGTTTATTTTTTTAGGAAAATGTTAGGGTTAAATGTTTCATCGGAAGGGGTTAGGGTTTATTTTTTTTATATAACGTTATGGTTTAGGTATTTAAATGGTAATGTTAGGGTTCATCATTTAGCAAAGAACATTATGGGTTTTTTTTATATATATTTTTAATTTTAGTGTTATGTGTTTCATCAAAATTTTTACTGTTTAGTTTTAAAAATAAACCTATAATCTTAAACCCTGTGATGAAAAACTAAAACCTAACCACGTAATTTGTAAACCCTCACCACCTAATGCTTGAAAAATATAATGTTCAACTTTTCATCAAAAAGTAAGTATCAATCTTTTTAACTAAACCGTAACCACTAAATAATTAGCCCTACACCCTCAAAAGTGAAAGCATAAACCCTAAATTATAAATCCTAAACTCGACAACAAACCATAAACCCTAAAACCCTATTACATAAACACTAGACCCTAAACAGTTAGTGCTTCAGTTAGTAATCAAATGATTTTGGGTTCAGCGTTTCGTCACACAGCTTATGGTTCAAGTTTTTGACCAAAAAGGGTTAGTTTTCAACGTTTCATCTATAATGTTATGGGTAAGTTTTTTTTACAAAACCCCTTACACATTTTATGAATAACCGAACTATAACCGTTTGAGGTTTAGGGGTTAGGGTTTAAGGTTTATTTAATAGTGTTTTCCAAATTAGGGTTTAGTGTTTATGGTTTATGTATTAGGGTTAAATGTTTCATTGGAAGGGGTTAGGGTTTAGTTGTTTTAAATAAGGTTGCAGGTCAGGTATTTTACCGCTAGGGTTATGGTACTGTGTTTCAGGAAAGAAGATTATGATTTTTTTAAAATTTTTAGTTTTAGTGTTCAATGCTTCATCAAACTTGTCAGTGTTTAATTTTTAAAAATAAACCTATAACCTTAAACCTTGTGATGAAAAACTAAACCCTAACCAAGTAATTTGTAAACCCTCACCCCCTAATGTTTGAAAATTATAATGTTCAACTTTTCATCAAATGGTAAGTGTCAATCTTTTTAACTAAACCCTAACCACTAAATAATTAAACCCTAACCCATTAACCGTTAAACCCTAAACCTTAAATTGTGAACCCTAAACCCGACCACAAACTATAAAGCATAAAACCCTATGACCTAAACACTAGACCCTATACCCCGTAAAACGTTCGTGGTTAAGTTATTAATCAAATGATTTACGGTTCATCGTTTCATAAATAAGTTTAGAGTTATGGTTTTTAACCAAAAAGCTAATTGTTCAATGTTACATCTATAAGGTTATGGGTAAGTTTTTTGGTTTTTACTAAACCCTTAGAAATTTTGGCAATAACCTAACAATAACCTTTTTGATACTTAGGGCTTAGGATTTAAGGTTTATGTATAATGGTTGAGACATTACGTTCAGGTGTGTTTATGGTTTATTTATTATGGTTTTTTCATTGAAGGGTTAGGGTTTAGTTATGGAATAGTTAGGGTTTAGATGTTTATCAAAAGGTTTAGGGTATATCTTATTAACGAAAGGGTCAGGGTTTATTTTTTTAGGAAAATGTTAGGGTTAAATGTTTCATCGGAAGGGGTTAGGGTTTATTTTTTTTATATAACGTTATGGTTTAGGTATTTAAATGGTAAGGTTAGGGTTCATCATTTAGCAAAGAACATTATGGGTTTTTTTTATATATATTTTTAATTTTAGTGTTATGTGTTTCATCAAAATTTTTAGTGTTTAGTTTTAAAAATAAACCTATAATCTTAAACCCTGTGATGAAAAACTAAAACCTAACCACGTAATTTGTAAACCCTCACCACCTAATGCTTGAAAAATATAATGTTCAACTTTTCATCAAAAAGTAAGTGTCAATCTTTTTAACTAAACCGTAACCACTAAATAATTAGCCCTACACCCTTAAAAGTGAAAGCATAAACCCTAAATTATAAATCCTAAACTCGACAAGAAACCATAAACCCTTAAACCCTATTACATAAACACTAGACCCTAAACAGTTAGTGCTTCAGTTAGTAATCAAATGATTTTGGTTCAGCATTTCGTCACACAGCTTATGGTTCAAGTTTTTGACCAAAAAGTGTTAGTTTTCAACATTTCATCTATAATGTTATGGGTAAGTTTTTTCTACAAAACCCCTTACACATTTTATGAATAACCGAACTATAACCGTTTGAGGTTTAGGGGATAGGGTTTAAGGTTTATTTAATAGTGTTTTCCAAATTAGGGTTTAGTGTTTATGGTTTATGTATTAGGGTTAAATGTTTCATTGGAAGGGGTTAGGGTTTAGTTGTTTTAAATAAGGTTGCAGTTCAGGTATTTTACCGCTAGGGTTATGGTACTGTGTTTCAGGAAAGAAGATTATGATTTTTTTAAAATTTTTAGTTTTAGTGTTCAATGCTTCATCAAACTTGTCAGTGTTTAATTTTTAAAAATAAACCTATAACCATAAACCTTGTGATGAAAACTAAACCCTAACCAAGTAATTTGTAAACCCTCACCCCCTAATGTTTGAAAATTATAATGTTCAACTTTTCATCAAAAGGTAAGTGTCAATCTTTTTAACTAAACCCTAACCACTAAATAATTAAACCCTAACCCATTAACCGTTAAACCCTAAACCTTAAATTGTGAACCCTAAACCCGACCACAAACTATAAAGCATAAAACCCTATGACCTAAACACTAGACCCTATACCCCGTAAAACGTTCGTGGTTAAGTTATTAATCAAATGATTTAGGGTTCATCGTTTCATAAATAAGTTTAGAGTTATGGTTTTTAACCAAAAAGCTAATTGTTCAATGTTACATCTATAAGGTTATGGGTAAGTTTTTTGGTTTTTACTAAACCCTTAGAAATTTTGGCAATAACCTAACAATAACCTTTTTGATACTTAGTGCTTAGGATTTAAGGTTTATGTATAATGGTTGAGACATTACGTTCAGGTGTGTTTATGGTTTATTTATTATGGTTTTTTCATTGAAGGGTTAGGGTTTAGTTATGGAATAGTTAGGGTTTAGATGTTTATCAAAAGGTTTAGGGTATATCTTATTAACGAAAGGGTCAGGGTTTATTTTTTTAGGAAAATGTTAGGGTTAAATGTTTCATCGGAAGGGGTTAGGGTTTATTTTTTTTATATAACGTTATGGTTTAGGTATTTAAATGGTAATGTTAGGGTTCATCATTTAGCAAAGAACATTATGGGTTTTTTTTATATATATTTTTAATTTTAGTGTTATGTGTTTCATCAAAATTTTTACTGTTTAGTTTTAAAAATAAACCTATAATCTTAAACCCTGTGATGAAAAACTAAAACCTAACCACGTAATTTGTAAACCCTCACCACCTAATGCTTGAAAAATATAATGTTCAACTTTTCATCAAAAAGTAAGTATCAATCTTTTTAACTAAACCGTAACCACTAAATAATTAGCCCTACACCCTCAAAAGTGAAAGCATAAACCCTAAATTATAAATCCTAAACTCGACAACAAACCATAAACCCTAAAACCCTATTACATAAACACTAGACCCTAAACAGTTAGTGCTTCAGTTAGTAATCAAATGATTTTGGGTTCAGCGTTTCGTCACACAGCTTATGGTTCAAGTTTTTGACCAAAAAGGGTTAGTTTTCAACGTTTCATCTATAATGTTATGGGTAAGTTTTTTTTACAAAACCCCTTACACATTTTATGAATAACCGAACTATAATCGTTTGAGGTTTAGGGGTTAGGGTTTAAGGTTTATTTAATAGTGTTTTCCAAATTAGGGTTTAGTGTTTATGGTTTATGTATTAGGGTTAAATGTTTCATTGGAAGGGGTTAGGGTTTAGTTGTTTTAAATAAGGTTGCAGTTCAGGTATTTTACCGCTAGGGTTATGGTACGGTGTTTCAGTAAAGAAGATTATGATTTTTTTAAAATTTTTAGTTTTAGTGTTCAATGCTTCATCAAACTTGTCAGTGTTTAATTTTTAAAAATAAACCTATAACCTTAAACCTTGTGATGAAAAACTAAACCCTCACCAAGTAATTTGTAAACCCTCACCCCCTAATGTTTGAAAATTATAATGTTCAACTTTTCATCAAAAGGTAAGTGTCAATCTTTTTAACTAAACCCTAACCACTAAATAATTAAACCCTAACCCATTAACCGTTAAACCCTAAACCTTAAATTGTGAACCCTAAACCCGACCACAAACTATAAAGCATAAAACCCTATGACCTAAACACTAGACCCTATACCCCGTAAAACGTTCGTGGTTAAGTTATTAATCAAATGATTTAGGTTTCATCGTTTCATAAATAAGTTTAGAGTTATGGTTTTTAACCAAAAAGCTAATTGTTCAATGTTACATCTATAAGGTTATGCGTAAGTTTTTTGGTTTTTACTAAACCCTTAAAATTTTGGCAATAACCTAACAATAACCTTTTGATATTTAGGGCTTAGGATTTAAGGTTTATGTATAATGGTTGAGACATTACGTTCAGGTGTGTTTATGGTTTATTTATTATGGTTTATTCATTTAAGGGTTAGGGTTTAGTTATGGAATAGTTAGGGTTTAGATGTTTATCAAAAGGTTTAGGGTATATCTTATTAACGAAAGGGTCAGGGTTTATTTTTTTAGGAAAATGTTAGGGTTAAATGTTTCATCGGAAGGGGTTAGGGTTTATTTTTTTTATATAACGTTATGGTTTAGGTATTTAAATGGTAATGTTAGGGTTCATCATTTAGCAAAGAACATTATGTGTTTTTTTTTATATATATTTTTAATTTTAGTGTTATGTGTTTCATCAAAATTTTTAGTGTTTAGTTTTAAAAATAAACCTATAATCTTAAACCCTATGATGAAAAACTAAAACCTAACCACGTAATTTGTAAACCCTCACCACCTAATGCTTGAAAAATATAATGTTCAACTTTTCATCAAAAAGTAAGTGTCAATCTTTTGAACTAAACCGTAACCACTAAATAATTAGCCCTACACCCTTAAAAGTGAAAGCATAACCCCAAAATTATAAATCCTAAACTCGACAACAAACCATAAACCCTAAAACCCTATTACAAAAACACTAGACCCTAAACAGTTAGTGCTTCAGTTAGTAATCAAATGATTTTGGGTTCAGCGTTTCGTCACACAGCTTATGGTTCAAGTTTTTGACCAAAAAGGGTTAGTTTTCAACGTTTCATCTATAATGTTATGGGAAAGTTTTTTTTACAAAACCTCTCACATTTTCTGAATAACCGAACTATAACCGTTTGAGGTTTAGGGGTTAGGGTTTAAGGTTTATTTAATAGTGTTTTCCAAATTAGGGTTTAGTGTTTATGGTTTATGTATTAGGGTTAAATGTTTCATTGGCAGGGGTTAGGGTTTAGTTGTTTTAAATAAGGTTGCAGTTCAGGTATTTTACCGCTAGGGTTATGGTACGGTGTTTCAGGAAAGAAGATTATGATTTTTTTAAAATTTTTAGTTTTAGTGTTCAATGCTTCATCAAACTTGTCAGTGTTTAATTTTTAAAAATAAACCTATAACCTTAAACCTTGTGATGAAAACTAAACCCTAACCAAGTAATTTGTAAACCCTCACCCCCAAATGTTTGAAAATTATAATGTTCAACTTTTCATCAAAAGGTAAGTGTCAATCTTTTTAACTAAACCTTAACCACTAAATAATTAAACCCTAACCGATGAACTGTTAAACCCTAAACCTTAAATTGTGAACCCTAAACCTGACCACAAACTATAAAGCATAAAACCCTATGACCTAAACACTAGACCCTATACCCCGTAAAACGTTCATGGTTAAGTTATTAATCAAATGATTTCGGGTTCATCGTTTCATAAATAAGTTTAGAGTTATGGTTTTTAACCAAAAAGCTAATTGTTCAATGTTACATCTATAAGGTTATGCGTAAGTTTTTTGGTTTTTACTAAACCCTTAGAAATTTTGGCAATGACCTAACAATAACCTTTTGATATTTAGGGCTTAGGATTTAAGGTTTATGTATAATGGTTGAGACATTACGTTCAGGTGTGTTTATGGTTTATTTATTATGGTTTATTCATTTAAGGGTTAGGGTTTAGTTATGGAATAGTTAGGGTCTAGATGTTTATCAAAAGGTTTAGGGTATATCTTATTAACGAAAGGGTCAGGGTTTATTTTTTTAGGAAAATGTTACGGTTAAATGTTTCATCGGAAGGGGTTAGGGTTTATTTTTTATATATAACAAAATGGTTTAGGTATTTAAATGGTACGGTTAGGGTTCATCATTTAGCAAAGAACATTATGGGTTTTTTTATATATATTTTTAATTTTAGTGTTATGTGTTTCATCAAAATTTTTAGTGTTTAGTTTTGAAAATAAACCTATAATCTTAAACCCTGTGATGAAAAACTAAAACCTAACCACGTAATTTGTAAACCCTCACCACCTAATGCTTGAAAAATATAATGTTCAACTTTTCATCAAAAAGTAAGTGTCAATCTTTTAACTAAACCGTAACCACTAAATAATTAACCCTACACCCTTAAAAGTGAAAGCATAAACCCTAAATTATAAATCCTAAACTCGACAACAAACCATAAACCCTAAAACCCTATTACATATACACTAGACCCTAAACAGTTAGTGCTTCAGTTAGTAATCAAATGATTTTGGGTTCAGCATTTCGTCACACAGCTTATGGTTCAAGTTTTTGACCAAAAAGGGTTAGTTTTCAACGTTTCATCCATAATGTTATGGGTAAGTTTTTTTTTACAAAACCCCTTACACATTTTATGAATAACCGAACTATAACCGTTTGAGGTCGAGGGGTTAGGGTTTAAGGTTTATTTAATAGTGTTTTCCAAATTAGGGTTTAGTGTTTATGGTTTATGTATTAGGGTTAAATGTTTCATTGGAAGGGGTTAGGGTTTAGTTGTTTTAAATAAGGTTGCAGTTCAGGTATTTTACCGCTAGGGTTATGGTACGGTGTTTCAGCAAAGAAGATTATGATTTTTTTTAAAATTTTTAGTTTTAGTGTTCAATGCTTCATCAAACTTGTCGGTGTTTAATTTTTAAAAATAAACCTATAACCTTAAACCTTGTGATGAAAAACTAAACCCAAACCAAGTACTTTGTAAACCCTCATCCCCTAATGTTTCAAAATTATATTGTTCAACTTTTCATCAAAAGGTAAGTGTCAATCTTTTTAACTAAACCCTAACCACTAAATAATTAAACCCTACACCATTAACCGTGAAACCATAAACCCTAAATTATAAATCCTAAACCCGACAACAAACCATAAGCCCTAAAACCCCATGACATAAACACTAGATCCAAAAACCCCTAAACGGTTACTGGTTCAGTTATTAATCAAATGAAATAGGGTTCAGCGTTGCATCACAAAATGTATGTTTCAGGTTTTTAACAAAAAAAAGGTTAGTTTTCAACGTTTCATCTATAATGTTACGGGTAAGTTTTTTTTTTTTTTTTACCAAACCCCTTACACATTTTATGAATAGCCGAACGATAACCATTTGAGGATTAGGGGTTAGGGTTTAAAATTTATGTAATAGTGTTTTCCAAATTAGGGTTCAGTTGTTTACTTTAGTGTTCATGGTTTATGATTAGGGTTTATGCATTTAAGTGTTAGGGTTTAGTTATGTAATAGTTAGGGTTCAAATTTTTATCAAAAGAGCAAGGGTATATGTTTTTACCGAAAAAGTGATGCTTAATTTTTTATGGAAAATGTCAGGTTAAATGTTTCATCGGATGGGATTCGGGATTAGTAATTTTTTATACGGTTAGAGTTTAGGTATTTAACCGTTAAAGTTATGGTACAACGTTTAAGCAAAGAATATTATGGTTTTTATATATATATATATTTTTAGTTTTAGGGTTCATTGTTTCATAAATTGTTAGGGTATATTTTTTAAAAATCAACCTATAACATTAAACCCTAACCACGTAATTTGTAAACCCTCACCCTATAACGATTGAAAAAGATAATTTTCAACTTTTCATCGAAAATTAAGTGTCAATATTTTTAACTCAACCCTAACCACTAAATAATTCAACCCTAACCAATTAACCGTTAAACCCTAAATCGTAAATTGTAAACCATAAACTCGACCACAAAACAAAAGCCCTGTGACCTAAACACTAGACCCAAAACCTCCTAAACATTATGTGGTTTGGTTATTAATCAAATGATTTAGGGTTCATCGTTTAAAAATAAGTTTAGAGTTCCCATTTTTAACCAAAAAGGTTAGTGTTCAACGTTACATGTATAACGTTATACGTAAGTTTTTTTTTTTTTTACTAAACCCCTTACAAATGTTGGCAATAACCTAACCATAACCTTTTGATGTTTAGGGCTTAGGATTTAAGGTTTATGTATGAGGGTTGAGAGATTACGTTCAGGTGTCTAGGGTTCAGTGTTTGTGGTTTATGTATTATGGTTTATGCATTTAAGGGTTAGGCTTCAGTTATGTAATGTTTAGGGTTTAGATTTTTATCAAAACGTATAGAGTATATGTTATTAACGAAAAGATCAGGGTAAAATGTTTCATCGGAATGAGTTAGGGTTTAGTTATTTTATATAAGGTTACGGTTCAGGTATTTATGTTTTAAGGTTAGGATTCATCGGTTCAGCAAAAAAAGATTATTTTTTTTATATATTTAGTTTTAGTGTTCAGTGTTTCATCAAAATTGTTAGAGTTTAGTTTTTCAAAATATACCTATTACCATAAAACCTTTGATAAAAAAAACTAAACGCTAAGCGCGTAATATGTAAACCCTCACCCCAAAACCCTACCCCATCTCACATAAATTAAACCCTAACAACTAAATAATTAAACCTAAACCATTAACCGTGAAACCCTATACTCTAAATTGTAAACCCTAAACCCGAGTACAAACCAAGACCCTTAAAACCCTATGACCTAAACACTAGACCCTAAAACCCCAAAATGGTTAGTGGTTCAATTATTAACGAAATGATATAGTGTTCATCATTTTTTCATTAACTGTAGGGTTGAGGTTTTTAACCAAAAAGGTTAGTGTTCAATGTTTCATCTATAACATTATGGGTAAGTTTTTTCTTTTTACTAAACCCATTACAAATTTTATGAATAACCGAACCATAACCGTTTGAGGTTTAGGTGTTATGTTTTAAGTTTTATGTAATAGTGTTTATGGTTTATGTATTAGGGTTTATGCATTTAAGGGTTAGGGTTTCTGATGAGTTCCAAGGAAGTAATGCTAAAGATGTCAAAGATGATGATGGCGAAGGCATGACCGAACCACCCTCAACTCCAAATAATTCTGCACATATCATTCCACCAAATCCACTTGAAGGGATGAACGGGCCCAATGACTCGTTTGAAAAAGAAAAGGATGCAAGAAGCCTTGAGCATTTTGATTCTTGAAGTCTGTTCAAAAGAGGATCCAACGGCTACCTCAATTCATGCTAAATATTACAACATTTTGCAAGTCTTGGATCTTGATCCAAATGGTGTGGGAAGTACTTTTTTATGCAGCTTCCAGAAGTGAACATTTCCTCCGACATGCCCATGTCGCCTGAGAAAGGTTGGGCAGAATAGAACTTTTCTTCTGACATGCCCATGTCACCTGAGAAAGGTTGGGCAGAATAGAACTTTTCTTCTGACATGCCCATGTCGCCTGAGAAAGGTTGGGCAGAATATAACTTTTCCTCTGACATGCCCATGTCGCCTGAAGAAGGTTGAACGTCGCATTTATAAGCTGAATTTATGGACGAAATTCAACAGCATTTGGGTGATATTTTCAAGTTGTTTTCTGCATTTTTTTTAGTACTTAGAATATTAGAATTAAGTGCAAGAGTCTTCTAGGTCAAAGAGCTTTTCTAGGTCAAAGAGCTTTTCTTGGTCAAAGAGAAGTGTTAATGCTAGTCTTGACTAGAAGATTTAGAATTGCTCCTTTAATCCTTTTGTAATTTCCAACCTTGGTCCCTCTTGAAACTCTATAAATAGGGGCCTTGGTTAACTATTAGAATTGAAGATTTGATGTTATAAACTTTAAGGAATTTTACTTTCTTTGCTAGTTTCTTAGTGAGCTAGTTTTAGTCTTGCAAGTATGCTTGCAAAACTTATTTGGCTTATCAACTAAAACTCTTCCTTTTAGTTGTGGCGCCTTCTACTCTTCTTTTCTAATTCATTTCATAATCCAAAGGTGTTAGGTTTATCCTAGTGTTGTTGGGTTTGAAAATTAGAGGGGTTGGGAATAGTAATTTCAAAACTACCATTTTATGATTCAAAGGTGATAGGTTTCATCCTATTGTTGTTGGGTCTATTTTGCTTTGGGTTGTTTTTGCTTGGAAGATTTCAAGACATCTTTCAATATAGTGTGATTCAAAGGTGTTGAGTTCATTAATACTCAATATTGTTGAATCCACTTGAGCTAGTTGTTTTGCTCAAAAGATCAATCGAGGACGATTCTACAATTCACGTGAATTCGTACCTTGGATTCACATCAGTTTGGTATCAGAGCTAAGTTTCCTTGATTTGATCATATCATTTTTTTTATCTTGCATCTTATTTTTGTCATAGTTACCTTGTTTCTATTTGAAGGTTCAAGTTTGCAAGAAGAAAAAAAAAAAAAAAAAAAAAAAAAAAAAAAAGATAGTCAAAAAAAAAAAAAAAAAAAAAGAGAGAGAAGAAACTATCTTTCTAGCTTCTTAAATTAACATTGCAGGGATTTGTGATTCCAAGTGTGGGAAAAGTTTTGAGGAAAAGGTATCATCATTGTTTTCTTTCTACTCTTATAATTTCTTTCTAAATCTTATTCTTGTTTCTTTTACCTAATCATTGCCTACTATCCTTTCTTTGACCTCTATATTTTCTTTGTTGCCAAGTAAGATCTTTGAGTAGCATCTTGTAAGGGTTTAACGATTCTCACAAGAACTTGCAGGAGGAAAAGAGTGGTAAAATCTGAGTGCAACTTACCCCTACTAGATCGGCCTTAAACACGAGTGAAAATTTCTTTTCATTTGGGTTGAGACATATTAGGGAAAGGGGACAAGGGGTGCGAGGTACTTTTATCTTTTGTTGTTCTAATGGCAGATCCAACCGGTGAAACACCTGAACAAAAAGCATGGAGGGAACACACCACAAGGCGATTGGAACAAATCATTGATAGGGTCACCACCCGAATGGACCAACTAGAACTTGCTTTTCAGCAAAGAGAAGAAAGGCAAGGAAGTCAACAAGATGACGAGGAAGATGATAGGAGGTCCGAGGAAGAAATGTCTGAAGTATCACGAGGGAATGGGAGGAGAAGGAATGGATTTGGAGTTGATAGCAACCTTAATGGTCTCAAAATGAAGATTCCTGAATTTAATGGAAAAGGAGATCCCGAGGCATATTTTGATTGGGAAATGAAGGTGGAAAAGATATTTTCGATCCACAATTATTCGGAAGAAAAGAAGGTAAAAATTGCTTCCCTTGAATTTCACGGTTATGCATTAACATGGTGGGATCGATTGATTGTTTCTAGAAGAAGGAATAGAGAGAGGCCAATTGCAACTTGGGAAGACATGAAGGCTGTTTTGAGGAAACGATTCATTCCCCCTCATTACTATAGAGATCTTTACAACAAATTGCATAGTATCACTCAAGGAGCAAAGACCGTGGCAGAATACTACCAAGAGATGGATTTAGCAATAACAAGAGCAAGCATTGAGGAAGATCCCGAAGCTACTATGGCACGGTTTTTGGGTGGTTTAAGAAGAGAGATTGCCGATGTTGTTGAATTACAACATTACTTGGATTTGGAAGAAATGATGCATGTGGCAGAAAAGGTGGAAAGGCAATTGAAAAGAAAGAGTGGTTCAAGTAAGTTTCTTTCTAACCAATCCTCTTGGAAAAACAATAATGGAAACAAAAGGGATTTTGGTAAAAAGAAAGATGAACCAAAGAAGCATGATTTTAAAAGGTTTGAAAAGGGTGAATCAAATAAAAGTTCTTCTTCTACTTCTAAACTCACTTGTTTTAAGTGTTTGGGAAAGGGACATATAGCTTCCCAATGTCCTAACTCTAGGACTATGGTAATGCGAGAAGATGGTTCTTGTTTAAGCCAAAGTGAAGGAGAAGAAAATGAGGAGGATCCGAATGTTGAAGATGAAGGTGAACAATTTGAAACAAGTGGTGATGAGGTTTTGGTCACTTTGAGAGTATTGAATACTCAAGTTGGATCTTATGATGAAGAGCAAAGGAGTACTATCTTTCACACAAGATGCAAAGTACAAGATAAGGTATGCATGCTCATCATTGATAGTGGGAGTTGTACTAATTGTGTTAGCTCTTATCTTGTAGACAAATTGGGTCTATCCATGACTGCTCATCCCAATCCTTACCGTTTGCAATGGCTCAATGATAGTGGAGAGCTAAGGGTGAATCGGCAAGCAAAGGTAAAATTTTCAATTGGGAAATATGAGGATGAAGTTTTGTGTGATGTAGTACCAATGCAAGCTGGCCATATTCTTCTTGGCCGACCATGGGAGTTTGATCATGATGCTAATCATGAGGGAAAATCTAACAAGTATCATATTGTTCATAATCGTAAAGCTTTTACTCTTGTTCCACTTTCTCCTCAACAGGTGCACAAAGAACAAATGAGAATGAGAGAGAAAAGGCTAAAAGAGGAGAGTGAGTTGAAAAAGCCAAAAGAGTGTGAAAAAGCAAGAGATGTGAGTGCTAAAAGCAAAGTGAGTGAAGAAAAAGCAAGAGATGGAAAGGCAAAAAGCAAAGTGAGTGAGAGGGAAAAACCAAAGGCAAGTGAGACAAAAGGTGCCTTTTTTGCGAGCATGAGAGATGTAGATAGAGCCCTCAATTCTCACCAACCAATTGTTATGCTCTTATTCCATGAAGAATGTCTTGTTCTTGATGAGCTTCCTAACAATTTACCTTTAGAAATTGTGGCTGTTTTGAATGAATTTGCAGATGTGCTACCCGAGGAAGTGCCTAAGGGGTTACCTCCAATTCGAGGAATTGAGCATCAAATCGACTTTCTACCCGGAGCTTCCATTCCAAATAGGCCAGCCTATCGTGCAAATCCAGAAGAAACAAAAGAACTTCAAAGGCAAGTTGAAGAATTGCTAAGCATGGGATATATTCGTGAGTCTCTTAGCCCTTGTGCTATTCCTGTCATTTTAGTTCCAAAAAAAGATGGTACATGGCGTATGTGCATTGATTGTAGGGCTGCGAACAAAATCACCATTAAGTATCGTCACCCCATTCCAAGATTAGACGATATGCTCGATGAATTATTTGGTGCAAAATTTTTCACAAAAATTGATTTGAAATCTGGTTATCATCAAATAAGAATCAAAGAGGGTGATGAATGGAAAACGGCTTTCAAGACAAAATTTGGTCTTTATGAGTGGCTTGTTATGCCTTTTGGTTTAACTAATGGCCCTAGTACATTTATGAGGCTAATGAATCATGTTTTGAGACGTTTCATTGGAAAGTTTGTAGTTGTCTATTTTGATGATATCTTGATCTATAGTAAGAACATAAGAGAACATGTTGAACATCTTAAGCTTGTTCTTACTACTTTGCGTAAAGAAAATTTTTTTGCAAATTTGAAAAAATGTACTTTTTGTGTTGAAGAAGTTGTTTTTCTTGGCTATGTTGTGAGTTCTAATGGTTTGAGAGTTGATGAAGCAAAGGTGGCAGCAATTCTTGATTGGCCAATTCCCACAAATGTGACTGAGGTGAGATCCTTCCATGGACTTGCAAGTTTTTATAGGAGATTTGTCAAAGATTTCTCAACAAAAGCAGCTCCACTAAATGAGTTGGTAAAGAAAAATGTTAAGTTTGAGTGGGGAGATTCTCAACAAAAGGCATTTGATCAATTGAAGCATGATTTGACTAATGCTCCTGTTTTAGCTTTGCCTAATTTTTCTAACACTTTTGAAGTTGAATGTGATGATTCAGGAATTGGAATAGGTGTTGTGTTGCTTCAAGGAGGCCGCCCCATTGCCTACTTTAGTGAGAAGTTGAATGGAGCAACATTGAACTACCCAACATATGACAAAGAGCTCTATGCAGTAGTGAGAGCATTGGAAACTTGGCAGCACTACCTTATGCCGAGAGAGTTTGTGATTCACACGGATCATGAATCCATCAAGTATCTCAAAGGACAAAAGAATTTGCACAAGAGGCATGCAAAATGGATCTCATTCATTGAAACTTTCCCATATGTGGTAAAGTACAAAAAAGGTAAAGAGAACATTGTGGCTGATGCACTCTCTCGAAGGTATGCCTTGATTACTACTGTTAATGCTACAATCATGGGATTTGAGTATATTAAGGAGTTGTATGCTAAGGATCATGATTTTTCTGACATATTTAATGCATGTGAAAAGGGTGCTTTCAATAAGTTTTATCAATGTGAACGGTTTTTGTTCAAAGAAAACAAATTATGTATTCCTTCTTGTTCACTTAGAGAGCTTTTGGTTCGTGAATCTCATTGTGGAGGTTTAATGGGACATTTTGGTGTTCTAAAAACTTTAGATATTTTGAATGAACACTTTTATTGGCCAAACATGAAAAAGGATGTTGAGAAAATTTGTGCTACATGTCTTAACTGCAAGAAAGCTAAATCTAAGTCTCTTCCCCATGGATTGTATACTCCACTCCCTGTCCCTCAATCTCCTTGGACTGACATTTCTATGGACTTTGTTCTTGGTTTGCCTAGATCTCAAAGAGGCATGGACTCTATTTTTGTTGTTGTTGACAGATTCTCCAAAATGGCTCACTTTATTGCTTGTAGGAAAGCCGACAATGCAAAACACGTGGCTGATCTCTTCTTCAAAGAAATTGTTCGTCTACATGGTGTTCCTAGGACTATTGTGTCCGATAGGGATGTAAAGTTTTTGAGTTATTTCTGGAAAACTCTTTGGGGAAAATTGGGAACAAAACTTTTGTTTTCAACCACAAGTCACCCACAAACAGATGGCCAAACGGAAGTAACAAATAGAACTTTGGGTGTTTTGTTAAGGGCCATAATTAAAAAGAATTTGAAAAGTTGGGAGGAGTGTTTGCCAATTGCTGAATTTGCATACAATCGCACACTACACACTTCTACTAATTTTTCTCCTTTTGAGTTGGTTTATGGCTTCAATCCTCTAACTCCTCTAGACTTATCTCCTTTACCTTTACAGGATCAAGTGAGTTTGGATGGCAAGAAGAAAGCTGAAACCGTGAAGAAATTGCATGAGCAAGCTCGTGCAAACATTGAGAATAAAAATGAGCAATATGCAAAGAATGCAAATAAAGGCCGTAAGAAAATTGTGTTCGAACCCGGTGATTGGGTTTGGGTACACATGAGGAAAGAGAGGTTTCCAGCCTCAAGGAGAACTAAGTTACACCCCCGTGGTGATGGACCATTTCAAGTTTTGGCACGAGTCAATGATAATGCTTACAAGCTTGATCTTCCCGGAGACTATGGTGTAAGTGCTACTTTTAATATTTCTGACTTATCTTCTTTTGATTTTGATGTAGATCCAATGGATTCGAGGACGAATCCTTTTCAAGGGAGAGGGGATGATGAGTTCCAAGGAAGTAATGCTAAAGATGTCAAAGATGATGATGGCGAAGGCATGACCGAACCACCCTCAACTCCCAATAATTGTGCACATATCATTCCACCAAATCCACTTGAAGGGATGACGGGCCCAATGACTCGTTTGAAAAAGAAAAGGATGCAAGAAGCCTTGAGCATTTTGATTCTTGAAGTCTGTTCAAAAGAGGATCCAACGGCTACCTCAATTCATGCTAAATATTACAACATTTTGCAAGTCTTGGATCTTGATCCAAATGGTGTGGGAAGTACTTTTTTATGCAGCTTCCAGAAGTGAACATTTCCTCCGACATGCCCATGTCGCCTGAGAAAGGTTGGGCAGAATAGAACTTTTCTTCTGACATGCCCATGTCACCTGAGAAAGGTTGGGCAGAATAGAACTTTTCTTCTGACATGCCCATGTCGCCTGAGAAAGGTTGGGCAGAATATAACTTTTCCTCTGACATGCCCATGTCGCCTGAAGAAGGTTGAACGTCGCATTTATAAGCTGAATTTATGGACAAATTTCAACAGCATTTGGGTGATATTTTCAAGTTGTTTTCTGCATTTTTTTTAGTACTTAGAATATTAGAATTAAGTGCAAGAGTCTTCTAGGTCAAAGAGCTTTTCTAGGTCAAAGAGCTTTTCTTGGTCAAAGAGAAGTGTTAATGCTAGTCTTGACTAGAAGATTTATAATTGCTCCTTTAATCCTTTTGTAATTTCCAACCTTGGTCCCTCTTGAAACTCTATAAATAGGGGCCTTGGTTAACTATTAGAATTGAAGATTTGATGTTATAAACTATAAGGAATTTTACTTTCTTTGCTAGTTTCTTAGTGAGCTAGTTTTAGTCTTGCAAGTATGCTTGCAAAACTTATTTGGCTTATCAACTAAAACTCTTCCTTTTAGTTGTGGCGCCTTCTACTCTTCTTTTCTAATTCATTTCATAATCCAAAGGTGTTAGGTTTATCCTAGTGTTGTTGGGTTTGAAAATTAGAGGGGTTGGGAATAGTAACTTCAAAACTACCATTTTATGATTCAAAGGTGATAGGTTTCATCCTATTGTTGTTGGGTCTATTTTGGTTTGGGTTGTTTTTGCTTGGAAGATTTCAAGACATCTTTCAATATAGTGTGATTCAAAGGTGTTGAGTTCATTAATACTCAATATTGTTGAATCCACTTGAGCTAGTTGTTTTGCTCAAAAGATCAATCGAGGACGATTCTACAATTCACGTGAATTCGTACCTTGGATTCACATCAGTTTCGTTATGTAATGGTTAGACTTTAGATTTTTATCAAAAGGGTTAGGGCATATGTTGGAAGGGGTTAGGGTTTAGTTATTTTATATGAGGTTGCAGTTCAGGTATTTTACCGCTAGGGTTATGGTACGGTGTTTCAACAAAGAAGATTATGATTTTTTTAAAATTTTTAGTTTTAGTATTCAATGTTTCATCAAACTTGTCAGGGTTTAATTTTTAAAAATAAACCTATAACCTTAAACCTTGTGATGAAAAACTAAACCCTAACCAAGTAATTTGTAAACCCTCATCCCCTAATGTTTCAAAATTATAATGTTCAACTTTTCATCAAAAGGTAAGTGTCAATCTTTTTAACTAAACCCTAACCACTAAATAATTAAACCCTACACCATTAACCGTGAAACCATAAACCCTAAATTATAAATCCTAAACTCGACAACAAACCATAAACCCTAAAACCCCATGACATAAACACTAGATCCTAAAACCCCTAAACGATTACTGGTTCAGTTATTAATCAAATGAAATAGGGTTCAGCGTTGCATCACAAAATGTTTGTTTCAGGTTTTTAACAAAAAAAAGTTAGTTTTCAACGTTTCATCTATAATGTTAGGGGTAAGTTTTTTTTTTTTTTTACCAAACCCCCTTACACATTTTATGAATAGCGGAACCATAACCATTTGAGGATTAGGGGTTAGGGTTTAAAATTTATGTAATAGTGTTTTCCAAATTAGGGTTCAGTTGTTTACAATTTAGTGTTCATGGTTTATGATTAGGGTTTATGCATTTAAGTGTTAGGGTTTAGTTATGTAATAGTTAGGGTTCAAATTTTTATCAAAAGAGCAAGGGTATATGTTTTTACCGAAAAAGTGATGCTTAATTTTTTATGGAAAATGTCAGGTTAAATGTTTCATCGGATGGGATTAAGGATTAGTAATTTTTTATACGGTTAGAGTTTAGGTATTTAACCGTTAAAGTTATGGTACAACGTTTAAGCAAAGAATATTATGGTTTTTTTATATATATTTTTAGTTTTAGGGTTCATTGTTTCATAAATTGTTAGGGTATATTTTTTAAAAATAAACCTATAACATTAAACCCTAACCACGTAATTTGTAAACCCTCACCCTATAACGATAGAAAAAGATAATTTTCAACTTTTCATCGAAAATTAAGTGTCAATATTTTTAATTCAACCCTAACCAATTAACCGTTAAACCCTAAATCGTAAATTGTAAACCATAAACTCGACCACAAAACAAAAGCCCTATGACCTAAACACTTGACCCAAAACCTCCTAAACATTCTGTGGTTTGGTTATTAATCAAATGATTTAGAGTTCATCGTTTAAAAATAAGTTTAGAGTTCCCATTTTTAACCAAAAAGGTTAGTGTTCAACGTTACATGTATAACGTTATACGTAATTTTTATTTATTTTTACTAAACCCCTTACCAATGTTGGCAATAACCTAACCATAACCTTTTGATGTTTAGGGCTTAGGATTTAAGGTTTATGTATTAGGGTTGATAGATTACGTTCAGGTGTCTAGGGTTCAGTGTTTATGGTTTATGTATTATGGTTTATGCATTTAAGGGTTAGGCTTCAGTTATGTAATGTTTAGGGTTTAGATTTTTATCAAAACGTATAGAGTATATGTTATTAACGAAAAGATCAGGGTAAAATGTTTCATCGGAATGAGTTAGGGTTTAGTTATTTTATATAAGGTTACGGTTCAGGTATTTATGTTTTAAGGTTAGGATTCATCGGTTCAGCAAAAAAGATTATTTTTTTATATATTTAGTTTTAGTGTTCAGTGTTTCATCAAAATTGTTAGAGTTTAGTTTTTTAAAATATACCTATTACCATAAAACCTTTGATAAAAAAAACTAAACGCTAAGCGCGTAATATGTAAACCCTCACCCCAAACGCTTGAAACCCGAAACCCTACCCCATCTCACATAAATTAAACCCTAACAACTAAATAATTAAACCCTAAACCATTAACCGTGAAACCCTATACTCTAAATTGTAAGCCCTAAACCCGAGTACAAACCAAGACCCCTAAAACCCTATGACCTAAACACTAGACCCTAAAACCCCAAAATGGTTAGTGGTTCAATTATTAACGAAATGATATAGTGTTCATCATTTTTTCATTAAGTGTAGGGTTGAGGTTTTTAACCAAAAAGGTTAGTGTTCAATGTTTCATCTATAACGTTATGGGTAAGTTTTTTCCTTTTTACTAAACCCATTACAAATTTTATGAATAACCGAACCATAACCGTTTGAGGTTTAGGTGTTATGTTTTAAGTTTTATGTAATAGTGTTTATGGTTTATGTATTAGGGTTTATTCATTTAAGGGTTAGGGTTTCGTTATGTAATGGTTAGACTTTAGATTTTTATCAAAAGGGTTAGGGCATATGTTGGAAGGGGTTAGGGTTTAGTTATTTTATATAAGGTTGCAGTTCAGGTATTTTACCGCTAGGGTTATGGTACGGTGTTTCAACAAAGAAGATTATGATTTTTTTTAAATTATAGGTTTAAAAATAAACCTATAACCTTAAACCTTGTGATGAAAAACTAAACCCTAACCAAGTAATTTGTAAACCCTCACCCCCTAATGTTTCAAAATTATAATGTTCAACTTTTCATCAAAAGGTAAGTGTCAATCTTTTTGACTAAACCCTAAGCACTAATTAAACCCTACACCTTAATAGTGAAACCATAAACCATAAATTGTAAATCCTAAACCCGAAAACAAACCATAAACCCAAAAACCCCATGACATAAACACTAGATCCTAAAATCCCTAAACGGTTACTGGTTCAGTTATTAATCAAATGAAGTAGGGTTCAGCGTTGCATCACAAAATGTATGGTTCAGGTTTTTAACAAAAAAAGGTTAGTTTTCAACGTTTCATCTATAATGTTAGGGGTAAGTTTTTTTTTTTACCAAACCCCTTACACATTTTATGAATAACCGAACCATAACCATTTGAGGATTAGGGGTTAGGGTTTAAAATTTATGTAATAGTGTTTTCCAAATTAGGGTTCAGTTGTTTACAATTTAGTGTTCATGGTTTATGATTAGGGTTTATGCATTTAAGTGTTAGGGTTTAGTTATGTAATAGTTAGGGTTCAAATTTTTATCAAAAGAGTAAGGGTATATGTTTTTACCGAAAAAGTGATGCTTAATTTTTTATGGAAAATGTCAGGTTAAATGTTCCATCGGATGGGGTTCGGGATTAGTAATTTTTTTATCAGGTTAGAGTTTAGGTATTTAACCGTTAAAGTTATGGTACAACTTTTAAGCAAAGAATATTATGGTTTTTTTATATATATATTTTTAGTTTTAGGGTTCAGTGTTTCATAAATCGTTAGGGTATAGTTTTTAAAAATAAACCTATAACATTAAACCCTGTGATGAAAAACTAAACCCTAACCACGTAATTTGTAAACCCTCACCCTATAACGATTGAAAAAGACAATTTTCAACTTTTCATCGAAAATTAAGTGTCAATATTTTTAATTCAACCCTAACCACTAAATAATTAAACCCTAACCAATTAACCGTTAAACCCTAAATCGTAAATTGTAAACCCTAAACTCGACCACAAAACAAAAGCCCTATGACCTAAACACTAGACCCAAAACCTCCTAAACATTCTGTGGTTTGGTTATTAATCAAATGATTTAGGGTTCATCGTTTAAAAATAAGTTTAGAGTTCCCATTTTTAACCAAAAAGGTTAGTGTTCAACGTTACATGTATAATGTTATAGGTAAGTTTTTTTTTTTTTACTAAACCCCTTACCAATGTTGGCAATAACCTAACCATAACCTTTTGATGATTCGAGCTTAGGATTTAAGGTTTATGTATTAGGGTTGAGAGATTACGTTCAGGTGGTTAGGGTTTAGTGTTTATGGTTTATGTATTATGGTTTATGCATTTAAGGGTTAGGCTTCAGTTATGTAATGGTTAGGGTTTAGATTT
This sequence comes from Knoxia roxburghii, assembly GCA_030378225.1. NCBI lineage: Eukaryota > Viridiplantae > Streptophyta > Magnoliopsida > Gentianales > Rubiaceae > Knoxia > Knoxia roxburghii. The sequence goes on along the minus strand of CM059418.1, from coordinate 25,574,440 downwards.
TTATCAAAACGTATAGAGTATATGCTATTAACGAAAAGATCAGGGTTGAATGTTTCATCGGAATGAGTTAGGGTTTAGTTATTTTATATAAGGTTACGATTCGGGTATTTATGTTTTAAGGTTAGGATTCATCGGTTCAGCAAAAAAGATTATGTTTATTTTATATATTTAGTTTTAGTGTTCAGTGTTTCATCAAAATTGTTAGGGTTTAGTTTTTTAAAATATACCTATTACCACAAAACCTTTGATAAAAAAAACTAAACGCTAAGCGCGTAATATGTAAACCCTCACCCAAAATACTAGAAACCCGAAACCCTACCCCATCTCACATAAATTAAACCTTAACAATTAAATAATTAAACCCTAAACCATTAACCGTGAAACCCTAAACACTAAATTGTAAACCCTAAACCCGACCACAAACCAAGACCCCTAAAACCCTATGATCTAAACACTAGACCCTAAAACCCCAAAATGGTTAGTGGTTCAATTATTAACGAAAAGGTTAGTGTTCATTATGTGTAGGGTTGAGGTTTTTAACCAAAAAGGTTAGTGTTCAATGTTTCATCTATAACGTTATGGGTAAGTTTTTTCTTTTTACTAAACCCATTACAAATTTTATGAATAACCGAACCATAATCACCAAAGAATATTATGGTTTTTTTTTATATTTTTTAGTTTTAGTGTTCTGTGTTTCATCAAAATTGTTAGTGCTTTGTTTTAAAAATAAACCTATATTCTTAAATCCTGTGATGAAAAACAAAAAACCTAACCACGTAATTTGTAAACCCTCAGGCCCTAACGCTTGAAAAATATAATATTCAGCTTATCATCAAAAGGTGAGGGTCAATCTTCTTAACTAAACTCTAACCAGTAAATAATTAAACCCTACACCCTCAACCGTGAAACTACAAACCCTAAATTGTAAATTCTGAACCTGATAACAAACCTGAAGCATTAAAACCCTATGACATAAACACTAGACCCTAAAACCCCTAAACGGTTAGTGGTTTAGATATTAATCAAATGATTTAGTGTTCAACCTTTCATGACAAAGTGTATTGTTGGGGTTTTAAACAAAAAAATTTAGTGTTCAACGTTTTATCTATAACGTTATAAGAAACTGTACACATTTTATGAATAACCAAACCATAACAGTTTCAGTTTTAGGTGTTAGGCTTTAATGTTTATGTAATAGTGTTTAGGAAATTGGGGTTCAGTTGTATAGGGTTTAGTGTTTATGGTTCATGTACTAGGGTTTATGAATTTAAGGGTTAGGGTTTTGTTATGTAATGGTTAGGGTTTAGTTTTTTATTAAAACGGTTAAGGTATATGTTTTTAACGAAAATTTCAGGGTTTATTTTTTATGGAAAATATTAGGGTTAAATGGTTCATCGAAAAGGGATAGGGTTTAGTTATTTTGTATAAGGTTACGGTTCAGGTATTTAAACGTTAAGGTTAGGGTTCATCGATTTAGCAGAAAAGATTATGGTTTTTTTTTTATCTTTAAATTTTGTGTTCAGTGTTTCATCAAATTTGTTAGGGTTTAGTTTTCTAAAATAAACCTATAACCTCAAACCCTTTGATGAAAAACTAAACCCTAACTACGTAATATGTATACCCTCACCCCTAATGCTTGAGATCCCCATCTCGTGTAAAGTAAACTTTAACAACTAAATATTGAAACCCTAAACCATCAATCGTAGAACCCTAAACACGGCCATAAACCATAACCCCTAAAACCCTAGGACCAAAAACCTAGATTCTAAAACCCCTAAACGGTTAGTGGTTCGATTATTAAACAAATAATTTTGGGTTCATCGTTTCATCAATAAGTGTAGGGTTCATGTTTTTAACCAAAAAGGTTAGTGTTCAACATTTCGTTTATAACATTATGGGTAAGTTTTTTTTTTTTTTTTTACTAAACCCATTACAGAATTTATGAATAACCGAACCATAACCATTTGAGGTTTAGGGGTTAGGGTTTAAGGTTTATGTAATAGTGTTTTAAAAATTAGGGTTCAAGTGTTTAGGGATTAGTGTTTATGGTTTATGTATTAGGGTTTATGCATTTAAGGGTTAGGGTTTAGTTATGTAATAGTTAGATTTAGATTGTTATCAAAATGGTTAGGGTATATGTTTTTACCGAAAACGTGGGGGTTTATAAATCTATGGAAAATGTTAGGGTTAAATGTTTCATCGGAAGGTGTTTGGGTTTTGTTATTTTTCATATGGTTATGGTTCAGGTATTTAAATGGTATAGTTATGGTTCATCATTCACCAAAGAAGATTATGGTTTTTTTTTATATTTTTAGTTTTAGTGTTCTGTGTTTCATCAAAATTGTTAGTGCTTTGTTTGAAAAATAAACCTATAATATTAAATACTGTGATGAAAAACAAAAAACCTAACCACGTAATTTGTAAACCCTCAGGCCCTAACGCTTGAAAAATATAATATTCAGCTTATCATCAAAAGGTGAGGGTCAATCTTCTTAACTAAACTCTAACCACTAAATAATTAAACCCTACACCCTTAACCGTGAAACTACAAACCCTAAATTGTAAATTCTGAACCTGATAACAAACCTTAAGCATTAAAACCCGATGACCTAAACACTAGACCTAAAACCCCTAAACGGTTAGTGGTTTAGATATTAATCAAATGATTTAGTGTTCAACCTTTCATGACAAAGTGCATTGTTTTATCTCTAACGTTATAAGAAACTGTACACATTTTATGAATAACCAAACCATAACAGTTTCAGTTTTAGGTGTTAGGCTTGAATGTTTATGTAATAGTGTTTAGGAAATTAGGGTTCAGTTGTATAGGGTTTAGTGTTTATGGTTCGTGTACTAGGGTTTATGAATTTAAGAGTTAGGGTTTTGTTATGTAAAGGTTAGGGTTTAGATTTTTATTAAAACGGTTAGGGTATATGTTTTTAACGAAAATTTCAGGGTTTATTTTTAATAGAAAATATTAGGGTTAAATGGTTCATCGAAAAGGGATAGGGTTTAGTTATTTTGTTAAGGTTACGGTTCAGGTATTTAAACGTTAAGGTTAGGGTTCATCGATCTAGCAGAAAAGATTATGGTTTTTTTATCTTTAATTTTTGTGTTCAGTGTTTCATCAAATTTGTTAGGGTTTAGTTTTTTAAAATAAACCTATAAACTTAAACCCTTTCATGAAAAACTAAACCCTGACTACGTAATATGTATACCCTCACCCCTAATGCTTGAGACCCTAAACCCATCCCCATCTCGCGTAAAGTAAACTTTAACAACAAAATAATGAAACCCTAAACCATTAATCGTAGAACCCTAAACACGGCCATAAACCATAACCCCTGAAACCCTAGGACCAAAAAACTAGCTTCTAAAACCCCTAAACGGTTAGTGGTTCAATTATTAAACAAATGATTTTGGGTTCATCGTTTCATCAATAAGTGTAGGGTTCATGTTTTTAACCAAAAAGGTTAGTGTTCAACATTTCATTTATAACATTATGGGTAAGTTTTTTTTTACTAAACCCATTACAGAATTTATGAATAACCGAACCATAACCATTTGAGGTTTAGGGGTTAGGGTTTAAGGTTTAGGTAATAGTGTTTTAAAAATTAGGGTTCAAGTGTTTAGGGATTAGTGTTTATGGTTTTATGTATTAGGTTTATGCATTTAAGGGTTAGGGTTTAGTTATGTAATAGTTAGATTTAGATTGTTATCAAAATGGTTAGGGTATATGTTTTTACCGATAACGTGGGGGTTTATAAATCTATGGAAAATGTTAGGGTTAAATGTTTCATCGGAAGATGTTAGGGTTTTGTTATTTTTCATATGGTTATGGTTCTGGTATTTAAATGGTATGGTTATGGTTCATCATTCACCAAAGAAGATTATGGTTTTTTTTTTTTTTTTTTGTATTTTTAGTTTTAGTGTTCTGTGTTTCATCAAAATTGTTAGTGCTTTGTTTGAAAACTAAACCTATAATATTAAATACTGTGATGAAAAAAAAAAAAAACCTAACCACGTAATCTGTAAACCCTCAGGCCCTAACGCTTGAAAAATATAATATTCAGCTTATCATCAAAAGGTAAGGGTCAATCTTCTTAACTAAACTCTAACCACTAAATAATTAAACCCTACACCCTTAACCATGAAACTACAAGCCCTAAATTGTAAATTCTGAACCTGATAACAAACCTTAAGCATTAAAACCCTATGACATAAACACTAGACCTAAAACCCCTAAACGGTTAGTGGTTTAGATATTAATGAAATGATTTAGTGTTCAACCTTTCATGACAAAGTGTATTGTTGAGGTTTTAAACAAAAAAAGGTTAGTGTTCAACGTTTTATCTATAACGTTATAAGAAACTGTACACATTTTATGAATAACCAAACCATAACAGTTTCAGTTTTAGGTGTTAGGCTTTAATGTTTATGTAATAATGTTTAGGAAATTAGGGTTCAGTTGTATAGGGTATAGTGTTTATGGTTCATGTACTAGGGTTTATGAATTTAAGGGTTAGGGTTTTGCTATGTAATGGTTAGGGTTTAGATTTTTATTAAAACGGTTAAGGTATATGTTTTTAAAGAAAATTTCAGGGTTTATTTTTTATCGAAAATATTAGGGTTAAATTTTATCGGAAAGGGATAGGGTTTAGTTATTTTGTATAAGGTTACTGTTCATGTATTTAAACGTTAAGGTTAGGGTTCATCAATTTAGCAGAAAAGATTATGGTTTTTTTTATCTTTAATTTTTGTGTTCATTGTTTCATCAAATTTGTTAGGGTTTAGTTTCTAAAATAAACCTATAACCTTAAACCCTTTGATGAAAAACTAAACCCTAACTACGTAATATGTATACCCTCACCCCTAATGCTTGAAACCCTAAACCCATCCCCATCTCGCGTAAAGTAAACTTTAACAACTAAATAATGAAACCCTAAACCATTAATCGTAGAACCCTAAACACGGCCATAAACCATAACCCCTAAAACCCTAGGACCAAAAAACTAGATTCTAAAACCCCTAAACGGTTAGTGGTTCAATTATTAAACAAATGATTTTGGGTTCATCGTTTCATCAATAAGTGTAGGGTTCATGTTTTTAACCAAAAAGGTTAGTGTTCAACATTTCATTTATAACATTATGGGTAAGTTTTTTTTTACTAAACCCATTACAGAATTTACGAATAACCGAACCATAACCATTTGAGGTTTAGGGGTTAGGGTTTAAGGTTTAGGTAATAGTGTTTTAAAAATTAGGGTTCAAGTGTTTAGGGATTAGTGTTTATGGTTTTATGTATTAGGGTTTATGCATTTAAGGGTTAGGGTTTAGTTATGTAATAGTTAGATTTAGATTGTTATCAAATGGTTAGGGTATATGTTTTTACCGAAAACGTGGGGGTTTATAAATCTATGGAAAATGTTAGGGTTAAATGTTTCATCGGAAGGTGTTAGGGTTTTGTTATTTTTCATATGGTTATGATTCAGGTATTTAAATGGTATGGTTATGGTTCATCATTCACCAAAGAAGATTATGGTTTTTTTTTTTTTGTATTTTTAGTTTTAGTGTTCTGTGTTTCATCAAAATTGTTAGTGCTTTGTTTGAAAAATAAACCTATAATATTAAATACTGTGATGAAAAACAAAAAACCTAACCACGTAATTTGTAAATCCTCAGGCCCTAATGCTTGAAAAATATAATATTCAGCTTATCATCAAAAGGTAAGGGTCAATCTTCTTACCTAAACTCTAACCCCTAAATAATTAAACCCTACACCCTTAACCATGAAACTACAAACCCTAAATTGTAAATTCTGAACCTGCTAACAAACCTTAAGCATTAAAACCCTATGACATAAACACTAGACCTAAAACCCCTAAACGGTTAATGGTTTAGATATTAATCAAATGATTTAGTGTTCAACCTTTCATGACAAAGTGCATTGTTTTATCTCTAACGTTATAAGAAACTGTACACATTTTATGAATAACCAAACCATAACAGTTTCAGTTTTAGGTGTTAGGCTTTAATGTTTATGTAATAGTGTTTAGGAAATTAGGGTTCAGTTGTATAGGGTTTAGTGTTTATGGTTCGTGTACTAGGGTTTATGAATTTAAGAGTTAGGGTTTTGTTATGTAGTGGTTAGAGTTTAGATTTTTATTAAAACGGTTAGGGTATATGTTTTTAACGAAAATTTCAGGGTTTATTTTTTATAGAAAATATTAGGGTTAAATGGTTCATCGAAAAGGGATAGGGTTTAGTTATTTTGTTAAGGTTACGGTTCAGGTATTTAAACGTTAAGGTTAGGGTTCATCGATTTAGCAGAAAAGATTATGGTTTTTTTTATCTTTAATTTTTGTGTTCAGTGTTTCATCAAATTTGTTAGGGTTTAGTTTTTTAAAATAAACCTATAACCTTAAACCCTTTCATGAAAAACTAAACCCTGACTACGTAATATGTATACCCTCAACCCTAATGCTTGAAACCCTAAACCCATCCCCATCTCGCGTAAAGTAAACTTTAACAACAAAATAATGAAACCCTAAACCATTAATCGTAGAACCCTAAACACGGCCATAAACCATAACCCCTGAAACCCTAGGACCAAAAAACTAGCTTCTAAAACCCCTAAACGGTTAGTGGTTCAATTATTAAACAAATGATTTTGGGTTCATCGTTTCATCAATAAGTGTAGGGTTCATGTTTTTAACCAAAAAGGTTAGTGTTCAACATTTCATTTATAACATTATGGGTAAGTTTTTTTTACTAAACCCATTACAGAATTTATGAATAACCGAACCATAACCATTTGAGGTTTAGGGGTTAGGGTTTAAGGTTTAGGTAATAGTGTTTAAAAAATTAGGGTTCAAGTGTTTAGGTATTAGTGTTTATGGTTTTATGTATTAGGGTTTATGCATTTAAGGGTTAGGGTTTAGTTATGTAATAGTTAGATTTAGATTGTTATCAAAATGGTTAGGGTATATGTTTTTACCGATAACGTGGGGGTTTATAAATCTATGGAAAATGTTAGGGTTAAATGTTTCATCGGAAGATGTTAGGGTTTTGTTATTTTTCATATGGTTATGGTTCTGGTATTTAAATGGTATGGTTATGGTTCATCATTCACCAAAGAAGATTATGGTTTTTTTTTTTTTTTGTATTTTTAGTTTTAGTGTTCTGTGTTTCATCAAAATTGTTAGTGCTTTGTTTGAAAACTAAACCTATAATATTAAATACTGTGATGAAAAAAAAAAAACCTAACCACGTAATCTGTAAACCCTCAGGCCCTAACGCTTGAAAAATATAATATTCAGCTTATCATCAAAAGGTAAGGGTCAATCTTCTTAACTAAACTCTAACCACTAAATAATTAAACCCTACACCCTTAACCATGAAACTACAAACCCTAAATTGTAAATTCTGAACCTGATAACAAACCTTAAGCATTAAAACCCTATGACATAAACACTAGACCTAAAACCCCTAAACGGTTAGTGGTTTAGATATTAATGAAATGATTTAGTGTTCAACCTTTCATGACAAAGTGTATTGTTGAGGTTTTAAACAAAAAAAGGTTAGTGTTCAACGTTTTATCTATAACGTTATAAGAAACTGTACATATTTTATGAATAACCAAACCGTAACAGTTTCAGTTTTAGGTGTTAGGCTTTAATGTTTATGTAATAATGTTTAGGAAATTAGGGTTCAGTTGTATAGGGTATAGTGTTTATGGTTCATGTACTAGGGTTTATGAATTTAAGGGTTAGGGTTTTGCTATGTAATGGTTAGGGTTTAGATTTTTATTAAAACGGTTAAGGTATATGTTTTTAACGAAAATTTCAGGGTTTATTTTTTATGGAAAATATTAGGGTTAAATTTTATCGGAAAGGGATAGGGTTTAGTTATTTTGTATAAGGTTACTGTTCATGTATTTAAACGTTAAGGTTAGGGTTCATCAATTTAGCAGAAAAGATTATGGTTTTTTTTATCTTTAATTTTTGTGTTCATTGTTTCATCAAATTTGTTAGGGTTTAGTTTCTAAAATAAACCTATAACCTTAAACCCTTTGATGAAAAACTAAACCCTAACTACGTAATATGTATACCCTCACCCCTAATGCTTGAAACCCTAAACCCATCCCCATCTCGCGTAAAGTAAACTTTAACAACTAAATAATGAAACCCTAAACCATTAATCGTAGAACCCTAAACACGGCCATAAACCATAACCCCTAAAACCCTAGAACCAAAAAACTAGATTCTAAAACCCCTAAACGGTTAGTGGTTCAATTATTAAACAAATGATTTTGGGTTCATCGTTTCATCAATAAGTGTAGGGTTCATGTTTTTAACCAAAAAGGTTAGTGTTCAACATTTCATTTATAACATTATGGGTAAGTTTTTTTTTACTAAACCCATTACAGAATTTATGAATAACCGAACCATAACCATTTGAGGTTTAGGGGTTAGGGTTTAAGGTTTAGGTAATAGTGTTTTAAAAATTAGGGTTCAAGTGTTTAGGGATTAGTGTTTATGGTTTTATGTATTAGGGTTTATGCATTTAAGGGTTAGGGTTTAGTTATGTAATAGTTAGATTTAGATTGTTATCAAATGGTTAGGGTATATGTTTTTACCGAAAACGTGGGGGTTTATAAATCTATGGAAAATGTTAGGGTTAAATGTTTCATCGGAAGGTGTTAGGGTTTTGTTATTTTCCATATGGTTATGATTCTGGTATTTAAATGGTATGGTTATGGTTCATCATTCACCAAAGAAGATTATTGTTTTTTTTTTTTTTTTGTATTTTTAGTTTTAGTGTTCTGTGTTTCATCAAAATTGTTAGTGCTTTGTTTGAAAACTAAACCTATAATATTAAATACTGTGATGAAAAAAAAAAAACCTAACCACGTAATCTGTAAACCCTCAGGCCCTAACGCTTGAAAAATATAATATTCAGCTTATCATCAAAAGGTAAGGGTCAATCTTCTTAACTAAACTCTAACCACTAAATAATTAAACCCTACACCCTTAACCATGAAACTACAAACCCTAAATTGTAAATTCTGAACCTGATAACAAACCTTAAGCATTAAAACCCTATGACATAAACACTAGACCTAAAACCCCTAAACGGTTAGTGGTTTAGATATTAATGAAATGATTTAGTGTTCAACCTTTCATGACAAAGTGTATTGTTGAGGTTTTAAACAAAAAAAGGTTAGTGTTCAACGTTTTATCTATAACGTTATAAGAAACTGTACACATTTTATGAATAACCAAACCGTAACAGTTTCAGTTTTAGGTGTTAGGCTTTAATGTTTATGTAATAATGTTTAGGAAATTAGGGTTCAGTTGTATAGGGTATAGTGTTTATGGTTCATGTACTAGGGTTTATGAATTTAAGGGTTAGGGTTTTGCTATGTAATGGTTAGGGTTTAGATTTTTATTAAAACGGTTAAGGTATATGTTTTTAACGAAAATTTCAGGGTTTATTTTTTATGGAAAATATTAGGGTTAAATTTTATCGGAAAGGGATAGGGTTTAGTTATTTTGTATAAGGTTACTGTTCATGTATTTAAACGTTAAGGTTAGGGTTCATCAATTTAGCAGAAAAGATTATGGTTTTTTTTATCTTTAATTTTTGTGTTCATTGTTTCATCAAATTTGTTAGGGTTTAGTTTCTAAAATAAACCTATAACCTTAAACCCTTTGATGAAAAACTAAACCCTAACTACGTAATATGTATACCCTCACCCCTAATGCTTGAAACCCTAAACCCATCCCCATCTCGCGTAAAGTAAACTTTAACAACTAAATAATGAAACCCTAAACCATTAATCGTAGAACCCTAAACACGGCCATAAACCATAACCCCTAAAACCCTAGAACCAAAAAACTAGATTCTAAAACCCCTAAACGGTTAGTGGTTCAATTATTAAACAAATGATTTTGGGTTCATCGTTTCATCAATAAGTGTAGGGTTCATGTTTTTAACCAAAAAGGTTAGTGTTCAACATTTCATTTATAACATTATGGGTAAGTTTTTTTTTACTAAACCCATTACAGAATTTATGAATAACCGAACCATAACCATTTGAGGTTTAGGGGTTAGGGTTTAAGGTTTAGGTAATAGTGTTTTAAAAATTAGGGTTCAAGTGTTTAGGGATTAGTGTTTATGGTTTTATGTATTAGGGTTTATGCATTTAAGGGTTAGGGTTTAGTTATGTAATAGTTAGATTTAGATTGTTATCAAATGGTTAGGGTATATGTTTTTACCGAAAACGTGGGGGTTTATAAATCTATGGAAAATGTTAGGGTTAAATGTTTCATCGGAAGGTGTTAGGGTTTTGTTATTTTCCATATGGTTATGATTCTGGTATTTAAATGGTATGGTTATGGTTCATCATTCACCAAAGAAGATTATTGTTTTTTTTTTTTTTTTGTATTTTTAGTTTTAGTGTTCTGTGTTTCATCAAAATTGTTAGTGCTTTGTTTGAAAACTAAACCTATAATATTAAATACTGTGATGAAAAAAAAAAAACCTAACCACGTAATCTGTAAACCCTCAGGCCCTAACGCTTGAAAAATATAATATTCAGCTTATCATCAAAAGGTAAGGGTCAATCTTCTTAACTAAACTCTAACCACTAAATAATTAAACCCTACACCCTTAACCATGAAACTACAAACCCTAAATTGTAAATTCTGAACCTGATAACAAACCTTAAGCATTAAAACCCTATGACATAAACACTAGACCTAAAACCCCTAAACGGTTAGTGGTTTAGATATTAATGAAATGATTTAGTGTTCAACCTTTCATGACAAAGTGTATTGTTGAGGTTTTAAACAAAAAAAGGTTAGTGTTCAACGTTTTATCTATAACGTTATAAGAAACTGTACACATTTTATGAATAACCAAACCGTAACAGTTTCAGTTTTAGGTGTTAGGCTTTAATGTTTATGTAATAATGTTTAGGAAATTAGGGTTCAGTTGTATAGGGTATAGTGTTTATGGTTCATGTACTAGGGTTTATGAATTTAAGGGTTAGGGTTTTGCTATGTAATGGTTAGGGTTTAGATTTTTATTAAAACGGTTAAGGTATATGTTTTTAACGAAAATTTCAGGGTTTATTTTTTATGGAAAATATTAGGGTTAAATTTTATCGGAAAGGGATAGGGTTTAGTTATTTTGTATAAGGTTACTGTTCATGTATTTAAACGTTAAGGTTAGGGTTCATCAATTTAGCAGAAAAGATTATGGTTTTTTTTATCTTTAATTTTTGTGTTCATTGTTTCATCAAATTTGTTAGGGTTTAGTTTCTAAAATAAACCTATAACCTTAAACCCTTTGATGAAAAACTAAACCCTAACTACGTAATATGTATACCCTCACCCCTAATGCTTGAAACCCTAAACCCATCCCCATCTCGCGTAAAGTAAACTTTAACAACTAAATAATGAAACCCTAAACCATTAATCGTAGAACCCTAAACACGGCCATAAACCATAACCCCTAAAACCCTAGAACCAAAAAACTAGATTCTAAAACCCCTAAACGGTTAGTGGTTCAATTATTAAACAAATGATTTTGGGTTCATCGTTTCATCAATAAGTGTAGGGTTCATGTTTTTAACCAAAAAGGTTAGTGTTCAACATTTCATTTATAACATTATGGGTAAGTTTTTTTTTACTAAACCCATTACAGAATTTATGAATAACCGAACCATAACCATTTGAGGTTTAGGGGTTAGGGTTTAAGGTTTAGGTAATAGTGTTTTAAAAATTAGGGTTCAAGTGTTTAGGGATTAGTGTTTATGGTTTTATGTATTAGGGTTTATGCATTTAAGGGTTAGGGTTTAGTTATGTAATAGTTAGATTTAGATTGTTATCAAATGGTTAGGGTATATGTTTTTACCGAAAACGTGGGGGTTTATAAATCTATGGAAAATGTTAGGGTTAAATGTTTCATCGGAAGGTGTTAGGGTTTTGTTATTTTCCATATGGTTATGATTCTGGTATTTAAATGGTATGGTTATGGTTCATCATTCACCAAAGAAGATTATGGTTTTTTTTTTCTGTATTTTTAGTTTTAGTGTTCTGTGTTTCATCAAAATTGTTGGTGCTTTGTTTGAAAACTAAAACAATAATATTAAATACTGTGATGAAAAACAAAAAACCTAACCACGTAATTTGTAAACCCTCAGGCCCTAACGCTTGAAAAATATAATATTCAGCTTATCAAAAGGTAAGGGTCAATCTTCTTAACTAAACTCTAACCACTAAATAATTAAACCCTACACCCTTAACCATGAAACTAGAAACCCTAAATTGTAAATTCTGAACCTGATAACAAACCATAAGCATTAAAACCCTATGACATAAACACTAGACCTAAAACCCCTAAACGGTCTGTGGTTTAGATATTAATGAAATGATTTAGTGTTCAACCTTTCATGACAAAGTGTATTGTTGAGGTTTTAAACAAAAAAAGGTTAGTGTTCAACATTTTATCTATAACGTTATAAGAAACTGTACACATTTTATGAATAACCAAACCATAACAGTTTCAGTTTTAGGTGTTAGGCTTTAATGTTTATGTAATAATGTTTAGGAAATTAGGGTTCAGTTGTATAGGGTATAGTGTTTATGGTTCATGTACTAGGGTTTATGAATTTAAGGGTTAGGGTTTTGCTATGTAATGGTTAGGGTTTAGATTTTTATTAAAACGGTTAAGGTATATGTTTTTAACGAAAATTTCAGGGTTTATTTTTTATGGAAAATATTAGGGTTAAATTTTATCGGAAAGGGATAGGGTTTAGTTATTTTGTATAAGGTTACGGTTCATGTATTTAAACGTTAAGATTAGGGTTCATCAATTTAGCAGAAAAGATTATGGTTTTTTTTATCTTTAATTTTTGTGTTCATTGTTTCATCAAATTTGTTAGGGTTTAGTTTCTAAAATAAACCTATAACCTTAAACCCTTTGATGAAAAACTAAACCCTAACTACGTAATATGTATACCGTCACCCCTAATGCTTGAAACCCTAAACCTATCCCCATCTCGCGTAAAGTAAACTTTAACAACTAAATAATGAAACCCTAAACCATTAATCGTAGAACCCTAAACACGGCCATAAACCATAACCCCTAAAACCCTAGGACCAAAAAACTAGATTCTAAAACCCCTAAACGGTTAGTGGTTCAATTATTAAACAAATGATTTTGGGTTCATCGTTTCATCAATAAGTGTAGGGTTCATGTTTTTAACCAAAAAGGTTAGTGTTCAACATTTCATTTATAACATTATGGGTAAGTTTTTTTTTACTAAACCCATTACAGAATTTACGAATAACCGAACCATAACCATTTGAGGTTTAGGGGTTAGGGTTTAAGGTTTAGGTAATAGTGTTTTAAAAATTAGGGTTCAAGTGTTTAGGGATTAGTGTTTATGGTTTTATGTATTAGGGTTTATGCATTTAAGGGTTAGGGTTTAGTTATGTAATAGTTAGATTTAGATTGTTATCAAATGGTTAGGGTATATGTTTTTACCGAAAACGTGGGGGTTTATAAATCTATGGAAAATGTTAGGGTTAAATGTTTCATCGGAAGGTGTTAGGGTTTTGTTATTTTTCATATGGTTATGATTCAGGTATTTAAATGGTATGGTTATGGTTCATCATTCACCAAAGAAGATTATGGTTTTTTTTTTTTTGTATTTTTAGTTTTAGTGTTCTGTGTTTCATCAAAATTGTTAGTGCTTTGTTTGAAAAATAAACCTATAATATTAAATACTGTGATGAAAAACAAAAAACCTAACCACGTAATTTGTAAATCCTCAGGCCCTAATGCTTGAAAAATATAATATTCAGCTTATCATCAAAAGGTAAGGGTCAATCTTCTTACCTAAACTCTAACCCCTAAATAATTAAACCCTACACCCTTAACCATGAAACTACAAACCCTAAATTGTAAATTCTGAACCTGCTAACAAACCTTAAGCATTAAAACCCTATGACATAAACACTAGACCTAAAACCCCTAAACGGTTAGTGGTTTAGATATTAATGAAATGATTTAGTGTTCAACCTTTCATGACAAAGTGTATTGTTGAGGTTTTAAACAAAAAAAGGTTAGTGTTCAACATTTTATCTATAACGTTATAAGAAACTGTACACATTTTATGAATAACCAAACCATAACAGTTTCTGTTTTAGGTGTTAGGCTTTAATGTTTATGTAATAATGTTTAGGAAATTAGGGTTCAGTTGTATAGGGTATAGTGTTTATGGTTCATGTACTAGGGTTTATGAATTTAAGGGTTAGGGTTTTGCTATGTAATGGTTAGGGTTTAGATTTTTATTAAAACGGTTAAGGTATATGTTTTTAACGAAAATTTCAGGGTTTATTTTTTATGGAAAATATTAGGGTTAAATTTTATCGGAAAGGGATAGGGTTTAGTTATTTTGTATAAGGTTACTGTTCATGTATTTAAACGTTAAGGTTAGGGTTCATCAATTTAGCAGAAAAGATTATGGTTTTTTTATCTTTAATTTTTGTGTTCATTGTTTTATCAAATTTGTTAGGGTTCAGTTTCTAAATAAACCTATAACTTTAAACCCTTTGATGAAAAACTAAACCCTAACTACGTAATATGTATACCCTCACCCCTAATGCTTGAAACCCTAAACCCATCCCCATCTCGCGTAAAGTAAACTTTAACAAATAAATAATGAAACCCTAAACCATTAATCGTAGAACCCTAAACACGGCCATAAACCATAACCCCTAAAACCCTAGGACCAAAAAACTAGATTCTAAAACCCCTAAACGATTATTGGTTCAATTATTAAACAAATGATTTTGGGTTCATCATTTCATCAATAAGTGTAGGGTTCATGTTTTTAACCAAAAAGGTTAGTGTTCAACATTTCATTTATAACATTATGGGTAAGTTTTTTTTTTTTTTTTTCACTAAACCGATTACAGAATTTATGAATAACCGAACCATAACCATTTGAGGTTTAGGGGTTAGGGTTTAAAGTTTATGTAATAGTGTTTTAAAAATTAGGGTTCAAGTGTTTAGGGATTAGTGTTTATGGTTTATGTATTAGGGTTTATGCATTTAAGGGTTAGGGTTTAGTTATGTAATAGTTAGGATTTAGATTGTTATCAAAATGGTTAGGGTATATGTTTTTACCGAAGACGTGGGGGTTTATAAATCTATGGAAAATGTTAGGGTTAAATGTTTCATCGGAAGGTGTTAGGGTTTAGTTATTTTTCTTATGGTTATGGTTCAGGTATTTAAATGGTATGGTTATGGTTCATCATTCACCAAAGAAGATTATGGTTTTTTTTTATATTTTTAGTTTTAGTGTTCTATGTTTCATCAAAATTGTTAGTGCTTTGTTTTAAAAATAAACCTATAATCTTAAACCCTGTTGCAAAACCCTGTACACATTTTATGAATAACCAAACCAAAATCGTTTCAGTTTTACGTGTTAGGCTTTAATGTTTATGTAATAGTGTTTAGGAAATTAGGGTTCAGTTGTATAGGGTTTAGTGTTTATGGTTCATGTACAAGGGTTTATGAATTTAAGGGTTAGGGTTTAGTTATGTAATGGTTAGGGTTTAGATTTTTATTAAAGCGGTTAGGGTATATGTTTTTAAGGAAAATTTCAGGGTTTATTTTTTATGGAAAATATTATGGTTAAATGGTTCATCGGAAGAGGATTTAATAACTAAATAATGAAACCCCAAACCATTAATCGTAGAACCCTAAACACGGCCATAAACCATAACCCCTAAAACCCTATGACCAAAAAACTAGATTCTAAAACCCCTAAACGGTTAGTGGTTCAATTATTAAACAAATGATTTTGGGTTCATCAGTTCATCAATAAGTGTAGGGTTCATGTTTTTAACCAAAAAGGTTAGTGTTCAACGTTTCATTTATAACATTATGGGTAAGTTTTTTTTTTTTTTTTTACTAAACCCATTACAGAATTATTGAATAACCGAACCATAACCATTTGAGGTTTAGGGGTGAGGGTTTAAGGTTTTTGTAATAGTGTTTTAAAAATTAGGGTTCAAGTGTTTAGGGATTAGTGTTTATGGTTTATGTATTAGGGTTTATGCATTTAAGGGTTAGGTTTTAGTTATGTAATAGTTAGGATTTAGATTGTTGTGAAAATGGTTAGGGTATATATTTTTACCGAAAACGTGGGGGTTTATAAATCTATGGAAAATTTTAGGGTTAAATGTTTCACCTTAAATGTTAGGGTTTAGTTATTTTTCATATGGTTATGGTTCAGGTATTTAAATGGTATGGTTTTGGTTCATCATTCACCAAAGAAGATTATGGTTTTTTTTATATATTTTTAGTTTTAGTGTTATGTGTTTCATCAAAATTGTTAGTGCTTTCTTTTAAAAATAAACCTATAATCTTAAACCTGTGATGAACAGCAAAAAACCGAACCACGTAATTTGTAAACCCTCAGGCCCTAGCGCTTGAAAAATATAATATTCAGCTCATCATCAAAAGGTAAGGGGTCAATCTTCTTAACTAAACTCTAAACACTAAATAATTAAACCCTACACCTTTAATTGTGAAACTATAAACCCTAAATTGTAAATTCTGAACCTGATAACAAACCTTAAGCATTAAAACCCTATGACATAAACACTAGACCCTAAAACCCCGAAACGGTTGGTGGTTTAGATATTAATCAAATGATTTAGGGTTCAACCTTTCATGACAAAGTGTATTGTTGGGGTTTTAAACAAAAAAAGGTTAGTGTTCAACGTTTTATCTATAACGTTATAAGAAAGTTTTTTTTGCAAAACCCTGTATACATTTTATGAATAACCAAACCATAACCGTTTCAGTTTTACGTGTTAGGGTTTAATGTTTATGTAATAGTGTTTAGGAAATTAGGGTTCAGTTGTATAGGGTTTAGTGTTTATGGTTCATGTACTAGGGTTTATGAATTTAAGGGTTAGGGTTTAGTTATGTAATGGTTAGGGTTTAGATTTTTATTAAAGCGGTTAGGGTATATGTTTTTAAGGAAAATTTCAGGGTTTATTTTTTATGGAAAATATTAGGGTTAAATGGTTCATCGGAATGGGATAGGGTTTAGTTATTTTGAATAAGGTTACGGTTCAGGTATTTAAACGTTAAAATTAGGGTTCATCGATTTAGCAGAAAAGATTATTTTTTTTTATCTTTAATTTTTGTGTTCAGTGTTTCATCAAATTTGTTAGGGTTTAGTTTTTTTAAAATAAACCTATAACCTTAAACCCTTTGATGAAAAACTAAACCCTAACTACGTAATATGTATGCCCTCACCCCTAATGCTTGAAACCCTAAACCCATGCCCATCTCTCGTAAAGTAAATTTTAATAACTAAATAATGAAACCCTAAACCATTAATCGTAGAACCCTAAACATGGCCATAAACCATAACCCCTAAAACCCTATGACCAAAAAACTAGATTCTAAAACCCCTAAACGGTTAGTGGTTCAATTATTAAACAAATGATTTTGGGTTCATCGTTTCATCAATAAGTGTAGGGTTCATGTTTTTAACCAAAAAGGTTAGTGTTCAACGTTTCATTTATAACATTATGGGTAAGTTTTTTTTTTTTTTACTAAACCCATTACAGAATTATTGAATAACCGAACCATAACCATTTGAGGTTTAGGGGTTAGGGTTTAAGGTTTATGTAATTGTGTTTTAAAAATTAGGGTTCAAAAGTTTAGGGATTAGTGTTTATGGTTCATGTATTAGGGCTTATGCATTTAAGGGTTCGGGTTTAGTTATGTAATAGTTAGGATTTAGATTGTTATCAAAATGGTTAGGGTATATGTTTTTACCGAAAACGTGGGGGTTTATAAATCTATGGAAAATGTGAGGGTTAAATGTTTCACCTTAAATGTTAGGGTTTAGTTATTTTTCATATGGTTATGGTTCAGGTATTTAAATGGTATGGTTTTGGTTCATCATTCACCAAAGAAGATTATGGTTTTTTTTTTTTTTTTTTTTAGTTTTAGTGTTCTGTGTTTCATCAAAATTGTTAGTGCTTTGTTTTAAAAATAAACCTATAATCTTAAACCCTGTGATGAAAAGCAAAAAACCTAACCACGTAATTTGTAAACCCTCAGGCCCTAGCGCTTGAAAAATATAATATTCAGCTTATCATCAAAAGGTAAGGGTCAATCTTC
This sequence comes from Knoxia roxburghii, assembly GCA_030378225.1. Classification (NCBI taxonomy): domain Eukaryota; kingdom Viridiplantae; phylum Streptophyta; class Magnoliopsida; order Gentianales; family Rubiaceae; genus Knoxia; species Knoxia roxburghii. The sequence goes on along the minus strand of CM059418.1, from coordinate 25,556,212 downwards.
TTAACTAAACTCTAAACACTAAATAATTCAACCCTACACCTTTAATTGTGAAACTATAAACCCTAAATTGTAAATTCTGAACCTGATAACAAACCTTAAGCATTAAAACCCTATGACATAAACACTAGACCCTAAAACCCCGAAACGGTTAGTGGTTTAGATATTAATCAAATGATTTAGGGTTCAACCTTTCATGACAAAGTGTATTGTTGGGGTTTTAAACAAAAAAAGGTTAGTGTTCAACGTTTTATCTATAACGTTATAAGAAAGTTTTTTTTGCAAAACCCTGTATATATTTTATGAATAACCAAATCATAACCGTTTCAGTTTTACGTGTTAGGCTTTAATGTTTATGTAATAGTGTTTAGGAAATTAGGGTTCAGTTGTATAGGGTTTAGTGTTTATGGTTCATGTACTAGGGTTTATGAATTTAAGGGTTAGGGTTTAGTTATGTAATGGTTAGGGTTTAGATTTTTATTAAAGCGGTTAGGGTATATGTTTTTAAGGAAAATTTCAGGGTTTATTTTTTATGGAAAATATTAGGGTTAAATGGTTCATCGGAATGGGATAGGGTTTAGTTATTTTGAATAAGGTTACGGTTCAGGTATTTAAACGTTAAGATTAGGGTTCATCGATTTAGCAGAAAAGATTATGTTTTTTTTATCTTTAATTTTTGTGTTCAGTGTTTCATCAAATTTGTTAGGGTTTAGTTTTTTTAAAATAAACCTATAACCTTAAACCCTTTGATGAAAAACTAAACCCTAACTACGTAATATGTCTACCCTCACCCCTAATGCTTGAAACCCTAAACCCATGCCCATCTCTCGTAAAGTAAACTTTAAGAACTAAATAATGAAATCCTAAACCATTAATCGTAGAACCCTAAACACGGCCATAAACCATAACCCCTAAAACCCTATGACCAAAAAACTAGATTCTAAAACCCCTAAACGGTTAGTGGTTCAATTATTAAACAAATGATTTTGGGTTCATCGTTTCATCAATAAGTGTAGGGTTCATGTTTTTAACCAAAAAGGTTAGTGTTCAACGTTTCATTTATAACATTATGGGTAAGTTTTTTTTTTTTTTTTTTTACTAAACCCATTACAGAATTATTGAATAACCGAACCATAACCATTTGAGGTTTAGGGGTTAGGGTTTAAGGTTTATGTAATTGTGTTTTAAAAATTAGGGTTCAAAAGTTTAGGGATTAGTGTTTATGGTTCATGTATTAGGGCTTATGCATTTAAGGGTTCGGGTTTAGTTATGTAATAGTTAGGATTTAGATTGTTATCAAAATGGTTAGGGTATATGTTTTTACCGAAAACGTGGGGGTTTATAAATCTATGGAAAATGTTAGGGTTAAATGTTTCACCTTAAATGTTAGGGTTTAGTTATTTTTCATATGGTTATGGTTCAGGTATTTAAATGGTATGGTTTTGGTTCATCATTCACCAAAGAAGATTATGGTTTTTTTTTTTTTTTTTTTAGTTTTAGTGTTCTGTGTTTCATCAAAATTGTTAGTGCTTTGTTTTAAAAATAAACCTATAATCTTAAACCCTGTGATGAAAAGCAAAAAACCTAACCACGTAATTTGTAAACCCTCAGGCCCTAGCGCTTGAAAAATATAATATTCAGCTTATCATCAAAAGGTAAGGGTCAATCTTCTTAACTAAACTCTAAACACTAAATAATTCAACCCTACACCGTTAACCGTGAAACTATAAACCCTAAATTGTAAATTCTGAACCTGATAACAAACCTTAAGCATTAAAACCCTATGACATAAACACTAGACCCTAAAACCCCGAAACGGTTAGTGGTTTAGATATTAATCAAATGATTTAGGGTTCAACCTTTCATGACAAAGTGTATTGTTGGGGTTTTAAACAAAAAAAGGTTAGTATTCAACGTTTTATCTATAACGTTATAAGAAAGTTTTTTTTTGCAAAACCCTGTACACAATTTATGAATAACCAAACCATAACCGTTTCAGTTTTTCGTGTTAGGCTTTAATGTTTATATAATAGTGTTTAGGAAATTAGGGTTCAGTTGTATAGGGTTTAGTGTTTATGGTTCATGTACTAGGGTTTATGAATTTATGGGTTAGGGTTTAGTTATGTAATGGTTAGGGTTTAGATTTTTAGTAAAACTGTTAGGGTATATGTTTTTAAAGAAAATTTCAGGGTTTATTTTTTGTGGAAAATATTAGGGTTAAATTGTTTATCGGAAGGGGATAGGGTTTAGTTATTTTGAATAAGGTTACGGTTCAGGTATTTAAACGTTAAGATTAGGGTTCATCGATTTAGCAGAAAAGATTATGGTTTTTTTTATCTTTAATTTTTGTGTTCAGTGTTTCATCAAATTTGTTAGGGTTTAGTTTTTTAAAATAAACCTATAACCTTAAACCCTTTGATGAAAAACTAAACCCTAACTACGTAATATGTATACCCTCACCCCTAATGATTGAAACCCTAAACCCATGCCCATCTCACGTAAAGTAAAATTTAATAACTAAATAATGAAACCCTAAACCATTAATCGTAGAACCCTAAACACGGCCATAAACCATAACCCCTAAAACCCTATGACCAAAAAACTAGATTCTAAAACCCCTAAACGGTTAGTGGTTCAATTATTAAACAAATGATTTTGGCTCCATCAATTCATCAACAAGTGTAGGGTTCATGTTTTTAACCAAAAAGGTTAGTGTTCAACGTTTCATTTATAACATTATGGGTAAGTTTTTTTTTTTTTTTTTACTAAACCCATTACAGAATTGTTGAATAACCGAACCATAACCATTTGAGGTTTAGGGGTTAGGGTTTAAGGTTTATGTAATAGTGTTTTAAAAATTAGGGTTCAAGTGTTTAGGGATTAGTGTTTATGGTTTATGTATTAGGGTTTATGCATTGAAGGGTTAGGGTTTAGTTATGTAATAGTTAGGATTTAGATTGTTATCAAAATGGTTAGGGTATATGTTTTTACCGAAAACATGGGGGTTTATAAATCTATGGAAAATGTTAGGGTTAAATGTTTCACCTTAAATGTTAGGGTTTAGTTATTTTTCATATGGTTATGGTTCAGGTATTTAAATGGTATGGTTTTGGTTCATCATTCACCAAAGAAGATTATGGTTTTTTTTTTATATTTTTAATTTTAGTGTTCTGTGTTTCATCAAAATCGTTAGTGCTTTGTTTTAAAAATAAACCTATAATCTTAAACCCTGGGATGAAAAGCAAAAAACCTAACCACATAATTTGTAAACCCTCAGGGCCTAGCGCTTGAAAAATATAATATTCAGCTTATCATTAAAAGGTAAGGGTCAATCTTTCTAAACTAAACTCTAAACACTAAATAATTAAACCCTACACCCTTAACCGTGAAACTATAAACCCTAAATTGTAAATTCTGAACCTGATAACAAACCTTAAGCATTAAAACCCTATGACATAAACACTAGACCCTAAAACCCCGAAACGGTTAGTGGTTTAGATATTAATCAAATGATTTAGGGTTCAACCTTTCATGACAAAGTGTATTGTTGGGGTTTTAAACAAAAAAAGGTTAGTATTCAACGTTTTATCTATAACGTTATAAGAAAGTTTTTTTTGCAAAACCCTGTACACATTTTATGAATAACCAAACCATAACCGTTTCAGTTTTACGTGTTAGGCTTTAATGTTTATATAATAGTGTTTAGGAAATTAGGGTTCAGTTGTATAGGGTTTAGTGTTTATGGTTCATGTACTAGGGTTTATGAATTTAAGGGTTAAGGTTTAGTTATGTAATGGTTAGGGTTTAGATTTTTAGTGAAACTGTTATGGTATATGTTTTTAAAGAAAATTTCAGGGTTTATTTTTTATGAAAAATATTAGGGTTAAATGGTTCATCGAAAGGGGATAGGGTTTAGTTATTTTGAATAAGGTTTCGGTTCAGGTATTTAAAAGTTAAGATTAGGGTTCATCGATTTAGCAGAAAAGATTATGGTTTTTTTATCTTTAATTTTTGTGTTCAGTGTTTCATCAAATTTGTTAGGGTTTAGTTTTTTAAAATAAACCTATAACCTTAAACCCTTTGATGAAAAACTAAACCCTAACTACGTAATATGTATACCCTCACCCCTAATGATTGAAACCCTAAACCCATGCCCATCTCACGTAAAGTAAAATTTAATAACTAAATAATGAAACCCTAAACCATTAATCGTAGAACCCTAAACACGGCCATAAACCATAACCCCTAAAACCCTATGACCAAAAAACTAGATTCTAAAACCCCTAAACGGTTAGTGGTTCAATTATTAAACAAATGATTTTGGCTCCATCAATTCATCAACAAGTGTAGGGTTCATGTTTTTAACCAAAAAGGTTAGTGTTCAACGTTTCATTTATAACATTATGGGTAAGTTTTTTTTTTTTTTTTTACTAAACCCATTACAGAATTGTTGAATAACCGAACCATAACCATTTGAGGTTTAGGGGTTAGGGTTTAAGGTTTATGTAATAGTGTTTTAAAAATTAGGGTTCAAGTGTTTAGGGATTAGTGTTTATGGTTTATGTATTAGGGTTTATGCATTGAAGGGTTAGGGTTTAGTTATGTAATAGTTAGGATTTAGATTGTTATCAAAATGGTTAGGGTATATGTTTTTACCGAAAACGTGGGGGTTTATAAATCTATGGAAAATGTTAGGGTTAAATGTTTCACCTTAAATGTTAGGGTTTAGTTATTTTTCATATGGTTATGGTTCAGGTATTTAAATGGTATGGTTTTGGTTCATCATTCACCAAAGAAGATTATGGTTTTTTTTTTATATTTTTAATTTTAGTGTTCTGTGTTTCATCAAAATCGTTAGTGCTTTGTTTTAAAAATAAACCTATAATCTTAAACCCTGGGATGAAAAGCAAAAAACCTAACCACATAATTTGTAAACCCTCAGGGCCTAGCGCTTGAAAAATATAATATTCAGCTTATCATTAAAAGGTAAGGGTCAATCTTTCTAAACTAAACTCTAAACACTAAATAATTAAACCCTACACCCTTAACCGTGAAACTATAAACCCTAAATTGTAAATTCTGAACCTGATAACAAACCTTAAGCATTAAAACCCTATGACATAAACACTAGACCCTAAAACCCCGAAACGGTTAGTGGTTTAGATATTAATCAAATGATTTAGGGTTCAACCTTTCATGACAAAGTGTATTGTTGGGGTTTTAAACAAAAAAAGGTTAGTATTCAACGTTTTATCTATAACGTTATAAGAAAGTTTTTTTTGCAAAACCCTGTACACATTTTATGAATAACCAAACCATAACCGTTTCAGTTTTACGTGTTAGGCTTTAATGTTTATATAATAGTGTTTAGGAAATTAGGGTTCAGTTGTATAGGGTTTAGTGTTTATGGTTCATGTACTAGGGTTTATGAATTTAAGGGTTAAGGTTTAGTTATGTAATGGTTAGGGTTTAGATTTTTAGTGAAACTGTTATGGTATATGTTTTTAAAGAAAATTTCAGGGTTTATTTTTTATGAAAAATATTAGGGTTAAATGGTTCATCGAAAGGGGATAGGGTTTAGTTATTTTGAATAAGGTTTCGGTTCAGGTATTTAAAAGTTAAGATTAGGGTTCATCGATTTAGCAGAAAAGATTATGGTTTTTTTATCTTTAATTTTTGTGTTCAGTGTTTCATCAAATTTGTTAGGGTTTAGTTTTTTAAAATAAACCTATAACCTTAAACCCTTTGATGAAAAACTAAACCCTAACTACGTAATATGTATACCCTCACCCCTAATGATTGAAACCCTAAACCCATGCCCATCTCACGTAAAGTAAAATTTAATAACTAAATAATGAAACCCTAAACCATTAATCGTAGAACCCTAAACACGGCCATAAACCATAACCCCTAAAACCCTATGACCAAAAAACTAGATTCTAAAACCCCTAAACGGTTAGTGGTTCAATTATTAAACAAATGATTTTGGCTCCATCAATTCATCAACAAGTGTAGGGTTCATGTTTTTAACCAAAAAGGTTAGTGTTCAACGTTTCATTTATAACATTATGGGTAAGTTTTTTTTTTTTTTTTTACTAAACCCATTACAGAATTGTTGAATAACCGAACCATAACCATTTGAGGTTTAGGGGTTAGGGTTTAAGGTTTATGTAATAGTGTTTTAAAAATTAGGGTTCAAGTGTTTAGGGATTAGTGTTTATGGTTTATGTATTAGGGTTTATGCATTGAAGGGTTAGGGTTTAGTTATGTAATAGTTAGGATTTAGATTGTTATCAAAATGGTTAGGGTATATGTTTTTACCGAAAACGTGGGGGTTTATAAATCTATGGAAAATGTTAGGGTTAAATGTTTCACCTTAAATGTTAGGGTTTAGTTATTTTTCATATGGTTATGGTTCAGGTATTTAAATGGTATGGTTTTGGTTCATCATTCACCAAAGAAGATTATGGTTTTTTTTTTATATTTTTAATTTTAGTGTTCTGTGTTTCATCAAAATCGTTAGTGCTTTGTTTTAAAAATAAACCTATAATCTTAAACCCTGGGATGAAAAGCAAAAAACCTAACCACATAATTTGTAAACCCTCAGGGCCTAGCGCTTGAAAAATATAATATTCAGCTTATCATTAAAAGGTAAGGGTCAATCTTTCTAAACTAAACTCTAAACACTAAATAATTAAACCCTACACCCTTAACCGTGAAACTATAAACCCTAAATTGTAAATTCTGAACCTGATAACAAACCTTAAGCATTAAAACCCTATGACATAAACACTAGACCCTAAAACCCCGAAACGGTTAGTGGTTTAGATATTAATCAAATGATTTAGGGTTCAACCTTTCATGACAAAGTGTATTGTTGGGGTTTTAAACAAAAAAAGGTTAGTATTCAACGTTTTATCTATAACGTTATAAGAAAGTTTTTTTTGCAAAACCCTGTACACATTTTATGAATAACCAAACCATAACCGTTTCAGTTTTACGTGTTAGGCTTTAATGTTTATATAATAGTGTTTAGGAAATTAGGGTTCAGTTGTATAGGGTTTAGTGTTTATGGTTCATGTACTAGGGTTTATGAATTTAAGGGTTAAGGTTTAGTTATGTAATGGTTAGGGTTTAGATTTTTAGTGAAACTGTTATGGTATATGTTTTTAAAGAAAATTTCAGGGTTTATTTTTTATGAAAAATATTAGGGTTAAATGGTTCATCGAAAGGGGATAGGGTTTAGTTATTTTGAATAAGGTTTCGGTTCAGGTATTTAAAAGTTAAGATTAGGGTTCATCGATTTAGCAGAAAAGATTATGGTTTTTTTATCTTTAATTTTTGTGTTCAGTGTTTCATCAAATTTGTTAGGGTTTAGTTTTTTAAAATAAACCTATAACCTTAAACCCTTTGATGAAAAACTAAACCCTAACTACGTAATATGTATACCCTCACCCCTAATGCTTGAAACCCTAAACCCATGCCCATCTCACGTAAAGTAAACTTGAATAACTAAATAATGAAACCCTAAACCATTAATCGTAGAACCCTAAACACGGCCATAAACCATAACCCCTAAAACCCTATGACCAAAAAACTAGATTCTAAAACCCCTAAACGGTTAGTGGTTCAATTATTAAACAAATGATTTTGGCTCCATCAATTCATCAACAAGTGTAGGGTTCATGTTTTTAACCAAAAAGGTTAGTGTTCAACGTTTCATTTATAACATTATGGGTAAGTTTTTTTTTTTTTTTTACTAAACCCATTACAGAATTATTGAATAATCGAACCAATACCATTTGAGGTTTAGGGGTTAGGGTTTAAGGTTTATGTAATAGTGTTTTAAAAATTAGGGTTCAAGTGTTTAGGGATTAGTGTTTATGGTTTATGTATTAGGGTTTATGCATTTAAGGGTTAGGGTTTAGTTATGTAATAGTTAGGATTTAGATTGTTATGAAAATGGTTAGGGTATATATTTTTACCGAAAACGTGGGGGTTTATAAATCTATGGAAAATGTTAGGGTTAAATGTTTCACCTTAAATGTCGTTATTTTTCATATGGTTATGGTTCAGGTATTTAAATGGTATGGTTTTGGTTCATCATTCACCAAAGAAGATTATGGTTTTTTTTTTTTTTTAGTTTTAGTGTTCTGTGTTTCATCAAAATTGTTAGTGCTTTGTTTTAAAAATAAACCTATAATCTTAAACCCTGTGATGAAAAGCAAAAAACCTAACCACGTAATTTGTAAACCCTCAGGCCCTAGCGCTTGAAAAATATAATATTCAGTTCATCATCAAAAGGTAAGGGTCAATCTTCTTAACTAAACTCTAAACACTAAATAATTAAACCCTACACCCTTAACCGTGAAACTATAAACCCTAAATTGTAAATTCTGAACCTGATAACAAACCTTAAGCATTTAAACCCTATGACATAAACACTAGACCCTAAAACCCCGAAACGGTTAGTGGTTTAGATATTAATCAAATGATTTAGGGTTCAACCTTTCATGACAAAGTGTATTGTTGGGGTTTTAAACGAAAAAAGGTTAGTGTTCGACGTTTTATCTATAACGTTATAAGAAAGTTTTTTTTGCAAAACCCTGTACACATTTTATGAATAACCAAACCATAACCGTTTCAGTTTTACGTGTTAGGCTTTAATGTTTATATAATAGTGTTTAGGAAATTAGGGTTCAGTTGTATAGGGTTTAGTGTTTATGGTTCATGTACTAGGGTTTATGAATTTAAGGGTTAAGGTTTAGTTATGTAATGGTTAGGGTTTAGATTTTTAGTGAAACTGTTATGGTATATGTTTTTAAAGAAAATTTTATTTTTTATGAAAAATATTAGGGTTAAATGGTGCATCGGAAGGGGATAGGGTTTAGTTATTTTGAATAAGGTTACGGTTCAGGTATTTAAACGTTAAGATTATGGTTCATCGATTTAGCAGAAAAGATTATGGTTTTTTTATCTTTAATTTTTGTGTTCAGTGTTTTATCAAATTTGTTAGGATTTAGTTTTTTTAAAATGAACCTATAACCTTAAACCCTTTGATGAAAAACTAAACCCTAACTACGTAATATGTATACCCTCACCCCTAATGCTTGAAACCCTAAACCCATGCCCATCTTTCGTAAAGTAAACTTTAATAACAAAATAATGAACCCTAAACCATTAATCGTAGAACCCTAAACACGGCCATAAACCATAACCCCTAAAACCCTATGACCAAAAAACTAGATTCCAAAACCACTAAACGGTTAGTGGTTCAATTATTAAACAAATGATTTTGGGTTCATCGTTTCATCAATAAGTGTAGGGTTCATGTTTTTAACCAAAAAGGTTAGTGTTCAACATTTCATTTATAACATTATGGGTAAGTTTTTTTTTACTAAACCCATTACAGAATTTACGAATAACCGAACCATAACCATTTGAGGTTTAGGGGTTAGGGTTTAAGGTTTATGTAATAGTGTTTTAAAAATTAGGGTTCAAGTGTTTAGGGATTAGTGTTTATGGTTTATGTATTAGGGTTTATGCATTGAAGGGTTAGGGTTTAGTTATGTAATAGTTAGGATTTAGATTGTTATCAAAATGGTTAGGGTATATGTTTTTACCGAAAACGTGGGGGTTTATAAATCTATGGAAAATGTTAGGGTTAAATGTTTCACCTTAAATGTTAGGGTTTAGTTATTTTTCATATGGTTATGGTTCAGGTATTTAAATGGTATGGTTTTGGTTCATCATTCACCAAAGAAGATTATGGTTTTTTTTTTATATTTTTAATTTTAGTGTTCTGTGTTTCATCAAAATCGTTAGTGCTTTGTTTTAAAAATAAACCTATAATCTTAAACCCTGGGATGAAAAGCAAAAAACCTAACCACATAATTTGTAAACCCTCAGGGCCTAGCGCTTGAAAAATATAATATTCAGCTTATCATTAAAAGGTAAGGGTCAATCTTTCTAAACTAAACTCTAAACACTAAATAATTAAACCCTACACCCTTAACCGTGAAACTATAAACCCAAAATTGTAAATTCTGAACCTGATAACAAACCTTAAGCATTAAAACCCTATGACATAAACACTAGACCGTAAAACCCCGAAACGGTTAGTGGTTTAGATATTAATCAAATGATTTAGGGTTCAACCTTTCATGACAAAGTGTATTGTTGGGGTTTTAAACAAAAAAAGGTTAGTGTTCAACGTTTTATCTATAACGTTATAAGAAAGTTTTTTTTTCTTGCAAAACCCTGTACACATTTTATGAGTAACCAAACCATAACCGTTTCAGTTTTATGTGTTAGGCTTTAATGTTTATGTAATAGTGTTTAGGAAATTAGGGTTCAGTTGTATAGGGTTTAGTGTTTATGGTTCATGTACTAGGGTTTATGAATTTAAGGGTTAGGGTTTAGTTATGTAATGGTTAGGGTTTAGATTTTTATTAAAACGGTTGGGGTATATAATTTTAAGGAAAATTTCAGGGTTTATTTTTTATGGAAAATATTAGGGTTAAATGGTTCATCGGAAGGGGATAGGGTTTAGTTATTTTCAATAAGGTTACGGTTCAGGTTTTTAAACTTTAAGATTAGGGTTCATCGATTTAGCAGAAAAGATTATGGTTTTTTTTATCTTTAATTTTTGTGTTCAGTGTTTCATCAAATTTGTTAGGGTTCAGTTTTTTTAAAATAAACCTATAACCTTAAACCCTTTGATGAAAAACTAAACCCTAACTACGTAATATGTATGCCCTCGCCCCTAATGCTTGAAACCCTAAACCCATGCCCATCTCTCGTAAAGTAAACTTTAATAACTAAATAATGAAACCCTAAACCATTAATCGTAGAACCCTATACATGGCAATAAACCATAACCCCTAAAACCCTATGACCAAAAAACTAGATTCTAAAACCCCTAAACGGTTAGTGGTTCAATTATTAAACAAATGATTTTGGGTTCATCGTTTCATCAATAAGTGTAGTGTTCATGTTTTTAACCAAAAAGGTTAGTGTTCAACGTTTCATTTCTAACATTATGGGTAAGTTTTTTTTTTTTTTACTAAACCCATTACAGAATTATTGAATAACCGAACCATAACCATTTGAGGTTTAGGGGCTAGGGTTTAAGGTTTATGTAATAGTGTTTTAAAAATTAGGGTTCAAGTGTTTAGGGATTAGTGTTTATGGTTTATGTATTAGGGTTTATGCATTGAAGGGTTAGGGTTTAGTTATGTAATAGTTAGGATTTAGATTGTTATCAAAATGGTTAGGGTATATGTTTTTACCGAAAACGTGGGGGTTTATAAATCTATGGAAAATGTTAGGGTTAAATGTTTCACCTTAAATGTTAGGGTTTAGTTATTTTTCATATGGTTATGGTTCAGGTATTTAAATGGTATGGTTTTGGTTCATCATTCACCAAAGAAGATTATGGTTTTTTTTTTATATTTTTAATTTTAGTGTTCTGTGTTTCATCAAAATCGTTAGTGCTTTGTTTTAAAAATAAACCTATAATCTTAAACCCTGTGATGAAAAGCAAAAAACCTAACCACATAATTTGTAAACCCTCAGGGCCTAGCGCTTGAAAAATATAATATTCAGCTTATCATTAAAAGGTAAGGGTCAATCTTCTAAACTAAACTCTAAACACTAAATAATTAAACCCTACACCCTTAACCGTGAAACTATAAACCCTAAATTGTAAATTCTGAACCTGATAACAAACCTTAAGCATTAAAACCCTATGACATAAACACTAGACCCTAAAACCCCGAAACGGTTAGTGGTTTAGATATTAATCAAATGATTTAGGGTTCAACCTTTCATGACAAAGTGTATTGTTGGGGTTTTAAACAAAAAAAGGTTAGTATTCAACGTTTTATCTATAACGTTATAAGAAAGTTTTTTTTGCAAAACCCTGTACACATTTTATGAATAACCAAACCATAACCGTTTCAGCTTTACGTGTTAGGCTTTAATGTTTATATAATAGTGTTTAGGAAATTAGGGTTCAGTTGTATAGGGTTTAGTGTTTATGGTTCATGTACTAGGGTTTATGAATTTAAGGGTTAAGGTTTAGTTATGTAATGGTTAGGGTTTAGATTTTTAGTGAAACTGTTATGGTATATGTTTTTAAAGAAAATTTCAGGGTTTATTTTTTATGAAAAATATTAGGGTTAAATGGTTCATCGAAAGGGGATAGGGTTTAGTTATTTTGAATAAGGTTTCGGTTCAGGTATTTAAACGTTAAGATTAGGGTTCATCGATTTAGCAGAAAAGATTATGGTTTTTTTATCTTTAATTTTTGTGTTCAGTGTTTCATCAAATTTGTTAGGGTTTAGTTTTTTAAAATAAACCTATAACCTTAAACCCTTTGATGAAAAACTAAACCCTAACTACGTAATATGTATACCCTCAACCCTAATGCTTGAAACCCTAAACCCATGCCCATCTCACGTAAAGTAAACTTGAATAACTAAATAATGAAACCCTAAACCATTAATCGTAGAACCCTAAACACGGCCATAAACCATAACCCCTAAAACCCTATGACCAAAAAACTAGATTCTAAAACCCCTAAACGGTTAGTGGTTCAATTATTAAACAAATGATTTTGGCTCCATCAATTCATCAACAAGTGTAGGGTTCATGTTTTTAACCAAAAAGGTTAGTGTTCAACGTTTCATTTATAACATTATGGGTAAGTTTTTTTTTTTTTTTTTACTAAACCCATTACAGAATTATTGAATAATCGAACCAATACCATTTGAGGTTTAGGGGTTAGGGTTTAAGGTTTATGTAATAGTGTTTTAAAAATTAGGGTTCAAGTGTTTAGGGATTAGTGTTTATGGTTTATGTATTAGGGTTTATGCATTTAAGGGTTAGGGTTTAGTTATGTAATAGTTAGGATTTAGATTGTTATGAAAATGGTTAGGGTATATATTTTTACCGAAAACGTGGGGGTTTATAAATCTATGGAAAATGTTAGGGTTAAATGTTTCACCTTAAATGTCGTTATTTTTCATATGGTTATGGTTCAGGTATTTAAATGGTATGGTTTTGGTTCATCATTCACCAAAGAAGATTATGGTTTTTTTTTTTTTTTAGTTTTAGTGTTCTGTGTTTCATCAAAATTGTTAGTGCTTTGTTTTAAAAATAAACCTATAATCTTAAACCCTGTGATGAAAAGCAAAAAACCTAACCACGTAATTTGTAAACCCTCAGGCCCTAGCGCTTGAAAAATAAAATATTCAGTTCATCATCAAAAGGTAAGGGTCAATCTTCTTAACTAAACTCTAAACACTAAATAATTAAACCCTACACCCTTAACCGTGAAACTATAAACCCTAAATTGTAAATTCTGAACCTGATAACAAACCTTAAGCATTTAAACCCTATGACATAAACACTAGACCCTAAAACCCCGAAACGGTTAGTGGTTTAGATATTAATCAAATGATTTAGGGTTCAACCTTTCATGACAAAGTGTATTGTTGGGGTTTTAAACGAAAAAAGGTTAGTGTTCGACGTTTTATCTATAACGTTATAAGAAAGTTTTTTTTGCAAAACCCTGTACACATTTTATGAATAACCAAACCATAACCGTTTCAGTTTTACGTGTTAGGCTTCAATGTTTATGTAATAGTGTTTAGGAAATTAGTGTTCAGTTGTATAGGGTTTAGTGTTTATGGTTCATGTACTAGAGTTTATGAATTTAAGGGTTAGGGTTTAGTTATGTAATGGTTAGGGTTTAGATTTTTATTAAAACGGTTAGGGTATATGTTTTTAAGGAAAATTTCAAGGTTTATTTTTTATGAAAAATATTAGGGTTAAATGGTGCATCGGAAGGGGATAGGGTTTAGTTATTTTGAATAAGGTTACGGTTCAGGTATTTAAACGTTAAGATTATGGTTCATCGATTTAGCAGAAAAGATTATGGTTTTTTTATCTTTAATTTTTGTGTTCAGTGTTTTATCAAATTTGTTAGGATTTAGTTTTTTTAAAATGAACCTATAACCTTAAACCCTTTGATGAAAAACTAAACCCTAACTACGTAATATGTATACCCTCACCCCTAATGCTTGAAACCCTAAACCCATGCCCATCTCTCGTAAAGTAAACTTTAATAACAAAATAATGAACCCTAAACCATTAATCGTAGAACCCTAAACACGGCCATAAACCATAACCCCTAAAACCCTATGACCAAAAAACTAGATTCCAAAACCACTAAACGGTTAGTGGTTCAATTATTAAACAAATGATTTTGGGTTCATCGTTTCATCAATAAGTGTAGGGTTCATGTTTTTAACCAAAAAGGTTAGTGTTCAACGTTTCATTTATAACATTATGGGTAATTTTTTTTTTTTTTACTAAACCCATTACAGAATTATTGAATAACCGAACCATAACCATTTGAGGTTTAGGGGCTAGGGTTTAAGGTTTATGTAATATTGTTTTAAAAATTAGGGTTCAAGTGTTTAGGGATTAGTGTTTATGGTTTATGTATTAGGGTTTATGCATTGAAGGGTTAGGGTTTAGTTATGTAATAGTTAGGATTTAGATTGTTATCAAAATGGTTAGGGTATATGTTTTTACCGAAAACGTGGGGGTTTATAAATCTATGGAAAATGTTAGGGTTAAATGTTTCACCTTAAATGTTAGGGTTTAAGTTATTTTTCATATGGTTATGGTTCAGGTATTTAAATGGTATGGTTTTGGTTCATCATTCACCAAAGAAGATTATGGTTTTTTTTTTTTTATATTTTTAGTTTTAGTGTTCTGTGTTTCATCAAAATTGTTAGTGCTTTGTTTTAAAAATAAACCTATAATCTTAAACCCTGTGATGAAAAGCAAAAAACCTAACCACGTAATTTGTAAACCCTCAAGGCCTAGCGCTTGAAAAATATAATATTCAGCTTATCATCAAAAGGTAAGAGTCAATCTTCTTAACTAAACTCTAAACACTAAATAATTAAACCCTACACCCTTAACCGTGAAACTATAAACCCAAAATTGTAAATTCTGAACCTGATAACAAACCTTAAGCATTTAAACCCTATGACATAAACACTAGACCCTAAAACCCCGAAACGGTTAGTGGTTTAGATATTAATCAAATGATTTAGGGTTCAACCTTTCATGACAAAGTGTATTGTTGGGGTTTTAAACGAAAAAAGGTTAGTGTTCGACGTTTTATCTATAACGTTATAAGAAAGTTTTTTTTGCAAAACCCTGTACACATTTTATGAATAACCAAACCATAACCGTTTCAGTTTTACGTGTTAGGCTTTAATGTTTATATAATAGTGTTTAGGAAATTAGGGTTCAGTTGTATAGGGTTTAGTGTTTATGGTTCATGTACTAGGGTTTATGAATTTAAGGGTTAAGGTTTAGTTATGTAATGGTTAGGGTTTAGATTTTTAGTGAAACTGTTATGGTATATGTTTTTAAAGAAAATTTCAGGGTTTATTTTTTATGAAAAATATTAGGGTTAAATGGTGCATCGGAAGGGGATAGGGTTTAGTTATTTTGAATAAGGTTACGGTTCAGGTATTTAAACGTTAAGATTATGGTTCATCGATTTAGCAGAAAAGATTATGGTTTTTTTATCTTTAATTTTTGTGTTCAGTGTTTTATCAAATTTGTTAGGATTTAGTTTTTTTAAAATGAACCTATAACCTTAAACCCTTTGATGAAAAACTAAACCCTAACTACGTAATATGTATACCCTCACCCCTAATGCTTGAAACCCTAAACCCATGCCCATCTTTCGTAAAGTAAACTTTAATAACAAAATAATGAACCCTAAACCATTAATCGTAGAACCCTAAACACGGCCATAAACCATAACCCCTAAAACCCTATGACCAAAAAACTAGATTCCAAAACCACTAAACGGTTAGTGGTTCAATTATTAAACAAATGATTTTGGGTTCATCGTTTCATCAATAAGTGTAGGGTTCATGTTTTTAACCAAAAAGGTTAGTGTTCAACGTTTCATTTATAACATTATGGGTAATTTTTTTTTTTTTTTTACTAAACCCATTACAGAATTATTGAATAACCGAACCATAACCATTTGAGGTTTAGGGGCTAGGGTTTAAGGTTTATGTAATATTGTTTTAAAAATTAGGGTTCAAGTGTTTAGGGATTAGTGTTTATGGTTTATGTATTAGGGTTTATGCATTGAAGGGTTAGGGTTTAGTTATGTAATGGTTAGGGTTTAGATTTTTATTAAAGCGGTTAGGGTATATGTTTTTAAGGAAAATTTCAGGGTTTATTTTTTATGAAAAATATTAGGGTTAAATGGTTCATCGGAATGGGATAGGGTTTAGTTATTTTGAATAAGGTTACGGTTCAGGTATTTAAACGTTAAGATTAGGGTTCATCGATTTAGCAGAAAAGATTATGTTTTTTTTATCTTTAATTTTTGTGTTCAGTGTTTCATCAAATTTGTTAGGGTTTAGTTTTTTTAAAATAAACCTATAACCTTAAACCCTTTGATGAAAAACTAAACCCTAACTACGTAATATGTATGCCCTCACCCCTAATGCTTGAAACCCTAAACCCATGCCCATCTCTCGTAAAGTAAACTTTAATAACTAAATAATGAAACCCTAAACCATTAATCGTAGAACCCCATACAGGGCCATAAACCATAACCCCTAAAACCCTATGACCAAAAAACTAGATTCTAAAACCCCTAAACGGTTAGTGGTTCAATTATTAAACAAATGATTTTGGGTTCATCGTTTCATCAATAAGTGTAGGGTTCATGTTTTTAACCAAAAAGGTTAGTGTTCAACGTTTCATTTATAACATTATGGGTAATTTTTTTTTTTTTTACTAAACCCATTACAGAATTATTGAATAACCGAACCATAACCATTTGAGGTTTAGGGGCTAGGGTTTAAGGTTTATGTAATATTGTTTTAAAATTTAGGGTTCAAGTGTTTAGGGATTAGTGTTTATGGTTTATGTATTAGGGTTTATGCATTGAAGGGTTAGGGTTTAGTTATGTAATAGTTAGGATTTAGATTGTTATCAAAATGGTTAGGGTATATGTTTTTACCGAAAACGTGGGGGTTTATAAATCTATGGAAAATGTTAGGGTTAAATGTTTCACCTTAAATGTTAGGGTTTAAGTTATTTTTCATATGGTTATGGTTCAGGTATTTAAATGGTATGGTTTTGGTTCATCATTCACCAAAGAAGATTATGGTTTTTTTTTTTATATTTTTAGTTTTAGTGTTCTGTGTTTCATCAAAATTGTTAGTGCTTTGTTTTAAAAATAAACCTATAATCTTAAACCCTGTGATGAAAAGCAAAAAACCTAACCACGTAATTTGTAAACCCTCACGGCCTAGCGCTTGAAAAATATAATATTCAGCTTATCATCAAAAGGTAAGAGTCAATCTTCTTAACTAAACTCTAAACACTAAATAATTAAACCCTACACCCTTAACCGTGAAACTATAAACCCAAAATTGTAAATTCTGAACCTGATAACAAACCTTAAGCATTAAAACCCTATGACATAAACACTAGACCGTAAAACCCCGAAACGGTTAGTGGTTTAGATATTAATCAAATGATTTAGGGTTCAACCTTTCATGACAAAGTGTATTGTTGGGGTTTTAAACAAAAAAAGGTTAGTGTTCAATGTTTTATCTATAACGTTATAAGAAAGTTTTTTTTTTTTGCAAAACCCTGTACACATTTTATGAATAACCAAACCATAACCGTTTCAGTTTTATGTGTTAGGCTTTAATGTTTATGTAATAGTGTTTAGGAAATTAGGGTTCAGTTGTATAGGGTTTAGTGTTTATGGTTCATGTACTAGGGTTTATGAATTTAAGGGTTAGGGTTTAGTTATGTAATGGTTAGGGTTTAGATTTTTATTAAAACGGTTGGGGTATATAATTTTAAGGAAAATTTCAGGGTTTATTTTTTATGGAAAATATTAGGGTTAAATGGTTCATCGGAAGGGGATAGGGTTTAGTTATTTTCAATAAGGTTACGGTTCAGGTATTTAAACTTTAAGATTAGGGTTCATCGATTTAGCAGAAAAGATTATGGTTTTTTTTATCTTTAATTTTTGTGTTCAGTGTTTCATCAAATTTGTTAGGGTTCAGTTTTTTTAAAATAAACCTATAACCTTAAACCCTTTGATGAAAAACTAAACCCTAACTACGTAATATGTATGCCCTCACCCCTAATGCTTGAAACCCTAAACCCATGCCCATCTCTCGTAAAGTAAACTTTAATAACTAAATAATGAAACCCTAAACCATTAATCGTAGAACCCCATACAGGGCCATAAACCATAACCCCTAAAACCCTATGACCAAAAAACTAGATTCTAAAACCCCTAAACGGTTAGTGGTTCAATTATTAAACAAATGATTTTGGGTTCATCGTTTCATCAATAAGTGTAGTGTTCATGTTTTTAACCAAAAAGGTTAGTGTTCAACGTTTCATTTATAACATTATGGGTAAGTTTTTTTTTTTTTTTACTAAACCCATTACAGAATTATTGAATAACCGAACCATAACCATTTGAGGTTTAGGGGCTAGGGTTTAAGGTTTATGTAATAGTGTTTTAAAAATTAGGGTTCAAGTGTTTAGGGATTAGTGTTTATGGTTTATGTATTAGGGTTTATGCATTGAAGGGTTAGGGTTTAGTTATGTAATATTTAGGATTTAGATTGTTATCAAAATGGTTAGGGTATATGTTTTTACCGAAAACGTGGGCGTTTATAAATCTATGGAAAATGTTAGGGTTAAATGTTTCACCTTAAATGTTAGGGTTTAGTTATTTTTATATGGTTAGGGTTCAGGTATTTAAATGGTATGGTTTTGGTTCATCATTCACCAAAGAAGATTAGTTTTAGTGTTCCGTGTTTCATCAAAATTGTTAGTGCTTTGTTTTAAAAATAAACCTATAATCTTAAACCCTGTGATGAAAAGCAAAAAACCTAACCACGTAATTTGTAAACCCTCAGGGCCTAGCGCTTGAAAAATATAATATTCAGCTTATCATCAAAAGGTAAGGGTCAATCTTCTTAACTAAACTCTAAACACTAAATAATTAAACCCAACAGCCTTAACCATTAAACTATAAACCCTAAATTGTAAATTCTGAACCTGATAACAAACCTTAAGTATTAAAACGCTATGACATAAACACTAGTCCCTAAAATCCCGAGACGGTTAGTGGTTTAGATATTAATCAAATGATTTAGGGTTCAACCTTTCATGACAAAGTGTATTGTTGGGGTTTTAAACAAAAAAAGGTTAGTGTTCAACGTTTTATCTATAACGTTATAAGAAAGTTTTTTTTGCAAAACCCTGTACACATTTTATGAATAACCAAACCATAACCGTTTCAGTTTTACATGTTAGGCTTTAATGTTTATGTAATAGTGTTTAGGAAATTAGGGTTCAGTTGTATAGGGTTTAGTGTTTATGGTTCATGTACTAGGGTTTATGAATTTAAGGGTTAGGGTTTAGTTATGTAATGGTTAGGGTTTAGATTTTTATTAAAGCGGTTAGGGTATATGTTTTTAAGGAAAATTTCAGGTTTTATTTTTTATGGAAAATATTAGGGTTAAATGGTTCATCGGAATGGGATAGGGTTTAGTTATTTTGAATAAGGTTACGGTTCAGGTATTTAAACGTTAAGATTAGGGTTCATCGATTTAGCAGAAAAGATTATGTTTTTTTTATCTTTAATTTTTGTGTTCAGTGTTTCATCAAATTTGTTAGGGTTTAGTTTTTTTAAAATAAACCTATAACCTTAAACCCTTTGATGAAAAACTAAACCCTAACTACGTAATATGTATACCCTCACCCCTAATGCTTGAAACCCTAAACCCATGCCCATCTCTCGTAAAGTAAACTTTAATAACTAAATAATGAAACCCTAAACCATTAATCGTAGAACCCTAAACACGGCCATAAACCATAACCCCTAAAACCCTATGACCAAAAAACTAGATTCTAAAACCCCTAAACGGTTAGTGGTTCAATTATTAAACAAATGATTTTGGGTTCATCGTTTCATCAATAAGTGTAGGGTTCATGTTTTTAACCAAAAAGGTTAGTGTTCAACGTTTCATTTATAATATTATGGGTAAGTTTTTTTTTTTTTTTTACTAAACCCATTACAGAATTATTGAATAACCGAACCATAACCATTTGAGGTTTAGGGGTTAGGGTTTAAGGTTTATGTAATAGTGTTTTAAAAATTAGGGTTCAAGTGTTTAGGGATTAGTGTTTATGGTTTATGTATTAGGGTTTATGCATTCAAGGGTTAGGGTTTAGTTATGTAATAGTTAGGATTTAGATTGTTATGAAAATGGTTAGGGTATATATTTTTACCGAAAACGTGGGGGTTTATAAATCTATGGAAAATGTTAGGGTTAAATGTTTCACCTTAAATGTTAGGGTTTAAGTTATTTTTCATATGGTTATGGTTCAGGTATTTAAATGGTATGGTTTTGGTTCATCATTCACCAAAGAAGATTATGGTTTTTTTTTATATTTTTAGTTTTAGTGTTCCGTGTTTCATCAAAATTGTTAGTGCTTTGTTTTAAAAATAAACCTATAATCTTAAACCCTGTGATGAAAAGCAAAAAACCTAACCACGTAATTTGTAAACCCTCAAGGCCTAGCGCTTGAAAAATATAATATTCAACTTATCATCAAAAGGTAAGGGTCAATCTTCTTAACTAAACTCTAAACACTAAATAATTAAACCCTACGCCCTTAACCGTGAAACTATAAACCCAAAATTGTAAATTCTGAACCTGATAACAAACCTTAAGCATTAAAACCCTATGACATAAACACTAGACCGTAAAACCCCGAAACGGTTAGTGGCTTAGATATTAATCAAATGATTTAGGGTTCAACCTTTCATGACAAAGTGTATTGTTGGGGTTTTAAACAAAAAAAGGTTAGTGTTCAACGTTTTATCTATAACGTTATAAGAAAGTTTTTTTTTTTTTTTTGCAAAACCCTGTACACATTTTATGAATAACCAAACCATAACCGTTTCAGTTTTATGTGTTAGGCTTTAATGTTTATGTAATAGTGTTTAGGAAATTAGGGTTCAGTTGTATAGGGTTTAGTGTTTATGGTTCATGTACTAGGGTTTATGAATTTAAGGGTTAGGGTTTAGTTAAGTAATGGTTAGGGTTTAGATTTTTATTAAAACGGTTGGGGTATATAATTTTAAGGAAAATTTCAGGGTTTATTTTTTATGGAAAATATTAGGGTTAAATGGTTCATCGGAAGGGGATAGGGTTTAGTTATTTTCAATAAGGTTACGGTTCAGGTATTTAAACGTTAAGATTAGGGTTCATCGATTTAGCAGAAAAGATTATGGTTTTTTTTATCTTTAATTTTTGTGTTCAGTGTTTCATCAAATTTGTTAGGGTTCAGTTTTTTTAAAATAAACCTATAACCTTAAACCCTTTGATGAAAAACTAAACCCTAACTACGTAATATGTATGCCCTCACCCCTAATGCTTGAAACCCTAAACCCATGCCCATCTCTCGTAAAGTAAACTTTAATAACTAAATAATGAAACCCTAAACCATTAATCGTAGAACCCCATACAGGGCCATAAACCATAACCCCTAAAACCCTATGACCAAAAAACTAGATTCTAAAACCCCTAAACGGTTAGTGGTTCAATTATTAAACAAATGATTTTGGGTTCATCGTTTCATCAATAAGTGTAGTGTTCATGTTTTTAACCAAAAAGGTTAGTGTTCAACGTTTCATTTATAACATTATGGGTAAGTTTTTTTTTTTTTTTACTAAACCCATTACAGAATTATTGAATAACCGAACCATAACCATTTGAGGTTTAGGGGATAGGGTTTAAGGTTTATGTAATAGTGTTTTAAAAATTAGGGTTCAAGTGTTTAGGGATTAGTGTTTATGGTTTATGTATTAGGGTTTATGCATTGAAGGGTTAGGGTTTAGTTGTGTAATATTTAGGATTTAGATTGTTATCAAAATGGTTAGGGTATATGTTTTTACCGAAAACGTGGGCGTTTATAAATCTATGGAAAATGTTAGGGTTAAATGTTTCACCTTAAATGTTAGGGTTTAGTTATTTTTATATGGTTAGGGTTCAGGTATTTAAATGGTATGGTTTTGGTTCATCATTCACCAAAGAAGATTAGTTTTAGTGTTCCGTGTTTCATCAAAATTGTTAGTGCTTTGTTTTAAAAATAAACCTATAATCTTAAACCCTGTGATGAAAAGCAAAAAACCTAACCACGTTATTTGTAAACCCTCAGGGCCTAGCGCTTGAAAAATATAATATTCAGCTTATCATCAAAAGGTAAGGGTCAATCTTCTTAACTAAACTCTAAACACTAAATAATTAAACCCAACACCCTTAACCATGAAACTATAAACCCTAAATTGTAAATTCTGAACCTGATAACAAACCTTAAGTATTAAAACGCTATGACATAAACACTAGTCCCTAAAATCCCGAGACGGTTAGTGGTTTAGATATTAATCAAATGATTTAGGGTTCAACCTTTCATGACAAATTGTATTGTTGGGGTTTTAAACAAAAAAAGGTTAGTGTTCAACGTTTTGTCTATAACGTTATAAGAAAGTTTTTTTTTGCAAAACCCTGTACACATTTTATGAATAACCAAACCATAACCGTTTCAGTTTTACATGTTAGGCTTTAATGTTTATGTAATAGTGTTTAGGAAATTAGGGTTCAGTTGTATAGGGTTTAGTGTTTATGGTTCATGTACTAGGGTTTATGAATTTAAGGGTTAGGGTTTAGTTATGTAATGGTTAGGGTTTAGATTTTTATTAAAGCGGTTAGGGTATATGTTTTTAAGGAAAATTTCAGGTTTTATTTTTTATGGAAAATATTAGGGTTAAATGGTTCATCGGAATGGGATAGGGTTTAGTTATTTTGAATAAGGTTACGGTTCAGGTATTTAAACGTTAAGATTAGGGTTCATCGATTTAGCAGAGAAGATTATGTTTTTTTTATCTTTAATTTTTGTGTTCAGTGTTTCATCAAATTTGTTAGGGTTTAGTTTTTTTAAAATAAACCTATAACCTTAAACCCTTTGATGAAAAACTAAACCCTAACTACGTAATATGTATACCCTCACCCCTAATGCTTGAAACCCTAAACCCATGCCCATCTCTCGTAAAGTAAACTTTAATAACTAAATAATGAAACCCTAAACCATTAATCGTAGAACCCTAAACACGGCCATAAACCATAACCCCTAAAACCCTATGACCAAAAAACTAGATTCTAAAACCCCTAAACGGTTAGTGGTTCAATTATTAAACAAATGATTTTGGGTTCATCGTTTCATCAATAAGTGTAGGGTTCATGTTTTTAACCAAAAAGGTTAGTGTTCAACGTTTCATTTATAATATTATGGGTAAGTTTTTTTTTTTTTTTACTAAACCCATTACAGAATTATTGAATAACCGAACCATAACCATTTGAGGTTTAGGGGTTAGGGTTTAAGGTTTATGTAATAGTGTTTTAAAAATTAGGGTTCAAGTGTTTATGGATTAGTGCTTATGGTTTATGTATTAGGGTTTATGCATTCAAGGGTTAGGGTTTAGTTATGTAATAGTTAGGATTTAGATTGTTATGAAAATGGTTAGGGTATATATTTTTACCGAAAACGTGGGGGTTTATAAATCTATGGAAAATGTTAGGGTTAAATGTTTCACCTTAAATGTTAGGGTTTAAGTTATTTTTCATATGGTTATGGTTCAGGTATTTAAATGGTATGGTTTTGGTTCATCATTCACCAAAGAAGATTATGGTTTTTTTTTATATTTTTAGTTTTAGTGTTCCGTGTTTCATCAAAATTGTTAGTGCTTTGTTTTAAAAATAAACCTATAATCTTAAACCCTGTGATGAAAAGCAAAAAACCTAACCACGTAATTTGTAAACCCTCAAGGCCTAGCGCTTGAAAAATATAATATTCAGCTTATCATCAAAAGGTAAGGGTCAATCTTCTTAACTAAACTCTAAACACTAAATAATTAAACCCTACGCCCTTAACCGTGAAACTATAAACCCAAAATTGTAAATTCTGAACCTGATAACAAACCTTAAGCATTAAAACCCTATGACATAAACACTAGACCGTAAAACCCCGAAACGGTTAGTGGTTTAGATATTAATCAAATGATTTAGGGTTCAACCTTTCATGACAAAGTTTATTGTTGGGGTTTTAAACAAAAAAAGGTTAGTGTTCAACGTTTTATCTATAACGTTATAAGGAAGTTTTTTTTTTTGCAAAACCCTGTACACATTTTATGAATAACCAAACCATAACCGTTTCAGTTTTATGTGTTAGGCTTTAATGTTTATGTAATAGTGTTTAGGAAATTAGGGTTCAGTTGTATAGGGTTTAGTGTTTATGGTTCATGTACTAGGGTTTATGAATTTAAGGGTTAGGGTTTAGTTATGTAATGGTTAGGGTTTAGATTTTTATTAAAACGGTTGGGGTATATGTTTTTAAGGAAAATTTCAGGGTTTATTTTTTATGGAAAATATTAGGGTTAAATGGTTCATCGGAAGGGGATAGGGTTTAGTTATTTTCAATAAGGTTACGGTTCAGGTATTTAAACGTTAAGATTAGGGTTCATCGATTTAGCAAAAAAGATTATGGTTTTTTTATCTTTAATTTTTGTGTTCAGTGTTTCATCAAATTTGTTAGGGTTTAGTTTTTTTAAAATAAACCTATAACCTTAAACCCTTTGATGAAAAACTAAACCCTAACTACGTAATATGTATGCCCTCACCCCTAATGCTTGAAACCCTAAACCCATGCCCATCTCTCGTAAAGTAAACTTTAATAACTAAATAATGAAACCCTAAACCATTAATCGTAGAACCCTAAACAGGGCCATAAACCATAACCCCTAAAACCCTATGACCAAAAAACTAGATTCTAAAACCCCTAAACGGTTAGTGGTTCAATTATTAAACAAATGATTTTGGGGTTCATCGTTTCATCAATAAGTGTAGTTTTCATGTTTTTAACCAAAAAGGTTAGTGTTCAACGTTTCACTTATAACATTATGGGTAAGTTTTTTTTTTTTTACTAAACCCATTACAGAATTATTGAATAACCGAACCATAACCATTTGAGGTTTAGGGGCTAGGGTTTAAGGTTTATGTAATAGTGTTTTAAAAATTAGGGTTCAAGTGTTTAGGGATTAGTGTTTATGGTTTATGTATTAGGGTTTATGCATTGAAGGGTTAGGGTTTAGTTATGTAATAGTTAGGATTTAGATTGTTATCAAAATGGTTAGGGTATATGTTTTTACCGAAAACGTGGGCGTTTATAAATCTATGGAAAATGTTAGGTTTAAATGTTTCACCTTAAATGTTAGGGTTTAGTTATTTTTCAAATGGTTATGGTTCAGGTATTTAAATGGTATGGTTTTGGTTCATCATTCACCAAAGAAGATTATGGTTTTTTTTTTATATTTTTAGTTTTAGTGTTCCGTGTTTCATCAAAATTGTTAGTGCTTTGTTTTAAAAATAAACCTATAATCTTAAACCCTGTGATGAAAAGCAAAAAACCTAACCACGTAATTTGTAAACCCTCAGGGCCTAGCGCTTGAAAAATATAATATTCAGCTTATCATCAAAAGGTAAGGGTCAATCTTCTTAACTAAACTCTAAACACTAAATAATTAAACCCTACACCCTTAACCGTGAAACTATAAACCCTAAATTGTAAATTCTGAACCTGATAACAAACCTTAAGTATTAAAACGCTATGACATAAACACTAGTCCCTAAAACCCCGAAACGGTTAGTGGTTTAGATATTAATCAAATGATTTAGGGTTCAACCTTTCATGACAAAGTGTATTGTTGGGGTTTTAAACAAAAAAAGGTTAGTGTTCAACGTTTTACCTATAACGTTATAAGAAAGTTTTTTTTGCAAAACCCTGTACACATTTTATGAATAACCAAACCATAACCGTTTCAGTTTTACATGTTAGGCTTTAATGTTTATGTAATAGTGTTTAGGAAATTAGGGTTCAGTTGTATAGGGTTTAGTGTTTATGGTTCATGTACTAGGGTTTATGAATTTAAGGGTTAGGGTTTAGTTATGTAATGGTTAGGGTTTAGATTTTTATTAAAGCGGTTAGGGTATATGTTTTTAAGGAAAATTTCAGGGTTTATTTTTTATGAAAAATATTAGGGTTAAATGGTTCATCGGAATGGGATAGGGTTTAGTTATTTTGAATAAGGTTACGGTTCAGGTATTTAAACGTTAAGATTAGGGTTCATCGATTTAGCAGAAAAGATTATGTTTTTTTTATCTTTAATTTTTGTGTTCTGTGTTTCATCAAAATTGTTAGTGCTTTGTTTTAAAAATAAACCTATAATCTTAAACCCTGTGATGAAAAGTAAAAAACCTAACCACGTAATTTGTAAACCCTCAGGGCCTAGCGCTTGAAAAATATAATATTCAGCTTATCATTAAAAGGTAAGGGTCAATCTTCTTAACTAAACTCTAAACACTAAATAATTAAACCCTACACCCTTAACCGTGAAACTATAAACCCTAAATTGTAAATTCTGAACCTGATAACAAACCTTAAGCATTAAAACCCTATGACATAAACACTAGACCCTAAAACCCCGAAACGGTTAGTGGTTTAGATATTAATCAAATGATTTAGGGTTCAACCTTTCATGACAAAGTGTATTGTTGGGGTTTTAAACAAAAAAAGGTTAGTGTTCAACGTTTTATCTATAACGTTATAAGAAAGTTTTTTTTTGCAAACCCTGTACACATTTTATGAATAACCAAACCATAACCGTTTCAGTTTTACGTGTTAGGCTTTAATGTTTATGTAATAGTGTTTAGGAAATTAGTGTTCAGTTGTATAGGGTTTAGTGTTTATGGTTCATGTACTAGAGTTTATGAATTTAAGGGTTAGGGTTTAGTTATGTAATGGTTAGGGTTTAGATTTTTATTAAAACGGTTAGGGTATATGTTTTTAAGGAAAATTTCAAGGTTTATTTTTTATGAAAAATATTAGGGTTAAATGGTTCATCGGAAGGGGATAGGGTTTAGTTATTTTGAATAAGGTTACGGTTCAGGTATTTAAACGTTAAGATTATGGTTCATCGATTTAGCAGAAAAGATTATGGTTTTTTTTATCTTTAATTTTTGTGTTCAGTGTTTCATCAAATTTGTTAGGATTTATTTTTTTTAAAATGAACCTATAACCTTAGACCCTTTGATGAAAAACTAAACCCTAACTACGTAATATGTATACCCTCACCCCTAATGCTTGAAACCCTAAACCCATGCCCATATCTCGTAAAGTAAACTTTAATAACTAAATAATGAACCCTAAACCATTAATCGTAGAACCCTAAACACGCCATAAACCATAACCCCTAAAACCCTATGACCAAAAAACTAGATTCTAAAACCCGTAAACGGTTAGTGGTTCAATTATTAAACAAATGATTTTGGGTTCATCGTTTCATCAATAAGTGTAGGGTTCATGTTTTTAACCAAAAAGTTTAGTGTTCAACGTTTCATTTATAACATTATGGGTAATTTTTTTTTTTTTTTACTAAACTGATGCGAATCTAGCTGAAACATCAAAGAAGCCTTGAACATTTTGATTCTTGAAGTCCATTCAAATGAGGATCCAAAGGCCACCTCAATTCATGCCCAAAATTACAACATTTTGCAAGTCTTGGATCTTCTTCCAAATGGTGTGGAAAGTACTTTTTTTATGAAGCTTCCAGAAGTGAACATTTCCTCCGACATGCCCATGTCGCCTGAGAAAGGTTGGGCAGAATAGAACTTTTTTTCCGACATGCCCATGTCGCCTGAGGAAGGTTGGGCAGAATATAACTTTTCCTCTGACATGCCCATGTCGCCTGAAGAAGGTTGAACGTCGCATTTATAAGCTGAATTTATGGACGAAATTCAACAGCATTTGGGTGATATTTTCAAGTTGTTTTCTGCATATTTTTTTTAGTATTTAGAATATTAGAATTAAGTTCAAGAGTCTTCTAGGTCAAAGATCTTTTCTAGGTCAAAGAGTTTTTCTTGGTCAAAGAGAAGTGTTAATGCTAGTCTTGACTAGAAGATTTAGAATTTGCTCCTTTAATCCTTCTGTAATTTCCAACCTTGGTCCCTCTTGAAACTCTATAAATAGGGGCCTTGGTTAACTATTAGAATTCAAGATTTGATGTTATAAACTTTAAGGAATTTTCCTTTCTTTGCTAGTTTCTTAGTGAGCTAGTTTTAGTCTTGCAAGTATGCTTGCAAAACTTATTTGGCTTATCAACTAAAACTCTTCCTTTTAGTTGTGGCGCCTTCTACTCTTCTTTTCTAATTCATTTCATAATCCAAAGGTGTTAGGTTTATCCTAGTGTTGTTGGGTTTGAAAATTAGAGGGGTTGGGAATAGTAATTTCAAAACTACCATTTTATGATTCAAAGGTGATAGGTTTCATCCTATTGTTGTTGGGTCTATTTTGGTTTGGGTTGTTTTTGCTTGGAAGATTTCAAGACATCTTTCAATATAGTGTGATTCAAAGGTGTTGAGTTCATTAATACTCAATATTGTTGAATCCACTTGAGCTAGTTGTTTTGCTCAAAAGATCAATCGAGGACGATTCTATAATTCACGTGAATTCGTACCTTGGATTCACATCAGTTTGGTATCAGAGCTCAGTTTCCTTGATTTGATCATATCATTTTTTTTATCTTGCATCTTATTTTTATCATAGTTACCTTGTTTCTATTTGAAGGTTCAAGTTTGCAAGAAGAAAAAAAATAAAAAAAAAATAAAAAAAGGATTGTCAAAAAAAAAAAAAAATAAAAAGAAGAAGAAAGAATACGTTTTAAAAAAAAAAAAAGAGAGAGAGAAAACTATCTTTCTAGCTTCTTAAATTAATATTGCAGGGATTTGTGATTTCAAGTGTGGGAAAAGTTTTAAGGAAAAGGTATCATCATTGTTTCCTTTCTACTCTTATAATTTCTTTCTAAATCTTATTCTTGTTTCTTTTACATAATCATTGCATACTATCCTTTTTTTGACCTCTATACTTTCTTTGTTGCCAAGTAAGATCTTTGAGTAGCATCTTGTAAGGGTTTAACGATTCTCACAAGAACTTGTAGGAGGAAAAGAGTGGTAAAATCTGAGTGCAACTTACCCCTACTAGATCGGCCTTAAACACGAGTGAAAATTTCTTTTCATTTAGGTTGAGACATATTAGGGAAAGGGGAAAAGGGGTGCGAGGTACTTTTATCTTTTGTTGTTCTAATGGCAGATCCAAACGGTGAAACACCTGAACAAAAAGCATGGAGGGAACACACCACAAGGCGATTGGAACAAATCATTGATAGGGTCATCACCCGGATGGACCAACTAGAACTTTCCTTGCAGCAAAGAGAACATAGGAAGTTAGGAAGTCAACAAGATGATGCTCGTCGTGACACAAATTTTCATGTACGTGGGATCATTAATGACAAGGGTTGCCTTATCAACCTTGATTCCCACAATTCTGCTAACATGGTTAGTACTTATTTGATTGAAAAGTGCAAACTATCTTCCTTTCCACATCCAAAGCCATACATGTATTCAAGTGAGTGTGGACTCGTGGAGGTAAAAGAAAAAGTGCTGGCTTCTTTTTGTTTTGGTAGATATCATGATTTTGTTAGTTGTGATATTGTACCAATGGTGTCTACAAATCTTCTTTTGGGAAAGCCATTGATGCATAATAAGAACTTTTTGCACAACAAATCAAGTGGAAAATATGTTTTCAATGGCTATGGCAGCAAAGTTACTCTTGCACCATTATCTCATTATGAGGTGCTCATGTTCCAAAGAAAAATGAAGCATATGAGTGAGAGTGGTAAAAGGAGTCATGAAAAAGCAAGAGTTGGTGAGAATAAAAGCAAAGTGAGAGAAACGGAAAAAGAAAGAGACCTTAAGGAGAAAAGCAATAGGAGTGAAAAATGGCATGAATCTTATGATGAGTTAGAAAAGCCAAAAGAGACAGAAAAAGAAATTTTTAAGGGATTGAAAATTTCAAAAGGTGATATTGAGAGAAAAGATGAACATGAACGAGTTTGTGAGGTAGATAGGACAATATCTTCCCCACCTCTCAAAGTACTTTTGTCTCCTAACAATTTTCCATCTTATTTGGTTTGTAAAAGTGAGATTTTTCAGGGACTTGAGATAAAGGTTCTAAGGACACTTCTTTTGAAATTGAAATTGTCCAAGCAACACATAAACCATCTAGTTTCATTACTAGATGTTTTGAGGTAAAGAAATCTGTTTTTGAGAATAAGTTGCAAAGGCAAGTGCATACTTCTCTTGCTGGGTGTTTGATTTGTAAGTCCACTGATTCCCGAGAGTCCTTATATTTTTGTGAATATGTGAATGAGTTCTTAACACTATTTGGGATGTTTCATTGTCATGAGTTGCTACATCAATGTTCAGAATTTTGTGAGTCTTTTTGCTTTAAATCTCACTCTTCATTCTTTAGGAGATGCTCAAAATCTTGTGTGTTTTGGAACTCTTATGAGTTGAATATTTCTTTTCCATTTTTGGACCTTTGTGAATTCTCATAAGTTGGATATTTCTTGTGCATATTCCAGATTTGGGTTTGTTTTCAATTTCTTGATATCATATGAATTTGGTGAGTTTTTGGTGATTATGGAACCCTTGAACATACGTGATTCATCAATTGTATTCTCACAAGCACTTCAGGATCACCTATATAAAGGAATTCAAGTTTTTGGTTTGCTCATAAATTTTGTTTTGGAGTTAATTGGTTCATTGTGTTATAAGTCTACTTGCGCTTCTCATCAGTTACTACATTTTTGGGAGATTTTAGAATTTTGGAGAGCAATAAAATTCTTAAAATTTTGTGAACCATTGATCATGTGTGAAGTTGCAAAAGTTGTCACAAATCATTTGTTGCAAAATATGCATGTTTTTGGTCTTTTATGCATCCTAAATTTTGATGTTAGCAATGAGTGTGGTGATAATTGTTTACACAATCTTGAGGTGTTTGTTCAATTTGAAGGAATTGTATTTTGTTGGATTATCTTTGTTACTTCTATCTTTAGAGATATACCAAGTGGGAAGCTTAAATTCAACACCAATTCTAATTCTATTTGGTTACCCGATTCAAGAAGTTGTAAGGTAAGACATTCTTTGTCTACTTCTTTAAGTGCTACTATTGATTCAATGCAATGGCGTGTTGGTTCTATTTTTAGAAGTTTGGAATCCAAGGAGAGCCCAACTACCGAGCCTATGGTAACTTCTAATCATTTGGTGACATTGCATAATGTTCTTAAATCTTATGATTTTGAACTTGTTACCTTAAGTTTGGATTGTTTTGTTGTTAAGTGGCAAGACATTCTATTGGCATATTTGTGTGATAAAAAGCTTGTAAAATCATTGCCAATTGAGAATGACTTTAAGTATGCTCAGGAACATGTGATAGATGATGCATTGCACTTTGAGTTACAATTTGGACCCTATGTTACCCAAGTGTTCTACAATTTTTCCATGAAATTATCTCTTTTGTATAATTTGGGAAAAAGACATGTCTCATGGTTGGTGTTCATTAGAACTTTTCCATATATGATTAAGTTCATACTTGGAAAAGAATTTGTATATTTTGATAAATAATTTCAGTAGTAATTTTAGATTTTCATCCTTTTACAGTTCTCTTGATAGTTTTTATTAATAAGGTTTTTCTTCTTTTGTGGTCTTTAAATTTAATAAACTTTTGCGCTAGTGTGACTGAATTCATGAATATGCTTGAAGGATGCCATTGGGCGTGCACATATTTATGTGACTTTGAGAAAAGGTGAGTAGAGTATATCCATGATGTGAGATTCCCATTCTAATATTTTTTTTTTTGGATATGTAGATCGATTCCGATTCGAGGACGAATCATCTTCAAGAATAGGGGAATGATGCGAATCTAGCTGAAACATCAAAGAAGCCTTGAACATTTTGATTCTTGAAGTCAATTCAAATGAGGATCCAAAGGCCACCTCAATTCACGCCCAAAATTACAACATTTTGCAAGTCTTGGATCTTCTTCCAAATGGTGTGGAAAGTACTTTTTTATGAAGCTTCCAGAAGTGAACATTTCCTCCGACATGCCCATGTCGCCTGAGAAAGGTTGGGCAGAATATAACTTTTCCTCCGACATGCCCATGTCGCCTGAAGAAGGTTGAACGTCGCATTTATAAGCTGAATTTATGGACGAAATTCAACAGCATTTGGGTGATATTTTCAAGTTGTTTTCTGCATATTTTTTTTAGTATTTAGAATATTAGAATTAAGTTCAAGAGTCTTCTAGGTCAAAGATCTTTTCTAGGTCAAAGAGTTTTTCTTGGTCAAAGAGAAGTGTTAATGCTAGTCTTGACTAGAAGATTTAGAATTTGCTCCTTTAATCCTTTTGTAATTTCCAACCTTGGTCCCTCTTGAAACTCTATAAATAGGGGCCTTGGTTAACTATTAGAATTCAAGATTTGATGTTATAAACTTTAAGGAATTTTCCTTTCTTTGCTAGTTTCTTAGTGAGCTAGTTTTAGTCTTGCAAGTATGCTTGCAAAACTTATTTGGCTTATCAACTAAAACTCTTCCTTTTAGTTGTGGCGCCTTCTACTCTTCTTTTCTAATTCATTTCATAATCCAAAGGTGTTAGGTTTATCCTAGTGTTGTTGGGTTTGAAAATTAGAGGGGTTGGGAATAGTAATTTCAAAACTACCATTTTATGATTCAAAGGTGATAGGTTTCATCCTATTGTTGTTGGGTCTATTTTGGTTTGGGTTGTTTTTGCTTGGAAGATTTCAAGACATCTTTCAATATAGTGTGATTCAAAGGTGTTGAGTTCATTAATACTCAATATTGTTGAATCCACTTGAGCTAGTTGTTTTGCTCAAAAGATCAATCGAGGACGATTCTATAATTCACGTGAATTCGTACCTTGGATTCACATCATAAACCCATTACAGAATTATTGAATAACCGAACCATAACCATTTGAGGTTTAGGGGTTAGGGTTTAAGGTTTATGTAATAGTGTTTTAAAAATTAGGGTTCAAGTGTTTAGGGATTAGTGTTTATGGTTTATGTATTAGGGTTTATGCATTTAAGGGTTAGGGTTTTGTTATGTAATAGTTAGGATTTAGATTGTTATGAAAATGGTTAGGGTATATATTTTTACCGAAAACGTGGGGGTTTATAAATCTATGGAAAATGTTAGGGTTAAATGTTTCACCTTAAATGTTAGGGTTTAAGTTATTTTTCATATGGTTATGGTTCAGGTATTTAAATGGTATGGTTTTGGTTCATCATTCACCAAAGAAAATTATGGTTTTTTTTTTTATATTTTTAGTTTTAGTGTTTTGTGTTTCATCAAAATTGTTAGTGCTTTGTTTTAAAAATAAACCTATAATCTTAAACCCTGTGATGAAAAGCAAAAAACCTAACCACGTAATTTGTAAACCCTCAAGGCCTAGCGCTTGAAAAATATAATATTCAGCTTATCATTAAAAGGTAAGGGTCAATCTTCTTAACTAAACTCTAAACACTAAATAATTAAACCCTACACCCTTAACCGTTAAACTATAAACCCTAAATTGTAAATTCTGAACCTGATAACAAACCTTAAGCATTAAAACCCTATGACATAAACACTAGATCGTAAAACCCCGAAACGGTTAGTGGTTTAGATATTAATCAAATGATTTAGGGTTCAACCTTTCATGACAAAGTGTATTGTTGGGGTTTTACACAAAAAAAGGTTAGTGTTCAACGTTTTATCTATAATGTTATAAGAAAGTTTTTTTTTTTTTTGCAAAACCCTCTACACATTTTATGAATAACCAAACCATAATCGTTTCAGTTTTACGTGTTAGGCTTTAATGTTTATGTAATAGTGTTTAAGAAATTACGGTTCAGTTGTATAGGGTTTAGTGTTTATGGTTCATGTACTAGGGTTTATGAATTTAAGGGTTAGGGTTTAGTTATGTAATGGTTAGGGTTTAGATTTTTATTAAAATGGTTGGGGTATATGTTTTTAAGGAAAATTTCAGGGTTTATTTTTTTTGGAAAATATTAGGGTTAAATGGTTAATCGGAAGGGGATAGGGTTTAGTTATTTTCAATAAGGTTACGGTTCAGGTATTTAAACGTTAAGATTAGGGTTCATCGATTTAGCAGAAAAGATTATGGTTTTTTTTATCTTTAATTTTTGTGTTCAGTGTTTCATCAAATTTGGTAGGGTTTAGTTTTTTTAAAATAAACCTATAACCTTAAACCCTTTGATGAAAAACTAAACCCTAACTACGTAATATGTATGCCCTCACCCCTAATGCTTGAAACCCTAAACCCATGCCCATCTCTCGTAAAGTAAACTTTAATAACTAAATAATGAAACCCTAAACCATTAATCGTAGAACCCTAAACATGGCCATAAACCATAACCCCTAAAACCCTATGACCAAAAAACTAGATTCTAAAACCCCTAAACGGTTAGTGGTTCAATTATTAAACAAATGATTTTGGGTTCATCGTTTCATCAATAAGTGTAGTGTTCATGTTTTTAACCAA
The DNA here is from genome assembly GCA_030378225.1 of Knoxia roxburghii. Classification (NCBI taxonomy): domain Eukaryota; kingdom Viridiplantae; phylum Streptophyta; class Magnoliopsida; order Gentianales; family Rubiaceae; genus Knoxia; species Knoxia roxburghii. The sequence goes on along the minus strand of CM059418.1, from coordinate 25,521,538 downwards.
AAAGGTTAGTGTTCAACGTTTCATTTATAACATTATGGGTAAGTTTTTTTTTTTTTTTTTACTAAACCCATTACAGAATTATTGAATAACCGAACCATAACCATTTGAGGTTTAGGGGTTAGGGTTTAAGGTTTATGTAATAGTGTTTTAAAAATTAGGGTTCAAGTGTTTAGGGATTAGTGTTTATGGTTTATGTATTAGGGTTTATGCATTGAAGGGTTAGGGTTTAGTTATGTAATAGTTAGGATTTAGATTGTTATCAAAATTGTTATCAAAATGATTTTGGGTTCATCGTTTCATCAATAAGTGTAGGGTTCATGTTTTTAACCAAAAAGGTTAGTGTTCAACATTTCGTTTATAACATTATGGGTAAGTTTTTTTTTTTTTTTTTTACTAAACCCATTACAGAATTTATGAATAACCGAACCATAACCATTTGAGGTTTAGGGGTTAGGGTTTAAGGTTTATGTAATAGTGTTTTAAAAATCAGGGTTCAAGTGTTTAGGGATTAGTGTTTATGGTTTATGTATTAGGGTTTATGCATTTAAGGGTTAGGGTTTAGTTATGTAATAGTTAGATTTAGATTGTTATCAAAATGGTTAGGGTATATGTTTTTACCGAAAACGTGGGGGTTTATAAATCTATGGAAAATGTTAGGGTTAAATGTTTCATCGGAAGGTGTTTGGGTTTTGTTATTTTTCATATGGTTATGGTTCAGGTATTTAAATGGTATAGTTATGGTTCATCATTCACCAAAGAAGATTATGGTTTTTTTTTTATATTTTTAGTTTTAGTGTTCCGTGTTTCATGAAAATTGTTAGTGCTTTGTTTTAAAAATAAACCTATAATCTTAAACCCTGTGATGAAAAGCAAAAAACCTAACCACGTAATTTGTAAACCCTCAGGGCCTAGCGCTTGAAAAATATAATATTCAGCTTATCATCAAAAGGTAAGGGTCAATCCTCTTAACTAAACTCTAAACACTAAATAATTAAACCCAACACCCTTAACCATGAAACTATAAACCCTAAATTGTAAATTCTGAACCTGATAACATACCTTAAGTATTAAAACGCTATGACATAAACACTAGTCCCTAAAACCCCGAGACGGTTAGTGGTTTAGATATTAATCAAATGATTTAGGGTTCAACCTTTCATGACAAAGTGTATTGTTGGGGTTTTAAACAAAAAAAGGTTAGTGTTCAACGTTTTATCTATAACGTTATAAGAAAGTTTTTTTTTGCAAAACCCTGTACACATTTTATGAATAACCAAACCATAACCGTTTCAGTTTTACATGTTAGGCTTTAATGTTTATGTAATAGTGTTTAGGAAATTAGGGTTCAGTTGTATAGGGTTTAGTGTTTATGGTTCATGTACTAGGGTTTATGAATTTAAGGGTTAGGGTTTAGTTATGTAATGGTTAGGGTTTAGATTTTTATTAAAGCGGTTAGGGTATATGTTTTTAAGGAAAATTTCAGGGTTTATTTTTTATGAAAAATATTAGGGTTAAATGGTTCATCGGAATGGGATAGGGTTTAGTTATTTTGAATAAGGTTACGGTTCAGGTATTTAAACGTTAAGATTAGGGTTCATCGATTTAGCAGAAAAGATTATGTTTTTTTTATCTTTAATTTTTGTGTTCAGTGTTTCATCAAATTTGTTAGGGTTTAGTTTTTTTAAAATAAACCTATAACCTTAAACCCTTTGATGAAAAACTAAACCCTAACTACGTAATATTTATGCCCTCACCCCTAATGCTTGAAACCCTAAACCCATGCCCATCTCTCGTAAAGTAAACTTTAATAACTAAATAATGAAACCCTAAACCATTAATCGTAGAACCCCATACAGGGCCATAAACCATAACCCCTAAAACCCTATGACCAAAAAACTAGATTCTAAAACCCGTAAACGGTTAGTGGTTCAATTATTAAACAAATGATTTTGGGTTCATCGTTTCATCAATAAGTGTAGGGTTCATGTTTTTAACCAAAAAGGTTAGTGTTCAACGTTTCATTTATAACATTATGGGTAATTTTTTTTTTTTTTACTAAACCCATTACAGAATTATTGAATAACCGAACCATAACCATTTGAGGTTTAGGGGCTAGGGTTTAAGGTTTATGTAATATTGTTTTAAAAATTAGGGTTCAAGTGTTTAGGGATTAGTGTTTATGGTTTATGTATTAGGGTTTATGCATTGAAGGGTTAGGGTTTAGTTATGTAATAGTTAGGATTTAGATTGTTATCAAAATGGTTAGGGTATATGTTTTTACCGAAAACGTGGGGGTTTATAAATCTATGGAAAATGTTAGGGTTAAATGTTTCACCTTAAATGTTAGGGTTTAAGTTATTTTTCATATGGTTATGGTTCAGGTATTTAAATGGTATGGTTTTGGTTCATCATTCACCAAAGAAGATTATGGTTTTTTTTTTATATTTTTAGTTTTAGTGTTTTGTGTTTCATCAAAATTGTTAGTGCTTTGTTTTAAAAATAAACCTATAATCTTAAACCCTGTGATGAAAAGCAAAAAACCTAACCACGTAATTTGTAAACCCTCACGGCCTAGCGCTTGAAAAATATAATATTCAGCTTATCATCAAAAGGTAAGAGTCAATCTTCTTAACTAAACTCTAAACACTAAATAATTAAACCCTACACCCTTAACCGTGAAACTATAAACCCAAAATTGTAAATTCTGAACCTGATAACAAACCTTAAGCATTAAAACCCTATGACATAAACACTAGACCGTAAAACCCCGAAACGGTTAGTGGTTTAGATATTAATCAAATGATTTAGGGTTCAACCTTTCATGACAAAGTGTATTGTTGGGGTTTTAAACAAAAAAAGGTTAGTGTTCAATGTTTTATCTATAACGTTATAAGAAAGTTTTTTTTTTTTGCAAAACCCTGTACACATTTTATGAATAACCAAACCATAACCGTTTCAGTTTTATGTGTTAGGCTTTAATGTTTATGTAATAGTGTTTAGGAAATTAGGGTTCAGTTGTATAGGGTTTAGTGTTTATGGTTCATGTACTAGGGTTTATGAATTTAAGGGTTAGGGTTTAGTTATGTAATGGTTAGGGTTTAGATTTTTATTAAAACGGTTGGGGTATATAATTTTAAGGAAAATTTCAGGGTTTATTTTTTATGGAAAATATTAGGGTTAAATGGTTCATCGGAAGGGGATAGGGTTTAGTTATTTTCAATAAGGTTACGGTTCAGGTATTTAAACTTTAAGATTAGGGTTCATCGATTTAGCAGAAAAGATTATGGTTTTTTTTATCTTTAATTTTTGTGTTCAGTGTTTCATCAAATTTGTTAGGGTTCAGTTTTTTTAAAATAAACCTATAACCTTAAACCCTTTGATGAAAAACTAAACCCTAACTACGTAATATGTATGCCCTCACCCCTAATGCTTGAAACCCTAAACCCATGCCCATCTCTCGTAAAGTAAACTTTAATAACTAAATAATGAAACCCTAAACCATTAATCGTAGAACCCTATACATGGCAATAAACCATAACCCCTAAAACCCTATGACCAAAAAACTAGATTCTAAAACCCCTAAACGGTTAGTGGTTCAATTATTAAACAAATGATTTTGGGTTCATCGTTTCATCAATAAGTGTAGTGTTCATGTTTTTAACCAAAAAGGTTAGTGTTCAACGTTTCATTTCTAACATTATGGGTAAGTTTTTTTTTTTTTTTACTAAACCCATTACAGAATTATTGAATAACCGAACCATAACCATTTGAGGTTTAGGGGCTAGGGTTTAAGGTTTATGTAATAGTGTTTTAAAAATTAGGGTTCAAGTGTTTAGGGATTAGTGTTTATGGTTTATGTATTAGGGTTTATGCATTGAAGGGTTAGGGTTTAGTTATGTAATATTTAGGATTTAGATTGTTATCAAAATGGTTAGGGTATATGTTTTTACCGAAAACGTGGGCGTTTATAAATCTATGGAAAATGTTAGGGTTAAATGTTTCACCTTAAATGTTAGGGTTTAGTTATTTTTATATGGTTAGGGTTCAGGTATTTAAATGGTATGGTTTTGGTTCATCATTCACCAAAGAAGATTAGTTTTAGTGTTCCGTGTTTCATGAAAATTGTTAGTGCTTTGTTTTAAAAATAAACCTATAATCTTAAACCCTGTGATGAAAAGCAAAAAACCTAACCACGTAATTTGTAAACCCTCAGGGCCTAGCGCTTGAAAAATATAATATTCAGCTTATCATCAAAAGGTAAGGGTCAATCTTCTTAACTAAACTCTAAACACTAAATAATTAAACCCAACACCCTTAACCATGAAACTATAAACCCTAAATTGTAAATTCTGAACCTGATAACAAACCTTAAGTATTAAAACGCTATGACATAAACACTAGTCCCTAAAACCCCGAGACGGTTAGTGGTTTAGATATTAATCAAATGATTTAGGGTTCAACCTTTCATGACAAAGTGTATTGTTGGGGTTTTAAACAAAAAAAGGTTAGTGTTCAACGTTTTATCTATAACGTTATAAGAAAGTTTTTTTTTGCAAAACCCTGTACACATTTTATGAATAACCAAACCATAACCGTTTCAGTTTTACATGTTAGGCTTTAATGTTTATGTAATAGTGTTTAGGAAATTAGGGTTCAGTTGTATAGGGTTTAGTGTTTATGGTTCATGTACTAGGGTTTATGAATTTAAGGGTTAGGGTTTAGTTATGTAATGGTTAGGGTTTAGATTTTTATTAAAGCGGTTAGGGTATATGTTTTTAAGGAAAATTTCAGGGTTTATTTTTTATGAAAAATATTAGGGTTAAATGGTTCATCGGAATGGGATAGGGTTTAGTTATTTTGAATAAGGTTACGGTTCAGGTATTTAAACGTTAAGATTAGGGTTCATCGATTTAGCAGAAAAGATTATGTTTTTTTTATCTTTAATTTTTGTGTTCAGTGTTTCATCAAATTTGTTAGGGTTTAGTTTTTTTAAAATAAACCTATAACCTTAAACCCTTTGATGAAAAACTAAACCCTAACTACGTAATATGTATGCCCTCACCCCTAATGCTTGAAACCCTAAACCCATGCCCATCTCTCGTAAAGTAAACTTTAATAACTAAATAATGAAACCCTAAACCATTAATCGTAGAACCCCATACAGGGCCATAAACCATAACCCCTAAAACCCTATGACCAAAAAACTAGATTCTAAAACCCCTAAACGGTTAGTGGTTCAATTATTAAACAAATGATTTTGGGTTCATCGTTTCATCAATAAGTGTAGTGTTCATGTTTTTAACCAAAAAGGTTAGTGTTCAACGTTTCATTTATAACATTATGGGTAAGTTTTTTTTTTTTTTTACTAAACCCATTACAGAATTATTGAATAACCGAACCATAACCATTTGAGGTTTAGGGGCTAGGGTTTAAGGTTTATGTAATAGTGTTTTAAAAATTAGGGTTCAAGTGTTTAGGGATTAGTGTTTATGGTTTATGTATTAGGGTTTATGCATTGAAGGGTTAGGGTTTAGTTATGTAATATTTAGGATTTAGATTGTTATCAAAATGGTTAGGGTATATGTTTTTACCGAAAACGTGGGCGTTTATAAATCTATGGAAAATGTTAGGGTTAAATGTTTCACCTTAAATGTTAGGGTTTAGTTATTTTTATATGGTTAGGGTTCAGGTATTTAAATGGTATGGTTTTGGTTCATCATTCACCAAAGAAGATTAGTTTTAGTGTTCCGTGTTTCATCAAAATTGTTAGTGCTTTGTTTTAAAAATAAACCTATAATCTTAAACCCTGTGATGAAAAGCAAAAAACCTAACCACGTAATTTGTAAACCCTCAGGGCCTAGCGCTTGAAAAATATAATATTCAGCTTATCATCAAAAGGTAAGGGTCAATCTTCTTAACTAAACTCTAAACACTAAATAATTAAACCCAACAGCCTTAACCATTAAACTATAAACCCTAAATTGTAAATTCTGAACCTGATAACAAACCTTAAGTATTAAAACGCTATGACATAAACACTAGTCCCTAAAATCCCGAGACGGTTAGTGGTTTAGATATTAATCAAATGATTTAGGGTTCAACCTTTCATGACAAAGTGTATTGTTGGGGTTTTAAACAAAAAAAGGTTAGTGTTCAACGTTTTATCTATAACGTTATAAGAAAGTTTTTTTTGCAAAACCCTGTACACATTTTATGAATAACCAAACCATAACCGTTTCAGTTTTACATGTTAGGCTTTAATGTTTATGTAATAGTGTTTAGGAAATTAGGGTTCAGTTGTATAGGGTTTAGTGTTTATGGTTCATGTACTAGGGTTTATGAATTTAAGGGTTAGGGTTTAGTTATGTAATGGTTAGGGTTTAGATTTTTATTAAAGCGGTTAGGGTATATGTTTTTAAGGAAAATTTCAGGTTTTATTTTTTATGGAAAATATTAGGGTTAAATGGTTCATCGGAATGGGATAGGGTTTAGTTATTTTGAATAAGGTTACGGTTCAGGTATTTAAACGTTAAGATTAGGGTTCATCGATTTAGCAGAAAAGATTATGTTTTTTTTATCTTTAATTTTTGTGTTCAGTGTTTCATCAAATTTGTTAGGGTTTAGTTTTTTTAAAATAAACCTATAACCTTAAACCCTTTGATGAAAAACTAAACCCTAACTACGTAATATGTATACCCTCACCCCTAATGCTTGAAACCCTAAACCCATGCCCATCTCTCGTAAAGTAAACTTTAATAACTAAATAATGAAACCCTAAACCATTAATCGTAGAACCCTAAACACGGCCATAAACCATAACCCCTAAAACCCTATGACCAAAAAACTAGATTCTAAAACCCCTAAACGGTTAGTGGTTCAATTATTAAACAAATGATTTTGGGTTCATCGTTTCATCAATAAGTGTAGGGTTCATGTTTTTAACCAAAAAGGTTAGTGTTCAACGTTTCATTTATAATATTATGGGTAAGTTTTTTTTTTTTTTTACTAAACCCATTACAGAATTATTGAATAACCGAACCATAACCATTTGAGGTTTAGGGGTTAGGGTTTAAGGTTTATGTAATAGTGTTTTAAAAATTAGGGTTCAAGTGTTTAGGGATTAGTGTTTATGCATTCAAGGGTTAGGGTTTAGTTATGTAATAGTTAGGATTTAGATTGTTATGAAAATGGTTAGGGTATATATTTTTACCGAAAACGTGGGGGTTTATAAATCTATGGAAAATGTTAGGGTTAAATGTTTCACCTTAAATGTTAGGGTTTAAGTTATTTTTCATATGGTTATGGTTCAGGTATTTAAATGGTATGGTTTTGGTTCATCATTCACCAAAGAAGATTATGGTTTTTTTTTATATTTTTAGTTTTAGTGTTCCGTGTTTCATCAAAATTGTTAGTGCTTTGTTTTAAAAATAAACCTATAATCTTAAACCCTGTGATGAAAAGCAAAAAACCTAACCACGTAATTTGTAAACCCTCAAGGCCTAGCGCTTGAAAAATATAATATTCAGCTTATCATCAAAAGGTAAGGGTCAATCTTCTTAACTAAACTCTAAACACTAAATAATTAAACCCTACGCCCTTAACCGTGAAACTATAAACCCAAAATTGTAAATTCTGAACCTGATAACAAACCTTAAGCATTAAAACCCTATGACATAAACACTAGACCGTAAAACCCCGAAACGGTTAGTGGCTTAGATATTAATCAAATGATTTAGGGTTCAACCTTTCATGACAAAGTGTATTGTTGGGGTTTTAAACAAAAAAAGGTTAGTGTTCAACGTTTTATCTATAACGTTATAAGAAAGTTTTTTTTTTTTTTTTTGCAAAACCCTGTACACATTTTATGAATAACCAAACCATAACCGTTTCAGTTTTATGTGTTAGGCTTTAATGTTTATGTAATAGTGTTTAGGAAATTAGGGTTCAGTTGTATAGGGTTTAGTGTTTATGGTTCATGTACTAGGGTTTATGAATTTAAGGGTTAGGGTTTAGTTAAGTAATGGTTAGGGTTTAGATTTTTATTAAAACGGTTGGGGTATATAATTTTAAGGAAAATTTCAGGGTTTATTTTTTATGGAAAATATTAGGGTTAAATGGTTCATCGGAAGGGGATAGGGTTTAGTTATTTTCAATAAGGTTACGGTTCAGGTATTTAAACGTTAAGATTAGGGTTCATCGATTTAGCAGAAAAGATTATGGTTTTTTTTATCTTTAATTTTTGTGTTCAGTGTTTCATCAAATTTGTTAGGGTTCAGTTTTTTTAAAATAAACCTATAACCTTAAACCCTTTGATGAAAAACTAAACCCTAACTACGTAATATGTATGCCCTCACCCCTAATGCTTGAAACCCTAAACCCATGCCCATCTCTCGTAAAGTAAACTTTAATAACTAAATAATGAAACCCTAAACCATTAATCGTAGAACCCCATACAGGGCCATAAACCATAACCCCTAAAACCCTATGACCAAAAAACTAGATTCTAAAACCCCTAAACGGTTAGTGGTTCAATTATTAAACAAATGATTTTGGGTTCATCGTTTCATCAATAAGTGTAGTGTTCATGTTTTTAACCAAAAAGGTTAGTGTTCAACGTTTCATTTATAACATTATGGGTAAGTTTTTTTTTTTTTTTACTAAACCCATTACAGAATTATTGAATAACCGAACCATAACCATTTGAGGTTTAGGGGATAGGGTTTAAGGTTTATGTAATAGTGTTTTAAAAATTAGGGTTCAAGTGTTTAGGGATTAGTGTTTATGGTTTATGTATTAGGGTTTATGCATTGAAGGGTTAGGGTTTAGTTATGTAATATTTAGGATTTAGATTGTTATCAAAATGGTTAGGGTATATGTTTTTACCGAAAACGTGGGCGTTTATAAATCTATAGAAAATGTTAGGGTTAAATGTTTCACCTTAAATGTTAGGGTTTAGTTATTTTTATATGGTTAGGGTTCAGGTATTTAAATGGTATGGTTTTGGTTCATCATTCACCAAAGAAGATTAGTTTTAGTGTTCCGTGTTTCATCAAAATTGTTAGTGCTTTGTTTTAAAAATAAACCTATAATCTTAAACCCTGTGATGAAAAGCAAAAAACCTAACCACGTTATTTGTAAACCCTCAGGGCCTAGCGCTTGAAAAATATAATATTCAGCTTATCATCAAAAGGTAAGGGTCAATCTTCTTAACTAAACTCTAAACACTAAATAATTAAACCCAACACCCTTAACCATGAAACTATAAACCCTAAATTGTAAATTCTGAACCTGATAACAAACCTTAAGTATTAAAACGCTATGACATAAACACTAGTCCCTAAAATCCCGAGACGGTTAGTGGTTTAGATATTAATCAAATGATTTAGGGTTCAACCTTTCATGACAAATTGTATTGTTGGGGTTTTAAACAAAAAAAGGTTAGTGTTCAACGTTTTATGTATAACGTTATAAGAAAGTTTTTTTTTTGCAAAACCCTGTACACATTTTATGAATAACCAAACCATAACCGTTTCAGTTTTACATGTTAGGCTTTAATGTTTATGTAATAGTGTTTAGGAAATTAGGGTTCAGTTGTATAGGGTTTAGTGTTTATGGTTCATGTACTAGGGTTTATGAATTTAAGGGTTAGGGTTTAGTTATGTAATGGTTAGGGTTTAGATTTTTATTAAAGCGGTTAGGGTATATGTTTTTAAGGAAAATTTCAGGTTTTATTTTTTATGGAAAATATTAGGGTTAAATGGTTCATCGGAATGGGATAGGGTTTAGTTATTTTGAATAAGGTTACGGTTCAGGTATTTAAACGTTAAGATTAGGGTTCATCGATTTAGCAGAGAAGATTATGTTTTTTTTATCTTTAATTTTTGTGTTCAGTGTTTCATCAAATTTGTTAGGGTTTAGTTTTTTTAAAATAAACCTATAACCTTAAACCCTTTGATGAAAAACTAAACCCTAACTACGTAATATGTATACCCTCACCCCTAATGCTTGAAACCCTAAACCCATGCCCATCTCTCGTAAAGTAAACTTTAATAACTAAATAATGAAACCCTAAACCATTAATCGTAGAACCCTAAACACGGCCATAAACCATAACCCCTAAAACCCTATGACCAAAAAACTAGATTCTAAAACCCCTAAACGGTTAGTGGTTCAATTATTAAACAAATGATTTTGGGTTCATCGTTTCATCAATAAGTGTAGGGTTCATGTTTTTAACCAAAAAGGTTAGTGTTCAACGTTTCATTTATAATATTATGGGTAAGTTTTTTTTTTTTTTTTTACTAAACCCATTACAGAATTATTGAATAACCGAACCATAACCATTTGAGGTTTAGGGGTTAGGGTTTAAGGTTTATGTAATAGTGTTTTAAAAATTAGGGTTCAAGTGTTTATGGATTAGTGCTTATGGTTTATGTATTAGGGTTTATGCATTCAAGGGTTAGGGTTTAGTTATGTAATAGTTAGGATTTAGATTGTTATGAAAATGGTTAGGGTATATATTTTTACCGAAAACGTGGGGGTTTATAAATCTATGGAAAATGTTAGGGTTAAATGTTTCACCTTAAATGTTAGGGTTTAAGTTATTTTTCATATGGTTATGGTTCAGGTATTTAAATGGTATGGTTTTGGTTCATCATTCACCAAAGAAGATTATGGTTTTTTTTTATATTTTTAGTTTTAGTGTTCCGTGTTTCATCAAAATTGTTAGTGCTTTGTTTTAAAAATAAACCTATAATCTTAAACCCTGTGATGAAAAGCAAAAAACCTAACCACGTAATTTGTAAACCCTCAAGGCCTAGCGCTTGAAAAATATAATATTCAGCTTATCATCAAAAGGTAAGGGTCAATCTTCTTAACTAAACTCTAAACACTAAATAATTAAACCCTACGCCCTTAACCGTGAAACTATAAACCCAAAATTGTAAATTCTGAACCTGATAACAAACCTTAAGCATTAAAACCCTATGACATAAACACTAGACCGTAAAACCCCGAAACGGTTAGTGGTTTAGATATTAATCAAATGATTTAGGGTTCAACCTTTCATGACAAAGTTTATTGTTGGGGTTTTAAACAAAAAAAGGTTAGTGTTCAACGTTTTATCTATAACGTTATAAGGAAGTTTTTTTTTTTGCAAAACCCTGTACACATTTTATGAATAACCAAACCATAACCGTTTCAGTTTTATGTGTTAGGCTTTAATGTTTATGTAATAGTGTTTAGGAAATTAGGGTTCAGTTGTATAGGGTTTAGTGTTTATGGTTCATGTACTAGGGTTTATGAATTTAAGGGTTAGGGTTTAGTTATGTAATGGTTAGGGTTTAGATTTTTATTAAAACGGTTGGGGTATATGTTTTTATGGAAAATTTCAGGGTTTATTTTTTATGGAAAATATTAGGGTTAAATGGTTCATCGGAAGGGGATAGGGTTTAGTTATTTTCAATAAGGTTACGGTTCAGGTATTTAAACGTTAAGATTAGGGTTCATCGATTTAGCAAAAAAGATTATGGTTTTTTTATCTTTAATTTTTGTGTTCAGTGTTTCATCAAATTTGTTAGGGTTTAGTTTTTTTAAAATAAACCTATAACCTTAAACCCTTTGATGAAAAACTAAACCCTAACTACGTAATATGTATGCCCTCACCCCTAATGCTTGAAACCCTAAACCCATGCCCATCTCTCGTAAAGTAAACTTTAATAACTAAATAATGAAACCCTAAACCATTAATCGTAGAACCCTAAACAGGGCCATAAACCATAACCCCTAAAACCCTATGACCAAAAAACTAGATTCTAAAACCCCTAAACGGTTAGTGGTTCAATTATTAAACAAATGATTTTGGGGTTCATCGTTTCATCAATAAGTGTAGTTTTCATGTTTTTAACCAAAAAGGTTAGTGTTCAACGTTTCACTTATAACATTATGGGTAAGTTTTTTTTTTTTTACTAAACCCATTACAGAATTATTGAATAACCGAACCATAACCATTTGAGGTTTAGGGGCTAGGGTTTAAGGTTTATGTAATAGTGTTTTAAAAATTAGGGTTCAAGTGTTTAGGGATTAGTGTTTATGGTTTATGTATTAGGGTTTATGCATTGAAGGGTTAGGGTTTAGTTATGTAATAGTTAGGATTTAGATTGTTATCAAAATGGTTAGGGTATATGTTTTTACCGAAAACGTGGGCGTTTATAAATCTATGGAAAATGTTAGGTTTAAATGTTTCACCTTAAATGTTAGGGTTTAGTTATTTTTCAAATGGTTATGGTTCAGGTATTTAAATGGTATGGTTTTGGTTCATCATTCACCAAAGAAGATTATGGTTTTTTTTTTATATTTTTAGTTTTAGTGTTCCGTGTTTCATCAAAATTGTTAGTGCTTTGTTTTAAAAATAAACCTATAATCTTAAACCCTGTGATGAAAAGCAAAAAACCTAACCACGTAATTTGTAAACCCTCAGGGCCTAGCGCTTGAAAAATATAATATTCAGCTTATCATCAAAAGGTAAGGGTCAATCTTCTTAACTAAACTCTAAACACTAAATAATTAAACCCTACACCCTTAACCGTGAAACTATAAACCCTAAATTGTAAATTCTGAACCTGATAACAAACCTTAAGTATTAAAACGCTATGACATAAACACTAGTCCCTAAAACCCCGAAACGGTTAGTGGTTTAGATATTAATCAAATGATTTAGGGTTCAACCTTTCATGACAAAGTGTATTGTTGGGGTTTTAAACAAAAAAAGGTTAGTGTTCAACGTTTTACCTATAACGTTATAAGAAAGTTTTTTTTGCAAAACCCTGTACACATTTTATGAATAACCAAACCATAACCGTTTCAGTTTTACATGTTAGGCTTTAATGTTTATGTAATAGTGTTTAGGAAATTAGGGTTCAGTTGTATAGGGTTTAGTGTTTATGGTTCATGTACTAGGGTTTATGAATTTAAGGGTTAGGGTTTAGTTATGTAATGGTTAGGGTTTAGATTTTTATTAAAGCGGTTAGGGTATATGTTTTTAAGGAAAATTTCAGGGTTTATTTTTTATGAAAAATATTAGGGTTAAATGGTTCATCGGAATGGGATAGGGTTTAGTTATTTTGAATAAGGTTACGGTTCAGGTATTTAAACGTTAAGATTAGGGTTCATCGATTTAGCAGAAAAGATTATGTTTTTTTTATCTTTAATTTTTGTGTTCTGTGTTTCATCAAAATTGTTAGTGCTTTGTTTTAAAAATAAACCTATAATCTTAAACCCTGTGATGAAAAGTAAAAAACCTAACCACGTAATTTGTAAACCCTCAGGGCCTAGCGCTTGAAAAATATAATATTCAGCTTATCATTAAAAGGTAAGGGTCAATCTTCTTAACTAAACTCTAAACACTAAATAATTAAACCCTACACCCTTAACCGTGAAACTATAAACCCTAAATTGTAAATTCTGAACCTGATAACAAACCTTAAGCATTAAAACCCTATGACATAAACACTAGACCCTAAAACCCCGAAACGGTTAGTGGTTTAGATATTAATCAAATGATTTAGGGTTCAACCTTTCATGACAAAGTGTATTGTTGGGGTTTTAAACAAAAAAAGGTTAGTGTTCAACGTTTTATCTATAACGTTATAAGAAAGTTTTTTTTTGCAAACCCTGTACACATTTTATGAATAACCAAACCATAACCGTTTCAGTTTTACGTGTTAGGCTTTAATGTTTATGTAATAGTGTTTAGGAAATTAGTGTTCAGTTGTATAGGGTTTAGTGTTTATGGTTCATGTACTAGAGTTTATGAATTTAAGGGTTAGGGTTTAGTTATGTAATGGTTAGGGTTTAGATTTTTATTAAAACGGTTAGGGTATATGTTTTTAAGGAAAATTTCAAGGTTTATTTTTTATGAAAAATATTAGGGTTAAATGGTTCATCGGAAGGGGATAGGGTTTAGTTATTTTGAATAAGGTTACGGTTCAGGTATTTAAACGTTAAGATTATGGTTCATCGATTTAGCAGAAAAGATTATGGTTTTTTTTATCTTTAATTTTTGTGTTCAGTGTTTCATCAAATTTGTTAGGATTTATTTTTTTTAAAATGAACCTATAACCTTAGACCCTTTGATGAAAAACTAAACCCTAACTACGTAATATGTATACCCTCACCCCTAATGCTTGAAACCCTAAACCCATGCCCATATCTCGTAAAGTAAACTTTAATAACTAAATAATGAACCCTAAACCATTAATCGTAGAACCCTAAACACGCCATAAACCATAACCCCTAAAACCCTATGACCAAAAAACTAGATTCTAAAACCCGTAAACGGTTAGTGGTTCAATTATTAAACAAATGATTTTGGGTTCATCGTTTCATCAATAAGTGTAGGGTTCATGTTTTTAACCAAAAAGTTTAGTGTTCAACGTTTCATTTATAACATTATGGGTAATTTTTTTTTTTTTTTACTAAACTGATGCGAATCTAGCTGAAACATCAAAGAAGCCTTGAACATTTTGATTCTTGAAGTCCATTCAAATGAGGATCCAAAGGCCACCTCAATTCATGCCCAAAATTACAACATTTTGCAAGTCTTGGATCTTCTTCCAAATGGTGTGGAAAGTACTTTTTTTATGAAGCTTCCAGAAGTGAACATTTCCTCCGACATGCCCATGTCGCCTGAGAAAGGTTGGGCAGAATAGAACTTTTTTTCCGACATGCCCATGTCGCCTGAGGAAGGTTGGGCAGAATATAACTTTTCCTCTGACATGCCCATGTCGCCTGAAGAAGGTTGAACGTCGCATTTATAAGCTGAATTTATGGACGAAATTCAACAGCATTTGGGTGATATTTTCAAGTTGTTTTCTGCATATTTTTTTTAGTATTTAGAATATTAGAATTAAGTTCAAGAGTCTTCTAGGTCAAAGATCTTTTCTAGGTCAAAGAGTTTTTCTTGGTCAAAGAGAAGTGTTAATGCTAGTCTTGACTAGAAGATTTAGAATTTGCTCCTTTAATCCTTCTGTAATTTCCAACCTTGGTCCCTCTTGAAACTCTATAAATAGGGGCCTTGGTTAACTATTAGAATTCAAGATTTGATGTTATAAACTTTAAGGAATTTTCCTTTCTTTGCTAGTTTCTTAGTGAGCTAGTTTTAGTCTTGCAAGTATGCTTGCAAAACTTATTTGGCTTATCAACTAAAACTCTTCCTTTTAGTTGTGGCGCCTTCTACTCTTCTTTTCTAATTCATTTCATAATCCAAAGGTGTTAGGTTTATCCTAGTGTTGTTGGGTTTGAAAATTAGAGGGGTTGGGAATAGTAATTTCAAAACTACCATTTTATGATTCAAAGGTGATAGGTTTCATCCTATTGTTGTTGGGTCTATTTTGGTTTGGATTGTTTTTGCTTGGAAGATTTCAAGACATCTTTCAATATAGTGTGATTCAAAGGTGTTGAGTTCATTAATACTCAATATTGTTGAATCCACTTGAGCTAGTTGTTTTGCTCAAAAGATCAATCGAGGACGATTCTATAATTCACGTGAATTCGTACCTTGGATTCACATCAGTTTGGTATCAGAGCTCAGTTTCCTTGATTTGATCATATCATTTTTTTTATCTTGCATCTTATTTTTATCATAGTTACCTTGTTTCTATTTGAAGGTTCAAGTTTGCAAGAAGAAAAAAAATAAAATAAAAATAAAAAAAGGATTGTCAAAAAAAAAAAAAATAAAAAGAAGAAGAAAGAATACGTTTTAAAAAAAAAAAAGAGAGAGAAAAAACTATCTTTCTAGCTTCTTAAATTAATATTGCAGGGATTTGTGATTTCAAGTGTGGGAAAAGTTTTAAGGAAAAGGTATCATCATTGTTTCCTTTCTACTCTTATAATTTCTTTCTAAATCTTATTCTTGTTTCTTTTACATAATCATTGCATACTATCCTTTTTTTGACCTCTATACTTTCTTTGTTGCCAAGTAAGATCTTTGAGTAGCATCTTGTAAGGGTTTAACGATTCTCACAAGAACTTGTAGGAGGAAAAGAGTGGTAAAATCTGAGTGCAACTTACCCCTACTAGATCGGCCTTAAACACGAGTGAAAATTTCTTTTCATTTAGGTTGAGACATATTAGGGAAAGGGGAAAAGGGGTGCGAGGTACTTTTATCTTTTGTTGTTCTAATGGCAGATCCAAACGGTGAAACACCTGAACAAAAAGCATGGAGGGAACACACCACAAGGCGATTGGAACAAATCATTGATAGGGTCATCACCCGGATGGACCAACTAGAACTTTCCTTGCAGCAAAGAGAACATAGGAAGTTAGGAAGTCAACAAGATGATGCTCGTCGTGACACAAATTTTCATGTACGTGGGATCATTAATGACAAGGGTTGCCTTATCAACCTTGATTCCCACAATTCTGCTAACATGGTTAGTACTTATTTGATTGAAAAGTGCAAACTATCTTCCTTTCCACATCCAAAGCCATACATGTATTCAAGTGAGTGTGGACTCGTGGAGGTAAAAGAAAAAGTGCTGGCTTCTTTTTGTTTTGGTAGATATCATGATTTTGTTAGTTGTGATATTGTACCAATGGTGTCTACAAATCTTCTTTTGGGAAAGCCATTGATGCATAATAAGAACTTTTTGCACAACAAATCAAGTGGAAAATATGTTTTCAATGGCTATGGCAGCAAAGTTACTCTTGCACCATTATCTCATTATGAGGTGCTCATGTTCCAAAGAAAAATGAAGCATATGAGTGAGAGTGGTAAAAGGAGTCATGAAAAAGCAAGAGTTGGTGAGAATAAAAGCAAAGTGAGAGAAACGGAAAAAGAAAGAGACCTTAAGGAGAAAAGCAATAGGAGTGAAAAATGGCATGAATCTTATGATGAGTTAGAAAAGCCAAAAGAGACAGAAAAAGAAATTTTTAAGGGATTGAAAATTTCAAAAGGTGATATTGAGAGAAAAGATGAACATGAACGAGTTTGTGAGGTAGATAGGACAATATCTTCCCCACCTCTCAAAGTACTTTTGTCTCCTAACAATTTTCCATCTTATTTGGTTTGTAAAAGTGAGATTTTTCAGGGACTTGAGATAAAGGTTCTAAGGACACTTCTTTTGAAATTGAAATTGTCCAAGCAACACATAAACCATCTAGTTTCATTACTAGATGTTTTGAGGTAAAGAAATCTGTTTTTGAGAATAAGTTGCAAAGGCAAGTGCATACTTCTCTTGCTGGGTGTTTGATTTGTAAGTCCACTGATTCCCGAGAGTCCTTATATTTTTGTGAATATGTGAATGAGTTCTTAACACTATTTGGGATGTTTCATTGTCATGAGTTGCTACATCAATGTTCAGAATTTTGTGAGTCTTTTTGCTTTAAATCTCACTCTTCATTCTTTAGGAGATGCTCAAAATCTTGTGTGTTTTGGAACTCTTATGAGTTGAATATTTCTTTTCCATTTTTGGACCTTTGTGAATTCTCATAAGTTGGATATTTCTTGTGCATATTCCAGATTTGGGTTTGTTTTCAATTTCTTGATATCATATGAATTTGGTGAGTTTTTGGTGATTATGGAACCCTTGAACATACGTGATTCATCAATTGTATTCTCACAAGCACTTCAGGATCACCTATATAAAGGAATTCAAGTTTTTGGTTTGCTCATAAATTTTGTTTTGGAGTTAATTGGTTCATTGTGTTATAAGTCTACTTGCGCTTCTCATCAGTTACTACATTTTTGGGAGATTTTAGAATTTTGGAGAGCAATAAAATTCTTAAAATTTTGTGAACCATTGATCATGTGTGAAGTTGCAAAAGTTGTCACAAATCATTTGTTGCAAAATATGCATGTTTTTGGTCTTTTATGCATCCTAAATTTTGATGTTAGCAATGAGTGTGGTGATAATTGTTTACACAATCTTGAGGTGTTTGTTCAATTTGAAGGAATTGTATTTTGTTGGATTATCTTTGTTACTTCTATCTTTAGAGATATACCAAGTGGGAAGCTTAAATTCAACACCAATTCTAATTCTATTTGGTTACCCGATTCAAGAAGTTGTAAGGTAAGACATTCTTTGTCTACTTCTTTAAGTGCTACTATTGATTCAATGCAATGGCGTGTTGGTTCTATTTTTAGAAGTTTGGAATCCAAGGAGAGCCCAACTACCGAGCCTATGGTAACTTCTAATCATTTGGTGACATTGCATAATGTTCTTAAATCTTATGATTTTGAACTTGTTACCTTAAGTTTGGATTGTTTTGTTGTTAAGTGGCAAGACATTCTATTGGCATATTTGTGTGATAAAAAGCTTGTAAAATCATTGCCAATTGAGAATGACTTTAAGTATGCTCAGGAACATGTGATAGATGATGCATTGCACTTTGAGTTACAATTTGGACCCTATGTTACCCAAGTGTTCTACAATTTTTCCATGAAATTATCTCTTTTGTATAATTTGGGAAAAAGACATGTCTCATGGTTGGTGTTCATTAGAACTTTTCCATATATGATTAAGTTCATACTTGGAAAAGAATTTGTATATTTTGATAAATAATTTCAGTAGTAATTTTAGATTTTCATCCTTTTACAGTTCTCTTGATAGTTTTTATTAATAAGGTTTTTCTTCTTTTGTGGTCTTTAAATTTAATAAACTTTTGCGCTAGTGTGACTGAATTCATGAATATGCTTGAAGGATGCCATTGGGCGTGCACATATTTATGTGACTTTGAGAAAAGGTGAGTAGAGTATATCCATGATGTGAGATTCCCATTCTAATATTTTTTTTTTTGGATATGTAGATCGATTCCGATTCGAGGACGAATCATCTTCAAGAATAGGGGAATGATGCGAATCTAGCTGAAACATCAAAGAAGCCTTGAACATTTTGATTCTTGAAGTCAATTCAAATGAGGATCCAAAGGCCACCTCAATTCACGCCCAAAATTACAACATTTTGCAAGTCTTGGATCTTCTTCCAAATGGTGTGGAAAGTACTTTTTTATGAAGCTTCCAGAAGTGAACATTTCCTCCGACATGCCCATGTCGCCTGAGAAAGGTTGGGCAGAATATAACTTTTCCTCCGACATGCCCATGTCGCCTGAAGAAGGTTGAACGTCGCATTTATAAGCTGAATTTATGGACGAAATTCAACAGCATTTGGGTGATATTTTCAAGTTGTTTTCTGCATATTTTTTTTAGTATTTAGAATATTAGAATTAAGTTCAAGAGTCTTCTAGGTCAAAGATCTTTTCTAGGTCAAAGAGTTTTTCTTGGTCAAAGAGAAGTGTTAATGCTAGTCTTGACTAGAAGATTTAGAATTTGCTCCTTTAATCCTTTTGTAATTTCCAACCTTGGTCCCTCTTGAAACTCTATAAATAGGGGCCTTGGTTAACTATTAGAATTCAAGATTTGATGTTATAAACTTTAAGGAATTTTCCTTTCTTTGCTAGTTTCTTAGTGAGCTAGTTTTAGTCTTGCAAGTATGCTTGCAAAACTTATTTGGCTTATCAACTAAAACTCTTCCTTTTAGTTGTGGCGCCTTCTACTCTTCTTTTCTAATTCATTTCATAATCCAAAGGTGTTAGGTTTATCCTAGTGTTGTTGGGTTTGAAAATTAGAGGGGTTGGGAATAGTAATTTCAAAACTACCATTTTATGATTCAAAGGTGATAGGTTTCATCCTATTGTTGTTGGGTCTATTTTGGTTTGGGTTGTTTTTGCTTGGAAGATTTCAAGACATCTTTCAATATAGTGTGATTCAAAGGTGTTGAGTTCATTAATACTCAATATTGTTGAATCCACTTGAGCTAGTTGTTTTGCTCAAAAGATCAATCGAGGACGATTCTATAATTCACGTGAATTCGTACCTTGGATTCACATCATAAACCCATTACAGAATTATTGAATAACCGAACCATAACCATTTGAGGTTTAGGGGTTAGGGTTTAAGGTTTATGTAATAGTGTTTTAAAAATTAGGGTTCAAGTGTTTAGGGATTAGTGTTTATGGTTTATGTATTAGGGTTTATGCATTTAAGGGTTAGGGTTTTGTTATGTAATAGTTAGGATTTAGATTGTTATGAAAATGGTTAGGGTATATATTTTTACCGAAAACGTGGGGGTTTATAAATCTATGGAAAATGTTAGGGTTAAATGTTTCACCTTAAATGTTAGGGTTTAAGTTATTTTTCATATGGTTATGGTTCAGGTATTTAAATGGTATGGTTTTGGTTCATCATTCACCAAAGAAAATTATGGTTTTTTTTTTTATATTTTTAGTTTTAGTGTTTTGTGTTTCATCAAAATTGTTAGTGCTTTGTTTTAAAAATAAACCTATAATCTTAAACCCTGTGATGAAAAGCAAAAAACCTAACCACGTAATTTGTAAACCCTCAAGGCCTAGCGCTTGAAAAATATAATATTCAGCTTATCATTAAAAGGTAAGGGTCAATCTTCTTAACTAAACTCTAAACACTAAATAATTAAACCCTACACCCTTAACCGTTAAACTATAAACCCTAAATTGTAAATTCTGAACCTGATAACAAACCTTAAGCATTAAAACCCTATGACATAAACACTAGATCGTAAAACCCCGAAACGGTTAGTGGTTTAGATATTAATCAAATGATTTAGGGTTCAACCTTTCATGACAAAGTGTATTGTTGGGGTTTTACACAAAAAAAGGTTAGTGTTCAACGTTTTATCTATAATGTTATAAGAAAGTTTTTTTTTTTTTGCAAAACCCTCTACACATTTTATGAATAACCAAACCATAATCGTTTCAGTTTTACGTGTTAGGCTTTAATGTTTATGTAATAGTGTTTAAGAAATTACGGTTCAGTTGTATAGGGTTTAGTGTTTATGGTTCATGTACTAGGGTTTATGAATTTAAGGGTTAGGGTTTAGTTATGTAATGGTTAGGGTTTAGATTTTTATTAAAACGGTTGGGGTATATGTTTTTAAGGAAAATTTCAGGGTTTATTTTTTTTGGAAAATATTAGGGTTAAATGGTTAATCGGAAGGGGATAGGGTTTAGTTATTTTCAATAAGGTTACGGTTCAGGTATTTAAACGTTAAGATTAGGGTTCATCGATTTAGCAGAAAAGATTATGGTTTTTTTTATCTTTAATTTTTGTGTTCAGTGTTTCATCAAATTTGGTAGGGTTTAGTTTTTTTAAAATAAACCTATAACCTTAAACCCTTTGATGAAAAACTAAACCCTAACTACGTAATATGTATGCCCTCACCCCTAATGCTTGAAACCCTAAACCCATGCCCATCTCTCGTAAAGTAAACTTTAATAACTAAATAATGAAACCCTAAACCATTAATCGTAGAACCCTAAACATGGCCATAAACCATAACCCCTAAAACCCTATGACCAAAAAACTAGATTCTAAAACCCCTAAACGGTTAGTGGTTCAATTATTAAACAAATGATTTTGGGTTCATCGTTTCATCAATAAGTGTAGTGTTCATGTTTTTAACCAAAAAGGTTAGTGTTCAACGTTTCATTTATAACATTATGGGTAAGTTTTTTTTTTTTTTTTTTTACTAAACCCATTACAGAATTATTGAATAACCGAACCATAACCATTTGAGGTTTAGGGGTTAGGGTTTAAGGTTTATGTAATAGTGTTTTAAAAATTAGGGTTCAAGTGTTTAGGGATTAGTGTTTATGGTTTATGTATTAGGGTTTATGCATTGAAGGGTTAGGGTTAGTTATGTAATAGTTAGGATTTAGATTGTTATCAAAATTGATATCAAAATGATTTTGGGTTCATCGTTTCATCAATAAGTGTAGGGTTCATGTTTTTAACCAAAAAGGTTAGTGTTCAACATTTCGTTTATAACATTATGGGTAAGTTTTTTTTTTTTTTTTTACTAAACCCATTACAGAATTTATGAATAACCGAACCATAACCATTTGAGGTTTAGGGGTTAGGGTTTAAGGTTTATGTAATAGTGTTTTAAAAATCAGGGTTCAAGTGTTTAGGGATTAGTGTTTATGGTTTATGTATTAGGGTTTATGCATTTAAGGGTTAGGGTTTAGTTATGTAATAGTTAGATTTAGATTGTTATCAAAATGGTTAGGGTATATGTTTTTACCGAAAACGTGGGGGTTTATAAATCTATGGAAAATGTTAGGGTTAAATGTTTCATCGGAAGGTGTTTGGGTTTTGTTATTTTTCATATGGTTATGGTTCAGGTATTTAAATGGTATAGTTATGGTTCATCATTCACCAAAGAAGATTATGGTTTTTTTTTATATTTTTAGTTTTAGTGTTCTGTGTTTCATCAAAATTGTTAGTGCTTTGTTTTAAAAATAAACCTATATTCTTAAATCCTGTGATGAAAAACAAAAAACCTAACCACGTAATTTGTAAACCCTCAGGCCCTAACGCTTGAAAAATATAATATTCAGCTTATCATCAAAAGGTGAGGGTCAATCTTCTTAACTAAACTCTAACCACTAAATAATTAAACCCTACACCCTTAACCGTGAAACTACAAACCCTAAATTGTAAATTCTGAACCTGATAACAAACCTTAAGCATTAAAACCCGATGACCTAAACACTAGACCTAAAACCCCTAAACGGTTAGTGGTTTAGATATTAATCAAATGATTTAGTGTTCAACCTTTCATGACAAAGTGCATTGTTTTATCTCTAACGTTATAAGAAACTGTACACATTTTATGAATAACCAAACCATAACAGTTTCAGTTTTAGGTGTTAGGCTTGAATGTTTATGTAATAGTGTTTAGGAAATTAGGGTTCAGTTGTATAGGGTTTAGTGTTTATGGTTCGTGTACTAGGGTTTATGAATTTAAGAGTTAGGGTTTTGTTATGTAAAGGTTAGGGTTTAGATTTTTATTAAAACAGTTAGGGTATATGTTTTTAACGAAAATTTCAGGGTTTATTTTTAATAGAAAATATTAGGGTTAAATGGTTCATCGAAAAGGGATAGGGTTTAGTTATTTTGTTAAGGTTACGGTTCAGGTATTTAAACGTTAAGGTTAGGGTTCATCGATCTAGCAGAAAAGATTATGGTTTTTTTATCTTTAATTTTTGTGTTCAGTGTTTCATCAAATTTGTTAGGGTTTAGTTTTTTAAAATAAACCTATAAACTTAAACCCTTTCATGAAAAACTAAACCCTGACTACGTAATATGTATACCCTCACCCCTAATGCTTGAGAGACCCTAAACCCATCCCCATCTCGCGTAAAGTAAACTTTAACAACAAAATAATGAAACCCTAAACCATTAATCGTAGAACCCTAAACACGGCCATAAACCATAACCCCTGAAACCCTAGGACCAAAAAACTAGCTTCTAAAACCCCTAAACGGTTAGTGGTTCAATTATTAAACAAATGATTTTGGGTTCATCGTTTCATCAATAAGTGTAGGGTTCATGTTTTTAACCAAAAAGGTTAGTGTTCAACATTTCATTTATAACATTATGGGTAAGTTTTTTTTTACTAAACCCATTACAGAATTTATGAATAACCGAACCATAACCATTTGAGGTTTAGGGGTTAGGGTTTAAGGTTTAGGTAATAGTGTTTTAAAAATTAGGGTTCAAGTGTTTAGGGATTAGTGTTTATGGTTTTATGTATTAGGGTTTATGCATTTAAGGGTTAGGGTTTAGTTATGTAATAGTTAGATTTAGATTGTTATCAAAATGGTTAGGGTATATGTTTTTACCGATAACGTGGGGGTTTATAAATCTATGGAAAATGTTAGGGTTAAATGTTTCATCGGAAGATGTTAGGGTTTTGTTATTTTTCATATGGTTATGGTTCTGGTATTTAAATGGTATGGTTATGGTTCATCATTCACCAAAGAAGATTATGGTTTTTTTTTTTTTTTGTATTTTTAGTTTTAGTGTTCTGTGTTTCATCAAAATTGTTAGTGCTTTGTTTGAAAACTAAACCTATAATATTAAATACTGTGATGAAAAAAAAAAAAAACCTAACCACGTAATCTGTAAACCCTCAGGCCCTAACGCTTGAAAAATATAATATTCAGCTTATCATCAAAAGGTAAGGGTCAATCTTCTTAACTAAACTCTAACCACTAAATAATTAAACCCTACACCCTTAACCATGAAACTACAAGCCCTAAATTGTAAATTCTGAACCTGCTAACAAACCTTAAGCATTAAAACCCTATGACATAAACACTAGACCTAAAACCCCTAAACGGTTAGTGGTTTAGATATTAATGAAATGATTTAGTGTTCAACCTTTCATGACAAAGTGTATTGTTGAGGTTTTAAACAAAAAAAGGTTAGTGTTCAACGTTTTATCTATAACGTTATAAGAAACTGTACACATTTTATGAATAACCAAACCATAACAGTTTCAGTTTTAGGTGTTAGGCTTTAATGTTTATGTAATAATGTTTAGGAAATTAGGGTTCAGTTGTATAGGGTATAGTGTTTATGGTTCATGTACTAGGGTTTATGAATTTAAGGGTTAGGGTTTTGCTATGTAATGGTTAGGGTTTAGATTTTTATTAAAACGGTTAAGGTATATGTTTTTAACGAAAATTTCAGGGTTTATTTTTTATCGAAAATATTAGGGTTAAATTTTATCGGAAAGGGATAGGGTTTAGTTATTTTGTATAAGGTTACTGTTCATGTATTTAAACGTTAAGGTTAGGGTTCATCAATTTAGCAGAAAAGATTATGGTTTTTTTTATCTTTAATTTTTGTGTTCATTGTTTCATCAAATTTGTTAGGGTTTAGTTTCTAAAATAAACCTATAACGTTAAACCCTTTGATGAAAAACTAAACCCTAACTACGTAATATGTATACCCTCACCCCTAATGCTTGAAACCCTAAACCCATCCCCATCTCGCGTAAAGTAAACTTTAACAACTAAATAATGAAACCCTAAACCATTAATCGTAGAACCCTAAACACGGCCATAAACCATAACCCCTAAAACCCTAGGACCAAAAAACTAGATTCTAAAACCCCTAAACGGTTATTGGTTCAATTATTAAACAAATGATTTTGGGTTCATCCTTTCATCAATAAGTGTAGGGTTCATGTTTTTAACCAAAAAGGTTAGTGTTCAACATTTCATTTATAACATTATGGGTAAGTTTTTTTTTTACTAAACCCATTACAGAATTTATGAATAACCGAACCATAACCATTTGAGGTTTAGGGGTTAGGGTTTAAGGTTTAGGTAATAGTGTTTTAAAAATTAGGGTTCAAGTGTTTAGGGATTAGTGTTTATGGTTTTATGTATTAGGGTTTATGCATTTAAGGGTTAGGGTTTAGTTATGTAATAGTTAGATTTAGATTGTTATCGAAATGGTTAGGGTATATGTTTTTACCGAAAACGTGGGGGTTTATAAATCTATGGAAAATGTTAGGGTTAAATGTTTAATCGGAAGGTGTTAGGGTTTTGTTATTTTTCATATGGTTATGATTCAGGTATTTAAATGGTATGGTTATGGTTCATCATTCACCAAAGAAGATTATGGTTTTTTTTTTTTTGTATTTTTAGTTTTAGTGTTCTGTGTTTCATCAAAATTGTTAGTGCTTTGTTTGAAAAATAAACCTATAATATTAAATACTGTGATGAAAAACAAAAAACCTAACCTCGTAATTTGTAAATCCTCAGGCCCTAATGCTTGAAAAATATAATATTCAGCTTATCATCAAAAGGTAAGGGTCAATCTTCCTACCTGAACTCTAACCCTAAATAATTAAACCCTACACCCTTAACCATGAAACTACAAACCCTAAATTGTAAATTCTGAACCTGATAACAAACCTTAAGCATTGAAACCCTATGACATAAACACTAGACCTAAACCCCTAAACGGTAAGTGGTTTAGATATGAATGACATGATTTAGTGCTCAACCTTTCATGACAAAGTTTATTGTTTAGGTTTTAAACAAAAAAAGGTTAGTGTTCAACGTTTTATCTATAACGTTATAAGAAACTGTACACATTTTATGAATAACCAAACCATAAAAGTTTCAGTTTTAGGTGTTAGGCTTTAATGTTTATGTAATAATGTTTAGGAAATTAGGGTTCAGTTGTATAGGGTATAGTGTTTATGGTTCATGTACTAGGGTTTATGAATTTAAGGGTTAGGGTTTTGCTATGTAATGGTTAGGGTTTAGATTTTTATTAAAACGGTTAAGGTATATGTTTTTAACGAAAATTTCAGGGTTTATTTTTTATGGAAAATATTAGGGTTAAATTTTATCGGAAAGGGATAGGGTTTAGTTATTTTGTATAAGGTTACGGTTCATGTATTTAAACGTTAAGATTAGGGTTCATCAATTTAGCAGAAAAGATTATGGTTTTTTTTATCTTTAATTTTTGTGTTCATTGTTTCATCAAATTTGTTAGGGTTTAGTTTCTAAAATAAACCTATAACCTTAAACCCTTTGATGAAAAACTAAACCCTAACTACGTAATATGTATACCCTCACCCCTAATGCTTGAAACCCTAAACCCATCCCCATCTCGCGTAAAGTAAACTTTAACAACTAAATAATGAAACCCTAAACCATTAATCGTACAACCCTAAACACGGCCATAAACCATAACACCTAAAACCCTAGGACCAAAAAACTAGATTCTAAAACCCCTAAACGGTTAGTGGTTCAATTATTAAACAAATGATTTTGGGTTCATCATTTCATCAATAAGTGTAGGGTTCATGTTTTTAACCAAAAAGGTTAGTGTTCAACATTTCATTTATAACATTATGGGTAAGTTTTTTTTTTTTTTTTTACTAAACCCATTACAGAATTTATGAATAACCGAACCATAACCATTTGAGGTTTAGGGGTTAGGGTTTAAGGTTTAGGTAATAGTGTTTTAAAAATTAGGGTTCAAGTGTTTGGGGATTAGTGTTTATGGTTTTATGTGTTAGGGTTTATGCATTTAAGTGTTAGGGTTTAGTTATGTAATAGTTAGATTTAGATTGTTATCAAAATGGTTAGGGTATATGTTTTTACCGAAAACGTGGGGGTTTATAAATCTATGGAAAATGTTAGGGTTAAATGTTACATCGGAAGGTGTTAGGGTTTTGTTATTTTTCATATGGTTATGGTTCAGGTATTTAAATGGTATGGTTATGGTTCATCATTCACCAAAGAAGATTATGGTTTTTTTTTGTATTTTTTGTTTTAGTGTTCTGTGTTTCATCAAAATTGTTAGTGCTTTGTTTGAAAAATAAACCTATAATATTAAATACTGTGATGAAAAACAAAAAACCTAACCACGTAATTTTTAAACCCTCAGGCCCTAACGCTTGAAAAATATAATATTCAGGTTATCATCAAAAGGTAAGGGTCAATCTTCTTAACTAAACTCTAATCACTAAATAATTAAACCCTACACCCTTAACCATGAAACTACAAACCCTAAATTGTAAATTCTGAACCTGATAACAAACCTTAAGCATTAAAACCCTATGACATAAACACTAGACCTAAAACCCCTAAACAGTTATTGGTTTAGATATTAATGAAATGATTTAGTGTTCAACCTTTCATGACAAAGTGTATTGTTGAGGTTTTAAACAAAAAAATGTTAGTGTTCAACGTTTTATCTATAACGTTATAAGAAACTGTACACATTTTATGAATAACCAAACCATAACAGTTTCCGTTTTAGGTGTTAGGCTTTAATGTTTATGTAATAATGTTTAGGAAATTAGGGTTCAGGTGTATAGGGTATAGTGTTTATGGTTCATGTACTAGGGTTTATGAATTTAAGGGTTAGGGTTTTGCTATGTAATGGTTAGGGTTTAGACTTTTATTAAAACGGTTAAGGTATATGTTTTTAACAAAAATTTCAGGGTTTATTTTTTATGGAAAATATTAGGGTTAAATTTTATCGGAAAGGGATAGGGTTTAGTTATTTTGTATAAGGTTACGGTTCATGTATTTAAACGTTAAGGTTAGGGTTCATCAATTTAGCAGAAAAAAATATGGTTTTTTTTATCTTTAATTTTTGTGTTCATTGTTTCATCAAATTTGTTAGGGTTTAGTTTCTAAAATAAACCTATAACCTTAAACCCTTTGATGAAAAACTAAACCCTAACTACGTAATATGTATACCCTCACCCCTAATGCTTGAAACCCTAAACCCATCCCAATCTCGCGTCAAGTAAACTTTAACAACTAAATAATGAAACCCTAAACCATTAATCGTAGAACCCTAAACACGGCCATAAACCATAACCCCTAAAACCCTATGACCAAAAAACTAGATTCTAAAACCCCTAAACGGTTTGTGGTTCAATTATTAAACAAATGATTTTGGGTTCATCAGTTCATCAATAAGTGTAGGGTTCATGTTTTTAACCAAAAAGGTTAGTGTTCAACGTTTCATTTATAACATTATGGGTAAGTTTTTTTTTTTTTTTACTAAACCCATTACAGAATTATTGAATAACCGAACCATAACCATTTGAGGTTTAGGGGTGAGGGTTTAAGGTTTTTGTAATAGTGTTTTAAAAATTAGGGTTCAAGTGTTTAGGGATTAGTGTTTATGGTTTATGTATTAGGGTTTATGCATTTAAGGGTTAGGGTTTAGTTATGTAATAGTTAGGATTTAGATTGTTGTGAAAATGGTTAGGGTATATATTTTTACCAAAAACGTGGGGGTTTATAAATCTATGGAAAATTTTAGGGTTAAATGTTTCACCTTAAATGTTAGGGTTTAGTTATTTTTCATATGGTTATGGTTCAGGTATTTAAATGGTATGGTTTTGGTTCATCATTCACCAAAGAAGATTATGGTTTTTTTTATATATTTTTAGTTTTAGTGTTATGTGTTTCATCAAAATTGTTAGTGCTTTCTTTTAAAAATAAACCTATAATCTTAAACCCTGTGATGAAAAGCAAAAAACCGAACCACGTAATTTGTAAACCCTCAGGCCCTAGCGCTTGAAAAATATAATATTCAGCTCATCATCAAAAGGTAAGGGTCAATCTTCTTAACTAAACTCTAAACACTAAATAATTAAACCCTACACCTTTAATTGTGAAACTATAAACCCTAAATTGTAAATTCTGAACCTGATAACAAACCTTAAGCATTAAAACCCTATGAGATAAACACTAGACCCTAAAACCCCGAAACGGTTAGTGGTTTAGATATTAATCAAATGATTTAGGGTTCAACCTTTCATGACAAAGTGTATTGTTGGGGTTTTAAACAAAAGAAGGTTAGTATTCAACGTTTTATCTATAACGTTATAAGAAAGTTTTTTTTGCAAAACCCTGTACACATTTTAAGAATAACCAAACCATAACCGTTTCAGTTTTTCGTGTTAGGCTTTAATGTTTATATAATAGTGTTTAGGAAATTAGGGTTCAGTTGTATAGGGTTTAGTGTTTATGGTTCATGTACTAGGGTTTATGAATTTATGGGTTAGGGTTTAGTTATGTAATGGTTAGGGTTTAGATTTTTAGTAAAACTGTTAGGGTATATGTTTTTAAAGAAAATTTCAGGGTTTATTTTTTGTGGAAAATATTAGGGTTAAATTGTTTATCGGAAGGGGATAGGGTTTAGTTATTTTGAATAAGGTTACGGTTCAGGTATTTAAACGTTAAGATTAGGGTTCATCGATTTAGCAGAAAAGATTATGGTTTTTTTTATCTTTAATTTTTGTGTTCAGTGTTTCATCAAATTTGTTAGGGTTTAGTTTTTTAAAATAAACCTATAACCTTAAACCCTTTGATGAAAAACTAAACCCTAACTACGTAATATGTATACCCTCACCCCTAATGCTTGAAACCC
This sequence comes from Knoxia roxburghii, assembly GCA_030378225.1. Taxonomy (NCBI): domain Eukaryota; kingdom Viridiplantae; phylum Streptophyta; class Magnoliopsida; order Gentianales; family Rubiaceae; genus Knoxia; species Knoxia roxburghii. The sequence continues at coordinate 25,491,735 of CM059418.1, read as the reverse complement.
TAAACCCATGCCCATCTCACGTAAAGTAAAATTTATTAACTAAATAATGAAACCCTAAACCATTAATCGTAGAACCCTAAACACGGCCATAAACCATAACCCCTAAAACCCTATGACCAAAAAACTAGATTCTAAAACCCCTAAACGGTTAGTGGTTCAATTATTAAACAAATGATTTTGGGTTCATCGTTTCATCAATAATTGTAGTGTTCATGTTTTTAACCAAAAAGGTTAGTGTTCAACGTTTCATTTATAACATTATGGGTAAGTTTTTTTTTTTTTTTTACTAAACCCATTACAGAATTATTGAATAACCGAACCATAACCATTTGAGGTTTAGGGGTTAGGGTTTAAGGTTTATGTAATAGTGTTTTAAAAATTAGGGTTCAAGTATTTAGGGATTAGTGTTTATGGTTTATGTATTAGGGTTTATGCATTTAAGGGTTAGGGTTTAGTTATGTAATAGTTAGGATTTAGATTGTTATGAAAATGGTTAGGGTATATATTTTTACCGAAAACGTGGGGGTTTATAAATCTATGGAAAATGTTAGGGTTAAATGTTTCACCTTAAATGTCGTTATTTTTCATATGGTTATGGTTCAGGTATTTAAATGGTATGGTTTTGGTTCATCATTCACCAAAGAAGATTATGGTTTTTTTTTTTTTTTTAGTTTTAGTGTTCTGTGTTTCATCAATATTGTTAGTGCTTTGTTTTAAAAATAAACCTATAATCTTAAACCCAGTGATGAAAAGCAAAAAACCTAACCACGTAATTTGTAAACCCTCAGGCCCTAGCGCTTGAAAAATATAATATTCAGTTCATCATCAAAAGGTAAGGGTCAATCTTCTTAACTAAACTCTAAACACTAAATAATTAAACCCTACACCCTTAACCGTGAAACTATAAACCCTAAATTGTAAATTCTGAACCTGATAACAAACCTTAAGCATTAAAACCCTATGACATAAACACTAGACCCTAAAACCCCGAAACGGTTAGTGGTTTAGATATTAATCAAATGATTTAGGTTTCAACCTTTCATGACAAAGTGTATTGTTGGGGTTTTAAACAAAAAAAGGTTAGTGTTCAACGTTTTATCTATAACGTTATAAGAAAGTTTTTTTTGCAAAACCCTGTACACATTTTATGAATAACCAAACCATAACCCTTTCAGTTTTAGGTGTTAGGCTTTAATGTTTATGTAATAGTGTTTAGGAAATTAGGGTTCAGTTGTATAGGGTTTAGTGTTTATGGTTCATGTACTAGGGTTTATGAATTTAAGGGTTAGGGTTTAGTTATGTAATGGTTAGGGTTTAGATTTTTATTAAAACGGTTGGGGTATATGTTTTTAAGGAAAATTTCAGGGTTTATTTTTTTTGGAAAATATTAGGGTTAAATGGTTAATCGGAAGGGGATAGGGTTTAGTTATTTTCAATAAGGTTACGGTTCAGGTATTTAAACGTTAAGATTAGGGTTCATCGATTTAGCAGAAAAGATTATGGTTTTTTTTATCTTTAATTTTTGTGTTCAGTGTTTCATCAAATTTGTTAGGGTTTAGTTTTTCTAAAATAAACCTATAACATTAAACCCTTTCATGAAAAACTAAACCCTAACTACGTAATATGTATGCCCTCACCCCTAATGCTTGAAACCCTAAACCCATGCCCATCTCTCGTAAAGTAAACTTTAATAACTAAATAATGAAACCCTAAACCATTAATCGTAGAACCCTAAACATGGCCATAAACCATAACCCCTAAAACTCTATGACCAAAAAACTAGATTCTAAAACCCCTAAACGGTTAGTGGTTCAATTATTAAACAAATGATTTTGGGTTCATCGTTTCATCAATAAGTGTATGTTCATGTTTTTAACCAAAAAGGTTAGTGTTCAACGTTTCATTTATAACATTATGGGTAAGTTTTTTTTTTTTTTTTTTTACTAAACCCATTACAGAATTATTGAATAACCGAACCATAACCATTTGAGGTTTAGGGGTTAGGGTTTAAGGTTTATGTAATAGTGTTTTAAAAATTAGGGTTCAAGTGTTTAGGGATTAGTGTTTATGGTTTATGTATTAGGGTTTATGCATTGAAGGGTTAGGGTTTAGTTATGTAATAGTTAGGATTTAGATTGTTATCAAAATTGTTATCAAAATGATTTTGGGTTCATCGTTTCATCAATAAGTGTAGTGTTTATGTTTTTAACCAAAAAGGTTAGTGTTCAAAGTTTCATTTATAACATTATGGGTAAGTTTTTTTTTTTTTTACTAAACCCATTACAGAATTATTGAATAACCGAACCATAACCATTTGAGGTTTAGGGGCTAGGGTTTAAGGTTTAAGTAATAGTGTTTTAAAAATTAGGGTTCAAGTGTTTAGGGATTAGTGTTTATGGTTTATGTATTAGGGTTTATGCATTTAAGGGTTAGGGTTTAGTTATGTAATAGTTAGGATTTAGATTGTTATGAAAATGGTTAGGGTATATATTTTTACCGAAAACGTGGGGGTTTATAAATCTATGGAAAATGTTAGGGTTCAATGTTTCACCTTAAATGTTAGGGTTTAAGTTATTTTTCATATGGTTATGGTTCAGGTATTTAAATGGTATGGTTTTGGTTCATCATTCACCAAAGAAGATTATGGTTTTTTTTTTTTATATTTTTAGTTTTAGTGTTCTGTGTTTCATCAAAATTGTTAGTGCTTTGTTTTAAAAATAAACCTATAATCTTAAACCCTGTGTTGAAAAGCAAAAAACCTAACCACGTAATTTGTAAACCCTCAAGGCCTAGCGCTTGAAAAATATAATATTCAGCTTATCATCAAAAGGTAAGGGTTAATCTTCTTAACTAAAGTCTAAACACTAAATAATTAAACCCTACACCCTTAACCGTGAAACTATAAACCCTAAATTGTAAATTCTGAACCTGATAACAAACCTTAAGCATTAAAACCCTATGAGATAAACACTAGACCCTAAAACCCCGAAACGGTTAGTGGTTTAGATATTAATCAAATGATTTAGGGTTCAACCTTTCATGACAAAGTGTATTGTTGGGGTTTTAAACAAAAAAAGGTTAGTATTCAACGTTTTATCTATAACGTTATAAGAAAGTTTTTTTTGCAAAACCCTGTACACATTTTATGAATAACCAAACCATAACCGTTTCAGTTTTTCGTGTTAGGCTTTAATGTTTATATAATAGTGTTTAGGAAATTAGGGTTCAGTTGTATAGGGTTTAGTGTTTATGGTTCATGTACTAGGGTTTATGAATTTATGGGTTAGGGTTTAGTTATGTAATAGTTAGGGTTTAGATTTTTAGTAAAACTGTTAGGGTATATGTTTTTAAAGAAAATTTCAGGGTTTATTTTTTGTGGAAAATATTAGGGTTAAATTGTTTATCGGAAGGGGATAGGGTTTAGTTATTTTGAATAAGGTTACGGTTCAGGTATTTAAACGTTAAGATTAGGGTTCATCGATTTAGCAGAAAAGATTATGGTTTTTTTATCTTTAATTTTTGTGTTCAGTGTTTCATCAAATTTGTTAGGGTTTAGTTTTTTAAAATAAACCTATAACCTTAAACCCTTTGATGAAAAACTAAACCCTAACTACGTAATATGTATACCCTCACCCCTAATGCTTGAAACCCTAAACCCATGCCCATCTCACGTAAAGTAAAATTTATTAACTGAATAATGAAACCCTAAACCATTAATCGTAGAACCCTAAACACGGCCATAAACCATAACCCCTAAAACCCTATGACCAAAAAACTAGATTCTAAAACCCCTAAACGGTTAGTGGTTCAATTATTAAACAAATGATTTTGGGTTCATCGTTTCATCAATAATTGTAGTGTTCATGTTTTTAACCAAAAAGGTTAGTGTTCAACGTTTCATTTATAACATTATGGGTAAGTTTTTTTTTTTTTTTTACTAAACCCATTACAGAATTATTGAATAACCGAACCATAACCATTTGAGGTTTAGGGGTTAGGGTTTAAGGTTTATGTAATAGTGTTTTAAAAATTAGGGTTCAAGTGTTTAGGGATTAGTGTTTATGGTTTATGTATTAGGGTTTATGCATTTAAGGGTTAGGGTTTAGTTATGTAATAGTTAGGATTTAGATTGTTATGAAAATGGTTAGGGTATATATTTTTACCGAAAACGTGGGGGTTTATAAATCTATGGAAAATGTTAGGGTTAAATGTTTCACCTTAAATGTCGTTATTTTTCATATGGTTATGGTTCAGGTATTTAAATGGTATGGTTTTGGTTCATCATTCACCAAAGAAGATTATGGTTTTTTTTTTTTTTTAGTTTTAGTGTTCTGTGTTTCATCAATATTGTTAGTGCTTTGTTTTAAAAATAAACCTATAATCTTAAACCCAGTGATGAAAAGCAAAAAACCTAACCACGTAATTTGTAAACCCTTAGGCCCTAGCGCTTGAAAAATATAATATTCAGTTCATCATCAAAAGGTAAGGGTCAATCTTCTTAACTAAACTCTAAACACTAAATAATTAAACCCTACACCCTTAACCGTGAAACTATAAACCCTAAATTGTAAATTCTGAACCTGATAACAAACCTTAAGCATTAAAACCCTATGACATAAACACTAGACCCTAAAACCCCGAAACGGTTAGTGGTTTAGATATTAATCAAATGATTTAGGTTTCAACCTTTCATGACAAAGTGTATTGTTGGGGTTTTAAACAAAAAAAGGTTAGTGTTCAACGTTTTATCTATAACGTTATAAGAAAGTTTTTTTTGCAAAACCCTGTACACATTTTATGAATAACCAAACCATAACCGTTTCAGTTTTAGGTGTTAGGCTTTAATGTTTATGTAATAGTGTTTAGGAAATTAGGGTTCAGTTGTATAGGGTTTAGTGTTTATGGTTCATGTACTAGGGTTTATGAATTTAAGGGTTAGGGTTTAGTTATGTAATGGTTAGGGTTTAGATTTTTATTAAAACGGTTGGGGTATATGTTTTTAAGGAAAATTTCAGGGTTTATTTTTTTTGGAAAATATTAGGGTTAAATGGTTAATCGGAAGGGGATAGGGTTTAGTTATTTTCAATAAGGTTACGGTTCAGGTATTTAAACGTTAAGATTAGGGTTCATCGATTTAGCAGAAAAGATTATGGTTTTTTTTATCTTTAATTTTTGTGTTCAGTGTTTCATCAAATTTGTTAGGGTTTAGTTTTTTTAAAATAAACCTATAACCTTAAACCCTTTCATGAAAAACTAAACCCTAACTACGTAATATGTATGCCCTCACCCCTAATGCTTGAAACCCTAAACCCATGCCCATCTCTCGTAAAGTAAACTTTAATAACTAAATAATGAAACCCTAACCCATTAATCGTAGAACCCTAAACATGGCCATAAACCATAACCCCTAAAACCCTATGACCAAAAAACTAGATTCTAAAACCCCTAAACGGTTAGTGGTTCAATTATTAAACAAATGATTTTGGGTTCATCGTTTCATCAATAAGTGTATGTTCATGTTTTTAACCAAAAAGGTTAGTGTTCAACGTTTCATTTATAACATTATGGGTAAGTTTTTTTTTTTTTTTTTTACTAAACCCATTACAGAATTATTGAATAACCGAACCATAACCATTTGAGGTTTAGGGGTTAGGGTTTAAGGTTTATGTAATAGTGTTTTAAAAATTAGGGTTCAAGTGTTTAGGGATTAGTGTTTATGGTTTATGTATTAGGGTTTATGCATTGAAGGGTTAGGGTTTAGTTATGTAATAGTTAGGATTTAGATTGTTATCAAAATTGTTATCAAAATGATTTTGGGTTCATCGTTTCATCAATAAGTGTAGTGTTTATGTTTTTAACAAAAAGGTTAGTGTTCAAAGTTTCATTTATAACATTATGGGTAAGTTTTGTTTTTTTTTACTAAACCCATTACAGAATTATTGAATAACCGAACCATAACCATTTGAGGTTTAGGGGCTAGGGTTTAAGGTTTAAGTAATAGTGTTTTAAAAATTAGGGTTCAAGTGTTTAGGGATTAGTGTTTATGGTTTATGTATTAGGGTTTATGCATTTAAGGGTTAGGGTTTAGTTATGTAATAGTTAGGATTTAGATTGTTATGAAAATGGTTAGGGTATATATTTTTACCGAAAACGTGGGGGTTTATAAATCTATGGAAAATGTTAGGGTTAAATGTTTCACCTTAAATGTTAGGGTTTAAGTTATTTTTCATATGGTTATGGTTCAGGTATTTAAATGGTATGGTTTTGGTTCATCATTCACCAAAGAAGATTATGGTTTTTTTTTTTATATTTTTAGTTTTAGTGTTCTGTGTTTCATCAAAATTGTTAGTGCTTTGTTTTAAAAATAAACCTATAATCTTAAACCCTGTGTTGAAAAGCAAAAAACCTAACCACGTAATTTGTAAACCCTCAAGGCCTAGCGCTTGAAAAATATAATATTCAGCTTATCATCAAAAGGTAAGGGTTAATCTTCTTAACTAAAGTCTAAACACTAAATAATTAAACCCTACACCCTTAACCGTGAAACTATAAACCCTAAATTGTAAATTCTGAACCTGATAACAAACCTTAAGCATTAAAACCCTATGACATAAACACTAGACCCTAAAACCCCGAAACGGTTAGTGGTTTAGATATTAATCAAATGATTTAGGGTTCAACATTTCATGACAAAGTGTATTGTTGGGGTTTTAAACAAAAAAAGGTTAGTGTTGAACGTTTTATCTATAACGTTATAAGAAAGTTTTTTTTGCAAAACCCTGTACACATTTTATGAATAACCAAACCATAACCGTTTCAGTTTTAGGTGTTAGGCTTTAATGTTTATGTAATAGTGTTTAGGAAATTAGGGTTCAGTTGTATAGGGTTTAGTGTTTATGGTTCATGTACTGTTCATGTATTAGGGTTTATGAATTTAAGGGTTAGGGTTTAGTTATGTAATGGTTAGGGTTTAGATTTTTATTAAAACGGTTGGGGTATATGTTTTTAAGGAAAATTTCAGGGTTTATTTTTTATGGAAAATATTAGGGTTAAATGGTTCATCGGAAGGGGATAGGGTTTAGTTATTTTCAATAAGGTTACGGTTCAGGTATTTAAACGTTAAGATTAGGGTTCATCGATTTAGTAGAAAAGATTATGGTTTTTTTTATCTTTAATTTTTGTGTTCAGTGTTTCATCAAATTTGTTAGGATTTAGTTTTTTTAAAATGAACCTATAACCTTAAACTCTTTGATGAAAAACTAAACCCTAACTACGTAATATGTATACCCTCACCCCTAATGCTTGAAACCCGAAACCCATGCCCATCTCTCGTAAAGTAAACTTTAATAACTAAATAATGAACCCTAAACCATTAATCGTAGAACCCTAAACACGGCCATAAACCATAACCCCTAAAACCCTATGACCAAAAAACTAGATTCTAAAACCCCTAAACGGTTAGTGGTTCAATTATTAAACAAATGATTTTGGGTTCATCGTTTCATCAATAAGTGTAGGGTTCATGTTTTTAACCAAAAAGGTTAGTGTTCAACGTTTCATTTATAACATTATGGGTAATTTTTTTTTTTTTTTACTAAATCCATTACAGAATTATTGAATAACCGAACCATAACCATTTGAGGTTTAGGGGTTAGGGTTTAAGGTTTATGTAATAGTGTTTTAAAAATTAGGGTTCAAGTGTTTAGGGATTAGTGTTTATGGTTTATGTATTAGGGTTTATGCATTTAAGGGTTAGGGTTTAGTTATGTAATAGTTAGGATTTAGATTGTTATGAAAATGGTTAGGGTATATATTTTTACCGAAAACGTGGGGGTTTATAAATCTATGGAAAATGTTAGGGTTAAATGTTTCACCTTAAATGTTAGGGTTTAAGTTATTTTTCATATGGTTATGGTTCAGGTATTTAAATGGTATGGTTTTGGTTCATCATTCACCAAAGAAGATTATGGTTTTTTTTTTTTTTTATATTTTTAGTTTTAGTGTTCTGTGTTTCATTAAAATTGTTAGTGCTTTGTTTTAAAAATAAACCTATAATCTTAAACCCTGTGTTGAAAAGCAAAAAACCTAACCACGTAATTTGTAAACCCTCAAGGCCTAGCGCTTGAAAAATATAATATTCAGCTTATCATCAAAAGGTAAGGGTCAATCTTCTTAACTAAACTCTAAACACTAAATAATTAAACCCTACACCATTAACCGTGAAACTATAAACCCTAAATTGTAAATTCTGAACCTGATAACAAACCTTAAGCATTAAAACCCTATGACATAAACACTAGACCCTAAAACCCCGAAACGGTTAGTGGTTTAGATATTAATCAAATGAATTAGGGTTCAACCTTTCATAACAAAGTGTATTATTAGGGTTTTAAACAAAAAAAGGTTAGTGTTCAACGTTTTATCTATAACGTTATAAGAAAGTTTTTTTTCCAAAACCCTGTACACATTTTATGAATAACCAAACCATAACCGTTTCAGTTTTAGGTGTTAGGCTTTAATGTTTATGTAATAGTGTTTAGGAAATTAGGGTTCAGTTGTATAGGGTTTAGTGTTTATGGTTCATGTACTAGGGTTTATGAATTTAAGGGTTAGGGTTTAGTTATGTAATGGTTAGGGTTTAGATTTTTATTAAAACGGTTGGGGTATATGTTTTTAAGAAAAATTTCAGGGTTTATTTTTTATGGAAAATATTAGGGTTAAATGGTTCATCGGAAGGGGATAGGGTTTAGTTATTTTCAATAAGGTTACGGTTCAGGTATTTAAACGTTAAGATTAGGGTTCATCGATTTAGCAGAAAAGATTATGGTTTTTTTTATCTTTAATTTTTGTGTTCAGTGTTTCATCAAATTTGTTAGGGTTTAGTTTTTCTAAAATAAACCTATAACCTTAAACCCTTTCATGAAAAACTAAACCCTAACTACGTAATATGTATGCCCTCACCCCTAATGCTTGAAACCCTAAACCCATGCCCATCTCTCGTAAAGTAAACTTTAATAACTAAATAATGAAACCCTAAACCATTAATCGTAGAACCCTAAACATGGCCATAAACCATAACCCCTAAAACCCTATGACCAAAAAACTAGATTCTAAAACCCCTAAACGGTTAGTGGTTCAATTATTAAACAAATGATTTTGGGTTCATCGTTTCATCAATAAGTGTATGTTCATGTTTTTAACCAAAAAGGTTAGTGTTCAACGTTTCATTTATAACATTATGGGTAAGTTTTTTTTTTTTTTTTTTACTAAACCCATTACAGAATTATTGAATAACCGAACCATAACCATTTGAGGTTTAGGGGCTAGGGTTTAAGGTTTATGTAATAGTGTTTAAAAAATTAGGGTTCAAGTGTTTAGGGATTAGTGTTTATGGTTTATGTATTAGGGTTTATGCATTGAAGGGTTAGGGTTTAGTTATGTAATAGTTAGGATTTAGATTGTTATCAAAATTGTTATCAAAATGATTTTGGGTTCATCGTTTCATCAATAAGTGTAGTGTTTATGTTTTTAACCAAAAAGGTTAGTGTTCAAAGTTTCATTTATAACATTATGGGTAAGTTTTTTTTTTTTTTACTAAACCCATTACAGAATTATTGAATAACCGAACCATAACCATTTGAGGTTTAGGGGCTAGGGTTTAAGGTTTAAGTAATAGTGTTTTAAAAATTAGGGTTCAAGTGTTTAGGGATTAGTGTTTATGGTTTATGTATTAGGGTTTATGCATTTAAGGGTTAGGGTTTAGTTATGTAATAGTTAGGATTTAGATTGTTATGAAAGTGGTTAGGGTATATATTTTTACCGAAAACGTGGGGGTTTATAAATCTATGGAAAATGTTAGGGTTAAGTGTTTCACCTTAAATGTTAGGGTTTAAGTTATTTTTCATATGGTTATGGTTCAGGTATTTAAATGGTATGGTTTTGGTTCATCATTCACCAAAGAAGATTATGGTTTTTTTTTTATATTTTTAGTTTTAGTGTTCTGTGTTTCATCAAAATTGTTAGTGCTTTGTTTTAAAAATAAACCTATAATCTTAAACCCTGTGTTGAAAAGCAAAAAACCTAACCACGTAATTTGTAAACCCTCAAGGCCTAGCGCTTGAAAAATATAATATTCAGCTTATCATCAAAAGGTAAGGGTTAATCTTCTTAACTAAAGTCTAAACACTAAATAATTAAACCCTACACCCTTAACCGTGAAACTATAAACCCTAAATTGTAAATTCTGAACCTGATAACAAACCTTAAGCATTAAAACCCTATGAGATAAACACTAGACCCTAAAACCCCGAAACGGTTAGTGGTTTAGATATTAATCAAATGATTTAGGGTTCAACCTTTCATGACAAAGTGTATTGTTGGGGTTTTAAACAAAAAAAGGTTAGTATTCAACGTTTTATGTATAACGTTATAAGAAAGTTTTTTTTGCAAAACCCTGTACACATTTTATGAATAACCAAACCATAACCGTTTCAGTTTTTCGTGTTAGGCTTTAATGTTTATATAATAGTGTTTAGGAAATTAGCGTTCAGTTGTATAGGGTTTAGTGTTTATGGTTCATGTACTAGGGTTTATGAATTTATGGGTTAGGGTTTAGTAATGTAATGGTTAGGGTTTAGATTTTTAGTAAAACTGTTAGGGTATATGTTTTTAAAGAAAATTTCAGGGTTTATTTTTTGTGGAAAATATTAGGGTTAAATTGTTTATCGGAAGGGGATAGGGTTTAGTTATTTTGAATAAGGTTACGGTTCAGGTATTTAAACGTTAAGATTAGGGTTCATCGATTTAGCAGAAAAGATTATGGTTTTTTTTATCTTTAATTTTTGTGTTCAGTGTTTCATCAAATTTGTTAGGGTTTAGTTTTTTAAAATAAACCTATAACCTTAAACCCTTTGATGAAAAACTAAACCCTAACTACGTAATATGTATACCCTCACCCCTAATGCTTGAAACCCTAAACCCATGCCCATCTCACGTAAAGTAAAATTTATTAACTAAATAATGAAACCCTAAACCATTAATCGTAGAACCCTAAACACGGCCATAAACCATAACCCCTAAAACCCTATGACCAAAAAACTAGATTCTAAAACCCCTAAACGGTTAGTGGTTCAATTATTAAACAAATGATTTTGGGTTCATCGTTTCATCAATAATTGTAGTGTTCATGTTTTTAACCAAAAAGGTTAGTGTTCAACGTTTCATTTATAACATTATGGGTAAGTTTTTTTTTTTTTTTTTACTAAACCCATTACAGAATTATTGAATAACCGAACCATAACCATTTGAGGTTTAGGGGTTAGGGTTTAAGGTTTATGTAATAGTGTTTTAAAAATTAGGGTTCAAGTGTTTAGGGATTAGTGTTTATGGTTTATGTATTAGGGTTTATGCATTTAAGGGTTAGGGTTTAGTTATGTAATAGTTAGGATTTAGATTGTTATGAAAATGGTTAGGGTATATATTTTTACCGAAAACGTGGGGGTTTATAAATCTATGGAAAATGTTAGGGTTAAATGTTTCACCTTAAATGTCGTTATTTTTCATATGGTTATGGTTCAGGTATTTAAATGGTATGGTTTTGGTTCATCATTCACCAAAGAAGATTATGGTTTTTTTTTTTTTTTTTAGTTTTAGTGTTCTGTGTTTCATCAATATTGTTAGTGCTTTGTTTTAAAAATAAACCTATAATCTTAAACCCAGTGATGAAAAGCAAAAAACCTAACCACGTAATTTGTAAACCCTCAGGCCCTAGCGCTTGAAAAATATAATATTCAGTTCATCATCAAAAGGTAAGGGTCAATCTTCTTAACTAAACTCTAAACACTAAATAATTAAACCCTACACCCTTAACCGTGAAACTATAAACCCTAAATTGTAAATTCTGAACCTGATAACAAACCTTAAGCATTAAAACCCTATGACATAAACACTAGACCCTAAAACCCCGAAACGGTTAGTGGTTTAGATATTAATCAAATGATTTAGGTTTCAACCTTTCATGACAAAGTGTATTGTTGGGGTTTTAAACAAAAAAAGGTTAGTGTTCAACGTTTTATCTATAACGTTATAAGAAAGTTTTTTTTGCAAAACCCTGTACACATTTTATGAATAACCAAACCATAACCGTTTCAGTTTTAGGTGTTAGGCTTTAATGTTTATGTAATAGTGTTTAGGAAATTAGGGTTCAGTTGTATAGGGTTTAGTGTTTATGGTTCATGTACTAGGGTTTATGAATTTAAGGGTTAGGGTTTAGTTATGTAATGGTTAGGGTTTAGATTTTTATAAAAACGGTTGGGGTATATGTTTTTAAGGAAAATTTCAGGGTTTATTTTTTTGGAAAATATTAGGGTTAAATGGTTAATCGGAAGGGGATAGGGTTTAGTTATTTTCAATAAGGTTACGGTTCAGGTATTTAAACGTTAAGATTAGGGTTCATCGATTTAGCAGAAAAGATTATGGTTTTTTTTATCTTTAATTTTTGTGTTCAGTGTTTCATCAAATTTGTTAGGGTTTAGTTTTTTTAAAATAAACCTATAACCTTAAACCCTTTCATGAAAAACTAAACCCTAACTACGTAATATGTATGCCCTCACCCCTAATGCTTGAAACCCTAAACCCATGCCCATCTCTCGTAAAGTAAACTTTAATAACTAAATAATGAAACCCTAAACCATTAATCGTAGAACCCTAAACATGGCCATAAACCATAACCCCTAAAACCCTATGACCAAAAAACTAGATTCTAAAACCCCTAAACGGTTAGTGGTTCAATTATTAAACAAATGATTTTGGGTTCATCGTTTCATCAATAAGTGTATGTTCATGTTTTTAACCAAAAAGGTTAGTGTTCAACGTTTCATTTATAACATTATGGGTAAGTTTTTTTTTTTTTTTTTTTACTAAACCCATTACAGAATTATTGAATAACCGAACCATAACCATTTGAGGTTTAGGGGCTAGGGTTTAAGGTTTAAGTAATAGTGTTTTAAAAATTAGGGTTCAAGTGTTTAGGGATTAGTGTTTATGGTTTATGTATTAGGGTTTATGCATTTAAGGGTTAGGGTTTAGTTATGTAATAGTTAGGATTTAGATTGTTATGAAAGTGGTTAGGGTATATATTTTTACCGAAAACGTGGGGGTTTATAAATCTATGGAAAATGTTAGGGTTAAATGTTTCACCTTAAATGTTAGGGTTTAAGTTATTTTTCATATGGTTATGGTTCAGGTATTTAAATGGTATGGTTTTGGTTCATCATTCACCAAAGAAGATTATGGTTTTTTTTTTATATTTTTAGTTTTAGTGTTCTGTGTTTCATCAAAATTGTTAGTGCTTTGTTTTAAAAATAAACCTATAATCTTAAACCCTGTGTTGAAAAGCAAAAAACCTAACCACGTAATTTGTAAACCCTCAAGGCCTAGCGCTTGAAAAATATAATATTCAGCTTATCATCAAAAGGTAAGGGTTAATCTTCTTAACTAAAGTCTAAACACTAAATAATTAAACCCTACACCCTTAACCGTGAAACTATAAACCCTAAATTGTAAATTCTGAACCTGATAACAAACCTTAAGCATTAAAACCCTATGAGATAAACACTAGACCCTAAAACCCCGAAACGGTTAGTGGTTTAGATATTAATCAAATGATTTAGGGTTCAACCTTTCATGACAAAGTGTATTGTTGGGGTTTTAAACAAAAAAAGGTTAGTATTCAACGTTTTATGTATAACGTTATAAGAAAGTTTTTTTTGCAAAACCCTGTACACATTTTATGAATAACCAAACCATAACCGTTTCAGTTTTTCGTGTTAGGCTTTAATGTTTATATAATAGTGTTTAGGAAATTAGGGTTCAGTTGTATAGGGTTTAGTGTTTATGGTTCATGTACTAGGGTTTATGAATTTATGGGTTAGGGTTTAGTTATGTAATGGTTAGGGTTTAGATTTTTAGTAAAACTGTTAGGGTATATGTTTTTAAAGAAAATTTCAGGGTTTATTTTTTGTGGAAAATATTAGGGTTAAATTGTTTATCGGAAGGGGATAGGGTTTAGTTATTTTGAATAAGGTTACGGTTCAGGTATTTAAACGTTAAGATTAGGGTTCATCGATTTAGCAGAAAAGATTATGGTTTTTTTTATCTTTAATTTTTGTGTTCAGTGTTTCATCAAATTTGTTAGGGTTTAGTTTTTTAAAATAAACCTATAACCTTAAACCCTTTGATGAAAAACTAAACCCTAACTACGTAATATGTATACCCTCACCCCTAATGCTTGAAACCCTAAACCCATGCCCATCTCACGTAAAGTAAAATTTATTAACTAAATAATGAAACCCTAAACCATTAATCGTAGAACCCTAAACACGGCCATAAACCATAACCCCTAAAACCCTATGACCAAAAAACTAGATTCTAAAACCCCTAAACGGTTAGTGGTTCAATTATTAAACAAATGATTTTGGGTTCATCGTTTCATCAATAATTGTAGTGTTCATGTTTTTAACCAAAAAGGTTAGTGTTCAACGTTTCATTTATAACATTATGGGTAAGTTTTTTTTTTTTTTTTTACTAAACCCATTACAGAATTATTGAATAACCGAACCATAACCATTTGAGGTTTAGGGGTTAGGGTTTAAGGTTTATGTAATAGTGTTTTAAAAATTAGGGTTCAAGTGTTTAGGGATTAGTGTTTATGGTTTATGTATTAGGGTTTATGCATTTAAGGGTTAGGGTTTAGTTATGTAATAGTTAGGATTTAGATTGTTATGAAAATGGTTAGGGTATATATTTTTACCGAAAACGTGGGGGTTTATAAATCTATGGAAAATGTTAGGGTTAAATGTTTCACCTTAAATGTCGTTATTTTTCATATGGTTATGGTTCAGGTATTTAAATGGTATGGTTTTGGTTCATCATTCACCAAAGAAGATTATGGTTTTTTTTTTTTTTTTAGTTTTAGTGTTCTGTGTTTCATCAATATTGTTAGTGCTTTGTTTTAAAAATAAACCTATAATCTTAAACCCAGTGATGAAAAGCAAAAAACCTAACCACGTAATTTGTAAACCCTCAGGCCCTAGCGCTTGAAAAATATAATATTCAGTTCATCATCAAAAGGTAAGGGTCAATCTTCTTAACTAAACTCTAAACACTAAATAATTAAACCCTACACCCTTAACCGTGAAACTATAAACCCTAAATTGTAAATTCTGAACCTGATAACAAACCTTAAGCATTAAAACCCTATGACATAAACACTAGACCCTAAAACCCCGAAACGGTTAGTGGTTTAGATATTAATCAAATGATTTAGGTTTCAACCTTTCATGACAAAGTGTATTGTTGGGGTTTTAAACAAAAAAAGGTTAGTGTTCAACGTTTTATCTATAACGTTATAAGAAAGTTTTTTTTGCAAAACCCTGTACACATTTTATGAATAACCAAACCATAACCGTTTCAGTTTTAGGTGTTAGGCTTTAATGTTTATGTAATAGTGTTTAGGAAATTAGGGTTCAGTTGTATAGGGTTTAGTGTTTATGGTTCATGTACTAGGGTTTATGAATTTAAGGGTTAGGGTTTAGTTATGTAATGGTTAGGGTTTAGATTTTTATTAAAACGGTTGGGGTATATGTTTTTAAGGAAAATTTCAGGGTTTATTTTTTTGGAAAATATTAGGGTTAAATGGTTAATCGGAAGGGGATAGGGTTTAGTTATTTTCAATAAGGTTACGGTTCAGGTATTTAAACGTTAAGATTAGGGTTCATCGATTTAGCAGAAAAGATTATGGTTTTTTTTATCTTTAATTTTTGTGTTCAGTGTTTCATCAAATTTGTTAGGGTTTAGTTTTTTTAAAATAAACCTATAACCTTAAACCCTTTCATGAAAAACTAAACCCTAACTACGTAATATGTATGCCCTCACCCCTAATGCTTGAAACCCTAAACCCATGCCCATCTCTCGTAAAGTAAACTTTAATAACTAAATAATGAAACCCTAAACCATTAATCGTAGAACCCTAAACATGGCCATAAACCATAACCCCTAAAACCCTATGACCAAAAAACTAGATTCTAAAACCCCTAAACGGTTAGTGGTTCAATTATTAAACAAATGATTTTGGGTTCATCGTTTCATCAATAAGTGTATGTTCATGTTTTTAACCAAAAAGGTTAGTGTTCAACGTTTCATTTATAACATTATGGGTAAGTTTTTTTTTTTTTTTTTTTACTAAACCCATTACAGAATTATTGAATAACCGAACCATAACCATTTGAGGTTTAGGGGTTAGGGTTTAAGGTTTATGTAATAGTGTTTTAAAAATTAGGGTTCAAGTGTTTAGGGATTAGTGTTTATGGTTTATGTATTAGGGTTTATGCATTGAAGGGTTAGGGTTTAGTTATGTAATAGTTAGGATTTAGATTGTTATCAAAATTGTTATCAAAATGATTTTGGGTTCATCGTTTCATCAATAAGTGTAGTGTTTATGTTTTTAACCAAAAAGGTTAGTGTTCAAAGTTTCATTTATAACATTATGGGTAAGTTTTTTTTTTTTTTTTACTAAACCCATTACAGAATTATTGAATAACCGAACCATAACCATTTGAGGTTTAGGGGCTAGGGTTTAAGGTTTAAGTAATAGTGTTTTAAAAATTAGGGTTCAAGTGTTTAGGGATTAGTGTTTATGGTTTATGTATTAGGGTTTATGCATTTAAGGGTTAGGGTTTAGTTATGTAATAGTTAGGATTTAGATTGTTATGAAAATGGTTAGGGTATATATTTTTACCGAAAACGTGGGGGTTTATAAATCTATGGAAAATGTTAGGGTTAAATGTTTCACCTTAAATGTTAGGGTTTAAGTTATTTTTCATATGGTTATGGTTCAGGTATTTAAATGGTATGGTTTTGGTTCATCATTCACCAAAGAAGATTATGGTTTTTTTTTTATATTTTTAGTTTTAGTGTTCTGTGTTTCATCAAAATTGTTAGTGCTTTGTTTTAAAAATAAACCTATAATCTTAAACCCTGTGTTGAAAAGCAAAAAACCTAACCACGTAATTTGTAAACCCTCAAGGCCTAGCGCTTGAAAAATATAATATTCAGCTTATCATCAAAAGGTAAGGGTTAATCTTCTTAACTAAAGTCTAAACACTAAACAATTAAACCCTACACCCTTAACCGTGAAACTATAAACCCTAAATTGTAAATTCTGAACCTGATAACAAACCTTAAGTATTAAAACCCTATGACATAAACACTAGACCCTAAAACCCCGAAACGGTTAGTGGTTTTGATATTAATCAAATGATTTAGGGTTCAACATTTCATGACAAAGTGTATTGTTGGGGTTTTAAACAAAAAAAGGTTAGTGTTGAACGTTTTATCTATAACGTTATAAGAAAGTTTTTTTTGCAAAACCCTGTACACATTTTATGAATAACCAAACCATAACCGTTTCAGTTTTAGGTGTTAGGCTTTAATGTTTATGTAATAGTGTTTAGGAAATTAGGGTTCAGTTGTATAGGGTTTAGTGTTTATGGTTCATGTACTAGGGTTTATGAATTTAAGGGTTAGGGTTTAGTTATGTAATGGTTAGGGTTTAGATTTTTATTAAAACGGTTGGGGTATATGTTTTTAAGGAAAATTTCAGGGTTTATTTTTTATGGAAAATATTAGGGTTAAATGGTTCATCGGAAGGGGATAGGGTTTAGTTATTTTCAATAAGGTTACGGTTCAGGTATTTAAACGTTAGGATTAGGGTTCATCGATTTAGTAGAAAAGATTATGGTTTTTTTTATCTTTAATTTTTGTGTTCAGTGTTTCATCAAATTTGTTAGGATTTAGTTTTTTTAAAATGAACCTATAACCTTAAACTCTTTGATGAAAAACTAAACCCTAACTACGTAATATGTATACCCTCACCCCTAATGCTTGAAACCCGAAACCCATGCCCATCTCTCGTAAAGTAAACTTTAATAACTAAATAATGAACCCTAAACCATTAATCGTAGAACCCTAAACACGGCCATAAACCATAACCCCTAAAACCCTATGACCAAAAAACTAGATTCTAAAACCCCTAAACGGTTAGTGGTTAAATTATTAAACAAATGATTTTGGGTTCATCGTTTCATCAATAAGTGTAGGGTTCATGTTTTTAACCAAAAAGGTTAGTGTTCAACGTTTCATTTATAACATTATGGGTAATTTTTTTTTTTTTACTAAATCCATTACAGAATTATTGAATAACCGAACCATAACCATTTGAGGTTTAGGGGTTAGGGTTTAAGGTTTATGTAATAGTGTTTTAAAAATTAGGGTTCAAGTGTTTAGGGATTAGTGTTTATGGTTTATGTATTAGGGTTTATGCATTTAAGGGTTAGGGTTTAGTTATGTAATAGTTAGGATTTAGATTGTTATGAAAATGGTTAGGGTATATATTTTTACCGAAAACGTGGGGGTTTATAAATCTATGGAAAATGTTAGGGTTAAATGTTTCACCTTAAATGTTAGGGTTTAAGTTATTTTTCATATGGTTATGGTTCAGGTATTTAAATGGTATGGTTTTGGTTCATCATTCACCAAAGAAGATTATGGTTTTTTTTTTTTTTTATATTTTTAGTTTTAGTGTTCTGTGTTTCATCAAAATTGTTAGTGCTTTGTTTTAAAAATAAACCTATAATCTTAAACCCTGTGTTGAAAAGCAAAAAACCTAACCACGTAATTTGTAAACCCTCAAGGCCTAGCGCTTGAAAAATATAATATTCAGCTTATCATCAAAAGGTAAGGGTCAATCTTCTTAACTAAACTCTAAACACTAAATAATTAAACCCTACACCCTTAACCGTGAAACTATAAACCCTAAATTGTAAATTCTGAACCTGATAACAAACCTTAAGCATTAAAACCCTATGACATAAACACTAGACCCTAAAACCCCGAAACGGTTAGTGGTTTAGATATTAATCATATGATTTAGGGTTCAACCTTTCATAACAAAGTGTATTGTTAGGGTTTTAAACAAAAAAAGGTTAGTGTTCAACGTTTTATCTATAACGTTATAAGAAAGTTTTTTTTCCAAAACCCTGTACACATTTTATGAATAACCAAACCATAACCGTTTCAGTTTTAGGTGTTAGGCTTTAATGTTTATGTAATAGTGTTTAGGAAATTAGGGTTCAGTTGTATAGGGTTTAGTGTTTATGGTTCATGTACTAGGGTTTATGAATTTAAGGGTTAGGGTTTAGTTATGTAATGGTTAGGGTTTAGATTTTTATTAAAACGGTTGGGGTATATGTTTTTAAGAAAAATTTCAGGGTTTATTTTTTATGGAAAATATTAGGGTTAAATGGTTCATCGGAAGGGGATAGGGTTTAGTTATTTTCAATAAGGTTACGGTTCAGGTATTTAAACGTTAAGATTAGGGTTCATCGATTTAGCAGAAAAGATTATGGTTTTTTTTATCTTTAATTTTTGTGTTCAGTGTTTCATCAAATTTGTTAGGATTTAGTTTTTTTAAAATGAACCTATAACCTTAAACCCTTTGATGAAAAACTAAACCCTAACTACGTAATATGTATACCCTCACCCCTAATGCTTGAAACCCTAAACCCATGCCCATCTCTCGTAAAGTAAACTTTAATAACTAAATAATGAACCCTAAACCATTAATCGTAGAACCCTAAACACGGCCATAAACCATAACCCCTAAAACCCTATGACCAAAAAACTAGATTCTAAAACCCCTAAACGGTTAGTGGTTCAATTATTAAACAAATGATTTTGGGTTCATCGTTTCATCAATAAGTGTCATGTTTTTAACCAAAAAGGTTAGTGTTCAACGTTTCATTTATAACATTATGGGTAATTTTTTTTTTTTACTAAATCCATTACAGAATTATTGAATAACCGAACCATAACCATTTGAGGTTTAGGGGTTAGGGTTTAAGGTTTATGTAATAGTGTTTTAAAAATTAGGGTTCAAGTGTTTAGGGATTAGTGTTTATGGTTTCTGTATTAGGGTTTATGCATTTAAGGGTTAGGGTTTAGTTATGTAATAGTTAGGATTTAGATTGTTATGAAAATGGTTAGGGTATATATTTTTACCGAAAACGTGGGGGTTTATAAATCTATGGAAAATGTTAGGGTTAAATGTTTCACCTTAAATGTTAGGGTTTAAGTTATTTTTCATATGGTTATGGTTCAGGTATTTAAATGGTATGGTTTTGGTTCATCATTCACCAAAGAAGATTATGGTTTTTTTTTTTTTTTATATATATTTTTAGTTTTATTGTTCTGTGTTTCATCAAAATTGTTAGTGCTTTGTTTTAAAAATGAACCTATAATCTTAAACCCTGTGTTGAAAAGCAAAAAACCTAACCACGTAATTTGTAAACCCTCAAGGCCTAGCGCTTGAAAAATATAATATTCAGCTTATCATCAAAAGGTAAGGGTCAATCTTCTTAACTAAACTCTAAACACTAAATATTTAAACCCTACACCCTTAACCGTGAAACTATAAACCCTAAATTGTAAATTCTGAACCTGATAACAAACCTTAAGCATTAAAACCCTATGACATAAACACTAGACCCTAAAACCCCGAAACGGTTAGTGGTTTAGATATTAATCAAATGATTTAGGGTTCAACATTTCATGACCAAGTGTATTGTTGGGGTTTTAAACAAAAAAAGGTTAGTGTTCAACGTTTTATCTATAACGTTATAAGAAAGTTTTTTTTGCAAAACCCTGTACACATTTTATGAATAACCAAACCATAACCGTTTCAGTTTTAGGTGTTAGGTGTTAGGCTTTAATGTTTATGTAATAGTGTTTAGGAAATTAGGGTTCAGTTGTATAGGGTTTAGTGTTTATGGTTCATGTACTAGGGTTTATGAATTTAAGGGTTAGGGTTTAGTTATGTAATGGTTAGGGTTTAGATTTTTATTAAAACGGTTGGGGTATATGTTTTTAAGGAAAATTTTAGGGTTTATTTTTTATGGAAAATATTAGGGTTAAATGGTTCATCGGAAGGGGATAGGGTTTAGTTATTTTCAATAAGGTTACGGTTCAGGTATTTAAACGTTAAGATTAGGGTTCATCGATTTAGCAGAAAAGATTATGGTTTTTTTTATCTTTAATTTTTGTGTTCAGTATTTCATCAAATTTGTTAGGGTTTAGTTTTTTTAAAATAAACCTATAACCTTAAACCCTTTGATGAAAAACTAAACCCTAACTGCTTAATATGTATGCCCTCACCCCTAATGCTTGAAACCCTAAACCCATGCCCATCTCTCGTAAAGTAAACTTTAATAACTAAATAATGAAACCCTAAACCATTAATCGTAGAACCCTAAACATGGCCATAAACCATAACCCCTAAAACCCTATGACCAAAAAACTAGATTCTAAAACCCCTAAACGGTTAGTGGTTCAATTATTAAACAAATGATTTTGGGTTCATCGTTTCATCAATAAGTGTAGTGTTCATGTTTTTAACCAAAAAGGTTAGTGTTCAACGTTTC
Source organism: Knoxia roxburghii (assembly GCA_030378225.1). Lineage (NCBI taxonomy): Eukaryota > Viridiplantae > Streptophyta > Magnoliopsida > Gentianales > Rubiaceae > Knoxia > Knoxia roxburghii. The sequence goes on along the minus strand of CM059418.1, from coordinate 25,470,202 downwards.
ATTTATAACATTATGGGTAAGTTTTTTTTTTTTTTTTTTACTAAACCCATTACAGAATTATTGAATAACCGAACCATAACCATTTGAGGTTTAGGGGCTAGGGTTTAAGGTTTATGTAATAGTGTTTTAAAAATTAGGGTTCAAGTGTTTAGGGATTAGTGTTTATGGTTTCTGTATTAGGGTTTATGCATTTAAGGGTTAGGGTTTAGTTATGTAATAGTTAGGATTTAGATTGTTATGAAAATGGTTAGGGTATATATTTTTACCGAAAACGTGGGGGTTTATAAATCTATGGAAAATGTTAGGGTTAAATGTTTCACCTTAAATGTTAGGGTTTAAGTTATTTTTCATATGGTTATGGTTCAGGTATTTAAATGGTATGGTTTTGGTTCATCATTCACCAAAGAAGATTATGGTTTTTTTTTTTTATATTTTTAGTTTTAGTGTTCTGTGTTTCATCAAAATTGTTAGTGCTTTGTTTTAAAAATAAACCTATAATCTTAAACCCTGTGTTGAAAAGCAAAAAACCTAACCACGTAATTTGTAAACCCTCAAGGCCTAGCGCTTGAAAAATATAATATTCAGCTTATCATCAAAAGGTAAGGGTCAATCTTCTTAACTAAACTCTAAACACTAAATAATTAAACCCTACACCCTTAACCGTGAAACTATAAACCCTAAATTGTAAATTCTGAACCTGATAACAAACCTTAAGCATTAAAACCCTATGACATAAACACTAGACCCTAAAACCCCGAAACGGTTAGTGGTTTAGATATTAATCAAATGATTTAGGGTTCAACCTTTCATAACAAAGTGTATTGTTAGGGTTTTAAACAAAAAAAGGTTAGTGTTCAACGTTTTATCTATAACGTTATAAGAAAGTTTTTTTTCCAAAACCCTGTACACATTTTATGAATAACCAAACCATAACCGTTTCAGTTTTAGGTGTTAGGCTTTAATGTTTATGTAATAGTGTTTAGGAAATTAGGGTTCAGTTGTATAGGGTTTAGTGTTTATGGTTCATGTACTAGGGTTTATGAATTTAAGGGTTAGGGTTTAGTTATGTAATGGTTAGGGTTTAGATTTTTATTAAAACGGTTGGGGTATATGTTTTTAAGAAAAATTTCAGGGTTTATTTTTTATGGAAAATATTAGGGTTAAATGGTTCATCGGAAGGGGATAGGGTTTAGTTATTTTCAATAAGGTTACGGTTCAGGTATTTAAACGTTAAGATTAGGGTTCATCGATTTAGCAGAAAAGATTATGGTTTTTTTTATCTTTAATTTTTGTGTTCAGTGTTTCATCAAATTTGTTAGGATTTAGTTTTTTTAAAATGAACCTATAACCTTAAACCCTTTGATGAAAAACTAAACCCTAACTACGTAATATGTATACCCTCACCCCTAATGCTTGAAACCCTAAACCCATGCCCATCTCTCGTAAAGTAAACTTTAATAACTAAATAATGAACCCTAAACCATTAATCGTAGAACCCTAAACACGGCCATAAACCATAACCCCTAAAACCCTATGACCAAAAAACTAGATTCTAAAACCCCTAAACGGTTAGTGGTTCAATTATTAAACAAATGATTTTGGGGTTCATCGTTTCATCAATAAGTGTCATGTTTTTAACCAAAAAGGTTAGTGTTCAACGTTTCATTTATAACATTATGGGTAATTTTTTTTTTTTTACTAAATCCATTACAGAATTATTGAATAACCGAACCATAACCATTTGAGGTTTAGGGGTTAGGGTTTAAGGTTTATGTAATAGTGTTTTAAAAATTAGGGTTCAAGTGTTTAGGGATTAGTGTTTATGGTTTCTGTATTAGGGTTTATGCATTTAAGGGTTAGGGTTTAGTTATGTAATAGTTAGGATTTAGATTGTTATGAAAATGGTTAGGGTATATATTTTTACCGAAAACGTGGGGGTTTATAAATCTATGGAAAATGTTAGGGTTAAATGTTTCACCTTAAATGTTAGGGTTTAAGTTATTTTTCATATGGTTATGGTTCAGGTATTTAAATGGTATGGTTTTGGTTCATCATTCACCAAAGAAGATTATGTTTTTTTTTTTTTATATTTTTAGTTTTAGTGTTCTGTGTTTCATCAAAATTGTTAGTGCTTTGTTTTAAAAATGAACCTAAAATCTTAAACCCTGTGTTGAAAAGCAAAAAACCTAACCACGTAATTTGTAAACCCTCAAGGCCTAGCGCTTGAAAAATATAATATTCAGCTTATCATCAAAAGGTAAGGGTCAATCTTCTTAACTAAACTCTAAACACTAAATATTTAAACCCTACACCCTTAACCGTGAAACTATAAACCCTAAATTGTAAATTCTGAACCTGATAACAAACCTTAAGCATTAAAACCCTATGGCATAAACACTAGACCCTAAAACCCCGAAACGGTTAGTGGTTTAGATATTAATCAAATGATTTAGGGTTCAACATTTCATGACCAAGTGTATTGTTGGGGTTTTAAACAAAAAAAGGTTAGTGTTCAACGTTTTATCTATAACGTTATAAGAAAGTTTTTTTTGCAAAACCCTGTACACATTTTATGAATAACCAAACCATAACCGTTTCAGTTTTAGGTGTTAGGTGTTAGGCTTTAATGTTTATGTAATAGTGTTTAGGAAATTAGGGTTCAGTTGTATAGGGTTTAGTGTTTATGGTTCATGTACTAGGGTTTATGAATTTAAGGGTTAGGGTTTAGTTATGTAATGGTTAGGGTTTAGATTTTTATTAAAACGGTTGGGGTATATGTTTTTAAGGAAAATTTTAGGGTTTATTTTTTATGGAAAATATTAGGGTTAAATGGTTCATCGGAAGGGGATAGGGTTTAGTTATTTTCAATAAGGTTACGGTTCAGGTATTTAAACGTTAAGATTAGGGTTCATCGATTTAGCAGAAAAGATTATGGTTTTTTTTATCTTTAATTTTTGTGTTCAGTGTTTCATCAAATTTGTTAGGATTTAGTTTTTTTAAAATGAACCTATAACCTTAAACCCTTTGATGAAAAACTAAACCCTAACTACGTAATATGTATACCCTCACCCCTAATGCTTGAAACCCTAAACCCATGCCCATCTCTCGTAAAGTAAACTTTAATAACTAAATAATGAACCCTAAACCATTAATCGTAGAACCCTAAACACGGCCATAAACCATAACCCCTAAAAAAACCCTATGACCAAAAAACTAGATTCTAAAACCCCTAAACGGTTAGTGGTTCAATTATTAAACAAATGATTTTGGGTTCATCGTTTCATCAATAAGTGTCATGTTTTTAACCAAAAAGGTTAGTGTTCAACGTTTCATTTATAACATTATGGGTAATTTTTTTTTTTTTACTAAATCCATTACAGAATTATTGAATAACCGAACCATAACCATTTGAGGTTTAGGGGTTAGGGTTTAAGGTTTATGTAATAATGTTTAAAAATTAGGGTTCAAGTGTTTAGGGATTAGTGTTTATGGTTTCTGTATTAGGGTTTATGCATTTAAGGGTTAGGGTTTAGTTATGTAATAGTTAGGATTTAGATTGTTATGAAAATGGTTAGGGTATATATTTTTACCGAAAACGTGGGGGTTTATAAATCTATGGAAAATGTTAGGGTTAAATGTTTCACCTTAAATGTTAGGGTTTAAGTTATTTTTCATATGGTTATGGTTCAGGTATTTAAATGGTATGGTTTTGGTTCATCATTCACCAAAGAAGATTATGGTTTTTTTTTTTTTTTTTATATTTTTAGTTTTATTGTTCTGTGTTTCATCAAAATTGTTAGTGCTTTGTTTTAAAAATGAACCTATAATCTTAAACCCTGTGTTGAAAAGCAAAAAACCTAACCACGTAATTTGTAAACCCTCAAGGCCTAGCGCTTGAAAAATATAATATTCAGCTTATCATCAAAAGGTAAGGGTCAATCTTCTTAACTAAACTCTAAACACTAAATATTTAAACCCTACACCCTTAACCGTGAAACTATAAACCCTAAATTGTAAATTCTGAACCTGATAACAAACCTTAAGCATTAAAACCCTATGACATAAACACTAGACCCTAAAACCCCGAAACGGTTAGTGGTTTAGATATTAATCAAATGATTTAGGGTTCAACATTTCATGACCAAGTGTATTGTTGGGGTTTTAAACAAAAAAAGGTTAGTGTTCAACGTTTTATCTATAACGTTATAAGAAAGTTTTTTTTGCAAAACCCTGTACACATTTTATGAATAACCAAACCATAACCGTTTCAGTTTTAGGTGTTAGGTGTTAGGCTTTAATGTTTATGTAATAGTGTTTAGGAAATTAGGGTTCAGTTGTATAGGGTTTAGTGTTTATGGTTCATGTACTAGGGTTTATGAATTTAAGGGTTAGGGTTTAGTTATGTAATGGTTAGGGTTTAGATTTTTATTAAAACGGTTGGGGTATATGTTTTTAAGGAAAATTTTAGGGTTTATTTTTTATGGAAAATATTAGGGTTAAATGGTTCATCGGAAGGGGATAGGGTTTAGTTATTTTCAATAAGGTTACGGTTCAGGTATTTAAACGTTAAGATTAGGGTTCATCGATTTAGCAGAAAAGATTATGGTTTTTTTTATCTTTAATTTTTGTGTTCAGTATTTCATCAAATTTGTTAGGGTTTAGTTTTTTTAAAATAAACCTATAACCTTAAACCCTTTGATGAAAAACTAAACCCTAACTGCTTAATATGTATGCCCTCACCCCTAATGCTTGAAACCCTAAACCCATGCCCATCTCTCGTAAAGTAAACTTTAATAACTAAATAATGAAACCCTAAACCATTAATCGTAGAACCCTAAACATGGCCATAAACCATAACCCCTAAAACCCTATGACCAAAAAACTAGATTCTAAAACCCCTAAACGGTTAGTGGTTCAATTATTAAACAAATGATTTTGGGTTCATCGTTTCATCAATAAGTGTAGTGTTCATGTTTTTAACCAAAAAGGTTAGTGTTCAACGTTTCATTTATAACATTATGGGTAAGTTTTTTTTTTTTTTTTTTACTAAACCCATTACAGAATTATTGAATAACCGAACCATAACCATTTGAGGTTTAGGGGCTAGGGTTTAAGGTTTATGTAATAGTGTTTTAAAAATTAGGGTTCAAGTGTTTAGGGATTAGTGTTTATGGTTTCTGTATTAGGGTTTATGCATTTAAGGGTTAGGGTTTAGTTATGTAATAGTTAGGATTTAGATTGTTATGAAAATGGTTAGGGTATATATTTTTACCGAAAACGTGGGGGTTTATAAATCTATGGAAAATGTTAGGGTTAAATGTTTCACCTTAAATGTTAGGGTTTAAGTTATTTTTCATATGGTTATGGTTCAGGTATTTAAATGGTATGGTTTTGGTTCATCATTCACCAAAGAAGATTATGGTTTTTTTTTTTTTATATTTTTAGTTTTAGTGTTCTGTGTTTCATCAAAATTGTTAGTGCTTTGTTTTAAAAATAAACCTATAATCTTAAACCCTGTGTTGAAAAGCAAAAAACCTAACCACGTAATTTGTAAACCCTCAAGGCCTAGCGCTTGAAAAATATAATATTCAGCTTATCATCAAAAGGTAAGGGTCAATCTTCTTAACTAAACTCTAAACACTAAATAATTAAACCCTACACCCTTAACCGTGAAACTATAAACCCTAAATTGTAAATTCTGAACCTGATAACAAACCTTAAGCATTAAAACCCTATGACATAAACACTAGACCCTAAAACCCCGAAACGGTTAGTGGTTTAGATATTAATCAAATGATTTAGGGTTCAACCTTTCATAACAAAGTGTATTGTTAGGGTTTTAAACAAAAAAAGGTTAGTGTTCAACGTTTTATCTATAACGTTATAAGAAAGTTTTTTTTCCAAAACCCTGTACACATTTTATGAATAACCAAACCATAACCGTTTCAGTTTTAGGTGTTAGGCTTTAATGTTTATGTAATAGTGTTTAGGAAATTAGGGTTCAGTTGTATAGGGTTTAGTGTTTATGGTTCATGTACTAGGGTTTATGAATTTAAGGGTTAGGGTTTAGTTATGTAATGGTTAGGGTTTAGATTTTTATTAAAACGGTTGGGGTATATGTTTTTAAGAAAAATTTCAGGGTTTATTTTTTATGGAAAATATTAGGGTTAAATGGTTCATCGGAAGGGGATAGGGTTTAGTTATTTTCAATAAGGTTACGGTTCAGGTATTTAAACGTTAAGATTAGGGTTCATCGATTTAGCAGAAAAGATTATGGTTTTTTTTATCTTTAATTTTTGTGTTCAGTGTTTCATCAAATTTGTTAGGATTTAGTTTTTTTAAAATGAACCTATAACCTTAAACCCTTTGATGAAAAACTAAACCCTAACTACGTAATATGTATACCCTCACCCCTAATGCTTGAAACCCTAAACCCATGCCCATCTCTCGTAAAGTAAACTTTAATAACTAAATAATGAACCCTAAACCATTAATCGTAGAACCCTAAACACGGCCATAAACCATAACCCCTAAAACCCTATGACCAAAAAACTAGATTCTAAAACCCCTAAACGGTTAGTGGTTCAATTATTAAACAAATGATTTTGGGGTTCATCGTTTCATCAATAAGTGTCATGTTTTTAACCAAAAAGGTTAGTGTTCAACGTTTCATTTATAACATTATGGGTAATTTTTTTTTTTTTACTAAATCCATTACAGAATTATTGAATAACCGAACCATAACCATTTGAGGTTTAGGGGTTAGGGTTTAAGGTTTATGTAATAGTGTTTTAAAAATTAGGGTTCAAGTGTTTAGGGATTAGTGTTTATGGTTTCTGTATTAGGGTTTATGCATTTAAGGGTTAGGGTTTAGTTATGTAATAGTTAGGATTTAGATTGTTATGAAAATGGTTAGGGTATATATTTTTACCGAAAACGTGGGGGTTTATAAATCTATGGAAAATGTTAGGGTTAAATGTTTCACCTTAAATGTTAGGGTTTAAGTTATTTTTCATATGGTTATGGTTCAGGTATTTAAATGGTATGGTTTTGGTTCATCATTCACCAAAGAAGATTATGTTTTTTTTTTTTTATATTTTTAGTTTTAGTGTTCTGTGTTTCATCAAAATTGTTAGTGCTTTGTTTTAAAAATGAACCTAAAATCTTAAACCCTGTGTTGAAAAGCAAAAAACCTAACCACGTAATTTGTAAACCCTCAAGGCCTAGCGCTTGAAAAATATAATATTCAGCTTATCATCAAAAGGTAAGGGTCAATCTTCTTAACTAAACTCTAAACACTAAATATTTAAACCCTACACCCTTAACCGTGAAACTATAAACCCTAAATTGTAAATTCTGAACCTGATAACAAACCTTAAGCATTAAAACCCTATGGCATAAACACTAGACCCTAAAACCCCGAAACGGTTAGTGGTTTAGATATTAATCAAATGATTTAGGGTTCAACATTTCATGACCAAGTGTATTGTTGGGGTTTTAAACAAAAAAAGGTTAGTGTTCAACGTTTTATCTATAACGTTATAAGAAAGTTTTTTTTGCAAAACCCTGTACACATTTTATGAATAACCAAACCATAACCGTTTCAGTTTTAGGTGTTAGGTGTTAGGCTTTAATGTTTATGTAATAGTGTTTAGGAAATTAGGGTTCAGTTGTATAGGGTTTAGTGTTTATGGTTCATGTACTAGGGTTTATGAATTTAAGGGTTAGGGTTTAGTTATGTAATGGTTAGGGTTTAGATTTTTATTAAAACGGTTGGGGTATATGTTTTTAAGGAAAATTTTAGGGTTTATTTTTTATGGAAAATATTAGGGTTAAATGGTTCATCGGAAGGGGATAGGGTTTAGTTATTTTCAATAAGGTTACGGTTCAGGTATTTAAACGTTAAGATTAGGGTTCATCGATTTAGCAGAAAAGATTATGGTTTTTTTTATCTTTAATTTTTGTGTTCAGTGTTTCATCAAATTTGTTAGGATTTAGTTTTTTTAAAATGAACCTATAACCTTAAACCCTTTGATGAAAAACTAAACCCTAACTACGTAATATGTATACCCTCACCCCTAATGCTTGAAACCCTAAACCCATGCCCATCTCTCGTAAAGTAAACTTTAATAACTAAATAATGAACCCTAAACCATTAATCGTAGAACCCTAAACACGGCCATAAACCATAACCCCTAAAAAAACCCTATGACCAAAAAACTAGATTCTAAAACCCCTAAACGGTTAGTGGTTCAATTATTAAACAAATGATTTTGGGTTCATCGTTTCATCAATAAGTGTCATGTTTTTAACCAAAAAGGTTAGTGTTCAACGTTTCATTTATAACATTATGGGTAATTTTTTTTTTTTTACTAAATCCATTACAGAATTATTGAATAACCGAACCATAACCATTTGAGGTTTAGGGGTTAGGGTTTAAGGTTTATGTAATAATGTTTAAAAATTAGGGTTCAAGTGTTTAGGGATTAGTGTTTATGGTTTCTGTATTAGGGTTTATGCATTTAAGGGTTAGGGTTTAGTTATGTAATAGTTAGGATTTAGATTGTTATGAAAATGGTTAGGGTATATATTTTTACCGAAAACGTGGGGGTTTATAAATCTATGGAAAATGTTAGGGTTAAATGTTTCACCTTAAATGTTAGGGTTTAAGTTATTTTTCATATGGTTATGGTTCAGGTATTTAAATGGTATGGTTTTGGTTCATCATTCACCAAAGAAGATTATGGTTTTTTTTTTTTATATTTTTAGTTTTAGTGTTCTGTGTTTCATCAAAATTGTTAGTGCTTTGTTTTAAAAATGAACCTAAAATCTTAAACCCTGTGTTGAAAAGCAAAAAACCTAACCACGTAATTTGTAAACCCTCAAGGCCTAGCGCTTGAAAAATATAATATTCAGCTTATCATCAAAAGGTAAGGGTCAATCTTCTTAACTAAACTCTAAACACTAAATATTTAAACCCTACACCCTTAACCGTGAAACTATAAACCCTAAATTGTAAATTCTGAACCTGATAACAAACCTTAAGCATTAAAACCCTATGGCATAAACACTAGACCCTAAAACCCCGAAACGGTTAGTGGTTTAGATATTAATCAAATGATTTAGGGTTCAACATTTCATGACCAAGTGTATTGTTGGGGTTTTAAACAAAAAAAGGTTAGTGTTCAACGTTTTATCTATAACGTTATAAGAAAGTTTTTTTTGCAAAACCCTGTACACATTTTATGAATAACCAAACCATAACCGTTTCAGTTTTAGGTGTTAGGTGTTAGGCTTTAATGTTTATGTAATAGTGTTTAGGAAATTAGGGTTCAGTTGTATAGGGTTTAGTGTTTATGGTTCATGTACTAGGGTTTATGAATTTAAGGGTTAGGGTTTAGTTATGTAATGGTTAGGGTTTAGATTTTTATTAAAACGGTTGGGGTATATGTTTTTAAGAAAAATTTCAGGGTTTATTTTTTATGGAAAATATTAGGGTTAAATGGTTCATCGGAAGGGGATAGGGTTTAGTTATTTTCAATAAGGTTACGGTTCAGGTATTTAAACGTTAAGATTAGGGTTCATCGATTTAGCAGAAAAGATTATGGTTTTTTTTATCTTTAATTTTTGTGTTCAGTGTTTCATCAAATTTGTTAGGATTTAGTTTTTTTAAAATGAACCTATAACCTTAAACCCTTTGATGAAAAACTAAACCCTAACTACGTAATATGTATACCCTCACCCCTAATGCTTGAAACCCTAAACCCATGCCCATCTCTCGTAAAGTAAACTTTAATAACTAAATAATGAACCCTAAACCATTAATCGTAGAACCCTAAACACGGCCATAAACCATAACCCTAAAACCCTATGACCAAAAAACTAGATTCTAAAACCCCTAAACGGTTAGTGGTTCAATTATTAAACAAATGATTTTGGGTTCATCGTTTCATCAATAAGTGTCATGTTTTTAACCAAAAAGGTTAGTGTTCAACGTTTCATTTATAACATTATGGGTAATTTTTTTTTTTTTACTAAATCCATTACAGAATTATTGAATAACCGAACCATAACCATTTGAGGTTTAGGGGTTAGGGTTTAAGGTTTATGTAATAGTGTTTTAAAAATTAGGGTTCAAGTGTTTAGGGATTAGTGTTTATGGTTTCTGTATTAGGGTTTATGCATTTAAGGGTTAGGGTTTAGTTATGTAATAGTTAGGATTTAGATTGTTATGAAAATGGTTAGGGTATATATTTTTACCGAAAACGTGGGGGTTTATAAATCTATGGAAAATGTTAGGGTTAAATGTTTCACCTTAAATGTTAGGGTTTAAGTTATTTTTCATATGGTTATGGTTCAGGTATTTAAATGGTATGGTTTTGGTTCATCATTCACCAAAGAAGATTATGTTTTTTTTTTTTTATATTTTTAGTTTTAGTGTTCTGTGTTTCATCAAAATTGTTAGTGCTTTGTTTTAAAAATGAACCTAAAATCTTAAACCCTGTGTTGAAAAGCAAAAAACCTAACCACGTAATTTGTAAACCCTCAAGGCCTAGCGCTTGAAAAATATAATATTCAGCTTATCATCAAAAGGTAAGGGTCAATCTTCTTAACTAAACTCTAAACACTAAATATTTAAACCCTACACCCTTAACCGTGAAACTATAAACCCTAAATTGTAAATTCTGAACCTGATAACAAACCTTAAGCATTAAAACCCTATGGCATAAACACTAGACCCTAAAACCCCGAAACGGTTAGTGGTTTAGATATTAATCAAATGATTTAGGGTTCAACATTTCATGACCAAGTGTATTGTTGGGGTTTTAAACAAAAAAAGGTTAGTGTTCAACGTTTTATCTATAACGTTATAAGAAAGTTTTTTTTGCAAAACCCTGTACACATTTTATGAATAACCAAACCATAACCGTTTCAGTTTTAGGTGTTAGGTGTTAGGCTTTAATGTTTATGTAATAGTGTTTAGGAAATTAGGGTTCAGTTGTATAGGGTTTAGTGTTTATGGTTCATGTACTAGGGTTTATGAATTTAAGGGTTAGGGTTTAGTTATGTAATGGTTAGGGTTTAGATTTTTATTAAAACGGTTGGGGTATATGTTTTTAAGGAAAATTTTAGGGTTTATTTTTTATGGAAAATATTAGGGTTAAATGGTTCATCGGAAGGGGATAGGGTTTAGTTATTTTCAATAAGGTTACGGTTCAGGTATTTAAACGTTAAGATTAGGGTTCATCGATTTAGCAGAAAAGATTATGGTTTTTTTTATCTTTAATTTTTGTGTTCAGTGTTTCATCAAATTTGTTAGGATTTAGTTTTTTTAAAATGAACCTATAACCTTAAACCCTTTGATGAAAAACTAAACCCTAACTACGTAATATGTATACCCTCACCCCTAATGCTTGAAACCCTAAACCCATGCCCATCTCTCGTAAAGTAAACTTTAATAACTAAATAATGAACCCTAAACCATTAATCGTAGAACCCTAAACACGGCCATAAACCATAACCCCTAAAAAAACCCTATGACCAAAAAACTAGATTCTAAAACCCCTAAACGGTTAGTGGTTCAATTATTAAACAAATGATTTTGGGTTCATCGTTTCATCAATAAGTGTCATGTTTTTAACCAAAAAGGTTAGTGTTCAACGTTTCATTTATAACATTATGGGTAATTTTTTTTTTTTTACTAAATCCATTACAGAATTATTGAATAACCGAACCATAACCATTTGAGGTTTAGGGGTTAGGGTTTAAGGTTTATGTAATAATGTTTAAAAATTAGGGTTCAAGTGTTTAGGGATTAGTGTTTATGGTTTCTGTATTAGGGTTTATGCATTTAAGGGTTAGGGTTTAGTTATGTAATAGTTAGGATTTAGATTGTTATGAAAATGGTTAGGGTATATATTTTTACCGAAAACGTGGGGGTTTATAAATCTATGGAAAATGTTAGGGTTAAATGTTTCACCTTAAATGTTAGGGTTTAAGTTATTTTTCATATGGTTATGGTTCAGGTATTTAAATGGTATGGTTTTGGTTCATCATTCACCAAAGAAGATTATGGTTTTTTTTTTTTTATATTTTTAGTTTTAGTGTTCTGTGTTTCATCAAAATTGTTAGTGCTTTGTTTTAAAAATGAACCTAAAATCTTAAACCCTGTGTTGAAAAGCAAAAAACCTAACCACGTAATTTGTAAACCCTCAAGGCCTAGCGCTTGAAAAATATAATATTCAGCTTATCATCAAAAGGTAAGGGTCAATCTTCTTAACTAAACTCTAAACACTAAATATTTAAACCCTACACCCTTAACCGTGAAACTATAAACCCTAAATTGTAAATTCTGAACCTGATAACAAACCTTAAGCATTAAAACCCTATGGCATAAACACTAGACCCTAAAACCCCGAAACGGTTAGTGGTTTAGATATTAATCAAATGATTTAGGGTTCAACATTTCATGACCAAGTGTATTGTTGGGGTTTTAAACAAAAAAAGGTTAGTGTTCAACGTTTTATCTATAACGTTATAAGAAAGTTTTTTTTGCAAAACCCTGTACACATTTTATGAATAACCAAACCATAACCGTTTCAGTTTTAGGTGTTAGGTGTTAGGCTTTAATGTTTATGTAATAGTGTTTAGGAAATTAGGGTTCAGTTGTATAGGGTTTAGTGTTTATGGTTCATGTACTAGGGTTTATGAATTTAAGGGTTAGGGTTTAGTTATGTAATGGTTAGGGTTTAGATTTTTATTAAAACGGTTGGGGTATATGTTTTTAAGGAAAATTTTAGGGTTTATTTTTTATGGAAAATATTAGGGTTAAATGGTTCATCGGAAGGGGATAGGGTTTAGTTATTTTCAATAAGGTTACGGTTCAGGTATTTAAACGTTAAGATTAGGGTTCATCGATTTAGCAGAAAAGATTATGGTTTTTTTTATCTTTAATTTTTGTGTTCAGTATTTCATCAAATTTGTTAGGATTTAGTTTTTTTAAAATGAACCTATAACCTTAAACCCTTTGATGAAAAACTAAACCCTAACTACGTAATATGTATACCCTCACCCCTAATGCTTGAAACCCTAAACCCATGCCCATCTCTCGTAAAGTAAACTTTAATAACTAAATAATGAACCCTAAACCATTAATCGTAGAACCCTAAACACGGCCATAAACCATAACCCCTAAAACCCTATGACCAAAAAACTAGATTCTAAAACCCCTAAACGGTTAGTGGTTCAATTATTAAACAAATGATTTTGGGTTCATCGTTTCATCAATAAGTGTCATGTTTTTAACCAAAAAGGTTAGTGTTCAACGTTTCATTTATAACATTATGGGTAATTTTTTTTTTTTTACTAAATCCATTACAGAATTATTGAATAACCGAACCATAACCATTTGAGGTTTAGGGGTTAGGGTTTAAGGTTTATGTAATAGTGTTTTAAAAATTAGGGTTCAAGTGTTTAGGGATTAGTGTTTATGGTTTCTGTATTAGGGTTTATGCATTTAAGGGTTAGGGTTTAGTTATGTAATAGTTAGGATTTAGATTGTTATGAAAATGGTTAGGGTATATATTTTTACCGAAAACGTGGGGGTTTATAAATCTATGGAAAATGTTAGGGTTAAATGTTTCACCTTAAATGTTAGGGTTTAAGTTATTTTTCATATGGTTATGGTTCAGGTATTTAAATGGTATGGTTTTGGTTCATCATTCACCAAAGAAGATTATGGTTTTTTTTTTTTATATTTTTAGTTTTAGTGTTCTGTGTTTCATCAAAATTGTTAGTGCTTTGTTTTAAAAATGAACCTAAAATCTTAAACCCTGTGTTGAAAAGCAAAAAACCTAACCACGTAATTTGTAAACCCTCAAGGCCTAGCGCTTGAAAAATATAATATTCAGCTTATCATCAAAAGGTAAGGGTCAATCTTCTTAACTAAACTCTAAACACTAAATATTTAAACCCTACACCCTTAACCGTGAAACTATAAACCCTAAATTGTAAATTCTGAACCTGATAACAAACCTTAAGCATTAAAACCCTATGGCATAAACACTAGACCCTAAAACCCCGAAACGGTTAGTGGTTTAGATATTAATCAAATGATTTAGGGTTCAACATTTCATGACCAAGTGTATTGTTGGGGTTTTAAACAAAAAAAGGTTAGTGTTCAACGTTTTATCTATAACGTTATAAGAAAGTTTTTTTTGCAAAACCCTGTACACATTTTATGAATAACCAAACCATAACCGTTTCAGTTTTAGGTGTTAGGTGTTAGGCTTTAATGTTTATGTAATAGTGTTTAGGAAATTAGGGTTCAGTTGTATAGGGTTTAGTGTTTATGGTTCATGTACTAGGGTTTATGAATTTAAGGGTTAGGGTTTAGTTATGTAATGGTTAGGGTTTAGATTTTTATTAAAACGGTTGGGGTATATGTTTTTAAGGAAAATTTTAGGGTTTATTTTTTATGGAAAATATTAGGGTTAAATGGTTCATCGGAAGGGGATAGGGTTTAGTTATTTTCAATAAGGTTACGGTTCAGGTATTTAAACGTTAAGATTAGGGTTCATCAATTTAGCAGAAAAGATTATGGTTTTTTTTATCTTTAATTTTTGTGTTCAGTATTTCATCAAATTTGTTAGGGTTTAGTTTTTTTAAAATAAACCTATAACCTTAAACCCTTTGATGAAAAACTAAACCCTAACTGCATAATATGTATGCCCTCACCCCTAATGCTTGAAACCCTAAACCCATGCCCATCTCTCGTAAAGTAAACTTTAATAACTAAATAATGAAACCCTAAACCATTAATCGTAGAACCCTAAACATGGCCATAAACCATAACCCCTAAAACCCTATGACCAAAAAACTAGATTCTAAAACCCCTAAACGGTTAGTGGTTCAATTATTAAACAAATGATTTTGGGTTCATCGTTTCATCAATAAGTGTCATGTTTTTAACCAAAAAGGTTAGTGTTCAACGTTTCATTTATAACATTATGGGTAATTTTTTTTTTTTTACTAAATCCATTACAGAATTATTGAATAACCGAACCATAACCATTTGAGGTTTAGGGGTTAGGGTTTAAGGTTTATGTAATAGTGTTTTAAAAATTAGGGTTCAAGTGTTTAGGGATTAGTGTTTATGGTTTCTGTATTAGGGTTTATGCATTTAAGGGTTAGGGTTTAGTTATGTAATAGTTAGGATTTAGATTGTTATGAAAATGGTTAGGGTATATATTTTTACCGAAAACGTGGGGGTTTATAAATCTATGGAAAATGTTAGGGTTAAATGTTTCACCTTAAATGTTAGGGTTTAAGTTATTTTTCATATGGTTATGGTTCAGGTATTTAAATGGTATGGTTTTGGTTCATCATTCACCAAAGAAGATTATGGTTTTTTTTTTTTTTTATATTTTTAGTTTTAGTGTTCTGTGTTTCATCAAAATTGTTAGTGCTTTGTTTTAAAAATAAACCTATAATCTTAAACCCTGTGTTGAAAAGCAAAAAACCTAACCACGTAATTTGTAAACCCTCAAGGCCTAGCGCTTGAAAAATATAATATTCAGCTTATCATCAAAAGGTAAGGGTCAATCTTCTTAACTAAACTCTAAACACTAAATAATTAAACCCTACACCCTTAACCGTGAAACTATAAACCCTAAATTGTAAATTCTGAACCTGATAACAAACCTTAAGCATTAAAACCCTATGACATAAACACTAGACCCTAAAACCCCGAAACGGTTAGTGGTTTAGATATTAATCAAATGATTTAGGGTTCAACCTTTCATAACAAAGTGTATTGTTAGGGTTTTAAACAAAAAAAGGTTAGTGTTCAACGTTTTATCTATAACGTTATAAGAAAGTTTTTTTTCCAAAACCCTGTACACATTTTATGAATAACCAAACCATAACCGTTTCAGTTTTAGGTGTTAGGCTTTAATGTTTATGTAATAGTGTTTAGGAAATTAGGGTTCAGTTGTATAGGGTTTAGTGTTTATGGTTCATGTACTAGGGTTTATGAATTTAAGGGTTAGGGTTTAGTTATGTAATGGTTAGGGTTTAGATTTTTATTAAAACGGTTGGGGTATATGTTTTTAAGAAAAATTTCAGGGTTTATTTTTTATGGAAAATATTAGGGTTAAATGGTTCATCGGAAGGGGATAGGGTTTAGTTATTTTCAATAAGGTTACGGTTCAGGTATTTAAACGTTAAGATTAGGGTTCATCGATTTAGCAGAAAAGATTATGGTTTTTTTTATCTTTAATTTTTGTGTTCAGTGTTTCATCAAATTTGTTAGGATTTAGTTTTTTTAAAATGAACCTATAACCTTAAACCCTTTGATGAAAAACTAAACCCTAACTACGTAATATGTATACCCTCACCCCTAATGCTTGAAACCTAAACCCATGCCCATCTCTCGTAAAGTAAACTTTAATAACTAAATAATGAACCCTAAACCATTAATCGTAGAACCCTAAACACGGCCATAAACCATAACCCCTAAAACCCTATGACCAAAAAACTAGATTCTAAAACCCCTAAACGGTTAGTGGTTCAATTATTAAACAAATGATTTTGGGTTCATCGTTTCATCAATAAGTGTCATGTTTTTAACCAAAAAGGTTAGTGTTCAACGTTTCATTTATAACATTATGGGTAATTTTTTTTTTTTTACTAAATCCATTACAGAATTATTGAATAACCGAACCATAACCATTTGAGGTTTAGGGGTTAGGGTTTAAGGTTTATGTAATAGTGTTTTAAAAATTAGGGTTCAAGTGTTTAGGGATTACTGTTTATGGTTTCTGTATTAGGGTTTATGCATTTAAGGGTTAGGGTTTAGTTATGTAATAGTTAGGATTTAGATTGTTATGAAAATGGTTAGGGTATATATTTTTACCGAAAACGTGGGGGTTTATAAATCTATGGAAAATGTTAGGGTTAAATGTTTCACCTTAAATGTTAGGGTTTAAGTTATTTTTCATATGGTTATGGTTCAGGTATTTAAATGGTATGGTTTTGGTTCATCATTCACCAAAGAAGATTATGGTTTTTTTTTTTTTTTTTTTTATATTTTTAGTTTTATTGTTCTGTGTTTCATCAAAATTGTTAGTGCTTTGTTTTAAAAATGAACCTATAATCTTAAACCCTGTGTTGAAAAGCAAAAAACCTAACCACGTAATTTGTAAACCCTCAAGGCCTAGCGCTTGAAAAATATAATATTCAGCTTATCATCAAAAGGTAAGGGTCAATCTTCTTAACTAAACTCTAAACACTAAATATTTAAACCCTACACCCTTAACCGTGAAACTATGAACCCTAAATTGTAAATTCTGAACCTGATAACAAACCTTAAGCATTAAAACCCTATGACATAAACACTAGACCCTAAAACCCCGAAACGGTTAGTGGTTTAGATATTAATCAAATGATTTAGGGTTCAACATTTCATGACCAAGTGTATTGTTGGGGTTTTAAACAAAAAAAGGTTAGTGTTCAACGTTTTATCTATAACGTTATAAGAAAGTTTTTTTTGCAAAACCCTGTACACATTTTATGAATAACCAAACCATAACCGTTTCAGTTTTAGGTGTTAGGTGTTAGGCTTTAATGTTTATGTAATAGTGTTTAGGAAATTAGGGTTCAGTTGTATAGGGTTTAGTGTTTATGGTTCATGTACTAGGGTTTATGAATTTAAGGGTTAGGGTTTAGTTATGTAATGGTTAGGGTTTAGATTTTTATTAAAACGGTTGGGGTATATGTTTTTAAGGAAAATTTTAGGGTTTATTTTTTATGGAAAATATTAGGGTTAAATGGTTCATCGGAAGGGGATAGGGTTTAGTTATTTTCAATAAGGTTACGGTTCAGGTATTTAAACGTTAAGATTAGGGTTCATCGATTTAGCAGAAAAGATTATGGTTTTTTTTATCTTTAATTTTTGTGTTCAGTATTTCATCAAATTTGTTAGGGTTTAGTTTTTTTAAAATAAACCTATAACCTTAAACCCTTTGATGAAAAACTAAACCCTAACTGCTTAATATGTATGCCCTCACCCCTAATGCTTGAAACCCTAAACCCATGCCCATCTCTCGTAAAGTAAACTTTAATAACTAAATAATGAAACCCTAAACCATTAATCGTAGAACCCTAAACATGGCCATAAACCATAACCCCTAAAACCCTATGACCAAAAAACTAGATTCTAAAACCCCTAAACGGTTAGTGGTTCAATTATTAAACAAATGATTTTGGGTTCATCGTTTCATCAATAAGTGTAGTGTTCATGTTTTTAACCAAAAAGGTTAGTGTTCAACGTTTCATTTATAACATTATGGGTAAGTTTTTTTTTTTTTTTTTACTAAACCCATTACAGAATTATTGAATAACCGAACCATAACCATTTGAGGTTTAGGGGCTAGGGTTTAAGGTTTATGTAATAGTGTTTTAAAAATTAGGGTTCAAGTGTTTAGGGATTAGTGTTTATGGTTTCTGTATTAGGGTTTATGCATTTAAGGGTTAGGGTTTAGTTATGTAATAGTTAGGATTTAGATTGTTATGAAAATGGTTAGGGTATATATTTTTACCGAAAACGTGGGGGTTTATAAATCTATGGAAAATGTTAGGGTTAAATGTTTCACCTTAAATGTTAGGGTTTAAGTTATTTTTCATATGGTTATGGTTCAGGTATTTAAATGGTATGGTTTTGGTTCATCATTCACCAAAGAAGATTATGGTTTTTTTTTTTATATTTTTAGTTTTAGTGTTCTGTGTTTCATCAAAATTGTTAGTGCTTTGTTTTAAAAATAAACCTATAATCTTAAACCCTGTGTTGAAAAGCAAAAAACCTAACCACGTAATTTGTAAACCCTCAAGGCCTAGCGCTTGAAAAATATAATATTCAGCTTATCATCAAAAGGTAAGGGTCAATCTTCTTAACTAAACTCTAAACACTAAATAATTAAACCCTACACCCTTAACCGTGAAACTATAAACCCTAAATTGTAAATTCTGAACCTGATAACAAACCTTAAGCATTAAAACCCTATGACATAAACACTAGACCCTAAAACCCCGAAACGGTTAGTGGTTTAGATATTAATCAAATGATTTAGGGTTCAACCTTTCATAACAAAGTGTATTGTTAGGGTTTTAAACAAAAAAAGGTTAGTGTTCAACGTTTTATCTATAACGTTATAAGAAAGTTTTTTTTCCAAAACCCTGTACACATTTTATGAATAACCAAACCATAACCGTTTCAGTTTTAGGTGTTAGGCTTTAATGTTTATGTAATAGTGTTTAGGAAATTAGGGTTCAGTTGTATAGGGTTTAGTGTTTATGGTTCATGTACTAGGGTTTATGAATTTAAGGGTTAGGGTTTAGTTATGTAATGGTTAGGGTTTAGATTTTTATTAAAACGGTTGGGGTATATGTTTTTAAGAAAAATTTCAGGGTTTATTTTTTATGGAAAATATTAGGGTTAAATGGTTCATCGGAAGGGGATAGGGTTTAGTTATTTTCAATAAGGTTACGGTTCAGGTATTTAAACGTTAAGATTAGGGTTCATCGATTTAGCAGAAAAGATTATGGTTTTTTTTATCTTTAATTTTTGTGTTCAGTGTTTCATCAAATTTGTTAGGATTTAGTTTTTTTAAAATGAACCTATAACCTTAAACCCTTTGATGAAAAACTAAACCCTAACTACGTAATATGTATACCCTCACCCCTAATGCTTGAAACCCTAAACCCATGCCCATCTCTCGTAAAGTAAACTTTAATAACTAAATAATGAACCCTAAACCATTAATCGTAGAACACTAAACACGGCCATAAACCATAACCCCTAAAACCCTATGACCAAAAAACTAGATTCTAAAACCCCTAAACGGTTAGTGGTTCAATTATTAAACAAATGATTTTGGGTTCATCGTTTCATCAATAAGTGTCATGTTTTTAACCAAAAAGGTTAGTGTTCAACGTTTCATTTATAACATTATGGGTAATTTTTTTTTTTTTACTAAATCCATTACAGAATTATTGAATAACCGAACCATAACCATTTGAGGTTTAGGGGTTAGGGTTTAAGGTTTACGTAATAGTGTTTTAAAAATTAGGGTTCAAGTGTTTAGGGATTAGTGTTTATGGTTTCTGTATTAGGGTTTATGCATTTAAGGGTTAGGGTTTAGTTATGTAATAGTTAGGATTTAGATTGTTATGAAAATGGTTAGGGTATATATTTTTACCGAAAACGTGGGGGTTTATAAATCTATGGAAAATGTTAGGGTTAAATGTTTCACCTTAAATGTTAGGGTTTAAGTTATTTTTCATATGGTTATGGTTCAGGTATTTAAATGGTATGGTTTTGGTTCATCATTCACCAAAGAAGATTATGGTTTTTTTTTTTTTTTTATATTTTTAGTTTTAGTGTTCTGTGTTTCATCAAAATTGTTAGTGCTTTGTTTTAAAAATGAACCTAAAATCTTAAACCCTGTGTTGAAAAGCAAAAAACCTAACCACGTAATTTGTAAACCCTCAAGGCCTAGCGCTTGAAAAATATAATATTCAGCTTATCATCAAAAGGTAAGGGTCAATCTTCTTAACTAAACTCTAAACACTAAATATTTAAACCCTACACCCTTAACCGTGAAACTATAAACCCTAAATTGTAAATTCTGAACCTGATTACAAACCTTAAGCATTAAAACCCTATGGCATAAACACTAGACCCTAAAACCCCGAAACGGTTAGTGGTTTAGATATTAATCAAATGATTTAGGGTTCAACATTTCATGACCAAGTGTATTGTTGGGGTTTTAAACAAAAAAAGGTTAGTGTTCAACGTTTTATCTATAACGTTATAAGAAAGTTTTTTTTGCAAAACCCTGTACACATTTTATGAATAACCAAACCATAACCGTTTCAGTTTTAGGTGTTAGGTGTTAGGCTTTAATGTTTATGTAATAGTGTTTAGGAAATTAGGGTTCAGTTGTATAGGGTTTAGTGTTTATGGTTCATGTACTAGGGTTTATGAATTTAAGGGTTAGGGTTTAGTTATGTAATGGTTAGGGTTTAGATTTTTATTAAAACGGTTGGGGTATATGTTTTTAAGGAAAATTTTAGGGTTTATTTTTTATGGAAAATATTAGGGTTAAATGGTTCATCGGAAGGGGATAGGGTTTAGTTATTTTCAATAAGGTTACGGTTCAGGTATTTAAACGTTAAGATTAGGGTTCATCGATTTAGCAGAAAAGATTATGGTTTTTTTTATCTTTAATTTTTGTGTTCAGTATTTCATCAAATTTGTTAGGGTTTAGTTTTTTTAAAATAAACCTATAACCTTAAACCCTTTGATGAAAAACTAAACCCTAACTGCATAATATGTATGCCCTCACCCCTAATGCTTGAAACCCTAAACCCATGCCCATCTCTCGTAAAGTAAACTTTAATAACTAAATAATGAAACCCTAAACCATTAATCGTAGAACCCTAAACATGGCCATAAACCATAACCCCTAAAACCCTATGACCAAAAAACTAGATTCTAAAACCCCTAAACGGTTAGTGGTTCAATTATTAAACAAATGATTTTGGGTTCATCGTTTCATCAATAAGTGTAGTGTTCATTTTTTAACCAAAAAGGTTAGTGTTCAACGTTTCATTTATAACATTATGGGTAAGTTTTTTTTTTTTTTTTACTAAACCCATTACAGAATTATTGAATAACCGAACCATAACCATTTGAGGTTTAGGGGCTAGGGTTTAAGGTTTATGTAATAGTGTTTTAAAAATTAGGGTTCAAGTGTTTAGGGATTAGTGTTTATGGTTTCTGTATTAGGGTTTATGCATTTAAGGGTTAGGGTTTAGTTATGTAATAGTTAGGATTTAGATTGTTATGAAAATGGTTAGGGTATATATTTTTACTGAAAACGTGGGGGTTTATAAATCTATGGAAAATGTTAGGGTTAAATGTTTCACCTTAAATGTTAGGGTTTAAGTTATTTTTCATATGGTTATGGTTCAGGTATTTAAATGGTATGGTTTTGGTTCATCATTCACCAAAGAAGATTATGGTTTTTTTTTTATATATTTTTAGTTTTAGTGTTCTGTGTTTCATCAAAATTGTTAGTGCTTTGTTTTAAAAATAAACCTATAATCTTAAACCCTGTGTTGAAAAGCAAAAAACCTAACCACGTAATTTGTAAACCCTCAAGGCCTAGCGCTTGAAAAATATAATATTCAGCTTATCATCAAAAGGTAAGGGTCAATCTTCTTAACTAAACTCTAAACACTAAATAATTAAACCCTACACCCTTAACCGTGAAACTATAAACCCTAAATTGTAAATTCTGAACCTGATAACAAACCTTAAGCATTAAAACCCTATGACATAAACACTAGACCCTAAAACCCCGAAACGGTTAGTGGTTTAGATATTAATCAAATGAGTTAGGGTTCAACCTTTCATGACAAAGTGTATTGTTGGGGTTTTAAACAAAAAAAGGTTAGTGTTCAACGTTTCATCTATAACGTTATAAGAAAGTTTTTTTTTGCAAAACCCTGTACACATTTTATGAATAACCAAACCATAACCGTTTCAGTTTTAGGTGTTAGGCTTTAATGTTTATGTAATAGTGTTTAGGAAATTAGGGTTCAGTTGTATAGGGTTTAGTGTTTATGGTTCATGTACTAGGGTTTATGAATTTAAGGGTTAGGGTTTAGTTATGTAATGGTTAGGGTTTAGATTTTTATTAAAACGGTTGGGGTATATGTTTTTAAGGAAAATTTTAGGGTTTATTTTTTATGGAAAATATTAGGGTTAAATGGTTCATCGGAAGGGGATAGGGTTTAGTTATTTTCAATAAGGTTACGGTTCAGGTATTTAAACGTTAAGATTAGGGTTCATCGATTTAGCAGAAAAGATTATGGTTTTTTTTATCTTTAATTTTTGTGTTCAGTATTTCATCAAATTTGTTAGGGTTTAGTTTTTTTAAAATAAACCTATAACCTTAAACCCTTTGATGAAAAACTAAACCTTAACTGCGTAATATGTATGCCCTCACCCCTAATGCTTGAAACCCTAAACCCATGCCCATCTCTCGTAAAGTAAACTTTAATAACTAAATAATGAAACCCTAAACCATTAATCGTAGAACCCTAAACATGGCCATAAACCATAACCCCTAAAACCCTATGACCAAAAAACTAGATTCTAAAACCCCTAAACGGTTAGTGGTTCAATTATTAAACAAATGATTTTGGGTTCATCGTTTCATCAATAAGTGTAGTGTTCATGTTTTTAACCAAAAAGGTTAGTGTTCAACGTTTCATTTATAACATTATGGGTAAGTTTTTTTTTTTTTTTTACTAAACCCATTACAGAATTATTGAATAACCGAACCATAACCATTTGAGGTTTAGGGGCTAGGGTTTAAGGTTTATGTAATAGTGTTTTAAAAATTAGGGTTCAAGTGTTTAGGGATTAGTGTTCATGGTTTATGTATTAGGGTTTATGCATTGAAGGGTTAGGGTTTAGTTATGTAATAGTTAGGATTTAGATTGTTATCAAAATGGTTAGGGTATATGTTTTTACCGAAAACGTGGGCGTTTATAAATCTATGGAAAATGTTAGGGTTAAATGTTTCACCTTAAATGTTAGGGTTTAGTTATTTTTCATATGGTTATGGTTCAGGTATTTAAATGGTATGGTTTTGGTTCATCATTCACCAAAGAAGATTATGGTTTTTTTTATATATATTTTTAGTTTTAGTGTTCTGTGTTTCATCAAAATTATTAGTCTTTGTTTTAAAAATAAACCTATAATCTTAAACCCTGTGATGAAAAGCAAAAATCCTAACCACGTAATTTGTAAACCCTCAGGGCCTAGCGCTTGAAAAATATAATATTCAGCTTATCATCAAAAGGTAAGGGTCAATCTTCTTAACTAAACTCTAAACACTAAATAATTAAACCCTACACCCTTAACCGTGAAACTCTAAACCCTAAATTGTAAATTCTGAACCTGATAACAAACCTTAAGCATTAAAACGCTGTGACATAAACACTAGTCCCTAAACCTGAAACGGTTAGTGGTTTAGATATTAATCAAATGATTTAGGGTTCAACCTTTCATGACAAAGTGTTTTGTTGGGGCTTTAAACAAAAAAAGGTTAGTGTTCAACATTTTATCTATAACGTTATAAGAAAGTTTTTTTTGCAAAACCCTGTACACATTTTATGAATAACCAAACCATAACCGTTTCAGTTTTACGTGTTAGGCTTTAATGTTTATGTAATAGTGTTTAGGAAATTAGGGTTCAGTTGTATAGGGTTTAGTGTTTATGGTTCATGTACTAGGGTTTATGAATTTAAGGGTTAGGGTTTAGTTATGTAATGGTTAGGGTTTAGATTTTTATTAAAGCTGTTAGGGTATATGTTTTTAAGGAAAATTTTAGGGTTTATTTTTTATGGAAAATATTAGGGTTAAATGGTTCATCGGAATGAGATAGGGTTTAGTTATTTTGAATAAGGTTAAGGTTCAGGTATATAAACGTTAAGATTAGGGTTCATCGATTTAGCAGAAAAGATTATGGTTTTTTTAATCTTTAATTTTTGTGTTCAGTGTTTCACCAAATTTGTTAGGGTTTAGTTTTTTTAAAATAAACCTATAACCTTAAACCCTTTGATGAAAAACTAAACCCTAACTGCGTAATATGTATGCCCTCACCCCTAATGCTTGAAACCCTAAACCCATGCCCATCTCTCGTAAAGTAAACTTTAATAACTAAATAATGAAACCCTAAACCATTAATCGTAGAACCCTAAACATGGCCATAAACCATAACCCCTAAAACCCTATGACCAAAAAACTAGATTCTAAAACCCCTAAACGGTTAGTGGTTCAATTATTAAACAAATGATTTTGGGTTCATCGTTTCATCAATAAGTGTAGTGTTCATGTTTTTAACCAAAAATGTTAGTGTTCAACGTTTCATTTATAACATTATGGGTAAGTTTTTTTTTTTTTTTTACTAAACCCATTACAGAATTATTGAATAACCGAAGCATAACCATTTGAGGTTTAGGGGCTAGGGTTTAAGGTTTATGTAATAGTGTTTTAAAAATTAGGGTTCAAGTGTTTAGGGATTAGTGTTCATGGTTTATGTATTAGGGTTTATGCATTGAAGGGTTAGGGTTTAGTTATGTAATAGTTAGGATTTAGATTGTTATCAAAATGGTTAGGGTATATGTTTTTACCGAAAACGTGGCCGTTTATAAATCTATGGAAAATGTTAGGGTTAAATGTTTCACCTTAAATGTTAGGGTTTAGTTATTTTTCATATGGTTATGGTTCAGGTATTTAAATGGTATGGTTTTGGTTCATCATTCACCAAAGAAGATTATGGTTTTTTTTTTTATATATTTTTAGTTTTAGTGTTCTGTGTTTCATCAAAATTATTAGTGCTTTGTTTTAAAAATAAACCTATAATCTTAAACCCTGTGATGAAAAGCAAAAAACCTAACCACGTAATTTGTAAACCCTCAGGGCCTAGCGCTTGAAAAATATAATATTCAGCTTATCATCAAAAGGTAAGGGTCAATCTTCTTAACTAAACTCTAAACACTAAATAATTAAACCCTACACCCTTAACCGTGAAACTCTAAACCCTAAATTGTAAATTCTGAACCTGATAACAAACCTTAAGCATTAAAACGCTATGACATAAACACTAGTCCCTAAAACCCCGAAACGGTTAGTGGTTTAGATATTAATCAAATGATTTAGGGTTCAACCTTTCATGACAAAGTGTATTGTTGGGGCTTTAAACAAAAAAAAGGTTAGTGTTCAACGTTTTATCTATAACGTTATAAGAAAGTTTTTTTTGCAAAACCCTGTACACATTTTATGAATAACCAAACCATAACCGTTTCAGTTTTACGTGTTAGGCTTTAATGTTTATGTAATAGTGTTTAGGAAATTAGGGTTCAGTTGTATAGGGTTTAGTGTTTATGGTTCATGTACTAGGGTTTATGAATTTAAGGGTTAGGGTTTAGTTATGTAATGGTTAGGGTTTAGATTTTTATTAAAACGGTTGGGGTATATGTTTTTAAGGAAAATTTTAGGGTTTATTTTTTATGGAAAATATTAGGGTTAAATGGTTCATCGGAAGGGGATAGGGTTTAGTTATTTTCAATAAGGTTAAGGTTCAGGTATTTAAACGTTAAGATTAGGGTTCATCGATTTAGCAGAAAAGATTATGGTTTTTTTTATCTTTAATTTTTGTGTTCAGTATTTCATCAAATTTGTTAGGGTTTAGTTTTTTTAAAATAAACCTATAACCTTAAACCCTTTGATGAAAAACTAAACCCTAACTGCGTAATATGTATGCCCTCACCCCTAATGCTTGAAACCCTAAACCCATGCCCATCTCTCGTAAAGTAAACTTTAATAACTAAATAATGAAACCCTAAACCATTAATCGTAGAACCCTAAACATGGCCATAAACCATAACCCCTAAAACCCTATGACCAAAAAACTAGATTCTAAAACCCCTAAACGGTTAGTGGTTCAATTATTAAACAAATGATTTTGGGTTCATCGTTTCATCAATAAGTGTAGTGTTCATGTTTTTAACCAAAAAGGTTAGTGTTCAACGTTTCATTTATAACATTATGGGTAAGTTTTTTTTTTTTTTTTACTAAACCCATTACAGAATTATTGAATAACCGAACCATAACCATTTGAGGTTTAGGGGCTAGGGTTTAAGGTTTATGTAATAGTGTTTTAAAAATTAGGGTTCAAGTGTTTAGGGATTAGTGTTCATGGTTTATGTATTAGGGTTTATGCATTGAAGGGTTAGGGTTTAGTTATGTAATAGTTAGGATTTAGATTGTTATCAAAATGGTTAGGGTATATGTTTTTACCGAAAACGTGGGCGTTTATAAATCTATGGAAAATGTTAGGGTTAAATGTTTCACCTTAAATGTTAGGGTTTAGTTATTTTTCATATGGTTATGGTTCAGGTATTTAAATGGTATGGTTTTGGTTCATCATTCACCAAAGAAGATTATGGTTTTTTTTATATATATTTTTAGTTTTAGTGTTCTGTGTTTCATCAAAATTATTAGTCTTTGTTTTAAAAATAAACCTATAATCCTAAACCCTGTGATGAAAAGCAAAAAACCTAACCACGTAATTTGTAAACCCTCAGGGCCTAGCGCTTGAAAAATATACTATTCAGCTTATCATCAAAAGGTAAGGGTCAATCTTCTTAACTAAACTCTAAACACTAAATAATTAAACCCTACACCCTTAACCGTGAAACTCTAAACCCTAAATTGTAAATTCTGAACCTGATAACAAACCTTAAGCATTAAAACGCTGTGACATAAACACTAGTCCCTAAACCTGAAACGGTTAGTGGTTTAGATATTAATCAAATGATTTAGGGTTCAACCTTTCATGACAAAGTGTTTTGTTGGGGCTTTAAACAAAAAAAGGTTAGTGTTCAACGTTTTATCTATAACGTTATAAGAAAGTTTTTTTTGCAAAACCCTGTACACATTTTATGAATAACCAAACCATAACCGTTTCAGTTTTACGTGTTAGGCTTTAATGTTTATGTAATAGTGTTTAGGAAATTAGGGTTCAGTTGTATAGGGTTTAGTGTTTATGGTTCATGTACTAGGGTTTATGAATTTAAGGGTTAGGGTTTAGTTATGTAATGGTTAGGGTTTAGATTTTTATTAAAGCTGTTAGGGTATATGTTTTTAAGGAAAATTTTAGGGTTTATTTTTTATGGAAAATATTAGGGTTAAATGGTTCATCGGAATGAGATAGGGTTTAGTTATTTTGAATAAGGTTAAGGTTCAGGTATATAAACGTTAAGATTAGGGTTCATCGATTTAGCAGAAAAGATTATGGTTTTTTTAATCTTTAATTTTTGTGTTCAGTGTTTCATCAAATTTGTTAGGGTTTAGTTTTTTTAAAATAAACCTATAACCTTAAACCCTTTGATGAAAAACTAAACCCTAACTGCGTAATATGTATGCCCTCACCCCTAATGCTTGAAACCCTAAACCCATGCCCATCTCTCGTAAAGTAAACTTTAATAACTAAATAATGAAACCCTAAACCATTAATCGTAGAACCCTAAACATGGCCATAAACCATAACCCCTAAAACCCTATGACCAAAAAACTAGATTCTAAAACCCCTAAACGGTTAGTGGTTCAATTATTAAACAAATGATTTTGGGTTCATCGTTTCATCAATAAGTGTAGTGTTCATGTTTTTAACCAAAAATGTTAGTGTTCAACGTTTCATTTATAACATTATGGGTAAGTTTTTTTTTTTTTTTTTACTAAACCCATTACAGAATTATTGAATAACCGAAGCATAACCATTTGAGGTTTAGGGGCTAGGGTTTAAGGTTTATGTAATAGTGTTTTAAAAATTAGGGTTCAAGTGTTTAGGGATTAGTGTTCATGGTTTATGTATTAGGGTTTATGCATTGAAGGGTTAGGGTTCAGTTATGTAATAGTTAGGATTTAGATTGTTATCAAAATGGTTAGGGTATATGTTTTTACAGAAAACGTGGCCGTTTATAAATCTATGGAAAATGTTAGGGTTAAATGTTTCACCTTAAATGTTAGGGTTTAGTTATTTTTCATATGGTTATGGTTCAGGTATTTAAATGGTATGGTTTTGGTTCATCATTCACCAAAGAAGATTATGGTTTTTTTTTTTTTTATATATTTTTAGTTTTAGTGTTCTGTGTTTCATCAAAATTATTAGTGCTTTGTTTTAAAAATAAACCTATAATCTTAAACCCTGTGATGAAAAGCAAAAAACCTAACCACGTAATTTGTAAACCCTCAGGGCCTAGCGCTTGAAAAATATAATATTCAGCTTATCATCAAAAGGTAAGGGTCAATCTTCTTAACTAAACTCTAAACACTAAATAATTAAACCCTACACCCTTAACCGTGAAACTCTAAACCCTAAATTGTAAATTCTGAACCAGATAACAAACCTTAAGCATTAAAACGCTATGACATAAACACTAGTCCCTAAAACCCCGAAACGGTTAGTGGTTTAGATATTAATCAAATGATTTAGGGTTCAACCTTTCATGACAAAGTGTATTGTTGGGGCTTTAAACAAAAAAAGGTTAGTGTTCAACGTTTTATCTATAACGTTATAAGAAAGCTTTTTTTGCAAAACCCTGTACACATTTTATGAATAACCAAACCATAACCGTTTCAGTTTTACGTGTTAGGCTTTAATGTTTATGTAATAGTGTTTAGGAAATTAGGGTTCAGTTGTATAGGGTTTAGTGTTTATGGTTCATGTACTAGGGTTTATGAATTTAAGGGTTAGGGTTTAGTTATGTAATGGTTAGGGTTTAGATTTTTATTAAAACGGTTGGGGTATATGTTTTTAAGGAAAATTTTAGGGTTTATTTTTTATGGAAAATATTAGGGTTAAATGGTTCATCGGAATGAGATAGGGTTTAGTTATTTTGAATAAGGTTAAGGTTCAGGTATATAAACGTTAAGATTAGGGTTCATCGATTTAGCAGAAAAGATTATGGTTTTTTTAATCTTTAATTTTTGTGTTCAGTGTTTCATCAAATTTGTTAGGGTTTAGTTTTTTTAAAATAAACCTATAACCTTAAACCCTTTGATGAAAAACTAAACCCTAACTGCGTAATATGTATGCCCTCACCCCTAATGCTTGAAACCCTAAACCCATGCCCATCTCTCGTAAAGTAAACTTTAATAACTAAATAATGAAACCCTAAACCATTAATCGTAGAACCCTAAACATGGCCATAAACCATAACCCCTAAAACCCTATGACCAAAAAACTAGATTCTAAAACCCCTAAACGGTTAGTGGTTCAATTATTAAACAAATGATTTTGGGTTCATCGTTTCATCAATAAGTGTAGTGTTCATGTTTTTAACCAAAAATGTTAGTGTTCAACGTTTCATTTATAACATTATGGGTAAGTTTTTTTTTTTTTTTTACTAAACCCATTACAGAATTATTGAATAACCGAAGCATAACCATTTGAGGTTTAGGGGCTAGGGTTTAAGGTTTATGTAATAGTGTTTTAAAAATTAGGGTTCAAGTGTTTAGGGATTAGTGTTCATGGTTTATGTATTAGGGTTTATGCATTGAAGGGTTAGGGTTTAGTTATGTAATAGTTAGGATTTAGATTGTTATCAAAATGGTTAGGGTATATGTTTTTACCGAAAACGTGGCCGTTTATAAATCTATGGAAAATGTTAGGGTTAAATGTTTCACCTTAAATGTTAGGGTTTAGTTATTTTTCATATGGTTATGGTTCAGGTATTTAAATGGTATGGTTTTGGTTCATCATTCACCAAAGAAGATTATGGTTTTTTTTTTTTTTATATATTTTCAGTTTTAGTGTTCTGTGTTTCATCAAAATTATTAGTGCTTTGTTTTAAAAATAAACCTATAATCTTAAACCCTGTGATGAAAAGCAAAAAACCTAACCACGTAATTTGTAAACCCTCAGGGCCTAGCGCTTGAAAAATATAATATTCAGCTTATCATCAAAAGGTAAGGGTCAATCTTCTTAACTAAACTCTAAACACTAAATAATTAAACCCTACACCCTTAACCGTGAAACTCTAAACCCTAAATTGTAAATTCTGAACCAGATAACAAACCTTAAGCATTAAAACGCTATGACATAAACACTAGTCCCTAAAACCCCGAAACGGTTAGTGGTTTAGATATTAATCAAATGATTTAGGGTTCAACCTTTCATGACAAAGTGTATTGTTGGGGCTTTAAACAAAAAAAGGTTAGTGTTCAACGTTTTATCTATAACGTTATAAGAAAGTTTTTTTTGCAAAACCCTGTACACATTTTATGAATAACCAAACCATAACCGTTTCAGTTTTACGTGTTAGGCTTTAATGTTTATGTAATAGTGTTTAGGAAATTAGGGTTCAGTTGTATAAGGTTTAGTGTTTATGGTTCATGTACTAGGGTTTATGAATTTAAGGGTTAGGGTTTAGTTATGTAATGGTTAGGGTTTAGATTTTTATTAAAACGGTTGGGGTATATGTTTTTAAGGAAAATTTTAGGGTTTATTTTTTATGGAAAATATTAGGGTTAAATGGTTCATCGGAAGGGGATAGGGTTTAGTTATTTTCAATAAGGTTACGGTTCAGGTATTTAAACGTTAAGATTAGGGTTCATCGATTTAGCAGAAAAGATTATGGTTTTTTTTATCTTTAATTTTTGTGTTCAGTATTTCATCAAATTTGTTAGGGTTTAGTTTTTTTAAAATAAACCTATAACCTTAAACCCTTTGATGAAAAACTAAACCCTAACTGCGTAATATGTATGCCCTCACCCCTAATGCTTGAAACCCTAAACCCATGCCCATCTCTCGTAAAGTAAACTTTAATAACTAAATAATGAAACCCTAAACCATTAATCGTAGAACCCTAAACATGGCCATAAACCATAACCCCTAAAACCCTATGACCAAAAAACTAGATTCTAAAACCCCTAAACGGTTAGTGGTTCAATTATTAAACAAATGATTTTGGGTTCATCGTTTCATCAATAAGTGTAGTGTTCATGTTTTTAACCAAAAAGGTTAGTGTTCAACGTTTCATTTATAACATTATGGGTAAGTTTTTTTTTTTTTTTTACTAAACCCATTACAGAATTATTGAATAACCGAACCATAACCATTTGAGGTTTAGGGGCTAGGGTTTAAGGTTTATGTAATAGTGTTTTAAAAATTAGGGTTCAAGTGTTTAGGGATTAGTGTTCATGGTTTATGTATTAGGGTTTATGCATTGAAGGGTTAGGGTTTAGTTATGTAATAGTTAGGATTTAGATTGTTATCAAAATGGTTAGGGTATATGTTTTTACCGAAAACGTGGGCGTTTATAAATCTATGGAAAATGTTAGGGTTAAATGTTTCACCTTAAATGTTAGGGTTTAGTTATTTTTCATATGGTTATGGTTCAGGTATTTAAATGGTATGGTTTTGGTTCATCATTCACCAAAGAAGATTATGGTTTTTTTTATATATATTTTTAGTTTTAGTGTTCTGTGTTTCATCAAAATTATTAGTCTTTGTTTTAAAAATAAACCTATAATCTTAAACCCTGTGATGAAAAGCAAAAAACCTAACCACGTAATTTGTAAACCCTCAGGGCCTAGCGCTTGAAAAATATACTATTCAGCTTATCATCAAAAGGTAAGGGTCAATCTTCTTAACTAAACTCTAAACACTAAATAATTAAACCCTACACCCTTAACCGTGAAACTCTAAACCCTAAATTGTAAATTCTGAACCTGATAACAAACCTTAAGCATTAAAACGCTATGACATAAACACTAGTCCCTAAAACCCCGAAACGGTTAGTGGTTTAGATATTAATCAAATGATTTAGGGTTCAACCTTTCATGACAAAGTGTATTGTTGGGGCTTTAAACAAAAAAAGGTTAGTGTTCAACGTTTTATCTATAACGTTATAAGAAAGTTTTTTTTGCAAAACCCTGTACACATTTTATGAATAACCAAACCATAACCGTTTCAGTTTTACGTGTTAGGCTTTAATGTTTATGTAATAGTGTTTAGGAAATTAGGGTTCAGTTGTATAGGGTTTAGTGTTTATGGTTCATGTACTAGGGTTTATGAATTTAAGGGTTAGGGTTTAGTTATGTAATGGTTAGGGTTTAGATTTTTATTAAAACGGTTGGGGTATATGTTTTTAAGGAAAATTTTAGGGTTTATTTTTTATGGAAAATATTAGGGTTAAATGGTTCATCGGAAGGGGATAGGGTTTAGTTATTTTCAATAAGGTTACGGTTCAGGTATTTAAACGTTAAGATTAGGGTTCATCGATTTAGCAGAAAAGATTATGGTTTTTTTTATCTTTAATTTTTGTGTTCAGTATTTCATCAAATTTGTTAGGGTTTAGTTTTTTTAAAATAAACCTATAACCTTAAACCCTTTGATGAAAAACTAAACCCTAACTGCGTAATATGTATGCCCTCACCCCTAATGCTTGAAACCCTAAACCCATGCCCATCTCTCGTAAAGTAAACTTTAATAACTAAATAATGAAACCCTAAACCATTAATCGTAGAACCCTAAACATGGCCATAAACCATAACCCCTAAAACCCTATGACCAAAAAACTAGATTCTAAAACCCCTAAACGGTTAGTGGTTCAATTATTAAACAAATGATTTTGGGTTCATCGTTTCATCAATAAGTGTAGTGTTCATGTTTTTAACCAAAAAGGTTAGTGTTCAACGTTTCATTTATAACATTATGGGTAAGTTTTTTTTTTTTTTTTACTAAACCCATTACAGAATTATTGAATAACCGAACCATAACCATTTGAGGTTTAGGGGCTAGGGTTTAAGGTTTATGTAATAGTGTTTTAAAAATTAGGGTTCAAGTGTTTAGGGATTAGTGTTCATGGTTTATGTATTAGGGTTTATGCATTGAAGGGTTAGGGTTTAGTTATGTAATAGTTAGGATTTAGATTGTTATCAAAATGGTTAGGGTATATGTTTTTACCGAAAACGTGGGCGTTTATAAATCTATGGAAAATGTTAGGGTTAAATGTTTCACCTTAAATGTTAGGGTTTAGTTATTTTTCATATGGTTATGGTTCAGGTATTTAAATGGTATGGTTTTGGTTCATCATTCACCAAAGAAGATTATGGTTTTTTTTATATATATTTTTAGTTTTAGTGTTCTGTGTTTCATCAAAATTATTAGTCTTTGTTTTAAAAATAAACCTATAATCTTAAACCCTGTGATGAAAAGCAAAAAACCTAACCACGTAATTTGTAAACCCTCAGGGCCTAGCGCTTGAAAAATATACTATTCAGCTTATCATCAAAAGGTAAGGGTCAATCTTCTTAACTAAACTCTAAACACTAAATAATTAAACCCTACACCCTTAACCGTGAAACTCTAAACCCTAAATTGTAAATTCTGAACCTGATAACAAACCTTAAGCATTAAAACGCTGTGACATAAACACTAGTCCCTAAACCTGAAACGGTTAGTGGTTTAGATATTAATCAAATGATTTAGGGTTCAACCTTTCATGACAAAGTGTATTGTTGGGGCTTTAAACAAAAAAAGGTTAGTGTTCAACGTTTTATCTATAACGTTATAAGAAAGTTTTTTTTGCAAAACCCTGTACACATTTTATGAATAACCAAACCATAACCGTTTCAGTTTTACGTGTTAGGCTTTAATGTTTATGTAATAGTGTTTAGGAAATTAGGGTTCAGTTGTATAGGGTTTAGTGTTTATGGTTCATGTACTAGGGTTTATGAATTTAAGGGTTAGGGTTTAGTTATGTAATGGTTAGGGTTTAGATTTTTATTAAAGCTGTTAGGGTATATGTTTTTAAGGAAAATTTTAGGGTTTATTTTTTATGGAAAATATTAGGGTTAAATGGTTCATCGGAATGAGATAGGGTTTAGTTATTTTGAATAAGGTTAAGGTTCAGGTATATAAACGTTAAGATTAGGGTTCATCGATTTAGCAGAAAAGATTATGGTTTTTTTAATCTTTAATTTTTGTGTTCAGTGTTTCATCAAATTTGTTAGGGTTTAGTTTTTTTAAAATAAACCTATAACCTTAAACTCTTTGATGAAAAACTAAACCCTAACTGCGTAATATGTATGCCCTCAC
Organism: Knoxia roxburghii; assembly: GCA_030378225.1. Classification (NCBI taxonomy): domain Eukaryota; kingdom Viridiplantae; phylum Streptophyta; class Magnoliopsida; order Gentianales; family Rubiaceae; genus Knoxia; species Knoxia roxburghii. The sequence goes on along the minus strand of CM059418.1, from coordinate 25,435,460 downwards.
CCCTAATGCTTGAAACCCTAAACCCATGCCCATCTCTCGTAAAGTAAACTTTAATAACTAAATAATGAAACCCTAAACCATTAATCGTAGAACCCTAAACATGGCCATAAACCATAACCCCTAAAACCCTATGACCAAAAAACTAGATTCTAAAACCCCTAAACGGTTAGTGGTTCAATTATTAAACAAATGATTTTGGGTTCATCGTTTCATCAATAAGTGTAGTGTTCATGTTTTTAACCAAAAAGGTTAGTGTTCAACGTTTCATTTATAACATTATGGGTAAGTTTTTTTTTTTTTTTTACTAAACCCATTACAGAATTATTGAATAACCGAACCATAACCATTTGAGGTTTAGGGGCTAGGGTTTAAGGTTTATGTAATAGTGTTTTAAAAATTAGGGTTCAAGTGTTTAGGGATTAGTGTTCATGGTTTATGTATTAGGGTTTATGCATTGAAGGGTTAGGGTTTAGTTATGTAATAGTTAGGATTTAGATTGTTATCAAAATGGTTAGGGTATATGTTTTTACCGAAAACGTGGGCGTTTATAAATCTATGGAAAATGTTAGGGTTAAATGTTTCACCTTAAATGTTAGGGTTTAGTTATTTTTCATATGGTTATGGTTCAGGTATTTAAATGGTATGGTTTTGGTTCATCATTCACCAAAGAAGATTATGGTTTTTTTTTATATATATTTTTAGTTTTAGTGTTCTGTGTTTCATCAAAATTATTAGTCTTTGTTTTAAAAATAAACCTATAATCTTAAACCCTGTGATGAAAAGCAAAAAACCTAACCACGTAATTTGTAAACCCTCAGGGCCTAGCGCTTGAAAAATATACTATTCAGCTTATCATCAAAAGGTAAGGGTCAATCTTCTTAACTAAACTCTAAACACTAAATAATTAAACCCTACACCCTTAACCGTGAAACTCTAAACCCTAAATTGTAAATTCTGAACCTGATAACAAACCTTAAGCATTAAAACGCTGTGACATAAACACTAGTCCCTAAACCTGAAACGGTTAGTGGTTTAGATATTAATCAAATGATTTAGGGTTCAACCTTTCATGACAAAGTGTTTTGTTGGGGCTTTAAACAAAAAAAGGTTAGTGTTCAACGTTTTATCTATAACGTTATAAGAAAGTTTTTTTTGCAAAACCCTGTACACATTTTATGAATAACCAAACCATAACCGTTTCAGTTTTACGTGTTAGGCTTTAATGTTTATGTAATAGTGTTTAGGAAATTAGGGTTCAGTTGTATAGGGTTTAGTGTTTATGGTTCATGTACTAGGGTTTATGAATTTAAGGGTTAGGGTTTAGTTATGTAATGGTTAGGGTTTAGATTTTTATTAAAGCTGTTAGGGTATATGTTTTTAAGGAAAATTTTAGGGTTTATTTTTTATGGAAAATATTAGGGTTAAATGGTTCATCGGAATGAGATAGGGTTTAGTTATTTTGAATAAGGTTAAGGTTCAGGTATATAAACGTTAAGATTAGGGTTCATCGATTTAGCAGAAAAGATTATGGTTTTTTTAATCTTTAATTTTTGTGTTCAGTGTTTCATCAAATTTGTTAGGGTTTAGTTTTTTTAAAATAAACCTATAACCTTAAACCCTTTGATGAAAAACTAAACCCTAACTGCGTAATATGTATGCCCTCACCCTAATGCTTGAAACCCTAAACCCATGCCCATCTCTCGTAAAGTAAACTTTAATAACTAAATAATGAAACCCTAAACCATTAATCGTAGAACCCTAAACATGGCCATAAACCATAACCCCTAAAACCCTATGACCAAAAAACTAGATTCTAAAACCCCTAAACGGTTAGTGGTTCAATTATTAAACAAATGATTTTGGGTTCATCGTTTCATCAATAAGTGTAGTGTTCATGTTTTTAACCAAAAATGTTAGTGTTCAACGTTTCATTTATAACATTATGGGTAAGTTTTTTTTTTTTTTTTACTAAACCCATTACAGAATTATTGAATAACCGAACCATAACCATTTGAGGTTTAGGGGCTAGGGTTTAAGGTTTATGTAATAGTGTTTTAAAAATTAGGGTTCAAGTGTTTAGGGATTAGTGTTCATGGTTTATGTATTAGGGTTTATGCATTGAAGGGTTAGGGTTTAGTTATGTAATAGTTAGGATTTAGATTGTTATCAAAATGGTTAGGGTATATGTTTTTACCGAAAACGTGGGCGTTTATAAATCTATGGAAAATGTTAGGGTTAAATGTTTCACCTTAAATGTTAGGGTTTAGTTATTTTTCATATGGTTATGGTTCAGGTATTTAAATGGTATGGTTTTGGTTCATCATTCACCAAAGAAGATTATGGTTTTTTTTATATATATTTTTAGTTTTAGTGTTCTGTGTTTCATCAAAATTATTAGTCTTTGTTTTAAAAATAAACCTATAATCTTAAACCCTGTGATGAAAAGCAAAAAACCTAACCACGTAATTTGTAAACCCTCAGGGCCTAGCGCTTGAAAAATATACTATTCAGCTTATCATCAAAAGGTAAGGGTCAATCTTCTTAACTAAACTCTAAACACTAAATAATTAAACCCTACACCCTTAACCGTGAAACTCTAAACCCTAACTTGTAAATTCTGAACCTGATAACAAACCTTAAGCATTAAAACGCTGTGACATAAACACTAGTCCCTAAACCTGAAACGGTTAGTGGTTTAGATATTAATCAAATGATTTAGGGTTCAACCTTTCATGACAAAGTGTTTTGTTGGGGCTTTAAACAAAAAAAGGTTAGTGTTCAACGTTTTATCTATAACGTTATAAGAAAGTTTTTTTTGCAAAACCCTGTACACATTTTATGAATAACCAAACCATAACCGTTTCAGTTTTACGTGTTAGGCTTTAATGTTTATGTAATAGTGTTTAGGAAATTAGGGTTCAGTTGTATAGGGTTTAGTGTTTATGGTTCATGTACTAGGGTTTATGAATTTAAGGGTTAGGGTTTAGTTATGTAATGGTTAGGGTTTAGATTTTTATTAAAGCTGTTAGGGTATATGTTTTTAAGGAAAATTTTAGGGTTTATTTTTTATGGAAAATATTAGGGTTAAATGGTTCATCGGAATGAGATAGGGTTTAGTTATTTTGAATAAGGTTAAGGTTCAGGTATATAAACGTTAAGATTAGGGTTCATCGATTTAGCAGAAAAGATTATGGTTTTTTTAATCTTTAATTTTTGTGTTCAGTGTTTCATCAAATTTGTTAGGGTTTAGTTTTTTTAAAATAAACCTATAACCTTAAACCCTTTGATGAAAAACTAAACCCTAACTGCGTAATATGTATGCCCTCACCCCTAATGCTTGAAACCCTAAACCCATGCCCATCTCTCGTAAAGTAAACTTTAATAACTAAATAATGAAACCCTAAACCATTAATCGTAGAACCCTAAACATGGCCATAAACCATAACCCCTAAAACCCTATGACCAAAAAACTAGATTCTAAAACCCCTAAACGGTTAGTGGTTCAATTATTAAACAAATGATTTTGGGTTCATCGTTTCATCAATAAGTGTAGTGTTCATGTTTTTAACCAAAAAGGTTAGTGTTCAACGTTTCATTTATAACATTATGGGTAAGTTTTTTTTTTTTTTTTACTAAACCCATTACAGAATTATTGAATAACCGAAGCATAACCATTTGAGGTTTAGGGGCTAGGGTTTAAGGTTTATGTAATAGTGTTTTAAAAATTAGGGTTCAAGTGTTTAGGGATTAGTGTTCATGGTTTATGTATTAGGGTTTATGCATTGAAGGGTTAGGGTTTAGTTATGTAATAGTTAGGATTTAGATTGTTATCAAAATGGTTAGGGTATATGTTTTTACCGAAAACGTGGCCGTTTATAAATCTATGGAAAATGTTAGGGTTAAATGTTTCACCTTAAATGTTAGGGTTTAGTTATTTTTCATATGGTTATGGTTCAGGTATTTAAATGGTATGGTTTTGGTTCATCATTCACCAAAGAAGATTATGGTTTTTTTTTTTTTTATATATTTTCAGTTTTAGTGTTCTGTGTTTCATCAAAATTATTAGTGCTTTGTTTTAAAAATAAACCTATAATCTTAAACCCTGTGATGAAAAGCAAAAAACCTAACCACGTAATTTGTAAACCCTCAGGGCCTAGCGCTTGAAAAATATAATATTCAGCTTATCATCAAAAGGTAAGGGTCAATCTTCTTAACTAAACTCTAAACACTAAATAATTAAACCCTACACCCTTAACCGTGAAACTCTAAACCCTAAATTGTAAATTCTGAACCAGATAACAAACCTTAAGCATTAAAACGCTATGACATAAACACTAGTCCCTAAAACCCCGAAACGGTTAGTGGTTTAGATATTAATCAAATGATTTAGGGTTCAACCTTTCATGACAAAGTGTATTGTTGGGGCTTTAAACAAAAAAAGGTTAGTGTTCAACGTTTTATCTATAACGTTATAAGAAAGTTTTTTTTGCAAAACCCTGTACACATTTTATGAATAACCAAACCATAACCGTTTCAGTTTTACGTGTTAGGCTTTAATGTTTATGTAATAGTGTTTAGGAAATTAGGGTTCAGTTGTATAGGGTTTAGTGTTTATGGTTCATGTACTAGGGTTTATGAATTTAAGGGTTAGGGTTTAGTTATGTAATGGTTAGGGTTTAGATTTTTATTACAGCGGTTAGGGTATATGTTTTTAAGGAAAATTTTAGGGTTTATTTTTTATGGAAAATATTAGGGTTAAATGGTTCATCGGAATGAGATAGGGTTTAGTTATTTTGAATAAGGTTAAGGTTCAGGTATATAAACGTTAAGATTAGGGTTCATCGATTTAGCAGAAAAGATTATGGTTTTTTTAATCTTTAATTTTTGTGTTCAGTGTTTCATCAAATTTGTTAGGGTTTAGTTTTTTTAAAATAAACCTATAACCTTAAACCCTTTGATGAAAAACTAAACCCTAACTGCGTAATATGTATGCCCTCACCCCTAATGCTTGAAACCCTAAACCCATGCCCATCTCTCGTAAAGTAAACTTTAATAACTAGATAATGAAACCCTAAACCATTAATCGTAGAACCCTAAACATGGCCATAAACCATAACCCCTAAAACCCTATGACCAAAAAACTAGATTCTAAAACCCCTAAACGGTTAGTGGTTCAATTATTAAACAAATGATTTTGGGTTCATCGTTTCATCAATAAGTGTAGTGTTCATGTTTTTAACCAAAAATGTTAGTGTTCAACGTTTCATTTATAACATTATGGGTAAGTTTTTTTTTTACTAAACCCATTACAGAATTATTGAATAACCGAACCATAACCATTTGAGGTTTAGGGGTTAGGGTTTAAGGTTTATGTAATAGTGTTTTAAAAATTAGGGTTCAAGTGTTTAGGGATTAGTGTTTATGGTTTAGGTATTAGGGCTTATGCATTTAAGGGTTCGGGTTTAGTTATGTAATAGTTAGGATTTAGATTGTTATCAAAATGGTTAGGGTATATGTTTTTACCGAAAACGTGGGGGTTTATAAATCTATGGAAAATGTTAGGGTTAAATGTTTCACCTTAAATGTTAGGCTTTAATGTTTATGTAATAGTGTTTAGGAAATTAGGGTTCAGTTGTATAGGGTTAAGTGTTTATGGTTCATGTACTAGGGTTTATGAATTTAAGGGTTAGGGTTTAGTTATGTAATGGTTAGGGTTTAGATTTTTATTAAAGCGGTTAGGGTATATGTTTTTAAGGAAAATTTTAGGGTTTATTTTTTATGGAAAATATTAGGGTTAAATGGTTCATCGGAATGAGATAGGGTTTAGTTATTTTGAATAAGGTTAAGGTTCAGGTATATAAACGTTAAGATTAGGGTTCATCGATTTAGCAGAAAAGATTATGGTTTTTTTAATCTTTAATTTTTGTGTTCAGTGTTTCATCAAATTTGTTAGGGTTTAGTTTTTTTAAAATAAACCTATAACCTTAAACCCTTTGATGAAAAACTAAACCCTAACTACGTAATATGTATACCCTCACCCCTAATGCTTGAAACCCTAAACCCATGCCCATCTCTCGTAAAGTAAACTTTAATAACTAAATAATGAAACCCTAAACTATTAATCGTAGAACCCTAAACACGGCCATAAACCATAACCCCTAAAACCCTATGACCAAAAAACTAGATTCTAAAACCCCTAAACGGTTAGTGGTTCAATTATTAAACAAATGATTTTGGGTTCATCGTTTCATCAATAAGTGTAGGGTTCATGTTTTTAACCAAAAAGGTTAGTGTTCAACGTTTCATTTATAACATTATGGGTAAGTTTTTTTTTTTTTTTTTTTTACTAAACCCATTACAGAATTATTGAATAACCGAACCATAACCATTTGAGGTTTAGGGGTTAGGGTTTAAGGTTTATGTAATAGTGTTTTAAAAATTAGGGTTCAAGTGTTTAGGGATTAGTGTTTATGGTTTAGGTATTAGGGCTTATGCATTTAAGGGTTCGGGTTTAGTTATGTAATAGTTAGGATTTAGATTGTTATCAAAATGGTTAGGGTATATGTTTTTACCGAAAACGTGGGGGTTTATAAATCTATGGAAAATGTTAGGGTTAAATGTTTCACCTTAAATGTTAGGGTTTAGTTATTTTTCATATGGTTACGGTTTAGGTATTTAAATGGTATGGTTTTGGTTCATCATTCACCAAAGAAGATTATGGTTTTTTTTTTTTTATATATTTTTAGTTTTAGTGTTCTGTGTTTCATCAAAATCGTTAGTGCTTTGTTTTAAAAATAAACCTATAATCTTAAACCCTGTGATGAAAAGCAAAAAACCTAACCACGTAATTTGTAAACCCTCAGGGCCTAGCGCTTGAAAAATATAATATTCAGCTTATCATTAAAAGGTAAGGGTCAATCTTCTTAACTAAACTCTAAACACTAAATAATTAAACCCTACACCCTTAACCGTGAAACTATAAACCCTAAATTGTAAATTCTGAACCTGATAAAAAACCTTAAGCATTAAAACCCTATGACATAAACACTAGACCCTAAAACCCCAAAACGGTTAGTGGTTTAGATATTAATCAAATGATTTAGGGTTCAACCTTTCATGACAAAGTGTATTGTTGGGGTTTTAAACAAAAAAAGGTTAGTGTTCAACGTTTTATCTATAACGTTATAAGAAAGTTTTTTTTGCAAAACCCTGTACACATTTTATAAATAACCAAACCATAACCGTTTCAGTTTTACGTGTTAGGCTTTAATGTTTATATAATAGTGTTTAGGAAATTAGGGTTCAGTTGTATAGGGTTTAGTGTTTATGGTTCATGTACAAGGGTTTATGAATTTAAGGGTTAGGGTTTAGTTATGTAATGGTTAGGGTTTCGATTTTTAGTAAAACTGTTATGGTATATGTTTTTAAAGAAAATTTCAGGGTTTATTTTTTATGAAAAATATTAGGGTTAAATGGTTCATCAGAAGGGGATAGGGTTTAGTTATTTTGAATAAGGTTACGGTTCAGGTAGTTAAACGTTAAGATTAGGGTTCATCGATTTAGCAGAAAAGATTATGGTTTTTTTTTTATCTTTAATTTTTGTGTTCAGTGTTTCATCAAATTTGTTAGGATTTAGTTTTTTTAAAATGAACCTATAACCTTAAACCCTTTGATGAAAAACTAAACCCTAACTACGTAATATGTATACCCTCACCCCTAATGCTTGAAACCCTAAACCCATGCCCATCTCTCGTAAAGTAAACTTTAATAACTAAATAATGAACCCTAAACCATTAATCGTAGAACCCTAAACACGGCCATAAACCATACTAGAACCCTATGACCAAAAAACTAGATTCTAAAACCCCTAAACGGTTAGTGGTTCAATTATTAAACAAATGATTTTGGGTTCATCGTTTCATCAATAAGTGTAGGGTTCATGTTTTTAACCAAAAAGGTTAGTGATGTGAATCCAAGGTACGAATTCACTTGAATTGTAGAATCGTCCTCGATTGATCTTTTGAGCAAAACAACTAGCTCAAGTGGATTCAACAATATTGAGTATTAATGAACTCAACACCTTTGAATCACACTATATTGAAAGATGTCTTGAAATCTTCCAAGCAAAAACAACCCAAACCAAAATAGACCCAACAACAATAGGATGAAACCTATCACCTTTGAATCATAAAATGGTAGTTTTGAAATTACTATTCCCAACCCCTCTAATTTTCAAACCCAACAACACTAGGATAAACCTAACACCTTTGGATTATGAAATGAATTAGAAAAGAAGAGTAGAAGGCGCCACAACTAAAAGGAAGAGTTTTAGTTGATAAGCCAAATAAGTTTTGCAAGCATACTTGCAAGACTAAAACTAGCTCACTAAGAAACTAGCAAAGAAAGTAAAATTCCTTAAAGTTTATAACATCAAATCTTGAATTCTAATAGTTAACCAAGGCCCCTATTTATAGAGTTTCAAGAGGGACCAAGGTTGGAAATTACAAAAGGATTAAAGGAGCAATTCTAAATCTTCTAGTCAAGACTAGCATTAACACTTCTCTTTGACCAAGAAAAGCACTTTGACCTAGAAAAGCTCTTTGACCTAGAAGACTCTTGCACTTAATTCTAATATTCTAAATACTAAAAAAAAAATGCAGAAAACAACTTGAAAATATCACCCAAATGCTGTTGAATTTCGTCCATAAATCCAGCTTATAAATGCGACGTTCAACCTTCTTCAGGCGACATGGGCATGTCAGAGGAAAAGTTATATTCTGCCCAACCTTTCTCAGGCGACATGGGCATGTCAGAAGAAAAGTTCTATTCTGCCCAACCTTTCTCAGGTGACATGGGCATGTCAGAAGAAAAGTTCTATTCTGCCCAACCTTTCTCAGGCGACATGGGCATGTCGGAGGAAATGTTCACTTCTGGAAGCTGCATAAAAAAGTACTTCCCACACCATTTGGATCAAGATCCAAGACTTGCAAAATGTTGTAATATTTAGCATGAATTGAGGTAGCCGTTGGATCCTCTTTTGAACAGACTTCAAGAATCAAAATGCTCAAGGCTTCTTGCATCCTTTTCTTTTTCAAACTAGTCATTGGGCCCGTCATCCCTTCAAGTGGATTTGGGGGAATGATATGTGCAGAACTATTTGGAGTTGAGGGTGGTTCGGTCATGCCTTCGCCATCATCATCTTTGACATCTTTAGCATTACTTCCTTGGAACTCATCATCCCCTCTCCCTTGAAAAGGATTCGTCCTCGAATCCATTGGATCTACATCAAAATCAAAAGAAGATAAGTCAGAAATATTAAAAGTAGCACTTACACCATAGTCTCCGGGAAGATCAAGCTTGTAAGCATTATCATTGACTCGTGCCAAAACTTGAAATGGTCCATCACCACGGGGGTGTAACTTAGTTCTCCTTGAGGCTGGAAACCTCTCTTTTCTCATGTGTACCCAAACCCAATCACCGGGTTCGAACACAATTTTCTTACGGCCTTTATTTGCATTCTTTGCATATTGCTCATTTTTCTTCTCAATGTTTGCACGAGCTTGCTCATGCAATTTCTTCACGGTTTCAGCTTTCTTCTTGCCATCCAAACTCACTTGATCCTGTAAAGGTAAAGGAGATAAGTCTAGAGAAGTTAGAGGATTGAAGCCATAAACCAACTCAAAAGGAGAAAAATTAGTAGAAGTGTGTAGTGTGCGATTGTATGCAAATTCAGCAATTGGCAAACACTCCTCCCAACTTTTCAAATTCTTTTTAATTATGGCCCTTAACAAAACACCCAAAGTTCTATTTGTTACTTCCGTTTGGCCATCTGTTTGTGGGTGACTTGTGGTTGAAAACAAAAGTTTTGTTCCCAATTTTCCCCAAAGAGTTTTCCAGAAATAACTCAAAAACTTTACATCCCTATCGGACACAATAGTCCTAGGAACACCATGTAGACGAACAATTTCTTTGAAGAAGAGATCAGCCACGTGTTTTGCATTGTCGGCTTTCCTACAAGCAATAAAGTGAGCCATTTTGGAGAATCTGTCAACAACAACAAAAATAGAGTCCATGCCTCTTTGAGATCTAGGCAAACCAAGAACAAAGTCCATAGAAATGTCAGTCCAAGGAGATTGAGGGACAGGGAGTGGAGTATACAATCCATGGGGAAGAGACTTAGATTTAGCTTTCTTGCAGTCAAGACATGTAGCACAAATTTTCTCAACATCCTTTTTCATGTTTGGCCAATAAAAGTGTTCATTCAAAATATCTAAAGTTTTTAGAACACCAAAATGTCCCATTAAACCTCCACAATGAGATTCACGAACCAAAAGCTCTCTAAGTGAACAAGAAGGAATACATAATTTGTTTTCTTTGAACAAAAACCGTTCACATTGATAAAACTTATTGAAAGCACCCTTTTCACATGCATTAAATATGTCAGAAAAATCATGATCCTTAGCATACAACTCCTTAATATACTCAAATCCCATGATTGTAGCATTAACAGTAGTAATCAAGGCATACCTTCGAGAGAGTGCATCAGCCACAATGTTCTCTTTACCTTTTTTGTACTTTACCACATATGGGAAAGTTTCAATGAATGAGATCCATTTTGCATGCCTCTTGTGCAAATTCTTTTGTCCTTTGAGATACTTGATGGATTCATGATCGGTGTGAATCACAAACTCTCTCGGCATAAGGTAGTGCTGCCAAGTTTCCAATGCTCTCACTACTGCATAGAGCTCTTTGTCATATGTTGGGTAGTTCAATGTTGCTCCATTCAACTTCTCACTAAAGTAGGCAATGGGTCGGCCTCCTTGAAGCAACACAGCACCTATTCCAATTCCTGAATCATCACATTCAACTTCAAAAGTGTTAGAAAAATTAGGCAAAGCTAAAACAGAAGCATTAGTCAAATCATGCTTCAATTGATCAAATGCCTTTTGTTGAGAATCTCCCCACTCAAACTTAACATTTTTCTTTACCAACTCATTTAGTGGAGCTGCTTTTGTTGAGAAATCTTTGACAAATCTCCTATAAAAACTTGCAAGTCCATGGAAGTATCTCACCTCAGTCACATTTGTGGGAATTGGCCAATCAAGAATTGCTGCCACCTTTGCTTCATCAACTCTCAAACCATTAGAACTCACAACATAGCCAAGAAAAACAACTTCTTCAACAAAAAAAGTACATTTTTTCAAATTTGCAAACAATTTTTCTTTACGCAAAGTAGTAAGAACAAGCTTAAGATGTTCAACATGTTCTCTTATGTTCTTACTATAGATCAAGATATCATCAAAATAGACAACTACAAACTTTCCAATGAAACGTCTCAAAACATGATTCATTAGCCTCATAAATGTACTAGGGGCATTAGTTAAACCAAAAGGCATAACAAGCCACTCATAAAGACCAAATTTTGTCTTGAAAGCCGTTTTCCATTCATCACCCTCTTTGATTCTTATTTGATGATAACCAGATTTCAAATCAATTTTTGTGAAAAATTTTGCACCAAATAATTCATCGAGCATATCGTCTAATCTTGGAATGGGGTGACGATACTTAATGGTGATTTTGTTCACAGCCCTACAATCAATGCACATACGCCATGTACCATCTTTTTTTGGAACTAAAATGACAGGAATAGCACAAGGGCTAAGAGACTCACGAATATATCCCATGCTTAGCAATTCTTCAACTTGCCTTTGAAGTTCTTTTGTTTCTTCTGGATTTGCACGATAGGCTGGCCTATTTGGAATGGAAGCTTCGGGTAGAAAGTCGATTTGATGCTCAATTCCTCGAATTGGAGGTAACCCCTTAGGCACTTCCTCGGGTAGCACATCTGCAAATTCATTCAAAACAACCACAATTTCTAAAGGTAAATTGTTAGGAAGCTCATCAAGAACAAGACATTCTTCATGGAATAAGAGCATAACAATTGGTTGGTGAGAATTGAGGGCTCTATCTACATCTCTCATGCTCGCAAAGAAGGCACCTTTTGTCTCACTTGCCTTTGGTTTTTCCCTCTCACTCACTTTGCTTTTTGTCTTTCCATCTCTTGCTTTTTCTTCACTCACTTTGCTTTTAGCACTCACATCTCTTGCTTTTTCACACTCTTTTGGCTTTTTCAACTCACTCTCCTCTTTTAGCCTTTTCTCTCTCATTCTCATTTGTTCTTTGTGCACCTGTTGAGGAGAAAGTGGAACAAGAGTAAAAGCTTTACGATTATGAACAATATGATACTTGTTAGATTTTCCCTCATGATTAGCATTATGATCAAACTCCCATGGTCGGCCAAGAAGAATATGGCCAGCTTGCATTGGTACTACATCACACAAAACTTCATCCTCATATTTCCCAATTGAAAATTTTACCTTTGCTTGCCGATTCACCCTTAGCTCTCCACTATCATTGAGCCATTGCAAACGGTAAGGATTGGGATGAGCAGTCATGGATAGACCCAATTTGTCTACAAGATAAGAGCTAACACAATTAGTACAACTCCCACTATCAATGATGAGCATGCATACCTTATCTTGTACTTTGCATCTTGTGTCAAAGATAGTACTTAGGGGTGTAAACGAGCCGAGCCGAGCTCGAACTTACCTATGTTCAGGCTCGGCTCGCCTAAATATGAAGGGGCTCGAGTTCGAGCTCGAGCTCGTTCGAGCTCATTTTTTGGAGCTCGAGCTCGAGCTCGTTTAAGAATTGTGAAGCTCGAGATCGAGATCGCGAGCTAGGCTCGCGAGCTAGGCTCGGTAGGCTCGCGAGCCAAACTCGATTTTGAGTTTGACAAAGTGCTCATTAAATTTAATATAAATTTGTCTGATTTTGTTTAAGGGGTGTACCACGTCTCATAACACTTGCACCACGTCAAAACTAACTTGCACCACGTCCAGAAACGTCTACAAACATTCGTGTGAAGTTAAGCTATTTTTTTTTCACAAAGACAAACCACAACGTCAAAGATAACTAGAACAACGTCCATAAACGTCTACATTCATTCATTTGAATTTAAACTGATTTTTTTCCCCAAATACAGTCCACCACGTCTCATAACACTTGAATCACGTCAAAAATAACTATCACCACGTCCAGAAACGTCTACATCCATTCGTGTGAATTTAAACTGATTTTTTTAACCAAAAAATAGTCCACCACGTCTCATAACACTTGAACCACGTCAAAAATAACTAGCACCACGTCCAGAAACGTCTACATCCATTCGTGTGAATCTAAACTGATTTTTTTCACCAAAAAACAGTCCACCACGTGGTGCTAGTGTTATGAGACGCGGTGGAATATCTTTACTGAAAAAAATCAGTTTAAACTCACATGAATGGATGTAGACGTTTATGGACAAGGTCCTAGTGTTTTTAGACGTGGTTCTTGTGTTTTGAGACGTGGTACTGTCTTTTTGAAAAAAATCAGTTAAAGTTCACATGAATGTATGTAGACGTTTTTGGACGTGTTTCTTGTTGTTCTGAGACGAGTTGAGATGTTTTGTGAAAAAATCAGTTTAAATTCACATGTCTGGATGTAGACGTTTTTGGACGTGGTCCGAGTGTTTTTAGACGTGGTTCAAGTGTTTTGAGACGTGGTCGACTGTCTTTGTGAAAAAATTCAGTTTAGTTCACATGAATAGATGTAGACGTTTTTGGACGTGGTTCTAGTTGTTCTGAGACGATTTGAGATGTTTTTTGAAAAAATCAGTTTAAATTCACATGAATGGATGTAGACGTTTTTGGACGTGGTCCTAGTGTTTTTAGACGTGGTTCTAGTGTTTTGAGACGTGGTTCTTGTAAAGCAGTATACAAAATGTGTTAATTAATTAAGATATTCAAGAAATTATTATAAGGAAAAATTATATATATATTTCAAAAATGGGTAGTATTTATATAAGACGTTTTGGAACGTGACTGGATGTGGCATGCTATCTATTTTCCCCTACCCCTCGGCTTTCCCTTTTGTTGTGCCCCTGTTGCTTCCAAAAATGTTTTATATTCTTCATTTTCTCCATCATCTTCTTTTGGAGGAGGCAAAGATTCTTGTGGCATGGTGTATAAGGTATGATAGTTCTCCTTATAATACTCTAGTGCATTTTTCTTGAAATCATCCTTGAGCATGTTTGATGGAGACATGAGGATGTTGTATGCATACTTGGCTCTTAATGTGATCATGATGTTTTTGTCCTCTTTAGCCTTCATCAGGAGATTATCATAATCCAGTTCCATATCCCCTCCATGCATCTCCATGTGCCTGATTGTGAAAAGAACTTCAGTTTAAGTAAATAAATACTAGCTACCTTGTCAAGATACGTAGAGAATAAGTAATATTACCTGATGCAGTATATACCGCAATCGTTCACGTTTGTTGCATCTTGCCATTTTGCAGCAGGGAATAGTATATCAATACCTTTCATCTCTTTGTATTTGGGGTTTTCACTTGATTGTTCCGAAAGTATTGCAAGTAACATTTGAAGCATGTCCTTTGGCAATTTGTGATTGGGATTCGGAGGTAAGTTGTTGATTACCATGGCTACTTCAAATGCAAAATTGATCACAAGCAAGGTGAAGTGCTTGTGGTCCAAGAGAGGGAAGAAAACCTGGGAGTGAATAAAAAAAGAATTAGTTTATGTTAATGAATTGATTGTTAATGAATGGTTTTGTAAATGTACTTACAATGTCTGCATTGAAACCATCCAAGGTTCTGTGGTTTCGTGCAAGTTCTTCAATCATCCAGTCACGAAAAATTTTTTTTTGTTTTTCTTTTGAAGAAATTTTGAATATTCCTTGGCCAGTCCAAATTGTCTGCATGAATTGAGATTGTAAATACACACCACGTCCATTAAAAGTGAATAGAAGTACCAATTTAAATGTTCTTACCGAAAATCTTGTTGTGAAGAAGAACCTTTTATAATCAGTATGGTCCCTTTTTTTCCCAGGAAAGCTTCTGATGTAGTTCATGTGGTTGCACCATGCATCCACCATACTGTTAGATAGCCACTTATTGATTGACATGTTGTGGAAATCTAATCTAGTCAGTCCCAGGGTTCCATAGCTGTAAAGTGTTTGCCTGCATTAATATTAGAGTTAGTAAGACGTGGTTAGTAACACGTAGTTGGACGTGGCGACTGTGTACACAGACGTGGTCACTATGTACACAGACGTGCATACTGTGTAAACAGACGTGGCGACGGTGTAAGTGTGTACAGCCTGATGACTATGTGTTGTGTCAAATGATTGAAATATGGAAATTGAATGTACTTACCCATTTTCGACAGGGATACCTCTTTTTGTATCCTCTATAAGGAATGCAAAGTTTGTCATGATTTCCTCCTTTTTAGAAAGCTTTAAATCTGGCATTTCCTTCGTTGGAGGCTTCATGTAGCAATAGAATGGACTCCTCAGTGCCAATGGAAGTTGGATTTGACGATGCTTTGGATTTGGCTTTGTGTCTGCTATTTCCAGAGGATTGTCTTCTTCATCCATGATGATTCTGTAGACATTTAAAATGTACCACGTTTAGACAAGTCTATTTACGTCTACCCTATCAGTAACAATATTATAATACTAGTAAATGAATGATAGTATTACTTACTTTCTGATTTCGTCCTCTGGTTGTGCCTGAGAAGCATCATGTTCCTTTTCAAGGTTCCTTTGCATTGGCACTGGCATTTGCTCCTTCTGAGTAGTTAAATCTATGCCCAGGTTGAAGCTTGGCATAGAATCTTTAACTTCTTGAAACCTCTTGTTCAGGAGATTGTTTGTCTCCTGTTGTTGTTTTTCAATCTTTGCAATCTGAGTCAGGATTGCAGCAATGTTGTTGTTTTCTTGTTGAATTTGACTCTGTGGCTTCTCATATGCTGCAATCTTCTTCTCCATCTCCTGTTTAAGGATCTTATCCACGCCCTCAAGTATTGCAGGAGTAAGTTCTTGACTCAGATTGGCTGTTGCTGTGTTTGTATCAGCAAACTTCTTGTTGAGTTCTTCTTGATGCTTCTGGAACATCTTTTCAACTTCACTCAACAATGGTGCAACAAATTCAGTGGCAGCTTGACGTTGTACAATTTGATCTTGTTCATATTGTACTGTTTCTTTATTCTCATTGTTGAACAGATTTGCCATTTGTTTGCACATCATATGAAGCATCATCAATGCTGGATTATCTTGGATTTCCTTGGTATCGTCCACAAGTTGGATAATGTTGGTCAATCCTTTAGATAATCCATTCAATTCTTGATTCAGGCTTCTGATATTTGCTTCAACAGGCTATACAAAATCAAATATAAACAACACAGGCGTAAGTGTGATTGTATTAATACTCGCCACGTCTGTGTACACACCCGCCACGTCTGTGTACACAGTCGCCACGTCGATGTACACAGTCGCTACGTCTGTGTACACAGTCGCCACGTCGGTGTACACAGTCGCCACGTCGGTGTACACAGTCGCCACGTCCAAATACGTCTAGTAAATGTGTAAGAGAAATTGTTTGGATTTTGAAATTTACCTGATCTTCCATCTCTGGAATTTCTTTATCTCTGATCTCGGCAGCATAATCATCATCATCAGGCTGTAAAATATCAAATTTGTTAGCGAATATTATATACCACGTCTGTATATATAGCCACCACGTCTTTATATATGGCCACCACGTCCAAATACGTCTAAAACAAGTAATAAGAGTAACTACTTATTTTTTGATTTTGAATATTACCTGATGTTGGTATTCAGGTTCCTTCTGTTTTGGTTGGTCTCCATGTTGCACATTGTGGTGGTGGTGTTGTTCTTCTTGCTACTCTCCAGGTTGTTGTTCTTTTTGGAGATCTTCTCTTGAAATTATTCTTGCCCTTCCAAAACCTCCCAACCTTTTAATCTCCTTTGTCTCTCTTTTGTTATATTTTTCTATGTCCCAATAGGAGAGTAGAGTGGTGTTTGTTGGACGTAGGGCATCACCAGCAAGTCTGACTCTGTCCAGATAGAGTAGCTATGGAAAATGAAAAAGTTATAGTTAGCTACGTCTGAAAAAATGATGATTTAAAGTGGACAACGTTTGAAATACTTACGACAAGGAAGGGGAGTGATCCTCTAAACATGGATCTCTTTTCCTTCCAAAGCTCTACTGATTCTTTCAGACCTCTGATTGTGAACTCGCACCAGTTCATATTTCGGATGTCATTGACATTTTTGATGCTCTTCAGTATTGCTTGTCGACATCCAAGGTCCTGGAAAGCCCAAAGCAGAGTTGTTGTCATGTAGATTGTGAAGTCAATCTTGAAGTTATCATTGGCATATTCTCTGTTTGCTTTGATATATGCTGCAATTTGTGTGGTGGTTGGTTTTCTTGGTTTCCCGGTTTTCTTGTCAATTGTTCCTGTATGCCTTGAATGGAAGTTGTTCATGTCATTCTTGTATTCTTCATTGTGTTCTTCATAATGTGTGTATTCTTCAACCCTAATACCACCACGTGGTATTCCGAACACATGATGGACATCTTCTTCTTCTATTTTCAAACTTCCACTTTGCAATCTGATTGACATGCTTGCGAGATCAAAACGCTGCAAGAGATGCTCTCCCAAAGAACATGGGACTTGTTTTAGATTTACTTCCAGCAATGATCCCAGTCCAATCTCTCTTACTGCCTCTCTTTGAACCTCGGACAACACTCTAGTCAGCTTGTACAATCCAGCAGTTGTTGTCCTTGTTTGGAATTTAATCTGTTCTGCTTCTTCTTCTTCATGTTCTGAAAATGAATAAATAAATATTAGCCCACATACAAAGTCCTCATATGTCATGAAAAAGGCTACAACGTCCAAACACATCCTCATACATACCTGATTCAACTCTCTGTCTTTTTGTTGATTTTTTTTCTGGTGTAGTGTTCTTTTTTGCTGCTGTTTTTTTTGGCTTTCTGTTTCTTTCTCTGTTGTAGTTCATCTTCTTCTGATTCAATTTCATCTCTTGGTCTCTTTGTTGGCTTTTTTGTTGGTGTTTTTTCGGCTACGGGTTGTTTTTGTGTTGGTTGTTTTTTGGTTTTGGATTGCTGTTTTTGAGGTTTCTGTTTGTGTTTTTCAGGTTCAAGGATGTGTTGTGTTGCTGCTTGTACAAGGGTTGCTAGATCTTGTTCAGAAATTTTAGGGCTTGGGGGGCTGGCTGACCTTTTTTTCATCAAATATTGGTTTAGTGGTTGTGATTCATCTTCACTTTCTGTGGGAGACACATGCTGGCTTGGTGAGGCAGCAGAATCATCTTCTGATGATGATGATGGTGTGACAAAATCATCATCACAATCATATAACACAAGTTTTCTATTTTGTTCTGTTTTGTTAACCATCCTGCATTGAACATTGGAAATAAATAACCATAAGAAGAAAAAAAAAAAAAACAAAACAAAACAAAACAGGAAAAGAAGCGCAACGTCCACTATAATAGGTACCACGTCCAAATACGTCAGAAAAATCAATAGCGCCACGTCCGAAAACATACACAAAAAAATTTATTATTCTTTCACAAATACAGACAGCAAAGACATTGTTTATCTACTAAATTCCATAAAAAATACTGAAACGTCCAGTATCACAAGAACAAAGTTAATTTTTTCAGAAAAATAATTGACAAACAGCCGCGCAACGTCCACTATAGTAGGTACCACGTCTTTATACGTCCGAAAACAGTAGCGCCACGTCCAAAAACAGTAGCGCCACGTCCAAAAACAGTTGCGCCACGTCCGAAAACACACAATTATAATTTCAGTACATACAAACACAGATAAAAAACACAATGAAACGTCCAGTAAACACCAATATATCATATTTGATAGTAATAGAGCATTATTTTAAGGGTAATACACGATTATAGCATCATAATATACAACCAAAATCAAACGCAGCAACTACGGGAAAATAGGGTTTCGTAAATCCATTAATTGCATTAAAATATAGTTCATAGTTTACGATGTAGTAATTTTTGCGACGTATTACCTGTTTTTTGCTTGAATGTTGTTTTTTTGGAGTTGAAGAACGAAGTTCCGATGAACGTAGCAGGACGGAGTCGGGCTGGGATTGAACGTAGCAGGACGTAGCAGGACGGAGTCGTGTTTTTTTGGTCTTCTTCGTCGGAAATTTCGTCGGAGACTAAGTTTGTATGGCTTTTTTGAAAATAAGAAAACGAAATCGCTGTTTTCAGACTTTGATCGATTGCGGATATGGAAGTTTTTGAGCGGAAGGAAGGTTTTTTTTTTTAAAAAAAGGTAACTACAGCAGCAAGGGTTTTGAGGAGGTATTAGTGACGGAGCGCGCGCGTGAAAGCTACTTGCTAGTAGGGATTTTAAAACGATTTTATTCACAAAAAAACAGCCCACCACGTCTCATGAACTTGGCCCATTTCCAAAAACAACTAGCACCACGTCCAGAAACGTCTTTATGGAAGTGGTTCTAGTTGTCTTTGACGTGGTGGGTTGTATTTGTGAAAAAAATAGCTTAAATTCACATGAATGGACGTAGACGTTTCTGGACGTGGTGCTACTTGTTCTGAGACGTGGTGGACTATCTTTGTGGAAAAAAATCAGTTTAAGCTCACATAAATTGATGTAGACGTTTATGGACGTGGTTCTAGATGTTCTGAGACGAGTTGAGACGTGGTTAGCAAAAATCAGTTTAAATACACATGCATGGATGTAGACGTTTTTAGACGTGGTTCTAGTGTTTTGAGACGTGGTTTTAGTGTTATGAGACGTGGTCGACTGTCTTTGTTGCAAAAATCAGTTTAAATCCACATTAATGGATGTAGACATTTTTTTTTTTTACGTGGTTCTATTTGTTCTGAGACCAGTTGATATGTTGTATGGCCATTGTAGTTGTTTTATCTATTTATAACACATACTTACAAGTTACAAGTTACAAGATCAAATCAAAACATTTCTAAGAGTAATATGTTCATTTAAATTGTTTTATATTCACAAAACACTTACATCCGATATCATAAACATTTCTAAGATTTGAATTGTCATTTTATTTGTTTTATCTCATTACAACTCTTAGATATGAGATCATGATCATTTCTGAGAATTGTATAGCCTTTTTATTTGTGTTATCTTTTCAAAACACTTAGATAATAGATTATGCACATTTCGGTCCACATCATAATTTTTTTTTTCCGTGTTTCTAGTTGTTCTGAGAAGAGTTGAGATGTTTTGTGCAAAAATCAGTTTAAATACACATGCATGGATGTATACGTTCATGGACGTGGTTATAGTGTTTCCAGACGTGGTGGTAGTGTTATGAGACGTGGTATACTGTCTTTGTTTCAGAAATCAGTTTAAATTCACTTGAATGGATGTAGACGTTTTTTTTACGTGTTTATAGTTGTTCTGAGACGATTTGAGATGTTTTGTGCAAAAAATCAGTTTAAATTCACATGCATGGATGTAGACGGTTTTGGACGTGGTTATAGTGTTTTTAGACGTGGTTCTAGTGTTATGAGACGTGGTCGACTGTCTTTGTGGTAGTCACATGAATGGATGTAGAAGAAGTGTCAGCACAACTAGAACCACGTCCCGAAACGTCTTCATCCATGCGTGTGACTTTTAGCTAAATTTTTCACAGGTCGTAGTCTACCACGTATCTCAACGTCCAAAAAACCTATCTCCACGTCTATATGCGTCCAGCTACGTCCCGCTACGTCCAGCCACGTCCGGAAACGTGGTGTTTAGACGTTGAGTATACAAACAGACGCGTATTTAAAACTTCATTAAAGACGCGTCTTTAAAACTTCTCTGCCTAATTGTAGAGACGTTGAGTATACAAACAGACGCTTCTTTAAAACTTCATTAACTGCATCGAACAAAAAACCGTACGACTTTCCATGCATACCTTCGTTTCAAACAAGAAAACTATCCACTCCTATAAAACTAATGCTAAAACAATGTTTCACATTCACTTTCGTAGAACTTAAAAATTACTTCTCTTTCCTTCTTCCCTATCAAACACACCAATCCCAAAAACTTCTTCACTTTCCAATGGCCAGTCGTTATATTCTTGAAAGCATGAACATATTCGAAGAAAACCAAGACCCGCAACCACCAATGCCTCCATCACTCCCGCTTGAACAAATGCCAATGAAACATATGTTCAGCGTAGAACCTCATTCTGAACTCCGAATATTTCTCTTCAGAAATCATTGGAGTGGATTGATGCCGATGAACGACCAACACGTAAACAGATCGCTGGTCCTAGAGTTCTATGATGGTCTGCATAATAGAAATAGACTAAATACAGTTTACGTCAGAGAACATTCAATCAGAATAACTACTCGAGCCATCAACGCCCACTTGAGCATCAGGAACTTGGGTCCTCACTCTTTAAAACATGATGATATTGCCCGTTTCCAACCAACCATGGATGAAGTCCGAGCAGTATTAAAGCAAAACATTAACGTCCCAAACAATTATTGGACGATCAGATTGGAAGATCTGAACAGTTTTGCAAAAATATTGTACACGTTCCTTCGTTACAATGTCGCTGCAGGACAAGTCTCCAAGCCATTCGGTTTGGCACTTTTAATTGCAACAAATGCAAGAAAAAGTATCAATTGGGGCAACATCATCAAATACTACATGGAAGATGTTGGCTTATCAAATAGGTGGACTCGGAGTATCCTTTACCCCAGCCTCGTCATGGACATGTGCGAAATGTCTGGAATCCTACAATCCCATCATGATGAAGTGGTTCCACTCCCTGAATATCTTGGAGACAGCTCTGCCATTCTGCTTGACGAGGATGATGCCTCAAGTGTAGATAGCAATGAGTTGTAATAATAATTTTAATAAAATTTCATTTTTTTCCTTCAAATATCAGTATCTTAAACTTTCTCTTTGCATACTAGACGTTGCGTTAGTATTTTACTGGACGTTAATGGACGTGGATGGACGTGGTGAGCCATTCACTTTCAAAAACCATTTAAAAAACAACAAAACTTCTTCAAACAAATTGACAGGTATCATAAACATTTCTAAGAGTTGAATGGTCATTTTATTTGTTTTATCTCATTACAACTCTTAGATATGAGATCATGATCATTTCTCTTTGTAGACATTTTTTAACGTGTTTTTAGTTGTTCTGAGACGATTTCAGATGTTTTGTGCAAAAATCAGTTTAAATTCACATGCATGGATGTAGACGTTTTTGGACGTGGTTATAGTGTTTTTAGACGTGGTTCTAGTGTTATGAGACGTGGTCGACTGTCTTTGTGTCAAAAATCAGTTTAAATTTACATGAATGGATGTAGACGTTTTTTAACGTGTTTTTAGTTGTTCTGAGACCATTTCAGATGTTTTGTGCAAAAATCAGTTTAAATTCACATGCATGGATGTAGACGTTTTTGGACGTGGTTATAGTGTTTTGAGACGTGGCGCTAGTTGTTCTGAGACGTGGTAGACTGTCTTTGTGAAAAAAATCAGTTTAAATTCACATGAATATATGTATAGGGGTGTAGACGTGTCAGCAGCACGACTAGAACCACGTCAAAAATCACTTTCACCACGTCCCGAAACGTCTACATCCATGCGTGTGACTTTTAGCTGAATTTTTCACAGGACATATTCTACCACGTCTCTCTACGTCCAAAACAACTATAGCCACGTCTAGATACGTCCATCTATGTCCAGCTAAGTCCAGCCACGTCCGGAAACGTCCAGTTACGTCCCATATCCTCGCCGATATCCTTTAACCCTAATCCTAAGTCATTTCTCCCGCCATTTAACCCTAATCCTAAGTCATTTCTCCCGCCATTTCCTCGCCGATATCCCTCTTCTTAAGTCATTTCTCCCGCCATTTCCTCGCCGATATCCCTCTCCTAAGTCATTTCTCCCGCCATTTCCTCGCAGATATCCCTCTCCTAATTCATTTCTCCCGCCATTTACTCGCCGATATCCCTCTCTTATCTGCCCAATTTTCTCTCTCCCCGTCGCTTCGCGCCACCATTTCTGACCACTCCCTCCCTGCCGTGTTTCGGGTCGCACGTCACCATTGGAATACTCCTCATATACTTGTGAGCAAAACCCACCGATTGGTGTTGATTTTGTTAGTCGGATTTCGATTTGGTATAAACCCTTGCCGCCACTGTGTTCCACCGCGAACCACCGCCTCCCGGTGTCTTGTGATCTTGAATTTTATTCTTGAATTCTATTTTTTTTTTATTTGGCTAAACCTTTGAGATCTTGAATTTTTTGTCTTGCAGTTGAGTTCGTCATTATGAGTACAGGAAATCCTCCTCCCCTAACTACAAGTGCTAGTGGTGTTGCAGAAAGTAACAAGATGGATGATGAACTTCACACCAACACTATGAGAGATATGGAGTTGAATTCAGCAAGATCACATGGTTTTGGGGAGCAGAAAGATACCGCAGTAGAAAATGAAGAGGTTTTTCAAACCAATAAAAGGAAGAAAACTTCAAAAGTTTGGGATGATTTTGAAGAATGCATAGAGGATGGGAAGAAGAAAGCAAAATGTCTCCATTGTCATACTATACTTGTTCGTACTTTAGGGGCCACAAGTAGTTTGTTGAGACACAGAGATGGATGTGTGAAGAGAAAACTGAATTTGAAGGTATCTTCTGAACAACAAAAGTTGAATTTTATGCCAACTGATTTGCCATCAACTTCTATGTCTCTTCTGCATTCTGGTAAGTTTGACATGGAACAAATGAGAGAGGCAGCTTCCCATTGGATTATGATGCATGAGCATCCATTTACCATTTTGGAAGAGGATGGATTTAACTTGATGATGAAGCGAGGACATCCAGAGTGGAAAAAAATTTCTAGAAACACGTGTAGGTCTGACTGTTACAAAATATTTGAGATTGAAAAGAAGAAGTTAAAGAAAAGTCTTGCGGGAGTTAGCAAGATAAGTTTGACTACCGATTGCTGGAAATCCAAGAATCAAAAGATTGAATACATGGTTGTTACTGGCCACTGGATTGACTTCTCTTGGAAATTGCAGAAGAGAGTTTTAAGCTTCATCAACATTCCACCACCAATAGGAGGTATCCAAATTTGTGATGCATTATTCAAATGCATGAAGGATTGGGATATTGAGAAAAAGGTATTCAGTATTACTGTTGATAATGCTTCCAGTAATAATGTTGCTCTTGAAAATATGATGAATACCATTCAAAAGTCAAGAGTCTTGCCATGTGGAGGAAAGTTATTTCATGTGCGTTGTTGTGCACATATATTGAACCTATGTGTTCAGGATGGATTGAAGCAGATAGGAGATCTTATTGAAGACGTGAGAGAAAGCGTGGAATATGTTAATCGTTCAGAGGTCAGACGTCTTCAATTTACAGAGATTGCACAACAACTATCATTGAAAGATAGAAAATTGATTCGTGATTGCAAGACAAGATGGAACTCTACCTTCGAGATGTTGAGTTGCGCCCTCAAGTTTAGGGAGGTTTTTGAAATGCTGAGCCAACGTGATCTCAATTATTCTTGCTGCCCTTTAAAAGAAGATTGGGATAAAGCTGAGAAGATTTGCTCTATTTTGGAAAATTTTTGGACAGCAACGCATATCATTTCAGGTACTGACTATCCTACCTCCAATTTGTTTCTGAAAGAAGTTCAGAAAATTAAATCAACATTGGACAAGCATGCTTATCATGAAGATGATTTCATTAGAGAATTAGTTGGCAAGATGAAAGATAAGTTTGACAAATATTGGGGGGAGTGTAATTTGTTAATGGCTATAGCTGCAGTGCTTGATCCAACAATGAAAATGCTTGCTGTTGAATTTTGTTTTCCTAAACTATATTCTGAGGGTGAGGCACAAGACAACATTTTTAAGGTGAAAGATGCACTTCATCGGCTGTATGAAGGGTATGTGGTTGAAAATACTTCTAGCAGCAGAAGTTTACTTCCGGCGAATTCTGATAGTTTTGGTCCTGCTAGTAGTTTTGAAGATCAGCAGCACCTTTCCTCGCGGGGTAAGTGGGATGATTTTGATGAATATTGTGCACAAATTGAGACAGTGGAGCCTAAAAAATCTGAATTGGTAGACTATTTAGAAAAGCCACGCCTCAAGAACAATGAGATTCCTGAAAATTTTTCTTGTTTAGAGTGGTGGAAGATGAATAGGATACATTATCCTATATTATCTAAGATGGCAGCTGATATTTTAGCTATCCCTGTAAGTTCAGTGGCTTCTGAAGCAACATTCAGTGCTGGGACAAGGGTGATTGATTCTTATCGTGCCTCACTTTCCCCTGAGACAGTGCAGGTCTTACTTTGTGGAGGGGATTGGCTTAGATACTCCAATGGAATTAAACACAAGATGAAAGTAAGTTTTACTAATAAAGTTGATTAGTTTCATTTCATTTATTTACTAAGTTGGTGGTAACACTGTTTCTTTATATTTGTTATTTTGTTACAGAAGGATAAGACCTATCAAGAAATTTATCTTCCAACAACGTCTACAATTTCATCAAAGTAAGCTCAATCCTATATTTTTTTAGCTTCTCTTATTTGTGCATTCTAAGAGTTTACATGGATTTTAACAGAGCATCCCAAGGTTCCAGTTCCTGAAGAATAATATTGAGCAGAACAAGTGTACGAGAGGGTTCATGAAGTTGCTAAATTTTTTGTTTATTTATTTTTTTTGCTAACAGTGACTTCATATGTAATACTCCAATTTACAGTAATAATAATATTTTATTCACAAGTATTTGTATTTTTATTATTATATCACTATAATTTTTTTAGGGGTTTACCACGTCTCATAACACTTTCTCCACGTCAAAAATAACTTCCACCACGTCCAGAAACGTCTACATCAATTCGTGTGAATTTAAGCTATTTTTTTTCACAAAGACAACCCACAACGTCAAGGACAACTAGAACCACGTCCATAAACTTCTACATCCATTCATGTGAGTTTACTCTGATTTTTTTCACCAAAGATAGTCCACCACGTCTCATTACACTATCACCACGTCTAAAATAACTAGCACCACGTCCAGAAACGTCTACATCCATTCATGTGAAATTAAGCAATTTTTTTCACAAAGACAACCCACAACTTCAAGGAAAACTAGAACCACGTCCATAAACTTCTACATCCATTCATGTGAGTTTAAACTGATTTTTTTCCCCACCCAAAGATAGTCCACCACGTCTCATAACACTAGAACCACGTCTCAAATAACTTGCACCACGTCCAGAAACGTCTACATCCATTCATGTGAAATTAAGCAATTTTTTTCACAAAGACAACCCACAACTTCAAGGAAAACTAGAACCACGTCCATAAACTTCTACATCCATTCATGTGAGTTTAAACTGATTTTTTTCCCCACCCAAAGATAGTCCACCACGTCTCATAACACTAGAACCACGTCTCAAATAACTGGCACCACGTCCAGAAACGTCTACATCCATTCATGTGAATTTAAGCTATTTTTTTCACAAAGACAACCCACCACGTCAAAGACAACTAGAACCGCGTCCATAAACGTCTACATCCATTCATGTGAATTTAACCTGATTTTTTTCCCCAAAGATAGTCCACCACCTATCATAACACTAGAACAACGTCAAAAATAACTAGCACCACGTCCAAAAACGTCTACATCCATGCATGTGTATTTAAACTGATTTTTTGCACAAAACATCTCAACTCGTCTCAGACTCAGAACAACTATAACCACGTCAAAAAATGTCTACATCCATTCATGTGAATTTAAACTGATTTTTTTCACAAAGACAGTATACCACGTCTCAGAACAAGTAGCACAACGTCTCAAAACACTAGGACCACGTCAAAAAACGTCTAAAAAAACTGATATTGTATTACGGGACAAAAAACGCACCAAAAATTTTCGACATTTACTTAGCGATTTTCTACCTTTTTCCTTCATAAGGCCATTTTCGTCATTTCATAAATATTTTGATTTTTTTTTTTTGATACAAATAGCAAGTCCCAATAAATAAATAAATAAATAATATATAAGCTCGTTAGGCTCGTCGAGCCTAACGAGCCTATATATTACATGCTCGAACTCGGCTTGTTACCTTAACGAGCCGAGCTCGAGCTCGGCTCGAGCTCGGTCAACTCCGAACTCAAACCGAGCTTTGACCGAGCCGGCTCGCGAATAGCTCACGAGCGGCTCAGTTCATTTACACCCCTAATAGTACTCCTTTGCTCTTCATCATAAGATCCAACTTGAGTATTCAATACTCTCAAAGTGACCAAAACCTCATCACCACTTGTTTCAAATTGTTCACCTTCATCTTCAACATTCGGATCCTCCTCATTTTCTTCTCCTTCACTTTGGCTTAAACAAGAACCATCTTCTCGCATTACCATAGTCCTAGAGTTAGGACATTGGGAAGCTATATGTCCCTTTCCCAAACACTTAAAACAAGTGAGTTTAGAAGTAGAAGAAGAACTTTTATTTGATTCACCCTTTTCAAACCTTTTAAAATCATGCTTCTTTGGTTCATCTTTCTTTTTACCAAAATCCCTTTTGTTTCCATTATTGTTTTTCCAAGAGGATTGGTTAGAAAGAAACTTACTTGAACCACTCTTTCTTTTCAATTGCCTTTCCACCTTTTCTGCCACATGCATCATTTCTTCCAAATCCAAGTAATGTTGTAATTCAACAACATCGGCAATCTCTCTTCTTAAACCACCCAAAAACCGTGCCATAGTAGCTTCGGGATCTTCCTCAATGCTTGCTCTTGTTATTGCTAAATCCATCTCTTGGTAGTATTCTGCCACGGTCTTTGCTCCTTGAGTGATACTATGCAATTTGTTGTAAAGATCTCTATAGTAATGAGGGGGAATGAATCGTTTCCTCAAAACAGCCTTCATGTCTTCCCAAGTTGCAATTGGCCTCTCTCTATTCCTTCTTCTAGAAACAATCAATCGATCCCACCATGTTAATGCATAACCGTGAAATTCAAGGGAAGCAATTTTTACCTTCTTTTCTTCCGATAATTGTGGATCGAAAATATCTTTTCCACCTTCATTTCCCAATCAAAATATGCCTCGGGATCTCCTTTTCCATTAAATTCAGGAATCTTCATTTTGAGACCATTAAGGTTGCTATCAACTCCAAATCCATTCCTTCTCCTCCCATTCCCTCGTGATACTTCAGACATTTCTTCCTCGGACCTCCTATCATCTTCCTCGTCATCTTGTTGACTTCCTTGCCTTTCTTCTCTTTGCTGAAAAGCAAGTTCTAGTTGGTCCATTCGGGTGGTGACCCTATCAATGATTTGTTCCAATCGCCTTGTGGTGTGTTCCCTCCATGCTTTTTGTTCAGGTGTTTCACTGGTTGGATCTGCCATTAGAACAACAAAAGATAAAAGTACCTCGCACCCCTTGTCCCCTTTCCCTAATATGTCTCAACCCAAATGAAAAGAAATTTTCACTCGTGTTTAAGGCCGATCTAGTAGGGGTAAGTTGCACTCAGATTTTACCACTCTTTTCCTCCTGTAAGTTCTTGTGAGAATCGTTAAACCCTTACAAGATGCTACTCAAAGATCTTACTTGGCAACAAAGAAAATATAGAGGTCAAAGAAAGGATAGTAGGCAATGATTAGGTAAAAGAAACAAGAATAAGATTTAGAAAGAAATTATAAGAGTAGAAAGAAAACAATGATGATACCTTTTCCTCAAAACTTTTCCCACACTTGGAATCACAAATCCCTGCAATATTAATTTAAGAAGCTAGAAAGATAGTTTCTTCTCTTTTTTTTTTTTTGACTATCTTTTTTTTTTTTTTTTTTTTCCTTCTTGCAAACTTGAACCTTCAAATAGAAACAAGGTAACTATGATAAAAATAAGATGCAAGATAAAAAAAATGATATGATCAAATCAAGGAAACTTAGCTCTGATACCAAACTGATGTGAATCCAAGGTACGAATTCACGTGAATTGTAGAATCGTCCTCGATTGATCTTTTGAGCAAAACAACTAGCTCAAGTGGATTCAACAATATTGAGTATTAATGAACTCAACACCTTTGAATCACACTATATTGAAAGATGTCTTGAAATCTTCCAAGCAAAAACAACCCAAACCAAAATAGACCCAACAACAATAGGATGAAACCTATCACCTTTGAATCATAAAATGGTAGTTTTGAAATTACTATTCCCAACCCCTCTAATTTTCAAACCCAACAACACTAGGATAAACCTAACACCTTTGGATTATGAAATGAATTAGAAAAGAAGAGTAGAAGGCGCCACAACTAAAAGGAAGAGTTTTAGTTGATAAGCCAAATAAGTTTTGCAAGCATACTTGCAAGACTAAAACTAGCTCACTAAGAAACTAGCAAAGAAAGTAAAATTCCTTAAAGTTTATAACATCAAATCTTGAATTCTAATAGTTAACCAAGGCCCCTATTTATAGGTTTCAAGAGGGACCAAGGTTGGAAATTACAAAAGGATTAAAGGAGCAATTCTAAATCTTCTAGTCAAGACTAGCATTAACACTTCTCTTTGACCAAGAAAAGCACTTTGACCTAGAAAAGCTCTTTGACCTAGAAGACTCTTGCACTTAATTCTAATATTCTAAATACTAAAAAAAATGCAGAAAACAACTTGAAAATATCACCCAAATGCTGTTGAATTTCGTCCATAAATCCAGCTTATAAATGCGACGTTCAACCTTCTTCAGGCGACATGGGCATGTTAGAGGAAAAGTTATATTCTGCCCAACCTTTCTCAGGCGACATGGGCATGTCAGAAGAAAAGTTCTATTCTGCCCAACCTTTCTCAGGTGACATGGGCATGTCAGAAGAAAAGTTCTATTCTGCCCAACCTTTCTCAGGCGACATGGGCATGTCGGAGGAAATGTTCACTTCTGGAAGCTGCATAAAAAAGTACTTCCCACACCATTTGGATCAAGATCCAAGACTTGCAAAATGTTGTAATATTTAGCATGAATTGAGGTGGCCGTTGGATCCTCTTTTGAACAGACTTCAAGAATCAAAATGCTCAAGGCTTCTTGCATCCATTTCTTTTTCAAACGAGTCATTGGGCCCGTCATCCCTTCAAGTGGATTTGGTGGAATGATATGTGCAGAATTATTTGGAGTTGAGGGTGGTTCGGTCATGCCTTCGCCATCATCATCTTTGACATCTTTAGCATTACTTCCTTGGAACTCATCAGTTAGTGTTCAACGTTTCATTTATAACATTATGGGTAAGTTTTTTTTTTTTTTTTTTACTAAACCCATTACAGAATTATTGAATAACCGAACCATAACCATTTGAGGTTTAGGGGTTAGGGTTTAAGGTTTATGTAATAGTGTTTTAAAATTAGGGTTCAAGTGTTTAGGGATTAGTGTTTATGGTTTATGTATTAGGGTTTATGCATTTAAGGGTTAGGGTTTAGTTATGTAATAGTTAGGATTTAGATTGTTATCAAAATGGTTAGGGTATATGTTTTTACCGAAAACGTGGGGGTTTATAAATCTATGGAAAATGTTAGGGTTAAATGTTTCACCTTAAATGTTAGGGTTTAGTTATTTTTCATATGGTTATGGTTCAGGTATTTAAATGGTATGGTTTTGGTTCATCATTCACCAAAGAAGATTATGGTTTTTTTTTTTTTTATATTTTTAGTTTTAGTGTTCAGTGTTTCATCAAAATTGTTAGTGCTTTGTTTTAAAAATAAACCTATAATCTTAAACCCTGTGATGAAAAGCAAAAAACCTAACCACGTAATTTGTAAACCCTCAGGGCCTAGCGCTTGAAAAATATAATATTCAGCTTATCATCAAAAGGTAAGGGTCAATCTTCTTAACTAAACTCTAAACACTAAATAATTAAACCCTACACCCTTAAACGTGAAACTATAAACCCTAAATTGTAAATTCTGAACCTGATAACAAAGCTTAAGCATTAAAACGCTATGACATAAACACTAGACCCTAAAACCCCGAAACGGTTAGTGGTTTAGATATTAATCAAATGATTTAGGGTTCAACCTTTCATGACAAAGTGTATTGTTGGGGTTTTAAACAAAAAAAGGTTAGTGTTCAACGTTTTATCTATAACGTTATAAGAAAGTTTTTTTTGCAAAACCCTGTACACATTTTATGAATAACCAAACCATAACCGTTTCAGTTTTACGTGTTAGGCTTTAATGTTTATATAATAGTGTTTAGGGAATTAGGGTTCAGTTGTATAGGGTTTAGTGTTTATGGTTCATGTACTAGGGTTTATGAATTTAAGGGTTAGGGTTTAGTTATGTAATGGTTAGGGTTTAGATTTTTAGTAAAACTGTTATGGTATATGTTTTTAAAGAAAATTTCAGGGTTTATCTTTTATGAAAAATATTAGGGTTAAATGGTTCATCGGAAGGGGATAGGGTTTAGTTATTTTGAATAAGGTTACGGTTCAGGTATTTAAACGTTAAGATTAGGGTTTATCGATTTAGCAGAAAAGATTATGGTTTTTTTATCTTTAATTTTTGTGTTCAGTGTTTCATCAAATTTGTTAGGGTTTAGTTTTTTAAAATAAACCTATAACCTTAAACCCTTTGATGAAAAACTAAACCATAACTACGTAATATGTATACCCTCACCCCTAATGCTTGAAACCCTAAACCCATGCCCATCTCTCGTAAAGTAAACTTTAATAACTAAATAATGAAACCCTAAACCATTAATCGTAGAACCCTAAACACGGCCATAAACCATAACCCCTAAAACCCTATGACCAAAAAACTAGATTCTAAAACCCCTAAACGGTTAGTGGTTCAATTATTAAACAAATGATTTTGGGTTCATCGTTTCATCAATAAGTGTAGTGTTCATGTTTTTAACCAAAAAGGTTAGTGTTCAACGTTTCATTTATAACATTATGGGTAAGTTTTTTTTTTTTTTACTAAACCCATTACAGAATTATTGAATAACCGAACCATAACCATTTGAGGTTTAGGGGTTAGGGTTTAAGGTTTATGTAATAGTGTTTTAAAAATTAGGGTTCAAGTGTTTAGGGATTAGTGTTTATGGTTTATGTATTACGGTTTATGCATTGAAGGGTTAGGGTTTAGTTATGTAATAGTTAGGATTTAGATTGTTATCAAAATGGTTAGGGTATATGTTTTTACCGAATACGTGGGGGTTTATAAATCTATGGAAAATGTTAGGGTTAAATGTTTCACCTTAAATGTTAGGGTTTAGTTATTTTTCATATGGTTATGGTTCAGGTATTTAAATGGTATGGTTTTGGTTCATCATTCACCAAAGAAGATTATGGTTTTTTTTTTTATATATTTTTAGTTTTAGTGTTCAGTGTTTCATCAAAATTGTTAGTGCTTTGTTTTAAAAATAAACCTATAATCTTAAACCCTGTGATGAAAAGCAAAAAACCTAACCACGTAATTTGTAAACCCTCAGGGCCTAGCGCTTGAAAAATATAATATTCAGCTTATCATCGAAAGGTAAGGGTCAATCTTCTTAACTAAACTCTAAACACTAAATAATTAAACCCTACACCCTTAACCGTGAAACTATAAACCCTAAATTGTAAATTTTGAACCTGATAACAAACCTTAAGCATTAAAACGCTATGACATAAACACTGGACCCTAAAACCCCGAAACGGTTAGTGGTTTAGATATTAATCAAATGATTTAGGGTTCAACCTTTCATGACAAAGTGTATTGTTGGGGTTTTAAACAAAAAAAGGTTAGTGTTCAACGTTTTATCTATAACGTTATAAGAAAGTTTTTTTTGCAAAACCCTGTACACATTTTATGAATAACCAAACCATAACCGTTTCAGTTTTAGGTGTTAGGCTTTAATGTTTATGTAATAGTGTTTAGGAAATTAGGGTTCAGTTGTATAGGGTTTAGTGTTTATGGTTCATGTACTAGGGTTTATGAATTTAAGGGTTAGGGTTTAGTTATGTAATGGTTAGGGTTTAGATTTTTAGTAAAACTGTTACGGTATATGTTTTTAAAGAAAATTTCAGGGTTTATTTTTTATGGAAAATATTAGGGTTAAATGGTTCATCGGAAGGGGATAGGGTTTAGTTATTTTGAATAAGGTTACGGTTCAGGTATTTAAACGTTAAGATTAGGGTTCATCGATTTAGCAGAAAAGATTATGGTTTTTTTTATCTTTAATTTTTGTGTTCAGTGTTTCATCAAATTTGTTAGGGTTTAGTTTTTTAAAATAAACCTATAACCTTAAACCCTTTGATGAAAAACTAATCCATAACTACGTAATATGTATACCCTCACCCCTAATGCTTGAAACCCTAAACCCATGCCCATCTCTCGTAAAGTAAACTTTAATAACTAAATAATGAAACCCTAAACCATTAATCGTAGAACCCTAAACACGGCCATAAACCATAACCCCTAAAACCCTATGACCAAAAAACTAGATTCTAAAACCCCTAAACGGTTAGTGGTTCAATTATTAAACAAATGATTTTGGGTTCATCGTTTCATCAATAAGTGTATGTTCATGTTTTTAACCAAAAAGGTTAGTGTTCAACATTTCATTTATAACATTATGGGTAAGTTTTTTTTTACTAAACCCATTACAGAATTTATGAATAACCGAACAATAACCATTTGAGGTTTAGGGGTTAGGGTTTAAGGTTTATGTAATAGTGTTTTAAAAATTAGGGTTCAAGTGTTTAGGGATTAGTGTTTATGGTTTATGTATTAGGGTTTATGCATTGAAGGGTTAGGGTTTAGTTATGTAATAGTTAGGATTTTGATTGTTATCAAAATGGTTAGGGTATATGTTTTTACCGAAAACGTGGGGGTTTATAAATCTATGGAAAATGTTAGGGTTAAATGTTTCACCTTAAATGTTAGGGTTTAGTTATTTTTCATATGGTTATGGTTCAGGTATTTAAATGGTATGGTTTTGGTTCATCATTCACCAAAGAAAATTATGGTTTTTTTTTTATGTTTTTAGTTTTAGTGTTCTGTGTTTCATCAAAATTGTTAGTGCTTTGTTTTAAAAATAAACCTATAATCTTAAACCCTGTGATGGAAAGCAAAAAACCTAACCACGTAATTTGTAAACCCTCAGGGCCTAGCGCTTGAAAAATATAATATTCAGCTTATCATCAAAAGGTAAGGGTCAATCTTCTTAACTAAACTCTAAACACTAAATAATTAAACCCTACACCCTTAACCGTGAAACTATAAACCCTAAATTGTAAATTCTGAACCTGATAACAAACCTTAAGCATTAAAACCCTATGACATAAACACTAGACCCTAAAACCCCGAAACGGTTAGTGGTTTAGATATTAATCAAATGATTTAGGGTTCAACCTTTCATGACAAAGTGTATTGTTGGGGTTTTAAACAAAAAAAGGTTAGTGTTCAACGTTTTATCTATAACGTTATAAGAAAGTTTTTTTTTTTGCAAAACCCTGTACACATTTTATGAATAACCAAACCATAACCGTTTCAGTTTTACGTGTTAGGCTTTAATGTTTATATAATAGTGTTTAGGAAATTAGGGTTCAGTTGTATAGGGTTTAGTGTTTATGGTTCATGTACTAGGGTTTATGAATTTAAGGGTTAGGGTTTAGTTATGTAATGGTTAGGGTTTAGATTATTAGTAAAACTGTTATGGTATATGTTTTTAAAGAAAATTTCAGGGTTTATTTTTTATGAAAAATATTAGGGTTAAATGGTTCATCAGAAGGGGGATAGGGTTTAGTTATTTTGAATAAGGTTACGGTTCAGGTATTTAAACGTTAAGATTAGGGTTCATCGATTTAGCAGAAAAGATTATGGTTTTTTTTATCTTTAATTTTTGTGTTCAGTGTTTCATCAAATTTGTTAGGATTTAGTTTTTTTAAAATAAACCTATAACCTTAAACCCTTTGATGAAAAACTAAACCATAACTACGTAATATGTATACCCTCACCCCTAATGCTTGAAACCCTAAACCCATGCCCATCTCTCGTAAAGTAAACTTTAATAACTAAATAATGAACCCTAAACCATTAATCGTAGAACCCTAAAGACGGCCATAAACCATAACCCCAAAAACCCTATGACCAAAAAACTAGATTATAAAACCCCTAAACGGTTAGTGGTTCAATTATTAAACAAATGATTTTGGGTTCATCGTTTCATCAATAAGTGTAGGGTTCATGTTTTTAACCAAAAAGGTTAGTGTTCAACGTTTCATTTATAACATTATGGGTAATTTTTTTTTTTTTTACTAAACCCATTACAGAATTATTGAATAACCGAACCATAACTATTTGAGGTTTAGGGGTTAAGGTTTAAGGTTTATGTAATAGTGTTTAAAAAATTAGGGTTCAAGTGTTTAGGGATTAGTGTTTATGGTTTATGTATTAGGGTTTATGCATTTAAGGGTTAGGGTTTAGTTATGTAATAGTTAGGATTTAGATTGTTATCAAAATGGTTAGGGTATATATTTTTACCGAAAACGTGGGGTTTTATAAATCTATGGAAAATGTTAGGGTTAAATGTTTCACCTTAAATGTTAGGGTTTAAGTTATTTTTCATATGGTTATGGTTCAGGTATTTAAATGGTATGGTTTTGGTTCATCATTCACCAAAGAAGATTATGGTTTTTTTTTTATATTTTTAGTTTTAGTGTTCTGTGTTTCATCAAAATTGTTAGTGCTTTGTTTTAAAAATAAACCTATAATCTTAAACCCTGTGTTGAAAAGCAAAAAACCTAACCACGTAATTTGTAAACCCTCAGGGCCTAGCGCTTGAAAAATATAATATTCAGCTTATCATCAAAAGGTAAGGGTCAATCTTCTTAACTAAACTCTAAACACTAAATAATTAAACCCTACACCCTTAAACGTGAAACTATAAACCCTAAATTGTAAATTCTGAACCTGATAACAAAGCTTAAGCATTAAAACGCTATGACATAAACACTAGACCCTAAAACCCCGAAACGGTTAGTGGTTTAGATATTAATCAAATGATTTAGGGTTCAACCTTTCATGACAAAGTGTATTGTTGGGGTTTTAAACAAAAAAAGGTTAGTGTTCAACGTTTTATCTATAACGTTATAAGAAAGTTTTTTTTGCAAAACCCTGTACACATTTTATGAATAACCAAACCATAACCGTTTCAGTTTTACGTGTTAGGCTTTAATGTTTATATAATAGTGTTTAGGGAATTAGGGTTCAGTTGTATAGGGTTTAGTGTTTATGGTTCATGTACTAGGGTTTATGAATTTAAGGGTTAGGGTTTAGTTATGTAATGGTTAGGGTTTAGATTTTTAGTAAAACTGTTATGGTATATGTTTTTAAAGAAAATTTCAGGGTTTATCTTTTATGAAAAATATTAGGGTTAAATGGTTCATCGGAAGGGGATAGGGTTTAGTTATTTTGAATAAGGTTACGGTTCAGGTATTTAAACGTTAAGATTAGGGTTCATCGATTTAGCAGAAAAGATTATGGTTTTTTTATCTTTAATTTTTGTGTTCAGTGTTTCATCAAATTTGTTAGGGTTTAGTTTTTTAAAATAAACCTATAACCTTAAACCCTTTGATGAAAAACTAAACCATAACTACGTAATATGTATACCCTCACCCCTAATGCTTGAAACCGTAAACCCATGCCCATCTCTCGTAAAGTAAACTTTAATAACTAAATAATGAAACCCTAAACCATTAATCGTAGAACCCTAAACACGGCCATAAACCATAACCCCTAAAACCCTATGACCAAAAAACTAGATTCTAAAACCCCTAAACGGTTAGTGGTTCAATTATTAAACAAATGATTTTGGGTTCATCGTTTCATCAATAAGTGTAGTGTTCATGTTTTTAACCAAAAAGGTTAGTGTTCAACATTTCATTTATAACATTATGGGTAAGTTTTTTTTTTTTTTTACTAAACCCATTACAGAATTATTGAATAACCGAACCATAACCATTTGAGGTTTAGGGGTTAGGGTTTAAGGTTTATGTAATAGTGTTTTAAAAATTAGGGTTCAAGTGTTTAGGGATTAGTGTTTATGGTTTATGTATTAGGGTTTATGCATTGAAGGGTTAGGGTTTAGTTATGTAATAGTTAGGATTTAGATTGTTATCAAAATGGTTAGGGTATATGTTTTTACCGAATACGTGGGGGTTTATAAATCTATGGAAAATGTTAGGGTTAAATGTTTCACCTTAAATGTTAGGGTTTAGTTATTTTTCATATGGTTATGGTTCAGGTATTTAAATGGTATGGTTTTGGTTCATCATTCACCAAAGAAGATTATGGTTTTTTTTTTTATATTTTTGGTTTTAGTGTTCTGTGTTTCATCAAAATTGTTAGTGCTTTGTTTTAAAAATAAACCTATAATCTTAAACCCTGTGATGAAAAGCAAAAAACCTAACAACGTAATTTGTAAACCTTCATGGCCTAGCGCTTGAAAAATATAATATTCAGCTTATCATTAAAAGGTAAGGGTCAATCTTCTTAACTAAACTCTAAACACTAAATAATTAAACCCTACACCCTTAAACGTGAAACTATAAACCCTAAATTGTAAATTCTGAACCTGATAACAAAGCTTAAGCATTAAAACGCTATGACATAAACACTAGACCCTAAAACCCCGAAACGGTTAGTGGTTTAGATATTAATCAAATGATTTAGGGTTCAACCTTTCATGACAAAGTGTATTGTTGGGGTTTTAAACAAAAAAAGGTTAGTGTTCAACGTTTTATCTATAACGTTATAAGAAAGTTTTTTTTGCAAAACCCTGTACACATTTTATGAATAACCAAACCATAACCGTTTCAGTTTTACGTGTTAGGCTTTAATGTTTATATAATAGTGTTTAGGAAATTAGGGTTCAGTTGTATAGGGTTTAGTGTTTATGGTTCATGTACTAGGGTTTATGAATTTACGGGTTAGGGTTTAGTTATGTAATGGTTAGGGTTTAGATTTTTAGTAAAACTGTTATGGTATATGTTTTTAAAGAAAATTTCAGGGTTTATCTTTTATGAAAAATATTAGGGTTAAATGGTTCATCGGAAGGGGATAGGGTTTAGTTATTTTGAATAAGGTTACGGTTCAGGTATTTAAACGTTAAGATTAGGGTTCATCGATTTAGCAGAAAAGATTATGGTTTTTTTATCTTTAATTTTTGTGTTCAGTGTTTCATCAAATTTGTTAGGGTTTAGTTTTTTAAAATAAACCTATAACCTTAAACCCTTTGATGAAAAACTAAACCATAACTACGTAATATGTATACCCTCACCCCTAATGCTTGAAACCCTAAACCCATGCCCATATCTCGTAAAGTAAACTTTAATAACTAAATAATGAAACCCTAAACCATTAATCGTAGAACCCTAAACACGGCCATAAACCATAACCCCTAAAACCCTATGACCAAAAAACTAGATTCTAAAACCCCTAAACGGTTGGTGGTTCAATTATTAAACAAATGATTTTGGGTTCATCGTTTCATCAATAAGTGTAGTGTTCATGTTTTTAACCAAAAAGGTTAGTGTTCAACGTTTCATTTATAACATTATGGGTAAGTTTTTTTTTTTTTTACTAAACCCATTACAGAATTATTGAATAGTCGAACCATAACCATTTGAGGTTTAGGGGTTAGGGTTTAAGGTTTATGTAATAGTGTTTTAAAAATTAGGGTTCAAGTGTTTAGGGATTAGTGTTTATGGTTTATGTATTAGGGTTTATGCATTGAAGGGTTAGGGTTTAGTTATGTAATAGTTAGGATTTAGATTGTTATCAAAATGGTTAGGGTATATGTTTTTACCGAATACGTGGGGGTTTATAAATCTATGGAAAATGTTAGGGTTAAATGTTTCACCTTAAATGTTAGGGTTTAGTTATTTTTCATATGGTTATGGTTCAGGTATTTAAATGGTATGGTTTTGGTTCATCATTCACCAAAGAAGATTATGGTTTTTTTTTTATATTTTTAGTTTTAGTGTTCTGTGTTTCATCAAAATTGTTAGTGCTTTGTTTTAAAAATAAACCTATAATCTTAAACCCTGTGATGGAAAGCAAAAAACCTAACAACGTAATTTGTAAACCTTCATGGCCTAGCGCTTGAAAAATATAATATTCAGCTTATCATTAAAAGGTAAGGGTCAATCTTCTTAACTAAACTCTAAACACTAAATAATTAAACCCTACACCCTTAACCGTGAAACTATAAACCCTAAATTGTAAATTCTGAACCTGATAACAAACCTTAAGCATTAAAACCCTATGACATAAACACTAGACCCTAAAACCCCGAAACGGTTAGTGGTTTAGATATTAATCAAATGATTTAGGGTTCAACCTTTCATGACAAAGTGTATTGTTGGGGTTTTAAACAAAAAAAGGTTAGTGTTCAACGTTTTATCTATAACGTTATAAGAAAGTTTTTTTTTTGCAAAACCCTGTACACATTTTATGAATAACCAAACCATAACCGTTTCAGTTTTACGTGTTAGGCTTTAATGTTTATATAATAGTGTTTAGGAAATTTGGGTTCAGTTGTATAGGCTTTAATGTTTTTTATGAATAACCAAACCATAACCGTTTCAGTTTTACGTGTTAGGCTTTAATGTTTTTTTTTTTTTTACTAAACCCATTACAGAATTATTGAATAATCGAACCAATACCATTTGAGGTTTAGGGGTTAGGGTTTAAGGTTTATGTAATAGTGTTTTAAAAATTAGGGTTAAAGTGTTTAGGGATTAATGTTTTTGGTTTATGTATTAGGGTTTATGCATTTAAGGGTTAGGGTTTAGTTATGTAATAGTTAGGATTTAGATTGTTATCAAAATAGTTAGGGGATAGGTTTTT
This sequence comes from Knoxia roxburghii, assembly GCA_030378225.1. Lineage (NCBI taxonomy): Eukaryota > Viridiplantae > Streptophyta > Magnoliopsida > Gentianales > Rubiaceae > Knoxia > Knoxia roxburghii. The sequence goes on along the minus strand of CM059418.1, from coordinate 25,395,644 downwards.
ACCGAAAACGTGGGGGTTTATAAATCTATGGAAAATACTAGGGTTAAATGTTTCACCTCAAATGTTAGGGTTTAGTTATTTTTCATATGCTTATGGTTCAGGTATTTAAATGGTATGGTTTTGGTTCATCATTCACCAAAGAAGATTATGGTTTTTTTTTATATATTTTTAGTTTTAGTGTTCTGTGTTTCATCAAAATTGTTAGTGCTTTGTTTTAAAAATAAACCAATAATCTTAAACCCTGTGATGAAAAGCAAAAAACCTAACCACGTAATTTGTAAACCCTCAGGCCCTAGCGCTTGAAAAATATAATATTCAGCTTATCATCAAAAGGTAAGGGTCAATCTTCTTAACTAAACTCTAAACACTAAATAATTAAACCCTACACCCTTAACCGTGAAACTATAAACCCTAAATTGTAAATTCTGAACCTGATAACGACCCTTAAGCATTAAAACCCTATGACATAAACACTAGACCCAAAAACCCCGAAACGGTTAGTGGTTTAGATATTAATCAAATGATTTAGGGTTCAACCTTTCATGACAAAGTGTATTGTTGGGGTTTTAAACAAAAAAAGGATAGCGTTCCACATTTTATCTATAACGTTGTAAGAAATTTTTTTTGCAAAACCCTGTAAACATTTTATGAATAACCAAACCTTAACCATTTCAGTTTTACTTGTTAAGCTTTAATGTTTATGTCATAGTGTTTAGGAAATTAGGGTTCAGTTGTATAGGGTTTAGTGTTTATGGTTCATGTACTAGGGTTTATGAATTTAAGGGTTAGGGTTTAGTTATGTAATGGTTAGGGTTTAGATTTTTATTAAAAAGGTTAGGGTATATGTTTTTAAGGAAAATTTCAGGGTTTATTTTTTATGGAAAATATTAGGGTTAAATGGTTCATCGGAAGGGGATAGGGTTTAGTTATTTTGAATAAGGTTACGGTTCAGGTATTTAAACGTTAAGATTAGGGTTCATCGATTTAGCAGAAAAGATTATGGTTTTTTTTTTATCTTTAATTTTTATGTTCAGTGTTTCATCAAATTTGTTAGGGTTTAGTTTTTTTAAAATAAACCTATAACCTTAAACCCTTTGATGAAAAACTAAACCCTAACTACGTAATATGTATACCCTCACCCCTAATGCTTGAAACCCTAAACCCATGCCCAACTCTTGTAAAGTAAACTTTAATAACTAAATAATGAAACCCTAAACCATTAATCGTAGAAGCCTAAACACGGCCATAAACCATAACCCCTAAAACCCTATGACCAAAAAACTAGATTCTAAAACCCCTAAACGGTTAGTGGTTCAATTATTAAACAAATGATTTTGGGTTCATCGTTTCATCAATAAGTGTAGGGTTCATGTTTTTAACCAAAAAGGTTAGTGTTCAACGTTTCATTTATAACATTATGGATAATTTTTTTTTTTTTTTTTTACTAAAGCCATTACAGAATTATTGAATAACCGAACCATAACCATTTGAGGTTTAGGGGTTAGGGTTTAAGGTTTATGTAATAGTGTTTTAAAAATTAGGGTTCAAGTGTTTTGGGATTAGTGTTTATGGTTTATGTATTAGGGTTTATGCATTTAAGGGTTCGGGTTTAGTTATGTAATAGTTAGGATTTAGATTGTTATCAAAATGGTTAGGGTATATGTTTCTACCGAAAACGTGGGGGTTTATAAATCTATGGAAAATGTTAGGGTTAAATGTTTCACCTTAAATGTTAGGGTTTAGTTATTTTTCATATGGTTATGGTTTAGGTATTTAAATGGTATGGTTTTGGTTCATCATTTACCAAAGAAGATTATGGTTTTTTTTTTTTATATTTTTAGTTTTAGTGTTCTGTGTTTCATCAAAATTGTTAGTGCTTTGTTTTAAAAATAAACCTATAATCTTAAACCCTGTGATGAAAAGCAAAAAACCTAACCACGTAATTTGTAAACCCTCAGGCCCTAGCGCTTGAAAAATATAATATTCAGCTTATCATCAAAAGGTAAGGTTCAATCTTCTTAACTAAACTCTAAACACTAAATAATTAAACCCTACACCCTTAACCGTGAAACTATAAACCCTAAATTGTAAATTCTGAAACTGATAACAACCCTTAAGCATTAAAACCCTATGACATAAACACTAGACCCAAAAACCCCAAAACGGTTAGTGGTTTAGATATTAATCAAATGATTTAGGGTTCAACCTTTCATGACAAAACAGGGTCGATACCAAATCAAAACAGGATCGATTTTAAGTAGCAGAATAAGCTTGAGAAAGAAGATGAATATGAGACGAAGTTGTAAAATGAATTAAAAGAGTAGGAGGTAAACTAGAGTAAGAGCGGAAAGTTGAAAGATGCAGAACTTACTTTGAATGAATTAAAACTTTGGAAAGAAAGATAGAAAACTTGAAAGAGTAAGAGAAGTGTAGAGAGATGTTTTCAAAAACTTGTTTATTGCTAAAAAAGGCTTCTGCCGATTACACAAGTAGTTGTTCCCTTTAGGTCTTTGTATACATCTTTAGTGTTGTTTTCGCATGTTTAGATCTTAGAATACATAATGGCTGAAAGAATTCGTAGATTTCTTTTCAGAGAGTCTAATATAGCCTCTTCATCTGCATCCATCTCATCATCATCATCATACTCATCCATTCTTAATTCTCATGAACTAATAAATGAAATTTTACCTTATACGAGTCCTTCTGCAGTCTACTCACAAGGTCTACTAGAATTTAATAAGGCTTATTCTATTAAGATCCATGAGGAGATCCATCCCATGGAAGAAGATAAAAAAACGATTAATTTGTTAAATAATACTGCTATTAATTATTATCTTAATCAAGGTTATAGATTTATGCATTATGGTTTAATTCAAATTGCTTTACATCCTTTACTTAAACGTGGGGTTGATACTCCTGTTTTTATGGCCTTGCGTGATGATCGTTTACTTCATTATAATGATTCCATACTTGCTTTAGTACAGACTAATTTATGTAATGGTACTACTCGTTTTAATTGTACACCTAATTTTAGTGTCAGTCTTATAGACAAAACTATAATGAAATCTTTAATGTTAGATATTCATGTTCTTAATAAAAAGTTAGACCCTGAATCTGATAAATTTGTTTTAGTTTATCGTATTTATTTCAAGTTAATGAAGTCTATGATTCCTATTGCTTTAAAATTAAAGCCTACTAATATAAATGATTCTGTGTTAGTAATAACTGATTCTGATAATACTCACACTCAAACTCCTAGATTACTTCCTCGTCTTGAAATAACTATACCTGCTGAAATAATGATAGATAGACCCATAGTGTCTCAAAGAAATCCTATTAGAACTCAGGCTAATATTGAAGAACTTTCAGAAAATAAAATTTTAATTAAGTTTGATAATATGTCTTCTTTTAGATCTTTTTCGTGCAGAATACCTTCAGAGATTCCTCCTCGATACTCTGTAGATATACCAAATACTTCAGCTGGGGTAAGTTATGAACCACCCAGATATTCCTATTCTACACCAAATCCTAAGCTTAAATTCAAAGCTCCTCTACCCGAAGTCATTCCTGACTCTAGTTCTTCTTTAGGTTCTCCTACTCAGTCTCAAATGCGTTTTTCTGAACTTAATGTTATAAACAAAGCTTTTCAAATGGATAAAGAATTTCTAAATGAAAATTACTTTTCAAGTGAAAATAATGAACAACGTCAATGGTTTGAAAAATTTGATAAAACTGTAATTTCTCAACAGGATCGATTTTAAGTAGCAGAATAAGCTGGAGAAAGAAGATGAATATGAGACGAAGTTGTAAAATGAATTAAAAGAGTAGGAGGTAAACTAGGGTAAGAGCGGAAAGTTGAAAGATGCAGAACTTACTTTGAATGAATTAAAACTTTGGAAAGAAAGATAGAAAACTTGAAAGAGTAAGAGAAGTGTAGAGAGATGTTTTCAAAAACTTGTTTATTGCTAAAAAAGGCTTCTGTCGATTACACAAGTAATTGTTCCCTTTTATAGAAGGGAAGTCTGTCTAAACTACTTACAAATCTGAAAATGAAGTCCGGATTTAAAGTGAAATGAAACTGAAATGAAAGTAAGTGTTGTATGACCTAAGCACTTACGTCTATCCTACATTATTAAAAAGTAAGTGCTGTATGACCTAAGCACTTACGTCAGGAACCTAATAATGCGTAAACATTTACATCATGAATCTAACTTATTACATTAAAAGTCAAAAGAGTCTTGAGCACATGGACCCCCGAATGGATCAAAATCATCGTCAGTAGGCGGTGAAGAATCTTCTGCTTTTTCGGTGGGTGATGACCTGGAAGCTGAAGCTGAATTAACTAAAGGGAATCTGCTAGAACTCGAAGCCTTTGTCTCGAAATATGTCTTCAAGCATTGCTGAAGAAAGTCTTGAACATCTGGAGTTGAATCTTGAGCCGCTGGATTAACTTGAGCAGGAGAAGGAGTAACCGCAACAGGAGTAGTCAAAGGAGATGAAGTACTGGTTATTATTTTCTTAGGTATAGGAACAAAGGTTTTTGCAGGAGTTACTGGATATATTTCAGTAATCGGAGTTTTTTGAGTAATCGGTGATTGAGGAATTTGATTAGACTTAATTTTCTATTTTTCCCCGGTTTCTAAATATTGTAAAATGACATGGGAATTACTTTGGTCTTCATTAAACTGGATCCACCATTTCACATTAATTTGGCGGATTAGGGCACAAGGAGTATCTTGCTGGAGTTGTTTGATCTGCCAACTCCACGCCAAGATATAGGGTACTCGAAACACTGCATGAAATAGGAATGAGGCCTGATAATCTGCTAACCTACATTTTTTCTTGTAGGTTTGAAATCCTTTTGCTGAAATAGGAGGCAAAATGTCTGGAATAGCACCAAGTAGTTTCCACCAATCATAAAACCACATAGGTAATTGAGTATTAAACTTAGTAGAAAAACTGATGAACCAAGAATGATTAAATGACCGAAAATAGAGACATCGATAAAATGCCAACATATAATCTGTGTAATTAAAATCAGCAGGAATATAACGTCCTGAAAATGTATTCCTATCATGAATGGAAGGAAATTCTTTAGGACTCATAACCTTTTGAATTATGAATTTAGAGTAGGCTATACGGGAGGAGTCTTTTTTGTCAGGAAAATGAGTAATTTCAACCGAATTAGTATCCACGAGAATGAGTTCATTATACTTTTGATTTTTAAATTTATCATCAGTAAACCATTGATTAGTCGGTAGGAAAAGTCGAGAAACATAATTTTTCACATCATTATTTTCGGGAGGAGTTTGGAAATGAGTCAACATCATATATTCAAAATCTTTCTTTTGAATATAAGGAGCAGAATTAGACTGATAAGAAGGAGATGAGGGTCGAACTGGACTATTAGATAACTTAGCAAAAGGAGTCTGGGTAGCATTAATATAAGACAAAGGAGGAAAATCATTAGTAGGGACAGTAGGATGAAGAGGACGAGGAGGATTAGAAATGAAATAGTCTTGGGGAGTGCGAGATATGGGTTGCTTACCCAGATCTTTAGACATAGGAATGACTGTAAGAAATTCACAAGTAAGAAAATCAGGAAGAGAATTAGAATCGCCTTTGATGAATTCAATATCGAAATCAAAGACAGATAGAATAGCCTGCCAACGAGCAAAAATTTGTTTGGAAACTAAATTCTTAACATCTTTTTGCAAAATTTCCTTGGCTGACTTACAGTCAACTCTTAATAAAAACTTTTTATTATACAAATCATCTTGAAATTTGGAAATGCATAAAACAATTGATAAAATTTCTTTTTTAACAGTTGAATAATTTTTCTGAGGGCCGGACCAAACACCCGAATAATACCGGACTAACTCTTCTAAAGATGATGCATGAATTTTTTGTTTCATAATGCCACCATACCCTTCATTGGAGGCATCTGTCTCAATAATCATGAATGCATGTGGATGCGGAAGGCCTAGACAAGGTAAAGTTTTAACTTTACTTTTTATTTCTTTAATCAAATTAGTATTTTTTCGGTCCAGGGTGGAGGAGTCTTCTGCAACCTCTCATACAAGGGTCCACATAAAGTTCGCAGATTGGGGAAAAAATCAGCGATATAATTAAGACAGCCTAAAAACCGTTGTAATTGGTTTTTATCCTTAATTTCATTAGGAAATTTCTCCGTAAACTCAATTGTCCTTTGAATAGGTTTAATTTTACCTTTAGAAATATTATGTCCAAGAAAACGAATTTGAGTTTGAAACAATTTCATTTTCTTTGCAGATATAACTAAACCATTATACTGAATGACATTCAAAATGATATTTAAATGTTTAAAATGTTCATCAATATGATTCGAATATATTAAAATATCATCAATATAAACAAGCACAAAATTAGAATAATCATTAAAAATATCATTCATTATACGTTGGAATTCTGAAGGAGCATTCTTTAGACCGAAAGGCATAACATTCCATTCAAAATGTCCAAAGGGTACAGTAAAAGCAGTTTTGTATCTGTCATTTTCATTAATCTGAATTTGCCAGTAGCCAGATTTCAAATCAAATTTCGAAAAAAATCTTAGCACTATGTAACCTATTTAATAAATCTTTTTTATTAGGAATGGGATAGCGTATCCATTGTAAAACTTTATTTAACGGTTTATAATTAATCACCAATCTAGGGACCCCACGTTCTTTTTCTGCTTGATTATTCACATAGAAAGCTGCACAGCTCCAAGCAGATTGGGATTTTCTAATTAACTTCTTTTCAAGTAAACTATGGATTTCAGTTTTACATAAGTTAAGTAATTCTTCATTCATTTGAATAGGTCTAGCTTTAGTAGGTATATTTCTTTCATTAAAATCCTTTTCATAAGGTAATGAGATAATATGTTTCTTGCGTGACCAGAAAACATTAGAAAGTTCAGAACAAACTAAAGTATTAAACTTATCTTCTAAATTTTTTATTTTTAGTAAAATCTCAGGAGTTTGTAATTGTTCATCTATACGTGAAAATTCTAATTCCTTTTTTAATGACATTAAGGAGTTCTTTTTCTTATTCATTATACAAATTTGTTTATAAATAGAATTAGTCTGTAATAAATCTAATTCAAGCCGTTGAATAGGATTAATAAAAGGAAAGTACAATTTATTTCCTAATATTTTTACAGATATATGATTAGTTTCCTTTTTGAAAGGTGTAATTTGATACAAAAAAGGATTACCCAACACAACATCAGTTGTGAATTTTTCAAGAATTAAAAAGGAATGTTTAAAACAATATCCATTATTACATATATAGCCTTTATTCAATTCAGTATAAATAAGAATTTCTAAACCATTAACAGCATATAATCTTTCTTTAGTACAAGATATATAAAATCAGGAATTATACCTCGATTAATGCAGGATTGGTCGGCTCCACTGTCAATCATGGCAACACACGTAGTCGACCAGTCTTCTACCCCAATGGTTACCATTACATACCATTTTTCAATTTTTACTTTATTTATTAAATTTAAAAATTTTTAATTATCAGGAATATCAGTAGGTATGTTAATATCATCATATTCGTCATTATCTTTTATTAAACCAGAACTAGATGCCATATTTGATACATTTTGTTGAGAGTTTAATATTATCTTAGTTTCTAATTCTAAATCTTTTAATCTTAAATTACTTAATTCTTTATTAATTTCTTTTATCTCATCTTTTAATTTATTAATCTCTTCTTTAAGATTATTAGTTTTACGAAATGCAAATTTATCTTCATGTTTATATTTATCAATTAAATTATTAAGACTAAATGGTTCTTTAATATCAAAAACATGATTATTTTCTTGTAATACTAAATTTTTTAATTTTTCTAAGTATTCTTTTTTAACATTTTCATCTTGAATTTCTTTTATTATATCAAATAATATTTCTTTATCTTTATTGTTATTATTAACAATTTTTATTTCACTATTCATCATATTAATCGTTTTTTTACATTCACAAAATTCATCTTTATCATGAAAACTTGAATCAGAAGAAGTGTAAAAATAGTCATCTTCCATTTCATTTTTGGAATTTATTAATATAGACATTAGTTTATTTTTCAATTCTGTTTCTTCTGAAAATATAGTATTAATTTTCTTTTCTAATTTACAATTTGGAGCTATGTGACCTAATTTTCCACATTTATAACATTTAACTCTTTGTTTCTTATATTTTCTAAATTTCTTTTTATTATTATAAAATTCATTAGTATTATACTTATTATATCTATTATACTTTTTATGTCTAGGTTTTTAGGTATTAACGCGGCGTTTACCTTTGTCTTGAGTAGAAGGTGGAGAAGTACCTGTGATGCCAAAGGCTTGACAGAAGGCCCCCAATTCTTCACGTTCTAAACCATATCTACGCTGTAATTTAAAATCTTAACAAATTGTTAAAGCTTCCTTTTTAAGGAAGGCAAACAATTGACCATAAGTAATATTAGTCAAATCTAAATTATCCGTTCCCATTTCTTTAAGTAAGCTAGTAATTAGTTTCTGAGAAAATAGGGGAGGTAAACCAGTAATAAATTTTTCTTTCCAAAAAAATTGATTACAGTCAGGACGTCTTAAGACATTAGTCGAAAAGGTATTTTTATACCAAAAGTAATCTTTAAACATAGGACAACGTAAATTAGTTAATGAAATTTTTAGACTAGTTAATTCTTCTCGTGGATTACCGATGAAATGCATAGAAAGAATATAAATTAAATAACTAGCGCCATCGGATTCATATTCTACAGTTCGTACAAGTTCATTATTTTCAGTAGTTACTTCCCTTTGTATTATTGTCTGATGAGTTATTATTTCCATTTGTTGAGCATGAGTAAACATATTATCCCACCAATTTTTTAATTGACCAGTAAATCCTGAAACTAAACATGAAGCAACTTGACGTTCAGTCATATTATTATGTTGAGTTTTATACGCTAAAGTAGCAGTACCCATTTCATGTAAAGTATTCATTATTTCATATTCAGATTTACCATCTATATTCCATTCATAAAGAGCATTACCATTATATGATTTTGAAACAAATCGACTTTTTTCTTCAAATTGAATATCTGGAGGAGTAGGTCGACTATATGATAATTCATTATGTTTCTATTAGACCATCTATTATTATCTCTATATGACCTTCTACGTTGGATTCTATTAAACTCTAAAGGTTGAGTATCTGATAACTGTTGTTCTAAATCTTCTAGATTATCAGATTCTCGATCAGACACAGAATTATTATTATCAGAATCAGATTTAGGAGCAGCTTGATTAATAACATTAAGACGTAAACCACTAAATTGTCTTTCTATAGAGGAAGTAGAACTTGAAGCTCTATTAGAAGAATCTAAAGCAAGATTAATCCTTTGAACTAAAGAAATTTCTTTGGCCATTTCATTAGGAAGAGAAGAAATAATTAGAGGTTTAGCTACTTCATTAGGAAAATTATTATTAGTGGTATTGGAATTATCTATCTTAACAGCAATTAATTCAACTTGCTGAGAAATAGTTTGTAACATTTGATTAGAAAAATTATTTTGTTGATATACTTTTTGAATATCATTAGACGTAACTGGACCTTGAGTATCTGTTCCTTTTTAATAGGAGAAGCAATTATTTCACTATCTTCAGTATTAATTTTAATAGTCTGTAAAGGAGGATGAACAGAAGAGAGAATAGTATCATCTTTTAATTTCCATTTTTTATATAAATTAGTCTGAACATTAATAGTGGATTCATTTTTAAAAGGAATTTTTTCTTTAGTAAAATAATAATTAAGCCAGGTGAAAAAAGGAAAATTAATCTGTTTACTAGTGATATTATTAACCCATTCTGCTTTAAGTTGAGAAATTACAGTTTTATCAAATTTTTCAAACCATTGACGTTGTTCATTATTTTCACTTGAAAAGTAAGTTTCATTTAGAAATTCTTTATCCATTTGAAAAGCTTTGTTTATAACATTAAGTTCAGAAAACGCATTTGAGACTGAGTAGGAGAACCTAAAGAAGAACTAGAGTCAGGAATGACTTCGGGTAGAGGAGCTTTAAGCTCAGGATCTGGAGTAGAATAGGAATACCTGGGTGGTTCATAACTTACCCCAGCTGAAGTATTTGGTATATCTACAGAGTATCGAGGAGGAATCTCTGAAGGTATTCTGCACGAAGAAGATCTAAAAGAAGACATATTATCAAACTTAATTAAAATTTTATTCTCTGAAAGTTCTTCAATATTAGCCTGAGTTCTAACAGGATTTCTTTGAGACACTATGGGTCTATCTATCATTATTTCAGCAGGTATAGTTATTTCATGACGAGGAAGTAATCTAGGAGTTTGAGTGTGAGTATTATCAGAATCAGTTATTACTAACACAGAATCATTTATATTACTAGGCTTTAATTTTAAAGCAGTAGGAATCATAGACTTCATTAACTTGAAATAAATACGATAAACTAAAACAAATTTATCAGATTCAGGGTCTAACTTTTTATTAAGAACATGAATATCTAACATTAAAGATTTCATTATAGTTTTGTCTATAAGACTGACACTAAAATTAGGTTCACAATTAAAATGAGTAGTACCATTACATAAATTAGTCTGTACTAAAGCAAGTATGGAATCATTATAATGAAGTAAACGATCATCACGCAAGGCCCTAAAAACAGGAGTATCAACCCCACGTTTAAGTAAAGGACGTAAAGCAATTTGAATTAAACCATAATGTATAAATCTATAACATTGATTAAGATAATAATTAATAGCTGTATTATTTAACAAATTAATCGTTTTTTTATCTTCTTCCATGGGATGGATCTCCTCATGGATCTTAATAGAATAAGCCTTATGAAATTCTACGAGTCCTTCTGCAGTCTACTCACAAGGTTCAGTTACGTCTAATGATATTCAAAAAGTATATCAACAAAATAATTTTTCTAATCAAATGTTACAAACTATTTCTCAGCAAGTTGAATTAATTGCTGTTAAGATAGATAATTCCAATACCACTAATAATAATTTTCCTAATGAAGTAGCTAAACCTCTAATTATTTCTTCTCTTCCTAATGAAATGGCCAAAGAAATTTCTTTAGTTCAAAGGATTAATCTTGCTTTAGATTCTTCTAATAGAGCTTCAAGTTCTACTTCCTCTATAGAAAGACAATTTAGTGGTTTACGTCTTAATGTTATTAATCAAGCTGCTCCTAAATCTGATTCTGATAATAATAATTCTGTGTCTGATCGAGAATCTGATAATCTAGGAGATTTAGAACAACAGTTATCATATACTCAACCTTTAGAGTTTAATAGAATCCAACGTAGAAGGTCATATAGAGATAATAATAGATGGTCTAATAGAAACATAATGAATTATCATAGTCGACCTACTCCTCCAGATATTCAATTTGAAGAAAAAAGTCGATTTGTTTCAAAATCATATAATGGTAATGCTCTTTATGAATGAAATATAGATGGTAAATCTGAATATGAAATAATGAATACTTTACTTGAAATGGGTACTGCTACTTTAGCGTATAAAACTCAACATAATAATATGACTGAACGTCAAGTTGCTTCATGTTTAGTTTCAGGATTTACTGGTCAATTAAAAAATTAGTGGGATAATATGTTTACTCGTGCTCAACAAATGGAAATAATAACTCATAAGACAATAATACAAAGGGAAGTAACTACTAAAAATAAAAAATTTAGAAGATAAGTTTAATACTTAAGTTTGTTCTGGACTTCCTAATGCTTTCTGGTCACGCAAGAAACATATTGTCTCATTACCTTATGAAAAGGATTTTAATGAAAGAAATATACCTACTAAAGCTAGACCTATTCTTTTTTAACATTTTCATCTTGAATTTCTTTTATTATATCAAATAATATTTCTTTATCTTTATTCTTATTATTAACAATTTTTATTTCACTATTCATCATATTAATCGTTTTTTTACATTCACAAAATTCATCTTTATCATGAAAACTTGAATCAGAAGAAGTGTAAAAATAGTCATCTTCCATTTCATTTTCGGAATTTATTAATATAGACATTAGTTTATTTTTCAATTCTGTTTCTTCTGAAAATATAGTATTAATTTTCTTTTCTAATTTACAATTAGGAGCTATGTGACCTAATTTTCCCCATTTATAACATTTAACTGGTTGTTTCTTATATTTTCTAAATTTCTTTTTATTATTATAAAATTCATTAGTATTATACTTATTATATCTATTATACTTTTTATGTCTAGGTTTATAGGTATTAACGCGGCGTTTACCTTTGTCTTGAGTAGAAGGTGGAGAAGTACCTGTGATGCCAAAGGCTTGACAGAAGGCCCCCAATTCTTCACGTTCTAAACCATATCTACGCTGTAATTTAAAATCTTGACAAATTGTTAAAGCTTCCTTTTTAAGGAAGGCAGACAATTGACCATAAGTAATATTAGTGATGAGTTCCAAGGAAGTAATGCTAAAGATGTCAAAGATGATGATGGCGAAAGCATGACCGAACCACCATCAACTCCAAATAATTCTGCACATATCATTCCACCAAATCCACTTGAAGGGATGACGGGCCCAATGACTCGTTTGAAAAAGAAAAGGATGCAAGAAGCCTTGAGCATTTTGATTCTTGAAGTCTGTTCAAAAGAGGATCCAACGGCTACCTCAATTCATGCTAAATATTACAACATTTTGCAAGTCTTGGATCTTGATCCAAATGGTGTGGGAAGTACTTTTTTATGCAGCTTCCAGAAGTGAACATTTCCTCCGACATGCCCATGTCGCCTGAGAAAGGTTGGGCAGAATAGAACTTTTCTTCTGACATGCCCATGTCGCCTGAGAAAGGTTGGGCAGAACAGAACTTTTCTTCTGACATGCCCATGTCGCCTGAAGAAGGTTGAACGTCGCATTTATAAGCTGAATTTATGGACGAAATTTAACAGCATTTGGGTGATATTTTCAAGTTGTTTTCTGCATTTTTTTTAGTATTTAGAATATTAGAATTAAGTGCAAGAGTCTTCTAGGTCAAAGAGCTTTTCTAGGTCAAAGAGCTTTTCTTGGTCAAAGAGAAGTGTTAATGCTAGTCTTGACTAGAAGATTTAGAATTGCTCCTTTAATCCTTTTGTAATTTCCAACCTTGGTCCCTCTTGAAACTCTATAAATAGGGGCCTTGGTTAACTATTAGAATTCAAGATTTGATGTTATAAACTTTAAGGAATTTTCCTTTATTTGCTAGTTTCTTAGTGAGCTAGTTTTAGTCTTGCAAGTATGCTTGCAAAACTTATTTGGCTTATCAACTAAAACTCTTCCTTTTAGTTGTGGCGCCTTCTACTCTTCTTTTCTAATTCATTTCATAATCCAAAGGTGTTAGGTTATCCTAGTGTTGTTGGGTTTGAAAATTAGAGGGGTTGGGAATAGTAATTTCAAACTACCATTTTCTGATTCAAAGGTGATAGGTTTCATCCTATTGTTGTTGGGTCTATTTTGGTTTGGGTTGTTTTTGCTTGGAAGATTTCAAGACATCTTTCAATATAGTGTGATTCCAAGGTGTTGAGTTCATTAATACTCAATATTTTTGAATCCACTTGAGCTAGTTGTTTTGCTCAAAAGATCAACCGAGGACGATTCTACAATTCACGTGAATTCGTACCTTGGATTCACATCAATTAGTCAAATCTAAATTATCCGTTCCCATTTCTTTAAGTACGCTAGTAATTAGTTTCTGAGAAAATAGGAGAGGTAAACCAGTAATAAATTTTTCTTTCCAAAAAGATTGATTACAGTCAGGACGTCTTAAGACATTAGTCGAAAAGGTATTTTTATACCAAAAGTAATCTTTAAACATAGGACAACGTAAATTAGTTAAAGAAATTTTTAGACTAGTTAATTCTTCTCCTGAATTACCGATGAAATGCATAGAATGAACATAAATTAAATAACTAGCGCCATCGGATTCATATTCTACAGTACGTACAAGTTCATTATTTTCAGTAGTTACTTCCCTTTGTATAAGGTTACGGTTCAGGTATTTAAACGTTAAGGTTAGGGTTCATCGATTTAGCAGAAAAGATTAAGGTTTTTTTTACCTTTAATTTTTGTGTTCAGTGTTTCATCAAATTTGTTAGGGTTTAATTTTTTAAAATAAACCTATAACCTTAAACCCTTTGATGAAAAACTAAACCCTAACTACGTAATATGTATACCCTCACCCCTAATGCTTGAAACCCTAAACCCATGCCCATCTCGCGTAAAGTAAACTTTAATAACTAAATAATGAAACCCTAAACCATTAATCGTAGAACCCTAAACACGGCCATAAACCATAACCCCTAAAACCCTATGACCAAAAAACTAGATTCTAAAATCCCTAAACGGTTAGTGGTTCAATTATTAAACAAATGATTTTGGGTTCATCGTTTCATCAATAAGTGTAGGGTTCTTGTTTTTAACCAAAAAGGTTAGTGTTCAACGTTTCATTTATAACATTATGGGTAAGTTTTTTTTTTTTACTAAACCCAGTACAGAATTATTGAATAACCGAACCATAACCATTTGAGGTTTAGGGGTTAGGGTTTAAGGTTTATGTAATAGTGTTGTAAAAATTAGGGTTCAAGTGTTTAGGGATTAGTGTTTATGGTTTATGTATTAGGGTTTATTCATTTAAGGGTTAGGGTTTAGTTATGTAATAGTTAGGATTTATATTGTTATCAAAATGGTTAGGGTATATGTTTTTGCCGAAAACGTGGGGGTTTATAAATCTATGGAAAATGTTAGGGTTAAATGTTTCACCTTAAATGTTAGGGTTTAGTTATTTTTCATATGGTTATGGTTCAGGTATTTAAATGGTATGGTTTTTGTTCATCATTCACCAACGAAGATTATGGTTTTTTTTTTTTATATTTTTAGTTTTAGTGTTCTGTGTTTCATCAAAATTATTAGTGCTTTGTTTTAAAAATAAACCTATAATCTTAAACCCTGTAATGAAAAACAAAAAACCTAACCACGTAATTTGTAAACCCTCAGGCCCTAGCGCTTGAAAAATATAATATTCAGCTTATCATCAAAAGGTAAGGGTCAATCTTCTTAACTAAACTCTAAACACTAAATAATTAAACCCTACACCCTTAACCGTGAAACTATAAACCCTAATTTGTAAATTCTGAACCTGATAACAAACCTTAAGCATTAAAACCCTATGACATCAACACTAGACCCTAAAACCCCGAAACGGTTAGTGGTTTAGATATTAATCAAATGATTTAGGGTTCAACCTTTCATGACAAAGTGTATTGTTGGGGTTTTAAACAAAAAAAGGTTAGTGTTCAACGTTTTATCTATAACGTTATAAGAAAGTTTTTTTTGCAAAACCCTGTACACATTTTATGAATAACCAAACCATAACCGTTTCAGTTTTAGGTGTTAGGCTTTAATGTTTATGTAACAGTGTTTAGGAAATTAGGGTTCAGTTGTATAGGGTTTAGTGTTTATGGTTCATGTACTAGGGTTTATGAATTTAAGGGTTAGGGTTTAGTTACGTAATGGTTAGGGTTTAGATTTTTATTAAAACGGTTAGGGTATATGTTTTTAATGGAAATTTCAGGGTTTATTTTTTATGGAAAATATTAGGGTTAAATGGTTCATCGGAAGGGGATAGGGTTTAGTTATTTTGTATAAGGTTACGGTTTAGGTATTTAAACGTTAAGGTTAGGGTTCATCGATTTAGCAGAAAAGATTATGTTTTTTTTATCTTTAATTTTTGTGTTCAGTGTTTCATCAAATTTGTTCGGGTTTAGTTTTTTAAAATAAACCATAACCTTAAACCCTTTGATGAAAAACTAAACCCTAACTACGTAATATGTATACCCTCACCCCTAATGCTTGAAACCCTAAACCCATCCCCATCTCGCGTAAAGTAAACTTTAACAACTAAATAAAGAAACCCTAAACCATTAATCGTAGAACCCTAAACACGGCCATAAACCATAACCCCTAAAACCCTATGACCAAAAAACTAGATTCTAAACCCTAAACGGTTAGTGGTTCAATTAATAAACAAATGATTTTGGGTTCATCGTTTCATCAATAAGTGTAGGGTTCATGTTTTTAACCAAAAAGGTTAGTGTTCAACATTTCATTTATAACATTATGGGTAAGTTTTTTTTTTTACTAAACCCATTACAGAATTTATGAATAACCGAACCATAACTATTTGAGGTTTAGGGGCTAGGGTTTAAGGTTTATATAATAGTGTTTTAAAAATTAGGGTTCAAGTGTTTAGGGATTAGAGTTTATGGTTTATGTATTAGGGTTTATGCATTTAAGGGTTCGGGTTTAGTTATGTAATAGTTAGGATTTAGATTGTTATCAAAATGGTTAGGGTATATGTTTTTACCGAAAACGTGGGGGTTTATAAATCTATGGAAAATGTTAGGGTTAAATGTTTCACCTTAAATGTTAGGGTTTAGTTATTTTTCATATGGTTATGGTTCAGGTATTTAAATGGTATGGTTTTTGTTCATCATTCACCAACGAAGATTATGGTTTTTTTTTTTTTATATTTTTAGTTTTAGTGTTCTGTGTTTCATCAAAATTGTAAGTGCTTTGTTTTAAAAATAAACCTATAATCTTAAACCCTGTGATGAAAAACAAAAAACCTAACCACGTAATTTGTAAACCCTCAGGCCCTAGCGCTTGAAAAATATAATATTCAGCTTATCATCAAAAGGTAAGGGTCAATCTTCTTAACTAAACTCTAAACACTAAATAATTAAACCCTACACCCTTAACCGTGAAACTATAAACCCTAAATTGTAAATTCTGAACCTGATAACAAACCTTAAGCATTAAAACCCTATGACATCAACACTAGACCCTAAAACCCCGAAACGGTTAGTGGTTTAGATATTAATCAAATGATTTAGGGTTCAACCTTTCATGACAAAGTGTATTGTTGGGGTTTTAAACAAAAAAAGGTTAGTGTTCAACGTTTTATCTATAACGTTATAAGAAAGTTTTTTTTGCAAAACACTGTACACATTTTATGAATAACCAAACCATAACCGTTTCAGTTTTAGGTGTTAGGCTTTAATGTTTATGTAACAGTGTTTAGGAAATTAGGGTTCAGTTGTATAGGGTTTAGTGTTTATGGTTCATCTACTAGGGTTTATGAATTTAAGGGTTAGGGTTTAGTTACGTAATGGTTAGGGTTTAGATTTTTATTAAAACGGTTAGGGTATATGTTTTTAATGGAAATTTCAGGGTTTATTTTTTATGGAAAATATTAGGGTTAAATGGTTCATCGGAAGGGGATAGGGTTTAGTTATTTTGTATAAGGTTACGGTTTAGGTATTTAAACGTTAAGGTTAGGGTGCATCGATTTAGCAGAAAAGATTATGTTTTTTTTATCTTTAATTTTTGTGTTCAGTGTTTCATCAAATTTGTTCGGGTTTAGTTTTTTAAAATAAACCATAACCTTAAACCCTTTGATGAAAAACTAAACCCTAACTACGTAATATGTATACCCTCACCACTAATGCTTGAAACCCTAAACCCATCCCCATCTCGCGTAAAGTAAACTTTAACAACTAAATAAAGAAACCCTAAACCATTAATCAGAGAACCCTAAACACGGCCATAAACCATAACCCCTAAAACCCTATGACCAAAAAACTAGATTCTAAACCCTAAACGGTTAGTGGTTCAATTAATAAACAAATGATTTTGGGTTCATCGTTTCATCAATAAGTGTAGGGTTCATGTTTTAAACCAAAAAGGTTAGTGTTCAACATTTCATTTATAACATTATGGGTAAGTTTTTTTTTTACTAAACCCATTACAGAATTTATGAATAACCGAACCATAACTATTTGAGGTTTAGGGGCTAGGGTTTAAGGTTTATATAATAGTGTTTTAAAAATTAGGGTTCAAGTGTTTAGGGATTAGAGTTTATGGTTTATGTATTAGGGTTTATGCATTTAAGGGTTCGGGTTTAGTTATGTAATAGTTAGGATTTAGATTGTTATCAAAATGGTTAGGGTATATGTTTTTACCGAAAACGTGGGGGTTTATAAATCTATGGAAAATGTTAGGGTTAAATGTTTCACCTTAAATGTTAGGGTTTAGTTATTTTTCATATGGTTATGGTTCAGGTATTTAAATGGTATGGTTTTTGTTCATCATTCACCAACGAAGATTATGGTTTTTTTTTTTATATTTTTAGTTTTAGTGTTCTGTGTTTCATCAAAATTGTAAGTGCTTTGTTTTAAAAATAAACCTATAATCTTAAACCCTGTGATGAAAAACAAAAAACCTAACCACGTAATTTGTAAACCCTCAGGCCCTAGCGCTTGAAAAATATAATATTCAGCTTATCATCAAAAGGTAAGGGTCAATCTTCTTAACTAAACTCTAAACACTAAATAATTAAACCCTACACCCTTAACCGTGAAACTATAAACCCTAAATTGTAAATTATGAACCTGATAACAAACCTTAAGCATTAAAACCCTATGACATCAACACTAGACCCTAAAACCCCGAAACGGTTAGTGGTTTAGATATTAATCAAATGATTTAGGGTTCAACCTTTCATGACAAAGTGTATTGTTGGGGTTTTAAACAAAAAAAGGTTAGTGTTCAACGTTTTATCTATAACGTTATAAGAAAGTTTTTTTTGCAAAACCCTGTACACATTTTATGAATAACCAAACCATAACCGTTTCAGTTTTAGGTGTTAGGCTTTAATGTTTATGTAACAGTGTTTAGGAAATTAGGGTTCAGTTGTATAGGGTTTAGTGTTTATGGTTCATCTACTAGGGTTTATGAATTTAAGGGTTAGGGTTTAGTTACGTAATGGTTAGGGTTTAGATTTTTATTAAAACGGTTAGGGTATATGTTTTTAATGGAAATTTCAGGGTTTATTTTTTATGGAAAATATTAGGGTTAAATGGTTCATCGGAAGGGGATAGGGTTTAGTTATTTTGTATAAGGTTACGGTTTAGGTATTTAAACGTTAAGGTTAGGGTGCATCGATTTAGCAGAAAAGATTATGTTTTTTTTATCTTTAATTTTTGTGTTCAGTGTTTCATCAAATTTGTTCGGGTTTAGTTTTTTAAAATAAACCATAACCTTAAACCCTTTGATGAAAAACTAAACCCTAACTACGTAATATGTATACCCTCACCCCTAATGCTTGAAACCCTAAACCCATCCCCATCTCGCGTAAAGTAAACTTTAACAACTAAATAAAGAAACCCTAAACCATTAATCGTAGAACCCTAAACACGGCCATAAACCATAACCCCTAAAACCCTATGACCAAAAAACTAGATTCTAAACCCTAAACGGTTAGTGGTTCAATTAATAAACAAATGATTTTGGGTTCATCGTTTCATCAATAAGTGTAGGGTTCATGTTTTAAACCAAAAAGGTTAGTGTTCAACATTTCATTTATAACATTATGGGTATGTTTTTTTTTTTACTAAACCCATTACAGAATTTATGAATAACCGAACCATAACTATTTGAGGTTTAGGGGCTAGGGTTTAAGGTTTATATAATAGTGTTTTAAAAATTAGGGTTCAAGTGTTTAGGGATTAGAGTTTATGGTTTATGTATTAGGGTTTATGCATTTAAGGGTTCGGGTTTAGTTATGTAATAGTTAGGATTTAGATTGTTATCAAAATGGTTAGGGTATATGTTTTTACCGAAAACGTGGGGGTTTATAAATCTATGGAAAATGTTAGGGTTAAATGTTTCACCTTAAATGTTAGGGTTTAGTTATTTTTCATATGGTTATGGTTCAGGTATTTAAATGGTATGGTTTTTGTTCATCATTCACCAACGAAGATTATGGTTTTTTTTTTATATATTTTTAGTTTTAGTGTTCTGTGTTTCATCAAAATTGTTAGTGCTTTGTTTTAAAAATAAACCTATAATCTTAAACCCTGTGATGAAAAACAAAAAACCTAACCACGTAATTTGTAAACCCTCAGGCCCTAGCGCTTGAAAAATATAATATTCAGCTTATCATCAAAAGGTAAGGGTCAATCTTCTTAACTAAACTCTAAACACTAAATAATTAAACCCTACACCCTTAACCGTGAAACTATAAACCCTAAATTGTAAATTCTGAACCTGATAACAAACCTTAAGCATTAAAACCCTATGACATCAACATTAGACCCTAAAACCCCGAAACGGTTAGTGGTTTAGATATTAATCAAATGATTTAGGGTTCAACCTTTCATGACAAAGTGTATTGTTGGGGTTTTAAACAAAAAAAGGTTAGTGTTCAACGTTTTATCTATAACGTTATTAGAAAGTTTTTTTTTGCAAAACCCTGTACACATTTTATGAATAACCAAACCATAACCGTTTCAGTTTTAGGTGTTAGGCTTTAATGTTTATGTAACAGTGTTTAGGAAATTAGGGTTCAGTTGTATAGGGTTTAGTGTTTATGGTTCATGTACTAGGGTTTATGAATTTAAGGGTTAGGGTTTAGTTACGTAATGGTTAGGGTTTAGATTTTTATTAAAACGGTTAGGGTATATGTTTTTAATGGAAATTTCAGGGTTTATTTTTTATGGAAAATATTAGGGTTAAATGGTTCATCGGAAGGGGATAGGGTTTAGTTATTTTGTATAAGGTTACGGTTTAGGTATTTAAACGTTAAGGTTAGGGTGCATCGATTTAGCAGAAAAGATTATGTTTTTTTTATCTTTAATTTTTGTGTTCAGTGTTTCATCAAATTTGTTCGGGTTTAGTTTTTTAAAATAAACCATAACCTTAAACCCTTTGATGAAAAACTAAACCCTAACTACGTAATATGTATACCCTCACCACTAATGCTTGAAACCCTAAACCCATCCCCATCTCGCGTAAAGTAAACTTTAACAACTAAATAAAGAAACCCTAAACCATTAATCAGAGAACCCTAAACACGGCCATAAACCATAACCCCTAAAACCCTATGACCAAAAAACTAGATTCTAAACCCTAAACGGTTAGTGGTTCAATTAATAAACAAATGATTTTGGGTTCATCGTTTCATCAATAAGTGTAGGGTTCATGTTTTAAACCAAAAAGGTTAGTGTTCAACATTTCATTTATAACATTATGGGTAAGTTTTTTTTTTACTAAACCCATTACAGAATTTATGAATAACCGAACCATAACTATTTGAGGTTTAGGGGCTAGGGTTTAAGGTTTATATAATAGTGTTTTAAAAATTAGGGTTCAAGTGTTTAGGGATTAGAGTTTATGGTTTATGTATTAGGGTTTATGCATTTAAGGGTTCGGGTTTAGTTATGTAATAGTTAGGATTTAGATTGTTATCAAAATGGTTAGGGTATATGTTTTTACCGAAAACGTGGGGGTTTATAAATCTATGGAAAATGTTAGGGTTAAATGTTTCACCTTAAATGTTAGGGTTTAGTTATTTTTCATATGGTTATGGTTCAGGTATTTAAATGGTATGGTTTTTGTTCATCATTCACCAACGAAGATTATGGTTTTTTTTTTATATTTTTAGTTTTAGTGTTCTGTGTTTCATCAAAATTGTTAGTGCTTTGTTTTAAAAATAAACCTATAATCTTAAACCCTGTGATGAAAAACAAAAAACCTAACCACGTAATTTGTAAATCCTCAGGCCCTAGCGCTTGAAAAATATAATATTCAGCTTATCATCAAAAGGTAAGGGTCAATCTTCTTAACTAAACTCTAAACACTAAATAATTAAACCCTACACCCTTAACCGTGAAACTATAAACCCTAAATTGTAAATTCTGAACCTGATAACAAACCTTAAGCATTAAAACCCTATGACATAAACACTAGACCCTAAAACCCCGAAACGGTTAGTGGTTTAGATATTAATCAAATGATTTAGGGTTAAACCTTTCATGACAAAGTGTATTGTTGTGGTTTTAAACAAAAAAAGGTTAGTGTTCAACGTTTTATCTATAACGTTATAAGAAAGTTTTTTTTGCAAAACCCTGTACACATTTTATGAATAACCAAACCATAACCGTTTCAGTTTTAGGTGTTAGGCTTTAATGTTTATGTAATAGTGTTTAGGAAATCAGGGTTCAGTTGTATAGGGTTTAGTGTTTATGGTTCATGTACTAGGGTTTATGAATTTAAGGGTTAGGGTTTAGTTATGTAATGGTTAGGGTTTAGATTTTTATTAAAACGGTTAGGGTATATGTTTTTAACGAAAATTTCAGGGTTTATTTTTTATGGAAAATATTAGGGTTAAATGGTTCATCGGAAGGGGATAGGGTTTAGTTATTTTGTATAAAGTTACGGTTCAGGTATTTAAACGTTAAGGTTAGGGTTCATCGATTTAGCAGAAAAGATTATGATTTTTTTATCTTTAATTTTTGTGTTCAGTGTTTCATTAAATTTGTTAGGGTTTAGTTTTTTGAAATAAACCTATAACCTTAAACCCTTTGATGAAAAACTAAACCCTAACTACGTAATATGTATACCCTCACCCCTAATGATGTGAATCCAAGGTACGAATTCACGTGAATTGTAGAATCGTCCTCGACAATATCTTTTGAGCAAAACAACTAGCTCAAGTGGATTCAACAATATTGAGTATTAATGAACTCAACACCTTTGAATCACACTATATTGAAAGCTGTCTTGAAATCTTCCAAGCAAAAACAATCCAAACCAAAATAGACCAAAAAACAAAAGGATGAAACCTATCACCTTTGAATCATAAAATGGTAGTTTTGAAATTACTATTCCCAACCCCTCTAATTTTCAAACCCAACAACACTAGGATAAACCTAACACCTTTGGATTATGAAATGAATTAGAAAAGAAGAGTAGAAGGCGCCACAACTAAAAGGAAGAGTTTTAGTTGATAAGCCAAATAAGTTTTGCAAGCATACTTGCAAGACTAAAACTAGCTCACTAAGAAACTAACAAAGAAAGGAAAATTCCTTAAAGTTTATAACATCAAATCTTGAATTCTAATAGTTAACGAAGGCCCCTATTTATAGAGTTTCAAGAGGGACCAAGGTTGGAAATTACAAAAGGATTAAAGGAGCAATTCTAAATCTTCTAGTCAAGACTAGCATTAACACTTCTCTTTGACCAAGAAAAGCTCTTTGACCTAGAAGACTCTTGCACTTAATTCTAATATTCTAAATACTAAAAAAAAATGCAGAAAACAACTTGAAAATATCACCCAAATGCTGTTGAATTTCGTCCATAAATTCAGCTTATAAATGCGACGTTCAACCTTCTTTAGGCGACATTGGCATGTCAGAGGAAAAGTTATATTCTGCCCCACCTTTCTCAGGCGACATGGGCATGTCGAAAGAAAATTTCTATTCTGCCCAACCTTTCTCAGGCAACATGGGCATGTCGGAGGAAATGTTCACTTCTGGAAGCTGCATAAAAAAGTACTTCCCACACCATTTGGATCAAGATCCAAGACTTGCAAAATGTTGTAATATTTGGCATGAATTGAGGTAGCCGTTGGATCATCTTTTGAACAGACTTCAAGAATCAAAATGTTCAAGGCTTCTTGCATCCTTTTCTTTTTCAAACGAGTCATTGGGCCCGTCATCCCTTCAAGTAGATTTGGTGGTGGAATGATATGTGCAGAATTATTTGGAGTTGAGGGTGGTTCGGACATGCCTTCGCCATCATCATCTTTGACATCTTTAGCATTACTTCCTTGGAACTCATCACCTAATGCTTGAAACCCTAAACCCATGCCCATCTCGCGTAAAGTAAACTTTAATAACTAAATAATGAAACCCTAAACCATTAATCGTAGAACCCTAAACACGGCCATAAACCATAACCCCTAAAACCCTATGACCAAAAAACTAGATTCTTAAACCCCTAAACGGTTAGTGGTTCAATTATTAAACAAATGATTTTGGGTTCATCGTTACATCAATAAGTGTAGGGTTCATGTTTTTAACCAAAAAGGTTAGTGTTCAACGTTTCATTTATAAAATTATGGGTAAGTTTTTTTTTTTTTTTTTTACTAAACCCATTACAGATTTATTGAATAACCGAACAATAACCATTTGAGGTTTAGGGGTTAGGGTTTAAGGTTTATGTAATAGTGTTTTAAAAATTAGGGTTCAAGTGTTTAGGGATTAGTGTTTATGGTTTATGTATTAGGGTTTATTCATTTAAGGGTTAGAGTTTAGTTATGTAATAGTTAGGATTTAGATTGTTATCAAAATGGTTAGGGTATATGTTTTTACCGAAAACGTGGGGGTTTATAAATCTATGGAAAATGTTAGGGCTTAGTTATTTTTCATATGGTTATGGTTCAGGTATTTAAATGGTATGGTTTTGGTTCATCATTCACCAAAGAAGATTAAGGTTTTTTTTTTATATTTTTAGTTTTAGTGTTCTGTGTTTCATCAAAATTGTTAGTGCTTTGTTTTAAAACTAAACCTATAATCTTAAACCCTGTGATGAAAAACAAAAAACCAACCCACGTAATTTGTAAACCCTCAGGCCCTTGCGCTTGAAAAATATAATGTCCAGCTTATCATCAAAAGGTAAGGGTCAATCTTCTTAACTAACCAACCCACGTAATTTGTAAACCCTCAGGCCCTTGCGCTTGAAAAATATAATGTCCAGCTTATCATCAAAAGGTAAGGGTCAATCTTCTTAACTAAACTCTAAACACTAAATAATTAAACCCTACACCCTTAACCGTGAAACTATAAACCCTAAATTGTAAATTCTGAACCTGATAACAAACCTTAAGCATTAAAACCCTATGACATAAACACCAGACCCTAAAATCCCGAAACGGTTAGTGGTTTAGATATTAATCAAATGATTTAGGGTTCAACCTTTCATGACAAAGTGTATTGTTGGGGTTTCAAACAAAAAAAGGTGAGTGTTCAACGTTTTATCTATAACGTTATTATAAAGTTTTTTTTGCAAAACCCTGTACACATTTTATGAATAACCAAACCATAACCGTTTCAGTTTTAGGTGTTAGACTTTAATGTTTAAGTAATAGTGTTTAGGAAATTAGGGTTCAGTTGTATAGGGTTTAGTGTTTATGGTTCATGTACTAGGGTTTATGAATTTAAGGGTTAGGGTTTTGTTATGTAATGGTTTGGGTTTAGATTTTTATTAAAATGGTTAGGGTATATGTTGTTAACAAAAATTTCAGGGTTTATTTTTTATGGAAAATATTAGGGTTAAATGGTTCATCGGAAGGGGATAGGGTTTAGTTATTTTGTATAAGGTTACGGTTCAGGTATTTAAACATTAAGGTTAGGGTTCATCGATTAGCAAAAAAGATTATGGTTTTTTTCATCTTTAATTTTTCTGTTCAGTGTTTCATCAAATTTGTTAGTTCTGGTTTTTTAAAATAAATCTATAACCTTAAACCCTTTGATGAAAAACTAAACCCTAACTACGTAATATGTATACCCTCACCCCTAATGCTTGAAACCCTAAGCCCATCCCCATCTCGCGTAAAGTAAACTTTAACAACTAAATAATGAAACCCTAAACCATTAATCGTAGAACCCTAAACACGACCACAAACCATAACCCCTAAAACCCTAGGACAAAAAAACTAGATTCTAAAACCCCTAAACGGTTAGTGGTTCAATTATTAAACAAATGATTTTGGGTTCATCGTTTCATCAATAAGTGTAGGGTTCATGTTTTTAACCAAAAAGGTTAGTGTTCAACATTTCATTTATCACATTATGGGTAAGTTTTCTTATTACTAAACCCATTACAGAATTTATGAATAACCGAACCATAACCATTTGAGGTATAGGGGTTAGGGTTTAAGGTTTACGTAATAGTGTTTTAAAAATTAGGGTTCAAGTGTTTAGGGATTAGTGTTTATGGTTTATGTATTAGGGTTTATGCATTTAAGGATTAGGGTTTAGTTATGTAATAGTTAGGATTTAGATTGTTATCAAAATGGTTAGGGTATATGTTTTTTCCGAAAACGTGGGGGTTTATAAATCTATGGAAAATGTTAGGGTTAAATGTTTCATCGGAAGGTGTTAGGGTTTAGTTATTTTTCATATGGTTATGGTTCAGGTATTTAAATGGTATGGTTATGGTTCATCATTCACCAAAGAAGATTATGGTTTTTTTTTATATATTTTTAGTTTTAGTGTTCTGTGTTTCATCAAAATTGTTAGTGCTTTGTTTTAAAAATAAACCTATAATCTTAAACCCTGTGATGAAAAACAAAAAACCTAACCACGTAATTTGTAAACCCTCAGGCCCTAACGCTTGAAAAATATAATATTCAGCTTATCATCAAAAGGTAAGGGTCGATTTTAACTAAACTCTAACCACTAAATAATTAAACCCTACACCCTTAACCGTGAAACTATAAACCCTAAATTTTAAATTCTGAACCTGATAACAAACCTTAAGCATTAAAACCCTATGACATAAACACTAGACCCTAAAACCCCTAAACAGTTAGTGGTTTAGATATTAATCATATGATTTAGTGTTCAACCTTTCATGACAAAGTGTATTGTTGGGGTTTTAAACAAAAAAAGGTTAGTGTTCAACGTTTTATCTATAACATTATAAGAAACTGTACACATTTTATGAATAACCAAACCATAACCATTTCAGTTTTAGGTGTTAGGCTTTAATGTTTAAGTAATAGTGTTTAGGAAATTAGGGTTCAGTTGTATAGGGT
This sequence comes from Knoxia roxburghii, assembly GCA_030378225.1. Classification (NCBI taxonomy): domain Eukaryota; kingdom Viridiplantae; phylum Streptophyta; class Magnoliopsida; order Gentianales; family Rubiaceae; genus Knoxia; species Knoxia roxburghii. Next base: position 25,368,906 of record CM059418.1, on the reverse strand, counting down.
TTAGTGTTTATGGTTCATGTACTAGGGTTTATGAATTTAAGGGTTAGGGTTTTGTTATGTAATGGTTAGGGTTTTGATTTTTATTAAAACGGTTATGGTATATGTTTTTAACGAAAAATTCGGAGTTTATTTTTTATGGAAAATATTAGGGTTAAATGGTTCATCGGATAGGGATAGGGTTTAGTTATTTCAAATAAGGTTACGGTTCAGGTATTTAAACGTTAAGGTTAGGGTTCATCGATTTAGTAGAAAAAATTATGGCTTTTTTTATCTTTAATTTTTGTGTTTAGTGTTTCATCAAATTTGTTAGGGTTTAGTTTTTTAAAATAAACCTATAACCTTAAACCCTTTGATGAAAAACTAAACCCTAACTACGTAATATGTATACCCTCACCCCTAATGCTTGAAACCCTAAACCCATCCCCATCTCGCGTAAAGTAAACTTTAACAACTAAATAATGAAACCCTAAACCATTAATCTAGAACCCTAAACACGGCCATAAACCATAACCCCTAAAATCCTAGGACCAAAAAACTAGATTCTAAAACCCCTAAACGGTTAGTGGTTCAATTATTAAAAAATGATTTTGGGTTCATCGTTTCATCAATAAGTGTAGGGTTCATGTTTTTAACCAAAAAGGTTAGTGTTCAACATTTCATTTATAACATTATGGGTAAGTTTTTTTTTACTAAACCCATTACAGAATTTATGAATAACCGAACCATAACCATTTGAGGTTTAGGGGTTAGGGTTTAAGGTTTATGTAATAGTGTTTTAAAAATTGGGGTTCAAGTGTTTAGGGATTAGTGTTTATGGTTTATGTATTAGGGCTTATGCATTTAAGGGTTAGGGTTTAGTTATGTAATAGTTAGGATTAGATTGTTATCAAAATGGTTAGGGTATATGTTTTTACAGAAATCGTGGGGGTTTATAAATCTATGGAAACTGGTAGGGTTAAATGTTTCATCGGAAAGTGTGCTAGGGTTTAGTTATTTTTCATATTGATGCGAATCTAGTTGAAACATCAAAGAAGCCTTGAACATTTTGATTCTTGAAGTCCATTCAAATGAGGATCCAAAGGCTACCTCAATTCATGCCAAACATTACAACATTTTGCAATTCTTGGATCTTGATCCAAATGGTGTGGGAAGCACTTTTTATGAAGATTCAAGAAGTGAACATTTCCTCTGACATGCCCATGTCACCTGAGGAAGATTGGGCAGAATAGAACTTTTCCTCCGACATGCCCATGTCGCCTGAGGAAGGTTGGGATAGAACTTTTCCTCTGACATGCCCATGTCGTCTGAAGAAGGTTGAAAGTCGTATTTATGAGCTGAATTTGTGGACGAATTTCAACAGCATTTGGGTGATATTTTCAAGTTGTTTTCTGAATTTTTTTTAGTATTTAGAATATTAGAATTAAGTGCAAGAGTCTTCTAGGTCAAAGAGCTTTTCTAGGTCAAAGAGCTTTTCTTGGTCAAAGAGAAGTGTTAATGCTAGTCTTGACTAGAAGATTTAGAATTGCTACTTTAATCCTTTTGTAATTTTCAACCTTGGTCCCTCTTGAAACTCTATAAATAGGGGCCTTGGTTAACTATTAGAATTGAAGATTTGATGTTATAAACTTTAAGGAATTTTCCTTTCTTTGCTAGTTTCTTAGTGAGCTAGTTTTAGTCTTGCAAGTATGCTTGCAAAACTTATTCGGCTTATCAACTAAAACTCTTCCTTTTAGTTGTGGCGCCTTCTACTCTTCTTTTCTAATTCATTTCATAATCCAAAGGTGTTAGGTTTATCCTAGTGTTGTTGTGTTTGAAAATTAGAGGGGTTGGGAATAGTAATTTCAAAACTATCATTTTATGATTCAAAGGTGATAGGTTTCATCCTATTGTTGTTGGGGCTATTTTGGTTTGGGTTGTTTTTGGTTGGAAGATTTCAAGACATCTTTCAATATAGTGTGATTCAAAGGTGTTGAGTTCATTAATACTCAATATTGTTGAATCCACTTGAGCTAGTTGTTTTGCTCAAAAGATCAATCGAGGACGATTCTATAGTTCACGTGAATTCGTACCTTGGATTCACATCAGTTTGGTATCAGAGCTCAGTTTCCTTGATTTGATCATATCATTTTTTTATCTTGCATCTTATTTTTATCATAGTTACCTTGTTTCTATTTGAAGGTTCAAGTTTGCAAGAAAAAAATTAAAAAAAAAAAGATAGTAAAAAAAAAAAAAAAGAAAGAGTACGTTAAAAAAAAAAAAAAGAAGAAGAAACTATCTTTCTAGCTTCTTAAATTAATATTGCAGGGATTTGTGATTCCAAGTGTGGGAAAAGTTTTGAGGAAAAGGTATCATCATTGTTTTCTTTCTACTCTTATAATTTCTTTCTAAATCTTATTCTTGTTTCTTTTAACTAATCATTACCTACTATCCTTTCTTTGACCTCTATACTTTCTTTGTTTCCAAGTAAGATCTTTGAGTAGCATCTTGTAAGGGATTAACGATTCTCACAAGAACTTGCAGGAGGAAAAGAGTGGTAAAATCTGAGTGCAACTTACCCCTACTAGATCGGCCTTAAACACGAGTGAAAATTTCTTTTCATTTGGGTTGAGACATATTAGGGAAAGGGGACAAGGGGTGCGAGGTACTTTTATCTTTTGTTGTTCTAATGGCAGATGCAACCGGTGAAACACCTGAACAAAAAGCATGGAGGGAACACACCACAAGGCGATTGGAACAAATCATTGATAGGGTCACCACCCGAATGGACCAACTAGAACTTGCTTTTCAGCAAAGAGAAGAAAGGCAAGGAAGTCAACAAGATGATGCTCGTCGCGACACTAATTTTCATGTATGTGGGATCATTAATGACAAGGTTTGCCTTATCAACCTTGATTCCCATAATTCTGCTAACATGGCTAGTACTTATTTGATTGAAAAGTGCAAACTATCTTCCTTTCCACATCCAAAGCCATACATGTATTCAAGTGAGTGTGGACTCGTGGAGGTAAAAGAAAAAGTGTTGGTTCCTTTTTGTTTTGGTAGATATCATGATTTTGTTAGTTGTGATATTGTACCAATGGTGTCTACAAATCTTCTTTTGGGAAAGGCATGGATGCATAATAAAAACTTTTTGCACAACAAATCAAGTGGAAAATATGTTTTCAATGCTTATGGCAGAAAAGTTACTCTTGCACTATTATCTCATTATGAGGTGCTCATGTTCCAAAGAAAAATGAAGCATATGAGTGAGAGTGGTAAAAGGAGTCATGAAAAAGCAAGAGTTGGTGAGAAGAAAAGCAAAGTGAGAGAAACGGAAAAAGAAAGAGACCTTAAGGAGAAAAGCAATAGGAGTGAAAAATGGCATGAATCTTATGATGAGTTAGAAAAGCCAAAAGAGACAGAAAAAGAAATTTTTAAGGGATTGAAAATTTCAAAAGGTGATATTGAGAGAAAAGATGAACATGAACGAGTTTGTGAGGTAGATAGGACAATATCTTCCCCACCTCTCAAAGTACTTTTGTCTCCTAACAATTTTCCATCTTATTTGGTTTGTAAAAGTGAGATTTTTCAGGGACTTGAAGATAAAGGTTTTAAGGACACTTCTTTTGAAATTGAAATTGTCCAAGCAACACATAAACCATCTAGTTTCATTACTAGATGTTTTGAGGTAAAGAAATCTGTTTTTGAGAATAAGTTGCAAAGGCAAGTGCATACTTCTGTTGCTGGGTGTTTGATTTGTAAGTCCATTGATTCCCGAGAGTCCTTATATTTTTGTGAATATGTGAATGAGTTCTTAACACTATTTGGGATGTTTCATTGTCATGAGTTGCTACATCAATGTTCAGAATTTTGTGAGTCTTTTTGCTTTAAATCTCACTCTTCATTCTTTAGGAGATGCTCAAAATCTTGTGTGTTTTGGAACTCTTATGAGTTGAATATTTCTTTTCCATTTTTGGACCTTTGTGTGAATTCTCATAAGTTGGATATTTCTTGTGCATATTCCAGATTTGGGTTTGTTTTCAATTTCTTGATATCCTATGAATTTGGTGAGTTTTTGGTTATTATGGAACCCTTGAACATACGTGATTCATCAATTGTATTCTCACAAGCACTTCAGGATCACCCATATAAAGGAATTCAAGTTTTTGGTTTGCCCATAAATTTTGTTTTGGAGTTAATTGGTTCATTGTGTTATAAATCTACTTGCGCTTCTCATCAGTTACTACATTTTTGGGAGATTTTAGAATTTTGGAGAGCAATGAAATTCTTAAAATTTTGTGAACTATTGATCATATGTGAAGTTCCAAAAGTTGTCACAAATCATCTGTTGGAAAATATGCATGTTTTTGGTCTTTTATGGATCATAAATTTTGATGTTAGCAATGAGTGTGGTGATAATTGTTTACACAATCTTGAGGTGTTTGTTCAATTTGAAGGAATTGTATTTTGTTGGAATATCTTTGTTACTTCTATCTTTAGAGATATACCAAATGGGAAGCTTAAATTCAACACCAATTCTAATTCTATTTGTTTACCCGATTCAAGAAGTTGTAAGGTAAGACATTCTTTGTCTACTTCTTTTAGTGCTACTATTGATTCAATGCAATGGCGTGTTGGTTCTATTTTTAGAAGTTTGGAATCCAAGGAGAGCCCAACTACCGAGCCTATGGTAACTTCTAATCATTTGGTGACATTGCATAATGTTCTTAAATCTTATGATTTTGAACTTGTTACCTTAAGTTTGGATTGTTTTGTTGTTAAGTGGCAAGACATTCCATTGGCACATTTGTGTGATAAAAAGCTTGTAAAATCATTGCCAATTGAGAATGACTTTAAGTATGCTCAGGAACATGTGATAGATGATGCATTGCACTTTGAGTTACAATTTGGACCCTATGTTACCCAAGTGTTCTACAATTTTTCCATAAAATTATCTCTTTTGTATAATTTGGGAAAAAGACATGTCTCATGGTTGGTGTTCATTAGAACTTTTCCACATATGATTAAGTTCATACTTGGAAAAGAATTTGTATATTTTGATAAATAATTTTAGTAGTAATTTTAGATTTTCATCATTTTATAACTCTTGATAGTTTTTATTAATAAGGTTTTTCTTATTTAGTGGTCTTTTAAATTTAATAAACTTTTGCGCTAGTGTGACTGAATTCATGAATATGCTTGAAGGATGCCATTGGGACGTGCGCATATTTATGTGACTTTGAGAAAATGTGAGTAGAGTATATCCATGATGTGAGATTCCCATTCTAATATTTTTTTTTGGATCTGTAGATCGATTTCGATTCGAGGACAAATCATCTTCAAGAATGGGGGAATGATGCGAATCTAGCTGAAACATCAAAGAAGCCCTGAACATTTTGATTCTTGAAGTCCATTCAAATGAGGATCCAAAGGCTGCCTCAATTCATGCCAAACATTACAACATTTTGCAATTCTTGGATCTTGATCCAAATGGTGTGGGAAGCACTTTTTATGAAGATTCAAGAAGTGAACATTTCCTCTGACATGCCCATGTCACCTGAGGAAGGTTGGGCAGAATAGAACTTTTCCTCCGACATGCCCATGTCGCCTGAGGAAGGTTGGGATAGAACTTTTCCTCTGACATGCCCATGTCGTCTGAAGAAGGTTGAAAGTCGTATTTATGAGCTGAATTTGTGGACGAATTTCAACAGCATTTGGGTGATATTTTCAAGTTGTTTTCTGCATTTTTTTTAGTATTTAGAATATTAGAATTAAGTGCAAGAGTCTTCTAGGTCAAAGAGCTTTTCTAGGTCAAAGAGCTTTTCTTGGTCAAAGAGAAGTGTTAATGCTAGTCTTGACTAGAAGATTTAGAATTGCTACTTTAATCCTTTTGTAATTTTCAACCTTGGTCCCTCTTGAAACTCTATAAATAGGGGCCTTGGTTAACTATTAGAATTCAAGATTTGATGTTATAAACTTTAAGGAATTTTCCTTTCTTTGCTAGTTTCTTAGTGAGCTAGTTTTAGTCTTGCAAGTATGCTTGCAAAACTTATTCGGCTTATCAACTAAAACTATTCCTTTTAGTTGTGGCGCCTTCTACTCTTCTTTTCTAATTCATTTCATAATCCAAAGGTGTTAGGTTTATCCTAGTGTTGTTGGGTTTGAAAATTAGAGGGGTTGGGAATAGTAATTTCAAAACTATCATTTTATGATTCAAAGGTGATAGGTTTAATCCTATTGTTGTTGGGTCTATTTTGGTTTGGGTTGTTTTTGCTTGGAAGATTTCAAGACATCTTTCAATATAGTGTGATTCAAAGGTGTTGAGTTCATTAATACTCAATATTGTTGAATCCACTTGTGCTAGTTGTTTTGCTCAAAAGATCAATCGAGGATGATTCTATAGTTCACGTGAATTCGTACCTTGGATTCACATCACATATGGTTATGGTTCAGGTATTTAAATGGTATGGTTATAGTTCATCATTCACCAAAGAAGATTATGGTTTTTTTTTATAGTTTTAGTTTTAGTGTTCTGTGTTTCATCAAAATTGTTAGTGCTTATCATATCATTCCACCAAATCCCCTTGAAGGGATGACGGGCCCAATGACTCGTTTGAAAAAGAAAATGATGTAAGAAGCCTTGAACATTTTGATTCTTGAAGTTTGTTCAAAAGAGGATCCAACGGGTACCTCAATTCATGCCAAACATTACAACATTTTGCAAGTCTTGGATCTTGATCCAAATGGTGTGGGAAGTACTTTTTTATGCAGCTTCCAGAAGTGAACATTTCCTCCGACATGCCTATGTCGCCTGAGAAAGGTTGGGCAGAATAGAACTTTTCTTCCGACATGCGCATGTCGCTTGAGAAAGGTTGGGCAGAATATAACATTTCCTCTGACATGCCCATGTCGCCTGAGAAAGGTTGGGCAGAATATAACTTTTCCTCTGACATGCCCATGTCGCTTGAAGAAGGTTGAACGTCGCATTTATAAGCTAAATTTATGGACGAAATTCAACAGCATTTTTTTTAGTATTTAGAATATTAGAATTAAGTGCAAGAGTCTTCTAGGTCAAAGAGCTTTTCTAGGTCAAAGTGCTTTTCTTAGTCAAAGAGAAGTGTTAATGCTAGTCTTGACTAGAAGATTTTGAATTGCTCCTTTAATCATTTTGTAATTTGCAACCTTGGTCCATCTTGAAACTCTATATCTCAAAGGACAAAAGAATTTGCACAAAAGGCATGCAAAATGGATCTCATTCATTGAAACTTTCCCATATGTGGTAAAGTACAAAAAAGGTAAAGAGAACATTGTGGCTGATGCACTCTCTCGGAGGTATGCCTTGATTTCTACTGTTAATGCTACAATCATGGGATTTGAGTATATTAAGGAGTTGTATACTAAGGATCATGATTTTTCTGACATATTTAATGCATGTGAAAAGGGTGCTTTCAATAAGTTTTATCAATGTGAACTGTTTTTGTTCAAAGAAAACAAATTATGTATTCCTTCTTGTTCACTTAGAGAGCTTTTGGTTCGTGAATCTCATTGTGGAGGTTTAATGGGACATTTTGGTGTTCTAAAAACTTTAGATATTTTGAATGAACACTTTTATTGGCCAAACATGAAAAAGGATGTTGAGAAAATTTGTGCTACATGTCTTGACTGCAAGAAAGCTAAATCTAAGTCTCTTCCCCATGGATTGTATACTCCACTCCCTGTCCCTCAATCTGCTTGGACTGACATTTCTATGGACTTTGTTCTTGGTTTGCCTAGATCTCAAAGAGGCATGGACTCTATTTTTGTTGTTGTTGACAGATTCTCCAAAATGGCTCACTTTATTGCTTGTAGGAAAGCCGACAATGCAAAACACGTGGCTGATCTCTTCTTCAAAGAAATTGTTCGTCTACATGGTGTTCCTAGGACTATTGTGTCGGATAGGGATGTAAAGTTTTTGAGTAATTTCTGGAAAACTCTTTGGGGAAAATTGGGAACAAAACTTTTGTTTTCAACCACAAGTCACCCACAAACAGATGGCCAAACGGAAGTAACAAATAGAACTTTGGGTGTTTTGTTAAGGGCCATAATTAAAAAGAATTTGAAAAGTTGGGAGGAGTGTTTGCCAATTGCTGAATTTGCATACAATCGCACACTACACACTTCTACTAATTTTTCTCCTTTTGAGTTGGTTTATGGCTTCAATCCTCTAACTCCTCTAGACTTATCTCCTTTACCTTTACAGGATCAAGTGAGTTTGGATGGCAAGAAGAAAGCTGAAACCGTGAAGAAATTGCATGAGCAAGCTCGTGCAAACATTGAGAAGAAAAATGAGCAATATGCAAAGAATGCAAATAAAGGCCGTAAGAAAATTGTGTTTGAACCGGTGATTGGGTTTGGGTACACATGAGGAAAGAGAGGTTTCCAGCCTCAAGGAGAACTAAGTTACACCCCCGTGGTGATGGACCATTTCAAGTTTTGGCACGAGTCAATAGCTTACAAGCTTGATCTTCCCGGAGACTATGGTGTAAGTGCTACTTTTAATATTTCTGACTTATCTTCTTTTGATTTTGATGTAGATCCAATGGATTCAAGGACGAATCCTTTTCAAGGGAGAGGGGATGATGAGTTCCAAGGAAGTAATGCTAAAGATGTCAAAGATGATGATGGCGAAGGCATGACCGAACCACCCTCAACTCCAAATAATTCTGCACATATCATTCCACCAAATCCACTTGAAGGGATGACGGGCCCAATGACTCGTTTGAAAAAGAAAAGGATGCAAGAAGCCTTGAGCATTTTGATTCTTGAAGTCTGTTCAAAAGAGGATCCAACGGCTACCTCAATTCATGCTAAATATTACAACATTTTGCAAGTCTTGGATCTTGATCCAAATGGTGTGGGAAGTACTTTTTTATGCAGCTTCCAGAAGTGAACATTTCCTCCGACATGCCCATGTCGCCTGAGAAAGGTTGGGCAGAGCAGAACTTTTCTTCTGACATGCCCATGTCGCCTGAGAAAGGTTGGGCAGAATATAACTTTTCCTCTGACATGCCCATGTCGCCTGAAGAAGGTTGAACGTCGCATTTATAAGCTGAATTTATGGACGAAATTCAACAGCATTTGGGTGATATTTTCAAGTTGTTTTCTGCATTTTTTTTAGTATTTAGAATATTAGAATTAAGTGCAAGAGTCTTCTAGGTCAAAGAGCTTTTCTAGGTCAAAGAGCTTTTCTTGGTCAAAGAGAAGTGTTAATGCTAGTCGTGACTAGAAGATTTAGAATTGCTCATTTAATCCTTTTGTAATTTCCAACCTTGGTCCCTCTTGAAACTCTATAAATAGGGGCCTTGGTTAACTATTAGAATTCAAGATTTGATGTTATAAACTTTAAGGAATTTTCCTTTCTTTGCTAGTTTCTTAGTGAGCTAGTTTTAGTCTTGCAAGTATGCTTGCAAAACTTATTTGGCTTATCAACTAAAACTCTTCCTTTTAGTTGTGGTGCCTTTTACTCTTCTTTTCTAATTCATTTCATAATCCAAAGGTGTTAGGTTTATCCTAGTGTTGTTGGGTTTGAAAATTAGAGGGGTTGGGAATAGTAATTTCAAAACTACCATTTTATGATTCAAAGGTGATAGGTTTCATCCTATTGTTGTTGGGTCTATTTTGGTTTGGGTTGTTTTTGCTTGGAAGATTTCAAGACATCTTTCAATATAGTGTGATTCAAAGGTGTTGAGTTCATTAATACTCAATATTGTTGAATCCACTTGAGCTAGTTGTTTTGCTCAAAAGATCAATCGAGGACGATTCTATAATTCACGTGAATTCGTACCTTGGATTCACATCACCTACACCTTTAACCGTGAAACTATAAACCCTAAATTGTAAATTCTGAACCTGATAACAAACCTTAAGCATTAAAACCCTATGACATAAACACTAGACCCTAAAACCCCTAAACGGTTAGCGGTTTAGATATTAATCAAATGATTTAGTGTTCAACCTTTCATGACAAAGTGTATTGTTGGAGTTTTAAACAAAAAAAGGTTAGTGTTCAACGTTTTATCCATAACGTTACACGAAACTGTACACATTTTATGAATAACCAAACCATAACCGTTTCAGTTTTAGGTGTTAGGCTTTAAGGTTTATGTAATAGTGTTTAGGAAATTAGGGTTCAGTTGTATAGGGTTTAGTGTTTATGGTTCATGTACTCGGGTTTATGAATTTAAGGGTTAGGGTTTAGCTATGTAATGGTTAGGGTTTAGATTTTTATTAAAACGGTTAGGGTATATGTTTTTAACGAAAGTTTCAGGGTTTATTTTTTATGGAAATATTAGGGTTAAATGGTTCATCAGAAAGGGATAGGGTTTAGTTATTTTTCATATGGTTATGGTTCAGGTATTTAAATGGTATGGTTATGGTTCATCATTCACCAAAGAAGATTATGGTTTTTTTTTTTTTATATTTTTAGTTTTAGTGTTCTGTGTTTCAGCAAAATTGTTAGTGCTTTGTTTTAAAAATAAACCTATAATCTTAAACCCTGTGATGAAAAACAAAAAACCTAACCACGTAATTTGTAAACCCTCAGGCCCTAACGCTTGAAAAATATAATATTCAGCTTATCATCAAAAGGTAAGGGTGAATCTTAACTAAACTCTAACCACAAAATAATTAAACCCTACACCCTTAACCGTGAAACTATAAATCCTAAATTGTAAATTCTGAACCTGATAACAAACCTTAAGCATTAAAACCCTATGACATAAACACTAGACCCTAAAACCCCTTAACGGTTAGTGGTTTAGATATCAATCAAATGATTTAGTGTTCAACCTTTCATGACAAAGTGTATTGTTGGGGCTTTAAACAAAAAAAGGTTAGTGTTCAACGTTTTATCTATAACGTTATAAGAAACTGTACACATTTTTTGAATAACCAAACCATAACCGTTTCAGTTTTAGGTGTTAGGCTTTAATGTTTATGTAATAGTGTTTAGGAAATTAGGGTTCAGTTGTATAGGGTTTAGTGTTTATGGTTCATGTACTAGGGTTTCTGAATTTAAGGGTTAGGTTTTAGTTATATAATGGTTAGGGTTTAGATTTTTATTAAAACGGTTAGAGTATATGTTTTTAACGAAAATTTCAGGGTTTATTTTTTATGGAAAATATTGGGGTTAAATGGTTCATCGGAAAGGGATAGGATTTAGTTATTTTGTATAAGCTTACGGTTCAGGTATTTAAACATTAAGGTTAGGGTTCATCGATTTAGCAGAAAAGATTATGGTTTTTTTATCTTTAATTTTTGTGTTCAGTGTTTCATTAAATTTGTTAGGGTTTAGTTTTTTAAAATAAACCTATAACCTTAAACCCTTTGATGAAAAACTAAACCCTAACTACGTAATATGTATACCCTCACCCCTAATGCTTGAAACCCTAAGCCCATCCCCATCTCGCGTAAAGTAAACTTTAACAACTAAATAATGAAACCCTAAACCATTAATCGTAGAACCCTAAACACGGCCATAAACCATAACCCCTAAAACCCTAGGACCAAAAAACTAGATTCTAAAACCCCTAAACTGTTAGTGGTTCAATTATAAAACAAATGATTTTGGGTTCATCGTTTCATCAATAAGTGTAGGGTTCATGTTTTTGACCAAAAAGGTTAGTGTTCAACATTTCATTTATAACATTATGGGTAAGTTTTTTTTTTTACTAAACCCATTACAGAATTTATGAATAACCGAACCATAACCATTTGAGGTTTAGGGGTTAGGGTTTGAGGTTTAAGTAATAGTGTTTTAAAAATTAGGGTTCAAGTGTTTTGGGATTAGTGTTTATGGTTTATGTATTAGGGTTTATGCATTTAAGGATTAGGGTTTAGTTATGTAATAGTTAGGATTTAGATTGTTATCAAAATGGTTAGGGTATATGTTTTTACCGAAAACGTGGGGGTTTATAAATCTATGGAAAATGTTAGGGTTAAATGTTTCATCGGAAGGTGTTAGGGTTTAGTTATTTTTCATATGGTTATGGTTCAGGTATTTAAATGGTATGGTTATGGTTCATCATTCACCAAAGAAGATTATGGTTTTTTTTTATATTTTTAGTTTTAGTGTTCTGTGTTTCATCAAAATTGTTAGTGCTTTGTTTTAAAAATAAACCTATAATCTTAAACCCTGTGATGAAAAACAAAAAACCTAACCACGTAATTTGTAAACCCTCAGGCCCTAACGCTTGAAAAATATAATATTCAGCTTATCATCAAAAGGTAGGGGTCAATCTTAACTAAACTCTAACCATTAAATAATTAAACCCTACACCCTTAACCGTGAAACTATAAACCCTAAATTGTAAATTCTAAACCTGATAACAAACCTTAAGCATTAAAACCCTATGGCATAAACACTGGACCCTAAAACCCCTAAACGGTTAGTGGTTTAGATATTAATCAAATGATTTAGTGTTCAACCTTTCATGACAAAGTGTATTGTTGGGGTTTTAAACAAAAAAAATGTTAGTGTCCAACGTTTTATCTATAACGTTATAAGAAACTGTACACATTTTATGAATAACCAAACCATAACCGTTTCAGTTTTAGGTGTTAGGCTTTAATGTTTATGTAATAGTGTTTAGGAAATTAGGGTTCAGTTGTATAGGGTTTAGTTTTTATGGTTCATGTACTAGGGTTTATGAATTTAAGGGTTAGGGTTTAGTTATGTAATGGTTAGGGTTTAGATTTTTATTAAAACGGTTAGGGTATATGTTTTTAACGAAAATTTCAGGGTTTATTTTTTATGGAAAATATTAGGGTTAAATGGTTGATCGGAAAGGGATAGGGTTTAGTTATTTTGTATAAGGTTATGGTTCAGGTATTTAACGTTAAGGTTAGGGTTCATCGATTTAGTAGAAAAGATTATGGTTTTTTTTATCTTTAATTTTTGTGTTCAGTGTTTCATCAAATTTGTTAGGGTTTAGTTTTCTAAAATAAACCTACAACCTGAAACCCTTTGATGAAAAACTCAACCCTAACTACGTAATATGTATACCCTCACCCCTAATGCTTGAAACCCTAAGCCCATCCCCATCTCGCGTAAAGTAAACTTTAACAACTAAATAATGAAACCCTAGGACCAAAAAACTAGATTCTAAAACCCCTAAACTGTTAGTGGTTCAATTATTAAACAAATGATTTTGGGTTCATCGTTTCATCAATAAGTGTAGGGTTCATGTTTTTGACCAAAAAGGTTAGTGTTCAACATTTCATTTATAACATTATGGGTAAGTTTTTTTTTTTACTAAACCCATTACAGAATTTATGAATAACCGAACCATAACCATTTGAGGTTTAGGGGTTAGGGTTTGAGGTTTAAGTAATAGTGTTTTAAAAATTAGGGTTCAAGTGTTTTGGGATTAGTGTTTATGGTTTATGTATTAGGGTTTATGCATTTAAGGATTAGGGTTTAGTTATGTAATAGTTAGGATTTAGATTGTTATCAAAATGGTTAGGGTATATGTTTTTACCGAAAACGTGGGGGTTTATAAATCTATGGAAAATGTTAGGGTTAAATGTTTCATCGGAAGGTGTTAGGGTTTAGTTATTTTTCATATGGTTATGGTTCAGGTATTTAAATGGCATGGTTATGGTTCATCATTCACCAAAGAAGATTATGGTTTTTTTTTTATATTTTTAGTTTTGTTTTCTATGTTTCATCAAAATTGTTAGTGCTTTGTTTTAAAAATAAACCTATAATCTTAAAAACCCTGTGATGAAAAAGAAAAAACCTAACCACGTAATTTGTAAACCCTCAGGCCATAACGCTTGAAAAATATAATATTCAGCTTATTGTCAAAAGGTAAGGGTCAATCTTAACTAAACTCTAACCACTAAATAATTAAACCCTACACCTTTAACCGTGAAACCATAAACCCTAAATTGTAAATTCTGAACCTGATAACAAACCTTAAGCATTAAAACCCTATGACATAAACACTAGACCCTAAAACCCCTAAACGGTTAGCGGTTTAGATATTAATCAAATGATTTAGTGTTCAACCTTTCATGACAAAGTGTATTGTTGGAGTTTTAAACAAAAAAAGGTTAGTGTTCAACGTTTTATCCATAACGTTACACGAAACTGTACACATTTTATGAATAACCAAACCATAACCGTTTCAGTTTTAGGTGTTAGGCTTTAAGGTTTATGTAATAGTGTTTAGGAAATTAGGGTTCAGTTGTATAGGGTTTAGTGTTTATGGTTCATGTACTAGGGTTTATGAATTTAAGAGTTAGGGTTTAGCTATGTAATGGTTAGGGTTTAGATTTTTATTAAAACGGTTAGGGTATATGTTCTTAACGAAAGTTTCAGGGTTTATTTTTTATGGAAAAAATTAGGGTTAAATGGTTCATCGGAAAGGGATAGGGTTTAGTTATTTTTCATATGGTTATGGTTCAGGTATTTAAATGGTATGGTTATGGTTCATCATTCCCCAAAGAAGATTATGGTTTTTTTTTTTATATTTTTAGTTTTAGTGTTCTGTGTTTCAGCAAAATTGTAAGTGCTTTGTTTTAAAAAGAAACCTATAATCTTAAACCCTGTGATGAAAAATAAAAAACCTAACCACGTAATTTGTAAACCCTCAGGCCCTAACGCTTGAAAAATATAATATTCAGCTTATAGTCAATCTTAACTAAACTCTAACCACTAAATAATTAAACCCTACACCCTTAACCGTGAAACTATAAACCCTAAATTGTAAATTCTGAACCTGATAACAAACCTTAAGCATTAAAACCCTATGACATAAACACTAGACCCTAAAACCCCTAAACGGTTAGCGGTTTAGATATTAATCAAATGATTTAGTGTTCAACCTTTCATGACAAAGTGTATTGTTGGAGTTTTAAACAAAAAAAGGTTAGTGTTCAACATTTTATGCATAACGTTACACGAAACTGTACACATTTTATGAATACCCAAACCATAACCGTTTCTGTTTTAGGTGTTAGGCGTTAAGGTTTATGTAATAGTGTTTAGGAAATTAGGGTTCATTTGTATAGGGTTTAGTGTTTATGGTTCATGTACTAGGGTTTATGAATTTAAGGGTTAGGGTTTAGCTATGTAATGGTTAGGGTTTAGATTTTTAATAAAACGGTTAGGGTATATGTTCTTAACGAAAGTTTCAGGGTTTATTTTTTATGGAAAATATTAGGGTTAAATGGTTCATCGGAAAGGGATAGGGTTTAGTTATTTTTCATATGGTTATGGTTCAGGTATTTAAATGGTATGGGGTTATGGTTCATCATTCACCAAAGAAGATTATGGTTTTTTTTTTTTTTATATTTTTAGTTTTAGTGTTCTGTGTTTCAGCAAAATTGTTAGTGCTTTGTTTTAAAAATAAACCTATAATCTTAAACCCTGTGATGAAAAACAAAAAACCTAACCACGTAATTTGTAAACCCTCAGGCCCTAACGCTTGAAAAATATAATATTCAGCTTATCATCAAAAGGTTAGGGTGAATCTTAACTAAACTCTAACCACTAAATAATTAAACCCTACACCCTTAACCGTGAAACTATAAATCCTAAATTGTTAAATCTGAACCTGATAACAAACCTTAAGCATTAAAACCCTATGACATAAACACTAGACCCTAAAACCCTTAAAGGGTTAGTGGTTTAGATATCAATCAAATGATATAGTGTTGAACCTTTCATGACAAAGTGTATTGTTGGGGCTTTAAACAAAAAAAGGTTAGTGTTCCACGTTTTATCTATAACGTTATAAGAAACTGTACACATTTTTTGAATAACCAAACCATAACCGTTTCAGTTTTAGGTGTTAGGCTTTAATGTTTATGTAATAGTGTTTAGGAAATTAGGGTTCAGTTGTATAGGGTTTAGTGTTTATGGTTCATGTACTAGGGTTTCTGAATTTAAGGGTTAGGTTTTAGTTATATAATGGTTAGGGTTTAGATTTTTATTAAAACTGTTAGAGTATATGTTTTTAACGAAAATTTCAGGGTTTATTTTTTATGGAAAATATTGGGGTTAAATGGTTCATCGGAAAGGGATAGGATTTAGTTATTTTGTATAAGCTTACGGTTCAGGTATTTAAACATTAAGGTTAGGGTTCATCGATTTAGCAGAAAAGATTATGGTTTTTTTATCTTTAATTTTTGTGTTCAGTGTTTCATTAAATTTGTTAGGGTTTAGTTTTTTAAAATAAACCTATAACCTTAAACCCTTTGATGAAAAACTAAACCCTAACTACGTAATATGTATACCCTCACCCCTAATGCTTGAAACCCTAAGCCCATCCCCATCTCGCGTAAAGTAAACTTTAACAACTAAATAATGAAACCCTAAACCATTAATCGTAGAACCCTAAACACGGCCATAAACCATAACCCCTAAAACCCTAGGACCAAAAAACTAGATTCTAAAACCCCTAAACTGTTAGTGGTTCAATTATAAAACAAATGATTTTGGGTTCATCGTTTCATCAATAAGTGTAGGGTTCATGTTTTTGACCAAAAAGGTTAGTGTTCAACATTTCATTTATAACATTATGGGTAAGTTTTTTTTTTTACTAAATCCATTACAGAATTTATGAATAACCGAACCATAACCATTTGAGGTTTAGGGGTTAGGGTTTGAGGTTTAAGTAATAGTGTTTTAAAAATTAGGGTTCAAGTGTTTTGGGATTAGTGTTTATGGTTTATGTATTAGGGTTTATGCATTTAAGGATTAGGGTTTAGTTATGTAATAGTTAGGATTTAGATTGTTATCAAAATGGTTAGGGTATATGTTTTTACCGAAAACGTGGGGGTTTATAAATCTATGGAAAATGTTAGGGTTAAATGTTTCATCGGAAGGTGTTAGGGTTTAGTTATTTTTCATATGGTTATGGTTCAGGTATTTAAATGGTATGGTTATGGTTCATCATTCACCAAAGAAGATTATGGTTTTTTTTTATATTTTTAGTTTTAGTGTTCTGTGTTTCATCAAAATTGTTAGTGCTTTGTTTTTAAAATAAACCTATAATCTTAAACCCTGTGATGAAAAACAAAAAACCTAACCACGTAATTTGTAAACCCTCAGGCCCTAACGCTTGAAAAATATAATATTCAGCTTATCATCAAAAGGTAAGGGTCAATCTTAACTAAACTCTAACCATTAAATAATTAAACCCTACACCCTTAACCGTGAAACTATAAACCCTAAATTGTAAATTCTAAACCTGATAACAAACCTTAAGCATTAAAACCCTATGGCATAAACACTGGACCCTAAAACCCCTAAACGGTTAGTGGTTTAGATATTAATCAAATGATTTAGTGTTCAACCTTTCATGACAAAGTGTATTGTTGGGGTTTTAAACAAAAAAAATGTTAGTGTCCAACGTTTTATCTATAACGTTATAAGAAACTGTACACATTTTATGAATAACCAAACCATAACCGTTTCAGTTTTAGGTGTTAGGCTTTAATGTTTATGTAATAGTGTTTAGGAAATTAGGGTTCAGTTGTATAGGGTTTAGTTTTTATGGTTCATGTACTAGGGTTTATGAATTTAAGGGTTAGGGTTTAGTTATGTAATGGTTAGGGTTTAGATTTTTATTAAAACGGTTAGGGTATATGTTTTTAACGAAAATTTCAGGGTTTATTTTTTATGGAAAATATTAGGGTTAAATGGTTGATCGGAAAGGGATAGGGTTTAGTTATTTTGTATAAGGTTATGGTTCAGGTATTTAACGTTAAGGTTAGGGTTCATCGATTTAGTAGAAAAGATTATGGTTTTTTTTATCTTTAATTTTTGTGTTCAGTGTTTCATCAAATTTGTTAGGGTTTAGTTTTCTAAAATAAACCTACAACCTGAAACCCTTTGATGAAAAACTCAACCCTAACTACGTAATATGTATACCCTCACCCCTAATGCTTGAAACCCTAAGCCCATCCCCATCTCGCGTAAAGTAAACTTTAACAACTAAATAATGAAACCCTAGGACCAAAAAACTAGATTCTAAAACCCCTAAACTGTTAGTGGTTCAATTATTAAACAAATGATTTTGGGTTCATCGTTTCATCAATAAGTGTAGGGTTCATGTTTTTGACCAAAAAGGTTAGTGTTCAACATTTCATTTATAACATTATGGGTAAGTTTTTTTTTTTACTAAACCCATTACAGAATTTATGAATAACCGAACCATAACCATTTGAGGTTTAGGGGTTAGGGTTTGAGGTTTAAGTAATAGTGTTTTAAAAATTAGGGTTCAAGTGTTTTGGGATTAGTGTTTATGGTTTATGTATTAGGGTTTATGCATTTAAGGATTAGGGTTTAGTTATGTAATAGTTAGGATTTAGATTGTTATCAAAATGGTTAGGGTATATGTTTTTACCGAAAACGTGGGGGTTTATAAATCTATGGAAAATGTTAGGGTTAAATGTTTCATCGGAAGGTGTTAGGGTTTAGTTATTTTTCATATGGTTATGGTTCAGGTATTTAAATGGCATGGTTATGGTTCATCATTCACCAAAGAAGATTATGGTTTTTTTTTATATTTTTAGTTTTGTTTTCTATGTTTCATCAAAATTGTTAGTGCTTTGTTTTAAAAATAAACCTATAATCTTAAAAACCCTGTGATGAAAAAGAAAAAACCTAACCACGTAATTTGTAAACCCTCAGGCCATAACGCTTGAAAAATATAATATTCAGCTTATTGTCAAAAGGTAAGGGTCAATCTTAACTAAACTCTAACCACTAAATAATTAAACCCTACACCTTTAACCGTGAAACCATAAACCCTAAATTGTAAATTCTGAACCTGATAACAAACCTTAAGCATTAAAACCCTATGACATAAACACTAGACCCTAAAACCCCTAAACGGTTAGCGGTTTAGATATTAATCAAATGATTTAGTGTTCAACCTTTCATGACAAAGTGTATTGTTGGAGTTTTAAACAAAAAAAGGTTAGTGTTCAACGTTTTATCCATAACGTTACACGAAACTGTACACATTTTATGAATAACCAAACCATAACCGTTTCAGTTTTAGGTGTTAGGCTTTAAGGTTTATGTAATAGTGTTTAGGAAATTAGGGTTCAGTTGTATAGGGTTTAGTGTTTATGGTTCATGTACTAGGGTTTATGAATTTAAGAGTTAGGGTTTAGCTATGTAATGGTTAGGGTTTTGATTTTTATTAAAACGGTTAGGGTATATGTTTTTAACGAAAGTTTCAGGGTTTATTTTTTATGGAAAAAATTAGGGTTAAATGGTTCATCGGAAAGGGATAGGGTTTAGTTATTTTTCATATGGTTATGGTTCAGGTATTTAAATGGTATGGTTATGGTTCATCATTCCCCAAAGAAGATTATGGTTTTTTTTTTTATATTTTTAGTTTTAGTGTTCTGTGTTTCAGCAAAATTGTAAGTGCTTTGTTTTAAAAAGAAACCTATAATCTTAAACCCTGTGATGAAAAACAAAAAACCTAACCACGTAATTTGTAAACCCTCAGGCCCTAACGCTTGAAAAATATAATATTCAGCTTATAGTCAATCTTAACTAAACTCTAACCACTAAATAATTAAACCCTACACCCTTAACCGTGAAACTATAAACCTAAATTGTAAATTCTGAACCTGATAACAAACCTTAAGCATTAAAACCCTATGACATAAACACTAGACCCTAAAACCCCTAAACGGTTAGCGGTTTAGATATTAATCAAATGATTTAGTGTTCAACCTTTCATGACAAAGTGTATTGTTGGAGTTTTAAACAAAAAAAGGTTAGTGTTCAACATTTTATGCATAACGTTACACGAAACTGTACACATTTTATGAATACCCAAACCATAACCGTTTCTGTTTTAGGTGTTAGGCGTTAAGGTTTATGTAATAGTGTTTAGGAAATTAGGGTTCATTTGTATAGGGTTTAGTGTTTATGGTTCATGTACTAGGGTTTATGAATTTAAGGGTTAGGGTTTAGCTATGTAATGGTTAGGGTTTAGATTTTTAATAAAACGGTTAGGGTATATGTTTTTAACGAAAGTTTCAGGGTTTATTTTTTATGGAAAATATTAGGGTTAAATGGTTCATCGGAAAGGGATAGGGTTTAGTTATTTTTCATATGGTTATGGTTCAGGTATTTAAATGGTATGGGGTTATGGTTCATCATTCACCAAAGAAGATTATGGTTTTTTTTTTTTTTATATTTTTAGTTTTAGTGTTCTGTGTTTCAGCAAAATTGTTAGTGCTTTGTTTTAAAAATAAACCTATAATCTTAAACCCTGTGATGAAAAACAAAAAACCTAACCACGTAATTTGTAAACCCTCAGGCCCTAACGCTTGAAAAATATAATATTCAGCTTATCATCAAAAGGTTAGGGTGAATCTTAACTAAACTCTAACCACTAAATAATTAAACCCTACACCCTTAACCGTGAAACTATAAATCCTAAATTGTTAAATCTGAACCTGATAACAAACCTTAAGCATTAAAACCCTATGACATAAACACTAGACCCTAAAACCCTTAAACGGTTAGTGGTTTAGATATCAATCAAATGATATAGTGTTCAACCTTTCATGACAAAGTGTATTGTTGGGGCTTTAAACAAAAAAAGGTTAGTGTTCCACGTTTTATCTATAACGTTATAAGAAACTGTACACATTTTTTGAATAACCAAACCATAACCGTTTCAGTTTTAGGTGTTAGGCTTTAATGTTTATGTAATAGTGTTTAGGAAATTAGGGTTCAGTTGTATAGGGTTTAGTGTTTATGGTTAATGTACTAGGGTTTCTGAATTTAAGGGTTAGGTTTTAGTTATATAATGGTTAGGGTTTAGAGTTTTATTAAAACAGTTAGAGTATATGTTTTTAACGAAAATTTCAGGGTTTATTTTTTATGGAAAATATTGGGGTTAAATGGTTCATCGGAAAGGGATAGGGTTTAGTTATTTTGTATAAGGTTACGGTTCAGGTATTTAAACTTTAAGGTTAGGGTTCATCGATTTAGCAGAAAAGATTATGGTTTTTTTTTATCTTTAATTTTTGTGTTCAGTGTTTCATTAAATTTGTTAGGGTTTAGTTTTTTAAAATAAACCTATAACCTTAAACCCATTCATGAAAAACTAAACCCTAACTACGTAATATGTATACCCTCACCCCTAATGCTTGAAACCCTAAGCCCATCCCCATCTCGCGTAAAGTAAACTTTAACAACTAAATAATGAAACCCTAAACCATTAATCGTAGAACCCTAAACACAGCCATAAACCATAACCCCTAAAACCCTAGGACCAAAAAACTAGATTCTAAAACCCCTAAACTGTTAGTGGTTCAATTATTAAACAAATGATTTTGGGTTCATCGTTTCATCAATAAGTGTAGGGTTCATGTTTTTGACCAAAAAGGTTAGTGTTCAACATTTCATTTATAACATTATTGTTTATGTATTAGGGTTTATGCATTTAAGGATTAGGGTTTAGCTATGTAATAGTTAGGATTTAGATTGTTATCAAAATGGTTAGGGTATATGTTTTTACCGAAAACGTGGGGGTTTATAAATCTATGGAAAATGTTAGGGTTAAATGTTTCATCGGAAGGTGTTAGGGTTTAGTTATTTTTCATATGGTTATGGTTCATAATTCACCAAAGAAGATTATGGTTTTTTTTATATTTTTAGTTTTAGTGTTCTGTGTTTCATCAAAATTGTTAGTTCTTTGTTTTAAAAATAAACCTATAATCTTAAACCCTGTGATGAAAAACAAAAAACCTAACCACGTAATTTGTAAACCCTCAGGCCCTAACGCTTGAAAAATATAATATTCAGCTTATCATCAAAAGGTAAGGGTCAATCTTAACTAAACTCTAACCACTAAATAATTAAACCCTACACCCTTATCCGTGAAACTATAAACCCTAAATTGTAAATTCTAAACCTGATAACAAACCTTAAGCATTAAAACCCTATGGCATAAACACTAGACCCTAAAACCCCCAAACGGTTAGTGGTTTAGATATTAATCAAATAATTTAGTGTTCAACCTTTCATGAGAAAGTGTATTGTTGGGGTTTTAAACAAAAAAAATGTTAGTGTTCAACGTTTTATCTATAACGTTATAAGAAACTGTACACATTTTATGAATAACCAAACCATAACCGTTTCAGTTTTAGGTGTTAGGCTTTAATGTTTATGTAATAGTGTTTAGGAAATTAGGGTTCAGTTGTATAGGGTTTAGTGTTTATGGTTCATGTACTAGGGTTTCTGAATTTAAGGGTTAGGGTTTAGTTATGTAATGGTTAGGGTTTAGATTTTTATTAAAACGGTTAGGGTATATGTTTTTAACGAAAATTTCAGGGTTTATTTTTTATGGAAAATATTAGGGTTAAATGGTTGATCGGAAAGGTATAGGGTTTAGTTATTTTGTATAAGGTTATGGTTCAGGTATTTAAACGTTAACGTCAGGGTTCATCGATTTAGCAGAAAAGATTATGGTTTTTTTTATCTTTAATTTTTGTGTTCAGTGTTTCATCAAATTTGTTAGGGTTTAGTTTTTTAAAATAAACCTACAACCTTAAACCCTTTGATGAAAAATTAAACCCTAACTACGTAATATGTATACCCTCACCCCTAATGCTTGAAACCCTAAGCCCATCCCCATCTCGCGTAAAGTAAACTTTAACAACTAAATAATGAAACCCTAGGACCAAAAAACTAGATTCTAGAACCCCTAAACTGTTAGTGGTTCAATTAGTAAACAAATGATTTTGGGTTCATCGTTTCATCAATATGTCTAGGGTTCATGTTTTTAGCCAAAAAGGTTAGTGTTCAACATTTCATTTATAACATTACGGGTAAGTTTTTTTTTTTTTACTAAACCCATTACAGAATTTATGAATAACCGAACCATAACCATTTGAGGTTTAGGGGTTAGGGTTTAAGGTTTATGTAATAGTGTTTTAAAAGTTAGGGTTCAAGTGTTTAGGGATTAGTGTTTATGGTTTATGTATTAGGGTTCATGCATTTAAGGATTAGGGTTTAGTTATGTAATAGTTAGGATTTAGATTGTTATCAAAATGGTTAGGGTATATGTTTTTACCAAAAACGTGGGGGTTTATAAATCTATGGAAAATGTTAGGGTTAAATGTTTCATCGGAAGGTGTTAGGGTTTAGTTATTTCTCATATGGTTATGGTTCAGGTATTTAAATGGCATGGTTATGGTTCATCATTCACCAAAGAAGATTATGGTTTTTTTTTTTTTTTTTTTTGGTTTTGTTTTCTATGTTTCATCAAAATTGTTAGTGCTTTGTTTTAAAAATAAACCTATAATCTTAAAAACCCTGTGATGAAACAGAAAAAACCTAACCACGTAATTTGTAAACCCTCAGGCCCTAACGCTTGAAAAATATAATATTCAGCTTATCATCAAAAGGTAAGGGTCAATCTTAACTAAACTCTAACCACTAAATAATTAAACCCTACACCTTTAACCGTGAAACCATAAACCCTAAATTGTAAATTCTGAACCTGATAACAAACCTTAAGCATTAAAACCCTATGACATAAACACTAGACCCTAAAACCCCTAAACGGTTAGTGGTTTAGATATTAATCAAATGATTTAGTGTTCAACCTTTCATGACAAAGTGTATTGTTGGAGTTTTAAACAAAAAAAGGTTAGTGTTCAACGTTTTATCTATAACGTTACACGAAACTGTACACATTTTATGAATAACCAAACCATAACCGTTTCAGTTTAAGGTGTTAGGCTTTAAGGTTTATGTAATAGTGTTTAGGAAATTAGGGTTCAGTTGTATAGGGTTTAGTGTTTATGGTTCATGTACTAGGGTTTATGAATTTAAGGGTTAGGGTTTAGCTATGTAATGGTTAGGGTTTAGATTTTTATTAAAACGATTAGGGTATATGTTTTTAACGAAAGTTTCAGGGTTTATTTTTTATGGAAAATATTAGGGTTAAATGGTTCATCGGAAAGGGCCGGTTTAGTTATTTTTCATATGGTTATGGTTCAGGTATTTAAATGGTATGGTTATGGTTCATCATTCACCAAAGCAGATTATGGTTTTTTTTTTTTTAGTTTTAGTGTTCTGTGTTTCATCAAAATTGTTAGTGCTTTGTTTTAAAAATAAACCTATAATCTTAAACCCTGTGATGAAAAAACAAAAAACCTAACCACGTAATTTGTAAACCCTCAGGCCCTAACGCTAGAAAAATATAATATTAAGCTTATCATCAAAAGGTAAGGGTCAATCTTAACTAAACTCTAACCACTAAATAATTAAACCCTACACCCTTAACCGTGAAACTATAAAACCTAAATTGTAAATTCTGAACCTGATAACAAACCTTAAGCATTAAAACCCTATGACATAAACACTAGACCCTAAAACCCCTAAACGGTTAGCGGTTTAGATATTAATCAAATGATTTAGTGTTCAACCATTCATGACAAAGTGTATTGTTGGAGTTTTAAACAAAAAAAGGTTAGTGTTCAACGTTTTATCCATAACGTTACACGAAACTGTACACATTTTATGAATAGCCAAACCATAACCGTTTCAGTTTTAGGTGTTAGGCTTTAAGGTTTATGTAATAGTGTTTAGGAAATTAGGGTTCAGTTGTATTGGGTTTAGTGTTTATGGTTCATGTACTAGGGTTTATGAATTTAAGGGTTAGGGTTTAGCTATGTAATGGTTAGGGTTTAGATTTTTATTAAAACGGTTAGGGTATATGTTTTTAACGAAAGTTTCAGGGTTTATTTTTTATGGAAAAAATTAGGGTTAAATGGTTCATCGAAAAGGGATAGGGTTTAGTTATTTTTCATATGGTTATGGTTCAGGTATTTAAATGGTATGGTTATGGTTCATCATTCACCAAAGAAGATTATGGTTTTTTTTTATATTTTTAGTTTTAGTGTTCTGTGTTTCAGCAAAATTGTTAGTGCTTTGTTTTAAAAATAAACCTATAATCTTAAACCTTGTGATGAAAAACAAAAAACCTAACCACGTAATTTGTAAACCCTCAGGCTCTAACGCTTGAAAAATGTAATATTCAGCTTATCATCAAAAGGTAAGGGTCAATCTTAACTAAACTCTAACCACTAAATAATTAAACCCTACACCCTTAACCGTGAAACTATAAACCGTAAATTGTAAATTCTGAACCTGATAACAAACCTTAAGCATTAAAACCCTATGACATAAACACTAGACCCTAAAACCCCTAAACGGTTAGCGGTTTAGATATTAATCAAATGATTTAGTGTTCAACCTTTCATGACAAAGTGTATTGTTGTGGTTTTAAAAAAAAAAGGGTTAGTGTTCAACGTTTTATCTATAACGTTATAAGAAACTGTACACATTTTATGAATAACCAAACCATAACCGTTTCAGTTTTAGGTGTTAGGCTTTAATGTTTATGTAATAGTGTTTAGGAAATTAGTGTTCAGTTGTATAGGGTTTAGTGTTTATGGTTCATGTACTAGGGTTTATGAATTTAAGGGTTAGGGTTTAGTTATGTAATGGTTAGGGTATATGTTTTTAACGAAAATTTCAGGATTATTTTTTAAGGAAAATATTAGGGTTAAATGGTTCATCGGAAAGGGATAGGGTTTAGTTATTTTGTATAAGGTTACGGTTCAGGTATTTAAACGTTAAGGTTAGGGTACATCGATTTAGCAGAAAAGATTATGGTTTTTTTTTCTTTAATTTTTGTGTTCAGTGTTTCATCAAATTTGTTAGGGTTTAGTTTTTTAAAATAAACCTATAACCTTAAACCCTTTGATGAAAAACTAAATCCTAACTACGCAATATGTATACCCTCGCCCCTAATGCTTGAAACCCTAAGCCCATCCCCATCTCGCGTAAAGTAAACTTTAACAACTATATAATGAAACCCTAAACCATTAATCGTAGAACCCTAAACACGGCCATAAACCATAACCCCTAAAACCCTAGGACCAAAAAATTAGATTCTAAAACCCCCAAACGGTTAGTGGTTCAATTATTAAACAAATGACTTTGGGTTCATCGCTTCATGAATAAGTGTAGGGTTCATGTTTTTAACCAAAAAGGTTAGTGTTCAACATTTCATTTATAACATTATGGGTAAGTTTTTTTTTTACTAAACCCATTATAGAATTTATGAATAACTAAACCATAAGCATTTGAGGTTTAGGGGTTAGGGTTTAAGGTTTATGTAATAGTGTTTTAAAAATTAGGGTTCAAGTGTTTAGGGATTAGTGTTTATGGTTTATGTATTAGGGTTTATGCATTTAAGGATTAGGGTTTAGTTATGTAATAGTTAGGATTTAGATTGTTATCAAAATGGTTAGGGTATATGTTTTTACCGAAAACGTGGGGGTTTATAAATCTATGGAAAATGTTAGGGTTAAATGTTTCATCGGAAGGTGTTAGGGTTTAGTTATTTTTCATATGGTTATGGTTCGGGTATTTAAATGGCATGGTTATGGTTCATCATTCACCAAAGAAGATTATGGTTTTTTTTTTTTTTTATATTTTTAGGTTTAGTGTTCTGTGTTTCATCAAAATTGTTAGTGCTTTGTTTTAAAAATAAACCTATAATCTTAAACCCTGTGATGAAAAACGAAAAACCTGACCACGTAATTTGTAAACCCTCAGGCCCTAACGCTTGAAAAATATAATATTAAGCTTATCATCAAAAGGTAAGGGTCAATCTTAACTAAACTTAACCACTAAATAATTAAACCCTACACCCTTAACCGTGAAACTATAAACCCTAAATTGTAAATTCTGAACCTGATAACAAACCTTAAGCATTAAAACCCTATGACATAAACACTACACCCTAAAACCCCTAAACGGTTACGGGTTTAGATATTAATCAAATGATTTAGGGCTCAACCTTTCATGACAAAGTGTATTGTTGGGGTTTTAAACAAAAAAAGGTTAGTGTTCAACGTTTTATCTATAACTTTATAAGAAACTGTACACATTTTATGAAAGATCAAACCATAACCGTTTCGGTTTTAGGTGTTAGGCTTTAATGTTTATGTAATAGTGTTTAGGGAATTAGGGTTCAGTTGTATAGGGTTTAGTGTTTATGGTTCATGTACTAGGGTTTATGAATTTAAGGGTTAGGGTTTAGTTATGTAATGGTTAGGGTTTAGATTTTTATTAAAACGGTTAGGGTATATGTTTTTAACGAAAATTTCAGGGGTATTTTTTATGGAAAATATTAGGGTTAAGTGGTTGATCGGAAAGGGATAGGGTTTAGTTATTTTGTATAAGGTTATGGTTCAGGTATTTAAACGTTAAGGTTAGGGTTCATCGATTTAGCAGAAAAGATTATGTTTTTTTTATCTTTAATTTTTGTGTTCAGTGTTTCATCAAATTTGTTGGGGTTTAGTTTTTTAAAATAAACCTACAACCTTAAACCCTTTGACGAAAAACTAAACCCTAACTATGTAATATGTATACCCTCACCCCTAATGCTTGAAACCCTAAGCCCATCCCCATCTCGCGTAAAGTAAACTTTAACAACTAAATAATGAAACCCTAGGACCAAAAAACTAGATTCTAAAACCCCTAAACTGTTAGTGGTTCAATTATTAAACAAATGATTTTGGGTTCATCGTTTCACCAATAAGTGTAGGGTTCATGTTTTTAACCAAAAATGTTAGTGTTCAACATTTCATTTATAACATTACGGGTAAGTTTTTTTTTTTACTAAACCCATTACAGAATTTATGAATAACCGAACCATAACCATTTGAGGTTTACGGGTTAGGGTTTAAGGTTTATGTAATAGTGTTTTAAAAGTTAGGGTTCAAGTGTTTAGGGATTAGTGTTTATGGTTTATGTATTAGGGTTTATGCATTTAAGGATTAGGGTTTAGTTATGTAATAGTTAGGATGTAGATTGTTATCAAAATGGTTAGGGTATATGTGTTTACCAAAAACGTGGGGGTTTATATAAATCTATGGAAAATGTTAGGGTTAAATGTTTCATCGGAAGGTGTTAGGGTTTAGTTTTATTTTTCATATGGTTATGGTTCAGGTATTTAAATGGCATGGTTATGGTTCATCATTCACCAAATAAGATTATGGTTTTTTTTATATTTTTAGTTTTGTTTTCTATGTTTCATCAAAATTGTTAGTGCTTTGTTTTAAAAATAAACCTATAATCTTAAACCCTTTGATGAAAAACAAAAAACCTAACCACGTAATTTGTAAACCCTCAGGCCCTAACGCTTGAAAAATATAATATTAAGCTTATCATCAAAAGGTAAGGGTCAATCTTAACTAAACTCTAACCACTAAATAATTAAACCTTACACCCTTAACCGTGAAACTATAAACCCTAAATTGTAAATTCTGAACCTGATAACAAACCTTAAGCATTAAAACCCTATGACATAAACACTAGACTCTAAAACCCCTAAACGGTTAGCGGTTTAGATATTAATCAAATGATTTAGTGTTCAACCTTTCATGACAAAGTGTATTGTTGGAGTTTTAAACAAAAAAAGGTTAGTGTTCAACGTTTTATCCATAACGTTACACGAAACTGTACACATTTTACGAATAACCAAACCATAACCGTTTCAGTTTTAGGTGTTAGGCTTTATGGTTTATGTAATAGTGTTTAGGAAATTAGGGTTCAGTTGTATAGGGTTTAGTGTTTATGGTTCATGTACTAGGGTTTATGAATTTAAGGGTTAGGGCTTAGCTATGTAATGGTTAGGGTTTAGATTTTTATTAAAACGGTTAGGGTATATGTTTTTAACGAAAGTTTCAGGGTTTATTTTTTATGGAAAATATTAAGGTGAAATGGTTCATCGGAAAGGGATAGGGTTTAGTTATTTTTCATATGGTTATGGTTCAGGTATTTAAATGGTATGGTTATGGTTCATCATTCACCAAAGAAGATTATGGTTTTTTTTTTATATTTTTAGTTTTAGTGTTCTGTGTTTCAGCAAAATTGTGAGTGCTTTGTTTTAAAAATAAACCTATAATCTTAAACCCTGTGATGAAAAACAAAAACCCTAACCACGTAATTTGTAAACCCTCAGGCCCTAACGCTTGAAAAATATAATATTAAGCTTATCATCAAAAGGTTAGGGTCAATCTTAACTAAACTCTAACCACAAAATAATTAAACCCTACACCCTTAACCGTGAAACTATAAACCCTAAATTGTAAATTCTGAACCTGATAACAAACCTTAAGCATTAAAACCCTATGACATAAACACTAGACCCTAAAACCCCTAAACAGTTAGCGGTTTAGATATTAATCAAATGATTTAGTGTTCAACCTTTCATGACAAAGTGTATTGTTGGGGTTTTAAACAAAAAAGGTTAGTGTTCAACGTTTTATCTATAACGTTATAAGAAACTGTACACATTTTATGAATAACCAAACCATAACCGTTTCAGTTTTAGGTGTTAGGCTTTAATGTTTATGTAATAGTGTTTAGGAAATTAGGGTTCAGTTGTATAGGGTTTAGTGTTTATGGTTCATGTACTAGGGTTTATGAATTTAAGGGTTAGGGTTTAGTTATGTAATGGTTAGGGTTTAGATTTTTATTAAAACGGTTAGGGTATATGTTTATAACGAAAATTTCAGGGTTTATTTTTTAAGGAAAATATTAGGGTTAAATGGTTGATCGGAAAGGGATAGGGTTTAGTTATTTTGAATAAGGTTACGGTTCAGGTATTTAAACGTTAAGGTTAGGGTACATCGATTTGGCAGAAAAGATTATGGTTTTTTTTCTTTAATTTTTGTGTTCAGTGTTTCATCAAATTTGTAAGGGTAAAGTTTTTTAAAATAAATCTATAACCTTAAACCCTTTGATGAAAAACTAAACCCTAACTGCGTAATATGTATACCCTCACCGCTAATGCTTGAAACCCTAAGCCCATCCCCATCTCGCGTAAAGTAAACTTTAACAACTAAATAATGAAACCCCAAACCATTAATCGTAGAACCCTAAACACGGCCATAAACTATAGCCCCTGAAACCCTAGGACCAAAAAATTAGAATCTAAAACTCCTAAACGGTTAGTGGTTCAATTATTAAACAAATGACTTTGGGTTCATCGTTTCATCAATAAGTGTAGGGTTCATGTTTTTAACCAAAAAGGTTAGTGTTCAACATTTCATTTATAACATTATGGGTAAGTTTTTTTTTTTACTAAACCCATTACAGAATTTATGAATAACCAAACCATAACCATTTGAGGTTTAGGGGTTAGGGTTTAAGGTTTGTGTAATAGTGTTTTAAAAATGAGGGTTCAAGTGTTTAGGGATTAGTTTTTATGGTTTATGTATTAGGGTTTATGCATTTAAGGATTAGGGTTTAGTTATGTAATGGTTAGGGTTTAGATTTTTATTAAAACGGTTAGGGTATATGTTTTTAACGAAAATTTCAGGGTTTATTTTTTAAGGAAAATATTAGGGTTAAATGGTTGATCGGAAAGGGATAGGGTTTAGTTATTTTGTATAAGGTTACGGTTCAGGTATTTAAACGTTAAGGTTAGGGTACATCGATTTAGCAGAAAAGATTATGGTTTTTTTTTCCTTTAATTTTTGTGTTCAGTGTTTCATCAAATTTGTTAGGGTTTAGTTTTTTAAAATAAATCTATAACCTTAAACCCTTTGATGAAAAACTAAACCCTAACTACGTAATATGTATACCCTCACCGCTAATGCTTGAAACCCTAAGCCCATCCCCATCTCGCGTAAAGTAAACTTGAACAACTAAATAATGAAACCCCAAACCATTAATCGTAGAACCCTAAACACGGCCATAAACTATAGCCCCTGAAACCCTAGGACCAAAAAATTAGAATCTAAAACTCCTAAACGGTTAGTGGTTCAATTATTAAACAAATGACTTTGGGTTCATCGTTTCATCAATAAGTGTAGGGTTCAACATTTTATTTATAACATTATGGGTAAGTTTTTTTTTTACTAAACCCATTACAGAATTTATGAATAACCAACCATAACCATTTGAGGTTTAGGGGTTAGGGTTTAAGGTTTGTGTAATAGTGTTTTAAAAATTAGGGTTCAAGTGTTTAGGGATTAGTTTTTATGGTTTATGTATTAGGGTTTATGCATTTAAGGATTAGGGTTTAGTTATGTAATAGTTAGGATTTAGATTGTTATCAAAATGGTTAGGGTATATGATTTTACCGAAAACGTGGGGGTTTATAAATCTATGGAAAATGTTAGGGTTAAATGTTTCATCGGAAGGTGTTAGGGTTTAGTTATTTTTCATATGATTATGGTTCAGGTATTTAAATGGTATGGTTATGGTTCATCATTCACCAAAGAAGATTAGGGTTTTTTTTTTTTATATATTTTTAGTTTTAGTGTTCTGTGTTTCATCAAAATTGTTAGTGCTTTGTTTTAAAAATAAACTTATAATCTTAAACCCTGTGATGAAAAACAAAAAACCTAACCACGTAATTTGTAAACCCTCAGGCCCTAACGCTTGAAAAATATAATATTAAGCTTATCATCAAAAGGTTAGGGTCAATCTTAACTAAACTCTAACCACTAAATAATTAAACCCTACACCCTTAACCGTGAAACTATAAACCCTAAATTGTAAATTCTGAACCTAATAACAAACCTTAAGCATTAAAACCCTATGACATAAACACTAGACCCTAAAACCCCTAAACGGTTAGGGGTTTAGATATTAATCAAATGATTTAGTGTTTAACCTTTCATGACAAAGTGTATTGTTGGGGTTTTAAACAAAAAAAGGTTAGTGTTCAACGTTTTATCTATAACGTTATAAGAAACTGTACACATTTTATGAATAACCAAACCATAACCGTTTCAGTTTTAGGTGTTAGGCTTTAATGTTTATGTAATAGTGTTTAGGAAATTAGGGTTCAGTTGTATAGGGTTTATGAATTTAAGGGTTATGAATTTACATAGTTCATGTACTAGGGTTTATGAATTTAAGGGTTAGGGTTTAGTTATGTAATGGTTGGGGTTTAGATTTTTATTAAAACGGTTAGGGTATTTGTTTTTAACGAAAATTTCAAGGTTTATTTTTTAAGGAAAATATTAGGGTTAAATGGTTCATCGGAAAGGGACAGGGTTTAGTTATTTTGTATAAGGTTACGGTTCAGGTATTTAAACGTTAAGGTTAGGGTTCATCGATTTAGCAGAAAAGATTATGGTTTTTTTTTTCTTTATTTTTTGTGTTCAGTGTTTCATCAAATTTGTTAGGGTTTAGTTTTTTAAAATTAACCTATAACCTTAAACACTTTGATGAAAAACTAAACCCTAACTACGTAATATGTATACCCTCACCCCTAATGCTTGAAACCCTAAGCCCATCCCCATCTCGCGTAAAGTAAACTTGAACTACTAAATAATGAAACCCTAAACCATTAATCGTAGAACCCTAAACACGGCCATAAACCATAACCCCTAAAACCCTAGGACCAAAAAATTAGAATCTAAAACCCCTAAACGGTTAGTGGTTCACTTATTAAACTAATGACTTTGGGTTCATCGTTTCATCAATAAGTGTAGGGTTCATGTTTTTAACCAAAAAGGTTAGTGTTCAACATTTCATTTATAACATTATGGGTAAGTTTTTTTTTTACTAAACCCATTACAGAATTTATGAATAACCGAACCATAACCATTTGAGGTTTAGGGGTTAGGGTTTAAGGTTTATGTAATAGTGTTTTAAAAATTAGGGTTCAAGTGTTTAGGGATTAGTGTTTATGGTTTATGTATTAGGGTTTATGCATTTAAGGATTAGGGTTTAGTTTTGTAATAGTTAGGATTTAGATTGTTATCAAAATGGTTAGGGTACATGATTTTACCGAAAACGTGGGGGTTTATAAATCTATGGAAAATGTTATGGTTAAATGTTTCATCGGAAGGTGTTAGGGTTTAGTTATTTTTCATATGGTTATGGTTCAGGTATTCAAATGGTATGGTTATGGTTCATCATTCACCAAAGAAGATTATGGTTTTTTTTTTTTTTTTTATATTTTTAGTTTTAGTGTTCTGTGTTTCATCAAAATTGTTAGTGCTTTGTTTTAAAAATAAACCTATAATCTTAAACCCTGTGATGAAAAACAAAAAACCTAACCACGTAATTTGTAAACCCTCAGGCCCTAACGCTTGAAAAATATAATATTAAGCTTATCATCAAAAGGTAAGGGTCAATCTTAACTAAACTCTAACCACTAAATAATTAAACCCTACACCCTTAACCGTGAAACTATAAACCCTAAATTGTAAATTCTGAACCTGATAACAAACCTTAAGCATTAAAACCCTATGACATAAACACTAGACCCTAAAACCCCTAAACTGTTAGTGGTTTAGATATTAATCAAATGATTTAGTGTTCAACCTTTCATGACAAAGTGTATTGTTGGGGTTTTAAACAAAAAAAGGTTAGTGTTCAACGTTTTATCTATATAACGTTATAAGAAACTGTACACATTTTATGAATAACCAAACCATAACCGTTTCAGTTTTAGGTGTTAGGCTTTAAGGTTTATGTAATAGTGTATAGGAAATTAGGGTTCAGTTGTATAGGGTTTAGTGTTTATGGTTCATGTACTAGGGTTTATGAATTTAAAGGTTAGGGTTTAGTCATCGGAAGGGGTTAGGGTTTAGTTATTTTTCATATGATTATGGTTCAGGTGTTACGGTGTTAGGGTTTATGAATTTAATAGTAAGTCCTGCTTCTACTAATTTTCTACTCTTACTTTAGTTTACCGCCTACTTCACCTTCTTTCTCATCTTCATTTCTTTGTGCAAACGATCCTGCTTCATTTTGTTATCAGAGCCTGAAATACAGATTAATGAGAAAGATAGATATAAAACAGCCTTTACTGTTCCTTTTGGGCATTATGAATGGAATGTTATGCCCTTTGGTCTGAAAAATGCCCCTTCTGAATTTCAAAGAATAATGAATGATATTTTTAATGATTATTCTAATTTTGTGATTGTTTATATTGTTGATATTTTAGTTTTTTCGGATAATGTTCATCAGCATTTTAAACATCTTAATCTTATGTTACATGTTATTCAGACTAATGGATTAGTAATTTCTGCAAAGAAAATGAAATTATTTCAAACTAAAATTAGATTTTTAGGACATGATATTCATCAAGGTAAAATGAGACCAATTCAAAGGACAATTGAATTTACTACTAAATTTCCTGATGAAATTATAGATAAAAATCAGTTGCAACGATTTCTTAGTTGTTTAATTTACATTGCTGATTTCTTTCCTAATTTAAGAACCATGTGTGGTCCTTTATATGAGAGATTACAGAAAAATCCTCCTGCCTGGTCAGAGATTCATACTAATTTAATTAAACAAATTAAAGAAAAAATAAAAACTCTTCCCTGTTTAGGCATACCTCATCCAGATGCATTCATGATGATTGAAACAGATGCATCAGATATAGGATACGGAGGCATACTTAAACAGAAAATGCATTCATCTGCATTAGAAGAATTAGTTAGGTATCATTCGGGCATATGGGCAGGGCCACAAAAGAATTATTCTACTGTTAAAAAAGAGATTTTATCAATTGTTTTATGTATTTCTAAATTTCAAGATGATTTGTATAATAAGAAATTTTTATTGCGAGTTGACTGTAAGTCAGCTAAAGAAATTTTGCAAAAAGAAGTTAAAAATTTGGTTTCAAAACAGATTTTTGCTCGATGGCAAGCTATACTTTCTGTTTTTGATTTTGATATTGAATTTATTAAAGGCGATGATAATTCTCTTCCTGACTTCCTTACTCGTGAATTCCTTACAGGCCGCATCCATGTCTAAAGATCCAGGAAAACCCAAGACTCCTGCCGACTACATCATGTCTAATACTCCCAAACCTTTAACTCCTTCTGTTCCGTCTAATGATTTTCCTCCTCTCACTTATACTAATGCGGTTTTGTCTCCTTCTGCAAAATTACAGTCTACTCCTGTTCCTTCTTCCTCCTCATCCTCTTCTTCGTCTAATGCTGCACCATACATTCCTAAAAATGAATTTGAATACATAATGCTTACTCATTACAAAGCTACTCCTGAGAATAATGATGTTAAAAATTTCTGTTCTAGACTTTTCCTTCCGAATAATCTTTGGATTACAGATGACATTTCCAAAACCCAAGCCTACTATGAATTAATTCTTGTTGATACTAAATCCGTTGAAATTACCCATTATCCTGATAGAAAAGACTCCTCTAGAATTGCTTACTCCAAATTTACAATTCAAAAAATAATGAGTCCCAGAGAGTTTCCTTCCATTCATGCTCGTAATTCCTTTTCTATTCCTTATATTCCCGATGGTTTTAATTATGCTGACTATATTTTAGCTTTTTATCGGTGTCTTTATTACCGATCGTTTAATCATTCTTGGTTTATCAGTTTTTCCCCAAACTTTAATAAAAATGTGCCTATGTGGGCATATGATTGGTGAAAATTACTGGGGGCCATTCCTGCCATCTTGCCTCCTCAAGCTGCCATTGGTTTTCAAACCTACAAGAAAAAGTGTAGGTTAGAAGACTACCAATCTAATTTTTTGTTTCATGCCGAGTTCCGGGTTCCATACATTATGGCCTGGAGTTTTCAGATCAAGTCTACTCAACAAGGATTCCCCTGCAGTCTAATCCGACAGATTAATGTGAAATGGTGGGTACAGTTTAATGAACAACAATGCAGTGCCCAGACGGTTAATAAATTTTTAGAAAGTGGTGAAAAATATAAAACAATAATTTCTCAAGTTTCTCGAAGCATTCCTGTACAAGATCCCATGTGATGTGAATCCGATTATAGATTCAACAAATTTAGATCGTTTTCTTGTTGAACTTTCTCACAAACCCTAAGACCTCTTGTTTAGAGAATATTGGCAATGAGAAGAACACCTCCAATAAATCGTCAAACAAGCAATCCTCGAAGAATGAAAGAATTCTTCTGAGAACAATACCTTTCTAATGTTAAATTCAACAATCAATGGTATAGAAACCAAAAACCTTTGAATCACAACAAAATATTAAGTGATGATCCCAACCCCCAATCTAATCTAGTGAACCCAACAATGATAGATGTATCAAATCTAACACCTTTGAATTACAATTGAATAGAAAGAAGAGTTAAAAGCGCCACATTCAAATGGAAGAAGATTTGAATGATAAGCTGTTAGTTATGTAAGGAAAACTTACAAAACCCAATCTAGTTCAAGACTAGTACTTAAGGAAACTCCTTAACAAGTTTATAACTCTCCAAAATCTTCTTATTGAATAATACTTAGCTCCTTTTATAACAAAAAGGAGAACCTTACATGATAATAGTAATTTACAAACTAAAGTCTTAGACTTATAATGTTTTGCAAAACTAGTCCCTAACTTGACTTATTGACTTATGACTCTTAAAATACTAATAATAATCTGATTCCTATTCAAAAGCCACGAATTTATTAAGCTAAAATGAAAATAAAAGACTTAGAATTATTTTTGATGAAAACTTGTGACCATTTGGTTTCCCGGGTGGCTTTCCAACTTCAATTCTTGATATGTGAAGCATTGCACCTTTTCACATAAAAGAGAACATGTTCCAATGATGTTGGAATTCTGAAAAGTTGCTTTCTTGAGTCTTGGAAACGAAATGAAGAGCTTTGAAGGCTTTAAGTGAAGATTCATGCACCTAGAGAACTTGGAAAGTCTTCATTAACTAGTCTTCATGAATTTGACCACCAAGGCTGATCCAATGCTTCTAATTGACCCAAAAACGTGTGGAAACATCCTAGAATGTTCCTTGAGTATTCTGAACTGATATGGGCCGAAAAACATCTAATGGAATTGGACTTGCACCCAAAACTTGCTCTCGGGTTGGGTAGAACATAAGAATCAGCACTTGTGTTTTGTTGCACTCCATTTGGGCTGTGAAAGAGTGTGGAGCGCAGCCCTTAAATCATTAGCTAGAAGCTTGGTCCAAGACTCCCACAAGAATATAGAGCTTGGGCTTGAATGAGGTGTAGTTGGACTGAGCTTCTTCTAATGATTTTGTAGCTAACTTGGACAAAGCCTCTTCCATCTTTTGCTTCCTTAGCCTTGTGAGAGGCCCAACTATATCTTGAATTGGACTTGGTGGAATGAATTTGTCTTGATTCCCAGCATTCCCAGCTATTGGAAGACAATCCTCCCAACTCTTCAAATTCTTTTTGATTAATGCTCTCAACAACATTCCCAAGGTCCTATTAGTGACCTCAGTTTGACCATCAGTTTGAGGATGACTTGAAGTTGAAAACAAAAGCTTAGTCCCCAATTTACCCCACAAGGTTTTCCAAAAGTAACTTAGAAATTTTACATCTCTATCTGAAACAATGGTTCTTGGAATACCATGAAGACGAACAATCTCTTTGAAAAACATATCAGCCACATGACTAGCATTATCTGTCTTTTTACATGCAATGAAATGAGACATCTTAGAAAACCTATCAACTACCACAAAGATAGAATCCATCCCCCTCTGAGACCTTGGTAAACCAAGCACAAAATCCATTGATACATCAATCCAAGGTGCATTGGGAATAGGAAGTGGTGTATACAATCCATGGGGAAGTGAAGTGGATTTAGCCTTTTTACATTCAAGACACCTTTCACATACCTTTTGCACATCCTTTTTCATACTAGGCCAGAAAAAGTGTTCATTCAAAATGTCACAAGTTTTGAGAACCCCAAAATGCCCCATTAATCCTCCACAATGAGCTTCTCTAACAAGTAATTCCCTAAGTGAGCAAATAGGAATACACAACTGATTTCCTTTAAACAAGTACCCCTCATATCGGTAAAACTTTTCAAATGCTCCTTTTTCACATGTAACAAAAATGGTTGAAAAATCAACATCAGATTCATACAAATCTTTAATGAATTCAAATCCCATGATAGTAGCATGCATTGTAGTGATAAGAGTGTACCTCCGAGATAGTGCATCAACCACTACATTTTCCTTACCCTTTTTGTACTTGACCACGTAAGGGAAAGTCTCAATAAAAGAGATCCATTTGGCATGTTGCTTGTGCAAATTTTTCTGTCCTTTGAGATACTTTATGGATTCATGGTCCGTATGTACCACAAATTCACATGGCATGAGGTAGTGTTGCCATGTCTCCAATGCTCTCACAATGGCATAGAGCTCCTTGTCATAAGTAGGGTAATTCATGGCTGCCCCATTGAGTTTCTCACTAAAGTAGGCAATTGGGCGACCACCTTGAAGAAGAACAGCCCCTATCCCAACCCCTGAAGCATCACACTCAACCTCAAAAGCCTTAGAAAAATCAGGTAAAGCTAAAACAGGAGAGTTAGTCAACTCATGCTTAAGAAGATCAAAAGCTTTTTGTTGGTTTTCACCCCATTCAAACTTCACAGTTTTCTTTACTAGTTCATTCAAGGGGGCTGCTTTAGTAGAGAAATCACGCACAAACCTCCTATAAAAACTAGCAAGTCCATGAAAAGATCTCACCTCGGTTGCATTGGTTGGAGTAGGCCATTCCCTAATAGCCTTGATCTTTTCATCATCAACACTTAACCCATCAGAACTTACCACAAACCCAAGAAAAGTTATTTGTTCCACACAAAAGACACACTTTTTAAGATTAGCATACAATTTTTCTTCACGAAGTGTAGCCATGACAAGTCTTAAATGTTCAACATGATCATCAAAACTTTTGCTATAGATCAGAATGTCGTCAAAGTAAACAACCACAAATTTTCCAATGAAATATCTAAGCACATGATTCATGAGTCTCATAAAAGTACTAGGGGCGTTTGTTAAGCCAAAAGGCATAACAAGCCACTCATAGAGTCCATATTTAGTCTTGAAAGCTGTTTTCCATTCATCACCTTCCTTAACTCTAATTTGGTGATAACCAGATTTTAAGTCAATTTTAGTGAAGAACTTTGCACCAAACAATTCATCAAGCATGTCATCTAATCTAGGAATAGGGTGACGATACTTAATGGTAATTTTGTTAACAGCCCTACAATCTACACACATGCGCCAAGTTCCATCCTTTTTGGGAACCAAAATGACTGGAACGGCACAAGGACTCAAAGACTCACGAATACTACCTTTTTCCAAGAGTTCATCAATTTGTTTTTGTAATTCCTTGGTCTCCTCCGGATTCATCCTGTATGCTGGCCGATTTGGCACTTGTGATCCAGGCACAAAATCAATTTGGTGCTCTATCCCCCTAATTGGTGGTAATCCCTTTGGTAGCTCTTCGGGTATGACATCTGAAAATTCATTCAAAACACCAACAATTTCTAGTGGCAAATCACTAGGTAAGTCATTAGAAACAAGAGCAGATTCATTGAATAAGAGAATAAAGCAATGGTCTTTTGCTTTGAGGGCTCTATCTACATCTCTCATGCTAGCAAAGAAGGCTTTTTTTTTTTTCTCACTTGCCTTTGAATCTTTCTTACTATCACTCCCTTTGCTTTTGTCCTCACAATCCCTTGCTTTTTCTTTTTCACTCCCTTTGCTTTTCTCCTCACAATCTCTTGCTTTTTCACACTCTTTTGGCTTTTTTTTTTTCTCACTTTTCTCTTGATGCCTTTTTTCTCTCATTTTCACTTGCTCTTTATGAACCTGTTGAGGTGTCAAAGGTACAAGAGTGTAAGACTTCTTTTTGTGAACAATTTGGTACTGATTTGTCTTTCCAAAATGCTTGGCATCATGATCGTACTCCCAAGGTCTTCCCAACAAGATGTGTCCAGCGTCCATTGGAACCACATCACAAAGAATTTCATCTTCATATTTGCCAATTGAAAAAGGGACTTTCACTTGGCGATTGACCCTTACTTCTCCATGATCATTCAGCCATTGCAACCTATAAGGACTAGGATGCTTGATAACAGGTAGTTCCAGCTTTTCTACAAGAAGAGAACTTGCAACATTAGTACAACTACCGCTATCAATGATTAACAAACAAACCTTATCTTGAACTCTACAACGAGTGTGGAAGATATTGTTGCGTTGATCATCCAGTTCACCAATTTGTGTATTCAAAGTCCTGATTGTGACCAG
The DNA here is from genome assembly GCA_030378225.1 of Knoxia roxburghii. Classification (NCBI taxonomy): domain Eukaryota; kingdom Viridiplantae; phylum Streptophyta; class Magnoliopsida; order Gentianales; family Rubiaceae; genus Knoxia; species Knoxia roxburghii. Next base: position 25,328,831 of record CM059418.1, on the reverse strand, counting down.
CACCTCCTCACTACTATCTTCAGCCATTTGTTCTCCAACTTCTTCAATGTCCTTTTCATCATCTTCGCCCTCACTTTGGCTAAGAATTGTGCCATCTTCAAGTAACATCATGGTTTTCTGATTTGGACATTGAGAAGCAATATGTCCTTTTCCCAAACAACGAAAACATGTTAATTTGGAAGTAGAAGAAGTAGAAGGTTTACTAGTGTCACCTTTGAAGAAAGATTTCTTTGGCTCAAACTTCTTTGAATCTTTTTTGTCATCATCCTTCTTGTTCCATGAATGGTTCTTAGAAGGAAACTTGTTCGAACCATATCTTCTCTTTTGCTGCCTTTCTACCTTTTCGGCTACATGAACCATTTCCTCCAAATCCATGTAATTTTGCAACTCAACCACATCAGCAATTTCTCTCTTAAGACCACCTAAAAACTGAGCCATGGTAGCCTCTTCATCTTCTTCGATGTTGGCTCTTGTCATTGCAACTTCCATCTCTTGATAATATTCAGCCACAGTTTTTGAGCCTTGAGAGATTCCTTGCAATTTGTTATACAAATCCCTATAGAAATGTGGAGGAAGAAAACGTTTCCTCATGATTGACTTCATATCATCCCAAGTCTCAATTGGCCTCTCCCGATTTCTTCTCCTAGTAGATAACAACTTGTCCCACCATGTTAGAGCATAAGATTGAAACTCAAGAGAAGCAATTTTTACCTTCTTTTCTTCAGAGTAATCATGAATAGAAAAGATCTTCTCCACTTTTGTTTCCCACTCCAAGTATGCCTCGGGATCACTTTTGCCATGAAATTCAGGGATTTTGATTTTAAGTCCCATGAGATTGTTGTCTTGTCCCCTTCTATGGTTTCCCCTTCGTGCCCTCACTGGTGAAACATTTGATTCCTCATCATTTCTATCTCTTCGTATTAAGGTCTCCTCAGATCTCCTATCATCCTCGTCATCATCATGTTGACTTCCTAGCTGCCTCTCTTCTCTTTGTTGAAAAACAAGTTCTAGTTGGTCCATCCGGGTGATGACCCTTTCAAGGATTTGATCAAGTCGTCTTGTGGTGTGTTCCCTCCATGCCTTTTGTTCAGGTGTTTCACCGGTTGAATCTGCCATTAAACAACAAATAATAGTTATAAATACCTCACACCCCTTTTCCCCTTTTCCCTATTATGTCTCAACCCAAATGAAAAGAAAATTTTCACTCGTGTTTAAGGCTGATTTAGTAGGGACAAGTTGCACTCGTGTTTTTCCACTCTTTCCTTAGTGCAAGAATCAAACCCCGATTGAACTTTGGAAGTTCCTCAACACAAATTTACAACCACAAAGAAATAGAAGAAAAAAAAAGGCACTTTTAAAGTAAGAAAAGAAACAAAGCTTAGAAAAGAACAAAATAAAATAGAAGAACACTTGATTGTGAAACAAAGAACCAAACCTTTTTTTTTTTTTTTTTTTTAACTTTCGGCCTTTGGCCCTTTTTTTTTTTTTTTATAAAGATATGAACAACAAGAAAGCTGTGCTCTGATACCACCTGATGTGAATCCGATTATAGATTCAACAAATTTAGATCGTTTTCTGGTTGAACTTTCTCACAAACCCTAAGACCTCTTGTTTAGAGAATATTGGCAATGAGAAGAACACCTCCAATAAATCGTCAAACAAGCAATCCTCGAAGAATGAAAGAATTCTTCTGAGAACAATACCTTTCTAATGTTAAATTCAACAATCAATGGTATAGAAACCAAAAACCTTTGAATCACAACAAAATATTAAGTGATGATCCCAACCCCCAATCTAATCTAGTGAACCCAACAATGATAGATGTATCAAATCTAACACCTTTGAATTACAATTGAATAGAAAGAAGAGTTAAAAGCGCCACATTCAAATGGAAGAAGATTTGAATGATAAGCTGTTAGTTATGTAAGGAAAACTTACAAAACCCAATCTAGTTCAAGACTAGTACTTAAGGAAACTCCTTAACAAGTTTATAACTCTCCAAAATCTTCTTATTGAATAATACTTAGCTCCTTTTATAACAAAAAGGAGAACCTTACATGATAATAGTAATTTACAAACTAAAGTCTTAGACTTATAATGTTTTGCAAAACTAGTCCCTAACTTGACTTATTGACTTATGACTCTTAAAATACTAATAATAATCTGATTCCTATTCAAAAGCCACGAATTTATTAAGCTAAAATGAAAATAAAAGACTTAGAATTATTTTTTATGAAAACTAGTGACCATTTGGTTTCCCGGGTGGCTTTCCAACTTCAATTCTTGATATGTGAAGCATTGCACCTTTTCACATAAAAGAGAACATGTTCCAATGATGTTGGAATTCTGAAAAGTTGCTTTCTTGAGTCTTGGAAACGAAATGAAGAGCTTTGAAGGCTTTAAGTGAAGATTCATGCACCTAGAGAACTTGGAAAGTCTTCATTAACTAGTCTTCATGAATTTGACCACCAAGGCTGATCCAATGCTTCTAATTGACCCCAAAAACGTGTGGAAACATCCTAGAATGTTCCTTGAGTATTCTGAACTGATATGGGCCGAAAAACATCTAATGGAATTGGACTTGCACCCAAAACTTGCTCTCGGGTTGGGTAGAACATAAGAATCAGCACTTGTGTTTTGTTGCACTCCATTTGGGCTGTGAAAGAGTGTGGAGCGCAGCCCTTAAATCATTAGCTAGAAGCTTGGTCCAAGACTCCCACAAGAATATAGAGCTTGGGCTTGAATGAGGTGTAGTTGGACTGAGCTTCTTCTAATGATTTTGTAGCTAACTTGGACAAAGCCTCTTCCATCTTTTGCTTCCTTAGCCTTGTGAGAGGCCCAACTATATCTTGAATTGGACTTGGTGGAATGAATTTGTCTTGATTCCCATCACCATGACTCCTAAAACACCGGATAAAAGTAAAATTCCATTACCGAAGAAAATTGTAACTCAGACTCAGATTCCGGCACAGACTCCTACTCAGACTCCTTCCACTTCAACTAATCCAGCAGATTTCACTAATGATCCCGCATTTCAAGAATTTATCAAAAACAGTTTAAAAACTTTTATGGAATTAACTAAAGTTGAAACTGGTGAAATTGATCGTGAAAGAGAAGCCAGATTAAAAGCCTCTCAAGAACAGCATGCTCGGCAAGGACTGAGCTGTCAAACGTCGAAAGATGTGAAAGAAGTTAATGATCAGAATGATGACTTTGGTGATCCTTTTGGCGGGCCCTTTTCTCAGGATCCGTATGACTTTTAGTATAGGAATAATTGTAATAGTTAGGAAATAATTGTACCTGACGTAAGTACATACGTCAATAGCTGAATAATTGACAGGTGACGTAAGTGCATATGTCATAGAGCACTTACCTTTAATTTCTCTTTAATTTGCATTTGATTCCGGACTTCATTTCCGGACTTCATCCTTGTATAATGTCTACTTGTAATGCCTATTTAAAGGCTGATTAATGAATGAAAACGCAGAGCGAATTTACTGATTTTCTCTGATTTTCAAATCCTTTCAAATCTTTCTTTCAATCGTCAACTATCTTTCGACTTCTATAATTTCTTTCTTCCCTATCATTTAATAGTAAGTCCTGCTTCTACTAATTTTCTACTCTTACTTTAGTTTACCGCCTACTTCACCTTCTTTCTCATCTTCATTTCTTTGTGCAAACGATCCTGCTTCATTTTGGTATCAGAGCCTGGATTTTACAAAGATTTTTCAAAGAAAAAATTTTCAAACTCTTTTCAAATATTTTGATTAAAAATAATTTTACAAATCTGAAGGTAATGGTGAGCATTTGCATTCATCTATAGTTGGTAAGAGGTCGTAGCATCAGTAAATCCGTTGGTAAGCCTTAGAGTTAGGTGTTCCCGGTCTGAACTCCCTTGTTCCATATAGGTCTATGCATAACTCCTTTTACATTTAGATATGTAAGGTTAGATTTAATTAAAATGGCTGAAAAAGTTAGGAAATTTCTCTTTGGAGAAACTAGTGCATCTAGGTCTGCATCCATCATGGCATCATCATCTGCATCTTCATCATATTCATCTATTCTTAATTCTCATGAATTAATTCAAGAAGCTCTGCCAAGTAGGAGTATTTCTACTGTTTACTCTCAAGGATTATTTGAATTTAATAAAGCTTATTCAATTAAAATCCATGAGGAGATTCATCCCATGGAAGAAGATAAGAAAACCATTTCCTTATTGACTAATACTGCTATTACTTATTATCTTGCTCAAGGTTATCGTTTTATGCATTTTGGGTTAATACAAATTGCTTTACATCCTTTAATGAAGCGTGGGGTTGATACTCCTGTCTTCATGGCATTACGTGATGATCGTTTACTTCATTATAATGATTCAATTCTTGCTTTAGTACAGACTAATCTATGTAATGGTACTATACGGTTTAATTGTGCTCCTAATTTCTCTGTCAGTTTAATTGATCCTACTATTATGCAATCTTTACTATTAGATATACATGTTACTAATAAGAAAATGGATCCGAAAGCTGATAAATTTGTGTTAATTTATCGTATTTATTTTAAATTAATGAAATCTATTATTCCTGCTGCTTTAAAATTAAAACCCACTAATGAAGGAGATTCTGTTTTAGTAATTGCTGATTCTGAAAATACTCATACTCAAACACCTAGATTGTTAGCTCGTAATGAAATAACCATACCTAATGAACTTTTAATTGATCGTCCAATAGTATCCCAAAGACATCCAGTCAGAACTCAGGCTACTATTGAAGAACTCACTGATAATAAAATCCTACTAAAATTTGATAATATATTGTCTAAGTCTTCCTCGTGCAGGTATCCTTTAGAAACTCGACCCAGGTATTCAGTAGATCTTCCTAATTCGTCTCATGAACCTTCCAGATATTCATATACTTATACTGATCCTAAGCTTAAGTTCACGTCTCTTTTACCGGAAGTAATTCCCGACTCTAGTTCTTCTGTAGGTTCTCCTACTCACTCTCAAATGAAGTTTTCTGAAATTAATATGTTAAGAAAACCTTTTTCCATAGATAAAGTTTTTCTTAATAAAAATTATTTTTCTCCCGAAAATAATGATAATCGTTCATGGTTTGAAAAATTTGATGAACAAATTATTTCTAAGATAAAAGAAGAATGGGTTAATGATATCACTAAAAAACAGATTAATTTTCCTTTCTTTACTTGGTTAAATTACTATTTTCAGAAAGAAAAAATAAATTATAAAAATATACCTACAATTAATGTTCAGACTAATTTATATAAAAAATGGCAACTGGTAGATAATAATACTATTTTGTCATCTATTCATCCTCCTTTACAGTCAATAAAAATAAATACTAAAGAAGGCGAAATAATTGCTTCTCCTTTTAAAAAAGGTAAAGATAATAAAGAAGCGGTTGATTCTGAAGATATAAAGAAGATTTATCAACAGAATAATTATTCTAATCAGATCTTACAAACTATTTCTCAACAAGTTGATTTAATTTCTGTAAAATTGGATAATAAGATAAATAATTTTCCTAATGAAATCTCTAAACCTTTAGTGACTCCTTCACTTCCTAGAGAATTCGAACGAGAAATTTCTTTAGTTCAACGCATTAATTTTGCTATTGAAGGTAATCCTAATACTCATTCTTCTGCTTTAAGTCAAATAGAAAGACAATTCAGTGGTCTTAGAATTAATGCTATTAATCGTACTGCTCCTCGTGATGATTCCTCTAGTAGTTCGCATAATTCCGAATCTGAACAGCATGAAGAGATAGAAGATATAGAAAATCAATTTTCGGATAATCCTCCTTTAGAGTTAAATAGAATATCCAGACGTCCTTATAAAAAATCCTATCGTCGTAATACTTGGTCTAATAGAGATGTAATGAATTATCATAGTCGACCTACTCCTCCTGATATTCAATTTGAAGAAAGAAATAGGTTTAATACGAAATCCTATGATGGTAGTGCCTTATACGAATGGAATATCGATGGAAAATCTGAATACGAAATAACTAATACTTTGCAAGAAATGGGTACTGAAAATTTAGATCTATCTAATATCACTTATGGACAATTATTTGCCTTTCTTAAGAAAGAAGCATTATCTATTTGTCAAGATTTTAAATTACAGAGAAAATATGGACTTGAGAAAGAGGAATTGGGATCCTTCTGTCAAGCATTCGGTATCGCAGGTATTCATCCACCCTCTACTCAAGAAAAAGGTAATAAAAAGATTATGCAGTATCATCCTAGTAGTAAATATAAAAAGAAAAATAGATATAACCCTGATTGGTCTAATAAAAATGACTATTATAGGAAAAAGAAGAAATTTAGAAAAGGTAAGAAACCTGTAAAATGTTATAAATGTGGAAAGATAGGTCATATAGCTCCTAATTGTAAATTAGAAAAGAAGATTAATGTTTTATTTTCTGAAGAAACTGAATTAAAAAATAAATTAATGTCTATATTAATTAATTCTGAAAAAGAAGAAGATGATCATTATTCCTCCGATTCATCTAGTTCAGTAGATAGTAATGATTTTTGTGAATGTAAAAAGACAATTAATATGATGACTAATTCTAGTAAAAATAATTTAAATAAAGAATTACTATTTGATATAATAAAAGAAATAAAAGATGATAATGTCCGTAAAGATTATTTAGAAAAATTAAAAGCTTTAGTATTACAAGAAAATAATCACATGTTTGATATTAAAGAACCTTTTAGTCTAAATAGTTTAATTGATAAATATAAACATGAAGATACTTTTGGTTTTAGAAAAAGTAGTAATATAAAAGAAGAAATAAAATTACTTAAAGAAGTGATTAAAGAAATTAATAATCAATTAAATGAATTAAAATTAAAAGACTTAGAATTAGAAACTAAAATATTACTAAAAGATCAGTCTAATATAGCGTCTACCTCTGGCACTAAAGAAGAAGAAATTCATATAGCTAATAATATTCCTGATGATAAAAATTTTTTAAATTTAATTAATAAAGTAAAGATAGAAAAATGGTATGTCCTAGTTACCATTGGAGTGGAGGATTGGACGACTACTTGCGTAGCGATGCTTGATAGTGGTGCTGATCAATCCTGTATCAGTAGAGGTATAATTCCAGATAAGTATTTATCTAAAACCAAAGAAAAATTATATGCTGCTAATGGACTAGAAATAGATATATATGCTGAATTAAATAATGGTTATATTTGCAATAATGGTTACTGTTTTAAACATTCCTTTTTAATACTTGAAAATTTTACTACTGATGTTCTTTTAGATAATCCTTTTCTATATCAAATAACTCCGTTTACTAAGCATACTGATCATATCTCTGTTAATTTATTAGGCAATGAATTAGTATTTCCTTTTATTAATCCCATTCAGAAAAAAGAATTAGAACTACTTAAGACTAATTCCATTTACAAACAGATTTGTATGATTAATAAGAAAAAGAAAAGTATAATGTTTTTAAAAACAGAATTAGAATTTACTAAAATAGAAGAACAATTATTAAAAGAAGATGTTAAGATAAAAATTGATAATTTAGAAAAGAAATTTCAAACTTTAGTTTGTTCAGAACATCCTAATGCTTTTTGGAATAGGAAAAAGCATGTTGTATCATTACCTTATATAAAAGAGTTTAATGAAAGAGACATTCCAACAAAATGCATAGAAAGTGTATATATCAAATAACTTGCACCATCAGATTCATAATCTGTGGTCCTAATTACTTCATCATTTATTGTTATTTCACGATTTACTACGGTTTGATGAGTTAAAATTTCCATTTGTTGTGCTGGAGTAAACATATTATCCCACCAGTTTTTTAATTGACCTGTGAAACCGGAAACAAAACAGGAAGCAATTTGTCGTTCACTAATCTGAGGATACTTAGATTTATAAGCTACTTTAGCTGTACCCATTTCATGCAAAGTATTAGTTATTTCGTATTCAGATTTTCCATTGATATTCCATTCGTATAAGGCACTACCATCATAGGATTTCGTATTAAACCTATTTCTTTCTTCAAATTGAATATCAGGAGGAGTAGGTCGACTATGATAATTCATTACATCTCTATTAGACCAAGTATTACGACGATAGGATTTTTTTAAGGACGTCTGGATATTCTATTTAACTCTAAAGGAGGATTATCCGAAAATTGATTTTCTATATCTTCTATCTCTTCATGCTGTTCAGATTCGGAATTATGCGAACTACTAGAGGAATCATCACGAGGAGCAGTACGATTAATAGCATTAATTCTAAGACCACTGAATTGTCTTTCTATTTGACTTAAAGCAGAAGAAGAAGAAGAAGGAGTATTAGGATTACCTTCAATAGCAAAATTAATGCGTTGAACTAAAGAAATTTCTCGTTCGAATTCTCTAGGAAGTGAAGGAGTCACTAAAGGTTTAGAGATTTCATTAGGAAAATTATTTATCTTATTATCCAATTTTACAGAAATTAAATCAACTTGTTGAGAAATAGTTTGTAAGATCTGATTAGAATAATTATTCTGTTGATAAATCTTCTTTATATCTTCAGAATCAACCGCTTCTTTATTATCTTTACCTTTTTTAAAAGGAGAAGCAATTATTTCGCCTTCTTTAGTATTTATTTTTATTGACTGTAAAGGAGGATGAATAGATGACAAAATAGTATTATTATCTACCAGTTGCCATTTTTTATATAAATTAGTCTGAACATTAATTGTAGGTATATTTTTATAATTTATTTTTTCTTTCTGAAAATAGTAATTTAACCAAGTAAAGAAAGGAAAATTAATCTGTTTTTTAGTGATATCATTAACCCATTCTTCTTTTATCTTAGAAATAATTTGTTCATCAAATTTTTCAAACCATGAACGATTATCATTATTTTCGGGAGAAAAATAATTTTTATTAAGAAAAACTTTATCTATGGAAAAAGGTTTTCTTAACATATTAATTTCAGAAAACTTCATTTGAGAGTGAGTAGGAGAACCTACAGAAGAACTAGAGTCGGGAATTACTTCAGGTAAAGGAGACGTGAACTTAAGCTTAGGATCAGTATAAGTATATGAATACCTGGAAGGTTCATGAGACGAATTAGGAAGATCTACTGATTACCTGGGTCGAGTTTCTAAAGGATACCTGCACGAGGAAGACTTAGACAATATATTATCAAATTTTAGTAGGATTTTATTATCAGTGAGTTCTTCAATAGTAGCCTGAGTTCTGACTGGATGTCTTTGGGATACTATTGGACGATCAATCAAAAGTTCATTAGGTATGGTTATTTCATTACGAGCTAACAATCTAGGTGTTTGAGTATGAGTATTTTCAGAATCAGCAATTACTAAAACAGAATCTCCTTCATTAGTGGGTTTTAATTTTAAAGCAGCAGGAATAATAGATTTCATTAATTTAAAATAAATACGATAAATTAACACAAATTTATCAGCTTTCGGATCCATTTTCTTATTAGTAACATGTATATCTAATAGTAAAGATTGCATAATAGTAGGATCAATTAAACTGACAGAGAAATTAGGAGCACAATTAAACCGTATAGTACCATTACATAGATTAGTCTGTACTAAAGCAAGAATTGAATCATTATAATGAAGTAAACGATCATCACGTAATGCCATGAAGACAGGAGTATCAACCCCACGCTTCATTAAAGGATGTAAAGCAATTTGTATTAACCCAAAATGCATAAAACGATAACCTTGAGCAAGATAATAAGTAATAGCAGTATTAGTCAATAAGGAAATGGTTTTCTTATCTTCTTCCATGGGATGAATCTCCTCATGGATTTTAATTGAATAAGCTTTATTAAATTCAAATAATCCTTGAGAGTAAACAGTAGAAATACTCCTACTTGGCAGAGCTTCTTGAATTAATTCATGAGAATTAAGAATAGATGAATATGATGAAGATGCAGATGATGATGCCATGATGGATGCAGACCTAGATGCACTAGTTTCTCCAAAGAGAAATTTCCTAACTTTTTCAGCCATTTTAATTAAATCTAACCTTACATATCTAAATGTAAAAGGAGTTATGCATAGACCTATATGGAACAAGGGAGTTCAGACCGGGAACACCTAACTCTAAGGCTTACCAACGGATTTACTGATGCTACGACCTCTTACCAACTATAGATGAATGCAAATGCTCACCATTACCTTCAGATTTGTAAAATTATTTTTAATCAAAATATTTGAAAAGATTTTGAAAATTTTTTCTTTGAAAAATCTTTGTAAAATCCAGGCTCTGATACCAAAATGAAGCAGGATCGTTTGCACAAAGAAATGAAGATGAGAAAGAAGGTGAAGTAGGCGGTAAACTAAAGTAAGAGTAGAAAATTAGTAGAAGCAGGACTTACTATTAAATGATAGGGAAGAAAGAAATTATAGAAGTCGAAAGATAGTTGACGATTGAAAGAAAGATTTGAAAGGATTTGAAAATCAGAGAAAATCAGTAAATTCGCTCTGCGTTTTCATTCATTAATCAGCCTTTAAATAGGCATTACAAGTAGACATTATACAAGGATGAAGTCCGGAAATGAAGTCCGGAATCAAATGCAAATTAAAGAGAAATTAAAGGTAAGTGCTCTATGACATATGCACTTACGTCACCTGTCAATTATTCAGCTATTGACGTATGTACTTACGTCAGGTACAATTATTTCCTAACTATTACAATTATTCCTATACTAAAAGTCATACGGATCCTGAGAAAAGGGCCGCCAAAAGGATCACCAAAGTCATCATTCTGATCATTAACTTCTTTCACATCTTTCGACGTCTGATACCAAAATGAAGATTATGGTTCATCATTCACCAAAGAAGATTATGGTTTTTTTTTTTTTTTTTTTATATTTTTAGTTTTAGTTTTCTGTGTTTCATCAAAATTGTTAGTGCTTTGTTTTAAAAATAAACCTATAATCTTAAACCCTGTGATGAAAAACAAAAAACCTAACCACATAATTTGTAAACCCTCAGGCCCTAACGCTTGAAAAATATAATATTAAGCTTATCATCAAAAGGTAAGGGTCAATCTTAACTAAACTCTAACCACTAAATAATTAAACCCTACACCCTTTACCGTGAAACTATAAACCCTAAATTGTATTCTGAACCTTATAACAAATCTTAAGCATTAAAACCCTATGACAAAGTGTATTGTTGGGTTTTAAACAAAAAAGGGTTAGTGTTCAACGTTTCATCTATAACGTTATAAGAAACTGTACACATTTTATGAATAACCAAACCATAACCGTTTCGGTTTTAGGTGGTAGGCTTTAATGTTTATGTAATAGTGTTTAGGAAATTAGGGTTCAGTTGTATAGGGTTTAGTGTTTATGGTTCATGTAAGGGTTAGGGTTTAGTTATGTAATGGTTAGGGTTTAGATTTTTATTAAAACGGTTAGGGTATATGTTTTTAACGAAAATTTCAGGGTTTATTTTTTAAGGAAAATATTAGGGTTAAATGGTTCATCGAAAATGGATAGGGTTTAGTTATTTTGTATAAGGTTACGGTTCAGGTATTTAAACGTTAAGGTTAGGGTTCATCAATTTAGCAGAAAAGATTATGGTTTTTTTTCTTTAATTTTTGTGTTCAGTGGGTTTTGTTTTCATCAAAGGGTTTAAGGTTATAGGTTTACTTTTAAAAACTAAAGCCTGAAATTTTGATAAAACACTGAACACTAAAATTAAAGATAAAAAAAAACCAGATTCTTTTCTGCCGAACCGATGAACCCTAACCTCAACGTTTAAAAACCTGAACCGTAACCTTATACAAAATAACTAAACGCTAACCCATTTTTATGAACAATTTAACCTAAATATTTTCCATAAAAAATAAACCCTGACATTTTCGTTAAAAACGTATATCCTAACCCTTTTTAATAAAAATCTAAACCCTAACAATTACATAACTAAATCCTAACCCTTAAATGCATGAACCCTAATACACGAACCATAAACATAAAACCCTAAACAACTAAAGCCTAATTTCCTAAACACTATTACATAAACCTTAAACCCTAACCCCTAAAACTTAAACGGTTATCGTTTGGTTATTCATAAAAAGTGTAATGGGTTTAGTAAAAAAAAAAATTTACCCATAACATTGCACATGAAACATTGAACACTAACCTTTTTGGTTAAAAACCTGAACCCTACACTTATTGATGAAACGATGAACCCTAAATCATTTCATTAATAACTGAACCACTAACCATTTAGGGGTTTTTGGGTAGAGTGTTTAGGCCCTTAGAATTTAGGGGTTACGGTTTGTGGCCGTGTTTAGAGTTCCACGATTAATGGTTCAGGGTTTAATTATTTAGTTGTTAAGATTTTCTTTACATGAGATGGGGTTGGGTTTAGGGTTTCAAGCATTAGGGTTCAGGGTTTACAGATTACGTGGTTAGGGTTTAGTTTTTCATCAAAGGGTTTAAGGTTATAGGTTTACTTTTATAAATGTAAACCCTAACGATTACATAACTAAATCCTAACCCATAATGCATGAACCCTAATACATGAACCATAAACACTAAGCCCTAAACAACAAAACCTGAATTTCCTAAACACTATTACATAACCCATAAACCCTAACCCCTAAAACTCAAACGGTTATCGTTCTGTTATTCATAAAATGTGTAAGGTGTTTTGCAAAAAAAAAAAAAAAAACTTTCGTACAACATTATAGACAAAATGTTGAAAAACAACCCTTTTTAGTTTAAAACCAGAACCATACACTTTGTGATGAAACGTTGAACACTAAATCATTTGATTAGTAACTGAACCACTAACCGTTTAGGGATTTTAGGGTCCAGTGTTTATGTCATAGGGTTTTAGAGCTTATGCTTTGTTATCCACTTTAGAATTTACAATTTAGGGTTTATGGTTTCATGGATAAGGGTGTAGTGTTTAATTATTTAGTGGTTAGAGTTTAGTTAAAAAGATTAACACCTTTTGATGAAAAGTTTGAAGAATATATTTTTCAAGCGTTAGGGTGTGAGGGTTTACAAATTACGTATTTAGGTTTTAGTTTTTCATCACAGGGTTAAAGATTGTAGGTTTATTTTTAAAACTAAACACTAACAATTTTTATGAAACATATAACACTAAAACTAAAAATATAAAAAAAACCATAATATTCTTTGCAGAACGATGAACTACCTTACCATTTATATACCTGAACCATAACCTTACATAAAATAACTAAACCCTAACCCCTTCCGATAAAACATTTAATCCTAACATTTTCTATAAAAAAAAAACCCTCACGTTTTCTGTAAAAACATATACCCTAACCCTTTTGATAAAAATCTAAACCCTAACCAGTTCATAACTAAATCCTAACCCTTAAATGCATAAACCCCAATACATAAACCAAAAACACTAAACCCTAAATAACGAAACCCAAATTTTGAAAACACTATTACATAAACCTTAAACCCTAACCCTTAAACCTCAAACAATTATGGTTTGGTTATTCATAAAATTTGAAATGGGTTTACTAAAAAAAAAAAAACTTACCCATAACAATGCACTTGAAACGTTGAACACTAACCTTTTTGGTTAAAAACCTGAACCCGACACTTATTGATGAAACGATGAACCCTAAATCATTTTATTAATAACTAAACCACTAACCGTTTAGGGGTTTTAGGGTCTAGTGTTTTTAGGTCCTTGGAATTTAGGAGTTACGGTTTGTGGTCGTGTTTAGAGTTCCACGATTAATGGTCCAGGGTTTAATTATTTAGTTGTTAAGGTTTTCTTTACGTGAGATGTGGTTGGGTTTAGGGTTTAAACCCTAAAATTTTGATGAAACACTGCACACTAAAATTAAAGATAAAAAAAACCATAATCTTTTCTTCCGAACCGATGAACCCTAACCTCAACGTTTAAATACCTGAACCGTAACCTTATACAAAATAACTAAACACTAACCCCTTTTTATGAACAATTTAACCTATATATTTTCCATAAAAAATAAACCCTGACATTTTCGTTAAAAACGTATATCCTAACCCTTTTTAATAAAAATCTAAACCCTAACAATTACATAACCAAATCCTAACCCTTAAATGCATGAACCCTAATACACGAACCATAAACATAAAACCCTAAACAACTAAAGCCTAATTTCCTAAACACTATTACATAAACCTTAAGCCCTAACCCCTAAAACTCAAACGGTTATCGTTTGGTCATTCATAAAAAGTGTAATGGGTTTAGTAAAAAACAAACTTACCCATAACATTGCACATGAAACGTTGAACACTAACCTTTTTGGTTAAAAACCTGAACCCTACACTTATAGATGAAACGAAGAACCCTAAATCATTTCATTAATAACTAAACCACTAACCGTTTAGGGGTTTTAGGGTCTAGTGTTTAGGTCCTTGGAATTTAGGGGTTACGGTTTGTGGTCGTGTTTAGAGTTCCACGATTAATGGTTCAGGGTTTAATTATTTAGTTCTTAAGGTTTTCTTTACGTGAGATGGGGTTGGGTTTAGGGTTTCAAGCATTAGGGTTGAGGGTTTACACATTACGTGGTTAGGGTTCAGTTTTTATCAAAGGGTTTAAGGTTATAGGTTTACTTTTAAAAACTAAACACTAACAATTTTGATGAAACACTTAACACTAAAATTAAAGATAAAAAAAGCCCTAAGCTTTTCAGCCGAACCGATGAACCCTAACCTCAACGTTTAAATACCTCAACCGTAACCTTATACAAAATAACTAAACAATAACCCATTTTTATGAACAATTTAACCTATATATTTTCCATAAAAAATAAACCCTGACATTTTCGTTAAAAACGTATATCCTAACCCTTTTTAATAAAAATCTAAACCCTAACAATTACATAACTAAATCCTAACCCTTAAATGCATGAACCCTAATACACGAACCATAAACATAAAACCCTAAACAACTAAAGCCTAATTTCCTAAACACTATTACATAAACCTTAAACCCTAACCCCTAAAACTCAAACGGTTATCGTTTGGTTATTCATAAAAAGTGTAATGGGTTTAGTAAAAAAAACTTACCCATAACATTGCACATGAAACGTTGAACACTAACCTTTTTGGTTAAAAACCTGAACCCTACACTTATTGATGAAACGATGAACCCTAAATCATTTCATTAATAACTGAACCACTAACCGTTTAGGGGTTTTAGGGTCTAGTGTTTAGGTCCTTGGAATTTAGGGGTTACGGTTTGTGGTCGTGTTTAGAGTTCCACGATTAATGGTCCAGGGTTTAATTATTTAGTTGTTAAGTTTTCTTTACGTGAGATGTGGTTGGGTTTAGGGTTTCAAGCATTAGGGTTCAGGGTTTACAGATTACGTGGTTAGGGTTTAGTTTTTCATCAAAGGGTTTAAGGTTATAGGTTTACTTTGATAAATGTAAACCCTAACAAATACATAACTAAATCCTAACCCATAATGCATGAACCCTAATACATGAACCATAAACACTAAACCCTAAACAACAAAACCTGAATTTCCTAAACACTATTACATAACCCATAAACCCTAACCCCTAAAACTCAAACGGTTATCGTTCTGTTATTCCTAAAATGTGTAAGGGCTTTTGCAAAAAAAAAAAAAAAAAAAAAAACCTTTCCTACAACATTATAGACAAAATGTTGAAAAACAACCCTTTTTGGTTTAAAACAAGAACCATACACTTTGTGATGAAACGTTGAACACTAAATCATTTGATTAGTAACTGAACCACTAACCGTTTAGGGATTTTAGGGTCCAGTGTTTATGTGATAGGGTTTTAGAGCTTATGCTTTGTTATCCACTTTAGAATTTACAATTTAGGGTTTATGGTTTCATGGATAAGGGTGTAGTGTTTAATTATTTAGTGGTTAGAGTTTAGTTAAAAAGATTGACACCTTTTGATGAAAAGTTGAAGAATATATTTTTCAGGCGTTAGGGTGTGAGGGTTTACAAATTACGTATTTAGGTTTTAGTTTTTCATCACAGGGTTAAAGATTGTAGGTTTATTTTTAAAACTAAACACTAACAATTTTTATGAAACATATAACACTAAAACTAGAAATATAAAAAAAACCATAATATTTTTTGCGTTGAACTACCTTACCATTTATATACCTGAACCATAACCTTACATAAAATAACTAAACCCTAACCCCTTCCGATAAAACATTTAATCCTAACATTTTCTATAAAAAAAAACCCTCACGTTTTCTGTAAAAACATATACCCTAACCCTTTTGATAAAAATCTAAACCCTAACCATTTCATAACTAAATCCTAACCGTTAAATGCGTAAACCCCAATACATAAACCAAAAACACCAAACCCTAAACAACGGAACCCAAATTTTGAAAACACTATGGTTCGGTTATTCATAAAATTTGATGAAACACTGAACACTAAAATTAAAGATAAAAAAAACCATAATCTTTTCTTCCGAACCGATGAACCCTAACCTCAACGTTTAAATACCTCAACCGTAACCTTATACAAAATAACTAAACACTAACCTATTTTTATGAACAATTTAACCTATATATTTTCCATAAAAAATAAACCCTGACATTTTCGTTAAAAACGTATATCCTAACCCTTTTTAATAAAAATCTAAACCCTAACAATTACATAACCAAATCCTAACCCTTAAATGCATGAACCCTAATACACGAACCATAAACATAAAACCCTAAACAACTAATGCCTAATTTCCTAAACACTATTACATAAACCTTAAACCCTAACCCCTAAAACTCAAACGGTT
This sequence comes from Knoxia roxburghii, assembly GCA_030378225.1. Lineage (NCBI taxonomy): Eukaryota > Viridiplantae > Streptophyta > Magnoliopsida > Gentianales > Rubiaceae > Knoxia > Knoxia roxburghii. The sequence goes on along the minus strand of CM059418.1, from coordinate 25,312,039 downwards.
ATCGTTTGGTTATTCATAAAAAGTGTAATGGGTTTAGTAAAAAAAAAAACTTACCCATAACATTGCACATGAAACATTGAACACTAACCTGTTTGGTTAAAAACCTGAACCCTACACTTATTGATGAAACGATGAAGCCTAAATCATTTCATTAATAAATGAACCACAAACCGTTTAGGGGTTTTAGGGTAGAGTGTTTAGGCCCTTGGAATTTATGGTTACGGTTTGTGGCCGTGTTTAGAGTTCCACGATTAATGGTTCAGGGTTTAATTATTTAGTTGTTAAGATTTTCTTTACATGAGATGGGGTTGGGTTTAGGGTTTCAAGCATTAGGGTTCAGGGTTTACAGATTACGTGGTATGGGTTTAGTTTTTCATCAAAGGGTTTAAGGTTATAGGTTTACTTTTAAAAATCTAAACCCTAACAATTACATAACTAAATCCTAACCCATAATGCATGAACCCATATACATGAACCATAAACACTAAACCCTAAACAACAAAACCTGAATTTCCTAAACACTATTACATAACCCATAAACCCTAACCCCTAAAACTCAAACGGTTATCGTTCTGTTATTCATAAAATGTGTAAGGTGTTTTGCAAAAAAAAAAAAAAGAAAAACTTTCCTAGAACATTATAGACAAAATGTTGAAAAACAACCCTTTTTGGTTTAAAACCAGAACCATACACTTTGTGATGAAACGTTGAACACTAAATCATTTGATTAGTAACTGAACCACTAACCGTTTTGGGATTTTAGGGTCCAGTGTTTATGTCATAGGGTTTTAGAGCTTATGCTTTGTTATCCACTTTAGAATTTACAATTTAGGTTTTATGGTTTCATGGATAAGGGTGTAGTGTTTAATTATTTAGTGGTTAGAGTATAGTTAAAAAGATTGACAGTTACCTTTTGATGAAAAGTTGAACAATATATTTTTCAAGCGTTAGGGTGTGAGGGTTTACAAATTACGTATTTAGGTTTTAGTTTTTCATCACAGGGTTAAAGATTGTAGGTTTATTTTTAAAACTAAACACTAACAATTTTTATGAAACATATAACACTAAAACTAAAAATATAAAAAAAAAACCATAATATTCTTTGCAGAACGATGAACTACCTTACCATTTATATACTTGAACCATAACCTTACATAAAATAACTAAACCCTAACCCCTTCCGATAAAACATTTAATCCTAGCATTTTCTATAAAAAAATAAACCCTCACGTTTTCGGTAAAAACATATACCCTAGCCCTTTTAATAAAAATCTAAACCCTAACCATTTCAGAACTAAACCCTAACCCTTAAATGCATGAAGCCTAATACATAAACTAAAAACACTAAACCCTAAACAACGGAACCCAAATTTTGAAAACACTATTACATAAACCTTAAACCCTAACCCTTAAACCTCAAACAATTATGGTTCATTTATTCATAAAATTTGGTTAAAAACCTGAACCCTACACTTATTGATGAAACGATGAACCCTAAATCATTTCATTAATAACTAAACCACTAACCGTTTAGGGGTTTTAGGGTCTAGTGTTTAGGTCCTTGGAATTTAGGGGTTACGGTTTGTGGTCGTGTTTAGAGTTCCACGATTAATGGTTCAGGGTTTAATTATTTAGTTCTTAAGGTTTTCTTTACGTGAGATGGGGGTGGGTTTAGGGTTTCAAGCATTAGGGTTGAGGGTTTACACATTACGTGGTTAGGGTTTAGTTTTTCATCAAAGGGTTTAAGGTTATAGGTTTACTTTTAAAAACTAAACACTAACAATTTTGATGAAACACTTAACACTAAAATTAAAGATAAAAAAAACCCTAAGCTTTTCTGCCGAACCGATGAACCCTAACCTCAACGTTTAAATACCTCAACCGTAACCTTATACAAAATAACTAAACACTAACCCATTTTTATGAACAATTTAACCTATATATTTTCCATAAAAAATAAACCCTGACATTTTCGTTAAAAACGTATATCCTAACCCTTTTTAATAAAAATCTAAACCGTAACAATTACATAACTAAATCCTAACCCTTAAATGCATGAACCCTAATACACGAACCATAAACATAAAACCCTAAACAACTAAAGCCTAATTTCCTAAACACTATTACATTAACCTTAAACCCTAACCCCTAAAACTCAAACGGTTATCGTTTGGTTATTCATAAAAAGTGTAATGGGTTTAGTAAAAAAAAAACTTACCCATAACATTGCACATGAAACGTTGAACACTAACCTTTTTGGTTAAAAACCTGAACCCTACACTTATTGATGAAACGATGAACCCTAAATCATTTCATTAATAACTGAACCACTAACCGTTTAGGGGTTTTAGGGTCTAGTGTTTAGGTCCTTGGAATTTAGGGGTTACGGTTTGTGGTCGTGTTTAGAGTTCCACGATTAATGGTTCCGGGTTTAATTATTTAGTTGTTAAGGTTTTCTTTACGTGAGATGGGGTTGGGTTTAGGGTTTCAAGCATTAGGGTTGAGGGTTTACACATTACGTGGTTAGGGTTTAGTTTTTCATCAAAGGGTTTAAGGTTATAGGTTTACTTTTAAAAACTAAACGCTAACAATTTTGATGAAACACTTAACACTAAAATTAAAGATAAAAAAAACCCTAAGCTTTTCTGCCGAACCGATGAACCCTAACCTCAACGTTTAAATACCTGAACCGTAACCTTATACAAAATAACTAAACACTAACCCCCTTTTTATGAACAATTTAACCCATATATTTTCCATAAAAAATAAACACTGACATTTTCGTTAAAAACGTATATCCTAACCCTTTTTAATAAAAATCTAAACCCTAACAATTACATAACTAAATCCTAACCCTTAAATGCATGAACCCTAATACACGAACCATAAACATAAAACCCTAAACAACTAAAGCCTAATTTCCTAAACACTATTACATAAACCTTAAACCCTAACCCCTAAAACTCAAACGGTTATCGTTTGGTTATTCATAAAAAGTGTAATGGGTTTAGTAAAAAAAAAAACTTACCCATAACATTGCACATGAAACGTTGAACACTAACCTTTTTGGTTAAAAACCTGAACCCTACACTTATTGATGAAACGATGAACCCTAAATCATTTCATTAATAACTGAACCACTAACTGTTTAGGGGTTTTAGGGTCTAGTGTTTAGGTCCTTGGAATTTAGGGATTACAGTTTGTGGTCGTGTTTAGAGTTCCACGATTAATGGTCCAGGGTTTAATTATTTAGTTGTTAAGTTTTCTTTACGTGAGATGTGGTTGGGTTTAGGGTTTCAAGCATTATGGGTTTAGGGTTTAAACCCTAAAATTTTGATGAGAACACTAAAATTAAAGATAAAAAAAAACCATAATCTTTTCTGCCGAACCGATGAACCCTAACCTCAACGTTTAAATACCTGAACCGTAACCTTATACAAAATAACTAAACACTAACCCATTTTTATGAACAATTTAACCTATATATTTTCCATAAAAAATAAACCCTGACATTTTCGTTAAAAACGTATATCCTAACCCTTTTTAATAAAAATCTAAACCGTAACAATTACATAACTAAATCCTAACCCTTAAATGCATGAACCCTAATACACGAACCATAAACATAAAACCCTAAACAACTAAAGCCTAATTTCCTAAACACTATTACATTAACCTTAAACCCTAACCCCTAAAACTCAAACGGTTATCGTTTGGTTATTCATAAAAAGTGTAATGGGTTTAGTAAAAAAAAAACTTACCCATAACATTGCACATGAAACGTTGAACACTAACCTTTTTGGTTAAAAACCTGAACCCTACACTTATTGATGAAACGATGAACCCTAAATCATTTCATTAATAACTGAACCACTAACCGTTTAGGGGTTTTAGGGTCTAGTGTTTAGGTCCTTGGAATTTAGGGGTTACGGTTTGTGGTCGTGTTTAGAGTTCCACGATTAATGGTTCCGGGTTTAATTATTTAGTTGTTAAGGTTTTCTTTACGTGAGATGGGGTTGGGTTTAGGGTTTCAAGCATTAGGGTTGAGGGTTTACACATTACGTGGTTAGGGTTTAGTTTTTCATCAAAGGGTTTAAGGTTATAGGTTTACTTTTAAAAACTAAACGCTAACAATTTTGATGAAACACTTAACACTAAAATTAAAGATAAAAAAAACCCTAAGCTTTTCTGCCGAACCGATGAACCCTAACCTCAACGTTTAAATACCTGAACCGTAACCTTATACAAAATAACTAAACACTAACCCCCTTTTTATGAACAATTTAACCCATATATTTTCCATAAAAAATAAACACTGACATTTTCGTTAAAAACGTATATCCTAACCCTTTTTAATAAAAATCTAAACCCTAACAATTACATAACTAAATCCTAACCCTTAAATGCATGAACCCTAATACACGAACCATAAACATAAAACCCTAAACAACTAAAGCCTAATTTCCTAAACACTATTACATAAACCTTAAACCCTAACCCCTAAAACTCAAACGGTTATCGTTTGGTTATTCATAAAAAGTGTAATGGGTTTAGTAAAAAAAAAAACTTACCCATAACATTGCACATGAAACGTTGAACACTAACCTTTTTGGTTAAAAACCTGAACCCTACACTTATTGATGAAACGATGAACCCCAAATCATTTCATTAATAACTGAACCACTAACTGTTTAGGGGTTTTAGGGTCTAGTGTTTAGGTCCTTGGAATTTAGGGATTACAGTTTGTGGTCGTGTTTAGAGTTCCACGATTAATGGTCCAGGGTTTAATTATTTAGTTGTTAAGTTTTCTTTACGTGAGATGTGGTTGGGTTTAGGGTTTCAAGCATTATGGGTTTAGGGTTTAAACCCTAAAATTTTGATGAGAACACTAAAATTAAAGATAAAAAAAAACCATAATCTTTTCTGCCGAACCGATGAACCCTAACCTCAACGTTTAAATACCTGAACCGTAACCTTATACAAAATAACTAAACACTAACCCATTTTTATGAACAATTTAACCTATATATTCCATAAAAAATAAACCCTGACATTTTCGTTAAAAACGTATATCCTAACCCTTTTTAATTAAAATCTAAACCCTAAAAATTACATAACTAAATCCTAACCCTTAAATGCATGAACCCTAATACACGAACCATAAACATAAAACCCTAAACAACTAAAGCCTAATTCCCTAAACACTATTACATAAACCTTAAACCCTCACCCCTAAAACTCAAACGGTTATCGTTTGGTTATTCAAAAAAAGTGTAATGGGTTTAGTAAAAAAAAACTTACCCATAACATTGCACATGAAACGTTGAACACTAACCTTTTTGGTTAAAAACCTGAACCCTACACTTATTGATGAAACGATGAACCCTAAATCATTTCATTAATAACTGAACCACTAACCGTTTAGGTGTTTTAGGGTCTAGTGTTTAGGCCCTTGGAATTTAGGGGTTACGGTTTGTGGCCGTGTTTAGAGTTTCCACGATTAATGGTTCAGGGTTTAATTATTTAGTTGTTAAGATTTTCTTTACATGAGATGGGGTTGGGTTTAGGGTTTCAAGCATTAGGGTTCAGGGTTTACAGATTACGTGGTTAGGGTTTAGTTTTTCACCAAAGGGTTTAAGGTTATAGGTTTACTTTTATAAATGTAAACCCTAACAATTACATAACTAAATCCTAACCCATAATGCATGAACCCTAATACATGAACCATAAACACTAAACCCTAAACAACAAAACCTGAATTTTCTAAACACTTTTACATAACCCATAAACCCTAACCCCTAAAACTCAAACGGTTATCGTTTTGTTATTCATAAAATGTGTAAGGTGTTTTGCAAAAAAAAAAAAAAAAACTTTCCTACAACATTATAGACAAAATGTTGAAAAACAACCCTTTTTAGTTTAAAACCAGAACCATACACTTTGTGATGAAACGTTGAACACTAAATCATTTGATTAGTAACTGAACCACTAACCGTTTAGGGATTTTAGGATCCAGTGTTTATGTCCTAGGGTTTTAGAGCTTATGGTTTGTTATCCACTTTAGAATTTACAATTTAGGGTTTATGGTTTCATGGATAAGGGTGTAGTGTTTAATTATTTAGTGGGTAGAGTTTAGTTAAAAAGATTGACAGTTACCTTTTGATGAAAAGTTGAAGAATATATTTTTCAAGCGTTAGGGTGTGAGGGTTTACAAATTACGTATTTAGGTTTTAGTTTTTCATCACAGGGTTAAAGATTGTTGGTTTATTTTTAAAACTAAACACTAACAATTTTTATGAAACATATAACACTAAAACTAGAAATATAAAAAAAACCATAATATTCTTTGCAGAACGTTGAACTACCTTACCATTTATATACCTGAACCATAACCTTACATAAAATAACTAAACCCTAACCCCTTCCGATAAAACATTTAATCCTAACATTTTCTATAAAAAAAAAACCCTCACGTTTTCTGTAAAAACATATACCCTAACCCTTTTGATAAAAATCTAAACTCTAACCATTTCATAACTAAATCCTAACCGTTAAATGCGTAAACCGCAATACATAAACCAAAAACACTAAACCCTAAACAACGGAACCCAAATTTTGAAAACACTATGGTTCGATTATTCATAAAATTTGATGAAACACTGAACACTAAAATTAAAGATAAAAAAAACCATAATCTTTTCTTCCGAACCGATGAACCCTAACCTCAACGTTTAAATACCTGAACCGTAACCTTATACAAAATAACTAAACACTAACCCCTTTTTATGAACAATTTAACCTATATATTTTCCATAAAAAATAAACCCTGACATTTTCGTTAAAAACGTATATCCTAACCCTTTTTAATAAAAATCTAAACCCTAACAATTACATAACCAAATCCTAACCCTTAAATGCATGAACCCTAATACACGAACCATAAACATAAAACCCAAAACAACTAAAGCCTAATTTCCTAAAGACTATTACATAAACCTTAAACCCTAACCCCTAAAACTCAAACGGTTATCGTTTGGTTATTCATAAAAAGTGTAATGGGTTTAGTAAAAAAAAAAAAACTTACCCATAACATTGCACATGAAACATTGAACACTAACCTGTTTGGTTAAAAACCTGAACCCTACACTTATTGATGAAACGATGAACCCTAAATCATTTCATTAATAACTGAACCACTAACCGTTTGGGGGTTTTAGGGTAGAGTGTTTAGGCCCTTGGAATTTAGGGGTTACGGTTTGTGGCCGTGTTTAGAGTTCCACGATTAATGGTTCAGGGTTTAATTATTTAGTTGTTTAGATTTTCTTTACATGAGATGGGGTTGGGTTTAGGGTTTCAAGCATTAGGGTTCAGGGTTTACAGATTACGTGGTTAGGGTTTAGTTTTTCATCAAAGGGTTTAAGGTTATAGGTTTACTTTTAAAAATCTAAACCCTAACAATTACATAACTAAATCCTAACCCATAATGCATGAACCCTAATACATGAACCATAAACACTAAACCCTAAACAACAAAACCTGAATTTCCTAAACACTATTACATAACCCATAAACCCTAACCCCTAAAACTCAAACGGTTATCGTTCTGTTATTCATAAAATGTGTAAGGTGTTTTGCAAAAAAAAAAAAAAAGAAAAACTTTCCTACAACATTATAGACAAAATTTTGAAAAACAACCCTTTTTGGTTTAAAACCAGAACCATAGACTTTGTGATGAAACGTTGAACACTAAATCATTTGATTAGTAACTGGACCACTAACCGTTTTGGGATTTTAGGGTCCAGTGTTTATGTCATAGGGTTTTAGAGCTTATGGTTTGTTATCCACTTTACAATTTACAATTTAGGGTTTATGGTTTCATGGATAAGGGTGTAGTGTTTAATTATTTAGTGGTTAGAGTTAGTTAAAAAGATTGACAGTTACCTTTTGATGAAAAGTTGAAGAATATATTTTTCAAGCGTTAGGGTGTGAGGGTTTAAAAATTACGTATTTAGGTTTTAGTTTTTCCTCACAGGTTAAAGATTGTAGGTTTATTTTTAAAACTAAACACTAACAATTTTTATGAAACAAATAACACTAAAACTAAAAATATAAAAAAAAACCAAAATATTCTTTGCAGAACGATGAACTACCTTACCATTTATATACCTGAACCATAACCTTACATAAAATAACTAAACCCTAACCCCTTCCGATAAAACATTTAATCCTAACATTTTCTATAAAAAATAAACCCTCACGTTTTCGGTAAAAACATATACCCTAACCCTTTTGATAAAAATCTAAACCCTAACCATTTCATAACTAAATCCTAACCCTTAATTGCATAAACCCCAATACATAAACCAAAAACACTAAACCCTAAACAACGGAACCCAAATTTTGAAAACACTATTACATAAACCTTAAACCCTAACCCTTAAACCTCAAACAATTATGGTTCGTTTATTCATAAAATTTGTAATGGGTTTACTAAAAAAAAAAAACTTACCCATAACATTGCACATGAAACGTTGAACACTAACCTTTTTGGTTAAAAACCTGAACCCTACACTTATTGATGAAATGATAAACCCTAAATCATTTCATTAATAATTAAACCACGAACCGTTTAGGTGTTTTAGGGTCTAGTGTTTAGGTCCTAGGGATTTACGGGTTATGGTTTGTGGTTGTGTTTAGAGTTCCATGATTAATGGTTCAGGGTTTAATTATTTAGTTGTTAAGGTTTTCTTTACGTGAGATGGGGTTGGGTTTAGGGTTTCAAGCATTAGGGTTGAGGGTTTACACATTACGTGGTTAGGGTTTTGTTTTTCATCAAAGGGTTTAAGGTTATAGTTTACTTTTAAAAACTAAAGCCTAAAATTTTGATGAAACACTGAACACTAAAATGAAAGATAAAAAAAACATAATCTTTTATGCCGAACCGATGAACCCTAACCTCAACATTTAAATACCTGAATCGTAACCTTATACAAAATAACTAAACCCTATCACCTTCTTATTAACCATTTAACCCATATAGTTTCCATAAAAAATAAACCCTGACAATTTTGTTAAAAACATATACCCTAACCCTTTTAATAAAAATCTAAACCCTAACAATTACATAACTAAATCCTAACCCATAATGCATGAACCCTAATACATGAACCATAAATACTAAACCCTAAACAACTAAACCTGAATTTCCTAAACACTATTACATAACCCATAAACCATAACCACTAAAACTCAAACGGTTATCGTTCAGTTATTCATAAAATGTGTAAGGGCTTTTGCAAAAAAAAAAAAAAAAAAAAACTTTCCTACAACATTATAGACAAAATGTTGAAAAACAACCCTTTTTGGTTTAAAACCAGAACCATACACTTTGTGATGAAACGTTGAACACTAAATCATTTGATTAGTAATTGAACCACTAACCGTTTAGGGATTTTAGGGTTCAGGGTTTATGTCATAGGGTTTTAGAGCTTATGGTTTGTTATCCACTTTAGAATTTACAATTTAGGGTTTATGGTTTCATGGATAAGGGTGTAGTGTTTAATTATTTAGTGGTTAGAGTTTAGTTAAAAAGATTGACAGTTACCTTTTGATGAAAAGTTGAAGAATATATTTTTCAAGCGTTAGGGTGTGAGGGTTTACAAATTACGTATTTAGGTTTTAGTTTTTCCTCACAGGGTTAAAGATTGTAGGTTTATTTTTAAAACTAAACACTAACAATTTTTATGAAACATATAACACTAAAACTAAAAATATAAAAAAAAACCAAAATATTCTTTGCAGAACGATGAACTACCTTAGCATTTATATACCTGAACCATAACCTTACATAAAATAACTAAACCCAAACCCCTTCCGATAAAACATTTAATCCTAACATTTTCTATAAAAAAAATAAACCCTCACGTTTTCGGTAAAAACATATACCCTAACCCTTTTGATAAAAATCTAAACCCTAACCATTTCATAACTAAATCTTAGCCCTTAATTGCATAAACCCCAATACATAAACCAAAAACACTAAACCCTAAACAACGGAACCCAAATTTTGAAAACACTATTACATAAACCTTAAACCCTAACCCTTAAACCTCAAACAATTATGGTTCGTTTATTCATAAAATTTGTAATGGGTTTACTAAAAAAAAAAAAAAAACTTACCCATAACATTGCACATGAAACGTTGAACACTAACCTTTTTGGTTAAAAACCTGAACCCTACACTTATTGATGAAATGATGAACCCTAAATCATTTCATTAATAACTAAACCACTAACCGTTTAGGGGTTTTAGGGTCTAGTATTTAGGTCCTTGGAATTTAGGGGTGACGGTTTGTGGTCGTGTTTAGAGTTCCACGATTAATGGTTCTGGGTTTAATTATTTAGTTGTTAAGGTTTTCTTTACGTGAGATGGGGTTGGGTTTAGGGTTTCAAGCATTAGGGTTGAGGGTTTACACATTACGTGGTTAGGGTTTAGTTTTTCATCAAAGGGTTTAAGGTTATAGGTTTACTTTTAAAAACTAAACGCTAACAATTTTGATGAAACACTTAACACTAAAATTAAAGATAAAAAAAACCCTAAGCTTTTCTGCCGAACCGATGAACCCTAACCTCAACGTTTAAATACCTGAACCGTAACCTTATACAAAATAACTAAACACTAACCCCCTTTTTATGAACAATTTAACCCATATATTTTCCATAAAAAATAAACACTGACATTTTCGTTAAAAACGTATATCCTAACCCTTTTTAATAAAAATCTAAACCCTAACAATTACATAACTAAATCCTAACCCTTAAATGCATGAACCCTAATACACGAACCATAAACATAAAACCCTAAACAACTAAAGCCTAATTTCCTAAACACTATTACATAAACCTTAAACCCTAACCCCTAAAACTCAAACGGTTATCGTTTGGTTATTCATAAAAAGTGTAATGGGTTTAGTAAAAAAAAAAACTTACCCATAACATTGCACATGAAACGTTGAACACTAACCTTTTTGGTTAAAAACCTGAACCCTACACTTATTGATGAAACGATGAACCCTAAATCATTTCATTAATAACTGAACCACTAACTGTTTAGGGGTTTTAGGGTCTAGTGTTTAGGTCCTTGGAATTTAGGGATTACAGTTTGTGGTCGTGTTTAGAGTTCCACGATTAATGGTCCAGGGTTTAATTATTTAGTTGTTAAGTTTTCTTTACGTGAGATGTGGTTGGGTTTAGGGTTTCAAGCATTATGGGTTTAGGGTTTAAACCCTAAAATTTTGATGAGAACACTAAAATTAAAGATAAAAAAAACCATAATCTTTTCTGCCGAACCGATGAACCCTAACCTCAACGTTTAAATACCTGAACCGTAACCTTATACAAAATAACTAAACACTAACCCATTTTTATGAACAATTTAACCTATATATTCCATAAAAAATAAACCCTGACATTTTCGTTAAAAACGTATATCCTAACCCTTTTTAATTAAAATCTAAACCCTAAAAATTACATAACTAAATCCTAACCCTTAAATGCATGAACCCTAATACACGAACCATAAACATAAAACCCTAAACAACTAAAGCCTAATTCCCTAAACACTATTACATAAACCTTAAACCCTCACCCCTAAAACTCAAACGGTTATCGTTTGGTTATTCATAAAAAGTGTAATGGGTTTAGTAAAAAAAAACTTACCCATAACATTGCACATGAAACGTTGAACACTAACCTTTTTGGTTAAAAACCTGAACCCTACACTTATTGTTGAAACGATGAACCCTAAATCATTTCATTAATAACTGAACCACTAACCGTTTAGGGGTTTTAGGGTAGAGTGTTTAGGCCCTTGGAATTTAGGGGTTACGGTTTGTGGCCGTGTTTAGAGTTTCCACGATTAATGGTTCAGGGTTTAATTATTTGGTTGTTAAGATTTTCTTTACATGAGATGGGGTTGGGTTTAGGGTTTCAAGCATTAGGGTTCAGGGTTTACAGATTACGTGGTTAGGGTTTAGTTTTTCACCAAAGGGTTTAAGGTTATAGGTTTACTTTTATAAATGTAAACCCTAACAATTACATAACTAAATCCTAACCCATAATGCATGAACCCTAATACATGAACCATAAACACTAAACCCTAAACAACAAAACCTGAATTTTCTAAACACTTTTACATAACCCATAAACCCTAACCCCTAAAACTCAAACGGTTATCGTTTTGTTATTCATAAAATGTGTAAGGTGTTTTGCAAAAAAAAAAAAAAAACTTTCCTACAACATTATAGACAAAATGTTGAAAAACAACCCTTTTTAGTTTAAAACCAGAACCATACACTTTGTGATGAAAAGTTGAACACTAAATCATTTGATTAGTAACTGAACCACTAACCGTTTAGGGATTTTAGGGTCCAGTGTTTATGTCCTAGGGTTTTAGAGCTTATGGTTTGTTATCCACTTTAGAATTTACAATTTAGGGTTTATGGTTTCATGGATAAGGGTGTAGTGTTTAATTATTTAGTGGGTAGAGTTTAGTTAAAAAGATTGACAGTTACCTTTTGATGAAAAGTTGAAGAATATATTTTTCAAGCGTTAGGGTGTGAGGGTTTACAAATTACGTATTTAGGTTTTAGTTTTTCATCACAGGGTTAAAGATTGTTGGTTTATTTTTAAAACTAAACACTAACAATTTTTATGAAACATATAACACTAAAACTAGAAATATAAAAAAAACCATAATATTCTTTGCAGAACGTTGAACTACCTTACCATTTATATACCTGAACCATAACCTTACATAAAATAACTAAACCCTAACCCCTTCCGATAAAACATTTAATCCTTACATTTTCTATAAAAAATAAACCCTCACGTTTTCGGTAAAAACATATACCCTAACCCTTTTGATAAAAATCTAAACCCTAACCATTTCATAACTAAATCCTAACCCTTAATTGCATAAACCCCAATACATAAACCAAAAACACTAAACCCTAAACAACGGAACCCAAATTTTGAAAACACTATTACATAAACCTTAAACCCTAACCCTTAAACCTCAAACAATTATGGTTCGTTTATTCATAAAATTTGTAATGGGTTTACTAAAAAAAAAAAACTTACCCATAACATTGCACATGAAACGTTGAACACTAACCTTTTTGGTTAAAAACCTGAACCCTACACTTATTGATGAAATGATGAACCCTAAATCATTTCATTAATAATTAAACCACGAACCGTTTAGGTGTTTTAGGGTCTAGTGTTTAGGTCCTAGGGATTTACGGGTTATGGTTTGTGGTTGTGTTTAGAGTTCCATGATTAATGGTTCAGGGTTTAATTATTTAGTTGTTAAGGTTTTCTTTACGTGAGATGGGGTTGGGTTTAGGGTTTCAAGCATTAGGGTTGAGGGTTTACACATTACGTGGTTAGGGTTTTGTTTTTCATCAAAGGGTTTAAGGTTATAGTTTACTTTTAAAAACTAAAGCCTAAAATTTTGATGAAACACTGAACACTAAAATGAAAGATAAAAAAAACATAATCTTTTATGCCGAACCGATGAACCCTAACCTCAACATTTAAATACCTGAATCGTAACCTTATACAAAATAACTAAACCCTATCACCTTCTTATTAACCATTTAACCCATATAGTTTCCATAAAAAATAAACCCTGACAATTTTGTTAAAAACATATACCCTAACCCTTTTAATAAAAATCTAAACCCTAACAATTACATAACTAAATCCTAACCCATAATGCATGAACCCTAATACATGAACCATAAATACTAAACCCTAAACAACTAAACCTGAATTTCCTAAACACTATTACATAACCCATAAACCATAACCACTAAAACTCAAACGGTTATCGTTCAGTTATTCATAAAATGTGTAAGGGCTTTTGCAAAAAAAAAAAAAAAAAAAAAAACTTTCCTACAACATTATAGACAAAATGTTGAAAAACAACCCTTTTTGGTTTAAAACCAGAACCATACACTTTGTGATGAAACGTTGAACACTAAATCATTTGATTAGTAATTGAACCACTAACCGTTTAGGGATTTTAGGGTTCAGGGTTTATGTCATAGGGTTTTAGAGCTTATGGTTTGTTATCCACTTTAGAATTTACAATTTAGGGTTTATGGTTTCATGGATAAGGGTGTAGTGTTTAATTATTTAGTGGTTAGAGTTTAGTTAAAAAGATTGACAGTTACCTTTTGATGAAAAGTTGAAGAATATATTTTTCAAGCGTTAGGGTGTGAGGGTTTACAAATTACGTATTTAGGTTTTAGTTTTTCCTCACAGGGTTAAAGATTGTAGGTTTATTTTTAAAACTAAACACTAACAATTTTTATGAAACATATAACACTAAAACTAAAAATATAAAAAAAAACCAAAATATTCTTTGCAGAACGATGAACTACCTTAGCATTTATATACCTGAACCATAACCTTACATAAAATAACTAAACCCAAACCCCTTCCGATAAAACATTTAATCCTAACATTTTCTATAAAAAAAATAAACCCTCACGTTTTCGGTAAAAACATATACCCTAACCCTTTTGATAAAAATCTAAACCCTAACCATTTCATAACTAAATCTTAGCCCTTAATTGCATAAACCCCAATACATAAACCAAAAACACTAAACCCTAAACAACGGAACCCAAATTTTGAAAACACTATTACATAAACCTTAAACCCTAACCCTTAAACCTCAAACAATTATGGTTCGTTTATTCATAAAATTTGTAATGGGTTTACTAAAAAAAAAAAAAAAACTTACCCATAACATTGCACATGAAACGTTGAACACTAACCTTTTTGGTTAAAAACCTGAACCCTACACTTATTGATGAAATGATGAACCCTAAATCATTTCATTAATAACTAAACCACTAACCGTTTAGGGGTTTTAGGGTCTAGTATTTAGGTCCTTGGAATTTAGGGGTGACGGTTTGTGGTCGTGTTTAGAGTTCCACGATTAATGGTTCTGGGTTTAATTATTTAGTTGTTAAGGTTTTCTTTACGTGAGATGGGGTTGGGTTTAGGGTTTCAAGCATTAGGGTTGAGGGTTTACACATTACGTGGTTAGAGTTTAGTTTTTCATCAAAGGGTTTAAGGTTATAGGTTTACTTTTAAAAACTAAACGCTAACAATTTTGATGAAACACTTAACACTAAAATTAAAGATAAAAAAAACCCTAAGCTTTTCTGCCGAACCGATGAACCCTAACCTCAACGTTTAAATACCTGAACCGTAACCTTATACAAAATAACTAAACACTAACCCCCTTTTTATGAACAATTTAACCCATATATTTTCCATAAAAAATAAACACTGACATTTTCGTTAAAAACGTATATCCTAACCCTTTTTAATAAAAATCTAAACCCTAACAATTACATAACTAAATCCTAACCCTTAAATGCATGAACCCTAATACACGAACCATAAACATAAAACCCTAAACAACTAAAGCCTAATTTCCTAAACACTATTACATAAACCTTAAACCCTAACCCCTAAAACTCAAACGGTTATCGTTTGGTTATTCATAAAAAGTGTAATGGGTTTAGTAAAAAAAAAAACTTACCCATAACATTGCACATGAAACGTTGAACACTAACCTTTTTGGTTAAAAACCTGAACCCTACACTTATTGATGAAACGATGAACCCTAAATCATTTCATTAATAACTGAACCACTAACTGTTTAGGGGTTTTAGGGTCTAGTGTTTAGGTCCTTGGAATTTAGGGATTACAGTTTGTGGTCGTGTTTAGAGTTCCACGATTAATGGTCCAGGGTTTAATTATTTAGTTGTTAAGTTTTCTTTACGTGAGATGTGGTTGGGTTTAGGGTTTCAAGCATTATGGGTTTAGGGTTTAAACCCTAAAATTTTGATGAGAACACTAAAATTAAAGATAAAAAAAAACCATAATCTTTTCTGCCGAACCGATGAACCCTAACCTCAACGTTTAAATACCTGAACCGTAACCTTATACAAAATAACTAAACACTAACCCATTTTTATGAACAATTTAACCTATATATTCCATAAAAAATAAACCCTGACATTTTCGTTAAAAACGTATATCCTAACCCTTTTTAATTAAAATCTAAACCCTAAAAATTACATAACTAAATCCTAACCCTTAAATGCATGAACCCTAATACACGAACCATAAACATAAAACCCTAAACAACTAAAGCCTAATTCCCTAAACACTATTACATAAACCTTAAACCCTCACCCCTAAAACTCAAACGGTTATCGTTTGGTTATTCATAAAAAGTGTAATGGGTTTAGTAAAAAAAAACTTACCCATAACATTGCACATGAAACGTTGAACACTAACCTTTTTGGTTAAAAACCTGAAACCTACACTTATTGATGAAACGATGAACCCTAAATCATTTCATTAATAACTGAACCACTAACCGTTTAGGGGTTTTAGGGTAGAGTGTTTAGGCCCTTGGAATTTAGGGGTTACGGTTTGTGGCCGTGTTTAGAGTTTCCACGATTAATGGTTCAGGGTTTAATTATTTAGTTGTTAAGATTTTCTTTACATGAGATGGGGTTGGGTTTAGGGTTTCAAGCATTAGGGTTCAGGGTTTACAGATTACGTGGTTAGGGTTTAGTTTTTCACCAAAGGGTTTAAGGTTATAGGTTTACTTTTATAAATGTAAACCCTAACAATTACATAACTAAATCCTAACCCATAATGCATGAACCCTAATACATGAACCATAAACACTAAACCCTAAACAACAAAACCTGAATTTTCTAAACACTTTTACATAACCCATAAACCCTAACCCCTAAAACTCAAACGGTTATCGTTTTGTTATTCATAAAATGTGTAAGGTGTTTTGCAAAAAAAAAAAAAAAAAACTTTCCTACAACATTATAGACAAAATGTTGAAAAACAACCCTTTTTAGTTTAAAACCAGAACCATACACTTTGTGATGAAACGTTGAACACTAAATCATTTGATTAGTAACTGAACCACTAACCGTTTAGGGATTTTAGGGTCCAGTGTTTATGTCCTAGGGTTTTAGAGCTTATGGTTTGTTATCCACTTTAGAATTTACAATTTAGGGTTTATGGTTTCATGGATAAGGGTGTAGTGTTTAAGTATTTAGTGGGTAGAGTTTAGTTAAAAAGATTGACAGTTACCTTTTGATGAAAAGTTGAAGAATATATTTTTCAAGCGTTAGGGTGTGAGGGTTTACAAATTACGTATTTAGGTTTTAGTTTTTCATCACAGGGTTAAAGATTGTTGGTTTATTTTTAAAACTAAACACTAACAATTTTTATGAAACATATAACACTAAAACTAGAAATATAAAAAAAACCATAATATTCTTTGCAGAACGTTGAACTACCTTACCATTTATATACCTGAACCATAACCTTAAATAAAATAACTAAACCCTAACCCCTTCCGATAAAACATTTAATCCTAACATTTTCTATAAAAAAAAACCCTCACGTTTTCTGTAAAAACATATACCCTAACCCTTTTGATAAAAATCTAAACTCTAACCATTTCATAACTAAATCCTAACCGTTAAATGCGTAAACCGCAATACATAAACCAAAAACACTAAACCCTAAACAACGGAACCCAAATTTTGAAAACACTATGGTTCGATTATTCATAAAATTTGATGAAACACTGAACACTAAAATTAAAGATAAAAAAAACCATAATCTTTTCTTCCGAACCGATGAACCCTAACCTCAACGTTTAAATACCTGAACCGTAACCTTATACAAAATAACTAAACACTAACCCCTTTTTATGAACAATTTAACCTATATATTTTCCATAAAAAATAAACCCTGACATTTTCGTTAAAAACGTATATCCTAACCCTTTTTAATAAAAATCTAAACCCTAACAATTACATAACCAAATCCTAACCCTTAAATGCATGAACCCTAATACACGAACCATAAACATAAAACCCAAAACAACTAAAGCCTAATTTCCTAAACACTATTACATAAACCTTAAACCCTAACCCCTAAAACTCAAACGGTTATCGTTTGGTTATTCATAAAAAGTGTAATGGGTTTAGTAAAAAAAAAAACTTACCCATAACATTGCACATGAAACGTTGAACACTAACCTTTTTGGTTAAAAACCTGAACCCTACACTTATTGATGAAACGATGAACCCTAAATCATTTCATTAATAACTGAACCACTAACTGTTTAGGGGTTTTAGGGTCTAGTGTTTAGGTCCTTGGAATTTAGGGATTACAGTTTGTGGTCGTGTTTAGAGTTCCACGATTAATGGTCCAGGGTTTAATTATTTAGTTGTTAAGTTTTCTTTACGTGAGATGTGGTTGGGTTTAGGGTTTCAAGCATTATGGGTTTAGGGTTTAAACCCTAAAATTTTGATGAGAACACTAAAATTAAAGATAAAAAAAAACCATAATCTTTTCTGCCGAACCGATGAACCCTAACCTCAACGTTTAAATACCTGAACCGTAACCTTATACAAAATAACTAAACACTAACCCCTTTTTATGAACAATTTAACCTATATATTCCATAAAAAATAAACCCTGACATTTTCGTTAAAAACGTATATCCTAACCCTTTTTAATTAAAATCTAAACCCTAAAAATTACATAACTAAATCCTAACCCTTAAATGCATGAACCCTAATACATGAACCATAAACATAAAACCCTAAACAACTAAAGCCTAATTCCCTAAACACTATTACATAAACCTTAAACCCTCACCCCTAAAACTCAAACGGTTATCGTTTGGTTATTCATAAAAAGTGTAATGGGTTTAGTAAAAAAAAACTTACCCATAACATTGCACATGAAACGTTGAACACTAACCTTTTTGGTTAAAAACCTGAACCCTACACTTATTGATGAAACGATGAACCCTAAATCATTTCATTAATAACTGAACCACTAACCGTTTAGGGGTTTTAGGGTAGAGTGTTTAGGCCCTTGGAATTTAGGGGTTACGGTTTGTGGCCGTGTTTAGAGTTCCACGATTAATGGTTCAGGGTTTAATTATTTAGTTGTTTAGATTTTCTTTACATGAGATGGGGTTGGGTTTAGGGTTTCAAGCATTAGGGTTCAGGGTTTACAGATTACGTGGTTAGGGTTTAGTTTTTCACCAAAGGGTTTAAGGTTATAGGTTTACTTTTATAAATGTAAACCCTAACAATTACATAACTAAATCCTAACCCATAATGCATGAACCCTAATACATGAACCATAAACACTAAACCCTAAACAACAAAACCTGAATTTCCTAAACACTATTACATAACCCATAAACCCTAACCCCTAAAACTCAAACGGTTATCGTTCTGTTATTCATAAAATGGGTAAGGTGTTTTGCAAAAAAAAAAAAAAAGAAAAACTTTCCTACAACATTATAGACAAAATTTTGAAAGACAACCCTTTTTTGTTTAAAACCAGAACCATAGACTTTGTGATGAAACGTTGAACACTAAATCATTTGATTAGTAACTGGACCACTAACCGTTTTGGGATTTTAGGGTCCAGTGTTTATGTCATAGGGTTTTAGAGCTTATGGTTTGTTATCCACTTTAGAATTTACAATTTAGGGTTTATGGTTTCATGGATAAGGGTGTAGTGTTTAATTATTTAGTGGTTAGAGTTAGTTAAAAAGATTGACAGTTACCTTTTGATGAAAAGTTGAAGAATATATTTTTCAAGCGTTAGGGTGTGAGGGTTTAAAAATTACGTATTTAGGTTTTAGTTTTTCCTCACAGGTTAAAGATTGTAGGTTTATTTTTAAAACTAAACACTAACAATTTTTATGAAACAAATAACACTAAAACTAAAAATATAAAAAAAAACCAAAATATTCTTTGCAGAACGATGAACTACCTTACCATTTATATACCTGAACCATAACCTTACATAAAATAACTAAACCCTAACCCCTTCCGATAAAACATTTAATCCTAACATTTTCTATAAAAAATAAACCCTCACGTTTTCGGTAAAAACATATACCCTAACCCTTTTGATAAAAATCTAAACCCTAACCATTTCATAACTAAATCCTAACCCTTAATTGCATAAACCCCAATACATAAACCAAAAACACTAAACCCTAAACAACGGAACCCAAATTTTGAAAACACTATTACATAAACCTTAAACCCTAACCCTTAAACCTCAAACAATTATGGTTCGTTTATTCATAAAATTTGTAATGGGTTTACTAAAAAAAAAAAACTTACCCATAACATTGCACATGAAACGTTGAACACTAACCTTTTTGGTTAAAAACCTGAACCCTACACTTATTGATGAAATGATGAACCCTAAATCATTTCATTAATAATTAAACCACGAACCGTTTAGGTGTTTTAGGGTCTAGTGTTTAGGTCCTAGGGATTTACGGGTTATGGTTTGTGGTTGTGTTTAGAGTTCCATGATTAATGGTTCAGGGTTTAATTATTTAGTTGTTAAGGTTTTCTTTACGTGAGATGGGGTTGGGTTTAGGGTTTCAAGCATTAGGGTTGAGGGTTTACACATTACGTGGTTAGGGTTTTGTTTTTCATCAAAGGGTTTAAGGTTATAGTTTACTTTTAAAAACTAAAGCCTAAAATTTTGATGAAACACTGAACACTAAAATGAAAGATAAAAAAAACATAATCTTTTATGCCGAACCGATGAACCCTAACCTCAACATTTAAATACCTGAATCGTAACCTTATACAAAATAACTAAACCCTATCACCTTCTTTTTAACCATTTAACCCATATAGTTTCCATAAAAAATAAACCCTGACAATTTTGTTAAAAACATATACCCTAACCCTTTTAATAAAAATCTAAACCCTAACAATTACATAACTAAATCCTAACCCATAATGCATGAACCCTAATACATGAACCATAAATACTAAACCCTAAACAACTAAACCTGAATTTCCTAAACACTATTACATAACCCATAAACCATAACCACTAAAACTCAAACGGTTATCGTTCAGTTATTCATAAAATGTGTAAGGGCTTTTGCAAAAAAAAAAAAAAAAAAAACTTTCCTACAACATTATAGACAAAATGTTGAAAAACAACCCTTTTTGGTTTAAAACCAGAACCATACACTTTGTGATGAAACGTTGAACACTAAATCATTTGATTAGTAATTGAACCACTAACCGTTTAGGGATTTTAGGGTTCAGGGTTTATGTCATAGGGTTTTAGAGCTTATGGTTTGTTATCCACTTTAGAATTTACAATTTAGGGTTTATGGTTTCATGGATAAGGGTGTAGTGTTTAATTATTTAGTGGTTAGAGTTTAGTTAAAAAGATTGACAGTTACCTTTTGATGAAAAGTTGAAGAATATATTTTTCAAGCGTTAGGGTGTGAGGGTTTACAAATTACGTATTTAGGTTTTAGTTTTTCATCACACAGTTAAAGATTGTAGGTTTATTTTTAAAACTAAACACTAACAATTTTTATGAAACATATAACACTAAAACTAAAAATATAAAAAAAAAACCATAATATTCTTTGCAGAACGATGAACTACCTTACAATTTATATACCTGAACCATAACCTTACATAAAATAACTAAACCATAACCCCTTCCAATAAAACATTTAATCCTAACATTTTCTATAAAAAAAATAAACCCTCACGTTTTCGGTAAAAACATATACCCTAACCCTTTTGATAAAAATCTAAACCCTAACCATTTCATAACTAAATCCTAACCCTTAATTGCATAAACCCCAATACATAAACCAAAAACACTAAACCCTAAACAACGGAACCCAAATTTTGAAAACACTATTACATAAACCTTAAACCCTAACCCTTAAACCTCAAACAATTATGGTTCGTTCATTCATAAAATTTGTAATGGGTTTACTAAAAAAAAAAAAAAAAAAAAACTTACCCATAACATTGCACATGAAACGTTGAACACTAACCTTTTTGGTTAAAAACCTGAACCCTACACTTATTGATGAAACGATGAACCCTAAATCATTTCATTAATAACTAAACCACTAACCGTTTAGGGGTTTTAGGGTCTAGTGTTTAGGTCCTTGGAATTTAGGGGTTACGGTTTGTGGTCGTGTTTAGAGTTCCACGATTAATGGTTCAGGGTTTAATTATTTAGTTGTTAAGGTTTTCTTTACGTGAGATGGGGTTGGGTTTAGGGTTTCAAGCATTAGGGTTGTTGAGGGTTTACACATTACGTGGTTAGGGTTTAGTTTTTCATCAAAGGGTTTAAGGTTATAGGTTTACATTTAAAAACTAAACACTAACAATTTTGATGAAACACTTCACACTAAAATTAAAGATAAAAAAAACCCTAAGCTTTTCTGCCGATTTGATGAACCCTAACCTCAACGTTTAAATACCTGAACCGTAACCTTATACAAAATAACTAAACACTAACCCCTTTTTATGAACAATTTAACCCATATATTTTCCATAAAAAATAAACACTGACATTTTCGTTAAAAACGTATATCCTTATCCTTTTTAATAAATATCTAAACCCTAACAATTACATAACTAAATCCTAACCCTTAAATGCATGAACCCTAATACACGAACCATAAACATAAAACCCTAAACAACTAAAGCCTAATTTCCTAAACACTATTACATAAACCTTAAACCCTAACCCCTAAAACTCAAACGGTTATCGTTTGGTTATTCATAAAAAGTGTAATGGGTTTAGTAAAAAAAAACTTACCCATAACATTGCACATGAAACGTTGAACACTAACCTTTTTGGTTAAAAACCTGAACCCTACACTTATTGATGAAACGATGAACCCTAAATCATTTCATTAATAACTGAACCACTAACCGTTTAGGGGTTTTAGGGTAGAGTGTTTAGGCCCTTGGAATTTAGGGGTTACGATTTGTGGCCGTGTTTAGAGTTCCACGATTAATGGTTCAGGGTTTAATTATTTAGTTGTTAAGATTTTCTTTACATGAGATGGGGTTGGGTTTAGGGTTTCAAGCATTATGGGTTTAGGGTTTAAACCCTAAAATTTTAATGAGAACACTAAAATTAAAGATAAAAAAAACCATAATCTTTTCTGCCGAACCGATGAACCCTAACCTCAACGTTTAAATACCTGAACCGTAACCTTATACAAAATAACTAAACACTAACCCATTTTTATGTACAATTTAACCTATATATTTTCCATAAAAAATAAACCCTGACATTTTCGTTCAAAACGTATATCCTAACCCTTTTTAATAAAAATCTAAACCCTAACAATTACATAACTAAATCCTAACCCTTAAATGCATGAACCCTAATACACGAACCATAAACATAAAACCCTAAACAACTAAAGCCTAATTTCCTAAACACTATTACATAAACCTTAAACCCTAACCCCTAAAACTCAAACGGTTATCGTTTGGTTATTCATAAAAAGTGTAATGGGTTTAAAAAAAAAACTTACCCATAACATTGCACATGAAACGTTGAACACGAACCTTTTTGGTTAAAAACCTGAACCCTACACTTATTGATGAAACGATGAACCCTAAATCATTTCATTAATAACTGAACCACTAACCGTTTAGGGGTTTTAGGGTAGAGTGTTTAGGCCCTTGGAATTTAGGGGTTACGGTTTGTGGCCGTGTTTAGAGTTCCACGATTAATGGTTCAGGGTTTAATTATTTAGTTGTTAAGATTTTCTTTACATGAGATGGGGTTGGGTTTAGGGTTTCAAGCATTAGGGTTCAGGGTTTACAGATTACGTGGTTAGGGTTTAGTTTTTCATCAAAGGGTTTAAGGTTATAGGTTTACTTTTATAAATGTAAACCCTAACAATTACATAACTAAATCCTAACCCATAATGCATGAACCCTAATACATGAACCATAAACACTAAACCCTAAACAACAAAACCTGAATTTCCTAAACACTATTACATAACCCATAAACCCTAACCCCTAAAACTCAAACGGTTATCGTTCCGTTATTCATAAAATGTGTAAGGTGTTTTGCAAAAAAAAAACTTTCCTACAACATTATAGACAAAATGTTGAAAAACAACCCTTTTTAGTTTAAAACCAGAACCATACACTTTGTGATGAAACGTTGAACACTAAATCATTTGATTAGTAACTGAACCACTAACCGTTTTGGGATTTTAGGGTCCAGTGTTTATGTCATAGGGTTTTAGAGCTTATGGTTTGTTATCCACTTTAGAATTTACAATTTAGGGTTTATGGTTTCATGGATAAGGGTGTAGTGTTTAATTATTTAGTGGTTAGAGTTAGTTAAAAAGATTGACAGTTACCTTTTGATGAAAAGTTGAACAATATATTTTTCAAGCGTTAGGGTGTGAGGGTTTACAAATTACGTATTTAGGTTTTAGTTTTTCATCACAGGGTTAAAGATTGTTGGTTTATTTTTAAAACTAAACACTAACAATTTTTATGAAACATATAACACTAAAACTAGAAATATAAAAAAAAAACCATAATATTCTTTGCAGAACGTTGAACTACCTTACCATTTATATACCTGAACCATAACCTTACATAAAATAAATAAACCCTAACCCCTTCCGATAAAACATTTAATCCTAACATTTTCTATAAAAAAACAAACCCTCACGTTTTCGGTAAAAACATATACCCTAGCCCTTTTAATAAAAATCTAAACCCTAACCATTTCAGAACTAAACCCTAACCCTTAAATGCATAAACCCTAATACATAAACTAAAAACACTAAACCCTAAACAACTGAAACCCAAATTTTGAAAACACAATTACATAAACCTTAAACCTCAAATGGTTATGGTTCGGTTATTCATAAAATTTGTAATGGGTTTAGTAAAAAAAAAAAAAAACTTACCCATAACATTGCACATGAAACGTTGAACACTAACCTTTTTGGTTAAAAACCTGAACCCTACACTTATTGATGAAACGATGAACCCTAAATCATTTCATTAATAATTAAACCACGAACCGTTTAGGGGTTTTAGGGTCTAGAGTTTAGGTCCTTGGAATTTACGGGTTATGGTTTGTGGTTGTGTTTAGAGTTCCATGATTAATGGTTCAGGGTTTAATTATTTAGTTGTTAAGGTTTTCTTTACGTGAGATGGGGTTGGGTTTAGGGTTTCAAGCATTAGGGTTGAGGGTTTACACATTACGTGGTTAGGGTTTTGTTTTTCATCAAAGGGTTTAAGGTTATAGTTTACTTTTAAAAACTAAAGCCTAAAATTTTAATGAAACACTGGACACTAAAATGAAAGATAAAAAAAACATAATCTTTTCTGCCGAACCGATGAACCCTAACCTCAACATTTAAATACCTGAATCGTAACCTTATACAAAATAACTAAACCCTGTCACCTTCTTATTAACCATTTAACCCATATAGTTTCCATAAAAAATAAACCCTGACATTTTTGTTAAAAACATATACCCTAACCCTTTTAATAAAAATCTAAACCCTAACAATTACATAACTAAATCCTAACCCATAATGCATGAACCCTAATACATGAACCATAAATACTAAACCCTAAACAACTAAACCTGAATTTCCTAAACACTATTACATAACCCATAAACCATAACCACTAAAACTCAAATGGTTATCGTTCAGTTATTCATAAAATGTGTAAGGGCTTTTGCAAAAAAAAAAAAAAAAAAAAAAAAAAAAAACTTTCCTACAACATTATAGACAAAATGTTGAAAAACAACCCTTTTTGGTTTAAAACCAGAACCATACACTTTGTGAAGAAACGTTGAACACTAAATCATTTGATTAGTAATTGAACCACTAACCGTTTAGGGATTTTAGGGTTCAGGGTTTATGTCACAGGGTTTTAGAGCTTATGGTTTGTTATCCACTTTAGAATTTACAATTTAGGGTTTATGGTTTCATGGATAAGGGTGTAGTGTTTAATTATTTAGTGGTTAGAGTTTTGTTAAAAAGATTGACAGTTACCTTTTGATGAAAAGTTGAACAATATATTTTTCAAGCGTTAGGGTGTGAGGGTTTACAAATTACGTATTTAGGTTTTAGTTTTTCATCACACGGTTAAAGATTGTAGGTTTATTTTTAAAACTAAACACTAACAATTTTTATGAAACATATAACACTAAAACTAAAAATATAAAAAAAAACCATAATATTCTTTGCAGAACGATGAACTACCTTACAATTTATATACCTGAACCATAACCTTAAATAAAATAACTAAACCATAACCCCTTCCAATAAAACATTTAATCCTAACATTTTCTATAAAAAAAAATAAACCCTCACGTTTTCGGTAAAAACATATACCCTAACCCTTTTGATAAAAATCTAAACCCTAACCATTTAATAACTAAATCCTAACCCTTAATTGCAAAAACCCCAATACATAAACCAAAAACACTAAACCCTAAACAACGGAACCCAAATTTTGAAAACACTATTACATAAACCTTAAACCCTAACCCTTAAACCTCAAACAATTATGGTTCGTTTATTCATAAAATTTGTAATGGGTTTACTAAAAAAAAAAAAAACTTACCCATAGCATTGCACATGAAACGTTGAACACTAACCTTTTTGGTTAAAAACCCGAACCCTACACTTATTGATGAAACGATGAACCCTAAATCATTTCATTAATAACTAAACCACTAACCGTTTAGGGGTTTTAGGGTCTAGTGTTTAGGTCCTTGGAATTTAGGGGTTACGGTTTGTGGTCGTGTTTAGAGTTCCACGATTAATGGTTAAGGGTTTAATTATTTAGTTGTTAAGGTTTTCTTTACATGAGATGGGGTTGGGTTTAGCGTTTAAGCATTAGGGTTCAGGGTTTACAGATTACGTGGTTAGGGTTTAGTTTTTCATCAAAGGGTTTAAGGTTATAGGTTTACTTTTATAAATGTAAACCCTAACAATTACATAACTAAATCCTAACCCATAATGCATGAACCCTAATACATGAACCATAAACACTAAACCCTAAACAACAAAACCTGAATTTCCTAAACACTATTACATAACCCATAAACCCTAACCCCTAAAACTCAAACGGTTATCGTTCTGTTATTCATAAAATGTGTAAGGTGCTTTGCAAAAAAAAAAAAAAAAAAAACTTTCCTTCAACATTATAGACAAAATGTTGAAAAACAACCCTTTTTAGTTTAAAACCAGAACCATACACTTTGTGATGAAACGTTGAACACTAAATCATTTGATTAGTAACTGAACCACTAACCGTTTAGGGATTTTAGGGTCCAGTGTTTATGTCATAGGGTTTTAGAGCTTATGGTTTGTTATCCACTTTAGAATTTACAATTTAGGGTTTATGGTTTCATGGATAAGGGTGTAGTGTTTATTTATTTAGTGGTTAGAGTTTAGTTAAAAAGATTGACAGTTACCTTTTGATGAAAAGTTGAAGAAAATATTTTTCAAGCGTTAGGGTGTGAGGGTTTACAAATTACGTATTTAGGTTTTAGTTTTTCTTCACAGGGTTAAAGATTGTAGGTTTATTTTTAAAACTAAACACTAACAATTTTTATGAAACATATAACACTAAAACTAGAAATATAAAAAAAACCATAATATTCTTTGCAGAACGTTGAACTACCTTACCAATTATATACCTGAACCATAACCTTACATAAAATAACTAAACCCTAACCCCTTCCGATAAAACATTTAATCCTAACATTTTCTATAAAAAAAAAACCCTCACGTTTTCTGTAAAAACATATACCCTAACCCTTTTGATAAAAATCTAAACCCTAAAAATTTCATAACTAAATCCTAACCGTTAAATGCGTAAACCCCAATACAAAAACCAAAAACACTAAGCCCTAAACAACGGAACCTAAATTTTGAAAACACTATGGTTCGGTTATTCATAAAATTTGATGAAACACTGAACACTAAAATTAAAGATAAAAAAACCATAATCTTTTCTTCCGAACCGATGAACCCTATCCTCAATGTTTAAATACCTGAACCGTAACCTTATACAAAATAACTAAACACTAACCCCTTTTTATGAACAATTTAACCTATATATTTTCCATAAAAAATAAACCCTGACATTTTCGTTATAAACGTATATCCTAACCCTTTTTAAAAAAAATCTAAACCCTAACAATTACATAACCAAATCCTAACCCTTAAATGCATGAACCCTAATACACGAACCATAAACATAAAACCCTAAACAACTAAAGCCTAATTTCCTAAACACTATTACATAAACCTTAAACCCTAACCCCTAAAACTCAAACGGTTATCGTTTAGTTATTCATAAAAAGTGTAATGGGTTTAGTAAAAAAAAAAACTTACCCATAACATTGCACATGAAACATTGAACACTAACCTGTTTGGTTAAAAACCTGAACCCTACACTTATTGATGAAACGATGAACCCTAAATCATTTCATTAATAACTGAACCACTAACCGTTTAGGGGTTTTAGGGTAGAGTGTTTAGGCCCTTGGAATTTAGGGGTTACGGTTTGTGGCCGTGTTTAGAGTTCCACGATTAATGGTTCAGGTTTTAATTATTTAGTTGTTAAGATTTTCTTTACATGAGATGGGGTTGGGTTTAGGGTTTCAAGCATTAGGGTTCAGGGTTTACAAATTACGTGGTTAGGGTTTAGTTTTTCATCAAAGGGTTTAAGGTTATAGGTTTACTTTTATAAATGTAAACCCTAACAATTACATAACTAAATCCTAACCCATAATGCATGAACCCTAATACATGAACCATAAACACTAAACCCTAAACAACAAAACCTGAATTTCCTAAACACTATTACATAACCCATAAACCCTAACCCCTAAAACTCAAACGGTTATCGTTCTGTTATTCATAAAATGTGTAAGGTGTTTTGCAAAAAAAAAAAGAAAAACTTTCCTACAACATTATAGACAAAATGTTGAAAAACAACCCTTTTTAGTTTAAAACCAGAACCATACACTTTGTGATGAAACGTTGAACACTAAATCATTTGATTAGTAACTGAACCACTAACCGTTTTGGGATTTTAGGGTCCAGTGTTTATGTCATAGGGTTTTAGAGCTTATGGTTTGTTATCCACTTTAGAATTTACAATTTAGGGTTTATGGTTTCATGGATAAGGGTGTAGTGTTTAATTATTTAGTGGTTAGAGTTTAGTTAAAAAGATTGACAGTTACCTTTTGATGAAAAGTTGAAGAATATATTTTTCAAGCGTTAGGGTGTGAGGGTTTACAAATTACGTATTTAGGTTTTAGTTTTTCATCACAGGGTTAAAGATTGTAGGTTTATTTTTAAAACTAAACACTAACAATTTTTATGAAACATATAACACTAAAACTAGAAATATAAAAAAAACCATAATATTCTTTGCAGAACGTTGAACTACCTTACCAATTATATACCTGAACCATAACCTTACATAAAATAACTAAACCCTAACCCCTTCCGATAAAACATTTAATCCTAACATTTTCTATAAAAAAAAAAAACCCTCACGTTTTCTGTAAAAACATATACCCTAACCCTTTTGATAAAAATCTAAACCCTAAAAATTTCATAACTAAATCCTAACCGTTAAATGCGTAAACCCCAATACAAAAACCAAAAACACTAAGCCCTAAACAACGGAACCTAAATTTTGAAAACACTATGGTTCGGTTATTCATAAAATTTGATGAAACACTGAACACTAAAATTAAAGATAAAAAAAACCATAATCTTTTCTTCCGAACCGATGAACCCTATCCTCAACGTTTAAATACCTGAACCGTAACCTTATACAAAATAACTAAACACTAACCCCTTTTTATGAACAATTTAACCTATATATTTTCCATAAAAAATAAACCCTGACATTTTCGTTATAAACGTATATCCTAACCATTTTTAAAAAAAATCTAAACCCTAACAATTACATAACCAAATCCTAACCCTTAAATGCATGAACCCTAATACACGAACCATAAACATAAAACCCTAAACAACTAAAGCCTAATTTCCTAAACACTATTACATAAACCTTAACCCTAACCCCTAAAACTCAAACGGTTATCGTTTGGTTATTCATAAAAAGTGTAATGGGTTTAGTAAAAAAAAAAAACTTACCCATAACATTGCACATGAAACATTGAACACTAACCTGTTTGGTTAAAAACCTGAACCCTACACTTATTGATGAAACGATGAACCCTAAATCATTTCATTAATAACTGAACCACTAACCGTTTAGGGGTTTTAGGGTAGAGTGTTTAGGCCCTTGGAATTTAGGGGTTACGGTTTGTGGCCGTGTTTAGAGTTCCACGATTAATGGTTCAGGTTTTAATTATTTAGTTGTTAAGATTTTCTTTACATGAGATGGGGTTGGGTTTAGGGTTTCAAGCATTAGGGTTCAGGGTTTACAGATTACGTGGTTAGGGTTTAGTTTTTCATCAAAGGGTTGAAGGTTATAGGTTTACTTTTATAAATGTAAACCCTAACAATTACATAACTAAATCCTAACCCATAATGCATGAACCCTAATACATGAACCATAAACACTAAACCCTAAACAACAAAACCTGAATTTCCTAAACACTATTGCATAACCCATAAACCCTAACCCCTAAAACTCAAACGGTTATCGTTCTGTTATTCATAAAATGTGTAAGGTGTTTTGCAAAAAAAAAAAGAAAAACTTTCCTACAACATTATAGACAAAATGTTGAAAAACAACCCTTTTTGGTTTAAAACCAGAACCATACACTTTGTGATGAAATGTTGAACACTAAATCATTTGATTAGTAACTGAACCACTAACCGTTTTGGGATTTTAGGGTCCAGTGTTTATGTCATAGGGTTTTAGAGCTTATGCTTTGTTATCCACTTTAGAATTTACAATTTAGGGTTTATGGTTTCATGGATAAGGGTGTAGTGTTTAATTATTTAGTGGTTAGAGTTTAGTTAAAAAGATTGACATTTACCTTTTGATGAAAAGTTGAAGAATATATTTTTCAAGCGTTAGGGTGTGAGGGTTTACATATTACGTATTTAGGTTTCAGTTTTTCATCACACGGTTAAAGATTGTAGGTTTATTTTTAATTCTAAACACTAACAATTTTTATGAAACATATAACACTAAAACTAAAAATATAAAAAAAAAACCATAATATTCTTTGCAGAACGATGAACTAACTTACAATTTATATACGTGAACAATAACCTTACATAAAATAACTAAACCCTAACCCCTTCCAATAAAACATTTAATCCTAACATTTTCTATAAAAAAAAATAAACCCTCACGTTTTCGGTAAAAACATATACCCTAACCCTTTTGATAAAAATCTAAACCCTAACCATTTCATAACTAAATCCTAACCCTTAATTGCATAAACCCCAATACATAAACCAAAAACACTAAACCCTAAACAACGGAACCCAAATTTTGAAAACACTATTACATAAACCTTAAACCCTAACCCTTAAACCTCAAACAATTATGGTTCGTTTATTCATAAAATTTGTAATGGGTTTACTAAAAAAAAAAAAAAAAACTTACCCATAACATTGCACATGAAACGTTGAACACTAACCTTTTTGGTTAAAAATCTGAACCCTACACTTATTGATGAAACGATGAACCCTAAATCATTTCATTAATAACTAAACCACTAACCGTTTAGGGGTTTTAGGGTCTAGTGTTTAGGTCCTTGGAATTTAGGGGTTACGATTTGTGGTCGTGTTTAGAGTTCCACGATTAATGGTTCAGGGTTTAATTATTTAGTTGTTAAGGTTTTCTTTACGTGAGATGGGGTTGGGTTTAGGGTTTCAAGCATTAGGGTTGAGGGTTTACACATTACGTGGTTAGGGTTTTGTTTTTCATCAAAGGGTTTAAGGTTATAGGTTTACTTTTAAAAACTACAGCCTAAAATTTTGATGAAACACTGAACACTAAAATTAAAGATAAAAAAAACATAATCTTTTCTGCCGAACCGGTGACCCTAACCTCAACGTTTAAATACCTGAACCATAACCTTATACAAAATAACTAACCTCTAACCCCTTTTTATGAACAATTTAACCCATATATTTTCCATAAAAAATAAACCCTGACATTTTCGTTAAAAACATATACCCTAACCCTTTTATAAAAATCTAAACCCTAACAATTACATAACTAAATCCTAACCCATAATGAATGAACCCTAATACATGAACCATAAATACTAAACCCTAAACAACTAAACCTGAATTTCCTAAACACTATTACATAACCCATAAACCATAACCCCTAAAACTCAAACGGTTATCGTTCAGTTATTCATAAAATGTGTAAGGGCTTTTGGAAAAAAAAAAAACATTCCTACAACATTATAAACAAAATGTTGAAAAAACAACCCTTTTTGGTTTAAAACCAGAACCATACACTTTGTGATGAAACGTTGAACACTAAATCATTTGATTAGTAACTGAACCACTAACCGTTTTGGGATTTTAGGGTCCAGTGTTTATGTCATAGGGTTTTAGAGCTTATGGTTTGTTATCCACTTTAGAATTTACAATTTAGGGTTTATGGTTTCATGGATAAGGGTGTAGTGTTTAATTATTTAGTGGTTAGAGTTAGTTAAAAAGATTGACAGTTACCTTTTGATGAAAAGTTGAACAATATATTTTTCAAGCGTTAGGGTGTGAGGGTTTACAAATTACGTATTTAGGTTTTAGTTTTTCATCACAGGGTTAAAGATTGTTGGTTTATTTTTAAAACTAAACACTAACAATTTTTATGAAACATATAACACTAAAACTAGAAATATAAAAAAAAACCATAATATTCTTTGCAGAACGTTGAACTACCTTACCATTTATATACCTGAACCATAACCTTACATAAAATAAATAAACCCTAACCCCTTCCGATAAAACATTTAATCCTAACATTTTCTATAAAAAAATAAACCCTCACGTTTTCGGTAAAAACATATACCCTAGCCCTTTTAATAAAAATCTAAACCCTAACCATTTCAGAACTAAACCCTAACCCTTAAATGCATAAACCCTAATACATAAACTAAAAACACTAAACCCTAAACAACTGAAACCCAAATTTTGAAAACACAATTACATAAACCTTAAACCTCAAATGGTTATGGTTCGGTTATTCATAAAATTTGTAATGGGTTTAGTAAAAAAAAAAAAAAAACTTACCCATAACATTGCACATGAAACGTTGAACACTAACCTTTTTGGTTAAAAACCTGAACCCTACACTTATTGATGAAACGATGAACCCTAAATCATTTCATTAATAATTAAACCACGAACCGTTTAGGGGTTTTAGGGTCTAGAGTTTAGGTCCTTGGAATTTACGGGTTATGGTTTGTGGTTGTGTTTAGAGTTCCATGATTAATGGTTCAGGGTTTAATTATTTAGTTGTTAAGGTTTTCTTTACGTGAGATGGGGTTGGGTTTAGGGTTTCAAGCATTATGGTTGAGGGTTTACACATTACGTGGTTAGGGTTTTGTTTTTCATCAAAGGGTTTAAGGTTATAGTTTACTTTTAAAAACTAAAGCCTAAAATTTTAATGAAACACTGAACACTAAAATGAAAGATAAAAAAAACATAATCTTTTCTGCCGAACCGATGAACCCTAACCTCAACATTTAAATACCTGAATCGTAACCTTATACAAAATAACTAAACCCTGTCACCTTCTTATTAACCATTTAACCCATATAGTTTCCATAAAAAATAAACCCTGACATTTTTGTTAAAAACATATACCCTAACCCTTTTAATAAAAATCTAAACCCTAACAATTACATAACTAAATCCTAACCCATAATGCATGAACCCTAATACATGAACCATAAATACTAAACCCTAAACAACTAAACCTGAATTTCCTAAACACTATTACATAACCCATAAACCATAACCACTAAAACTCAAATGGTTATCGTTCAGTTATTCATAAAATGTGTAAGGGCTTTTGCAAAAAAAAAAAAAAAAAAAAACTTTCCTACAACATGATAGACAAAATGTTGAAAAACAACCCTTTTTGGTTTAAAACCAGAACCATACACTTTGTGAGGAAACGTTGAACACTAAATCATTTGATTAGTAATTGAACCACTAACCGTTTAGGGATTTTAGGGTTCAGGGTTTATGTCATAGGGTTTTAGAGCTTATGGTTTGTTATCCACTTTAGAATTTACAATTTAGGGTTTATGGTTTCATGGATAAGGGTGTAGTGTTTAATTATTTAGTGGTTAGAGTTTAGTTAAAAAGATTGACAGTTACCTTTTGATGAAAAGTTGAAGAATATATTTTTCAAGCGTTAGGGTGTGAGGGTTTACAAATTACGTATTTAGGTTTTAGTTTTTCCTCACAGGGTTAAAGATTGTAGGTTTATTTTTAAAACTAAACACTAACAATTTTTATGAAACATATAACACTAAAACTAAAAATATAAAAAAAAACCAAAATATTCTTTGCAGAACGATGAACTACCTTACCATTTATATACCTGAACCATAACCTTAAATAAAATAACTAAACCATAACCCCTTCCAATAAAACATTTAATCCTAACATTTTCTATAAAAAAAATAAACCCTCACGTTTTCGGTAAAAACATATACCCTAACCCTTTTGATAAAAATCTAAACCCTAACCATTTAATAACTAAATCCTAACCCTTAATTGCAAAAACCCCAATACATAAACCAAAAACACTAAACCCTAAACAACGGAACCCAAATTTTGAAAACACTATTACATAAACCTTAAACCCTAACCCTTAAACCTCAAACAATTATGGTTCGTTTATTCATAAAATTTGTAATGGGTTTACAAAAAAAAAAAAAAACTTACCCATAGCATTGCACATGAAACGTTGAACACTAACCTTTTTGGTTAAAAACCCGAACCCTACACTTATTGATGAAACGATGAACCCTAAATCATTTCATTAATAACTAAACCACTAACCGTTTAGGGGTTTTAGGGTCTAGTGTTTAGGTCCTTGGAATTTAGGGGTTACGGTTTGTGGTCGTGTTTAGAGTTCCACGATTAATGGTTAAGGGTTTAATTATTTAGTTGTTAAGGTTTTCTTTACATGAGATGGGGTTGGGTTTAGCGTTTCAAGCATTAGGGTTCAGGGTTTACAGATTACGTGGTTAGGGTTTAGTTTTTCATCAAAGGGTTTAAGGTTATAGGTTTACTTTTATAAATGTAAACCCTAACAATTACATAACTAAATCCTAACCCATAATGCATGAACCCTAATACATGAACCATAAACACTAAACCCTAAACAACAAAACCTGAATTTCCTAAACACTATTACATAACCCATAAACCCTAACCCCTAAAACTCAAACGGTTATCGTTCTGTTATTCATAAAATGTGTAAGGTGCTTTGCAAAAAAAAAAAAAAAAAAAACTTTCCGACAACATTATAGACAAAATGTTGAAAAACAACCCTTTTTAGTTTAAAACCAGAACCATACACTTTGTGATGAAACGTTGAACACTAAATCATTTGATTAGTAACTGAACCACTAACCGTTTAGGGATTTTAGGGTCCAGTGTTTATGTCATAGGGTTTTAGAGCTTATGGTTTGTTATCCACTTTAGAATTTACAATTTAGGGTTTATGGTTTCATGGATAAGGGTGTAGTGTTTAATTATTTAGTGGTTAGAGTTTAGTTAAAAAGATTGACAGTTACCTTTTGATGAAAAGTTGAAGAAAATATTTTTCAAGCGTTAGGGTGTGAGGGTTTACAAATTACGTATTTAGGTTTTAGTTTTTCATCACAGGGTTAAAGATTGTAGGTTTATTTTTAAAACTAAACACTAACACTTTTTATGAAACATATAACACTAAAACTAGAAATATAAAAAAAACCATAATATTCTTTGCAGAACGTTGAACTACCTTACCAATTATATACATGAACCATAACCTTACATAAAATAACTAAACCCTAACCCCTTCCGATAAAACATTTAATCCTAACATTTTCTATAAAAAAAAAACCCTCACGTTTTCTGTAAAAACATATACCCTAACCCTTTTGATAAAAATCTAAACCCTAAAAATTTCATAACTAAATCCTAACCGTTAAATGCGTAAACCCCAATACAAAAACCAAAAACACTAAGCCCTAAACAACGGAACCTAAATTTTGAAAACACTATGGTTCGGTTATTCATAAAATTTGATGAAACACTGAACACTAAAATTAAAGATAAAAAAAAACCATAATCTTTTCTTCCGAACCGATGAACCCTATCCTCAACGTTTAAATACCTGAACCGTAACCTTATACAAAATAACTAAACACTAACCCCTTTTTATGAACAATTTAACCTATATATTTTCCATAAAAAATAAACCCTGACATTTTCGTTATAAACGTATATCCTAACCCTTTTTAAAAAAAATCTAAACCCTAACAATTACATAACCAAATCCTAACCCTTAAATGCATGAACCCTAATACACGAACCATAAACATAAAACCCTAAACAACTAAAGCCTAATTTCCTAAACACTATTACATAAACCTTAAACCCTAACCCCTAAAACTCAAACGGTTATCGTTTGGTTATTCATAAAAAGTGTAATGGGTTTAGTAAAAAAAAAAACTTACCCATAACATTGCACATGAAACATTGAACACTAACCTGTTTGGTTAAAAACCTGAACCCTACACTTATTGATGAAACGATGAACCCTAAATCATTTCATTAATAACTGAACCACTAACCGTTTAGGGGTTTTAGGGTAGAGTGTTTAGGCCCTTGGAATTTAGGGGTTACGGTTTGTGGCCGTGTTTAGAGTTCCACGATTAATGGTTCAGGTTTTAATTATTTAGTTGTTAAGATTTTCTTTACATGAGATGGGGTTGGGTTTAGGGTTTCAAGCATTAGGGTTCAGGGTTTACAGATTACGTGGTTAGGGTTTAGTTTTTCATCAAAGGGTTTAAGGTTATAGGTTTACTTTTAAAAATCTAAACCCTAACAATTACATAACTAAATCCTAACCCATAATGCATGAACCCTAATACATGAACCATAAACACTAAACCCTAAACAACAAAACCTGAATTTCCTAAACACTATTACATAACCCATAAACCCTAACCCCTAAAACTCAAACGGTTATCGTTCTGTTATTCATAAAATGTGTAAGGTGTTTTGCAAAAAAAAAAAAGAAAAACTTTCCTACAACATTATAGACAAAATGTTGAAAATCAACCCTTTTTGGTTTAAAACCAGAACCATACACTTTGTGATGAAACGTTGAACACTAAATCATTTGATTAGTAACTGAACCACTAACCGTTTTGGGATTTTAGGGTCCAGTGTTTATGTCATAGGGTTTTAGAGCTTATGGTTTGTTATCCACTTTAGAATTTACAATTTAGGGTTTATGGTTTCATGGATAAGGGTGTAGTGTTTAATTATTTAGTGGTTAGAGTTTAGTTAAAAAGATTGACAGTTACCTTTTGATGAAAAGTTGAAGAATATATTTTTCAAGCGTTAGGGTGTGAGGGTTTACATATTACGTATTTAGGTTTCAGTTTTTCATCACACGGTTAAAGATTGTAGGTTTATTTTTAATTCTAAACACTAACAATTTTTATGAAACATATAACACTAAAACTAAAAATATAAAAAAAAAACCATAATATTCTTTGCAGAACGATGAACTAACTTACAATTTATATACGTGAACAATAACCTTACATAAAATAACTAAACCCTAACCCCTTCCAATAAAACATTTAATCCTAACATTTTCTATAAAAAAAAAATAAACCCTCACGTTTTCGGTAAAAACATATACCCTAACCCTTTTGATAAAAATCTAAACCCTAACCATTTCATAACTAAATCCTAACCCTTAATTGCATAAACCCCAATACATAAACCAAAAACACTAAACCCTAAACAACGGAACCCAAATTTTGAAAACACTATTACATAAACCTTAAACCCTAACCCTTAAACCTCAAACAATTATGGTTCGTTTATTCATAAAATTTGTAATGGGTTTACTAAAAAAAAAAAAAAAACTTACCCATAACATTGCACATGAAACGTTGAACACTAACCTTTTTGGTTAAAAACCTGAACCCTACACTTATTGATGAAACGATGAACCCTAAATCATTTCATTAATAACTAAACCACTAACCGTTTAGGGGTTTTAGGGTCTAGTGTTTAGGTCCTTGGAATTTAGGGGTTACGGTTTGTGGTCGTGTTTAGAGTTCCACGATTAATGGTTCAGGGTTTAATTATTTAGTTGTTAAGGTTTTCTTTACGTGAGATGGGGTTGGGTTTAGGGTTTCAAGCATTAGGGTTGAGGATTTACACATTACGTGGTTAGGGTTTTGTTTTTCATCAAAGGGTTTAAGGTTATAGGTTTACTTTTAAAAACTACAGCCTAAAATTTTGATGAAACACTGAACACTAAAATTAAAGATAAAAAAAACATAATCTTTTCTGCCGAACCGGTGACCCTAACCTCAACGTTTAAATACCTGAACCATAACCTTATACAAAATAACTAACCTCTAACCCCTTTTTATGAACAATTTAACCCATATATTTTCCATAAAAAATAAACCCTGACATTTTCGTTAAAAACATATACCCTAACCCTTTTATAAAAATCTAAACCCTAACAATTACATAATTAAATCCTAACCCATAATGAATGAACCCAAATACATGAACCATAAATACTAAACCCTAAACAACTAAACCTGAATTTCCTAAACACTATTACATAACCCATAAACCATAACCCCTAAAACTCAAACGGTTATCGTTCAGTTATTCATAAAATGTGTAAGGGCTTTTGGAAAAAAAATAAACATTCCTACAACATTATAAACAAAATGTTGAAAAAACAACCCTTTTTGGTTTAAAACCAGAACCATACACTTTGTGATGAAACGTTGAACACTAAATCATTTGATTAGTAACTGAACCACTAACCGTTTTGGGATTTTAGGGTCCAGTGTTTATGTCATAGGGTTTTAGAGCTTATGCTTTGTTATCCACTTTAGAATTTACAATTTAGGGTTTATGGTTTCATGGATAAGGGTGTAGTGTTTAATTATTTAGTGGTTAGAGTTTAGTTAAAAAGATTGACAGTTACCTTTTGATGAAAAGTTGAACAATATATTTTTCAAGCGTTAGGGTGTGAGGGTTTACATATTACGTATTTAGGTTTTAGTTTTTCATCACAGGGTTAAAGATTGTAGGTTTATTTTTAAAACTAAACACTAACAATTTTTATGAAACATATAACACTAAAACTAAAAATATAAAAAAAAAACCAAAATATTCTTTGCAGAACGATGAACTACCTTACAATTTATATACCTGAACCATAACCTTACATAAAATAACTAAACCCTAACCCCTTCCGATAAAACATTTAATCCTAACATTTTCTATAAAAAAATAAACCCTCACGTTTTCGGTAAAAACTTATACCCTAGCCCTTTTAATAAAAATCTAAACCCTAACCATTTCAGAACTAAACCCTAACCCTTAAATGCTTAAACCCTAATACATAAACTAAAAACACTAAACCCTAAACAACTGAAACCCAAATTTTGAAAACACAATTACAAAAACCTTAAACCTCAAATGGTTATGGTTCGGTTATTCATAAAATTTGTAATGGGTTTAGTAAAAAAAAAAAATACCCATAACATTGCACATGAAACGTTGAACACTAACCTTTTTGGTTAAACACCTGAACCCTACGCTTATTGATGAAACGATGAACCCTAAATCATTTCATTAATAATTAAACCACGAACCGTTTAGGGGTTTTAGGGTCTAGTGTTTAGGTCCTAGGGATTTACGGGTTATGGTTTATGGTTGTGTTTAGAGTTCCATGATTAATGGTTCAGGGTTTAATTATTTAGTTGTTAAGGTTTTCTTTACGTGAGATGGGGTTGGGTTTAGGGTTTCAAGCATTAGGGTTGAGGGTTTACACATTACGTGGTTAGGGTTTTGTTTTTCATCAAAGGGTTTAAGGTTATAGTTTACTTTTATAAACTAAAGCCTAAAATTTTGATCAAACACTGAACACTAAAATGAAAGATAAAAAAAACATAATCTTTTCTGCCGAACCGATGAACCCTAACCTCAACGTTTAAATACCTGAATCGTAACCTTATACAAAATAACTAAACCCTATCACCTTCTTATTAACCATTTAACCCATATAGTTTCCATAAAAAATAAACCCTGACATTTTCGTTAAAAACATATACCCTAACCCTTTTAATAAAAATCTAAACCCTAACAATTACATAACTAAATCCTAACCCATAATGCATGAACCCTAATACATGAACCATAAATACTAAACCCTAAACAACTAAACCTGAATTTCCTAAACACTATTACATAACCCATAAACCATAACCACTAAAACTCAAACGGTTATCGTTCAGTTATTCATAAAATGTGTAAGGGCTTTTGCAAAAAAAAAAAAAAAAACTTTCCTACAACATTATAGACAAAATGTTGAAAAACAACCCTTTTTGGTTTAAAACCAGAACCATACACTTTGTGATGAAACGTTGACCACTAAATCATTTGATTAGTAACTGAACCACTAACCATTTAGGGATTTTAGGGTCCCGTGTTTATGTCATAGGGTTTTAGAGTTTATGCTTTGTTATCCACTTTAGAATTTACAATTTAGGGTTTATGGTTTCGTGGATAAGGGTGTAGTGTTTAATTATTTAGTGGTTAGAGTTTAGTTAAAAAGATTGACAGTTACCTTTTGATGAAAAGTTGAAGAATATATTTTTCAAGCGTTAGGGTGTGAGGGTTTACATATTACGTATTTAGGTTTTAGTTTTTCATCACAGGGTTAAAGATTGTAGGTTTATTTTTAAAACTAAACACTAACAATTTTTATGAAACATATAACACTAAAACTAAAAATATAAAAAAAAAACCAAAATATTCTTTGCAGAACGATGAACTACCTTACAATTTATATACCTGAACCATAACCTTACATAAAATAACTAAACCCTAACCCCTTCCGATAAAACATTTAATCCTAACATTTTCTATAAAAAAATAAAGCCTCACGTTTTCGGTAAAAACTTATACCCTAGCCCTTTTAATAAAAATCTAAACCCTAACCATTTCAGAACTAAACCCTAACCCTTAAATGCTTAAACCCTAATACATAAACTAAAAACACTAAACCCTAAACAACTGAAACCCAAATTTTGAAAACACAATTACAAAAACCTTAAACCTCAAATGGTTATGGTTCGGTTATTCATAAAATTTGTAATGGGTTTAGTAAAAAAAAAAAATACCCATAACATTGCACATGAAACGTTGAACACTAACCTTTTTGGTTAAACACCTGAACCCTACACTTATTGATGAAACGATGAACCCTAAATCATTTCATTAATAATTAAACCACGAACCGTTTAGGGGTTTTAGGGTCTAGTGTTTAGGTCCTAGGGATTTACGGGTTATGGTTTGTGGTTGTGTTTAGAGTTCCATGATTAATGGTTCAGGGTTTAATTATTTAGTTGTTAAGGTTTTCTTTACGTGAGATGGGGTTGGGTTTAGGGTTTCAAGCATTAGGGTTGAGGGTTTACACATTACGTGGTTAGGGTTTTGTTTTTCATCAAAGGGTTTAAGGTTATAGTTTACTTTTATAAACTAAAGCCTAAAATTTTGATCAAACACTGAACACTAAAATGAAAGATAAAAAAAACATAATCTTTTCTGCCGAACCGATGAACCCTAACCTCAACGTTTAAATACCTGAATTGTAACCTTATACAAAATAACTAAACCCTATCACCTTCTTATTAACCATTTAACCCATATAGTTTCCATAAAAAATAAACCCTGACATTTTCGTTAAAAACATATACCCTAACCCTTTTAATAAAAATCTAAACCCTAACAATTACATAACTAAATCCTAACCCATAATGCATGAACCCTAATACATGAACCATAAATACTAAACCCTAAACAACTAAACCTGAATTTCCTAAACACTATTACATAACCCATAAACCATAACCACTAAAACTCAAACGGTTATCGTTCAGTTATTCATAAAATGTGTAAGGGCTTTTGCAAAAAAAAAAAAAAAAAAAAAAAAAACTTTCCTACAACATTATAGACAAAATGTTGAAAAACAACCCTTTTTGGTTTAAAACCAGAACCATACACTTTGTGATGAAACGTTGACCACTAAATCATTTGATTAGTAACTGAACCACTAACCATTTAGGGATTTTAGGGTCCCGTGTTTATGTCATAGGGTTTTAGAGTTTATGCTTTGTTATCCACTTTAGAATTTACAATTTAGGGTTTATGGTTTCGTGGATAAGGGTGTAGTGTTTAATTATTTAGTGGTTAGAGTTTAGTTAAAAAGATTGACAGTTACCTTTTGATGAAAAGTTGAAGAATATATTTTTCAAGCGTTAGGGTGTGAGGGTTTACATATTACGTATTTAGGTTTTAGTTTTTCATCACAGGGTTAAAGATTGTAGGTTTATTTTTAAAACTAAACACTAACAATTTTTATGAAACATATAACACTAAAACTAAAAATATAAAAAAAAAACCAAAATATTCTTTGCAGAACGATGAACTACCTTACAATTTATATACCTGAACCATAACCTTACATAAAATAACTAAACCCTAACCCCTTCCGATAAAACATTTAATCCTAACATTTTCTATAAAAAAATAAAGCCTCACGTTTTCGGTAAAAACTTATACCCTAGCCCTTTTAATAAAAATCTAAACCCTAACCATTTCAGAACTAAACCCTAACCCTTAAATGCTTAAACCCTAATACATAAACTAAAAACACTAAACCCTAAACAACTGAAACCCAAATTTTGAAAACACAATTACAAAAACCTTAAACCTCAAATGGTTATGGTTCGGTTATTCATAAAATTTGTAATGGGTTTA
The DNA here is from genome assembly GCA_030378225.1 of Knoxia roxburghii. Classification (NCBI taxonomy): domain Eukaryota; kingdom Viridiplantae; phylum Streptophyta; class Magnoliopsida; order Gentianales; family Rubiaceae; genus Knoxia; species Knoxia roxburghii. Next base: position 25,268,997 of record CM059418.1, on the reverse strand, counting down.
GTAAAAAAAAAAAATACCCATAACATTGCACATGAAACGTTGAACACTAACCTTTTTGGTTAAACACCTGAACCCTACACTTATTGATGAAACGATGAACCCTAAATCATTTCATTAATAATTAAACCACGAACCGTTTAGGGGTTTTAGGGTCTAGTGTTTAGGTCCTAGGGATTTACGGGTTATGGTTTGTGGTTGTGTTTAGAGTTCCATGATTAATGGTTCAGGGTTTAATTATTTAGTTGTTAAGGTTTTCTTTACGTGAGATGGGGTTGGGTTTAGGGTTTCAAGCATTAGGGTTGAGGGTTTACACATTACGTGGTTAGGGTTTTGTTTTTCATCAAAGGGTTTAAGGTTATAGTTTACTTTTATAAACTAAAGCCTAAAATTTTGATCAAACACTGAACACTAAAATGAAAGATAAAAAAAACATAATCTTTTCTGCCGAACCGATGAACCCTAACCTCAACGTTTAAATACCTGAATCGTAACCTTATACAAAATAACTAAACCCTATCACCTTCTTATTAACCATTTAACCCATATAGTTTCCATAAAAAATAAACCCTGACATTTTCGTTAAAAACATATACCCTAACCCTTTTAATAAAAATCTAAACCCTAACAATTACATAACTAAATCCTAACCCATAATGCATGAACCCTAATACATGAACCATAAATACTAAACCCTAAACAACTAAACCTGAATTTCCTAAACACTATTACATAACCCATAAACCATAACCACTAAAACTCAAACGGTTATCGTTCAGTTATTCATAAAATGTGTAAGGGCTTTTGCAAAAAAAAAAAAAAAAAACTTTCCTACAACATTATAGACAAAATGTTGAAAAACAACCCTTTTTGGTTTAAAACCAGAACCATACACTTTGTGATGAAACGTTGACCACTAAATCATTTGATTAGTAACTGAACCACTAACCATTTAGGGATTTTAGGGTCCCGTGTTTATGTCATAGGGTTTTAGAGTTTATGCTTTGTTATCCACTTTAGAATTTACAATTTGGGGTTTATGGTTTCGTGGATAAGGGTGTAGTGTTTAATTATTTAGTGGTTAGAGTTTAGTTAAAAAGATTGACAGTTACCTTTTGATGAAAAGTTGAAGAATATATTTTTCAAGCGTTAGGGTGTGAGGGTTTACATATTACGTATTTAGGTTTTAGTTTTTCATCACAGGGTTAAAGATTGTAGGTTTATTTTTAAAACTAAACACTAACAATTTTTATGAAACATATAACACTAAAACTAAAAATATAAAAAAAAAACCAAAATATTCTTTGCAGAACGATGAACTACCTTACAATTTATATACCTGAACCATAACCTTACATAAAATAACTAAACCCTAACCCCTTCCGATAAAACATTTAATCCTAACATTTTCTATAAAAAAATAAACCCTCACGTTTTCGGTAAAAACTTATACCCTAGCCCTTTTAATAAAAATCTAAACCCTAACCATTTCAGAACTAAACCCTAACCCTTAAATGCTTAAACCCTAATACATAAACTAAAAACACTAAACCCTAAACAACTGAAACCCAAATTTTGAAAACACAATTACAAAAACCTTAAACCTCAAATGGTTATGGTTCGGTTATTCATAAAATTTGTAATGGGTTTAGTAAAAAAAAAAATACCCATAACATTGCACATGAAACGTTGAACACTAACCTTTTTGGTTAAACACCTGAACCCTACACTTATTGATGAAACGATGAACCCTAAATCATTTCATTAATAATTAAACCACGAACCGTTTAGGGGTTTTAGGGTCTAGTGTTTAGGTCCTAGGGATTTACGGGTTATGGTTTGTGGTTGTGTTTAGAGTTCCATGATTAATGGTTCAGGGTTTAATTATTTAGTTGTTAAGGTTTTCTTTACGTGAGATGGGGTTGGGTTTAGGGTTTCAAGCATTAGGGTTGAGGGTTTACACATTACGTGGTTAGGGTTTTGTTTTTCATCAAAGGGTTTAAGGTTATAGTTTACTTTTAAAAACTAAAGCCTAAAATTTTGATCAAACACTGAACACTAAAATGAAAGATAAAAAAAACATAATCTTTTCTGCCGAACCGATGAACCCTAACCTCAACGTTTAAATACCTGAATCGTAACCTTATACAAAATAACTAAACCCTATCACCTTCTTATTAACCATTTAACCCATATAGTTTCCATAAAAAATAAACCCTGACATTTTCGTTAAAAACATATACCCTAACCCTTTTAATAAAAATCTAAACCCTAACAATTACATAACTAAATCCTAACCCATAATGCATGAACCCTAATACATGAACCATAAATACTAAACCCTAAACAACTAAACCTGAATTTCCTAAACACTATTACATAACCCATAAACCATAACCACTAAAACTCAAACGGTTATCGTTCAGTTATTCATAAAATGTGTAAGGGCTTTAGCAAAAAAAAAAAAAAAAAAAAAAAACTTTCCTACAACATTATAGACAAAATGTTGAAAAACAACCCTTTTTGGTTTAAAACCAGAACCATACACTTTGTGATGAAACGTTGACCACTAAATCATTTGATTAGTAACTGAACCACTAACCGTTTAGGGATTTTAGGGTCCCGTGTTTATGTCATAGGGTTTTAGAGTTTATGCTTTGTTATCCACTTTAGAATTTACAATTTGGGGTTTATGGTTTCGTGGATAAGGGTGTAGTGTTTAATTATTTAGTGGTTAGAGTTTAGTTAAAAAGATTGACAGTTACCTTTTGATGAAAAGTTGAAGAATATATTTTTCAAGCGTTAGGGTGAGAGGGTTTACAAATTACGTATTTAGGTTTTAGTTTTTCATCACAGGGTTAAAGATTGTAGGTTTATTTTTAAAACTAAACACTAACAATTTTTATGAAACATATAACACTAAAACTAAAAATATAAAAAAAAAAAACCAAAATATTCTTTGCAGAACGATGAACTACCTTACAATTTATATACCTGAACCATAACCTTACATAAAATAACTAAACCCTAACCCCTTCCGATAAAACATTTAATCCTAACATTTTCTATAAAAAAATAAACCCTCACGTTTTCGGTAAAAACTTATACCCTAGCCCTTTTAATAAAAATCTAAACCCTAACCATTTCAGAACTAAACCCTAACCCTTAAATGCTTAAACCCTAATACATAAACTAAAAACACTAAACCCTAAACAACTGAAACCCAAATTTTGAAAACACAATTACAAAAACCTTAAACCTCAAATGGTTATGGTTCGGTTATTCATAAAATTTGTAATGGGTTTAGTAAAAAAAAAAAATACCCATAACATTGCACATGAAACGTTGAACACTAACCTTTTTGGTTAAACACCTGAACCCTACGCTTATTGATGAAACGATGAACCCTAAATCATTTCATTAATAATTAAACCACGAACCGTTTAGGGGTTTTAGGGTCTAGTGTTTAGGTCCTAGGGATTTACGGGTTATGGTTTATGGTTGTGTTTAGAGTTCCATGATTAATGGTTCAGGGTTTAATTATTTAGTTGTTAAGGTTTTCTTTACGTGAGATGGGGTTGGGTTTAGGGTTTCAAGCATTAGGGTTGAGGGTTTACACATTACGTGGTTAGGGTTTTGTTTTTCATCAAAGGGTTTAAGGTTATAGTTTACTTTTATAAACTAAAGCCTAAAATTTTGATCAAACACTGAACACTAAAATGAAAGATAAAAAAAACATAATCTTTTCTGCCGAACCGATGAACCCTAACCTCAACGTTTAAATACCTGAATCGTAACCTTATACAAAATAACTAAACCCTATCACCTTCTTATTAACCATTTAACCCATATAGTTTCCATAAAAAATAAACCCTGACATTTTCGTTAAAAACATATACCCTAACCCTTTTAATAAAAATCTAAACCCTAACAATTACATAACTAAATCCTAACCCATAATGCATGAACCCTAATACATGAACCATAAATACTAAACCCTAAACAACTAAACCTGAATTTCCTAAACACTATTACATAACCCATAAACCATAACCACTAAAACTCAAACGGTTATCGTTCAGTTATTCATAAAATGTGTAAGGGCTTTTGCAAAAAAAAAAAAAAAAAAAAAAACTTTCCTACAACATTATAGACAAAATGTTGAAAAACAACCCTTTTTGGTTTAAAACCAGAACCATACACTTTGTGATGAAACGTTGACCACTAAATCATTTGATTAGTAACTGAACCACTAACCATTTAGGGATTTTAGGGTCCCGTGTTTATGTCATAGGGTTTTAGAGTTTATGCTTTGTTATCCACTTTAGAATTTACAATTTAGGGTTTATGGTTTCGTGGATAAGGGTGTAGTGTTTAATTATTTAGTGGTTAGAGTTTAGTTAAAAAGATTGACAGTTACCTTTTGATGAAAAGTTGAAGAATATATTTTTCAAGCGTTAGGGTGTGAGGGTTTACATATTACGTATTTAGGTTTTAGTTTTTCATCACAGGGTTAAAGATTGTAGGTTTATTTTTAAAACTAAACACTAACAATTTTTATGAAACATATAACACTAAAACTAAAAATATAAAAAAAAAACCAAAATATTCTTTGCAGAACGATGAACTACCTTACAATTTATATACCTGAACCATAACCTTACATAAAATAACTAAACCCTAACCCCTTCCGATAAAACATTTAATCCTAACATTTTCTATAAAAAAATAAAGCCTCACGTTTTCGGTAAAAACTTATACCCTAGCCCTTTTAATAAAAATCTAAACCCTAACCATTTCAGAACTAAACCCTAACCCTTAAATGCTTAAACCCTAATACATAAACTAAAAACACTAAACCCTAAACAACTGAAACCCAAATTTTGAAAACACAATTACAAAAACCTTAAACCTCAAATGGTTATGGTTCGGTTATTCATAAAATTTGTAATGGGTTTAGTAAAAAAAAAAAATACCCATAACATTGCACATGAAACGTTGAACACTAACCTTTTTGGTTAAACACCTGAACCCTACACTTATTGATGAAACGATGAACCCTAAATCATTTCATTAATAATTAAACCACGAACCGTTTAGGGGTTTTAGGGTCTAGTGTTTAGGTCCTAGGGATTTACGGGTTATGGTTTGTGGTTGTGTTTAGAGTTCCATGATTAATGGTTCAGGGTTTAATTATTTAGTTGTTAAGGTTTTCTTTACGTGAGATGGGGTTGGGTTTAGGGTTTCAAGCATTAGGGTTGAGGGTTTACACATTACGTGGTTAGGGTTTTGTTTTTCATCAAAGGGTTTAAGGTTATAGTTTACTTTTAAAAACTAAAGCCTAAAATTTTGATCAAACACTGAACACTAAAATGAAAGATAAAAAAAACATAATCTTTTCTGCCGAACCGATGAACCCTAACCTCAACGTTTAAATACCTGAATCGTAACCTTATACAAAATAACTAAACCCTATCACCTTCTTATTAACCATTTAACCCATATAGTTTCCATAAAAAATAAACCCTGACATTTTCGTTAAAAACATATACCCTAACCCTTTTAATAAAAATCTAAACCCTAACAATTACATAACTAAATCCTAACCCATAATGCATGAACCCTAATACATGAACCATAAATACTAAACCCTAAACAACTAAACCTGAATTTCCTAAACACTATTACATAACCCATAAACCATAACCACTAAAACTCAAACGGTTATCGTTCAGTTATTCATAAAATGTGTAAGGGCTTTAGCAAAAAAAAAAAAAAAAACTTTCCTACAACATTATAGACAAAATGTTGAAAAACAACCCTTTTTGGTTTAAAACCAGAACCATACACTTTGTGATGAAACGTTGACCACTAAATCATTTGATTAGTAACTGAACCACTAACCGTTTAGGGATTTTAGGGTCCCGTGTTTATGTCATAGGGTTTTAGAGTTTATGCTTTGTTATCCACTTTAGAATTTACAATTTGGGGTTTATGGTTTCGTGGATAAGGGTGTAGTGTTTAATTATTTAGTGGTTAGAGTTTAGTTAAAAAGATTGACAGTTACCTTTTGATGAAAAGTTGAAGAATATATTTTTCAAGCGTTAGGGTGAGAGGGTTTACAAATTATGTATTTAGGTTTTAGTTTTTCATCACAGGGTTAAAGATTGTAGGTTTATTTTTAAAACTAAACACTAACAATTTTTATGAAACATATAACACTAAAACTAAAAATATAAAAAAAACCAAAATATTCTTTGTAGAACGATGAACTACCTTACCATTTATATACCTGAACCATAACCTTACATAAAATAACTAAACCCTAACCCCTTCCGATAAAACATTTAATCCTAACATTTTCTATAAAAAAAAATAAACCCTCACGTTTTCGGTAAAAACATATACCCTAGCCCTTTTAATAAAAATCTAAACCCCTAACCATTTCAGAACTAAACCCTAACCCTTAAATGCATAAACCCTAATACATAAACTAAAAACACTAAACCCTAAACAACTGAAACCCTAATTTTGAAAACACAATTACATAAACCTTAAACCCTAGCCCTTAAACCTCAAATGGTTATGGTTCGGTTATTCCTAAAATTTGTAATGGGTTTACTAAAAAAAAAAACTTAGCCATAACATTGCACATGAAACGTTGAACACTAACCTTTTTGGTTAAAAACCTGAACCCTACACTGATTGATGAAACGATGAACCCTAAATCATTTCATTAATAATTAAACCACTAACCGTTTAGGGGTTTTAGGGTCTAGTGTTTAGGTCCTAGGGATTTAGGGGTTATGGTCTGTGGTGGTGTTTAGAGTTCCATGATTAAGGGTTCAGGGTTTAATTATTTAGTTGTTAAGGTTTTCTTTACGTGAGATGGGGTTGGGTTTAGGGTTTCAAGCATCAGGGTTGAGGGTTTACACATTACGTGGTTAGGGTTTTGTTTTTCATCAAATGGTTTAAGGTTATAGGTTTACTTTCAAAAACTAAAGCCTAAAATTTTGATGAAACACTGAACACTAAAATTAAAGATAAAAAAAAAACATAATCCTTTCTGCCGAACCGGTGAACCCTATCTTCAACGTTTAAATACCTGAATCGTAACCTTATACAAAATAACTAAACCCTATCACCTTCTTGTTAACCATTTAACCCATATATTTTCCATAAAAAATAAACCCTGACATTTTCGTTAAAAACATATACCCTAACCCTTTTATAAAAATCTAAACCCTAACAATTACATAACTAAATCCTATCCCATAATGCATGAACCCTAATACATGAACCATAAATACTAAACCCTAAACAACTAAACCTGAATTTCCTAAACACTATTACATAACCCATAAACCATAACCCCTAAAACTCAAACGGTTATCGTTCAGTTATTCATAAAATGTGTAAGGGCTTTTGCAAAAAAAAAAAAAAAAAAAAAACTTTCCTACAACATTATAGACAAAATGTTGAAAAACAACCCTTTTTGGTCTAAAACCAGAACCATACACTTTGTGATGAAACGTTGAACACTAAATCATTTGATTAGTAATTGAACCACTAACCGTTTAGGGATTTTAGGGTCCAATGTTTTTGTCATAGGGTTTTAGAGCTTATGGTTTATGGTTTACAATTTTGGGTTTATGGTTTCATGGATAAGGGTGTAGTGTTTAATTATTTAGTGGTTAGAGTTTAGTTAAAAAGATTGACAGTTACCTTTTGATGAAAAGTTAAAGAATATATTTTTCAAGCGTTAGGGTGTGAGGGTTTACAAATTACATATTTAGGTTTTAGTTTTTCATCACAGGGTTAAAGATTGTAGGTTTATTTTTAAAACTAAACACCAACAATTTTTATGAAACATATAACACGAAAACTAAAAATATATATATAAAAAAACCATAATAGTCTTTGCAGAACGATGAACTACCTTACCATTTATATACCTGAACCATAACCTTATACAAAATAACTAACCTCTAACCCCTTTTTATGAACAATTTAACCCATATATTTTCCATAAAAAATAAACCCTGACATTTTCGTTAAAAACGTATATCCTAACCCTTTTTAATAAAAATCTAAACCCTAACAATTACATAACTAAATCCTAACCCTTAAATGCATGAACCCTAATACACGAACCATAAACATAAAACCCTAAACAACTAAAGCCTAATTTCCTAAACACTATTACATAAACCTTGAACCCTAACCCCTAAAACTCAAACGGTTATGGTTTGGTTATTCATAAAATGTGTAATGGGTTTAGTAAAAAAAAAACTTACCCATAACATTGCACATCAAATGTTGAACACTAACCTTTTTGATTAAAAACCTGAACCCTACACTTATTGATGAAACGATGAACCCAAAATCATTTCATTAATAACTGAACCACTAACCGTTTAGGGGTTTTAGGGTCTAGTGTTTAGGACCTTGGAATTTAGGGGCTACGGTTTGTGGTCGTGTTTAGAGTTCCACGATTAATGGTTCAGGGTTTAATTATTTAGTTGTTAAGATTTTCTTTACATGAGATGGGTTAGGTTTAGGGTTTCAAGCATTAGGGTTGAGGGTTTACACATTACGTGGTTAGGGTTTAGTTTTTCATCAAAGGGTTTAAGGTTATAGGTTTACTTTTAAAAACTAAACCCTAACAATTTTGATGAAACACTAAACACTAAAATTAAAGATAAAAAAAACCATAATCTTTTCTGCCGAACCGATGAACCCTAACCGCAACGTTTAAATACCTGATCCGTAACCTTATACAAAATAACTAAACACTAACCCCTTTTTATGAACAATATAACCCATATATTTTCCATAAAAAATAAACCCTGACATTTTCGTTAAAAACGTATATCCTAACCCTTTTTAATAAAAATCTAAACCCTATCCATTACATAACTAAATCCTAACCCTTAAATGCATGAACCCTAATACACGAACCATAAACATAAAACCCTAAACAACTAAAGCCTAATTTCCTAAACACTATTACATAAACCTTAAACCCTAACCCCTAAACCTCAAACGGTTATGGTTTGGTTATTCATAAAATGTATAATGGGTTTAGTAAAAAAAAAAACTTACCCATAACATTGCACATGAAATGTTGAACACTAACCTTTTTGGTTAAAATCCTGAACCCTACACTTATTGATGAAACGATGAACCCTAAATCATTTCATTAATAACTGAACCACTAACCGTTTAGGGGTTTTAGGGTCTAGTGTTTAGGCCCTTGGAATTTTGGGGTTACGGTTTGTTGTCGTGCTTAGAGTTCCACGATTAATGGTTCAGGGTTTAATTATTTGGTTGTTAGGATTTTCTTTACATGAGATGGGGTTGGGTTTAGGGTTTCAAGCATTAGTGTTGAGGGTTTACACATTACGTGGTTAGGGTTTAGTTTTTCATCAAAGGGTTTAAGGTTATAGGTTTACTTTTAAAAACTAAACCCTAACAATTTTGATGAAACACTTAACACTAAAATTAAAGATAAAAAAAACCATAATCTTTTCTGCCGAACCGATGAACCCTAACCTCAACGTTTAAATACCTGATCCGTAACCTTATACAAAATAACTAAACACTAACCCCTTTTTATGAACAATTTAACCCATATATTTTCCATAAAAAATAAACCCTGACATTTTCGTTAAAAACGTATATCCTAACCCTTTTTAATAATAATCCAAACCCTAACAATTACATAAGTAAATCCTAACCCTTAAATGCATGAACCCTAATACCCGAACCATAAACATAAAACCCAAAACAACTAAAGCCTAATTTCCTAAACACTATTACATAAACCTTAAACACTAACCCCTAAAACTCAAACGGTTAGGGTTTGGTTATTCATAAAATGTATAATGGGTTTAGTAAAAAAAGAACTTACCCATAACATTGCACATGAAATGTTGAACACTAACCTTTTTGGTTAAAAACCTGAACCCTACACTTATTGATGAAACGATGAACCCTAAATCATTTCATTAATAACAGAACCACTAACCGTTTAAGGGTTTTAGGGTCTAGTGTTTAGGCCCTTGGAATTTAGGGGCTACGGTTTTTGGTCGTGTTTAGAGTTCCACGATTAATGGTTCAGGGTTTAATTATTTAGTTGTTAAGATTTTCTTTACATGAGATGGGTTGGGTTTAGGGTTTCAAGCATTAGGGTTGAGGGTTTACACATTACGTGGTTAGGGTTTAGTTTTTCATCAAAGGGTTTAAGGTTATAGGTTTACTTTTAAAAACTAAACCCTAACAATTTTGATGAAACACTTAACACTAAAATTAAAGATAAAAAAAACCATAATCTTTTCTGCCGAACCGATGAACCCTAACCTCAACGTTTAAATACCTGATCCGTAACCTTATACAAAATAACTAAACACTAACCCCTTTTTATGAACAATTTAACCGATATATTTTCCATAAAAAATAAACCCTGACATTTTCGTTAAAAACGTATATCCTAACCCTTTTTAATAAAAATCTAAACCCTATCCATTACATAACTAAATCCTAACCCTTAAATGCATGAACCCTAATACACGAACCATAAACATAAAACCCTAAACAACTAAAGCCTAATTTCCTAAACACTATTACATAAACCTTAAACCCTAACCCCTAAAACTCAAACGGTTATGGTTTGGTTATTCATAAAATGTATAATGGGTTTAGTAAAAAAAAAAACTTACCCATAACATTGCACATGAAATGTTGAACACTAACCTTTTTGGTTAAAATCCTGAACCCTACACTTATTGATGAAACGATGAACCCTAAATCATTTCATTAATAACTGAACCACTAACCGTTTTGGGGTTTTTGGGTCTAGTGTTTAGGCCCTTGGAATTTTGGGGTTACGGTTTGTTGTCGTGCTTAGAGTTCCACGATTAATGGTTCAGGGTTTAATTATTTGGTTGTTAGGATTTTCTTTACATGAGATGGGGTTGGGTTTAGGGTTTCAAGCTTTAGTGTTGAGGGTTTACACATTACGTGGTTAGGGTTTAGTTTTTTCATCAAAGGGTTTAAGGTTATAGGTTTACTTTTAAAAACTAAACCCTAACAATTTTGATGAAACACTTAACACTAAAATTAAAGATAAAACATAATCTTTTCTGTCGAACCGATGAACCCTAACCTCAACGTTTAAATACCTGAACCGTAACCTTATACAAAATAACTAAACACTAACCCCTTTTTATGAACAATTAAACCCATATATTTTCCATAAAAAAATAAACCATGACATTTTCGTTAAAAACGTATATCCTAACCCTTTTTAACAAAAATCTAAACCCTAACAATTACATAACTAAATCCTAACCCTTAAATGCATGAACCCTAAAACACGAACCATAAACATAAAACCCTAAACAACTACAGCCTAATTTCCTAAACACTATTACATAAACCTTAAACCCTAACCCCTAAAACTCAAACGGTTATGGTTTCGTTATTCATAAAATGTGTAATGGGTTTAGTAAAAAAAAAAAAAACTTACCCATAACATTGCACATGAAACGTTGAACACTAACCTTTTCTGTTAAAAACCTGAACCCTACACTTATTGATGAAACGATGAACCCTAAATCATTTCATTAATAACTGAACCACTAACCGTTTAGGGGTTTTAGGGTCTAGTGTTTAGGCCCTTGGAATTTAGGGGTTACGGTTTGTGGTCGTGTTTAGAGTTCCACGATTAATGGTTCAGGGTTTAATTATTTAGTTGTTAAGATTTTCTTTACATGAGATGGGGTTGGGTTTAGAGTTTCAAGCATTAGGGTTGAGGGTTACACATTACGTGGTTAGGGTTTTGTTTTTCATCAAAGGGTTTGAGGTTATAGGTTTAGTTTTAAAAACTAAACCCTAACAATTTTGTTGAAACACTTAACACTAAAATTAAAGATAAAAAAATCATAATCTTTTCTGCCGAACCGATGAACCCTAACCTCAACGTTTAAATACCTAATCTGTAACCTTATACAAAATAAGTTAACACTAACCCCTTTTTATGAACCATTTAACCCATATATTTTCTCTAAAAAATAAACCCTGATATTTTCGTAAAAAACGTATATCGTAACCTTTTTATAAAAATCTAAACCCTAACAATTACATAACTAAATCCTAACCCATAATGCATGAACCCTAATACATGAACCATAAACAACTAAACCTGAATTTCCTAAACACTATTACATAACGCATAAACCCTAACCCCTAAAACTCAAACGGTTATCGTTCTGTTATTCATAAAATGTGTAAGGGGTTTTGCAAAAAGAAAAAAAAAAAAAAACTTTCCTACAACATTATTGATAAAATGATACGATCCTTCCACACAATTAGAATTCCGGCAGAGGTCCAACCGTGACGAGGCCTTTTAGTGGCTTGGATTTTGGAATAATGACAGGAAACTATGGCTGAATTCTTGTTGAGGGGTTGAGGAAGATCATTAGGTCCCTAATCTAGTGCTTTCAAGGAGGTGAAACTTTGTGGTGGTAGAGGGATGAGGCCTTCAAAAGGAAGAACCTAAAGAAGCAACCACACTAGCTTTTCTACCCGAGCTAATGATAAATGCAAAATGATGATTCAAAGCTTTGAGAGAAAACTTGTTCTTGGCTATTCAAATCATGCATCAAATGGCTGAATTCCTTCTCTATTTATAGGAGAAGGAATGACCTTGTTTTTACAAATTAATCCTCAAACCCTAATTTAGTCACTATTGAAGTCTAACTCTCATTTTCATTTTTTTTAAATTCAAAAAAAAAAAAATTCTCAGCCATGGATTTTCCTTAGCTGATTTGAAAACCAACAAACTTCAAGATTCTTGACTTGTTCTTTCGGCTGAAATGGTGGACAGATTTGGTCAAAAATTCATCTATCAAATATTCTCGGCTGATATGTAAAAATACTCCAGCTGCTAATTTGCTAATGGGCTGATTTGGAATGATCTTTATGAATTGACTTCAGCTGGCCCAATTAATTTGGGAAAAATCTGGACTGCTCCAAAGGCTTGCTTCAATATGTGGCCTTCCAAAATTGTGGCCCGATCCACTGTGCTTCATTAATAAGTAAAGTTGGCTGCTCCAAAACTTCTGGGCTTGTGTGCTTCTTTGTGGGCCTTTCTTTTCGTGGCCCACATTAATTCTCCTGGACAAGGGCAACCTGAAGTGCTGTCCAATTTGTACTTTAATTTGTGGGCTTCCAAACTACTTTGCTTAGTCAAATATGCACCATGTGGGCTGCTCCAATGCTAACAAGGCTAAATAAATATTAGTACAAGGCCTGAATAATTCAAGGCCACAATACAAGAAAATTCAGCCACTTAGAAAATAAAGTAGATTATTTGTTTATAAATAATTAAATTAAATTAATTAATTCCAAGAAAACAAAATAAAATAGGAAAGACTTAGGGGCAAATACTCAATACCGTAACCTCCTTGATCGGGTACTTGTCTAGAAGGACAAGCTCTTGAGTTACGAATTCCTTGGTTAAGGCATTGAGGGCTTGAGTAGCCTTTTTCCTTCTTGCTCTTGTCAAACACCCATCTATCTCTACCAAAGGGTCTCTTTGACTTGGTGGCTGATTTAGGCTCGGTGACCTTGGGCTCATAACATCCCCCCCCCCCTTCTTGAAAAGAAATCGTCCTCGATTCCAACTCATCGTCGAACTCAAAAGGTGCCAAGTCTGCTACATTGAAGGTGCCGTGGACACCTAGCTCTCCTCGAAGGTCTAACTCATAGGCGTTGTCATTGAACTTCTTGACCACTTGGAATGGGCCATCTCCCTTTGGGTGCAGCTTGGTCTTGCGAGCTTGTGGGAAACGCTCCTTTCTGAGATGCAACCACACCCAATCTCCGGGCTCGAAAACTACCTTGCGCTTTCCTTTGTTCCTCATCCTCGAAGTGTGGTCTTGATGTTTGAGGATGTTGAGTCTGGCCTGCTCATGGATCTCTTGCACCATTTTTGCCCTCTTTTCACCATCTAGAACTGTGACCTCTTTGATTGGCAATGGTGATAGGTCCATCGGGGTCAAAGGCTGAAAACCATAGACTATCTCAAAGGGAGAATAGTTTGTTGCTGAGTGTGTCGACCTGTTATAAGCAAACTCACAAAAAGGAAGGGTCTCCTCCTACCTTGTTAAATTTTTACTAATCAAAACTCTAAGTAAAGAACCAAGAGTGCGATTAGTTACCTCAGTTTGGCCATCAGTCTGTGGATGGTTGGTGGTGGAGAACATCAACTTGGTGCCCAGCTTTCCCCACAGAGTCTTCCAAAAATAACTAAGGAATTTGACATCCCGATCACTCACTATGCTTCGGGGGATGCCATGTAGTCTGACCACCTCATTGAAGAACAATCTGGCCACTTGCTTAGCATCATCTGTTTTGCTGCAAGGAATAAAATGACTCATCTTAGAAAATCTGTCAACCACTACAAAAATAGAGTCATTACCTCTCTGGGACTTTGGGAGGCCTAGGATAAAATCCATAGATAAATCAACCCAAGGTGATGTTGGGACTGGCAAAGGCATGAGTAACCCTTTGGGCTGAACTTTGGACTTGGCCTTTTTACAAACGATGCACCTTCCACAAATTCTCCCTACGTCTCTCTTCATGTTTGGCCAATAGAAATGTTCTTGCAGAACATCAAGGGTTTTGGCCACTCCAAAATGACCCATCAATCCTCCTCCATGGGCCTCACGAATCAACAGCTCTCGCAGGGAACTCTGGGGTATGCACAACCTATTTTCTTTGAACAAGAAGCCGTCAGCTTTGTAAAATTTTTGAAAAGCTCCTAAGTCACAAGCCACAAAAAGATTAGAGAAGTCAGGATCATTAGCATACAGACCTTTAATATGTTCAAATCCTAATAACCTAGTATGAAGAGAAGTCAACAGTGAGTATCTATGAGACAAAGCATCAGCAATAACATTTTCTTTTCCCTTTTTATATTTCAACACATAGGGAAAAGTCTCAATAAAAGAAACCCACTTAGCATGCCTTTTGTTCAACCTATTTTGTGACTTTACATACTTTAAGGACTCATGATCAGTATGTATAACAACTCTTTAGGCAAAATATAGTGTTGCCAATTTTCAAGAGCCCTAACTACAGCAAACAATTCTTTGTCATAGGTAGAATAATTTAAGCATGCACCATTCAACTTCTCACTGAAATAAGCAATAGGACGTTTGTTTTGCATCAACACCGCCCCTACCCCAACACCCGAAGCATCACATTCAAGTTCAAACATTTCATCAAAGTTGGGTAAAGCTAAAGTAGGGGAAGAAGTCAACTCCCTCTTAAGTATATCAAATGCCTCTTGCTGTTTTGCGCCCCACTCGAACTTCACATCCTTCTTCACCAACTCATTCAACGGGGCAGCTTTGGTGGAAAAATCTCGGATGAAACGGCGATAGAAACTTGCTAAGCCGTGGAAGGACCTCACTTCAGAGACATTGGTAGGTGTTGGCCACTCGAGTATAGCCTTCACCTTTGCTTCTTCCACCTTTACACCTTGTGCACCTACAACAAAACCAAGAAATACAACCTCGGGTACACAAAATGTGCACTTCTTGAGGTTAGCATATAACTGAGCCTCGCGAAGGGTTAGTAGCACTTGTCTCAAATGGGAAATATGCAATTCTAAACTGCTACTAAACACAAGTATATCATCAAAATAGACAACAAATTTCCCTATATACTTTCTTAAAACATGGTTCATTAAATGCATGAAAGTACTAGGAGCATTTGTCAATCCAAAAGGCATAACTAACCACTCATAAAGACCAAATTTAGTTTTAAAAGCGGTTTTCCATTCATCTCCTTCTTTTATCCTAATCTGATGATATCCACTTTTCAAATCTATATTCGAGAAAATCATGGCACCATGCAATTCATCTAACATGTCATCTAAGCGAGGGATAGGATGACGATACCTTATGGTTATCTTGTTGACGGCGCGGCAATCCACACACATCCTTAGCATTCCGTCCTTCTTAGGTACTAAGATGACTGGTACAGCACATGGGCTTAGACTTTCTCCAACATGTCCCCTCTCAAGCAGCTCCTCAACCTGCTTTTATAGTTCCTTCGTCTCCTCAGGATTGGCTCGATAAGCGGGTTGGTTGGGGATGACTGAACCGGGGATGAAGTCAAGTTGGTGTTCAATTCCTCGAATAGGGGGTAGTCCCTTTGGCAACTCCTCAGGGAACACATCTGCAAACTCATCTAGGAGACTTTGAACACTCATAGGAAAATCATTAGTAGTGGGGTTAGTCCCTAAAGTTCTTTCAACGTATTGAAGAAGAATTAGACCTTTTTTTCCACTAATGGCTCGTTCGACATCTCGGTCGGATGCAAAGAGACTTTGGCCTTTTGACTTGATCTCAAGTTTGGCTTGCGGGGTCTTGAGCTTGGAAGAATCAATCTTTCTCTTAAACTCTTTTAACTCGTCTGATTCTTCACGGGGGGTCACATTCTCTTTTTCCTTGCCTTTTTGCCTCCTTAATCGAGGCTCATGCATTTCTTTGTTTGCTTGAGCAACCTGCGCACGAGACAAAGGATTCAAAATGATCTTGGAATTATTGAATGTGAAGAAATACCTATTTGAGAGTCCGTCGTGGGTGGTTTTTCGGTCAAACTCCCACGGTCTGCCTAAGATCATGTGGGCCGCATCCATCGGGACGACATCGCAGGTTGCGTAGTCCTTGTACTTTCCGATCGTAAAACCCACTTTGCATTGGCGGTCAACTCGGATCTCTCCTCCATTACTAAGCCATTGAAGCTTGTAAGGCTTGGGGTGTGGCCGGGTTGCTAGACTAAGATTGTTGACTGTATACTCAGAAACCAGGTTAGTCCAACTACCGCTATCTATAATTATTAAACATACAGCCTTACCCACTAGTCCTTGTGTATGAAAGATGTTGCTCCTTTGCTCAGTTTCGTCTATGGCTTGGCGTGTGCCTTCAGCGTCTTCTCTGTGCCCAAGCCGATTGTATCTTGTGAAGAAAGCTCGGGAACTTGCGAAGATACGAAGCAGGCACTGTCTGCACCATCACAGGCCGCATAGTCTTCCTCTTCTATCAGGGGTGTCATGTCTTTAAAATCGTCCTCGTCTTCGAGTCTAGCCCCTTCTGCTTCTTCCTTCTCCACGATGGTTCCATCGTCTAGTGCTATCATGGTTCGTTGATTTGGGCATTGCGACTGGATGTGGCCTTTACCTAAACATTTAAAACATGTAACTTGCCTTGAAAAAGGCCGGTTAGTAGCACTATTACTAGAACCTTGTGAAACAACAGGTTTAGGTGTGTAAGTTGAAGATTGAGAGAAAATAGGGTTAGAAATTACCTTCGTGGAACCTTTGGACCCACTTGCTGCGCCTATACTTTTGGCGGGGGTCGGAGCTTGATACCTTGTAGAACTCCGCCATGTTGAGGACATGGACCGATTTGCACTGGACTCCCTTGCTTCCACAAGGATAGCTTTGTGTACAAGCTCGTCTATGTCCACGTAGTGTTGTAACTCCACTACCTTGGCTATGTTCGGCTTTAAACCGTTAAGGAACCGGGACATCATCATCTCGGGATCCTCCTTTATGCCGCTGCGAATGGCCAAGTACTTTAATTCTTGGTAGAAGTCTGCCACACTCTTGGTACCTTGCACTAAATTGTTAAGAGATCCAAGCATTGTACGATAGTAGTGCGGAGGAATATACCTTTTTCTCATGTGGCGCTTCATGTCCTGCCAGGTCTTCACGGGCGCTTCATGATTCCTTCGCCGGAGGTAGGCCTCATGGTCCCACCAAGTTAGTGCATAATCGGTGAGTTCGGCGGAAGCTAAAGTAACCCAGTCTTCCTCTGGGTATTTACTTTCAATGAGCAGGGCATCCATCCGTTTCTCCCAATTTATATAGACCTCAGGGTCTAATTTTCCGTTGAACTGCGGGAAGGTTATCTTGGGCTTGTAGGATCGCCTTGCTTGGGAGGTGGATTCATCTGAATCTCGTGTTCCTCGGTCTCGGTCTCTGTTTGCCATCCGTTCGTGACCTTTCCATCCTCAGAAATTCAATCTCGGCTTGCAGCTCAGCAAACCTCTTCTCGTAATCCCTCACCTTATCTGTTAGGATATACCTAAGCATCTTTTCATGCTCAGTTTTGGGAGGGATGTACAATTTCGGATCTTCTTTATTATCAAAATTTGCCATCTGAGACAGAGAAACTTGGGTAGAACAATGATTCTCCCTTTGAGGGTTAGTTCACGAAAATCTTAAGTAAGAAGTAGAAAATATATATATATTCACAAAATTTTTAATTACTCAGAGATATACACAAAGAATTTTAGATTAAGGTAAGGTAGAGATAAAAGAAATAGGTGAAGAATAAAGGTAATGAAAAACAACACTTATGAATGCTTGTGCTTTCGTGAGTGCTTAGTGTTCCGATTTTATGACATATTTTTGAGGAAAACCCGTCGGCTTTAAGCCTCTTTGTACTTCCTTGGTTGTTTGGTTATAAATCTGCAAAGTTAGGAGAAAAATGAGTTATAATACCAAGACTCTATGACCCTTGTCATTTCCCATTATTATCTCTTTTCTAATATGGCACCTAATGTTGAAAAACCTTTGAACAACCTCTTAGGTACTCCGGAAAACTTCTCCTTTGGTTAGAGTATAAGCAAGCTTACACTTTCACCTAAGGGTTTTCTTTTACTTTGCACAAGAACTCCTTTTAAAATTTGAGCCGCACAAAATTTGTTTAAGTGCTTATATGCTCTTTTCTTGGCATTTGGCCGTTACACTTTTGCACAAAATTTATTTGAGTGCTTCAGTGTTTTTTTTTTTTTTTTTTTCCTCTTAGCCTTTGGGCTTTACACTTTTGTAAGGAGACACTTTTTCCAAGTGCAACCCTACCCTATCATAGGTGGCTTAAACAAGTTATACAAAAACCAAAGAAAAAGTTAATAGAAATACAAAGAAAATTACTCAAAAGTTTGATTCAAGTAAGATAGTACCACAATTAGGGAGTTTTATGGTAGTTACACGATCACAGAATAGATACGATAACAAATAATCTCAAAGTGTTACTAACTTTTTGGAAAGAAATCACCAAATTCAACTTTAGTTATACTAGGTGACTTAAAACCAAAGAATTTTCCCTTTTCAAAGATTTTTTTTTTTAAATTTCAAAATTTTGAATTTAGCCAACTTGATTATGCATGCATCATTTTTTTTTTTCAATTAATTTCAGCAACAAAGAAAATAAACTTATGCACAAGAATAAGGACAATAAAATTATAAAAAAAAATTATGAACAAGAAAAATAATGAACAAAATTAAGAACAATAAAAAATGAAGAATATGAACAAAATTAATACAAAAGAATTTATCGGAATCAAAGGGAAGAAAATCCGGCTATAGAACCGATTTCTTAAACCTTTTCCGATTTTAGATTGTTGATTATAACAACTTGGAGAAGGAGAAGGATCCTTCCTTCCACAAGGTGTTATAACAACACTTACCCTTGATAACACTTTTGGCTTTGATACCAAAATGATACGATCCTTCCACACAATTAGAATTCCGGCAGAGGTCCAACCGTGACGAGGCCTTTTAGTGGCTTGGATTTTGGAATAATGACAAAAAACTATGGATGAATTCTTGTTGAGGGGTTGAGGAAGATCATTAGGTCCTTAATCTAGTGCTTTCAAGGAGGTGGAACTTTGTGGTGGTAAAGGGATGAGGCCTTCAAAAGGAAGAACCTAAGGAAGCAACCACACTAGCTTTTCTACCCGAGCTAATGATAAATGCAAAATGATGATTCAAAGCTTTGAGAGAAAACTTGTTCTTGGCTATTCAAATCATGCATCAAATGGCTGAAGTCCTTCTTTATTTATAGGAGAAGGAATGACCTTGTTTTTACAAATTAATCCTCAAACCCTAATTTAGTCACTATTGAAGTCTAACTCTCATTTTCATTTTTTTTTAAATTCAAAAAAATTCTCAGCCATGGATTTTCCTTAGCTGATTTGAAAACCAACAAACTTCAAGATTCTTGACTAGTTCTTTGGGCTGAAATGGTGGACATATTTGGTCAAAAATTCATCCATCAAATATTCTCGGCTGATATGTAAAAATACTCCAGCTGCTAATTTGCTAATGGGCTGATTTGGAATGATCTTTATGAATTGACTTCAGCTGGCCCAATTAATTTGGGAAAAATCTGGACTGCTCCAAAGGCTTGCTTCAATTTGTGGCCTTCCAAAACTGTGGCCCGATCCACTTTGCTTCATTAATAAATAAAGCTGGCTGCTCCAAAACTTCTGGGCTTGTGTGCTTCTTTGTTGGCCTTTCTTTTCGTGGCCCACATTAATTCTCCTGGACAAGGGCAACCTGAAGTGCTGTCCAATTTGTACTTTAATTTGTGGGCTTCCAAACTACTTTGCTTAGTCAAATCTGCACCATGTGGGCTGCTCCAATGCTAACAAGGCTAAATAAATATTAGTACAAGGCCTGAATAATTCAAGGCCACAATACAAGAAAATTCAGCCACTTAGAAAATAAAGTAGATTATTTGTTTATAAATAATTAAATTAAATTAATTAATTCCAAGAAAACAAAATAAAATAGGAAAGACTTAGGGGCAAATACTCAATACCGTAACCTCCTTGATCGGGTACTTGTCTAGAAGGACAAGCTCTTGAGTTACGAATTCCTGGGTTAAGGCATTGAGGGCTTGAGTAGCCTTTTTCCTTATTGCTCTTGTCAAACACCCATCTATCTCTACCAAAGGGTCTCTTTGACTTGGTGGCTGATATAGGCTTGGTGACCTTGGGCTCATAACACAAAATGTTGAAAAACAACCCTTTTTGGTTTAAAACCAGAACCATAAACTTTGTGATGAAACGTTGAACACTAAATCATTTGATTAGTAACTGAACCACTAACCGTTTAGGGATTTTAGGGTCCAGTGTTTATGTCATAGGGTTTTAGAGCTTATGGTTTGTTATCCACTTTAGAATTTACAATTTAGGGTTTATGGTTTCATGGATAAGGGTGTATTGTTTAATTATTTAGTGGTTAGAGTTTAGTTAAAAAGATTGACAGTTACCTTTTGATGAAAAGTTGAAGAATATATTTTTCAAGCGTTAGGGTGTGAGGGTTTACAAATTACGTATTTAGGTTTTAGTTTTTCATCACAGGATTAAAGATTGTAGGTTTATTTTTAAAACTAAACACTAGCAATTTTTATGAAACATATAACACTAAAACTAAAAATATAAAAAAAAACCAATAATATTCTTTGCAGAACGATGAAGTACCTTACCATTTATATACCTGAACCATAACCTTACACAAAATAACTAAACCCTAACCCCTTCCAATAAAACATTTAATCCTAACATTTTCTATAAAAAATAAACCCTCACGTTTTCGATAAAAACATATACCCTAACCCTTTTGATAAAAATCTAAACCCTAACCATTTCATAACTAAATCCTAACCCTTAAATGCATAAACCCCACTACATAAACCAAAAACACTAAACCCTAAACAACTGAACCCAAATTTTGAAACACTATTACATAAACCTTAAACCCTAACCCTTAATCCTCAAACGATTATGGTTCGGTTATTCAAAAAATTTGTAATGGGTTTACTAAAAAAAAAAAAAAAAAAAAACTTACCCATAACATTGCGCATGAAATGTTGAACACAAACCTTTTTGGTGAAAAACCAGAACCCTACACTTATTGATGAAACGATGAACCCTAAATCATTTCATTAATAACAAAACCACTAACCGTTTAGGAGTTTTAGGGTCTAGTGTTTAGGTCCTTGGAATTTAGGGGTTACGGTTTGTTGTCGTGTTTAGAGTTCCACGATTAATGGTTCAGGGTGTAATTATTTAGTTGTTAAGGTTTTCTTTACGTGAGATGGGGTTGGGTTTAGGGTTTCAAGCATTAGGGTTGAGGGTTTACACATTACGTGGTTAGTGTTTTGTTTTTCATCAAAGGGTTTAAGGTTATAGGTTTACTTTTAAAAACTAAACCCTAAAATTTTGATGAAACACTGAACACTAAAATTAAAGATAAAAAAAAACCATAATCTTTTATGCCGAATCGATGAACCCTAACCTCAACGTTTAAATACCTGAACCGTAAGCTTATACAAAATAACTAAACACTAACCCCTTTTTATGAACAATTTAACCCATATATTTTCCATAAAAAATAAACCCTCACATTTTCGGTAAAACACATATACCCTAACCCTTTTGATAAAAATCTAAACCCTAACCATTTCATAACTAAATCCTAACCCCTAAATGCATAAACCCCAATACATAAACCAAAAACACTAAACCCTAAACAACTGAACCCAAATTTTGAAAACACTATTACATAAACCTTAAACCCTAACCCATAAACCTCAAACGATTATGGTTCGGTTATTCATAAAATGTGCAATGGGTTTACTAAAAAAAAAACTTACCCATAACATTGCACATGAAACGTTGAACACTAACCTTTTTGGTTAAAAACCTAAACCCTACACTTATTGATGAAACAATGAACCCAAAATCATTTCATTAATAACTAAACCACTAACCGTTCAGGGGTTTTAGGGTCTAGTGTTTAGGTCCTTGGAATTTAGGGGTTACGGTTTGTGGTCGTGTTTAGAGTTCCAACGATTAATGGTTCAGGGTTTAATTATTTTGTTGTTAAGGTTTTCTTTACGTGAGATGGGGTTGGGTTTAGGGTTTCAAGCATTAGGGTTGAGGGTTTACACATTACGTGGTTAGGGTTTTGTTTTTCAACAAAGAGTTTAAGGTTATAGTTTTACTTTTAAAAACTAAACCCTAAAATTTTGATGAAACACTGAACACTAAAATTAAAGATAAAAAAAAAACCATAATCTTTTCTGCCGAACCGATGAACCCCAACCTCAACGTTTAAATACCTGAACCGTAACCTTATACAAACTATCTAAACCCTATCCCCTTCTTATGAACCATTTAACCCATATATTTTCCATAAAAAATAAACCCTGACATTTTCAGAAAAAACGTTTATCGTAACCCTTTTATAAGAATTTAAACCCTAACAATTACATAACTAAATCCTAACCCATAATGCAAGAACCACATGAACCATAAACACTAACCCTAAACACCTAAACCTGAATTTCCTAAACACTATTAGATAACCCATAAACCCTAAAACTCAAACGGTTATTGTTCTGTTATTCATAAAATGTGTAAGGGGTTTTGCAAAAAAAAAAACTTTCCTACAACATTATAGACAAAATGTTGAAAAACAACCCTTTTTGGTTTAAAACCAGAACCATACACTTTGTGATGAAACGTTGAACACTAAATCATTTGATTAGTAATTGAACCACTAACCGTTTAGGGATTTTAGGGTCCAGTGTTTATGTCATAGGGTTTTCGAGCTTATGGTTTGTTATCCACTTTAGAATTTACAATTTAGGGTTTATGGTTTCATGGATAAGGGTGTAGTGTTTAATTATTTAGTGGTTAGAGCTTAGTTAAAAAGATTGACAGTTACCTTTTGATGAAAAGTTGAAGAATATATTTTTCAAGCGTTAGGGTGTGAGGGTTTACAAATTACGTATTTAGGTTTTAGTTTTTCATCACAGGGTTAAAGATTGTAGGTTTATTTTAAAAACTAAACACTAACAATTTTTATGAAACATATAAAACTAAAACTAAAAAAAAAAAAAAAACCATAATATTCTTTGCAGAACGATGAAGTACCTTACCATTTATATACCTGAACCATAACCTTACATAAAATAACTAAACCCTAACCCCTTCCAATAAAACATTTAATCCTAACATTTTCTATAAAAAAAATAAACCCTCACGTTTTCGGTAAAAACATATACCCTAACCCTTTTGATAAAAATCTAAACCCTAACCATTTCATAACTAAATCCTAACCCTTAAATGCATAAACCCCAATACATCAACCAAAAACACTAAACCCTAAACAATTGAACCCAAATTTTGAAAACACTATTACATAAACCTTAAACCCTAACCCTTAAACCTCAAACGATTATGGTTCGGTTATTCATAAAATTTGTAATGGGTTTACTAAAAAAAACTTACCCATAACAATGCACATGAAACGTTGAACACTAACCTTTTCGGTTAAAAACCTGAACCCTACACTTATTGATGAAACGATGAACCCTAAATCATTTCATTAATAATTAAACCACTAACCGTTTAGGGGTTTTAGGGTAGAGTGTTTAGGTACTAGGGATTTAGGGGTTATGGTTTGTGGTTGTGTTTAGAGTTCCATGATTAATGGTTCACGTTTTAATTATTTAGTTTTTAAGGTTTTCTTTACGTTAGATGGGGTTGGGTTTAGTGTTTCAAGCACTAGGGTTGAGGGTTTACACATTACGTGGTTAGGGTTTTGTTTTTCAACAAAGAGTTTAAGGTTATAGTTTTACTTTTAAAAACTAAACCCTAAAATTTTGATGAAACACTGAACACTAAAATTAAAGATAAAAAAAAACCATAATATTTTCTGCCGAACCGATGAACCCCAACCTCAACGTTTAAATATGTTGGTGAATGTGCCCTAATGAGGGCTATTTATGTAAATAGTTTCAGAAAATTAGATTTTAAATTTTTCTGAATTTTATTTAATAAGATATTAATTAAATTGTCTTATTAGATAAAGATAGGATTAATTTAGAATTTTATCCTATAAGTTTAAATTTATCCTAATTAGATAAATTTTAAAATAATTATTTTTATTAGATTAAAATAATTAGAAAAGATAAATAAATAAATAATTAATTAATTAGATTAATTAATTAGTTTAAATTTTGAATTGTTATTTATTTATTTTAATTTTGATGCTTAATTTAAATTGTTTAAATTTTATGTGAAGCATCATAATTATGCTAGCATGTTCATGCATCATTTTGGATAAATGTAAAATGAACAAAAGGATTGATTAAAATTGATCATGACACGATCAATTTTAATTCTGTAATAGTTACACAATCCTTAAAATTAATCGGCTTAAATTAAAAACGGCTTGTATGAGCATATGCATTTTATGTGTTCAAAGCATGAATTGGGCTTTTAATTTTAACGTTTTAAAAGTTGGGGCCTGCGAGCCAATTTTGAATTGGGCCTGCGTGCCTATAAAATCATCATGTAATAGTTAGGCCCAAAAGAAGGTTCCAAGAGGAGTCCATGATGGAGCCCAGGAGAGGAGGCCGAATATGAAGATTTTAAAAGGCCCTGTAATAGACTAAAGCCCAGTTCATGGCTTTAATTTCATTCTTTTATTTATGCAAATGAATGATAAACGAAAATGCATGTTAAGCCGATCAAACTAAAATCCCAAAAACCCAAGATTTTGCTTCCATACTTAAGGGCCCGCTTGAGCGTCGAACGTCTGGTGGACTTGGAGAGCCCAAGGGCCTCAGGTTTTCTTCGTGCGGCGGGTTGTTACATAATAGTGCCCAACTTTATCACTACCATTAATGAGTGGAAAAACTGTTTGGGTATTAGATGCTCAACTTTATCACTACCACTTGTTATGGAAAAACTGTGTGGGTGTCTATTGATGTGATGCCTTGAGGGATGGTTTAACTTGGGAAAATTAATCCTAGCTTGACCCGATAAGTTGACTAGGGATTAATTTTTGCAAAGATAGGATGGTGTCAAACATTTGGAATGTTCATCCTATCACCGAAAAGTTGCATGGTATGCAATTGGAAAGCGTTAAATTACATGGAATGTGATTTGAACGTTGCCTACCAAAAGAGCCCGATCCCTACGATACTTGCCAAAGCAAGACTGGGGTTGACTTTTTGTGGATTTTCGGCCCACAATCTAGCACCAACACAAAATTGTTTGGGATTTCAATTTTGGCTATTGTGGAAAACATTTTTCAAAACTCATTCTAATATTTTGCATTTACTCTTTGTAGAAATGGCATCATCTAGCACAAATGTTATCTTAAACTCTGCTCTAAGAAGTATATTGGATAAAGGTAAATTGGTTGGACCAAACTTCTTAGATTGGGAAAGAAACTTGAGAATAGTTCTCAAACAAGAAAGGAAGCTACATGTCTTAGAGACCCCTTTACCTGAACCACCACAAAATGCTTCGGCAAATGTTCAACGAGCCTGGGATAAGCTGAAAAGCGACTCCGATGATGTGACGTGCTTGATGCTCGCGTCTATGATAGGCGAGCTTCAAAAGCAGTTCATGAATTTGGAAGCGTTCCGAATTTATGAGTCACTGACGGAAATGTTTCGTGAACAAGCTTCAGGTATCTTTGTTATAGAAATAAATCTTTCTATGTCCACCTCATGGGTATTAGATACTGGTTGTGGGGCTCACATTTGTACTAATGTGCAAGGACTCAGAAATAGAAGGATAACAAAGAAAGGTGAAGAAGATCTCCGAGTGGGCAACGGGGCAAGAGTTGCTGCTGTTGAAGTTGGAGATTACACTCTGTCTTTACCTTCTGGTTTAAATATCGAACTTGAAAATTGTTATTATGTACCTGCTTTGAGCAGAAATATTATTTCAGTTTCGAGTTTAGATAATAAAGGTTTTCGATTTATTATAGAGAATAATTCGTTATCTTTATATCGAAATGATATTTTATACGGAGTTGCAAATATGTGTAACGGTCTGTATGTCTTGGATTTGACCCAAGAAAAACCAGTCTATAACATAGAAAAGAAAGCTAAATCAACTAAAGATGATTTAAGTCCAACATACCTTTGGCATTGTCGATTAGGCCATGCAAATGAAAAGCGAGTTCAAAAGCTTCACAAGGATGGAGTGCTTGGTTCATTTGATTTTGAATCATATGATACCTGCG
Source organism: Knoxia roxburghii (assembly GCA_030378225.1). Lineage (NCBI taxonomy): Eukaryota > Viridiplantae > Streptophyta > Magnoliopsida > Gentianales > Rubiaceae > Knoxia > Knoxia roxburghii. The sequence continues at coordinate 25,242,077 of CM059418.1, read as the reverse complement.
AACCCTGCTTGCAAGGCAAAATGACAAAGAGTCCTTTCAACAAGAAAGGTGAAAGAACAAGTGAGCTATTGGCCCTAATACATACGGATGTATGTGGACCAATGAGCACACAAGCCAGAGGTGGATTTGAATACTTCGTAACTTTTACTGATGACTTTAGTAGATATGGGTATGTCTACTTAATGAGGTATAAAAGTGAAACTTTTGAAAAGTTCAAAGAGTTTAAAAACGAAGTAGAGAATCAGTTGGATAGAAGGATTAAGGTTATTCGCTCCGATCGGGGAGGTGAATACCTTAGTGATGAGTTCGATGGCTATCTAAAACAGTGTGGAATTGTTTCACAACTGACTCCACCAGGAACACCTCAATGGAATGGTGTATCCGAGAGGAGAAATCGGACCTTATTAGATATGGTTCGATCAATGATGGGCCTAGCAACTCTCCCTACATCCTTTTAGGGTTATGCTCTCCTTTCTGCTGCCTACTTATTGAATCGTATTCCATCTAAGGCAGTAGATAAGACTCCATATGAGATATGGATGGGTCGGAAGCCCTATATGTCCTATCTACGAGTTTGGGGTTGTCAAGCTCATGTAAAGCGTTTACAAAGTAATAAGCTTGAACCCAAAACTGACAAATGCCTATTTGTGGGATATCCTAAGGAAACCAAAGGATATCAATTCTACAACCCAACTGAGAACAAAGTGTTCGTTGCTCGAGGAGCTACTTTCTTAGAGAAAGAATTTCTGTACAAGAAAGACAGTGGGAGTAGAATAGAACTCGGAGAAGTTCAAGAACCACAAGAGGATGTAGAACGATCTACAGAAACTCAGATGGAAGTTGACATGGAAACTCATGAAGATGAGCAACCTGAGTCAACAGCACAAGAACCTAGAAGGTCTAGTAGATCTCGTCACCAACCCGAGAGATACGGATTTCTCGTGACTGACGATCAAGATTTGATCTTGGTGGACTCTAATGAGCCCGCGAACTACAAACAGGTTTTAGAAAGTCCGGATTCCGATAAATGGCTAGAAGCTATGGAATCTGAAATGCAATCCATGAGGGACAATAAAGTGTGGACTTTGATTGACCCTCCTGTTCAGGCAAAGGTTGTCGATTGCAAGTGGATTTTCAAGTTAAAACCTGGCGGGATCTTCAAGGCACGACTAGTGGCTAAAGGTTTCAGACAGACTCATGGTATTGACTATGATGAAACCTTCTCCCCTGTCGTAATGCTCAAGTCCATTAGGACAATGCTTGCCATAGCAGCATATTTTGACTATGAGGTATGGCAGATGGATGTTAAGACGGCTTTCCTGAATGGAAACCTACTCGAGGATGTTTATATGAAACAACCCGAGGGATACATCGATCAAAAGCATCCTAATCGAGTATGTAAGCTTCAGAGGTCCATCTATGGACTAAAGCAAGCATCTCGAAGTTGGAATCTTCGTTTTGATGAGGAAGTAAAAGGTTACGGATTCATCAAGAACGAAGATGAGCCTTGTGTTTACAAGAAAGTTAGTGGGAGCAAGATTGTTTTCCTTGTCCTATATGTGGACGACATCCTGCTCATAGGAAATGACATTCCCTTGATGAAGGACACCAAACAATGGTTGGGGAGTGTATTTTCTATGAAAGACTTAGGAGAAGCTGAGACGATACTAGGTATCAAGATCTATAGAGATAGGTCTAAAAGGCTTCTGGGACTAAGTCAAGAAGGGTACATAGACAAGATATTGAAAAGATTCAATATGTCTAACTCCAAAAATGGTAAGGTACCATTTAGACATGGCCTTCTCTTGAAGAAGAACCAAGGTCCTTCAACAAGAGAGGAGAGGGATACAATGAGTAGAGTCCCATATGCTTCGGCAATAGGATCTATCATGTATGCCATGTTGTGTACCCGTCCGGATGTTGCACATGCACTTAGCATGACTAGCAGATACCAACAAGATCCAGGGATGGATCATTGGACTGCAGTCAAAGCAATCCTGAAGTACTTACGAAGAACTAAAGGATTAATGCTAGTGTATGGAGGACAAGAACAGCTCATTGTACAAGGTTACGCTGATGCTGCTTTCCAAACAGATCAAGATGACATGAAGTCACAATCAGGCTACGTGTTTAGTCTGAATGGCGGTGCAATAAGTTGGAAAAGCTCAAAGCAAGATACAACAGCCGATTCTACAACAGAGTCTGAGTACATTGCTGCATCAGATGCTGCAAAGGAAGCTGTTTGGCTGAGAAAGTTCGTGTCAGACATCGGAGTGATACCGAGTATCCAAGATCCGATAGAACTTTTCTGTGACAATAACGGGGCCATCGCACAAGCTAAGGAGCCTCGGTCACACCAGAAAACCAAACACATACTCAGAAGGTTTCACCTCATTCGAGAGATCATTGATCGAGGAGATGTGAAAGTGTGCAAAATAGGGTCAGACGACAATATAGCAGATCCTCTCACAAAAGCTCTACCACAGTCAAAGTTTGATAGACATGTAATAGAGCTTGGTCTTAAACAGTTTAGGACATAGCCCTTCATCGGGCAAGTGGGAGATTGTTGGTGAATGTGCCCTAATGAGGGCTATTTATGTAAATATACTTTGAGGGTATTTATGTAAATAAGATATTTGTCGCTTGATTGATTGTTTATCAAATGAGTTAATTTCATGATAGTAATATCCTTGTGCATATTTAAATTCATGAAATCGATCCGCCAAAAGAAACACTCCATGGACTAATTAGATCATGAGTGATTCTTTTGAGTAGTACTGGTACTAGGATCCTTAGACCAGAAATCACTACATGGTCTTAGGTGAATTGTAGTGTGCTTTGACATACGCCTAACGGGGCCGTAACAGGTTGCCAAGTACGGGTATGATTGGGTACACTATGAGACACGCTAAGGTATGTAGGTGAAGTGATGGGACTACAAATCTCTCTTAAGTGAGAGATGATATCTTGGCCACTTGATAGTGAACTGAAAAGTGCATGGCCATGCCCAAGGAATGATAGGATATCATTTGCTTGAAGGATTCAGTGTCACTAAGAGATCAAGTAAACGTTTAGCTACATAAGGATGATGGTTCCATGCCTTATGCTAAGCTGGATATCGATGTAGAGGATCGTACGCAGTTTGCTCGGAAAGGTTGTGTTGAATCTCCATTCGACCCTCCATTCTGAATTGGGTAGTCATTATGTCTTGCTAGAGACCACTAATGACTTATGGATTAATCAATGAGATTGAGTTATCCGTTGCCAATTTGGAATGGGCCTACAGGATCGCACATAAGAAAGTCCAATGATGCAGAATAAGTATTCTTGCCTACAATAAGTATAATTGTTATACTTAAATAAATAAGATTTAATTAAATGGTTTAATTGAATATTATTGGAAAGTTCGGTGGTATTAATTAATAGTTAATTAATTACCTGGGAACAATTGGGATGGGCTGATAAATCAAGGGACTTAATTGCAATTGAAGTTCTTGACCCATCAGCCTGATCCATGGGTCATGGGTTGATCCATGGGCTTGGTGTATAACCCAAATCATTAAAGTGTTATTTAAGGCTGATTTGGAATTAGTAAATATTATTTAAATACTGACTTGGAATCAGTTAAATAATATTTGGTAATAATACTGATTTGGAAATTACTAAAATCAGTTAAGTTATAATTGGAAAAATTACAATACTGATTTTGGAAATTAATTCTCTACAAATATCCTAGGGATATAATTGTAGAGAGAAGGATTTTTGAATCATTCTCATCAGAAAAATACACTGATTTTCCCAAAATTCTCCGGGTAGGCAAGATCGGCTAGCACCAACCTGCGAAGGCTTTCGTGCTTGAGAGTAGAGGATCCTTCGAGGAAGGATTTTGGAGACAACAAAACGCCATCTTCTCAGAGGAGCCAGGCGACGTGCGCAACCGATTACGCTTCAAGGGTAAGACCCGATCCTCATAGTTTAGGATTCCGCTGTTTAATTGGATTAAACACCTAGACTATTCCCAACAAAATACCTGAACCGTAACCTTATACAAACTATCTAAACCCTATCCCCTTCTTATGAACCATTTAACCCATATATTTTCCATAAAAAATAAACCCTGACATTTTCAGAAAAAAAGTATATCGTAACCCTTTTATAAGAATTTAAACCCTAACAATTACATAACTAAATCCTAACCCATAATGCAAGAACCACATGAACCATAAACACTAACCCTAAACAACTAAACCTGAATTTCCTAAACTCTATTAGATAACCCATAAACCCTAAAACTCAAACGGTTATTGTTCTGTTATTCATAAAATGTGTAAGGGGTTTTGCAAAAAAAAAAAACTTTCCTACAACATTATAGACAAAATGTTGAAAAACAACCCTTTTTGGTTTAAAACCAGAACCATACACTTTGTGATGAAACGTTGAACACTATATCATTTGATTAGTAATTGAACCACTAACCGTTTAGGAATTTTAGGGTCCCGTGTTTATGTCATAGGGTTTTCGAGCTTATGGTTTGTTATCCACTTTAGAATTTACAATTTAGGGTTTATGGTTTCATGGATAAGGGTGTAGTGTTTAATTATTTAGTGGTTAGAGCTTAGTTAAAAAGATTGACATTTACCTTTTGATGAAAAGTTGAAGAATATATTTTTCAAGCGTTAGGGTGTGAGGGTTTACAAATTACGTATTTAGGTTTTAGTTTTTTCATCACAGGGTTAAAGATTGTAGGTTTATTTTTAAAACTAAACACTAACAATTTTTATGAAACATATAAAACTAAAACTAAAAAAAAAAAAAAACCATAATATTCTTTGCAGAACGACGAACTACCTTACCATTTATATACCTAAACCATAACCTTACATAAAATAACTAAACCCTAACCCCTTCCAATAAAACATTTAATCCTAACATTTTCTATAAAAAAAATAAACCCTCACGTTTTCGGTAAAAACATATACCCTAACCCTTTTGATAAAAATCTAAACCCTAACCATTTCATAACTAAATCCTAACCCTTAAATGCATAAACCCCAATACATCAACCAAAAACCCTAAACCCTAAACAATTGAACCCAAATTTTGAAAACACTATTACATAAACCTTAAACCCTAACCCTTAAACCTCAAACGATTTTGGTTCGGTTATTCATAAAATTTGTAATGGGTTTACTAAAAAAACTTACTCATAACAATGCACATGAAACGTTGAACACTAACCTTTTTGGTTAAAAACCTGAACCCTACACTTATTGATGAAACGATGAACCCTAAATCATTTCATTAATAATTAAACCACTAACCGTTTAGGGGTTTTAGGGCAGAGTGTTTAGGTACTAGGGATTTAGGGGTTATGGTTTGTGGTTGTGTTTAGAGTTCCATGATTAATGGTTCACGTTTTAATTATTTAGTTTTTAAGGTTTTCTTTACGTTAGATGGGGTTGGGTTTAGTGTTTCAAGCACTAGGGTTGAGGGTTTACACATTACGTGGTTAGGGTTTAGTTTTTCATCAAAGGGTTTAAGGTTATAGGTTTACTTTTAAAAATTAAACCCTAACAATTTTGATGAAACACTGAACACTAAAATTAAAGATTAAAAAAAACCATAATCTTTTTTGCCGAACCGATGAACCCTAACCTCAACGTTAAAATACCTGAACCGTAACCGTATACAAAATAACTAAACCCTAACCCCTTTTTATGAACCATTTAACCCATATATTTTCCATAAAAAATAAACCCTGACATTTTCGTTAAAAACGTATATCGTAACCCTTTTATAAGAATTTAAACCCTAACAATTACATAACTAAATCCTAACCCTTAAATGCATGAAACCTAATACATGAACAATAAACATAAAACCCTAAACAACTAAACCCTAATTTCCTAAACACCATTACATAAACCTTAAACCCTAACCCCTATAACTCAAACGGTTATGGTTCGATTACTCAAAAAATGTGTAAGGGGTTTTGCAAAAAAAAAAAAAAAAATTCCTATAACGTTATAGATAAAACGTTGAACAATAATCCTTTTTGGTTTAAAACCTGAACATACCCTTTGTGATGAAATGTTGAACACTAAATCATTTGATTAGTAACTGAACCACTAACCGTTTAGGGATTTTAGGTTCTAGTGTTTATGTCATAGGGTTTCAGAGCTTATGGTTTGTTATCCACTTTAGAATTTAGAATTTTGGGTTTATGGTTTCACGGATAAGGGTAGAGTGTTTAATTATTTAGTGCTTAGAGTTTAGTTAAAAAGATTGACAGTTACCTTTTGATGAAAAGTTGACGAATATATTTTTCAAGCGTTAGGGTGTGAGGGTTTACAAATTACGTATTTAGGTTTAAGTTTTTCATCACAGGGTTTACGATTGTAGGTTTATTTTTAAAATTAAACACTAACAATTTGTATGAAACATATAACACTAAAACTAAAATTATAAAAAAAAAACCAAAATCTTCTTTGCTGAACGATGAACCGTAAGCTTACCATTTAAATACCTGAACCTTAACCTTATATAAAATAACTAAACCCTAACCCCTTCCGATAAAACATTTAATCCTCACATTTTCCCTAAAAAAATAAACCCTCACATTTTCAGTAAAAACATATACCCTAACTCTTTTGATAAAAATCTAAATCCTAACCATTTCATAACTAAATCCTAACCCTTAAATGCATAAACCCTAATACAAAAACCAAAAACACTAAACCCTAAACAACTGAACCCAAAATTTTAAAACACTATTACATTAACCTTAAACCCTAACCCTTAAACCTCAAACGGTTATGGTCCGGTTATTCATAAAATTTTTAATGGCTTTAGTACAAAAAAAAAAAAAAAAAAACTTACCCATAACATTGCGCATGAAACATTAAACACTAACCTTTTCGGTTAAGAATTTAAACCCTACACATATTGATGAAACGATGAACACTAAATCATTTCATTAATAACTGAACCACTAACCGTTTAGGGGTTTTAGGGTCTAGTGTTATGTCCTTGGAATTTAGGGGTTACGGTCTGTGGTCGTGTTTAGAGTTCCACGATTAATTGTTCAGGGTTTAATTATTTAGTTGTTAAGGTTTTCTTATCGTGAGATGGGGTTGGGTTTAGGGTTTCAAGCATTTGGGTTGAGGGTTTAGTTTTTCATCAAAGGGTTTAAGGTTATAGGTTTACTTTTAAAAACTAAACCCTAACAATTTTGATGAAACACTGAACACTAAAATTAAAGATAAAAAAAAAAACCATAATCTTTTCTGCCGAACCGATGAACCCTAACCCTCAACGTTTAAATACCTGAACCGTAACCTTATACAAAATAACTAAACCCTAACCCCTTTTTATGAACCATTTAACCCATATATTTTCCATAAAAAATAAACCCTGACATTTTCGTTAAAAACGTATATCGTAACCCTTTTATAAAAATCTAAACCCTAACAATTGCATAACTAAATCCTAACCCTTAAATACATGAACCCTAATACATGAACCATAAACATAAAACCCTAAACAACTAAACCCTAATTTCCTAAACACCATTACATAAACCTTAAACCATAACCCCTAAAACTCAAACGGTTATGGTTCGATTATTCATAAAATGTGTAAGGGGTTTTGCAAAAAAAAAAAAAAAAAAAAAAAACTTTCCTATAACGTTATAGATAAAACGTTGAACAATAATCCTTTTTGGTTTAAAACCTGAACATACCCTTTGTGATGAAACGTTGAACACTAAATCATTTGATTAGTAACTGAACCACTAACCGTTTAGGGATTTTAGGTTCTAGTGTTTATGTCATAGGGTTTTAGAGCTTATGGTTTGTTATCCACTTTAGAATTTAGAATTTTGGGTTTATGGTTTCATGGATAAGGGCAGAGTGTTTAATTATTTAGTGCTTAGAGTTTAGTTAAAAAGATTGACAGTTACCTTTTGATGAAAAGTTGACGAATATATTTTTCAAGCGTTAGGGTGTGAGGGTTTACAAATTACGTATTTAGGTTTAAGTTTTTCATCACAGGGTTTACGATTGTAGGTTTATTTTTAAAACTAAACACTAACAATTTGTATGAAACATAACACTACAACTAAAATTATAAAAAAAAAATCATAAACTTCTTTGCTGAACGAAGAACCGTAACATTACCATTTAAATACCTGAACCTTAACCTTATATAAAATAACTAAACCCTAACCCCTTCCGATAAAACATTTAATCCTCACATTTTCCCTAAAAAAATAAACCCTCACATCTTCAGTAAAAACATATACCCTAACCCTTTTGATAAAAATCTAAACCCTAACCATTTCATAACTAAATCCTAACCCTTAAATGCATAAACCCTAATACAAAAACCAAAAACACTAAACCCTAAACAACTGAACCCAAATTTTTAAAACACTATTACATAAACCTTAAACCCTAACCCTTAAACCTCAAACGGTTATGGTCCGGTTATTCATAAAATTTTTAATGGCTTTAGTACAAAAAAAAAAAAAAAAAACTTACCCATAACATTGCGCATGAAACATTAAACACTAACCTTTTCGGTTAAGAATTTAAACCCTACACATATTGATGAAACGATGAACACTAAATCATTTCATTAATAACTGAACCACTAACCGTTTAGGGGTTTTAGGGTCTAGTGTTATGTCCTTGGAATTTAGGGGTTACGGTCTGTGGTCGTGTTTAGAGTTCCACGATTAATTGTTCAGGGTTTAATTATTTAGTTGTTAAGGTTTTCTTATCGTGAGATGGGGTTGGGTTTAGGGTTTCAAGCATTTGGGTTGAGGGTTTAGTTTTTCATCAAAGGGCTTAAGGTTATAGGTTTACTTTTAAAAACTAAACCCTAACAATTTTGATGAAACACTGAACACTAAAATTAAAGATAAAAAAAACCATAATCTTTTCTGCCGAACCGATGAACCCTAACCCTCAACGTTTAAATACCTGAACCGTAACCTTATACAAAATAACTAAACCCTAACCCCTTTTTATGAACCATTTAACCCATATATTTTCCATAAAAAATAAACCCTGACATTTTTGTTAAAAACGTATATCGTAACCCTTTTATAAAAATCTAAACCCTAACAATTGCATAACTAAATCCTAACCCTTAAATACATGAACCCTAATACATGAACCATAAACATAAAACCCTAAACAACTAAACCCTAATTTCCTAAACACCATTACATAAACCTTAAACCCTAACCCCTAAAACTCAAACGGTTATGGTTCGATTATTCATAAAATGTGTAAGGGGTTTTGCAAAAAAAAAAAAAAAAAAAAACTTTCCTATAACGTTATAGATAAAAAGTTGAACAATAATCCTTGTTGGTTTAAAACCTGAACATACCCTTTGTGATGAAACGTTGAACACTAAATCATTTGATTAGTAACTGAACCACTAACCGTTTAGGGATTTTAGGTTCTAGTGTTTATGTCATAGGGTTTTAGAGCTTATGGTTTGTTATCCACTTTAGAATTTAGAATTTTGGGTTTATGGTTTCACGGATAAGGGTAGAGTGATTAATTATTTAGTGCTTAGAGTTTAGTTAAAAAGATTGACAGTTACCTTTTGATGAAAAGTTGACGAATATATTTTTCAAGCGTTAGGGTGTGAGGGTTTACAAATTACGTATTTAGGTTTAAGTTTTTCATCACAGGGTTTACGATTGTAGGTTTATTTTTAAAACTAAACAATAACAATTTGTATGAAACATATAACACTACAACTAAAATTATAAAAAAAAAATCATAAACTTCTTTGCTGAACGAAGAACCGTAACATTACCATTTAAATACCTGAACCTTAACCTTATATAAAATAACTAAACCCTAACCCCTTCCGATAAAACATTTAATCCTCACATTTTCCCTAAAAAAATAAACCCTCACATCTTCAGTAAAAACATATACCCTAACCCTTTTGATAAAAATCTAAACCCTAACCATTTCATAACTAAATCCTAACCCTTAAATGCATAAACCCTAATACAAAAACCAAAAACACTAAACCCTAAACAACTGAACCCAAATTTTACTCTTTTGCGTGAACCCAAAAGAGTAACACAAATTGCGTTCAAACCAAGCAAACAGCTTAAAAAAAAAATTAAATGTAGACGGGGTATGACGTAGCTGGACGTAACGGGAGGTTTTCGGATGTTGTTGATTTATGTTTTTGGATGTTGCTGGACGTTGCGGGACGTTGCGGGACGTGGTGCTAGTTATTTTTGACGTGGTGCTAGTGTTCTGAGACGTGGTTGACTGTCTTTGTGGAAAAAATCAGCCTAAATTCACATGCATGGATGTAGACGTATCTGGACGTGGTTATAGTTATTTTTGACGTGGTGCTAGTGTTCTGAGACGTGGTGGACTGTCTTTGTGAAAAAACTCAGCTTAAATTCACATGCATGGATGTAGACGTATCTGGACGTGGTTATAGTTATTTTTGATATGGTGCTAGTGTTCTAAGACGCGGTGGACTGTCTTTGTGGAAAAAATCAGCTTAAATTCAAATGCATGGATGTAGACGTATGTGGACGTGGTTATAGTTATTTTTGACGTGGTGCTAGTGTTCTGAGACGTGGTTGACTGTCTTTGTGGAAAAAATAGCTTAAATTCACATGCATGGCTGTAGACGTATCTGGAGGTGGTTATAGTTATTTTTGACGTGGTGCTAGTGTTCTGAGACGTGGGTGACAGTCTTTGTGGAAAAAATCAGCTTAAATTCAAATGCATGGATGTAGACGTATCTGGACGTGGTTATAGTTATTTTTGACGTGGTGCTAGTGAACGTAGACGTGGTTGAATGTCTTTGTGGAAAAAATCAGCTTAAATTCACATGCATGGCTGTAGACGTATCTGGACGTGGTTATAGTTATTTTTGACGTGGTGCTAGTGTTCTGAGACGTGGTTGACTGTCTTTGTGGAAAAAATCAGCCTAAATTCACATGCATGGATGTAGACGTATCTGGACATGGTTATAGTTATTTTTGACGTGATGCTAGTGTTCTGAGACGTGGTGGACTGTCTTTGTGGAAAAAATCAGTTTAAATTCACATGCATGGCTGTTGACGTATCTGGACGTGGTTATAGTTATTTTTGACGTGGTGCTAGTGTTCTGAGACGTGGTGGACTGTCTTTGTGGAAAAAATCAGCTTAAATTCAAATGTCACAAAAGTCACAAAAATCGGCAATTCCATGATACGAATAGCAAGTCCCTACATATAAATGTCACAAAAATCATGTAAACTAAAGTCAAGGACATATCATATCCCATTCCTTAATCCTTTCTAAGAATCTCGGAGACCTCACAAACACAGCTAAACTAGGATCGTGGTGCCTCTCCCATATACGAACCAATGGTGGAAGAGGGCAATCAGTAACCAAACGTACACTTATGAAATGAATGTCATGAATGTGCGCAATGCATATTTCCTTATCCGGCACCGTGGCACCATCTACCTCCCTCACAGGTAATATAGTGAAACAACAAGATGGACTGCGGTCACTGAGATGTACGATCAATGAGTTCGAATACGTGGCAATAGCAAATAAGTCAGTGGGTGTGCGCATCCAATGTTCCATGCCACATGGTGATGAACGGTGAGCTATCCTATTCATTGTCCAATCTATAACTGCCTCAGTAGGAATCTCACCAGGTGCACATGCATCCAAAAGAGGAAGGTACGTAGCTGGATGTGCAACAATCTCTCCAAGAGCCGCCATCCGAACTGTTGTCCAGAGCTCCTCATTTCCATATAGAGAGTGTGCCACAGCTCTAAAACCACAGTTGCCATCTGACTTCACGTTCAAATAACTCGTACAATAAGGGTGAATATATGTAGGAAGGAGGGGAAAACTATGTAGTTCTTCTGTGCCTAAAAAAAAAATAGTTAAATATAATATTCATATACTAGTCATATAGAAGGATCAGTGATTGTATGTCGTACGATCCGAACTGTAATCTGCGACCGGACGAACGAACCGATGAATTGGATCGACGTGTCGCGCGCTCGTATCCACTTTGCGTGCGCATAACAGCTGAATGCAATCTTTGTCGACCGCGAGATTTTGCCAACACAGCGGGCTCACACGCACTACTCCTGTCAGGAAACAAAGCCTCATCTATTGAAACAAGCGCCTGACGCATCACTGCAGCTGGACTGCTCTCAAATACAGGAATGATTTGCTCGCGGAAGTACCTGTTAAGAATAATTTTGAATTATGCAAACAAGCAATGCAATCAACTTATATTTATTTCAAACACATATAAACTGTATTCAAATCAATAAACTCACTGGAGCTCCGGAGAAATGGTATTCGATGCTGTTTGGGAGGGTACGATCTGCAATCTCTTCCAGAACTCGTACAAACTGTCGATTGTGAGCTTATCATTTGATTCCTTTAATTTGAATAGCTCACAAGCACACGGAATACCATGAGTCATCTCGCAGAAGCATTGACATTGATCAAACACTTTGTCGCCCCACCTAGTCATAATTTCAACCTGTTTGCTGATCAAATCCATACAGTGATGTGTCACAATACCATGCAACAGATCATATGGGAATCGCATCTTATCGATTGGTCGTGTCGAAATAGATTCCTCAAGGTGACATCTACAAGGAATTTACGTGCGTGTAAAGTACAAATCACAGCAAAGTAATAATCGCGTGTTTATATAATTTAATAAATAAAGCAAAAATAATCTAAATTAATATACTTACTTGATCTGAGATAACTGATGATTGATATGGTTGTCAATCACCCCAAACAGCGTGTGAAGTGCTTGGGTGCCAGAATTCATCCAGTCTTTAAGTGCAGCATGAGTACTTTCCACTCTGTTGCTACTTGTATTGCCAAGATGAAAAATCTGATTTGTCCAAGCCTTACAAATTTTCTCTTTATGGGAAAGCCATGTACCCTCCAAGTATACCACAGCTTCAGGCTCAATAGTAGAGTAATTATCCCTGAACAGCTGCAGTAAAATTTCATACTCTTCAACTGTTGGCGCATTGATGATTTTCTTCCACATGGCTTTGACATCCCTTTTTAATCTATCTCCACGAACTTTTTTTCTCAACATTGCGTCAACATCACGGTCTATATGCCACATGCATAACAGGTGGTGTGAATGTGGAAAATGATTCTTAATAGGCCTCAGCAACCCACCCTCTTTATCCGAGACAATAGCACTTGGCACATGTACATCATCCAACAATATCCTCAAATGTGACATAACCCAACCGTATGTGATGGCAGTCTCATCTCTCAAAAGGGCAAATGCCATATTGAAGTTAATGTTGGTAGGAGTCATACCTATCATCTGAAAGAGCGGCATTTTGTACTTGTTCGTCTTGTACGTTGAATCAACCACAATGACCCAATGATATCGAGCGAACATCTGAATTGATGCTGGATGAGCTATGAATGCGTGGGTGATCTTATTTGTGCCAACTTCCTTCTGAGTTTTAACATAGTAATGTTTCTCCTTGGCCAAACGAACAAATTCTTCCCCAATATCTCTACCTTGCAGCTCATCCTCCCTGTCCTGTGCTATGTGGTTGTAAACAGCCTTCATTGTCACATTATCATTGGGGTATTCCGCATCAATCATTGCCTTGATGATTTTTGGCTTCACATTTCCCTTGCCCAACCTTTTAGCTAAGGCCTTTGCTCCGTCACTCATGCAGCTAAACTGTCTATGCCCCTGTGGATAAACTATACCAGAATGATTGTGCGTTGACTCATAACCGGGATAAGTTCTGATCCACCAACCAAATTTCGGCTTGTTCTTAGAATATAACTTGAAAGGGCACTCACATCCTTTCCGTCTGGTATTTTTCCTTTCTTTGGGGGTAGGCCCCTGCTCAATAGGATCCCTCTACCGTGCGCACCGATACGTGTAAGCATTTGCTTTTTGAGTCCGCCCAGCAATAATAAGCTCGAAACGTAATACATTGGCTACATCTTTACAATGCTGAAATGCTTCTTCGTGAGTCTTAAAATAAATGGGAGACTCAAAATAGCCACTCAAATCAACCGACAGATCGGGTAATTCAACTGGATCCTGCATCATTCGTAAAATAAACATAAGTTCACCTTTCTAATTATACAAAATAAAACTAAATATGTAAAAACATAATATTAACAATAACAAACATTTAAAAAACGCCTATACTGGGTGTGTAAACCATTGAATAAATGCCCAGTATAGGCGTGAAAACCATTGCATAAACGCCCAGTATAGACGTGAAAACCATGGTGAAAACGCCTAAAATGGCCGATTTTACCATGGCATTCATGCCACCAAATGTTGCGATACCATGGTTTGAGCGCCCGTTTAAGGCGTGTGGCCCATGCATAGAGCGCACATTTTGGGCGGTTATGCCATGGTTTGAACGCCCATTTTGGGCGTCCGATCGATGGTTCTGCCACCTATTTTGGGCGTTTGAACCATTGAATGAAGGCGCCTAAAATGTAAGTGCTTACCATAGATATTGTAAACATACAACATAACAAATACATAAACGAAAACGTACCATTTTCTCAAGAATCTTGAACCAATGCGTTTCATCAACGTAGTTCAACGAGCATTGTGAAGGCTTCACTAATTTTTAGACGCGGTTTTGGAGTGTTTGGCAATTTAGAAGTTGATAAAAATGTTTTAGTATATCATACTTTATTCACGTAGTTAGGGTGGCCACCCATTTCGTGCGTGTAAACCATGGAATGGGCGCATAGAATAGGCGCATATTCCATGGCTCAAGCGCCTTACTTATGCGTCCGTATCCATGGTGACTCACTCGTTTTAGGTGAGGTATACCATGGTGAGTGTTTTTTTTTTCATGGGTACGGACGCATTAGTAACGCGTCCGTACCAACTGCAGCCATATGTAATCCAATACATTCCACCATGTCTCAAAACAACTAGAACAACGTCTCAAAACACTAGAACCACGTTCAGAAACGTCTACATCCAGACATGTTTATTGAAACTTATTTTTTCACAAAACAACTAGAACAACGTCTCAAAAACATTAGAACTACGTCCAAAAACGTCTACACCCATTCATGTGAATTTTGCAGGATTTTCTTCACAAATACATTCCACCACGGCTCAAAACAACTAGAACAACGTCTCAAAACACTATAACCACGTCCAGAAACGTCTACATCCAGACATGTTAATTGAAACTTATTTTTTCACAAAACATCTCAACTCGTCTCAAAATGCTAGAACCACGTCCAAAAACGTCTACATGAAGACATGTTAATTTAAACTTATTTTTTCACAAAACATCTAAACTCGTCTCAGAAAACACTAGAACCACGTCCAAAAACGTCTACATCCATTCATGTGAATTTAAACTGTTTTTTTCACAAAGACAGTCCACCACGTCTCAAAACACTAGAACTACGTCTCAAAACACTAGAACCACGTCCAAAAACGTCTACATGAAGACATGTGAATTTAAACTTATTTTTTCACAAAACATCTCAACTCGTCTCAGAAAAACTAGAACCACGTCCAAAAACGTCTACATCCATTCATGTGAATTTAAACTGTTTTTTTTTTTCACGAAGACAGTCCACCACGTCTCAAAATACTAGAACCACGTCTCAAAACACTAGAACCACGTCCAAAAACGTCTACATGAAGACATGTGAATTTAAACTTATTTTTTCACAAAACATCTCACTTGTCTCAGAAAAACTAGAACCACGTCCAAAAAGTCTACATCCATTCATGTGAATTTAAACTTTTTTTTTCACAAAGACAGTCCACCACGTCTCAGAACAACTAGAACAACATCTCAAAACACTAGAATAACGTCTCAAAACACTATAACCACGTCCAAAAACGTCTACATGAAGACATGTGAATTTAAACTTATTTTTTCACAAAACATCTCAACTCGTCTCAGAAAAACTAGAACCACATCAAAAAACGTCTACATCCATTCATGTGAATTTAAACTGTTTTTTTCACAAAGACAGTCCACCACGTCTCAGAACAACTAGAACAACGTCTCAAAACACTAGAACCACGTTCAAAAACGTCTACATCCAGACATGTCAATTGAAACTTATTTTTTCACAAAACATCTCAACTCGTCTCAGAACAACTATAACCACGTCCAATAACGTCTACATCCATTCATGTGAATTTTAACTGATTTTTTTTCACAAATACATTCCACCACGTCTCAGAACAACTAGAACAACGTCTCAAAACACTTGAACCACGTCCAGAAACGTCTACATCCAGACATGTTAATTGAAACTTATTTTTTCACAAAACATCTCAACTCGTCTCAGAACAACTATAACCACGTCCAAAAACGTCTACATCCATTCATGTGAATTTTAACTAATTTTTTCACAAAGACATACTTTATTCACGTAGTCAGGGTGGCCACCCGTTTCGGGCGTGGACACCATGGTCTGGGCGCATATAATAGGCGCATACTCCATGGCCTAGGCGCGTTACTTATGCGTCTGTGTCCATGGCGACTCGCCCATTTTAGGTGTGGTATACCATGGTGAGTGTTTCTTTTTCATGCGTTTCTTCCGTTGTGCCGGTGCCTATTTTACGTGGTCCGTACATGGTGAACGTGCGTAATTTGGGTGGGTCATCCATTGCAAATTACCTTTTTCAAATATTTTTTATTTTAAATTATTTCTTATTTGAAATAAGGGTCATTTTGGTCATTTTGCACTAAAATTTGAGCTACAAATAGCAATTATGAGCTACAAATAGCAACACCCAACCTAAACCCTACACTTATTGATGAAATGATGAACTGTAAATCATTTCATTAATAACCGAACCACTAACCGTTTTGGGGTTTAGGGTCTAGTGTTTAGGTCCTTGGAATTTAGGGGTTACGATTTTTGGTCGTGTTTAGAGTTCCACGATTAATGGTTCCGGGTTTAATTATTTAATTGTTAAGGTTTTATTTACGTGAGATGGGGTTGGGTTTAGGGTTCAAGCATTAGGGTTGAGGGTTTACACGTTACGTGGTTAGGGTTTAGTTTTTCATCAAAGGGTTTACGGTTATAGGTTTACTTTTGAAAACTAAACCCTAACAGTTTTGATGAAACACTGAACACTAAAATTAAAGATAAAAAAAACCATAATCTTTTATGCCGAACCGATGAACCCTAACCTCATCGTTTAAATACCTGAACCGCAACCTTATACAAAATAACTAAACCCTAACCCCCTTCTTATGAACCATTTAACCCATATATTTTCCATGAAAAATAAAGCCTGACATTTTCGTTAATAACGTATATCCTAACCCTTTTATAAAAATCTAAACCCTAACAATTACATAACTAAATCCTAACCCTTAAATGCATGAACCCTAATACATGAACCATAAACACTAAACCCTAAACAACTAAATCCTAATTTCCTAAACACTATTACGTAACCCTTAAACTCATACGGTTATGGTTCTATTATTCATAAAATTTGTAAGGGGTTTTGCAAAAAAAAAAAAAAAAAAAAATTTCCTACAACGTTATAGATAAAACGTTGAAAAATAACCCTTTTTGGTTTAAAACCTGAACCATACACTTTGTGATTAAACGTTGAACACTAAATCATTTGATTAGTAACTGAACCACTAAACGTTTAGGGGTTTTAGGGTCCAGTGTTTATGTCATAGGTTTTAGAGCTTTTGGTTTGTTATCCACTTTAGAATTTACAATTTAGGGTTTATGGTTTCACGGATATGGGTGTAGTGTTTAATTATTTAGTGGTTAGAGTTTAGTTAAAAAGATTGACAGTTACGTTTTGATGAAAAGTTGACGAATATATTTTTCAAGCGTTAGGGTGTGAGGGTTTACAAATTACGCATTTAGGTTTTAGTTTTTCATCACAGGGTTTAAGATTGTAGGTTTATTTTTAAAACTAAACACTAACAATTTTTATGAAACATATAACACTAAAACTAAAAATATTAAAAAAAAAATCATAATCTTCTTTGCAGAACGATGAACCCTAACCTTTCAATTTAAATACCTGAAACATAACCTTATATAAAATAACCAAACCCTAACCCCTTCCGATAAAACTTTTATTCGTAACATTTTCTATAAAAAAATAAACCCTCACGTTTTCGGTAAAAACATATACCCTGACCCTTTTCATGAAAATCTAAAACCTAACCATTTCATAATTGAACCCTAACACTTAAATGCATAAACCCTAATACATAAACAAGAAACACTAAACCCTAACCAACTGAACCCAAATTTTGAAAACACTATTACATAAACCTTAAACCCTAACCCTTAAACCTCAAACGGTTATGGTTAGGTTATTCATAAAATTTTTAATGGGTTTAGTAAAAAAAAAAAAAAAACTTACCCATAGCAATGCGCATGAAACGTTGAACACTAACCTTTTTGGTTAAAAACCTAAACCCTATACTTATTGATGAAACGATGAACTCTAAATAATTTCATTAATAACCGAACCACTAACCGTTTAGGGGTTTAGGGTCTACTGTTTAGGTCCTTGGAATTTAGGGTATACGGTTTTTGGTCATGTTTAGAGATCGACGATAAATGGTTCAGGGCTTAATTATTTAGTTGTTAAGGTTTTATTTACGTGAGATGGGGTTGGGTTTAGGGTTTCAAGCATTAGGGTTGAGTGTTTACACATTACGTGGTTAGGGTTTAGTTTTTCATCAAAGGGTTTAAGGTTTACTTTTAAAAACTAAACCCTAACAATTTTGATGAAACACTGAAGACTAAAATTAAAGATAAAAAAAAACCATAATCTTTTATGCTGAACTGATGAACCCTAACCTCATCGTTTAAATACCTGAACCGCAAGCTTATACAAAATAACTAAACCCTAACCCCTTCTTATGAACCATTTAACCCATATATTTTCCATAAAAGATGAATCCTGACATTTTCGTTAATAACGTATATCCTAACCCTTTTATAAAAATCAAAACCCTAACAATTACATAACTAAATCCTAACCCTTAAATGCATGAACCCTAATACATGAACCATAAACACTAAACCCTAAACAACTAAATACTAATTTCCTAAACACTATTACGTAACCCTTAAACCCTAACCCCTAAAACTCATACGGTTATGGTTCTATTATTCATAAAATTTGCAAGGGGTTTTGCAAAAAAAAAAAAAAAAAAACTTTCCTACAACGTTATAGATAAAAAGTTGAAAAATAACCCTTTTTGGTTTAAAACCTGAACCATACACTTTGTGATGAAACGTTGAACACTAAATCATTTGATTAGTAATTGAACCACTAACCGTTTAGGGGTTTTAGGGTCCAGTGTTTATGTCATAGGTTTTAGAGCTTTTGGTTTGTTATCCACTTTAGAATTTACAATTTAGGGTTTATGGTTTCACGGATAAGGGTGTAGTGTTTAATTATTTAGTGGTTAGAGTTTAGTTAAAAAGATTGACAGTTACCTTTTGATGAAAAGTTGACGAATATATTTTTCAAGCGTTAGGGTGTGAGGGTTTACAAATTACGCATTTAGGTTTAAGTTTTTCATCACAAGGTTTAAGATTGTATGTTTATTTTTAAAACTAAACACTAACAATTTTTATGAAACATATAACACTAAAACTAAAATTATTAAAAAAACCGTAATCTTCTTATGAACCCTAACTTTACAATTTAAATACCTGAACCATAACCTTATATAAAATAACTAAACCCTAACCCCTTCCGATAAAAATTTTAATCGTAACATTTTCTATAAAAAAATAAACTCTCACGTTTTCGGTAAAAACATATACCCTGGCCCTTTTGATGAAAATCTAAACCCTAACCATTTCATAACTAAATCCTAACCCTTAAATGCATAAACCCTAATACATAAACCAAAAACAGTAAACCCTAAACAATTGAACCCAAATTTTGAAAACACTATTACATAAACCGTAAACCCTAACCCTTAAACCTCAAACGGTTATGGTTCGGTTATTCATAAAATTTTTAATGGGTTTAGTAAAAAAAAAAAAATTTACCCATAACATTGCGCATGAAACGTTGAAACTAACATTTTTGGTTAAAAACCTAAACGCTACACTTATTGATGAAATGATGATCTCTAAATCATTTCATTAATAACCGAACCACTAACCGTTTAGGGGTTTAGGGTCTAGTGTTTTAGGTCCTTGGAATTTAGGGGTTACGGTTTTTGGTCGTGTTTAGAGTTCCACGATTAATGGTTCAGGGTTTAATTATTTAGTTGTTAAGGTTTTATTTACGTGAGATGGGGTTGGGTTTAGGGTTGAAGCATTAGGGTTGAGGGTGTACACATTACGTGCTTAGGGTTTAGTTTTTCATCAAAGGAGTTAAGGTTATAGGTTTACTTTAAAAACTAAACCCTAACAATTTTGATGAAACACTGAACACTAAAATTAAAGATAAAAAAAAACCATAATCTTTTTTGCCGAACTGATGAACCCTAACCTCATCGTTTAAATACCTGAACCGCAACCTTATACAAAATAACTAAACCCTAACCCCCTTCTTATGAACCATTTAACCCATATATTTTCCATGAAAAATAAAGCCTGACATTTTCGTTAATAACATATATCCCAACCCTTTTATAAAAATCTAAACCCTAACAATTACATAACTAAATCCTAACCCTTAAATGCATGAACCTTAATACATGAACCATAAACACTAAACCCTAAACAACTAAAACTTAATTTCCTAAACACTATTACGTAACCCTTAAACTCTAACCCCTAAAACTCATACGGTTATGGTTCTATTATCCATAAAATTTGTAAGGGGTTTTGCAAAAAAAAAAAAAAACTATAAAACGTTGAAAAATAACCCTTTTTGGTTTAAAACCTGAACCATACACTTTGTGATGAAACGTTGAACACTAAATCATTTGATTAGTAACTGATCCACTAACCGTTTAGGGGTTTTAGGGTCTAGTGTTTATGTCATAGGTTTTAGAGCTTTTGGTTTGTTATCCACTTTAGAATTTACAATTTAGGGTTTTTGGTTTTACGGATAAGGGTGTAGTGTTTAATTATTTAGTGGTTAGAGTTTAGTTAAAAAGATTGACAGTTACCTTTTGATGAAAAGTTGACGAATATATTTTTCAAGCGTTAGGGTGTGAGGGTTTACAAATTACGCATTTAGGTTTAAGTTTTTCATCACATTGTAGGTTTATTTTTAAAACTAAACACTAACAATTCTTATGAAACATATAACACTAAAACTAAAAATATTTAAAAAAAAAACCGTAATCTTCTTTGCAGAACGATGAACCCTAACCTTACAATTTAAATACCTGAACCATAACCTTATATAAAATAACTAAACCCTAACCCCTTCCAATAAAACTTTTAATCGTAACATTTTCTATAAAAAAAATAAACCCTCACGTTTTCAGTAAAAACATATGCCTTGGCCCTTTTGATGAAAATCTAAACCCTAACCATTTCATAACTAAATCCTAACCCTTAAATGAATAAACCCTAATACATAAACCAAAAACACTAAACCCTAAACAACTGAACCCAAATTTTGAAAACACTATTACATAAACCATAAACCCTACCTCAAACGGTTATGGTTCGGTTATTCATAAAATTTTTAATGGGTTTAGTAAACAAAAAATTTACCCATAACATTGCGCATGAAACGTTGAACACTAACATTTTTGGTTAAAAACCTAAACCCTATGATGTGAATCCAAGGTACGAATTCACGTGAATTATAGAATCGTCCTCGATTGATCTTTTGAGCAAAACAACTAGCTCAAGTGGATTCAACAATATTGAGTATTAATGAACTCAACACCTTTGAATCACACTATATTGAAGGATGTCTTGAAATCTTCCAAGCAAAAACAACCCAAACCAAAATAGACCCAACAACAATAGGATGAAACCTATCACCTTTGAATCATAAAATGGTAGTTTTGAAATTACTATTCCCAACCCCTCTAATTTTCAAACCCAACAACACTAGGATAAACCTAACACCTTTGGATTATGAAATGAATTAGAAAAGAAGAGTAGAAGGCGCCACAACTAAAAGGAAGAGTTTTAGTTGATAAGCCAAATAAGTTTTGCAAGCATACTTGCAAGACTAAAACTAGCTCACTAAGAAACTAGCAAAGAAAGGAAAATTCCTTAAAGTTTATAACATCAAATCTTTTAATTCTAATAGCTAACCAAGGCCCCTATTTATAGAGTTTCAAGAGGGACCAAGGTTGGAAATTACAAAAGGATTAAAGGAGCAATTCTAAATCTTCTAGTCAAGACTAGCATTAACACTTCTCTTTGACCAAGAAAAGCTCTTTGACCTAGAAAAGCTCTTTGACCTAGAAGACTCTTGCACTTAATTCTAATATTCTAAATACTAAAAAAAATGCAGAAAACAACTTGAAAATATCACCCAAATGCTGTTGAATTTCGTCCATAAATTCAGCTTATAAATGCAACGTTCAACCTTCTTCAGGCGACATGGGCATGTCAGAGGAAAAGTTATATTCTGCCCAACCTTTCTCAGGCGACATGGGCATGTCAGAAGAAAAGTTCGTTTCTGCCCAACCTTTCTCAGGCGACATGGGCATGTCAGAAGAAAAGTTCTATTCTGTCCAACCTTCCTCAGGCGACATGGGCATGTCGGAGGAAATGTTCACTTCTGGAAGCTTCATAAAAAAAGTACTTTCCACACCATTTGGAAGAAGATCCAAGACTTGCAAAATGTTGTAATTTTGGGCATGAATTGAGGTGGCCTTTGGATCCTCATTTGAATGGACTTCAAGAATCAAAATGTTCAAGGCTTCTTTGATGTTTCAGTTAGATTCGCATCACCCTACACTTATTGATGAAATGATGAACTCTATATCATTTCATTAATATCCGAACTAACCGTTTTGGGGTTTAGGGTCTAGTGTTTAGGTCCTTGGAATTTAGGGGTTACGGTTTTTGGTCGTGTTTAGAGTTCCACGAATAATGGTTCAGGGTTTAATTATTTAGTTGTTAAGGTTTTATTTACGTGAGATGGGGTTGGGTTTAGGGTTCAAGCATTAGGGTTGAGGGTGTACACATTACGTGGTTAGGGTTTAGTTTTTCATCAAAGGGTTTAAGGTTATAGGTTTACTTTTAAAAACTAAATCCTAACAATTTTGATGAAACACTGAACACTAAAATTTAAGATAAAAAAAACCAAAATCTTTTGTGCCGAACCGATGAACCCTAACCTCATCATTTAAATACCCTAACCTTTTAGTGGTTTTAGGGTCCAGTGTTTATGTCATAGGTTTTAGAGCTTTTGGTTTGTTATCCACTTTAGAATTTACAATTTAGGGTTTATGGTTTCACGGATAAGGGTGTAGTGTTTAATTATTTAGTGGTTAGAGTTTAGTTAAAAAGATTGACAGTTACCTTTTGATGAACTTGACGAATATATTTTTCAAGCGTTAGGGTGTGAGGGTTTACAAATTACGCATTTAGGTTTTAGTTTTTCATCACAGGGTTTAAGATTGTAGGTTTATTTTTAAAACTAAACACTAACAATTTTTATGTAATATATAACACAAAAACTAAAAATATATAAAAAAAAAAACCATAATCTTCTTTGCAGAATGATGAACCCTAACCTTACAATTTAAATACCTGAACCATATCCTTATATAAAATAACTAAACCCTAACCCCTTTCGATAAAACTTTTAATCGTAACATTTTCTATAAAAAAATAAACCCTCACGTTTTCGGTAAAAACATATACCCTAGCCCTTTTCATGAAAATCTAAACCCTAACCATTTCATAACTAAATCCTAACCCTTAAATGCATAAACCCTATTACAGAAACCAAAAACACTAAACCCTAAACAACTGAACCCAAATTTTGAAAACACTATTACATAAACCGTAAACCCTAACCCTTAAACCTCAAACGGTTATGGTTCGGTTATTCATAAAATTTTTAATGGGTTTAGTAATAAAAAAAAAAAATTTACCCATAACATTGCGCATGAAACGTTGAACACTAACATTTTTGGTTACAAACCTAAACCCTACACTTTTTGATGAAATGATGAACTCTAAATCATTTCATTAGTAACCGAACCACTAACCGTTTTGGGGTTTAGGGTCTAGTGTTTAGGTCCTTGGAATTTAGGGGTTACGGTTTTTGGTCGTGTTTAGAGTTCCACGATTAATGGTTCAGGGTTTAATTATTTAGTTGTTAAGGTTTTATTTACGTGAGACGGGGTTGGGTTTAGGGTTCAAGCATTAGGGTTGAGTGTTTACACATTACGTGCTTAGGGTTTAGTTTTTCATTAAAGGGTTTAAGGTTTACTTTTAAAAACTAAACCCTAACAATTTTGATGAAACACTGAACACTAAAATTTAAGATAAAAAAAAACTATAATCTTTTATGCCGAACCGATGAACCCTAACCTCATCATTTAAATACCCGAACCGCAACTTTATACCAAATAATTAAACCCTAACCCCTTCTTATGAACCATTTAACCCATATATTTTCCATGACAAATAAAGCCTGACATTTTCGTTAATAATGTATATCCTAACCCTTTTATAAAAATCTAAACCCTAACTATTACATAACTAAATCCTAACCCTTAAATGCATGAACCCTAATACATGAACCATAAACACTAAACCCTAAACAACTAAAAACTATTACATAACCCTTAAACCCTAACCCCTAAAACTCATAGGGTTAAGGTTCTATTATTCATAAAATGTGTAAGGGGTTTTGCAGAAAAAAAAAACTTTCCTACAACGTCATAGATAAAACGTTGAATAATAACCCTTTTTGGTTTAAAACCTGAACCATACATTTTGTGATGAAACGTTGAACACTAAATCATTTGATTAGTAACTGAACCACTAACCGTTTAGGGGTTTTAGGGTCCAATGTTTATGTCATAGGTTTTAGAGCTTTTGGTTTGTTATCCACTTTAGAATTTACAATTTAGGGTTTATGGTTTCACGGATAAGGGTGTAGTGTTTAATTATTTAGTGGTTAGAGTTTAGTTAAAAAGATTGACAGTTACCTTTTGATGAAAAGTTGACGAATATATTTTTCAAGCGTTAGGGTGTGAGGGTTTACAAATTACGCATTTAGGTTTTAGTTTTTCATCACAGGGTTTAAGATTGTAGGTTTATTTTTAAAACTAAACACTAACAATTTTTATGAAACATATAACACTAAAACTAAAAATATAAAAAAAAATCATAATCTTCTTTGCAGAACGATGAACCCTAACCTTTCAATTTAAATACCCGAACCATAACCTTATAAAAAATAACTAAACCCTAACCCCTTCCGATAAAACTTTTAATCGTAACATTTTCTATAAAAAAATAAACCCTCACATTTTCGGTAAAAACATATACCCTGACCCTTTTCATGAAAATCTAAACCCTAACCATTTCATAATTGAACCCTAACACTTAAATGCATAAACCCTAATACATAAACCAAAAACACTAAACCCTAACCAACTGAACCGAAATTTTGAAAACACTATTTATATAAACCTTAAACCCTAACCCTTAAACCTCAAACGGTTATGGTTCGGTTATTCATAAAATTTTTAATGGGTTTAGTAAAAAAAAAAAAAAAAAACTTACCCATAACAATGCGCATGAAACGTTGAACACTAACCTTTTTGGTTAAAAACCCAAACCCTATACTTATTGATGAAACGATGCACTCTAAATAATTTCATTAATAACGGAACCACTAACCGTTTAGGGGTTTAGGGTCTACTGTTAAGGTCCTTGGAATTTAGGGTTTACGGTTTTTGGTCATGTTTAGAGTTCCACGATTAATGGTTCAGGGTTTAATTATTTAGTTGTTAAGGTTTTATTTAAGTGAGATGGGGTTGGGTTTAGGGTTTCAAGCATTAGGGTTGAGTGTTTACGCATTACGTGGTTAGGGTTTAGTTTTTCATCAACGGGTTTAAGGTTTACTTTTAAAAACTAAACCCTAACAATTTTAATGAAACACTGAAGACTAAAATTAAAGATAAAAAAAAAACCATAATCTTTTATACCGAACTGATGAACCCTAACCTCATTGTTTAAATACCTGAACCGCAACCTTATACAAAATAACTAAACCCTAACCCCCTTCTTATGAACCATTTAACCCATATATTTTCCATGAAAAATAAAGCCTGACATTTTCGTTAATAACATATATCCTAACCCTTTTATAAAAATCTAAACCGTAACAATTACATAACTAAATGCTAACCCTTAAATGCATGAACCCTAATACATGAACCATAAACACTAAACCCTAAACAACTAAAACCTAATTTCCTAAACACTATTACGTAACCCTTAAACTCTAACCCCTAAAACTCATACGGTTATGGTTCTATTATTCATAAAATTTGTAAGGGGTTTTGCAAAAAAAAAAAAAAAAAAAAAAAACTTTCCTTCAACGTTATAGATAAAACGTTGAAAAATAACCCTTTTTGGTTTAAAACCTGAACCATACACTTTGTGATGAAACGTTGAACACTAAATCATTTGATTAGTAACTGAACCACTAACCGTTTAGGGGTTTTATGGTCCAGTGTTTATGTCATAGGTTTTAGAGCTTTTGGTTTGTTATCCACTTTAGAATCTACAATTTAGGGTTTATGGTTTCACGGATAAGGGTGTAGTGTTTAATTATTTAGTGGTTAGAGTTTAGTTAAAAAGATTGACAGTTACCTTTTGATGAAAAGTTGACGAATATATTTTTCAAGCGTTAGGGTGTGAGGGTTTACAAATTACGCATTTAGGTTTAAGTTTTTCATCACACAGTTTAAGATTGTAGGTTTATTTTTAAAACTAAACACTAACAATTTTTATGAAACATATAACACTAAAACAAAAAATATTAAAAAAAACCATAATCCTCTTTGCAGAACGATGAACCCTAACCTTACAATTTAAATACTGAACCATAACCTTATATAAAATAACTAAACCCTAAACCCTTCCGATAAAACTTTTAATCGTAACATTTTCTATAAAAAATAAACCCTCACGTTTTCGGTAAAAACATATACCCTGGCCCTTTTGATGAAAATCTAAACCCTAACCATTTCATAACTAAATCCTAACCCTTAAATGCATAAACCCTAATACATAAACCAAAAACACTAAACCCTAAACAACTGAACCCAAATTTTGAAAACACTATTACATAAACCGTAAACCCTAACCTTTAAACCTCAAACGGTTATGGTTCGGTTATTCATAAAATTTTTAATGGGTTTAGTAAAAAAAAAATTTACCCATAACATTGCGCATGAAACGTTGAACACTAACATTTTTGGTTAAAAACCTAAACCCTACACTTATTGATAAAATGATGAACTCTATATCATTTCATTAATAACCGAACTAACCGTTTAGGGGTTTAGGGTCTATTGTTTAGGTCCTTGGAATTTAGGGGTTACGGTTTTTGGTCGTGTTTAGAGTTCCACGATTAATGGTTCAGGGTTTAATTATTTAGTTGTTAAGGTTTTATTCACGTGAGATGGGGTTGGGTTTAGGGTTCAAGCATTAGGGTTGAGGGTTTACACATTACGTGGTTACGGTTTAGTTTTTCATCAAAGGGTTTAAGGTTATAGGTTTACTTTTGAAAACAAAACCCTAACAATTTTGATAAAAAACTGAACACTAAAACTAAAGATAAAAAAAACATAATCTTTTATGCCGAACCGATGAACCCTAACCTCATCATTTAAATACCTGAACCGCAACTTTATACAAAATAATTAAACCCTAACCCCTTCTTATGAACCATTTAACCCATATATTTTCCATGAAAAATAATGCCTGACATTTTCGTTAATAACGTATATCCTAACCCTTTTATAAAAATCTAAACCCTAACAATTACATAACTAAATCCTAACCCTTAAATGCATGAACCCTAATACATGAACCATAAACACTAAACCCTAAACAACTAAACACTATTACATAACCCTTAGACCCTAACCCCTAAAACTCATATATTATTGATAAAATGTGTAAGGGGTTTTGCAGAAAAAAAAAAAAAAAAACTTTCCTACAACGTCATAGATAAAACGTTGAATAATAACCCATTTTGGTTTATAACCTGAACCACACACTTTGTGATGAAACGTTGAACACTAAATCATTGATTAGTAACTGAACCACTAACAGTTTAGGGGTTTTAGGGTCCAGTGTTTATGTCATAGGGTTTTAGAGCTTATGGTTTGTTATCCACTTTAGAATTTACAATTTAGGGTTTGTGGTTTCACGGATAAGGGTGTAGTGTTTAATTATTTAGTGTTTAGAGTTTAGTTAAAAAGATTGACAACTCCTTTTGATGAAAAGTTGACGAATATATTTTTCAAGCGTTAGGGTGTGAGGGTTTACAAATTACGCATTTAGGTTTTAGTTTTTCATCACAGGGTTTAAGATTGTAGGTTTATTTTTAAAACTAAACACTAACAATTTTTATGAAACATATAACACTAAAACTAAAAATATATAAAAAAAAAAAACCATAATCTTCTTTGCAGAACGATGAACCCTAACCTTACAATTTAAATACCTGAACCATAACCTTATATAAAATAACTAAACCCTAACCCCTTCCGATAAAACTTTAAATCGTAATATTTTCTATAAAAAAAAAATAAACCCTCACATTTTCGGTAAAAACATATACCCTGACCCTTTTGATGAAAATCTAAACCCTAACCATTTCATAATTGAACCCTAACACTTAAATGCATAAACCCTAATATACAAACCAAAAACACTAAACCCTAACCAACTGAACCCAAATTTTGAAAACACTATTACATAAACCAAAAACCCTAACCCTTAAACCTCAAACGGTTATGGTTCGGTTATTCATAAAATTTTTAATGGGTTTAGTAAAAAAAAAAAAATTTACCCATAACATTGCGCATGAAACGTTGAACACTAACATTTTTGGTTAAAAACCTAAACCCTACACTTATTGATGAAATGATGAACTCTAAATCATTTCATTAATAACCGAACCACTAACCGTTTTGGGGTTTAGGGTCTAGTGTTTAGGTCCTTGGAATTTAGGGGTTACGATTTTTGGTCGTGTTTAGAGTTCCGCGATTAATGGTTCAGGGTTTAATTATTTAGTTGTTAAGGTTTTATTTACGTGAGATGGGATTGGGTTTAGGGTTCAAGCATTAGGGTTGAGGGTTTACACATTACGTGGTTACGGTTTAGTTTTTCATCAAAGGGTTTAAGGTTATAGGTTTACTTTTAAAAAGTAAAACCTAACAATTTTGATGAAACACTGAACATTAAAATTTAAGATAAAAAAACCATAATCTTTTATGCCGAACCGATGAACCCTAACCTCATCATTTAAATACCTGAACCGCAACTTTATGCAAAATAATTAAACCCTAACCCTTTCTTATGAACCATTTAACCCATATATTTTCCATGAAAAATAAAGCCTGACATTTTCGTTAATAACGTATATCCTAACCCTTTTATAAAAATCTAAACCCTAACAATTACATGACTAAATCCTAACCCTTAAATGCATGAACCCTAATACATGAACCATAAACACTAAACCCTAAACAACTAAACACTATTACATAACCCTTAAACCCTAACCCCTAAAACTCATACAGTTAAGGTTCTATTATTCATAAAATGTGTAAGGGGTTTTGCAGAAAAAAAAAAAATAAACTTTCCTACAACGTCATAGATAAAACGTTGAATAATAACACTTTTTGGTTTAAAACCTGAACCATACACTTTGTGATGAAACGTTGAACACTAAATCATTTGATTAGTAACTGAACCACTAACCGTTTAGGGGTTTTAGGGTAGGAGTGTTTATGTCATAGGTTTTAGAGCTTTTGGTTTGTTATCCACTTTAGAATTTACAATTTAGGGTTTATGGTTTCACGGATAAGGGTGTAGTGTTTAATTATTTAGTGGTTAGAGTTTAGTTAAAAAGATTGACAGTTACCTTTTGATGAAAAGTTGACGAATATATTTTTCAAGCGTTAGGGTGTGAGGGTTTACAAATTACGCATTTAGGTGATGGGAATCAAGACAAATCCATTCCACCAAGTCCAATTCAAGATATAGTTGGGCCTCTCACAAGGCTAAGGAAGCAAAAGATGGAAGAGGCTTTGTCCAAGTTAGCTACAAAATCATTAGAAGAAGCTCAGTCCAACTACACGTCATTCAAGCCCAAGCTCTATATTCTTGTGGGAGTCTTGGACCAAGCTTCTAGCTAATGATTTAAGGGCTGCGCTCCACACTCTTTCACAGCCCAAATGGAGTGCAACAAAACACAAGTGCTGATTCTTATGTTCTACCCAACCCGAGAGCAAGTTTTGGGTGCAAGTCCAATTCCATTAGATGTTTTTCGGCCCATATCAGTTCAGAATACTCAAGGAACATTCTAGGATGTTTCCACACGTTTTTGGGGTCAATTAGAAGCATTGGATCAGCCTTGGTGGTCAAATTCATGAAGACTAGTTAATGGAGACTTTCCAAGTTCTCTAGGTGCATGAATCTTCACTTAAAGCCTTCAAAGCTCTTCATTTCGGTTCCAAGACTCAAGAAAGCAACTTTTCAGAATTCCAGCATCATTGGAACATGTTCTCTTTTATGTGAAAAGGTGCAATGCTTCACATATAAAGAATTGAAGTTGGAAAGCCACCCGGGAAACCAAATGGTCACTAGTTTTCATCAAAAATAATTCTAAGTCTTTTATTTTCATTTTAGCTTAATAATTTCGTGGCTTTTGAATAGGAATCAGATTATTATTAGTATTTTAAGAGTCATAAGTCAATAAGTCAAGTTAGGGACTAGTTTTACAAAACATTATAAGTCTATGACTTTAGTTTGTAAATAACTATTATCATGTAAGGTTCTCCTTTTTGTTATAAAAGGAGCTAAGTATTATTCAATAAGAAGATTTTGGAGAGTTATAAACTTGTTAAGGAGTTTCCTTAAGTACTAGTCTTGAACTAGATTGGGTTTTGTAAGTTTTCCTTACATAACTAACAGCTTATCATTCAAATCTTCTTCCATTTGAATGTGGCGCTTTTAACTCTTCTTTCTATTCCATTGTAATTCAAAGGTGTTAGATTTGATACATCTATCATTGTTGGGTTCACTAGATTAGATTGGGGGTTGGGATCATCACTTAATATTTTGTTGTGATTCAAAGGTTTTTGGTTTCTATACCATTGATTATTGAATTTAACATTAGAAAGGTATTGTTCTCGGAAGAATTCTTTCATTCTTCAAGGATTGCTTGTTTGACAATTTATTGGAGGTGTTCTTCTCATTGCCAATATTCTCTAAACAAGAGGTCTTAGGGTTTGTGAGAAAGTTCAACAAGAAAACGATCTAAATTTGTTGAATCTATAATCGGATTCACATCAGGTGGTATCAGAGCACAGCTTTCTTGTTGTTCATATCTTTATAAACTGAAAAAAAAAAAAAAAAAAAAAAAAAAAGGCCAAAGGCCGAAAGTTAAAAAAAAAAAGGGTTTGGTTCTTTGTTTCACAATCAAGTGTTCTTCTATTTTATTTTGTTCTTTTCTAAGCTTTGTTTCTTTTCTTACTTTAAAAGTGCCTTTTTTTCTTCTATTTCTTTGTGGTTGTAAATTTGTGTTGAGGAACTTCCAAAGTTCAATTGGGGTTTGATTCTTGCACTAAGGAAAGAGTGGAAAAAAACGAGTGCAACTTGTCCCTACTAAATCAGCCTTAAACACGAGTGAAAATTTTCTTTTCATTTGGGTTGAGACATAATAGGGAAAAGGGGAAAAGGGGTGTGAGGTATTTATAACTATTATTTGTTGTTTATCTTTTAATGGCAGATTCAATCGGTGAAACACCTGAACAAAAGGCATGGAGGGAACACACCACAAGACGACTTGATCAAATCCTTGAAAGGGTCATCACCCGGATGGACCAACTAGAACTTGTTTTTCAACAAAGAGAAGAAAGGCAGCTAGGAAGTCAACATGATGATGAGGAGGATGATAGGAGATCTGAGGAGACCTTAATACGAAGAGATAGAAATAATGAGGAATCAAATGTTTCACCAGTGAGGGCACGAAGGGGAAACCATAGAAGGGGACAAGACAACAATCTCATGGGACTTAAAATCAAAATCCTTGAATTTCATGGCAAAAGTGATCCCGAGGCATACTTGGAGTGGGAAACAAAAGTGGAGAAGATCTTTTCTATTCATGATTACTCTGAAGAAAAGAAGGTAAAAATTGCTTCTCTTGAGTTTCAATCTTATGCTCTAACATGGTGGGACAAGTTGTTATCTTCTAGGAGAAGAAATCGGGAGAGGCCAATTGAGACTTGGGATGATATGAAGTCAATCATGAGGAAACGCTTTCTTCCTCCACATTTCTATAGGGATTTGTATAACAAATTGCAAGGAATCTCTCAAGGCTCAAAAACTGTGGCTGAATATTATCAAGAGATGGAAGTTGCAATGACAAGAGCCAACATCGAAGAAGATGAAGAGGCTACCATGGCTCGGTTTTTAGGTGGTCTTAAGAGAGAAATTGCTGATGTGGTTGAGTTGCAAAATTACATGGATTTGGAGGAAATGGTTCATGTAGCCGAAAAGGTAGAAAGGCAGCAAAAGAGAAGATATGGTTCGAACAAGTTTCCTTCTAAGAACCATTCATGGAACAAGAAGGATGATGACAAAAAAGATTCAAAGAAGTTTGAGCCAAAGAAATCTTTCTTCAAAGGTGACACTAGTAAACCTTCTACTTCTTCTACTTCCAAACTAACATGTTTTCGTTGTTTGGGAAAAGGACATATTGCTTCTCAATGTCCAAATCAGAAAACCATGATGTTACTTGAAGATGGCACAATTCTTAGCCAAAGTGAGGGCGAAGATGATGAAAAGGACATTGAAGAAGTTGGAGAACAAATGGCTGAAGATAGTAGTGAGGAGGTGCTGGTCACAATCAGGACTTTGAATACACAAATTGGTGAACTGGATGATCAACGCAACAATATCTTCCACACTCGTTGTAGAGTTCAAGATAAGGTTTGTTTGTTAATCATTGATAGCGGTAGTTGTACTAATGTTGCAAGTTCTCTTCTTGTAGAAAAGCTGGAACTACCTGTTATCAAGCATCCTAGTCCTTATAGGTTGCAATGGCTGAATGATCATGGAGAAGTAAGGGTCAATCGCCAAGTGAAAGTCCCTTTTTCAATTGGCAAATATGAAGATGAAATTCTTTGTGATGTGGTTCCAATGGACGCTGGACACATCTTGTTGGGAAGACCTTGGGAGTACGATCATGATGCCAAGCATTTTGGAAAGACAAATCAGTACCAAATTGTTCACAAAAAGAAGTCTTACACTCTTGTACCTTTGACACCTCAACAGGTTCATAAAGAGCAAGTGAAAATGAGAGAAAAAAGGCATCAAGAGAAAAGTGAGAAAAAAAAGCCAAAAGAGTGTGAAAAAGCAAGAGATTGTGAGGAGAAAAGCAAAGGGAGTGAAAAAGAAAAAGCAAGGGATTGTGAGGACAAAAGCAAAGGGAGTGATAGTAAGAAAGATTCAAAGGCAAGTGAGAAAAAAAAAAGTCTTCTTTGCTAGCATGAGAGATGTAGATAGAGCCCTCAAAGCAAAAGACCATTGCTTTATTCTCTTATTCAATGAATCTGCTCTTGTTTCTAATGACTTACCTAGTGATTTGCCACTAGAAATTGTTGGTGTTTTGAATGAATTTTCAGATGTCATACCCGAAGAGCTACCAAAGGGATTACCGCCAATTAGGGGGATAGAGCACCAAATTGATTTTGTGCCTGGATCACAAGTGCCAAATCGGCCAGCATACAGGATGAATCCGGAGGAGACCAAGGAATTACAAAAACAAATTGATGAACTCTTGGAAAAAGGTAGTATTCGTGAGTCTTTGAGTCCTTGTGCCGTTCCAGTCATTTTGGTTCCCAAAAAGGATGGAACTTGGCGCATGTGTGTAGATTGTAGGGCTGTTAACAAAATTACCATTAAGTATCGTCACCCTATTCCTAGATTAGATGACATGCTTGATGACTTGTTTGGTGCAAAGTTCTTCACTAAGATTGACTTAAAATCTGGTTATCACCAAATTAGAGTTAAGGAAGGTGATGAATGGAAAACAGCTTTCAAGACTAAATATGGACTCTATGAGTGGCTTGTTATGCCTTTTGGCTTAACAAACGCCCCTAGTACTTTTATGAGACTCATGAATCATGTGCTTAGATATTTCATTGGAAAATTTGTGGTTGTTTACTTTGACGACATTCTGATCTATAGCAAAAGTTTTGATGATCATGTTGAACATTTAAGACTTGTCATGGCTACACTTCGTGAAGAAAAATTGTATGCTAATCTTAAAAAGTGTGTCTTTTGTGTGGAACAAATAACTTTTCTTGGGTTTGTGGTAAGTTCTGATGGGTTAAGTGTTGATGATGAAAAGATCAAGGCTATCAGGGAATGGCCTACTCCAACTAATGCAACCGAGGTGAGATCTTTTCATGGCCTTGCTAGTTTTTATAGGAGGTTTGTGCGTGATTTCTCTACTAAAGCAGCCCCCTTGAATGAACTAGTAAAGAAAACTGTGAAGTTTGAATGGGGTGAAAACCAACAAAAAGCTTTTGATCTTCTTAAGCATGAGTTGACTAACTCTCCTGTTTTAGCTTTACCTGATTTTTCTAAGGCTTTTGAGGTTGAGTGTGATGCTTCAGGGGTTGGAATAGGGGCTGTTCTTCTTCAAGGTGGTCGCCCAATTGCCTACTTTAGTGAGAAACTCAATGGGGCAGCCATGAATTACCCTACTTATGACAAGGAGCTCTATGCCATTGTGAGAGCATTGGAGACATGGCAACACTACCTCATGCCATGTGAATTTGTGGTACATACGGACCATGAATCCATAAAGTATCTCAAAGGACAGAAAAATTTGCACAAGCGACATGCCAAATGGATCTCTTTTATTGAGACTTTCCCTTACGTGGTCAAGTACAAAAAGGGTAAGGAAAATGTAGTGGCTGATGCACTATCTCGGAGGTACACTCTTATCACTACAATGCATGCTACTATCATGGGATTTGAATTCATTAAAGATTTGTATGAATCTGATGTTGATTTTTCAACCATTTTTGTTACATGTGAAAAAGGAGCATTTGAAAAGTTTTACCGATATGAGGGGTACTTGTTTAAAGGAAATCAGTTGTGTATTCCTATTTGCTCACTTAGGGAATTACTTGTTAGAGAAGCTCATTGTGGAGGACTAATGGGGCATTTTGGGGTTCTCAAAACTTGTGACATTTTGAGTGAACACTTTTTCTGGCCTAGTATGAAAAAGGATGTGCAAAAGGTATGTGAAAGGTGTCTTGAATGTAAAAAGGCTAAATCCACTTCACTTCCCCATGGATTGTATACACCACTTCCTATTCCCAATGCACCTTGGATTGATGTATCGATGGATTTTGTGCTTGGTCTACCAAGGTCTCAGAGGGGGATGGATTCTATCTTTGTGGTAGTTGATAGGTTTTCTAAGATGTCTCATTTCATTGCATGTAAAAAGACAGATAATGCTAGTCATGTGGCTGATATGTTTTTCAAAGAGATTGTTCGTCTTCATGGTATTCCAAGAACCATTGTTTCAGATAGAGATGTAAAATTTCTAAGTTACTTTTGGAAAACCTTGTGGGGTAAATTGGGGACTAAGCTTTTGTTTTCAACTTCAAGTCATCCTCAAACTGATGGTCAAACTGAGGTCACTAATAGGACCTTGGGAATGTTGTTGAGAGCATTAATCAAAAAGAATTTGAAGAGTTGGGAGGATTGTCTTCCAATAGCTGAGTTTGCTTATAATCGTACTTTGCATTCTACTACTGGTTTCTCACCATTTGAGTTGGTTTATGGATTTAACCCTTTAACTCCCTTGGATTTGTCTCCATTACCAATTAAAGAACAGGTTAACTTAGATGGAGCTCAAAGGGCTGAGAAAGTGAAAAAGCTTCATGAGCAAGCTCGTGCCAATATTGAGAAAAAGACCAAGCAATATGCCAAGCAAGCTAATAAGGGGCGTAAACAAGTCATTTTTGAACCCGGGGATTGGGTTTGGATTCACATGCGCAAGGAACGATTTCCAACTGCTAGGCGTTCAAAGCTACATCCACGGGGAGATGGACCATTTCAAGTGGTGTCTAGAATCAATGACAATGCCTACAAGCTTGATCTTCCCGAGGAGTATGGTATTAGTTCTTTATTCAATGTTTCTGACTTATCTCCTTTTGAATTTGATACAGGTTCATTGGATTCGAGGACGAATCCTTTTCAAGGGGGAGGGAATGATGGGAATCAAGACAAATCCATTCCACCAAGTCCAATTCAAGATATAGTTGGGCCTCTCATAAGGCTAAGGAAGCAAAAGATGGAAGAGGCTTTGTCCAAGTTAGCTACAAAATCATTAGAAGAAGCTCAGTCCAACTACACGTCATTCAAGCCCAAGCTCTATATTCTTGTGGGAGTCTTGGACCAAGCTTCTAGCTAATGATTTAAGGGCTGCGCTCCACACTCTTTCACAGCCCAAATGGAGTGCAACAAAACACAAGTGCTGATTCTTATGTTCTACCCAACCCGAGAGCAAGTTTTGGGTGCAAGTCCAATTCCATTAGATGTTTTTCGGCCCATATCAGTTCAGAATACTCAAGGAACATTCTAGGATGTTTCCACACGTTTTTGGGGTCAATTAGAAGCATTGGATCAGCCTTGGTGGTCAAATTCATGAAGACTAGTTAATGAAGACTTTCCAAGTTCTCTAGGTGCATGAATCTTCACTTAAAGCCTTCAAAGCTCTTCATTTCGGTTCCAAGACTCAAGAAAGCAACTTTTCAGAATTCCAACATCATTGGAACATGTTCTCTTTTATGTGAAAAGGTGCAATGCTTCACATATCAAGAATTGAAGTTGGAAAGCCACCCGGGAAACCAAATGGTCACTAGTTTTCATCAAAAATAATTCTAAGTCTTTTATTTTCATTTTAGCTTAATAATTTCATGGCTTTTGAATAGGAATCAGATTATTATTAGTATTTTAAGAGTCATAAGTCAATAAGTCAAGTTAGGGACTAGTTTTACAAAACATTATAAGTCTAAGACTTTAGTTTGTAAATAACTATTATCATGTAAGGTTCTCCTTTTTGTTATAAAAGGAGCTAAGTATTATTCAATAAGAAGATTTTGGAGAGTTATAAACTTGTTAAGGAGTTTCCTTAAGTACTAGTCTTGAACTAGATTGGGTTTTGTAAGTTTTCCTTACATAACTAACAGCTTATCATTCAAATATTCTTCCATTTGAATGTGGCGCTTTTAACTCTTCTTTCTATTCCATTGTAATTCAAAGGTGTTAGATTTGATACATCTATCATTGTTGGGTTCACTAGATTAGATTGGGGGTTGGGATCATCACTTAATATTTTGTTGTGATTCAAAGGTTTTTGGTTTCTATACCATTGATTGTTGAATTTAACATTAGAAAGGTATTGTTCTCGGAAGAATTCTTTCATTCTTCGAGGATTGCTTGTTTGACGATTTATTGGAGGTGTTCTTCTCATTGCCAATATTCTCTAAACAAGAGGTCTTAAGGTTTGTGAGAAAGTTCAACAAGAAAACGATCTAAATTTGTTGAATCTATAATCGGATTCATTAATATTCAATATTGTTGAATCCACTTGAGCTAGTTGTTTTGCTCAAAAGATCAATCGAGGACGATTCTATAATTCACGTGAATTCGTACCTTGGATTCACATCACATACACTTTGTGATGAAACGTTGATTAGTAACTGAACCACTAACCGTTTAGGGGTTTTAGGGTAGGAGTGTTTATGTCATAGGTTTTAGAGCTTTTGGTTTGTTATCCACTTTAGAATTTACAATTTAGGGTTTATGGTTTCACGGATAAGGGTGTAGTGTTTAATTATTTAGTGGTTAGAGTTTAGTTAAAAAGATTGACAGTTACCTTTTGATGAAAAGTTGACGAATATATTTTTCAAGCGTTAGGGTGTGAGGGTTTACAAATTACGCATTTAGGTTTTAGTTTTTCATCACAGGGTTTAAGATTGTACGTTTATTTTTAAAACTAAACACTAACAATTTTTATGAAACATATAACACAAAAACTAAAAATATGAAAAAAAAAAAAAACCATAATCTTCTTTGCAGAACGATGAACCCTAACCTTACAATTTAAATACCTGAACCATAACCTTATATAAAATAACTAAACCCTAACCCCTTCCGATAAAACTTTTAATCGTAACATTTTCTATAAAAAAATAAACCCTCACGTTTTCGGTAAAAACATATACCCTGGCCCTTTTGATGAAAATCTAAACCCTAACCATTTCATAAATAAATCCTAACCCTTAAATGCATAAACCCTAATACAGAAACCAAAAACACTAAACCCTAAACAACTGAACCCAAATTTTGAAAACACTATTACATAAACCGTAAACCCTAACCCTTAAACCTCAAACGGTTATGGTTCGGTTATTCATAAAATTTTTAATGGGTTTAGTAAAAAAAAAAAAATTTACCCATAACATTGCGCATGAAACTTTGAACACTAACATTTTTGGTTAAAAACCTAAACCCTACACCTATTGATGAAATGATGAACTCTAAAATCCTTTTCATAAGGTAATGAGACAATATGTTTCTTTCGTGACCAGAAAGCATTAGGAAGTTCAGAACAAACTAAAGTATTAAACTTATCTTCTAAATTTTTTATTTTTAGTAGGACAACAGGAGTTTGTAATTGTTCATCGATTCGTGAAAATTCTAACTCCTTCTTTAATGACATTAAAGA
This sequence comes from Knoxia roxburghii, assembly GCA_030378225.1. Taxonomy (NCBI): domain Eukaryota; kingdom Viridiplantae; phylum Streptophyta; class Magnoliopsida; order Gentianales; family Rubiaceae; genus Knoxia; species Knoxia roxburghii. The sequence goes on along the minus strand of CM059418.1, from coordinate 25,203,092 downwards.
GTTCTTTTTCTTATTCATTAACCAAATTTATTTATAAATAGAATTAGTCTGAAGTAAATCTAATTCAAGTCTCTGTATAGGATTAATAAAAGGAAAATACAATTTATTTCCTAATATTTTTACAGATATATGATTAGTTTCCTTTTTAAAAGGTGTAATTTGATACAAGAAAGGATTACCCAAAACAACATCAGTTGTGAATTTTTCAATAATTAAAAAGGAATGTTTAAAACAATATCCATTATTACATATATATCCATTATTCAATTCAGCATATATAGGAATTTCTAAACCATTAGCAGCATATAACTTTTCTCTAGTACGAGATAAATAATGATCAGGAATTATACCTCTATTAATACAAGATTGGTCGGCGCCACTGTCAATCATGGCAACACACGTAGTAGACCAGTCTTCTACTCCAATAGTTACCATTACATACCATTTTTCAATTTTTACTTTATTTATTAAGCTTAAAAATTTTGAATTATCAGGGATCTCATTAGATATGTTAATATCATCATATTCGTCATTTTCTTCATTTTCTTTTATTATACCGGAGCTAGATGCTATGTTAGATAAATTGGCCTGAGAATTTAATATTAACTTAGTTTCCAATTCTAAATCTTTTACTCGTAAATTATTTAATTCTATCTTAATTTCTTTAATTTCATTTTTTAATTTATTAATTTCTTCTTTAAGATTATTAGTTTTACGAAATTCAAATTTATCTTCATTTTTATATTTATCAATTAAATTAGTAAGACTAAATGGTTCTTTAATATCAAAGACATGATTATTTTCTTGTAATACTAAATGTTTTAATTTTTCTAAGTATTCTTTTTTAACATTTTCATCTTGAATTTCTTTTATTATATCAAATAATATTTCTTTATCTTTATTCTTATTATTAACAATTTTTATTTCGCTATTCATCATATTAATCGTTTTCTTACATTCACAAAATTCATCTTTATCATGAAAACTTGAATAAGAAGAAGTATAAAAATAGTCATCTTCCATGTCATTTTCCGAACTTATTAATATAGACATTAGTTTATTTTTCAATTCTGTTTCTTCCGAAAATATAGTATTAATTTTCTTTTCTAATTTACAATTAGGAGCTATATGACCTAATTTACCACATTTATAACATTTAACTGGTGGTTTCTTATATTTACTATATTTCTTCTTTTTATTAGTATAAAATTCATTATTATTATACTTATTATTCCTATGATGTTTAGTATATTTTCTATGTCTAGGTTGATTTGATGCGGCGTTTACCTTTGTCTTGAGTAGAAGGTGGAGAAGTACCTGTGATGCCAAAGGCTTGACAGAAGGCCCCCAATTCTTCACGTTCTAACCCATAATGACGGTGTAATTTAAAATCTTGACAAATGGTTAAAGCTTCCTTTTTAAGAAAGGCAAACAATTGACCATAAGTAATATTAGTCAAATCTAAATTATCCGTTCCCATTTCTTTAAGTAAACTTGTAATTAGTTTCTGAGAAAATAATAGAGGTAAACCAGTAATAAATTTTTCTTTCCAAAAAGATTGATTACAGTCAGGACGTCTTAAAACATTAGTTAAAAAGGTATTTTTATACCAAAAGTAATCTTTAAACATAGGACAACGTAAATTAGTTAAAGAAAATTTTAAACTAGTTAATTCTTCACGTGGATTACTGATGAAATGCATAGAAAGAACATAAATCAAATAACTAGCTCCATCAGATTCATATTCTACAGTTCGTACAAGTTCATTATTTTCAGTAGTGACATCTCTATGAAGTATAGTCTGATGCGTTAATATTTCGAGTTGTTGAGTACGAGTAAACATATTATCCCACCAATTTTTCAATTGACCAGTAAATCCTGAGACTAAACTTGACGTTTAGTCATACCATTATGCTGAGTTTTCTAAGCTAAAGTAGCAGTTCCCATTTCATGCAGGGTATTCATTATTTCATATTCAGATTTACCATCTATATTCCATTCATAAAGAGCATTACCATTATATGATTTTGAAACAAATCGACTTTTTTCTTCAAATTGAATATCTGGAGGAGTAGGTCGACTATGATAATTCATTATATTTCTATTAGACCATCTATTATTATCTCTATATGATCTTCTATATGATCTACGTTGGATTCTATTAGTATCTGATAATTGTTGTTCTAAATCTTCAATATTATCAGATTCTCTATCAGACACTGAATTATTTTCATTATGATCAGAATCAGATCTAGGAGCGTCTCGATTAATAACATTAAGACGTAAACCACTAAATTGTGTTTCTATAGAGGAAGTGGAACTAGAAGCTCTATTAGAAGAATCTAAAGCGAGATTAATTCTTTGAACCAAAGAAACCTCTTTAGCCATGTCATTAGGAATAATTAACTAGTTTAAAAATTTCTTTAACTAATTTACGTTGTCCTATGTTTAAAGATTACTTTTGGTATAAAAATACCTTTTTAACTAATGTTTTAAGACGTCCTGACTGTAATCAATCTTTTTGGAAAGAAAAATTTATTACTGGTTTACCTCCATTATTTTCTCAGAAACTAATTACAAGTTTACTTAAAGAAATTGGAACGGATAATTTAGATTTGACTAATATTACTTATGGTCAATTGTTTGCCTTTCTTAAAAAGGAAGCTTTAACCATTTGTCAAGATTTTAAATTACACCGTCGTTATGGGTTAGAACGTGAAGAATTGGGGGCCTTCTGTCAAGCCTTTGGCATCACAGGTACTTCTCCACCTTCTACTCAAGACAAAGGTAAACGCCGTGTCAATCCATATCAACCTAGACATAGAAAATATACTAAACATCATAGGAATAATAAGTATAATAATAATGAATTTTATACTAATAAAAAGAAGAAATATAGTAAATATAAGAAACCACCAGTTAAATGTTATAAATGTGGTAAATTAGGTCATATAGCTCTTAATTGTAAATTAGAAAAGAAAATTAATGCTATATTTTCGGAAGAAACAGAATTGAAAAATAAACTAATGTCTATATTAATAAATTCAGAAAATGACATGGAAGATGACTATTTTTATACTTCTTCTTATTCAAGTTTTCATGATAAAGATGAATTTTGTGAATGTAAGAAAACGATTAATATGATGAATAGCGAAATAAAAATTGGTAATAATAAGAATAAAGATAAAGAAATATTATTTGATATAATAAAAGAAATTCAAGATGAAAATGTTAAAAAAGAATACTTAGAAAAATTAAAACATTTAGTATTACAAGAAAATAATCAAATCTTTGATATTAAAGAACCATTTAGTCTTACTAATTTAATTGATAAATATAAAAATGAAGATAAATTTAAATTTCGTAAAACTAATAATCTTAAAGAAGAAATTAATAAATTAAAAAATGAAATTAAAGAAATTAAGATAGAATTAAATAATTTACGAGTAAAAGATTTAGAATTGGAAACTAAGTTAATATTAAATTCTCAGGCCAATTTATCTAACATAGCATCTAGCTCCGGTATAATAAAAGAAAATGAAGAAAATGACGAATATGATGATATTAACATATCTAATGAGATCCCTGATAATTCAAAATTTTTAAACTTAATAAATAAAGTAAAAATTGAAAAATGGTATGTAATGGTAACTATTGGAGTAGAAGACTGGTCTACTACGTGTGTTGCCATGATTGACAGTGGCGCCGACCAATCTTGTATTAATAGAGGTATAATTCCTGATCATTATTTATCTCGTACTAGAGAAAAGTTATATGCTGCTAATGGTTTAGAAATTCCTATATATGATGAATTGAATAATGGATATATATGTAATAATGGATATTGTTTTAAACATTCTTTTTTAATTCTTGAAAAATTCACAACTGATGTTGTTTTGGGTAATCCTTTCTTGTATCAAATTACACCTTTTAAAAAGGAAACTAATCATATATCTATAAAAATATTAGGAAATAAATTGTATTTTCCTTTTATTAATCCTATACAGAGACTTGAATTAGATTTACTTCAGACTAATTCTATTTATAAACAAATTTGCATAATGAATAAGAAAAAGAACTCTTTAATGTCATTAAAGAAGGAGTTAGAATTTTCACGAATCGATGAACATTACAAACTCCTGTTATCCTACTCAAAATAAAAAATTTAGAAAATAAGTTTAATACTTTAGTTTGTTCTGAACTTCCTAATGCTTTCTGGTCACGAAAGAGACATATTGTCTCATTACCTTATGAAAAGGATTTTAATGAAAGAAATATTCCTACTAAAGCTAGACCGATTCAAATGAATGAAGAATTACTTAAATTATGTAAATCTGAAATTCAGAGTTTACTTGAAAAGAAGTTAATTCGTAAATCTCACTCTGCTTGGAGCTGTGCCGCTTTTTATGTTAATAATCAAGCAGAAAAAGAGCGTGGGGTCCCTAGATTAGTGATTAATTATAAACCATTAAATAAAGTTTTACAATGGATTCGTTACCCCATACCTAATAAAAAAGATTTACTTAATAGGTTACATAGTGCTAAGATTTTTTCAAAGTTTGATTTAAAATCTGGTTACTGGCAAATACAGATTAATGAAAATGACGGATATAAAACTGCGTTTACTGTACCCTTTGGACATTTTGAATGGAATGTTATGCCTTTCGGTTTAAAGAATGCTCCTTCAGAATTCCAGCGTATAATGAATTATATTTTTAATGATTATTCTAATTTTGTGCTTGTCTATATTGATGATATTTTAATATATTCTAATCATATTGATGAACATTTTAAACATTTAAATATCATTTTGAATGTCATTCAGTATAATGGTTTAGTTATTTCTGCCAAGAAAATGAAATTGTTTCAAACACAGGTTCGCTTTCTTGGACATAATATTTCTAAAGGTAAAATTACACCTATTCAAAGGACAATTAGTTTACTGAAAAATTTCCTAATGAAATTAAGGATAAAACCCAATTACAACGGTTTTTAGGCTGTCTCAATTATATCATTGATTTTTTCCCCAATCTGTGAACTTTCTGTGGACCCTTATATGAGAGGTTGCAGAAGACTCCTCCACCCTGGACAGAAAAACATACAAATTTGATTTAAGAAATAAAAAGTAAAGTTAAAACTTTACCTTGTTTAGGCATTCCGCATCCACATGCATTCATGATTATTGAGACAGATGCCTCCAATGAAGGGTATTGTGGCATTCTGAAACAAAAAATTCATGCATCATCTTTAGAAGAGTTAGTCCGGTACCATTCGGGTGTTTGGTCCGGCCCTCACAAAAATTACTCTACTGTTAAAAAAAAAATTTTATCAATTGTTTTATGCATTTCCAAATTTCAAGATGATTTGTATAATAAAAAGTTTTTATTAAGAGTTGACTGTAACGCCAAGGAAAGTTTGCAAAAAGATGTTAAGAATTTGGTTTCAAAACAAATTTTTGCTCGTTGGCAGGCTATCCTTTCTGTCTTTGATTTTGATATTGAATTCATCAAAGGCGAATCTAATTCTCTTCATGACTTTCTTACTCGTGAATTTCTTACAGGTCATTCCCATGTCTAAAGATTCAGGTAAGCAACCCATATCTCGCACTCCCCAAGACTATTTCATTTCTAATCCTCCTCGTCCTCTTCATCCTACTGTCCCTACTAATGATTTTCCTCATTTGTCCTATATTAATGCTGCCCAAACTCCTTTTGCTAAATTATCTAATAGTCCAGTTCGTCCCTCATCTCCTTCTTCTCAGTCTACTTCTGCTCTTTATATTCAAAAGAAAGATTTTGAATATATGATGTTGACTCATTTCCAAACTCCTCCCGAAAATAATGGTGTGAAAAATTATGTTTCTCGACTATTCCTACCGACTAATCAATGGTTTACTGATGATAAATTTAAAAATCAGAAGTATTATGAACTCATTCTTGTGGATACTAATTCGGTTGAGATTACTCATTTTCCTGACAAAAAAGACTCCTCCCGTATAGCCTACTCCAAATTCATTATTAATAAGGTCATGAGTCCCCGTGAATTTACTTCAATTCATGATAAGACTTTATTCTCAGGAAGATATATTCTTGATGGATTTAATTACACTGATTACATGTTGGCATTTTATCGATGCCTTTATTTTCGCTCTTTTAATCACTCTTGGTTCATCAGTTTTTCTACTAAGTTTAATACTCAAGTACCTATGTGGTTTTATGATTGGTGGAAACTACTTGGTGCTATTCCAGATATTTTGCCTCCTATTTCAGAAAAAGGATTTCAAACCTACAAGAAAAAATGTAGGTTAGCAGATTATCAGGCCTCATTCTTGTTTCATGCTGTGTTCTGAGTTCCTTATATTTTAGCATGAAGTTGGCAGATCAAACAACTCCACCCCGAGACTCCTTGTGCTTTAATTAGACAAATCAATGTCAAATGGTGGATCCAGTTTAATGAAGACCAAAGTAATTCCCAGGTCATTTTAAAATATTTAGAAACCGGGGAAAAACAAAAAATTAAGGTTAATCAAACTCCTCAGTCACCGATTACTCAAAAAACTCCGATTACTGAAATATATCCAGTAACTCCTGCAAAAAACGTTGTTCCTATACCTAAGAAAATAATAACTAGTACATCAAATCCTTTGACTACTCCCGTCGCGGTTACTCCTTCTCCTGCTATAAATAATCCAGCGGCTCAAGATTTAACTCCCGATGTTCAAGACTTTCTTCAGCAATGCCTGAAGACATATTTCGAGACAAAGGCTTCAAGTTCTAGCAGATTCCCTCCAGTTAATCCAGCTTTCGCTTCCAGGTCATCACCCACCGAAAAAGCAGAAGACTCTTCACCAACTACTGACGATGATTTTGATCCATTCGGGGGTCCATGTGCTCAAAACCCTTTTGACTTTTAATGTAATAAGTTAAATTCATGATGTAAGTGCTTACGCACTATGAGAATTATTAGGTTCATGACGTAAGTGCTTAGGTCATACAACACTTACTTTTAATGATGTAGTAATGACGTAAGTGCTTAGCTCATATCGCACTTACTTTTATTTCAGTCTCATTTCACTTTAATTCCGGACTTCATTTCCGGATTTGTAAGTAGTATAAGCCAATTCCCCTCTATAAAAGGGAACGACTACTCTTGTAATCGGCAGAAGCCTTTTTTAGTAAAAAACTAGTTTTTGAAAAACATCTTTCTACACTCGTCTTACTCTTTGAAGTTTTCTATCCTTCTTTCCAAGTTTAATTTATTCAAAGTAAGTCCTGCATTCTTCCACTTTCCACTCTTGACAGGATCGATTTTTAGCAGAGTAAGCTTGAGAAAGAAGATGAATATGAGACAAAGTTGTAAAATGAATTAAAAGAGTAAGCGATAGACTAGAGTAAGAGTGGAAAGTGGAAGAATGCACGACTTACTTTGAATAAATTAAACTTGGAAAGAAGGATAGAAAACTTGAAAGAGTAATACGAGTGTAGAAAGATGTTTTTCAAAAACTTGTTTTTTACTTTATTTATTAAGTTTAAAAATTTTGAATTATCAGGGATCTCATTAGATATGTTAATATCATCATATTCGTCATTTTCTTCATTTTCTTTTATTATACCGGAGCTAGATGCTATGTTAGATAAATTGGCCTGAGAATTTAATATTAACTTAGTTTCCAATTCTAAATCTTTTACTCGTAAATTATTTAATTCTATCTTAATTTCTTTAATTTCATTTTTTAATTTATTAATTTCTTCTTTAAGATTATTAGTTTTACGAAATTCAAATTTATCTTCGTTTTTATATTTATCAATTAAATTAGTAAGACTAAATGGTTCTTTAATATCAAAGACATGATACTTTCTTACTAATATACGATAAACTAATATACTTTCTTACTCGTGAATTTCTTACAGGTCATTCCCATGTCTAAAGATCCGGGTAAGCAACCCATATCTCGCACTCCCCAAGACTATTTCATTTCTAATCCTCCTCGTCCTCTTCATCCTACTGTCCCTACTAATGATTTTCCTCCTTTGTCCTATATTAATGCTGCCCAGACTCCTTTTGCTAAATTATCTAATAGTCCAGTTCGTCCCTCATCTCCTTCTTCCCAGTCTACTTCTGCTCCTTATATTCAAAAGAAAGATTTTGAATATATGATGTTAACTCATTTCCAAACTCCTCCCGAAAATAATGATGTGAAAAATTATGTTTCTAGACTTTTCTTACCGAATAATCAATGGTTTACTGATGATAAATTTAAAAATCAGAAGTATTATGAACTCATTCTTGTGGATACTCATTCGGTTGAAATTACTCATTTTCCTGATAAAAAAGACTCCTCTCGTATAGCCTACTCCAAATTCATTATTAATAAAGTCATGAGTCCCCGTGAATTTACTTCGATTCATGATAAGATTTTATTCTCAGGAAGATATATTCCTGAGGGATTTAATTACACTGATTACATGTTGGCATTTTATCGATGCCTTTATTTTTGCTATTTTAATCACTCATGGTTCATCAGTGTTTCTACCAAGTTTAATACTCAAGTACCTATGTGGTTTTACGATTGGTGGAAACTACTCGGTGCCATTCCTGATATTTTGCCTCCCATTACTGAAAAAGGATTTCAAACCTACAAGAAAAAATGTAGGTTAGCAGATTATCAGGCCTCATTCCTGTTTCATGCAGTATTTCGCGTACCATACATTCTAGCATGGAGTTGGCAGATCAAACAACTCCACACAGATACACCCTGTGCTTTAATCCGCCAAATTAATGTCAAATGGTGGATCCAGTTTAATGAAGACCAAAGTAATTCCCAAGTCATTTTAAAATATTTAGAAACCGAGGAAAAACAAAAAATTAAGGTTAATCAAACTCCTCAATCACCGATTCCTCAAAAAACTCCGATTACTGAAATCTATCCAGTGACTCCTGCCAAAACCTCTGTTCTTATACCTAAGAAAATAATAACTAGTACTTCATCTCCTTTGACTACTCCCGTTGCGGTTACTCCTCATCCTGCTCAAGTCAATCCAACAGTTCAAGATTCAACTCCATATGTTCAAGATTTTCTTCAGCTATGCTTGAAGACATATTTCGAAACAAAGGCTTCGAGTTCCAGCAAATTCCCTCCAGTTAATCCTGCTTCAGCTTCCAGGTCATCACTCACCGACAAAGCAGAAGACTCTTCACCGACCACTGACGATGATTTTGATCCATTCGGGGGTCCATGTGCTCAAGACCCTTTTGACTTTTAATATAATAAGTTAGATTCATGATATAACTGCTTACGCACTAGTAGAATTATTAGGTTTATGACGTAAGTGCTTAAGTCATATAGCACTTACTTTTAATAATGTAGTAATAACGTAAGTGCTTAGGTCATATAGCACTTACTTTTATTTCAGTCTCATTTCACTTTAATTCCAGACTTCATTTCCGGATTTGTAATTAGTATAGGCCAATTCCCCTCTATAAAAGGGAATGACTACTCTTGTAATCGGCAGAAGCCTTTTTATCAATAAACAAGTTTTCAAAAAACATCTTTCTACACTTATCTTACTCTTTCAAGTTTCTATCCTTCTTTCTCAGTTTTAATTACCGCCTACTCTTTTAATTCTACAACTGCTTTTCATATTCACCTTCTTTCTTTACTTCTCCTTTCTTCAAATCGATCCTGTCTTGATTTGGTATCAGAGCCTGGTTTTATTAAACTTTCTCAAACGATTTCTACAAATGATTTTCAACTATTCTGTTTTCAAAAGATTAAAACAGTCTGAGGCTTCGCTAGAGTCTTGCATACATTTATCTAAGGTTTGGTAAAAGGTTGTAGCGTGCATAAGTCCGTTGGTAAGCCGATAGGTGTTCCAGGTTGCATACTCCCTTGTTCCCTTTAGGTCTTTGTATACATCTTTAATGTTGTTTTCGCATGTTTAAATCTTAGAAAATATAATGGCTGAAAGAATTCGTAGATTTCTTTTTAGAGAGTCTAATATAGCCTCTTCATCTGCATCCATCTCATCATCATCATACTCATCCATTCTTAATTCTCATGAACTAATCAAGGAAATTTTACCTAATACGAGTCCTTCTGCAGTCTACTCACAAGGTCTACTCGAATTTAATAAGGCTTATTCTATTAAGATCCATGAAGAGATCCATCCCATGGAAGAAGATAAAAAGATGATTAATTTGTTAAATAATATTGCTATTAATTATTATCTTCATCAAGGTTACCGATTTATGCATTATGGTTTAGTTCAAATTGCTTTACATCCTTTACTTAAACGTGGGGTTGATACTCCTTTTTTTATGGCTTTGCGTGATGATCGTTTACTTCATTATAATGATTCCATACTTGCTTTAGTACAGACTAATTTATGTAATGGTACTACTCGTTTTAATTGTGCTCCTAATTTTAGTGTTAGTCTAATAGATAAAACTATAATGAAATCTTTAATGCTAGATATTCATGTTCTTAATAAAAAGTTAGATCCAGAATCTGATAAATTTGTTTTAGTTTATCGTATTCATTTTAAGCTAATGAAGTCTATGATTCCTACTGCTTTAAAATTAAAACCTACTAATATTAATGATTCGGTGTTAGTTATAACTGACTCTGATAATACTCAAACTCAAACTCCTAGATTACTTCCTCGTAATGAAATTACTATACCTGCTGAAATAATGATAGATAGACCAACAGTGTCTCAAAGAAATCCTGTTAGAACTCAGACTAATATTGAAGAAATTTCAGATAATAAAATTTTAATTAAGTTTGATAATATGTCTACTTTTAGATCTTCCTCGTGCAGAATTCCTTCTGAGATTCCTCCTAGATACTGTAGATATACCGAGTACCTCTGTTGGGGTAAGTCATGAACCATCCAGGTATTCTTACTCTACTCCAGATCCTAAGCTTAAGTTTAAAGCTCCTTTACCAGAAGTCATTCCCGACTCCTGTTCTTCTTTAGGTTCTCCTACTCATTCTCAAATGCGTTTTTCTGAACTTAATGTTATAAACAAAGCTTTTCAAATAGATAAAGAATTTTTAAATCAGAACTACTTTTCTAGTGAAAATAAAGAACAACGTCAATGGTTTGAAAAATTTGATAAATCTGTAATTTCTCAACTTAAAACTGAATGGGTTAAGGATATCACTAGTAAGCAGATATGGGTTGCTTACCCGGATCTTTAGACATGGGAATGACCTGTAAGAAATTCACGAGTAAGAAAGTCAGGAAGAGAATTAGATTCGCATTTGATGAATTCAATATCAAAATCAAAGACAGAAAGGATAGCCTGCCAACGAGCAAAAATTTATTTTGAAACCAAATTCTTAACATCTTTTTACAAAATTTCTTTAGCTGACTTACAGTCAACTCGTAATAAAAACTTTTTATTATACAAATCATCTTGAAATTTAGAAATGCATAAAACAATTGATAAAATTTCTTTTTTAACAGTAGAGTAATTTTTCGGAGGGCCGGACCAAACACCCGAATGGTACTGAACTAACTCTTCTAAGGATGATGCATGAATTTTTTGTTTCAGAATGCCACCATACCCTTCATTGGAGGCATCTGTCTCAATAATCATGAATGCATGTGGATGCGGAATGCCTAGACAAGGTAAAGTTTTAACTTTACTTTTTATTTCTGTAATTAAATTAGTATGTTTTTCTGTCCAGGGTGGAGGAGTCTTCTGCAACCTCTCATACAAGGGTCCACATAAAGTTCACAGATTGGGGAAAAAATCAGCAATATAATTAAGACAGCCTAAAAACCGTTGTAATTGGTTTTTATCCTTAATTTCATTCGGAAATTTTTCAGTAAACTCAATTGTCCTTTGAATAGGTGTAATTTTACCTTTAGAAATATTATGTCCAAGAAAGCGAACCTGTGTTTGAAACAATTTCATTTTCTTGGCAGAAATAACTAAACCATTATACTTAATGACATTCAAAATGATATTTAAATGTTTAAAATGTTCATCAATATGGTTAGAATATATTAAAATATCATCAATATAGACAAGCACAAAATTAGAGTAATCATTAAAAATATCATTCATTATACACTGGAATTCTGAAGGAGCATTCTTTAAACCGAAAGGCATAACATTCCATTCAAAATGTCTAAAGGGTACAGTAAACGCAGTTTTATATCTGTCATTTTCATTAATCTGTATTTGCCAGTAACCGGATTTTAAATCAAACTTTGAAAAAATCTTAGCACTATGTAACCTATTAAGTAAATCTTTTTTATTAGGTATGGGGTAACGAATCCATTGTAAAACTTTATTTAACGGTTTATAATTAATCACTAATCTAGGTACCCCACGCTCTTTTTCTGCTTGATTATTCACATAGAAAGCTGCACAGCTCCAAGCAGAGTGGGATTTTCGAATTAATTTCTTTTCCAGTAAACTATGAATTTCAGATTTACATAATTTAAGTAATTCTTCATTCATTTGAATGGGTATAGCTTTAGTAGGTATATTTCGTTCATTAAAATCCTTTTCATAGGGTAATGAGACAATATGTTTCTTGCGTGACCAGAAAGCATTAGGAAGTTCAGAACAAACTAAAGTATTAAACTTATCTTCTAGATTTTTTATTTTTAGTAAAATCTCAGGAGTTTGTAATTGTTCATCTATTCGTGAATATTCTAACTCCTTTTTTAATGACATTAAGGAGTTCTTTTTCTTATTCATTATACGAATTTGTTTATAAATAGAATTAGTCTGTAATAAATCTAATTCAAGCCGTTGAATAGGATTAATAAAAGGAAAGTACAATTTATTTCCTAATATTTTTACAGAGATATGATTAGCTTCCTTTTTAAAAGGTGTAATTTGATACAAAAAAAGGATTACCCAACACAACATCAGTTGTGAATTTTTCAATAATTAAAAAGGAATGTTTAAAACAATATCCATTATTACATATATAACCATTATTCAATTCAGCATATATAGGAATTTCTAAACCATTAGCAGCATATAATTTTTCTTTAGTATGAGATAAATAACAATCAGGAATTATACCTCGATTAATGCAGGATTGGTCGACGCCACTGTCAATCATGGCAACACAAGTAGTAGACCAGTCTTCTACTCCAATTGTTACCATTACATACCATTTTTCAATTTTTACTTTATTTATTAAATTTAAAAATTTTGAATTATCAGGAATATCATTAGATATATTAATATCATCATATTCGTCATTGTTATTTATTAGACCAGAACTAGATGCCACATTAGATACATTTTGTTGAGAGTTTAATATTATCTTAGTTTCTAATTCTAAATCTTTTAGTCGTAAATTATTTAATTCTATCTTAATTTCTTTAATTTCATTTTTTAATTTATTAATTTCTTCTTTAAGATTATTAGTTTTACGAAAATCAAATTTATCTTCGTTTTTATATTTATCAATTAAATTATTAAGACTAAATGGTTCTTTAATATCAAAGACATGATTATTTTCTTGTAATACTAAATGTTTTAATTTTTCTAAGTATTCTTTTTTAACATTTTCATCTTGAATTTCTTTTATTATATCAAATAATATTTCTTTATCTTTATTCTTATTATTAACAATTTTTATTTCACTATTCATCATATTAATCGTTTTCTTACACTCACAATATTCATCTTTATCATGAAAACTTGAATCAGAAGAAGTATAAAAATAGTCATCTTCCATGTCATTTTCTGAATTTATTAATATAGACATTAGTTTATTTTTCAATTCTGCTTCTTCCGAAAATATAGTATTAGTTTTCTTTTCTAATTTACAATTAGGAGCTATGTGATCTAATTTACCACATTTATAGCATTTAACCGTATTCTATCTATGGCAGTAGATAAGACTCCATATGAGACATGGATGGGTCGGAAGCCCTATATGTCCTCTCTACGAGTTTGGGGTTGTCATGCTCATGTAAAACGTTTACAAAGTAACAAGCTTGAACCTAAAACTAACAAATGCCTATTTGTGGGATATCCTAAGGAAACCAAAGGATATCAATTCTACAACCCAACTGAGAACAAAGTGTTCGTTGCTCGAGGAGCTACTTTCTAAGAGAAAGAATTTCTGTACAAGAAAGACAGTGGGAGTAGAATAGAACTCAGAGAAGTTCAAGAACCACAAGAGAATGTAGAATGATCTACAGAAACTCAGATGGAAGTTGACATGGAAACTCATGAAGATGAGCAACCTGAGTCAACAACACAAGAACTTAGAAGGTCTAGTAGATCTCGTCATGAACCCGAGATATACGGATTTCTCGTGACTGACGATCAAGATTTGATCTTGGTGGACTCTACTGAGCCCGCGAACAACGAACAGGTTTTAGAAAGTCCATATTCAGATAAATGGCTACAAGCCATGGAATCTGAAATGCAATCCATGGGAGACAATAAAGTGTGGACTTTGATTGATCCTCCTGTTCAAGTAAAGGTTGTCGATTGCAAGTGGATTTTCAAATTAAAACCTGGCGGGATCTTCAAGGCACGACTAGTGGCTAAAGGTTTCAGACAGACTCATGGTATTGACTATGATGAAACCTTCTCCCCTGTCGTGATGCTCAAGTCCATTAGGACAATGCTTGCCATAGCAGCATATTTTGACTATGAGGTATGACAGATGGATGTTAAGACGACTTTCCTGAATGGAAACCTACTCTAGGATGTTTATATGAAACAACCCGAGGGATACATTGATTAAAACCATCCTAATCGAGTATATAAGCTTCAAAGGTCCATCTATGGACTAAAGCAAGCATCTCGAAGTTGGAATCTTAGTTTTGATGAGGAAGTGAAAGGTTACGGATTCATCAAGAACGAAGATGAGCCTTGTGTTTACAAAAAGGTTAGTGGGAGCAAGATTGTTTTCCTTGTCTTATATGTGGACGACATCCTACTCATAGGAAATGACATCCCCATGTTGAAAGAAATCAAACAATGGTTGGGGAGTGTATTTTATATGAAAGACTTAGGAGAAGCCGAAATGATACTAGGAATCAAAATCTATAGAGATAGGTCTAAAAGGCTTCTAGGACTAAGTCAAGAATGGTATATAGACAAGATATTGAAGAGGTTCAATATGTCTAATTCTAAGAATGGTATGGTACTATTCAGACATGGCCTCCTCTTAAAGAAGAACCAATGTCCTTCTAATAAAGAGGAGTGGAATGCGATGAGTAGAATCCCATATGCTTCGGCAATAGGATCTATCATGTATGCCATGTTATGTACCCGCCCGGATATCACACATGCACTGAGCATGACTAGCAGATACCAACAAGATCTAGGAATGGATCATTGAACTGCAGTCAAGGCAATCCTGAAGTACTTGCGAAGGACTAAAGGATTAATGCTAGTGTACGGAGGACAAGAACAGCTCGTCGTACAAGGTTACACTGATGCTGCTTTCCAGACTGATCAAGACAACATGAAGTCACAATCAGGCTATGTTTTTGGCCTGAATGCCGGTGCGGTGAGTTGGAAAAGCTCAAAGCAAGATACCACAGCCGACTCTACAACAGAATCTGAGTATATTGCTGTATCAGATGCTGCAAAGGAAGCTTTTTGGTTGAGGAAGTTTGTGTCAGACATCGGAGTGATACCGAGTATCCAAGATCCGATAGACCTCTTCTATGATAATAACGGGGCCATCGCACAAGAAAGGAGCCCCGGTCACACCAGAAGACCAAACACATACTCAGCGTTATCACCTCATTCGAGATATCGTCGATCGAGGAGATGTTAAAGTATGCAAAATAGGGTCAGACGACAATATAGTAGATCCTCTCATACAAGCTCTACCACAGTCAAAGTTTGAGAGACATGTAATAGAGCTTGGTCTTAAACAGTTTAGGACATAGCCCTTCAACGGGCAAGTGGGAGATTGTTGGTGTATGTGCTATAATGAGGGCTATTTATGCAAATAAACTTTGAGGGTTATTTATATAAATAAGATATATGTCGTTTGTTTGATAATTTATCAAATGAGTTAATTTCATGATAATCATATTCTTGTGCATATTTAATTTCATGAAATCGATCCGCCAAAAGAAACACTCCATGGACCTTTAGATCATGAGTGATTCTTTTGAGTAGTACTCGTACGAGGATCCTTAGACCATAAATCACTACATGGTCTTAGGTGAATTGTAGTGTGCTTTGACATATGCCTAACGGGACCGTAACAGGTTGCCAAGTACGGGTATGATTGGGTACACTATGAGTCATGCTAAGATATGTAGGTGAAGTGACAGGACTACAAATCTCTCTTAAGTGAGAGATGATATCTTGGCCACTTGATAGTGAACTGAGAAGTGCATGGCCATGCCCAAGGAATGATAAGGACATCATTTGCTTGATGGATTCAGTGTCACTAAGAGATCAAGTAAATGTTTAGCTATATAAGGATGATGGTTCCATGCCTTATGCTAAACGGGATATCAATGTAGAGGATCGTACGCAGTTTGCTCGGAAAGGTTGTGTTGAATCACCATTCGACCCTCCATTATGAATTGGGTAGTCATTATGTCTTGCTAGAGACCACTAATGACTTATGGATTAATCAATGAGATTGAGTTACCCATTGCCAATTTGGAATGGGCCTACAGGGTCGCACATAAGAAAGTTCGATGATGCATAATAAGTTGTCTTGCCTACAATAACTATAATTGTTATACTTAAATAAAGAAGATTTAATTAAATAGTTTAATTAAATATTATTGAAAAGTTCTGTGGTATTAATTAATAGTTAATTAATTACCTGGGAACAATTGGGATGGGCTGATAAATCAAGGGACTTAATTGCAATTGAAGTTCTTGACCCATCAGCCTGATCCATGGGTCATGGGTTGATGCATGGGCTTGGTGTATAACCCAAATCATTAAGGTATTATTTAATACTGATTTGGAATCAGTAAATATTATTTAAATACTGATTTGGAATCAGTAAAATAATATTTGGTAATAATACTAATTTAGAATAAGACTAAAATCAGTTAAGTATTAATTGGATGATTACAATACAGATTTTGGAAATTTGATCTCTACAAATAATCCTAGGGATATTAATGTAGGAGGATGATGATTTTGAATTAGAAAAATTAGATCAGACAAAAATACACAAAATTCCCAAATTCTCTCTGTAGGCAAGATCGGCTAGCACCAGATCTGCGTAGGCTTTCGTGCTTGAAAGTAGAGAGTCCTTCAAGGAAGGATTTTTGGTGGTGACAAACGTAACCGGAGCAGAATGCTTGGACCAACATCAAACAAGGATCCAGGTGCGGCAACCGATTACGCTACAATGGTAAGCTTTAGAAACTTTAAACGTAGGATTAATTAAACACTAAATTGGAATAGGCATGAATCCGCTGCGTAAATTTTTGAAAAACATGCCTCCGATCCCAATAGATCATCTATGATATCTTTTGCTGTGTGTGGTGTATCTACTTGTGCTGGTGCATCAGGATTATCAGATTGCTTTCTAAGTTCTTCTAGGACTATCTTACTTTTGGGTTTGTTAGCTAGAATATAGTCTTTCTCTAATGGTGTTAGTACTAACTATCACCTTCTGGTATTTAGGACTATAGAACAGACCACCTTTCGTTCATCTAGGATATCCTACAAACAGCATTACTTCTGTTCTTGCATCTAACTTAGCCGCATCTGCCTGAAGCACATGTGCTAGACAACCCCAAATTTTGAGACGTCTTAGACTGGGCTTGCACCTGTTCAACAACTCTGTAGGGGTTGAAGGCATGGTTTTAGATGGTACAACATTTAGAATGTACATTGCAGTTTCTAAAGCATATCCCCAGAACGAAATAGGCAAATCACTATAGCTCATCATTGACCTAACCATTTCAATGAGAGTTCTGTTTCTTCTGTCTGCTACACTGTTCTGCTGTGGTGTGCCAGGTGTAGACAACTGAGACTGAATTCCGACCTCACGGAGGTATTCTCCAAATTTGTGGGATAGGTACTCACCACCACGATCTGATCGCAGTGTCTTGATACTCTTACCGTGATGTTTCTCCACATCTGTCCGATACTCTTTGAATTTACTAAAGCATTCAGACATATGGTGCATTAGGTAAATGTATGCGTACCTAGAGCAAGCATATGTGAATATCACAAAATACTCAAACCCACATCGTGATTGGACAAAAATTGATCCACACAAATCAGAGTGATTCAACTCTAATACTTATTTGGCTCTATAACCTTTCGCTTTAAAAGGTCTCTTGGTCATCTTACCTTCCAAGCAAGATTCGTAGGTCGAGTAACTGTCAATCACTAATGAACGTAAAGGTCCATCATTAACTAGCCTCTAAATCCTACTAAGGTTTATATGACCTAGCCTGAGATGCCAAAGATAGGTTTGATTCGTTTTAGAAGGTTTTTTCTCCTATTTTGGTTAGATGATGCGGCATTCAGTTCTGTGTTTTGCACAACAGGGGAGTTTGATTTAACCAAAAACAAATGCTCTACTAATTAACCAGAACACACAAATTTGTCATCTTTTCTAACTGAAATATTATCTGCCTGGGCCCGGTAAAAAATTGACTTTCATGCTACACGTTCAAGAATGGGAATATTTGACCAGGCCTAGACTCTAGCATAATCGATATTCCAATCCTTGCTTGATATAACATTGCGCAGGATCATGGTATGTACTCATTCGATTTATCACACAACAAAATAATTTCTAATTTAAGGCAAAATCATAAAATGTACCTCTTGAAGTATGTTACTCAGGTGATCACTTGTATGACTCAAGACTTTGATCGCACGTTGCGTGGGTAATGATCTAGCGAGTAATTGATCAGCAATCTATAGAAAATGACTCGCCGAAAAAATTATGCAGCCTGATGCCGCCTCAATTCTAATTGCCACTGCCGGACCTTGCTTCCCGCCATCGCAGGAAAAAATGTTGACCAGCCATCTCTAGGAAAAAATATTATTCAAGAGGGAGAAAAAATATTTTCTCTCTCTAAACTTTCTCTCTCTAGTTTTCTTGTCTTGAAAACGTAAGAATTCAGTGTTGTAGAATTGCTAATCCCTTGTCTATATATAGAGCTACAAGAGATACCACAAGTTGGTTTAGGATTGGTATTCCTAATGGGTTTAGGTAATTAATTAGTTTCCAAATTAATTATGAAACTTAAGACTTAATTAATTAGATTTTCTAATTCTAATTGAAACTTAAGACTTAATTAATTAATTAAATAATTATATTTTTTTAATTACTTAATTAACCGTTAGGAATAATTAATTAATTCTACTTATTCAATTAACTCATTACAAAATTAATCGTACCATTGACGGATTAATTTTGACACTACCATCTTACACCATAATTGCTTCCGGAATAACTAAATTAATTTAATCTTAATCTCCCCACACCAAAGATTTATTGCTCATTAATTTATTAATTTACTGATAAATTAATTAATTAACTTCTTTAATTCCGAGACTAGTACCACTCGACCATTTTACTCTACCGGACATAAGTCCACCAGTTGTGTTTAGTATAATAAACATAACGAGCTCATCTCGGAAGCACTATCACCCCAGACGCACCGGTACATGGTTTCCTTTCGACAAGCAATAGCACACCAAATAACTAAACACCCGCACCCAACCCACCGAGACTATTGGCCACATATGACCTCACCTATTGGCAGATCAAAGTACACTATGTCTAATCCTCATGCCCCCTGAAGTCTATTAAATCAGTACAAGACAAATCATTCTAAATGGTCAAGTTCAATATGCCCCGGTCATATTTATATGATTCAATTAGTTTAGACAAACCAATTATCCGAATCACATAATAACCTAAACCAACAGCTTGCCAAAACTGTCTCGGTTATGAACCTCATTTATATATTATGTCTTTTAACCAATGGTGAGATCTACTGTGTCACAATATATAAACCAAAACATTAAATCGATATATTAAATGGGAAAATGTACAATACAAGCATAACTTATATATTCAAACCTAACACTAACAACAGATTTATCAGAGAAAATAAACTTGTAACCATTCATTAAGAGTTTAGAAACCAAAATAAGGTTCTTTCTAAACCTCGGTACGTAAAGACAATTAGGTAAATCTAGCCTAGAATTTTTGAAAAATAAAGTGTCTACTTCACTGCTTCAAATGACACTCTTGTAGTGTCGCCCAAGTAGATTTCTTCTCTAAGCTTCCGATATACTTAGATTTGCCAAAGGGTGCGGTCAATTGAGGCCTAAATCTCGGTAAGTTGGGTATGCAGTGTTTAGCTTCTTTGTGTGTCGTTGCTAGTCGGAGGAATCCACGTACCGGTTTGCTTGGTTGATGGTGCTCCCGAGATGAGCTCGTAAGTTTTATTATACTAAATCTGACCGGTTATGTTCGGTATAATAAGAAAGTCGAGTGGTACTAATCTCGGATACCAAGAAGTCGGTGAATTAATTTGTCAGTAAATTGATGAACCGATGAGCACTAGATCTTTGATGTGGGGAGATAGAAAAATAATAAAGTGAGCATGATGTAAAGTTATTTTTGAGCGGTAGTTCCATAATTGGTCCGCTAGTGTACGACTAATTATGCGTTTGGCTAATCGACAAAGTGAATTAATTAATCCTAAAGGTTCAATTAATATTTAATTAACTAAGTGGATTAAGAAATTAATTTTAATTGAATTAATTAATCATAAGGGTTTGATTAAATTAAATTAACAAAGTGGGTTAAGAAATTTATTCGAAAGGCTTGATTGGAGTTGACTAGTCTAGGGAAGACTTAGGGGTCAATAAAAGTCAAACACTAATTCTCAACTCAAAAGCCTACTAGGTCTCCTAAGGAGCTCCCTAGAAATAGCTAATGTTAGGCATTAGTAAGACATTAGAAACCTTGTAGGCAAATGCCTTAGAGTGAGAAAGACAAGCCTACAGAGAAAACTTCTTATTCCTTGAGAGTTCTTTCTCGAAGTTCATTTGCGATCTTTGTTTTCAAGAAACTCAGCCCAAAATTCTAGAAGCCCAATACCACCACCTGGAAGTTTGAACGCCGTTCGAAAAGTCCGATCGCCGCTCTTTTTCAGGCCAGTTAGTGCTGCCGGCATTTTTTTGGATTTTTCAGCACCATTTTGGATCATTTTCATTGTGGGCTTTGTTTTTTTGTTACGTTGATCCTTTGGCTCATTCTTTTTGGTCGCCAAAGTCTACATCTACGAGCAAATAGCTTGCCCACTAAGTTTTATTAAGGCGGTGTGGGTTTTCATATTAGAATCAAGTTCTCGGGCAAAATTTATTTTTCAGATCTACGAGTTTCTTGAAGTGGGTTTCTTTGGATTTCTTCACCAGTTCCTTTAACCACCTCGTAGTTACTTGCCTACCCAAGTTCGAGGTCGTTTAGAGTTACCCTTAGGATTCTGAGTTGATTTCGCTTTCCCATAGATTTGGTTTTCTATATTGCTTGGGACTTCGCTTCAAAGGTATAATCTTTAGTCCTTACGCTTTAGTTAAAGATTTAATCTTTGAGTGTCATTTTAATAAATTAAACTAGTATAAGCCAAGATTCATTCAGGGGAAATGAATTTGAGCCTGAGCCGAGTCGAAAGTCTCCGAATCTGGAATGCATAGCACGAAAGAAAGATTTTAGATTTAGCCCGGGCTTGTTCTGTTTCCTTCACTTTGAGATTTAGACAATCTGATTTCCAATATCCTACTTTACCGCACTTGAAGCATTTGCCATTAGGCTTCTTCTTCTTTGCGATGTCTAGCTTGATAACATGATTCTTGATCTTCTTCTTCTTCTTGTTCTTGCCTTTAGGTGAAGAAGAGGAACTTGAAACCTTCACTGTGACCAAAGCTTGCTTCTTATCTTGGAAGATGCCTTCGGCTGACACCAACACTGTTAGGAGCTCGGGAAGAATATAAACTCTTTGATTCATATTGTAGTTCACCTGAAACTGCTCGAAACTAAAAGGTAAGCTTTGGATGATGATATCCATCTGACTCTCTTGATCAATTTCACTTCCCAACACTTCTATTTTATTGATGTTACTGATCATGTGAAGCACATGGTCTCTCACTGATGAGTCTTCAGCCATTCTAGTATTCATTATTTTTGTCATGGCTGATTGCCTCGCTATCCTGCCTAGATAACCGAACATCTCTCTCAGGTATGCCGTTATGTTAAAAGTGAAAACCGTGGGATAGAGCTGATGTTGCAGAACATTCGACACAGAGGACAGAATGTAACACCACGCCATCTCATCCGCTTTTCTCCACCTCACATAGGCATCTCTTTCCTCTTGAGGAGAGTCATCAGTAGGCGCATCTGGACAATCATCGGTGAGCACAAACTTATACTGCTCAGCTGTCAGGACAGTGTCCAAATTATGACTCCAGTCAACATAATTCGGACCGGTTAGTTTGTTGTCTTTCAATATCGTAGCTAAGGGATTAAATGTCATATCGAAGACATTAAATAATTAAATAGACAAAGTTTCAGACAATAAGCATAGAATTTTTGAAAAAAATAAATTCTACTACAATTATTGATATCCCTCAAACAATAATTAAATCCATAGACATCTCATTAATCGGGGTTTTCACAAGCTACAATAGTGTGGACGTTTACGCTAACTCACATTCGTTTAAGAAGAACTAGGTTTATTGACTACACTATCTGACCAAACCATCTATTGATCAATGTAGCTAATAGTCAGTGCCTTTTAGATATAAAAATAAGCAGCGTAATCTCGATGGGAGGAATACTACAAATCATACACTAAGTGTGTGTCATTACGTGACTTCTGAGCTTGTTACCTTAGGATAGTGTGACTCAGATGGAGAGGGTATCGTATTTCTCCAATTTCAACTTACTCAGTTAACTTACTTAGAAATTCATTAGGAAGTGATCTTATGGTTTAATTCATCCGATATGGAGGAAGGCGCTAATGCCAACGCGCAAGTCTACCCACATCACATATGAATTCGTAATGGAGACTATGAGAATATTAACCAACCCTTCCCACTTAGATTTCTAAAACGAGGGTTTTTACTATTTTAACAGACAATTAACTAGTCCTAATTTATGTGCAAAGATAAAACCAGCAAGCCTTAAAATATGCATCTAACACACAACACAAAAATTAAAGCATAAAATTAAAACTATAATACGGGAAATAAATGTATAAAATAAAGTTCCCGACTATTATGATTTTAATTACTTCCATCTGCTACCTTGATCTCGTGTCCCGTCACGTCACTCGATGGAATAAGCCTTGAAAAGTTGGATCTTGAAAAAAGTCAAAAAAATGGAAAACAGGTCGTGCACGCAGTATGCACGGGGCGTGCCGCTAGCGCCGCAGGTCATTGCTCCACGCTGCTGCCCAGCGCACGCTGCGCGTAGCGGTGCTACCGCTGCTAGCCAGCGATTTCTGCTAGCAAAAATGTTTGCCAGCTTTGCCTTCCCCGTTTGGTTTTTGGGTCTTCTATCTTGCTCCCACTATGTTATTTGGTCTTCTTGCAATTCGTTCTGTGTTTTCTTAGTTTTCTTCGTATTAACGATAAAGTAAAACCCAAGAAATTAAGTCGCCCACCATAACACATTCGATTACATAAAATTATCCTACTACAAGGCTTCTAGGAAAATAAAATTGAAAATTACATAGAAAAAATCTACTACAGATTTGATCTAATCCTACACAGCTTCCAGCACATGGTTTTAATATTACAAGCATTCACTAAAAAAAAAAAAAATACAACCCGGACATGTCCCGGGGTTTAATTAAAACATAAAAACGCAACCATAATAGCTGAGATTTCTAGACCACCTGCAAACAAAATCATGTAACAAACCAAACAAGCACAAGCCAAAACCAAACTCTGATACCAATTGAAAGATTATTTGCCTAGGCCAGGTCAAAAATTCACTTTCGTACTATGCATTCCAGAATCAAAACTCTTGACCAGGCCTAAGCTCTAGCACAATCACTATTCCAATCCTCGCTTGAAATAACATTGCGCAGGATCTTAGCTTCTACTTGTTCAATTTGCCACACAACAATAAATTCCTAATTAAAGCAGAAGTTTAAAATTGCCCCTTGAAGCGTGTACTTAGGTGATTCAGTTGTATGACTTAAGACCAACTCGTACGTTGTGTGGGCAACGAACCAACGATTAGCAATCCAACACAAAATCTACAAGACTAGCCGCCGGAAAAGAAACCCGCGAACGAGCATGTTCCATACGCGCCGCCACTGCCGGTACTACCTCCACGTGCTGCCCCAGAAAGAAATCCGACACCGGTCGAATTTATAAGCAGCTGCTAAAAAGTCTGGTAGCCACTATCGACTGCAAGCACAAACCAAGAAAGAAAATTGAGATTTAATTCTCTATTTTTTCTCTCTAGATTTCTCTCTCTAAGTTTCTTGAATTGAAAACTATGAAATTTTATGTTGTGAATTACTAATCTCTTGTCCATTTATAGAGTTACAAGAGAGATCCCAAGTTGGTTTGGGATTGGCGTTCCTAATGGGTTTCAGATTATTAATTAGTTTCCAAATCTAATTAGGTTCCAAATCAAATAGGATTTCCAAATCCAAATAGATTTCCTAATTCCAATTGAACCTTAAGACTTAATCAATTAATTAATTTCACTTTGTTAATTACTTAATTAACCCTTAGGAATAATTAATTAAATTATTAATTCTACTTTATAAATTAACCCACTACATAATTAATCCTACCACTAACGGATTAATTATGTCACAACCATCCTACACCAGAATTGCTTCCAGAACAACTAAATTAATTATTTTTTAATCTTCCCACATCAATGATATAATGCTCGTTAATTTATTAATTTATTGATAAATTAATTAATTAACAAGCACTATATCTTTGTCGTGGGTAGATTAAAAAATAATTAATTTACTTGTTTCGAAAGCAATTCTGGTATAGGCTGGTAGTGCCATAATTAATAAATTAATTAGTTAACTTCTTATAATCCGAGATTAGTACTACTCGACCTTTTTACGATACCGGACATAAGTCCACCGGCCGGATTTAGTATAATAAACATAACGAGCTCATCTCGGGAGCACCATCACCTCGAACGCATCGGTACATGGTTTTCTTTCGACAAGCAACATCACACCAAGCAACTAAACATGCGCATCCAACCAACCGAGACTATTGGTCTCAAATGACCTCACTCTTTGGCAGATCAAAGTACACTATGTCTAATCCTCATGCCTGCCCAAGTCTAGAGATTAAGAGATAGAATAATAGGAATGAATAGTCTACTAAATCAGTACAAGACAATTCATCATAAATAGTAAGTTCAATATGGCCCAGGCATATCTATATGATTCAATTAGTTTAGACAAACCAATTTTTGAATCACATAATAACGTCAACGGACAGTGTGTCCAAAAATGTCTCAGTTACGAACCTCATTTATATTATGTCTTTTAACCAATGATGAGATCTACTGTGTCACACCAGATACCTCATCATCTAATTACATAATATAAATGGATGACATATGTAAAACATATAAATAATTTAACTAAAAAATTTAATAGATATATACAATTGGGAAATAGTTTAATACAAACAAAGCTTTAGTATTCAAACCCAACATTACTTAATCTATTTATAGGAGCATCAAGGGAGACCTAATGGACTTTTGAGTTGGGCCTTCTAGTTAGACTTTTAATTAATTTGTAAGTCTTTATTAGACTAATTAATTCCAATTGACCCAAGGATAGTTAATTAATTTATTAAATCTATTTTATCAATTCGTCCAACACATAATTAATTGTACCACTAACGGATTAATTATGGAACTACCGCTAAAAAAGAAATTGCTTTCTGGTACCACTTTACTTATTCTTTCATCTTCGCACGTCAAAGATATAGTGCTCGTCAATTTATTAATTTACTGATAAATTAATTCACCAACTTCTTATCATACGAGATTAGTACCACTCGACCTATTATTATACCAGATATAAATCCATCGGACGGGTTTAGTATAATAATACTTACGAGCTCATCTCGAGAGCACCATCACCTCGGACGCAGCGGTACATGGTTTCCTTTTGACAAGCAAAACACAATAAGAAATTAAATACGTATACACAACTTACCGAGTTATAGGCCTCAATTGACCGTACTCTTTGGCAGATCAAAGTACACTATATCTAATTCTCATGCCTGCACTTTCTAGGGATTAAGAGATAGAATACAAGACTCGAATTAATTACGAAGATCAGTACAAATTAATTTGATCCTACATTGGTCCTGCTCAATATGCCCCAACCACATCTGCATGATTCAATTAGTGTAGACAAACCAATCTCATAATCACAATAATCTAAACTGATATTATGTCCAAACTGTCTCAGTTATGAACATCATTTATATACATAACTTTAACCAATGATGAGATCTACTGTGTCACACAAAACACCTCATCATCTAGTCATATGATATAATGGACAACATGCATGTAACTATATACTGAAACACAATCAATATGAAACTGAGAAATAGTTTTTCATACAAGCAAAGCTTTTAAATATTCAAAACTAACAAAACTTGTGTTTCTCAGCCGTAAGGACAATGTCTAAGTTGCTTTTCCAATCGATGCAATTTTCACAAGTTAGTTTGTTCACTTTTAGTATGACAGCTAATGGATTAAATGCATATCGAAAACTGTAAAAATAATAAATAGAGCATGTTTCAATACATATGAAATTTGAAACAAACATTGCAAAATTACTCAAAAACTATTTAAATCCATCGACATCTCGTTCACTAGGATTCGCGCAAGTCACGTTAGTGTAAACATTTACGCTAGTCCACATTCGTTCGAGAAGAACTAAGTTCATTAATTTCACTATCTAACCAAACGATCTATTGATTAATGAAATTAACAGTCAATGCTTTTGGCCGTACATAAGAGTAGCATAATCTCGTTGGGAGGAATACTACAAATTGTAAACTAAGTGTATGCAATTACATGACATCTAAGTTCATTACCTAGGATAGTACACCTCAGTTAGACAGGGTGTCGCATTCTCCAATTTTAACTTACTATAGTCATCTCACTTAGAAATTCAACCTAGTGATCTTATGAGTTAGACTCATCCGCTATGGAGGAAGGCCCTAATCCCAACCCGCAAGTCTACCCACATCACTTATGAATTCGTAATGAAGGCCATGGGAATATAAACCAACCCCTGAATGAATTAAGATCTGGTCCAGGCCAATTAAAAAATTTCACTTTCGTGATATGCATTCCAGAATTAGAAATTTTTTATCGAGCCCAAACACTATAATCAATTCCCATGAGCGGATCTAGGCTTATACTTGTTAGAATTTATTAAACAACACACAAAAGATTCATTATTTAAATAAAACGGAATCACAGATTATACCTTTGATGCGTGTCCCTTAGAAAATAACTTGAGAAAGATAAAGATCCAAGATTTTAAGCTTCAATCCAAAGAAATCCTAAGAATGACTTCAAGTTACGCCCTGAAGTTGTGTGGGCAACTTTCTACGGAACCAATCTACCCCGAAAACACCTTAATAACACTAGATCTGAAAAACATAGATCAGATCTAGCCGAAAATCACCCAGCCTATCAGATCTACTCCAAAAACGAACACCGATGAACAGATCTGGCCTAAAATAGAAAAGCCAGTCCACCAGAGTTCGTGTAGCCTCACCAGAGAGATAAATTTGGCAAAATCTACACCGGGTCTACTGGAAAAACTAGACCCGCAAGGAAACTGGAAAAATGCGCCTGGTGTCGAAAACCAGAAACTGTCGAAAAATACAGAATTCTCCAGAAAAAATTGCCCCTTTTGTAGATCCGATCAATCCACTCAGAAAAATCCAAAGCCCATTCGTTTACCGTGAAAGAGATCCAAAATCCGACTTCGAGAAAAACTTCAAGAAGAAGAACAATTCTTGAAAAACCCTTTCGAGGATTTTCTCGTTCTTGGAGGTAAAGAGAAAATGAAAGTGTTGTCTTGAGTTTGTAAGGGTAACTTATCAATTTATAGGGAGCTTCTTAGGAAATCTAGTGTGTTTTTGAGTTGGGCTTTATTAATTGGATTTAATTTTGACTTTTCTTGGTCTTTGCAAGACTAGTGATGGGTCAAGAACCTCAATTCACAATTAGGTCCCTTGATTTGTCAGCCCAATTCAATTCTTCCTAGGTAATTAATTAACTCTTAATTAATACCATAATACTCTTCAATAATATTTAATTAAACTATTTAATTAAATATTATCAATTTAAGTATAACTCTTATGCTTAAAACAGGCAATTTAATTAATTCTGAATCATCGAACTCACTTATGTATGATCCTGTAGGCCCATTCCAAATTGACAATGAATAAATTAATCTCATTAATTAATCCATAAATTATTAGTAGTCTCTAGCAAGACATAATGACTACACAATTCAGAACGGAGGGTCGAATGGTGATTCAACACAACCTTCCGAGTATACTACGTAATGTCCTCTACACTGATATCCAGTTTAGCATAAGACATGGAACCAATCATCCTTATATTGCTAAACGTTTTACTTAATCTCTTAGTGACACTGAACTTAATCAAGCAAATGATAACCCTTATCATTTCTTGGGCACGGCCAAGATATCATCTCTCATTTAAGAGAGACTTGTAGTCCCATCACTTCACGTACATACCTTAGCATGACTCATAGTGTACCCAATCATACCTATACTTGGCAACCTGTTACAGTCCCGTTAGGCATATGTCCAAGCACACTCTAATTCACCTAAGACTATGCAGTGATATCTGGTCTAAGGATCCTCGTACGAGTACTACTCAAAAGAATCACTCATTATCTAACAGTCCATGGAGTGTTTCTTTTGGCGGATCAATTTCATAAAATTCAATATGCACAAGAATATAATTTTATGAAATTAACTCATCAGATAAATAATCAATCAAACGACAAATGTCTTATTTACATAAATAACCCTCAAAGTTTATTTACATAAATAGCCCTCAAAAGGGCACATACACCAACACCAACTAGCACAATCGCTATGTGGTTATTCAACCAATGTCATAATACTAACTCGCAAGAATAACCACATCACCAATGAACCCGTAATGGAGGCCATGGGGATATTTATGAACCTGCTCCCACTTAGATTTTTAAGTTTGAGGATTTTTAGGTTTTAACATGCAATATCTTAACTATGGATATTCGCACCCATAAAATTGTTGGAGTTTTATATGCGAATACTACCTTAGTTAATAGCACTTTACTTTTTTAAAACGGTTTGGTTTGGTTTTCGTTCATGCAAAACAAAATGAAAAACACACACTCAATGAAAAGACATAAATACGGGAAATTAAAGAATTAAAATTTCTCGACTATCATGGCCTTCTCTATCGTTGATTCCTTGACGCCCCGGTGACACGTCCCGTCATGTCGCTCCCTCTCATTATTTCGATTCCTCTATACTCTCCTAGGTTTTCTCAGTTTTCTACATAATTAGGAATCACCCAAAATTATGAGAAACCAAAAACCGCGAATATAAGTTACCCAAAATAACGTCTTCGTCATAATACATAAATTCCTATATACAAAGGCATTTTTCTAGGAATTTAAAGACGGCATGATTCGATCAAATCCTACTACAAGATTTTTCTAATCCTACATGGCTTCCAACTCGTGGTTATTACTATTACAGACATTTCCATTCAAAAACAATACGAGCCTGAACATGTCCCGGGGTTTATGGATAAATAAAATTCTACCATAATAGCCGAGAAACTAATAACCACCTGTTTAAACATTTTGACAAAGATAATAATGCGAAAATAAATCCGTGTAATAAATTAAACAAGTATAAAGCCAAAACACCGCTCTGATACCATTTTGAAGGAAAACAGAACAAGCCCGGGCTAAATCAAAAACCTCACTTTCGTGCAATGTATTCCAGAATCAGAAGCTTTCGACAAAGCTCAGGCTCAAATTCATTTTCCCATGAATGGATCTAGGCATAGACTAATTTAATTTATTAAATCGATATCTAACGCATAAAGATGGAACATTTAATTAAAAGCGGAAGGATTAAAGGTTTGTATCGAAGTCCAATGCAATAAGAAAAACCAAATCTTTCCTTGCGATTACCACCGAAATCCAATAGATAACTCCAAGAAACTTTGAATATTGAGTGCGCAATAATCTATCGAAGTGTACTTGCAAAGACCACTAAAACCCACAGGAAAGTCTCTCAAAAATCGGGTTCAAAACTGCCCAAAAGATCCGATTAACCTGCTGCCCCTTTTCCACCAAAATTGCTGTTGTCCAGCTGCTAGTACATCACCAAAATCGAACTAAAAATCCTTTCTTTGCCGTGATCTAGACAGCCAACATCATGGATCACCAAAAGAGAGATCAACACAGTGAAAAGGCTGAATCAAACGCACAAAGATTGGATTTTTCCTCCATGAAAACAGAAGAACAAGGCTGGGCGGCAGGGTGGAAAAATTGCAAAAGCTGGCGGATGAAAAACAAAACGTAGCAGCACTTATGTGTTTAATCCATTTGGGTTGAATTCAATTTTTTGAGCGGATGAAAAAGAAAACCCAGCAGCACTTATGTGTTTAATACATTTAGTTAGCTTTTGAGAAAGAATTCTTGAAGATGGAGGAATTCTCTCTCTAGAACCTTCTCACTCAAGAAAGCAAGAGTTGTCTTGCAAGACTTGCTTAATGTTTTATTGGTCTTAAGTTTTCTATTTATAGGGAGCTCTAATAGAGACCTAGTGGGCTTTTGAGTTGGGCCTTTTAGTTTGACTTTCGTTGACCGCTTAGTCTTTCCTAGACTAATCAACTCCAATCCACCCATTTGAATTAATTTCTTAATCCACTTCGTTAATTTAATTTAATCGAACCCTTAGGATCAATTAATTCACATGGAATTAATTTGTTAATCCACTTTGTCAATTAAATATTAATTAAACCTTTAGGATTAATTAATTTACTTTGTCAATTAGTCAAATACATAATTAGTCATACCACTATCAGACTAACTATGGAACTACCGCTCAAAAATGACTTTACATCGCGTCACTATATTTTCTTCTATCTCCCCACATTAAAGATCTAGTGCTCATTGGTTTATCAATTTACTGACAAACTAATTTACCTACTTCTTGGTATCCGAGATTTGTACCACTCGACCTTCTTATTATTCCGGACATAAAGTCCACCAACCGAGTTTAGTATAATAAACCTTACGAGCTCATCTCGGCAGCACCATCAACCCGGCGAACCGGTACGTGGATTCCTCCGACTAGCAACGGCAAGTAAGAAGCTAAACACCGCGTACCCAACCTACCGAGGTATAAGCCTCAATTGACCGCACTCTTTGTCAGATCAAAGCATACGATATCTAACTCTCACACCCGTCCCAATCTAGGTATTGAGAGACTGAATACTAGGACCGAATTGACTAGGCCGATTAGTACAAGTCAATTCTATCCAAACTAGTCGTGCTCAATATGCCCGGGCATATCCGTGTGATTTAAATTAGCCTAGATAAACTAATTTCAAAACCACATGATAACCTATACCGATAGTATGTCCAGACTATATCAGTTATGAGTGTACTTTTTATATATCAATACTTTAACCAATAACGGTATCTATTGTGTCTTTCACACGCCCCGTTATCTAGTTCTATGATATAATGGAACAATTTAATACTGAAACAAAATGATATATCATCTGTGGATATTAGTTTTTGATACAAGCCATAGCTTTTCTGTATTCAAAACTAACAATCTCTCACTAATACTCAAAACTATGCTAAGAAGTACAAAAACAGTCCAACCCGCTATTACACTGCTGTCATACTGAAATCTACAGAACACCTTTAAGCTAACTCACATGGTTCCCTCAAGAATCTGACTTCTATGCCATCCACATGTCTCTCAAAGACCTTTGGGGTTAATAGCATTGTGAAATGATCTGTAAGGTTGTCATCTGATGGTATCTTGGTCAGGGTCACATCTCCCCTCTTTACGATCTCTTGTATCAGGTGGTACTTGCAGTCTATGTGTTTATTCGCTTTGTGGGCTCATGGTTCCCTCGAGTTAGCAACTGCACCATTGTTCTCAGAATAAACTGTGATAGACCTAGGCAACTCAGGAACCACATCTAAGTCTACCAGGAAGTTCCAGAGCCATACAGTTTCTTTCGCTGCCTCTGATGCGGTAACGTACTCAGCCTCTATGGTGGAGTCCGCCACGCATTTCTACTTGACACTCCGCCATACTATGGCTCCACCTCCTAGAGTAAACACAAACCCAAAGGTAGACTTACTCTTGTCCATATCACCTTGAAAGTCTGAATTTGTGTAACCCAACGGTACAAGCTTCTACGCTCTATAAACTATGACATAATCTCTCGTCCTATGCAAGTACTTTAGAATGTATTTTGCTGCCTCCCAAGGAGCCTTCCAAGGATTACTCTGATATCTGCTAACCATGCCAACGGCGAAGCAAATATCAGGCCTCGTACATAACATAGCATACATGAGGTTACCCACTGCAGAAGCATAGGGTACTGCCTGCATGGCATCTATCTCCTCAGCAGTCTTAGGACACTGCTCCTTAGACAAATGCACCTCATGTCTGAAAGGTAGTGAACCCTTATTGGAATTTTGCATGTTAAAACGGGCTAGAATCATGTCTATGTAGGATGCCTGGGAGAGTGTCAGAGAACGTCTCCTACGATCTCAAATAATCTTGATCCTAAGGATATGCCTAGCCTCTCCCAAATCCTTCATGTCAAACTGCCTGGACAACCAGGCCTTTACGTCTTACAACACCTTCTTACTGTTGCCAATCAGAAGGATGTCATCTACGTAAAGTACGAGGAACACCACCGTATCACCATCACGCATGCGATATACACACTGCTCATCCGGACATTGAGTGAATCCATAGGACTGGATAACTTCATCAAAACGGATGTTCCAAGATCTGGATGCTTCCTTAAGTCCATAAATGGACCACCTAAGCGAGCATACCTTGTGCTCTTGGCCCTGAACAATGAAACCCTCTTGTTGCCATAAAGATGGTATCCTCAAGACTTCCATTAAGAAAGCTGTCTTGACGTCCATCTGCCAAATCTCATAGTCCATATGAGTAGCTATGGCCAAGAGAATCTGGATTGACTTAAGCACAGCTACCGGGGAAAATGTCTCCTGATAATCGATACCCTCTTTCTAAGTATACCCCTTCACTACAAGCCTAGCCTTGAAGGTCTTAACCCTCCCTTCAGATCCTCTCTATCGCTTGTAGACCTATTTGTATCCAATAGGCCAAAACCTATCAAGAAGGTCTACCAACTCCCAGACCTGGTTTGATTCCATAGAACCTATCTCAGCAATTATCGCTCTCTGCCAAGAATCTGTATCTTTATCCTGGAGAGCCTCATTTTAGCTAACTGGGTCTAGTTCATAAGCGGTAGGGATAAAGTCTGAAGACTCACCCAAACCCATGTACCTCTCAGGCTGTCTGATAACCCTCCCACTACGACGAGGTGCAGCCT
Organism: Knoxia roxburghii; assembly: GCA_030378225.1. Lineage (NCBI taxonomy): Eukaryota > Viridiplantae > Streptophyta > Magnoliopsida > Gentianales > Rubiaceae > Knoxia > Knoxia roxburghii. Next base: position 25,169,428 of record CM059418.1, on the reverse strand, counting down.
GTGTAAGAGCATCATCTATGATAATGTGTGCAGTCTCTTGTGCTGTGTCTTCCTGTACTTGTGCATCTGGAATAGTGGACTGACCCCTAAGCTCTTCCAATACTACCTTGATCTTTGCCATGTGATCTAAAACATAGTCCTCCTCAAGAAACTTGGCATTGGTGCTCGCCATCACCTTATGATCCTGAGGACTATAAAACAGACCACCTTTCGTTCGTTTGGGGTAGTCTACAAAAAACATATTCTCAGATCTCGCATCTAGCTTGGAAGTGTCTGCCTGAAGCACATATGCTGAACAACCCAAAATCCTGAAATATCTCAGACTAGGCTTTCATCCAGTCCACAGCTCTACTGTGGTCGAAGGCATAGACTTAGATGGTACTAGATTAAGGAGATAATATGCTGATTCCACGGCTAAACCCCAAAATGATATAGGCAATTCGCTATAACTCATCGTTGACCTAACCATATCCATTATAGTCCCGTTCCTCCTCTCTACTACACTATTCTGTTTGGGTGTGCCAGGTGCAGATAACTGGTCTAAATACCCTCCTCCGATAAATAGGACCTAAATTCACTAAAGAGGTATTCGACACCGCGATCAGATCGCAAGGCCTTAATACTTTTACCCAGATGGTTCTCCACCTCAGCCTTAAATTCTTTGAATTTGCCAAAGCATTCAAACTTGTGGCGCATCAGGTATATGTATCCATATCTAGAGTAATCTTCCGTGAAAGTCAATAAATACTCATAGCCACCTCTAGCCTGAACTGACATAGACCCACACAAGTTAGAATGAATCAACTCTAAAACCTCCTTGGCCCTATACCCCTTTGCTTTGAAAGGCCTCTTGGTCATCTTACCCTTCAAGCAGGACTCACAGGTCGGATAGCTGTCAATATCCAATGAGTCCAAAGACACATTATTGACCAACCTTTTAATCCTACTAAGGTTAATGTGACCTAGTCTCAGGTGCCAAAGATAAGTTTGATTTAAAGGAGAAGACTCCTTTCTCTTACTATGATTCAGGGATGAGTTATTAGTTTCTATGTTTTGCATTACTGGTGAGTATGTCTTGATTAAAAACCGATTGTCAACTAATGTACCGGAACATATAAGCTTCTGGCTCTTTTTAATAAAAATATAATTATCAGAAAAAACACACTTATAACCATCCAAAATAAGTTTAGAAACTGAAAGCAAATTCTTCTGAAAACTGGGTACATATAAACAATCTCTCAAATGAAAAACTGAGTCTGAAAAATAAAGACATAAAACTCCCACTACAATAACAGAAACTCTGGTAGTATCCCTAAGATAGACCTACAACTCTCCCTCTCTAAGCAGCCGAGTCACTTAGAACCGCTGCGAAGAATTACAAACATGATCAGTGGCTCCTGAATTCACACACCAAGTATCTGTGGGAATCGCCGCTAAACACGTCTCAGTAACAAGGGAAAATTTACACATACTTAGAGGCTTTAGGCAGTCATTCTTCCAATGTCCTGCTTTGCCACATCTGAAGCACTTGCCTTTCGACTTATGCTTCTTGGCAATGACCCCCTTGGGTCCATGATTAGCAGCTCTTGCTTTCTGGCCTCTATTCCTCTTTTGCTTCCTGGCTTTGGTCCCAACAGAGAAACCTGAGGGACCAACAATAGGCAAGGTTTGCTTATTCTCTGCTAAGAGGCCCTCAACAGACACCAATGCAGTCATGAGCTCGAAAAGTGAATATGAGAGCGGGCCTATATTATAGTTCAACCGAAACTGCTCAAAACTGGGGGGCAAGCTCAGGAGGATGATATCGACCTGGGTCTCCCCATCAACGTCACCACCCAATACCTCGATCTCATTGATTCAGCTCATCATGTCCAGCACGTGATCCCTCACAGAAGTGCCCTCAGCCATCCTAGCATTCATGAGTTTCCTCATAGCTGGCTACTTGGCTGCCCTGCCCTGATGTCTAAACATCTTCCTGAGGTTAATCATCATATCGTATGCTGAGGTAAACAACTGATGTTGGTGTTGTAGTACACTCGACATAGAAGCCAAGATGTAGCATCGGGTAATCTCATCAGCCTTTTGCCACCCCGTATATGGCTCTCGCTGCTCAGGGGTGGCATCATCTCTGGGCTTAGGGGGGCACTCCTCAGTGAGCACGTACTTGTAACCCTCTGCGGTAAGGACAATGTCCAGGTTACATTTCAAGTCAATGTAATTTGGACCCCTAAGTTTGTTCTGATTAAGTATGACAGCTAGCGGGTTGAACGACATATTAACAACTAAAAAATAAACAATTAAGTTTCAGTATACTTTGTCAAAAATATTGAAATCCTCAAAAAAAACAATATAATGTCTATCGATATCTCTCACACCAAGATTAACGCAGGTCACACGGGTGAACGTCTACGCCGACCCACATTCATTCAAGAAGAACCAAATTTAATTAATTTCACTATCCAACCAACGATCTTATGATCAATGAAATTAATAGTCAATGTTTTTGGCCGTATACATAAATAGCGTAACCTCGCGGGAGGAATACTAAATAGAGTACACTAAGTGTATGCCACTTCGTGACTTCTTAGTTTGTTACTTACGATACTATTGCGCCCTCAGCAGAGTGGGTGTCACAACTTTCTCCAATTAAACTCACTATAGTCATCCCTTCGGAAATTCATTCCAGTGATATCTGTGATTGAAGGCTTGTCTGCACTGAGGAAGGCCATAATACCAACTCGCAAGAATAACCACATCACCAATGAACCCGTAATGGAGGCCATGGGAATATTTACCAACCCTCTCCCACTTAGATTTTTAAGTTTGAAGATTTTTACGTTTTAACATGTAATATCTTAACTATGGATATTGGCGCCCATAAAATTATTGGAGTTTTAATATGCAAATAATCTACCTTAGTTAATTGCATTTTACTTTTTAAAATAGTTTGGTTTGGTTTTCGTTCGTGCAAAACAAAATGAAAAACACACACTCAACGAAAAGACATAAATACGGAAAATTAAAGAATTAAAATTTCCCGACTATTATGGCCTTCTCTATAGTTGATTCTTTGACGCCTTGGTGACACGTCCCTTCATGTCGCTCCCACTCATTATTTGGATTCATCTCGATTCGTCTGGGTTTTCTCGATTTTCTACGTAATTAGAAATCACCTAAAATTACAAGAAACCAAAACCCGCGAATATAAGTTACCCAAAATATCGTCTTCGTCATAATACATAAATTCCTATACACACAGGCGTTTTTCTAGGAATTTAAAGACGACATGATTAGGTCAAATCCTACTACAAGATTTTTCTAATCCTACACAGCTTCCAGCTCATGGTTATTACTATTACAGACATTTCCATTCAAAAACAATACGAGCCCAGACATGTCCCAGGGTTTATGAATGAAAAGTAAAATTCTACCATAATAGTCGGGAAACTAATAACCACCTGTTTAAACATTTCGACAAAAATGATAATGCCAAAATAAAGCCGTGTAATAAATTAAACAATTATAAAGCCAAAACACTCGCTCTGATGCCATTTTAAAGGAAAACAGAACAAGCTCAGGCTAAATCGAAAACCTCACTTTCGTACAATGCATTCCAGAATCGGAAGCTTTCGACAAAGCTCAGGCTCAAATTCATTTTCCCATGAACGGATCTAGGCATATACTTATTTAATTTATTAAATCGACATCTAACGCATAAATATTGAACCTTTAATTAAAGGCAAAAGGATTAAAGGTTACCTTTGAAGCGAAGTCCAACGAAATAAGAAAAACCAAATCTTTCCTTACGATTACCACTAAAATCCAATAGATAACTCCAAGAAACTTCGAATATTGTGTGGGCAATAATCTATTGAATTGTACTTGCAAAGCCCACAAAAACCCACAAGAAAGTCTCTCAAAAATCGGATTCAAGACTGCCCAAAAGATCCGATTAAACTGCGGCCCCTTTTACACCAAAACTGCTGCTATCCAGCCGCTAGTACATCACCAAAATCGAACTAAAAATCCTTTCTTTGCCGTGATCTAGACAGCCCACATGGATCACCAAAAGGGAGATCAAAATAATGAAAAGGCCGAATCAAACTCGGAAGGATTGGATTTTTCCTCCATGAAAACCAAAGAACAAGGCTGGGCAGCAGGGCGAAAAAATTGCAAAAATTGGCGGATGAAAAAGAAAACCCAGCAGCACTTATGTGTTTAATCCATTTGGGTTGAATCCAATTTTTCGAGCAAGCGAGAAATCTAGTTCGTTTTTGAGAAGGAATTCTTGAAAATTGATGAATTCTCTCTCTAGAACCTTCTCACTCAAGAAAGCAAGAGTTGTCTTGCAAGACTTCCTTAATGTTTCTTTGGCCTTAACTTTTCTATTTATAGGGAGCTCTAATGGAGACCTAGTGGGCTTTTGAGTTGGGTCTTTTAATTTGACTTTCGTTGACCGCTTAGTCTTTCCTAGACTAATCAACTCCAATCGACCCATTTGAATTAATTTCTTAACCCACTTCGTTAATTTAATTTAATCGAACCCTTAGGATTATATAATTCACATAGAATTAATTTTTTAATTCACTTTGTCAATTAAATAATAATTAAACCTTTAGGATTAATTAATTCACTTTGTCGATTAGTCAAATACATAATTAGTCCTACCACTATCGGACTAACTATGGAACTACCGCTCAAAACTTACTTTACATCGCGCCACTATATTTTCTTCTATCTCCCCACATTAAAGATCTAGTGCTCGTCGGTTTATCAATTTACTGACAAACTAATCTACCAACTTCATGATATCCGAGATTAGTACCACTCGACCTTCTTATTATTTCCGACATAAAGTCTACTGGCCGGGTTTAGTATAATAAACCTTACGAGCTCATATCGGGAGCATCATCAACCCGACGAATCGGTACGTGGATTCCTCCGACTAGCAATGGCACTTAAGAAGCTAAACACCGCATACCCAACCTACCAAGGTATAGACCTCAATTGACCGCACTCTTTGTCACATCAAAGCATACGATATCTAACTCTCACGCCCGTCCCACTCTCGGGATTGAGAGACTGAGTACTAGTACCGAATTGACTACGCCGATCAGTACAATTTAATTCTATCCAAACTGGTTGTGCTCAATATACCCCAGGCATATATGTGTGATTTAAATTAGTCTAGATAAACTAATTTCCAAACCACACGATAACCTATACGTATAGTATGTTCAGAATATCTCAATTACGAGCGTACATTTTATATATCAATACTTTAACCAATAACGGTATCTACTGTGTCTTCCACACACCCCTTTATCTAGTTCTATGATATAATGGAACAATTTAATACTGAAACAAAATGATATGTCATCTATGGATATTATTTTTTGATACAAGCCATAGCTTTTCTGTATTCAAAACTAACAGGAGCGGGTTGGTTTCATATTATCATAGCCACAATTACGGGTTCATATGTGATGTGGGTGGATTTGCGTGTTGGCATTAGGGTCTTCCTCCATTGGGATGAGTCCAACCTCGAGATCACTAGATTATGAATTTATGAGTAAAATGACTAGAGTAAGTTTAACTAGGAGAAATGCGATACCCTCTCCATCTGAGGCACACTATCCTGAGGTAACAAGCTTAGAAGTCACTTAATGGCACACACTTAGTGTACGATTTGTAGTATTCCTCTCATCGAGGTTACGCTACTTATTTGTACGGCTAAAAGCACAGACTATTAGCTACATTGATCAATAGATCATTTGGTCAGATAGTGTAATTAATGAACTAGGTTATTCTCAAACAAATGTGGGTTAGCGTAAACATCCACACTATTGTGGTTTGTGAGAATCCCGATGAATGAGATGTCGGTGGTTTAAATTATTATTTTGAGGGAAGTCAACAATTATTATAATTTTGTATTTTTTTGAAATTCTAGATTAGGTGACTGAAACATTGTCTGTTTATTTAATTTACAGTATTCGATATGACATTCGACCCCTTAGCTACTATATAACTGGTCCGAACTATGTTGATTGGAGTCATAATTTGGACATTGTCCTCATAGCTGAGAGCACTCCTATGAGAGATCATGTCATTAACATGACTAGTAACATCAACGAGGTTGAGGTAGTGGGAGGTGAAGTTGATGGTGAAACCAAATTCGATATTGTCCTCCAGAACTTGCCTAAAAGCTATGAGCAGTTTCAGTTGAACTACAACATGAATCAATTGTTGTGTATTTCATCTGAGCTCTTAGTAGAGTTGGCAGCAGCTAAAAGTCTTCTTCAAGAGAAGAAGCGAGCTTTAGTCACAGTCAAAGCTTTAGAATCTTCTTCTGAGCCTAAGGTTGGAAAGAAGAAGAGAAAGCTCGAGGGAGTAGATCAAAAGGTGCAAATTGCACCTAAGCAAGATATTGCAAAGAAGAAGTCGAAAGACAAGTGCTTCAAGTGCAATCAGATGGCAGATTGGAAATCGGATTATCCAAGGCTTAAATATACGATAGTTTCTGCCTTAATTACTGAGACATGTTTAGTGGCGATTCCCACAGATACTTGGTGTGTGGATTCAGGCGCCACTGACCATGTTTGTAATTCTTTGCAAGGGTTTCATGTAACCTAGAAGCTTAAAGAAGACGAGCTGGACATCTACATGGGGGACACTACAAGTGTCAGTAGAAGCAGTGGGAGTAGTTACTCTTAATTTCGAGAATTCTATATTATATTTAGTTAATTGTCTTCATGTACCGAGTTTTAGAAAGAACCTTGTTTCATTTTCTAAACTCTGAAAGAATGGTTATAAGTTTATTTTTTTCTGATGATTCTGTTGTTATAAGAAAAGATGGCAAACTTTTTTGTTTTGGTTCATTAGCTGACAATTTGTTTATAATTAAATCAAAGCCCCATGTTGTGCAAAACATAGATATAGATAGCGCATCATCTAATAGTAATAAGAAAAAAGAACTTTCTAAAACGAATCAAACCTATCCTGGCATCTCAGGCTAGGTTATATAAACCTCAGTAGAATTCAGAGGTTGGTTAATGATGGACCTTTAGGTTCATTAGAGATTGACAGTTATTCAACCTGCGAATCTTGCTTGGAAGGTAAGATGACCAAGAGACCTTTTAAGCCAAAAGGTTTTAGATCCAAAGAAGTATTAAAGTTGATTCACTCTGACTTTTGTGGACCTATGTCGGTCCAAGCACGAGGTGGGTTTGAATATTTCGTGACGTTCACGGATGATTACTCAAGGTATGGGTACATTTACCTAATGCGCCACAAGTCTGAATGCTTAAGTAAATTCAAAGAGTATCAGGCGGATATAGAGAAGCATCATGGTAAGAGTATCAAGATACTGCGATTAGATCGTGGTGGTGAGTACCTGTCCCACAAATTTTGAGAATACCTCAGCGAGGTTGGGATTCAGTCTCAGTTGTCTGCACCTGGCACACAACAGCAGAATAGTGTAGCAGAAAGAATGAATCAAACTCTCATGGAAATGGTTAGATCAATGATGAGCTCTAGTGATTTGCCAAGTTCGTCATGGGAATATGCCTTACAAACAGCAATATATATCCTTAATCTTAAACCATCTAAAACCATGCCTCAGTAGAGTTGTGGAATGGACGTAAGCCCAGTCTAAGACATCTTAGAATTTGGGGTTGCCCAGCACATGTGCTTAAGGTAGATGCAGGTAAGTTAGATGTAAGAATAGAAGTAATGATGTTTGTAGTATATCCTAGGGGAACGAAGGGTGGTCTATTTTATATTCTTAAAGATTAGAAGGTGGTGGTTAGTACCAACTCTAGGTTTTTAGAGGATGACTATATTCTAAATCACACACTGCACAAGATATCACAGATTATGCGCCTACACAGGTGGTGCCTCGTCGTAGTGAGAGGGTCGTGAGACAGCCCGACAGGTTAATTGGTGTGGGAGAGGCCTCAGACCTAGTCCCAGGCGTGCCTAAGCCTGACCCAGTAAACTACAATGAGGCTCTCCGTGATAAAGATGCAGAATCTTGGCAAAAGGCAATGATATCTAAGATGGGTCGATGGACTACAATCAAGTCTAGGAGCTTGTGAACCTGCCTGATGGGTTTAAACCCATTTGATATAAGTGGGTTAACAAATGCAATAGGGGATTTGATGGAAAGGTTGAAACCTTTTAAGCTAGGCTGGTGGCGAATGGATATACTCAGAAAGCGGGAATCGATTATGAGGAAACCTTTTCCTCGGTAACCATGCTTAAGTCGATCTGGATTCTCTTGGCCATAACTACTCATTTGGATTATGAGATATGGCATATGGATGTCAAAACGGCTTTCCTTAACGGAAGTGTTGAAGCAACCATCTTCATGCAGCAACTAGAGGGATTTGTTGAAAAAAGCAAAGAGCATAAGGTCTGTAGGCTTAAGTTGTCCATTTACGGACTTAAGCAGGCATCCAGATCTTGCAACATTCAGTTTGATGAGGTAATCCAGTCCTACGAATTTACTTAGTGTCTGGATGAGTAATGTGTATATCGCAGACGTGATGGAAACTCAGTGGTGTTTCTTGTGCTTTACGTAGATGACATTCTATTGATTGGAAACAAAAAGAAAGTGTTATCAGACGTAATGGCATGGCTGTCCAAGCAGTTTGATATGAAGGATTTAGGAGAAGCGGGACATATCCTTGGGATCAAGTTAATTCAAGATTGTAGGAAATGTTCATTAACGTTCTCTCAAGCTTCATACATAGATATGATTCTGGCCCGTTTTAACATACAGAACTCCAAGAAAGGTTTTCTACATTTCAGACACGGAGTGTATCTATCCAAAGAACAGTCTCCCAAGACTGTTGAGGAGATAGAGGCCTGAAGACAGTTCATTATGCTTCGGCAGTAGGAAGTCTCATGTATGCCATGTTGTGTACAAGGCCTGATATCTGTTATGCTGTTGGTATTGTAAGAAGATATCAGAGTAACCCTGGGAAAGCTCATTAGGAAGCAGTAAAATGCATTCTCAAGTATTTGCACAGAACGAGAGACCAAGTGTTGGTCTATCAGGCGCCTAAGCTGGTACCCCGAGGTTACACAGATTCAGATTTCCAAGGCGACATGCATAAGAGCAAGTCTACCTCAGGGTATGTGTTTACTTTGGGAGGTGGAGGCATAGGTTGGCGGAGTGTCAAGCAGAAATGCGTAGCAGACTCTACCATGGAGGCTGAATACATTGCCACATCTGAGGTAGCGAAAGAAGTAGTATGGCTTAAAAACTTCCTACTAGACTTAGATGTGATTCCTGGTTTGCAGAAGTCTATCACGGTGTATTGTGATAACAATGGTGCAGTAACAAACTCGAAGGAACCACGAGCCCACAAGGCGAGTAAACACATACAGCGCAAGTACCACCTGATACGAGATATCGTCAAGAGAGAAGACATGGTCGTGGCTAAGATAGCCTCAGAGGATAACCTTGCAGATCCGTTCACGAAGACATTGACTTTAAAAGTCTCTGAGGCTCACATAGAGGGCATAGGGATCAGATACTTAGAAGAGCCGTGATATTTTTTCTAGACATGTAGTACAGTTTATAGAGTTAATGTACTTCTATACTTAAAGCACAACTTAAGTATTAGTGGCGGATTGTTAGAGTTGAATACATAAACTATGCTTGTATTGTACATTTTCCCAGTTAATATATCGATTTAATGTTTTGGTTTATTAGTTGTGCATTATTTTTGTTGGTGAATGTGCCCTAATGAGGGCTATTTATGTAAATATACTTTGAGGGTATTTATGTAAATAAGATATTTGTCACTTGATTGATTGTTTATCAAATGAGTTAATTTCATGATAGTAATATCCTTTTGCATATTTAAATTCATGAAATCGATCCACCAAAAGAAACACTCCATGGACTAATTAGATCATGAGTGATTCTTTTGAGTAGTACTGGTACTAGGATCCTTAGACCAGAAATCACTACATGGTCTTAGGTGAATTGTAGTGTGCTTTGACATACGCCTAACGGGGCTGTAACAGGTTGCCAAGTACGGGTATGATTGGGTACACTATGAGACACGCTAAGGTATGTAGGTGAAGTGATAGGACTACAAATCTCTCTTAAGTGAGAGATGATATCTTGGCCACTTGATAGTGAACTGAAAAGTGCATGGCCATGCCCAAGGAATGATAAGGATATCATTTGCTTGATGGATTCAGTGTCACTAAGAGATCAAGTAAACGTTTAGCTATATAAGGATGATGGTTCCATGCCTTATGCTAAACTGGATATCGCTGTAGAGGATCGTACGCAGTTTGCTCGGAAAGGTTGTGTTGAATCTCCATTCAACCCTCCATTCTGAATTGGGTAGTCATTATGTCTTGCTAGAGACCACTAATGACTTATGGATTAATCAATGAGATTGAGTTATCCGTTGCCAATTTAGAATGGGCCTACAGGATCGCACATAAGAGAGTTCGATGATGCAGAATAAGGATTCTTGCCTACAATAAGTATAATTGTTATACTTAATAAATAAGATTTAATTAAATGGTTTACTTAAATATTATTGGAAAGTTCTGTGGTATTAATTAATAGTTAATTAATTACCTGGGAACAATTGGGATGGGCTGATAAATCAAGGGACTTAATTGCAATTGAAGTTCTTGACCCATTAGCCTGATCCATGGGTCATAGGTTGATCCATGGGCTTGGTGCATAACCCAAATCATTAAAGTATTATTTAAGGCTAATTTGGAATTAGTAAATATTATTTAAATACTGATTTGGAATTAGTTAAATAATATTTGGTAATAATACTGATTTGGAATATGACTAAAATCAGTTAAGTTATAATTGGATAATTACAATACTGATTTTGGAAATTAATTCTCTACAAATCTCCTAGGGATATAATTGTAGAAGGATGATGATTTTGAATGATTCTCATCAGACAAAAATACACAGAATTCCCAAATTCTCTTGGTAGGCAAAATCGGCTAGCACAAACCTGCGAAGACTTTCGTGCTTGAGAGTAAAGGATCCTTCGAGGAAGGATTTTGGAGACAACAAAACGCCATCTTCTCAGAGGAGCCAGACGACGTGCTCAACCGATTACGCTCCAAGGGTAAGACCCAATCCTTATATTTTAGGATTCCGCTGTTTAATTGGATTAAACACCTAAACAAAATCCAACAGTGGTATCAGAGCGAGGTTTAGAACATTTTAGTGTTAATATTAAAATTAATTGATTCAAGCAAATTGTTTGTGTTGAAAATTAATTTTATTTTACCCGAAAAAAAAAAACTAGAACCTTGGGTTTTAGAGATTTGGATATTTTTCTTTTCTGGGTTTCGTAGTATATTGCAGGAGAACTTTTTTTTTTTTTTTTTTGAGTAAAAGGGTTCTAAACAGAAGTTGGTCGTTCGTCGGAAAAACGGGCAAAATGGAATTGTTCCGCTTTTGTGTTGGGTTCGATATTTTCTGGGTTGCTTATTGTTTTTTTTTTTTTTGCTGTTTTTCCTTGTCGGAAAAGGGGTTTTAAATGGTCTTAATTCTCTTACCGGTAAACGAAATCAAGGAAAGTTTCTGAGAATTATGTTTGGTTTTCAAAATTGTTTTCCTTTTGTTGCTTCTTTGGGTTTAAAGATCCACCGGAAGAACGATTTTGTTTTTGGAATTTAATTTACTGGGGAAGTTCTGCCAGAAAATTGGATATCTGGGTTTCTAAAATTTTGACCGGAAATTGGATTTTGGTATTGTTTGGTTTTGTTTTCTGGGCTGCCAAATTGTTTGGCCGGATGGTTGATTTCCTTGTCGGAATTGTTCCGCTTTTGATTTGGTTTATGGGTTTAAGGATGGGCTGCTGGTAGTTATTTCTTTCACAGGTTTTGGGTCGCCAGGAAAATGGATTCGCCGAAAATGGTTTTCGTGCGATTTGATTTTCACGCGGGTTGTTGACGAAAGCCGAGAATATTCTGATTGGAACTAGATAGCTGCGTGGTTTCGTCTGGCTGATCATCTCTGCTATGTCGTACTAGGGTCGACGGTGGTAGATTTTTCCGAATGGGTTCTTCGCAAAATGGTTTTGCGGATTAAGCCCGGAGATCACTCTGATCAGGGCCAGAAGGGTTCTGGCCACCAAAGACGAAGATGAATAGGCGATTAATACTGAAATCCGACTGGGAACAACGCCAGAAGAGATGACCGGCGAAGGTCGTCGGAAGTCAAGGTTGTCGGCTAGAGGTTGAAGGAGATGAGGGTTGGCGGCCGGGGTCTGATGCCCTAATTGGGATGAAATTGCAACACTGCCCCGCCGCCCCCTAAACCCTAATGACCTATTTGAAAGAGTTGACGGCATTTGGGGTGAAGCCCTAATCGGCTGAATTTACTAAAATAACCCCACTGCGCCTCTCAAAAGTCGAAAGTGCCATCAGCTTTTTAAAATAGTTTTAAATTGCAGAATGGCCCCTGGACTTTGAGTCCTCCTCAAAACCCTAGCCCAGAATTTTATTTAAATTACAAAATGCCCCAAAAAGTTTCAGAAAATTAAAATTTTAAAATTTTCTGAATTTTTAAATAATCTTATTAGATAAAGATAGGATTAATTTAGAATTTATCCTATAAGTTTAAATTTGAAAATTTATCTTAATTAGATAATTAGATAAATTTTAAAATAATTATTTTAATTAGATTAAAATAATTAGAAAATATAAATAAATAAATAAATAATTAATTAATTAATTAATTAGATTAATTAATTTATTTAAATTTTGAATTGTTATTTATTTATTTTATCTTATTTTAATTTTGATGCTTATTTAAATTGTTTAAATTTTATTTGAAGCATCATAATTATGCAAGCATGTTCATGCATCATTTTGGATAAATTTAAAATGAACAGAAGGATTGATTAAAATTAATCATGACACGATCAATTTTAATTCTGTAATAGTTACACAATCCTTAAAATTAATCGGCTTAAATTAAAATTGGCTTGTATGAGCATATGCATTTTATGTGTTTCAAAGCATGAATTGGGCTTTTAATTTTAACGTTTTAAAAGTTGGGGCCTGCGAGCCAATTTTGAATTTGGGCTGCGTGCCTATAAAAATCATCATGTAATAGTTAGGCGCAAAAGGAGGTTCCAAGAGGAGTCCATGGTGGAGCCCAGGAGCTGAGGCCCAAACATGAAGATTTTAAAAGGCCCTGTAATAGACTAGAGCCCAGTTCATCGCTTTAATTCATTCTTTTATTTATGCAAATGAATGATAAACGAAAATGCATGTGAAGCCGATCAAACTTAAATCCCAAAAACCCAAGATTTTGCTTCCAAACTTGAGGGCCCGCTTGAGTGTCGAACGTCTGATGGACTTGGAGAGCCCAAGGGCCTCAAGTTTTCTTCATGCGGCGGGTTGTTACATTATAGTGCCCAACTTTATCACTACCATTAATGAGTGGAAAAACTGTTTGGGTATTAGATGCTCAACTTTATCACTACCACTTGTTATGGAAAAACTGTGTGGGTGTCTATTGATGTGATGCCTTGAGGGATGGTTTAACTTGGGAAAATTAATCCTAGCTTGACCCGATAAGTTGACTAGGGATTAATTTTGCAAAGGTAGGATGGTGTCAAACATTTGGAATGTTCATCCTATCACCAAGTTGCATGGTATGCAATTGGAAAGCGTTAGATTGCATGGAATGTGATTTGAATGTTGCCTACCAGAAGAGCCCGATCCCTACGATACTTGCCAAAGCAAGACTGGGGTTGACTCTTTTTGGATTTTCGGCCCACAATCAAGCACCAACACAAAATTGTTTGGGATTTCAATTTTGGCTATTGTGGAAAACATTTTTCAAAACTCATTCTAATATTTTGCAATTATCTTTTGTAGAAATGACATCTTCTAGCACAAATGTTACCTTAAACTTTACTCTAAGAAGTATATTGGATAAAGATAAATTGGTTGGACCAAACTTCTTAGATTGGGAAAGAAACTTGAGAATAGTTCTCAAACAAGAAAGGAAGCTACATGTCTTAGAGACCGCTTTACCTGAACCACCATAAAATGCTTCGGCAACTGTTCAATGAGCCCGAGATAAGCTAAAAAGCGACTCCGATGATGTGACGTGCTTGATGCTCGCATCTATGACAGGCGACCTTCAAAAGCAGTTCATGAATTTGGAAGCATTCCGAATTTATGAGTCACTGACGTAAATGTTCTGTGAATAAGCTTCAGGTATCTTTGTTATAGAAATAAATCTTTCTATGTCCTCCTCATGGGTATTAGATACTGGTTGTGGGGCTCACATTTGTACTAATGTGCAAGGACTCAGAAATAGAAGGATAACAAAGAAAGGTGAAGTATATCTCCGAGTGGGAAACGGGGCAAGAGTTGCTGCTGTTGAAGTTGGAGATTACACTCTGTCTTTACCTTCTGGTTTAAATATCGAACTTGAAAATTGTTATTATGTACCTGCTTTGAGCAGAAATATTATTTCAGTTTCGAGTTTAGACAATAAAGGTTTTCGATTTATTATAGAGAATAATTCGTTATCTTTATATCGAAATGATATTTTATACGGAGTTGCAAATATGTGTAATGGTCTGTATGCCTTGGATTTGACCCAAGAAAAACCAGTCTATAACATAGAAAAGAAAGCTAAATCAACTAAAAATGATTTAAGTCCAACATACCTTTGGCATTGTCGATTAGGCCATGCAAATGAAAAGCGGGTTCAAAAGCTTCACAAGGATGGAGTGCTTGGTTCATTTGATTTTGAATCATATGATACCTGTGAACCCTGCTTGCAAGGCAAAATAACAAAGAGTCCTTTCAACAAGAAAGGTGAAAGAACAAGTGAGCTATTGGCCCTAATACATACAGATGTATGTGGACCAATGAGCACACAAGCCAGAGGTGGATTTGAATACTTCGTGACTTTTACTGATGACTTTAGTAGATATGGGTATGTCTACTTAATGAGGTATAAAAGTGAAACTTTTGAAATGTTCAAAGAGTTTAAAAACGAAGTAGAGAATCGGTTGGATAGAAGGATTAAGGCTATTCGCTCCGATCGGGGAGGTGAATACCTTAGTGATGAGTTCGACGGCTATCTAAAACAGTGTGGAATTGTTTCACAGCTGACTCCACCAGGAACACCTCAATGGAATGGTGTATCCGAGAGGAGAAATCGGACCTTATTAGATATGGTTCGATCTATGATGGGCCTAGCGACTCTCTCTACATCCTTTTGGGGTTATGCTCTCCTTTCTGCTGCCTACTTATTGAATCGTATTCCATCTAAGGCAGTAGATAAGACTCCATATGAGATATGGATGGGTCGGAAGCCCTATATATCCTATCTACGAGTTTGGGGTTGTCAAGCTCATGTAAAGCGTTTACAAAGTAATAAGCTTGAACCCAAAACTGATAAATGCCTATTTGTGGGATATCCTAAGGAAACCAAAGGATATCAATTCTACAACCCAACTGAGATCAAAGTGTTCGTTGCTCGAGGAGCTACTTTCTTAGAGAAAGAATTTCTGTACAAAAAAGATAGTGGGAGTAGAATAGAACTCGGAGAAGTTCAAGAACCACAAGAGAATGTAGAACGATCTACAGAAACTCAGATGGAAGTTGGCATGGAAACTCATGAAGATGAGCAACCTGAGCCAACAACACAAGAACCTAGAAGGTCTGGTAGATCTCGTCACCAACCCGAGAGATACGGATTTCTCGTAACTGACGATCAAGATTTGATCTTGGTGGACTCTAATGAGCCCGCGAACTACAAACAGGTTTTAGAAAGTCTGGATTTAGATAAATGGCTACAAGCCATGGAATCTAAAATGCAATCCATGAGGGACAATGAAGTCTGGACTTTGATTGACCCTCATGTTCAGGCAAAGGTTGTCGATTGCAAGTGGATTTTCAAGTTAAAACCTGGCGGGATCTTCAAGGCACGACTAGTGGCTAAAGGTTTCAGACAGACTCATGGTATAGACTATGATAAAACCTTCTCCCCTGTCGTGATGCTCAAGTCCATTAGGACAATGCTTGCCATAGCAGCATATTTTGACTATGAGGTATGGCAGATGGATGTTAAGACGGCTTTCCTGAATGGAAACCTACTCGAGGATGTTTATATAAAACAACCTGAGGGATACATCGATCAAAAGCATCCTAATCGAGTATGTAAGCTTCAGATGTCCATCTATGGACTAAAGCAAGCATCTCGAAGTTGGAATCTTCGTTTTGATGAGGAAGTAAAAGGTTACGGATTCATCAAGAACGAAGATGAGCCTTGTGTTTACAAGAAAGTTTGTGGGAGCAAGATTGTTTTCCTTGTCCTATATGTGGATGACATCCTGCTCATAGGAAATGACATTCCTTTGATGAAAGAATCAAACAATGGTTGGGGAGTGTATTTTCTATGAAAGACTTAGGAGAAGCTGAGACGATACTAGGTATCAAGATCTATAGAGATAGGTTTAAAAGGCTTCTGGGACTAAGTGAAGAAGGGTACATAGACAAGATATTGAAAAGATTCAATATGTCTAACTCCAAAAATAGTAAGGTTTGGCCTTCTCTTGAAGAAGAACTAAGGTCCTTCAACAAGAGAGGAGAGGAAAACAATGAGTAGAGTCCCATATGCTTCGGCAATAGGATCTATCATGTATGCCATGTTGTGTACCCGTCCGGAAGTTGCACATGCACTTAGCATAACTAGCAAATACCAACAAGATCCAGGGATGGATCATTGGACTGCAGTCAAAGCAATCCTGAAGTACTTACGAAGAACTAAAGGATTAATGCTAGTGTATGGAGGACAAGAACAGCTCATTGTACAAGGTTACGCTGATGCTGCTTTCCAAACAGATCAAGATGACATGAAGTCACAATCAGGCTACATGTTTAGTCTGAATGGCGGTGCAATAAGTTGGAAAAGCTCAAAACAAGATACAATAGCCGATTCTACAACAGAGTCTGAGTACATTGTTGTATCAGATGCTGCAAAGGAAACTGTTTGGCTGAGAAAGTTTGTGTTAGACATCGGAGTGATACCGAGTATCCAAGATCCGATAGAACTTTTCTGTGACAATAACGGGGCCATCGCACAAGCTAAGGAGCCTCGGTCACACTAGAAAACCAAACACATACTCAGAAGGTTTCACCTCATCCGAGAGATCATTAATCGAGGAGATGTGAAAGTGTGCAAAATAGTGTCAGACGACAATATAGTAGATCCTCTCACAAAAGCTCTACCACAGTCAAAGTTTGATAGACATGTAATAGAGCTTGGTCTTAAACATTTTAGGACATAGCCCTTCATCGGGCAAGTGGGAGATTGTTGGTGAATGTGCCCTAATGAGGGCTATTTATGTAAATATACTTTGATGGTATTTATGTAAATAAGATATTTGTCGCTTGATTGATTGTTTATCAAATGAGTTAATTTCATGATAGTAATATCCTTGTGCATATTTAAATTCATGAAATCGATCCGCCAAAAGAAACACTCCATGGACTAATTAGATCATGAGTGATTCTTTTGAGTAGTATTGGTACTAGGATCCTTAGACCAGAAATCACTACATGGTCTTAGGTGAATTGTAGTGTGCTTTGACATACGCCTAACGGGGCCGTAACAGGTTGCCAAGTACGGGTATGATTGGGTACACTATGAGACACGCTAAGGTATGTAGGTGAAGTGATGGGACTACAAATCTCTCTTAAGTGAGAGATGATATCTTGGCCACTTGATAGTGAACTAAAAAGTGCATGGCCATGCCCAAGGAATGATAAGGATATCATTTGCTTGATGGATTCAGTGTCACTAAGAGATCAAGTAAACGTTTAGCTATATAAGGATGATGGTTCCATGCCATATGCTAAACTGGATATCGATGTAGAGGATCGTACGCAGTTTGCTCGGAAAGGTTGTGTTGAATCTCCATTCGACCCTCCATTCTGAATTGGGTAGTCATTATGTCTTGCTAGAGACCACTAATGACTTATGGATTAATCAATGAGATTTAGTTATCCGTTGCCAATTTAGAATGGGCCTACAGGATCGCACATAAGAAAGTTCGATGATGCAGAATAAGGATTCTTGCCTACAATAAGTATAATTGTTATACTTAATAAATAAGATTTAATTAAATGGTTTAATTAAATATTATTGGAAAGTTCTGTGGTATTAATTAATAGTTAATTAATTAGCTGGGAACAATTGGGATGGACTGATAAATCAAGGGACTTAATTGCAATTGAAGTTCTTGACCCATTAGCCTGATCCATGGCTCATGGGTTGATCCATGGGCTTGGTGTATAACCCAAATCATTAAAGTATTATTTAAGGCTGATTTGGAATTAGTAAATATTATTTAAATACTGATTTGGAATCAGTTAAATAATATTTGGTAATAATACTGATTTGGAATATGACTAAAATCAGTTAAGTTATAATTGGATAATTACAATACTGATTTTGGAAATTAATTCTCTACAAATATCCTAGGGATATAATTGTAGAAGAATGATGATTTTGAATGATTCTCATCAGACAAAAATACACAGAACTCTCAAATTTTCTTGGTAGGAAAAATCGGCTAGCACCAACCTGCGAAGACTTTCGTGCTTGAGAGTAGAGGATCCTTCGAGGAAGGATTTTGGAGACAACAAAACGCCATCTTCTCAGAGGAGCCAGACGACGTGCGCAACCGATTACGCTCCAAGGGTAAGACCCGATCCTTATAGTTTAGGATTCCGCTGTTTAATTGGATTAAACACCTAAACAAAATCCAACAATTTTTCCATTTATATTATGTATTTAGATGATGAGGTGTCTTGTGTGACACAGTAGATCTCATCATTGGTTAAAAGACATAATATATAAATAAGGTTCGTAACCGAGACAGTTTTGGACAAGCTGTAGGTTTAGGTTATTATGTGATTCAGATAATTGGTTTGTCTAAACTAATTGAATCATATAGATATGCTGGGGCGTATTGAACTTGATCATTTATAATGATTTGTCTTGTACTGATTTAATAGACAAATCATTCTTAGTATTCTATCTCTTAATCCCTAGACTTGAGTGAGCATGAGGATTAGACATAGTGTACTTTGATCTGCCAATGGGTGAGGTCAATTGTGGCCAATAGTCTCGATGGGTTGGGTGCGCATGTTTAGTTACTTGGTGTCCCACTGCTTGTCAAAATAAACATGTACTGGTGCGTCTGGGGTGATGGTGCTCCCGAGATGAGCTCGTTATGTTTATTATACTAAACCCTGCCGATGGACTTATGTTCGGTATAGTAAAATGGTCGAGTGGTACTATTCTTAGAATTAAAGAAGTTAATTAATTAATTTATCAGTAAGTTAATAAATTAGCAAGCACTATATCTTTGATGTGGGGAGATTAAGAATTAATTAATTTATTTGTTCAGGAAGCAATTATGGTGTAGGATGGTAGGGCCATAATTAATCTGTTAGTGGTACGATTAATTATATATTGGATTATTGACAAAGGTAGATTTAATTAATTAAGTAATTAATTAATCCTTGTATCAGTTGGTTGTGAATCATACCAGGAACTCGATTAAGGATAAGTGAATCATTGTGTCAGTTGGTTGTGAATCAAACTAGGAACTGGATTGGGGATAAGTGAATCCCTGTATTAGTTAGATGTGTATCAGTCCAGGAACATGAATGAAGGAAATAGAAACCCATTAGGAAGGCCAATCCTAAACCAACTTGGAGTCTCTCTTGTAACTCTATATATAGACAAGGGATTAGCAATTAGACAACACACAACTCATAAGTTTTCAAGACGAGAAAACTAGAGAGAGAAAGTTTAGAGAGAAAACATTTTTTTCCTTCTAGTATAATATCAGGTGGCTGGTTATTGTCCCAGACGGTGGTCGGTGGTTAATTCCGGCATGCGGGGGCGGCAAAGAAATTCCGACGATGACGACGGTTGAAATTTAGGCAATGATAAGCTCTATAATTTTTTTGGCTAGTCCTATTGTGTTGATTGCTGATCAATTGGTTGCTAGATCGTTGCCCACACAACGTGCGATCATAGTCTTGAGTCATACAAGCGATCACCTGAGTTAACATGCTTCAAGAGGTATATTCTATGATTCCGCTTCTAATTAGAATTTATTTTGTTGCGTGATAAATCGAATAAGTACAAACCAAGATCATGCGCAATGTTATTTCAAGCAAGGGTTGGAATAGCGATTGTGCTAGAGTCTAGGCTTGGTCAAACATTTCGATTCTGGAATGCGTATCACGAAAGTGAGTTTTTGACCGGGCTCGGGCAGATAATCTTTCAAATCCTTCAAATGTAAAATAAAGTCTAAAAAATAAAGACATAGAACTCCCACTGCAAGAACAAAAACTCTGGTAGTAGCCCCAAGGTAGACCTGCAACTCTCCCTCTCTAAGCAGCTGGATCACTTAGAACCCCTACAAAGAATTACAAACATGATTAGTGGCTCCTGAATACACACACCAAGTATCTGTGGGAATCGTCGCTAAACAGGTCTCAGTAACTGGGGAGAAATTACACATACCTCGAGGCTTTGGGCATTCTTTCTTCTAATGTTCAGCCTTACCACATCTGAAGCACTTGCCTTTCGACTTGTGCTTATTGGCAATACCTCCCTTGGGTCCATAATCAGCTGCTTCTTTCTGGCCCCTCTTCCTTTTTTGTTTCCTAGCTTTGGGCCCAGCAGAGGAACCTGAAGGTCCAACAGTAGCCAGAGCTTGCTTCCTCTCAGCGAAAAGGCATTCAGTAGACACCAATGCAGTCATGAGCTCAGGAAGTCAATATGAGAGCTTGCCCATATTGTAGTTCAACCAAAACTGCTCAAGACTGGGGTGCAAGCTCCGGAGAATGATATCGACCTGGGTCTCCCCATCAATATCACCTCTCAATACCTCGATCTCATTAATGCAGCTCATCATGTCCAGTACATGATCTCTCACTAAAGAGCCTTCAGCCATTATAGCATTCATGAGTTTCCTCATAGCTGACTACTTGGATTGTAGGAAACAGAACAAGCCCGGGCTAAATCGAAAATCTCACTTTCGTGCTATGCAGTCCAGAATCAGAGACTTTCGACTCAGCTCAGGCTCAAATTCATTTCCCCTGAACGGAGCTAGGCTTATACTAGTTCAATTTATTAAAAACATGCTAAAAATTAAATCTTTAATTTAAATCAAATGTCTTATAGATTATACCTTTGAAGCGTGTCCCTTGCAATAAGAAAACCAAAGCTGAAAATCTTGCTGTTTACCGCCTGGGACCAATCATGAGAAAATCCCGATAACAACTCCGTCTCTACCTCGAAATCACGTGGAAAACTATCCAAAAGGTAGCTAAGACACTAAGGAAGAGATCCATATGAGACCCACTTGGAAAAACTCGTCAGATCCTCAGCAGATCGTTCCCCGAAGATTACAGCACTTAATTACCACTGCTGCCTTTTTATCGCCTGGCTGCGAAATCCACTCTAAATCCTAAGGATAACTCCAAACAACCTAGAACTTGGGTGGGAAAGTGTCTACGAGGTGACTAAAGGCACTGGCGAAGAAATCCAAAGAAACTCACTTCAAGAAACTCAAAGATCTGAAAAACAGATCTAGCCCGGGAAACTGATTCTAATCTGAAAACCCACACCGCCTCAATAAAACTTCATGGGTAAGCTAATTTCTCATAGATCTAGACTTTGGCGAACCAAAAGGAATGAGACAAATGATCAATGCAATAAATAAACAAAGCCCACTATGAAAATGCACCAAAACGGTGCTGAAAAATCCAAAAAATGCAGGCGGCGCTAACTGCCCGGTAAAAGAGCTGCGAACGGATATCTCAATCGGCGTTTCAACTTACAGACGGTGGTCTTGGGATTCTAGAATAATGGGCTAAGTTTCTCGAACAAGAAAGATCGCAAACCGACTTCGAAAAAGAATTCTCAATAAGGAAAAAAAAATTCTCTCTCTAGGCTTGTCTTTCTGACTCTAAGGCATTTGCCTGCAAGGTTTCTAATGTCTTCAAATGTGTCTAACATTAGCTATTTATAGGGAGCTCCTTGGGAGACCTAGTGGGCTTTTGAGTTGGGCCTTAGTGTTTCTTTCGTTGACCCCTTATCAACTCCAATCGATCCTTTCGAATTAATTTTTTAACCCACTTTCTTAATTTAATTTCATCGAACCCTTAGGATTAATTAATTCATATAGATTTAATTTTGTTAATCCACTTTGTCAATTAAATATTAATTACACCTTTAGGATTAATTAATTCACTTTATCGATTAGTCAAACGCATAATTAGTCGTACCTCTAACGGACCAATTATGGAACTACTGCTCAAAAATGACTTTACAT
Organism: Knoxia roxburghii; assembly: GCA_030378225.1. Taxonomy (NCBI): domain Eukaryota; kingdom Viridiplantae; phylum Streptophyta; class Magnoliopsida; order Gentianales; family Rubiaceae; genus Knoxia; species Knoxia roxburghii. Next base: position 25,147,025 of record CM059418.1, on the reverse strand, counting down.
CGCTCCACTTTATTTTCTTCTAGCTCTTCACATTAAAGATCTAGTGCTCATCGGTTTATCAATTTACTGACAAACTAATTCACCGACTTCTTGGTATCCGAGATTAGTACCACTCGACATTCTTATTATACCGGACGTAAAGTCCACTGGCCAGTTTTAATACAATAAACCTTACAAGCTCATCTCGGGAGCACCATCAACTCGGTAAACCTGTACGTGGATTCCTCTGACTAACAACGGCGCGTAAGAAGCTAAACACCACATACCCAACCTGCCGAGGTATAGGAGTCAATTGACCGCACTCTTTGGTGAAAGATTTTGGTAGGATCTGGGTTTGTACCTGCTCGATTTACCACGCAACAAAAAATTCTAATAAAAGCGGAACCATAGAATAATACCTTTGAAGCGTGCACCTGGTGAATCTCTTGTATGCCTCAAAGACTATGACCTCTTGTTGTGTGGGCAACAATCTAGAAGTCAATTGATCAGCAACTCACCACAATCCAACTGCTGAAAAAATTCAGCACCTCCGCACCTAGCACGTACTGCAAACGCACTGCCCGGAGAGAGAGAAAGCAACACACGGGGCTAGTATTTTGGACCAATATTTTCGGCCACTTGATGAAGAAAACCAGCCGCCTATTTGCTCAAAAATTCGTTCTTGAGAGAGAAAGAAATTTCTCTCTCTAGAATTTTATCTCTCTAGATTCTTGAATTATGAATCTCTTGAATTGTGTTTTCTGAATGGCTGATCCCTTGTCTATTTATAGAGTTACAAGAGAGACTCCAAGTTGGAATAGGATTGGTCTTTCCTACTGGGTTTCTGTTTCCCTTCAATCCTGTTTCTAGATTGATACAGATTCTGTTTCCTTCAATCCTGTTCCTGGACTGAAACACTCCCAACTGTCACAGGGATTCACTTATCCCAATCCAGTTCCTGGGATGAATCACTCCCAACTGACACAGGGATTCACTTATCCCAATCCAGTTCCTGGGATGATTCACAACCAACTGACACAAGGATTAATTAATTTCTCAATTAATTAAATCTACCTTTGTCAATAACCCAGTACATAATTAATCGTACCACTAACGGATTAATTATGGCACTACCACCCTACACCAGAATTGCTTCCGGAACAACTTAATTAAATTATATTCATAATCTCCCCACATCAAAGATATAGTGCTCGTTAATTCATTAATTTACTGATAAATTAATTCATCAACTTCTTTAATTCCGAGACTAGTACCACTCGACCTTTTTACTATACCGGACATAAGTCCACCGGCCGGGTTTAGTATAATAAACATTTCGAGCTCATCTCGGGAGCACCATCACCCCGGACGCACCGGTACATGGTTTCCTTTCGACAAGCAGCAGCACACCAAGTAACTAAACACGCGCACCCAACCCACCGAGACTATTGGCCACATTTGACCTCACCCATTGGCAGATCAAAGTACACTATGTCTAATCCTCATGCCCACTCGAGTCTAGGGATTTAGAGATAGAATACAAGGATCGATTTGTCTATTAAATCAGTACAAGACAAATCATTCCTAAGAGTCAAGTTCAATATGCCCCGGGCATATTTATATGATTCAATTAGTTTAGACAAACTAATTATCTGAATCACATAATAACCTAGACTGACAGCTTGTCCAAAGCTGTCTCGGTTACGAACCTCATTTATATATTATGTCTTTCTACCAATGATGAGATCTACTGTGTCGCACCAGACACCTCATCATCTACTTACATAATATAAATGGACGATTAATGCACAACAAGATATGACTGAAACACAAATCGATATATTAAACTGGGAAACTGTACAATACAAGCATAGCTTATGTATTCTACTCCAACATTTGGCACATTAAAGCATACGATATCTAACTCTCATGCCCGTCCTAATCTCGGGATTGAGAGACTGAATACTATGACCGAATTAACTACGCTGACTTTTTTGTTGGTGTATATGCCCTTTTAAGGGTTATATATAGATATTTGTCATTTTGATTGACATTATAATCAGATGAGTTAATTTCATGACATTAATATTCTTGTGCATATTTAATTTCATGAAATCGATTAGCCAAAAGTAACACTCCATGGACTGATTAGATCATCAGTGATTCTTTTGAGTAGTATTTGTACGAGGATCCTTAGATCAGAAATCACTACATGGCCTTTGGTGAATTGTAGTGTACTTTGACATATGCCTAACGGGGACATAACAGGTTGCCAAGTACGGGTATGATTGGATACACTATGAGTCACACTAAGGTATGTAGGTGAAGTGATGGGACTACAAGTCTCTCTTAAGTAAAAGATGATATCTTGGCCACTTGATAGTGAATTGAGAAGTGCATGGTCGTGGCGGAGAAATGATAAGTGTTATCATTTTCTTGAATAGAATCAGTGTCACTAAGAGATCAAGTAAATGTTTAGCTATATAAGGATGATGGTTCCATTCCTTATGCTAAACGGGATATCGATGTAGAGGATCGTACGCAGTTTACTTGGAAAGGTTGTGTTGAATCACCATTCGACCCTCCATTCTGAATTGGGTAGTCATTATGTATTGCTAGAGACCACTAATGACTTATGGATTAATCAATAAGATTTAATTATCCATTACCAATTTAGAATGGGCCTCCAGGATCGCACATAAGAAACTTCGATGATGCAGAATAAGTATTCTTAACTACAATAAGTATAATTGTTAAACTTAAATAAATAAGATTTACTTAAATAGTTTAATTAAATATTATTGAAAAGTTCAGTGGTATTAAAAAAGAGTTAATTAATTACCTGGGAACAATTAGAATGGGCTGATAAATCAAGGGACTTATTTGCAATTGAGGTTCTTGACCCATCAGCCTGATCCATGGGTCATGGGTTGATCCATGGGCTTGGTAACCTAAATCATTAAAGTATTATTTAATACTGATTTGGAATCAGTAAAATGATATTTGGTAATAATACTGATTTGGAATCTGATTAAATCTGTAATGTAATAATTGATTGATTACAATACTTATTTTGGAAATTTTAACTCTACAAATATCCTAGGGATATTATTGTGGAAGATATAAGATTTCAATTAGAAAAATCAGAACAAGCAAAATATACACAAAATCCCAAATTCTCTCTGTAGGCAGAAAACGGCTAGCACCGAATATGCAAAGGGCTTTCGTGCTTGAAAGTAGAGAATCCTTCAAGAAAGGATTTTGGTGGTGACAAACATAACCGGAACAGAAGTCTTGGAACAACATCAAACAAGGATCCAGGCGCGGCAACTGATTACGCTGTGAGGGTAAGCTTTAGAAGCTTTAAATGTAGGATCAATAAAAAACTAAAATTGGAATTGGCCTGAATCTGCTGCGTAAAATTTTGAAAATCATGCCTCCGATCCCAACAGTGGTATCAGAGCTAGGCTCGGGTTTTTAGTGTTAAAAATAAAATTAATTTTGATCAAAAGTAAATTGGATTTTTTTTATTATTAAAATTAATTTTAATTCAAGCTTTTAGAAAGCAACAAGAATTTTTTTTCTGGGAAATAATAAAAAAAATTTAATTTTCAAGGGAATTGGATTCTAGGTTAATTTTGTTTCTTGATTTTGGCCTTCTCCCGAAATTACATTTTGGTCGCTCGCATCTCAACGGAAAACTATTTTAAAAAAAAAACTAGGTTTTGGTTTTGGTTTTTATCAACAGAGATGGAATTGAATTCTGGTCTGTTGCGTCCTTAATCGGGAAATCGAATTAATTTCTGGGCTTGAAAATTTTTCTCCTGGAAACTGCTTGGATTTTGGGGTTTTTTTTTTTTTTATATCAAAAGAATGAAAGCCAAAATGGTTTCGTTTTGTTTTGGATTTTCACTTGGCAAAGTTGTTTTCATATTCTGGACTACAAAATTGTTTGGAAGGATTCTTTAAACAGTTTGGAAACATTTTTGAAACTGGGTTGTGAGGAATCTCGCAGGAAAAAATGATCTTTTTTGGGTTTGTTTAGAACTTGACCGAAAAAACGTTCTTGTTGTGATGTTGTTTTAGTTTCTAGGTTTCAGTGTTGTGCCAGATAAACGACTTCGCCAGGCAAACGGGCCATCAGAAATGGTTTCTAGGTTGGTTTGTTTCCTCTCCTCTGTAAATGAAATAAGCCAGAAAGGCTCCGGCTGAGCCTTGTTTGAGGCGAGAATCCGGTCAGACTGAGAACGAGCAGCGGCGAATGTCACTACTGCGTCTATCTTAGTCAGAATGACAATTATCATCGTTTGGGGAGGCTTCCATTGGGAAGGTCGTAGAAGGGTGAGGTCAGCGATACTGGGAAGTCAGCCGGGGAAGATGACTGGAAAAGGGAATCATCCAGCAGGAGGTTGATATTGGAAGAAGAGGGTAGCGGCATGAGGCTGCAGCCCAAATTGGGTTGAAATGACTAGAATTCCCCGATGCACCCTAACCCTAATGAGAACAAGTTTTAAAATGGTTTTAAAATTGCAGAATGGCCCTTGGACTTTGAGTCCTTCTAAAAACATTGCCCAGAATTTTATTTAAATTACCAAACTGCCCCATAATTTAAGAAATTTTTTTTTCTGATTTTATTTTCGTAAGATTTTAAAATTTTAATTTTTGAATTCAATCAAATATTATCAGATTTTAGTTTTAAAATGTTAAAATTGGATTTTAAGATTTTAAATTATTTTAAATCAATTATCTTAATAAGTTTAGGATAATTAGCTAATAAATAGAATAATTAATTTTATTCTTTATTTATGCTTTCAAACATGGTATGATTTATTTAAATGGTTTAAATATTTGCATACATATTTGGTATGTTCATGCATCATTTACCACAAATGATTGAACAAGAAAAAGGAAGATTGGTTAAAATTGATTATGACACAATCAATTTTAATTGTATAGAATATTTTGGAAATATTCAATTACACAATCTTTTAAATTGATTGGCTTAATTAAAATGGGCTTGTATGAAGCACTTGCATTTTATGTGTTTTTCATGCATGAATTGGGATTTATTTATTTAGTTTTAATTTGGGGCCTGTGAGCAATTTAAATTAGGCCTGCGAGCTATTGTAATAGAATAGATTAGAAATTAGGCCCAAGAAATTCCAACAAGCCAAGACGGAGTCACGGAGTTGGAGCCCAATAATGGAGGCCCAAATGAAGGCAAAGTTTTAAAAGCCTTGTAATAGACTAGAGCCCAATTCATTGCATTTTTCTCTTTATATTTTATATTTGTGAATAATGAAAAACGAAATGCATGTTAAGCCACTCGAACTAAATCCCTAAAAACCTAAGTTGGAAATTGCTTCCATACTTGGGGGCTCGCCAGAGCGTCGAACGTCTGTGGACTTTGAGAGCCCAAGGGCCTAAGGTTTTCTTCGTGCGGCGAGTTGTCACATAATAGGTGCCCAACTTTACTCACTACCACTATGTGGAAAAACTGTTTGGGTATTTGTTGATGTGATGCTTTGAGTGATGGTTTGACTTAAGGAAATCGGTCTAGTTTAACCTTATAAGTTGACTAGGATTGGTTTTGCAATCATAGGATGGTGTCAAACATTTAGAATGTTCATCCTATCACTGAAATGTTGCATGGGATGCAATTAGAAAGCGTTAAGTTGCATGAGATGTGATTTGAATGTTGCCTACCAAAAGGGCCCGATCCCTACGATACTTGCCAAAGCAAGACCAGGGTTTGGTTCTTTGTGGATTTTCGGTCCACAATTTAGCACCAACACAAAATTGTATGGGATTTTAATTTTGGCTATTGTGGAGATGATTTTATTAAAACTCATTCTAATATTTTGCATTATTGTTTTGTGGATGGCATTATCTTGCACTTAAATTTCAAATCAATGTCCATAAGAAACATTTTAAAACAAGAAATGAAACATTATTGTCTTATAAGCTACTTTGCTCGAAATACCCGAAAAAAATGCTACAAAGGTTGCTCGAAAGGCCTTTAGAAAGCAAAAGGAACAAATCCAATGATGTGACTTGCTTCAGAAGCATGAATATGGAAGCATTCCAAATTTCTGAGTCACTAAAGAAAGGTGTTCTAAGAGCAGGCCTATAACGAAGGTTCGTTACATTGGTAGCATTAAATTTCCTGTAAGATGACGAAGGGTTCGTCTATGAGTACTTTCCTAGTCAGGATGAAAGGGTATACTGATACTCTAGAGACACTAGGTGTACCTTGGTTCAGGAAATTAGACATTGATGTCATCTTGGCCTCATTGCTAGATGAGTACAATGACTTCATGGTAAATTTCAATATGCATACGATGCTGAAAAATACTGAGCAGACCCTTGAGAAGGGTACTCAAGTGTTGGTGGTTGAGAAGGGCAAAGTGAACAAGAGCAAGTTCAAAGGCAAGGAAAAATTGTTGGGAACAAGGAGGCACAGAGTAAGACTGCTGCCAAGACCAAGCCAGATTCTAAGATTAAACCCAAAAATGACACTACATGTTTCTATTACAATGAATGTCATTAGCGAGAAACATGTTCAAAGACCTTCATCAGATGGAGTCATTGGGTCATTTGATTTTGAATCATGTGACAAGTATGAACCATGTTTGCAAGTTGGGTTGTTCATTAAACGGATTGACCCACATAACCCACCCGACCCGCAACCGTTTAAGAAAGCGGGTTGGATTATGCGGGTGAACTGTTTATTCGACGGGTAACCGAATAACCATACGGTTTGGTGGACAGTTTTGGGTTTGGGATTTTTTAAACGGGGACCGCCCGTAACCCGTTTAATACTTTGAGTAGAAAAATAATTATGTTGCTGCCTAGCCGCGCGCGACAACAACAACCCCCTTTCTTTCCCTCTTTGTTTGCCTCCTCTCCTGGATGGAACCCTAGAGCCGACGACCCCCCAATCACCACCACGACAACCTCAGTCCACCACCAATCTCCCTTTCTCCTCCTGTGCTATGCAGAAAGTTTAAAACAGTGAGATTGTGTTGTTTTAAAACCAGGAAGAAGAGGCACCAGAAAGGTTTGTAATATATATATATATATTTTCGAGCTTTTGGTTTTTTGGTAAAGATTGACTGCTGATATTATGGTGTTCTGTGTTGGAGAATTTTTTTTATGGTTTCTGGTGGAGATTATTTTTCAGTTCTGTGTGCTGGTTTAGATTTTGTTTGTTTTTTTGAAAGATATCTCAATTCGAATATGGCGAAGCCATAGATGATTTTAATATGGACGACATTGTGCAGTTGCAACATGAGAAGAATGTGGCGGTGGGAGGAGATATATCAAATCAACCAACAAATGAGGAAAAACCAAAGAAAACAGGGGCATCTCGCAAAAGGTCTAAGGTTTGGGATCATTTTGACTCTTTTTTGGATGATAATGGTAAACAAAAAAAATAGGTGTCGATATTGTGGGAAAGAGTACTGTGCTGTATTTAGGACTCATGGGACTAGTTCTTTAAGAGGGCATTTGAACAACTATTTGTCTTTCCCTGGAAATATAGATTCTGCACAATCTAATTTGACCCTCCATAAGGATGATAAAAGGTGTTTGCTTGGAAGTTTGATCAACTTGCTGTTAGGAAAGCTTTGTCACATATGGTTATTGTTGATGAATTTCCTTTCAAAGAGGGTAAGGGATTTAAACATTTATTGAGTGTGTGTCAACCTTTGTTTCAAATTCCATCAAGGATTAGTGTTGGAAGAGATGTGGGTACTTTTTTATTGGGAAGAAAAGAAGAAAGTGAGGGTTCTTCTTAAAGAAAATGTTGGTAAAATTTGTTTGACCACTGATACTTGGACTTCGTTGCAAAAAGTTAATTATATGTGTGTTACTTCTCATTTTGTGGATAATGATTGGAAATTACATAAGAGAGTTCTTAGTGTTAAGCCTATATCAAGTCATAGGGGAATTGACATTGGAAAATCTCTTGAGTTGTGTTTAATTGAGTGGGGGATTGATAATTTGTTTACTGTTACTGTTGCTAATGCAAGTGCTAATGATGCTGCTCTTAATTACTTGTGATCTCAATTGGTGTATTATGATAAGTGTATTTTGAGAGGGAAATGGGTACATGTTCGTTGTGTTGCTCATATCATGAATTTGATTGTTCAAGATGGTTTGAATCATATTGAAAAATCTGTGGATTGTGTTAGGGCTGTTGTTAAGTATGTTAGACAATCTCCCCAAAGGCTAAAAATGTTCAGACAATGTGCTGAATATGAAAAGTGTGGTAGTTATAAGAATTTGATCCTAGATGTCCCTACAAGGTGGAATTCTACCTATTTGATGTTAGATACGGCTCAGATCTATGAAAGAGCTTTTAGGAGATATGTCAATGAAGATTCTGATTTTTGAGATAATCTTTCAAAGACAGGAATTTCTACTGCTGATGATTGGAGCAATGTGAGAAAATTGACTGGTTTTTTTTCTCTTTTTTATAAGTTAACTTTGAAAGTTTCTAAGACCAAATATGTGACTGCTAATACTTTTTTGGATGATATTACTGTCATTGATGTGCTGTTGAGGAAATGTTTGAATGATAGTGATGATTTGAATCTTATTGCTATGGCTACTTTGATGAGAGTTAAGTTTGATAAGTACTATGGAAAGGTTGAGAAATTCAATATGTTGGTTTTTGTTGCTTCTTTACTTTATCCCAGAAACAAGTATGCATACATGGAATATATGCTTATTGATGTTTATGGAAAAGTTTATGGATCAAGTATGCTTAGTTTGGTAAAAGAACATGTTGATGAGATATGTAAGGATTCATACCCCTATTGTTGCTAATGCTACCCCTCCCACTACATCCTTGTCGTCTCAATCTGCTGGAAAAAAGGTCTTCTCCAGCAGATATGGAACCTTCTAAAGAGCTGAAAAACAAATTTATAATGGAAAAGAAAAGGAGAAGGAAGAAAGTGGTTTGATTGGATCAAAATCTTAGTTAGATAAGTATTTGAAAGAGGAAGTTGAGGAAGATTCTCCTAATTTTAATATTTTGGATTGGTGGAAAGTGAATAGTCCTAGGTTTCCTATTTTGTCTTTGATGGCTCGTGATGTTTTGGCAATTCCAATATCTACTGTGGCTTCTGAATCAGTTTTTAGCACTAGTGGAAGGGTTTTGAATTATTTTAGGAGTTCTTTAACTCCTAAAGTTGTTCAAGCATTAATTTGTTGTCAAGATTGGCTTCGTGTAGATTCAACTCCAATTGATGTTGAAGAAGCATGTGACAAAATTCAGCAATTGGAATAAGGTTGTATTTGTTTGATATTATATATATTTTTCTATATTTTCTAAGTACTTGATGTTTTACTCACTTTAATATCCTTTTTGTAGAATATGACGATAGGGTTAGTGGTACCAAAACAAGTTAAAGTTGCACCTTTTGTGAATCAAGGGGTTTGTAAGTATTTGTATTTCAATCCATTGTTTAATATTCAAATGATGTTTTAGGGCGTCAATCTTACTATGTGTATTGGTTTTGTAGGTTGAACTTGGAACTCTGATTTATTGACAACGAGGAGCCATGATTTGAAGACTTTCTTATTTGACTTGAAACTTGATGGATGGATTTTATGGATTCATGTTATTGCTGGATGAATGTATTTTAATTTTTATGGATTGTTGATGGATAGATTTTATGGATTGTTGTTATTTGCTGCTAGATTTCAATCAATTTTATGGATTGATGGATGTATTTTAATCTTCAAAAATCACTTCTTCAAAAATCAATTCTTCTTATTCCCCGCACTCCATTCGAAATCACATTCAATCAATTTTTCATTCGAACACAGATTTAACGGAGATCAGTGATTGTATTTTTTGACGAACAACAACTAAATACAACTGGAAAATCACTTCTTTTTCTTAAAAAATCACTTCTTCCTCTACAAAAATCTCTTCTGGTTTGGGACGTAGCTGGACGTGGTACTAGTTGTTTTGGACGTATCGAGACGTGGTAGACTATGTTCTGTGAAAAATTCAGCTAAAATTCACATTTTTTGATGTATATGTGGTGTGGTAGTTATTTTTGGACGTGGTGCTTGTTGTTCTGAGACGTGGTGGGTTGTGTTTGTGAAAAAATAGCTTAAATTCACATGCAGGGATGTAGACATTTCTGGACGTGGTGCTAATTGTTTTTGACGTGGTGCTAGTTGTTCTGAGACGAGGTAGGGCTGTCTTTGTGAAAAAATTCTATTTATATTCTCATTCAAGGATATAAACATTTTTGGACGTTGTTCTAGTTGTTCTGAGACGTGGTGGGTTGTGTTTGTGAAAAAAATAGCTTAAATTCACATGCATGGATGTAGACATTTCTGGACGTGGCGCTAGTGGTTTTTGACGTGGTGCTAGTTGTTCTGAGACGTGGTAGAGCAGTCTTTGTGAAAAAATCTGTTTAAATTCTCATTCATGGATATAGACGTTTTTAGACGTGGTACTTACTGTTCTGAGACGTGGTGGGTTGTGGTTGGGAAAAAATAGCTCAAATTCACATGCATAGATGTAGACATTTCGGGACGTGGTGCTAGTTGTTTTTTACGTGGTTCTAGTTGTTCTGAGATGTGGTAGAGCTGTCTTTGTAAAAAAAATCTGTTTAAATTCTCATTCATGGATATAGACATTTTTGGACGTGGTGTTTGTTGTTCTGAGATGTGGTGGGTTGTATTTGTGAAAATATAGCTTAAATTCACATGCATGGATGTAGATGTTTCTGGACGTGGTGCTAGTTGTTTTTGACGTGGTTCTAGTTGTTCTGAGACGTTTTAGAGCTGTCTTTGTGAAAAAAATATGTTTAAATTCTCATTCATGGATATAGACGTTTTGGGACGTTGTGCTTGTTGTTCTGAGATGTGGTGGGTTGTGTTTGTGAAAAAATATCTTAAATTCACATGCATGGATGTAGACGTTTATGGACATGGTGCTAGTTGTTTTTGACGTGGTTCTAGTTGTTCTGAGACGTGGTAGTGCAGTCTTTGTGAAAAAATCTGTTTAAATTCTCATTCATGGATATAGACATTTTGGGACGTGGTGCTTGTTGTTCTGAGACGTGGTGGGTTGTGTTTGTGAAAAAAATATCTTAAATTCACATGCATGGATGTAGACGTTTCTGGACGTGGTGCTAGTTGTTTTTGACTTTGTTCTTGTTGTTCTGAGACGTGGTTGAGGTATATTTGTGAAAAAAATATGTTTACATTCTCATTCATGGATATAGATGTTTTTGGACGTTGTTCTAGTTATTCTGAGATGGGGTGGGTTGTGTTTGTGAAAAAATAGCTTAAATTCACATGCAGGGATGTAGACGTTCCTGGACGTGGTTGTTGTTGTTTTTTACGGGGTTTTAGTTGTTCTGAGACGTGATAGGGCTGTCCTTGTGAAAAAAATCTGTTTAGATTCTCTTTCATGGATATAGTTATTTTTGGACGTTGTTCTAGTTGTTCTGAGACGTGGTGGGTTGTGTTTGTGAAAAAAATTGCTTAAATTCACATGCATGGATGTAGACATTTCTGGACGTGGTGCTAGTTGTTTTCTGAAGTGGTGCTAGTTGTTTTTGGCGTGGTTCTAGTTGTTCGAAGACGTGGTAGAGCTGTCTTTGTGAAAAAAATCTGTTTAAATTCTCATCCATAGTTATAGACGTTTTGGGACGTGGTGCTTCTTGTTCTGAGAGGTGGTGGACTGTCTTTGTGAAAAAAATAGCTTAAATTCACATGCATGGATGTAGACGTTTCTGGACGTGGTGCTAGTTGTTTTTGACGTTGTTCTAGTTGTTCTGAGACGTGGTAGAGCTGTCTTTGTGAAAAAAATCTGTTTACATTCTCATTCATGGATATAGATGTTTTTGGACGTTGTTCTAGTTGTTCTGAGATGGGGTGGGTTGTGTTTGTGAAAAAATAGCTTAAATTCACATGCAGGGATATAGACGTTTCTGGACGTGGTTGTTGTTGTTTTTATGTGGTTGCAGATGTTCTGAGACGTGATAGGGCTGTCTTCGTGAAAAAAATCTGTTGAGATTCTCTTTCATGGATATAGACGTTTTTGGACGTTGTTCAAGTTGTTCTAAGACGTGGTGGGTTGTGTTTGTGAAACAAATTGCTTAAATTCACATGCATGGATGTAGACATTTCTGGACGTGGTGCTTGTTGTTTTTTGAACTGGTGCTAGTTGTTTTTGGCGTGGTTCTAGTTGTTCGAAGAAGTGGTAGAACTGTTTTTGTGAAAAAAATCTGTTTAAATTCTCATCCATGGATATAGACATTTTTGGACGTGGTGCTTATTGTTCTGAGACTTTGTAGGTTGTGTTTGTGAAAAAACAGCTTAAATTCACATGTATGGATGTAGTTGTTTCTGGACGTGATGTTAATGGTTTTTGACGTGGTGCTAGGTGTTTTTTTACGAGGTTCTAGTTGTTCTGAGATGTGGTAGAGTTGTTTTTCTGAAAAAATCTGTTTACATTCTCATTCATGGAGATAGACGTTTTTGGACATTGTTCTAGTTGTTCTGAGACGTGGTGGGTTGTGTTTGTGAAAAAATAGCTAAAATTCATATGCATGGATGTAGACGTTTCTGGACGTGGTGCTAGTTTTTTTTGACATGGTGCTAGTTGTTTTTGACGAGGTTGTAGTTGTTCTGAGACGTGGTAGAGCTGTCTTTGTGAAAAAAAAATCTGTTTAAATTCTCATTCATAGATATAGACATTTTTGCACTTGGTGCTTGTTGTTCTCAGACGTGGTGGGTTGTGTTTGTGAAAAAAATACCTTAAATTCACATGCATTGATGTAGACATTTCTGGACGTGATGCTAGTTGTTTTTGACGTGGTGCTAATTGTTTTTGACGTTGTTCTAGTTATTCTGAGATGTGGTAGAGCTGTATTTGTGAAAAAAATCTGTTTACATTCTAATTCATGGATATAGACATTTTTGGATGTTGTTCAAGTTGTTATGAGACGTGGTGGGTTGTGGTTGTGAAAAATAGCTTAAATTCACATGCATGGATGTAGACGTTTCTGGACATGGTGCTAGTTGTTTTTTAAGTGGTTCTAGTTGTTCTAAGACGTGGTAGAGCTGTCTTTGTGAAAAAAATCTGTTTAAATTCTCATTCATGGATATAGACATTTTTGGATGTGGTGTTTGTTGTTCTGAGATGTGGTGGGTTGTATTTGTGAAAAAATAGCTTAAATTCACATGCATGGATGTAGACGTTTCTGGACGTGGTGCTAGTTGTTTTTGACGTGGTTCTAGTTGTTCTGAGAAGTGGTAGAGTTGACTTTGTGAAAAAAATCTGTTTAAATTCTCATTCATGGATATAGACATTTTTTAATGTTGTTCTGGTTGTTCTGAGACGTGGTGGGTTGCGTTTGTGAAAAAATAGCTTAAATTCACATGCAGGGATGTAGACGTTTCTGGACGTGGTGCTAATTGTTTTTGACGTGGTGCTAGTTGTTCTGAGACGTGGTAGGGCTGTCTTTGTGAAAAAAATCTATTTATATTCTCATTCAAGGATATAAACATTTTTGGACGTTGTTCAAGTTGTTCTGAGACTTGGTGGGTTGTGTTTGTGAAAAAAATAGCTTAAATTCACATGCATGGATGAAGACGTTTCTGGACGTGACGCTAGTGGTTTTTGACGTGATGCTAGTTGTTTTTTACGTGGTTCTAGTTGTTCAGAGATGTGGTCGAACTGTCTTTGTGAAAAAAATCTGTTTAAATTCTCATTCATGGATATAGACATTTTTGGACGTGGTGTTTGTTGTTCTGAGACGTGGTGGGTTGTGTTTGTGAAAAAAAATAGCTTAAATTCACATGCATGGATGTAGACATTTCTGGACGTGGCGCTAGTGGTTTTTCACGTGGTGCTAGTTGTTCTGAGACGTGGTAGAGCAGCCTTTGTGAAAAAATCTGTTTAAATTCTCATTCATGGATATAGACGTTTTTAGACGTGGTACTTGCTGTTCTGAGACGTGGTGGGTTGTGGTTGGGAAAAAATAGCTCAAATTCACATGCATAGATGTAGACATTTCGGGACGTGGTGCTAGTTATTTTTTACGTGGTTCTAGTTGTTCTGAGATGTGGTAGAGTTGTCTTTGTAAAAAAAAATCTGTTTAAATTCTCATTCGTGGATATAGACATTTTTGGACGTGGTGTTTGTTGTTTTGAGATGTGGTGGATTGTATTTGTGAAAAAATAGCTTAAATTCACATGCATGGATGTAGACGTTTCTGGACGTGGTGCTAGTTGTTTTTGACGTGGTTCTAGTTGTTCTGAGAAGTGGTAGAGTTGACTTTGTGAAAAAAATCTGTTTAAATTCTCATTCATGGATATAGACATTTTTTAATGTTGTTCTGGTTGTTCTGAGACGTGGTGGGTTGTGTTTGTGAAAAAATAGCTTAAATTCACATGCAGGGATGTAGACGTTTCTGGACGTGGTGCTAATTGTTTTTGACGGGGTGCTAGTTGTTCTGAGACGTGGTAGGGCTGTCTTTGTGAAAAAAATCTATTTATATTCTCATTCAAGGATATAAACATTTTTGGACGTTGTTCTAGTTGTTCTGAGACGTGGTGGGTTGTGTTTGTGAAAAAAATAGCTTAAATTCACATGCATGGATGAAGACGTTTCTGGACGTGACGCTAGTGGTTTTTGACGTGATGCTAGTTGTTTTTTACGTGGTTCTAGTTGTTCAGAGATGTGGTCGAACTGTCTTTGTGAAAAAAATCTGTTTAAATTCTCATTCATGGATATAGACATTTTTGGACGTGGTGTTTGTTGTTCTGTGACGTGGTGGGTTGTGTTTGTGAAAAAAATTGCTTAAATTCACATGCATGGATGTAGACATTTCTGGACGTGGTGCTAGTTGTTTTCTGAAGTGGTGCTAGTTGTTTTTGGCGTGGTTCTAGTTGTTCGAAGACGTGGTAGAGCTGTCTTTGTGAAAAAAATCTGTTTAAATTCTCATCCATAGTTATAGACGTTTTGGGACGTGGTGCTTCTTGTTCTGAGAGGTGGTGGACTGTCTTTGTGAAAAAAATAGCTTAAATTCACATGCATGGATGTAGACGTTTCTGGACGTGGTGCTAGTTGTTTTTGACGTTGTTCTAGTTGTTCTGAGACGTGGTAGAGCTGTCTTTGTGAAAAAAATCTGTTTACATTCTCATTCATGGATATAGATGTTTTTGGACGTTGTTCTAGTTGTTCTGAGATGGGGTGGGTTGTGTTTGTGAAAAAATAGCTTAAATTCACATGCAGGGATATAGACGTTTCTGGACGTGGTTGTTGTTGTTTTTATGTAGTTGCAGATGTTCTGAGACGTGATAGGGCTGTCTTCGTGAAAAAAATCTGTTGAGATTCTCTTTCATGGATATAGACGTTTTTGGACGTTGTTCAAGTTGTTCTAAGACGTGGTGGGTTGTGTTTGGGAAACAAATTGCTTAAATTCACATGCATGGATGTAGACATTTCTGGACGTGGTGCTTGTTGTTTTTTGAACTGGTGTTAGTTGTTTTTGGCGTGGTTCTAGTTGTTCGAAGAAGTGGTAGAACTGTCTTTGTGAAAAAAATCTGTTTAAATTCTCATCCATGGATATAGACATTTTTGGACGTGGTGCTTATTGTTCTGAGACTTTGTAGGTTGTGTTTGTGAAAAAACAGCTTAAATTCACACGTATGGATGTAGTTGTTTCTGGACGTGATGTTAATGGTTTTTGACGTGGTGCTAGGTGTTTTTTTACGAGGTTCTAGTTGTTCTGAGATGTGGTAGAGTTGTTTTTCTGAAAAAATCTGTTTACATTCTCATTCATGGAGATAGACGTTTTTGGACATTGTTCTAGTTGTTCTGAGACGTGGTGGGTTGTGTTTGTTAAAAAATAGCTAAAATTCATATGCATGGATGTAGACGTTTCTGGACGTGGTGCTAGTTTTTTTTGACATGGTGCTAGTTGTTTTTGACGAGGTTGTAGTTGTTCTGAGACGTGGTAGAGCTGTCTTTGTGAAAAAAAATCTGTTTAAATTCTCATTCATGGATATAGACATTTTTGGACGTGGTGTTTGTTGTTCTGAGATGTGGTGGGTTGTGTTTGTGAAAAAAATACCTTAAATTCACATGCATTGATGTAGACATTTCTGCACGTGATGCTAGTTGTTTTTGACGTGGTGCTAATTGTTTTTGACGTTGTTCTAGTTATTCTGAGATGTGGTAGAGCTGTCTTTGTGAAAAAAATCTGTTTACATTCTAATTCATGGATATAGACATTTTTGGATGTTGTTCAAGTTGTTATGAGGCGTGGTGGGTTGTGGTTGTGAAAAATAGCTTAAATTCACATGCATGGATGTAGACGTTTCTGGACATGGTGCTAGTTGTTTTTTAAGTGGTTCTAGTTGTTCTAAGACGTGGTAGAGCTGTCTTTGTGAAAAAAATCTGTTTAAATTCTCATTCATGGATATAGACATTTTTGGATGTGGTGGGTTGTATTTGTGAAAAAATAGCTTAAATTCACATGCATGGATGTAGACGTTTCTGGACGTGGTGCTAGTTGTTTTTGACGTGGTTCTAGTTGTTCTGAGAAGTGGTAGAGTTGACTTTGTGAAAAAAATCTGTTTAAATTCTCATTCATGGATATAGACATTTTTTAATGTTGTTCTGGTTGTTCTGAGACGTGGTGGGTTGTGTTTGTGAAAAAATAGCTTAAATTCACATGCAGGGATGTAGACGTTTCTGGACGTGGTGCTAATTGTTTTTGACGTGGTGCTAGTTGTTCTGAGACGTGGTAGGGCTGTCTTTGTGAAAAAAATCTATTTATATTCTCATTCAAGGATATAAACATTTTTGGACGTTGTTCTAGTTGTTCTGAGACGTGGTGGGTTGTGTTTGTGAAAAAAATAGCTTAAATTCACATGCAAGGATGAAGACGTTTCAGGACGTGACGCTAGTGGTTTTTGACGTGATGCTAGTTGTTTTTTACGTGGTTCTAGTTGTTCAGAGATGTGGTCGAACTGTCTTTGTGAAAAAAATCTGTTTAAATTCTCATTCATGGATATAGACATTTTTGGACGTGGTGTTTGTTGTTTTGAGACGTGGTGGGTTGTGTTTGTGAAAAAAATAGCTTAAATTCACATGCATGGATGTAGACATTTCTGGACGTGGCGCTAGTGGTTTTTCACGTGGTGCTAGTTGTTCTGAGACGTGGTAGAGCAGCCTTTGTGAAAAAATCTGTTTAAATTCTCATTCATGGATATAGACGTTTTTAGACGTGGTACTTGCTGTTCTGAGACGTGGTGGGTTGTGGTTGGGAAAAAATAGCTCAAATTCACATGCATAGATGTAGACATTTCGGGACGTGGTGCTAGTTGTTTTTTACGTGGTTCTAGTTGTTCTGAGATGTGGTAGAGTTGTCTTTGTAAAAAAAAACTGTTTAAATTCTCATTCGTGGATATAGACATTTTTGGACGTGGTGTTTGTTGTTCTGAGATGTGGTGGATTGTATTTGTGAAAAAATAGCTTAAATTCACATGCATGGATGTAGACGTTTCAGGACGTGGTGCTAGTTGTTTTTGACGTGGTTCTAGTTGTTCTGAGAAGTGGTAGAGTTGACTTTGTGAAAAAAATCTGTTTAAATTCTCATTCATGGATATAGACATTTTTTAATGTTGTTCTGGTTGTTCTGAGACGTGGTGGGTTGTGTTTGTGAAAAAATAGCTTAAATTCACATGCAGGGATGTAGACGTTTCTGGACGTGGTGCTAATTGTTTTTGACGTGGTGCTAGTTGTTCTGAGACGTGGTAGGGCTGTCTTTGTGAAAAAATTCTATTTATATTCTCATTCAAGGATATAAACATTTTTGGACGTTGTTCTAGTTGTTCTGAGACGTGGTGGGTTGTGTTTGTGAAAAAAATAGCTTAAATTCACATGCATGGATGTAGACATTTCTGGACGTGGCGCTAGTGGTTTTTGACGTGGTGCTAGTTGTTCTGAGACGTGGTAGAGCAGTCTTTGTGAAAAAATCTGTTTAAATTCTCATTCATGGATATAGACGTTTTTAGACGTGGTACTTACTGTTCTGAGACGTGGTGGGTTGTGGTTGGGAAAAAATAGCTCAAATTCACATGCATAGATGTAGACATTTCGGGACGTGGTGCTAGTTGTTTTTTACGTGGTTCTAGTTGTTCTGAGATGTGGTAGAGCTGTCTTTGTAAAAAAAATCTGTTTAAATTCTCATTCATGGATATAGACATTTTTGGACGTGGTGTTTGTTGTTCTGAGATGTGGTGGGTTGTATTTGTGAAAAAATAGCTTAAATTCACATGCATGGATGTAGATGTTTCTGGACGTGGTGCTAGTTGTTTTTGACGTGGTTCTAGTTGTTCTGAGACGTTTTAGAGCTGTCTTTGTGAAAAAAAATATGTTTAAATTCTCATTCATGGATATAGACGTTTTGGGACGTTGTGCTTGTTGTTCTGAGATGTGGTGGGTTGTGTTTGTGAAAAAATATCTTAAATTCACATGCATGGATGTAGACGTTTATGGACATGGTGCTAGTTGTTTTTGACGTGGTTCTAGTTGTTCTGAGACGTGGTAGTGCAGTCTTTGTGAAAAAATCTGTTTAAATTCTCATTCATGGTTATAGACATTTTGGGACGTGGTGCTTGTTGTTCTGAGACGTGGTGGGTTGTGTTTGTGAAAAAAATATCTTAAAGTCACATGCATGGATGTAGACGTTTCTGGACGTGGTGCTAGTTGTTTTTGACTTTGTTCTTGTTGTTCTGAGACATGGTTGAGGTATATTTGTGAAAAAAATATGTTTACATTCTCATTCATGGATATAGATGTTTTTGGACGTTGTTCTAGTTATACTGAGATGGGGTGGGTTGTGTTTGTGAAAAAATAGCTTAAATTCACATGCAGGGATATAGACGTTCCTGGACGTGGTTGTTGTTGTTTTTTACGGGGTTTTAGTTGTTCTGAGACGTGATAGGGCTGTCCTTGTGAAAAAAATCTGTTTAGATTCTCTTTCATGGATATAGTTATTTTTGGACGTTGTTCTAGTTGTTCTGAGACGTGGTGGGTTGTGTTTGTGAAAAAAATTGCTTAAATTCACATGCATGGATGTAGACATTTCTGAACGTGGTGCTAGTTGTTTTCTGAAGTGGTGCTAGTTGTTTTTGGCGTGGTTCTAGTTGTTCGAAGACGTGGTAGAGCTGTCTTTGTGAAAAAAATCTGTTTAAATTCTCATCCATAGTTATAGACGTTTTGGGACGTGGTGCTTCTTGTTCTGAGAGGTGGTGGACTGTCTTTGTGAAAAAAATAGCTTAAATTCACATGCATGGATGTAGACGTTTCTGGACGTGGTGCTAGTTGTTTTTGACGTTGTTCTAGTTGTTCTGAGACGTGGTAGAGCTGTCTTTGTGAAAAAAATCTGTTTACATTCTCATTCATGGATATAGATGTTTTTGGACGTTGTTCTAGTTTTTCTGAGATGGGGTGGGTTGTGTTTGTGAAAAAATAGCTTAAATTCACATGCAGGGATATAGACGTTTCTGGACGTGGTTGTTGTTGTTTTTATGTGGTTGCAGATGTTCTGAGACGTGATAGGGCTGTCTTCGTGAAAAAAATCTGTTGAGATTCTCTTTCATGGATATAGACGTTTTTGGACGTTGTTCAAGTTGTTCTAAGACGTGGTGGGTTGTGTTTGTGAAACAAATTGCTTAAATTCACATGCATGGATGTAGACATTTCTGGACGTGGTGCTTGTTGTTTTTTGAACTGGTGCTAGTTGTTTTTGGCGTGGTTCTAGTTGTTCGAAGAAGTGGTAGAACTGTCTTTGTGAAAAAAATCTGTTTAAATTCTCATCCATGGATATAGACATTTTTGGACGTGGTGCTTATTGTTCTGAGACTTTGTAGGTTGTGTTTGTGAAAAAACAGCTTAAATTCACATGTATGGATGTAGTTGTTTCTGGACGTGATGTTAATGGTTTTTGACGTGGTGCTAGGTGTTTTTTTACGAGGTTCTAGTTGTTCTGAGATGTGGTAGAGTTGTTTTTCTGAAAAAATCTGTTTACATTCTCATTCATGGAGATAGACGTTTTTGGACATTGTTCTAGTTGTTCTGAGACGTGGTGGGTTGTGTTTGTGAAAAAATAGCTAAAATTCATATGCATGGATGTAGACGTTTCTGGACGTGGTGCTAGTTTTTTTTGACATGGTGCTAGTTGTTTTTGACGAGGTTGTAGTTGTTCTGAGACGTGGTAGAGCTGTCTTTGTGAAAAAAAATCTGTTTAAATTCTCATTCATGGATATAGACATTTTTGCACTTGGTGCTTGTTGTTCTCAGACGTGGTGGGTTGTGTTTGTGAAAAAAATACCTTAAATTCACATGCATTGATGTAGACATTTCTGGACGTGATGCTAGTTGTTTTTGACGTGGTGCTAATTGTTTTTGACGTTGTTCTAGTTATTCTGAGATGTGGTAGAGCTGTCTTTGTGAAAAAAATCTATTTACATTCTAATTCATGGATATAGACATTTTTGGATGTTGTTCAAGTTGTTATGAGACGTGGTGGGTTGTGGTTGTGAAAAATAGCTTAAATTCACATGCATGGATGTAGACGTTTCTGGACATGGTGCTAGTTGTTTTTTAAGTGGTTCTAGTTGTTCTAAGACGTGGTAGAGCTGTCTTTGTGAAAAAAATCTGTTTAAATTCTCATTCATGGATATAGACATTTTTGGATGTGGTGTTTGTTGTTCTGAGACGTGGTGGGTTGTATTTGTGAAAAAATAGCTTAAATTCACATGCATGGATGTAGACGTTTCTGGACGTGGTGCTAGTTGTTTTTGACGTGGTTCTAGTTGTTCTGAGAAGTGGTAGAGTTGACTTTGTGAAAAAAATCTGTTTAAATTCTCATTCATGGATATAGACATTTTTTAATGTTGTTCTGGTTGTTCTGAGACGTGGTGGGTTGTGTTTGTGAAAAAATAGCTTAAATTCACATGCAGGGATGTAGACGTTTCTGGACGTGGTGCTAATTGTTTTTGACGTGGTGCTAGTTGTTCTGAGACGTGGTAGGGCTGTCTTTGTGAAAAAAATCTATTTATATTCTCATTCAAGGATATAAACATTTTTGGACGTTGTTCTAGTTGTTCTGAGACGTGGTGGGTTGTGTTTGTGAAAAAAATAGCTTAAATTCACATGCAAGGATGAAGATGTTTCAGGACGTGACGCTAGTGGTTTTTGACGTGATGCTAGTTGTTTTTTACGTGGTTCTAGTTGTTCAGAGATGTGGTCGAACTGTCTTTGTGAAAAAAATCTGTTTAAATTCTCATTCATGGATATAGACATTTTTGGACGTGGTGTTTGTTGTTCTGAGACGTGGTGGGTTGTGTTTGTGAAAAAAATAGCTTAAATTCACATGCATGGATGTAGACATTTCTGGACGTGGCGCTAGTGGTTTTTCACGTGGTGCTAGTTGTTCTGAGACGTGGTAGAGCAGCCTTTGTGAAAAAATCTGTTTAAATTCTCATTCAAAGATATAGACGTTTTTAGACGTGGTACTTGCTGTTCTGAGACGTGGTGGGTTGTGGTTGGGAAAAAATAGCTCAAATTCACATGCATAGATGTAGACATTTCGGGACGTGGTGCTAGTTGTTTTTTACGTGGTTCTAGTTGTTCTGAGATGTGGTAGAGTTGTCTTTGTAAAAAAAAACTGTTTAAATTCTCATTCGTGGATATAGACATTTTTGGACGTGGTGTTTGTTGTTCTGAGATGTGGTTGATTGTATTTGTGAAAAAATAGCTTAAATTCACATGCATGGATGTAGACGTTTCTGGACGTGGTGCTAGTTGTTTTTGACGTGGTTCTAGTTGTTCTGAGAAGTGGTAGAGTTGACTTTGTGAAAAAAATCTGTTTAAATTCTAATTCATGGATATAGACATTTTTTAATGTTGTTCTGGTTGTTCTGAGACGTGGTGGGTTGTGTTTGTGAAAAAATAGCTTAAATTCACATGCAGGGATGTAGACGTTTCTGGACGTGGTGCTAATTGTTTTTGACGTGGTGCTAGTTGTTCTGAGACGTGGTAGGGCTGTCTTTGTGAAAAAATTCTATTTATATTCTCATTCAAGGATATAAACATTTTTGGACGTTGTTCTAGTTGTTCTAAGACGTGGTGGGTTGTGTTTGTGAAAAAAATAGCTTAAATTCACATGCATGGATGAAGACGTTTCTGGACGTGACGCTAGTGGTTTTTGACGTGATGCTAGTTGTTTTTTACGTGGTTCTAGTTGTTCAGAGATGTGGTCGAACTGTCTTTGTGAAAAAAATCTGTTTAAATTCTCATTCATGGATATAGACATTTTTGGACGTGGTGTTTGTTGTTCTGAGACGTGGTGGGTTGTGTTTGTGAAAAAAATTGCTTAAATTCACATGCATGGATGTAGACATTTCTGGACGTGACGCTAGTGGTTTTTGACGTGATGCTAGTTGTTTTTTACGTGGTTCTAGTTGTTCAGAGATGTGGTCGAACTGTCTTTGTGAAAAAAATCTGTTTAAATTCTCATCCATAGTTATAGACGTTTTGGGACGTGGTGCTCCTTGTTCTGAGAGGTGGTGGACTGTCTTTGTGAAAAAAATAGCTTAAATTCACATGCATGGATGTAGACGTTTCTGGACGTGGTGCTAGTTGTTTTTGACGTTGTTCTAGTTGTTCTGAGATGTGGTAGAGTTGTCTTTGTAAAAAAAAACTGTTTAAATTCTCATTCGTGGATATAGACATTTTTGGACGTGGTGTTTGTTGTTCTGAGATGTGGTGGATTGTATTTGTGAAAAAATAGCTTAAATTCACATGCATGGATGTAGACGTTTCTGGACGTGGTGCTAGTTGTTTTCTGAAGTGGTGCTAGTTGTTTTTGGCGTGGTTCTAGTTGTTCGAAGACGTGGTAGAGCTGTCTTTGTGAAAAAAATCTGTTTAAATTCTCATCCATAGTTATAGACGTTTTGGGACGTGGTGCTCCTTGTTCTGAGAGGTGGTGGACTGTCTTTGTGAAAAAAATAGCTTAAATTCACATGCATGGATGTAGACGTTTCTGGACGTGGTGCTAGTTGTTTTTGACGTTGTTCTAGTTGTTCTGAGACGTGGTAGAGCTGTCTTTGTGAAAAAAATCTGTTTACATTCTCATTCATGGATATAGATGTTTTTGGACGTTGTTCTAGTTGTTCTGAGATGGGGTGGGTTGTGTTTGTGAAAAAATAGCTTAAATTCACATGCAGGGATATAGACGTTTCTGGACGTGGTTGTTGTTGTTTTTATGTGGTTGCAGATGTTCTGAGACGTGATAGGGCTGTCTTCGTGAAAAAAATCTGTTGAGATTCTCTTTCATGGATATAGACGTTTTTTGACGTTGTTCAAGTTGTTCTAAGACGTGGTGGGTTGTGTTTGTGAAACAAATTGCTTAAATTCACATGCATGGATGTAGACATTTCTGGACGTGGTGCTTGTTGTTTTTTGAACTGGTGCTAGTTGTTTTTGGCGTGGTTCTAGTTGTTCGAAGAAGTGGTAGAACTGTCTTTGTGAAAAAAATCTGTTTAAATTCTCATCCATGGATATAGACATTTTTGGACGTGGTGCTTATTGTTCTGAGACTTTGTAGGTTGTGTTTGTGAAAAAACAGCTTAAATTCACATGTATGGATGTAGTTGTTTCTGGACGTGATGTTAATGGTTTTTGACGTGGTGCTAGGTGTTTTTTTACGAGGTTCTAGTTGTTCTGAGATGTGGTAGAGTTGTTTTTCTGAAAAAATCTGTTTACATTCTCATTCATGGAGATAGACGTTTTTGGACATTGTTCTAGTTGTTCTGAGACGTGGTGGGTTGTGTTTGTGAAAAAATAGCTAAAATTCATATGCATGGATGTAGACGTTTCTGGACGTGGTGCTAGTTTTTTTTGACATGGTGCTAGTTGTTTTTGACGAGGTTGTAGTAGTTCTGAGACGTGGTAGAGCTGTCTTTGTGAAAAAAAATCTGTTTAAATTCTCATTCATGGATATAGACATTTTTGCACTTGGTGCTTGTTGTTCTCAGACGTGGTGGGTTGTGTTTGTGAAAAAAATACCTTAAATTCACATGCATTGATGTAGACATTTCTGGACGTGATGCTAGTTGTTTTTGACGTGGTGCTAATTGTTTTTGACGTTGTTCAAGTTATTCTGAGATGTGGTAGAGCTGTCTTTGTGAAAAAAATCTGTTTACATTCTAATTCATGGATATAGACATTTTTGGATGTTGTTCAAGTTGTTATGAGACGTGGTGGGTTGTGGTTGTGAAAAATAGCTTAAATTCACATGCATGGATGTAGACGTTTCTGGACATGGTGCTAGTTGTTTTTTAAGTGGTTCTAGTTATTCTAAGACGTGGTAGAGCTGTCTTTGTGAAAAAAATCTGTTTAAATTCTCATTCATGGATATAGACATTTTTGGATGTGGTGTTTGTTGTTCTGAGACGTGGTGGGTTGTATTTGTGAAAAAATAGCTTAAATTCACATGCATGGATGTAGACGTTTCTGGACGTGATGCTAGTTGTTTTTGACGTGGTTCTAGTTGTTCTGAGAAGTGGTAGAGTTGACTTTGTGAAAAAAATCTGTTTAAATTCTCATTCATGGATATAGACATTTTTTAATGTTGTTCTGGTTGTTCTGAGACGTGGTGGGTTGTGTTTGTGAAAAAATAGCTTAAATTCACATGCAGGGATGTAGACGTTTCTGGACGTGGTGCTAATTGTTTTTGACGTGGTGCTAGTTGTTCTGAGACGTGGTAGGGCTGTCTTTGTGAAAAAAATCTATTTATATTCTCATTCAAGGATATAAACATTTTTGGACGTTGTTCTAGTTGTTCTGAGACGTGGTGGGTTGTGTTTGTGAAAAAAATAGCTTAAATTCACATGCAAGGATGAAGATGTTTCAGGACGTGACGCTAGTGGTTTTTGACGTGATGCTAGTTGTTTTTTACGTGGTTCTAGTTGTTCAGAGATGTGGTCGAACTGTCTTTGTGAAAAAAATCTGTTTAAATTCTCATTCATGGATATAGACATTTTTGGACGTGGTGTTTGTTGTTCTGAGACGTGGTGGGTTGTGTTTGTGAAAAAAATAGCTTAAATTCACATGCATGGATGTAGACATTTCTGGACGTGGCGCTAGTGGTTTTTCACGTGGTGCTAGTTGTTCTGAGACGTGGTAGAGCAGCCTTTGTGAAAAAATCTGTTTAAATTCTCATTCAAAGATATAGACGTTTTTAGACGTGGTACTTGCTGTTCTGAGACGTGGTGGGTTGTGGTTGGGAAAAAATAGCTCAAATTCACATGCATAGATGTAGACATTTCGGGACGTGGTGCTAGTTGTTTTTTACGTGGTTCTAGTTGTTCTGAGATGTGGTAGAGTTGTCTTTGTAAAAAAAAACTGTTTAAATTCTCATTCGTGGATATAGACATTTTTGGACGTGGTGTTTGTTGTTCTGAGATGTGGTGGATTGTATTTGTGAAAAAATAGCTTAAATTCACATGCATGGATGTAGACGTTTCTGGACGTGGTGCTAGTTGTTTTTGACGTGGTTCTAGTTGTTCTGAGAAGTGGTAGAGTTGACTTTGTGAAAAAAATCTGTTTAAATTCTAATTCATGGATATAGACATTTTTTAATGTTGTTCTGGTTGTTCTGAGACGTGGTGGGTTGTGTTTGTGAAAAAATAGCTTAAATTCACATGCAGGGATGTAGACGTTTCTGGACGTGGTGCTAATTGTTTTTGACGTGGTGCTAGTTGTTCTGAGACGTGGTAGGGCTGTCTTTGTGAAAAAATTCTATTTATATTCTCATTCAAGGATATAAACATTTTTGGACGTTGTTCTAGTTGTTCTAAGACGTGGTGGGTTGTGTTTGTGAAAAAAATAGCTTAAATTCACATGCATGGATGAAGACGTTTCTGGACGTGACGCTAGTGGTTTTTGACGTGATGCTAGTTGTTTTTTACGTGGTTCTAGTTGTTCAGAGATGTGGTCGAACTGTCTTTGTGAAAAAAATCTGTTTAAATTCTCATTCATGGATATAGACATTTTTGGACGTGGTGTTTGTTGTTCTGAGACGTGGTGGGTTGTGTTTGTGAAAAAAATTGCTTAAATTCACATGCATGGATGTAGACATTTCTGGACGTGACGCTAGTGGTTTTTGACGTGATGCTAGTTGTTTTTTACGTGGTTCTAGTTGTTCAGAGATGTGGTCGAACTGTCTTTGTGAAAAAAATCTGTTTAAATTCTCATCCATAGTTATAGACGTTTTGGGACGTGGTGCTCCTTGTTCTGAGAGGTGGTGGACTGTCTTTGTGAAAAAAATAGCTTAAATTCACATGCATGGATGTAGACGTTTCTGGACGTGGTGCTAGTTGTTTTTGACGTTGTTCTAGTTGTTCTGAGATGTGGTAGAGTTGTCTTTGTAAAAAAAAACTGTTTAAATTCTCATTCGTGGATATAGACATTTTTGGACGTGGTGTTTGTTGTTCTGAGATGTGGTGGATTGTATTTGTGAAAAAATAGCTTAAATTCACATGCATGGATGTAGACGTTTCTGGACGTGGTGCTAGTTGTTTTCTGAAGTGGTGCTAGTTGTTTTTGGCGTGGTTCTAGTTGTTCGAAGACGTGGTAGAGCTGTCTTTGTGAAAAAAATCTGTTTAAATTCTCATCCATAGTTATAGACGTTTTGGGACGTGGTGCTCCTTGTTCTGAGAGGTGGTGGACTGTCTTTGTGAAAAAAATAGCTTAAATTCACATGCATGGATGTAGACGTTTCTGGACGTGGTGCTAGTTGTTTTTGACGTTGTTCTAGTTGTTCTGAGACGTGGTAGAGCTGTCTTTGTGAAAAAAATCTGTTTACATTCTCATTCATGGATATAGATGTTTTTGGACGTTGTTCTAGTTGTTCTGAGATGGGGTGGGTTGTGTTTGTGAAAAAATAGCTTAAATTCACATGCAGGGATATAGACGTTTCTGGACGTGGTTGTTGTTGTTTTTATGTGGTTGCAGATGTTCTGAGACGTGATAGGGCTGTCTTCGTGAAAAAAATCTGTTGAGATTCTCTTTCATGGATATAGACGTTTTTTGACGTTGTTCAAGTTGTTCTAAGACGTGGTGGGTTGTGTTTGTGAAACAAATTGCTTAAATTCACATGCATGGATGTAGACATTTCTGGACGTGGTGCTTGTTGTTTTTTGAACTGGTGCTAGTTGTTTTTGGCGTGGTTCTAGTTGTTCGAAGAAGTGGTAGAACTGTCTTTGTGAAAAAAATCTGTTTAAATTCTCATCCATGGATATAGACATTTTTGGACGTGGTGCTTATTGTTCTGAGACTTTGTAGGTTGTGTTTGTGAAAAAACAGCTTAAATTCACATGTATGGATGTAGTTGTTTCTGGACGTGATGTTAATGGTTTTTGACGTGGTGCTAGGTGTTTTTTTACGAGGTTCTAGTTGTTCTGAGATGTGGTAGAGTTGTTTTTCTGAAAAAATCTGTTTACATTCTCATTCATGGAGATAGACGTTTTTGGACATTGTTCTAGTTGTTCTGAGACGTGGTGGGTTGTGTTTGTGAAAAAATAGCTAAAATTCATATGCATGGATGTAGACGTTTCTGGACGTGGTGCTAGTTTTTTTTGACATGGTGCTAGTTGTTTTTGACGAGGTTGTAGTTGTTCTGAGACGTGGTAGAGCTGTCTTTGTGAAAAAAAATCTGTTTAAATTCTCATTCATGGATATAGACATTTTTGCACTTGGTGCTTGTTGTTCTCAGACGTGGTGGGTTGTGTTTGTGAAAAAAATACCTTAAATTCACATGCATTGATGTAGACATTTCTGGACGTGATGCTAGTTGTTTTTGACGTGGTGCTAATTGTTTTTGACGTTGTTCAAGTTATTCTGAGATGTGGTAGAGCTGTCTTTGTGAAAAAAATCTGTTTACATTCTAATTCATGGATATAGACATTTTTGGATGTTGTTCAAGTTGTTATGAGACGTGGTGGGTTGTGGTTGTGAAAAATAGCTTAAATTCACATGCATGGATGTAGACGTTTCTGGACATGGTGCTAGTTGTTTTTTAAGTGGTTCTAGTTATTCTAAGACGTGGTAGAGCTGTCTTTGTGAAAAAAATCTGTTTAAATTCTCATTCATGGATATAGACATTTTTGGATGTGGTGTTTGTTGTTCTGAGACGTGGTGGGTTGTATTTGTGAAAAAATAGCTTAAATTCACATGCATGGATGTAGACGTTTCTGGACGTGGTGCTAGTTGTTTTTGACGTGGTTCTAGTTGTTCTGAGAAGTGGTAGAGTTGACTTTGTGAAAAAAATCTGTTTAAATTCTCATTCATGGATATAGACATTTTTTAATGTTGTTCTGGTTGTTCTGAGACGTGGTGGGTTGTGTTTGTGAAAAAATAGCTTAAATTCACATGCAGGGATGTAGACGTTTCTGGACGTGGTGCTAATTGTTTTTGACGTGGTGCTAGTTGTTCTGAGACGTGGTAGGGCTGTCTTTGTGAAAAAAATCTATTTATATTCTCATTCAAGGATATAAACATTTTTGGACGTTGTTCTAGTTGTTCTGAGACGTGGTGGGTTGTGTTTGTGAAAAAAATAGCTTAAATTCACATGCAAGGATGAAGATGTTTCAGGACGTGACGCTAGTGGTTTTTGACGTGATGCTAGTTGTTTTTTACGTGGTTCTAGTTGTTCAGAGATGTGGTCGAACTGTCTTTGTGAAAAAAATCTGTTTAAATTCTCATTCATGGATATAGACATTTTTGGACGTGGTGTTTGTTGTTCTGAGACGTGGTGGGTTGTGTTTGTGAAAAAAATAGCTTAAATTCACATGCATGGATGTAGACATTTCTGGACGTGGCGCTAGTGGTTTTTCACGTGGTGCTAGTTGTTCTGAGACGTGGTAGAGCAGCCTTTGTGAAAAAATCTGTTTAAATTCTCATTCAAAGATATAGACGTTTTTAGACGTGGTACTTGCTGTTCTGAGACGTGGTGGGTTGTGGTTGGGAAAAAATAGCTCAAATTCACATGCATAGATGTAGACATTTCGGGACGTGGTGCTAGTTGTTTTTTACGTGGTTCTAGTTGTTCTGAGATGTGGTAGAGTTGTCTTTGTAAAAAAAAACTGTTTAAATTCTCATTCGTGGATATAGACATTTTTGGACGTGGTGTTTGTTGTTCTGAGATGTGGTGGATTGTATTTGTGAAAAAATAGCTTAAATTCACATGCATGGATGTAGACGTTTCTGGACGTGGTGCTAGTTGTTTTTGACGTGGTTCTAGTTGTTCTGAGAAGTGGTAGAGTTGACTTTGTGAAAAAAATCTGTTTAAATTCTAATTCATGGATATAGACATTTTTTAATGTTGTTCTGGTTGTTCTGAGACGTGGTGGGTTGTGTTTGTGAAAAAATAGCTTAAATTCACATGCAGGGATGTAGACGTTTCTGGACGTGGTGCTAATTGTTTTTGACGTGGTGCTAGTTGTTCTGAGACGTGGTAGGGCTGTCTTTGTGAAAAAATTCTATTTATATTCTCATTCAAGGATATAAACATTTTTGGACGTTGTTCTAGTTGTTCTAAGACGTGGTGGGTTGTGTTTGTGAAAAAAATAGCTTAAATTCACATGCATGGATGAAGACGTTTCTGGACGTGACGCTAGTGGTTTTTGACGTGATGCTAGTTGTTTTTTACGTGGTTCTAGTTGTTCAGAGATGTGGTCGAACTGTCTTTGTGAAAAAAATCTGTTTAAATTCTCATTCATGGATATAGACATTTTTGGACGTGGTGTTTGTTGTTCTGAGACGTGGTGGGTTGTGTTTGTGAAAAAAATTGCTTAAATTCACATGCATGGATGTAGACATTTCTGGACGTGACGCTAGTGGTTTTTGACGTGATGCTAGTTGTTTTTTACGTGGTTCTAGTTGTTCAGAGATGTGGTCGAACTGTCTTTGTGAAAAAAATCTGTTTAAATTCTCATCCATAGTTATAGACGTTTTGGGACGTGGTGCTCCTTGTTCTGAGAGGTGGTGGACTGTATTTGTGAAAAAAATAGCTTAAATTCACATGCATGGATGTAGACGTTTCTGGACGTGGTGCTAGTTGTTTTTGACGTTGTTCTAGTTGTTCTGAGATGTGGTAGAGTTGTCTTTGTAAAAAAAAACTGTTTAAATTCTCATTCGTGGATATAGACATTTTTGGACGTGGTGTTTGTTGTTCTGAGATGTGGTGGATTGTATTTGTGAAAAAATAGCTTAAATTCACATGCATGGATGTAGACGTTTCTGGACGTGGTGCTAGTTGTTTTCTGAAGTGGTGCTAGTTGTTTTTGGCGTGGTTCTAGTTGTTCGAAGACGTGGTAGAGCTGTCTTTGTGAAAAAAATCTGTTTAAATTCTCATCCATAGTTATAGACGTTTTGGGACGTGGTGCTCCTTGTTCTGAGAGGTGGTGGACTGTCTTTGTGAAAAAAATAGCTTAAATTCACATGCATGGATGTAGACGTTTCTGGACGTGGTGCTAGTTGTTTTTGACGTTGTTCTAGTTGTTCTGAGACGTGGTAGAGCTGTCTTTGTGAAAAAAATCTGTTTACATTCTCATTCATGGATATAGATGTTTTTGGACGTTGTTCTAGTTGTTCTGAGATGGGGTGGGTTGTGTTTGTGAAAAAATAGCTTAAATTCACATGCAGGGATATAGACGTTTCTGGACGTGGTTGTTTCTGTTTTTATGTGGTTGCAGATGTTCTGAGACGTGATAGGGCTGTCTTCGTGAAAAAAATCTGTTGAGATTCTCTTTCATGGATATAGACGTTTTTGGACGTTGTTCAAGTTGTTCTAAGACGTGGTGGGTTGTGTTTGTGAAACAAATTGCTTAAATTCACATGCATGGATGTAGACATTTCTGGACGTGGTGCTTGTTGTTTTTTGAACTGGTGCTAGTTGTTTTTGGCGTGGTTCTAGTTGTTCGAAGAAGTGGTAGAACTGTCTTTGTGAAAAAAATCTGTTTAAATTCTCATCCATGGATATAGACATTTTTGGACGTGGTGCTTATTGTTCTGAGACTTTGTAGGTTGTGTTTGTGAAAAAACAGCTTAAATTCACATGTATGGATGTAGTTGTTTCTGGACGTGATGTTAATGGTTTTTGACGTGGTGCTAGGTGTTTTTTTACGAGGTTCTAGTTGTTCTGAGATGTGGTAGAGTTGTTTTTCTGAAAAAATCTGTTTACATTCTCATTCATGGAGATAGACGTTTTTGGACATTGTTCTAGTTGTTCTGAGACGTGGTGGGTTGTGTTTGTGAAAAAATAGCTAAAATTCATATGCATGGATGTAGACGTTTCTGGACGTGGTGCTAGTTTTTTTTGACATGGTGCTAGTTGTTTTTGACGAGGTTGTAGTTGTTCTGAGACGTGGTAGAGCTGTCTTTGTGAAAAAAAATCTGTTTAAATTCTCATTCATGGATATAGACATTTTTGCACTTGGTGCTTGTTGTTCTCAGACGTGGTGGGTTGTGTTTGTGAAAAAAATACCTTAAATTCACATGCATTGATGTAGACATTTCTGGACGTGATGCTAGTTGTTTTTGACGTGGTGCTAATTGTTTTTGACGTTGTTCAAGTTATTCTGAGATGTGGTAGAGCTGTCTTTGTGAAAAAAATCTGTTTACATTCTAATTCATGGATATAGACATTTTTGGATGTTGTTCAAGTTGTTATGAGACGTGGTGGGTTGTGGTTGTGAAAAATAGCTTAAATTCACATGCATGGATGTAGACGTTTCTGGACATGGTGCTAGTTGTTTTTTAAGTGGTTCTAGTTATTCTAAGACGTGGTAGAGCTGTCTTTGTGAAAAAAATCTGTTTAAATTCTCATTCATGGATATAGACATTTTTGGATGTGGTGTTTGTTGTTCTGAGATGTGGTGGGTTGTGTTTGTGAAAAAAATACCTTAAATTCACATGCATTGATGTAGACATTTCTGGACGTGATGCTAGTTGTTTTTGACGTGGTGCTAATTGTTTTTGACGTTGTTCTAGTTATTCTGAGATGTGGTAGAGCTGTCTTTGTGAAAAAAATCTGTTTACATTCTAATTCATGGATATAGACATTTTTGGATGTTGTTCAAGTTGTTATGAGACGTGGTGGGTTGTGGTTGTGAAAAATAGCTTAAATTCACATGCATGGATGTAGACGTTTCTGGACATGGTGCTAGTTGTTTTTTAAGTGGTTCTAGTTGTTCTAAGACGTGGTAGAGCTGTCTTTGTGAAAAAAATCTGTTTAAATTCTCATTCATGGATATAGACATTTTTGGATGTGGTGTTTGTTGTTCTGAGATGTGGTGGGTTGTATTTGTGAAAAAATAGCTTAAATTCACATGCATGGATGTAGACGTTTCTGGACTTGGTGCTAGTTGTTTTTGACGTTGTTCTGAGAAGTGGTAGAGTTGACTTTGTGAAAAAAATCTGTTTAAATTCTCATTCATGGATATAGACATTTTTTAATGTTGTTCTGGTTGTTCTGAGACGTGGTGGGTTGTGTTTGTGAAAAAAATAGTTTAAATTCACATTCATGGACGTGGTGCTAGTTGTTTTTGACGTTTTTCGTGTTGTTCTGAGATGTGGTTGAGGTGTCTTTGTGAAAAAAAATATGTTTACATTCTCATTCATGGATATAGATATTTTTGGACGTTGTTCTTGTTGTTCTGAGATGGGGTGGGTTGTGTTTGAGAAAAAAAATAGCTTAAATTCACATGCATGGATAAAGACGTTTCTGGACGTGGCGCTAGTGGTTTTTGACGTGGTGCTAGTTGTTTTTTACGTGGTTCTAGTTGTTCAGAGATGTGGTCAAACTGTCTTTGTGAAAAAAATCTGTTTAAATTCTCATTCATGGATATAGACATTTTTGGACGTGGTGTTTGTTGTTCTGAGATGTGGTGGGTTGTATTTGTGAAAAAATAGCTTAAATTCACATGCATGGATGTAGACGTTTCTGGACGTGGTTCTAGTTGTTCTGAGAAGTGGTAGAGTTGACTTTGTGAAAAAAATCTGTTTAAATTCTCATTCATTGATATAGACATTTTTTAATGTTGTTCTGGTTGTTTTGAGACGTGGTGGGTTGTGTTTGTGAAAAAATAGCTTAAATTCACATGCAGGGATGTAGACGTTTCTGGACGTGGTGCTAATTATTTTTGACGTGGTGCTAGTTGTTCTGAGACGTGGTAGGGCTGTCTTTGTGATAAAAATGTATTTATATTCTTATTCAAGGATATAAATATTTTTGGACGTTGTTCTAGTTGTTCTGAGACGTGGTGGGTTGTGTTTGTGAAAAAAATAGCTTAAATTCACATGCATGGATGTAGACGTTTCTGGACGTGGTGCTAGTTGTTTTTGACGTGGTTCTAGTTGTTCTTGAAGTCCACGTCCATGAATATATAATCAGCATAATTAAACCCATCTGGAATATAAGGAATTGAAAAAGAATTTCTAGCATGAATGGAAGGAAAGTCACGAGGACTCATTATTTTCTGAATTATGAATTTAGAATAAGCAATACGAGATTTATCTTTTTTATCTGGATAATGGGTGATTTCAACTGAATTAGTGTCAACAAGAATTAGCTCATAATAAGCTTGAGTCTTACAGATATCATCTGTAAGCCATTGATTATTAGGCAGAAAGAGTCTAGAACAGAAATTTTTGACATCATTATTTTCTGGAGTGGTTTTATAATGAGTCAACATTAGATACTCAAATTCTGTTTTAGGAATGTATGGGGCGGCATTAGACGAGGAAGATGATGAGGAGGCAGAAGCATTAATCGGAGTAGTTTGAAGTCTGGCAGAGGGAGATAAAACAGCATTAGTATAGGTAAGTGGAGGAAAATCATTAGACGGGACAGAAGGAGTCAAAGGTTTGGGAGTATTAGACATAATGAAATCAGCAGGAGTCCTAGGCTTTCCAGGGTCCTTAGACATTGGGACGACCTGTAAGAAATTCACGGGTAAGGAAGTCAGGAAGAGAATTATCATCGCCTTTAATGAATTCAATATCAAAATCGAAAACAGAAAGTATAGCTTGCCAGCGGGCAAAAATCTGTTTGGAAACCAAATTTTTCACATCTTTTTGCAAAATTTCTTTAGCTGACTTACAGTCAACTCTTAATAAAAATTTTTTATTATACAAATCATCTTGGAATTTAGAAATGCATAAAACAATTGATAAAATTTCTTTTTTAACCGTTGAATAATTTTTCTGTGGCCCTGCCCATATGCCCGAATGATACCTAACTAACTCTTCTAATGCAGATGATGCAGATGAATGCAATTTTTGTTTAAGAATGCCTCCATAGCCAATATCTGATGCATCGGTCTCAATTATCATGAATGCATCTGGATGAGGAATGCCTAAACAAGGAAGGGTCTTTATTTTTTCTTTAATTTGTCTAATTAAATTAGTATGAGTCTCTGACCAGGCAGGAGGATTTTTCTGTAATCTCTCATATAAAGGACCACACATAGTTCTCAAATTAGGAAAGAAATCTGCAATATAATTTAAACAACCAAGGAATCGTTGTAACTGATTTTTTTCTCTGATTTCATCCGGAAATTTACTTGTAAATTCAATTGTTCGTTGAATCGGTCTCATTTTTCCTTGATGAATATCGTGTCCCAAAAATCTGATTTTAGTTTGAAATAATTTCATCTTTTTAGCTGAGATTACTAAGCCATTAGTCTGAATAACATGTAACATAAGATTAAGATGTTTAAAGTGCTGATGAACATTATCAGAAAAGACTAAAATATCATCAATATAAACAATCACAAAATGAGAATAATCATTAAAAATGTCATTCATTATACGTTGAAATTCAGAAGGAGCATTTTTTAGTCCAAAGGGCATAACATTCCATTCATAATGCCCGAAAGGAACAGTAAAAGCTGTTTTATATCTGTCCTTTTCATTAATCTGTATTTGCCAATATCCTGATTTCAAATCAAATTTGGAAAATACTTTAGCACTATGAAGCCTCTTTAATAAATCTTTTTTATTAGGGATCGGATATCTAATCCATTGTAAAACCTTATTTAAAGGTTTATAATTAATCACTAATCTAGGAACACCTCGTTCCTTTTCAGCCTGATTATTCACATAAAAAGCGGCACAACTCCAAGGAGATTGTGATTTCCTGATTAAATTTTTATCCATTAGACTCTGAATTTCCTGTTTACAAAATTTTAGTAATTCTTCATTCATTTGAATTGGTCTAGCCTTAGTCGGAATATCACTTTCATTAAACTCTTTTATATAAGGTAATGAAACCACATGTTTTTTCCTATTCCAAAAAGCATTAGGATGTTCTGAACAAACTAATTTTTGGAATTTCTGTTCTAAATTAGCAATTTTTAATTTCACATCGTTCTTCATTAATTGTTCTTCTATTCTAGTATAATCTAATTCAGTTTTTAAAAACATTAAACTCTTATTTTTCTTATTCATTAAACAGATTTGTTTATATATGGAATTAGTCTGAAGTAATTCTAACTCTTTTTTCTGTATAGGATTA
Source organism: Knoxia roxburghii (assembly GCA_030378225.1). NCBI lineage: Eukaryota > Viridiplantae > Streptophyta > Magnoliopsida > Gentianales > Rubiaceae > Knoxia > Knoxia roxburghii. Next base: position 25,111,407 of record CM059418.1, on the reverse strand, counting down.
ATAAAGGGAAACACCAATTCATTTCCTAAAAGATTAACAGAAATATGATCAGTATGTTTAGTAAACGGAGTAATCTGATATAGAAAAGGATTGCCCAAAACCACATCAGTAGTAAAATTTTCAAGTATTAGAAAAGAATGTTTAAAACAATACCCATTATTACAAATATAACCATTATTCAATTCAGCATAAATATCTATTTCTAGTCCATTAGCAGCATACAATTTTTCTTTAGTTTTTGATAAATATTTATCTGGAATTATACCTCGACTGATGCAGGATTGATCGGCGCCACTATCAAGCATGGCGACACAAGTAGTCGTCCAGTCCTCAACACCGATTGTAACTAGAACATACCATTTTTCAATTTTTACTTTATTAATTAAATTTAAGAAATTTTTATCGTCAGGAATATCGTCAGCTATATTAATTTCATCATCTTTTATTATACCAGATGTAGATGCTATATTAGACTGATCTCTTAATAATATTTTTGCTTCTAATTCTAAATCTTTTAATTTTAATTCATTTAATTGATTATGAATTTCTCTAATTTCATCTTTTAGTAATTTTATTTCTTCTTTAATATTACTACTTCTACGAAATCCAAAATTATCTTCATGCTTATATTTATCTATTAAACTATTAAGACTAAATGGTTCTTTAATATCAAACATATGATTATTTTCTTGTAAAACTAAGGTTTTTAATTTTTCTAAGTAATCTTTTCTAACATTATCATCTTTTATATCTTTTATTATATCAAATAATAATTCTTTATTTAGACTATTTTTATTAGAATTATTCATCATATTAATTGTCTTTTTACATTCACAGAAATCATCATTATCTGAAAAACTAGATGAATCAGAGGAATAATAATTATCTTCTTCTTCTTTTTCAGAATTAATTAGAATAGACATTAATTTATTCTTTAATTCAGATTCTTCAGAGAATATAGTATTAATCTTCTTTTCTAATTTACAATTAGGAGCTATGTGACCTAACTTACCACATTTATAACATTTAATAGGTTTTTTATTTCTTTTATATTTCTTTTTTCTATAAAAATTATTTTTATTAGACCAATCAGGATTATATTTATTTTTTCTTTTATATTTATTATATTTATTTTTATTAGAATGATACTGGCTAACCTTTTTATGCCTTTTTTCTTGTGTAGAGGGCGGATGAGGACTAGCGATGCCAAATGCTTGACAGAAGGACCCCAATTCCTCTCTTTCAAGACCATATTTTCTCTGTAATTTAAAGTCTTGGCAAATTGATAAAGCTTCTTTTTTAAGAAAAGCAAACAATTGACCATAAGTAATATTAGATAAATCCAAATTTTCCGTACCCATTTCTTTCATTAAACTAGTAATTAACTTTTGCGAGAATAAAGGAGGTAAACCAGTAATAAATTTTTCTTTCCAAAACGATTGATTACAATCTGGCCTACGCAACACATTAGTAAGAAAAGTAGTCTTATACCAGAAATAATCTTTAAACAAAGGACATTTAAGATTAGTCAATGAAATCTTTAGACTGGTTAATTCTTCTCTCGGATTACCAACAAAATGCATAGAAAGAGCATAAATTAAATAGCTAGCACCATCAGATTCATAATCAGTAGTTCTAACTACTTCATCATTAATAGTAATATCACGATGAATTACAGTTTGATGAGTCAAAATTTCCATTCTCTGAGCTGGAGTAAACATATTATCCCACCAATTTTTTAATTGACCAGTAAATCCAGAAACAAAACAGGAAGCAATTTGCCTTTCAGTCATCTGAGGATATTTAGACTTATATGCAAGTTTTGCAGTTCCCATTTCATGTAATGTATTAGTAATTTCATATTCAGATTTACCATCAATATTCCACTCATATATAGCACTACCATCATAAGATTTAGTAGTAAACCTATTTCTTTCTTCGAATTGAATATCCGGAGGAGTCGGTCTACTATGATAATTCATTATATCTCGATTAGACCATTTATTAGTACGATATGACCTTCTATATGGACGTCTAGATATTCGATTAAGTTCTAAAGGTTCTAAAGGAGGAGTAGTTTCATAGAATTGGTTTTCTATATCTTCTATATTATCTATTTCGTCATTTTCTTGTTCAGATCCAGAATTAGGTGAACTATTAGAGGACTCTTCACGAGGAGCAGTACGATTAATAGCATTAATTCGAAGACCACTAAATTGTCTCTCTATCTGACTTAAAGCAGAAGAAGAGGACGGAGTATTAGTATTACCTTCAATTGCCAAATTAATACGCTGAACTAAAGAAATTTCTCTTTCGAATTCTCTAGGAAGGGAAGGAGAAACTAAGGGTTTGGATACTTCATTAGGAAAATTACTAACTTTATTATCCAATTTTACAGAAATTAAATCAACTTGTTGAGCAATAGTCTGTAATATCTGATTAGAGTAATTATTCTGTTGATAAACCTTTTTAATATCTTCAGAATCAACCGCTTCTTTATTATCTTTACCTTTTTTAAAGGGAGAAGCTATTATTTCGCCTTCTTTAGTATTAATTTTAATAGACTGAAAAGGAGGATGAATCTCTGATAAGATAGTATTATCTAATAATTGCCATTTTTTATATAAATTAGTCTGAACATTAATAGTAGGTAGATTTTTATAACTAATTTTTTCTTTCTGAAAATAATAATCTAGCCATTGAAAGAAAGGAAAATTAAACTGTTTTTTATTTATATCATTAACCCATTCTTCTTTTAATTTTGAAATAATTTGTTCATCAAATTTTTCAAACCATAATCTTTTTTCATTATTTTCTGCTGAAAAGTAATTTTTATTAAGAAAATCTTTATCTATAGAAAAAGGTTTCTTTAACATATTAATTTCAGAAAATTTCATTTGAGAATGAGTCGGGGAACCTACTGAGGAACTAGAGTCGGGAATAACTTCGGGTAAAGGAGACGTAAACTTAACCTTAGGATCAGTGTATGAATACCTGGAAGGTTCGTAGGAAGAACTAGATAGATCTACTGAATACCTGGGTCTTGTTTCTAAAGGAAACCTGCAAGAAGAAGACTTAGACAAAGTATTATCAAATTTTAAAAGAATTTTATTATCAGCAAGTTCTTCAATATTAGCCTGAGTTCTTACTGGATGTCTTTGAGCTATTATAGGTCTATCAATTAAAAGTTCATTAGGAATAGTAATTTCATTACGAGATAACAATCTAGGTGTCTGAGTTTGAGTATTATCAGAATCAGCAATTACTAACACAGAATCACCTTCATTAGTAGGTTTTAATTTTAAAGCTGCAGGAATAATTGACTTCATTAATTTAAAATAAATACGGTAAATTAACACAAATTTATCAGATTTAGGATCCATTTCCTTATTAGTAACATGTATGTCTAACAACAAAGATTGCATAATAGTAGGATCAATTAAACTGACAGAAAAATTAGGAGCACAATTAAATCTTATAGTACCATTACACAAATTAGTCTGTACTAAAGCAAGAATTGAATCATTATAATGAAGTAAACGATCATCACGTAAAGCCATGAAGACAGGAGTATCAACCCCACGCTTCATTAACGGATGTAAAGCAATTTGTATTAAACCAAAATGCATAAAACGATAGCCTTGAGACAAATAGTAAGCAATAGCAGTATTAGTCAATAAAGAAATTGTTTTCTTATCCTCTTCCATGGGATGAATCTCCTCATGGATTTTAATTGAATACGCCTTATTAAACTCAAGTACTCCTTGAGAGTATACAGTAGAAATACTTCTACTTGGCAGAGCTTCATGAATTAACTCATGTGAATTAAGAATGGATGAATATGATGAAGATGCAGACGATGATGCCATTATGGATGCAGGTCTGGATGAACTAGATTCTCCAAAGAGAAATCTTCTAACTTTTTCAGCCATTTTAATTAAATTTAACCTTACATATCTAAATGTAAAAATGAGAGATGCATAGACCTATATGGAACAAGGGGATCAAGCCGGGAACACCTATCTTCTAAGGCTTACCAACGGTCTTATTGATGCAACAACCTCTTACCAACTATAGATGAATGCAGATGCTCACCCTTACCTTCAGATTTGTAAAATTATATTTAATCAAAATTTTTGAAAATGTTTGAAAATATTTTCTTTGAAAATTCTTTGAAAATCCAGGCTCTGATACCATTTGGCCTAAAAGGATATCCTGTTAGGTAACGGATCTCATTACTAGTTATCCCACCCGGGGCGCAACGAGTGGGCTACCCTACTCACCTTCTCGCCTGCGGCTGCCCACTCTTGGTCTTAGGCCGTCTTACACGCTTACGTCTTTTGCAGGGCTCGAACCCGGGCCTCGGCTAGGGACACCAAGCTCTGATACCAAAATGAAGCAGGATCGGTTGCAGAGAAAGAGGAAGATGAGAAAGAAGGTGAAGTAGGCGGTAAACTAAAGTAAGAGTAGAAAATTAACAAAAACAGAGCTTACTATTAGGCGGAAGACAGAAAAAGAATTAAACGAAGTTGAAAGATGATTGAAGGCTTGAAGAAAGGTTTTGAAAATCAGAGAAAAGTTTAGTAAATTCGCTCTGATTATTCCATTCATGAAACAGCCTTTAAATAGGCAATACAAAGGAGACATTAGACAAGGATGGAGTCCGGAAATGAAATGAAAATTAAAGATAAATTAAAGTAAGTGCCTAGTGACATATGCACTTACGTCACCTAACAATTATTCAGTGAATGACGCATACACTTACGTCATTGTACAATTATTTCCTATCTATTACATGACAGCTAACAAATTAGAAATCAAAAGGATCCTGTGCCAAAGGCCCACCAAATGGGTCGTCAGCATCATGAGGCGGAGTAGTTGGCAGAACATGCTTGTCGGGCTGGTCTTGCTCTCGAGCTTTAGCTGCTCTGTCATTTTCCGCAGTATTAACTTTTTGAATTTCTTGATACGCTTGAATACAAATCTTCAAATAGTCTTGAAGTCCTTGTTCAGTCATTAAATTAGCCTTAATTGGTATATCTTGAAGTCCGAAATTAGCCATAGTAGATGTTGATGCAGAAGGTTGTGGATTAGCTTGAGAAGGAGTCTGTTGAGGAGTAGGAGTCACAATTTTCTTAGGTAAAGGAATTTTACTTTTATCCGGTGTTTTAGGAGTCATTGGGTCAGTTACCGGAATTTGTCGGGAAACTTCAGAAATTATTGTTTTATATTTTTCACCACTTTCAAGGAATTTATTAACCGTTTGGGCACAGCACTGTTGCTCATTGAACTGGACCCACCATTTCACATTAATCTGACGAATGAGACTGCAGGGATATCCTTGCTGAGTAGACTTGATTTGGAAACTCCAGGCCATAATGTAAGGGACCCGGAACTCGGCATGAAACAGGAAGGAAGCTTGATAATCTTCTAACCTACATCTTTTCTTGTAGGTTTGAAAACCAATAGTAGCTTGAGGAGGCAAGATTGCCGGGATGGCACCTAGTAATTTCCACCAGTCATAGACCCACATGGGGACATTTTTATTAAAGGTAGTGGAAAAACTAATGAACCAGGAGTGATTAAACGATCGGTAGTAGAGACACCGATAAAAAGCTAATATAGTTTAAATTCACATTCATGGACGTGGTGCTAGTTGTTTTTGACGTTTTTCGTGTTGTTCTGAGATGTGGTTGAGGTGTCTTTGTGAAAAAAATATGTTTACATTCTCATTCATGGATATAGATATTTTTGGACGTTGTTCTAGTTGTTCTGAGATGGGGTGGGTTGTGTTTGAGAAAAAAATAGCTTAAATTCACATGCATGGATAAAGACGTTTCTGGACGTGGCGCTAGTGGTTTTTGACGTGGTGCTAGTTGTTTTTTACGTGGTTCTAGTTGTTCAGAGATGTGGTCAAACTGTCTTTGTGAAAAAAATCTGTTTAAATTCTCATTCATGGATATAGACATTTTTGGACGTGGTGTTTGTTGTTCTGAGATGTGGTGGGTTGTATTTGTGAAAAAATAGCTTAAATTCACATGCATGGATGTAGACGTTTCTGGACGTGGTGCTAGTTGTTTTTGACGTGGTTCTAGTTGTTCTGAGAAGTGGTAGAGTTGACTTTGTGAAAAAAATCTGTTTAAATTCTCATTCATGGATATAGACATTTTTTAATGTTGTTCTGGTTGTTTTGAGACGTGGTGGGTTGTGTTTGTGAAAAAATATCTTAAATTCACATGCAGGGATGTAGACGTTTCTGGACGTGGTGCTAATTGTTTTTGACGTGGTGCTAGTTGTTCTGAGACGTGGTGGGTTGTGTTTGTGAAAAAAATAGCTTAAATTCACATGCATAGATGTAGACATTTCTGGACGTGGCGCTAGTGATTTTTGACGTGGTGCTAGTTGTTCTGAGACGTGGTAGTGCAGTCTTTGTGAAAAAATCTGTTTAAATTCTCTTTCATGGATATAGACGTTTTTAGACGTGGTACTTGTTGTTCTGCGACGTGGTGGGTTGAGGTTGGGAAAAAATAGCTCAAATTCACATGCATAGATGTAGACATTTCGGGACGTGGTGCTAGTTGTTTTTTACGTGGTTCTAGTTGTTCTGAGATGTGGTAGAGCTGTCTTTGTACAAAAAATCTGTTTAAATTCTCATTCGTGGATATAGACATTTTTGGACGTGGTGTTTGTTGTTCTGAGATGTGGTGGGTTGTATTTGTGAAAAAATAGCTTAAATTCACATGCATGGATGTAGATGTTTCTGGACGTGGTGCTAGTTGTTTTTGACGTGGTTCTAGTTGTTCTGAGACGTTGTAGAGCTGTCTTTGTGAAAAAAATATGTTTAAATTCTCATTCATAGATATAGACGTTTTGGGACGTTGTGCTTGTTGTTCTGAGATGTGGTGGGTTGTGTTTGTGAAAAAAATAGCTTAAATTCACATGCATGGATGAAGACGTTTCTGGACGTGACGCTAGTGGTTTTTGACGTGGTGCTAGTTGTTTTTTACGTGGTTCTAGTTGTTCAGAGATGTGGTCGAACTGTCTTTGTGAAAAAAATCTGTTTAAATTCTCATTCATGGATATAGACATTTTTGGACGTGGTGTTTGTTGTTTTGGGATGTGGTGGGTTGTATTTGTGAAAAAATAGCTTAAATTCACATGCATGGATGTAGATGTTTCTGGACGTGGTGCTAGTTGTTTTTGACGTGGTTCTAGTTGTTCTGAGACGTTGTAGAGCTGTCTTTGTGAAAAAAATATGTTTAAATTCTCATTCATTGATATAGACATTTTGGGACGTTGTGCTTGTTGTTCTGAGATGTGGTGGGTTGTGTTTGTGAAAAAAAAAGCTTAAATTCACATGTATGGATGAAGACGTTTCTGGACGTGACGCTAGTGGTTTTTGACATGGTGCTAGTTGTTTTTTACGTGGTTCTAGTTGTTCAGAGATGTGGTCGAACTGTCTTTGTGAAAAAAATCTGTTTAAATTCTCATTCATGGATATAGACATTTTTGGACGTGGTGTTTGTTGTTTTCGGATGTGGTGGGTTGTATTTGTGAAAAAATAGCTTAAATTCACATGCATGGATGTAGATGTTTCTGGACGTGGTGCTAGTTGTTTTTGACGTGGTTCTAGTTGTTCTGAGACGTTGTAGAGCTGTCTTTGTGAAAAAAATATGTTTAAATTCTCATTCATTGATATAGACATTTTGGGACGTTGTGCTTGTTGTTCTGAGATGTGGTGGGTTGTGTTTGTGAAAAAAAAAAGCTTAAATTCACATGTATGGATGAAGACGTTTCTGGACGTGACGCTAGTGGTTTTTGACATGGTGCTAGTTGTTTTTTACGTGGTTCTAGTTGTTCAGAGATGTGGTCGAACTGTCTTTGTGAAAAAAATCTGTTTAAATTCTCATTCATGGATATAGACATTTTTGGACGTGGTGTTTGTTGTTCTGAGATGTGGTGGGTTGTATTTGTGAAAAAATAGCTTAAATTCACATGCATGGATGTAGACGTTTCTGGACGTGGTGCTAGTTGTTTTTGACGTGGTTCTAGTTGTTCTGAGAAGTGGTAGAGTTGACTTTGTGAAAAAAATCTGTTTAAATTCTCATTCATGGATATAGACATTTTTTAATGTTGTTCTGGTTGTTTTGAGACGTGGTGGGTTGTGTTTGTGAAAAAATAGCTTAAATTCACATGCAGGGATGTAGACGTTTCTGGACGTGGTGCTAATTGTTTTTGACGTGGTGCTAGTTGTTCTGAGACGTGGTGGGTTGTGTTTGTGAAAAAAATATCTTAAATTCACATGCATAGATGTAGACATTTCTGGACGTGGCGCTAGTGATTTTTGACGTGGTGCTAGTTGTTCTGAGACGTGGTAGTGCAGTCTTTGTGAAAAAATATGTTTAAATTCTCATTCATGGATATAGACGTTTTTAGACGTGGTACTTGCTGTTCTGCGACGTGGTGGGTTGAGGTTGGGAAAAAATAGCTCAAATTCACATGCATAGATGTAGACATTTCGGGACGTGGTGCTAGTTGTTTTTTACGTGGTTCTAGTTGTTCTGAGATGTGGTAGAGCTGTCTTTGTACAAAAAATCTGTTTAAATTCTCATTCGTGGATATAGACATTTTTGGACGTGGTGTTTGTTGTTCTGAGATGTGGTGGGTTGTATTTGTGAAAAAATAGCTTAAATTCACATGCATGGATGTAGATGTTTCTGGACGTGGTGCTAGTTTTTTTTGACGTGGTTCTAGTTGTTCTGAGACGTTGTAGAGCTGTCTTTGTGAAAAAAATATGTTTAAATTCTCATTCATAGATATAGACGTTTTGGGACGTTGTGCTTGTTGTTCTGAGATGTGGTGGGTTGTGTTTGTGAAAAAAATAGCTTAAATTCACATGCATGGATGAAGACGTTTCTGGACGTGACGCTAGTGGTTTTTGACGTGGTGCTAGTTGTTTTTTACGTGGTTCTAGTTGTTCAGAGATGTGGTCGAACTGTCTTTGTGAAAAAAATCTGTTTAAATTCTCATTCATGGATATAGACATTTTTGGACGTGGTGTTTGTTGTTTTGGGATGTGGTGGGTTGTATTTGTGAAAAAATAGCTTAAATTCACATGCATGGATGTAGATGTTTCTGGACGTGGTGCTAGTTGTTTTTGACGTGGTTCTAGTTGTTCTGAGACGTTGTAGAGCTGTCTTTGTGAAAAAAATATGTTTAAATTCTCATTCATTGATATAGACATTTTGGGACGTTGTGCTTGTTGTTCTGAGATGTGGTGGGTTGTGTTTGTGAAAAAAAAAGCTTAAATTCACATGTATGGATGAAGACGTTTCTGGACGTGACGCTAGTGGTTTTTGACATGGTGCTAGTTGTTTTTTACGTGGTTCTAGTTGTTCAGAGATGTGGTCGAACTGTCTTTGTGAAAAAAATCTGTTTAAATTCTCATTCATGGATATAGACATTTTTGGACGTGGTGTTTGTTGTTCTGAGATGTGGTGGGTTGTATTTGTGAAAAAATAGCTTAAATTCACATGCATTGATGTAGACGTTTCTGGACTTGGTGCTAGTTGTTTTTGACGTTGTTCTAGTTGTTCTGAGAAGTAGTAGAGTTGACTTTGTGAAAAAAATCTGTTTAAATTCTCATTCATGGATATAGACATTTTTTAATGTTGATCTGGTTGTTCTGAGACGTGGTGGGTTGTGTTTTTGAAAAAATAGCTTAAATTCACATGCAGGGATGTAGACGTTTCTGGACGTGGTGCTAATTGTTTTTGACGTGGTGCTAGTTGTTCTGAGACGTGGTAGGGCTGTCTTTGTGAAAAAAATCTATTTATATTCTCATTCAAGGATATAAACATTTTTGGACGTTGTTCTAGTTGTTCTGAGACGTGGTGGGTTGTGTTTGTGAAAAAAATAGCTTAAAGTCACATGCATGGATGAAAACGTTTCTGGACGTGGCGCTAGTGGTTTTTGACGTGGTGCTAGTTGTTTTTTACGTGGTTCTAGTTGTTCAGAGATGTGGTCGAACTGTCTTTGTGAAAAAAATCTGTTTAAATTCTCATTCATGGATATAGACTTTTTTGGACGTAGTGTATGTTGTTCTGAGATGTGGTGTGTTGTATTTGTGAAAAAATAGCTTAAATTCACATGCATGTATATAGATGTTTCTGGACGTGGTGCTTGTTGTTTTTGACGTGGTTCTAGTTGTTCTGAGACGTTGTAGAGTTGTCTTTGTGAAAAAAATATGTTTAAATTCTCATTCATGGATATAGACGTTTTGGGACGTGGTGCTTGTTGTTATGAGATGTGGTGGGTTGTGTTTGTGAAAAAAATATCTTAAATTCACATGCATGGATGTAGACGTTTCAGGACATGGTGCTAGTTGTTTTTGACGTGGTTCTAGTTGTTCTGAGACGTGGTAGAGCAGTCTTTGTGAAAAAATCTGTTAAAATTCTCATTCATGGATGTAGACATTTTGGGACGTGGTGCTTGTTGTTCTGAGACGTGGTGGGTTGTGTTTGTGAAAAAAAATAGCTTAAATTCACATGGATGGATGTAGACGTTTCTGGACGTGGTGCTAGTTGTTTTTTACGTTGTTCTTGTTGTTCTGAGACGTGGTTGAGGTGTCTTTGTGAAAAAAAATATGTTTACATTCTCATTCATGGATATTGATGTTTTTGGACGTTGTTCTAGTTGTTCTGAGATGGGGTGGGTTGTGTTTGTGAAAAAATAGCTTAAATTCACATGAATGGATGAAGACGTTTCTGGACGTGGCGCTAGTGGTTTTTGACGTGGTGCTAGTTGTTTTTTACGTGGTTCTAGTTGTTCAGAGATGTGGTCGAACTGTCTTTGTAAAAAAAATCTGTTTAAATTCTCATTCATGGATATAGACATTTTTGGACGTGGTGTTTGTTGTTCTGAGATGTGGTGGGTTGTATTTGTGAAAAAATAGCTTAAATTCACATGCATGGATGTAGACGTTTCTGGACTTGGTGCTAGTTGTTTTTGACGTTGTTCTAGTTGTTCTGAGAAGTGGTAGAGTTGACTTTGTGAAAAAAATCTGTTTAAATGCTCATTCAACGATATATACATTTTTAAATGTTGTTCTGGTTGTTCTGAGACGTGGTGGGTTGTGTTTGTAAAAAAATAGCTTAAATTCACATGCAGGGATGTAGACGTTTCTGGACGTGGTGCTAATTGTTGTTGACGTGGTGCTAGTTGTTCTGAGACGTGGTAGGGCTGTCTTTGTGAAAAAAATCTATTTATATTCTCATTCAAGGATATAAACATTTTTGGACGTTGTTCTAGTTGTTCTGAGACGTGGTGGGTTGTATTTGTGAAAAAATAGCTTAAATTCACATGCGTGGATGTAGACGTTTCTGGACTTGGTGCTAGTTGTTTTTGACGTTGTTCTAGTTGTTCTGAGAAGTGGTAGAGTTGACTTTGTGAAAAAAATCTGTTTAAATTCTCATTCATGGATATAGACATTTTTAAATGTTGTTCTGGTTGTTCTGAGACGTGGTGGGTTGTGTTTGTGAAAAAATAGCTTAAATTCACATGCAGGGATGTAGACGTTTCTGGACGTGGTGCTAATTGTTGTTGACGTGGTGCTAGTTGTTCTGAGACGTGGTAGGGCTGTCTTTGTGAAAAAAATCTATTTATATTCTCATTCAAGGATATAAACATTTTTGGACGTTGTTCTAGTTGTTCTGAGACGTTGTGGGTTTTGTTTGTGAAAAAAATAGCTTAAATTCACATGCATGGATGAAGACGTTTCTGGACGTGACGCTAGTGGTTTTTGACGTGATGCTAGTTGTTTTTTACGTGGTTCTAGTTGTTCAGAGATGTGGTCGAACTGTCTTTGTGAAAAAAAATCTGTTTAAATTCTCATTTATGGATATAGACATTTTTGGACGTAGTGTTTGTTGTTCTGAGATGTGGTAGGTTGTATTTGTGAAAAAAATAGTTTAAATTCACATTCATGGATCTAGAAGTTTCTGGACGTGGTGCTAGTTATTTTTGACGTTTTTCGTGTTGTTCTGAGATGTGGTTGAGGTGTCTTTGTGAAAAAAAATATGTTTACATTCTCATTCATGGATATAGATATTTTTGGACGTTGTTCTAGTTGTTCTGAGATGGGGTGGGTTGTGTTTGTGAAAAAAATAGCTTAAATTCACATGCATGGATGAAAACGTTTCTGGACGTGGCGCTAGTGGTTTTTGACGTGGTGCTAGTTGTTTTTTACGTGGTTCTAGTTGTTCAGAGATGTGGTCGAACTGTCTTTGTGAAAAAAATCTGTTTAAATTCTCATTCATGGATATAGACTTTTTTGGACGTAGTGTATGTTGTTGTGAGATGTGGTGGGTTGTATTTGTGAAAAAATAGCTTAAATTCACATGCATGGATGTAGATGTTTCTGGACGTGGTGCTTGTTGTTTTTGACGTGGTTCTAGTTGTTCTGAGACGTTGTAGAGCTGTCTTTGTGAAAAAAATATGTTTAAATTCTCATTCATGGATATAGACGTTTTGGGACGTGGTGCTTGTTGTTATGAGATGTGGTGGGTTGTGTTTGTGAAAAAAATATCTTAAATTCACATGCATGGATGTAGACGTTTCAGGACATGGTGCTAGTTATTTTTGACGTGGTTCTAGTTGTTCTGAGACGTGGTAGAGCAGTCTTTGTGAAAAAATCTGTTAAAATTCTCATTCATGGATGTAGACATTTTGGGACGTGGTGCTTGTTGTTCTGAGACGTAGTGGGTTGTGTTTGTGAAAAAAAATAGCTTAAATTCACATGCAGGGATGTAGACGTTTCTGGACGTGGTGCTAATTGTTGTTGACGTGGTGCTAGTTGTTCTGAGACGTGGTAAGGCTGTCTTTGTGAAAAAAATCTATTTATATTCTCATTCAAGGATATAAACATTTTTGGACGTTGTTCTAGTTGTTCTGAGACGTGGTGGGTTTTGTTTGTGAAAAAAATAGCTTAAATTCACATGCATGGATGAAGACGTTTCTGGACGTGACGCTAGTGGTTTTTGACGTGATGCTAGTTGTTTTTTACGTGGTTCTAGTTGTTCAGAGATGTGGTCGAACTGTCTTTGTGAAAAAAATCTGTTTAAATTCTCATTCATGGATATAGACATTTTTGGACGTGGTGTTTGTTGTTCTGAGATTTGGTGGGTTGTATTTGTGAAAAAATAGCTTAAATTCACATGCATTGATGTAGACGTTTCTGGACGTGGTGCTAGTTGTATTTGACGTGATTCTAGTTGTTCTGAGAAGTGGTAGAGTTGACTTTGTGAAAAAAATCTGTTTAAATTCTCATTCATGGATATAGACATTTTTTAATGTTGTTCTGGTTGTTCTGAGACGTGGTGGGTTGTGTTTGTGAAAAAATAGCTTAAATTCACATGCAGGGATGTAGACATTTCTGGACATGGTGCTAATTGTTTTTGACGTGGTGCTAGTTTTTCTGAGACGTGGTAGGGCTGTCTTTGTGAAAAAAATGTATTTATATTCTCATTCAAGGATATAAACATTTTTGGACGTTGTTCTAGTTGTTCTGAGACGTGGTGGGTTGTGTTTCTGAAAAAAATAGCTTAAATTCACATGCATGGATGTAAACATTTCTGGACGTGGCGCTAGTGGTTTTTGACGTGGTGCTAGTTGTTCTGAGACGTGGTAGGGCTGTCTTTGTGAAAAAAATCTATTTATATTCTCATTCAAGGATATAAACATTTTTGGACGTTGTTCTAGTTGTTCTGAGACGTGGTGGGTTGTGTTTGTGAAAAAAATAGCTTAAATTCACATGCGTGGATGAAGACGTTTCTGGACGTGGCGCTAGTGGTTTTTGACGTGGCGCTAGTGGTTTTTGACGTGGTGCTAGTTGTTTTTTACGTGGTTCTAGTTGTTCAGGGATGTGGTCGAACTGTCTTTGTGAAAAAAATCTGTTTAAATTCTCATTCATGGATATAGACTTTTTTGGACGTGGTGTTTGTTGTTCTGAGATGTGGTGGGTTGTATTTGTGAAAAAATAGCTTAAATTCACATGCATGGATGTAGATGTTTCTGGACGTGGTGCTTGTTGTTTTTGACGTGGTTCTAGTTGTTCTGAGACGTTGTAGAGCTGTCTTTGTGAAAAAAATATGTTTAAATTCTCATTCATGGATATAGACGTTTTTGGACGTGGTGCTTGTTGTTCTGAGATGTGGTGGGTTGTGTTTGTGAAAAAATATCTTAAATTCACATGCATGGATGTAGACGTTTCTGGACATGGTGCTAGTTGTTTTTGACGTGGTTCTAGTTGTTCTGAGACGTGGTAGAGCAGTCTTTGTGAAAAAATCTGTTAAAATTCTCATTCATGGATGTAGACATTTTGGGACGTGGTGGGTTGTGTTTGTGAAAAAAATAGCTTAAATTGACATGCATGGATGTAGACGTTTCTGGACGTGGTGCTAGTTGTTTTTTACGTTGTTCTTGTTGTTCTGAGACGTGGTTGAGGTGTCTTTGTGAAAAAAAAATATGTTTACATTCTCATTCATGGATATAGATGTTTTTGGACGTTGTTCTAGTTGTTCTGAGATGGGGTGGGTTGTGTTCGTGAAAAAATAGCTTAAATTCACACGCATGGATGAAGACGTTTCTGGACATGGCGCTATTGGTTTTTGACGTGGTGCTAGTTGTTTTTTACGTGGTTCTAGTTTTTCAGAGATGTGGTCGAACTGTACTTGTGAAAAAAATCTGTTTAAATTCTCATTCATGGATATAGACATTTTTGGACGTAGTGTTTGTTGTTCTGAGATGTGGTGGGTTGTATTTGTGAAAAAATAGCTTAAATTCACATGCATGGATGTAGACGTTTCTGGACTTGGTGCTAGTTGTTTTTGACGTTGTTCTGAGAAGTGGTAGAGTTGACTTTGTGAAAAAAATCTGTTTAAATTCTCATTCATGGATATAGACATTTTTTAATGTTGTTCTGGTTGTTCTGAGACGTGGTGGGTTGTGTTTGTGAAAAAATAGCTTAAATTCACATGCAGGGATGTAGACGTTTCTGGACGTGGTGCTAATTGTTTTTGACGTGGTGCTAGTTGTTCTGAGACGTGGTAGGGCTGTCTTTGTGAAAAAAATCTATTTATATTCTCATTCAAGGATATAAACATTTTTGGACGTTGTTCTAGTTGTTCTGAGACGTGGTGGGTTGTGTTTGTGAAAAAAATAGCTTAAATTCACATGCACGGATGAAGACGTTTCTGGACGTGACGCTAGTGGTTTTTGACGTCATGCTAGTTGCTTTTTACGTGGTTCTAGTTGTTCAGAGATGTGGTCAAACTGTCTTTGTGAAAAAAATCTGTTTAAATTCTCATTCATGGATATAGACATTTTTTAATGTTGTTCTGGTTGTTCTGAGACGTGGTGGGTTGTGTTTGTGAAAAAATAGCTTAAATTCACATGCAGGGATGTAGACGTTTCTGGACGTGGTGCTAATTATTTTTGACGTGGTGCTAGTTGTTCTGAGACGTGGTAGGGCTGTCTTTGTGATAAAAATGTATTTATATTCTTATTCAAGGATATAAACATTTTTGGACGTTGTTCTAGTTGTTCTGAGACGTGGTGGGTTGTGTTTGTGAAAAAAATAGCTTAAATTCCAATGCATGGATGTAGACGTTTCTGGACGTGGTGCTAGTTGTTTTTGACGTGGTTCTAGTTGTTCTGAGAAGTGGTAGTGTTGACTTTGTGAAAAAAATCTGTTTAAATTCTCATTCATGGATATAGACATTTTTTAATGTTGTTCTGGTTGTTCTGAGACGTGGTGGGTTGTGTTTGTGAAAAAATAGCTTAAATTCACATGCAGGGATCTAGACGTTTCTGGACGTGGTGCTAATTGATTTTGACGTGGTGCTAGTTGTTCTGAGACGTGGTGGGGCTGTCTTTGTGAAAAAAATCTATTTATATTCTCATTCAAGGATATAAACATTTTTGGACGTTGTTCTAGTTGTTCTGAGACGTGGTGGGTTGTGTTTGTGAAAAAAATAGCTTAAATTCACATGCATGGATGTAGACATTTTTGGACGTGGCACTAGTGGTTTTTGACGTGGTGCTAGTTGTTCTGAGACGTGGTAGAGCAGTCTTTGTGAAAAAATCTGTTTAAATTCTCATTCATGGATATAGACGTTTTTAGACGTGGTACTTGTTGTTCTGCGACGTGGTGGGTTGTGGTTGGGAAAAAATAGCTCAAATTCACATGCATAGATGTAGACATTTCGGGACGTGGTGCTAGTTGTTTTTTACGTGGTTCTAGTTGTTCTGAGATGTGGTAGAGCTGTCTTTGTACAAAAAATCTGTTTAAATTCTCATTCGTGGATATAGACATTTTTGGACGTGGTGTTTGTTGTTCTGAGATGTGGTGGGTTGTATTTGTGAAAAAATAGCTTAAATTCACATACATGGATGTAGATGTTTCTGGACGTGGTGCTAGTTGTTTTTGACGTGGTTCTAGTTGTTCTGAGACGTTGTAGAGCTGTCTTTGTGAAAAAAATATGTTTAAATTCTCATTCATAGATATAGACGTTTTGGGACGTTGTGCTTGTTGTTTTGAGATGTGGTGGGTTGTGTTTGTGAAAAAAATAGCTTAAATTCACATGCATGGATGAAGACGTTTCTGGACGTGACGCTAGTGGTTTATGACGTGGTGCTAGTTGTTTTTTACGTGGT
Organism: Knoxia roxburghii; assembly: GCA_030378225.1. Taxonomy (NCBI): domain Eukaryota; kingdom Viridiplantae; phylum Streptophyta; class Magnoliopsida; order Gentianales; family Rubiaceae; genus Knoxia; species Knoxia roxburghii. Next base: position 25,094,694 of record CM059418.1, on the reverse strand, counting down.
TCTAGTTGTTCAAAGATGTGGTCGAACTGTCTTTGTGAAAAAAATCTGTTTAAATTCTCATTCATGGATATAGACATTTTTGGACGTGGTGTTTGTTGTTTTGAGATGTGGTGGGTTGTATTTGTGAAAAAATAGCTTAAATTCACATGCATGGATGTAGATGTTTCTGGACGTGGTGCTAGTTGTTTTTGACGTGGTTCTAGTTGTTCTGAGACGTTGTAGAGCTGTCTTTGTGAAAAAAATATGTTTAAATTCTCATTCATTGATATAGACGTTTTGGGACGTTGTGCTTGTTGTTCTGAGATGTGGTGGGTTGTGTTTGTGAAAAAAAAAAGCTTAAATTCACATGTATGGATGAAGACGTTTCTGGACGTGACGCTAGTGGTTTTTGACGTGGTGCTAGATGTTTTTTACGTGGTTCTAGTTGTTCAGAGATGTGGTCGAACTGTCTTTGTGAAAAAAATCTGTTTAAATTCTCATTCATGGATATAGACATTTTTGGACGTGGTGTTTGTTGTTCTGAGATGTGGTGAGTTGTATTTGTGAAAAAATAGCTTAAATTTACATGCATTGATGTAGACGTTTCTGGACTTGGTGCTAGTTGTTTTTGACGTTGTTCTAGTTGTTCTGAGAAGTGGTAGAGTTGACTTTGTGAAAAAAATCTGTTTAAATTCTCATTCATGGATATAGGCATTTTTTAATGTTGATCTGGTTGTTCTGAGACGTGGTGGGTTGTGTTTTTGAAAAAATAGCTTAAATTCACATGCAGGGATGTAGACGTGGTGCTAATTGTTTTTGACGTGGTGCTAGTTGTTCTGAGACGTGGTAGGGCTGTCTTTGTGAAAAAAATCTATTTATATTCTCATTCAAGGAAATAAACATTTTTGGACGTTGTTCTAGTTGTTCTGAGACGTGGTGGGTTGTGTTTGTGAAAAAAATAGCTTAAATTCACATGCATGGATGAAGACGTTTCTGGACGTGGCGCTAGTGGTTTTTGACGTGGTGCTAGTTGTTTTTTAAGTGGTTCTAGTTGTTCAGAGATGTGGTCGAACTGTCTTTGTGAAAAAAATCTCTTTAAATTCTCATTCATGGATATAGACTTTTTTGGACGTAGTGTATGTTGTTCTGAGATGTGGTGGGTTGTATTTGTGAAAAAATAGCTTAAATTCACATGCATGGATGTAGATGTTTCTGGACGTGGTGCTTGTTGTTTTTGACGTGGTTCTAGTTGTTCTGAGACGTTTGTGAAAAAAATATGTTTAAATTCTCATTCATGGATATAGACGTTTTGGGACGTGGTGCTTGTTGTTATGAGATGTGATGGGTTGTGTTTGTGAAAAAAATATCTTAAATTCACATGCATGGATGTAGACGTTTCAGGACATGGTGCTAGTGGTTTTTGACGTGGTGCTAGATGTTTTTTACGTGGTTCTAGTTGTTCAGAGATGTGGTCGAACTGTCTTTGTGAAAAAAATCTGTTTAAATTCTCATTCATGGATATAGACATTTTTGGACGTGGTGTTTGTTGTTCTGAGATGTGGTGAGTTGTATTTGTGAAAAAATAGCTTAAATTTACATGCATTGATGTAGACGTTTCTGGACTTGGTGCTAGTTGTTTTTGACGTTGTTCCAGTTGTTCTGAGAAGTGGTAGAGTTGACTTTGTGAAAAAAATCTGTTTAAATTCTCATTCATGGATATAGACATTTTTTAATGTTGATCTGGTTGTTCTGAGACGTGGTGGGTTGTGTTTTTGAAAAAATAGCTTAAATTCACATGCAGGGATGTAGACGTGGTGCTAATTGTTTTTGACGTGGTGCTAGTTGTTCTGAGACGTGGTAGGGCTGTCTTTGTGAAAAAAATCTATTTATATTCTTATTCAAGGATATAAACATTTTTGGACGTTGTTCTAGTTGTTCTGAGACGTGGTGGGTTGTGTTTGTGAAAAAAATAGCTTAAATTCACATGCATGGATGTAGACGTTTCTGGACGTGGTGCTAGTTGTTTTTGACGTGGTTCTAGTTGTTCTGAGAAGTGGTAGAGTTGACTTTGTGAAAAAAATCTGTTTAAATTCTCATTCATGGATATAGACATTTTTTAATGTTGTTCTGGTTGTTCTGAGACGTGGTGGGTTGTGTTTGTGAAAAAATAGCTTAAATTCACATGCAGGGATGTAGACGTTTCTGGACGTGGTGCTAATTATTTTTGACGTGGTGCTAGTTGTTCTGAGACGTGGTAGGGCTGTCTTTGTGATAAAAATGTATTTATATTCTTATTCAAGGATATAAACATTTTTGGACGTTGTTCTAGTTGTTCTGAGACGTGGTGGGTTGTGTTTGTGAAAAAAATAGCTTAAATTCACATGCATGGATGTAGACATTTCTGGACGTGGCGCTAGTGGTTTTTGACGTGGTGCTAGTTGTTCTGAGACGTGGTAGAGCAGTCTTTGTGAAAAAATCTGTTTAAATTCTCATTCATTGATATAGACGTTTTTAGACGTGGTACTTGTTGTTCTGCGACGTGGTGGGTTGTGGTTGGGAAAAAATAGCTCAAATTCACATGCATAGATGTAGACATTTCGGGACGTGGTGCTAGTTGTTTTTTACGTGGTTCTAGTTGTTCTGAGACGTGGTAGGGCTGTCTTTGTGAAAAAAATCTATTTATATTCTCATTCAAGGATATAAACATTTTTGGACGTGGTGTTTGTTGTTCTGAGATGTGGTGGGTTGTGTTTGTGAAAAAAATAGCTTAAATTCACATGCATGGATGAAGACGTTTCTGGACGTGACGCTAGTGGTTTTTGACGTGGTGCTAGTTGTTCTGAGAAGTGGTAGAGTTGACTTTGTGAAAAAAATCTGTTTAAATTCTCATTCATGGATATAGACATTTTTTAATGTTGTTCTGGTTGTTCTGAGACGTGGTGGGTTGTGTTTTTGAAAAAATAGCTTAAATTCACATGCAGGGATGTAGACGTTTCTGGACGTGGTGCTAATTGTTTTTGACGTGGTGCTAGTTGTTCTGAGACGTGGTAGGGCTGCCTTTGTGAAAAAAATCTATTTATATTCTCATTCAAGGATATAAACATTTTTGGACGTTGTTCTAGTTGTTCTGAGACGTGGTGGGTTGTGTTTGTGAAAAAAATAACTTAAATTCACATGCACGGATGAAGACGTTTCTGGACGTGACGCTAGTGGTTTTTGACGTGATGCTAGTTGTTTTTTACGTGGTTCTAGCTGTTCAGAGATGTGGTCGAACTGTCTTTGTGAAAAAAATCTGTTTAAATTCTCATTCATGGATATAGACATTTTTGGACGTAGTGTTTGTTGTTCTGAGATGTGGTGGGTTGTATTTGTGAAAAAATAGCTTAAATTCACATGCATGGATGTAGACGTTTCTGGACTTGGTGCTAGTTGTTTTTGACGTTGTTCTGAGAAGTGGTAGAGTTGACTTTGTGAAAAAAATCTGTTTAAATTCTCATTCATGGATATAGACATTTTTTAATGTTGTTCTGGTTGTTCTGAGACGTGGTGGGTTGTGTTTGTGAAAAAATAGCTTAAATTCACATGCAGGGATGTAGACGTTTCTGGACGTGGTGCTAATTGTTTTTGACGTGGTGCTAGTTGTTCTGAGACGTGGTAGGGCTGTCTTTGTGAAAAAAATCTATTTATATTCTCATTCAAGGATATAAACATTTTTGGACGTTGTTCTAGTTGTTCTGAGACGTGGTGGGTTGTGTTTGTGAAAAAAATAGCTTAAATTCACATGCACGGATGAAGACGTTTCTGGACGTGACGCTAGTGGTTTTTGACGTGATGCTAGTTGCTTTTTACGTGGTTCTAGTTGTTCAGAGATGTGGTCAAACTGTCTTTGTGAAAAAAATCTGTTTAAATTCTCATTCATGGATATAGACATTTTTTAATGTTGTTCTGGTTGTTCTGAGACGTGGTGGGTTGTGTTTGTGAAAAAATAGCTTAAATTCACATGCAGGGATGTAGACGTTTCTGGACGTGGTGCTAATTATTTTTGACGTGGTGCTAGTTGTTCTGAGACGTGGTAGGGCTGTCTTTGTGATAAAAATGTATTTATATTCTTATTCAAGGATATAAACATTTTTGGACGTTGTTCTAGTTGTTCTGAGACGTGGTGGGTTGTGTTTGTGAAAAAAATAGCTTAAATTCCAATGCATGGATGTAGACGTTTCTGGACGTGGTGCTAGTTGTTTTTGACGTGGTTCTAGTTGTTCTGAGAAGTGGTAGTGTTGACTTTGTGAAAAAAATCTGTTTAAATTCTCATTCATGGATATAGACATTTTTTAATGTTGTTCTGGTTGTTCTGAGACGTGGTGGGTTGTGTTTGTGAAAAAATAGCTTAAATTCACATGCAGGGATCTAGACGTTTCTGGACGTGGTGCTAATTGATTTTGACGTGGTGCTAGTTGTTCTGAGACGTGGTGGGGCTGTCTTTGTGAAAAAAATCTATTTATATTCTCATTCAAGGATATAAACATTTTTGGACGTTGTTCTAGTTGTTCTGAGACGTGGTGGGTTGTGTTTGTGAAAAAAATAGCTTAAATTCACATGCATGGATGTAGACATTTTTGGACGTGGCACTAGTGGTTTTTGACGTGGTGCTAGTTGTTCTGAGACGTGGTAGAGCAGTCTTTGTGAAAAAATCTGTTTAAATTCTCATTCATGGATATAGACGTTTTTAGACGTGGTACTTGTTGTTCTGCGACGTGGTGGGTTGTGGTTGGGAAAAAATAGCTCAAATTCACATGCATAGATGTAGACATTTCGGGACGTGGTGCTAGTTGTTTTTTACGTGGTTCTAGTTGTTCTGAGATGTGGTAGAGCTGTCTTTGTACAAAAAATCTGTTTAAATTCTCATTCGTGGATATAGACATTTTTGGACGTGGTGTTTGTTGTTCTGAGATGTGGTGGGTTGTATTTGTGAAAAAATAGCTTAAATTCACATACATGGATGTAGATGTTTCTGGACGTGGTGCTAGTTGTTTTTGACGTGGTTCTAGTTGTTCTGAGACGTTGTAGAGCTGTCTTTGTGAAAAAAATATGTTTAAATTCTCATTCATAGATATAGACGTTTTGGGACGTTGTGCTTGTTGTTTTGAGATGTGGTGGGTTGTGTTTGTGAAAAAAATAGCTTAAATTCACATGCATGGATGAAGACGTTTCTGGACGTGACGCTAGTGGTTTATGACGTGGTGCTAGTTGTTTTTTACGTGGTTCTAGTTGTTCAAAGATGTGGTCGAACTGTCTTTGTGAAAAAAATCTGTTTAAATTCTCATTCATGGATATAGACATTTTTGGACGTGGTGTTTGTTGTTTTGAGATGTGGTGGGTTGTATTTGTGAAAAAATAGCTTAAATTCACATGCATGGATGTAGATGTTTCTGGACGTGGTGCTAGTTGTTTTTGACGTGGTTCTAGTTGTTCTGAGACGTTGTAGAGCTGTCTTTGTGAAAAAAATATGTTTAAATTCTCATTCATTGATATAGACGTTTTGGGACGTTGTGCTTGTTGTTCTGAGATGTGGTGGGTTGTGTTTGTGAAAAAAAAAAGCTTAAATTCACATGTATGGATGAAGACGTTTCTGGACGTGACGCTAGTGGTTTTTGACGTGGTGCTAGATGTTTTTTACGTGGTTCTAGTTGTTCAGAGATGTGGTCGAACTGTCTTTGTGAAAAAAATCTGTTTAAATTCTCATTCATGGATATAGACATTTTTGGACGTGGTGTTTGTTGTTCTGAGATGTGGTGAGTTGTATTTGTGAAAAAATAGCTTAAATTTACATGCATTGATGTAGACGTTTCTGGACTTGGTGCTAGTTGTTTTTGACGTTGTTCTAGTTGTTCTGAGAAGTGGTAGAGTTGACTTTGTGAAAAAAATCTGTTTAAATTCTCATTCATGGATATAGGCATTTTTTAATGTTGATCTGGTTGTTCTGAGACGTGGTGGGTTGTGTTTTTGAAAAAATAGCTTAAATTCACATGCAGGGATGTAGACGTGGTGCTAATTGTTTTTGACGTGGTGCTAGTTGTTCTGAGACGTGGTAGGGCTGTCTTTGTGAAAAAAATCTATTTATATTCTCATTCAAGGAAATAAACATTTTTGGACGTTGTTCTAGTTGTTCTGAGACGTGGTGGGTTGTGTTTGTGAAAAAAATAGCTTAAATTCACATGCATGGATGAAGACGTTTCTGGACGTGGCGCTAGTGGTTTTTGACGTGGTGCTAGTTGTTTTTTAAGTGGTTCTAGTTGTTCAGAGATGTGGTCGAACTGTCTTTGTGAAAAAAATCTGTTTAAATTCTCATTCATGGATATAGACTTTTTTGGACGTAGTGTATGTTGTTCTGAGATGTGGTGGGTTGTATTTGTGAAAAAATAGCTTAAATTCACATGCATGGATGTAGATGTTTCTGGACGTGGTGCTTGTTGTTTTTGACGTGGTTCTAGTTGTTCTGAGACGTTTGTGAAAAAAATATGTTTAAATTCTCATTCATGGATATAGACGTTTTGGGACGTGGTGCTTGTTGTTATGAGATGTGATGGGTTGTGTTTGTGAAAAAAATATCTTAAATTCACATGCATGGATGTAGACGTTTCAGGACATGGTGCTAGTGGTTTTTGACGTGGTGCTAGATGTTTTTTACGTGGTTCTAGTTGTTCAGAGATGTGGTCGAACTGTCTTTGTGAAAAAAATCTGTTTAAATTCTCATTCATGGATATAGACATTTTTGGACGTGGTGTTTGTTGTTCTGAGATGTGGTGAGTTGTATTTGTGAAAAAATAGCTTAAATTTACATGCATTGATGTAGACGTTTCTGGACTTGGTGCTAGTTGTTTTTGACGTTGTTCCAGTTGTTCTGAGAAGTGGTAGAGTTGACTTTGTGAAAAAAATCTGTTTAAATTCTCATTCATGGATATAGACATTTTTTAATGTTGATCTGGTTGTTCTGAGACGTGGTGGGTTGTGTTTTTGAAAAAATAGCTTAAATTCACATGCAGGGATGTAGACGTGGTGCTAATTGTTTTTGACGTGGTGCTAGTTGTTCTGAGACGTGGTAGGGCTGTCTTTGTGAAAAAAATCTATTTATATTCTTATTCAAGGATATAAACATTTTTGGACGTTGTTCTAGTTGTTCTGAGACGTGGTGGGTTGTGTTTGTGAAAAAAATAGCTTAAATTCACATGCATGGATGTAGACGTTTCTGGACGTGGTGCTAGTTGTTTTTGACGTGGTTCTAGTTGTTCTGAGAAGTGGTAGAGTTGACTTTGTGAAAAAAATCTGTTTAAATTCTCATTCATGGATATAGACATTTTTTAATGTTGTTCTGGTTGTTCTGAGACGTGGTGGGTTGTGTTTGTGAAAAAATAGCTTAAATTCACATGCAGGGATGTAGACGTTTCTGGACGTGGTGCTAATTATTTTTGACGTGGTGCTAGTTGTTCTGAGACGTGGTAGGGCTGTCTTTGTGATAAAAATGTATTTATATTCTTATTCAAGGATATAAACATTTTTGGACGTTGTTCTAGTTGTTCTGAGACGTGGTGGGTTGTGTTTGTGAAAAAAATAGCTTAAATTCACATGCATGGATGTAGACATTTCTGGACGTGGCGCTAGTGGTTTTTGACGTGGTGCTAGTTGTTCTGAGACGTGGTAGAGCAGTCTTTGTGAAAAAATCTGTTTAAATTCTCATTCATTGATATAGACGTTTTTAGACGTGGTACTTGTTGTTCTGCGACGTGGTGGGTTGTGGTTGGGAAAAAATAGCTCAAATTCACATGCATAGATGTAGACATTTCGGGACGTGGTGCTAGTTGTTTTTTACGTGGTTCTAGTTGTTCTGAGACGTGGTAGGGCTGTCTTTGTGAAAAAAATCTATTTATATTCTCATTCAAGGATATAAACATTTTTGGACGTGGTGTTTGTTGTTCTGAGATGTGGTGGGTTGTGTTTGTGAAAAAAATAGCTTAAATTCACATGCATGGATGAAGACGTTTCTGGACGTGACGCTAGTGGTTTTTGACGTGGTGCTAGTTGTTCTGAGAAGTGGTAGAGTTGACTTTGTGAAAAAAATCTGTTTAAATTCTCATTCATGGATATAGACATTTTTTAATGTTGTTCTGGTTGTTCTGAGACGTGGTGGGTTGTGTTTTTGAAAAAATAGCTTAAATTCACATGCAGGGATGTAGACGTTTCTGGACGTGGTGCTAATTGTTTTTGACGTGGTGCTAGTTGTTCTGAGACGTGGTAGGGCTGCCTTTGTGAAAAAAATCTATTTATATTCTCATTCAAGGATATAAACATTTTTGGACGTTGTTCTAGTTGTTCTGAGACGTGGTGGGTTGTGTTTGTGAAAAAAATAACTTAAATTCACATGCACGGATGAAGACGTTTCTGGACGTGACGCTAGTGGTTTTTGACGTGATGCTAGTTGTTTTTTACGTGGTTCTAGCTGTTCAGAGATGTGGTCGAACTGTCTTTGTGAAAAAAATCTGTTTAAATTCTCATTCATGGATATAGACATTTTTGGACGTAGTGTTTGTTGTTCTGAGATGTGGTGGGTTGTATTTGTGAAAAAATAGCTTAAATTCACATGCATGGATGTAGACGTTTCTGGACTTGGTGCTAGTTGTTTTTGACGTCGTTCTGAGAAGTGGTAGAGTTGACTTTGTGAAAAAAATCTGTTTAAATTCTCATTCATGGATATAGACATTTTTTAATGTTGTTCTGGTTGTTCTGAGACGTGGTGGGTTGTGTTTGTGAAAAAATAGCTTAAATTCACATGCAGGGATGTAGACGTTTCTGGACGTGGTGCTAATTGTTTTTGACGTGGTGCTAGTTGTTCTGAGACGTGGTAGGGCTGTCTTTGTGAAAAAAATCTATTTATATTCTCATTCAAGGATATAAACATTTTTGGACGTTGTTCTAGTTGTTCTGAGACGTGGTGGGTTGTGTTTGTGAAAAAAATAGCTTAAATTCACATGCACGGATGAAGACGTTTCTGGACGTGACGCTAGTGGTTTTTGACGTGATGCTAGTTGCTTTTTACGTGGTTCTAGTTGTTCAGAGATGTGGTCAAACTGTCTTTGTGAAAAAAATCTGTTTAAATTCTCATTCATGGATATAGACATTTTTTAATGTTGTTCTGGTTGTTCTGAGACGTGGTGGGTTGTGTTTGTGAAAAAATAGCTTAAATTCACATGCAGGGATGTAGACGTTTCTGGACGTGGTGCTAATTATTTTTGACGTGGTGCTAGTTGTTCTGAGACGTGGTAGGGCTGTCTTTGTGATAAAAATGTATTTATATTCTTATTCAAGGATATAAACATTTTTGGACGTTGTTCTAGTTGTTCTGAGACGTGGTGGGTTGTGTTTGTGAAAAAAATAGCTTAAATTCCAATGCATGGATGTAGACGTTTCTGGACGTGGTGCTAGTTGTTTTTGACGTGGTTCTAGTTGTTCTGAGAAGTGGTAGTGTTGACTTTGTGAAAAAAATCTGTTTAAATTCTCATTCATGGATATAGACATTTTTTAATGTTGTTCTGGTTGTTCTGAGACGTGGTGGGTTGTGTTTGTGAAAAAATAGCTTAAATTCACATGCAGGGATCTAGACGTTTCTGGACGTGGTGCTAATTGATTTTGACGTGGTGCTAGTTGTTCTGAGACGTGGTGGGGCTGTCTTTGTGAAAAAAATCTATTTATATTCTCATTCAAGGATATAAACATTTTTGGACGTTGTTCTAGTTGTTCTGAGACGTGGTGGGTTGTGTTTGTGAAAAAAATAGCTTAAATTCACATGCATGGATGTAGACATTTTTGGACGTGGCACTAGTGGTTTTTGACGTGGTGCTAGTTGTTCTGAGACGTGGTAGAGCAGTATTTGTGAAAAAATCTGTTTAAATTCTCATTCATGGATATAGACGTTTTTAGACGTGGTACTTGTTGTTCTGCGACGTGGTGGGTTGTGGTTGGGAAAAAATAGCTCAAATTCACATGCATAGATGTAGACATTTCGGGACGTGGTGCTAGTTGTTTTTTACGTGGTTCTAGTTGTTCTGAGATGTGGTAGAGCTGTCTTTGTACAAAAAATCTGTTTAAATTCTCATTCGTGGATATAGACATTTTTGGACGTGGTGTTTGTTGTTCTGAGATGTGGTGGGTTGTATTTGTGAAAAAATAGCTTAAATTCACATACATGGATGTAGATGTTTCTGGACGTGGTGCTAGTTGTTTTTGACGTGGTTCTAGTTGTTCTGAGACGTTGTAGAGCTGTCTTTGTGAAAAAAATATGTTTAAATTCTCATTCATAGATATAGACGTTTTGGGACGTTGTGCTTGTTGTTTTGAGATGTGGTGGGTTGTGTTTGTGAAAAAAATAGCTTAAATTCACATGCATGGATGAAGACGTTTCTGGACGTGACGCTAGTGGTTTATGACGTGGTGCTAGTTGTTTTTTACGTGGTTCTAGTTGTTCAAAGATGTGGTCGAACTGTCTTTGTGAAAAAAATCTGTTTAAATTCTCATTCATGGATATAGACATTTTTGGACGTGGTGTTTGTTGTTTTGAGATGTGGTGGGTTGTATTTGTGAAAAAATAGCTTAAATTCACATGCATGGATGTAGATGTTTCTGGACGTGGTGCTAGTTGTTTTTGACGTGGTTCTAGTTGTTCTGAGACGTTGTAGAGCTGTCTTTGTGAAAAAAATATGTTTAAATTCTCATTCATTGATATAGACGTTTTGGGACGTTGTGCTTGTTGTTCTGAGATGTGGTGGGTTGTGTTTGTGAAAAAAAAAAGCTTAAATTCACATGTATGGATGAAGACGTTTCTGGACGTGACGCTAGTGGTTTTTGACGTGGTGCTAGATGTTTTTTACGTGGTTCTAGTTGTTCAGAGATGTGGTCGAACTGTCTTTGTGAAAAAAATCTGTTTAAATTCTCATTCATGGATATAGACATTTTTGGACGTGGTGTTTGTTGTTCTGAGATGTGGTGAGTTGTATTTGTGAAAAAATAGCTTAAATTTACATGCATTGATGTAGACGTTTCTGGACTTGGTGCTAGTTGTTTTTGACGTTGTTCTAGTTGTTCTGAGAAGTGGTAGAGTTGACTTTGTGAAAAAAATCTGTTTAAATTCTCATTCATGGATATAGGCATTTTTTAATGTTGATCTGGTTGTTCTGAGACGTGGTGGGTTGTGTTTTTGAAAAAATAGCTTAAATTCACATGCAGGGATGTAGACGTGGTGCTAATTGTTTTTGACGTGGTGCTAGTTGTTCTGAGACGTGGTAGGGCTGTCTTTGTGAAAAAAATCTATTTATATTCTCATTCAAGGAAATAAACATTTTTGGACGTTGTTCTAGTTGTTCTGAGACGTGGTGGGTTGTGTTTGTGAAAAAAATAGCTTAAATTCACATGCATGGATGAAGACGTTTCTGGACGTGGCGCTAGTGGTTTTTGACGTGGTGCTAGTTGTTTTTTAAGTGGTTCTAGTTGTTCAGAGATGTGGTCGAACTGTCTTTGTGAAAAAAATCTCTTTAAATTCTCATTCATGGATATAGACTTTTTTGGACGTAGTGTATGTTGTTCTGAGATGTGGTGGGTTGTATTTGTGAAAAAATAGCTTAAATTCACATGCATGGATGTAGATGTTTCTGGACGTGGTGCTTGTTGTTTTTGACGTGGTTCTAGTTGTTCTGAGACGTTTGTGAAAAAAATATGTTTAAATTCTCATTCATGGATATAGACGTTTTGGGACGTGGTGCTTGTTGTTATGAGATGTGATGGGTTGTGTTTGTGAAAAAAATATCTTAAATTCACATGCATGGATGTAGACGTTTCAGGACATGGTGCTAGTGGTTTTTGACGTGGTGCTAGATGTTTTTTACGTGGTTCTAGTTGTTCAGAGATGTGGTCGAACTGTCTTTGTGAAAAAAATCTGTTTAAATTCTCATTCATGGATATAGACATTTTTGGACGTGGTGTTTGTTGTTCTGAGATGTGGTGAGTTGTATTTGTGAAAAAATAGCTTAAATTTACATGCATTGATGTAGACGTTTCTGGACTTGGTGCTAGTTGTTTTTGACGTTGTTCCAGTTGTTCTGAGAAGTGGTAGAGTTGACTTTGTGAAAAAAATCTGTTTAAATTCTCATTCATGGATATAGACATTTTTTAATGTTGATCTGGTTGTTCTGAGACGTGGTGGGTTGTGTTTTTGAAAAAATAGCTTAAATTCACATGCAGGGATGTAGACGTGGTGCTAATTGTTTTTGACGTGGTGCTAGTTGTTCTGAGACGTGGTAGGGCTGTCTTTGTGAAAAAAATCTATTTATATTCTTATTCAAGGATATAAACATTTTTGGACGTTGTTCTAGTTGTTCTGAGACGTGGTGGGTTGTGTTTGTGAAAAAAATAGCTTAAATTCACATGCATGGATGTAGACGTTTCTGGACGTGGTGCTAGTTGTTTTTGACGTGGTTCTAGTTGTTCTGAGAAGTGGTAGAGTTGACTTTGTGAAAAAAATCTGTTTAAATTCTCATTCATGGATATAGACATTTTTTAATGTTGTTCTGGTTGTTCTGAGACGTGGTGGGTTGTGTTTGTGAAAAAATAGCTTAAATTCACATGCAGGGATGTAGACGTTTCTGGACGTGGTGCTAATTATTTTTGACGTGGTGCTAGTTGTTCTGAGACGTGGTAGGGCTGTCTTTGTGATAAAAATGTATTTATATTCTTATTCAAGGATATAAACATTTTTGGACGTTGTTCTAGTTGTTCTGAGACGTGGTGGGTTGTGTTTGTGAAAAAAATAGCTTAAATTCACATGCATGGATGTAGACATTTCTGGACGTGGCGCTAGTGGTTTTTGACGTGGTGCTAGTTGTTCTGAGACGTGGTAGAGCAGTCTTTGTGAAAAAATCTGTTTAAATTCTCATTCATTGATATAGACGTTTTTAGACGTGGTACTTGTTGTTCTGCGACGTGGTGGGTTGTGGTTGGGAAAAAATAGCTCAAATTCACATGCATAGATGTAGACATTTCGGGACGTGGTGCTAGTTGTTTTTTACGTGGTTCTAGTTGTTCTGAGACGTGGTAGGGCTGTCTTTGTGAAAAAAATCTATTTATATTCTCATTCAAGGATATAAACATTTTTGGACGTGGTGTTTGTTGTTCTGAGATGTGGTGGGTTGTGTTTGTGAAAAAAATAGCTTAAATTCACATGCATGGATGAAGACGTTTCTGGACGTGACGCTAGTGGTTTTTGACGTGGTGCTAGTTGTTCTGAGAAGTGGTAGAGTTGACTTTGTGAAAAAAATCTGTTTAAATTCTCATTCATGGATATAGACATTTTTTAATGTTGTTCTGGTTGTTCTGAGACGTGGTGGGTTGTGTTTGTGAAAAAATAGCTTAAATTCACATGCAGGGATGTAGACGTTTCTGGACGTGGTGCTAATTATTTTTGACGTGGTGCTAGTTGTTCTGAGACGTGGTAGGGCTGTCTTTGTGATAAAAATGTATTTATATTCTTATTCAAGGATATAAACATTTTTGGACGTTGTTTTAGTTGTTCTGAGACGTGGTGGGTTGTGTTTGTGAAAAAAATAGCTTAAATTCACATGCATGGATGTAGACATTTCTGGACGTGGCGCTAGTGGTTTTTGACGTGGTGCTAGTTTTTCTGAGACGTGGAAGAGCAGTCTTTGTGAAAAAATCTGTTTAAATTCTCATTCATGGATATAGACGTTTTTAGACGTGGTACTTGTTGTTCTGCGACGTGGTGGGTTGTGTTTGTGAAAAAAATAGCTTAAATTCACATGCATGGATGTAGACGTTTCTGGACGTGGTGCTAGTTGTTTTTGACGTGGTTCTAGTTGTTCTGAGAAGTGGTAGAGTTGACTTTGTGAAAAAAATCTGTTTAAATTCTCATTCATGGATATAGACATTTTTTAATGTTGTTCTGGTTGTTCTGAGACGTGGTGGGTTGTGTTTGTGAAAAAATAGCTTAAATTCACATGCAGGGATCTAGACGTTTCTGGACGTGGTGCTAATTGTTTTTGACGTGGTGCGAGTTGTTCTGAGACGTGGTAGGGCTGTCTTTGTGAAAAAAATCTATTTATATTCTCATTCAAGGATATAAACATTTTTGGACGTTGTTCTAGTTGTTCTGAGACGTGGTTGGTTGTGTTTGTGAAAAAAATAGCTTAAATTCACATGCATGGATGAAGACGTTTCTGGACGTGGCGCTAGTGGTTTTTGACGTGGTGCTAGTTGTTTTTTACGTGGTTCTAGTTGTTCAGAGATGTGGTCGAACTGTCTTTGTGAAAAAAATCTGTTTAAATTCTCATTCATGGATATAGACTTTTTTGGACGTAGTGTATGTTGTTCTGAGATGTGGTGGGTTGTATTTGTGAAAAAATAGCTTAAATTCACATGCATGGATGTAGATGTTTCTGGACGTGGTGCTTGTTGTTTTTGACGTGGTTCTAGTTGTTCTGAGACGTTTGTGAAAAAAATATGTTTAAATTCTCATTCATGGATATAGACGTTTTGGGACGTGGTGCTTGTTGTTATGAGATGTGGTGGGTTGTGTTTGTGAAAAAAATATCTTAAATTCACATGCATGGATGTAGACGTTTCAGAACATGGTGCTAGTTGTTTTTGACGTGGTTCTAGTTGTTCTGAGACGTGGTAGAGCAGTCTTTGTGAAAAAATCTGTTAAAATTCTCATTCATGGATGTAGACATTTTGGGACGTGGTGCTTGTTGTACTGAGACGTGGTGGGTTGTGTTTGTGAAAAAAATAGCTTAAATTTACATGCATTGATGTAGACGTTTCTGGACTTGGTGCTAGTTGTTTTTGACGTTGTTCCAGTTGTTCTGAGAAGTGGTAGAGTTGACTTTGTGAAAAAAATCTGTTTAAATTCTCATTCATGGATATAGACATTTTTTAATGTTGATCTGGTTGTTCTGAGACGTGGTGGGTTGTGTTTTTGAAAAAATAGCTTAAATTCACATGCAGGGATGTAGACGTGGTGCTAATTGTTTTTGACGTGGTGCTAGTTGTTCTGAGACGTGGTAGGGCTGTCTTTGTGAAAAAAATCTATTTATATTCTTATTCAAGGATATAAACATTTTTGGACGTTGTTCTAGTTGTTCTGAGACGTGGTGGGTTGTGTTTGTGAAAAAAATAGCTTAAATTCACATGCATGGATGTAGACGTTTCTGGACGTGGTGCTAGTTGTTTTTGACGTGGTTCTAGTTGTTCTGAGAAGTGGTAGAGTTGACTTTGTGAAAAAAATCTGTTTAAATTCTCATTCATGGATATAGACATTTTTTAATGTTGTTCTGGTTGTTCTGAGACGTGGTGGGTTGTGTTTGTGAAAAAATAGCTTAAATTCACATGCAGGGATGTAGACGTTTCTGGACGTGGTGCTAATTATTTTTGACGTGGTGCTAGTTGTTCTGAGACGTGGTAGGGCTGTCTTTGTGATAAAAATGTATTTATATTCTTATTCAAGGATATAAACATTTTTGGACGTTGTTCTAGTTGTTCTGAGACGTGGTGGGTTGTGTTTGTGAAAAAAATAGCTTAAATTCACATGCATGGATGTAGACATTTCTGGACGTGGCGCTAGTGGTTTTTGACGTGGTGCTAGTTGTTCTGAGACGTGGTAGAGCAGTCTTTGTGAAAAAATCTGTTTAAATTCTCATTCATTGATATAGACGTTTTTAGACGTGGTACTTGTTGTTCTGCGACGTGGTGGGTTGTGGTTGGGAAAAAATAGCTCAAATTCACATGCATAGATGTAGACATTTCGGGACGTGGTGCTAGTTGTTTTTTACGTGGTTCTAGTTGTTCTGAGACGTGGTAGGGCTGTCTTTGTGAAAAAAATCTATTTATATTCTCATTCAAGGATATAAACATTTTTGGACGTGGTGTTTGTTGTTCTGAGATGTGGTGGGTTGTGTTTGTGAAAAAAATAGCTTAAATTCACATGCATGGATGAAGACGTTTCTGGACGTGACGCTAGTGGTTTTTGACGTGGTGCTAGTTGTTCTGAGAAGTGGTAGAGTTGACTTTGTGAAAAAAATCTGTTTAAATTCTCATTCATGGATATAGACATTTTTTAATGTTGTTCTGGTTGTTCTGAGACGTGGTGGGTTGTGTTTGTGAAAAAATAGCTTAAATTCACATGCAGGGATGTAGACGTTTCTGGACGTGGTGCTAATTATTTTTGACGTGGTGCTAGTTGTTCTGAGACGTGGTAGGGCTGTCTTTGTGATAAAAATGTATTTATATTCTTATTCAAGGATATAAACATTTTTGGACGTTGTTTTAGTTGTTCTGAGACGTGGTGGGTTGTGTTTGTGAAAAAAATAGCTTAAATTCACATGCATGGATGTAGACATTTCTGGACGTGGCGCTAGTGGTTTTTGACGTGGTGCTAGTTTTTCTGAGACGTGGAAGAGCAGTCTTTGTGAAAAAATCTGTTTAAATTCTCATTCATGGATATAGACGTTTTTAGACGTGGTACTTGTTGTTCTGCGACGTGGTGGGTTGTGTTTGTGAAAAAAATAGCTTAAATTCACATGCATGGATGTAGACGTTTCTGGACGTGGTGCTAGTTGTTTTTGACGTGGTTCTAGTTGTTCTGAGAAGTGGTAGAGTTGACTTTGTGAAAAAAATCTGTTTAAATTATCATTCATGGATATAGACATTTTTTAATGTTGTTCTGGTTGTTCTGAGACGTGGTGGGTTGTGTTTGTGAAAAAATAGCTTAAATTCACATGCAGGGATCTAGACGTTTCTGGACGTGGTGCTAATTGTTTTTGACGTGGTGCGAGTTGTTCTGAGACGTGGTAGGGCTGTCTTTGTGAAAAAAATCTATTTATATTCTCATTCAAGGATATAAACATTTTTGGACGTTGTTCTAGTTGTTCTGAGACGTGGTTGGTTGTGTTTGTGAAAAAAATAGCTTAAATTCACATGCATGGATGAAGACGTTTCTGGACGTGGCGCTAGTGGTTTTTGACGTGGTGCTAGTTGTTTTTTACGTGGTTCTAGTTGTTCAGAGATGTGGTCGAACTGTCTTTGTGAAAAAAATCTGTTTAAATTCTCATTCATGGATATAGACTTTTTTGGACGTAGTGTATGTTGTTCTGAGATGTGGTGGGTTGTATTTGTGAAAAAATAGCTTAAATTCACATGCATGGATGTAGATGTTTCTGGACGTGGTGCTTGTTGTTTTTGACGTGGTTCTAGTTGTTCTGAGACGTTTGTGAAAAAAATATGTTTAAATTCTCATTCATGGATATAGACGTTTTGGGACGTGGTGCTTGTTGTTATGAGATGTGGTGGGTTGTGTTTGTGAAAAAAATATCTTAAATTCACATGCATGGATGTAGACGTTTCAGAACATGGTGCTAGTTGTTTTTGACGTGGTTCTAGTTGTTCTGAGACGTGGTAGAGCAGTCTTTGTGAAAAAATCTGTTAAAATTCTCATTCATGGATGTAGACATTTTGGGACGTGGTGCTTGTTGTACTGAGACGTGGTGGGTTGTGTTTGTGAAAAAAATAGCTTAAATTCACATGCATGGATGTAGACGTTTCTGGACGTGGTGCTAGTTGTTTTTTACGTTGTTCTTGTTGTTCTGAGACGTGGTTGAGGTGTCTTTGTGAAAAAAAATATGTTTACATTCTCATTCATGGATATTGATGTTTTTGGACGTTGTTGTAGTTGTTCTGAGATGGGGTGGGTTGTGTTTGTGAAAAAATAGCTTAAATTCACATGCATGGATGAAGACGTTTCTGGACGTGGCGCTAGTGGTTTTTGACGTGGTGCTAGTTGTTTTTTACGTGGTTCTAGTTGTTCAGAGATGTGGTCGAACTGTCTTTGTAAAAAAAATCTGTTTAAATTCTCATTCATGGATATAGACATTTTTGGACGTGGTGTTTGTTGTTCTGAGATGTGGTGGGTTGTATTTGTGAAAAAATAGCTTAAATTCACATGCATGGATGTAGACGTTTCTGGACTTGGTGCTAGTTGTTTTTGACGTTGTTCTAGTTGTTCTGAGAAGTGGTAGAGTTGACTTTGTGAAAAAAATCTGTTTAAATTCTCATTCATGGATATAGACATTTTTAAATGTTGTTCTGGTTGTTCTGAGACGTGGTGGGTTGTGTTTGTGAAAAAATAGCTTAAATTCACATGCAGGGATGTAGACGTTTCTGGACGTGGTGCTAATTGTTGTTGACGTGGTGCTAGTTGTTCTGAGACGTGGTAGGGCTGTCTTTGTGAAAAAAATCTATTTATATTCTCATTCAAGGATATAAACATTTTTGGACGTTGTTCTAGTTGTTCTGAGACGTGGTGGGTTTTGTTTGTGAAAAAAATAGCTTAAATTCACATGCATGGATGAAGACGTTTCTGGACGTGACGCTAGTGGTTTTTGACGTGATGCTAGTTGTTTTTTACGTGGTTCTAGTTGTTCAGAGATGTGGTCGAACTGTCTTTGTGAAAAAAATCTGTTTAAATTCTCATTCATGGATATAGACATTTTTGGACGTAGTGTTTGTTGTTCTGAGATGTGGTAGGTTGTATTTGTGAAAAAAATAGTTTAAATTCACATTGATGTATGTAGAAGTTTCTGGACGTGGTGCTAGTTGTTTTTGACGTTTTTCGTGTTGTTCTGAGATGTGGTTGAGGTGTCTTTGTGAAAAAAATATGTTTACATTCTCATTCATGGATATAGATATTTTTGGACGTTGTTCTAGTTGTTCTGAGATGGGGTGGGTTGTGTTTGAGAAAAAAATAGCTTAAATTCACATGCATGGATAAAGACGTTTCTGGACGTGGCGCTAGTGGTTTTTGACGTGGTGCTAGTTGTTTTTTACGTGGTTCTAGTTGTTCAGAGATGTGGTCAAACTGTCTTTGTGAAAAAAATCTGTTTAAATTCTCATTCATGGATATAGACATTTTTGGACGTGGTGTTTGTTGTTCTGAGATTTGGTGGGTTGTATTTGTGAAAAAATAGCTTAAATTCACATGCATTGATGTAGACGTTTCTGGACGTGGTGCTAGTTGTATTTGACGTGGTTCTAGTTGTTCTGAGAAGTGGTAGAGTTGACTTTGTGAAAAAAATCTGTTTAAATTCTCATTCATGGATATAGACATTTTTTAATGTTGTTCTGGTTGTTCTGAGACGTGGTGGGTTATGTTTGTGAAAAAATAGCTTAAATTCACATGCTGGGATGTAGACATTTCTGGACGTGGTGCTAATTGTTTTTGACGTGGTGCTAGTTGTTCTGAGACGTGGTAGGGCTGTCTTTGTGAAAAGAATGTATTTATATTCTCATTCAAGGATATAAACATTTTTGGACGTTGTTCTAGATGTTCTGAGACGTGGTGGGTTGTGTTTCTGAAAAAAATAGCTTAAATTCACATGCATGGATGTAAACATTTCTGGACGTGGCGCTAGTGGTTTTTGACGTGGTGCTAGTTGTTCTGAGACGTGGTAGGGCTGTCTTTGTGAAAAAAATCTATTTATATTCTCATTCAAGGATATAAACATTTTTGGACGTTGTTCTAGTTGTTCTGAGACGTGGTGGGTTGTGTTTGTGAAAAAAATAGCTTAAATTCACATGCGTGGATGAAGACGTTTCTGGACGTGGCGCTAGTGGTTTTTGACGTGGCGCTAGTGGTTTTTGACGTGGTGCTAGTTGTTTTTTACGTGGTTCTAGTTGTTCAGAGATGTGGTCGAACTGTCTTTGTGAAAAAAATCTGTTTAAATTCTCATTCATGGATATAGACTTTTTTGGACGTGGTGTTTGTTGTTCTGAGATGTGGTGGGTTGTATTTGTGAAAAAATAGCTTAAATTCACATGCATGGATGTAGATGTTTCTGGACGTGGTGCTTGTTGTTTTTGACGTGGTTCTAGTTGTTCTGAGACGTTGTAGAGCTGTCTTTGTGAAAAAAATATGTTTAAATTCTCATTCATGGATATAGACGTTTTGGGACGTGGTGCTTGTTGTTCTGAGATGTGGTGGGTTGTGTTTGTGAAAAAATATCTTAAATTCACATGCATGGATGTAGACGTTTCTGGACATGGTGCTAGTTGTTTTTGACGTGGTTCTAGTTGTTCTGAGACGTGGTAGAGCAGTCTTTGTGAAAAAATCTGTTAAAATTCTCATTCATGGATGTAGACATTTTGGGACGTGGTGTTTGTTGTTCTGAGACATGGTGGGTTGTGTTTGTGAAAAAAATAGCTTAAATTCACATGCAGGGATGTAGACGTTTCTGGACGTGGTGCTAATTATTTTTGACGTGGTGCTAGTTGTTCTGAGACGTGGTAGGGCTGTCTTTGTGATAAAAATGTATTTATATTCTTATTCAAGGATATAAACATTTTTGGACGTTGTTCTAGTTGTTCTGAGACGTGGTGGGTTGTGTTCGTGAAAAAATAGCTTAAATTCACATGCAGGGATGTAGACGTTTCTGGACGTGGCGCTAGTGGTTTTTGACGTGGTGCTAGTTGTTCTGAGACGTGGTAGGGCTGTCTTTGTGAAAAAAATCTATTTATATTCTCATTCAAGGATATAAACATTTTTGGACGTTGTTCTAGTTGTTCTGAGACGTGGTGGGTTGTGTTTGTGAAAAAAATAGCTTAAATTCACATGCGTGGATGAAGACGTTTCTGGACGTGGCGCTAGTGGTTTTTGACGTGGTGCTAGTTGTTTTTGACGTGGTTCTAGTTGTTCTGAGACGTGGTAGAGCAGTCTTTGTGAAAAAATCTGTTAAAATTCTCATTCATGGATGTAGACATTTTGGGACGTGGTGCTTGTTGTTCTGAGACGTGGTGGGTTGTGTTTTTGAAAAAATAGCTTAAATTCACATGCAGGGATGTAGACGTTTCTGGACGTGGTGCTAATTGTTTTTGACGTGGTGCTAGTTGTTCTGAGACGTGGTAGGGCTGCCTTTGTGAAAAAAATCTATTTATATTCTCATTCAAGGATATAAACATTTTTGGACGTTGTTCTAGTTGTTCTGAGACGTGGTGGGTTGTGTTTGTGAAAAAAATAACTTAAATTCACATGCACGGATGAAGACGTTTCTGGACGTGACGCTAGTGGTTTTTGACGTGATGCTAGTTGTTTTTTACGTGGTTCTAGCTGTTCAGAGATGTGGTCGAACTGTCTTTGTGAAAAAAATCTGTTTAAATTCTCATTCATGGATATAGACATTTTTGGACGTAGTGTTTGTTGTTCTGAGATGTGGTGGGTTGTATTTGTGAAAAAATAGCTTAAATTCACATGCATGGATGTAGACGTTTCTGGACTTGGTGCTAGTTGTTTTTGACGTTGTTCTGAGAAGTGGTAGAGTTGACTTTGTGAAAAAAATCTGTTTAAATTCTCATTCATGGATATAGACATTTTTTAATGTTGTTCTGGTTGTTCTGAGACGTGGTGGGTTGTGTTTGTGAAAAAATAGCTTAAATTCACATGCAGGGATGTAGACGTTTCGGGACGTGGTGCTGATTGTTTTTGACGTGGTGCTAGTTGTTCTGAGACGTGGTAGGGCTGTCTTTGTGAAAAAAATCTATTTATATTCTCATTCAAGGATATAAACATTTTTGGACGTTGTTCTAGTTGTTCTGAGACGTGGTGGGTTGTGTTTGTGAAAAAAATAGCATAAATTCACATGCACGGATGAAGACGTTTCTGGACGTGACGCTAGTGGTTTTTGACGTGATGCTAGTTGTTTTTTACGTGGTTCTAGCTGTTCAGAGATGTGGTCGAACTGTCTTTGTGAAAAAAATCTGTTTAAATTCTCATTCATGGATATAGACATTTTTGGACGTGGTGTTTGTTGTTCTGAGATGTGGTGGGTTGTATTTGTGAAAAAAATAGCTTAAATTCACATGCATTGATGTAGATGTTTCTGGACGTGGTGCTAGTTGTTTTTGACGTGCTACTAGTTGTTCTGAGACGTTGTAGAGTTGTCTTTGTGAAAAATATATGTTTAAATTATCATTCATGGATATAGACGTTTTGGGACGTGGTGCTTGTTGTTCTAAGATGTGGTGGGTTGTGTTTGTGAAAAAATATCTTAAATTCACATGCATGGATGTAGACGTTTCTGGACATGGTGCTAGTTGTTTTTGACGTGGTTCTAGTTGTTCTGAGACGTGGTAGAGCAGTCTTTGTGAAAAAATCTGTTTAAATTCTCATTCATGGATATAGACATTTTGGGACGTGGTGCTTGTTGTTCTGAGACGTGGTGGGTTGTGTTTGTGAAGAAAATAGTTTAAATTCACATTCATGGATGTAGAAGTTTCTGGACGTAGTGCTAGTTGTTTTTGACGTTTTTCGTGTTGTTCTGAGATGTGGTTGAGGTGTCTTTGTGAAAAAAATATGTTTACATTCTCATTCATGGATATAGATATTTTTGGACGTTGTTCTAGTTGTTCTGAGATGAGGTGGGTTGTGTTTGAGAAAAAAATAGCTTAAATTCACATGCATGGATAAAGACGTTTCTGGACGTGGCGCTAGTGGTTTTTGACGTGGTGCTAGTTGTTTTTTACGTGGTTCTAGTTGTTCAGAGATGTGGTCAAACTGTCTTTGTGAAAAAAATCTGTTTAAATTCTCATTCATGGATATAGACATTTTTTAATGTTGTTCTGGTTGTTCTGAGACGTGGTGGGTTGTGTTTGTGAAAAAATAGCTTAAATTCACATGCAGGGATGTAGACGTTTCTGGACGTGGTGCTAATTATTTTTGACGTGGGGCTAGTTGTTCTGAGACGTGGTAGGGCTGTCTTTGTGATAAAAATGTATTTATATTCTTATTCAAGGATATAAACATTTTTGGACGTTGTTCTAGTTGTTCTGAGACGTGGTGGGATGTGTTTGTGAAAAAAATAGCTTAAATTCACATGCATGGATGTAGACGTTTCTGGACGTGGTGCTAGTTATTTTTGACGTGGTTCTAGTTGTTCTGAGAAGTGGTAGAGTTGACTTTGTGAAAAAAATCTGTTTAAATTCTCATTCATGGATATAGACATTTTTTAATGTTGTTCTGGTTGTTCTGAGACGTGGTGGGTTGTGTTTGTGAAAAAATAGCTTAAATTCACATGCAGGGATCTAGACGTTTCTGGACGTGGTGCTAATTGTTTTTGACGTGGTGCTAGTTGTTCTGAGACGTGGTAGGGTTGTCTTTGTGAAAAAAATCTATTTATATTCTCATTCAAGGATATAAACATTTTTGGACGTTGTTCTAGTTGTTCTGAGACGTGGTGGGTTGTGTTTGTGAAAAAAATAGCTTAAATTCACATGCATGGATGTAGACATTTCTGGACGTGGCGCTAGTGGTTTTTGACGTGGTGCTAGTTGTTCTGAGACGTGGTAGAGCAGTCTTTGTGAAAAAATCTGTTTAAATTCTCATTCATGGATATAGACGTTTTTAGACGTGGTACTTGTTGTTCTGCGACGTGGTGGGTTGTGGTTGGGAAAAAATAGCTCAAATTCACATGCATAGATGTAGACATTTCGGAACGTGGTGCTAGTTGTTTTTTACGTGGTTCTAGTTGTTCTGAGATGTGGTAGAGCTGTCTTTGTACAAAAAATCTGTTTAAATTCTCATTCGTGGATATAGACATTTTTGGACGTGGTGTTTGTTGTTTTGAGATGTGGTGGGTTGTATTTGTGAAAAAATAGCTTAAATTCACATGCATGGATGTAGATGTTTCTGGACGTGGTGCTAGTTGTTTTTGACGTGGTTCTAGTTGTTCTGAAACGTTGTAGAGCTGTCTTTGTGAAAAAAATATGTTTAAATTCTCATTCATAGATATAGACGTTTTGGGACGTTGTGCTTGTTGTTTTGAGATGTGGTGGGTTGTGTTTGTGAAAAAAATAGCTTAAATTCACATGCATGGATGAAGACGTTTCTGGACGTGACGCTAGTGATTTTTGACGTGGTGCTAGTTGTTTTTTACGTGGTTCTAGTTGTTCAGAGATGTGGTCGAACTGTCTTTGTGAAAAAAATCTGTTTAAATTCTCATTCATGGATATAGACATTTTTGGACGTGGTGTTTGTTGTTTTGAGATGTGGTGGGTTGTATTTGTGAAAAAATAGCTTAAATTCACATGCATGGATGTAGATGTTTCTGGACGTGGTGCTAGTTGTTTTTGACGTGGTTCTAGTTGTTCTGAGACGTTGTAGAGCTGTCTTTGTGAAAAAAATATGTTTAAATTCTCATTCATTGATATAGACGTTTTGGGACGTTGTGCTTGTTGTTCTGAGATGTGGTGGGTTGTGTTTGTGAAAAAAAAAGCTTAAATTCACATGTATGGATGAAGACGTTTCTGGACGCGACGCTAGTGGTTTTTGACGTGGTGCTAGATGTTTTTTACGTGGTAGAGTTGACTTTGTGAAAAAAATCTGTTTAAATTCTCATTCATGGATATAGACATTTTTTAATGTTGTTCTGGTTGTTCTGAGACGTGGTGGGTTGTGTTTGTGAAAAAATAGCTTAAATTCACATGCAGGGATGTAGACGTTTCTGGACGTGGTGCTAATTATTTTTGACGTGGTGCTAGTTGTTCTGAGACGTGGTAGGGCTGTCTTTGTGATAAAAATGTATTTATATTCTTATTCAAGGATATAAACATTTTTGGACGTTGTTTTAGTTGTTCTGAGACGTGGTGGGTTGTGTTTGTGAAAAAAATAGCTTAAATTCACATGCATGGATGTAGACATTTCTGGACGTGGCGCTAGTGGTTTTTGACGTGGTGCTAGTTGTTCTGAGACGTGGAAGAGCAGTCTTTGTGAAAAAATCTGTTTAAATTCTCATTCATGGATATAGACGTTTTTAGACGTGGTACTTGTTGTTCTGCGACGTGGTGGGTTGTGTTTGTGAAAAAAATAGCTTAAATTCACATGCATGGATGTAGACGTTTCTGGACGTGGTGCTAGTTGTTTTTGACGTGGTTCTAGTTGTTCTGAGAAGTGGTAGAGTTGACTTTGTGAAAAAAATCTGTTTAAATTCTCATTCATGGATATAGACATTTTTTAATGTTGTTCTGGTTGTTCTGAGACGTGGTGGGTTGTGTTTGTGAAAAAATAGCTTAAATTCACATGCAGGGATCTAGACGTTTCTGGACGTGGTGCTAATTGTTTTTGACGTGGTGCGAGTTGTTCTGAGACGTGGTAGGGCTGTCTTTGTGAAAAAAATCTATTTATATTCTCATTCAAGGATATAAACATTTTTGGACGTTGTTCTAGTTGTTCTGAGACGTGGTTGGTTGTGTTTGTGAAAAAAATAGCTTAAATTCACATGCATGGATGAAGACGTTTCTGGACGTGGCGCTAGTGGTTTTTGACGTGGTGCTAGTTGTTTTTTACGTGGTTCTAGTTGTTCAGAGATGTGGTCGAACTGTCTTTGTGAAAAAAATCTGTTTAAATTCTCATTCATGGATATAGACTTTTTTGGACGTAGTGTATGTTGTTCTGAGATGTGGTGGGTTGTATTTGTGAAAAAATAGCTTAAATTCACATGCATGGATGTAGATGTTTCTGGACGTGGTGCTTGTTGTTTTTGACGTGGTTCTAGTTGTTCTGAGACGTTTGTGAAAAAAATATGTTTAAATTCTCATTCATGGATATAGACGTTTTGGGACGTGGTGCTTGTTGTTATGAGATGTGGTGGGTTGTGTTTGTGAAAAAAATATCTTAAATTCACATGCATGGATGTAGACGTTTCAGAACATGGTGCTAGTTGTTTTTGACGTGGTTCTAGTTGTTCTGAGACGTGGTAGAGCAGTCTGTGTGAAAAAATCTGTTAAAATTCTCATTCATGGATGTAGACATTTTGGGACGTTGTGCTTGTTGTACTGAGACGTGGTGGGTTGTGTTTGTGAAAAAAATAGCTTAAATTCACATGCATGGATGTAGACGTTTCTGGACGTGGTGCTAGTTGTTTTTTACGTTGTTCTTGTTGTTCTGAGACGTGGTTGAGGTGTCTTTGTGAAAAAAAATATGTTTACATTCTCATTCATGGATATTGATGTTTTTGGACGTTGTTGTAGTTGTTCTGAGATGGGGTGGGTTGTGTTTGTGAAAAAATAGCTTAAATTCACATGCATGGATGAAGACGTTTCTGGACGTGGCGCTAGTGGTTTTTGACGTGGTGCTAGTTGTTTTTTACGTGGTTCTAGTTGTTCAGAGATGTGGTCGAACTGTCTTTGTAAAAAAAATCTGTTTAAATTCTCATTCATGGATATAGACATTTTTGGACGTGGTGTTTGTTGTTCTGAGATGTGGTGGGTTGTATTTGTGAAAAAAATAGCTTAAATTCACATGCATGGATGTAGACGTTTCTGGACTTGGTGCTAGTTGTTTTTGACGTTGTTCTAGTTGTTCTGAGAAGTGGTAGAGTTGACTTTGTGAAAAAAATCTGTTTAAATTCTCATTCATGGATATAGACATTTTTAAATGTTGTTCTGGTTGTTCTGAGACGTGGTGGGTTGTGTTTGTGAAAAAATAGCTTAAATTCACATGCAGGGATGTAGACGTTTCTGGACGTGGTGCTAATTGTTGTTGACGTGGTGCTAGTTGTTCTGAGACGTGGTAGGGCTGTCTTTGTGAAAAAAATCTATTTATATTCTCATTCAAGGATATAAACATTTTTGGACGTTGTTCTAGTTGTTCTGAGACGTGGTGGGTTTTGTTTGTGAAAAAAATAGCTTAAATTCACATGCATG
Source organism: Knoxia roxburghii (assembly GCA_030378225.1). NCBI lineage: Eukaryota > Viridiplantae > Streptophyta > Magnoliopsida > Gentianales > Rubiaceae > Knoxia > Knoxia roxburghii. The sequence continues at coordinate 25,067,919 of CM059418.1, read as the reverse complement.
GATGAAGACGTTTCTGGACGTGACGCTAGTGGTTTTTGACGTGATGCTAGTTGTTTTTTACGTGGTTCTAGTTGTTCAGAGATGTGGTCGAACTGTCTTTGTGAAAAAAATCTGTTTAAATTCTCATTCATGGATATAGACATTTTTGGACGTAGTGTTTGTTGTTCTGAGATGTGGTAGGTTGTATTTGTGAAAAAAATAGTTTAAATTCACATTCATGTATGTAGAAGTTTCTGGACGTGGTGCTAGTTGTTTTTGACGTTTTTCGTGTTGTTCTGAGATGTGGTTGAGGTGTCTTTGTGAAAAAAATATGTTTACATTCTTATTCATGGATATAGATATTTTTGGACGTTGTTCTAGTTGTTCGGAGATGGGGTGGGTTGTGTTTGAGAAAAAAATAGCTTAAATTCACATGCATGGATAAAGACGTTTCTGGACGTGGCGCTAGTGGTTTTTGACGTGGTGCTAGTTGTTTTTTACGTGGTTCTAGTTGTTCAGAGATGTGGTCAAACTGTCTTTGTGAAAAAAATCTGTTTAAATTCTCATTCATGGATATAGACATTTTTGGACGTGGTGTTTGTTGTTCTGAGATTTGGTGGGTTGTATTTGTGAAAAAATAGCTTAAATTCACATGCATTGATGTAGACGTTTCTGGACGTGGTGCTAGTTGTATTTGACGTGGTTCTAGTTGTTCTGAGAAGTGGTAGAGTTGACTTTGTGAAAAAAATCTGTTTAAATTCTCATTCATGGATATAGACATTTTTTAATGTTGTTCTGGTTGTTCTGAGACGTGGTGGGTTATGTTTGTGAAAAAATAGCTTAAATTCACATGCTGGGATGTAGACATTTCTGGACGTGGTGCTAATTGTTTTTGACGTGGTGCTAGTTGTTCTGAGACGTGGTAGGGCTGTCTTTGTGAAAAAAATGTATTTATATTCTCATTCAAGGATATAAACATTTTTGGACGTTGTTCTAGATGTTCTGAGACGTGGTGGGTTGTGTTTCTGAAAAAAATAGCTTAAATTCACATGCATGGATGTAAACATTTCTGGACGTGGCGCTAGTAGTTTTTTACGTGGTGCTAGTTGTTCTGAGACGTGGTAGGGCTGTCTTTGTGAAAAAAATCTATTTATATTCTCATTCAAGGATATAAACATTTTTGGACGTTGTTCTAGTTGTTCTGAGACGTGGTGGGTTGTGTTTGTGAAAAAAATAGCTTAAATTCACATGCGTGGATGAAGACGTTTCTGGACGTGGCGCTAGTGGTTTTTGACGTGGCGCTAGTGGTTTTTGACGTGGTGCTAGTTGTTTTTTACGTGGTTCTAGTTGTTCAGAGATGTGGTCGAACTGTCTTTGTGAAAAAAATCTGTTTAAATTCTCATTCATGGATATAGACTTTTTTGGACGTGGTGTTTGTTGTTCTGAGATGTGGTGGGTTGTATTTGTGAAAAAATAGCTTAAATTCACATGCATGGATGTAGATATTTCTGGACGTGGTGCTTGTTGTTTTTGACGTGGTTCTAGTTGTTCTGAGACGTTGTAGAGCTGTCTTTGTGAAAAAAATATGTTTAAATTCTCATTCATGGATATAGACGTTTTGGGACGTGGTGCTTGTTGTTCTGAGATGTGGTGGGTTGTGTTTACGAAAAAATATCTTAAATTCACATGCATGGATGTAGACGTTTCTGGACATGGTGCTAGTTGTTTTTGACGTGGTTCTAGTTGTTCTGAGACGTGGTAGAGCAGTCTTTGTGAAAAAATCTGTTAAAATTCTCATTCATGGATGTAGACATTTTGGGACGTGGTGTTTGTTGTTCTGAGACATGGTGGGTTGTGTTTGTGAAAAAAATAGCTTAAATTCACATGCAGGGATGTAGACGTTTCTGGACGTGGTGCTAATTATTTTTGACGTGGTGCTAGTTGTTCTGAGACGTGGTAGGGCTGTCTTTGTGATAAAAATGTATTTATATTCTTATTCAAGGATATAAACATTTTTGGACGTTGTTCTAGTTGTTCTGAGACGTGGTGGGTTGTGTTCGTGAAAAAATAGCTTAAATTCACATGCAGGGATGTAGACGTTTCTGGACGTGGCGCTAGTGGTTTTTGACGTGGTGCTAGTTGTTCTGAGACGTGGTAGGGCTGTCTTTGTGAAAAAAATCTATTTATATTCTCATTCAATGATATAAACATTTTTGGACGTTGTTCTAGTTGTTCTGAGACGTGGTGGGTTGTGTTTGTGAAAAAAATAGCTTAAATTCACATGCGTGGATGAAGACGTTTCTGGACGTGGCGCTAGTGGTTTTTGACGTGGTGCTAGTTGTTTTTGACGTGGTTCTAGTTGTTCTGAGACGTGGTAGAGCAGTCTTTGTGAAAAAATCTGTTAAAATTCTCATTCATGGATGTAGACATTTTGGGACGTGGTGCTTGTTGTTCTGAGACGTGGTGGGTTGTGTTTTTGAAAAAATAGCTTAAATTCACATGCAGGGATGTAGACGTTTCTGGACGTGGTGCTAATTGTTTTTGACGTGGTGCTAGTTGTTCTGAGACGTGGTAGGGCTGCCTTTTTGAAAAAAATCTATTTATATTCTCATTCAAGGATATAAATATTTTTGGACGTTGTTCTAGTTGTTCTGAGACGTGGTGGGTTGTGTTTGTGAAAAAAATAACTTAAATTCACATGCACGGATGAAGACGTTTCTGGACGTGACGCTAGTGGTTTTTGACGTGATGCTAGTTGTTTTTTACGTGGTTCTAGCTGTTCAGAGATGTGGTCGAACTGTCTTTGTGAAAAAAATATGTTTAAATTCTCATTCATGGATATAGACATTTTTGGACGTAGTGTTTGTTGTTCTGAGATGTGGTGGGTTGTATTTGTGAAAAAATAGCTTAAATTCACATGCATGGATGTAGACGTTTCTGGACTTGGTGCTAGTTGTTTTTGACGTTGTTCTGAGAAGTGGTAGAGTTGACTTTGTGAAAAAAATCTGTTTAAATTCTCATTCATGGATATAGACATTTTTTAATGTTGTTCTGGTTGTTCTGAGACGTGGTGGGTTGTGTTTGTGAAAAAATAGCTTAAATTCACATGCAGGGATGTAGACGTTTCGGGACGTGGTGCTGATTGTTTTTGACGTGGTGCTAGTTGTTCTGAGACGTGGTAGGGCTGTCTTTGTGAAAAAAATCTATTTATATTCTCATTCAAGGATATAAACATTTTTGGACGTTGTTCTAGTTGTTCTGAGACGTGGTGGGTTGTGTTTGTGAAAAAAATAGCATAAATTCACATGCACGGATGAAGACGTTTCTGGACGTGACGCTAGTGGTTTTTGACGTGATGCTAGTTGTTTTTTACGTGGTTTTAGCTGTTCAGAGATGTGGTCGAACTGTCTTTGTGAAAAAAATCTGTTTAAATTCTCATTCATGGATATAGACATTTTTGGACGTGGTGTTTGTTGTTCTGAGATGTGGTGGGTTGTATTTGTGAAAAAAATAGCTTAAATTCACATGCATTGATGTAGATGTTTCTGGACGTGGTGCTAGTTGTTTTTGACGTGCTACTAGTTGTTCTGAGACGTTGTAGAGTTGTCTTTGTGAAAAAAATATGTTTAAATTATCATTCATGGATATAGACGTTTTGGGACGTGGTGCTTGTTGTTCTAAGATGTGGTGGGTTGTGTTTGTGAAAAAATATCTTAAATTCACATGCATGGATGTAGACGTTTCTGGACATGGTGCTAGTTGTTTTTGACGTGGTTCTAGTTGTTCTGAGACGTGGTAGAGCAGTCTTTGTGAAAAAATCTGTTTAAATTCTCATTCATGGATATAGACATTTTGGGACGTGGTGCTTGTTGTTCTGAGACGTGGTGGGTTGTGTTTGTGAAGAAAATAGTTTAAATTCACATTCATGGATGTAGAAGTTTCTGGACGTAGTGCTAGTTGTTTTTGACGTTTTTCGTGTTGTTCTGAGATGTGGTTGAGGTGTCTTTGTGAAAAAAATATGTTTACATTCTCATTCATGGATATAGATATTTTTGGACGTTGTTCTAGTTGTTCTGAGATGAGGTGGGTTGTGTTTGAGAAAAAAATAGCTTAAATTCACATGCATGGATAAAGACGTTTCTGGACGTGGCGCTAGTGGTTTTTGACGTGGTGCTAGTTGTTTTTTACGTGGTTCTAGTTGTTCAGAGATGTGGTCAAACTGTCTTTGTGAAAAAAATCTGTTTAAATTCTCATTCATGGATATAGACATTTTTTAATGTTGTTCTGGTTGTTCTGAGACGTGGTGGGTTGTGTTTGTGAAAAAATAGCTTAAATTCACATGCAGGGATGTAGACGTTTCTGGACGTGGTGCTAATTATTTTTGACGTGGGGCTAGTTGTTCTGAGACGTGGTAGGGCTGTCTTTGTGATAAAAATGTATTTATATTCTTATTCAAGGATATAAACATTTTTGGACGTTGTTCTAGTTGTTCTGAGACGTGGTGGGATGTGTTTGTGAAAAAAATAGCTTAAATTCACATGCATGGATGTAGACGTTTCTGGACGTGGTGCTAGTTATTTTTGACGTGGTTCTAGTTGTTCTGAGAAGTGGTAGAGTTGACTTTGTGAAAAAAATCTGTTTAAATTCTCATTCATGGATATAGACATTTTTTAATGTTGTTCTGGTTGTTCTGAGACGTGGTGGGTTGTGTTTGTGAAAAAATAGCTTAAATTCACATGCAGGGATCTAGACGTTTCTGGACGTGGTGCTAATTGTTTTTGACGTGGTGCTAGTTGTTCTGAGACGTGGTAGGGTTGTCTTTGTGAAAAAAATCTATTTATATTCTCATTCAAGGATATAAACATTTTTGGACGTTGTTCTAGTTGTTCTGAGACGTGGTGGGTTGTGTTTGTGAAAAAAATAGCTTAAATTCACATGCATGGATGTAGACATTTCTGGACGTGGCGCTAGTGGTTTTTGACGTGGTGCTAGTTGTTCTGAGACGTGGTAGAGCAGTCTTTGTGAAAAAATCTGTTTAAATTCTCATTCATGGATATAGACGTTTTTAGACGTGGTACTTGTTGTTCTGCGACGTGGTGGGTTGTGGTTGGGAAAAAATAGCTCAAATTCACATGCATAGATGTAGACATTTCGGAACGTGGTGCTAGTTGTTTTTTACGTGGTTCTAGTTGTTCTGAGATGTGGTAGAGCTGTCTTTGTACAAAAAATCTGTTTAAATTCTCATTCGTGGATATAGACATTTTTGGACGTGGTGTTTGTTGTTTTGAGATGTGGTGGGTTGTATTTGTGAAAAAATAGCTTAAATTCACATGCATGGATGTAGATGTTTCTGGACGTGGTGCTAGTTGTTTTTGACGTGGTTCTAGTTGTTCTGAAACGTTGTAGAGCTGTCTTTGTGAAAAAAATATGTTTAAATTCTCATTCATAGATATAGACGTTTTGGGACGTTGTGCTTGTTGTTTTGAGATGTGGTGGGTTGTGTTTGTGAAAAAAATAGCTTAAATTCACATGCATGGATGAAGACGTTTCTGGACGTGACGCTAGTGATTTTTGACGTGGTGCTAGTTGTTTTTTACGTGGTTCTAGTTGTTCAGAGATGTGGTCGAACTGTCTTTGTGAAAAAAATCTGTTTAAATTCTCATTCATGGATATAGACATTTTTGGACGTGGTGTTTGTTGTTTTGAGATGTGGTGGGTTGTATTTGTGAAAAAATAGCTTAAATTCACATGCATGGATGTAGATGTTTCTGGACGTGGTGCTAGTTGTTTTTGACGTGGTTCTAGTTGTTCTGAGACGTTGTAGAGCTGTCTTTGTGAAAAAAATATGTTTAAATTCTCATTCATTGATATAGACGTTTTGGGACGTTGTGCTTGTTGTTCTGAGATGTGGTGGGTTGTGTTTGTGAAAAAAAAAGCTTAAATTCACATGTATGGATGAAGACGTTTCTGGACGCGACGCTAGTGGTTTTTGACGTGGTGCTAGATGTTTTTTACGTGGTTCTAGTTGTTCAGAGATGTAGTCGAACTGTCTTTGTAAAAAAAATCTGTTTAAATTCTCATTCATGGATATAGACATTTTTGGACGTGGTGTTTGTTGTTCTGAGATGTGGTGGGTTGTATTTGTGAAAAAAAGCTTAAATTTACATGCATTGATGTAGACGTTTCTGGACTTGGTGCTAGTTGTTTTTGACGTTGTTCTAGTTGTTCTGAGAAGGGGTAGAGTTGACTTTGTGAAAAAAATCTGTTTAAATTCTCATTCATGGATATAGACATTTTTTAATGTTGATCTGGTTGTTCTGAGACGTGGTGGGTTGTGTTTTTGAAAAAATAGCTTAAATTCACATGCAGGGATGTAGACGTTTCTGGACGTGGTGCTAATTGTTTTTGACGTGGTGCTAATTGTTCTGAGACGTGGTAGGGCTGCCTTTGTGAAAAAAATCTATTTATATTCTCATTCAAGGATATAAACATTTTTGGACGTTGTTCTAGTTGTTCTGAGACGTGGTGGGTTGTGTTTGTGAAAAAAATAGCTTAAATTCACATGCATGGATGAAGACGTTTCTGGACGTGGCGCTAGTGGTTTTTGACGTGGTGCTAGTTGTTTTTTACGTGGTTCTAGTTGTTCAGAGATGTGGTCGAACTGTCTTTGTGAAAAAAATATGTTTAAATTCTCATTCATGGATATAGATGTTTTGGGACGTGGTGCTTGTTGTTATGAGATGTGGTGGGTTGTGTTTGTGAAAAAAATATCTTAAATTCACATGCATGGATGTAGACGTTTCAGGATATGGTGCTAGTTGTTTTTGACGTGGTTCTAGTTGTTCTGAGACGTGGTAGAGCAGTCTTTGTGAAAAAATCTGTTAAAATTCTCATTCATGGATGTAGACATTTTGGGACGTGGTGCTTGTTGTTCTGAGACGTGGTGGGTTGTGTTTGTGAAAAAAAATAGCTTAAATTCACATGCATGGATGTAGACGTTTCTGGACGTGGTGCTAGTTGTTTTTTACGTTGTTCTTGTTGTTCTGAGACGTGGTTGAGGTGTCTTTGTGAAAAAAAATATGTTTACATTCTCATTCATGGATATTGATGTTTTTGGACGTTGTTCTAGTTATTCTGAGATGGGGTGGGTTGTGTTTTTGAAAAAATAGCTTAAATTCACATGCATGGATGAAGACGTTTCTGGACGTGGCGCTAGTGGTTTTTGACGTGGTGCTAGTTGTTTTTTACGTGGTTCTAGTTGTTCAGAGATGTGGTCGAACTGTCTTTGTAAAAAAAATCTGTTTAAATTCTCATTCATGGATATAGACATTTTTGGACGTGGTGTTTGTTGTTCTGAGATGTGGTGGGTTGTATTTGTGAAAAAATAGCTTAAATTCACATGCATGGATGTAGACGTTTCTGGACTTGGTGCTAGTTGTTTTTGACGTTGTTCTAGTTGTTCTGAGAAGTGGTAAAGTTGACTTTGTGAAAAAAATCTGTTTAAATTCTCATTCATGGATATAGACATTTTTAAATGTTGTTCTGAGACGTGGTGGGTTGTGTTTGTGAAAAAATAGCTTAAATTCACATGCAGGGATGTAGACGTTTCTGGACGTGGTGCTAATTGTTGTTGACATGGTGCTAGTTATTCTGAGACGTGGTAGGGCTGTCTTTGTGAAAAAAATCTATTTATATTCTCATTCAAGGATATAAACATTTTTGGACGTTGTTCTAGTTGTTCTGAGACGTGGTGGGTTTTGTTTGTGAAAAAAATAGCTTAAATTCACATGCATGGATGAAGACGTTTCTGGACGTGACGCTAGTGGTTTTTGACGTGATGCTAGTTGTTTTTTACGTGGTTCTAGTTGTTCAGAGATGTGGTCGAACTGTCTTTGTGAAAAAAAATCTGTTTAAATTCTCATTCATGGATATAGACATTTTTGGACGTAGTGTTTGTTGTTCTGAGATGTGGTAGGTTGTATTTGTGAAAAAAATAGTTTAAATTCACATTCATGGATGTAGAAGTTTCTGGACGTGGTGCTAGTTGTTTTTGACGTTTTTCGTGTTGTTCTGAGATGTGGTTGAGGTGTCTTTGTGAAAAAAATATGTTTACATTCTCATTCATGGATATAGATATTTTTGGACGTTGTTCTATTTGTTCTGAGATGGGGTGGGTTGTGTTTGAGAAAAAAATAGCTTAAATTCACAAGCATGGATAAAGACGTTTCTGGACGTGGTGCTAGTGGTTTTTGACGTGGTGCTAGTTGTTTTTTACGTGGTTCTAGTTGTTCAGAGATGTGGTCAAACTGTCTTTGTGAAAAAAATCTGTTTAAATTCTCATTCATGGATATAGACATTTTTGGACGTGGTGTTTGTTGTTCTGAGATTTGGTGGGTTGTATTTGTGAAAAAATAGCTTAAATTCACATGCATTGATGTAGATGTTTCTGGACGTGGTGCTAGTTGTTTTTGACGTGCTACTAGTTGTTCTGAGACGTTGTAGAGTTGTCTTTGTGAAAAAAATATGTTTAAATTATCATTCATGGATATAGATGTTTTGGGACGTGGTGCTTGTTGTTCTAAGATGTGGTGGGTTGTGTTTGTGAAAAAATATCTTAAATTCACATGCAGGGATGTAGACGTTTCGGGACGTGGTGCTGATTGTTTTTGACGTGGTGCTAGTTGTTCTGAGACGTGGTAGGGCTGTCTTTGTGAAAAAAATCTATTTATATTCTCATTCAAGGATATAAACATTTTTGGACGTTGTTCTAGTTGTTCTGAGACGTGGTGGGTTGTGTTTGTGAAAAAAATAGCATAAATTCACATGCACGGATGAAGACGTTTCTGGACGTGACGCTAGTGGTTTTTGACGTGATGCTAGTTGTTTTTTACGTGGTTCTAGCTGTTCAGAGATGTGGTCGAACTGTCTTTGTGAAAAAAATCTGTTTAAATTCTCATTCATGGATATAGACATTTTTGGACGTGGTGTTTGTTGTTCTGAGATGTGGTGGGTTGTATTTGTGAAAAAAATAGCTTAAATTCACATGCATTGATGTAGATGTTTCTGGACGTGGTGCTAGTTGTTTTTGACGTGCTACTAGTTGTTCTGAGACGTTGTAGAGTTGTCTTTGTGAAAAAAATATGTTTAAATTATCATTCATGGATATAGACGTTTTGGGACGTGGTGCTTGTTGTTCTAAGATGTGGTGGGTTGTGTTTGTGAAAAAATATCTTAAATTCACATGCATGGATGTAGACGTTTCTGGACATGGTGCTAGTTGTTTTTGACGTGGTTCTAGTTGTTCTGAGACGTGGTAGAGCAGTCTTTGTGAAAAAATCTGTTTAAATTCTCATTCATGGATATAGACATTTTGGGACGTGGTGCTTGTTGTTCTGAGACGTGGTGGGTTGTGTTTGTGAAGAAAATAGTTTAAATTCACATTCATGGATGTAGAAGTTTCTGGACGTAGTGCTAGTTGTTTTTGACGTTTTTCGTGTTGTTCTGAGATGTGGTTGAGGTGTCTTTGTGAAAAAAATATGTTTACATTCTCATTCATGGATATAGATATTTTTGGACGTTGTTCTAGTTGTTCTGAGATGAGGTGGGTTGTGTTTGAGAAAAAAATAGCTTAAATTCACATGCATGGATAAAGACGTTTCTGGACGTGGCGCTAGTGGTTTTTGACGTGGTGCTAGTTGTTTTTTACGTGGTTCTAGTTGTTCAGAGATGTGGTCAAACTGTCTTTGTGAAAAAAATCTGTTTAAATTCTCATTCATGGATATAGACATTTTTTAATGTTGTTCTGGTTGTTCTGAGACGTGGTGGGTTGTGTTTGTGAAAAAATAGCTTAAATTCACATGCAGGGATGTAGACGTTTCTGGACGTGGTGCTAATTATTTTTGACGTGGGGCTAGTTGTTCTGAGACGTGGTAGGGCTGTCTTTGTGATAAAAATGTATTTATATTCTTATTCAAGGATATAAACATTTTTGGACGTTGTTCTAGTTGTTCTGAGACGTGGTGGGTTGTGTTTGTGAAAAAAATAGCTTAAATTCACATGCATGGATGTAGACGTTTCTGGACGTGGTGCTAGTTATTTTTGACGTGGTTCTAGTTGTTCTGAGAAGTGGTAGAGTTGACTTTGTGAAAAAAATCTGTTTAAATTCTCATTCATGGATATAGACATTTTTTAATGTTGTTCTGGTTGTTCTGAGACGTGGTGGGTTGTGTTTGTGAAAAAATAGCTTAAATTCACATGCAGGGATCTAGACGTTTCTGGACGTGGTGCTAATTGTTTTTGACGTGGTGCTAGTTGTTCTGAGACGTGATGGGTTGTGTTTGTGAAAAAAATAGCTTAAATTCACATGCATGGATGTAGATATTTCTGGACGTGGCGCTAGTGGTTTTTGACGTGGTGCTAGTTGTTCTGAGACGTGGTAGAGCAGTCTTTGTGAAAAAATCTGTTTAAATTCTCATTCATGGATATAGACGTTTTTAGACGTGGTACTTGTTGTTCTGCGACGTGGTGGGTTGTGGTTGGGAAAAAATAGCTCAAATTCACATGCATAGATGTAGACATTTCGGAACGTGGTGCTAGTTGTTTTTTACGTGGTTCTAGTTGTTCTGAGATGTGGTAGAGCTGTCTTTGTACAAAAAATCTGTTTAAATTCTCATTCGTGGATATAGACATTTTTGGACGTGGTCTTTGTTGTTCTGAGATGTGGTGGGTTGTATTTGTGAAAAAATAGCTTAAATTCACATGCATGGATGTAGATGTTTCTGGACGTGGTGCTAGTTGTTTTTGACGTGGTTCTAGTTGTTCTGAGACGTTGTAGAGCTGTCTTTGTGAAAAAAATATGTTTAAATTCTCATTCATAGATATAGACGTTTTGGGACGTTGTGCTTGTTGTTTTGAGATGTGGTGGGTTGTGTTTGTGAAAAAAATAGCTTAAATTCACATGCATGGATGAAGACGTTTCTGGACGTGACGCTAGTGATTTTTGACGTGGTGCTAGTTGTTTTTTACGTGGTTCTAGTTGTTCAGAGATGTGGTCGAACTGTCTTTGTGAAAAAAATCTGTTTAAATTCTCATTCATGGATATAGACATTTTTGGACGTAGTGTTTGTTGTTTTGAGATGTGGTGGGTTGTATTTGTGAAAAAATAGCTTAAATTCACATGCATGGATGTAGATGTTTCTGGACGTGGTGCTAGTTGTTTTTGACGTGGTTCTAGTTGTTCTGAGACGTTGTAGAGCTGTCTTTGTGAAAAAAATATGTTTAAATTCTCATTCATTGATATAGACGTTTTGGGACGTTGTGCTTGTTGTTCTGAGATGTGGTGGGTTGTGTTTGTGAAAAAAAAAGCTTAAATTCACATGTATGGATGAAGACGTTTCTGGACGCGACGCTAGTGGTTTTTGACGTGGTGCTAGATGTTTTTTACGTGGTTCTAGTTGTTCAGAGATGTAGTCGAACTGTCTTTGTAAAAAAAATCTGTTTAAATTCTCATTCATGGATATAGACATTTTTGGACGTGGTGTTTGTTGTTCTGAGATGTGGTGGGTTGTATTTGTGAAAAAAAGCTTAAATTTACATGCATTGATGTAGACGTTTCTGGACTTGGTGCTAGTTGTTTTTGACGTTGTTCTAGTTGTTCTGAGAAGTGGTAGAGTTGACTTTGTGAAAAAAATTTGTTTAAATTCTCATTCATGGATATAGACATTTTTTAATGTTGATCTGGTTGTTCTGAGACGTGGTGGGTTGTGTTTTTGAAAAAATAGCTTAAATTCACATGCAGGGATGTAGACGTTTCTGGACGTGGTGCTAATTGTTTTTGACGTGGTGCTAGTTGTTCTGAGACGTGGTAGGGCTGCCTTTGTGAAAAAAATCTATTTATATTCTCATTCAAGGATATAAACATTTTTGGACGTTGTTCTAGTTGTTCTGAGACGTGGTGGGTTGTGTTTGTGAAAAAAAATAGCTTAAATTCACATGCATGGATGAAGACGTTTCTGGACGTGGCGCTAGTGGTTTTTGACGTGGTGCTAGTTGTTTTTTACGTGGTTCTAGTTGTTCAGAGATGTGGTCGAACTGTCTTTGTGAAAAAAATCTGTTTAAATTCTCATTCATGGATATAGACTTTTTTGGACGTAGTGTATGTTGTTCTGAGATGTGGTGGGTTGTATTTGTGAAAAAATAGCTTAAATTCACATGCATGGATGTAGATGTTTCTGGACGTGGTGCTTGTTGTTTTTGACGTGGTTCTAGTTGTTCTGAGACGTTGTAGAGCTGTCTTTGTGAAAAAAATATGTTTAAATTCTCATTCATGGATATAGATGTTTTGGGACGTGGTGCTTGTTGTTATGAGATGTGGTGGGTTGTGTTTGTGAAAAAAATATCTTAAATTCACATGCATGGATGTAGACGTTTCAGGATATGGTGGTAGTTGTTTTTGACGTGGTTTTAGTTGTTCTGAGACGTGGTAGAGCAGTCTTTGTGAAAAAATCTGTTAAAATTCTCATTCATGGATGTAGACATTTTGGGACGTGGTGCTTGTTGTTCTGAGACGTGGTGGGTTGTGTTTGTGAAAAAAAATAGCTTAAATTCACATGCATGGATGTAGACGTTTCTGGACGTGGTGCTAGTTGTTTTTTACGTTGTTCTTGTTGTTCTGAGACGTGGTTGAGGTGTCTTTGTGAAAAAAAATATGTTTACATTCTCATTCATGGATATTGATGTTTTTGGACGTTGTTCTAGTTGTTCTGAGATGGGGTGGGTTGTGTTTTTGAAAAAATAGCTTAAATTCACATGCATGGATGAAGACGTTTCTGGACGTGGCGCTAGTGGTTTTTGACGTGGTGCTAGTTGTTTTTTACGTGGTTCTAGTTGTTCAGAGATGTGGTCGAACTGTCTTTGTAAAAAAAATCTGTTTAAATTCTCATTCATGGATATAGACATTTTTGGACGTGGTGTTTGTTGTTCTGAGATGTGGTGGGTTGGATTTGTGAAAAAATAGCTTAAATTCACATGCATGGATGTAGACGTTTCTGGACTTGGTGCTAGTTGTTTTTGACGTTGTTCTAGTTGTTCTGAGAAGTGGTAGAGTTGACTTTGTGAAAAAAATCTGTTTAAATTCTCATTCATGGATATAGACATTTTTAAATGTTGTTCTGGTTGTTCTGAGACGTGGTGGGTTGTGTTTGTGAAAAAATAGCTTAAATTCACATGCAGGGATGTAGACGTTTCTGGACGTGGTGCTAATTGTTGTTGACATGGTGCTAGTTATTCTGAGACGTGGTAGGGCTGTCTTTGTGAAAAAAATCTATTTATATTCTCATTCAAGGATATAAACATTTTTGGACGTTGTTCTAGTTGTTCTGAGACGTGGTGGGTTTTGTTTGTGAAAAAAATAGCTTAAATTCACATGCATGGATGAAGACGTTTCTGGACGTGACGCTAGTGGTTTTTGACGTGATGCTAGTTGTTTTTTACGTGGTTCTAGTTGTTCAGAGATGTGGTCGAACTGTCTTTGTGAAAAAAATCTGTTTAAATTCTCATTCATGGATATAGACATTTTTGGACGTAGTGTTTGTTGTTCTGAGATGTGGTAGGTTGTATTTGTGAAAAAAATAGTTTAAATTCACATTCATGGATGTAGAAGTTTCTGGACGTGGTGCTAGTTGTTTTTGACGTTTTTCGTGTTGTTCTGAGATGTGGTTGAGGTGTCTTTGTGAAAAAAATATGTTTACATTCTCATTCATGGATATAGATATTTTTGGACGTTGTTCTATTTGTTCTGAGATGGGGTGGGTTGTGTTTGAGAAAAAAATAGCTTAAATTCACAAGCATGGATAAAGACGTTTCTGGACGTGGTGCTAGTGGTTTTTGACGTGGTGCTAGTTGTTTTTTACGTGGTTCTAGTTGTTCAGAGATGTGGTCAAACTGTCTTTGTGAAAAAAATCTGTTTAAATTCTCATTCATGGATATAGACATTTTTGGACGTGGTGTTTGTTGTTCTGAGATTTGGTGGGTTGTATTTGTGAAAAAATAGCTTAAATTCACATGCATTGATGTAGATGTTTCTGGACGTGGTGCTAGTTGTTTTTGACGTGCTACTAGTTGTTCTGAGACGTTGTAGAGTTGTCTTTGTGAAAAAAATATGTTTAAATTATCATTCATGGATATAGACGTTTTGGGACGTGGTGCTTGTTGTTCTAAGATGTGGTGGGTTGTGTTTGTGAAAAAATATCTTAAATTCACATGCAGGGATGTAGACGTTTCGGGACGTGGTGCTGATTGTTTTTGACGTGGTGCTAGTTGTTCTGAGACGTGGTAGGGCTGTCTTTGTGAAAAAAATCTATTTATATTCTCATTCAAGGATATAAACATTTTTGGACGTTGTTCTAGTTGTTCTGAGACGTGGTGGGTTGTGTTTGTGAAAAAAATAGCATAAATTCACATGCACGGATGAAGACGTTTCTGGACGTGACGCTAGTGGTTTTTGACGTGATGCTAGTTGTTTTTTACATGGTTCTAGCTGTTCAGAGATGTGGTCGAACTGTCTTTGTAAAAAAAATCTGTTTAAATTCTCATTCATGGATATAGACATTTTTGGACGTGGTGTTTGTTGTTCTGAGATGTGGTGGGTTGTATTTGTGAAAAAAATAGCTTAAATTCACATGCATTGATGTAGATGTTTCTGGACGTGGTGCTAGTTGTTTTTGACGTGCTACTAGTTTTTCTGAGACGTTGTAGAGTTGTCTTTGTGAAAAAAATATGTTTAAATTATCATTCATGGATATAGACGTTTTGGGACGTGGTGCTTGTTGTTCTAAGATGTGGTGGGTTGTGTTTGTGAAAAAATATCTTAAATTCACATGCATGGATGTAGACGTTTCTGGACATGGTGCTAGTTGTTTTTGACGTGGTTCTAGTTGTTCTGAGACGTGGTAGAGCAGTCTTTGTGAAAAAATCTGTTTAAATTCTCATTCATGGATATAGACATTTTGGGACGTGGTGCTTGTTGTTCTGAGACGTGGTGGGTTGTGTTTGTGAAGAAAATAGTTTAAATTCACATTCATGGATGTAGAAGTTTCTAGACGTAGTGCTAGTTGTTTTTGACGTTTTTCGTGTTGTTCTGAGATGTGGTTGAGGTGTCTTTGTGAAAAAAATATGTTTACATTCTCATTCATGGATATAGATATTTTTGGACGTTGTTCTAGTTGTTCTGAGATGAGGTGGGTTGTGTTTGAGAAAAAAATAGCTTAAATTCACATGCATGGATAAAGACGTTTCTGGACGTGGCGCTAGTGGTTTTTGACGTGGTGCTAGTTGTTTTTTACGTGGTTCTAGTTGTTCAGAGATGTGGTCAAACTGTCTTTGTGAAAAAAATCTGTTTAAATTCTCATTCATGGATATAGACATTTTTTAATGTTGTTCTGGTTGTTCTGAGACGTGGTGGGTTGTGTTTGTGAAAAAATAGCTTAAATTCACATGCAGGGATGTAGACGTTTCTGGACGTGGTGCTAATTATTTTTGACGTGGGGCTAGTTGTTCTGAGACGTGGTAGGGTTGTCTTTGTGAAAAAAATATGTTTAAATTATCATTCATGGATATAGACGTTTTGGGACGTGGTGCTTGTTGTTCTAAGATGTGGTGGGTTGTGTTTGTGAAAAAATATCTTAAATTCACATGCATGGATGTAGACGTTTCTGGACATGGTGCTAGTTGTTTTTGACGTGGTTCTAGTTGTTCTGAGACGTGGTAGAGCAGTCTTTGTGAAAAAATCTGTTTAAATTCTCATTCATGGATATAGACATTTTGGGACGTGGTGCTTGTTGTTCTGAGACGTGGTGGGTTGTGTTTGTGAAGAAAATAGTTTAAATTCACATTCATGGATGTAGAAGTTTCTGGACGTAGTGCTAGTTGTTTTTGACGTTTTTCGTGTTGTTCTGAGATGTGGTTGAGGTGTCTTTGTGAAAAAAATATGTTTACATTCTCATTCATGGATATAGATATTTTTGGACGTTGTTCTAGTTGTTCTGAGATGAGGTGGGTTGTGTTTGAGAAAAAAATAGCTTAAATTCACATGCATGGATAAAGACGTTTCTGGACGTGGCGCTAGTGGTTTTTGACGTGGTGCTAGTTGTTTTTTACGTGGTTCTAGTTGTTCAGAGATGTGGTCAAACTGTCTTTGTGAAAAAAATCTGTTTAAATTCTCATTCATGGATATAGACATTTTTTAATGTTGTTCTGGTTGTTCTGAGACGTGGTGGGTTGTGTTTGTGAAAAAATAGCTTAAATTCACATGCAGGGATGTAGACGTTTCTGGACGTGGTGCTAATTATTTTTGACGTGGTGCTAGTTATTCTGAGACGTGGTAGGGCTGTCTTTGTGAAAAAAATCTATTTATATTCTCATTCAAGGATATAAACATTTTTGGACGTTGTTCTAGTTGTTCTGAGATGGGGTGGGTTGTGTTTTTGAAAAAATAGCTTAAATTCACATGCATGGATGAATACGTTTCTGGACGTGGCGCTAGTGGTTTTTGACGTGGTGCTAGTTGTTTTTTACGTGGTTCTAGTTGTTCAGAGATGTGGTCGAACTGTCTTTGTAAAAAAAATCTGTTTAAATTCTCATTCATGGATATAGACATTTTTGGACGTGGTGTTTGTTGTTCTGAGATGTGGTGGGTTGTATTTGTGAAAAAATAGCTTAAATTCACATGCATGGATGTAGACGTTTCTGGACTTGGTGCTAGTTGTTTTTGACGTTGTTCTAGTTGTTCTGAGAAGTGGTAGAGTTGACTTTGTGAAAAAAATCTGTTTAAATTCTCATTCATGGATATAGACATTTTTAAATGTTGTTCTGGTTGTTCTGAGACGTGGTGGGTTGTGTTTGTGAAAAAATAGCTTAAATTCACATGCAGGGATGTAGACGTTTCTGGACGTGGTGCTAATTGTTGTTGACATGGTGCTAGTTGTTCTGAGACGTGGTAGGGCTGTCTTTGTGAAAAAAAATCTATTTATATTCTCATTCAAGGATATAGACATTTTGGGACGTTGTGCTTGTTGTTCTGAGATGTGGTGGGTTGTGTTTGTGAAAAAAAAAGCTTAAATTCACATGTATGGATGAAGACATTTCTGGACGTGACGCTAGTGGTTTTTGACGTGGTGCTAGTTATTTTTTACGTGGTTCTAGTTGTTCAGAGATGTTGTCGAACTGTCTTTGTGAAAAAAATCTGTTTAAATTCTCATTCATGGATATAGACATTTTTGGACGTGGTGTTTGTTGTTCTGAGATATGGTGGGTTGTATTTGTGAAAAAATAGCTTAAATTCACATGCATTGATGTAGACGTTTCTGGACTTGGTGCTAGTTGTTTTTGACGTTGTTCTAGTTGTTCTGAGAAGTGGTAGAGTTGACTTTGTGAAAAAAAATCTGTTTAAATTCTCATTCATGGATATAGACATTTTTTAATGTTGATCTGGTTGTTCTGAGACGTGGTGGGTTGTGTTTTTGAAAAAATAGCTTAAATTCACATGCAGGGATGTAGACGTTTCTGGACGTGGTGCTAATTGTTTTTGACGTGGTGCTAGTTGTTCTGAGACGTGGTAGGACTGCCTTTGTGAAAAAAATCTATTTATATTCTCATTCAAGGATATAAACATTTTTGGACGTTGTTCTAGTTGTTCTGAGACGTGGTGGGTTGTGTTTGTGAAAAAAATAGCTTAAATTCACATGCATGGATGTAGACGTTTCTGGACGTGGCGCTAGTGGTTTTTGACGTGGTGCTAGTTGTTTTTTACGTGGTTCTAGTTGTTCAGAGATGTGGTCGAACTGTCTTCGTGAAAAAAATCTGTTTAAATTCTCATTCATGGATATAGACTTTTTTGGACGTAGTGTATGTTGTTCTGAGATGTGGTGGGTTGTGTTTGTGAAAAAAATAGCTTAAATTCACATGCATGGATGTAGACATTTCTGGACGTGGCGCAAGTGGTTTTTGACGTGGTGCTAGTTGTTCTGAAACGTGGTAGAGCAGTCTTTGTGAAAAAATCTGTTTAAATTCTCATTGATGGATATAGACGTTTTTAGACGTGGTACTTGCTGTTCTGCGACGTGGTGGGTTGTGGTTGGGAAAAAATAGCTCAAATTCACATGCATAGATGTAGACATTTCGGGACGTGGTGCTAGTTGTTTTTTACGTGGTTCTAGTTGTTCTGAGATGTGGTAGAGCTGTCTTTGTACAAAAAATCTGTTTAAATTCTCATTCATGGATATAGACATTTTTGGACGTGGTGTTTGTTGTTCTGAGATGTGGTGGGTTGTATTTGTGAAAAAATAGCTTAAATTCACATGCATGGATGTAGACGTTTCTGGACTTGGTGCTAGTTGTTTTTGACGTTGTTCTAGTTGTTCTGAGAAGTGGTAGAGTTGACTTTGTGAAAAAAATCTGTTTAAATTCTCATTCATGGATATAGACATTTTTAAATGTTGTTCTGGTTGTTCTGAGACGTGGTGGGTTGTGTTTGTGAAAAAATAGCTTAAATTCACATGCAGGGATGTAGACGTTTCTGGACGTGGTGCTAATTGTTGTTGACGTGGTGCTAGTTGTTCTGAGACGTGGTAGGGCTGTCTTTGTGAAAAAAATCTATTTATATTCTCATTCAAGGATATAAACATTTTTGGACGTTGTTCTAGTTGTTCTGAGACGTGGTGGGTTTTGTTTGTGAAAAAAATAGCTTAAATTCACATGCATGGATGTAGACGTTTCTGGACGTGGTGCTAGTTGTTTTTGACGTGGTTCTAGTTGTTCTGAGAAGTGGTAGAGTTGACTTTGTGAAAAAAATCTGTTTAAATTCTCATTCATGGATATAGACATTTTTTAATGTTGTTCTGGTTGTTCTGAGACGTGGTGGGTTGTGTTTGTGAAAAAATAGCTTAAATTCACATGCAGGGATGTAGACGTTTCTGGACGTGTATTTTTGACGTGGTGCTAGTTGTTCTGAGACGTGGTAGGGCTGTCTTTGTGATAAAAATGTATTTATATTCTTATTCAAGGATATAAACATTTTTGGACGTTGTTCTAGTTGTTCTGAGACGTGGTGGGTTGTGTTTGTGAAAAAAATAGCTTAAATTCACATGCATGGATGTAGACGTTTCTGGACGTGGTGCTAGTTGTTTTTGACGTGGTTCTAGTTGTTCTGAGAAGTGGTAGAGTTGACTTTGTGAAAAAAATCTGTTTAAATTCTCATTCATGGATATAGACATTTTTTAATGTTGTTCTGGTTGTTCTGAGACGTGGTGGGTTGTGTTTGTGAAAAAATAGCTTAAATTCACATGCAGGGATCTAGACGTTTCTGGACGTGGTGCTAATTGTTTTTGACGTGGTGCTAGTTGTTCTGAGACGTGGTAGGGCTGTCTTTGTGAAAAAAATCTATTTATATTCTCATTCAAGGATATAAACATTTTTGGACGTTGTTCTAGTTGTTCTGAGACGTGGTGGGTTGTGTTTGTGAAAAAAATAGCTTAAATTCACATGCATGGATGTAGACATTTCTGGACGTGGCGCTAGTGGTTTTTGACGTGGTGCTAGTTGTTCTGAGACGTGGTAGAGCAGTCTTTGTGAAAAAATCTGTTTAAATTCTCATTCATGGATATAGACGTTTTTAGACGTGGTACTTGCTGTTCTGCGACGTGGTGGGTTGTGGTTGGGAAAAAATAGCTCAAATTCACATGCATAGATGTAGACATTTCGGGACGTGGTGCTAGTTGTTTTTTACGTGGTTCTAGTTGTTCTGAGATGTGGTAGAGCTGTCTTTGTACAAAAAATCTGTTTAAATTCTCATTCGTGGATATAGACATTTTTGGACGTGGTGTTTGTTGTTCTGAGATGTGGTGGGTTGTATTTGTCAAAAAATAGCTTAAATTCACATGCATGGATGTAGATGTTTCTGGACGTGGTGCTAGTTGTTTTTGACGTGGTTCTAGTTGTTCTGAGACGTTGTAGAGCTGTCTTTGTGAAAAAAATATGTTTAAATTCTCATTCATAAATATAGACGTTTTGGGACGTTGTGCTTGTTGTTCTGAGATGTGGTGGGTTGTGTTTGTTAAAAAAAATAGCTTAAATTCACATGCATGGATGAAGACGTTTCTGGACGTGACGCTAGTGGTTTTTGACGTGGTGCTAGTTGTTTTTTACGTGGTTCTAGTTGTTCAGAGATGTGGTCGAACTGTCTTTGTGAAAAAAATCTATTTATATTCTCATTCATAGATATAGACATTTTTAAATGTTGTTCTGGTTGTTCTGAGACGTGGTGGGTTGTGTTTGTGAAAAAATAGCTTAAATTCACATGCAGGGATGTAGACGTTTCTGGACGTGGTGCTAATTGTTGTTGACATGGTGCTAGTTGTTCTGAGACGTGGTAGGGCTGTCTTTGTGAAAAAAATATATTTATATTCTCATTCAAGGATATAGACGTTTTGGGACGTTGTGCTTGTTGTTCTGAGATGTGGTGGGTTGTGTTTGTGAAAAAAAAAGCTTAAATTCACATGTATGGATGAAGACATTTCTGGACGTGACGCTAGTGGTTTTTGACGTGGTGCTAGTTATTTTTTACGTGGTTCTAGTTGTTCAGAGATGTGGTCGAACTGTCTTTGTGAAAAAAATCTGTTTAAATTCTCATTCATGGATATAGACATTTTTGGACGTGGTGTTTGTTGTTCTGAGATGTGGAGGGTTGTATTTGTGAAAAAATAGCTTAAATTCACATGCATTGATGTAGACGTTTCTGGACTTGGTGCTAGTTGTTTTTGACGTTGTTCTAGTTGTTCTGAGAAGTGGTAGAGTTGACTTTGTGAAAAAAATCTGTTTAAATTCTCATTCATGGATATAGACATTTTTTAATGTTGATCTGGTTGTTCTGAGACGTGGTGGGTTGTGTTTGTGAAAAAAATAGCTTAAATTCACATGCATGGATGAAGACGTTTCTGGACGTGGCGCTAGTGGTTTTTGACATGGTGCTAGTTGTTTTTTACGTGGTTCTAGTTGTTCAGAGATGTGGTCGAACTGTCTTCGTGAAAAAAATCTGTTTAAATTCTCATTCATGGATATAGACTTTTTTGGACGTAGTGTATGTTGTTCTGAGATGTGGTGGGTTGTATTTGTGAAAAAATAGCTTAAATTCACATGCATGGATGCAGATGTTTCTGGACGTGGTGCTTGTTGTTTTTGACGTGGTTCTAGTTGTTCTGAGACGTTGTAGAGCTGTCTTTGTGAAAAAAATATGTTTAAATTCTCATTCATGGATACAGACGTTTTGGGACGTGGTGCTTGTTGTTATGAGATGTGGTGGGTTGTGATGTGAAAAAAATATCTTAAATTCACATGCATGGATGTAGACGTTTCAGGACATGAAGCTAGTTGTTTTTGACGTGGTTCTAGTTGTTCTGAGACGTGGTAGAGCAGTCTTTGTGAAAAAATCTGTTTAAATTCTCATTCATGGATGTAGACATTTTGGGACGTGGTGCTTGTTGTTCTGAGACGTGGTGGGTTGTGTTTGTGAAAAAAAATAGCTTAAATTCACATGCATGGATGTAGACGTTTCTGGACGTGGTGCTAGTTGTTTTTTACGTTGTTCTTGTTGTTCTGAGACGTGGTTGAGGTGTCTTTGTGAAAAAAAATATGTTTACATTCTCATTCATGGATATAGATGTTTTTGGACGTTGTTCTAGTTGTTCTGAGATGGGGTGGGTTGTGTTTGTGAAAAAATAGCTTAAATTCACATGCATGGATGAAGACGTTTCTGGACGTGGCGCTAGTGGTTTTTGACGTGGTGCTAGTTGTTTTTTACGTGGTTCTAGTTGTTCAGAGATGTGGTCGAACTGTCTTTGTGAAAAAAATATGTTTAAATTCTCATTCATGGATATAGACATTTTTGGACGTGGTGTTTGTTGTTCTGAGATGTGGTGGGTTGTGTTTGTGAAAAAAATAGCTTAAATTCACATGCATGGATGTAGACATTTCTGGACGTGGCGCTAGTGGTTTTTGACGTGGTGCTAGTTGTTCTGAAACGTGGTAGAGCAGTCTTTGTGAAAAAATCTGTTTAAATTCTCATTCATGGATATAGACGTTTTTAGACGTGGTACTTGCTGTTCTGCGACGTGGTGGGTTGTGGTTGGGAAAAAATAGCTCAAATTCACATGCATAGATGTAGACATTTCGGGACGTGGTGCTAGTTGTTTTTTACGTGGTTCTAGTTGTTCTGAGATGTGGTAGAGTTGACTTTGTGTAAAAAATCTGTTTAAATTCTCATTCATGGATATAGACTTTTTTGGACGTAGTGTATGTTGTTCTGAGATGTGGTGGGTTGTATTTGTGAAAAAATAGCTTAAATTCACATGCATGGATGTAGACGTTTCTGGACTTGGTGCTAGTTGTTTTTGACGTTGTTCTAGTTGTTCTGAGAAGTGGTAGAGTTGACTTTGTGAAAAAAATCTGTTTAAATTCTCATTCATGGATATAGACATTTTTAAATGTTGTTCTGGTTGTTCTGAGACGTGGTGGGTTGTGTTTGTGAATAAATAGCTTAAATTCACATGCAGGGATGTAGACGTTTCTGGACGTGGTGCTAATTGTTGTTGACGTGGTGCTAGTTGTTCTGAGACGTGGTAGGGCTGTCTTTGTGAAAAAAATCTATTTATATTCTCATTCAAGGATATAAACATTTTTGGACGTTGTTCTAGTTGTTCTGAGACGTGGTGGGTTTTGTTTGTGAAAAAAATAGCTTAAATTCACATGCATGGATGAAGACGTTTCTGGACGTGACGCTAGTGGTTTTTGACGTGGTGCTAGTTGTTTTTTACGTGGTTCTAGTTGTTCAGGGATGTGGTCGAACTGTCTTTGTGAAAAAAATCTGTTTAAATTCTCATTCATGGATATAGACATTTTTGGACGTGGTGTTTGTTGTTCTGAGATGTGGTGGGTTGTATTTGTGAAAAAATAGCTTAAATTCACATGCATGGATGTAGATGTTTCTGGACGTGGTGCCAGTAGTTTTTGACGTGGTTCTAGTTGTTCTGAGACGTTGTAGAGCTGTCTTTCTGAAAAAAATATGTTTAAATTCTCATTCATGGATATAGACGTTTTGGGACATGGTGCTTGTTGTTCTGAGATGTGGTGGGTTGTGTTTGTGAAAAAATATCTTAAATTCACATGCATGGATTTAGACGTTTCTGGACATGGTGCTAGTAGTTTTTGACGTGGTTCTAGTTGTTCTGAGACGTGGTAGAGCATTCTTTGTGAAAAAATCTGTTTAAATTCTCATTCATGGATATAGACATTTTGGGACGTGGTGCTTGTTGTTCTTAGACGTGGTGGGTTGTGTTTGTGAAAAAAATAGTTTAAATTCACATGCATGGATGTAGACGTTTCTGGACGTGGTGCTAGTTGTTTTTGACGTGGTACTAGTTGTTCTGAGACGTTGTAGAGCTGTCTTTGTGAAAAAAATATGTTTAAATGCTCATTCATGGATATAGACGTTTTGGGACGTGGTGCTTGTTGTTCTGAGATGTGGTGGGTTGTGTTTGTGAAAAAAATAGTTTAAATTCACATGCATGGATGTAGACGTTTCTGGACGTGGTGCTAGTTGTTTTTGACGTGGTACTAGTTGTTCTGAGACGTTGTAGACCTGTCTTTGTGAAAAAAATATGTTTAAATTCTCATTCATGGATATAGACCTTTTGGGACGTGGTGCTTGTTGTTCTGAGATGTGGTGGGTTGTGTTTGTGAAAAAATATCTTAAATTCACATGCATGGATGTAGACGTTTCTGGACATGGTGCTAGTTGTTTTTTACGTGGTTCTAGTTGTTCTGAGACGTGGTAGAGCAGTCTTTGTGAAAAAATTTGTTTAAATTCTCATTCATGGATATAGACATTTTGGGACGTGGTGCTTGTTGTTCTGAGACGTGGTGGGTTGTGTTTGTGAAAAAAATAGTTTAAATTCACATGCATGGATGTAGACGTTTCTGGACGTGGTGCTAGTTGTTTTTGACGTTGTTCGTGTTGTTCTGAGACGTGGTTGAGGTGTCTTTGTGAAAAAAAAATATGTTTACATTCTCATTCATGGATATAGATGTTTTTGGACGTTGTTCTAGTTGTTCTGAGATGGGGTGGGTTGTGTTTGAGAAAAAAATAGCTTAAATTCACATGCATGGATGAAGACCTTTCTGGACGTAGCGCTAGTGGTTTTTGACGTGGTGCTAGTTGTTTTTTACGTGGTTCTAGTTGTTCAGAGATGTGGTCGAACTGTCTTTGTGAGAAAAATCTGTTTAAATTCTCATTCATGGATATAGACATTTTTGGACGTGGTGTTTGTTCTAATGAGATGTGGAGGGTTGTATTTGTGAAAAAATAGCTTAAATTCACATGCATTGATGTAGACGTTTCTGGACTTGGTGCTAGTTGTTTTTGACGTTGTTCTAGTTGTTCTGAGAAGTGGTAGAGTTGACTTTGTGAAAAAAATCTGTTTAAATTCTCATTCATGGATATAGACATTTTTTAATGTTGATCTGGTTGTTCTGAGACGTGGTGGGTTGTGTTTGTGAAAAAAATAGCTTAAATTCACATGCATGGATGAAGACGTTTCTGGACGTGGCGCTAGTGGTTTTTGATGTGGTGCTAGTTGTTTTTTACGTGGTTCTAGTTGTTCAGAGATGTGGTCGAACTGTCTTCGTGAAAAAAATCTGTTTAAATTCTCATTCATGGATATAGACTTTTTTGGACGTAGTGTATGTTGTTCTGAGATGTGGTGGGTTGTATTTGTGAAAAAATAGCTTAAATTCACATGCATGGATGCAGATGTTTCTGGACGTGGTGCTTGTTGTTTTTGACGTGGTTCTAGTTGTTCTGAGACGTTGTAGAGCTGTCTTTGTGAAAAAAATATGTTTAAATTCTCATTCATGGATACAGACGTTTTGGGACGTGGTGCTTGTTGTTATGAGATGTGGTGGGTTGTGATGTGAAAAAAATATCTTAAATTCACATGCATGGATGTAGACGTTTCAGGACATGAAGCTAGTTGTTTTTGATGTGGTTCTAGTTGTTCTGAGACGTGGTAGAGCAGTCTTTGTGAAAAAATCTGTTTAAATTCTCATTCATGGATGTAGACATTTTGGGACGTGGTGCTTGTTGTTCTGAGACGTGGTGGGTTGTGTTTGTGAAAAAAAATAGCTTAAATTCACATGCATGGATGTAGACGTTTCTGGACGTGGTGCTAGTTGTTTTTTACGTTGTTCTTGTTGTTCTGAGACGTGGTTGAGGTGTCTTTGTGAAAAAAAATATGTTTACATTCTCATTCATGGATATAGATGTTTTTGGACGTTGTTCTAGTTGTTCTGAGATGGGGTGGGTTGTGTTTGTGAAAAAATAGCTTAAATTCACATGCATGGATGAAGACGTTTCTGGACGTGGCGCTAGTGGTTTTTGACGTGGTGCTAGTTGTTTTTTACGTGGTTCTAGTTGTTCAGAGATGTGGTCGAACTGTCTTTGTGAAAAAAATATGTTTAAATTCTCATTCATGGATATAGACATTTTTGGACGTGGTGTTTGTTGTTCTGAGATGTGGTGGGTTGTGTTTGTGAAAAAAATAGCTTAAATTCACATGCATGGATGTAGACATTTCTGGACGTGGCGCTAGTGGTTTTTGACGTGGTGCTAGTTGTTCTGAAACGTGGTAGAGCAGTCTTTGTGAAAAAATCTGTTTAAATTCTCATTCATGGATATAGACGTTTTTAGACGTGGTACTTGCTGTTCTGCGACGTGGTGGGTTGTGGTTGGGAAAAAATAGCTCAAATTCACATGCATAGATGTAGACATTTCGGGACGTGGTGCTAGTTGTTTTTTACGTGGTTCTAGTTGTTCTGAGATGTGGTAGAGTTGACTTTGTGTAAAAAATCTGTTTAAATTCTTATTCATGGATATAGACTTTTTTGGACGTAGTGTATGTTGTTCTGAGATGTGGTGGGTTGTATTTGTGAAAAAATAGCTTAAATTCACATGCATGGATGTAGACGTTTCTGGACTTGGTGCTAGTTGTTTTTGACGTTGTTCTAGTTGTTCTGAGAAGTGGTAGAGTTGACTTTGTGAAAAAAATCTGTTTAAATTCTCATTCATGGATATAGACATTTTTAAATGTTGTTCTGGTTGTTCTGAGACGTGGTGGGTTGTGTTTGTGAATAAATAGCTTAAATTCACATGCAGGGATGTAGACGTTTCTGGACGTGGTGCTAATTGTTGTTGACGTGGTGCTAGTTGTTCTGAGACGTGGTAGGGCTGTCTTTGTGAAAAAAATCTATTTATATTCTCATTCAAGGATATAAACATTTTTGGACGTTGTTCTAGTTGTTCTGAGACGTGGTGGGTTTTGTTTGTGAAAAAAATAGCTTAAATTCACATGCATGGATGAAGACGTTTCTGGACGTGACGCTAGTGGTTTTTGACGTGGTGCTAGTTGTTTTTTACGTGGTTCTAGTTGTTCAGGGATGTGGTCGAACTGTCTTTGTGAAAAAAATCTGTTTAAATTCTCATTCATGGATATAGACATTTTTGGACGTGGTGTTTGTTGTTCTGAGATGTGGTGGGTTGTATTTGTGAAAAAATAGCTTAAATTCACATGCATGGATGTAGATGTTTCTGGACGTGGTGCCAGTAGTTTTTGACGTGGTTCTAGTTGTTCTGAGACGTTGTAGAGCTGTCTTTCTGAAAAAAATATGTTTAAATTCTCATTCATGGATATAGACGTTTTGGGACATGGTGCTTGTTGTTCTGAGATGTGGTGGGTTGTGTTTGTGAAAAAATATCTTAAATTCACATGCATGGATTTAGACGTTTCTGGACATGGTGCTAGTAGTTTTTGACGTGGTTCTAGTTGTTCTGAGACGTGGTAGAGCATTCTTTGTGAAAAAATCTGTTTAAATTCTCATTCATGGATATAGACATTTTGGGACGTGGTGCTTGTTGTTCTTAGACGTGGTGGGTTGTGTTTGTGAAAAAAATAGTTTAAATTCACATGCATGGATGTAGACGTTTCTGGACGTGGTGCTAGTTGTTTTTGACGTGGTACTAGTTGTTCTGAGACGTTGTAGAGCTGTCTTTGTGAAAAAAATATGTTTAAATGCTCATTCATGGATATAGACGTTTTGGGACGTGGTGCTTGTTGTTCTGAGATGTGGTGGGTTGTGTTTGTGAAAAAAATAGTTTAAATTCACATGCATGGATGTAGACGTTTCTGGACGTGGTGCTAGTTGTTTTTGACGTGGTACTAGTTGTTCTGAGACGTTGTAGACCTGTCTTTGTGAAAAAAATATGTTTAAATTCTCATTCATGGATATAGACCTTTTGGGACGTGGTGCTTGTTGTTCTGAGATGTGGTGGGTTGTGTTTGTGAAAAAATATCTTAAATTCACATGCATGGATGTAGACGTTTCTGGACATGGTGCTAGTTGTTTTTTACGTGGTTCTAGTTGTTCTGAGACGTGGTAGAGCAGTCTTTGTGAAAAAATTTGTTTAAATTCTCATTCATGGATATAGACATTTTGGGACGTGGTGCTTGTTGTTCTGAGACGTGGTGGGTTGTGTTTGTGAAAAAAATAGTTTAAATTCACATGCATGGATGTAGACGTTTCTGGACGTGGTGCTAGTTGTTTTTGACGTTGTTCGTGTTGTTCTGAGACGTGGTTGAGGTGTCTTTGTGAAAAAAAAATATGTTTACATTCTCATTCATGGATATAGATGTTTTTGGACGTTGTTCTAGTTGTTCTGAGATGGGGTGGGTTGTGTTTGAGAAAAAAATAGCTTAAATTCACATGCATGGATGAAGACCTTTCTGGACATAGCGCTAGTGGTTTTTGACGTGGTGCTAGTTGTTTTTTACGTGGTTCTAGTTGTTCAGAGATGTGGTCGAACTGTCTTTGTGAGAAAAATCTGTTTAAATTCTCATTCATGGATATAGACATTTTTGGACGTGGTGTTTGTTCTAATGAGATGTGGTGGGTTGTATTTGTGAAAAATAGCTTAAATTCACATGCATGGATGTAGACGTTTCTGGACATGGTGCTAGTTGTTTTTGACGTGGTTCTAGTTGTTCTGAGAAGTGGTAGAGTTGACTTTGTGAAAAAAATCTGTTTAAATTCTCATTCATGGATATAGACATTTTTTAATGTTGTTCTGGTTGTTCTGAGACGTGGTGGGTTGTGTTTGTGAAAAAATAGCTTAAATTCACATGCAGGGATGTAGACGTTTCTGGACGTGGTGCTAATTATTTTTGACGTGGTGCTAGTTGTTCTGAGACGTGGTAGGGTTGTCTTTGTGAAAAAAATGTATTTATATTCTCATTCAAGGATATAAACATTTTTGGACGTTGTTCTAGTTGTTCTGAGACGTGGTGGGTTGTGTTTGTGAAAAAAATAGCTTAAATTCACATGCACGGATGAAGACGTTTCTGGACGTGGCGCTCGTGGTTTTTGACGTGGTGCTTGTGGTTCTGAGACGTGGTAGAGCAGTCTTTGTGAAAGAATCTGTTTAAATTCTCATTCATGGATATAGACGTTTTTAGACGTGGAACTTGCTGTTCTGAGACGTGGTGGGTTGTGGTTGGGAAAAAATAGCTCAAATTCACATGCATAAATGTAGACATTTCGGGACGTGGTGCTAGTTGTTTTTTACGTGGTTCTAGTTGTTCTGAGATGTGGTAGAGCTGTCTTTGTAAAAAAAAATTTGTTTAAATTCTCATTCATGGATATAGACATTTTTGGACGTGGTGTTTGTTGTTCTGAGATGTGGTGGGTTGTATTTGTCAAAAAATAGCTTAAATTCACATGCATGGACATGTTTCTGGACGTGGTGCTAGTTGTTTTTGACGTGGTTCTAGTTGTTCTGAGACGTTGTAGAGCTGTCTTTGTGAAAAAAATATGTTTAAATTCTCATTTATGCATATAGACATTTTGGGACGTTGTGCTTGTTGTTCTGAGATGTGGTGGGTTGTGTTTGTGAAAAAAATAGCTTAAATTCACATGCAGGGATGTAGACGTTTCTGGACGTGGTGCTACTGGTTTTTGACGTGGGGCTAGTTGTTCTGAGACGTGGTAGGGCTGTCTTTGTGAAAAAAATCTGTTTAAATTCTCATTCATGGATATAGACATTTTGGGACGTGGTGCTTGTTGTTCTGAGACGTGGTGGGTTGTGTTTGTGAAAAAAATAGTTTAAATTCACATGCATGGATGTAGACGTTTCTGGACGTGGTGCTAGTTGTTTTTGAAGTTGTTCGTGTTATTCTGAGACGTGGTTGAGGTGTCTTTGTGAAAAAAATATGTTTACATTCTCATTCATGGATATAGATATTTTTGGACGTTGTTCTAGTTGTTCTGAGATGGGGTGGGTTGTGTTTGTGAAAAAAATAGCTTAAATTCACATGCATGGATGAAGACGTTTCTGGACGTGGCGCTAGTGGTTTTTGACGTGGTGCTAGTTGTTTTTTACGTGGTTATAGTTGTTCAGAGATGTGGTCGAACTGTCTTTGTGAAAAAAATCTGTTTAAATTCTCATTCATGGATATAGACATTTTTGGACGTGGTGTTTGTTGTTCTGAGACGTGGTGGGTTGTGTTTGTGAAAAAATAGCTTAAATTCACATGCAGGGATGTAGACGTTTCTGGACGTGGTGCTAATTGTTTTTGACGTGGTGCTAGTTGTTCTGAGACGTGGTAGGGCTGTCTCTTTGTGAAAAAAATGTATTTATATTCTCATTCAAGGATATAAACATTTTTGGACGTTGTTCTAGTTGTTCTGAGACGTGGTGGGTTGTGTTTGTGAAAAAAATAGCTTAAATTCACATGCATGGATGAAGATGTTTCTGGACGTGGCACTAGTGGTTTTTGACATGGTGCTTGTGGTTCTGAGACGTGGTAGAGCAGTCTTTGTGAAAGAATCTGTTTAAATTCTCATTCATGGATATAGACGTTTTTAGACGTGGAACTTAATGTTCTGAGACGTGGTGGGTTGTGGTTGGGAAAAAATAGCTCAAATTCACATGCATAAATGTAGACATTTCGGGACGTGGTGCTAGTTGTTTTTTACGTGGTTCTAGTTGTTCTGAGATGTGGTAGAGCTGTCTTTGTAAAAAAAATCTGTTTAAATTCTCATTCATGGATATAGACATTTTTGGACGTGGTGTTTGTTGTTCTGAGATGTGGTGGGTTGTATTTGTGAAAAAATAGCTTAAATTCACATGCATGGATGTAGATGTTTCTGGACGTGGTGCTAGTTGTTTTTGACGTGGTTCTAGTTGTTATGAGACGTTGTAGAGCTGTCTTTGTGAAAAAAAATGTTTAAATTCTCATTCATGGATATAGACATTTTGGGACGTTGTGCTTGTTGTTCTGAGATGTGGTGGGTTGTGTTTGTGAAAAAAATAGCTTAAATTCACAAGCATGGATGAAGACGTTTCTGGACGTGACGCTAGTGGTTTTTGACGTGGTGCTAGTTGTTTTTTACGTGGTTCTAGTTGTTCAGAGATGTGGTCGAACTGTCTTTGTGAAAAAAATCTGTTTAAATTCTCATTCATGGATATAGACATTTTTGGACATGGTGTTTGTTGTTCTGAAATGTGGTGGGTTGTATTTGTGAAAAAATAGCTTAAATTCACACGCATGGATGTAGACGTTTCTGGACTTGGTGCTAGTTGTTTTTGACGTTGTTCTAGTTGTTCTGAGAAGTGGTAGAGTTGACTTTGTAAAAAAAATCTGTTTAAATTCTCATTCATGGATATAGACATTTTTTAATGTTGTTCTGGTTGTTCTGAGACGTGGTGGGTTGTGTTTGTGAAAAAATAGCTTAAATTCACATGCAGGGATGTAGACGTTTCTGGACGTGGTGCTAATTGTTTTTGACGTGGTGCTAGTTGTTCTGAGACGTGGTAGGGCTGTCTTTGTGAAAAAAATCTATTTATATTCTCATTAACATTTTTGGACGTTGTTCTAGTTGTTCTGAGACGTGGTGGGTTGTGTTTGTGAAAAAAATAGCTTAAATTCACATGCATGGATGAAGACGTTTCTGGACGTGGCGCTAGTGGTTTTTGACGTGGTGCTAGTTGTTTTTGACGTGGTTCTAGTTGTTCAGAGATGTGGTCGAACTGTCTTTGTGAAAAAAATCTGTTTAAATTCTCATTCATGGATATAGACTTTTTTGGATGTGGTGTTTATTGTTCTGAGATGTGGTGGGTTTGTATTTGTGAAAAAATAGCTTAAATTCACATGCATGGATGTAGACGTTTCTGGACGTGGTGCTAGTTGTTTTTGACATTGTTCGTGTTGTTCTGAGACGTGGTAGGGCTGTCTTGGTGAAAAAAAATCTATTTATATTCTCATTCAAGGATATAAACATTTTTGGACGTTGTTCTAGTTGTTCTGAGACGTGGTGGGTTGTGTTTGTGAAAAAAAATAGCTTAAATTCACATGCATGGATGAAGACGTTTCTGGACGTGGCGCTAGTGGTTTTTGACGTGGTGCACATTGTTTTTTACGTGGTTCTAGTTGTTCAGAGATGTGGTCGAACTGTCTTTGTGAAAAAAATCTGTTTAAATTCTCATTCATGGATATAGACATTTTTGGACATGGTGTTTGTTGTTCTGAGATGTGGTGGGTTGTATTTGTGAAAAAATAGCTTAAATTCACATGCATGGATGTAGATGTTTCTGGACGTGGTGCTAGTTGTTTTTTACGTGGTTCTAGTTGTTCTGAGACGTTGCAGAGCTGCCTTTGTGAAAAAAATATGTTTAAATTCTCCTTCATGGATATAGACGTTTAGGGACGTGGTGCTTGTTGTTCTGAGATGTGGTGGGTTGTGTTTGTGAAAAAATATCTTAAATTCATATGCATGGATGTAGACGTTTCTGGACATGGTGCTAATTATTTTTGACCTGGTTCTAGTTGTTCTGTGACGTGGTAGATCAGTCTTTGTGAAAAAATCTGTTTAAATTCTCATTCATGGATATAGACATTTTGGGACGTGGTGCTTGTTGTTCTGAGACGTGGTGGGTTGTGTTTGTGAAAAAAATAGCTTAAATTCACATGCATGGATGTAGACGTTTCTGGACGTGGTGCTAGTTGTTTTTGACGTTGTTCTTGTTGTTCTGAGACGTGGTTGAGGTGTCTTTGTGGAAAAAAATACGTTTACATTCTCATTCATGGATATAGATGTTTTTGGACGTTGTTCTAGTTGTTCTGAGATGGGGTGGGTTGTGTTTGTGAAAAAATAGCTTAAATTCACATGCATGGATGAAGACGTTTCTGGACGTGGCGCTAGTGGTTTTTGACGTGGTGCTAGTTGTTTTTTACGCGGTTCTAGTTGTTCAGAGATGTGGTCGAACTGTCTTTGTGAAAAAAACTGTTTAAATTCTCATTCATGGATATAGACATTTTTGGACTTGGTGTTTGTTGTTCTGAGATGTGGTGGGTTGTATTTGTGAAAAAATAGCTTAACTTCACATGCATGGATGTAGACGTTTCTGGACTTGGTGCTAGTTGTTTTTGACGTGGTTCTAGTTGTTCTTAGAAGTGGTAGAGTTGATTTTGTGAAAAAAAATCTGTTTAAAATTCTCATTCATGGATATAGACATTTTTTAATGTTGTTCTGGTTGTTCTGAGACGTGGTGGGTTGTGTTTGTGAAAAAATAGCTTAAATTCACATGTAGGGATGTAGACGTTTCTGGACGTGGTGCTAATTTTTTTGACGTGGTGCTAGTTGTTCTGAGACGTGGTAGGGCTGTCTTTGTGAAAAAAATCTATTTATATTCTCATTCAAGGATATAAACATTTTTGGACGTTGTTCTAGTTGTTCTGAGACGTGGTGGGTTGTGTTTGTGAAAAAAATAGCTTAAATTCACATGCATGGATGAAGACGTTTCTGGACGTGACGCTAGTTGTTTTTGACGTGATGCTAGTTGTTTTTTACGTGGTTCTAGTTGTTCAGAGATGTGGTCGAACTGTCTTTGTGAAAAAAATCTGTTTAAATTCTCATTCATGGATATAGACATTTTTGGACGTGGTGTTTGTTGTTCTGAGATGTGGTGGGTTGTATTTGTGAAAAAATAGCTTAAATTCACATGCATGGATGTAGATGTTTCTGGACGTGGTGCTAGTTGTTTTTGACGTGGTTCGAGTTGTTCTGAGACGTTGTAGAGCTGTCTTTGTGAAAAAAAATATGTTTAAATTCTCATTCATGGATATAGACGTTTTGGGACGTGGTGCTTGTTGTTCTGAGATGCGGTGGGTTGTGTTTGTGAAAAAATAGCTTAAATTCACATGCATGGATGTAGATGTTTCTGGACGTGGTGCTAGTTGTTTTTGACGTGGTTCTAGTTGTTCTGAGACGTTGTAGAGCTGCCTTTCTGAAAAAAATCTATTTATATTCTCATTCAAGGATATAAACATTTTTGGACGTTGTTCTAGTTGTTCTGAGACGTGGTGGGTTGTATTTGTGAGAAAATAGCTTAAATTCACATGCATGGATGTAGACGTTTCTGGATGTGGTGCTAGTTGTTTTTGACGTTGTTCTTGTTGTTCTGAGACGTGGTTGAGGTGTCTTTGTGGAAAAAAATACGTTTACATTCTCATTCATTGATATAGATGTTTTTGGACGTTGTTCTAGTTGTTCTGAGATGGGGTGGGTTGTGTTTGTGAAAAAATAGCTTAAATTCACATGCATGGATGAAGACGTTTCTGGACGTGGCGCTAGTGGTTTTTGACGTGGTGCTAGTTGTTTTTTACGCGGTTCTAGTTGTTCAGAGATGTGGTCGAACTGTCTTTGTGAAAAAAATCTGTTTAAATTCTCATTCATGGATATAGACATTTTTGGACTTGGTGTTTGTTGTTCTGAGATGTGGTGGGTTGTATTTGTGAAAAAATAGCTTAACTTCACATGCATGGATGTAGACGTTTCTGGACTTGGTGCTAGTTGTTTTTGACGTGGTTCTAGTTTTCTTAGAAGTGGTAGAGTTGATTTTGGGAAAAAAATCTGTTTAAAATTCTCATTCATGGATATAGACATTTTTTAATGTTGTTCTGGTTGTTCTGAGACGTGGTGGGTTGTGTTTGTGAAAAAATAGCTTAAATTCACATGCAGGGATGTAGACGTTTCTGGACGTGGTGCTAATTTTTTTGACGTGGTGCTAGTTGTTCTGAGACGTGGTAGGGCTGTCTTTGTGAAAAAAATCTATTTATATTCTCATTCAAGGATATAAACATTTTTGGACGTTGTTCTAGTTGTTCTGAGACGTGGTGGGTTGTGTTTGTGAAAAAAATAGCTTAAATTCACATGCATGGATGAAGACGTTTCTGGACGTGACGCTAGTGGTTTTTGACGTGATGCTAGTTGTTTTTTACGTGGTTCTAGTTGTTCAGAGATGTGGTCGAACTGTCTTTGTGAAAAAAATCTGTTTAAATTCTCATTCATGGATATAGACATTTTTGGACGTGGTGTTTGTTGTTCTGAGATGTGGTGGGTTGTATTTGTGAAAAAATAGCTTAAATTCACATGCATGGATGTAGATGTTTCTGGACGTGGTGCTAGTTGTTTTTGACGTGGTTCTAGTTGTTCTGAGACGTTGTAGAGCTGTCTTTGTGAAAAAAATATGTTTAAATTCTCATTTATGGATATAGACATTTTGGGACGTTGTGTTTGTTGTTCTGAGATGTGGTGGGTTGTGTTTGTGAAAAAAATAGCTTAAATTCACATGCAGGGATGTAGACGTTTCTGGACGTGGTGCTACTGGTTTTTGACGTGGGGCTAGTTGTTCTGAGACGTGGTAGGGCTGTCTTTGTGAAAAAAATATGTTTAAATTCTCATTCATGGATATTGACGTTTTGGGACGTGGTGCTTGTTGTTCTGAGATGTGGTGGGTTGTGTTTGTGAAAAAATATCTTAAATTCACATGCATGGATGTAGACGTTTCTGGACATGGTGCTAGTTATTTTTGACGTGGTTTTAGTTGTTCTGAGACGTGGTAGATCAGTCTTTGTGAAAAAATCTGTTTAAATTCTCATTCATGGATATTGACGTTTTGGGACGTGGTGCTTGTTGTTCTGAGATGTGGTGGGTTGTGTTTGTGAAAAAATATCTTAAATTCACATGCATGGATGTAGACGTTTCTGGACATGGTGCTAGTTATTTTTGACGTGGTTTTAGTTGTTCTGAGACGTGGTAGATCAGTCTTTGTGAAAAAATCTGTTTAAATTCTCATTCATGGATATAGACATTTTGGGACGTGGTGCTTGTTGTTCCGAGACGTGGTGTGTTGTGTTTGTGAAAAAAATAGCTTAAATTCACATGCATGGATGTAGACATTTCTGGACGTGGTGCTAGTTGTTTTTGACGTTGTTCTTGTTGTTCTGAGACGTGGTTGAGGTGTCTTTGTGAAAAAAATATGTTTACATTCTCATTCATGGATATAGATGTTTTTGGACGTTGTTCTAGTTGTTCTGAGATGGGTTGGGTTGTGTTTGTGAAAAAAATAGCTTAAATTCACATGCATGGATGAAGACGTTTCTGGACGTGGCGCTACTGGTTTTTGACGTGGTGCTAGTTGTTTTTTACGTGGTTCTAGTTGTTCAGAGATGTGGTCGAACTGTCTTTGTGAAAAAAATCTGTTTAAATTCTCATTCTTGGACATAGACATTTTTGGACGTGGTGTTTATTGTTCTGAGATGTGGTGGGTTGTATTTGTGAAAAACTAGCTTAAATTCACATGCATGGATGTAGACATTTCTGGACGTGGTGCTAGTTTTTTTTGACGTGGTTCTAGTTGTTCTGAGAAGTGGTATAGTTGACTTTGTGAAAAAAATCTGTTTAAATTCTCATTCATGGATATAGACATTTTTTAATGTTGTTTTGGTTGTTCTGAGACGTGGTGGGTTGTGTTTGTGAAAAAATAGCTTAAATTCACATGCAGGGATGTAGACGTTTCTGGACGTGGTGCTAATTATTTTTGACGTGGTGCTAGTTGTTCTGAGGCGTGGTTGGGCTGTATTTGTGAAAAAAATCTATTTATATTCTCATTCAAGGATATAAACATTTTTGGACGTTGTTCTAGTTGTTCTGAGACGTGGTGGGTTGTGTTTGTGAAAAAAATAGCTTAAATTCACATGCATGGATGAAGACGTTTCTGGACGTGACGCTAGTGGTTTTTGACGTGGTGCTAGTTGTTTTTTACGTGGTTCTAGTTGTTCAGAGATGTGGTCGAACTGTCTTTGTGAAAAAAATCTGTTTAAATTCTCATTCATGGATATAGACATTTTTGGACGTGGTGTTTGTTGTTCTGAGATGTGGTGGGTTGTATTTGTGAAAAAATAGCTTAAATTCACATGCATGGATGTAGATGTTTCTGAACGTGGTGCTAGTTGTTTTTGACGTGGTTCTAGTTGTTCTGAGACGTTGTAGAGCTGTCTTTGTGAAAAAAATATGTTTAAATTCTCATTCATGGATATAGACGTTTTGGGACGTGGTGCTTGTTGTTCTGAGATGCGGTGGGTTGTGTTTGTGAAAAAATAGCTTAAATTCACATGCATGGATGTTTCTGGACGTGGTGCTAGTTGTTTTTGACGTGGTTCTAGTTGTTCTGAGACATTGTAGAGCTGCCTTTGTGAAAAAAACATGTTTAAATTCTCATTCATGGATATTGACGTTTTGGGACGTGGTGATTGTTGTTCTGAGATGTGGTGGGTTGTGTTTGTGAAAAAATATCTTAAATTCACATGCATGGATGTAGACGTTTCTGGACATGGTGCTAGTTATTTTTGACGTGGTTTTAGTTGTTCTGAGACGTGGTAGATCAGTCTTTGTGAAAAAATCTGTTTAAATTCTCATTCATGGATATAGACATTTTGGGACATGGTGGTTGTTGTTCTGAGACGTGGTGGGTTGTGTTTGTGAAAAAAACAGCTTAAATTCACATGCATGGATGTAGACGTTTCTGGATGTGGGGCTAGTTTTTTTTCACGTTATTCTTGTTGTTCTGAGACGTGGTTGAGGTGTCTCTGTGAAAAAAATCTGTTTACATTCTCATTCATGGATATAGATGTTTTTGGACGTTGTTCTAGTTGTTCTGAAATGGGGTGGGTTGTGTTTGTGAAAAAATAGCTTAAATTCACATGCAGGGATATAGACGTTTCTGGACGTGGTTGTTGTTGTTTTTATGTGGTTGTAGAGGTTCTGAGACGTGGTAGGGCTGTCTTTGTGAAAAAAATCTGTTTAGATTCTCTTTCATGGATATAGACGTTTTTGGACGTTGTTTAAGTTGTTCTAAGACGTGGTGGGTTGTGTTTGTGAAACAAATTGTTTAAATTCACATGCATGGATGTAGACATTTCTGGACGTGGTGCTTGTTGTTTTTTGAACTGGTGCTAGTTGTTTTTGGCGTGGTTCTAGTTGTTCGAAGACGTGGTAGAGCTGTCTTTGTGAAAAAAATCTGTTTAAATTCTCATCCATTGATATAGACATTTTTGGACGTGGTTCTTATTGTTCTGAGACTTGGTAGGTTGTGTTTGTGAAAAAAAGCTTAAATACACATGTATGGATGTACTTGTTTCTGGACGTGATGTTAGTGGTTTTTGACGTGGTGCTAGGTGTTTTTTACGAGGTTCTAGTTGTTCTGAGATGTGGTAGAGTTGTTTTTCTGAAAAAATCTGTTTACATTCTCATTCATGGATATAGACGTTTTTGGACGTGGTGCTTGTTGTTCTGAGATGCGGTGGGTTGTGTTTGTGAAAAAATAGCTTAAATTCACATGCATGGATGTAGATGTTTCTGGACGTGGTGCTAGTTGTTTCTGACGTGGTTCTAGTTGTTCTGAGACGTTGTAGAGCTGCATTTGTGAAAAAAATATGTTTAAATTCTCATTCATGGATATTGACGTTTTGGGACGTGGTGCTTGTTGTTCTGAGATGTGGTGGGTTGTGTTTGTGAAAAAATATCTTAAATTCACATGCATGGATGTAGACGTTTCTGGACATGGTGCTAGTTATTTTTGACGTGGTTTTAGTTGTTCTGAGACGTGGTAGATCAGTCTTTGTGAAAAAATCTGTTTAAATTCTCATTCATGGATATAGACATTTTGGGACGTGGTGCTTGTTGTTCTGAGACGTGGTGTGTTGTGTTTGTGAAAAAAATAGCTTAAATTCACATGCATGGATGTAGACATTTCTGGACGTGGTGCTAGTTGTTTTTGACGTTGTTCTTGTTGTTCTGAGACGTGGTTGAGGTGTCTTTGTGAAAAAAATATGTTTACATTCTCATTCATGGATATAGATGTTTTTGGACGATGTTCTAGTTGTTCTGAGATGGGGTGGGTTGTGTTTGTGAAAAAAATAGCTTAAATTCACATGCATGGATGAAGACGTTTCTGGACGTGGCGCTAGTGGTTTTTGACGTGGTGCTAGTTGTTTTTGACATTGTTCTAGTTGTTCTGAGACGTGATAGAGCTGTCGTCTTTGTGAAAAAATCTGTTTAAGTTCTCATTCATGGATATAGACATTTTGGGACATGGTGGTTGTTGTTCTGAGACGTGGTGGGTTGTGTTTGTGAAAAAAATAGCTTAAATTCACATGCATGGATGTAGACGTTTCTGGATGTGGGGCTAGTTGTTTTTCACGTTGTTCTTGTTGCTCTGAGACGTGGTTGAGGTGTCTCTGTGAAAAAAATCTGTTTACATTCTCATTCATGGATATAGATGTTTTTGGACGTTGTTCTAGTTGTTCTGAGATGGGTTGGGTTGTGTTTGTGAAAAAAATAGCTTAAATTCACATGCATGGATGAAGACGTTTCTGGACGTGGCGCTAGTGGTTTTTGACGTGGTGCTAGTTGTTTTTTACGTGGTTCTAGTTGTTCAAAGATGTGGTCGAACTGCCTTTGTGAAAAAAATCTGTTTAAATTCTCATTCTTGGACATAGACATTTTTGGACGTGGTGTTTGTTGTTCTGAGATGTGGTGGGTTGTATTTGTGAAAAACTAGCTTAAATTCACATGCATGGATGTAGACATTTCTGGACGTGGTGCTAGTTTTTTTTGACGTGGTTCTAGTTGTTCTGAGAAGTGGTATAGTTGACTTTGTGAAAAAAATCTGTTTAAATTCTCATTCATGGATATAGACATTTTTTAATGTTGTTTTGGTTGTTCTGAGACGTGGTGGGTTGTGTTTGTGAAAAAATAGCTTAAATTCACATGCAGGGATGTAGACGTTTCTGGACGTGGTGCTAATTATTTTTGACGTGGTGCTAGTTGTTCTGAGGCGTGG
Source organism: Knoxia roxburghii (assembly GCA_030378225.1). NCBI lineage: Eukaryota > Viridiplantae > Streptophyta > Magnoliopsida > Gentianales > Rubiaceae > Knoxia > Knoxia roxburghii. Next base: position 25,028,603 of record CM059418.1, on the reverse strand, counting down.
TAGGGCTGTATTTGTGAAAAAAATCTATTTATATTCTCATTCAAGGATATAAACATTTTTGGACGTTGTTCTAGTTGTTCTGAGACGTGGTGGGTTGTGTTTGTGAAAAAAATAGCTTAAATTCACATGCATGGATGAAGACGTTTCTGGACGTGACGTTAGTGGTTTTTGACGTGGTGCTAGTTGTTTTTTACGTGGTTCTAGTTGTTCAGAGATGTGGTCGAACTGTCTTTATGAAAAAAATCTGTTTAAATTCTCATTCATGGATATAGACATTTTTGGACGTGGTGTTTGTTGTTCTGAGATGTGGTGGGTTGTATTTGTGAAAAAATAGCTTAAATTCACATGCATGGATGTAGATGTTTCTGGACGTGGTGCGAGTTATTTTTGACGTGGTTCTAGTTGTTCTGAGACATTGTAGAGCTGTCTTTGTGAAAAAAATATGTTTAAATTCTCATTCATGGATATAGACGTTTTGGGACGTGGTGCTTGTTGTTCTGAGATGCGGTGGGTTGTGTTTGTGAAAAAATAGCTTAAATTCACATGCATGGATGTAGATGTTTCTGGACGTGGTGCTAGTTGTTTTTGACGTGGTTCTAGTTGTTCTGAGACGTTGTAGAGCTGCCTTTGTGAAAAAAATATGTTTAAATTCTCATTCATGGATATTGACGTTTTGGGACGTGGTGCTTGTTGTTCTGAGATGTGGTGGGTTGTGTTTGTGAAAAAATATCTTAAATTCACATGCATGGATGTAGACGTTTCTGGACATGGTGCTAGTTATTTTTGACGTGGTTTTAGTTGTTCTGAGACGTGGTAGATCAGTCTTTGTGAAAAAATCTGTTTAAATTCTCATTCATGGATATAGACATTTTGGGACGTGGTGCTTGTTGTTCTGAGACGTGGTGTGTTGTGTTTGTGAAAAAAATAGCTTAAATTCACATGCATGGATGTAGACATTTCTGGACGTGGTGCTAGTTGTTTTTGACGTTGTTCTTGTTGTTCTGAGACGTGGTTGAGGTGTTTTTGTGAAAAAAATATGTTTACATTCTCATTCATGGATATAGATGTTTTTGGACGTTGTTCTAGTTGTTCTGAGACGGGGTGGGTTGTGTTTGTGAAAAAAATAGCTTAAATTCACATGCATGGATGAAGACGTTTCTAGACGTGGCGCTAGTGGTTTTTGACGTGGTGCTAGTTGTTTTTGACATTGTTCCAGTTGTTCTGAGACGTGATAGAGCTGTCGTCTTTGTGAAAAAAATCTGTTTAAATTCTCATTCATGGATATAGACATTTTGGGACATGGTGGTTGTTGTTCTGAGACGTGGTGGGTTGTGTTTGTGAAAAAAATAGCTTAAATTCACATGCATGGATGTAGACGTTTCTGGATGTGGGGCTATTTGTTTTTCACGTTGTTCTTGTTGTTCTGAGACGTGGTTGAGGTGTCTCTGTGAAAAAAATCTGTTTACATTCTCATTCATGGATATAGATGTTTTTGGACGTTGTTCTAGTTGTTCTGAGATGGGGTGGGTTGTGTTTGTGAAAAAATAGCTTAAATTCACATGCAGGGATATAGACGTTTCTGGACGTGGTTGTTGTTGTTTTTATGTGGTTGTAGATGTTCTGAGACGTGGTAGGGCTGTCTTTGTGAAAAAAATCTGTTTAGATTCTCTTTCATGGATATAGACGTTTTTGGACGTTGTTTAAGTTGTTCTAAGACGTGGTGGGTAGTGTTTGTGAAACAAATTGTTTAAATTCACATGCATGGATGTAGACATTTCTGGACGTGGTGCTTGTTGTTTTTTGAACTGGTGCTAGTTGTTTTTGGCGTGGTTCTAGTTATTCGAAGACGTGGTAGAGCTGTCTTTGTGAAAAAAATCTGTTTAAATTCTCATCCATTGATATAGACATTTTTGGACGTGGTTCTTATTGTTCTGAGACTTGGTAGGTTGTGTTTGTGAAAAAAAGCTTAAATTCACATGTATGGATGTACTTGTTTCTGGACGTGATGTTAGTGATTTTTGACGTGGTGCTAGGTGTTTTTTACGAGGTTCTAGTTGTTCTGAGATGTGGTAGAGTTGTTTTTCTGAAAAAATCTGTTTACATTCTCATTCACGGATATAGACGTTTTTGGACATTGTTCTAGTTGTTCTGAGACGTGGTGGGTTGTGTTCGTGAAAAAATAGCTAAAATTCATATGCATGGATGTAGACGTTTCTGGACGTGGTGCTAGTTTTTTTTGACATGGTGCTAGTTGTTTTTGACGAGGTTGTAGTTGTTCTGAGACGTGGTAGAGCTGTCTTTGTGAAAAAAATCTGTTTAAATTCTCATTCATGGATATAGACATTTTTGCACGTGGTGCTTGTTGTTCTCAGACGTGGTGGGTTGTGTTTGTGAAAAAAATACCTTAAATTCACATGCATTGATGTAGACATTTCTGGATGTGGGGCTAGTTGTTTTTCATGTTGTTCTTGTTGCTCTGAGACGTGGTTGAGGTGTCTCTGTGAAAAAAATCTGTTTACATTCTCATTCATGGATATAGATGTTTTTGGACGTTGTTCTAGTTGTTCTGAGATGGGTTGGGTTGTGTTTGTGAAAAAAATAGCTTAAATTCACATGCATGGATGAAGACGTTTCTGGACGTGGCGCTAGTGGTTTTTGACGTGGTGCTAGTTGTTTTTTACGTGGTTCTAGTTGTTCAAAGATGTGGTCGAACTGCCTTTGTGAAAAAAATCTGTTTAAATTCTCATTCTTGGACATAGACATTTTTGGACGTGGTGTTTGTTGTTCTGAGATGTGGTGGGTTGTATTTGTGAAAAACTAGCTTAAATTCACATGCATGGATGTAGACATTTCTGGACGTGGTGCTAGTTTTTTTTGACGTGGTTCTAGTTGTTCTGAGAAGTGGTATAGTTGACTTTGTGAAAAAATCTGTTTAAATTCTCATTCATGGATATAGACATTTTTTAATGTTGTTTTGGTTGTTCTGAGACGTGGTGGGTTGTGTTTGTGAAAAAATAGCTTAAATTCACATGCAGGGATGTAGACGTTTCTGGACGTGGTGCTAATTATTTTTGACGTGGTGCTAGTTGTTCTGAGGCGTGGTAGGGCTGTATTTGTGAAAAAAATCTATTTATATTCTCATTCAAGGATATAAACATTTTTGGACGTTGTTCTAGTTGTTCTGAGACGTGGTGGGTTGTGTTTGTGAAAAAAATAGCTTAAATTCACATGCATGGATGAAGACGTTTCTGGACGTGACGCTAGTGGTTTTTGACGTGGTGCTAGTTGTTTTTTACGTGGTTCTAGTTGTTCAGAGATGTGGTCGAACTGTCTTTGTGAAAAAAATCTGTTTAAATTCTCATTCATGGATATAGACATTTTTGGACGTGGTGTTTGTTGTTCTGAGATGTGGTGGGTTGTATTTGTGAAAAAATAGCTTAAATTCACATGCATGGATGTAGATGTTTCTGGACGTGGTGCGAGTTATTTTTGACGTGGTTCTAGTTGTTCTGAGACGTTGTAGAGCTGTCTTTGTGAAAAAAATATGTTTAAATTCTCATTCATGGATATAGACGTTTTGGGACGTGGTGCTTGTTGTTCTGAGATGCGGTGGGTTGTGTTTGTGAAAAAATAGTTTAAATTCACATGCATGGATGTAGATGTTTCTGGACGTGGTGCTAGTTGTTTTTGACGTGGTTCTAGTTGTTCTGAGACGTTGTAGAGCTGCCTTTGTGAAAAAAATATGTTTAAATTCTCATTCATGGATATTGACGTTTTGGGACGTGGTGCTTGTTGTTCTGAGATGTGGTGGGTTGTGTTTGTGAAAAAATATCTTAAATTCACATGCATGGATGTAGACGTTTCTGGACATGGTGCTAGTTATTTTTGACGTGGTTTTAGTTGTTCTGAGACGTGGTAGATCAGTCTTTGTGAAAAAATCTGTTTAAATTCTCATTCATGGATATAGACATTTTGGGACGTGGTGCTTGTTGTTCTGAGACGTGGTGTGTTGTGTTTGTGAAAAAAATAGCTTAAATTCACATGCATGGATGTAGACATTTCTGGACGTGGTGCTAGTTGTTTTTGACGTTGTTCTTGTTGTTCTGAGACGTGGTTGAGGTGTTTTTGTGAAAAAAATATGTTTACAGTCTCATTCATGGATATAGATGTTTTTGGACGTTGTTCTAGTTGTTCTGAGATGGGGTGGGTTGTGTTTGTGAAAAAAATAGCTTAAATTCACATGCATGGATGAAGACGTTTCTGGACGTGGCGCTAGTGGTTTTTGACGTGGTGCTAGTTGTTTTTGACATTGTTCCAGTTGTTCTGAGACGTGATAGAGCTGTCGTCTTTGTGAAAAAATCTGTTTAAATTCTCATTCATGGATATAGACATTTTGGGACATGGTGGTTGTTGTTCTGAGACGTGGTGGGTTGTGTTTGTGAAAAAAATAGCTTAAATTCACATGCATGGATGTAGACGTTTCTGGATGTGGGGCTAGTTGTTTTTCACGTTGTTCTTGTTGTTCTGAGACGTGGTTGAGGTGTCTCTGTGAAAAAAATCTGTTTACATTCTCATTCATGGATATAGATGTTTTTGGACGTTGTTCTAGTTGTTCTGAGATGGGGTGGGTTGTGTTTGTGAAAAAATAGCTTAAATTCACATGCAGGGATATAGACGTTTCTGGACGTGGTTGTTGTTGTTTTTATGTGGTTGTAGATGTTCTGAGACGTGGTAGGGCTGTCTTTGTGAAAAAAATCTGTTTAGATTCTCTTTCATGGATATAGACGTTTTTGGACGTTGTTTAAGTTGTTCTAAGACGTGGTGGGTTGTGTTTGTGAAACAAATTGTTTAAATTCACATGCATGGATGTAGACATTTCTGGACGTGGTGCTTGTTGTTTTTTGAACTGGTGCTAGTTGTTTTTGGCGTGGTTCTAGTTGTTCGAAGACGTGGTAGAGCTGTCTTTGTGAAAAAAATCTGTTTAAATTCTCATCCATTGATATAGACATTTTTGGACGTGGTTCTTATTGTTCTGAGACTTGGTAGGTTGTGTTTGTGAAAAAAAGCTTAAATTCACATGTATGGATGTACTTGTTTCTGGACGTGATGTTAGTGATTTTTGACGTGGTGCTAGGTGTTTTTTACGAGGTTCTAGTTGTTCTGAGACGTGGTAGATCAGTCTTTGTGAAAAAATCTGTTTAAATTCTCATTCATGGATATAGACATTTTGGGACGTGGTGCTTGTTGTTCTGAGACGTGGTGTGTTGTGTTTGTGAAAAAAATAGCTTAAATTCACATGCATGGATGTAGACATTTCTGGACGTGGTGCTAGTTGTTTTTGACGTTGTTCTTGTTGTTCTGAGACGTGGTTGAGGTGTCTTTGTGAAAAAAATATGTTTACATTCTCATTCATGGATATAGATGTTTTTGGACGTTGTTCTAGTTGTTCTGAGATGGGTTGGGTTGTGTTTGTGAAAAAAATAGCTTAAATTCACATGCATGGATGAAGACGTTTCTGGACGTGGCGCTACTGGTTTTTGACGTGGTGCTAGTTGTTTTTTACGTGGTTCTAGTTGTTCAGAGATGTGGTCGAACTGTCTTTGTGAAAAAAATCTGTTTAAATTCTCATTCTTGGACATAGACATTTTTGGACGTGGTGTTTATTGTTCTGAGATGTGGTGGGTTGTATTTGTGAAAAACTAGCTTAAATTCACATAAATGGATGTAGACATTTCTGGACGTGGTGCTAGTTTTTTTTGACGTGGTTCTAGTTGTTCTGAGAAGTGGTATAGTTGACTTTGTGAAAAAAATCTGTTTAAATTCTCATTCATGGATATAGACATTTTTTAATGTTGTTTTGGTTGTTCTGAGACGTGGTGGGTTGTGTTTGTGAAAAAATAGCTTAAATTCACATGCAGGGATGTAGACGTTTCTGGACGTGGTGCTAATTATTTTTGACGTGGTGCTAGTTGTTCTGAGGCGTGGTAGGGCTGTATTTGTGAAAAAAATCTATTTATATTCTCATTCAAGGATATAAACATTTTTGGACGTTGTTCTAGTTGTTCTGAGACGTGGTGGGTTGTGTTTGTGAAAAAAATAGCTTAAATTCACATGCATGGATGAAGACGTTTCTGGACGTGACGCTAGTGGTTTTTGACGTGGTGCTAGTTGTTTTTTACGTGGTTCTAGTTGTTCAGAGATGTGGTCGAACTGTCTTTGTGAAAAAAATCTGTTTAAATTCTCATTCATGGATATAGACATTTTTGGACGTGGTGTTTGTTGTTCTGAGATGTGGTGGGTTGTATTTGTGAAAAAATAGCTTAAATTCACATGCATGGATGTAGATGTTTCTGAACGTGGTGCTAGTTGTTTTTGACGTGGTTCTAGTTGTTCTGAGACGTTGTAGAGCTGTCTTTGTGAAAAAAATATGTTTAAATTCTCATTCATGGATATAGACGTTTTGGGACGTGGTGCTTGTTGTTCTGAGATGCGGTGGGTTGTGTTTGTGAAAAAATAGCTTAAATTCACATGCATGGATGTTTCTGGACGTGGTGCTAGTTGTTTTTGACGTGGTTCTAGTTGTTCTGAGACATTGTAGAGCTGCCTTTGTGAAAAAAATATGTTTAAATTCTCATTCATGGATATTGACGTTTTGGGACGTGGTGATTGTTGTTCTGAGATGTGGTGGGTTGTGTTTGTGAAAAAATATCTTAAATTCACATGCATGGATGTAGACGTTTCTGGACATGGTGCTAGTTATTTTTGACGTGGTTTTAGTTGTTCTGAGACGTGGTAGATCAGTCTTTGTGAAAAAATCTGTTTAAATTCTCATTCATGGATATAGACATTTTGGGACATGGTGGTTGTTGTTCTGAGACGTGGTGGGTTGTGTTTGTGAAAAAAACAGCTTAAATTCACATGCATGGATGTAGACGTTTCTGGATGTGGGGCTAGTTTTTTTTCACGTTATTCTTGTTGTTCTGAGACGTGGTTGAGGTGTCTCTGTGAAAAAAATCTGTTTACATTCTCATTCATGGATATAGATGTTTTTGGACGTTGTTCTAGTTGTTCTGAAATGGGGTGGGTTGTGTTTGTGAAAAAATAGCTTAAATTCACATGCAGGGATATAGACGTTTCTGGACGTGGTTGTTGTTGTTTTTATGTGGTTGTAGAGGTTCTGAGACGTGGTAGGGCTGTCTTTGTGAAAAAAATCTGTTTAGATTCTCTTTCATGGATATAGACGTTTTTGGACGTTGTTTAAGTTGTTCTAAGACGTGGTGGGTTGTGTTTGTGAAACAAATTGTTTAAATTCACATGCATGGATGTAGACATTTCTGGACGTGGTGCTTGTTGTTTTTTGAACTGGTGCTAGTTGTTTTTGGCGTGGTTCTAGTTGTTCGAAGACGTGGTAGAGCTGTCTTTGTGAAAAAAATCTGTTTAAATTCTCATCCATTGATATAGACATTTTTGGACGTGGTTCTTATTGTTCTGAGACTTGGTAGGTTGTGTTTGTGAAAAAAAGCTTAAATACACATGTATGGATGTACTTGTTTCTGGACGTGATGTTAGTGGTTTTTGACGTGGTGCTAGGTGTTTTTTACGAGGTTCTAGTTGTTCTGAGATGTGGTAGAGTTGTTTTTCTGAAAAAATCTGTTTACATTCTCATTCATGGATATAGACGTTTTTGGACGTGGTGCTTGTTGTTCTGAGATGCGGTGGGTTGTATTTGTGAAAAAATAGCTTAAATTCACATGCATGGATGTAGATGTTTCTGGACGTGGTGCTAGTTGTTTCTGACGTGGTTCTAGTTGTTCTGAGACGTTGTAGAGCTGCATTTGTGAAAAAAATATGTTTAAATTCTCATTCATGGATATTGACGTTTTGGGACGTGGTGCTTGTTGTTCTGAGATGTGGTGGGTTGTGTTTGTGAAAAAATATCTTAAATTCACATGCATGGATGTAGACGTTTCTGGACATGGTGCTAGTTATTTTTGACGTGGTTTTAGTTGTTCTGAGACGTGGTAGATCAGTCTTTGTGAAAAAATCTGTTTAAATTCTCATTCATGGATATAGACATTTTGGGACGTGGTGCTTGTTGTTCTGAGACGTGGTGTGTTGTGTTTGTGAAAAAAAATAGCTTAAATTCACATGCATGGATGTAGACATTTCTGGACGTGGTGCTAGTTGTTTTTGACGTTGTTCTTGTTGTTCTGAGACGTGGTTGAGGTGTCTTTGTGAAAAAAATATGTTTACATTCTCATTCATGGATATAGATGTTTTTGGACGATGTTCTAGTTGTTCTGAGATGGGGTGGGTTGTGTTTGTGAAAAAAATAGCTTAAATTCACATGCATGGATGAAGACGTTTCTGGACGTGGCGCTAGTGGTTTTTGACGTGGTGCTAGTTGTTTTTGACATTGTTCTAGTTGTTCTGAGACGTGATAGAGGTGTCGTCTTTGTGAAAAAATCTGTTTAAGTTCTCATTCATGGATATAGACATTTTGGGACATGGTGGTTGTTGTTCTGAGACGTGGTGGGTTGTGTTTGTGAAAAAAATAGCTTAAATTCACATGCATGGATGTAGACGTTTCTGGATGTGGGGCTAGTTGTTTTTCACGTTGTTCTTGTTGCTCTGAGACGTGGTTGAGGTGTCTCTGTGAAAAAAATCTGTTTACATTCTCATTCATGGATATAGATGTTTTTGGACGTTGTTCTAGTTGTTCTGAGATGGGTTGGGTTGTGTTTGTGAAAAAAATAGCTTAAATTCACATGCATGGATGAAGACGTTTCTGGACGTGGCGCTAGTGGTTTTTGACGTGGTGCTAGTTGTTTTTTACGTGGTTCTAGTTGTTCAAAGATGTGGTCGAACTGCCTTTGTGAAAAAAATCTGTTTAAATTCTCATTCTTGGACATAGACATTTTTGGACGTGGTGTTTGTTGTTCTGAGATGTGGTGGGTTGTATTTGTGAAAAACTAGCTTAAATTCACATGCATGGATGTAGACATTTCTGGACGTGGTGCTAGTTTTTTTTGACGTGGTTCTAGTTGTTCTGAGAAGTGGTATAGTTGACTTTGTGAAAAAAATCTGTTTAAATTCTCATTCATGGATATAGACATTTTTTAATGTTGTTTTGGTTGTTCTGAGACGTGGTGGGTTGTGTTTGTGAAAAAATAGCTTAAATTCACATGCAGGGATGTAGACGTTTCTGGACGTGGTGCTAATTATTTTTGACGTGGTGCTAGTTGTTCTGAGGCGTGGTAGGGCTGTATTTGTGAAAAAAATCTATTTATATTCTCATTCAAGGATATAAACATTTTTGGACGTTGTTCTAGTTGTTCTGAGACGTGGTGGGTTGTGTTTGTGAAAAAAATAGCTTAAATTCACATGCATGGATGAAGACGTTTCTGGACGTGACGCTAGTGGTTTTTGACGTGGTGCTAGTTGTTTTTTACGTGGTTCTAGTTGTTCAGAGATGTGGTCGAACTGTCTTTGTGAAAAAAATCTGTTTAAATTCTCATTCATGGATATAGACATTTTTGGACGTGGTGTTTGTTGTTCTGAGATGTGGTGGGTTGTATTTGTGAAAAAATAGCTTAAATTCACATGCATGGATGTAGATGTTTCTGGACGTGGTGCGAGTTATTTTTGACGTGGTTCTAGTTGTTCTGAGACGTTGTAGAGCTGTCTTTGTGAAAAAAATATGTTTAAATTCTCATTCATGGATATAGACGTTTTGGGACGTGGTGCTTGTTGTTCTGAGATGCGGTGGGTTGTGTTTGTGAAAAAATAGCTTAAATTCACATGCATGGATGTAGATGTTTCTGGACGTGGTGCTAGTTGTTTTTGACGTGGTTCTAGTTGTTCTGAGACGTTGTAGAGCTGCCTTTGTGAAAAAAATATGTTTAAATTCTCATTCATGGATATTGACGTTTTGGGACGTGGTGCTTGTTGTTCTGAGATGTGGTGGGTTGTGTTTGTGAAAAAATATCTTAAATTCACATGCATGGATGTAGACGTTTCTGGACATGGTGCTAGTTATTTTTGACGTGGTTTTAGTTGTTCTGAGACGTGGTAGATCAGTCTTTGTGAAAAAATCTGTTTAAATTCTCATTCATGGATATAGACATTTTGGGACGTGGTGCTTGTTGTTCTGAGACGTGGTGTGTTGTGTTTGTGAAAAAAATAGCTTAAATTCACATGCATGGATGTAGACATTTCTGGATGTGGGGCTAGTTGTTTTTCACGTTGTTCTTGTTGCTCTGAGACGTGGTTGAGGTGTCTCTGTGAAAAAAATCTGTTTACATTCTCATTCTTGGATATAGATGTTTTTGGACGTTGTTCTAGTTGTTCTGAGATGGGTTGGGTTGTGTTTGTGAAAAAAATAGCTTAAATTCACATGCATGGATGAAGACGTTTCTGGACGTGGCGCTAGTGGTTTTTGACGTGGTGCTAGTTGTTTTTTACGTGGTTCTAGTTGTTCAAAGATGTGGTCGAACTGCCTTTGTGAAAAAAATCTGTTTAAATTCTCATTCTTGGACATAGACATTTTTGGACGTGGTGTTTGTTGTTCTGAGATGTGGTGGGTTGTATTTGTGAAAAACTAGCTTAAATTCACATGCATGGATGTAGACATTTCTGGACGTGGTGCTAGTTTTTTTTGACGTGGTTCTAGTTGTTCTGAGAAGTGGTATAGTTGACTTTGTGAAAAAATCTGTTTAAATTCTCATTCATGGATATAGACATTTTTTAATGTTGTTTTGGTTGTTCTGAGACGTGGTGGGTTGTGTTTGTGAAAAAATAGCTTAAATTCACATGCAGGGATGTAGACGTTTCTGGACGTGGTGCTAATTATTTTTGACGTGGTGCTAGTTGTTCTGAGGCGTGGTAGGGCTGTATTTGTGAAAAAAATCTATTTATATTCTCATTCAAGGATATAAACATTTTTGGACGTTGTTCTAGTTGTTCTGAGACGTGGTGGGTTGTGTTTGTGAAAAAAATAGCTTAAATTCACATGCATGGATGTAGACGTTTCTGGATGTGGGGCTAGTTGTTTTTCACGTTGTTCTTGTTGTTCTGAGACGTGGTTGAGGTGTCTCTGTGAAAAAAATCTGTTTACATTCTCATTCATGGATATAGATGTTTTTGGACGTTGTTCTAGTTGTTCTGAGATGGGGTGGGTTGTGTTTGTGAAAAAATAGCTTAAATTCACATGCAGGGATATAGACGTTTCTGGACGTGGTTGTTGTTGTTTTTATGTGGTTGTAGATGTTCTGAGACGTGGTAGGGCTGTCTTTGTGAAAAAAATCTGTTTAGATTCTCTTTCATGGATATAGACGTTTTTGGACGTTGTTTAAGTTGTTCTAAGACGTGGTGGGTTGTGTTTGTGAAACAAATTGTTTAAATTCACATGCATGGATGTAGACATTTCTGGACGTGGTGCTTGTTGTTTTTTGAACTGGTGCTAGTTGTTTTTGGCGTGGTTCTAGTTGTTCGAAGACGTGGTAGAGCTGTCTTTGTGAAAAAAATCTGTTTAAATTCTCATCCATTGATATAGACATTTTTGGACGTGGTTCTTATTGTTCTGAGACTTGGTAGGTTGTGTTTGTGAAAAAAAGCTTAAATTCACATGTATGGATGTACTTGTTTCTGGACGTGATGTTAGTGATTTTTGACGTGGTGCTAGGTGTTTTTTACGAGGTTCTAGTTGTTCTGAGATGTGGTAGAGTTGTTTTTCTGAAAAAATCTGTTTACATTCTCATTCACGGATATAGACGTTTTTGGACATTGTTCTAGTTGTTCTGAGACGTGGTGGGTTGTGTTCGTGAAAAAATAGCTAAAATTCATATGCATGGATGTAGACGTTTCTGGACGTGGTGCTAGTTTTTTTTGACATGGTGCTAGTTGTTTTTGACGAGGTTGTAGTTGTTCTGAGACGTGGTAGAGCTGTCTTTGTGAAAAAAATCTGTTTAAATTCTCATTCATGGATATAGACATTTTTGCACGTGGTGCTTGTTGTTCTCAGACGTGGTGGGTTGTGTTTGTGAAAAAAATACCTTAAATTCACATGCATTGATGTAGACATTTCTGGACGTGATGCTAGTTGTTTTGGACGTGGTGCTAATTATTTTTGACGTTGTTCTAGTTATTCTGAGATGTGGTAGAGCTGTCTTTGTGAAAAAAATCTGTTTACATTCTAATTCATGGATATAGACATTTTTGGATGTTGTTCAAGTTGTTCTGAGACATGGTGGGTTGTGGTTGTGAAAAATAGCTTACATTCACATGCATGGATGTAGACGTTTCTGGACGTGGTGCTAGTTGTTTTTGACGTGGTTCTAGTTGTTCTGAGAAGTGGTAGAGTTGACTTTGTGAAAAAAATCTGTTTAAATTCTCATTCATGGATATAGACATTTTTGGACGTGGTGTTTGTTGTTCTGAGATGTGGTGGGTTGTATTTGTGAAAAAATAGCTTAAATTCACATGCATGGATGTAGACGTTTCTGGACGTGGTGCTAGTTGTTTTTGACGTGGTTCTAGTTGTTCTGAGAAGTGGTAGAGTTGACTTTGTGAAAAAAATCTGTTTAAATTCTCATTCATGGATATAGACATTTTTTAATGTTGTTCTAGTTGTTCTGAGACGTGGTGGGTTGTGTTTGTGAAAAAATACCTTAAATTCACATGCATTGATGTAGACATTTCTGGACGTGATGCTAGTTGTTTTTGACGTGGTGCTAATTGTTTTTGACGTTGTTCTAGTTATTCTGAGATGTGGTAAAGCTGTCTTTGTGAAAAAAATCTGTTTACATTCTAATTCATGGATATAGACATTTTTGGATGTTGTTCAAGTTGTTCTGAGACGTGGTGGGTTGTGGTTGTGAAAAATAGCTTAAATTCACATTCATGGATGGACATGTTTCTGGACGTGGTGCTAGTTGTTTTTGACGTGGTTCTAGTTGTTCTGAGACGTTGTAGAGCTGTCTTTGTGAAAAAAATATGTTTAAATTCTCATTCATGGAAATAGACGTTTTGGGACGTTGTGCTTGTTGTTCTGAGATGTGGTGGTTGTGTTTGTGAAAAAATATCTTAAATTCACATGCATGGATGTAGACGTTTCTGGACATGGTGCTAGTTGTTTTTAACGTGGTTCTAGTTGTTCTGAGACGTGGTAGAGCAGTCTTTGTGAAAAAATCTGTTTAAATTCTCATTCATGGATATAGACATTTTTGGACGTGGTGTTTGTTGTTCTGAGATGTGGTGGGTTGTATTTGTGAAAAAATAGCTTAAATTCACATGCATGGATGTAGATGTTTCTGGACGTGGTGCTAGTTGTTTTTGACGTGGTTCTAGTTGTTCTGAGACGTTGTAGAGCTGTCTTTGTAAAAAAATATGTTTAAATTCTCATTCACGGATATAGACGTTTTGGCACATGGTGCTTGTTGTTCTGAGACGTGGTGGGTTGTGTTTGTGAAAAAAATAGCTTAAATTCACATGCATGGATGTAGACGTTTCTGGACATTGTGCTAGTTGTTTTTGACGTGGTTCTAGTTATTCTGAGACGTGGTAGAGCAGTCTTTGTGAAAAAATCTGTTTAAATTCTCATTCATGGATATAGACATTTTGGGACTTGGTGCTTGTTGTTCTGAGACGTGGTGGGTTGTGTTTGTGAAAAAAATAGCTTAAATTCACATGCATGGATGTAGACGTTTCTGGACGTGGTGCTAGTTGTTTTTGACGTTGTTCTTGTTGTTCTGAGACGTGGTTGAGGTGTCTTTGTGAAAAAAATATGTTTACATTCTCATTCATGGATATAGATGTTTTTGGACGTTGTTCTAGTTGTTCTGAGTTGGGGTGGGTTGTGTTTGTGAAAAAAATAGCTTAAATTCACATGCATGGATGAAGACGTTTCTGGACGTGGCGCTAGTTGTTTTTGACATTGTTCTAGTTGTTCTGAGACGTGATAGAGCTGTCGTCTTTGTGAAAAAATCTGTTTAAGTTCTCATTCATGGATGTAGACATTTTGGGACATGGTGGTTGTTGTTCTGAGACGTGGTGGGTTGTGTTTGTGAAAAAAATAGCTTAAATTCACATGCATGGATGTAGACGTTTCTGGATGTGGGGCTAGTTGTTTTTCACGTTGTTCTTGTTGCTCTGAGACGTGGTTGAGGTGTCTCTGTGAAAAAAATCTGTTTACATTCTCATTCTTGGATATAGATGTTTTTGGACGTTGTTCTAGTTGTTCTGAGATGGGTTGGGTTGTGTTTGTGAAAAAAATAGCTTAAATTCACATGCATGGATGAAGACGTTTCTGGACGTGGCGCTAGTGGTTTTTGACGTGGTGCTAGTTGTTTTTTACGTGGTTCTAGTTGTTCAAAGATGTGGTCGAACTGCCTTTGTGAAAAAAATCTGTTTAAATTCTCATTCTTGGACATAGACATTTTTGGACGTGGTGTTTGTTGTTCTGAGATGTGGTGGGTTGTATTTGTGAAAAACTAGCTTAAATTCACATGCATGGATGTAGACATTTCTGGACGTGGTGCTAGTTTTTTTTGACGTGGTTCTAGTTGTTCTGAGAAGTGGTATAGTTGACTTTGTGAAAAAAATCTGTTTAAATTCTCATTCATGGATATAGACATTTTTTAATGTTGTTTTGGTTGTTCTGAGACGTGGTGGGTTGTGTTTGTGAAAAAATAGCTTAAATTCACATGCAGGGATGTGGACGTTTCTGGACGTGGTGCTAATTATTTTTGACGTGGTGCTAGTTGTTCTGAGGCGTGGTAGGGCTGTATTTGTGAAAAAAATCTATTTATATTCTCATTCAAGGATATACACATTTTTGGACGTTGTTCTAGTTGTTCTGAGACGTGGTGGGTTGTGTTTGTGAAAAAAATAGCTTAAATTCACATGCATGGATGTAGACGTTTCTGGACATTGTGCTAGTTGTTTTTGACGTGGTTCTAGTTATTCTGAGACGTGGTAGAGCAGTCTTTGTGAAAAAATCTGTTTAAATTCTCATTCATGGATATAGACATTTTGGGACTTGGTGCTTGTTGTTCTGAGACGTGGTGGGTTGTGTTTGTGAAAAAAATAGCTTAAATTCACATGCATGGATGTAGACGTTTCTGGACGTGGTGCTAGTTGTTTTTGACGTTGTTCTTGTTGTTCTGAGACGTGGTTGAGGTGTCTTTGTGAAAAAAATATGTTTACATTCTCATTCATGGATATAGATGTTTTTGGACGTTGTTCTAGTTGTTCTGAGATGGGGTGGGTTGTGTTTGTGAAAAAAATAGCTTAAATTCACATGCATGGATGAAGACGTTTCTGGACGTGGCGCTAGTGGTTTTTGACGTGGTGCTAGTTGTTTTTGACATTGTTCTAGTTGTTCTGAGACGTGATAGAGCTGTCGTCTTTGTGAAAAAATCTGTTTAAGTTCTCATTCATGGATGTAGACATTTTGGAACATGGTGGTTGTTGTTCTGAGACGTGGTGGGTTGTGTTTGTGAAAAAAATAGCTTAAATTCACATGCATGGATGTAGACATTTCTGGACGTGGTGCTAGTTGTTTTTGACGTTGTTCTTGTTGTTCTGAGACGTGGTTGAGGTGTCTTTGTGAAAAAAATATGTTTACATTCTCATTCATGGATATAGATGTTTTTGGACGTTGTTCTAGTTGTTCTGAGATGGGGTGGGTTGTGTTTGTGAAAAAAATAGCTTAAATTCACATGCATGGATGAAGACGTTTCTGGACGTGGCGCTAGTGGTTTTTGACGTGGTGCTAGTTGTTTTTGACATTGTTCTAGTTGTTCTGAGACGTGATAGAGCTGTCGTCTTTGTGAAAAAATCTGTTTAAGTTCTCATTCATGGATATAGACATTTTGGGACATGGTGGTTGTTGTTCTGAGACGTGGTGGGTTGTGTTTGTGAAAAAAATAGCTTAAATTCACATGCATGGATGTAGACGTTTCTGGATGTGGGGCTAGTTGTTTTTCACGTTGTTCTTGTTGCTCTGAGACGTGGTTGAGGTGTCTCTGTGAAAAAAATCTGTTTACATTCTCATTCATGGATATAGATGTTTTTGGACGTTGTTCTAGTTGTTCTGAGATGGGTTGGGTTGTGTTTGTGAAAAAAATAGCTTAAATTCACATGCATGGATGAAGACGTTTCTGGACGTGGCGCTAGTGGTTTTTGAGGTGGTGCTAGTTGTTTTTTACGTGGTTCTAGTTGTTCAAAGATGTGGTCGAACTGCCTTTGTGAAAAAAATCTGTTTAAATTCTCATTCTTGGACATAGACATTTTTGGACGTGGTGTTTGTTGTTCTGAGATGTGGTGGGTTGTATTTGTGAAAAACTAGCTTAAATTCACATGCATGGATGTAGACATTTCTGGACGTGGTGCTAGTTTTTTTTGACGTGGTTCTAGTTGTTCTGAGAAGTGGTATAGTTGACTTTGTGAAAAAAATCTGTTTAAATTCTCATTCATGGATATAGACATTTTTTAATGTTGTTTTGGTTGTTCTGAGACGTGGTGGGTTGTGTTTGTGAAAAAATAGCTTAAATTCACATGCAGGGATGTAGACGTTTCTGGACGTGGTGCTAATTATTTTTGACGTGGTGCTAGTTGTTCTGAGGCGTGGTAGGGCTGTATTTGTGAAAAAAATCTATTTATATTCTCATTCAAGGATATAAACATTTTTGGACGTTGTTCTAGTTGTTCTGAGACGTGGTGGGTTGTGTTTGTGAAAAAAATAGCTTAAATTCACATGCATGGATGAAGACGTTTCTGGACGTGACGCTAGTGGTTTTTGACGTGGTGCTAGTTGTTTTTTACGTGGTTCTAGTTGTTCAGAGATGTGGTCGAACTGTCTTTGTGAAAAAAATCTGTTTAAATTCTCATTCATGGATATAGACATTTTTGGACGTGGTGTTTGTTGTTCTGAGATGTGGTGGGTTGTATTTGTGAAAAAATAGCTTAAATTCACATGCATGGATGTAGATGTTTCTGGACGTGGTGCGAGTTATTTTTGACGTGGTTCTAGTTGTTCTGAGACGTTGTAGAGCTGTCTTTGTGAAAAAAATATGTTTAAATTCTCATTCATGGATATAGACGTTTTGGGACGTGGTGCTTGTTGTTCTGAGATGCGGTGGGTTGTGTTTGTGAAAAAATAGCTTAAATTCACATGCATGGATGTAGATGTTTCTGGACGTGGTGCTAGTTGTTTTTGACGTGGTTCTAGTTGTTCTGAGACGTTGTAGAGCTGCCTTTGTGAAAAAAATATGTTTAAATTCTCATTCATGGATATTGACGTTTTGGGACGTGGTGCTTGTTGTTCTGAGATGTGGTGGGTTGTGTTTGTGAAAAAATATCTTAAATTCACATGCATGGATGTAGACGTTTCTGGACATGGTGCTAGTTATTTTTGACGTGGTTTTAGTTGTTCTGAGACGTGGTAGATCAGTCTTTGTGAAAAAATCTGTTTAAATTCTCATTCATGGATATAGACATTTTGGGACGTGGTGCTTGTTGTTCTGAGACGTGGTGTGTTGTGTTTGTGAAAAAAATAGCTTAAATTCACATGCATGGATGTAGACATTTCTGGACGTGGTGCTAGTTGTTTTTGACGTTGTTCTTGTTGTTCTGAGACGTGGTTGAGGTGTTTTTGTGAAAAAAATATGTTTACAGTCTCATTCATGGATATAGATGTTTTTGGACGTTGTTCTAGTTGTTCTGAGATGGGGTGGGTTGTGTTTGTGAAAAAAATAGCTTAAATTCACATGCATGGATGAAGACGTTTCTGGACGTGGCGCTAGTGGTTTTTGACGTGGTGCTAGTTGTTTTTGACATTGTTCCAGTTGTTCTGAGACGTGATAGAGCTGTCGTCTTTGTGAAAAAATCTGTTTAAATTCTCATTCATGGATATAGACATTTTGGGACATGGTGGTTGTTGTTCTGAGACGTGGTGGGTTGTGTTTGTGAAAAAAATAGCTTAAATTCACATGCATGGATGTAGACGTTTCTGGATGTGGGGCTAGTTGTTTTTCACGTTGTTCTTGTTGTTCTGAGACGTGGTTGAGGTGTCTCTGTGAAAAAAATCTGTTTACATTCTCATTCATGGATATAGATGTTTTTGGACGTTGTTCTAGTTGTTCTGAGATGGGGTGGGTTGTGTTTGTGAAAAAATAGCTTAAATTCACATGCAGGGATATAGACGTTTCTGGACGTGGTTGTTGTTGTTTTTATGTGGTTGTAGATGTTCTGAGACGTGGTAGGGCTGTCTTTGTGAAAAAAATCTGTTTAGATTCTCTTTCATGGATATAGACGTTTTTGGACGTTGTTTAAGTTGTTCTAAGACGTGGTGGGTTGTGTTTGTGAAACAAATTGTTTAAATTCACATGCATGGATGTAGACATTTCTGGACGTGGTGCTTGTTGTTTTTTGAACTGGTGCTAGTTGTTTTTGGCGTGGTTCTAGTTGTTCGAAGACGTGGTAGAGCTGTCTTTGTGAAAAAAATCTGTTTAAATTCTCATCCATTGATATAGACATTTTTGGACGTGGTTCTTATTGTTCTGAGACTTGGTAGTTTGTGTTTGTGAAAAAAAGCTTAAATTCACATGTATGGATGTACTTGTTTCTGGACGTGATGTTAGTGATTTTTGACGTGGTGCTAGGTGTTTTTTACGAGGTTCTAGTTGTTCTGAGATGTGGTAGAGTTGTTTTTCTGAAAAAATCTGTTTACATTCTCATTCACGGATATAGACGTTTTTGGACATTGTTCTAGTTGTTCTGAGACGTGGTGGGTTGTGTTCGTGAAAAAATAGCTAAAATTCATATGCATGGATGTAGACGTTTCTGGACGTGGTGCTAATTATTTTTGACGTGGTGCTAGTTGTTCTGAGGCGTGGTAGGGCTGTATTTGTGAAAAAAATCTATTTATATTCTCATTCAAGGATATAAACATTTTTGGACGTTGTTCTAGTTGTTCTGAGACGTGGTGGGTTGTGTTTGTGAAAAAAATAGCTTAAATTCACATGCATGGATGAAGACGTTTCTGGACGTGACGCTAGTGGTTTTTGACGTGGTGCTAGTTGTTTTTTACGTGGTTCTAGTTGTTCAGAGATGTGGTCGAACTGTCTTTGTGAAAAAAATCTGTTTAAATTCTCATTCATGGATATAGACATTTTTGGACGTGGTGTTTGTTGTTCTGAGATGTGGTGGGTTGTATTTGTGAAAAAATAGCTTAAATTCACATGCATGGATGTAGATGTTTCTGGACGTGGTGCGAGTTATTTTTGACGTGGTTCTAGTTGTTCTGAGACGTTGTAGAGCTGTCTTTGTGAAAAAAATATGTTTAAATTCTCATTCATGGATATAGACGTTTTGGGACGTGGTGCTTGTTGTTCTGAGATGCGGTGGGTTGTGTTTGTGAAAAAATAGTTTAAATTCACATGCATGGATGTAGATGTTTCTGGACGTGGTGCTAGTTGTTTTTGACGTGGTTCTAGTTGTTCTGAGACGTTGTAGAGCTGCCTTTGTGAAAAAAATATGTTTAAATTCTCATTCATGGATATTGACGTTTTGGGACGTGGTGCTTGTTGTTCTGAGATGTGGTGGGTTGTGTTTGTGAAAAAATATCTTAAATTCACATGCATGGATGTAGACGTTTCTGGACATGGTGCTAGTTATTTTTGACGTGGTTTTAGTTGTTCTGAGACGTGGTAGATCAGTCTTTGTGAAAAAATCTGTTTAAATTCTCATTCATGGATATAGACATTTTGGGACGTGGTGCTTGTTGTTCTGAGACGTGGTGTGTTGTGTTTGTGAAAAAAATAGCTTAAATTCACATGCATGGATGTAGACATTTCTGGACGTGGTGCTAGTTGTTTTTGACGTTGTTCTTGTTGTTCTGAGACGTGGTTGAGGTGTTTTTGTGAAAAAAATATGTTTACAGTCTCATTCATGGATATAGATGTTTTTGGACGTTGTTCTAGTTGTTCTGAGATGGGGTGGGTTGTGTTTGTGAAAAAAATAGCTTAAATTCACATGCATGGATGAAGACGTTTCTGGACGTGGCGCTAGTGGTTTTTGACGTGGTGCTAGTTGTTTTTGACATTGTTCCAGTTGTTCTGAGACGTGATAGAGCTGTCGTCTTTGTGAAAAAATCTGTTTAAATTCTCATTCATGGATATAGACATTTTGGGACATGGTGGTTGTTGTTCTGAGACGTGGTGGGTTGTGTTTGTGAAAAAAATAGCTTAAATTCACATGCATGGATGTAGACGTTTCTGGATGTGGGGCTAGTTGTTTTTCACGTTGTTCTTGTTGTTCTGAGACGTGGTTGAGGTGTCTCTGTGAAAAAAATCTGTTTACATTCTCATTCATGGATATAGATGTTTTTGGACGTTGTTCTAGTTGTTCTGAGATGGGGTGGGTTGTGTTTGTGAAAAAATAGCTTAAATTCACATGCAGGGATATAGACGTTTCTGGACGTGGTTGTTGTTGTTTTTATGTGGTTGTAGATGTTCTGAGACGTGGTAGGGCTGTCTTTGTGAAAAAAATCTGTTTAGATTCTCTTTCATGGATATAGACGTTTTTGGACGTTGTTTAAGTTGTTCTAAGACGTGGTGGGTTGTGTTTGTGAAACAAATTGTTTAAATTCACATGCATGGATGTAGACATTTCTGGACGTGGTGCTTGTTGTTTTTTGAACTGGTGCTAGTTGTTTTTGGCGTGGTTCTAGTTGTTCGAAGACGTGGTAGAGCTGTCTTTGTGAAAAAAATCTGTTTAAATTCTCATCCATTGATATAGACATTTTTGGACGTGGTTCTTATTGTTCTGAGACTTGGTAGTTTGTGTTTGTGAAAAAAAGCTTAAATTCACATGTATGGATGTACTTGTTTCTGGACGTGATGTTAGTGATTTTTGACGTGGTGCTAGGTGTTTTTTACGAGGTTCTAGTTGTTCTGAGATGTGGTAGAGTTGTTTTTCTGAAAAAATCTGTTTACATTCTCATTCACGGATATAGACGTTTTTGGACATTGTTCTAGTTGTTCTGAGACGTGGTGGGTTGTGTTCGTGAAAAAATAGCTAAAATTCATATGCATGGATGTAGACGTTTCTGGACGTGGTGCTAATTATTTTTGACGTGGTGCTAGTTGTTCTGAGGCGTGGTAGGGCTGTATTTGTGAAAAAAATCTATTTATATTCTCATTCAAGGATATAAACATTTTTGGACGTTGTTCTAGTTGTTCTGAGACGTGGTGGGTTGTGTTTGTGAAAAAAATAGCTTAAATTCACATGCATGGATGAAGACGTTTCTGGACGTGACGCTAGTGGTTTTTGACGTGGTGCTAGTTGTTTTTTACGTGGTTCTAGTTGTTCAGAGATGTGGTCGAACTGTCTTTGTGAAAAAAATCTGTTTAAATTCTCATTCATGGATATAGACATTTTTGGACGTGGTGTTTGTTGTTCTGAGATGTGGTGGGTTGTATTTGTGAAAAAATAGCTTAAATTCACATGCATGGATGTAGATGTTTCTGGACGTGGTGCGAGTTATTTTTGACGTGGTTCTAGTTGTTCTGAGACGTTGTAGAGCTGTCTTTGTGAAAAAAATATGTTTAAATTCTCATTCATGGATATAGACGTTTTGGGACGTGGTGCTTGTTGTTCTGAGATGCGGTGGGTTGTGTTTGTGAAAAAATAGCTTAAATTCACATGCATGGATGTAGATGTTTCTGGACGTGGTGCTAGTTGTTTTTGACGTGGTTCTAGTTGTTCTGAGACGTTGTAGAGCTGCCTTTGTGAAAAAAATATGTTTAAATTCTCATTCATGGATATTGACGTTTTGGGACGTGGTGCTTGTTGTTCTGAGATGTGGTGGGTTGTGTTTGTGAAAAAATATCTTAAATTCACATGCATGGATGTAGACGTTTCTGGACATGGTGCTAGTTATTTTTGACGTGGTTTTAGTTGTTCTGAGACGTGGTAGATCAGTCTTTGTGAAAAAATCTGTTTAAATTCTCATTCATGGATATAGACATTTTGGGACGTGGTGCTTGTTGTTCTGAGACGTGGTGTGTTGTGTTTGTGAAAAAAATAGCTTAAATTCACATGCATGGATGTAGACATTTCTGGACGTGGTGCTAGTTGTTTTTGACGTTGTTCTTGTTGTTCTGAGACGTGGTTGAGGTGTTTTTGTGAAAAAAATATGTTTACAGTCTCATTCATGGATATAGATGTTTTTGGACGTTGTTCTAGTTGTTCTGAGATGGGGTGGGTTGTGTTTGTGAAAAAAATAGCTTAAATTCACATGCATGGATGAAGACGTTTCTGGACGTGGCGCTAGTGGTTTTTGACGTGGTGCTAGTTGTTTTTGACATTGTTCCAGTTGTTCTGAGACGTGATAGAGCTGTCGTCTTTGTGAAAAAATCTGTTTAAATTCTCATTCATGGATATAGACATTTTGGGACATGGTGGTTGTTGTTCTGAGACGTGGTGGGTTGTGTTTGTGAAAAAAATAGCTTAAATTCACATGCATGGATGTAGACGTTTCTGGATGTGGGGCTAGTTGTTTTTCACGTTGTTCTTGTTGTTCTGAGACGTGGTTGAGGTGTCTCTGTGAAAAAAATCTGTTTACATTCTCATTCATGGATATAGATGTTTTTGGACGTTGTTCTAGTTGTTCTGAGATGGGGTGGGTTGTGTTTGTGAAAAAATAGCTTAAATTCACATGCAGGGATATAGACGTTTCTGGACGTGGTTGTTGTTGTTTTTATGTGGTTGTAGATGTTTTGAGACGTGGTAGGGCTGTCTTTGTGAAAAAAATCTGTTTAGATTCTCTTTCATGGATATAGACGTTTTTGGACGTTGTTTAAGTTGTTCTAAGACGTGGTGGGTTGTGTTTGTGAAACAAATTGTTTAAATTCACATGCATGGATGTAGACATTTCTGGACGTGGTGCTTGTTGTTTTTTGAACTGGTGCTAGTTGTTTTTGGCGTGGTTCTAGTTGTTCGAAGACGTGGTAGAGCTGTCTTTGTGAAAAAAATCTGTTTAAATTCTCATCCATTGATATAGACATTTTTGGACGTGGTTCTTATTGTTCTGAGACTTGGTAGTTTGTGTTTGTGAAAAAAAGCTTAAATTCACATGTATGGATGTACTTGTTTCTGGACGTGATGTTAGTGATTTTTGACGTGGTGCTAGGTGTTTTTTACGAGGTTCTAGTTGTTCTGAGATGTGGTAGAGTTGTTTTTCTGAAAAAATCTGTTTACATTCTCATTCACGGATATAGACGTTTTTGGACATTGTTCTAGTTGTTCTGAGACGTGGTGGGTTGTGTTCGTGAAAAAATAGCTAAAATTCATATGCATGGATGTAGACGTTTCTGGACGTGGTGCTAATTATTTTTGACGTGGTGCTAGTTGTTCTGAGGCGTGGTAGGGCTGTATTTGTGAAAAAAATCTATTTATATTCTCATTCAAGGATATAAACATTTTTGGACGTTGTTCTAGTTGTTCTGAGACGTGGTGGGTTGTGTTTGTGAAAAAAATAGCTTAAATTCACATGCATGGATGAAGACGTTTCTGGACGTGACGCTAGTGGTTTTTGACGTGGTGCTAGTTGTTTTTTACGTGGTTCTAGTTGTTCAGAGATGTGGTCGAACTGTCTTTGTGAAAAAAATCTGTTTAAATTCTCATTCATGGATATAGACATTTTTGGACGTGGTGTTTGTTGTTCTGAGATGTGGTGGGTTGTATTTGTGAAAAAATAGCTTAAATTCACATGCATGGATGTAGATGTTTCTGGACGTGGTGCGAGTTATTTTTGACGTGGTTCTAGTTGTTCTGAGACGTTGTAGAGCTGTCTTTGTGAAAAAAATATGTTTAAATTCTCATTCATGGATATAGACGTTTTGGGACGTGGTGCTTGTTGTTCTGAGATGCGGTGGGTTGTGTTTGTGAAAAAATAGCTTAAATTCACATGCATGGATGTAGATGTTTCTGGACGTGGTGCTAGTTGTTTTTGACGTGGTTCTAGTTGTTCTGAGACGTTGTAGAGCTGCCTTTGTGAAAAAAATATGTTTAAATTCTCATTCATGGATATTGACGTTTTGGGACGTGGTGCTTGTTGTTCTGAGATGTGGTGGGTTGTGTTTGTGAAAAAATATCTTAAATTCACATGCATGGATGTAGACGTTTCTGGACATGGTGCTAGTTATTTTTGACGTGGTTTTAGTTGTTCTGAGACGTGGTAGATCAGTCTTTGTGAAAAAATCTGTTTAAATTCTCATTCATGGATATAGACATTTTGGGACGTGGTGCTTGTTGTTCTGAGACGTGGTGTGTTGTGTTTGTGAAAAAAATAGCTTAAATTCACATGCATGGATGTAGACATTTCTGGACGTGGTGCTAGTTGTTTTTGACGTTGTTCTTGTTGTTCTGAGACGTGGTTGAGGTGTTTTTGTGAATAAAATATGTTTACAGTCTCATTCATGGATATAGATGTTTTTGGACGTTGTTCTAGTTGTTCTGAGATGGGGTGGGTTGTGTTTGTGAAAAAAATAGCTTAAATTCACATGCATGGATGAAGACGTTTCTGGACGTGGCGCTAGTGGTTTTTGACGTGGTGCTAGTTGTTTTTGACATTGTTCCAGTTGTTCTGAGACGTGATAGAGCTGTCGTCTTTGTGAAAAAATCTGTTTAAATTCTCATTCATGGATATAGACATTTTGGGACATGGTGGTTGTTGTTCTGAGACGTGGTGGGTTGTGTTTGTGAAAAAAATAGCTTAAATTCACATGCATGGATGTAGACGTTTCTGGATGTGGGGCTAGTTGTTTTTCACGTTGTTCTTGTTGTTCTGAGACGTGGTTGAGGTGTCTCTGTGAAAAAAATCTGTTTACATTCTCATTCATGGATATAGATGTTTTTGGACGTTGTTCTAGTTGTTCTGAGATGGGGTGGGTTGTGTTTGTGAAAAAATAGCTTAAATTCACATGCAGGGATATAGACGTTTCTGGACGTGGTTGTTGTTGTTTTTATGTGGTTGTAGATGTTCTGAGACGTGGTAGGGCTGTCTTTGTGAAAAAAATCTGTTTAGATTCTCTTTCATGGATATAGACGTTTTTGGACGTTGTTTAAGTTGTTCTAAGACGTGGTGGGTTGTGTTTGTGAAACAAATTGTTTAAATTCACATGCATGGATGTAGACATTTCTGGACGTGGTGCTTGTTGTTTTTTGAACTGGTGCTAGTTGTTTTTGGCGTGGTTCTAGTTGTTCGAAGACGTGGTAGAGCTGTCTTTGTGAAAAAAATCTGTTTAAATTCTCATCCATTGATATAGACATTTTTGGACGTGGTTCTTATTGTTCTGAGACTTGGTAGTTTGTGTTTGTGAAAAAAAGCTTAAATTCACATGTATGGATGTACTTGTTTCTGGACGTGATGTTAGTGATTTTTGACGTGGTGCTAGGTGTTTTTTACGAGGTTCTAGTTGTTCTGAGATGTGGTAGAGTTGTTTTTCTGAAAAAATCTGTTTACATTCTCATTCACGGATATAGACGTTTTTGGACATTGTTCTAGTTGTTCTGAGACGTGGTGGGTTGTGTTCGTGAAAAAATAGCTAAAATTCATATGCATGGATGTAGACGTTTCTGGACGTGGTGCTAATTATTTTTGACGTGGTGCTAGTTGTTCTGAGGCGTGGTAGGGCTGTATTTGTGAAAAAAATCTATTTATATTCTCATTCAAGGATATAAACATTTTTGGACGTTGTTCTAGTTGTTCTGAGACGTGGTGGGTTGTGTTTGTGAAAAAAATAGCTTAAATTCACATGCATGGATGAAGACGTTTCTGGACGTGACGCTAGTGGTTTTTGACGTGGTGCTAGTTGTTTTTTACGTGGTTCTAGTTGTTCAGAGATGTGGTCGAACTGTCTTTGTGAAAAAAATCTGTTTAAATTCTCATTCATGGATATAGACATTTTTGGACGTGGTGTTTGTTGTTCTGAGATGTGGTGGGTTGTATTTGTGAAAAAATAGCTTAAATTCACATGCATGGATGTAGATGTTTCTGGACGTGGTGCGAGTTATTTTTGACGTGGTTCTAGTTGTTCT